>OU452198.1:0-4800000 GCA_911728435.2 Apoderus coryli
AAAATAAGGTAAAGTGAGTCAAAGTGAGTAAAAATGAGTCAAAGAGAGTCAAAGTGAGTCAAAATGAAGTAAAATGAGTCAAAATGAGTCAAAGTGAGTCAAGGTGAGTCAAAATGAGTCAAAGTGAGTAAAAATGAGTCAAAGAGAGTCAAAGTGAGTCAAAATGAAGTAAAATGAGTCAAAGTGAGTAAAAATGAGTCAAAGAGTCAAAGTGAGTCAAAGTGAGTCAAAATGAGTCAAAGTGAGTCAAAGTGAGTAAAAATGAGTCAAAGTGAGTCAAAATAAAGTAAAGTGAGTCAAAGTGAGTCAAAGTGAGTCAAAATGAGTCAAAGTGAGTAAAAATGAGTCATAGTGAGTCAAAGTGACTCAAAGAGAGTCAAAGTGAGTCAAAGTTAATCAAAATGAAGTAAAATGAGTCAAAGTGAGTCAAAATGAGTCAAAGTGAGTCAAAGTGAATAAAAATGAGTCAAAGTGAGTCAAAGTGATTCAAAATGAAGTAAAATGAGTCAAAGTGAGTAAAAGTGAGTCAAACTGAGTCAAAGTGAGTCAAAATGAGTCAAAATGAGTCAAAGTGAGTCATAGTGAGTCAAAGAGAGTCAAAGTGAGTCAAAATGAGTCAAAGAGAGTCAAAGTGAGGCAAAGTGAGTCAAAGTGAGTCAAAATGAGTCAAAGTGAGTCAAAATGAGTCAAAGTGAGTCAAAGTGAGTCAAAGTGAGTCAAAGTGAGTCAAAGTGAGTCAAAATGAGTCAAAATGAAGTAAAGTGAGTCAAAGTGAGTCAAAATGAGTCATAGTGAGTCAAAGTGAGTCAAAATGAGTCATAGTGAGTCAAAGTGAGTCAAAATGAGTCAATGTGAGTCAAAGTGAGTCAAAGTGAATCAAAGTGAGTCAAAGTGAGTCAAAGTGAGTCAAAGTGAGTCAAAGTGAGTCAAAGTGAGTCAAAGTGAGTCAAAGTGAGTCAAAATGAGTCAAAGAGAGTCAAAGTGAGTCAAAATGAGTCAAAGTGAGTCAAAGTGAGTCAAAATGAGTCAAAGAGAATCAAATTGAGTCAAAATGAGTCAAAGTGAGTCAAAGTGAGTCAAAATGAGTCAAAGTGAGTCAAAATGAGTCAAAGAGTCAAAATGAGTCAAAGAGAGTCAAAGAGAGTCAAAGTGAGTCAAAATGAGTCAAAGAAAGTCAAAGAGAGTCAAAGTGAGTCAAAATTTGTCAAAGTGAGTCAAAATGAGTCAAAGTGAGTCAAACTGAGTCAAACTGAGTCAAAGTGAGTCAAAGTGAGTCAAAGTGAGTCAAAGTGAGTCAAAATGAGTCAAAGTGAGTCAAAGTGAGTCAAAGTGAGTCAAAGTGAGTCAAAATGAGTCAAAGAGAATCAAAGTGAGTCAAAATGAGTCAAAATGAGTCAAAGTGAGTCAAAGTGAGTTATAGTGAGTCATAGTGAGTCAAAGTGAGTCAAAATGAGTCAAAGTAAGTCAATGTGAATCAAAATGAAGTAAAGTGAGGCAACGTGAGTCAAGATGAGTCAAACTGAGTAAAAATAAGGTAAAGTGAGTCAATGTGAGTCAAAATGAATCAAAGTGAGTAAATATGAGTCAAAGTGAGTCAAAGTGAGTCAAAGTGAGTCAAAGTGAGTCAAAGTGAGTCAAAATGAGTCAAAGTGAGTCAAAGTGATTCAAAATGAAGTAAAGTGAGTCAAAGTGAGTCAAAATGAGTCACAGTGAGTCAAAGTGAGTAAAAATGAGTCAAAGTGAGTCAAAGTGATTCAAAATGAAGTAAAGTGAGTCAAAGTGAGTCAAAATGAGTCAAAGTGAGTAAAAATGAGTCAAAGTGAGTCAAAGTGAGTCAAAGTGAGTCAAAATGAGTCAAAGTGAGTCAAAGTGATTCAAAATGAAGTAAAGTGAGTCAAAATGAGTCAAAGTGAGTCAAAGTGAGTAAAAATGAGTCAAAGTGAGTCAAAGTCAGTCAAATTGAGGTAATGTGAGTCAAAGTGAGTCATAGTGAGTCGAAATGAGTCAAAGTGAGCCAAAGTGAGTCAAAATGAGTCAAAATGAGTCAAAGTGAGTCAAAATGATTTAAAATGATGTAAAGTGAGTCAAAATGAGTCAAAGTGGAGTCAAAATGAGGTAGAGTGAGTCAAAGTGAGTAAAAATGAGTCAAAATGAGTCAAAGTGAGTCAAACTGAGTCAAAATGAGTCAAAATGAGTCAAAGTGGAGTCAAAATGAGGTAGAGTGAGTCAAAGTGAGTAAAAATGAGTCAAAATGAGTCAAAGTGAGTCATAGTGAGTCATAGTGAGTCAAAGTGAGTCAAAGTGAGTCAAAGTGAATCAAAATGAAGTAAAGTGAGGCAACGTGAGTCAAGATGAGTCAAAGTGAGTCAAAGTAAGTCAAAATGAAGTAAATTGAGTCAAGGTGAGTCAAAATGAGTCAAAGAGAGTCAAAGTGAGTCAAAGTGAGTTAAAGTGAGTCAAAATGAGTCAAAGTGAGTCAAAATGAGTCAAAGTGAGTCAAAGTGAGTCAAAATGAGTCAACGAGAGTCAAAGTGAGTCAAAATGAGTCAAAATGAGTCAAAGTGAGTCATAGTGAGTCAAAGTGAGTCAAAATGAGTCAAAGTAAGTCAATGTGAATCAAAATGAAGTAAAGTGAGGCAACGTGAGTCAAGATGAGTCAAAGTGAGTAAAAATAAGGTAAAGTGAGTCAATGTGAGTCAAAATGAGTCAAAGTGAGTAAAAATGAGTCAAAGTGAGTCAAAGTGAGTCAAAGTGAGTCAAAGTGAGTCAAAATGAGTCAAAGTGAGTCAAAGTGATTCAAAATGAAGTAAAGTGAGTCAAAGTGAGTCAAAATGAGTCACAGTGAGTCAAAGTGAGTAAAAATGAGTCAAAGTGAGTCAAAGTGATTCAAAATGAAGTAAAGTTAGTCAAAGTGAGTAAAAATGAGTCAAAGTGAGTCAAAGTAAGTCAAAATGAGTCAAAGTGAGTCAAAATGAGTCAAAGTGAGTCAAAGTGATTCAAAATGAAGTAAAGTGAGTCAAAATGAGTCAAAGTGAGTCAAAGTGAGTAAAAATGAGTCAAAATGAGTCAAAGTGAGTCAAAGTCAGTCAAATTGAGGTAATGTGAGTCAAAGTGAGTCATAGTGAGTCAAAATGAGTCAAAGTGAGCCAAAGTGAGTCAAAATGAGTCAAAATGAGTCAAAGTGAGTCAAAATGATTTAAAATGATGTAAAGTGAGTCAAAGTGAGTCAAAATGAGTCAAAGTGGAGTCAAAATGAGGTAGAGTGAGTCAAAGTGAGGAAAAATGAGTCAAAATGAGTCAAAGTGAGTCAAAGTGAGTCAAAATGAGTCAAAATGAGTCAAAGTGGAGTCAAAATGAGGTAGAGTGAGTCAAAGTGAGTCAAAATGAGTCAAAATGAGTCAAAGTGAGTCATAGTGAGTCATAGTGAGTCAAAGTGAGTCAAAGTGAGTCAAAGTGAATCAAAATGAAGTAAAGTGAGGCAACGTGAGTCAAGATGAGTCAAAGTGAGTCAAAGTAAGTCAAAATGAAGTAAATTGAGTCAAGGTGAGTCAAAATGAGTCAAAGAGAGTCAAAGTGAGTCAAAGTGAGTCAAAGTGAGTTAAAGTGAGTCAAAATGAGTCAAAGTGAGTCAAAATGAGTCAAAGTGAGTCAGAGTGAGTCAAAATGAGTCAAAGAGAGTCAAAGTGAGTCAAAATGAGTCAAAATGAGTCAAAGTGAGTCAAAGTGAGTAAAAATGACTCAAAGTGAGTCAAAGTGAGTCAAAATGAAGTAAAGTGAGTCAAATCGAGTCAAAATGAGTCATAGTGAGTCAAAGTGAGTCAAAATGAGTCAAAGTGACTCAAAGTGAGTCAAAGTGAGTCAAAGTGAGTCAAAGTGAGTCAAAGAGAGTCAAAGTGAGTCAAAATGAGTCAAAGTGAGTCAAAATGAGTCAAAGTAAGTCAAAGTGAGTCAAAGTGGGTCAAAGTGAGTCAAAGTGAGTCAAAATGAGTCAAAGAGAGTCAAAGTGAGTCAAAATGAGTCAAAGTGAGTCAAAGTGAGTAAAAATGAGTCAAAGTGAGTCAAAGTGAGTCAAAATGAAGTAAAGTGAGTCAAAGTGAGTCAAAATGAGTCATAGTGAGTCAAAGTGAGTCAAAATGAGTCAAAGTGTGTCAAAATGAGTCAAAGAGAGTCAAAGTGAGTCAAAATGAGTCAAAGTGAGTCATAGTGAGTCAAAGTGAGTCAAAGAGAGTCAAAGTGAGTCAAAGTGAGTCAAAGTGAGTCAAAGTGAGTCAAAGTGAGTCAAAGTGAGTCAAAGAGAGTCAAAGTGAGTCAAAATGAGTCAAAATGAGTCAAAGTGAGTCATAGTGAGTCAAAGTGAGTCAAAGAGAGTCAAAGTGAGTCAAAATGAGTCAAAGAGAGTCAAAGTGAGGCAAAGTGAATCAAAGTGAGTCAAAATGAGTCAAAGTGAGTCAAAATGAGTCAAAGTGAGTCAAAGTGAGTCAAAGTGAGTCAAAGTGAGTCAAAGTGAGTAAAAATGAGTCAAAGAGAGTCAAAGTGAGTCAAAATGAGTCAAAGTGAGTCAAAGTGAGTCAAAGTGAGTCAAAATGAGTCAAAGAGAGTCAAAGTGAGTCAAAATGAGTCAAAGTGATTGAAAATGGGGTAAAGTGAGTCAAAGTGAGTCAAAATTAGGAAAAGTGAGTCAAATTGAGTCAAAATGGGGTAAAGTGAGTAAAAGTGAGTCAAAGTGCGTCAAAATGAGGTAAAGTTAGTCAAAATGAGTCAAAGTGAGGTAAAGTGAGTCAAAATGAGTCAAAGTGAGTCAAAATGAGTCAAAGTGAGTCAAAGTGAGTCAAAGTGAGTCAAAGTGAGTAAAAGTGAGTCAAAATGAGTCAAAGTGAGTCAAAGTGAGTCAAAGTGAGTCAAAATGAGTCAAAGAGAGTCAAAGTGAGTCAAAATGAGTCAAAGTGAGTGAAAATGGGGTAAAGTGAGTCAAAGTGAGTCAAAATTAGGTAAAGTGAGTCAAATTGAGTCAAAATGGGGTAAAGTGAGTCAAAGTGCGTCAAAATGAGGTAAAGTTAGTCAAAATGAGTCAAAGTGAGGTAAAGTGAGTCAAAGTGAGTCAAAATGAGGTAAAGTGAGTCAAAATGAGTCAGACATGCTCTCACGCATTCATACGAAGTGATCATGTAAAATCTCCTTTAGAGCCACCCTATAGAGGACCGTATAAAATTCTTAAACGTATAACAGACATTCTTTATCAACTAGACGTCAACGGAACATCTAAAAACATTAACATAGACAGACTAAAACCTGCTTTTATCACAAAAACAGACAACACGAACACAGACAACTCTCAACCTACTTCTACGGACACAATTCCAGATCATCAATGGTCTGCAACAACAGACAAACCACTTAGAACTTACAGCAACAAGAAAAAAGTCTCAGTCAAACTTCCCGCTTGATTGGACTTGGGGGGAGTACTGTGGCGATCACGCCGCCGACTGACATTTGCAGACATACTTCTGTCGCTTCTGACTTGCTACTCCGTGCTAATTCGACAAAATGACACTAGTGACAGAAAAGGAAAAAGGAACAGGAGATTACTTCGCGCGTTTTTACAGCTTCAACAACATGTTTATTGTTCACAATTAAATGTTTTAAAAATCAATATAATAATATTAAGTTTGTTAATGCAACCCTGCATTTTTATTTATTTTATAAATTCATTCACCGTCTGGCATCACTGTAATGCAAGCTGTAATGTGTTTAGGGAAAAAGAAGTGAGCGCGACATAGACAGAGAAAAAGATTCGATTGCCGCCTTTCGTTGAAAACAGACGCGTTTATTATACCCCGCAAAATTTGTATTTGTTTTTCTTTTAATTGTTATAAGTTTTTAATAATCATTACTAAATTAAGTAATTTAACTAAATAGTATCTTCGTGTTATAATTTCATTTCCAAAGAGAAAAGTTAGTTATGTGTTGTGTATAGTCCATGAAAGGAAACTTTCAAACAACAGTAAAAGAAATTTTGTTATTTTGTTAATAATTAACTAATGTTATTAACATAAAATTGGTCCTTCGAGCCGGATCTGTACGCGACAGTAATTAATAAGTGCAATTACAAACAATTCAAAAGTTAAATTATTAAACAAGTACTACAATAAGACACGTGCGCAAGTCTAGTGCGCATCAACAATCAAACAATTCAGAGTGTAGCGTCGGCGGCATTTACACATAAAGAGAACTTCTAGCGTCGGCGGCATTTGACACAAAGAAAACTCCTAGCGTCGGGTCCCTTTGGTTCTGAAACAGTTGCTTAAGAAGCAAGAAGAGACTGCCATTGGCGTACGGGATTAAAATCAAGTGAGTCCGTTCCATTTTCCTAGTATTATTCTATATTCTATCGAGTGCTATTCAATTTGAACAATAATGTCGACAGAGTCTTCAGTCAATTAATCTCAATTAATCTTCCAAAGGGGAAGAGTCAAGTCTAATTTAACTAGAGCAGAAAACTATTTCAATTCAATCAATCACGACAATATCGATCAAAAATTGTATTCTGAATTACAACTAAGATTAAGCAAGTTAGAACCTCTATATAATCAATTCGCAGAAATTCAAGACAATATTGAATTTATTTCTGATTCTTCTAATGACGATAATGATAGAGAAAGGTCGGGGTTTGATTCCAAATACTTTTCCCTATTAAGTGCTATTACAGAAATATTAAAAATTAAGCTAAGCTATTTTGCAATAAATACTTTATTATTATTAGTAGTAGTAGTTTATTTTGTAACAATTATAAACATTTTTCTGTTTGTTATTAGTATTATTATTACATATTCTTTACTTATAATTAAAACAAGCGCTCTTGTTTTAATAGAACAATCAAGAACAGATTTCTTCAATAATAATCCACTTAATATTAACATTAATGACCAACAATGATTTGTCAAAAGTATTTTATATATTGTGTTGTTGATTGAAGATATTTGTTCATTTTTGTTGTCCAGTTCAGCACAAAACATCCCTATGTTTTGTGCCTTTCAGTCGAAGCCACCAATTTGCGAGGTAAGGATATAATATTAAGGATTAAATTGTATTAAAAAATGCGATTTTCTAATATAAATCTTTTATTATGATCAACTATCAATATCTTAAGTATCACTTAGTTGTACGTCATTCTATAATACTACTATAATCGATATTAAAAATGTATAAACATAACAACATGTAAACTTTTCTAAACTCTGAGAAAATAAAATTAAAAACCTAACAGCCATTACACAATTTTCATTGATGCTGATATACACACACAGACAGACTTCCATCGGGAAATGGTCTTAATCATCTCAGGGAAGTTCGAAATCGAAATGGTTATATCCGTCTTTATCTCAAATTTTTTTTTGGCGCGTTCACAATACTTTCTCTGTGCAGGAAAGTAAAACAAAGCACCCTGTAAAATTATTGAAAATGGGATATTCTGTGTATCACTAAATTCATACTCGTATGCCTGCTTTGGCTAACAAAAGAACTACATCATACACACTAATCATGTATTGGCAGTCAGGCATCAAATCAATGCACCAACGAGTTGTGTATATTGAATTCAAAACGTGTTTTTAATATTTAGATTGACACTCATCTCATCCTTTAAAAGATGTCTTACGACGAACTGCAGTGATTGAATTATAAACCTGAAAATTTGAACAAAAAATGTCGACTTTTTGAAATTTGTCTAAAATATTTAATGTCTATTCGAAATCTACGGTAGACACAACTAAGTATTCAATTAATTTAAAAAATACATCTTCATGATTCATCAGCAAATACAGCCATTTACATTAGACTTAATGCTTTGTTTTTCTCCTGGGTGTGGTGAGTCATCAATAATTTGTATATGTATTTGTTTTCACTTCTTGTTTTTCTAACATTTAATTTAATGTTTTTAAATTGTGGAAAGCTAAAAAAAATGCCTTTATTATAATATATAATATGTTTAATCATAATGTAACGAACAAGAAAGTGTACACCTGTTGGCAACACCGCTAGGCGGTCCGAGCGGATTGTGTTGTCGACCGCCATCGACCATCGAATAGAATAGAAGAAGACTGGAAAACACCAGAACCCAGTACGTTCTTGTACGCTGTAGAGGAATCGTATATAAAGCCAGCGTGAGAGCGACGGACAACTAATAATGAAGGGAAGAGTCTATAGTTAAGAACAGTGTTGTAAAATATAAATAGTAGAAATAAATATAGTGAAAATAAATATAAATAGTTCTTGTAAGTGATTAGTTTATTTAAGTGTTTAGTATTTAAGTGTAAATAAATTAGTTAAAATTAAAACTCGTTATTATTTCACACAAGAACCCAGAAAAACGTTACAATAATTTTAAAATGTAGTACATTGTAATGCTGATTTTCATATTATATATAAATATTTAAAAATGCACCGGTAAATTTCCTGGTAATGACAAAAGTAGAATCGGTTATGGAAAATCAACATAGCAACGCCGACAATACAAATAAACCAAATTGACAGTATAAATTATTTCGCTAATTTCGAAGGTTTCAAAGCTATTTATATAATGAAAAACAGTGACAGTGAATATAGTTTAACACCACCTAGTCAATTTCATTCTTTGAACTCATCGTATTTAAACTTACGCCAACAGAGCGCGATTACGTAAGTTTCGAAAAACACATTTTTTTTCTAAAAATTTATTATGTAATTTATTCAAAAGCACACTATTGAAGCTTCCTTTATATTGAAACAGTCGTAGAAAAAAGTATAGTGTGAAATTCGCATGAAATGAGAATTTCCTACTCGTATGATTTGCAGCATGAGCCGCAGGCGATCATATTGGTAGGAAATATGTCATTTCATGTTCGTTTCACAATATACTATTGAATGATAATAATCTATTTTAACTCGGTCTTGCTATACCTTCTTTGGTTGTACATTTTTACCTATTTTTAATTAAATTGAAACAAATTACTACTTACAATAACATACACCGTGGCATTTATGCAACATGGCAAAATTTTGTACACAGCACATTTGATGAATTGTATTACGATCCTACCGGTTTAAAAGAATTACATATATTTGAACAAATATTCACATACAATAATTATTATTATCATTCAGGGTTGGGATTTTTGTTTGCAATTTAAAAATATACTCTCCTAAAAATTTACACACACACACCATCTCGCATCTTTCAACTGTGCACTATTAAAAATTACGTTTTTTGGTATATTTTGAAGAAATGTCCAAAATATATCAATTATCTAGACTTTTGTGGTCAATATATTCAATGTTAAAGGGTACAATTAATGTGAAACACAATGTTGACATTTCAATGTAGGTATCTAAAGTAATTGGCATTTTTAAAAAGACAAGGAGAAAATTACACTCACAAGAAACCTGAAGATTTCAATAAATTTATAAATTCTGCCCAGACCAAGAAGTATATTTGTTTCATTAAAGTAAGCAACTGTTTTTAATATTTAATATAAACAATATATGTAGGTATATACTTAAATATGCCTATGCTTTCAGGCTGTATAGCTATCATTTTTAGTGGTGCTTGTCAGAGGAAAGAACTTGAACCAATCAAATCAAAATATCAGCGACTATACAGCCGCTGCAGGGCGTATTTCTAAAGAAATTTTGTCACGTGATATTTCAGAATAAAATTGACACAAAAATGTTAAAGTAGGTATACCCAAGTACTCACCAAAATATCTATCACTAGTAATATAAACTAATGAATAATATATGAAATGCTCAGTTGAAGCAAAAATATGTTTATGACATGTCAGACTGAACTAAATAAATACGGTACGGTAGCTATTAGCTATTATTGCTTGCGGACTAAAGCATTAGGTAATTACATGGAGCAGGATGCTTTAAAGAAATATAATATGTATACCGCAAATGGAATCTGTCTATTCCATCTCAAAACAAGGGTTAAGGAAGTAGATACTGCGGTTGTTGGGTTGTGTGCGTGAATTTAACTTTTTTGGAAATATTTAAGAGTGTAGCGGATAAAATGACTGATTTTACCTACACAGGGGATTTTGTTTAATTTAGCAGGGCCTCAGTCTAATTCATTAGAACCAGACCGAGGCATGGGTCGACAGATACTGACGAATTCGTTTGGCTCTTATTATGAGCTCGTCAGAGTACCATAGTCGTTGCCCATCTACGGTCTGGTTGTAATGAATTAGACTGAGGCCCTGCTAAATTAAACAAAATCCCCTGAGTAGGTAAAACCAGTCATTTTGTCCGCTATGCCACAACATTATTTTTCATTTGACCGTATTTACGGACACAAATTAATTTTATAATTTAAGAGTGTGTGTGTAAAAAATGTCTCATAATTTTTGCACTGTCGAATCTACAATGACAATGAACTTTAATAATTTTAGTAGGTACCTATATAATTCTTCACTAACTTTTACCAATATACTTTGATTTCATAATAACCATCTGATTAGTTAGAAATCACTAATCTTCTAACCTTTATTCTGGATTTGGAAATCGTTCGTATCACTAATTCCTATTTTTTTATGTTTGATCTATGCTAACTACCATTACATTAAAAAATAACCTCCTTGGTCAGGAATAATGTGAGCTACAGTTATTATGATCTACAGTTGGTGCAGATTCTTCTACAGGCAGTACGTCAGCCAATTGCCATTTATCTCGGATTTCCTCAACTTTTCTAAACACTCGCAGTAAGTTAATGCCTGCCAATGCCAAAATGTCTTCTTCATTCCAATCAGGTTCATTAAGTAGTTCGGCGAAAAGATATGGATACCTACAGCAGAAGATATGGAAGGGAAATATTATTTAGAAAGTTTACATTTTAGATGAATAGAGATTATGATGATTGGTAAAAAATTTCTAAAGGTAAATAATTAACTTTATATTTAACCTCCTTACGTAAAATAAATTGACTTACTTTGAAACGTCTTCGAGGCCACTGGGCGTCATGTTAATCCCATCGTATCCGGCCCCGATTCCAACATGTTCCATGCCAGCCACAGCTCGAATGTACTTAATATGTTTGAGTACATCAGTAATGTTGGCAGTTTCATTGCAGGTGATATGGTACGTGTAAAAGTTGACCATGACGACACCTCCATTGTGTGCCACCATTTTGAGAACATCATCGGGCACGTTACGGCTCGAATTGCATAGGGAGTACGCACTGGAATGCGAAAAGATCACTGGAGCTTGGGATGCGTTTAATGCGGCTTTGGCAGTGTTGACGGAAGTGTGTGACAGATCGATTATCATACCTAAACGATTCATCTCTTTGATGATGCTCTTACCGAAATCGGACAAACCTTCTTGGGTCAAGGTATTGGTGCCTGTCGCCCAAGGGGTGTCGCAAGAATGGGTTATAGTCAAATATCGGGCTCCGAGGTTGTAAAACGTTCTTAGGACAGCCAGAGAGTTTCCTAATGCGTGACCACCTGCAATTATTATAATATTTGATATACAGTGCTTTTATTTTAAAACTTGCCACCTAGAGTACCTAACTCCTCAGCTAAAGTCGAAACGATTTCCGTCAAAAGCACGTCGATTTTGTGTTGGAGTAGAACCAGACCGATGGAAGACTGACATCTTATGCTGAAAAAAGACAATTTGCATTTCCAACAAGATTATTACGCTTTTCATGCTGCATGTGACCACCAAGATTTCCAGATTTAATGTCACTGGACGTGTTTTTGATAAAAATCGTGTCTACTTTAGATGACGAGTTATTCTGGTTGACAATATTTAAAATGGAAGCACTGTATATCTATTGATTTTTGAGATAAAAAATAATTTGTTTTATTATATTCTGATCAAAGCGTTTGATTCTAATACTGTGTTTGTTGTTGATGAGAGAAAGTTTGTGCGATTGAGATGTAAGTACAAGAGGAACATAAGTTAAAATACCTTCCACACCAATCAAAGATGCGATTTTTCCCTCTTTATGTACAGATGTGATCTCACCCACACTTCTAACTAGTGTAAAATGTTGTGCATTATTTTCAACCAGTCTTTTTATGACATCTATTTGTTCTAAAGTTATTTGCACGGCATCCAGATGCTGTGCTTTACAAGGCACGTATGCTGACCAAAACTGAGCCCCCATTCCACCACTTTTCAGTCTGGAATCGCAAAATGTTGCTGCATACGGCCATGTTCTATATATTATCACAAATTATGTCACTACTTACCGTGGTATGTCTGTATGTGACCATTTACTCTTTGACCAAGGTTCTTGATTTCCAATGGCACTGAGGTTTACGCCAATTAATTTATTCCGTATGAATTTTCTGATGTTCCATGGCAAGTCATTATGGCCATCTATCAACGGCGACTGTTTAAGTAATCTAAATAGATAACTTGGTAAGTAATAGAAGAAAAAATCTGGTGTTGCTTAGTCCAAATGAATATTATTCACTCAAAAGATTGTAAACGTATTGATATGAATGATAATTTTTATCCTTGCCTTATGGAGGGAGTCTATCTATGTTCAAAGAAATTATCCTAGACTTGACGTTGTTTTTGACAGACTATTAAATCAAGTGTTAGTTGTAAGAAAAGCGCTACCTACAAGAAAATATTATAAAAATCAGATATACGGAAATATCAACATTAGTCAAGTGCCTGTGAATTAAATTTTCCATGTAGGCGAAAACTGATTTTTTTTTGTTAATGTGTTAAGTATTTAGCGATGAATGTGCTTTTCATGACAATGGTCTCGTGAACTGACTCTGCTACAATTATTATTCGGATTGGATTCTGCATGAACAGACAGTCGTGAGAACACAATATAGGTGGTCCGTTAATCCGGAGGAGTGGGGTTAACATTTAGTTAGACCCTTAAATAGAAATATTGTATAATGTTTCGCGATCTTCTTTTACACCATATTAGTACCTATATAAGAAAAATTCCGTGCGTGGTTTCAATTAGAGCGCCGCTTTATCATCACGAGGTTTGACAATTTTTCAATGTCACCTTTAAAAACAGGTGTTTTTTCTGAACTTGAATGCATAAAAGACGCTTTGAATCTGTTACCCCGCAAATAATGTCCAGAGTAAGAGATGTTTCTGCAAAAACGCGAAGACAGAATATAATATCAAAAGTATTAACTAACAGGGGGTTCCATTAAAAAAAAATCACGACTCTGATATTTTTTGGGACACTCTCTATAATATAAAAATTATTTTAAAAAGTAGCTATAATAGACCCAACTCATACATCCAACAAATTAAATTTTTTGAACTGATAAAAGCGATGAAATTAAGTCTAAGTATTTGGATGTACAAAGTTATAATTTAATAAAATCACTCACCTTTTGACTACCTCCAATCTTTCCTCTGCAGTTTGTGGTTGTGTTTGGGGATTTAACGCCAAAGGTAAACCAAGGCCTGCTGTCAAGGTTGCCACCACAATACACACCACCAAACATACACACCATGGACCTCGCAAAGTGGTTCTACTACCTCCTTCACTACTGCCTGAACTACACGAGCAAGTGTCAAACGACGAGGATTGATAGCCATATGGAGGGAAATGATAATTATGTAAACCATCGTAAAAATGAGGAGGAACTGCTGCAGTAAATGATGTTTCACGGACGGGAGCACATTCTGGTGGACGAGGTGGTATCTGAAAATTAATAATCACAAGAATTGTTGAAGTTATAATGAAAATTCGACACAAGCGGAGGATTCGCGCCACGAGTATAGAAATTCATTTGTGAAGGGCTTAAATGATACCATTAAATTTACTCAATACAGTATAATTATACAGGGCAATGATTGAAAACATGTTATGGAGTAAAGCTTTTCTAGTAATCCAACAGAGAATAATCCAAAATAAAATCATTCAACAGTGAAAATATTGTACGCAAGCAGGTTGTGTTGAGCAATCATTCATCAACATACATGTTAAGTTATTATTTTTGTTTATCAAAAGTATAATAAGTACTAAGAACTTACAACATATATAAATATATATTATATAGGTAGGTATTTTAGATTCAAGAAAACCTAGGCTACATACCTGGTAGTCAAGAAAGTTGCCATAACCCATGTGATCGCATGGACATGGACAACTTTGGATATGTTGCCTTAATTCCTGGTCCAAATACCAGTCTTCGGGGTCCGATGTCCCACAGTCCGTGGTTACCATTGAACAGATGCATTATTACGTTCGTATTACATCTCTCATCTTCTTAAAGACCTGTCTATAAATGGTATAAATAAAACTTTTATCCCACTTTTGGCATATTTACTATGATGTAAATTAGTAATGGGGAGGGATAGAAAAAATGACTGAGATTTGCCGTTGGAGGCATTGAGCGAGTGCGGCTTGCGATTGAAGAAAATTGTCTTTTGACTGCGTGTGTGCGTGCGGGCTAGGAAGTCACTTTAACATTTCGAAAACTTGTGTTTCAAACGAATTATCTTTGACCATGGCTCGCGTGTGTAACAAATTTATGCCAAATGTGCTGAAGGATAAGTGGAGAATTTCTCTCTATGCAGTCGCTAAAGATAACTTGGAAATGCTTGCTCATGATGCAAATGTGCTAATGAACGATCGTCAAAGAAAACTACTCCAGTCTTCATAAATGAAGTTTCCATCGGGTCTACGGCAAGTGGAAAAAAGCCCCCCAAAGTCTGATTATGAAAGTGTTAACGACGCTTGCAATAAAAACATGGAAATAACAACATATATGTACATAATATACTACCTACTTATATTAGGTATAATATATAATTTATGGCGAAAAACTTTCAAATAGGTAGGTATACCACCTGTTGTTTGTTATAGAGCATAACTCGTATTGTTTCCTCTATTAGATTAGAGTCAATGCATATTCATTTACCTCCTCCTATTACAACTATTATTATAGGTATAGTATGCTGATGCTTATGAATAAAAGACCTCAGTCTACACGTTTTTTACATACCTACGTTAGATTTTACTTAAAAAATGACGTTTGAAGGTTCGAAAGTAATTGTTCATAATAGGTAGGTACAAAATTTTTCAACGATTAATTTCCGAAAAGTTGATCACCGCAGTTCATCATAAGTTAGATAGATATTATTTTTCATACACAATTTAAGATACATATAACTAATATATAATAAAATACATTTCATTTAACAAACACAACTAATATAATATGTTGTGTCCCTTTTTTGGCATTTCTCTCTGTATATTTAAAATATTTGTGCGTGTGTGACTTTATAATGGCATTAAATTTCATGGCGTCAGCTCTGACTCACCCTGTATATCTATCAAAAAGTGTTACCATCATCTAAGTGACGTTGATAATAGTCATTTGATGACTAACCCTGAATATTTCCAGTGATCCACTTGTTTACAAAATGAGAGAACGAAACTAGTGAGCGAACAACCATGCGAATGTAGCGACTATCACCTGCAAAACACACGCACACACTGAATTTTATCATTTTTCCATTCCTGGTATGCGGACCCGACCGACCGACCGACCTGGAGAAATCTCCATGTCCTGTGGGTTGGCATGACAACGGCGCCAACAGTTCGGCGCTCCACTAACAAACACCACGTGACCGCATCAGGAGAATAGGTCGGAAACGCATGATTTGCAGCTGCTGCCATTAATTGGGGTCATGTAAGACAGGTAGGTATATAATAACTGCAATAATAGCTGGATGCTTTAACTTGCTTTGAGAAACAACAGAAAACAAAGTTTAAAAAATATTTTAATACTTACTTAGATATTTTTTAATACAATGAACAGCACCACACAATTCCTATAATAGGCACTTATATAGTTATGCAATATGTATAGGAATTTAAAATGTATAATATACAAGGCGTTTTTAAATGTGGGATATTAGGGCAAATATGAGACATAAAAAACATACTGTGTTGAAAGAAGCAGTTTATGTATTAAAATGCATGATGTTTGGATCATTGACAAAACGGCTCCCAAATTGATTTTCATAGAGAATATTTTTAAAGCCAATAATACAAATAATATTACGAGTCATGTTTTAAAATATTTTGAAGTGAAATTTGAATCATATTAGTGGATTGGTTGTTTTTCTCAATTTAAACTCACGAGTAAAGCGGTTCTATTATAAATTAAATTCCGGATTTTTACAGATAAAATAATAATATCAGTATAAAAATTGAAAAATTAATTAACGAGTTAAACCGGGAAAATTTTAGCTTGTATTCGTTTGTACCGTTACCTACCCTATGCACACAAAATAATAGCTATAACATTTTTCAGATATCACTCAGTATAGTATGAATATAGTTTCGTTAAAATTTTCAAAGGTCCTCAAGCCAAGCTGCTTCTATGCATATTTCAGCATAACGATTGTACCAAGAAAATTGCTTTTCGAGTGGTCACAAGCATCTCTTTACTGGTGTCTCTCGGCTGCAACATCCTGCTGGTCGATAGAACTAGAAAAAAGCAGGAATATAGGAAAAGGGATGGCGAAAGACTTATCTTTGAAACCACAGAAATTTTAATGATGTACTGATATATGTTTGAAGAATGGGAATCTACCTACAGCTAATGAAATAAACAAGTTGCTGCAATTATTTGTTCAAGAAAGAGAGATATACCGCACTTATTAGCATTTGGATACAATTAAAATACGGCTTTTCAAGATTATGTTTACAGATTGCTCAACTGTGTAAGTTAAAAGCTAGCGTTCTGCCTCTGTTTTATTGCGATGCAGACTAAATATACCTACCGCTTGTGGCCTTAAGTATTCCAATACCTTTAGTCCATTTTTAAAAAAATATTAATAAAATATTTACTGTTGAACATTTTTTACATTACTTAAATTGTTCCTGGCTGTTGGAGGTTACTGAAAAATAACAAAGGTTTTTTTTTGTTTCTATAAAAGTAAATTTGCCTCATATTCAATAATTTGTTTTGAGTACACACATGCAGGTAATTGCTTAAAATTGATATAACTACTAGCGTGAAATAATGAACATGTGACCATGATATTTGTTACCTATACGTGCCCGCCAAACGACTCTTCTTTTGTTTAAGTATAGGACTAAGACAATTAATGTACCTACAATATTGTAACAGAAAAAAAAACCGATCAAATTGGTTTACTTATGGACATGGTGAACAAGAGACTAAAAAATGGGTAAAAACAACTTTTTTGAAAAATGTCATATCTTAGGTACTACCTACTTGAGATATAACCTTTACATTTGATCAAAATTTTTGCGACATTCGAACCCATGTTTCCATTTATAAATCTTTTTGAGGAAATGTGGATACCCCTTGATTATTCAACAGATCTTAATTTATAATCACGCGACGGTTCTTTTAATAAAAATGTAACAATTTAGGAACAAATTTTACTGTCACAAGTATCGAATCATCCGAAAATGTTGCATGGCATGAGTCCACCATAATATGTCGACGGCCTCAGCACCTTCTCTAATAGCGAAACGACGATACTTCATGACAAATCTTCTTCAGTATGTCAAGGTTTTCATTAGTTGTTGGCGTATTGCGCCATTCAATAGGGCATCGACATTAAAATTTTGCCGGTCTTCTGTTAACGAACTGGTATCATTAATAAACGTTTTTTTTTTTTGCTCAAAGTAGGCCCGCCCGTTAAATGCCGCAACACACATTTTAAGTGCTTTAGAGCACTTAATTATTATTTTTAAACAAAATTTAATGCAGATTCTTTGATCCATTTTTCGATAGCAAAAATCGACAAGCACACCCAAACACGTCTAATCGGTTTGTAACACACTTCGTAGGTAATTTGGAACCACTTCCGGGGCATACATTTAGACGGCTCCATGAAACACCCGGTGTCAGCAAATTCTTATTTTATGTTATAAGTACGTATATAAACCAACAACTTTCATTTACCTAATACCAGATTTCCACTGTAAAATAATATTCGTATTTGAAAGCGCGCCAGACTTCACCCTCTATGTTATTTTCTATATCAGGGAATTTTGCCGAACCTGTTGAGTTTGAAAGCAGCACATACGCCGGCGATGTTTGCGAAACAAGAAAATCGACCAAAATTCCATAGTCATGAGGCGAATTATTTTCGGTGGTGATAACAGTTCCACATCATTTTCCTCTGATATTGAATCTGTAAAAATAGTGAAGTATGGTGCCAGTTAGATGATTAGTGTAGTCAACTTTCAAATTGAAAGTTTTGTGCAACTTTAAACCTGTTTATAAAAGGTGAGTGACCGCCATTTAAATGCGATGATTTATTTGGGTCGAATGTGATGCTGGGGAAGGTTTGAGCAAACTCAATGATGATGTTGTGATGAACATGTTCAAAATGTATGATTCCTTTCTTATAGCTACATGTAGAATAGAAATAAACAAATAATACCTCCCTACTAGTCAATAAGTTGATTTCATTTATGAATTTTAAATTTGTAGTAAAATAAATATAGTTTGTATAGAAACACCTAAGTACTTACATTTATTTAAAATATTTTTTATAGTACTTACATAGGTAGGTAGCTACCGGAAATGAATATTATTTTGTATAGGAATCATTATACATATTTATATGTGCCTATTGAAGGCATCTTGAAGGTATTAGCAGTGTGGTACTAAGTAGGTATGTGATACCTAATTTGTTTTCGAGTAGGTATCCACTTTCAAAACGTTGGTCCACCCCGCATAAGATGTAATTTATTTATTTAATTGTTTTCTACGAAATTAAATGTTAATATATTTTATAAAGATTTCTATTCTATGGAAAAGCGACAAAATTGAATTATTTACTAAGTACTACTTATATGCGACTCAACAATTTATTCTTCGCTTATCACTCTCTCCATGCATGGAATCTGATCCAATTACCCAATGATCACTTTCTCCATAATATTTTGAGCAAATGCATGACGAGTTTTGCGTGTTTGTATAAAAAGAGATTTACGACACGGCAGCGGTTCTAATCACTGGATATGACCTGCGCGGTGATTCCCCTTTTTTATACAATTTAACTACCTACCAATTTTTGAGCTTCATTTCTAATCTTGGTTAATTTAGTAAATAATAATAATAAGGTCAATTTCTGGATACTTTTTCAAAAGATCTTGAAATCAACAGTACCTATATATATATATTAATCAAATGTTGGAAATGTTGTATTGCAGAATCAGGCAAATGAGTCAACGGGCATTCCTGGGTACAGGATGGGCGCGAGGTGGTTCATCTGAGGTTGTACGCAGAGCTCATCCAGCCTCAGGGGCACAGTGGAACGTGCAAGTTGTCAAGGGAAAGGTTAACGGCAAATGTCTATGGAATGCTTGTAAAGCTCTTAGTCTTGGGTTGTTGCTTATGGTGCTGGGTGCTGCAATGGCTACTATAGGTTTGTGAATCATTAATTCAAATACCTTTAAATCAAGTCTGCTAAACTATAAGAAACAACAAAAATATAATTGTAGTGATACATCCACTACATGAATTTATTATTATTATTATATACAAGATTTTATTATTGATAAAATATTTTTAGTTACTATAGATATAAAATAATAGTTGATATATTCATTTTTATAAAATATATCAGTTGTAATCATTGCATTAAAAAAAATACAACAAATTTAATATGATCACATAATTTTATCTTGAAGTAGTTATTAAGAAAAACTTTAGACAACGACAACTAAATTGGTGACCCCGACGAAGAACAGAATATAAAGATAAAAAATAATTTGATTCTGAAATTTAAATATTGACAATGTCAAAGTGATTAAAAAATTCAAGTACCAGCAATTTATATTTGATAAAAAAGAAATTATTTTTGGAAGATATACGATACAGAAGATTAAGCAGAAGAATTCAAGTTTAAGATCTAATAATTTGGTTTGAAAATTATAAGCAGTACCTATTCCATCTCACACCTGAGTGTAAGAATTGCAACAATCTAGTCAAAACAATCAACAATTAGATCATCATCATTAATTTTATTTTTTTAAAAAAAAAAGCAAGTTATATCTCTCAACAAAATTATTTCATTTATTTTATTAATTAATTATTTGTATAATATCCTCACTTTCAGTAACATTAGGTATAATATATTTTTCGTTTTGACAAGTCTGTCAATATGACAGATACAGGTGATTGTGACAATATTTTGATGGAAAATGCTGGTATTAACATTAAACTTCCACAATTCTGGACACATTGCCCAGAGGCATGGTTTTTGCAAACTGAAGTCCAATTTAATCTCAAAGGTATTTCTAGAGACATTACTAAATATGGACATGTAATCGCAGCTCTTCCTGAAGAGGTAATTTTAACAGTTTGGGATAAAATTAAAGATTCAAATAATCAAAATTATACGCAATTAAAGGATACATTAATTAAACGTCACACAATTAGTGAAGAAAAAAGACTTGAAGAACTTTTATCTAACACTAGTTTAGGTGATAAAAAACCATCAGATCTATATAGATCTATGGAAATTTTAACTGGAACTTCTAGTACTGTAGGAAAACAACTACTAAAACAACTTTGGTTAAAAAAGTTACCAGCTTTTATTAATATTGCACTTGTAACGTCTGATAAAAAAGACATACAAGAATTAATAGATATAGCGGATAAGATATGGGACGTTTCACAGCCTCAAATTAACGCTATTAATAAAATTAATATTCCAAACAATGACAATTCTCAAGAATTGTATCAACTTTTTAATAATACGACAATACAATATAACGAAATTAAAGATGAAATTTCAGCACTTAAAAATAATTTAAACAATACTCAAAAATTTCATCATTCTCGTTCAAGTTCTCGCTCACAATCACCTTCATGTTCTAATTGTCATTCATATAATTCACAGAATAGAAATAGAAGTTCTTCAAGCAATAAAAATAATATTTTTAATGACAAAGGTCCTTATTGTTGGTACCACTTCATGTTTGGGAAGAGAGCCAATAAATGTATCGAACCTTGTCAATATAAAACAAAAATAATGAATACAAATCAGGAACAAAAAAAACTAATTAATTCCAAAATTTCCGCGGCAAATTTTGGGAATAATTTTCAATCTCGCCGTCTATTTATATATGATAAAAATAACAATTTAAGGTTTTTAATTGATACTGGTGCTGATGTTTCAGTTATACCAAACTCAAAATTTAATATTTACAAAAAAGATCCAAGTTTCACATTGTCAGCTGTAAATGGTTCCACTATTAATACATTCGGTACAAAGCTATTAAAAGTTGATTTAGGTTTGCGAAGAGATTTTCCATATCCTTTCATTTTAGCGGACATATCCAAACCTATTATAGGTGCAGATTTTTTATCTAAATTTAATTTAGCTGTTGATTTAAAAAATAAACGCCTTATAGACATACGTACATCTCTTTCAATGTATACACCCTTAATTAATTCAAACTCTGAAACCATTAAAATATTTACAATTGATAACCAATACACCCAAATTTTAAAACAATTTCCATCGTTAACTTCCCCTCCAGATTATTCATTACCAATACAACACAATACTAAACATTACATACAAACAAAAGGTAGCTTGCCATTTAGTAGACCCCGACGCTTAAATCCATTAAAATATAAAATAGCCAAAACCGAATTTGAACACATGTTACAACTTGGAATTTGTAGACCATCATCTTCAAACGTTTCTTCTGCATTAAACATGGTTCCAAAGAAAGATTGTGATGATTGGAGACCATGTGGAGATTACAGACAACTCAATAATATTACAATTCCAGACAGATATCCTTTACCTCACATACAAAATTTTAACATACAATTAAATGGTTGCACAATATTTTCAAAAATAGATTTAGTCAGAGCATATCATTTCATTCCAATGGCAGAAGAAGATATTCATAAAACGGCAATAACTACACCTTTTGGATTATTTGAATTTACACGTATGCCCTTCGGTTTAAGAAATGCAGCACAAACATTTCAAAGATTCATTAATGAAGTTCTATTTGGCTTGGATTTTGCTTTCTCTTATCTAGACGACATTTTAGTTGCAAGTAAAACTGAAAATGAACATTTAGAACATTTAACCATTCTATTTGAACGTCTACACAAATTCGGATTAAATGTTAAACCTTCTAAATGTGAATTCGGTAAACATTCAATAAATTTCTTAAGTCATGAAATTAGTAGAGATGGAATTCTACCTTCAAGTGAAAGAATAAAAGTAATTTCAGACTTTCCTAAACCAAACTCAATTAAAAAATTACAAAGATTCATTGGCATGGTTAATTATTATTTTCGATTTATTCCCAATTTAGCTGCAACCTTAAGGCCATTACACAATCATCTTACTTTATTACAAAATAATAAACGAAGAAATCCAGAATTTTGTTGGCCTAAAGAGTGTGATGAGGCATTTAAAAATGTCAAACATGATCTGACATCAGCAACATTGTTGGTGCATCCTAAAGACAATGCTAAATATAGTATTACAACAGATGCATCTTTATTAGCTATTGGATCGGTATTAGAACAATTTAATGACTCAAAAGATACTTGGGAACCAATAGCATTTTTTTCAAGAAAATTAACTGATACAGAAACACGTTATTCTGCATTTGACAGAGAACTACTTGCAATATATCTGTCAATCAAACACTTTCGTTATTTCGTTGAAGGTAGAGATTTCATTATATTTACAGATCACAAACCTTTAACTACAGCACTATTTACAAAAACAGAAAGAAGTCCTCGGCAAGGAAGGCATTTAGAATATATTTCCCAATTTACATCAGATATTCGTCATATTAAAGGAAAACAGAACGTGGTTGCAGACACCTTGTCACGTTTAAGCGACCTCGATATATCGCAAATAGATTCTAACTCAATAAATTTACAAAACATTAAAATTCAACAGGAAAATGATACAGAGCTTAAAAATTTATTAAATAATAATTTGATAAACAAAACAAAACTTAATCTTCGATTTGTAGAAGTTCCTTTTTGTGATACAAAAATATGGTGTGAAACTTCTAACAACAATAATAGACCTTACATTCCAGAACAATTACGACACACAATTTTCCAAAAACTACATAATATTTCGCATCCTGGAATACGTACTACAAGGAAACTAATAAATTCAAAATACTTTTGGCCACGTATGAATTCAAATATAACTACTTGGTCAAAATCTTGTATTAGTTGTCAAAAATCTAAAGTTCATTATCATAATAAATCAAAACTAGGTCAGTTTGACATTCCAAAAAGTCGCTTTGAACATGTTCATATGGACATAGTAGGCCCATTGCCTCCTTCTAATGGATATACACACATTTTAACTATTGTTGATCGTTATACTCGATGGCCTGAAGCTTATCCTATCAGAAACATTTCAGCACAAACAGTAGCAAAAACATTTTTCTTAGAATATATTTCTCGTTTTGGTGTACCTTTACGGATTACTACGGACCAAGGAACACAATTTGAATCAAGAGTTTTTTCGGAACTCACAAAGCTTCTTGGTGCTCATAGAATACGTACAAATACTTATCATCCACAAAGTAACGGCATGGTAGAGCGTTTTCACCGTCAACTTAAATCAGCTTTAATGGCAAGGGAAAATTGTAAACATTGGAGCGAAGAAATTCCAATGATTTTATTAGGTTTTAGAGTCTCAGTTAAAGAGAATCTTAATTGTTCTTCAGCAGAATTAGTCTATGGTCAGACAATTAGAATACCTGGAGAAATATTAGTTCCTAATAATAATAATAACATGGATCCTTTCGATTTTATTACTAAACTTCGAGAAAATTTTAAATGTATTCAACCTCAAGAGACAAGACAAAATACATCATCTAAATTTTTCGAACATAAAAATTTAAAAGACTGTGATTACGTATTCATACAAATACCTCAAAAAAAAACAAAGCTTGCAACAACCATATGAGGGTCCATATAAGGTTACAAAGAAAAATGATAAGACATTTTATGTTATTAAAAATAATACAGAAATTCCGGTTTCAATAGATAGAGTGAAACCAGCATTTATTGATAACACACATTCATCTATATCTGACTCAATAAACAAATTACAAAAAAAAGTTACTTTTAATATTAACGCTATTGCTGAAAGGGGGGTTATGTAGTGGTACATCCACTACATGAATTTATTATTATTATTATATACAAGATTTTATTATTGATAAAATATTTTTAGTTACTATAGATATAAAATAATAGTTGATATATTCATTTTTATAAAATATATCAGTTGTAATCATTGCATTAAAAAAAATACAACAAATTTAATATGATCACATAATTTTATCTTGAAGTAGTTATTAAGAAAAACTTTAGACAACGACAACTAAAATAATATTTCAATGTTATGAAAAAAATGCACCATAACATTTCGTTGCAAAAATTAGTAGTACCTATATTAAAATAGATATTTTCGAAAGTGCCTACTTCTTTGGTCAAAATTATTCAGAAGATATTTTTTTAATAATAGAAAATCAAAGTTATGCAGGCGAAGTATATCCAATATTCAAACGTCAATAAACACATTAACGTTTTATTTATATATAGGTAGGTACCTACTAACTAATACTCTTATATAATTATAAATTTTACTGTGCTTTCTAAACTTTGAGGGCTTTCCTACCATCTTTAAAAAGCCCATGCCCCTTGTAATCCATTATTTTTCTTGGGCAAAATTCCCCGTATACCGAGACAAATCTTTCATAATGGTTTGAACTGACTTTCCTTGCTCAGTCGGAAACCATATTATATCGACGCGGTGCTCGATTTTCTCCATGTGTTTACTTTTCTTGATTGATCGACAATAGTTCAAATAGTACCGTATAGTATAAGATAAAAGTCGGAATTAAAACCGCTCGCATTAATAATTCTCGAACATATCGTCGGGCATTTACCCAATAAGACCAGCTGGTATTGGTTTGCCACCCATAATAGGCTTTGGCATAATACTCTACAACTCAGGTCAACTAGGCTGACGTGATATTATACCTAAGTTAAATTCCCATTATGTTGGGCAATAGATATTCCACTGATAAATAGCATTTATAGTGTTTCAATGGTATAAACCTGAAATGTTTGTTTTATCCAGGCTACTATGCTGATCATTTATCTGTTGCTCAAGAGGTACGAGGAAATTACACAGTCAAGGTGAAAAATGAGTCGAGAGGATTCCATCTGAATAATCTTTCATATGCTGGACCTATTGTTATGGGAGTGGGAGGTAAGCATTGATTTAATAACCTTTTAATTAGGTGTCACAGACATGCCATTGAAATACAAGAGGATCGAACTCAAAGGATGCACTTCGATCTGCACCTAGATATTCCTCTTACAAGTGCCAACGATGAAAAACTTTTCATTGATACGAGTATAATCATACCTACCTAACTAAATTACTAAATTGGTCGCAGCAAAAAATTGCACGGGCGGGGTTAAAATTTAAAAATGTGTTAAAGACAAAATACACAAAGAAAATCAATGAGACTAGACCTAAAATAACTTCCAAAAACGACCGTGTGTATTGGACGTCTATGATTTTTTTTAATATGGGTCATTAGTCATTATTAATAAAATTATACGTTTCTATGGGGAACTAGCTATTCGTGCTTCAATAAGGGCGCCAGTTTATTTATTTAGTTTTCATGAAAGGCAGGTATGTATAATGTATAACTATTACATAAATATGGTATATACGGCAATCTAAAAATAAATAATATACTTAAACATGAAAAATGTACCTAGGTACCTATATTAAGTATTGTTCTTCATTTTTATTTCCTTAATTTCTTGTCATCTACCCCACAATCAAATTTTAAACAATAGCCAAATTTTTTAAAAATATATTATCATGGTTCTAAAACAAATCCATACAAGCTATATATTTATATGTTTTGTAAAACAAAAAAATAAATAGCTGCCTCCAGAGAGAATTGAACTCTCGACCCCTGGTTTACAAGACCAGTGCTCTAACCCCTGAGCTATGGAGGCGATGAGATTGTATTGCTGTAATGTTTTACTTTAGCTTTCTGTTATTTTGCAGGTCTCAGTATTTTATAGTATGATTTATTTAATTTTTTATTTAATTGTGACTTAAATATGTAATATCACAATGAACCGGTTTCCGTTTTTAAAAGTATTATTATAAGATACCTAAACGTAAAAATAAGGATATTTATTGCTATACCTGTTAAAAATAAATGAATCAAAATACCTATCTTAAACAACTCAAATATATTTTAATAAACTATTTTATAACACAACTCAATTATACTACTTAAATGTATTACAAATAATTATGGTACCTACATCTTTACTCTATATAAGATATTCAATTTTTCTCAAATTATTCATAATTCGGCCTCAATATATCATATTTTTATCAAGAATATTAGGACTTTTACAATTATTTACATTATATAAAAATATACCTAAGAGCTAACTAAAGCAAGAAGTGCTTTTATTTATAATAATAGGTAATAACATATCTATACAGTTCACACGAAACAAGGCAATTTAAAAATTTAAGGGCATTTCTCGGGGAAATAACATCCTACTATTTTTGAAGCCCCAAATTCAAACCCCACACGGGGGGTGACATCCACCCGTAAAATCTTAAATAGAATGCGGGATAGAGTAGCTTATAGGTATAGGTAGGTATACTTAGGTATAGAAAAGAATCCGATTGTACCTACCTAATGAATAATAGGTACTTTATTTGCAGGATTCATTGTGGTAGCTGCATGTGTTATGACTTTTGAAGCAAGAGATTCGGCAGCCAAAGTGGTGCCTGCTAGACTCAAATTAAATACAGCTGGTCCACCTACTAGCGTTTATACGCATGGGACAGTTTACACAACACATGGTAAGTAGGTACCTATATTGGTAAAAATGTAGGTACTTATCACATACACCCAATAAAAAAAATTCGTACTACTTGTCAGGTTTATTTCGTATACGTACCCACACTTATTGTACAAACGTGTAGGTACTTACTTACCTACGTATTATTTATTTTTAACTAATTTAATGAATATTTTTATAGGAACTCTACGAACAGCAGGCTCTCAAACTGGAGCATCGATATCTTCAACACATCCTCATAATCACCACAGTCACAGTTCTTCCAGTCGCCGAGCGGTAACACAAAGTTTTATGAAATTTTCCAAAGGCCTAGCGTTTGAAAATAACATGACTAAACATCCGTCGCTCAAAATTCCACAGGTAGGTCAACTCAAATTTTCATCTACTCTCTGTCCAACAGATTATTTGGATGTAATAACATCTACACCCTATAAGTCGTAGTTCGGATCGTTTTCTACTATTTCCAGGGTTCTATTAATCGAAGTCCATCCGCACCAGATTTAGCTGTAGCAAATGCTCAACAATCATCATCGCCCACATCTACACATAACATGATAAATACAAATGAAATAAAATCCTCGCGCAAAACATTCGCAACACGTTCTCTTCTTCATCCAGGTCTTCTACATCGACAGGCATTATCCGTTGACGAAACTTCGGCAAATTACAGGTAAACTCCTATGTACAATATTATTTGAATCGATTAAGCTTACCATTAATTAAAGTTGTTCAAATACATGCCTAACTATTTTCAGAAGCAACGAGTCCTTGCATCATGCCACTGACAGCCAAGATTCCATGGCCCTAGATCTTCACTTAGAGTATCCGGTTACCCTGCGAATACGGGATAAACGAAGGAATCCTCCGTTGAGGCGGCAACGAAAAGTGGATGAAGAAGAGAAGCAGCAGATATACGAGACCAACTCGAGGAGTTCACATTCGTGCTCTCCAAAAATACCAGACAGACTCAGAGAACAATATTTCAAGGACAATTTTAATGGTACAGTAAAGCCAAACGTTACGTAATGATTTTTTGCAGATTGCAAGTCTTGAGACAGCTTATGAGTGATTTTGGTTTATTCAATATACTTCTACCTAATAAACTAGTCAAACTTCTTATATAAGAGTCTTAGTAATTATTTATTCAAAGATGCGTTCCATTCGCTGGGGTCTATCTAATAAACAAAAGGTACACCGGGGTAAGTGGAAATTCGGGGCAAGTATAGAACAGCTGCTTATTGTGAAAAAAATATAATTATTTCCATACAGACCTACTACTGTTTCTCAAATATGTAATAACAAACTACTCCATCGACTTCATGGGTAGGTCTCCTAAGTAATGTTAGTTTAGTCAGCTTCTGCAGTATAAATTTAAATTCACTAATAATTTTGCTTGCAAAATTGTAATTCGCGGTTTCACTTACCCTGGTATACCTTAATTATTTTTTTTTAGGTGGTTCTGCAGTACAATTGACAACACACTCTTCCCAATCTTATCACGGTCGACGACGTAGGAGCTCAAATGCATCAGATTGCAGCCACCGTTCTTCCAGAAGGCGAAAAAGGGAATGTACGCATCCCAGGGGTATCTTGGAGAGAGCAATCAGTTCAGAATCCAGATTGACAGGAGCTATTCCGAAGTGTTATCACACTCGCTCACATGAACCATCTAGAAACAACTCAACGGAGCACGAGGCTGTGGGTGGAGGTTCTAGTTCCGATACGGATATTCGAAGGCAAACAATTGTGACGTTTAGTCCAAAGAAACAGTATTTTTCCCCAAACATACAATAGAGACTACATTTTGAAATAACAAAAGTGTGATATACTGATAGGTGTATATTAGTTATTATTACTGCGCTGAATAGCTGAATTTGCAGCAGTAGCACATAATCAAAAATCGGATCAACAACAACAACCGAGACTGAAATCAAAGCAAATATTTTGCACACATTTCGTATTATAAGTGAGTCACCATGCGAGTTTTTTTGTTGATGTTTAATTAGGTGTTAGGGTAATGTGGTGCTCATTCGTAGAGGTATGTGGCTTCGACCAGGCCAACTAATGACAACTTTGTTTAATTATATTTTTTAATTACCTATATACTTAGGTAAGTAAGTATTATTTTGTCAAATGAATTTAAACATTACCTACATGGGTAAGTAGTGTCTTGATGAAGAGAGCTGTATGTTGTACAAATTGTACAATTCAAGCAAATTGAACAAAAGACCGTATGACGCGACGGTTTCGTTCCACTTTATTTCGCAAAGTGCTAATAAGTATCGTTTTATTCGCAGATTCTGGAAAGGATATTTGTTTTAATTTTAAATGAAATATCCATTGTTCTCAAAACCAAAATAAGATACAGGAAAAAGTTGCTGTTAGCCAAAGTTGATTCGTATTAGTAGTTATATCTAGTTTTATTCAACAGGTTGTATCAATTTTAAGACAAAGATCTCAACGTTTTTTAGGGGTACCTAATATGTAAATGGAGACTATTAGTTTCATGAATTTTCTTTTCAAATTTCACATGAAATACGTGTTTTCCGTCATTTTATTTTTACGATAACTCAAAAACCACTTGACATATTTTAACCAAATTTGGTACAAAAATACTACAGGATATTTCTAGTTGCTCATTATCTTTTTGGAAACATTGAGCGTAGGCAAGGAGTTTGAAAAAGGGTTAAAATACTTAAAAAAATTGGCTAATTATATATAGTTTTGATAGGTCTAATATAACCTACAAAATGCAACATAAAAAAACTTGTTTACATAGGCGTTCATAAATAGTAAAAAAAGGGTCAAAAATTAGACTGCAAAAATTATATTTTTAGCCTTTTAAGTAGTTGAATTGGTGTTAAAAATACACGACAAAAAAAAATTCTGTACCATAGGCGGGTAAGAAAAATCTGTATCCCCGGTAACTCAAAACTCACTTAATACATTTTTAACAAATTTATATATGGGGGATAGGAGCTGATTAACTTTTGGAAAACATTGAGCGTAGGCAAGAGGTTTAAAAAGGGTTCAGAAATTAAATTAGTTCTTAAACTTATCCCATATTTTGAATAATTTTCACTGATTTAGTGAGTGTACCCTAAATTCTCGTGAAAGAAGTATTCACTTCTATCACGTGTACTGTGCTGCACGCGAATTTTTTATGCAATTTGTTCCTGTATGTCTTTCTGATTTTGCGATCAAGGAATAGTTCACGTTTGCGTGTGTACTTTGGTGGACGGAGTATGTACAAGGTATCTTAAATCTACAAAAACCTTTACCCGAGAGTCGCGTGCGGTCGCTCTGACTGATCAAATGCATATTCTTTACGAGGAGGAAAGAAAAAATTTTAAACAATGGCATTAAACAAAGAACTGAATGCATATGGTAAATTTATGGTCCTATCAGCTTGAAAGGGCTCGTGTTTACCAACCTCATGCCTAGATGGCATTACCTCCAATATTAACGTTTATTAGGTCTAAAAACATAAAAAAAAAAGAAAAAGGTTACGAATACCTTTATAGTAGGTACCTATTATAGATAGATATTTAAAAAACTTGATAATATTAAAAGAATTAAATGTGATTAAGTACCTACCTAAATGTTTGGAATAAAATTATATTTACCAAGTATTATTATAAGTAAGATGTTTTAAAGTACATTATAGGTTTCACACAGAATGAATTATTGTATAACAAGATCTTAGGGACCTACCTATTTATGTTATCAATAAATGTATTACAATTTGTACTTAATTCATTAATTAAGGGGACCTATAGGTAACCTAATAGTGATTATTATGTAGTGTGGTGTATTTCTTTCGTGAAGGCAAGTTTTAGCCTAGGTATCTACTTATGTCTATCTCCATAATACAAATATTGTTGAAAAATCTTCAATAAACAATCAATTAACACTAATATTTAAATCAACTTCAACACATTTGTCAATTTTGTTCATTTTTAAAAGTTTTCGTTTTTGTGAATCAGACAGTTAATTTGAAATTTTGGTAAAGTTTATCTATCACCAGTTACTAACAGACAGTCGTTAACAACTTTACATGTCACACTGCAGGTGTTCCATCTAAAACTAAAAGTTCAACCACAGTAGTGCCTCAAACTCTGTAAGTATACATTGTATTAAAAGTAAAGACGTTCGATAAAATTCAAGGAAACCAGTGATTCCCCCTGATCTGTGGAACAACATTATTAAAACTATTGAAATTTCTTGACACGAGATAGGTAAATAAAAACTACAAATGCTTAGTTTCTAATGAATAATTTTATTATCTATTTCGCTTAGCAGGTAATTAGTATACATCATAATAGGTAGGTAAGTATGAGAATTATTTTCACCATTCTTGTAAAGTCAAAGATTAATCATTAAATAGCTGGTAATCATCATCTGTTTGAAAAGTCACAGTAATTTTTTTAGATGCACCTCCCGTGTTGACTACATATACCTTGCTAATATACACCGTATCTGGATTTAAGTTAGTTATATTGACGGCTACAGGATCCCGTCGCATATTGTCCGTCACATTGAACACAAATGAACTGTTGGGAAGGGTCTCCACTACAAGCGATTCTATCGTACATTGATTCTTCTCAAATTGTTCCAACTCCCAGATCATCTCAACTGAAGTTGCTGTTGTGGTAATGTTTAACAGTTTTGGTGGTGTTGTAGCTATTTATAATGCAAAATTCCATCATTATAATTTCAGCATTGTAAAAAATATCTAATAAAAGCTATAAATAATTTTAATTAAAACATTAAAGAGGCAATTATAGTATAATATGATGTTTGTTTAGCATGAGCTTCCTTATTATTATAGGCCGCATTTTTTTGACCAATCGAAACAAAATTTTGTTAAAAAATCGGCTAGGTCAATATCTCGCTTGAGTTCGTTTGAGAAAGTTGATTTTAAAATGGCGGCCTGTCAAAATTTTAAAAAAATCATATATTTTTCATTGTTAATATAAAGTACCAATGTTACATATCAAACGATAGAGCACTTAAATCTTTACAATGTTTATTTGGAACGTTTTTTCATCTCTGGTATATTTAAGTAAATATAAAGTAACAAAAAATAAAAAAAAATATCACCCGCTACACCTGTAATTATTTTTGAGGAATCAACACCTAGTGAAATAACAATAAGGCTGTATAATCGGTATTTCACTTAAAAGAACTGTCAAGATGACATTTTGGTTAAATTTGGCGCCTGGCAGATATATAAATCCAAAAACTACTTTTCCGACTGGCTACCATCGGGATTTTTTCGTTTTCCTTCATCAGCCAATTATTCAATCATGACTTGATAATTAATATGTTGCTTAGATTTGTCACGTATGGTTTATAAAAAACTCAGTTGGCTGGGGTAATCAATTACTTTGTCGAACTTTTCCGAAGTACACTTCCATTTTTCCAAACTAATAATATGATACAAACTATAGTTCCTATTCAAGCGTGCTAAGCCCCAAAATATGAAAATTTAACTCTAAACTTGTTTTGTCAATTTTATCTATCGTTGCGTCGATCTTGCGACACACTGTAGTATAGACAAAGATTAATATTAATCTTTGGTATAGATCAGAATTGGCAACATGGACTTACGTGTCATTAATCCGACGCTTCTCGTCAAACTAAAGGGTCCCTCCACCTCTGGATTCGTGACGATGGCACGCACCTGAAATTCGTATGACATACAAGGTACAGGATCTTCAAATGTGTAGAATGGCTCATCCAAGTAGATGTCAGTTGGAATATTTGTTGAGTTCCATAGTACTAATCGATAGTAACTGACACATGGCGTACCTTTTTCGTAAGCAAGCTTCCATGAAACATCGATTGATCTGTTACTCGAAGTGACATTTTCCTTGTCCAGTACAATTTGAAGATCAATACCTGTAAGATTAGTGTTTAATAAGGGTTTGATTTTTTTTATATCATAGTTTTCTTAAAGTATACAGTGTGACTCAAAGGAAACTTTAGATTTGATGTAGGTATCAAAATAAATTATAGGTTGACTTCTATCGACAAAAATCTTTATATAGCTTAGGAATTTACTTCTTAAAAATAATAGTGATTTAATTGCCATCCAGCCCGCTACGAATATTTTCTTTATTGACGTGTATAGCCGTTGAGGTGGAAATGAGTTTCGTCAGAAAACAAGATGTTCTTAAATTATGCAGTTACTTCGTTAACGAACTGAAGCCTATGTATGACATCCTGAAGCTTTAATTCTTGCGGCACTTGGATTTTCTAAGGGTGCAGTTGTGAAATCATGATATTTGCACAATTTAATGAACTTGCGCGCTTACGAATGCAGAGGATCATTGCAAACAGACCAATTTACACCCGAAGGATCCGTTCGTTCTTAATGACCTTGGGGGAACACTTGGAGCATCATTTAAATTTGTAAAATTTCCTCCGTGCTAGAATCGCCGATTCACTGTTTTTAATAATTTTTCACACAAAGAACGCGTATAGCGACTGATTCGATAAAAATCTAGCAGGCGATAGTTGGTTCTTTTGAGACACCGTGTATATCAAATTGCCACACACCACTCACTTTGAAACATTTTCATATATACCTACGAGTCAGTTATTTTTTCCATTTTGAAATTTACTTTAAAAAGGAAAACATGTTATTATCGCTTACCACTTGTTGGACTAGGCGTTGTAATCTCCTCTGGTCTATTTTGGCCAAGTACATGATCATCAGTTAGCGGCACTACATCAAATCGGTATTTTGTACACATTCCAAGATTTGAAAAATTATAAAAGGTCTGCTTGGAATCATCTGATTCATACAACTCAACGACATTTTCTTTTAAATCAGTAACATAAATCAGATAGCCGACTATGGTACAGTTAGATGGATTAGATGATTGGCTCCAATGTAGCACATAGTCCGAGGTGAATTCTAATGAATTTACTTGACCAGGTGCTGAAATACATTTTATTTTTTGTTGCTTTAGAAAAGGTTCTTTTATTTTCATGGATCGTATAATGTTCAACAAATATGAACCTTTCCGATATGTACGTAATGGATTGTATATTTGTGAGGTTACGCTATATCCACAAATTTCGAATGTATGCTTTTAAAGATACCTCATCCATTGTTACATAATTAAATAATATTTTTTTTTAAAACAATTTTATAAGACAAATAAGAACTATTATAATAATCATTGGTGAATTAGTAAATCATCTGAAGATGACCCAAACAGAGGTCGAAACGTTATAATGTATTAATAAGTGCTTTTTTGAAAAAAGACAAAAAAATCTAAACAATGATTACATTATTCATATTCCTATGTAGTAATTATTGAATAATTGAGTTTACTCACCGCATTTTGCGGAGACATGCGTGCCCCAAAACGCAAATAAAGTAAGCACTAATAAACTGGTGAAATGATGGCGGTTATTTAAAAAATACTTCATCTTTTGCTAATACTTTTATTTGTTCGATATATCTATAGCTTTCCGTAAAGTGTTACAATCTTATTGATTTTGATGTGTTTTTATATAGCTTCCTGAAACTTTATCGAAGAAAACAATGGATAAGTGGTTTTCTTAAAACAATAATAATTGTTGTCTTTATCAATATTTGCTTATTTAATCGATTCAGTGCACACAGAGCACATATAGCTCATTCATATTTTAAGAATAAATAAAATATTTTCTTGGAAAGCTGCAAAATTATATTGATGTCGATATAGACCCTCCAAAATATCCAATAAGACTATTAGGAATTTTAAACAAACATAAAATAGCTTGCGATGCAAATAGCTCGCCATACAAAAATATAAATTTTCGTTTGTTCTTAATAGTGGTCCTTACAAAAACTTTCACATACGCCTTATATAAATTATTGCTGTTGGAACTAATTTAGTCATATATAGGGTGGCCCAATACAAAGGAAACAAGCTTTTCGCGACCGTAATACAAAATTATGGAAAATTCTTGGTAACGTCGATTTTATTTGCGACGACATGACGGGAAAAATGGAATTTGTGAAGAAAAAAACTACGGCTTCTCCACAAAATGTATGATTTTAATTTAATTTTACCTTCCTGAACCACTATATGAATTCCGCTTTTCAATTCACACCAAACGAAAACGCGAGAAACGAAGACGTCCAACATACGCCCATTTAAAAAAAAATTTTTTTTGGAAGAAAAAAAAGGCCTCTGTTGTAAATCCTATGCAGCATTTTCATACGAAAAACTAGTTGATGCATCGCAAAGTTCAATACTACAAAAATTAGTTAAATTTCCATTGACAAATTTTGCAAAAGGACGGCGACCTTATTCGCCACGAAAACACGAACTATTATACAGAATCCACCCATTATTTTGTTTTTGTGTGACATACGATTTGTTTCGGTTTTGTTTGTTTTTTGTTTCGAACTTAGAATTATTTAGTTTCTTTTAATATACCTACCTATAAAAAAATTAACAAACGTAGGTATTTCCTTTTAATTTTAACTAAATATTCCTCGTCACAATAATATATTCTATAAAAAAGAAAATTGACAATTTTTTTACAAGCATATTCAATATAGTTCAAGATTTGACCTTTAGGGATGCACCCCCCAAGTTTCAATCCTAAAGCCGCCACTGGATAGAACAAGAATTCTTTTGTACCGGTGGAATTTATCGACTATTATAATGCTATGAATGCTCATACGGCTAATGGCAGAAGCTGTAGATACTTAATTGGCTGGTATATAACCTTGGATTGATATTGCCGTGGCCCAAAGCATCAATTTCCATGGTTTTTCAAGCAATCTTAAAAAAAATTATAACTATCGTGTATTCCCTCTTCTTGTGTTAATAACTGATTGCATTGAAAGAGACATCCTTGAACTGACACCAGCCCCGCCATCTTTAATGGTCAATCATGTCCAATTACAAACCCATCATCTCGTTGGTTTGTTACTCTGTTTCGATTGGATCCTGGTGTCTTGGTTATCAGGCCAGTTTCGCGATAGCAGTGGTATACATTTTGTACAGCTTGTAAACTCTTACCAACAATTGTTGCAGTTTCACATTGAGCTCGTCTATCAACGATACAATTCTTGCCAGGACAATAGGGTGTTAAGGCATTATGATCTCTTAAATACAGACTACAAACATATCACAAACAGATTTAAAACAGAGATATTAACATTGACTGAGAAATAAACAAAGAAAGAGGAATATTTAAATATACCGGATAACAATACGTAAAAGATGACAAATATGACAGATGACAGTTATCAGAAAACAAGTGTTTCACCGCCTTCACTGGACAACCGATTCCCAGATTTATTTATAAAATTTGCAATTTCCTCAGTGACCTAAATTTTTTACTCTCCTGTGTATTAAAAACAAATGATATACAGCACTATTAATTGTTATTTAAATTATTTAATAAAAAGTTAAATCAAATTCATACAAAGTACTTAAACTTAAAAGTTACAAAAATTCCATTTCCCTTTCGATTCCAACAAACTTTAGTTGTTCTGTAGGTCCATACCTAAAATAACAGAGTTTATTTATTTCACATCGTAAACAGCAGAAAACTGATCACCATTGCTCAGAACTAACAGTGGCAGGCAGCGTCAACAACAAATATAATTACCGCAATGCATTCACTTACCTGTAATCAAAGAAGAGTTCTTCGCCCGGTTGAATTGGCCGTTTGGCGAAAATCCCAATTCTGTGATCACCATTTACCATCATCACTTTTGCGTAGCAGTTGGGATTGATCGAATGATTGGCAAAACGAATTTTGTTACCTTTACGTGTCGCATCCACCACGAAATCTACAACATGTTGAAAATAAAATTTTGTTTCATCCAAAATTATTAAAAAGTGGCCTTAAAAGCGACCATTTCAATATAAATGTACCTACCATTATTTAGATTGAAAAGAAAACTGCACATATACTTGTCATATACTTTCCCTCTACGATCTGCCTCATCCTGAGAAATAATCTCTCCACAATATTCGGAAATAAATTCATTTTTCTGCGCACTATCCTTTAGAAATATCCCCCAACCTGCCACATCTGAAGGTGCCATTAACAAATGTTTATCTACAACAACACAAAAATAAATCTGATGTCATATTACCAATAAATCTAATTTTAAAATTGCATCCTTATCTGCAGGATCTGTGAAAGCATTGAGGTGGGGGGAGACGTTCTAACGTGGCCAAAAGCGGGTGCAGGTACGCCATATTGGTATACGATATCTATCATTTGTCGTGCTTTCAAGTTTATAGTGTTATTTACGAGTATTTTACAAGTTTACTTAAGTTTTTCGTATTTTTTTGGACGGATATTTGACAATATACTATAATGGTGTCCTGTGCTGTGCGTAGTTGCAGTAGTAGAAGTGAAATCGACCAGAAAATATCAGGAATAACGTTTCATAGGTATGTACCAAATATTGTAAACATTGTACATGGACGTATTTAAGGTTTTTTTAGGCGAACTTATTAAAACACATTATTATAGGAGTCTGGTAGCATTCTCTTTCTGCACTGAACAATTGATACGTGCATTGTAGTTTATTTATTCTTTTACTTGATTTCTACTCTCAAACTCTCTACTTTTTCATCACTTTCTAGCAAAAAAGACCCCTAAATGTGTGTTAAAAACATATTCTGGTTTTTAGATTTCCTAAAGATCCTGCTCGTAGACATATCTGGACAGAATATGTGTCTCGAATTAATTGGATACCAACGAGAAATGTACACAAATATAATTTATCCAGATCATGATTATCTTCCTGGACCATTTTCTGAATTTTCGAAATTCATTATTGTTTATATTGCTGGATTTGTTGTTTTTAGTTTAAAGAAGCAAATTATTTGCAGAGAATGTCGAGATGCAGAGGGGTGATGAAAACTATTTACTAAAGTCAAAACACTTACGCAGACCCCGCTGCACACTAACGTTCTTGCACGTTATTTTCGTTATATCAAACTGATCCGCACCACAAGTCTGACAGAGGTCTGGATCGCATTCTCTCACTGCCAAATAACATGGACATTGTTTAGTGTTGCACTGAGCTTTGCACCTACAGCCGGGAAAACGATTTTGACCTGTAAACAATAATTTTGTTCAAAGTTCCAAAAATGATTTTTATTATTTTAAATTAAATTCTGCCTACAATAATTTAGCTATTAATAATAGGCACATTTGACAGATAAATGGATAATCAAATCAAAAGGACACTTACAGTCCGAACTGCATTGGCAGAACTTTTCACAAAAATTCTGCGCTCCAATACATGGACAATTATGGTCGCAATTCTGCCCTGGATGATCGCACGGTGTAAAATTGTACACATGATTACTGCTCGATTCTTTTTTCAATTGAATCTTTCTACAATGCATTGACCATAAACGATGCTTCTTCTTCTTCTTTCGTGGTGGCGTAAATTCACGCATAGCCTCTTCGGTCGGTATATCCGCAGCTTCTTTCTGAGCGAAATAATACACCTGTGTGGAAACAAATAGTAATTGAATTTCTTCTTCTACAACAAGACGGTGCTTAACAACCTAGGAAACTAGACCACCGACCGCTGCAAAATCATTACACAATTTGTCATTTAAATAATTATTTTAAATATAGTATGGGTTTTGCCACATTACAACAGTTATGCTATTTAAATCATACAGTAGGCCCATATTGGAGTATGCAAATAGCAATAATAATATGGACTCCCACTTCATCAAAGATATAGAAGTACTGGAATGGACACAACGAAAGTTTACAAAGTTTCCCTAAAGTCTCCGAAATTTGTTTTTTTTTTTTTTTGTGAATTGAAACCCTAAATTTTACGAACCATCATCATCATCAGCAGCAATCACTCGTTAACGAGTATGAATTACTCCAACTCAGGGATGTTTGTTATGAACTCTAAGATGGCTAAACAGACTGATCCTCGAGTCGCAAACCTTGTCACAAAATTGACACACTCAATCACCACCATTTACCGGCTGTTGTAGTTGCGCTGCCTCATCAATGCGTTGTCCCTCCTTTCGATGCTGTATCTTTGCATCCTCATGTCGTCGACGCTGCTCTTCAAAAACCTGATGACCCTCGTAAATGGTACACCTCCATCTCGGTCAGTCGTTCGCGATCTGATCCCAGTTGCTCTTCACATCTAAGCCAACCTTCTTCATGTTGGTCTTAAGAACATCCTTGTACCTCTTTTGCTGCCTTCCCTGATTTCGTGAACCAACCTTAAGCTGTGAGTAAAGGATTCTATTTTGAAGCCGTTCCTGTGGCATGCAGATTACGTGGCCAGATATCCAATTTTGCAATTGAGAATGATATCAATTCCAGTGACTGAGAGTCAACGACTGGACAGCACACGAGGATAATAATGCGCCGGTCGATTGTCGTTTACTTGGATTTTGAAAATGCATTTTAAACAGTACCATCTCGTTATAAATGGTCCAATAAATATGTTAAAGAACCGCCCAACATTTGTCCATCGTCATCTCGGAGAACCGTAAATGGGAAAATAAGTTACGAAGGTCGTTAAGTAATTTAATTCAATTGTATATTTAATGCAACGAGCATTTAGTGAATGAACACTTAAGCGAAATTATTTGAATATTTTATAAACCTTACATAATATAACGACCTAAAATGAATTATAGTATATTAAGTATAAAGGGCGGTAAAGCATTCGTTGCAGCCCGCCGCTGTATAGACGCACGAGTGAGCGAAGCGAGCGAGGGCAGCTATACAGTGAAGGGCTGCAGCGGCTTTACCGCCAGTGGTGCTTACAACTGTTTTTCGCCTGCCTTTTCATACTACAATATTAAACCAAAAGACCTTTATTTTAATAATTAATTATTACTGTTATGAACTGACAGTTTTTGACAGAAATTAATGGAATTATTTTTTGACGTACATGATAATAGGCATTATCCTTTGACAAACTCAGATCAGAGAAACTTATGTGACAGGCTCACATGTCAGTGTTGAGTCCGTATTTTAAATGTAGAAAGAAACTGTCAAATTATTATCTGAGCGTGTATGCTATAGAAATTAGATTTTAGAATCTTAGGTATATTTCGGTAATACAATAATAATTAAAAACTGATTACTAATTAATAATGGACAAATTTAAATAATTAAATGAGTTTAGCGGAATGGCAGACGACTACCTAAGTAAACTTTCTCAATTAATTGTCAACTTATCATCTAGAAGGAATGCACATTAAGTTAAGTGAGTGAAAACTACTGATGTTAACGTTATTATTGGAAATCTAACATAGCGCCATCTATGAAAAAAAATTAAAATGAGCGGGCGTTAACTGGTCATTTACCGCCCGCATATGCGGGCGGTAAAACTCTGTTTAAGTGCAGGCAGGCGAAAAAATAAGTTCGCTCAATGTGGCAGGAGCACTTATTTTGTGAAAGATATAGAGCTCTCGGAACATATGAACCCGCTCGTTGCTTTAAATAATAATAAAAAGACTCGTATTGATAATGAAGAATTTGTCAATTTCTTTATGACGTTCAGCATTCTTACGACTTTTCTAATATTTTTATTCAATTTTACTAAATTTGTTGCTACTATTTGTTCTATTGGTTGAAATATCGCAGCAAGTTATATCAATATCTTCTAAATATCAGATAATTATTATTACCTGTTGGCATGTTTTGGTGAGCATTACTTGAGCAATGGCGCAATAATTATTGAGAAAGGCGCGATGCAACGTTCTAAACAAACTTTCATCGGAACCAGTCCATTCTTTATGATCGTTTGCACCCATCAACCCAAGCAAACTGAATGATGTGGTAGTGGAAACTGGGTCAGATCCATCTGCGTCTGCAAAAATCTAAACTTTATATTATAAAAAAACTAATGAACAAAATAAAACCTTTAAATTTATTGCTATCATTACTATCTTCCGAACTAGCCTCATTTCCGGAATCGACACTTTGTTGCTTCGATATTTTTCGAGGATTTGTTGCAGTAGCAGACGTAGACACATTATTAGTCGTTGGTTTCGTATCACAAGTATTACTCTCACGGCTATTCGATTGCCTTTTTCGCTCAACTTGTGTGTCTTTTTCCACTTTTTCGCACTCTTCTTCTTCTTTAGCCTTCGCAGCCATATTTGCTTTAACAATATCCTACAAACAATTTTATTTCATTCAAAACATTTGTAACAAAATGGTAGGGCTGACTTACTAAAAGCATGTAACAGTCAGGTCCACAGGGATCGGTAAACGGTTTCAAATCTGGACCACGTCGCTTCTGTAAATTTGGACCGGGATGACATGCTTGGAGCCCTGTTTAATTGCCGAAATCAAAACATTAACTTTACAACATTCAAAAAATAATTTAAAACTAGGGCTTGAAATGACAAATGTTCATTGTCGAAAAAGTTCTCACAAGCAACCTTCGGATGTTTGTTCAATATTATTAAGTAAACACATTTGGGCTTTGAAATTATTTCGCCACCAAAAAATTAAGAAAAAACTATAGAACCAACATCATGTAAACCTGCTGATTTGAATGGCCAATAAAGCGTTATAAGTTTTATAATTGCCATAGAGGGTTACTTGGAACTGTGAAATAGCTTGAAACAAAACTTCAGCTTGGGACATTAATTCTAAATCTGGTAACAAGCACAGGTAGCTCGTTGTAAACAAGTGCTCATGCCGGTTTGTTGAGCTATATATTCAAGTTTTTGTAATATTTCGCCTACTGTGTTTTATGGACATATTGGTTGCTGAAAATGAAAGGCTATGGTAAGGAATGATGATTTTGACAAAACTCGTATGAATTCTATGCAGGGTGGTCCGATGAAAACAAAACAAAGGCCTCTAGCTAACGTAACTTTTCGGAAAAATTCTTGGACACATCCACTATATTTGCGATGGGGGCAAATTCATCAAATCTTTTAGAAATTGAGTGAATGAAATCGATACAACGAAGTTTAGTCTACAATTATTAGGTACTTACTAATCAACTTTCTACTTTAACAAGTGTTCAAAATGTTGGCCTTCCGATTACATACACGTGGAGATAGACGGCGTTCTGAAGCATTTCTGGTGTAATGTTACAACATGCAACAATAATTCGTTGACGTAAATCGTCTAGAGATGCTGGTTGAGTTTTATAAAGCAAAAGTTTCATTCATTCAATACTGACGTACAGCGAGATATAGAGAAAAGGTGCCCTATCTTGTTGACATGTCAACTCATCTTCATTATAACGGTTACAATGTTCAAGAATGTGTATCAATGCGGGATCGACACTGTCTTGTAACAATTACCAGTACCTACATTCCTCCTATAAGATTTCTTGACAGAAAAAAAGACCCAACAATCATGCGGCCAAAGAAGTATCCTTATAATATAAATAATTAACAGTACCTATGCAGATTGAACACGTTAAACTATTTACCTTGTTGTCCTAAACATCAGAGCAGCAAAACACACCATTCATTATAAAACCCACCTCAAAATAATTTTAATTATAAAGTAACATAAAAAATGCCGATAAGGGCCTCTTAATAATTAAACACAACAGCAAGATGAGTAACTTACGATGCAAGAAGCAGTCGTACTTGAAGCACCTCCGGCAAAACAAAGTGTGAAAGGAATGCATGGTTTGTTCTCGCGGTACAGTCGCGGCATTTGGTCCATCAATGTTGGGTGTGCATTCTGGAGGTGCGTTCGGATCCGTTCTTTCCGTCAACTCAATATATCTGCAAAAATAATCAAATAATTTCAAAAATAAAACAATAAATCATAGACATAAGTACACATACTTGTCTCTCAACTCCTCCGGTCCGCCTTTGTCTGGAAACTGTAGTGATATAGTTTGGAATATGATTAATGCTGGAAATTCCAAGTCCTCCTTTTTCTTATCGTCATTTTCATCTTTCTTTTTCTCAGGCTTTTCTTTGTCTTGGTATTGCATCAGTGCATGCACTAATTCCACAAATAATTCATCATCTATAAAACCAGACTCTCTATCTCCGTGCACTTTTCCGTCGTAGTTTTTAATCAGTTCCTCGATAAATGTACCTAAGATATACAAAATATGTTTTGATAATACAATTTCACGGCACTTTTCCAATATAAGTAGTGAACTTACCATCTTGATCTAAAATTTCATCGCCCATATACGGAATATTGTGCAAAACCGTTTCATCTTCAACCATGAAATTTTGTTGTATCGGTGCCCATGTATACATTGTGGGAATTGGTGTTACAGCGCTAATAGTCCTAATAGGTGCAACTTGAATATCACCTAAAACAAACATCTTGCAAATCACAGTTAAAGAAACTGTGTCTGTTGTCTGTTACCTTCATTTCCTATAACTTCAGCTTTTTTCATGCATGTTACATGTGGTGGTAAATCTGCTGTTTGGACCCAATGAGCTTTTGAATCAGATTTTCGTTTCTGTTCTTCGGCAAGCAATTCATTCATACGTTGGCGATTTTTATTCCACGCTATTTTAACATCATCCGCTCTTTTGTAACGTTTTTGTTGTCTTAGTCGTACATACTCTGTCTTCACACGTTTTTTCCAGTCGCCACTTACCTTAGTTTTCGACATATTAGTTTATGGGTTTTAGAATAGATTTTCCGACACACAAACAAACTATTCAAGTAGGTAATTACATACCAAATATCAAAAAAAAAGTAGGTAAAACTTCTAAATCATATATACTTAAATGTTTTCATCATAATCATTGTCTTTGTTTATAAAGACAATGTCATAATCAACAAACACAACCTGTATTGTTAAATGTCAATCACCACCAGTCACATGTCAAATTTAAAAGATGAGATTTGAACGATATTTCAGGAACTGTGATGTTTTCACTGATCTGATATTTAAACATCGGTAGTCTGTCAACCGTATACAGTTGACAATTGGACAAGTGACAGTAGAGACCTTAGATTAGCAAAGAGAGGGGATACCGCACGTTCGTATATCTGAATGCATGGCATAGCAAGTGTTACGCTTTTAATGCGGCGGCCATTTTTTATGTGCCGAAAAACAGAAAACTACGTGTCCATTTTTGATGATTTTATTTGTGAAAATTGGGAATAGAAATTTATTTTGTATATTAATAAAATGGTACGTTGTGTGGTTTTTGGATGCCCAAGTCCCAGTGAACAAAAGGAGTCCAGAATTTCGTTTCATAGGTAAAACTTAGAATGATGTATCAAGTCGCTTCTAGTTTTTAATAATTAAAAGTAATCTTTAAGATATTATCTTTTAGTATGTAGTATAACAGGTTTCAGTTTACCTAATTAAAACTGTTTGATACAACAATTCATTTAAAATCAACATGATAAAGCATTATTTTTCGATAGAAACCTCTATAGATGATTACTTTATCAGGGGCGTAGACATTTTATTTTTCCAAAAAAATTGTTTTTTACACATTTTTGCGTTAAAAGTGAATAAAATAATGTCACTTTAGCCTTTTAATTATTTCAATCTTTAGAACAACATGCACCAGATAGCCCAGCAAATCACATAATATACTTTTTAATAAAATCTATTTGTGTTAAATATCATAAACATAACATTGATAAAGATAAGTACAAAAATAAAATATCTATTAGTTATAAAGTGCAACATATTATAAATTATAAGCTTATAATCAATGTATGATGTATATGGTGTGGTATAGGGAATCGAAAAAACCTTGTCATATAATATAATGAATTTATTCAGAATAACGGGAAATTTCGAAAGAAACTGTGGAAAAAACTGAAGAAAATAATTCAGAAGTGACGGTGGCATTATAATGCATAATTATTTTCTATATCGGTATTGCTACGAAAGTATCGATACCAACTTGAAATCGTTCTAAAAATATCGATTACAAACATACTCGACAGTGCAGCAAAAGTATCGATACTTTCAAAGTATCGTGTATAGTTTGTGTCCCTAGTCCCTACCCTTACAAAACAATGCTGTTTACAAAAAGATAAACTATAAACTTCTGCCAAAAAGACAATATACAATGCTTCTGGTTAGCGTGGCTTCCTTCTTTTTTCTGTGCTGATACAATACAAAATGTCTAAAGTTGATTCAGATAATATATCTCGATATACAGATAATTCCAACGTAATGGAAACCAGTGAAAATAAAATGAAAATGTTACAATTAGCTATTAAACATTATTTTACTAACAGTAATAATAGAAATGCTGAGCTTCGCTTGAACAAATATTTGCAAGTGAGTATAATATAAGGCAGATTTGGCCAACGAAAAAGCATAACAATTTGTTTAGTGTATAGCGATAACTAGTTAAAATATGTACTGCCTATTGGTAACGTTTATGTTACAAGTTGTAATGCATAGTCTTATACCTAAAAATAATGTTATTATTGTTCCAGACCCTAAGTTCTTCTTCAGACATAACGATTTTCGACTATGACAAAACCACGACAATGCAAGTGTTGCATAGTCTGTGGAGACTTATGGACAAAATCGAGCCGAATTCTCGTTTATCATGGTCGTGTGTGGATTTTCTAACAGCAGCAAGTCAAAACCATTCAACTAGAAATACATTGATTACTTCCTTCCAGTTTGTCTCTGCTTTATCGGAAATGCTAAATGACCAGCTAACAAAAGACATGAAAATTAAGCTGCTAAAGCTTATTCAGGTGTGTATACTCGTAGACATACTTGTTTAAAAGAATTATCCCGGTTTTACGGGTACCTATTATAAACCACATACATACCTATGTTCATTTAAGTAGGTATATTGAGACAAGAAGACAAGTCTCATCTTCGTACAACGAAAGTTTTTAAAATATGTTTCTTTTAAAAGTAAGCGGTTGTGACCATCAAGCTCTATTAAACAAATTTAATTTTCACTCACTGGCAGTTCGTCGAATACCTATTGACTGACCAAGTTTTTCTTTATAAATTAATTGACAATTTGATTGACTGTCCCAATTTATTACAACAAGTACATTTTAATGTACCTCAGTTTAATTCACGTAAGCCGAACCTATTTAGATTGCCTCAAACTCATACTAATTATGAACAAAGGGCTCCAACGTGTGTAACAGTTCCAATTTGCATCATAATATTGATTATTTTGATAAATGTTTAAAACTATTCCGAAAAAATCTTTGGTACTACCTCCGCACGCTTGAATTTTAACTAATAATTTGTCAATTATTTGTATATTTTGTTGTATAGCTACTTATGAATGGTAATTCTTTAATATTCTGAATTGGTTCATTGTTCGTGCTGCTTTTAACATGTTATTATTATTAATTTTTGCCTGTTAGACAATAAAGACGATTATTATTATCTTGGTCTAAGCTAAATATCTTTTGTTTTGTTTGTTAGGCCTTAACTTGTGGTATTCGCATAACGTTCCCCATATCACATTTGGAAGATTTGATGTCAATATTGGATAAATGGATACTGAACGGTCACGACAATGATATTCTAACATTAGCTTTGGGTATTTTAGTGAATTTAAGCCACAGAAATCCGTCGGTGTTTTACTTGTTTTACCGTCATGTAGACATGAAGGCCATTTTACAACACTGCTTCCCGCTACAGGTAAGGTCACATACCTAGTTCCCGTACTAATTATTGTTAAACAAATAACTATTTGAAATGGGATGTAATTTACATCTCTGTACCATGTGGGATATATACCACAGTATTTACGATAGTTTGGCTGTCAACTACTGACCGATCACCACTGATGAGTCGTGTGTCGACGAAACGGCCGTCTGGTGAAAGTATAATGGTTGACAGACAAACTCTCGGAATTAAGTCTTGTTTTGTTAAACAAGCCCATTTCTAATATAGGCGTCTCGCTAAAGGGAGTATCGGCGCATCTATATGTTGGTTGTTGTGCTTCATGGGGTCAGTGACCTTCCAAGCAGTCGATATAGTGAATAATTGTAGTTCGCTCGGCGTACTACCAACAGAAACTAGATGTCGCCAAACACATTCTTTGAAATAACTATTTGTTTTATTGTATTTTTTATTTGTACTATTTATTTCACTATTATTTATATGTCGCAGCACTGTTCTGAACTATTGACTGTTTACTTTATAACTGTCTTCTGTCCCTGTTACGTGGGGTTGGCCTTCTTTCTCGAACACTTCCAGTTAGTAGTCGAACATTCTGGCGCACGTATGTCTATTCTAGATCCAAGCGGTAAGCGAGGCACATCCTACCAAATTAACACAGCGCTGCTCCTGTGGAGGTACAGCCAATCCGGTGTTTTTTGGAAGCGTTGGGGACATTTTTATATTCGTCACAATATTACAGAATCACGCAATAGTCACAGCACTGCAACTGCTGCTGGCACTCAATACATATATTTTTTAATTCAAAAAATTAACCATTTTATGTCTACACTATCTAACCTCTTTGGTATTGAAATATCAGGAATAAGGGCAAAATGAAATTATAACAAGTTTCTATTTTTGCAAAGTTTGGCCGCTAATCTGCTTGTTCAGGATTTCTAGATTGATATAATGAAACGTATAAAACCGATATTTTTCATTCAAATCATGTTTGAACCCTCACACGAGACTAACTGTTAGCATCCTCAGGAGGGAATTATTAATACGTTAAATTCATTTATGAGCTAATTCGTGTTGTCCTCAAGAATAAGCGAAGAATACACATAATATACTTAATTATGTTTAATGTGGATTTTAGGGTAGCATTATACAATTGCACATCTCCCAATTGGTGCTGTTTTTCAACCACATGAACAGTAATGATGCGGTATTTGACGGTAATTTTTCAAATGCTATGATTGAACGCACATTTGATGCTATAAGTGACGCATTTAAACAGCAAAACGTCATTTTGTTACGACAAATAGTTGGATATTTTATTGATTATAAGTGGGTACTGATTAACAATCGTGAAACAGTGGATTTTGATAAATGCAGAGAGAAAATGCAGCGACTACTAGGGGTGAGTATTTACTATTTTTATCCTGCAGTTTATAGGTAGTATTTTTCATTATTATCCAGTTGAATTCGTAAGTATTGTTCACTACAATTTATTTCTTCAATAAGGATACAAGATTTATATCGCTTGCACCTCGTCGGCATTTTTCTTATGATTTTAATCGAATAATTTGTAAAATTGAGTTTATAAAATACACACAAATAAAGGATCGGTTGATGATCCCAGTAACTATCGACCAATATCGATCTTGCCAATTTTTTCGAAAATCTTTGAGTCTATTATTAAAAATCAAATAACTGAATATTTTGAAGCAAATAATCTCTTTATGCAAGGTCAATATGGCTTTCGTAATAAGAGATCTACTACTCTTGCAATTAATAACCTTTTGGAATATGTTTCGGATGGCATGGAGCGGGGCTGTGACACCTTTGCTTCCTTTTATGACCTCACTAAGGCTTTTGACTGTGTCTCACACGAGATACTTCTTCAGAAACTCTCTTACTATAACTTTGATGTTGACAGTGTTGCCTTGGTTGGCTCTTATCTCAGCGATCGTTTTCAGCGCGTTTTGTATGGAGGACGATACTCGGAGAGACGAAGGGTTGGACGGGGTGTGCCCCAGGGGTCGGTTTTGGGACCTTTATTGTTTTTAATATACGTAAATGATTTATACAAATTTCAAGAAGAGTCAAATATAATCCTCTTTGCTGACAACACAACTAGTTTGGTTAGATATCGACCAAACGACCCTTTACGGAAGTTGGTTAATGCTGTTGAGACTGACATAGGCAATTGGTTTCTGGCAAATGAACTGAGCTTGAATCAGACTAAAACTCAGAGCATGAACTTTACATTGCGTTCTGCGCCTATCGATCTTCAGAGCGATGTTCGCGTGACGCTCCTTGGAGTTCATCTTGATCCTAAATTAACCTGGGAGAGTCATGTTCGAGAACTAGGGTGCTCGCTGTCCAGGGTCATATATCTGATCAGAAGGCTTGCGCAGAGTGTTTCAATCGCCAGTCTGTTGACGGTATATAATGGTTATTTTGTTTCCCGTATGTCGTATGGTATTTTGAACTGGGGACATAGTTCCCATGCAATGAAAATCTTCAAGCTACAGAGGAGATGTTTACGTACAATGTTGGGGCTCGGTTGGCGTGACTGCTGTAAAAAGTATTTTGTTGAACATGGACTACTTACTTTGCCTTCCTTGTACATCTTAAACTGTCTTGGCTACATTCGAACTAATGCCTCGCATTTCACTTTACACTCTGATACGCATAATTTAGTACGCGAAATCGCAATGACATATTGCCTAAATTTCACCGCCTATTGAGGACTAGGAAAGGTTCTGACTATTATTGTGTCAAATTTTATAATAAGCTGCCGTCTCACATAAAGAACCTTGGTGAAGTCCAATTTACCAAATGTATTAAATTATTTTTGCTATCTCAAGCTTTTTATACCTTTGAGGACTATTTCAGAAGCGATATTGTAAGATTTTTTTAGATTTTAGTTTGTTTTATGTTGTTGCTATTTTAATTTGTTTGTAAGCCTTTCTTTGTTGCTGCAACTTTGATTAATTTTTGTTATTTTTTGACGTACTATGCATGTTATGTAACATAAGATGGTGAATAAATATTTCTATATCTATCTCACACAACAATAAATTTGCTTATTCGGAACCGTTCACCCAACACATTTGTACAATTTTCAAGAATTGTGTTTGGATTGACTGGATTACCATATAAATTGTCTACTATTTTTGCAGGCCCTGCAAAATAATTCATCAACATCAACAAAAAGTGATGCTGACAAAACGAACGGTGAAATTCTAGCTGAATCCACCAGCCTCATTCTAGATTTTCTTTCGACAATAATAGAATGTGATAATAACCGCAATTTATCGGCATCACATTGCGAGTTACAGTTGAATCTAATGGATATGGCACTAAAATGGACGAATTCAAAGAATGTTGTAGTTGCCACTAGTGCCTGTAATATGCTGGAAAAGTGTTGTGCCCTTGTGACAATTAACGATGGTCTTGTAGAAGTCTTAGTTCAAAATATTGGCACATTTTTGTGTCAGTTGTATGAACGTATTGGCGGTGTTCTGGAGAGTTCTATTGATGATGTTAATAGGTAACTCAAAGTTTATTACATGTTATTTGGTTTATTTAATAACAATTGTTTGTTTCAGAATGAGGGCATTGATTCAGTTGTTGCGTAAACAACTTGATGTTTCTAACTTGCGCAAAAAATTAGTGCAAGACCTTCAAGCAGACAGTGTGTTGCGTATGTTTTCGCCGCTGATCCATAGTGAACTGTTGCCTGATTTCCATATTTTCACTGAGGAACGTATCTATTTGTGTATTTGTGTGTTGGATTTAATTATGGAGATGGCAAAGTCTAGCACTAACTGGTCAGAGATTATGGGTAGTTTATTTCAAAATAGGTGAGAAGACAATGAAATATTTTTTGATATAAACATTACACATTACTTGAGTTCAAAGTACGTATTTTTTGCTTATCGCCTCCTAGTTTTCAACTATACATATTTTCTACTGTCTAGATCCACCACTGTTAGCGGAACTTTATCTGATTTGCACATCTTCTTCTTCTTGGTCGGAAGCTCGACTGCGAGCATCGTGATCATGGGCTATCTTTTGTAATGGCTTTCCATTGTTGTCGATCTTCGGCCAATTTGAATGTTTGTGTTAAGTTTTCCTCTGTAATATTCGTTATGAGGTCTGTATATCTTGTTGGGGATCTTCCTCGGGATCTTTTGCCATTTACCCAACCCTCCACAGTGAGTCTTTCTAATCCTTTCCTCCTCACTACATGGCCAAAAAATTTGGCAATATTTTCTACTACTATTGTGCGTAGTCTCTTCCTTATTTTTAGTTGATCCAGAATGGATTGATTGGTCCTCTTTTTGGTCCACGACACTCTCAGCATTCTACGCCAACAGAACATTTCGAAAGCGTCTATTTTATTATTATCCGACTGTTTCAGTGTCCAGCATTCTGACCCGTAGAGAAAAATGGAGAAGATCAGGCGTCTGACCAACCTCATTTTGGTGTTAATTGAGATGTCTTGGCTTTTCTAGATGTTTGAAAGTTTTACCATTGCTTCCTTTGCCACTGCACTTCTGCGTTTTATTTCATCACTAGAGCCACCATCATTAGATATTAAGGAGCCCAGGTAGACAAATTTGTGGACCGTTTCTATATGATTCATACTTTTTGTCTCAGGTTGATTGTTATTTACTCTGTCTACAATCATAATTTTGGTCTTGTTTGTCATTACTAAACCGTTCCACTCGTTTCAAAAGTTCAGTGAGCTCTTCCTTCGATGCTGCAATCAGGGTAGTGTCATCGGCATATCGAAGGTTACTGATCTTGTTGGCTCCCATAGTTATACCTCCATTCCAGTCTTCTAAGGCTCTTCTCATGATCCATTCCCCGTAAATGTTGAATAGAAGGGGACTTAGAATGCAACCCTGTCTGACACCTTTTTCCACACGAAAGAAGTCTGTTAGATCATTTTCGACTCTGACATATGCTATATTATTGTCGTAGAGATTTTTGATGAGTGATGTTAGGTGATGCGGTATTCCCATCTCCGCAAGAATCTGCCATAGACTTTGCCATCGGACGCAATCGAAAGCCTTGGTATAATCTATAAAAGACATGTAGGTGGTCACATTGAACTCTCTCGACTTCTCGATTATCTGCCTTACGTTCAGTAATTGTTCTCTGGTTCCACGGCCCGGTATGAAGCCGGCTTGTTCTGGTGGCAGCTGTGATAGAATATATGGTTTTATTCTCCCAGAAATGATTTGTAACATCACCTTACTTGCGTGTGAGATGAGAGCTATCGTTCTATAATTTTCGCAGATATCACGCGGTCCTTTCTTGTGTAGTGGGACGTAAATTGATTTCGTCCAGTCCTCGGGCCAGGTGTCTGAGTTCCAGATCAGGTTGCAGATTTTATGTAATATATCCACACCAACGTCTTCAAGTGCAATTAGCATTTCGGAAACAACACAGTCTTCGCCAGGGGATTTGTTGGCTTTCAGCTTCTTTATTGCGGCAGTCACTTCTTCTCTTAATATTGAGGGTTCTTTCTCTGTATGTCTTATTTGTGGTTGACTGTCTAGTGTGTTGTCTTCCATTAGTTGGGTGCAATAGGTTTTCCACCGCACATCATAAATCGCTTAATTAAGTATATTGTTTTAGTTCTATCATAACCTAAGACTTTCTTTTCACATAATCGATGAGTAGAAGTTTTGGCGTAAAGTAATATTGAAAGACAAGTTTTACTATTTCATCAAAACACTTTTCGCCGCTAAGACTTTGCAATATCTCGTGAGGATCCCAATAGTGTTAGTTAAACGCAACTCGAGATTAAAAAGTGTTTTGGTGAAGTGGTAAAACATATGCATGAACAATTTATTATTAAAATTTACAAAAACTGTTGAGTGTGGCCACCTCCAGCTCGGAAGCAAAAATCCAATTTTCTCCTTATGCTCATAATATGTACACTTTAAAACATTCTTAGTATATCCATTAAAGTATAAAGGTGTCTGCCCACTACACCGGGCCGTTGTATGACCGTAACCGTTTTGGCACATGCAAAAAAGTATTCTTTATATAGGTAATAATGAGACAACGTCCACTAGACCGTTCCGTCACCTACCGACACCGTAGCGTTCTATAACCGGACCGACAACAAATTTTCGACGAGAATATTTTGCATGTTCCGTGCATGACACGGGACGTTACCAAACCGGTGTACATTCGCGTTGTAGTCGCACATACTCACCGTTTGAAACGAGTTGACGTATTGTTTTAGTTCTTTAATTTCTGAACGCGAAAGTGAAATTTTTCTTCGTTATCCACTATAGGTATATAACGTCCAAAATTCTCCCTCAGTTTTTCGCTTTCTTAAAGAATCATGAATCCAGTAACGTCTGACAGAATTTTTTCGGCTTCCCTCTTCCTCCTCGTCTAAAATTATGGCAATCATTGCTAATTCCCTTACAGACAATTTGCTAATAACCATCATGTATTTATACAATAAATATAAGTATGTTTTGCCAAAACCTGTTCTAAACAAAAGTTCTAAGTAGAAGCTAGTCTTCCCGACGAAGTAATAACAAAAATAGTTGTTGCTACAACCGCACAACGTGAATTTATGGACCATGTAGGATCCGGTCATCAAACGCGTTAGAACGGGCACGGAACGGTGTTGATCCGTCTAGTGGGCGTTAGCAGAGTTCGCAGTGCTTTTTTCTGCATGATACGTTTATAGCACGGTCATAGTACGGCACGGTATAGTGGGCAGAGACCTTAAATGTTCATGATTACTAGGGAATGATTAATCAGGAAACACAAGGTATCCTTATCGCTTGAACACAGGTGCACTTTTCTACTACTACACAGTAGATAGCAGTTTATTTTATTTATTGATTTTCATGTTTACAGTATAATACAGGCAATATTTGTACATGGTTTCTATCACAGTAACTCCTCACATGTCAAGCGGTTATGTTTCCGTATTTCCACTCATCCGTTGTTTCCGCAAGATCAAATTGTTGAAAGAATGTGCGAAATGCAAACGTCAAATTCATTCCAGTACAAGCAATCATGTTTATGTAATTGGTACAATAAGGGAAATAATGCAAGTGATGATATAATTTCACCAAATTATCGTTTTGTGTCAAAAAAGAAGACTTCGAGATTGGATCATGTATTGAGTAAAGTGGAAGTAAGTCTATAGGATATCGTTAAACTGCATTTAATAGCGTACAACCGTTTAATGTATCTGTTGCTAATAAAATTACTGAGGCCATGTCTGTGGATCTTGATGATCGGGTGCATATGTTAAGTCGGATACCGATGCAGCCTAGCTCCTTTTTTATGTTGTCCATCTCGGAGTTTGAGGTCCTGGAGACTATTCGCCACTTAAAAAACTCGGGCAGTGTTGATATGTTTGACTGCAGCAGTTTCTTTGTGAAGGTGGAATATGCACAGATCTTAGTTAAGCCTTTAGTGCACATCTTCAATTTATGTTTGTGCGGCGGCATTTTCCCTGAGCCATTCAAGATGACTAGAGTTATCCCTGTATTTAAAAAGGGTGACATTGATAATGCTTCTGGTTACCGACCGATTTCTATAGTTCCTATATTTGGGAAAATTTTTGAGATTATATTAAAACAAAATCTAACTTCCTTTTTGGAAGCGAATAACCTTTTGTGTCCTGGACAGTTTGGTTTCAGCGGTGGTCGGTCGATAGTTCAGGCGGTGGCTCGTGTGTTGTCTGACATAGTCGAGGGCCTGGAGAGATGTGAATTTATTAATCTCACCTTATGTGATCTGAGCAAGGCCTTTGACTGTGTGTCTCAAGAAGTTCTTCTGACCAAGCTTTCTCGATATGGTGTGCGGAGACTCTCGTTGCAGCTGCTGCGGTCGTACCTGACTGGCAGAGGACAGACAGTGGCTCTTCGGTCGGAGCTGTCTGAGGTGAGAGTATTAACGAGTGGAGTGCCCCAGGGTTCTGTGTTGGGTCCGTTGCTCTTTGTCGTTTATATTAACGACCTATATAGTTATTTGAATCCTGGAAGGGTCACTCTTTATGCTGATGATACCTCTTTGGTGTGTTATGGGAGCAGTGTTTCACAGCTCGAAGGTCGTGCGGGGCACCTTGAGGGAGTTGCGAATGGCTGGTTCACTAGTAATCTGCTGAAACTAAATATTGATAAGACCCAGAGACTTACATTTTCTAGTGCTAGTGGTCATGCTCGGGGACGAACAGCCATTTATTGGGGATTATTGTTGATGATGCGCTTTGCTGGGCGTCGCACGTTGATTTTCTCAGTGGTAAGTTGTCTTCTAGTATTTACGTTATTAAGAGGCTCAAACATTGTCTGAGTCAGCAAGCTCTGAGAACTGTTTATTTCTCACTGTTCCATTCTCATATTTCTTATGGAGTGAGTCTCTGGGGTAACTCGTCATCGGCTATGCAAATATTTAGAGTGCAAAAAAAGGTGGTTCGCATTCTGGCAAATGCTGAATATCTAGAGCATTGCAAGCCCATTTTCAGATCTCTCAATATAATGACTCTCCCGTCTTTATATATATATTATCAGCTGCTTGAGATTCACAGATGTAAGTCCGATTTGTGTATAAACTCAACTTGTCATGAGTATGGTACGAGATCTGCGGACTTGGTACGGGCTCGGCGATGGAGATTGACTAAGTCTGCAAAGAATTCCCTACAGATTCGGTTATATAATGCACTTCCTCGTAGGGTCCGGGAGTACAGTTCAGAAATGTTCAAAAGAACTATAAAATCATACTTGCTCAAGCATGCTCTTTATTCTGTGGAAGAATATTCCCAGAAAGTTGTACGTTTTAGCAATTAGTCGCTTTTAATTTGTTTGTACCTATGTTACTTACACTTTCATGTTTTTTGTTGTAGATATAGTTTTTGTATTTTGACGTACTGCAATTGTTTTGTACAAAACGTAGTCAATAAAGATTATTATTATTATTATTTAAAAGAAATAAATGCAATTATGTTCTATATATTTAGCTATTGGCCGTTAAAAACAAACTCAAAATATATCACTGAATATTGAAAATAAAACTCTTTATCAACTTATATCGCCACAGCCTTGCTGTATTTGCATTGTCTCTTGATAATTTTGATTCCCTGACATGAAATTCGGATGTCGACAACCCTCACAAGTTGACAGTTGTGGGGCGTTTATAACGACAAAGATAGTCAGGTGTTAAAGTTTTCCTCGCTAATAATCAGAAAAACGATGCAATTCAAACACACTTTTAGAAGTCATGAATATTTTTAGGAGCAGTTGTGCAGTAAAACAGCCTGTAATTCAGCAGATATAGTTGAACTGTACCAGTTGAAATGCGATGATATAAAGGATGCACAACAAGTTGACAGGAATATTCGAGACAAATTATCTACGCACAACACTGATTTGGAACAGCAATTAAAGAAAATAGAAATGGAACATGATCGAATTGGTGCCATGTTGTTGTTTGCACAGAAAAAGAACGATGACATGTCCCAAAATATGAAGGAAGCTGTTAAGAAAATGAATGCATTACAAAATGAGTAAGTATTAAGAAGTAACGAATACCTAATAGATAATATAGTCAGTGACGATTCATTCCTCTTTACACAGTGCATTTTTCTTACCCTTAGAATGCACTAAAACGGAAATATAAAGCAGCTCTGTTTTACAAGCTTTTTTTTTTTATCGATCGCCAACCCTGGTGAAATGATAAAACGAACCAAACCTGTTTATTTTTTGTATTGTTATGCAAACCGTTGTGGTACCTACTTGATTTTGGTGAATATTTTTTTTCTACGATTGTCTTTGAATGCCTTTATTATAGCTCCAATCATAATTTGTAAATGTAGTACATTGTAATGTTGTTTTTCATTTCCCACTAGTTGGTTGCATTTAAAAATGCACAAGTAAATTTCCTGGTAATGACAAAAGTAGCATCGGTTATAAAAATCACCATAGCAACGCCAACAATACAAACAAACCAAATTGACAGTTTAAATTATTTCGCTAATTTCGAAGTTTTTTTATATAATGAAAAACAGTGAATATAGTTTAACACCACCTAGTCAATTTAATACTTTTAACTCATCGCAATTTCGCAATTAGGCTTACACCAACAGGGCTAGTATAGGTAAGTTTCGAAAAACAACTATTTTCCTAAAAATTATTTTGTTTAATTTATTTAAAAGCATTAAAACAGTCGTAGATAAAGTATACTGTGAAACTCGCATGAAATGACCATTTCCTACTCGTATGATTTGCAGCACTCGCCTCATTTCATGTTCGTTGCACAATATGCTAATGTACATGGTGAAAAACCAGTTTTTTTAGTTCTGGATACTTTTGTTTTAGGCTGTACCAAAATTGCGTAAATTCCATTGGTTTTACGTATTCTTGACAGGATAAAGATTCAAGCTTTTCTCTTGTAACAACATTAGAACCATTTTTCTGGGATTCTGTATATTAAAAAAAATAAATAAAAAAGAGCAGGAATTTGAGAACAGTCGAATAATTAAAATTTAAGCCTAACAGTTTCATTGTTCCCAATACTAGTAATGTCAGCACAACGTTTATGCGTCGACGCGTAATTGGTAGTTTGATTACTATTTACGCATTATTTTAGTTGTAGCGTTAATATTAGGAATGTTGGAAATTCAGTTGGATAATCCTTGTTGTAGATTGGAATCAGAAAAAGGTCGATGTAGGTCGTTGGAGAGCCAAATTAACGTCAAACAACAATATTTGAGTGATTGTGAAACCGAATTGGAATCGTTTAAACAGAAATTAACACAAACAGAAAAGTCGTTAAACGAAAGCGATTTGATGCGAAATAAATTGGAAAAACTTGTATCTGATTTGGAACAACGTAGTTCAAAGTATGAGAATAAGATCACGAAAAAGGAAGAAATGATTGCGAAATTAAATGCGAATATTAACGAATTGGAATCTGTGAGTTGACAGAATGAAAGTTTTATTTGGAATTGTATTGATTGTTTAATTTCTTTTGCAGCAAATCAAAAAATTGGACGAGGAACAGGTGACATTAAAGAAAAAATACGATGATACAAATGAAGAACTCTGTAAAAAATCAGAAATGTTGGACAATATTATGAATATTATAGCGTTAAAGAATGCGCCAAGTTGATCTTTTGGATTTTTATTAAGATCTGTATATAAAAACTGCAATTATAGTCAATTAGAATTATAATCATGTCAACACAAGCTTGTCAAAGGGAATGAGGTGAACCAAATGTTGAACTAGTATCAAATAGAGGTTTCACTTACCTACCCTTCGCGCACGAGACTTTTTTGAAGTGTGTAGGAGATGATCATGCTATATGAGTTGACGAAAGCAAGTGTGCAGGTTACACTGCAGACGATTGTAACTGACTAAACAATTGGACTGATTCCTCTAGCACCACCATTGTGTTTCCTGACTGAAGATTTTTAATGTCAAGTCGAGCATTACAGTTGCTACATTTCAATTGTATGTAGAGACTAAGTATTTTTATATATTTGATGTTAAAATTAAAATAAAACAAAATGCCGATTGAAAATAGAGATTTAATTACTTTTTTTTGGTTGATTATAATAATTAGACGTAACAAATGGCATTTTACTGACTACCGCCCCATACAATTTGTCGCGTATCTTCAAATTGACTTTCGTTCCAATTTTCGCATATTCTACTGGCACATAACCCATAGCAACGTTACAATGTAGTGTTGGTGATGGACAACCAGACGTGACAACTCCCAAATGTGTTTGGCAATCTTCCGAAACGATTTCTGCATTGTGCCGGGCTGGTGGACCCACGGCTGATATCAAACCAATGCGTTTCGTTTTCGATCTGAAATTAAAAACAAAAATAAATGCGACAGGAAATCAGAAATGTAATCTAATGTATTTTAGAGGGTCACGATTCTGCGCAAATTAATTATAACGCGTGTCAACGTTATGCGCATAATTCAGACTGTTCCTAACGGTTTCGGAAGCTCGTGAAAACAAACCTAGTTACGTGAGAAATTAAGCGCAATATGTTTCGTAGCTAATGATAATTTTGACAGTTTCACCTTCCTTTTGTAAAAAAAATTCAAGTGAGGTAAGCGGTAGATGATCATGTCTCATCATTGATTTCCGCAGAATCCTGACTGGAAACAAAGCTTTAGCGTAATATGTATCGTATAACACCACCCTGTACAATTATAATGCAGATTTTTCCAGCAAGGTTAATCGTATTTTTATTATTTTGTATTTGTTTGTGTTTACATTTTGTGATGAAAGTAGATGGAACTAATAATTATTGTAAAATATGACCGAGCTGCGCAGTCCTTTGAATATAAAATGACAGGAAGGAGCTTTGCGCTGACCGTGGTAAATAAAATTTCTGACGGAAACGGCCATATTGGACATCCACATTAGGTATGTTCCAACTCTGCCGAAAACAGTTCAAAAACGGTAATTTCCTGCGCAGTTGTCTTGTGAGTTGCGCAGCGCACTGATTTGGTGTTGAGAGTGGCAATATGACCGTTCTTAAATGGTTTTCGGTGGGGCTGGAACAAATCAATTAGAGATTCATTGTTGTGATTGTTCGTTGGGCAAAGTCTCGGGCAAAGTTGTGTGCTTTACGGATTTTTTGCAGTTTTGAATGTTTAGTTAGTGAATATAAGCGAATTTGTATTTATGAGTGAACAATTATTATTTTACAATAATATTAACAATAGCATCAGTGTAAATACTTAAAATAGTGCTATTTAAATAAAAATACAAATCCTAGAGTTACGTTTCACTAGTAAGTAATTTTAATCAAGAGGTTTTGTAATATATCCATAAAATTTCAAAATAAAGTCTTATTTTTTCAATGACATTTATAAAAAGATAGCTTGGTCACTGGCGTAGAACAGGTTAAAATTAGGAATATTTGCTTTGTAAATAAAACAGTTATGTTTTATATTTAAAGGGTCTCGATTCATATTAGATTTTGCATGATTTATCATCTATTACTTATAATAGGTATTTAAAAAAATCTATTTGTTATTTTACCACGAGAATAAATTATGTTTGTAAAAATACAGTAATAGCGAAAAAATAAGAATATACACAAAATTAATTTTATTTAAAGGTCAATAAATAAGTTATTGTTTTTCTGTTTTGTTTATTATTTACCCTTTTCCCTACTTCCTTCAGATTGAAAACATTTTGTATAAAATAGTAGAAATATTTGTTATTGCTTATTAACAATATTTTATGGACCTGCGCCACTGTGAAACCGGATATACTGGTCCGCCATATGCACCATCCATTCCGATCAGCATTTGTTGCTATAGTATAGTCTTTCCTGTCATTTTTTATTCAAAGGCGCAGTCAGACGAATTTTATGTGACAAAGTGTCACTACTCTAGCAATGTTGCCAGGTTGGTGTCTATTCACTATATCGACTGATAATAGTAATACAATTTTATGATATATTTATACAGTGGATGTAATTATTATACCATTGCAGGAGGTTGGGGGTAAAATGGCAAGGATGTGTTGTAAGAGTGTAATAGTGATGATCAGGAAGAGTTAGTAAAGGAGGGTGGGTGTAGAAAGCAATATAAATCACATAAATATAACAAATAGGTGTATAACCTAGAGTAGCATTTAAATATAACGGCCAAAATTAAGCGCCAAATATTTAACCGTTTCAACATAATATGTGTGTTTTAAACCTGGCAACACCACACTTCAATTACAATCTGAACTCCCAAAATTCGTCTGACTGCGAAGTTCAAAAATGTTTTAAAGAGAATAGACAATGGTGCAACATTCAGTGCTAGACATATCCCAAAGGTAGCTACTAACGTGATATTTCACATGATAGTAGTCAAAATAATCGTCTCATTTTGTAAACAAAATGTTTACTTTAAATGCGTGGTAAATCGGTACACGTGGCAACATGGTGGTGTATCATAACCTTTAACCTAATGGGTATTTTAAATTTCCGTCGGGAGGCGGTCATAGGCGTCGTAAAAAGGGGGTATAATATGATTTACAAAAAAAAAATCTTTTCAGGCTTGTTGGAAATTTTTTGATAGGCGATTCTGATAAATCTAATTTTTCTCTACCTCCAGTTAAATTTTTTGTACAGAGTGATAGTTAACCCTGGATATTATGTTCTTTCTAAACCGGGAATATTGTATCATTATTCTACTACAAAATATCATAGTTTGCCGTGGTTCTAGGGATTATAAGCATAAATGCTTGTAGCTTGCTAGTAGAGTATGCTTGGTGATCTTCTATCAGACGAATGATGCGCCAACATTGGGGCTCCAACCAAACGCTCTTGAGTTAGGTTCAAACTTATATAATCATAGTTACAATCCAATAAGATTCAGTAGTCTAGTGACATATTTTTTAACCAAATTGAACTTCCTAAAATTGGCTGAAGTTCAGAGAGATGTTTTTTCTGGAGCATGGCTGTTATGAGGACAGAGCAAGGTGAGAAGGCCGCTGGAGCAGAATAATGTGGAAAACCGTGGAGTGAACGAGAGCTTTGTCAGATGCATACTAAATCAGTGCGTGTACGGAAGCTAAAGAATTTAAAATGGTACCAAATCCACTGTTGGATTAGGAAACATGAGAATAGAGAAAGGAGACACATGTGTGCTTAACGGTTTAACACATTTTAGCTGAATGCGGACCCTTATGTGTATTTATATGAAAATTGATTTACACTCATGATTTGTTCGGAAAGGTAGTCTAGTTGGTCTATCCATAAACCTTGTTATTGGTTAGTGGTCCAGCAATATTTAGACTTTGTTGATAAAAATTGATCTTGTACCTAGTGAAACTATTGCAGTGTTCAGTTGTGGTATTGGTGTGTGATTAGTATTTAGTAGTAATTTTACCCAATTTTGATTTGTTTTAAAATGACATCAGCTCCAGGAAAGTCAGCCATTGCACGTCGTTTTTTCGCTACTAGCCATGTAAGGGCTGCTTCTATCGGTGTGGTTTCTGTGGTGATGTCATTGCCGTAGAGACATAGACCTGCCTCCAATCTAAAACAAAATTATTGTTTATAATGCATCTGTATACGAATGAATTGTACTAGTAGTACTAATAGGTAATATCATAATAGACACCTTAGAAAAGTTATGGTTACAATATTCTTCATTTTTGTAAATTATAAATTGCATTGCGAATTCATGTTGTTCCATATTTACATTCCCAATAAATTCTAAATCAATCTGAAATTACCTCAGAGAATCTCTAGCACCCAATCCTGCTAGTTTCAAATCAGGATTCTTTAACAATTGTTCGGCGATTTCTGCAACTTTAGTGGACAGCACAGATAACTCAAATCCATCCTCGCCTGTGTAACCACATCTAAAAATACAATTAATTTAAACAATCAAGTATATTACAATAATGATTGATTCCTAGGGACCTAGTAACTAGTTCATACTTAGTTCGTATTTAGTAACCCCTAGCCCGTTCCTGACGGTTAAACAAACTGAACAGCCAAACACTTCCCTTATATTCGTTATTTTTCAAATTTTAGTTTCTGAACAAATTTATGACAAGCTACATACTATTCTAGACCAACCAGTCAAAATAGGACGATCAGTGGCTGGGGCAAAGCCAACGTCGACCAATGCCATTTCTGAATGTAAAGTGTTGTCACGCCATCATGCAGTTTTATGGTATGAAGAAGGCAAGTTCTACCTGCAAGACACGAAAAGCAGTAATGGTACTTTTGTGAACAACACCAAACTGTCAACGGAGAATCACGAAGTGTGTTCTGGCGATATTGTGCAATTTGGTGTTGATGTGGTAGAAAATAACCGAAAAGTCACACATGGTTGTATAATTGCGTCGTTAAAGTTGTATTTACCTGATGGGAAAGAAGCCAAAGCTAGTCCAAGCATCACTGAATCAGACGAACATGGGATGGTGCCGTTGGATGAGCTTTATACGCTGAATCAGATCCTACAAGAGGCAAATCAGCGGGAACAGTGTCTCGAATCAAAATTAATACAATTACAGCATGTGGTTGAGGAAACTAAGAAGTCAGCTGAAGAAAGTTGGCAGGCGTACGTTGGTGAAGAGCGTTTATTGAATCGCGTATCAGCATTGGAGACCCAATTACAACAAGCGAATAAAAATTGGTCCGAGGATAGATTACGTGAGGAGATAGCCAAATTAAGAGAAACTAGTAACCAGTATCAGGAAGCATCGAAAGTAGCATTAGAAAAAGTCCATGAAGAGAAGTTAGAAGCGGTTTCCTTGGCCATAGAACAAGAACGGCTAAAATTAGCGCTGAACAAGATGCCATTTTAGCTAAAGCACAATTAGAACAAGCACAACTAGAACAACAAGATGTAGCACAAAAATATTCAGAATTGCAACTTAAATTTGATGAAAGTAAATTGGAACAAACGCAATTTGCTGTGGAGTTAGAGAAACGATTAGAAGACGAGCGACAAAAAGTAGAAGAATTAAAAACGAAAATACACGAACTGAGGTTAGAAATGTTTGCGAAATTGGCGGATGCTGATGAGGAAAATTCAGAGCAAGAACCCGTTTTAATTTTTAGCAACGATCGAAAAAGTAAAGATGATATTTTAGCTGAAAATGATATAGACATTAGTGAAATAGTATTGAATAAATCAAATTCAAATGGTGTTGCCGACCATCATATCAGCCTAAGAGTGGTGCCAGTAGACAAAGAATCAATAAATGAATTAAGTGAATATGTAGCAGATACGAAAAAGGATGAGGCCGATAGTGAAAATGTTGATAGGGAAGACACATAGGTCTAGGGCATCCTCAGTGAGATATCAGTATCTTCTCCAATATCTTCATTCGAAGGGAGGTGAGACTACTGGGCTGAAGGCTTTTGCAATCGTCTAATCTGCTCTCCTAGGTTTGGGTATAAAAATTACATTGGCTCCTCTCCAGCAGTACGCCGAACAATATTTGAATGATCTTGAATACGTCTTGCAGTCACGTCAATAAAGTCATCTAGGACCCTTTGTAACAGGAGATACCTATACCTTATGATCTTGCTGCCTTATAGGGACCGAATTCTTTACAATTGGTCATAGTATTAATAGAAAAGGGGAGCTGGCAATCTAAAAAGACTTATAAGGTCAAAAAATGATACTGACTAGAAATAGAAATCTATAGTATATGCTTGATTTGATCTCATTTAATAACACACCTTGTTATTCGGCAATTCTGAATTTCTCCAATATTTACATCAATGGAATTCATAAAATACACTTTACTCAAATCCGCATCAGTTAATTTTTGTAAAATTTCAGCCGCTTTCGGACCTTGAATGGCCAACAATGATTTTTCAGACGGATCAAAAAATTTTACATGTATTTGACCACTGTTGATTGTTTTATGAATCTCCTAAAAAAATAAAATAAGAAACTATTTCATATATTAACTAAATAGATTTGTCCTTACTAAGGCTTGTAATAAATGCTTCTGGTCATGATCTTTTCTAGCAGCATTCGAAACAACATAGAAATGATCTTCCGCAATTTTCGTTATAATGAGATCATCTAATATACCGCCTTGCGCATTTGTGAATACTGTCAATACCGAAGAACCATTTGGAAGAGATCCCAGATCAGCAGTGCAGACGGATTCCAAATACGATGTGCTGCTCTTTCCTAATATCCAAAAAAGTATAATCGACTAAACATTCGTATTATCAAAGATTAATGTATTAATTTTTGGTATTATAGAACGCCTCAGTTTCTTAATAATTATAAATTTTGCGATATCATCTCACCTTGTATATCAGTTTGCAACATATGCGATACGTCAAATAACGATGCACTTTTCCTGGTAAACAAATGTGAATTCACAATGCTTTGATCATTGTATTGTACTGGCAACAAGAATCCACCGAAATTCACTATTTTAGCACCGTGTTGCACATGAAAATCATACAGAGCGGTTTTCGCTTCACTGTTGATATTTGCTTTGGCACTAAATCCAGGTTTTAGCCCTACCGTAACAGCTTTTCTAGTAGTTCGACTAACAAACATTCTGTCTGAACTCTTTAATTTTGTAAGTAATTAACAAAAAAAACTACTTAAATCAACTATGATAACTCTAGTGTACATTTAATAATGTTAGTCTTATCTTTCCGTTATTTGCTGTTTGACCTTTCCCTTATGTGAAATTTGTTTTTATAATGTAATACAGTTAATTCGGATGATATCTCATAATTCAATGTACGCATTAAGAACTGCCCAAAGGAAACAGTGGGAAACTAAGCTTTCGAAGTTGCTGTTTTGTGCCGGCCACGCCGCGCCGCATCAAGTCCCAGGTAATTATCTACATTTACTGACAAATCACATATTTCACCTGTACAAAATTCATGTTCTGCATCCTTTAAATGAAGAAGACAATGGGAAACGTTTGCAATTTTGTCAGTTAATTAGGGAATGGATATTACAGGATTTTCATATGAGCGTTGGTTTTTTTCAACGTGATTGTGAATCTTCATAACTGTTGTTATTCGTCTGATGAAAACCCACACTTATTTACACAGAAAAAATATATTGCATATCCAATTACAGACTTGTTTTTGGATTCTTTTCTTTTGAGTTAAATACAACTATTATCTAAGCATTTTCTCATCATTAAGATAATGATTGATTTGATTTTGTGGAAATAATAGGCAAATTATTGAAATCTAAATAAACGTACATTTACTTGGAAAATACAACTGGGTGCGTTAATGCTAAGGCGAATATTTCAATCAACGGTAGGTTATCAATATATTTTTATTAGATCCTAATATTATTGCAATCATATATGTCGCTTATTAAATATCATAAAGAGAATTGAAACAATATTAAATGCTCTTTTTAAACGAATAAAAAGATATTCTCTCAAAACTCTTCTATTTGTTTTGCTCAGTTTATATTTCCGGCAATAATATGAGTTATTAAGTTCATGTATAAGGAATTCATTGAATTATAATGTACCTCGAATTCAATGATTCGTATTGTATAGTGCCTCGGTTTTGTACTTCCCCTGTCGGCCGGGCTGATCTCAGATCTCACTACTTAACGCTCAAGTTGCTATAGCTTGTCTTCGGGAAGTGTTGTTTTGTCTTGTTACTGTTGTTTGAGGGTACCTATTTATACATAATATACTATAGAAAGCGGCGTAGTACTACGACTGAGGAGGATAGTGAAGTGAAAAACCTAGAGAAGGTAATTTAGATGCTCTACATTAAATGAATGGTACTAACCAAGCCAATAGTTAAATGAGTAAAATTTAAATTTACAATTATTATCTTATACGCATATATTAAAGACATTAAGCCGATAATTTTGGTATTAATGAGAAATACAAATAAGTTTTAATTATTACGACTGAAAACAACTACAATCATTTCTAAATTATTTACTTTGAAGAAAAACGGGATTTCAAAAACACTATCTTATTTATCAGAACTAAATTCCTCACTAATCGTTTGCGTTTTTTGTTGAAATAAAAACTGCAGATACGTGTAGGAAAAGAATTTACACCGTTTATTTTAGTCTTTTCATTGATTCAGTTTGGTTGCTTCTCAAGTTATTTTACTTTTACCGTACAAAATGATTTATTCCATTCTAGAACGAGTTGAAATTGTTAAACTTTATTTTCAAAATAATAGTAGTGCTAGACTTACGGCTCGCTTATTTAATGAGAGACATCCCGATAAAAATGTGAATGATGTGTACGTTGGCAAGTTAGTTAAAAAGTTTGTAGATACCGGATCTGTCTGTAATGTAAAACACCAGCCGCAGAAACCGATCAGAAATGAAGCTGTGGAAGTCGCTGTTTTAGGGCATGTTGAAATGGATCATAGTCAAAGTACCCGTCAACTAGCTGAAGCCTCAGGTGTCTCCCGTTCGTCCATAATACGAATTTTAAAAGCGTACAAATTTCATCCGTACAAAATCAAATTAGTACAGGAACTAAATGAGGATGATCCTGATAGAAGGCTGCAATTTTGTGAAGCAATGAGCCAGCGTTTAATTGAAGATCCGCAATTATTATTTAACATTTGTTTTTCCGACGAATGCACATTTTATTTGAATGGAGCTGTAAATAGGCACAATTGCCGTTACTGGGATGACAGTAACCCACATTTATTCCGTGAGGTTCATACCCAGTATCCTCAAAAAATAAACGTCTGGTGTGGCATATTAGGAAATCATATTATAGGACCACTTTTTATTCCTGGAAATTTAACTGGTGAAGTGTACCTAAACATGCTTGAAGACACAATTGATCCTTTAATAACACAAATAATAGAAGATGACCAAAATCATACTGCTGATCGGCTTTATTTCCAGCAAGATGGAGCACCTCCGCACTATGTGGCTCCTGTAAGACAGTTCTTAGATGACCGGTTCCCTGGACGGTGGATTGGAAGGAGGGGCCCAATTGAATGGCCTGCCAGGTCACCGGATTTATCGCCTTTAGACTTTTTTCTTTGGGGGCACTTAAAAAATAAATGTTTTGCCACGAAGCCCGAGTCCATAGAAGATCTTCGCCAACGCATTACAGAAGAGTGCAGAAACATAACACCTGATATGCTACAAAATGTTAGAAATAGATTTGAACAAAATCTGTATTATTGTATGGAATCAAATGGGTCACATTTTCAACATTTGTTAATGTAACGTTTTAATAAATCAATTTAACAGCTTGTTTACTTTTTTTACAAAGCAATGTTAAAACTAACAAACATTGGAATGTACTAACGATTGCAGGTGTTTTCACTCGCAATAATTAAAACTTATTTGTATTTCTCATTAATACCAAAATTATCGGCTTAATGTCTTTAAAGTCGTTTTCGTATTAACTGTTTTAGTAAAATTCGACAAATAGGGTATCATTAGAAAGACAATTTTGTGTCCTTTCAAATGATATGTCATTAGACCCCTCTTTCCATTTAAAATTTTAGGGTTGTTACTCACCCCCGCTAGGGGGTTAAAGGCGCAGATCGAAAAATATGTTTAAAATGTGTCCCCCTCAAAAGCAAAATCGACGTGTCCGAGCATTTTCGCATTCGACTACAAAAAAAAGAGAAAAGCTAGGTGCAAACTTTTCGTTGGACCACCCTGTATGTGTAGATGTTTTATGTTTCTGGCGAAATATAGTTTTTAACAAGAATTTGCTTTTGTTTTTGAGAACTTACGACTTTGCACATTTTCGCAACAGATGTAATTATTATTGACTCAATAATAATACACTTCAAGATATAATTAAATTAAGAAAAGTTAGAAATGGTACCAAACAGCTTAAAGCTTGCATTGAAAGAATGTAATTTCCAAGTAATAAAAAGTACCCTTGTAACCAATGAAACACTATTGTTGTATGGACATTCAATCTTATCGTTTGTAATAAAATCGAGATTCAATTTAATTATATGTATGGATTACAATCAAGGAATCACTATAATTGAATTATTCAATGGCATCCAATAATAAGTTTTATTTAAAAAAACAATGTCTTCCTATTATTTTTCAATAATAAGCGTTCGCTTGATTGAAATTTAACTATGTCCGAGGAATACTTAGTATAGCAGATCATTGAATGAAATGGTGAATTTTTGAAAACACAATAGTGTTTTTTCCGTGTAGAAGACCAAGGTCTGCGCCACAGTGGATTGTAAGAGCCTTTCTTCGTGTCTCCGATCTTGGAGGAAACTCAATTAAACGTATCGGGAGTGGAAGGGAGAAAAGGCAAACGGTAACAATTTTGATGGCTTCAACCTAATGTTGAAATTAATGTTTCATGAAGGTGGTGATCATGTTTTAAGCAGATCTCGTATAGGAGTACTATTTATAATCTAAATAAATATATCAGTTGGTTTTCCGCACACACGGACCTTTTGCAAATCCGACTAGCAAAAAAACACTCCCTGCAGATAAAAAATAAAATGTTTCCTTGTGTTCGTCTTTTTTCCACTCATCTACAAAATGAATTTCATACATAGGACATTTTGTGTTTTTATCATTCCCACACACACACACACACAGACACCATCGCACACTGAAACACTGGGGAAAGCAAAAGAGAAAAATGCCTCTCATGATATATTTTCACAGCTTTAAATTAAAAGAGGATTTCATAAAAAAAAATTGTATGTGTTTTTTAGTTGTCTACACTATAAATTTTTTTAGAGTCGTGAAAATATAATATATTATTCTTATATGGCTAAAGATACAGATATTTGTATGGTTGCAGCAGAAATAATATTTTGCAGTATTTAAACATCTCTGTTGGCTGTGTACCTACATTTATTAGAATTTATTTAAGAGCTCTTATTCACACAATATAAATAATTTATCTTAACATGGTTGTTTACATAGAACTTTGTGCATAATAAGTTCCACTCCGATTAAGGTAACTGTCGGTAAAACATGCCATATTTTACAATGCAGTCGAGGGTAAAATGGACGTTATTATTCAAAAACAGTTTTCTTTTTAAATTTAATGAAAATTCTCTTAAATTAATGTAAATCTTTCGACAGTAAAAGCTATCAAAGCCATAACTTTTAAACATTTATTGAGAATCACTCTCTCCGAACCATTTAGACAGCGACATGCTGAAAGGAAGATTTGCATAATTTTACATAGTATAATATCAATTCGGGTTCACCACACGCCGTGTGTTTGGTTTCTGAATATCTAATATCTTATTGGTTTATAAGTAGGAATCTCATTCAATCTTATATTGTTTTACATCTCTACCATTGAACTTAAACCATGCGACACATGCGGATATAGCCGAAAAATTGTCTAGTTTTTACGAGTTATAACTTGCTGATGACTATGCAAATTTATATGGCAATGATGAACAGCTGAGATGCACAGAGGACATCCCTCGAGTTTTAAACCAGGGATCGGAGGAAATGCCTGACATAACAGAGGAGGAAGTCCTAAAATCAATGTCGGAAATGAAAAACAATAAGGCTCCAGGTGAACAACTGTTAAAGGCCATAACAAAATTATTCAATAAATGTCTTATGGAAACCACAACACCTACGAACTGGAACAATGCAACCATAATCATCATGCATAAGAAGGGCAACATTGCCGACCTGAAGAACTATAGACCAATTAGTCTGCTTTCTCATCTCTATAAATTGTTTACCAAAATTCTAACTAAGCGTCTAACATCGAAATTGGACTTCTACCAGCCGACAGAACAGGCAGGTTTCCGATCCGGATACGGAACAAATGACCATCTGCAAGTTATTAAGACATTGATCGAGAAGTCCGTTGAGTACAACAAGCCACTCGTGTTAATATTTGTGGACTACGAAAAGGCGTTTGATTCCATCAAGCACAGCGAGATGTTTAAAGCACTTGCCGACTGCCGAGTAGACCACAGATACTCTGCTATACTGCAACATATATACGGAAATGCAACAGCGAGCATAAGACTCCATGAAGAGACAGACAGATTCAGAGTGCAGCGCGGTGTACGACAAGGCGACACAATCTCCCCTAAACTATTTACCACTTTGTTGGAGTATATGTTCAAGAGTGTCGAGTCGGAGAATATGGGTATAAATATTAACGGTGAAAATTTCAGTCACCTTCGGTTCGCTGATGATATTGTACTGATTTCAGATAGCTTGGATAAGGCAGAGAAACTGCTTATGAGACTAACATCTGCTTCACATAAAGTTGGGCTTAAAATCAATCCATCGAAAACAAATTTCATGACAAATCTAGTCCCAAGCCGAAACTACTTAGTAGAAGGAAAAGAAATGTTCCAAGTTACATCCTACAGATATCTGGGCCATGATATTACGATTGGCAGGGACAATCAAACCTGCGAAATCAAAAGAAGGATAGGACTAACGTGGGCCGCCTATGGGAAGCTGAAGCACATTTTTAAGTCCGAAACCCCCATATGCCTTAAGCGGAAAGTGTTTGATCAGTGTGTTCTGCCGGTTCTGACTTATGGTTCGGAGACCTTAACTCTAACACAAAAATCGTTAAAAATAAAGTAAGAGTGGCCCAGCGAGCCATGGAACGCTCCATGTTGGGAATCACGCTGAGAGACAGGATTCCTGAATGATCGGATACGTCAGAGAACAGGGGTTACCGATGCAATCCAGCGAATAACATATTTAAAGTGGAACTGGGCTGGACATGTCGCAAGAATGACCAACGAAAGATGGACCAAAAAGATCATAGAGTGGAGACCTAGGCAAGATGCGTTCAGGAACAGAGGTCGTCCGCCGACCCGGTGGACGGATGACATAAAAAGAGTAACACCAAATTGGATCCAGGATGCCCAGGATCGAAATAAATGGAGATCGTTAACGGAGGCCTATGTTCAGCAGTGGACGAGACAGGCTGTTTGATGATGATGATGATGATGAACTTGCTGATGTTGTATTTTCGGTCGCCATATTTGTTGCGTATCTTTCATAAAAATCGATTAAGCACTTTATGAACTTAACAGAATTGACGACGAAAAAATAAAATTAAAAGAAAAAAAAACTGTAGCTACCTAGGACGTATTAACACCAACATTGAACGGAACATGAACAGTGGCACTTGAAGTCGTTAAAAAAAATATAATGTATCTTCAGTACGCCACTGTGTCCGTTTATCCTGCCTTATTTCTGAAGGCAATTTTATTTGTCGCCTCATATATGTAAAGTCATTTTATTAGAGCCGTTTGGGCATCTTTTTTCGTTTCTTTTTTGAGACTGTTCTGATTATTATATGTCAAAATCGTGATGCGAATAAAACCGCCACTTATATTACAATTTATGTTATATGAGATGTTCTTACATACGACAATTTCAGGGCGTTTTTCTGCTTTTTTTTGTGCTTTACTTTTATGTTATCATAATGGATATGCCAGTAGATAGATACCTATATTTGAGCCAAGTAATACAAATATCTTTTACGGGGGTTACAGTTTATGCGATGCACTGCCGCAATAGTTGCGTTAATGCTAGCGATTTTCAACGTAAATACCAATTTCGAGCACATTTTTCTTGATATATGTACTATAAACTCTTTTTTACAATACTGTTATCATTTGTGGGATTGCATGTTGGATGTAAATGTACCGTGACTATACTTTGATCGTGAATAGATCATGAGACAAATTTGTGAACATTTTCGTTTGATTTTCGACGGATATCAATCCAATACTGACCCAAATGCACAACGTTTTTTCTCTTCTCTTTTATATCGTTATCCATTAAATTGAGGTTGAAAGCAGCCTCGTTAGAAAAGTGCCCTCAGTTATTTCTTTAACGAAGTGAAGCCTGTCTGGCATCCTTGCACCATTTGGATTTTGTAAGACTGCAGTTTAAGGTCTTTTTGCAGAATTCGGTACAATGAACATCACGCAACAGATCAATTTATACCCTCTATGGATTCATTCGTTCTTGAAGCCCTTCGTCGACCGAATTTCGGTTTACTTTTTATCCATTTCCGAATAGGGGGAGCATCATTTTTTGATTTATGCAAACCACGAGAACAGTCACGGTTTTTGTAAAATTCTCGCACACAGAACGCTGCTTGCTATTCATAGCTACTGATTTTCAAAAAATCAAATGAAACGATGGACATAACCCCGCGCCCCTTATATACCCATGCACAGAGAGCTGTCCATATAATTATTATACTTCCTTTTAAGGCAACTTGTTTTTGAAAGTACAACATGCTGATGTATTTTGGCTGAAATCCTGCTAATAATAAGCTGCTTAGAAAATCAACGCGTTATTTCTTCAATTAAAATAATTTTCACAAATTAATAAAAACACAAATTATTTTATGAATCATATTTCATCATTTATATTTCCACATCACTTATAAGTAGGTAGGTACATAATTTACAAAAAATTTAATTTCCTCTTACAAACATTTGCTTCTTTATTTTATTAAAATTATTAGAAATGCAACAAATCAATTGTTTCTTAAATCTTCTAAACTTAACAATAATTTAACTATAAAATAAAAACTGTAATTACCTAGTTTATCCATTTATTTAATCTTCAATCCTTGTTTCGATTGGCAATTGAATCCGATTGCAAATTATCAATTAACAGAAAAAATAATTCTGTTTAATTATTTTCAATCAACACGTACCTTATTTTTGTAAAGTTGGCTTCTACGAGGCATGCTAGATACATTTTGAAAAAGCTTTACACCGATTAAAATACGTCAAAACCAAAACTGTTTTTACCGTAGTTTTGACCATAGAAATCTTATGTTATATATGTACTCTAGAATGCTAATTAAATCCAGCCGAATACCAAAAAGTGTAACGGGTATGCAGAGTTTTCACGAACTACGCATGCTCCTCAGTAACTTATTTTCAGTACAGAGCTGCCATATTTAAAACTATTTTGTCGTACGCCTTACAGAATTTATGCGACATATCTGTTTTATAAATAAATCCATATGTTGCGTCATACGAAACTGCTTGACAAAATCAAATAATTAAATGTTATCGGTAAAATTGCATACTGTTTAGTTTTCAGCAATATGGACGAAACATTTTTTTCCAAATCTTATTAAATTTAGGAGATTTCGCAACAGCGTCTGTTTTCGCAAATGACGTTTCTCGTAGTGGGAATATCTGTCAGAGTCGGCTTCACAACAATTCAGATAGGTTTTATAATTGAGTTATGGTTTTATTCGTGGTATATTTTAATTGTTGATAGATATACCTATTTGTGATTAAAATTGTTTTTAATATTTGTTATTTTGGTTTTAGTTCGTTTATTTAACAAACAATGAGGTGTATAGTGTTGTGGTGTAAAAATGAAGGTCTCATTTCTGGTATTAAATATTTTCAGTAAGTTATTGTTTCGGGTTTCTAACAGTCTTAGTTTGAGTCAATATGATACCATTGACATGATACTCATTTTTAGCTTGACAAAAAAAGACATGATGTTTGGATGCGGGCATTGGGATCCTAGTACAGAAAATGTATGTGATGGGAATGTCATATGCAGTAAGCATTTCGCTGCAGAAAATGGCAAGAGGATCACCCTCGTACCCGATGCAGTTGCCAAACTTTTGTTGAAAAGAAGAGATTATGTAAATGAGAGTGGAAGTTAAATTCTTAATCGTTTGATATCAAGACACTGTTTACTTAAAATCAGTCTGTCAAAAATGCATGATATATATGTCAAGAATATATTTCCTACGTTGTGTAGGTATACAAAGTTCGTTTGAATTCTGTTGTTAAACTGGAATATACTTAATTATAGAATCCTCCATGAAATTGCTGAGAATAAAAGTTCTACCAACCATGTTTTGTCACAAAATACTATTGCGAGTAGTACGGATGATATATGGAAGTGGTTTACATGGACAAGGAAAATATTTGTGAAGTCACTGTTTCTTGCACCCCTTCTTTGAAGGCTGTAGAGAGGTAAGACGCCTAAGGTGGTTGTATAAACAAACAAATATTATATAATAATAAAATAAATAATTAGAATGCTCAAGTCCAATATTACATTTAATCAAAGCCGGTCCTGTTGAAAAATAAGTTACTGGTGATCATGCGCATTATGGACAGCTCTACACTTTTGATTATCATTCTAGAGTATATATATATATAATATAAGATTTCTGTGGTTTTGACCGGTCGCTTAAGATTGACCAAAAGTCATTGACTAATGTATTATAGTTTGGCCATTGTCTTTATAGACAAAGACAATGCTTTGGCAAACTGTGAATGTATACCGCTGGCCATTTCTTCCCACACAGGTAGCTAGTCTATTGACTAACATAAATATGTCGCTGTGTTGTTGCAGAATGAGGCGATCACTTCTGTCTCATCTGACTTGATACTCGGTGCTACATCGATAAAATGACACTTACTAGTGACAGAAAAGGAAGAAGTAAGTACTTAGTTCTTGGCGCGCTTTATGCTTTTTTACATGTTTATTGTTCACAGGGAAATTTAATTAAAAATTGTTATAATAATATTAAGTTTGTTGAATAAAGTTTATTTGAATTGATTATAGCGATTGACAAATCATTTCCCACTATTAAATACAGACTACATATAGCACAATAGCTAAGTCGTATTCAGTTAAATCATCATCATAAGGAATAAACTTTGACAGTTTGGACGAAAAGTACGAACAAATCAGTAGCGAGTGAAAATCGGTCTGTCACCCTAGCACTCCATTCGTAACCACGCGTGATTTAGTAAATTTGCCTCTACGCGGCCCAGATTTGGGCGCTACAAATGTGTTCTTATGGGAATATGTTAAATCTAAAGCATATAGGTGTGTGAATTATGGAAATTATAGAAAATATCCGTAACGAAATAACAGCAATCTCAGGGTGTAGAACAAATTTTTGCTGATCGTTTGAATTTGAAATGAGTGCCTTAAACCTGATGAATTGCATTTAAATTAACTTATTTGTAACAAGTACCTACCATTCCTGAACTGTATTGCCTAATAATAAATAAAGATTTGTATCCAGTAGGTATCGATAGACGTCAACCTCTTTCTTTATTTTGATAAACTCTCCTTGTGTTTACCGAGAATATTTATTTGAAATCTCAAAATTTATCTAGCACAACCCTCGCGAATATTTTTCGTAACACAAATAGTATTTTAGACTATCTATCGTAATTTTTCACAAATATTTATTTAACAAAGAAAAAAGTGTTCGATTTATAACAACAATATTCGTAATAATAATTTATCACAATGTTGTGGTCATACTAGCCACCGCTCGTCCTCCATTATCACTACTATTGTTCGTGCAACACACCACTGTCCTAGAGCTATTACATTTCTCACTATTGTTCACCACATCCGGATCATTTTTACCCAAATCACAATCAAACTTCCACAAAATACTTGTTGGATTCTCGAACTCCACACACTTTGTTGGCGGCACTACATCGCACGCCATCACTACACTACGCCTATTTTGTCTTTCGCCCGTTTTTGTGTTGCCATCACTACCACTATAACCCCCCAACATTAACACTGCACTATTATTGCTATTAGTTTGTTGTTTAAGGTTGAAGCGTCCCAAAGTGGCGCACTTGTCGATACCCAGATCAGGGCAGTTGGCCGGTATAGGCCCTGTTGCAGTACTACGGTAGTTAAGGGTAGCGGCACGTTGTTGGTGGTGGGGTCGGGATGTGGACGGACCGCCGTTGCCCCCGCAACAATCGCGGATGGCGCTAGTTGTACAGGCAAAATGTAGTTTGCGCTAGGTGTCCACTTCGTATATGATCGGAGATTTCTTTACGTCCATCATGGGTAGGACTACGCCTTCCTGTGAAGAAAACCAAATTCAGTTAAAATGAGTATAATGTCATTGTGTTGTATAGCGCGATGGTCCTTTAAAATTAGCCGGAAAATAATCATTTTTAAATCAATCGAGATAAAGTAAACAACAACTTTAGTTTGCACCTGGAATTTATATTATTGTACGTATCCCTTCGAAGGATGATGAGTGTCGAGTGCTTAATTTAAAAGTATTTTGATCTTATTCTCTTGACTTCTTGACACACCTTTATTATTGTTATTCCTTAAATTGTTCGATTCGTTTCATCGTCGACTTCATACAAATTTGTCCAGTCTTCTCTACTAGAGAATTGGACGCTTCTAATATATTAATAGATATACTATAGGTACAGATTCTGGACCAGGAAGTGTCGTCGCCGATGGCATGTGTACCATCAGAAGACATCGCTGGACCACAGTCCATCCGCAAGGTCCAGAAATGATACAGAGTGGTCATCTAAAAATGAAATCATCCAGAGCGACCATCCGAAGAAGGCTTGTGGTTACGAGCCATACACCCATACATCCACAGCACGAACGTTACGTGAAAAATTTCAAATAATACACATCACAATTTCTTTCATATTTATCGTTTTCAATTGATGTTCTTTAAGGGTGCCGGGTAACCTAGACGGGATCATATAGTGACGACCGTCGAAGTGCAGCTCTGTGGAGCGCGGCTACAAGTTGGATGGGTGACCGTCTGGGGGGTTTATTAAAAACGGACCTGGCGGTGGCTCATCTAGGTTGTAGAATGAATGTTGTGTGATAGTAGAATGATAGTGAGTGCAGTATGGTCTTGAAAAGGCACAATAAGCCTTCAAGGCTGAAGTACGCCATTCGTACACGCCGGGGGCTTAAGTGGGTACCGAGGTGTGCGAGTGGAGGACCAGAAGGATGTTAAAAAAAAAAGGGTGCTTTCTTCATAAACACCTTATTTATTTATTAATAAAAGCCTTTACAATATTATCTACAACTATTTACAATATATATATATATATACAGTATTCGACACTACTTCATCATTTTCCCCCGATATAATCTTTTCACAGATGACTTTTCGGCCTCATCTGGTTGGTATATTGTGTAGCGGTCTCCTTAGGGGATCGCGTCCGTTATGAGGCGATGTTTTTGCCTAAAGGGTGCGTTATTTTTGTTAATAGAGTCGATTCTTCTTGTTGAATCGGTTCTTAGAATCGTGTTCAGGAAGAACTTTTCTGACTTTTCCTTGATCATCTCTTTCAGTGGCATGACGTGGAGTTCTTGCAGGGCATCTCTGTTCGAAATCTCATATGGTTTTAATCCCAGTATTGCACGAGCGATTTTAGTTTCGACACATTGCAGCTTCTTGATGTTTGACTTTGCTGCAGCTCCAAATAGGGGCTGCATATTGTAGTATGCTTCGAACATACGTCTTATACAAGGCGACTTTTAATGATCTTTTGAGTGGATTTGATTTTTGTAGATAGGGGTACAGTATCTGTGTTGCTCTTCCTGCTCGTTTTTTTGTTAATTGTATATGGTTTCTGAATGTGAGCCTTTTGTCTAGTGATATTCCTAGGTATTTAATCGTGTCGTGCACTTCTATTATTTCTCCATACATGGTGAGTGGTGGATTGACTTCTGGATATTTCTTTTTACATGTGAATATGGTTGCTTTACATTTCTGCACGTTGATTTTCAGTTTCCACTTGTTGTAATACTCTTCCAATGTATTTAAATGCCTTTGAATATAAATTTTTGCTAGCCACGGCTGAGTTGACTGCGATGTGATTGCGACGTCGTCCGCGAATAATGCAATTGTCGTGTTTTGTATTTTTGGGATGTCGTTAACAAAGATGTTGAATAGCAGCGGTGACAGTACACTGCCCTGCGGTAGACCTTCTAATTGACCAGTTTTGATTGAGAGTTTGGTATTTATTTTCACTTGAAATGTCCTGCCAGATAGGTAACTGTCCACTATTTTAATTAGTGGGTTGGGGATTTCCATATTGACCATCTTTACACAAAGTCCCTTGCGCCAGATGGTATCATAGGCTTTTTCTAGGTCCAGTGTTACCATTGCTGTGTATTTATTGGTGTTATTATTTCTCATGATATTTTCCACTATTTTTGCTGCTTGGAGGACTGTGGACCGCCCAGGTCTGAAACCAAATTGCTCTTCAACTATCTTGTTATTATCCTCTATAAATTTCGTTAATTTGCGGTGGATTATTTTTTCTAGGATCTTACTTAACGTGCACAGAAGCGATATTGGTCTATAGTTGCTGGCATTACTGGCATCCTTGTTGGGTTTCTTTAGCGGAATGATAATGGCATTCTTCCAATAGGTAGGATAAACACCTTACATTGAAGATTAATGTTAAGTAAAACTAATAAAATAGCCTATAGCCACAATGTATAATAAACCTTGCAATCAAATATCTTAAACCTGCTTGTTTGCGAACCGAAAGAGACATACTTATTAGCCCCATAACAAATTATGTAAGTAATTATTAGACATATTAAATAATAACTTACCCCATTAAGATGGGGGAGATCCAGTGCAGCTGGTACATATGTTGTGGCCGGACTACACCGGCTGCAAGAGCTGCAAAATATTATTTTATTTAGTTTTAATCTACAGTTGTCAAATCGCGAATAGTTTTCAGAAATACTATACAATTTATTTGTTTAAGTTTTTGACAATTCACTTCTTTATTAAGTGTGAACAACTGGAAAATATAAGAGGCATTACAAGCCGTTTAAGTTAAAATTTGAGTTTCTTAAAAGTTAAGTTGACTACTTCCTTCCTTCCAGTTTATTCCCTGGATTATTGGTTCTGATCTGTATCTACTATAGTAAAAGCCAATCATATTATTGACGGTTGCATATACTCACCGTCTTAGAGCTGGTCTCTGTCTAGAACCATGACATCTCAAAGCAAATCGTAATTCTTCAGCCATTTCGGAGCACAATGATTGACGGTCCGTTTGGGCATTCTTTTTGCTGTTCCAACAGAATTCCAAAATTGCAACTAGAATGGCTAGCACTAGACCACAGAGCAGCACCACAAAAACTCCGCCTAAAATGTAATAATACGGTAGTAATATGGAAGTACTTCGGCTAGCCGTACCAGCGTCTATGCGCTCGGACCTTCTAACGCAAATTTGAATTGACACAGGTCGATTATACTGCGCAAACCTCGTATTCAAAAGGTAATAAAAAAACTACAAATATTTATTTTTATTCTACTGTTCTCGACAAAATGAATATCTGGATATACATTTTCTTATCTCAAATAATTGTTTTTGTAGCATACTGAAACTCACCTATATTTTCAACTCCCAATGCGTTCGCTTTTGACTCCTTACTTTTGTCATCCCTAGTGCACACATCGCCCGTATTCTTCCACCACTTGTCGTATAATATCTGAATAACGCCTTTCTCCTGTAACTCTAATATCGCTAGTGATATTTTGTCACGCCAGGGACTGCCTTTCGGTGTCGCAATACCATAACCTATAATATTATACCTTATATTCCATTTTGACATTCGCCAGACAGAAGAGAAACAAGTACGTAATGTAAATGCAAATTATTCTATAAATAACTAATTGGACCAACTGAAGCAAGTTTTATTCTGATAAATAACACTTTTCTAGGGACTGACTACTTTAATTCTTTTACCTTTCGAATCTAATAATCCACCAATTTGCGTCAAGTTACAGTCCCTTTGCACCGCATAATCCAACATGGTGGACTCCATCAGAAACGCATAATTACCTTCCAAAACTCTTTGAATACCATCTTCGTACGATTTGACAAATACTGTTGGTTCTGAACGCTCCATGAATCGCCACATTTTTTGATAAATACCAATCTTTGAATCCTTTAAAGGGAATTTTACTTGTATTACATCTTAAATATTCAGATCGATACGCATCCTTACCCGGAAAAATGTCATAGTGCTACCTCCTTCTAATGTGCCATAACCTATTTCCGTTTGCTCAGCCAAATCCTGCGCACTTTCAATAGGCGTAATCATCCGTTCTACTGTCAGAAATGCTGCTAGATTTGCTGTATATGACGAAATTATGATCAATGTGAAAAACCACCAGATTCCACCGACTATACGAGTTGATGTTGCCTAGAAATACAAACTTACTTAACAACTATGTAGGTACCATTGAAGAAAAAAAAATCCCGATGGCAGCCAGTCGGAAAAGTAGATTTTTGATTTCTGTATTTTTTATTTATACTTAGTCTACCACTGACACCCACTATTAATAAACAAATAATGGAATATTCTGACATTCGCCAAATATAACCAAAGTGTCATATTGACAGTTGTTTTAACTGAAATACCCATTATACTATAATAATATAATACATACATAAGTACGGTCTTATTGTTATTTCACAGGTCTTTATTTGTCAAAATAATTACAGGTGTAGCGGGTGATGATATTTTTTTTATTTTTTGTTACTTTATATTGACTTACATTTACTTAAATATGCCAGCGATGAAAAAACTCTCCAAATAAATATTGTAGAGATTTAAGTGCTCTATCATTTGATATGTAACATCGGTATTTTCTATTAACAACGAAAAAAATATGATTTTTTTAAAACTTTGACAGGCCGCCATTCTGAAATTAGCTCTCCGATTTCAATCGCCAATGAACTCACGCGATTCCATGACCTAGCCGATTTTTTAACCAAATTTTGTTTCGATTGCTCAAAAAATGCGGCCTAGAACGTGACGCAAAGTTTCTATATCCCATATATATATATATATATATAGATATATAAACTTTTGAACTGAGGTCATTTTTAGGATCCAGGGGTCATAAAATGAAGTACTGCATAAAAATTTTTCAAAATTTCGGTTGTGTCGATCTCCTGAATAGTTAGATTTTTTTAAAAAATCTACTAAAAAACTACTGGCCCTAATTTACCTTAGTGCGAGACTAAAAGCAAATTTAAATTAAGTGTCACTAACACACATAAAAATTCGAGCGGGAATATTCCAACTATCTAGAAAGCATTCAAAATTCAATCAAAACGGATACCAGACAGCTATGGAGATTCATACCGGGTGCAATGATTGATGTCGATGGAAGTACCATGACAGATGCGCAGGTTATAGTGGATGCCTTCGCGGGGTTCTTCGAGGGCGTTTTCATGCCTTCTCAGTCATATGACGGTGGCAGCAAAGACTTGGGGTCTAATAGTGCGATTAGTAGTGGATGTTTTGATTTTAAGCGCACTCAAGAAATTAAAGCCCAAAAATACCGCTGGATTTGACGGCATACCTTCATTCCTAATTAGGGATTGCGCATATATATTTGCTAAACCATTACAAGTCCTGTTCAATAAATCAATAAACGCTCAAACCTTTCCCGACGTTTGGAAGAAGGCTCGTATATGTCCAGTGCACAAGGCCAATGATGTCAACGAAATAATGAATTATCGTCCGATATCCATTTTCTCTAATTTCTCGAAGGTTTTTGAGATAGCCATACATGACAAATTATTTAGTCAAATAAAAAATTTAATAATAGTTCAACAACATGGCTTCTATCAGAAGCGCTCAACCGTCACTAACTTATCCGAGTTCCTGCAGTATGTTTATCCCACCATGGGCAGAGGTGAACAGGTTGATGCTATCTACACAGACTTCTCGAAGGCTTTTGACAGGTTAGACCATGGTATTATATTACGTAACATGAGGGCGCTAGGATTCGGTGTTGCCCTTGTTGGATTCTTCGAGTCTTATCTTACGGGACGTACCTTGTTTGTTGAGTACAATGGCTTTAAATCTAGGGATTTTGTGGCTACAAGTGGTGCACCGCAGGGGAGCAACTTGGCTCCACTTATATTTTCGATATACGTCAACGATATCACTGCGAATGTATTTAGTTCCTGTCTCCTGTCTGCTGATGATCTGAAGCTCTTCAGGATAATACGTAATCCCTTGGACTGTGAGCTGCTTCAGATGGACTTGGTGGCGCTGAAGCGTTGGTGTGCAGATAACAGGCTTCCACTTAACACAAAAAAATGCAAATGTATGTCGTTCGCCAGGAGTGCTGATATCGTCCGGTATGAGTACAGCATTGGCGACGACATTCTTCAGAGATGCAAGGAAGTTAGGGATCTGGGTGTCCTTGTTGACATGTCATTCAATCCTCACCTTCACAGTATTTGCCAAGAGGCGACTAGAGCACTTGGGTTTATTATAAGGTCAACAAGGGAATTTCAGAATATAGATCCTCTTATAGCCCTTTACCAGTCGCTGGTGCGGTCAAAGTTGGAATACGCATCTGTCGTGTGGTCACCGATTCACCAGGTAGGTATATATCAATAAACTTGAGCAGGTTCAGCGTAAGTTTTTAAAGTACATTTCGTACAAGATTGATGGACGATATCCAGACAGGGGGGTTGATCATAGCGAACTCTTAAACCGTTTTGGTTTTCAGTCGTTGCAGTGTCGAAGAGTGTCTGCATCTCAAATATTTCTTTTTAAATTAATCAACTCCATGCTGGATTGCCTTCACCTCTTACAGGAAGTGCACCTCAACGTACCACTGGCATATACAAGGAACATGCACTTATTTAGAGTTCCCCAAGCACATACGAATTATGAGACGAGGGCTCCCGTAATCAGTGCATGCAATCTATGTAGTAAGCATAAAATATGTGTTCATACCAATTTTTTTAGTAATAATTTAGTGGCATTTAAACATAGTTTGCAGGCTCATTTAGTTAATTTAACAATTTGATATTATTATTTGAATAAAAAGACGTCTACTCCACAAAATGATTTATATATATACGTTAAAATTTCTTGATTTTAGCTGCCAGACATGTTTCGGACTACACGTCCATCATCAGTGGCTTAAGGAACCTTGTACAATGTTGTTAGATGTGAGGGTCATACTTCATACAGAATTAACAGAGAGATTTTTACATGGATTTTTGATTTAAACGTCTATACATATCACTCCGTTGGAAAAATTTGGTTGTTAAATTAATAAAATAAAAATTAAAATATAATTAAATTGTTGAACATTTGTCAATTTTTGTGGCTAGTATTCTTAGTTTTCCTTTTTTCCTTTTTCTCATCTTCAAGGAAAAACAATTTAGATTGAAATAAATTGGTAAGAGCCCACAACAGTACGGCCGTTTTCACTCCTCGATAGATGGATTACTTCAGAAAATTTGATATTAAGTTGTTATTATAGTTTTAGTGTAGATTAAGTTCAATTGCTTATATTATGGAATCAAAGAATTGTCTTGTAATTGGGTGTAACCTGTTAGACAATAAATAAATAAGTAATAAATAAGCATTTATTTTCATCAAAAACGAACGAAGTTCTTTAAATGTGCACATCAGTTCATTATTGCACCAAATTCTGCAAAAATACCTTAAAATGCTCTCTAACAGAATATAATTCTACGTTCAAACTAGCAACACAAATGTTCTAAAATCTAATTTAGGTTTCATTCAGGTAGCCCATAAATTACTTCTTCATTGTAACTGAACATGGCCTCGCTAAAATTCGAGTAGCAAGGTGTAATCTTGTTTAATGATTGGAAAACTTCAAAATAGGAATATGCTCAGCCATGTCATTTTCCGCAAGAATTAATTTTAGGACCACCGCTGCTAAACTGGCTTAAGTTGCACAAATACATTATTTAATATTTACCAAATTTTTACTTAAAACATAATAATATTTATTCCTCCACCTTCCTACAACCAGCTACTATTTCAGAGATTAAATGTTTATACCTTGGGATTAATAATAGACTCTTGTTGCATTAGACTACCGATAGCAAACCAAAAACTATTTCCAATCGTAAAGGAATTATCTAACACCTCCAATGACTTTTCCATATTACATTCATTTCCATAATGATGGTGATGAAGATGCGAAGATGATTGAAGGAACTCTAAAAGTGGTAATCGATATTATATATTTCCTTGTAATGTAATTATGTACAATAAATTACGAGGCACGTTTTTTTACTAAGTACCGTTTTGCGATTCGGTCGGCGTTCCGCGCTGGTTACCTATATCTCTTGTCTACGCACTGACGCCATTACAGTCTGATTCCTCATTGTATACGTTGTTTACTGAGTGTTTAAGATGCCTCCGACAATCGTGAGTCCCGCCGATTGTGAAGTACGGGCTGTTATACGATTTCTTAGTGCTAAAGACGTAAAACCGATCGATATTCCTCGTGAGATCTGTGAAGTTTACGGACAAAACATTATGAGTGATGGAATGGTAAGGAAATGGGTGAGAGCATTTAAAGATAGCCGCACAATTGTGCATGATGAAGAACGGAGTGGGCGTCCTTCGGTCTTTAATGAAGATTTGGTGCAAAAAGTGGAGGAAAAGGTGAGAGAAAACAGACGCTTTACAATTTCATCAATATGCGACTGCTTTCCTCAATATTCTCGTAGTGTTTTGTATCGCATTGTGACCGAGAACTTGAGTTACCGGAAATTGTGTTCACGTTGGGTTCCAAAAATGTTGCCGGATTTGCACAAAACCCAACGTTTAGACAGTGCATTGACTTTCCTTGAGCGGTACCACAATGAAGGTGAAGATTTTTTAGACCAAATTGTTACTGGTGACGAAACATGGGTGGCCTACGTCACACCAGAATCGAAACAACAATCCATGGAATGACGACATTCATCATCACCCAAAAGAGTGAAGTTTAAGCAAACAATTTCTGCCCGGAAAATCATGTGCACAGTTTTTTGGGACAGAAAAGGAGTATTGCTAGTGGAGTTTCTGCCTCGTAATGAGATAATCAATGCAGCGTCTTATTGTGAGACATTGAACAATCTGCGTCGTGCAATCCAGAACAAAAGACGTGGCAAGTTGAGTAAGGGTATCATTTTGCTGCATGACAATGCCCGTCCACATGTGGCTAATCGGACCAAAGATCTCATCAAATCTTTTAAATGGGAAACTCTAGATCATCCTCCATACAGCCCTGATCTGGCGCCTAGCGACTACCATTTGTTCCTGCACTTGAGGAAACACCTGGGTGGTCAGCGTCTTCAAGACGATAACGAAGTCAAAACATTTGTGATACAGTGGTTAACAAGTCAGGCGGCAGAATTTTATGAGGAGGGAATTCATAAACTGTTGCCACGTTATGACAAGTGCCTCAATATTCACGGAAATTATGTAGAAAAGTAGATTAAGGTACAGGCTTTCATGTAAAAATAAAATTATTGCGATATCTTTGCACGTCTTTTTTTAATTGCAAAACGATACTTACTTAAAAAACATGCCTCGTATATACGGTAGGAATTATATAGAGCAGGGGCCCAATGAATATGAAACACAGTATGTAATTTAAATATTTGCTTGCGCTTTTTCTGAATGCGACTATTAATCGTCATAAATGTCCATATTGGTCTGCTGAAAACCCACACTTGCGCCTTTTTCCTACCAGGAAATCTTACAGGAGAAATGTAACTAGCCCATGATGTTCGTCAGTATTTAGATGAAACCTTGCCTGGTAGGTGGTAACGGCCAGAGAGGATCAGTGGACTGACGTGCAAGGTCTCTAGATTATATTCATGAATGTCGGAACATTGCACTAGAAATGCTTAGAACTTCCGAAACCGCTTTGAACACAATATGTATATAGCCCATTAGTTCTAATACCTTTTTGCCTAAAAAACTCTTGGAGACATTGATGATATGCATTTTACTGCTTCATGTTGTCATTTTGCAGATTTTCTAGAACGTGGTCGACTGTTCTTCAACGTACAATATTGTTACAATCAAGGATTTTCTACAAATTATACTCGTGAGGTTCGTTAGACCTCAGGGAATCTGCTCATCTTTGAAATGAAAAGTTTAATGTTGTTTTTTAATTAAATTACGCGATAGAAGAGAACTGTCATCAAAAAATAATAATTTAATAGTAACACCAAATTGAACTGCACCCAAAATAGTTTTAAATGGGATAACCTCTTATTCAATACACCTATAAAAAATTGCAACCTTTTGTTTCCTGATTATATCCATCACATTCCTCATCACTCTCATGCGACTCTGAAATTTTATCTTCCTCGTCTTCTTGTTCTTCTTCTCTCTGCTGATAACAACTAATCCGATCGAAATTCTCATGATTCTCACTACCAATCCCAGAAGAACTACCATTTTCAGAATCAACATCACTATCATTATGATCACATTCAAGATGTTCCGGTCGATCGTGATCTTGACTGATATAATTACTGCTACAAATGTGATAATTATGCTCAATTTCCTCAAATTTCGCTAACAAGCAATCGTCACACAGTTCGATTTCTTTCCATTCGCGTGGAGAAAATCCTGCGACGATCCAGAGCGTCAACGAAACTAGAATATAGGCACCAACCATATACAACCATATATCAACGGCTAAAGGCCGCAGAAATGAAAACAGTTTGGGTGGGACACGTAGCGAAACCTTTAAAATATAAAATCGTAATTATTAGATTTGCAAAACAATTTATCATTTTGTCTGTTTCAAAAATATTTTGATCCATTGAGATTTTTATAATATGGATTTCTAGGAGACTCTCGAGGTATGGTTTTATTGTTATTTGTCTGCACAGTTCAACTGCAGTTTCAAAATCAATGTATTTGTGCAACTTAAAACAAAAACTCATGCATTAATCGTCATGCAAAGGAATGTAAAACTTTTCGTCTTCAATTTGTCAAACCTTTGGATTCAATCCGGAACCCTGCCTTAAAAATGTTCCAGTAATGAACCAGAAACTGTTTGACACCGAGAACTGATTCTCGACAATGTCGGAATCTTGATGGCACGGATGCGGGTTGTTCCATTCGTATGGAGAGAAACGCGCCATCACAAATAGTGTGAATGAAACTAGGATGTAAGCAGCTAGCACATACAACCAAATCTCCACTGCCAGTGGATTCATGAAGCTGAAAAGACGCGTAGGTTGACTTGTTGGTATCTGCAAGTTTCGGAAGTGGTTTATTAACGAAAGAAACTTTTGTCTTTAAGCATATGTTTGTTTCTTTCTTTGAAAAAAAAGTTTTATTTCACAATGGTACCTACTTTTTATTTAAACTCTATTTAGTTTATACAATCTTAGCGTTAAGTCAATTTTGATTTCGTTGGCGTTTCCTTATCGATTCATATCTTTGTTTTTGTTGTATGAAATTTACTAAACAAAAGCCTCTTTTTCACAGTTACAATATCACATTTGAAAGTTTAGATATCCCAAAATGCGTGAAATCGTTTTAGAATGGCGAACGTTTCCTATTCTATTTTTTTTTTTATTTTATTAAATTAACGGGATACCCCAATTATATTTACAACAAATTTCTTATATACATGACAGTACCTAAGTCAAAATAAACAAGTTCATAATAAATTCAAGATGTGTTATAAGTTCTACTCAATACAACAATTAATTTGACGTTTAAATTCTAAAAGTGAATTGCAAAAGATATCTATACAATCATGTTCATTCAGTGTGCGAAGAGTTCTATCAATAGGAGAAAAGTATGTATAATTATTTCTACTTGTATGGTGAAAGAAGAGATCATGGTGTCGTAAATCACGCACTGGCACATTGAAGAAAATCCTATGCAGGACAGCAGGACAATTTATGTTACCTTTCAACACATTATACGTAAATACCAAGTCGTTTAAAACTCTGTGTTTACCAAGAGTATCCAAGTTTAACGCCCCTCGTAGGTCCGATCTATGATAATTGCGCATATGTATCCCCATTCTAAACGCAGCATAACGCAAAAACTTGTCCTGAACTCTCTCAATCATATTTATATAAGTCTGATAATAAGGCGACCAAATCACTGACGCGTATTCCAGTGAAGAACGAACCAGGGACACATACAAGAAACGACAGCTCGCAATTGATAAGTCTCTAGAATTCCGCATCACAAATCCCAATACTTTATGACTATTCTGAGACATTCGGCATATGTGTTCATTAAAGCCAACAGACTCAGAAAAGTGAACACCCAAGTCTTTTATTTTATCCACATATTTCAACTGATCACCACCCATCGTGTACCGACTAGGAAATCTATTCCTCTTACGAAAGAAGCTAATAAATGAACACTTATTAATATTGAATTTCAAATTATTATACACAGACCACTGCCACAGCGCATCAACATCGCGCTGCAAATATTCAACATCGGCCTCGCACGAAATTCTTCTATAAATCTTTAAATCATCCGCAAATAGATTATCCATCGAAAACTTCAATACATCACTGATATCGTTGACAAAAATATTAAACAATAATGGGGCACAATGGGACCCCTGCGGGACTCCTGATGTTACTCGAAACTCATGACTTTTGTGATTCATGATCTTTACTACCTGTGTACGCCCCCTCAAAAAACTTTCCAACCAAGATAAGGCATGGTCAGAGAATCCGAACACTCCCAGCTTTGCCAACAGAACATCAAAGTTCACCCTATCAAATGCTTTGGCCAAGTCGGTATACACCGAATCCACCTGATAACCTCCACTCACAGCATCCAATATATCAAGTTTATAAGAAATCAAATTCGTAACTGTAGATTTTTTTCTACAGAAACCGTGTTGACCCTCCTTAATGAGACCTCTGCATTTCCATTCAAGTTGATGGAACAGAAGGCCATCGAATAACTTCGCTACTGCAGATTGATTGCAAACTCCTCTGTAATTCGAGATGTCTTCAGAGTCACCAGATTTGTATATAGGTATCACATAGCTAGTTTTCCAGGCGTCTGGAAATTTTTCTTGATCCAATGATATGCTGTACAGTCTCTGAAGAGGCACCGTCACAGTATGTATGCAACACTTAAGAAAGTAATTAGGTATGTTGTCTGGACCAACGGAAGTTTTATTAGGGATTCTAAGGATTTTGTCATACACCTAAACTACAGAAATACCATCCAATGTGATGTTTCCCGAATTGATACCAGAAAATTCCCCAACATTACACGCAGATCCATCATAAACGCTGGAGAAAAACTGAGCGAAAAGATTTGAGATGTCGGGACCCGTACCAGCCACCTGATCGTTAAAAAACATTGATCTTGGAAGACCATTGTTATTTCTCTTATTATTAATAAAATGCCAAAAGTGACGAGGATTGTTGCCAATATTTGTCTCCAAATGTGCGACGAATGATTTATAACATTCTTTAGACTTAGCCTTACATTGTGTTCGTAACCTAACAAATTCCCAATACAGTGCCTCGTCACCAGTTTCTTGATACCTTTTATGCGCCTCCTTCTTTAAACACACTAAGTGCTTAAGTTCTGCACTGAAATATTTGGGGAAACTTGATCTCTTGATGCACCTCAGAGGTACATACACACTGACACACTGATTCAGGGCAGAGTAAAATAAGTCAACAGCCTCATTAATATCTCTTCCCTCAAAGACATCCGCGCATACTATCGATGCTAAATAATCATTAATAGCCTCATAGTTTGCTTTCGTAAAATCACGATAAAACTCTTCACACTCGAGAGGCTCAGCTATAATAGTGAATACATCAAATATATATGGAGTGTGATGAATACTACCAGGCATTAATTACACCTAAATCATCATTAAACCATACACAATCCGGGATATTGTAATCCCCACAAAGAATTAATTTAGCATTGTTAAAGTTCCTATTAATGTCTTCAACTTCCGCACAATGTTCCTCGTAAATGTGTAAAGGTGAGCCTGGAGGAATATAAACTGCACCGTACATACAATCATCCTGGGGCAATGTTACTCTAACAAAGAGATGTTCGACGGCGTTTACCTTAATTTTAACAGGTGTTGACTTCAAGCTGCTGGACACCGCAATTAACACACCACCCCCCCTAGACTTATTGCTAACGGTTTCATTTCTGTCAGTTCGATAAATATTGTATCCCTCAAATTGCGATTCTTGACAGGAAATAGAAGCATTCAACCAGATCTCAACTAATATAATTACATCATAAGAACACAGACTCACCGCCTCCGCCAATTCAGATAATCTTGAGCGCACGCCACCAACATTTTGAAAATAACAACTTATTCTAGATTAAACGGAGAGACTAATGAATTGATGATTAGAAAACACCCTGTATTAAATTATGGATCAATGCGTATGATCATGAAACTAGATAGTAGTCGGCTGTATAACTTTGAAGACGAACTAAATACGTGTTTACGTTCCAAACATTTCAAGGCAAAGGATCGCCTGCTTGTGTATAAATACGAATTTATCTAAACCAAGAAATTCCATACTATCAATAATTATTCAAAAGCAGTAAAACACCAGAAATCGTTTATTAATTTCTGGAATCAAATACATACGGAAATATATCTGCATAAATGAAAACTTCCGGAAAAGCTTTTAATCAATTTTGTTGAGTATTGGACATAAAACAAGGCAGCAGACGTAAAAACACAACAAATAAATAGGATGAGGTCTAAAAGCAGCGTTCTACATGTTGTGTAGATTTTATTTTTTTTCGTTTATTCTCATTCTGTTGTACTCTTATTATTTTTGCACATGGATATTTGTCCAGAATTTCAACAAATATTCCAATTTTCAACTCGACGTTTGATTGTTAAATACGTGCATATAGGTATATAGATAGGAAACAAGGTTGGAAAGGTGTACGAAGGGAGTATGCAGCTGGTGAGTTTAATGTTGTTAGAGAAAAAAAAAACGTTAAATTTTTCACATCGCTCTTTTATCTCTCTTCAAGTGTTCTTGCTGCAGTGGAAAATGTTTCGAATGCTTTTGAATTACTGGATGAAATAATTTCAGATAGGAATTCAATAATTACACCTCGCTTGTTTGTTCGTTGACTGATTTGAACTGATTAATTAGTGGATAATTGCAATTAAAATAAAAACAATTAGGATTTATCCATGTCGGGACTGTTGTGAACTGTTGAATGATAAGCATAACACGAACAAACTCAAATTCAAAATTTGCAGCTTGTTGGCGGTATTATACCGTCGCTGTTTTTTCAGTCAGACTGAGGATTAGTGCGGTAATTCTAATTTTTCTGATGCATAAAAATCTGTAAATGTAAAATTTTCGTCTTTCTTTGATCATTGAACAAAGCTTCAGTTTTGGTGCCCATTTACTGAAGTAATCGCCGATGTGGTCGAATGAACTCTTTACGTTGTCTTTATTGGTCATTTTGCTCTATTTTGAGCAGATTAAGTAAATATTTTAACACGTTATTAGTGATTGGCCCAGTATAAGCGTTCTCTAACTACAAACTCTTGACTCACTTGGTATAATAAAACGTTTTAATAAACCAAATGTATGTGTACGACTTTAAACACACCACTAAACTTACCTTAAACAGAATACCGATGCCCAAGTTCATAAACGGTTTGGTAAAGTCTATTACGCTATCCCGGGCGTAATTAATTGTCATTGAAGCCACAGCCAGGTCGGCTCTCTATAATAGAGACAGAAAAAATATTTAAAAAACTAGGAAAGACAGAAAGTTTTTTTAGGTTTATAATGATGATGCCATTACCTGTTTTAATATTGTAAATAAAGTTTGAATTCTCACTTTTTCAATAAGTTCCTTAACAATACCATTCCATTCCTTCTTATCAGGATCATACACACCATACATATTGTCTGGCACTAATCTGATAGTGTATTGAAATCCAACTTGTCCAGCAATCCATTTCAGTAAGTCAATGCAGAACCCCTCGAATCGTGCATTACCAGTAACATTTTGATCATGTTTTACCATTACATAAGGCTTTTCCTGCAAAAAAACAACATACACAATTTTTCAGGATAAAGAGGATTGCAACTTGCTGCAAGTGACTTGGTTATGTTGTTGAATAGTGTAACCCTAGCATCTGGATTTTCCAAAATGCAACATTGCCGTATTTTCGAGATCGCAAAATGTAGATAATAATTTCAGTACCAACTAAGTGATACGGTACTTGATAGTTTATGTCGACAGAGAGATTAACTTATATCGTTTAGCCATCATATTGAGTGCCCTACTCATACTTCAATTTCTGTTTAGAGTGACTGTTGTGTGTGGAATTTTCTCTTTATAGAATTCAAAGGCTAATTGATTTTTATGAATTTTTATTAATAAACATACTAAAAAACTCTCACAGGATTATAACATGATGACTATTGTAAAGATGACAAAGAAGAAACGTAAAACAAAAAGTAAAAAATAAGCGTCTATTATGGAATGTTCTATTATTCTAAAGTAGGGGAGTCCGCCACAATATCGCGTCACAGTTCACAAATGGCAATGTTGCCACGACTCAAAGATTTGTCCTTTATGTAACGAACAGTGACCAGGGACTTTAGTGAAACTCAATGTATTAATACTGGTGTGGCTGCCATATATCAGTGGCATTTAAGCTTAACGGTAGGAATCCACGCAGATGGTTTGATCATAAGCTTCGAGGGATATAGGTACCGGGTATTCCATTAAGGGTGGACAGGTAGCATATCTCAGGAAATAATAGTCGTAGGACAATGGGAAAAAAATTCTTTTAGGGAATCGACAATGGGAAATGGCTGGAAATAGTTTTTTAGTTCCTAACTATACCACTAGGCGGCATAATAGATACAGTAATGCGAAAAATGCATTTTTATTGAAAATTTCGCAATATAAGTTACAAAAACAATACTACCACAGTAATGCTACTGACATTCGGCATCTTTTTGGTGTATCACTTTTTATTGTGCGGCTTGAAATAAAGGCAGCAGGGAAGGACGAAATTTTACCTATGATAATGTGAATAACTTTGGTTTGGCTTAACCGAATTTATCAATCTAATTTTTGTTTAAGAACTCAAGCCTTGCTGATGAAGAAAAAAAAGATTTCAAGGGTTTTTTGATTTTTCTTTAAAAACTTAAATGGAATGATACAAATATTTGATCAAAAATGAAGAGTAAATTGAATTTGCAACAAAAAAGTCCAAAAACGCACAGGAAAATCTTTATTCGTTTGAGAGTTATGGCCAAAAGAATGTTGTTAACCAAAATTCGTTGAAAAATCATGTATCTTTAATTTTCCGTGATCAAGAATGCCATGGGAAATAAAGAAATAGGTTTAAAATTTATTAAACTGATAGTTTAAAAAATAAAAATAATGAAAGATCCATTAAAATTACCAAAATGCAGAGCTTTCATAAAATTTGTTAAAAGAGGTAGATCTAGATACCCATGAAACAAAATTGGGAAGTTTCCATGCATGGAGACAAATAAATAAACGCGAATATGCTGCTAAATACCCTGACCGAAGACCATACCAGAAAAGTGTTCCGTCGGTTAGCAGTCCGTTTACGAGAAACGGGAAATGTAAGAGTTGATTCAGTCCCGCTCAGACAATGGGAAAAAGACGTCCAGTTAGCAGTGAAGATAATATTATAAGCGTTCTTGCGTATGTGGAAGCGAATCCTCATGTAAGCGTCAGTGACATTTCTTCAGACTTAGGAATAAATCGCACTTCAGCATATTGGATTTTAAAATCTTTTAAACTGCATCCCATCAGGCACTTTCAGATGCCGATATTGACAAGAAGCGCCTATAGACTTTTGTTATTGGCTGAGAGATATGTGCACGGAAAACCCGCAATTTCTCTCACAGATTTTATGGACTGAGCCATTTTTTCTAGTTGTGGTAGTGTTAATTTACACAATACGCATTATTGGTCAGAAACAAATCCTCATTGGATGCCGGAAGTTGACCATCAAAGTAGATGGAATGTAAACGTGTGGTGTGGAATCGTAGTCAGGGTATTTAGCAGCATATTCGCGTTTATTTATTTGTCTCCATGCATGGAAACTTCCCAATTTTGTTTCATGGGTATCTAGATCTACCTCTTTTAACAAATCTTATGAAAGCTCTGCATTTTGGTAATTTTAATGGATCTTTCATTATTTTTACTTGTTAAACTATCAGTTTAATAAAGTTTAAACCTATTTCTTTATTTCCCATGGCATTCTTGATCACGGAAAATTAAAGATACATGATTTTTCAACGAATTTTGGTAAACAACATTCTTTTCGCCATAACTCTCAAACGAATAAAGATTTTCCTATGCGGTTTTGGACTTTTTTGTTGCAAATTCAATTTACTTTTTATTTTTGATAAAATATTTGTATCATTCCATTTAAGTTTTTAAAGAAAAATCAAAAAAACCATAGGCGATGCAAATATCGCCATCTAGCGGAGCCCCAAAAAACAATTATGATTTAAAATATTTTTTTTCTTCAGCAGCAAGGCTTGAGTTCTTAAACAAAAATTAGATTGATAAATTCGGTTAAGCCAAACCAAAGTTATACACATTATCAGAGGTAAAATTTCGTCCTTCCCTGCTGCCTTTATTTCAAGCCGCACAATAAAAAGTGATACACCAAAAAGATGCCGATTCTCAGTAGCATTACCGTGGTAGTATTGTTTTTCTAACTTATATTGCGAAATTTTCAATAAATGCATTTTTCGCATTACTGTATCTATTACGCCCCTTAGCGGTATAGTTAGGAACTAAAAAACTATTTCCAGCAATTTCCCATGGTGAATTTCCCTAAAAGAATTTTTTTCCACTTGTCCTACGACTATTATTTCCTGAGATATGCTACCTGTCCTCCCTTAATGGAATACCCGGTATATGTCGGTAAACAACAGTAGTATATGATAATATCTTCAATGCTGAATTCCAGATATATAAAAAATGTTACAATATATTATTTGTTTAATAATGTATGAATATTTATAAATTTTAAATGGTGTTTGTTGAATACGGAAAAAATATGAAACTACATTTAATTTCTGCTCATTGTTTCAGTGCACTGGTAATCTGTACTCCTATTTTATTAAATGCTCACAAAATGTCGGAATATATACGTAAATCTAGCTACTAAATTCACACATTGTACAAACGAAATAGCCATCATATCTACTCTCGAAACAAAAATAAAAAAAAAAGTGCTGAAAATTAGGAAAACTTATTACCCACCATTATCACACTTTCTATGTGTGTTTGTGTAATGTAATAATTGTCGTAATATTTTATTTCTCTCACACGTTTTGCGGAACATTTCGTTGAAAAATAACTCACGATAATAAAAAACACAACTCGCTGCTACAACAACTGTGAAATAATTAACCTCACCACAAAACATACACACACACACACATCCATAATATCAAGGAATTTAAGTACATTTACGGACAGCGAAATAACCAGGATTTGAAAAGAGATTTCGGATGAGAATTTCATGTTACATTTACATATTTTTTGTTGTCTGTTATTTTTCATAATATGCTGCTGCCTAATTCAAAAGCAACATCCGCATTCACCTACGTTTTAAATCTCAGTGTCGTACTTACTTACGAACCATGTCTACAAGGTGCAACCACGAAAACGAAACAGGTCTTCTCGAGTAGATACTTACGTAAGGAACATTGGAAAAACTCTCGTCGATTTTGTTTGCGAGGAAGACTTTTTGCAAAATTTGAATTTTTGTAGTAGCTACGTACTCCTTAGTGCGTGTCATCCCCAGAATTTATATAGGTAAAGTAGATCGACTTCTACCATGTTTTAAAGGCATTTTGATTCTCTTGACAAACCTCTTTTTTCGTAAATTATATGATTCGTTTACGAATTTCATATCATATAGGATGTAATATAAATGTGTAAGTGTAACAAAATAGAACCCGCCACTGGCAAGCTTACAGATTACTTAATTCTAGAATACATGGGTGGCAGATCACTTCTTTCTGAGAATTTCCAATTTCTAACAAGTTCTTTTTCTAATATATATTTACGATAACACGAAATATTTCCATATATTTGTTTACATATGGCTCTTATTTTTTCTAAACATAAATACGAACGTACCCTAATATTATGTGTTTACGACAAACATGTGGGGTCTAAAAGTTATCTGCGTCATAAAAATTAAAATTAATTCATTCATGTTCTTAAGATAATATTTTTTTGCTATTCCTTTGTGCAACACAAAAGTTACAGATATTTATTACACAACAGTGTTGCCGATTTGCTCAAGAATTGCTTTCCCTAACATTGTCGATACGTTTATAAATTGTTTAAATTACGGAATAAGTTGTAATCGATGGAATGTTGAAATTAATTACGAGGTTTTTTTTTGCTTCCCAATGTCCGCATCCGAGGGGTATGAGTCTTGGGCAGTCTTTTTTTCAAACTGAGTTAAACGCTCTCACTGAATTTATGTGTTTAAGTTTTGCCACTAATATAGTTGCTATATTACAGCAGAATTTACTCGGATCTACAGTGAGGGAAATATCTACATCACGTCGAATCATAGTTAGTATAAATTAAGTATCTTTAAGCAATTATACCAATTGAATTGAATCATAGAAATATTATTCAGATTTTCACGCATCCGAGGGGTATGAGTCTTGGGCAGTCTTTTTTTCAAACTGCGTTAAAGGCTCTCACTGAATTTATGAGTTTAAGTTTTGCCACTAATATAGTTGCTATATTACAGCAGAGTTTACTCGGATCTACAGCGAGGGAAATCTCTACATCACGTCGAATCATAGTTAGTATAAATTAAGTATCTTTAAGCAATTATACCAATTGAATCATAGAAATATTATTCAGATTTTCACGGAATTAAACCTCGTATCGCCATCTCTGGAGATACGCTTAAACCACATCGTACAACGGAAAATAAAAGTACGACCAAAGAGTAAAATCAATAATTAGTGCTTTATTCTAACGCTGCGCAAGGGGTGTGTTCTGAACCTAGCGTTTTCGAGTTCCCATTGGCTATCATCCCTCTTTTGAGGCATAATAAGGGAGGTAATCATATTCGCGTTCTGAAAGAAAGTACCTCGTCTGTTCTTTTAAATTAAAAAGTCAGTTCTTGTTCGAGATTCAAGTAAGTCACTTCTAAATATATTTTCTTGCAAGCTGTTTTAAGATTTATAATTTTCTAAGTTCATTTTCTTGATTATTACTAAAAGCTAAAAGTTATTTTTATTTTACTTATTTTATTTTTTTGATATTTTATTCAGAAGTCTATCAAAGCTGAATTATTGGTATAATTGTTTTAATTTTTATTTTAGTTTCGTATTTTCTTTTTCTTTCACTAATACAAAGTAACTGAAGGCATTTAAGTGGAAATCAATGTAAATTATTCGTAATTACATCGATTTCCATTATGCTAAGTCCTTATTAAGATTAAATATTAGTTAAATAAGAGTTTTGTTCAATAATCAATTGTTGACAATTCTATGTTTTAGTTTCTTTCTTTTTCTTGATTTTTAGTTTTAATTTAGATTTAGAGGTTTTCTTTTAATAATTATTTCTTCTCTTTATTCTTAATTTTAAATAAATATAAAGTTACCCCTTACAAAAATGTGAGTTTTATTACGAGGGGAAACGAAATGAATAAGTCTTGAAACAGTAGTGTTAAACAAGGTTGAAGTGTTGTGAACGACGCCAAAGTTGCTGTGTCATCTAAAAAAGGTTTGATTAGCTAATAGTTGTTTGTTTCTTTCATTTAATAATTTGATTCTGTTATTATTCAAGTTGATATTCTTTGTTTCTTCTTCTTTAGTTGAAACCGCAAGTAAAACTTGAATCGAACCGTAACAATTTGAATAGCATATTGGGGTTCATTCGGATTGAGCTATAACATTAGTATTCTTTCTGAATGTATATAACACCCGCTAATTTCAAAATGGTTACATAAGGACGCTATTAGTTTCATGGATTTTTTTTTTCACCAGTCAGTTTATACGTAAATACCCTCCACTCCGTATACAAGCTGTTTTTCACTTAGAAACGTACGTTCCTTTTTTTCTGGGATTGACATCATCATAATAATTAACTTTAGCTTCCAATCGTAGATTAATTTAGATTCCAAAACGTTAGAGGAAAGTTTTAGCCTAAATAATATAATGCCGAACAACAGAGAGAGATAAGTACGAGAAGAGCATTCTAATTATGATGCTTGTGTTGAAAAATCGATCTAAATTTTCGGTAAAATAATAACATTAATAACTTTAGAAAACTTTTAACATTACACTGATGAAGATTAAATTGGGAAGTGGCTGCAGAGAATAATAGGATTCGTTTTTGTTCCAATGGATAAGATAAGCTGAAAGATTACATATTTTTTTAATATATCGTTAACAGAAAACACTCCAATTAATTAAATATTTTCTCAATAATTACAACATATCAGTTCCCTTTTTTAAAACTTATTTTTGTCTTAGTATTCGCATACCTACATGTTATGTTCATAATTATGCAGAAGTTAAATGCCATGTTAATTGCAGAATCAGTCAAATCTCACCTCTCTAGTCATCACTACCAGCGTAATGTTGAGCGAATGGTTTTCGTAGAACGTTGTCGGGTCTGTGATGTTGATGCCGTCATTAGGCGTCCATTGTCCCACTTTTCTTATTTCCTCCTTTTTCAATTTCAACAAATCCAATTTAAAGTTGGTACGTTTACCTTCGCTGAATTCTATGTTGCCGGTAAGACCGTGTAAGCCTGTCTGAAACAAGGCGAAAACAAAATCTAATGATAAAGAGCAATTTGCTCAAAATTCCGTCACCTTCAAACGGAAAATTAAAGTAGCAAATGCAGGGTATTATAGATATTTCCGCATAAAAATGATAGACCGTTCGTTTCCTTCATATTACCTATTTGTTGATTGGAAATAGCAGTTTTTCAGGGTTGCTGTCACTCTCCTCTAGACTATAATATACTACAAGCAGAAATCATTTTAATTGGCGTGTTATTTTTTTGTCTCTCTTTGAAATGAATATTTATGACAACGATTGGATTTATTAACTAAAATTTATAGAGACGTTGTCCTATTAAAAGTAACATAATTACACTACAGGGTGCCCCAATGAAAACGTAACAGAGACCCTTTCATGTATGTAGGTACCTCTTTAATATACATTTTTGGCAAAATTCTTGGACACTTCGATTTTATTTGCAGGGAGGACATTTTATGGCAAAATTTATTTTGATTCTCTCAAACAAAATCGAAGTGTCCAAGAATTTTTCCAAAAATGTATATTAAAGAGGTACCCCTACATACATGAAAGGATCTCTGTTTTGTTATCATTGCTGCACCCTGTAGTGTAATATTAATATTGTCATATTCAGTAACATAATTACACTACAGGATGCCCCAATATCAGCTTTCGCCAAATGAAAAAAATCTTTAACAGCCACGATATAAAACTGGAAATAAAAGTTCGTTTACTAGAATGCTACGTGTTCTCCGTTCTTTTATATGGCGTGGAGACATGGACCTTAACTGAAGCGTCACTGGGAAGACTTGAGGCATTCGAAATGTGGTGCTATAGACGCATGTTGAGGATTTCCTGGACAGACAGAGTCACCAACGAAGAAGTTCTACATAGAATGGGTAAAGAGCGCGAACTAGTCGTAACCATAAAACGTCGCAAACTGGAATACCTGGGCCATATAATGCGTAATGAACAACGGTATGACCTGCTTCGGACAATACTTCAGGGTAAAGTGCATGGGAAAAGAGGTCCAGGACGAAGAAGAATATCCTGGCTGCATAACCTGCGAAAATGGTTTATCTTAACCACTACCGGACTTTTCAGGGCGGCAGTCAACAAAGTAAGAATAGCCATGTTAGTGTCCAACATCCGTAACGGATAGGCACCATAAGAAGAAGAAGAAGAAGTGTCCCAATGAAAACGAAACAGAGACCCTTTCATGTATGTAGGTACCTCTTTAATATACATTTTTGGAAAAATTCTTAGACACTTCGATTTTGTTTGCAGGGAGGACATTTTATGGCAAAATTTATTTTGATTCTCTTGAAAAACTGTTTGTTTTTCTGAAATTGTATTGTATGTACCTCGCAGCATTTATATCCAAATACTTGCTCTTTACAATTTAGTACTTTTTCTACTACAGAAATAGATGCTAATAAAAAATTATCACAGTGCTCTTTTTTCCGCTGAATGTAGAATTGATAAACAATTTCATGTAAGGATCTCCATTTAGTATCTCGCAGTATTTTGACTGGAATTGTTTCGGCCTATATATCGATAATTGTTTAATGAACGATATGCGGATAAGCAGGATCGGTGTCGAATAAAATAGGAAAGTTCCAAATGGAATAGTGGGAAACGCAGCTATGGAAGTTGCCATTTTCGATCACGTCAATATCGATCCAACGTTAAGTACCAGACATCAGCCGTACGAGCATTCAACAAATTTTAAACGGGCACAAATTCCACTCGTACAAAATTAATCTTCTGCTAAGTTACATGAACATGACTTTGATAGACCCAAATTTGTCGTTCAACATTTGTTTTTCAGATGATTGTTCGTTTTTTCCCAACGGCACTATTAATCCTCGTAACTGCAGGTGTTGGTCTATTCAAAAGCCACACTTATTTCATGAAGTTTACACTAAACATCCTCAGAAGCTAAACGTGATGGAATTTGTTGGTTCTTTTTTTTTCTACCAGGAATCTTACAAGAGAAATGTACTTGCCATTCTTACAAGGCAGTGTCGCCTCCGAACTGACACACATTCTTCAACATAGTGACTGCTACAAGGAGAATGGGCTGACATTTCAACAAGATGGGGCACCTCCTCGTTATATCCGTGCTATATCCGACGTCAGTATTAAAATGAAACTTTTCCTGGTAGATGGATCGGCCGAAGAGAATCGTTCGGAAGGTTAATAGCTTTGAATCCGGAGACACTTAAAACGAGAATTTATAAAACTCAACCAGTAACTCTGAATTACGTCAACGGATTATTGATAAACACAACCTCTATTTCTGCGTAAAATCAGAAAACCTACATTAAGAACACTTGTTAAAGTAAAAAGTCAATAAATAAAATATTAGATAAATTCTCGTTATTTTGTTTTCATTGCCATAAGTCCTAAACGAATCGACCAATTTAAGAAAAAACAAATGATTTTTAAAGATAATCAAAATACCTTTAAAATAAGCTATCATTGGGGACCTACTTTCCATATTTAAATACTGTGGGTGACTCTCATCCGTCGAAGTATTACAAAAATTCCCAAGTCTTCCAAAAAAGGAGGACATTCGTCGCGACGTGTTCACGAATTTCTGCGACAACATACTCGAAAAAGCATCTATGTTTCGTTGTCATTGAGCCACCCGAGATTGTTAAGATATACCTACCAATTACAACTCTTAGACGTAAAATGCGAACATTATAACGATAATATTCTCAAGATAAAAGATTAGGCAGTTATGTGGGCCAGATAACAGTGTAATAATAATAAGAATGGTGTAAAATTATAATTTGAAAAATTATGCAGAAGAGTGTAGTGGAAAAATATACATAGTATGCAGTCGTCTAGTCTGAAAATATAGTAAAAGAGACCTAGTATAGTTGGCTATAGAACAATTTTAGTTCCTGAGAAACAGAGCTAATTTGATACCCTATTAATTTTCATGCTGGGTATACAGTATACAGGACTGAAATTAGAAGTTGTTCTGATATACAGAGTGTCTCCTGTTTTACACCTAAATTGGATATATTGTTGCTGGCTTCGTTTTATTTTTTCACCCGCACACTGTACTAATACAGTCTCAATTTAGAATACAAATAAAAAAAAATATATATTTACAAAGAAATTTTGTATTGTGATCAAATACTACGCTTTCTTTGGCTAAAGGTTCTATCTGTATTTTATTCAAAGCAACGCAGAATAACTGGTCAAACACAAAATGTACTAAGGGTACCTATATTATATTTCTGCTGTAGATACATTAAATTTTTGTTTGGTGCCTTTTTGTTATGAAATCCACTACAGGTACTAGGCTCACTTCATTTACAGAGACCCGGCCCTGTGATCCAAATATTGCATATCTATATACTGTATGTCCAAGGATGCGGTTAATAAGAGGACAAATGGACCAAAAATTGAAAGATACGAAAAAAAGTTATTCTTGATAAAAATGTTTGCTTGTCGAAAAAATAAGAACTACAATGAAAACAATTATTTTTATTAAACAGGACGTCTCAAAAAGGCATAAATATAAAATTAAACAAGAGCAAACAGTCATATTTTGGTGTCTGAGCGTAAAATGATAAATAGCAAAAATGCTCCAAATTTAATCCTGATCCTGATTCCAGAGTAACAGAAGAATATTTAAATTTATGAAATCAGTTTTTGATATTAAAAAAGAAAAGAAACAATATAATGAGGACGATGCCAGTACAGTTTTGATATTGGAATCAATAAATGAAAATCCATTGCTTTCTTTAAGAAACAGGGCTAAGAATTTAGAGGTGGTGGGAAAATCTACCATTCAAAAAGTTTTAAAAGAAAATAAAATGTATCCTTACAAACCTCATTTCAACCAAACTTTGGAGAATGGGGATGAAGCAAAAAGGCTAGATTTTTGTTTGTGGGTTGGAAATCAGATTTTAAACGGCAATAGAAATTTTCACAAGCTTATAATATTTTTTTTTTTTTATTTTAAAGAAGTAGTCCATTCTGAAGTGGAGTGAATGTATTGAAGTAGGAAATAAAACGTCAGACTCCACGAAATCAGTTTAATTCATCACACTTAATGTGTTATGTCGATTAAAGCACCATACATGTTTCGAAGCTCACTAGCTTCATCATCAGTGGTAACATTTAGTAGAGAAACTGTATTTTGTAATTATTACATTATATGATTGTATTAAGAGTAATGCACCGAAGTCACTTCGAGGAAAAATTCTTATTATTACTAATTAAGTTAAATTTAAGCTATTGCATATTGCTGTTTTTCTTCTTTTTGATCATTTTAAATTTTTATAAATTTTGTTTCAATTATATAGTTGGGATATACGCAGCCACTAATCTTTTGACTAAACAAAAATAATATTTTCTGATGAATCAACATTTTCAACCAACAGAACTGTAGCTTCTCAACATGTAAGAAGACACCAAAAAATGACTGTTGCTCTTGTTTAATTTCATATTTATGCCTTTTTGAGACGCCCTGTTTAGTAAAAATAATTTTTTTTCATCGTAGTTCTTATTTTTTCGACAAGCAAACATTTTTATCAAGAATAACTTTTTTTCGTATCTTTCAATTTTTGGTCCATTTGTCCTCTTATTAACCGCATCCGTGTACATACTGTAGAGGCACATTGAAACTCCGCTGTGTGTGATGAACACTTTTTTGGCCCACGAGGATAGACGTTGCCCTGATTATAGTATAGGGGTCTCTAACTGGCGGCAACCGTTTCCTGACACCAAAAACAATGCACTGTTAGCCGTTTGCACATTTCCAATGTTAAGCCGAGGCCAACGTATACTGGTCACACCTTCCAAACGGAGCTAGTGCGGCTTGGTTACGACAGAAGCAGATGTGACCCTGAAACAGCTATTTCAAGCAATTAAGCGATTAAATTCCTGCTCACCCCTACTCGAGATTGGTTCCGCTAACTACCTGTAGTTAACCATTTAATGTTTCCGAACCTGCATCAAGATGTGCAGTATCCCATTTGAAGTGGTCATTGCAGACCGTCAAAATTGGCTAAATAGGGAACCACGATTCCCAGAAAACACATCCGTCTGGTATACGGACGGTTCAAAAGGAATAGAAGGGAACACAGGCATGGGAGTATACGGGCCAAATTGCAGGCTCTCTGAATCTCTCGGGAAAAGTCCCACTATATTCCAAGCAGAGATCAACGCTATTAATCGTTGTGCTCAAGAATGCCTGCAGAGTGGCATCCCGGAACGGCAGATCAATATTATGTCAGACAGTCAAGCTGCGTTAAAAGCACTGAGGTCTTACACCTTCACGTCAAAGCTAGCATGGGAATGCAAACAGACCCTAAAGCAACTGGCAGCTCAGGGGAAAAAAGATTACTCTGACATGGGTGCCAGAACATGAAGGCATAGAGGGGAACGAAGCGGCGGACCAACTTGCAAAAGAGGGCCCAAACGCTCCGTTCTGCGGCCCGGAACCCATCTTTGGCCTTCCCAAAAGCCATATGAAGGAAGAACTTCGGAGATGGGAAAAGGAACAACTTAAGTCCTACTGGAGAAAGACTCCAGGCCTAAGACAATCAAAAAGGTTTATTAAACGTTCAGAGGCCAACGCAGGAAAGCTTATCCATCTGGAGAGAAGCGACCTAAGGCGAATTACAGGCCGTTTTACGGGACACCACCCAGTGAAGTACCATCTCAAAAAGATGGGCCTAACCGAGTACGACACTTGTCGGTTTTGCGAAGACGCAACAGAGACAACAGAACACGTACTCTGCGAATGCATGGCACTTTTCTGCAAAAGGCTAAAACACCTTGGAGGGGTGACCCTAACACCCGACGAGGCAAGGAATTTATCCCCCAGAGAAATCATCAACTTTATGAAAAGTGTGGGACAGCTGGGCAATTCATAGATTAGAGTCATTCACAAAAGATCTTCTGCAGGTCGAAGTGAGGGGAGGCCAAACCGCCTAAACGACTCCGAAAAAACAATCTACAGGCTTTGCAGTTCTGGACTTCCATATTTGGCGACCTTTCCTGCAGATGTAGGTTGCAACGTCCCCGAAATGTGCAATACCAGTAGGAAGATGAATTTTGTGGGGTACAGCTGCACCCTATAAGCCGGAACCCTGTTTATAGTAATAATATAGAAAACTAAGCTGATCCAACCATTGGAGGCGTTCTGGACCGGGCCAAAAATTAATAATCAGTATACCAGCAACAATTTCAACACAGTGTTTAATTTGGAAAAAACATTCTGGAGTTTGCATCAAGATGAATGAATGTATGAGTATCTGCTAACACTTCATGGTTTGTCTGTAAATTTTTGGTCAAACACAACACTGCTTTCTTTTATGTTTGCCCGACTTTGCCCTTGTCTGAAAAATCAAGAAAACCTTAAAGGGCTGTCGTTCTTCTTCTTAAAGTGCCATATCCAGTTCAATGAATGTTGGCAACAATTATAGCGAACTCTTCTCGGTTCTGTGCGGCTCTAAATAGTGTATGGGCGTCTAGGTTTGTCCAGTCCCTGATGTTTTTGAGCCATGAATGTTTTTTCCTGCCTACGCCCCGTTTCCCTTCGATTTTCCCTTCCATTATTACTTTCAGGAATTGGTACCTTGTGTTGCGAAGTATGTGACCAAGATATGCAGTTTTCCTTCGTTTTATTATGGTAAGGAGTTCTCTGTCTCTGCCCATTCTATTCAAGACCTCAGCGTTGGTCATATGTGCGATCCAAGGTATCTTTAAAAGTCTTCTGAAAATCCACATTTCGAACGGTTTTATATTGGTGACTGGTTGTTCTCAGATCGTGTTCTTTGAATAGTTTCTCGATATAATTTTTCCAGTGATCGAGTATTTTATTAGGGTCTGTGATTACTTTATTGTTTTCATCGGTGATTCTCATCAGGGTTGGATGTTTTGTTTGTCCGGTAGTCTCCTTCACAAGTTTGTGAATATTAAAATGGTCGTGCTTCTCTTCTAGGTGTTCGATTTCCGCGCATTTGTTTCTTAACCATTCTTCTTTTGCTCTACGGGTTTCATTTCGAATTTGTTTTTGGATTTTATTATATATATTGTCGTTCTTCATGCATAAATGAGATTTAGAATATATAGCATCTAGAGTTCCAGAAGTGGTTCGTATCTAAAAAAAGAATTTTCCCAAAAAAACGAAACTCATCACTCATCTCGTATTACCTATTTAGTGTAGTTTTGTTCATTTTTCCAACATACTATTCCTAATACAAAATTTAAGTTTGAAGTATTAAATATGACTTGCTACTTTGTAAAAGGCTTGAAATGAATTTTGTCATAATCAACTTTGTTGAAAAAGTTTTCTTTCCACATCCCACGCTACAGCATGCATATAATATCAAATGCAAAATGCATGAAGATAATAATATATAATATTTTTCTGCGCTTGAAATTACATGCAATTTGGTGTTGGCATCACGAAAAAGATGAGGACAAGCTGAGAAAAAAAAAGAAGAAAAGACAGGAGAAAAGTAGAAAAAACATTTAAAATGCAGAACGGCGAGCGAGAAAAGTTTCAAAATCCTTTTTCCGTTTCCACCGTCGAGTCGCGTCGCTACCGCCGACACCGCTGTGCTACCCAATTTTCATAGTCGACTAACAACGAATGGAGCAAAACAGAGAGTAGGTAGAGCTCATAGGAAGAGCACATGACATGAGGTTTACGGACGAGGCACTACGCTCTCCTGTTCCCCTTTCGCTGTTTATTTTTGTTCTGTTTGAAATGTATTCACAACCTTTTCATATAAAAGGTTATTTGCCCCTTAAATATATTATTATAATTATGGATGGCACTACTTAAAATGGATTTGCTATATTATTATTTAACATCACTAAAAACACTTGCAAAAAGTCCAAAACAACCAATAATAATAAACAAATCTTAACATATTGGGAACCAAATCGCTATATGTATGGAAAATTGTCACCGAAGACCTTTGGGTGCAATTCACTGTAATTGCTGTCGGTTGTGGTGACCTAGCCTGCAGCTCGAAATAACTACTTTTTTGGATTTTTATTTTATGTAATCATTAAAAAGATTATTTTGAACATAATTAGCTATGGTATTTTAACTTTTTTTTTAAGTTGATTATAAAATAGACTATATTAGGTACTCACGCATATTAGGGTAGTAAACGTTACCTATATCAATTCAGTTTAATAGAAGGTTCATAGTTACATCAATCCTTGGACAATTTTGTACATATTGGACCTCGTATTGGACAATAACTTCAAATATTTATATACTTTTAATTTCAGTAATAAACAGTTCTTATAAAAATTGGTTATGTTTGGCATTATTATTTAATTTGAAGTAAATGTCATTATTCAATCAGTATCAATGTTGCCAGGTTTTATTTTCATTCTACATAACAATTTCATATTCAATATTTTCATTTACATTTTTGTAGTAAAAGGAAGGTAACATAGTTCTGTAGGTAGTTAGGTACGTTAGCAAGGGCGAAGCCCTTGCCATGTGCCGAACGCAAGGGCGAAGTCCTTGCCATGTGCAGGCCTGATGTACTCATGAGGTTCAGGTTGCAGGTTAGTTAGGTAAGTAGGTAGGCAGTTAGGTAGGTAGGTAAGTAGTTAGGTGGGTAGTTAAGTAGTTAGGTAGGTAGGTAAGTAGTTAGGTACGTTAGCAAGGGTCCTTGCCATGTGCAGGCCTGATGTACTCATGAGGTTCAGGTTGCAGGTTAGTTAGGTAAGTAGGTAGACAGTTAAGTAGGTAGGTAAGTAGTTAGGTAGGTATGTAAGTAGTTAGGTAGGTAGGTAAGTAGTTAGGTAGGTAGGTAAGTAGTTAGGTAGGTAGGTAGGTAGGTAGGTAAGTAGTTAGGTGGGTAGGTAAGTAGTTAGGTACGTAAGCAAGGGCACATCCCTTGCCAAGTGCAGGCCCGATATGTGCGCATGAGGTTTAGGTTGCAGATTAGTTAGGTAGGTAGGTAGGTTAGCAAGGTCGAAGTCCTTGCAATGTGCAGGCCTGATGTACTCATGACGTTCAGGTTGCAGGTTAGTTAGGTAAGTAGGTAGGCAGTTAGGTAAGTAGTTAGGTAGGTAGGTAAGTAGTTAGGTAGGTAGGTAAGTAGTTAGATAGGTAGGTAAGTAGTTAGGTAAGTAGTTAGGTAGGTAAGTAGTTAGGTAGGTAAGTAGTTAGGTAGGTAGGTAAGTAGTTAGGTAGGTAGGTAAGTAGTTAGGTAGATAGGTAAGTAGTTAGGTACGTTAGCAAGGGCACAGCCGTTGCCAAGTGCAGGCCCGATATGTGCACATGAGGTTTAGGTTGCAGATTAGTTAGGTAGGTAGGTAGGTTAGCAAGGTCGAGGTCCTTGCAATGTGCAGGCCTGATGTACTCATGACGTTCAGGTTGCAGGTGAGTTAGGTAAGTAGGTAGGCAGTTAGGTAGGTAAGTAGTTAGGTACGTTAGCAAGGGCACAGTCCTTGCCAAGTGCAGGCCCGATATGTGCACATGAGGTTTAGGTTGCAGATTAGTTAGGTAGGTAGGTAGGTTAGCAAGGTCGAAGTCCTTGCAATGTGCAGGCCTGATGTACTCATGACGCTCAGGTTGCAGGTTAGTTAGGTAAGTAGGTAGGCAGTTAGGTAGGTAGGTAAGTAGTTAGGTAGGTAAGTAGTTAGGTAGGTAGGTAAGTAGTTAGGTAGGTAAGTAGTTAGGTAGGTAAGTAGTTGGGTAGGTAGGTAAGGCCCGATATGTGCGCATTAAGTTTAGGTTGCAGATTAGTTAGGTAGGTAGGTAGGTTAGCAAGGGCGAAGTCCTTGCCATGTGCAGGCTTGATGTACTCATGAGGTTCAGGTTGCAGGTTAGTTAGGTAGGTTAGCAAGGGCGCAGCCCTTGCCAAGTGCAGGCCCGATATGTGCGCATGAGGTTTAGGTTGCAGATTAGTTAGGTAGGTAGGTAGGTTAGCAAGGTCGAAGTCCTTGCAATGTGCAGGCCTGATGTACTCATGACGCTCAGGTTGCAGGTTAGTTAGGTAAGTAGGTAGGCAGTTAGGTAGGTAGTTAGGTAGGTAAGTAGTTAGGTAGGTAGGTAAGTAGTTAGATAGGTAGGTAAGTAGTTAGGTAAGTAGTTAGGTAGGTAAGTAGTTAGGTAGGTAAGTAGTTAGGTAGGTAGGTAAGTAGTTAGGTAGATAGGTAAGTAGTTAGGTACGTTAGCAAGGGCACAGCCGTTGCCAAGTGCAGGCCCGATATGTGCACATGAGGTTTAGGTTGCAGATTAGTTAGGTAGGTAGGTAGGTTAGCAAGGTCGAAGTCCTTGCAATGTGCAGGCCTGATGTACTCATGACGTTCAGGTTGCAGGTGAGTTAGGTAAGTAGGTAGGCAGTTAGGTAGGTAAGTAGTTAGGTACGTTAGCAAGGGCACAGTCCTTGCCAAGTGCAGGCCCGATATGTGCACATGAGGTTTAGGTTGCAGATTAGTTAGGTAGGTAGGTAGGTTAGCAAGGTCGAAGTCCTTGCAATGTGCAGGCCTGATGTACTCATGACGCTCAGGTTGCAGGTTAGTTAGGTAAGTAGGTAGGCAGTTAGGTAGGTAGGTAAGTAGTTAGGTAGGTAAGTAGTTAGGTAGGTAGGTAAGTAGTTAGGTAGGTAAGTAGTTAGGTAGGTAAGTAGTTGGGTAGGTAGGTAAGGCCCGATATGTGCGCATTAAGTTTAGGTTGCAGATTAGTTAGGTAGGTAGGTAGGTTAGCAAGGGCGAAGTCCTTGCCATGTGCAGGCTTGATGTACTCATGAGGTTCAGGTTGCAGGTTAGTTAGGTAGGTTAGCAAGGGCGCAGCCCTTGCCAAGTGCAGGCCCGATATGTGCGCATGAGGTTTAGGTTGCAGATTAGTTAGGTAGGTAGGTAGGTAGGTTAGCAAGTCCTTGTCATGTGCAGGCCTGATGTACTCATGAGGTTCAGGCTACAGGTTAGTTAGGTAAGTAGGTAGACAGTTAGGTAGGTAGTTAGGTTAGCAAGGGCCCAATCCTTGCCAAGTGCAGGCCCGATATGTGCCCATGAGGTTTAGCTAGGTAGGTAAGTAGATAGGTAGGTAGGTAAGTAGATAGGTAGGTACGTAAGTAGATAGGTAGGTTACCAGATGCGCAGCCCTTGCCAAGTGCAGGCCCGATATGTGGACATGAGGTTTAGTTTGCAGATTAGTTAGGTAGGTAGGTTAGCAAGGGCGGAGCCTTGCCATGTGCAGGCCTAATATGTACCAATGAGGTTCAGGTTGCAAGTTAGTTATGTAGGTAGTAGTAATTCTTTACATGATCGTAGAAAAATTGAATTATATTAATATAATTAGATTTAATGAAATCAGATACAATCTGGCAACGTTTACTGTTAAAATTATATTTGATTCCAATGCATTGACATATTAATATGTCAATGTTCTAATATTGCCTCTCATTGTTTTTATAAATTGGTAGTAAATAAGTTGTGAATTATTAATTTCTATCATTATTTGGTGACTAATTAATTGCTTTACAAATTTTGTTACTTAAAATGTGTTAAAAGAGGCCAGTTAATCATTTATATGAAATTCGTAAGTACCTAATCTAGTCTATTCTATAATCACCTTAAAAAAAGTTAAAATACCATAGCTAATTATATTCAAAATAGTCTATTTAATGATCTCAAGAAAAAAATCCAAAAAAAGAAGTTATTATTTTATAAAATACAAATTGAGGTCACTTGAACAACCAACGAAAATACCACACATTAAGGATTGTTTTTAATTGTATATTTAACAATTATCTGGAAGGGTCGATAAGTTTTCACATTACACAACTTTGAAATACTTAGTGAAACATTTTTTCGAGTTCTCAAATAAATTTACACTAACAACCAAAAAAGTTGTTGAACCAATTTCCACCTCAAATCCGATTTTCCTCGAATTTAATTTTTATACACAGTCTCATTTGAATAACAGCGTAGACTAATTAATAATCCGTGATAATGAAGTCGAACTGTTTTGCCCAAAAAAAAAAACACGACGTGTTTTCTATAATTAATCGGTTTATCAATACACAACCAGTCGACTGATGTCATACTCGTGCAAAAATACATCACGCTCTAATCAAGTTGCTCTTTTATTTCTAAATGTTTTTTTTGATTCTGTTTTGTGCTGGATGCCCATCCATAGGATTAAATTAATTTTTGTCAATGTTTATCCGCAAAAAATAAATAAAAAGGAAACGTCAAACCTGATCATTATCATTAATGTTATCTCATCGGTTTTTCTTTCATATTTGGTTTTGGGCAATTTTTTACCGATCAAAACATAAGAGATAATTGATGATATTTTGGGTATTTGTTTGTTTTCAATATGTTCATTAAATGAACTGGAGCTTAACTAAGTTATGTTTATTAAATTGTAAAACAATGTTTTTTTTTTGTTTGACTACAATTAATCATGTTCAGGGAGTTGAAAAAATGATAACATTTGTTTTATGTATCTTTACAAGGGGTAATTTCTGTACGAGTGTGCAGTTAATTTATGAAGAATATCGTAAATCGAACTCCATGCTTTTATAAGGTTCCTGGCTAAGCAAGGAAAGTCTGTTCAAGGCATTATGGAAGAGCAGTAATCGGTTTACCAGGAATCTTGTCCAGGAAAAACAGTGGTTTCCAAGTGACATGAGCTTTTAAAGCGTGGTAGGGAATTACTCGAAGACGGGTCTCGGTTGGGGCATTCTATTGAAGTGACCACTCCAGCACTTGAAAAAACGAAAACATTATACTGGAACATGCTAGGCTGAAGAAGAAACAAATCAGAAGGAATCCTATTAAGAGTTAAAGGTGTTTCTATAACTGGAGAATACTAAGCTTCAGGAAAAGAAGAGGAAAATTGATGAAGAGTGTCTAGCTTCTGCATGGCGATGCTCCAGTACACAAAAGTCGTGTTGCGATGGTTGCCCTCTACAAAATTTGCTTCGATATTATAAATCACCCACGTTATAGTCCAAACCTGGCCTCTCAAAAATGAAAAAAAAAAAAAAGAACTTCGTGGGAAGAAATTTACAAGCTATGAAGGTAAAGAAGCAGCTTCGGCATATACAAAGGCTTACAAACAGTCTTGATTTTTTTTTGCTTAAATCAAAACTATTTGATCTAACGAATTGTTTTGAGAAAATAATATTAGTTTCTACTTACCACTGAATCCAAGTAATTATACAACGACAGTCCATCATCCCATGGTTTCTCAGTATCACAGGACAAATTTGTTGGTTTTATAGAATGCCCAGAATCCATCGCTGACAAACCTTTGGCAAACACAAACACCGAATCGAACATAAGTGCGGGTTCAGCCTAAAAAAATATTCAGTTCCGTGTTAATTTAGAATTAGTAGTTTTTTTAGAGGTGTTCCTTGGTCAAACAATGGAACTGTTTTCTTCCCACGAGGTCAGGTAATCTTTTTAGAACTTGCACGATACACAATGATTTCATAATCGAAGAAAACACTCAACATATACTTTTGATGCGCTTTTTTCGTCTGTGGTTCGGATGGAATCTTTTACTGTGAAGAGTTGAGTTTTGTTTCAACAGCAAACTCACAACTTATCACCCATAATTAATTTTCATCATCAGTAGCCATTTAAAGGCTATCCTGAGCGAGTTCACAGTGAAGCCTTTTCTGCTTATCCGTAAGGAAGTTTGGAATGCGAATGATACCCAAATTTTCGGTTAGACTTTTCCAACCACTAACTCGCGTGTTATTGTGTTCGATGGTTTGTGTATCATTGTCAACAGATGTGCGGCCATCTGTGAACTATCGGGTCCGCCATCTAACGGTTTTTTTTTCAACTAGTGCTTATTTCGTGAAGGGTAACACTTAGCTCATGTCTGATTTGACAGATAATTAGTTTTATCCTTCCGCTGAACGAATATGGTTGTGTATACGCTTGAACAACGCTGGGAAATATTGCGACATTACTTTGAAAATCATGGTAATGTTGCAGAATGTGTGCGAAAATTGCGTACGGATTTTGGAAGAAGAGAAGCACCGTCAGCTCCGTATGTTCGTTATCTCGTGAAAAAAGTGAAAGAAACTGGCATCCTCATCGAAAAACCAAAGCGTGAAAAGCCAAAAACAGTTCGTACACCCGAGAATATTGCTGGTGTGGCAGAAAGTGTGCGTGAAGCGCCATCAACATCAATTCACCGTCGGTCTCAACAATTGAACATTTCGGAGACATCATTGAGACGAATTTTGCATAAAGACCTTGGTATGACGCCATACAAAGTCCAATTGGTTCAGAAGTTGAAGCCAACTGACCATCCAATGCGTTTTCGCTTCGCTCAGTGGGCCTGCGATCGACTTACAGAAGATGCCGATTTTGTCAAAAAAATCATCTTTTCAGATGAAGCTCATTTTGATCTTGGCGGGTATGTAAACAAGCAAAATTGTCGCATTTGGGGCACAGAAAACCTGCACGCATACATTGAAAAGCCGATGCACCCAAAACGAGTCACTGTTTGGTGCGGATTTTGGTCCGGAGGCATAATTGGGCCATTTTTCTTCGAGTGGCCGTTACAGTCAATGGCGATCGTTATCGGGCGATGTTGAACGAATTTTTGTTCACAAAAATTGAAGAGGAGGATATTGGCAACATTTGGTTTCAACAGGACGGCGTTACGTGCCACACAGTCGAAGCTACACTCGATGTTTTGCGCCCTGTTTTTGAAGATCGCATTATCAGCAGCAGAGCTGATGTCGTTTGGCCACCTCGGAGCTGCGATTTGACACCGTTGGACTATTATTTGTGGGGTGCCGTCAAAGATAAGTGTTACGCCGACAAGCCAGAGACAATTGACGCTTTAAAGGACAATATTCGTGAAGCCATTGGTGAAATACAGCTGCACACAATCGATAATGTGCTTAAAAATTGGACCGATCGTGTAGGCTACTGCATGGCCAGCCGAGGCAGCCATTTGAATGAAATTATTTGTCATTATTAACCGGAAGGATTGTACTTTCAAATAAAAAAAGAAATTTGAGAAAATATTCAGCAGTTTTTCTTTTATAGCATTTTCAAAAAAAAAAAAAGCTATCTGATAGACTTACTTATAGAATTCTCTTATTGTGTTTTGCCTATGAACTCGTTCCCAAAAAGCCTTGTGTATCGATTCAATAGCTTCCGCAAGAGTTTAAATCAAAACTTAATGCAAACCTTTGTTAATCACGTCATTAACAAAAAAGAAAAAGCGATGATTGTGCCATAAAACTTGTTTAAAAGAGCCTAAGGCAAATATTTTTCCACCCCTGTAAAATATTCTAATACTTTTATAATGGACTTTACCTGAATGATTCCGCTACGATTTAATATCGCTTGTCCGATCGGCTGAAAGTTTTCCATAATTTGTAATGTTTCCTTTACTTTAGCATGATCGATATCAACTATACGGAATGCAGTAATGTTTACCGAATTGTATTTGAAATCTTCCAGGTCTAAAGTTTCCAAATCCTAAGGCAAAGCAAATTCGACAATTAATGTGGAATTGAGAATATTTGAACTTTACTTTATGAAATAAATATAAAGTCAGTCCTTGTAGGTACTTTTTATTTTTTAATAAAGTATATAACTTTATATAAAACCATTTCTGTCTTGCAGTACTTTCTGCAACTGAAGAGTCGAATTTAAGACGAAACAGATAGAACTGAAAAGTGTGTGCCACGAAACGGTGGCATACGTTTTCTCTTTCCCAGCGAAACTGGGTTTTGATTCATCAACTTTGAAAACGAATTGGATAAGTCCGAAACAATTTTCGTTGAAAGGTGAGGGAGTTTCAGTATCTGCTTTCGATCTTTCTTGATCTCATCAGTAGGACAAATAAGTCCTAGAGCTATGTAATGTTAGTTTACCGAACGCAAAAGCTGTGTTTCTCAAAGCAAAAGTCGAATTTGACAAAAGGCGAGTTTCACGAAGCAAAAGCATTGGACAAATAGATCAAATCGTAGATTTGAACGACCAACGAATTTGGATGCCTCACGGCTTTTCCTTGTTGCGGATCTCGTTCTTTACGAAATTTGGATGGTCTTGCGACCTTTTCCTCTGATCTAAAATTTACAAAACAATTTCTGTCTTGCAGTACTTTCTGCAACTGAAGAGTCTAATTGGAGACGAAATAGATAGAACTGAAAAGTTCAGTTTTCAGTTCTATCTTCAAAAGGATTTTAGATCAGAGGAAAAGGTCGCAAAACCATCCAAATTTCGTAAAGAACGAGATCCCCAACAAGGAAAAGCCGTGAGGCATCCAAATTCGTTGGTCGTTCAAATCTACGATTTGATCTATTTGTCCAATGCTTTTATGCAAAGAAAGAAATACCAGCTTTTGCTTCGTGAAACTCGGCTTTTGTCAAATTCGACTTTGCGTTGAGAAACACAGCTTTTGCGTTCGGTAAACTAACATTACATAACTTTATATAAGTATTGTTTGAAGTTGATAATAATATACTCACAAATGTTGTGAACATGTAGTGATATCGGTAATCATTCATTTGCAGTTGCAGAATCTGTAATATCAAATGAAACAATAAGTGAATAAACTAGGTAGGGGAAAGGGGGGCACATTCAACCATTTTGTAAGTTTTGTTGAATAGAAAACTCCCAGTAAGGATTTTTATGTTATACTTATTAGTATAATGTTAAGTGTGGTTTTACCTACCTTTTTTGTAAAAAAAGTTTAATTTTAAAACATTTTATAAAGTTAAAACCAAGGTTTAAATAAAACTTTACAAACGGTTTAAAGTGCCCTCCCGGTGGGGTAGATTCAACCATCACAAGGGCCAGTTTAAACCATAACAAACATTTGTAAAAAAAAAACTTCTTTTTGCCTATAACTTTTATTTGTGAGTTTTTAACATTGCTGATGATGTTAAATCAAGACTAAACGTATGGAGAGAAGAAGGTCTAGCTGTTTTAGCTGTGTTTGGTTTAGGTAACTTTAACCTTATATCATACCGCTCAGCTGTAGCTATGTCATCAACTGCCAGATAAAAAAACTTAAAGCTAGGTCTTTTACGTCGTAAATATTTAATCTGAAATTCATTTTTTAATATACTGAACTATTCCCAGTTCTTGAGATTTTGTAAACACTTGGGAAACACTATATTTGCTAGAAAAAACCAGCTCGTTTTCAACCAAATCGCTATTTTCGTTACCCGAGTCATTATTATATAAATTTTGTAACCCTGCCGGTGAGTATTTTTTCCGTAGCTTCTGCTGGATTCTCTTTCTGACATATTCTTACTTATATCTTCTCTAATAGCATTCTCCATATCGGTTTCAACTAGGTTGGCCCGGTTTGTCTTTTTTTTTTGTAATTACGCACCATTTAAAATGAAGAGAATATTTACTTTCTAAATCATATGACATATACCGTACAGTGAAGAGGTTTGGGGCTGGTTGAATATACCCCACCTCTATGTAGTTGAATGTGCCCCATCCTTTAGTTCGCAATAAAATCTCCTGATATCCGTACATTTTATATTTTAAGGTTAAAACAATAATAAAACAGTAATCTCTAATAACAAAGTAAATCAGTGATAATTATGTTACAGGTATAATTTATAACTCATTAAAATAATATTACAAAATGTAGTAAACAAAATCTTCCCGTAAATTTACAAAAATCACATTTTATTTTTATCACCAAGCAACTGACCAGATACAACTTTCTAACTACACAGGAAGTAGTTATAGATGATTATCAGTCGACACGATTTTTTTTGGCGCTTTAAACTGGAAAAATATTTAGGAGTGGTGGTTGAATATGCCCCTTGGTTGAATGTGCCTCCTTTTCCCCTACCTATGCCTAACGAAATTATTTAATTCAAAATATAAAAAGGACTGTCATCAATGTTTTCCTTCAGAAGTACTGTATTTTCAATTGCCTTTAAAATGGATGCTATATTGCCGTTCGTAAAGACTTCCAACCCGACAATCTATGATAATAAACCGCTCAATCAGTATATTCGAGGGCCGCATTTATATTATATGCCCAATAATCAAAATACAGTAATTTTTCAGTGTTAAAGTGGTTTATTGTATTTCAAAATATTTGTCTACAGTACAAATCCCTGAAGGATTCCACTGAGGACATCGAAAGGATGTGAAAAACAAGCTCTTACGTTAAACCTGAACATAAGATATCTTTCTATCCACGAGAACAGGTTACCACTGACGATACTTGTGCAAAAGCCTATAGCGTGTCAACTGTTTTTTGAAAATCCAAGCGACCGATTTACTGTTATCTTCGTTTCCAATCCCCACGTTGACACATGTTAACAAGCTAATAGAATCTGTCGATCTCCCCGGCCAAATAGGCTTGAAGAACACTCTCAGATGTAAAGATGACAGTTTCAATGGTAGAACCTTTATTTTCATGCAATTACCCCGCACACTCATAATTTTCAAAACAATCTTTATCATTCGGCGCTATTTGAAGATTGTTAAGATTTAGCGTTTTAAACGATGTCTCCGTTGACATCAATATCGCAAAACGTTTTAAGAATTAATTAAGTTCAAATCTAAACAAGACTTTTTGCTAACAAATGCAGCACTTAATTAAGGCTACCGGCTTGTTTCGATTTGACAATTATTAAAAAAATGAACTCCCAAAGTGTTCTCGTTTCGTTTTAAGAATTTTTTATGTATAGGAAATATTACAACGAATAGAACTATTGCGAATTACTTACAGCTCTAAAAAACTGTTGCACATGCCTCGGATTAGTGTCGACGATCAATTTGTAAATTTCTTTGCGTCTGATTTCGCGCAACACCTGCCTGTACGAAGCGGGCGTTGTTTGCCTGATGTAGATCTCTGTACGGACGGCTGCGGGTGCTTTTACTAATTCCTGCAGCTTAAACAATCCTGCAAACGTAACAGATATATTTACGAATATTTATTTACTCTTTACATGTGTTCGTAGTCTTACCATAATCCTCCTCGTAAATAATTCCAACTTTAGTCCAATTCAAAAAACTCATAAAATCTTTAAACGCTCTATTAATGTTCTCCTGCGTCGGATGTAGATTAATCGACAACTCTTTCGCCATGTTAGGTTCGTAATCCAAACGAGCCTCAAGATGTGGCACATCCAATGCCTCGCAGATGCTCTGAATGTGAGCACCGAGCATTGGGTCAGATGGTCCGAAAATAGCCTGCACGCCAAACTCCATTTGCCGACAAGCTGAAACCAAGTAATTATTGTTTTCACACCAATGAACATGTACATATTATATGCAGGATTCTTATTAATATCTAAATATTCAACGCTGTGATTCCGATTTTAATTTGACCGTTTAATAAATAATATGTTGCCGCTTTTGATTTTACAATAAGGCATACGTTTTTATTTTAAAATAATATTACTTGCAATCATTGTTTTGGCAAGGACCAATGATTTTCATAAATTTGTAGATTTTCGGATGGTTACTTTTGTATTGTTATTCTACTTACACTGTCCATATACAGGGTGTCCCCTCTCAATTGGAAAAAACTTCTGGGGCATATTGAGGAACCATAGACAAGCAGTTTGAGATAAGAGACTGATGTCCGGAAGTACATGGTTTTCAAAATACAGGGTGTCAAAGTTTTTTTCAAAAAACCTTTTTTTTATCAATATCTCAAAGACACGTTAACCGATTTTCTTGAAATTCGCTGGTGATGTAAGCTTAATAAGACGCTCCCCAGGGGGACAGTGTCACGAATAAAAAGGACAAAAAAGTTACGCTACTGACTTTTTTGAAAATTTTATATATTTTTTAGAAAGCTCAGTTAAAAATACAACTTTTTTGTCACTTAATATTTTTTCGTATCTCTTTCCGTTTTCGAGAAAAAATTTTGATTAAAAACTTTATTAAAAGGTTCATTATTATTACAAAGAAAAACAAGGAGGCTTTTTTACAAATAATTTATTATTAATAGTGAAAATCTAAAACAAAACAATGTTGTCATGGTAACATATAAACTATTCCCGAGTGCCCCGGGACCCAAACTAGATTAACCCTATTGTGGTCCGCCAAGGCCCTAAGTTCTGTTTGGCATTCCAATACCAGTTTGGTTGTAACCTTGGGGCTTCTCAGAGCCTTTAAGGCCGCCTGGCTATCTGAACATATATTGATTCGCTTGTTTGTATAAGCCCTCAATCTGTTGACGATTAGTTAATAGTTTATCAACTATTTTATGTATTTAAGAATAACTACTAACTTTTATTTTAATGTACGTTATCATAGGCCACTAAAATATGAATAAAATAAGCAAATAATACGGTATATAAATATGTTTGATCATACGTTGACTTTTGGAATAGGAATATTTTTGTGAAGCATCTGCTATTAAATTATTTACCATCACTGATGGCCACCCTCTATAAGTTGAAATTTATCCCTGACTTTATAATAATCCCTTATAGTTAAAAAAATATACAAACTCTATCAAAATAGGAAAGGACAAATCCAGCAGTCGTAATAATATAGGAGAGAATGAAACTAAGCTGGAAAATTTCAGCCACATAAATCGTTGTTTAATAGAATTTTCCACTATTTCTCTACTTTTTCCGAGTCTCTTCACTGTTACAAAAAAACAAAAAAAAACAAACAAACAAGGAAAAGAAGAAAATTTGTTAGTATATTAACGTAGTTCGTGTGTTGTCTCTTAGTTTAATATGAATTAGAAAATAAAACAAATTATTATGACAGGGTGTTACCTTACCTTAAAAATATAAGAGTCTACAACTTTTTGCGACTAGACTTAATCTTAAATGTGAAAGTCAAATCGGTCAGCGCGAGAAATAGAGATCCTGTCTACACTTATACAAGATGAGTTAATGACACAAAACCATGTGGGAAAATCACAGCGGAAAATGTAAAGGGAAAACGGGTTTAGGTCGTCACAATCTATAGATGGGGAAGTTAGTTATTATGGCGAGTTGATCGGGTGAACTACACTTCGTTGCAAAAATATCTTTTCTAAGACAGGCGTTCTCTGAACGACATTCCTTGGATGATTTTTTGGTAATGAATCACCATCAGAGAAGACAGTGTACAGTTGATTTGCAGAATTTCGTCATGATCGTGCATCAGTGAGTGATGAATCACGTGAACGTCAACCAAAATTTGTTGTGATTCCAAAACACGTCAATGCTGTGTGCAAACTGATTGAACAAAATCGATATGTGACTTTCAGTAAAATGAAAGCGTCTCTCCTCATATCGCAAACTGCTTTACATTCAATTTTGTGTGAGATTGAGAAATATATTCCACATAACTTGACTTGAGAAAGTCAAAAAAATCAACACAGGAACTGCAAAACCTGTATAAAACCATCCACATTCACAAGAGATACTGTAACAAAATAGAACCCGCCACTGGCAGGCTTACAGATTGCTCGGTTCTAGAATACATGGGTGGCAGATCGCTTCTTTCTGAGAATTTCCAATATCTAACAAGTCTTTTTTTTCTAATATATATATTTACGATAACACGAAATATTCCCATAGATTTGTTGACATAGGGTTCTTATTTTTTCTAAACATAAATACGAGCGTACCCTAATATTATGTGTTGCGACAATCATGGGGGGTCTAAGAGTTATCTGCGTCATAAAGATTATGCAAGGCTTTTAAAAATATTTTGTTCTTAAGATAATAGTGTTTATTGCCTTGTTATGTACTTTATACACCCTCTCATCATCAAATAACCGTTGGTCTAACATTTAAAATGTCTTTTTTCTGATTGGCTTATTTTCATTTTGTATTATCTACTATGTAACTTTTATGAAGCAATTCTGGAAAGGCAAAAGGACTTGAAGAGCAGAATCGTTCTAGTCTTGATTGAGTAAAGAAGTGTTTTCTCTGATTATAAAATGTTAAATTAAATATTTTAATTTGTTTTTGGACTTGGTCTATTTTTCAGTTAAGAATTATTTTCTAGTTTTTGTTTAAAGATTAAGTCCATTTCATTTTATTCTGAAGTAGTGAATTGTATAAAGTTCCGTAAGTTTTGATATTCTTTTAATTGAAGGCCTTTTTGTTTAATCAGTTTTTTTTATATAAAGTTCAAAGTTATCTTACTTTTAGTAATTGAAATAAACTCCGTTTCCAATAGTATATTAAAGTTTAATACAGGAATTAATATAATTATTCGAATTATATTAATTTTCCTATTTTTAAGTAGTCCAAGTAATGAATAAGATTTTCTTTTAAATTCTCTTTATCGCTTAATTGTTTTATTCTTTTTTCTTTTATTATTTATACATATTTATTTCTTTGTTGTTATTAAATTTCTTTAATTAGTTTTAATTATTAAAATTAGTTGTTTTAGCCCGAACTATGCGTTTTATTTATAATAAAGTTTTCGATAAATTATTGACAAAAGGGTCAACCAATTAAATATTTTCTTTTAAATAAAAAGTGATCCAAGATTATAAAGGTAAGTAATTTTGCATTACTTCAATACAGATTAATAAAGCTTATTTTAGTTGTTTGTTTATTTCATATAATAATTTGATTATGTCATTATTCAAGTTGATATTCTTTGTTTGTTCTTCTTTATTTGAAACCGCTCGTAAAACTTGAAACGAACCATACCAATTTGGAATAGCATATTGGGATTCATTCGAACTGAGCTATAACATAATTCCGCTAATTCCAAAATTGTTACAATACAATATTGATATATTTTTATGAACGGGAAACCAAGCTAAGAACAGTTAACGTCGAATGATATATAGTAATTTCTTTACCAAAAGTCATAGATTCAATCAGGAGGAACAACCGAGAATGTCGCCAATAAAAATGTCAAACAGTTGAGTTCCTGTTGAAATAATGTCATTGTCCATATTAGATTAGTTTTATCATTTCCAAATCTCAAACGTCGACAGTGATTTTCATCACGATCCAAGCCTTTCTGAGATACAACCTCCAGAGTGGAAATTCAATATTGTTTTCTTCCCATATTTGGCAGAAACATATTATGTATGTAAAAATATTTAAAACATTGTTACAACAGAGTTAGATCAAAATAAAACCAGCACCTTCCAAATTGGTATAAGCTTTAATTCAACAATTATTATTCTGTATAGGATTCTTTAAATAATTGTACGAATTAATACATTGTCAAACAATATATTTACTCATATTGTTGGCGATTGAAAATGAATTATTTAACAGTTGTCAACAGAGATATTGTACATATTTAGCCTCATACATTATTGGGCAGCATATATGGTATATTATATAAAATAGTATATTGCATTTTGTCCTCTATTTCCTATTTATACAATATTATATAAAGTTCGACCTCCATCCTTATATATTTGATCATAGTATGCCACCAACGCATATCGCTCGATGCATGCAGGCTGTATACGTCCAGGAATAAGTAAACCTACTGACTTTATTAACATGCTCTAATGCATTATGGATGAGATGTTGCCTCAAGAAAAATCAAAACGTGCTTTTCTAGATGAAATATTTTAAAATAGACGTGAAATATACCTTCTCCAATTAATTAACCCCCATCTACAACATCTAATCAACTCTTTGGGCAACTCAATACTATTTCGACCGAACAACTAGTCGTCGTCTTATTTCAACATCCAAATAAAACAAATCTGCTCCTTTTATACTCCCGTTTAACTCTAGAAAATTAGAACCGAACCGTGGTTAAGAAAAACAAAAAGAATAAAAGAAAGTCTGCAAATTGTACCTACATAGAAACCAAAACAGTCTTTAATTTAAATCCCATGACTATCTCTTTTATTCAAAATTAATTCCAAACGTTGCCCTCGCTTTGTGTTACTTTACCTTTTAAATATTCGTCGCTTTATTCGTTGTGTGGTGGAACGAGAGTGATTTTATAATCTTAATACATACTAAACTTTATTTTAAACATATAAAATAGTTAATACATTGTTACCATATCACGAAAATTACTACAGTGTATATGAACAACAAGGATTAAAAACGGAGAAAAGAAATAGAACTTTGACACCCTATCTTGGATACAAAGGTGTTTTGGACATATGTTTATTGGAACTTTTTTCATTATTTTGAGATACCCTATCGCCTCTGTAAATGCGTACCACATATTATGAAACACCCTGTATATAGATATATAAATGTGACATTATTTCAGAGTATAGACTTATTGGACTCGAAAGATATCCGATATCATATTAATATGCATAGGCTCCCATAAAGGGGTTAAAAAGGCGAAATATAAAAAAATTACTATTTTCCTGGTTGTCATTCGGCGACCATTATTAGTAGAGATAGAGACTAAAACATTTTGAAAAACTATTTAATTACGAGCAATTTTCTAAAACTAATTAAAATGTTGCTTAATATCTTTGAGTTAGTCACACATTGTATGTAAATAACTAAATGTAAAATTACCGCGCCTCTTCATTTCAGCGCTTTCGCTTTTATTGATACGTAGGCACCTACATACATCAGTTTAGTAGCTCTGTGACTGTATGTGTGCCAGGTGCTTTCCCCGGAAAACCACTGCTCGTTATCCCACTTCCCCACATATTCCCCAATTTAAAACACCCATATATTTATACCAACGTCGTCGGTATGTAAACAGCCGAGACTCTATACTGGCATAAACTAGGGTAGGTATATGGAGCAGGGGATTCTATACTGATATCATCATCATCATCTCTTTACAGATTATCATTCCATATCCAGCTAGCTAGGTGTATATTATTGTAGGCGTTAGCTTATGTAGTATATTTTGTAATCCTGTATCCAAGATTCGCTGTTAGAATATCGAAAACGTATAGGTAAAAGTATTTTATAGAGTCAAATAACATGTTTGAAATGCTAATTTTAGTTGTTCGACATTGAGGAAATTTATTTTTACAACGGGTGGTTTTTGAATATACGTTATTATAAGGCTATCTCGGGCGTTCCCAAGGGTCTAATTTATATCCCCTATTTATTATTTTTATTAACGATTTGACTTGTTCAGGACTTATTTTGCCAATGATATTAATATTTTTGAATCCATATTGGGGACTGCATAAGTTTGCAGGACCATTTGAAGCTTTGCAGAAATGGTGATATGTGTTCATTGAATCTTCCTAGGAGTATAATAAATATCAGTCTGTCAAGAATAGGATCACGACTTTTCAACATGGTTTTGTCAAGGGTAGATCTACGATATCGAATCTTGCTATCATTTCTCAGAATATATCTGATGTTTTGGATGGTGGTGGATGGATGTGATTTATACTGAATTTTCAAAGGCGTTTGACAGAATGGACCATAGTGTTTTGATGCGGAAGCTGGATCAATTTGGATTTGTTACGAATTTGAAAACATTTTTTATGACATACTTAAAAACCGATCCCAATATGTTTTCTATAATGGCTATTGTTCTCGAAAATATATAGCAACTTCTGGCGTTCCTCAGGGATCTAACCTTGGGCCTCTGCTTTTTTTGATGTTTGTTAATGATCTTGAATGCAAGCTTGACTGTGGTCGATTAATATTTGCTGATGATCTTAAAATTTTTTCTGTGGTTGAGAATTTGAATCATTGTATGATCCTGCAGCAATGTCTAAATAGCGTTCAGGAATGGTGTGTCGCAAACAGGCTTGCATTGAATCCATCTAAATGTAAATGTGTTAGTTATACCCGAAAGAATATATTTATTGAGTATCGGTATTCGATTGATCACGCTGAAATACCTCGATCTGACTCTGTTAAAGATTTGGGAATTATATTTGACTCTAAACTTACATTTGTAGAGCATGTTAATACCAAAGCTTCTGAAGCAAGTAAGGCTTATGGATTCATATTCAGAAACTGTACAGGTTTTAAAAACATTGGCTCCTTGAAAATTTTATATTTTTCCTATGTGCGTTGAAAACTGGAGTACGGATCGCTAATCTGGTATCCGTATTACAGAGTACATGAATATACGATTGAGAGAATCCAAAGACGATTTTGGAAATTACTTATGTTCAAAGTGGATGGACAGTATCCTTCAAGGGGAATAGACTATCAATTACTGCTTAATAGATTTCATTTACAAAGTTTGACCCTAAGAAGGAAATTGAATTCTCTTGGATTTCTCTATCATTTAATACATGGAAAAATAGATTGTGCTGACTTATTATCCAGATTAAATTTTAATGTTCCCCGAGTATTTGTCAGGAGTAGAAGAGTGTTTTTCACTGAACGAGCCAGAACTAATATTTTATTGAGATCTCCCATTCATGTTTTCTGTAATAATTTTAATATCATTTGTGCTGGATGTGATATATTTGCTGATGGGCTTCGGGAACTTATGCAATATGCGGAGTCCTGTTTGTCATGAGTGTAATCGTCTTTGTTTTTTGTTTTTTTTTTTTTTGTGAAATATGTGTACATTGAATTTTGCTAGTATAATTGAGTTGTCTACATTACTTGGCGTTCGCTTATTTTGTTACTACTGTTCATTATTATCATGTATTCAGATCGGGTATTTTACGTGGAGCTTTTATATATAAGTAAATACATTTTTTATGATGTGCATTATTACTGTTACTTTTTCTATTTGATTGTATATATTTGATTCATTTTGTGGATATTATTTCAGTGGTTTTGTTTATATTTATATCATTATTGTTTGTATTGCTCTGTAAAGGGAATATTTTTTCTGTTGGGCAATAAAGCTATTATTATTATTATAAAAACTATTTCCCACTAGTTCACCAAATTTTTAAAATTTTATGTACGTTGACCATTTCTGTAGTAACGGCAGAAAGAAGCTTTTCTAGTTTAAGATTAATTAAAAGTTATTTAAGATCCACCATCGCAGAAGATCGTCTAAATTGGTTAGCCTTATTGTATGTTCATAGAAATACTGAAGAAAATATTGAAAGTGTAATTAACCGTTTCGCCAATAAAAAAAGAAGATTAGATTTTACAATTTAACTTTTGGATGTTATAATTTTTTTCGTATATACTCATGTCTATGTTTTTATTTTATTTTTGTTTTAAGTATTTTGTTTTTGTGTGATCTACTAGTTGTTTCAGTTTTGTTTATTTTTTTTTGTTTTTCAAATTTAGAATTGTTTAGTTTCTTTTAATATACCTATAAAAAGTTAACAAACGCATTTCCTTTAAATTTTATCTCCATGTTCCTCGTCATGCCCGATCAGTAACATATTTTATAAAGTCACGCATACGTGAAAATTTACAATTTTTTTACAAGCATATTCAATATAGCTTAAGACTTGACCTTTGGGGATGCGCCCCCCCCAAGTTCAAATCCTAAAGCCGCCCCTGCATTGCAGCAGTACTAAAGCCTCCAATCATTGTAGACACTATGCCATTGCGTCGGACTTCAATTTCTATCAGGTGTCGTGTGCATCACGACGTTAAAAAAAATCTCACGCACATACGTATTCCAACGAAGGAGAAGTTCAATAATTTCTGAGTTGGAGTAATTCATACTCGTTAGCAAGTGAATGCTAATGATATCATTTTTCCGGAAAAAGAAAACAAATGCTGTTTCGAAAAATTAAAGTCACGATCGGACTATGATTTGGTTTCAAACATAGATTACTTTATCAGAAAAGAAAAAAATGTTCTATGTAATTCTTAATACACTGACCGACCCGACCCTTATCTACCAATAATAAGGTTATGAGGAGACCGCAAATAGATCAGATTTTCACTTTAGCCGGTAAGTGATTTTTTTGTCTTTTATATTATCTTTTTCGATAAAAGCCGTTATCGATCACAAACGGTACAAAATGATGTATGAAATGGCCTGGGCGGTGTTTCCCTGTCATCATGAATTTACGGATTACTGTCTCACTCACTCTTGCTTTTATTTTTGTAGGAAATACTAAGTATAAAGAATTTTATTTGGCTCGTATTACTTTTTCAACATAAATATAATAGATAAATTGCAAGAACAACATATGGATTACATTTTCTAATAACTTTGTTGCAGATTCGCCAGAAATCATAAATAAGATCACCTGTTTACAATAACCTCATGGAACTGAACACCATGCCACAGAAACAGGTAATATAGCATGTCGAATTGTGATGGATTTGCGGCCTATAATTGTTCCTTCTGACATTTTTAAGATGGTTAAGCGAGGATTGTCGATTTCTGCCATGTATTCAGTCCGGTTTTCCATCTACAAGTACACGGATGATATTTTAGGCATGCGACTGCCTTAACCATGCAGGATTGCTTGATGGTGCTCTGGTCTTAGGCGGGTGTGCTAGAGGATTCATTGAATACTCTATATCGGGTAGTAGGCATGTTGTTGTCTTCAAAGTGGCTCAAGAAAAAAGTCTTAGTAGGGGTACCATAGGGCTCTATCCTATCCCCAATTTTAGATTTTTTGAATATATCACAATTTCTCTGCAATGTCAAGCATTCCTCGGCTCCTTTATATGAGGTATTCACAGCAGCTGCAATCACTCGTTAACCTATTTAATAGTGATATGGATTACCTGCTGGTGAAATATTCGCATGATCACTATTTAGAGGTTAACAAAGACAAAACCCAAGTCTTGTAGGAGTAAAACGACTTATAGAAAAGCAACGTTCTTTGATACATCGATTGGGTAATTGTGGGGGATCAGCCGAGGAACACACGGGTTTGAAGCCTTTCTTGATTTACATATTTTATCAATTTTCAGACTTTTAAGAAACGGGCATTTGTGTATTTGGATTATATAAAACCAAAGTATGCTTACCTTTTTTTGAAGTCCTAAAACTGTCATCTTTCGGGACATATTGTATATCGTATACGAGTGTCGTGTTTGGAAGGAGTTCTCGATCTTTGTTTATTTTGTATACTGCATATTTAAATGCAAACTCGACGCTGCTGTTTTTCTGATCTTCCGTGAAAATAGCACCTAAAACAAATTAGAAAAATAACACTTTAACTACTTTTGTCATTCATCTACTCCAATCCATAAATTAAAAATTCAAATATTCTGTCTGCTACAATCTTTTTTATAATCTTAGATAAAGTACTTAGCAGGGCTATAGGCCTGTAATTCTCCAGCCCTAGTTCATTACCTTTTTTATATATAGGGATAATGAGGGCATTTTTTAATTGATCTGGAAATATCCCGCATTGTATCGACATGTTTAGTAACTCGGCTATTACAGGGGAGAGCATATCTAAGGAATGCTTAAATATTTTAATAGGGATACAATCCATACCAGTGGACCCTTTGTTTGGGAAGTTCTTGATTGTTCTAGCCACATCATGCGAAGACACCGGAGAGAAAAACATACTCCGAGGATTAAACGGACACATAGTACATGATGCTGAAAAGCCTCCGCCAAAATGAGAGGTCAATCTAGCTTGAATGACCGTAGAAAAATACAAACAGAAGGCCGATGCAACCTCAGTGGGATTATTGATTATTTTATCATTCTGAGATATTGCCAAGTTCCGCCGCCGTTTCGCCTGTCTACCTGTATATTCACTCAATATATTCCATACAGTCCTTGATTTGTTCCTTGACTCGGCCAACCAGCGAATAAACCGACTGCTCTTCTCGATCGAAATCATTCGCCTGACCCCACATCTACGCTCCCTATAAGTTTGATGCAAGTTGTCATCCTGAATGTGCTGTCTCAGCCAATTCATATATTGGAGCTCATCATATTCATGTTGAAGTTCATCAGAAAACACCACTCTGAATGTCCTGGGTCTATCAAAACCGGAACGTCTAAGGGGAAATGCGGCCCTAAAACACCATTTCAGTCGCTGCCAGAAACCCCGAAAAGCATCATATTAGGCTTGAGATCTAGTAAATTTAATCAACTGATAGATTGGGTTGACCTGAGTAATTACCTAAATTTTCTAAACAATGGTATGGTTACTTTTCCCAAAACGTCTCAGGTACCATCGACCAGCAATCACCCTGTATAAAAGAGTACTTAGAAGTACCTACTAAGTTACTGATAGAAATTTTATAACCATATTTCTTCAACATCAGGTATATTATGATACAATACCAATACGTACATGTTTTATGCATTGTATTTTTGTTATATATTTTCTTTTTCGTCTCCTTCTAATGCTATTATAAAGGAAAAAGGTATTGGACGTGTCTTGATGCCAAACGCGAAATCCCAGAAGGTTTTTTCCTCCTTCGATATTTGTCCACGACAGAGTTTTGCTCCCTTTATGACAGGAACAGTAAGTAAATAATAAGAGGAAAAAAGTTCTTAAAGAAAATTTTTCTCAATTGTTGTGGCTTGTCACAATAGATTATTTTATTGGTACCTACTGCAACACACTTCTTGTTCCTATTATATTGCGAACGGTATTTCTATAACTATGACGGACATTCAATAATGGAGTAATAATATAAGATGTTGCCAACTTGTCAACATTTCCGAGTCACTCCTGTATTTTGCGTATGTTCCTAAGAAGAGAACGCCCTGAAGTTTCACTATGCCTGTGATTTAAATGAAAAAAAAAGATGCAATACAGATCGCAATATAAATCTGTTAGTCTAAAGGCTAAATTAATGTCTAATAACAATTTCATAAATAGTTCTTCTAATCCAATTAGTGACGGTGTCCAGAGGATGGACCTTAAGTTCTACAGACCCATAAGTAAACTCTTTTCCTATTGAAAACGATGCGGGCAAAAAAAAAACGAAACTACACGGGAAGAATATGACTAATGCCCTGCCTGCACAGCTTATAGTGAGGAACATCAAAAAGACAATGAAGGGGAATGAAATTGCTCTATATGGGCATTTATCGACTTGGTCAACACCTCATATGAATTCATCAAAAAAGCAATCTACTAGAGAAAGCAATTGTAACAAAACAAAGACACACTGACAATAGAATTTACTTTTGTCCTCCCCTGTATATATATTTGGATATGTTCTGTTATTTTTATATCCTAAAGGAATTGTTAGGTACCTAAAAGAACGACCTTTTTCTAATCGAGAATATTGAGTTTATGTTTATGAGTTAGTCCAAAGATAAAAGCATATATTAGAAAAGATAACCAGATATTGTAAATACAGAGTGATCATTTAACATTCAAAATTCTCGAGATGTCTTCATGTAAATTAAATGTCGGACTTTTATTATTATATACAGAAGCTAGTAGTTGGAGGGTGTCACAGTTTCCATATTATCAAATAAAAATAATAAATACATAAAGAAACAATGGGTTTTTGTCCAGTCGCTGATTCGGGAGATTGAGAAGTCATTATAAAATAGTATTGTTTCTTACTTTACAAATGGTAGTGACTGGTTAATCTTTTGAACGAACTCCAACATAAGATACCTAAGTATCAACAATCGTTATTACAGCCGACATAATAATGTATCTTATTTCTGAATCTCTCACCCTGTAGATGTATTTTTATTGGGGTATATTGTAAAAATGCCCTTTTTTCTGATTGACTATTTTCATTCTGTAGTACCTAATTGTCATTTTTATGAGGCAATTTTGGAAAGGCGATAGGTCTTTCAACTTAGATTCGTTTTAGCATTAGTAGAGTCTAGATGTGATTTCTAATTGTAGTATATTTCTATTTTTAAGTTGTACAAGTAATGACTAAGATTTTCTTCTAAATTCTCATTCTCGTTTAATTGTTTTATCCTTTTTTTTTATTTATACATATTTATTTCTTGTTGTTATTAATTTTCTTTATTAGTTTTAATTATTAAATTAGTTGTTTTTAGCCCAAACTTTTGCGTTTTATTTCTAATAAAGTTTAGTTAAATTATTGACAAAAGGCTCTTTTAATTATTGTTTTCCTTTTAAATACAAAGTGGGTGACCGGCAGAGATCCAGAATTATAAAAGGTGAGTAATTTTACATTACTTTAATACAGATTAATAAAGTTGATATTCTTTGTTTGTTCTTCTTATGTTAAAAAATTTAATTTACTAAAGTTATTAACACAGTATTTAAGAGAAAAAAATAAAATACACTTTACTTACTTACTATTGAAGTTTGTTGTTTCAAAATATCAAGTAGAGACTACTATATGCGCATATTTCGTACTCGTTTGTACTCATCAGCCAGCCACACCACTCGATATTTTGCTTTTAGAACACTAATAAAAATTAGATTATAAAATTTAAAATTGACAAATTACAATGCAATGAATTTACTGGGTGTTTGGTTTATTGCACTCAGAAAATATAATTTTAGATTAAAAGTAAATATCTTTTACTTTTGCCTAAAAATGTATAAAGTATCTATACGCTTCTAGCAAATATAACATTACATTCTAAATATTTATAATTATATTATGCGAATACCTATGTATGCATTTTTCATTTCAGAAGCAGCCAAATTGAACTTTCCCGTACACCAGAAAAATGATTTGCAAGCATTATTTATGTATTAGATTTATGATTTATTGATTTTTTAAATTAATTAAAATGCCCTATCGTAAGCGGTTAAGAAGCAGTCAAAATTTAAGCATAATTCTGTATTTTATTCTTCTTAATATATGAAAGAATTATTTGTTCCTTAATTTAACTTTCTATTTGTTATTAAAAAAAATGTTCCTATGTTTAGAATAAATTACATATTTTATTACATTGTTAATCTTACATTTTACACTAGTGATGATTCTAGAACATTTTGTTATAATTATATACAACAAAAAATGTAAAGTGTTTTTATCCTAATAAAATAACGGACAAGGTTCGATGCTAAAAGTATGTCTCCAATCTCCAAAATCGTTAAACCAAAAAGGTGGATTGCTGGTTGTAAATATATTAAAAACAATTCAAAAATCCGTGTTATTCAATATTTTTATATAAAATATTGTCAAAAAGAAATTACAAAATTATTCGATACAACGTAAGTTTCGGCGACAGAAAGCGTTCGCCGAAACGTGCATTATTGTATCGTATAATTTTGTAAGTTATATTTGACCACAATATTTAATATTAAAAAACACCAAAAACACCCAAATGTTTAAATTTTTTGGTTTAACTATTTAACAAAAAGGGCATAATTTTTGCATCAAACTTTTGTACCAACCCAACAATGGAAATCTGGTAGTTTTATTGATTTATTCCATACATTTTATCAACGTATATTTCACGTTACAAAAATATATAAAAGCCAGATTAAATAACGTGAAATCATACATTATTTAAACGTTTCTAAAATGCGTAATTAAAACGATTACACAAACGTTAATTATTAGCTTTTAAAAAACGATAAATGCATGTATATCTAATACATGCATTTGTCGTTTTTTAAAAGCTAAAAATTAACGTTTGTGTAATCGTATTATTAACGTATTTTAGAACCGTTTAAATAACGTTTGATTTCACCGTTGAATATATATACATAAATACGTTCAATACACGTTTTTATACAGCATTTAACTAACGTTTCGTTATTAGTGTTCTGTAACGTGAAAAAGCGCGACATATAAAAGTAAAATGTACGTATTTAATGTACCTTTTTTTGGAAAGGTGTTTTGTAATGATAAACGTTAAATAAACGTATGTGTGTTTACTGCGTTTACTTAAAACTTGAATTACAAGCCGCTCGTAAAACTTGAATCGAACCAGTAACAATTTGAATAGCATATTGGGATTCATTTGGATTGAGCTATAAAATTAGTATTCTTTGTGAATGTACATAATACCCGCTAATTTCAAAATGGTTACACAATGTCCATCCCTCGCTAGTAATGTGGATCCAGTCTTGGCTAAAAATCCGAACACTATCTACGTGCTATGGTACCATCTTAAAAAGAAGGACCTCAGTGAGGACGATAACTATGTTTTTGGCGAATACGCAAAAGTCGTCACTTAACACGTGACAGCAGATTCTTATACCCTAATATACATTTTTTCTTTTTGGATTTGTTAAATCCTGTCGTTACATACAAAAAAAAACTGAGTCAGTCTGTATAGTCTTCGTTTTAGAACACTTTCTAAATTTATGCAAAACTATTGTTCGCAGCTTATTAGCTTTTGCAAATATTTCTCGCTAAATGATGATCATCATTTCTCCTTATTCATCAACAATTTTTCCACTTCTGCTGCCTTCAACCTAACAAGAATTTAATCATCCAATAAGTCACACTCAATCTATATCCATACATTTTGGATTTCGTTTTCCATATTTTTTATTTAATTTTTTTATCAGCTTTCATTTCTCGCATTTCTCTTCTTTATGTTCCCTCCTTTTAATAAATTTAATCTTTTCCAAAGATTAATGAGGTGCATTCTATGCCATTATTTGATAGAGAAAGGAAAAATTAGAGAGAATTCCTGGTAGACAAATTATTTTTAATATAGCGAAATTGACCTAATAAAGACACTGAAGTAAAATTTCATTTTATGTCAAATTAATCTACCTAATGACAATCTAAATCATTATATAGGAAATAGTACATCAATATAGAACCTTCCCGATAATACCGAACTCCTAAGTTACAGAAAGATATCTTTTGTAGTTCCCGAGAACTTTGAATACGACACTCAGGATGAATCACCCTGCATATACCGGGTCTCCCAAAAAAAATCCCTACCCTTTGGGGGCAGAATCTACGAAAATCACTGTCATTTTTCGAAAAATGTCTCCTTATGAAATTGTGACCATTTTGAATCTTGAAATCAGGCAAATATTTCATGTGGAATTACTAATTTAAATCTAGTCATCTTTGAGAAAGACATAAGTGTTGGTGAAAATCGCCTTCTTCAAACTGGGTGCTTTGCACCACGGCCACGGAAGATTAATTCACATCGTTCTAGAAAACCTAGATGGCAACAGGAATACCAATTACTTCACGACACGATAAGATCCTTCAGTGATCACCAGAATTATGGAAAGTAATCGTCACCATCCACGTAGGACCATAAACAGATTCATGCAACGAGAAAAGCTGAATCTTTATCATCTTAAGCCGGTTCAAGAATTACATCCTGGGAACAGTGAGTTGCGCTTACGATTTTGTAGATTTTTTTTAAATTGCCTGGAGGCAAATGAAGATTTTTTCTCAATAAGTACTGTGGAGTGATGAGGTCCATTTTAACCAGCAACTTGCATTGTTGGAATTACGAAAATCCGCACCAAATTAGAGAATCACATAAGCAAGCACGCTGGAGCTTAAATGTTTGGATTGGTCTTCCCAAATATTGCGGCACTAGTAATTAACCGGAGTTGTATATAGATAGGATAATGAATGCAGAGAGTATTACCCCGTCTAAACCCTAATAAGAAAATTAATATAGCCACTAGGTTCGAATTTAATACATAATATTTAACGAGCGTTAATCTAGATGTTGCGTAATTCTTAAAGACTCAGAACTAAATTAAGATAGTCAAAAGAATAATAACAGAATCAAATTATTAAATGAAAGAAACAAACAACTAATAGCTAATCAAACCTTTTTTAGATGACATAGCAACTTTGGCGTCGTTCACAACAGTTCAACCTTGTTTAACACTACTGTTTCAAGATTTATTCATTTTTTATTTCCCCCTCGTAATTAAAACTCAAATTTTTGTAGGGGGCAACTTTATATTTGTTTAAAATTAAGAATAAAAGAGAAGAAGTAATTATTAAAAGAAAATCTAAATCTAAATTAAAACTAAAAAATCAAGAAAAAAGTACGAACTAAAACACAGAATAATCAACAATTGATTATTGAACAAAAACTCTTATTTAACTTATATTTAATCTTAATAAAGACTTAGCATAATGGAAATCGATGTAATTACGAATAATTTACATTGATTTCCACCTAAATGCCTTCAGTTACTTTGTATTAGTAAAAAAAAAAAGAAAATACGAAACTAAAATAAAAATTAAAGCAATTATTTCAATAATTCATTCAACTTTAATAAACTTCTGAATTAAAAATGCAAAGAGTAAAATAAAAATAACTTTTAGTAATAATCAAGAAAATGAACTTAGAAAATTATAAATCTTAAAACAGCTTGCAAGAAAATATATTTAGAAGTGACTTACTTGAATCTCGAACAAGAACTGACTTTTTAATTTAAAAGAACTGACGAGGTACTTTCTTTCAGAATGCGAATATGATTACCTCCCCTATTATGCCTCAAAAGAGGGATGATAGCCAATGGGAATTCGAAAACGCTAGGTTCAGAACGCACCCCTTGCGCAGCGTTAGAATAAAGCACTAATTATTGATTTTACTATTTGGTCGTACTTTTATTTTCCGTTGTACGATGTGGTTTAAGCGTATCTCCAGAGATGGCGATACGAGGTTTAATTCCGTGAAAATCTGAATAATATTTCTATGATTCAATTCAATTGGTATAATTGCTTAAAGATTCTTAATTTATACTAACTATGATTCGACGTGATGTAGATATTTCCCTCGCTGTAGATCCGAGTAAATTCTGCCGTAATATAGCAACTATATTAGTGGCAAAATATAAACTCATAAATACAGTGAGAGCTTTTAACTCAGTTTGAAAAAAAGACTGCCCAAGACTCATACCCCTTTGGAAGAGTCAGACATTGGGAAGCAAAAAAAAACCTCGTAATTAATATCAACATTCCATCGATTACAACTTATTCCTTAATTTAAACAATTTATAAACGTATCGACAATGTTAGGGAAAGCAATTCTTGAGCAAATCGGCAACACTGTTGTCTAATAAATATCTGTAACTTTTGTGTTGCACAAAGGAAAGAAAATAGCAAACAAAAATATTATCTTAAGAACATGAATGAATGAATTTTAAAAGCTTTTAATTGTTATGACGCAGATAACTTTTCTGCCCTTTTTTAGACCCAATATGTTTGTCGTAAACACATAATATTAGGGTACGTTCGTATTTATGTTTAGAAAAAATAAGAGCCATATGTAAACAAATCTATGGGAATATTTCATGTTATCGTAAAACTAAATTATACAATAACTTGTTAGAAAATGGAGATTCTCAGAAAGAAGTGATCTGCCACCCATGTATTCTAGAATTAAGTAATCTGTAAGCTTGCCAGTGGCGGGTTCTATTTTGTTACAATAGACCATAGGATAATAGAATCACAGTTCCTGGGATACTAAACGCCGAAAACGATGCAAATTTTTGAGATAACATATTACCTACTCTTCTTGAAAATATTCAATTCCACTTAAGAATGTACTATTTTTATAAATTACCTACCAATAGTTTTATTTATGTATAGGTAATTTAATCGACTGAAGTACGACACTAAAATATAAATGGTGGCCCTCGTATCTTTGATAGTTATTAATTTGTTCAACGCACAGGGATATTGCTGTTAAGAAGCATATACAAGTGAGAGAAGCAATATTGCGAAGTAGGTACTTAGGTAATTACAATTTAAAGAGACACACAGTAGCACCCTTTACTGGATTCAACAAGCATTTATTACACAAAGTAATATAAAATGAGCAGTACGATAATTATAAATAATATGGCATGGCTGCTATACTGTTATTACCAAAACGTTCCACTAGTGCTTAGATAGTTGTATAGCTAGATCTCTTATTATTTGTTGTTTTATTTTGTGTATTTTACCATGCTTTGCTTTGCTTTGGTGGTAGCGCAATTACAGCTGCTCTCGATGTTTTTGTATTTTACTATGGCAGATATAATTACCACAACTATGGGTTGGGTTGGGAAATTGTTTGCAGATTAGTTTTCCGCAATCGTATGTACTGCAATTATTTATTTTCACAATGCTATTGGCAGCTAATCGCAAGACTTTTTTTCTGGTAATGCGTTTATTTAGACTCTGTGTTAAATAGAATTAATCTTTTCATAGAATTAATCTTTTCACGCAAAAATGTGCAAATTTGTAATAAAAAAACTAAACCAAATGAGGTTTGACTTTGTTATAAATCGTAAATTAGTTTTAGTGTGTTTTAATTTTAGATCAACGTACTGAATTAATTAGTTTTCAATCCTTATAATTTCTGATCGTGCTGTCTTTGTCGTCGAAAATCTGCAAAAAAATGACCGCTATCTTATGTGACTTAACTTAAAGCTGGACCGAAGGTGCAGCCGCAGGTCTGGAAAATTTGTTTTTTGCTGCATCCCAACGCGTACTTTTCAAGGGGATTTAATGCGGCCACACTATTTTATTAATTAATTTAATTACATCTGCAAAAGTTCATTTTGTGTGCGACGCAGATGGAGATATCAACTATTTCCCATCCATCAGACTTAGATTATTGACACTGTCACTTTAGGTTATTATCACTTTTTCAGTAATATTACTTCAAATACACAATGACAACTTCTAAATTGACTACAACTATATGGAATAACCATTTTATAACACTACAATATACAACAGGTTGATAGAAATTGATATTAAACATGAAAATAATGCCGAAAACTCTTAATTAATGTAAACAAAGAAAATAATCATAAACTACTTGACACAAGCAATTTTGTAGTAGTACTAATTAACCGGAGTTATATATAGATAGGATAATGAATGCAGAGAGTATTACCCCGTCTAAACCCCAATAAGATAATTAATATAGCCACTAGGTTCGAATTTAATACATAATATTTAACGAGCGGTAATCTAGATGTTGCGTAATTCTCAAAGACTCAGAACCAAATTATGATAGTCAAAAGAATAATAACAGAATCAAATTATTAAATGAAAGAAACAAACAACTAATAGCTAATCAAACCTTTTTTAGATGACTCAGCAACTTTGGCGTCGTTCACATACTTCAACCTTGTTTAACACTGCTGTTTCAAGACTTATTCATTTTGTTTCCCCACGTAATAAAACTCAATTTCTTTGTAGGGGGTAACTTTATGTTTATTTCAAATTAAGAATAAAAGAGAAGAGATAATTATTAAAAGAAAATCTAAATCTAAATTAAAACTAGACAAAATCAAGAAAAAGAAACAAACTAACACATAGAATAATCAACAATTGATTAATTGAACAAAACTCTTATTTAACTAATATTTAATCTTAATAAGGACTTAGCATAATGCAAATCGATGTAATTACGAATAATTTACATTGATTTCCACTTAAATGTCTTCAGTTACTTTTTATTAGCAAAAGAAAAAGATAATACGAAACTAAAATAAAAAAATTAAAGCAATTATACCAATAATTCAGCTTTAATAGACTTCTGAATAAAATCTCAAAAAAAAATAAGTAAAATAAAATAAAAGAATTTTTGTAATCAGAAAAATGAACTTAGAAAAATTATAAATCTTAAAACAGCTTATAAGAAAATATATTTAGAAGTGACTTACTTGGATCTCGAAAAAGAACTAACTTTTTAATTGAAAAGAACTAACGAGGTACTTTCTTTCAGAGCGTTAATCTGATTACCTCCCCTATTATGCCTCAAAAGAAGGATGATAGCCAATGGGAAATCGAAGACGCCAGTTTCAGAGCGCATCCCTTACGCAGCGCTAGAATAAAGCACTAATTATTGATTTTCTACTCTTTAGTCGTACTTCTATTCTCTGTTATTCGATGTGGTTCAAGCGTATCTCCAGAGATGGCGATACGATTTTTAATTCTGTGAAATTATGAATAATATTTCTGTGATTCAATTCAATTGGTATAATTGTTTAAAGATACTTAATTTATACTAACTATGATTCGACGTGATGTAGATATTTCTCTTGTTGTAAATGCGAGTACATTTTGCCGTAATATAGCAACTATATTAGTGACAAGATATAACTCATAAATAAAGCAAGAGCCTTTAACTCAGCTCAAAAAAAGACTGTAAAGTAATAAACATTCTTATCTTAAGAACAAAATAGTTTTAAAACATAGATAGGTTTTAGTCCCCCCATAATATTAGGGTACGTTCGTATTTATGTTTAGAAAAAAATAAGCATCCTGTCAACAATCTGTGGGAATATTTCGTGTTATTATGAATATATATTATAAAAAAAAGGACATGTTTGACATTGAAAATTCTCGGAAAGAAAACGAGCTGCCACCCATGCATTCTAGAATTGCGTAATCTGTAAGCTTGCTAGTGGCGGGTTCTATTTTGTTACAATTTGTCTGTCGTTAGAAAAAACATCTTACCAAAACCAAATTATGACGTGAACTAGAAGTGTCAACTAAACTAAAATAAGTGACACCAACGTTAGAAAAAAATGATAGAGAGATATGGTAGTCCTAAAAAATAACGTCCGCCGCTATTAACGGTAACTTAACACCAACGATTTTCAAATAGAGAGATATGGTAGTTCTAAAAAATAACGTCACCTATGATGATAATCATATTATCGGCAGCCATTTTTAGGCTAGCAGATTTAAAATACCTATCTAATATATTTATAGTAGGTATTTAGTATAAAATTTTATAAGGTTATTGAAGTTGACAAGTTGATTTATTATTTAAATTAAGTATTTATCAGATTATAACAACATTAATAATTAATAAGCAGCATGTACAGGCTGATGCAAAAAAAAAACATTTAACAAATTTTCCAGATTGCAATCAAATAAATTTTAAATGTTTAGAAATTTTTAGCATACACTTTAAATTTATATACGGGGTGAGTCAAAAATGTATTTCTTTATTTTGTTATAGACAAAAAAGTAATATTTTGAATAATTTTTGGATTTCTTTAAATTTCAATTTCAATTCAAGATTTTTTGAAAGTTAAACTATAAGCTCCTAGAGGTTATCTACGGGGTAATTAAAAATTTTTTTTTTAAATTTTGTTTTTGATTTTTTTTTAAATTTTTTTTTTAAATTTTTTTTCGATTTTTTTTTTTAATTTTTTTTTTAAATTTTTTTAAAAATTTTTTTTTATTTTTTTTATAACCCTCAATGACTTTTTTCATAGATAAAACTACCACAAACCAACTGTGAAATCCCGCAAGGGATTTCTTGTTAAGTTAATAAAGTGCGCTCTTACTAGAAAAGTAGAAAAATTTCTTCGACTATTATTGAACTCGCTACCAAAAGAAGTTTTTTATAAATGATACAACAACCCTCAACATTTTAATGTTCACATCAATCCCTATTTATTTCGCTTTACTCCGAATGCCTTTGTTAATATCTCTTTGCGAATGTAACTGATATAAAAAATTAAAACCCTGTTTATAATTCCTATTTCAAACTGACCTATGTATTAATACCGAAATAGCAGACACAAAGAAATGCAAACTACAAAAATAACATTTGATTTCTCATTTTTACGTTTTGTACAATCGACTAAAGCGAGTTGAGTTGTTTTTTTTTTTAATTTGAAGTGCAAAAATACATATTGTATAAGCACAGGTTGTTTAAAAAACAAAAACTAAAAAAAAAGTATACCGGCGCTTAACTGGAACGTTTGTCGCATTCATGTACGTATAGAACACGGCTTCAAGTAAACGATTTTATTTATTTTTTAGCTCGGTATCCGTGAAAAATGACAAGGATACTCGAAAATGAAACAGTGCTTTGGCATAAAATATATTTTATTCTTTATTTCTATGGTTCGATGCCATAATGTGATCACTGACGATAACTCAAAGTTTAAGAATAAAATAAATACTTTGGAGATTTAGTGGAAATATTAAAGAAAAGCTCATGTTAAGGTATTAAAATATGTCAGTCACCCCATGTGCGATATTTCTTAATCTTACACGAGTTGCACTTTCTAACTAAATATTTATTTACTTGTTCCTAACATATTACCTTAACTATAACAGAAGTATTTCCATAGTTGCTGAAGCTATGGAGGATAATGCACCGGTAATTCAGCAGCTCTTTGTGTTACTGAACGTTCCAGTTAAGCGTTTTATCCAATACTAAACCTAGATTTTTTGTTTTTTGGGACTCGACGTGCGGGATGTTGTCTTTGATATTCCCTAGCAGCATTTGTACTGCTTCCAACACAAAATTCATAAATAAAAACAGCATATTTATTCTGCTGTTGAAAATTGAATTAGCATTTTAATTAGAAGAGAATTTTGTAATTTAAAATAATCGTTACAGCTTTTCGATATACGAAGCAAGTCGACTAAGGTGCAGTCCTAAATTCTTATATACGACTGTCCATTAAACTATACGGCTGTGGCACATCTCATCAAAAAATGATTAAAATTGAAGACTGTAGTAGTACTAATTAACCGGAGTTATATATAGATAGGATAATGAATGCAGAGAGTATTATCCCGTCTAAACCCTAATAAGATAATTAGTATAGCCACTAGGTTCGAATTTAATACATAATATTTAACGAGCGTTAATCTAGATGCTACGTAATTCTCAAAGACTCAGAACTAAATTATGATAGTCAAAAGAATAATAACAGAATCAAATTATTAAATGAAAGAAACAAACAACTAATAGTTAATCAAACCTTTTTTAGATGTCACAGCAACTTTGGCGTCGTTCACAACACTTCAACCTTGTTTAACACTACTGTTTCAAGACTTATTCATTTTGTGTCCCCACGTAATAAAACTCAATTTCTTTGTAGGGGGTAATTTTATGTTTATTTAAAATTAAGAATAAAAGAAAGAAATAATTATTAAAAGAAAATCTAAATCTAAATTAAAACTAGACAAAATCAAGAAAAAGAAACAAACTAAAACATAGAATAATCAACAATTGATTAATTGAGCAAAACTCTTATTTAACTAATATTTAATCTTAATAAAGACTTAGCATAATGGAAATCGATGTAATTACGAATAATTTACATTGATTTCCACTTAAATGTCTTCAGTTATTTTGTATTAGCAAAAGAAAAAGATAATACGAAACTAAAATAAAAATTAAAGTAATTATACCAATAATTCAGCTTTGATAGACTTCTGAATCAAATCTCAAAAAAATAAGTAAAATAAAATAAAAGAATTTTTGTAATCAGAAAAAATGCACCTAGAAAAATTATAAATCTTAAAACAGCTTATAAGAAAATATATTTAGAAGTGACTTACTTGGATCTCGAACAAGAACTGACTTTTTAATTGAAAAGAACTAACCAGGTACTTTCTTTCAGAACGTTAATCTGATTACCTCCCCTATTATGCCTCAAAAGAGGGATGATAGCCAATAGGAATTCGAAGACGCCAGTTTCAGAGCGCAGCCCTTGCGCAGCGTTAGAATAAAGCACTAATTATTGATTTTCTACTCTTTAGTCGTACTTCTATTTTCTGTTATTCGATGTGGTTCAAGCGTATCTCCAGAGATGGCGATACGAGGTTTAATTCTGTGAAATTATGAATAATATTTCCACGATTCAATTCAATTGGTATAATTGCTTCAAGATACTTAATTTATACTAACTATGATTCGACGTGATGTAGATATTTCTCTTGTTGTAAATGCGAGTACATTTTGCCGTAATATAGCAATTATATTAGTGACAAGATATAACTCATAAATAAAGCAAGAGCCTTTAACTCAGTTCAAAAAAAGACTGCCCAAGACTCACCAATAACTATTGATATTATTATTATTATTGTTACCCCCTTGGGTAGAGTCAGACATTGGGAAGCAAAAAAAACCAAGTAATTAATATCAACATTCCATCGATCATAACGTATTCCTTAATTTAAACAATTTATAAACGTATCGACAATGTTTAGAGAAAGCAATGCTTGAGCAAATCGGCAACACTGTTACCCAATAAATATCTGTAGAGTACGTAATAAACATTCTTATCTTAAGAACAAAATATTTTAAAACATCGATAAGTTTTAGACCCCCCATATATTAGGGTACGTTCGTATTTATGTTTACAAAAAATAGCATCCTGTCCACAATCTGTGGGAATATTTCGTCTTATTATGAATATATATGATAGAAAAAAAAGGACATGTTTGACATTGAAAATTCTCGGAAAGAAAACGATCTGCCACCCATGCATTCTAGAATTGCGTAATCTGTAAGCTTGCCAGTGGCGGGTTCGATTTTGTTACAAGAAAATGACGAAAAGTTCTGAACCAAATAAGTTTTGATGAAAATCCATAAATCATCATGTATAATAATACCTACGGAAGAAGAGAGCATGTCCCTTTTAGATGCTCTTTATACATAATGCCTACAATCCATTAAAGTATGTAATTTTCCTTATACAAAATGTCAAATACGAGAGTTACATTGTTCAACTGCTTATTACAGTCGAACGAACAATAACCTTGAATAGTATAGTTGAAAATTTCAAACATTTTTAAAAATAGCACACGAATGCCTAATGCATATTATATGATCTTTATGCATGATGCATATCAAAGTACTTCTCGTTGAAAAACACACAGACGCACACAAAAGCCTTTTAATATGGAAAGCTTTTGACCTTAATCTTTATCCCTTTCTCCCTTTCCCGTATCTATAGAGAGTTGCAACTCACGCAAAGTTTACCGCACTAGGATCAACTAGAGATAGACACTTAAGTACGGCTTCATGCAAAATTTATAATATTGTAAAGTATTTAAACGATTAAATTATCCAAATTCTATTAGAAAGTCCAAACTTTCGTAGCATATCTCTTTGGAAAGGTGATCACTCTTGAAATATTCTAAACAAAAAAATATTTGGCATTCAATAATTTGAATGAATAACCTGAATGAAAATAATGCACCAGAAAAAGTTATTAAATCGGAAATACCTGCATAGAAAAAATCTATTTATTCGGGGCATTGAGAAGGCTGGCCCATGAGTGTAATGGCAAGTTTGTTGTGACATTAAGTTGAAATAACTTTGCTCTAAACAAAATTTAATGTTCATATACAGGGCTTTATCACATCAACAACAGCAGGTGGACTTGCTTTACTTATTTAGCGATAAAAGAAGCAAAAAACTGTCACTAATCAGCCTCAAGATCACCACCCAAATGGACAAGCAACGATGAATTCTTCCACAAACAGTCCCGCGGCATTTGCCACGAATACCACGCAACGTTCTTATTTAGTAGCCGTTACTGTCACCAACTGCCAGAGAGCCCAGGTGCAGAAGAGCTCTACCGCCAACCCGACCTAAATATCCCCGGCTGTTAGTCATCTAGAGATGATCCCGAGCTGTCAAACGCCAAGGCCTCAGTCTTGCCGTTTATGGTAAGTAGATATGAATAAAATATACTGGCTTCGTCCACATCTCTTCTCTTGTTTAATACATTCTTCCATTGATTGGTCTCAATCATTTCCAAGAACAAGCGTTTTTTAGTATTTTTGTCCTGGACTGCATAAAAATTTTTCAAAATTTCGGTTGTGTCGATCTCCTGCATACCTAGTTAGATTTTTTTTTAAAAATCTACAAAAAACTGATAAAAAAATTTATCGCTCATCGTTAGTTGTATTCAAAAATCTCATTTATCCTGCTGTACACAAAAAAGGTCCTATACTTTTCCTGCTGTATCTAACGCGAACACAATTTAAAGAGAAAACACTGAATACGTTACACGCCCGTTCTAAGTTAAGGAGATTGTGATTGCGCTTTTTCCAAATCAACATGGCAAATCATACTCAGTGAATATATTTTACCTAATTTCGTGTAAAATTGCTTAAACGAATCTGTTGTAATAATAGAATCGTACCTAATAGTATCGTAACAGCCAGCGTTGCTAATAATTATCCGTTTTTAGGTAGAAGCAAAAGCCATTTTAAATGTCACGGAAATGGGGCGTATTCAACATTTGCATATTAGAATGATGTCAGTCACAAAGTATGTCGCGTCAGATGAATGAATATAAAGCTGTTCGAGAAGTTTGGAGAAGGATCATTATGGAAATAAGATGCCAGGATGCGGTCGCTATAGATGGTGAAACTTGTATAAGCGTTTTGATAAAATTCATTTTTTTCCTTCTATAATAAGTAACGTAGAGAAAATGATGAGCTGAAAATGTGATACCATATAGGTATCTATTATAAAGATTTGAAACATATGCACACTATAGCATGTGGTTCACAATAATTCATCAAAGCATAACAAAAAATAAAACATTTAAACGTTTAAAATGTACTATTCGCAGATCAATGAAATGAAAATCATGCTACTTATATACAAATTCATAAAAGTTTCATTTACTTTCTATGTTTTACTGTATATAATATAACATAAATATACTACGAGTATATGTTATGTAACATCTCTTCTATCGAAGTAAAGGGCAAAAGACTTTCATGGCGTAACTTTTGGAAAATAAATAAATATATAAATCGATGGCAAATAGAGGTCATCTATCTTTAACCTCGCAAAATCTTATTTCATTTGATATTGGAAAAACGAAATAATAAACGAGTTTTTTATAAGACATAATCGAAGGATTCTTGAATAAAGACAAGTTTGAAGAAAAACTTGCACATTTGCCAATTCGATTTCGAACGTATGCAAAGTTTTTAAAAATAAAAATATTGTTTTCTTCCCAAATTTTGTAAAAAGGTAAAATCTAACTCTCGTATATCGCTGAATTTATAGAGAAAGAGAAGCGTAAATTATATTAGGAAAAAGTTCTTCCCATCTGTTGTCGTAGTACAATTAATTCTGTAGAGCCATAGTTTATTCCTCTATGAAAATCTACTATATATAGGCGTTTCTTCGTTTGGCTAAACCGTTTTCTACCATTTCCAGATGTAGCAACATTAACTCACAATAGACAAACAATTTAAATTATAGTAAAATCGAAATATCGCTAATAAATCAACTCGTTTCTGCACAAAACATGTTTCTGCTTTCTATTTATTTATGTGACCTTCACATTTCAGCCAGGCCAGGAAAGTTGTGTCTTGGTTCGTGAAGCAAATTTAAATATTGCTGAGTAAATATTGCATTTACCGCTTCTAAACTTCCAAAATCTAATTACAGTTACTGGGTGCTGCTTAAGTTTCCTGGTTAAACACATACAAAACAGCAGCAGCAGCAAGCATACACTCTATCTATCATACTACCTTATAATATTTGATGTAAGACATTTGAATAAATTTGCATAAACTCCTTTGGCTTCTTAGCTAATACTATAACTCTTGCTCAGAAGCACCTATACACTGTATTCGGTAGTTTTGAAAAAAAAAAAACAACAATTTAGGCACTTTTAGAAGTTGTTTCTTTCTGTTTGTTTTCATATGGAATATCTAATAGGTTTAATTTCGAGCATTAATAATTAAAAATCAGTGTTTTGCACACGAGTATTCTATAACGAAGAGAAATAGAGAAGATTTGCTAAATCCTACCGTATCTGTAGTGTTATAAACTGGGCATATTAAATATGTAAATAAATAATCCCAGTAAACACATATACGTAAATGAAACGTGGATTCAACGTGTCAGTCCTTGATAATTGATCCTGCGTTAGAAAACTGACGGTTTATTTTAAGTTTAATTTTGCACCGTTCAGTTTAAACGTTATAGACGCGTGTTTTTATTATCTAAATACAACTACGTGTATTTAGTATGTTTAAGTAACGTTGTATATGCATTATAAATAACCATAAACTAAAATCGTTTGTTTTATGTGTTTTTTAAACGCGTGTCAAACATTGTCAAAATTAAAAACGTTCTTTATGTAATTTATAATAAACCCATATTTATAGCTAAAATAACGTTATAAATTGTTCATTAGAAGCGCATAATTTTTAGAGGCGACAATGAAAATGTTAAAATGACGTTTTTTAAGTATTTTATGATAATCCGAAAATTACAGTTAAAGTAATATTAAACTACATATTATGTAGTTTAATATCCCATGGAATTATTGTAATTTCGGAAGAGGCTGAATGAGCTTAAACAAAACGAACATTTTCGAGTCTGTAATATAATTTTTTTTTGCGATGAGAACATTTTTTGGCATAATTGAAATTTTGGTAGTACTTGCTCCCCTCGATGCCGACGGGCTGTTAGTGTCACCTTCACAATTTAAATAGAAAACATAAGTAAACACTATACCTATCCACAAGTGTTGTTTAGTATCTTTACACATAATTTTGTTTTAGACTTTTCCTATAATTTGTAATTATTTAATTTCGTCGAGAGACAATTCCTCTCAGGCCGGACTCTCGTACGATACTCGCGTATGGGTTATTATCTTATATTATTATCAATTTGTATTTATACAATACATTATTCATTATTATTAACTTTCACAGTTTCTTTTGTAGTTCGCAATCTATTATAAATTCAAGTATTTTTTTTTAAGATTTCGTTCTTGGCCTAATGCTTCTTCCATGTTCTCTGGTATGTCCAGTTCTCTTCGTTTTTGTTGCGTTTCTTGGGGTTCAGTAAGTAGGTGTTTTATTGATTGTGTTGTATTGCAGGTGTTGCATTCGGGTCTATCGGATTTGGTGATCATGAATTCATGGGTGATCTTTGTGTTACCTATTCTGAGCCTAGTTATAACGGTTTGTTGGTGTCTTTGTCTCAAGTGGTTTGGTTGACTTCTTGGATTCGGATAGCTTTGATTGCAATTCGTTTCACATATTTTGCCGTTTTTCGTATGTTTTTTGTTTGATAAAGGCCTTGACGCCTGTGGGAATGGTCTCTGGGGTGACTAAGGCGTTTTCATTCGTTATGGCATCTTTTGCGGCGTGGTCTACTATTTAATTTTCTAGTATGCCTACGTGAGACGGAATCCAAATAAATTCAATGTTCTTTCTTAGGTTGGTGCAGGACTTTTTCTTTGATTAGCATTGAGATTGGGTGTTTAGGATATAATTGTTAAATACTGTACTTGCTTGAAAATTGTTTTGTTTTGTGTGTAAGTGACATTCGGTGGGATCAATTATTTTGTAATATAAAAATGTCAAGATTATTTCATACAAGAGTCTACAAAAATTGCAACAGCACGCCTATCTATGAATAACAAGGGCGATGCGAACTTGCACTAGAGCAGCGATGGAAGCATTACTGTAACTAACTCCACTGCCGACCTTAGTCAAAAAAGAGGCAGCAATCAGCGCCCTGAGACTAACACATGCGCTGGAATACAAATCTTGCGATCTAGGAAATCATATGAAAATGCTGACTCTGATACCGTTAGGTTCTGGGAAAAACCGAAGGGAGAAATCGAAATCGTCATTAAAGACCGGGCAGAGGCTATAACAGAGAACATATCCATATTATGATACTGCGGGATCAAAATAAATAGACGGCAAAAGAGGCATAGGGGTATACAGGCCAAACTATATATAGGCTCTCTGGAGTGCCCGGAGTATTCGGCATGCAGCTGTTGCAGTTGTTTAGTCGCTAGTCTCGCGTTAACACATCGCAGACATAGCATGTGTTGCATCGTTTATCATCTCATCGCCCCGACAAAGACAAGGTCCCTGTGCAGTGTTAGCCTCTACCATCGGCGGAATCAACTCCTGGGTCTACAACTCGAATGTACAGAGTATTTGGCATCTGTGATGGCACCGGTCCAAGTGGCGTTAGTCTCGGATACTAGGAACGTTATTCACCACTTCCCGGACAGCTCAAATGACTACTCAGCTACATGACCGGCGGGTTACACTGCCAATGACATCGTCTAGGATACTAGAATGAAATGCGACTTTTCAAGAAATGGAGATCTTCACGGGATTTAAACGATCTGCAAGCCTTCAGACATTTAAGATCACTAATCAAAAGCCAGATCAATAACTCATATAGAAACTATCTTGTTCATATTCAGGATTCAATAAAGACCGACCCAAAAAAACTCTGGGAGTTTGGTCATAATCAAAAAAGAAAGTCACGAATAGCGGGCGTTATGCATGACATTGATGAGGTTTGCGAGCCTGGAGATATAGTCAATGCTTTTGCGTCATACCTTAACAGTATTTATGTGCCCTCCAGCCCCTATGTGCGTGGTGATTCGAGGGACGCTGCGTCTCAGATATCGGTGGGTCAGTTGGATGACAGTTACGTGTTCGCTTTGCTGAAGCGGTTGAAGCCAAAATTGACGTCGGGCCCCGACAATGTCCCATCCTTTGCAAATTCAGTTTAACAAACTGCTAGTATCTGTCCGGTTTTAAAGGGTGGTGATAGTGCAGAAATATCAAATTATAGGCCGATATCAATTTTATGCAACTTCTCGAAGCTTTTTGAAATCATCTTTTGTGAGCGTATCAACAGTTTGATCTTGAGTCAGATCTCCATTAACCAGCATGGCTTTATGAGGAATAGATCTACTCTCACTAATCTGGCTACATTTACTCAGTATGCGTCTGAGGTACTGGATGGACAGGGTCAGGTGGATGTAATATACACCGATTTTTCTAAAGCATTCGACCGTGTTTGTCATTCTGTGTTACTTAGTAAGTTGTCGGGTTTTGGTTTCTCTGAAGACCTTGTCTGTTTTATGAAATCATATCTGTCTAACAGAAAGCAGTTTGTGTCCTGTAATGGCTTTAGCTCACATGAATTTACAGTGACATCTGGTGTGCCTCAGGGGTCTTATTATTTTTCATATTTGTTAATGATATTGTAAATGTTATAAATTGCAAAAGTCTTTTGTTCGCTGATGACCTGAAAATATATACAAGTGTCCGTAATTTGTCGGACTGTGTCAGGCTTCAGAAGGACCTGGATTCGATTCAGGACTGGTGTGTCCGAAATTACTTGCCGCTAAACATTTCAAAATGTAAAATTGTCACTTATACTCGACGATTAATAATCCACGATTATCATTACTCGATTGGGGATTGTGAACTATCTCGTATCTATTCCACGAGAGATCTTGGGAGTTTTATTCGATTGTCGATTAACGTTTGTTGATCATATAGCGAGTAAAGTTGCGGATGCAATGAAGTCCTATGGTTTTATAGTCAGGAATTGTGCAGGTTTCAAGGATATTGAATACTTGAAGGCTCTATTCTTTGCGTTTGTGCGTTCCAAGTTGGAGTATTGTAGTTTAGTTTGGAATCCTAATTATGTCAGTCATAAGTCGTCTGTACAGCGTGTACAGAGAAGATTTCTTAAATACCTAGCTTATAAATGTGATAACGTATACCCTCCTAGAGGAATTGAATATACCGATCTGACAAGTAGGTTCCATATTGAGTCCCTAGAATATCGTAGGGCGACTGTGGCTCTTACCTTCCTGCACGGACTGCTGAACAATAAATAGATTGCACAGAGTTGTTGTCCCAAATTAATTTTTGTATACCGCGTGTGTCCGGTAGGCATTGTAGCACTTTTTATATATATTATATTTTATGTTAACTTGTTATAATGTGATGTGTGAATCGTGTGAGGTACATTTCACCCCATTGAGGGGAATTATAGATGAAGCTAAATTGTATTGTAATTTGTAAACTTGTAATGTTGTTAGTATTTGTCGAATTTATTTCCTATTTAATGTATTGCTCTGTAAATGGATAGATTCTGTTGAGCAATAAAGCTTATTATTATTATTATTACTGTGAGATCTTATTTATTATATACGCATATTCTTTTCCTGAATTAATTTCGATGTCATTAGTTTTAACTCAATAATGTTTATGTTTGCTATCTTAGTATTGGTAACAATTTTTAGTGTTATTGTTTCTTAGATAATGTAAAGTTGGGTGTTAAACCTGTTAGGCAAGAAATGAATAAATAAAATAAATAAATAATTAATGTAATAAATTAATTATCACATAAAATTATTTATACATCCTACTATAGTACAAACTGTTGCGACACATTGTTTATTAGTCTATCTAGCCCAACCAAACCTTAAATCTACATAATATAGTCTATTATAGCATGGCAACATGGGCCACATTTTAGTTATGTTTATGTTATAAATTTGCTGCTACACGGATTTGGTCTTATCTTATCCCTTTAAATGTCCTGTACCTACAAACTGTATAATACCAGCACATTTACTTTACTTACCATGTCGTCCTCTCTACTATTAAGTTTCCTGTTGCTTATTATATTATGTTTCCATTTGAATTGAATAACAAAATAGCTAGTTTCCTGGCCTGATTAATTTCATATGGTTAACTGGTATTAGAATGTATGATGATTGCAATGCAGTAGTAGATCTGCCTCCCTCTGCTCTATCACAAGTCAGTTATCGTTTTGGCTCAAGTCGACTTTATGGAATCTTCTGGTAAAACCATTATTAAAGCCAAAAATCAAATTTTAAGTCCCATAAAAATCCACTTTTCCACCTTTTACATACATAGTAATTTTGTCATTTTTTCCATAAAGATTGACTCAAAATATGTTATTTTAACACTCATTTATATTCTATAGGCGTTTATTTACCTAATTAATGCATCAATGTTTAATAAAACACATAAAACAAATTTGCAATTTAAAAAAATAAAATAGCATGTAAAATATAAACAAATTGTTAAATTTTAGTAATAGGTTAAATTCTTTTTACATCGAAGTGAAGTTAGCTGCGTACTACATTTTGGATATTAGTACTGGTCTATCATACCGCGACGTTGCCACTTATAATTTTAGAACAAAGTAGGTAATTGGAGAGTTTTGATTTTATAACTAATATTTTTTAACTTTTGTATTTATAATTATTATTTTAGAATAAAGTAGGTAGGTAGTTGGAGTAGTTGAGGATGAACAAAAGACGGGGAATGTCATCGGTAAGGGAAAATCACTCACAAAACAAAATTATCAGGAATATAATAGGTGAAAAAGTCCATTTTTATGGGAATTAAATGTTTATTTTTGGTTTTAATAATGGTTTTACCGCAGATTTTTTTTTGAAATGTACTATTTCAAATGCTGTCTTTCTAATAATAAAAAAATCATAAGATTCCACTGTCTCTAAAGTCGACACGACCTATGGTTTTTCTTAAATTTTAAATGCGAAATTATTACGAACTTTTCTTTATAGTATTCATTGAGTACGTGGCCCTTATTTATATTTTGACCCTAATAATCAAAACACAGTATTTTTTATTGAAAGTTTGTTACGGGTTGAAAATGCCGCCTAGACTGTTTCAGACTCTATCGATTGAATTTGCAACTCGCCGGTAATAGTGAAGCACTTAAACTTAACTTACCTTTAGATCAAAAGCAAAACACTCGCGGTAGCTGACCTTGTTGTGTTGGTTTACTTGCGAGATATACACCCCACTGTTTCTCATAATACTTATTTTCAATATACTACTTATTTCCTGCTGGTTGACGCTGGAAGCTTGAGTTTAGCACTAAGCCCTTTGTGGGTATTGTCTTTGTTTACCTAAAAATTATAGGGATTCAGGGTTATATTTTGATTATCAGTAACATCATTTCTTAACGCAAAATACCGGCAATATAAAATTTAATGAAACGTTTTCCCATCGAAATCTTACCGTTAATACATTTATCTTGGTGAGGATTAGGCCAATTTCATTATTTAAACCTCTCTTCATTGTTTACGTTTGTGTTATTATGAGGCCTATCGGTTTGAGTAGGTATCTTCTGTCTTCCAAAATCAATCGTACCAACTTCTATTGGTTTTCCAAATATACCGGACTGTAGTGCTGGGACATCGAAAAGAAAAATCGATGTTGACCATCGATGTTAACATCGAAAGCTAACATCGATGGCTTAAAAACATCGGTTGTAAAACATCGATGTTTTCGAAACATCGATATTTAAAACAGTACATTTGCGATTAGGAATAAATTAGATATAAAAAATAAAAATAAACTTTTTATTAGAAAGAATTAAGAAATTATCAAACGTTAAAATACTCAATAACAAAAAAATATATAAATAACTCCAAAAATAAAAAAAAATTTTAAAACATAATATTTTATAACGCCGGCGTCGAGCCAGTTTGCAGGGTTGCAGTTTACAATACGTATGGAAAACAAGTTGCGACGTTGCCGAATGCCGACTGGAAGTACAGAAAAATTTCAACCACCTTTAACAAATGAATTCAAAAGCTTTCGTTCTTATTTTCTTGTGCTGGGAAAATTGATTTTAAGATAAGAACCTAGTTTTCTTGTTTTGTCATATCATTGAACATCGAAAGGAAACATCGATGTCAACATCGATGTTTTCTACTTCTGACATCGATGCCGAAAACATCGAACATCAGTAACAGAACATCGATGTTTCAAAAACATCGATGAACATCGCCCAGCACTACCGGACTGTACTGTGGAATGCATGTTTTTGTATTTGTCGTGCTTGGTGATATTTGTAGCTTGCTTTTGCTTACGCCTTGAATTCCGCTTTTTAGGCCTGTTTGATTATGATTTATTGCATGTTTAACTGCTGATTACACTAAACCATCAGTGGTCATTGTTTTTTTTAATAATTTTCTTAATATCTGCAAATTTTTGTTAAACATTTTATTATAGGTTAGATTAATCACCTATTAAACTCTTCTTTTTAGCTCTCCATATCATATATGTAATATATGTATATATGGAGACTATTAGCATTGTCTTTTGTCGTTTATAAAGACAATGCTATTAGTTTCATGAAAAAAAATTTTTTTTTAATTTCACCGGAAATACTTCTTTTTGGTCATTTTATACATAAATAAGTAGTTTTAAAAAAATGTCTGTCTGTCTGTCTGTCTGTCTGTCTGTCTGTCTGAATTGGTTCACACAGGCGTTCGAAAATAGTTTAAAAAAAGGGTCAAAAACGAAAAAAAAAACGTTTCCCAAATATACCAGAAAAATTGGCTAATTATATATAGCTTTGATATAAGATAACCTAAAAAATGCAGCATAAAATTTTTATTCACATAGGCGTTCGTAAATAGTAGAAAAAGGGGTAAAATAAAAAAAAATTAAAATGTAAAAAAATTTTATATTTAACTAGATGAATTGGTGTTAAAAATACACGACAAAAATTAATGTACCATAGGCATCCGTAAAAATTCTATAAAAGGGTCAGAAAAAATTTGTATCCGTGATAACTCAAAAACCATTTAACGGATTTTAACCACATTTGGTACGAAAATACTACAGGCTATTTATAGGTGGTGATTAACATTGAGCGTAGGCAAGGGGTTTAAAAGAGGTTTCAAAAATTTAAAAAATCATAGTTCTTAAACTTATCCGAAATATTGAATAATTTTTTATAGTTGTGATAGAATATAACCTAAAAAATGTTACATAAAAGAATTAGTTCACACAGGCGTTCGAAAATAGTGTTAAAAAAGGGTCAAAAACGAAAAAAAAATGTTTCCCAAATATACCAGAAAAATTGGCTAATTATATATAGCTTTGATATGCGATAACCTAAAAAATGCAGCATAAAATTTTTATTTACATAGGCGTTCGTAAATAGTAGAAAAAGGGGTAAAATAAAAAAAATTAAAATGTAAAAATTTTTATATTTAACTAGTTGAGTTGGTGTTAAAAATACACGACAAAAATTAATGTTCCATAGGCGTTCGTGAAAATTCTATAAAAGGGTCAGAAAAAATTTGTATCCGTGATAACTCAAAAACCACTTAACGGATTTTAACCACATTTGGTACGAAAATACTACAGGCTATTTATAGGTGGTGATTAACATTGAGCGTAGGCAAGGGGTTTAAAAGAGGGTTCAAAAATTTAAAAAAATTATAGTTCTTAAACTTATCCGAAATATTGAATAATTTTTTATAGGTGTGATAGAATATAACCTAAAAAATGTTACATAAAAGAATTAGTTCACACAGGCGTTCGAAAATAGTCTTAAAAAAAGAGTCAAAAACGAAAAAAAAATGTTTCCCAAATATACCAGAAAAATTGCCTAATTATATATAGCTTTCATATAAGATAACCTAAAAAATAAAATTGTATCCGTGATAACTCAAAAACCACTTAACGGATAACCTACAACATGCAGCATAACAATTTTGTTTACATAGGCGTTCGTAAATAGTAGAAAAGGGGGCAAAATAAATTTTATAATAAAACTAAAAAAAAATCAATTATTTTGCGTACAAGAATTTGGCCTAGATCTGGAATATAAAATATCTGCGTATAAATAGTGCCTCCAAAGAGAAGAAAAAGGCACAAAACCCGATACAAAAAAAAAAAAAATAGCTGATGTCTAAAACAAAACAAAAATTTAGATAAATGACAAAAAGGTCATAAAATTATGACTTTTACACTTAAATATGGAGAGCTATTCGTGCCTCGAGGGCAACAGCTAGTTTTTTGTTGAAATCATACCTATTCGACAGAGGGCCAAGAGCCAAGACTCCTATAGTATATTGCTGCTGTTATTTTATGGCCACATATTGGTTTGTTAGTGTTTTTTAGATTAAGTATTTAGATTGCTTCTTTGTGAATAGCTTTATTTGTGTGTTTCTTTACATATATTATATTCACATAGTCACTTATTTATTTACAAATTTAATTACCTATTATATTTACAATTTTTATTGCTGAAACAGTCGAGTGTCAATTATCCTTCCCGTAAGATACCCTAGGCAATTTTACTATTTTTATTATATCTCTACTTCTACTGTTGGGCTTCTGGTTGGGGTTTAAAAATGGGTGGCGACTGTTGAAAAAATAGAATTAGCTCCTTGACCGGCGACCTCTCTCGGCGAGCTAGCGGGGCAGACCCTTTGAACCAGCAGTAGGCCTTGGGGAGGTGTGATTGTACATGTTATAATATTAGGGTTATTCTTTCGTAATGATTGATCTGAACAAGTGAATGTGATTAAACTGAATGTGATTATTCTGAACTGAATATTTGGCGAAACCGAAAGATCATCTTTTTTGTGAATGTCTTTCACTTAACCTCGAAAACTTGTGAAAACAACTAAATCTGCTCTGAAAACTGGAAAATTATTTCCTCCATGATATTATTATCCATGTTTTAAACTTTTACAATTTATTGGTTTGATTCGAAATCATATTCCAATTATTATCTCTCAATATTCAATACTTTTAGAGGTTAACTGTTAACTGAACGAACTAACCGGTACCTTGAGGTTGATCAGTAAGCGGCAAGGGGAGTAGGAATTTTAATCAGTTTGGTACAAGTGACCGATGTCGAAAAAATACGCACAATCGTGAATGAACTGACAATTTTCAGATTGTTCACTTAGTTCAGTACGAAAGAATAACCCTATTGTTATATCGTTTGCCCATCTCTAATTTAAGGATTGACTTATGTCAGTCTGTCTTTCATATGTCATAGATAGAACACTTATAATTAGGGAGTTAAGGCAAAGCCAGAGACGTATACGTAAACGTATCTTTTGATATCTACGCATGCGCTCTTTAAATTTATGATACGTTTAACGATACGAAGGCCGTAAACATATGTACCTCTACGCGTATCGTATACTTAAACGTATTGAACCGATTGTTGTCGGAATTACATGAACTTGTACGAATATCTAGAATAAAACAACAAAAACTGTGAGTCTATATTAAAAATTAAGCTAAGCTATTTTGCAATAAATATTTTATTATTATTAGTAGTAGTAGTTTATTTTGTAACAATTATAAACATTTTTCTGTTACTGTTTATAGGTTACATAATAACATATATAGGTATTTCATTAATGATTAAAAAAACAATAATATTAACAACATAGTAAATGGAAGTAGAAAAATCTAATAGAGTCTTTTACTCAAGTAAAGTGATATCTCTACCTTCCGCATATACGATACGTATTAGATGGCACCTTAACTCTATTTTGAATGACTGCTTATCTAGTGTCAACATAACCAAAATCTCACGTTTACGTATGGAGATACGTATACGTCCACGGTTTTGCCTTAACTCCCTATTATCATAAAACCATGTCTGTATTCTGTATAACCTTATTTCATTTTGATTATTAATAAATCGTTTAATTATTAATATATGTGTTTAATTGATAAAAATATAAACACAACATGGCGCAGTCGGTAGGATGATTATAACAGTACAGTCCGCTGGTTAAGCCAGCTACGTTTTTCTTCTTCTTGTTTCATAGTGACCCCCTGAGTCCGTGGCGACCAAAAAGGAGGGCCACAAGTTACTACATTGTTTTGCTGAATATTCGCTTTTATGATTAATACACTCTCGCATGCATTCGAATCACTTGGCATAACATTTTTTCCAATTTCTTTCAGACGCCTCCAAAACATGGCTTTTGAATGCATCTTCTATGGCTGCTTCTACCATTAAAAATCGTTGTCCACTCATTTTATTCTTCACGTTTGCGAACAAAAATAAATCATTGCGTGCCAAATCAGGACCGTACGCACGATGACCCTTCAGCTAGACTTTTTGAGGGTCTAAACAGTCCATGCTCGGACGAGATCTGTGAGTGCTTGCATTGTCTCTATATGAAGAATGATGCGTCGACGATTGTTTGTTCTCCTTATTTCACGAAAGACTTGCGGCAACCAATTTGATGTGTATCAATCAAAATTGGCCGTTCTACAGTTGCCACATGACCAATTTTCCTGTGAACCTGCCGATCACCACAGTTGAATCTAAAATCGAAACGGCCATATGACAGGTGAGTCAAATTCATTTCATATTTTACCTCGTGTAATACGTTGTCGAAAAATAACGATATTATAAATATTCGCATTCGCAAGCTGATTACAATCTAACCAAATATTTATTTAGTATTTCGATATTAACAAGCAACAACAGCATCGTAAATGCAAAGTTTCAGAAGTACATGCTGGAAAATTTACCCTCGATCTGATTAAAAAGCAACAATAAACTTAGAATTTGCTATAAATCACGCACAAAACTCTCAGTTTCTTGTTATACAAGTTTTTGTTGCATTAAATGCTAAAAGTGATTTGTGTCTCGCTCTTACAGTTTGCATAATACAAGAAAAAAAAAATAATATTGACGTTCGACCGTTTCCCAATCATAATTGTAGTGGAAAGTTTCAGGGCTCCAACTGAACGTACTCAAATTTATTGCGTTTCTTTTTTAAACATACCTATTAAACGTTAAATTCGAAATGTGTCAAAGAAAATTTAATAATTGGTTTTGTTTGCATTTACAATCAGAAAGAGAAAATAAATTAATAATTCACCCCATTCACGAAATCTCCATATGAAGGAAGTGTGGTGTTTTTCCCGAATTTATAAGTGAAAAATTTGAAAAAGTACTCCATTCCTGAGTTTCAATAATAAAGAAACCACATCTCCACGAAATAAATTTGATAGAATAGTCAGAGAACAACAGAGAATATGAACTCCCACCACTTTCTATTGTCCTGTGCGAGGCAGGTGGTAGCCATTTTTTAATATACTCGACAGATCCGTATTTACGTTTTATTGAAATTACAGGATAGGTAAAGAACAGGGGAGTAATAGAATTATTTTATAATAGAATTACATCTTTATTAATTATAAAAACAAACAAATACTTTTTTACTTTTATTCATAATTTTATCTTGAAGTAGTTATTTAGAAAAACTTTAGACAATGACAACTAAAGCCATTTTTAAATTTCTAGGCATTAAAAAAGATCACATTTTCGTCAAAACACATCAATTATAGTAGTAAATCTTAATTCCAACATTAAATCGATGAAAATCGATAAAGGCGTTTAGAAATTATTCAGAAAAACCGATATTAATTTGAGAATTTTAGCGTCCTGTAGAGGCACATCGAAGCAATATGACATGTCTATTTGGCTCGATTGGCTTATTTTTAGTTGAGGAATTTGTGGTTAAGCATTGTAGTAGTTTCATGAACACCTTGTACCTATATATATATCTACTTAAATAAATATTATTTTTCACTACCCATTTTTTACAGTAACCCCGTTATTATGCTCATCAACTTTCTATAGCAGATTTTGTAGACCAAGTACGGAATACTTTTTCAAACAAATTTTATGTACGAATCTTTTTGTTTGTTCTTCCTCAAAATTGTAGGGTCTGGCAACCTTAGTTGTAGAGAAACATCTACATCAAATTTTCTGGTCTGGCAACCCTAGTTCGAGTGAAATAAACTAACAGAGGGGAACTTTTCAGTGTTTGAAGAGGTTGTTCACCCGCGCCTGCTCCCCTCTACCAAAATATGTAAAAGAGGAGAATTTTGATTTTCATTCATTAATCGTACTTCAAAGTTTGGCCACCAGAGTCCAGCACCTCCCGGTACATAGCGCTGACAGACTATCCTTTTAAAGACAATGGTGTAGGTTAAAGCCAACAATGTAAACTTGTCAGTGAAAACAACAGCTACCCTCGTATATTTTTACCAGACGCTCGCTGGTCTGGCTTATAAAAGAATAAATGATCGATAAAGTGAGGTGAGTAGAAAACAACTGAAAAATGATATAGCAGAAACTCAACCTTGTTTTATGAAAAAAAAAAATACAAATGAACACTACTACTTATATAAGAAGTGCCATAAGAAACTTCTGAAAGGCACATAGGTGGGTGTAGACGACTACTACCACTTGATGCCCAGTCTCTTAAGTGTCCATAAAAGCTATTGTTTTTTTTTTCTTCTCTTTTTATATTTCTCTGTGTTGTCGAGTCTCTCAATGGTATAAAATTGAGCGAGTGTGCTTGTCGGCATGTCTTTATTGCTACCCCCTCAATATTACCGACTGAAACATCGTTGTATTTTATAATCGATAGAGACCCAATAGTGTACCTAAAGCAATGTGTAAAAATCGCCATGTGAAAGTGCTTTCATTAAATTTATTACTAACCAAACCTTCCCAAGATTTACAGGAATCAATATGATAATTTTATAGTACAGCACATTCAAAATAGTATTAAAAATTTATGTGAAGAAGTACGCCTTGCTTGTTTTGTCGAAGGTTTTAAAATAATCTACACAAGAAATCTCCTAAACTTATTGCATTTTTGAAAACGCAAAATGTGGATTATCAATCTAAAAAGTCACCTGTGTTTACGATGAATGATGAACTTATATAGATTTTTAGCAGAAGCTCCCAGATATAAAGTATTAGATGTTTAAGCTAATACATTGTAATATTTTTAAGCTAATTCGTGGTATGTATGTGTATGTAAATCAAGTCAGACCATAATTATTATGTCTGAACGATATTCAAGACAAAAATAATATACTCATAATTAAAATACACTATTTACAATAACAACTGGCGAAATAAACAAAGACATAAGCGCCTTAGAACTCATGCCATAATACTTAAATTTACGACTTTTTTACTAATTCTCTTAATGGAATCGTAATCTATGTGCAAAAGTAAAGTAGCTAGAGGACCGACAGCGATGAGAAAAAACTCTCTGAAGAAAATAATGTTGAAAATTCACAATACTTTGGATTACTTTTTATGGGAACACCTTAAATCACCAATAAAACTATGACATTGAATTTAACTAATGCGGTACTTGTACAAAAAAAAATCGATTTCCAAAGGGATCCAAGCCATAAAAACCCTACTTTAGGAGCCGTTCTACATTTACGATGTGTTTGAATGTCGCTATAGTCGTTATCAATTTTTATTCTTTATAATTCGCTTTCAAACTTAATCAAATTGATGGTGACGGGAATGTCGTCTGCCTGGTTTTCTCGCAGGATGGAGTGGTGGAAATTAAAAAAGTAAGAGACAGTCTGAAATCGAATATAAAAGGTTTATTTAAGAGGGTAGATCTAGAACTTAACATTCATCTTTTATCGTTCTGACTCTTAGGGAATGATAGTCATAAAAACATTTCTACTAAAATACGAGTAGTACAACTGTATTTATTTATTTGTATACCGAGTGTCCCACATTTAAGTTTTGTATTTTTAAAGATCCAAATTTACAGAAAATATATTTACCTACGACGAATGTAAGATTCCTATTACGTACGGTAAAAAAATTGCACAGCTTGGTAAAAAAATCGTGCAGTTTTCCTACACTGAACCGGAAAGGTACGTGATATTAATAAAAAAGTGCTTCAAATCAATGAACGTCAACATTAAATTTGAGCCGATGATGGGTGACATTAATACAATGAACGTTCGTACATAAATTCGGTAGCGAATTCTGTACGTTGAATTAATAAATAAAGAACATAAATTTATGCTCGCCGGTTATTGATCTTACGAATAATGGACATTAATTTATAACTCCTGTACGTTAAAACGATGTTACCAGTTTGTTAATGTTACGAACGATAAAGATTAGTTTATGTCTCCAATACGTAAAACCGATGTTAGCTGGTTATTAATGTTACGAACAATGAACATTAATCTATGACTTTTGTACATTAAACCGATGTCTGAAGGTTATTAATGTTACGAACGAGAAACATGAATCTATGACTTTTGTACGTTAAACCAATGTTAGCTGATTATTACATTGGGTTATAATAATTGTTTTACGTAATTGTGTTCGCCGGAAATTATTCTTACGAAAGATTGAGATTATTGTTCTGTATTCAATCAATAATCGCGAGCATATAGGTACATATGTATTATGTGTACTGCAAAGTGCAGTATGGTTCAAATATACTAGTACCAATGGTTAGAGAATTTAAAAGCCCAAATAAGACTCAAAATTATATTGCTGTACGTCCATTGATTTGATGCACCTGGTTTGTAAGGGAAAATATCACAATACTGTCTTTTATTCATGATGTTGATAATATTAATGATTTTTTTGTGGCCACTTCTACCAACAATCAGGACCCAAGAACGATCAATTTTTACTTAGGTAATAAAATTAGGCCTGATATTAACTTTGAATTTACAATGGTGGATCATGGGGAGATACTTGATGCATTGCTTGGGATTAAGTCAAATGCTGTAGGCAGTGACACGATCAGTATTGATATGCATCTAGCATCTAGTTAATTACTATATAGAAACGAGGAACTTCCCAACATGTTGGAAAGAAGCCAATGTCATTCCAATCCCAAAACTAAAACTCCATCAACATTTAAGGATCTTATAGACCGATTAATATACTCGGAGGTCCAGTCTGGGTTCCGTCATATACTACATATAATACTGGATGATGCATTGGGAGCGGTAGATCAGGGTCGATTGACGGCATTGCTGCTGTTGGACTACGCAAGGGACATTTGACCGCATTGGTCATGGTTTGTTGCTGGCCATTGTGGGTTACCTGGGCTTTGGGGAGTCTGCTGTGTCTCTACTCGGAACATATGTGAATGATAGAAGTCAGGTTGTCATTTTGGGAACGGCAGTGTCTGGGCCCAGGACATTGTGTAGTGTCGCAGGGCATCCAGGAATCATTGCCTTTTTTTATGTATCAGGGTTTTTGTTGTTGTTATTATTATGCAGTTATCTTTAGTATTGCTAATATGTTAAGCTAGGAGGCTGTGCATCGACTTCGCCTTTTGTGTAGCTTTTCTTCCTTTAAGGTTTATTATATGTTCTTCTATTTCTTGAACTGTTTTAGCACAAAATAAAAATGATTCTTGAGAGTCTTTTATTGTATACTTTAAATGGCTTATCTTTCCACTGGCACCTTTGGAACATAGCTTAGCGGATAGCACTAAATATCCATGAAGAGCCCATAAAATTTCTTCTTCTTCTTCTTTTAAACTGACTTTAGTTTTGTACTTTACTAAATGGTACTTATATAAAAGGATTACTACTTACCTTATATTTCTACATTTGTTGTATTATTTGGGAACAAATTTTAAAAATAGATTTAGGAACACACTTCACTTTTCAACTGTATACATTTAACTAAAAAGGACGCGTAAACAAAAAGTCTATGAGAATGTCATAATGTCAATGTTTTGAGTATTCAGTCTATGGTCCGGGTGCATTGATTTGCGTGCGTTATTCAGAATTTAATGGTTAGGTTCGTAAAATTAATGCTTAGCATCCATTGAATCAACGATGATCGTTTATTAGTTTTTATGTTCGCTGTTCATAGGTGTATGATTTACAAATTATTGTGTTAAAGGCGAAGAGCATAAATTAATAAATTTAAAACATTGAAGCAATAAATAGTGACATTATATTGATGAAAAAAAACATAAATTTTCGATGTCTTGCATTTATTGATTAATGTTTCATCGTACATTGTTTCTATGTATGAAATTATTAATTTATGATCAAAATTCATTGTAACAGTGACCAATTCATAATATTAATGTTCAAAATATTGATGACAACCATTCATTGGTTTTACGTACAATATTTTTTTCAGTGTATTACGTAATATACTATTAATGATTAGTTAGAATCAACCCAAAAATATTCTAAAAACATATCCCCCAGGAAGTCATCCCGAACTTTAGTTTTTTTAAATGTAGCGTCTTGCAGGCAAATTGAATGATGATACAAAGCTTGTAACGAGATTGGTAGTATTCAATTTGAGTATTTTATTTAAGTAATAAATTTATTTAGTGGACGTTTTGTACAATAAATAAATTGTAATGAGGATTTACTATAATTACAATACACATAGATTGATGAAAACCAATATTTTTATTCACGTATAAAAGATATGTCTAAACATTATTTTAGCTGTAATAAATTGCAAGATACGTAGAACACTCCAATGTAACAGATTTAGCAACTGAAATCACAAAAGTGTTAAAAAGGCATGAGTGCTGTTTACAAAACTATAGAATTATTGGTGGTTTTTCGGGGATCATTTTCTCGAGATGCATTTTTAATACATTTGTGACGAACTCCTACCTAATCATTTAACCTATTTTATTACTCACTTCTGTATCTATAAAATTACAGGAAATAGTTTTTTAATGATCGTCAGGATTTTTACAATTTAAGGAGCAGGTATTTCAGAGACTAACTTCCCTCCGTATAATAACCCTCAAAAATTAAATTTTGCCCGGTCAACGTCAATAATAAACATATTGATAGAGAATCAGTGTTTTTTTGTTGATAAATTGTTCTTAGTGTAGCAAGAATTAGCTCCCCAGTATATTCTCACAGGGTTATATGCAGACCCTTACTTGATGACCTACCCTAGGGTTACTAGAAGCCCTCTCGATTTCTTATATACCCTGATAAATTCAGAATAGATGTCCGATCGACATATCTAAAGCTCGGGTATACAACAGGATTGGTTCTTTTTTTATGATTTTTCAAAGTGAGATTTTCGTACAAATGTATGGTTTTGACTACATTTGAGGGTCCGTACTGCTCTAAATATTCGTGCCACCCCCACATTATATATTTATTTGGAATCAGCGCATCAAACTCTATAATCGTACAAGTTTTCACGAAAATCTATTTTCCATCCAAAATCTTAAATTTTTCCATACATATGTGCATTGAAATTTTTTGAATTTCCTTAAAAAAATTTTTGTTTCTCGATTTCAACCAAAGTCACTATGTTTGTTCATATGAACATAAGAGAATCAGTGTTTTTTTGTTTAGAAATTGTTTTTAGTATAGCGGGAATTAGCTCCCTAGTATATTCTCACAGGGTTATATGCAGACCTTTACTTGATGACCGACCCTGGGGTTACTAGAAGCCCTCTCGATTTCTTATGTACCCTGAAAAATTCAAAATAGATGTCCGATCAACATATCCAATGTTCAGGTGTACAGCAGGATTGGTTATTTTTTTATGATTTTTCAAAGTGAGATTTTCGTACAAATGTATGGTTTTGACTACCTTTGACGGTCCGTACTGCTCTAAACATTCGTGCCACCCCCACATTATATATTTATTTGGAATCAGCGCATCAAACTCTATAATCGTACAAGTTTTCAGGAAAATCTATTTTCCATCCAAAATCTTCAATTTTTCCATACATATGCATTGAAATTTTTTCAATTTCCTTAAACAAATTTTTGTTTCTCGATTTCAACCAAAGTCACTATGTTTGTTCATATGAACATAAGAGAATCAGTGTTTTTTTGTTTAGAAATTGTTTTTAGTGTAGCAGGAATTAGCTCCCCAGTATATTCTCACAGGGTTATATGCAGACCTTTACTTGATGACCTACCCTGGGGTTACTAGAAGCTCTCTCGATTTCTTATATACCCTGAAAAATTCCAAATAGATGTCCGATCAACATATCCAATGTTCAGGTGTACAGCAGGATTGGTTATTTTTTTATGATTTTTCAAAGTGAGATTTTCGTACAAATGTATGGTTTTGACTATCTTTGAGGGTCCGTACTGCTCTAAATATTCGTGCCACCCCCACATTATATATTTATTTGGAATCAGCGCATCAAACTCTATAATCGTACAAGTTTTCAGGAAAATCTATTTTCCATCCAAAATCTTCAATTTTTCCATACATATGCATTGAAATTTTTTCAATTTCCTTAAAAAAATTTTTGTTTCTCGATTTCAACCAAAGTCACTATGTTTGTTCATATGAACATAAGAGAATCAGTGTTTTTTTGTTTAGAAATTGTTTTTAGTGTAGCAGGAATTAGCTCCCCAGTATATTCTCACAGGGTTATATGCAGACCTTTACTTGATGACCTACCCTGGGGTTACTAGAAGCTCTCTCGATTTCTTATATACCCTGAAAAATTCCAAATAGATGTCCGATCAACATATCCAATGTTCAGGTGTACAGCAGGATTGGTTATTTTTTTATGATTTTTCAAAGTGAGATTTTCGTACAAATGTATGGTTTTGACTACCTTTGACGGTCCGTACTGCTCTAAACATTCGTGCCACCCCCACATTATATATTTATTTGGAATCAGCGCATCAAACTCTATAATCGTACAAGTTTTCAGGAAAATCTATTTTCCATCCAAAATCTTCAATTTTTCCATACATATGCATTGAAATTTTTTCAATTTCCTTAAAAAAATTTTTGTTTCTCGATTTCAACCAAAGTCACTATGTTTGTTCATATGAACATAAGAGAATCAGTGTTTTTTTGTTTAGAAATTGTTTTTAGTGTAGCAGGAATTAGCTCCCCAGTATATTCTCACAGGGTTATATGCAGACCTTTACTTGATGACCTACCCTGGGGTTACTAGAAGCTCTCTCGATTTCTTATATACCCTGAAAAATTCCAAATAGATGTCCGATCAACATATCCAATGTTCAGGTGTACAGCAGGATTGGTTATTTTTTTATGATTTTTCAAAGTGAGATTTTCGTACAAATGTATGGTTTTGACTATCTTTGAGGGTCCGTACTGCTCTAAATATTCGTGCCACCCCCACATTATATATTTATTTGGAATCAGCGCATCAAACTCTATAATCGTACAAGTTTTCAGGAAAATCTATTTTCCATCCAAAATCTTCAATTTTTCCATACATACAGGGTGGTCCAACGAAAAGTTTGCACCTAGCTTTTCTCTTTTTTTTGTAGTCGAATGCGAAAATGCTCGGACACGTCGATTTTGCTTTTGAGGGGGACACATTTTAAACATATTTTTCGATCTGCGCCTTTAATCCCCTAGCGGAGGTGAGTAACAACCCTAAAATTTTAAATGGAAAGAGGGGTCTAATGACATATCATTTGAAAGGACACAAAATTGTCTTTCTAATGATACCCTATTTGTCGAATTTTACTAAAACAGTTAATACGAAAACGACTTTAAAGACATTAAGCCGATAATTTTGGTATTAATGAGAAATACAAATAAGTTTTAATTATTGCGAGTGAAAACACCTGCAATCGTTAGTACATTCCAATGTTTGTTAGTTTTAACATTGCTTTGTAAAAAAAGTAAACAAGCTGTTAAATTGATTTATTAAAACGTTACATTAACAAATGTTGAAAATGTGACCCATTTGATTCCATACAATAATACAGATTTTGTTCAAATCTATTTCTAACATTTTGTAGCATATCAGGTGTTATGTTTCTGCACTCTTCTGTAATGCGTTGGCGAAGATCTTCTATGGACTCGGGCTTCGTGGCAAAACATTTATTTTTTAAGTGCCCCCAAAGAAAAAAGTCTAAAGGCGATAAATCCGGTGACCTGGCAGGCCATTCAATTGGGCCCCTCCTTCCAATCCACCGTCCAGGGAACCGGTCATCTAAGAACTGTCTTACAGGAGCCACATAGTGCGGAGGTGCTCCATCTTGCTGGAAATAAAGCCGATCAGCAGTATGATTTTGGTCATCTTCTATTATTTGTGTTATTAAAGGATCAATTGTGTCTTCAAGCATGTTTAGGTACACTTCACCAGTTAAATTTCCAGGAATAAAAAGTGGTCCTATAATATGATTTCCTAATATGCCACACCAGACGTTTATTTTTTGAGGATACTGGGTATGAACCTCACGGAATAAATGTGGGTTACTGTCATCCCAGTAACGGCAATTGTGCCTATTTACAGCTCCATTCAAATAAAATGTGCATTCGTCGGAAAAACAAATGTTAAATAATAATTGCGGATCTTCAATTAAACGCTGGCTCATTGCTTCACAAAATTGCAGCCTTCTATCAGGATCATCCTCATTTAGTTCCTGTACTAATTTGATTTTGTACGGATGAAATTTGTACGCTTTTAAAATTCGTATTATGGACGAACGGGAGACACCTGAGGCTTCAGCTAGTTGACGGGTACTTTGACTATGATCCATTTCAACATGCCCTAAAACAGCGACTTCCACAGCTTCATTTCTGATCGGTTTCTGCGGCTGGTGTTTTACATTACAGACAGATCCGGTATCTACAAACTTTTTAACTAACTTGCCAACGTACACATCATTCACATTTTTATCGGGATGTCTCTCATTAAATAAGCGAGCCGTAAGTCTAGCACTACTATTATTTTGAAAATAAAGTTTAACAATTTCAACTCGTTCTAGAATGGAATAAATCATTTTGTACGGTAAAAGTAAAATAACTTGAGAAGCAACCAAACTGAATCAATGAAAAGACTAAAATAAACGGTGTAAATTCTTTTCCTACACGTATCTGCAGTTTTTATTTCAACAAAAAACGCAAACGATTAGTGAGGAATTTAGTTCTGATAAATAAGATAGTGTTTTTGAAATCCCGTTTTTCTTCAAAGTAAATAATTTAGAAATGATTGTAGTTGTTTTCAGTCGTAATAATTAAAACTTATTTGTATTTCTCATTAATACCAAAATTATCGGCTTAATGTCTTTAAAGTCGTTTTCGTATTAACTGTTTTAGTAAAATTCGACAAATAGGGTATCATTAGAAAGACAATTTTGTGTCCTTTCAAATGATATGTCATTAGACCCCTCTTTCCATTTAAAATTTTAGGGTTGTTACTCACCCCCGCTAGGGGGTTAAAGGCGCAGATCGAAAAATATGTTTAAAATGTGTCCCCCTCAAAAGCAAAATCGACGTGTCCGAGCATTTTCGCATTCGACTACAAAAAAAAGAGAAAAGCTAGGTGCAAACTTTTCGTTGGACCACCCTGTATATGCATTGAAATTTTTTCAATTTCCTTAAAAAAATTTTTGTTTCTCGATTTCAACCAAAGTCACTATGTTTGTTCATATGAACATATTGATAGAGAATCAGTGTTTTTTTGTTTAGAAATTGTTTTTAGTGTAGCAGGAATTAGCTCCCCAGTATATTCTCACAGGGTTATATGCAGACCTTTACTTGATGACCTACCCTGGGGTTACTAGAAGCCCTCTCGATTTCTTATATACCTTGAAAAATTCAAAATAGATGTCCGATCAACGTATCCAATGTTCAGGTGTACAGGAGGATTGGTTATTATTTTATGATTTTTCAAAGTGAGATTTTCGTACAAATGTATTGTTTTGACTACCTTTGAGGGTCCGTACTGCTCTAAATATTCGTGCCACCCCCCATATTATATATATATTTGGATATTTTGGAATCAGCTCTATAATCGTACAAGTTTTCAGGAAAATCTATTTTCTATTCAAAATCTTCAAATTTTCCATACATACGCCTTGAAATTTTTTCTATTTTCTTCAAAAAATTTTTGTTTATCGATTTCAACCAAGGTCACTATGTTTGTTGATATGAACATATTGATAGAGAATCAGTGTTTTTTTGTTGAGAAATTGTTTTTAGTGTAGCAGGAATTAGCTCCCCAGTATATTCTCACAGGGTTATATGCAGACCTTTACTTGATGACCGACCCTGGGGTTACTAGAAGCCCTCTCGATTTCTTATGTACCCTGAAAAATTCAAAATAGATGTCCGATCAACATATCCAATGTTCAGGTGTACAGCAGGATTGGTTATTTTTTTATGATTTTTCAAAGTGAGATTTTCGTACAAATGTATGGTTTTGACTACCTTTGAGGGTCCGTACTGCTCTAAATATTCGTGCCACCCCCACATTATATATTTATTTGGAATCAGCGCATCAAACTCTATAATCGTACAAGTTTTCAGGAAAATCTATTTTCCATCCAAAATCTTCAATTTTTCCATACATAATATGCATTGAAATTTTTTCAATTTCCTTAAAAAAATTTTTGTTTCTCGATTTCAACCAAAGTCACTATGTTTGTTCATATGAACATAAGAGAATCAGTGTTTTTTTGTTTAGAAATTGTTTTTAGTGTAGCAGGAATTAGCTCCCCAGTATATTCTCACAGGGTTATATGCAGACCTTTACTTGATGACCTACCCTGGGGTTACTAGAAGCCCTCTCGATTTCTTATATACCCTGAAAAATTCAAAATAGATGTCCGATGAACATATCCAATGTTCAGGTGTACAGCAGGATTGGTTATTTTTTTATGATTTTTCAAAGTGAGATTTTCGTACAAATGTATGGTTTTGACTACCTTTGAGGGTCCGTACTGCTCTAAATATTCGTGCCACCCCCCATATTATATATATATATATATATTTGGATATTCATTCAGCTCTATAATCGTACTAGTTTTCAGGAAAATATATTTTCAATTTAAAATTTTCCATACATATGCATTGAAATTTTTTCAATTTTCTTCAAAAAATTTTTGGTTTATCGATTTCGAGTTCCTATGCGCATATTGATGGAGAAAAAGTGTTTTCTTGTTATAATAATAATAATTTTCAAATTGTATACATATTTATGTGTATATGAAAAGCCGAAAGCAGTGAACGGTTATATTAATGAACAACATGCTTCAACATAGCAACCAACATGCGTCTGTTAATCGAATTATAACAGCCGACCGGGTATTTACATAATAATTTCCAGAAAAGTACTGTTCGTTATTTCATCACCCCGAAGCTATGTGGGGAAGGGTTATGTTGAAGTAATACCTTTACGAAATATAAAAGCATTTGTTTTCCATCCCCTAAAGGTATAACGAAAATATCAAGGGTTTGGATGATTAAATCATTTTAAGCACACAAATTCTTATTATATAAAATATATTTTGAAACAGTTGATACTTTGGTGGGTTGAGCTCAATCTTGCCATATCGTCGTCTTAAGTCGCACTTTTTGCTGAAAATGGGTTTTTAGCGCCATCGAATAGAACGCACTAAATATGCTTCCTCATGCTAAAATGTCCCGTTGACCCTTACGTTATTTGTAGAAAAACAAACTTCATCTCAAGTACATAATACAATCCATTATTTTATTTGAAACAATAATTGTGTTATCGTAACTTTCTACTTACTCCATTCATCTTCCATTGTTTGCGATAAACAATTTTTTCATAAAAATCAAGATTAATAATTTGATAATAGCTTAGCATTTTGTAGACTGGTAACTCATTCGTCATAAAGAACTTGGTTTTTTTTTTAATTATTTTATTAAACAAAATGACTATTCTTCTTTATTTTGTTGCCTGTGTTTTACTATCCCTCTCAATTTCTTTAGCTCCTCTAATCTACGTTCGTCGAATTTGTTCTCTACCCATTTCACACATCATACGGAAAGTAGTGGTTAGTGTTACATACTCCTCTTTACACTCTCTCCAGCACTAACCCTTGAACAGACAAACATTTTGTGAGAATTTATTAGAAACATAGAAATGGTGTGTCCTGCTTTCTCGACAAATTGACACAACGGCCACCATCTACCTATAAAGCCATACGAAAAGAAGTTTATAACGGAGTTAGCTACCTGTTTCTCGGAGTTTGATTTTTTGTTTTTGTTTGCAGGTAGGTACCTATTTGTAGTTGAGAAAGATGTGTGTTTTTTAATTTGTATAAAAATAAAGAAGTGCCACTATTTACATTTTGAACCTAATCATCAAAACATAATTTTTCATTGAAAGTTGTTTTATTCTTTTTCAAAACATTCGCCTTTATAATGAGATAGTGACGACCATGATTATCAAAGGATGAGCCTTCATCAGCAACAGTGGAAATTACAATGTCACACATTTTAAACTTTCCAGTAAAAGCAGCAATAAGTGTTGCCAAGGCTCAAGATAAAATTAGTTGTTCTCGTAATGGTTTTGCAGTTTTACTTACGAACTTTCATATCAAAAGAATATTTCTAGAACGAAGTATTTTACACCTTGTATATCACATTCCCTACACTTTTTTCACAAACGCAGAATATACGTTTGACAGTGTTTCTTTTATTTTTCATTTCCATCAATTTCCATAATTTACCCTGAATATGTGACTTTCTCTTTTTTACATTTATTCACAAATGCACGTCATATCATATTTATACGTGTATATAATGTTTTATTGGATATTAGATGTGTCGAATAAATAACTTTTCTTCGCTTCTTCCATTTCCCGAAATTTTTGAACTCGACCTTTGGGATAGCTTTTAGCCCTTTCAGGGATGTGCTCCTAATCTCATCTATGTTTGTAAAACATCGGGCCTTTAAGGTGCTTTTGAATTTTGGAAACATGAAAATATCTGGAGAATATATACTTAGAATTTTATAAGATTTTACCCCTCACTCAGTCGGGATTTAGACCTCTGCAACAGCATTGTTGCAAGTTACTGACGATATAATAATTAGGCCTTGTGATATGGGGCTGAATACTAACTTGATTCTTCTGGATTACAGCAAGGCCTTTGACACTATCCACCATGCCACCCTATACTAACTAAATTGAGTTATTTTGGATTTTCTGAGAATTGTGTCAATTTGTTTCGTCAATATTTGTTAGATAGAAAACACAGGGTATTTATAAATGCAAATTTTTCGAATTTTCATAGGATTTCTAGTGGTGTGCCAGACGGTAGTGTGCTGGCCCCATTATTATTCTCAACATATACGGCAGATCTTGGTAGCCATTTCAAATCATGTGCATCTCATCAATATGCGGATGATTTTCAGATTTATTATACTATTAGATTGGCTGACACATCATTCGCAAACCACCAGAGTTAAATTAGTCAGATTTGTTGTGTAGATTTCCTAGATTGGTTGTAAGATATTTTCTGAAATTATCATCATTCTTACCCTTGCTTTTCGTCAGGTTTTAGATGAAACCTATCTTGGTAGATGGATCGGCTGAAGCGAATCAGTAAAGTGGCCCTCGATGTCACCAGATTTATATCCGTCCATCGACATCTAGTTTCTGTTGCCGCGATTCGTCGTATTACCAACGAAAATTAGATGTCGCTAAACCATTATTTTACATATATGTACCGTGTGGAGTATATACCACAGAATTGCGAGAGTTGGGTTGGCATATACTGACCAATCACCACTGATGAGTCGCGGATTGACGAAACGGCCGTCTGGTGAAAGTATAGTGGTTGACAGACAAACCCTCAAATTAAGTCTTGTTTTGTGAAACAAGCCCGTTTATAGTTTATAATGATACCTCTAAAATACCTCTAAAATACGTTATCCTCGACCTGTTTAGATTCTATTTACACACTACTTACTCTTGGAAGGAGATACGTTCTAAAGAAATTCCAATTACACAAAAAAATGTCCTCCTCGTCCACAAAATCGTCGCCTTATTGGATCTTAAGATTTCTTACAGAACGTATGGGGAAACAGATGGCAAGTTAGTGCTTCAAAGAGACTGATAATTGCAGATTTTAGACTAGCCCAACACCTGCATAACAGTATGAAGAACACTTTATTACCATCCCTAAACCCTTGAAACAAACTTGAATATCTCCAGATCACAATGTTCAGACAATCCTAGTTGAATGTTAATCTTAACAAAATACAATAATAAATAATATTTAAACATACAGAAACCAAGTCGCTGAATCTCTACTGAAAATAAAATGCAAAAAAGGCGGCACACAGAGAAACAAATGAGGTTCGTCATAAATCATTTTGAATATCAGCTAAAAGCTAACAATAATCCCCCTTGTGGAAAATTCGTTTTCTACTTTTAGAGATATACATGGGAACATTTATAGTTAAACTCGTACATATACGTATGTACGTAAATACATACCTCCTATCGGATTTTGGTATTGACATGTTCTCTGATCCACAATATGAACGCTCTCTCCATATCCTACTTCCAACATTCCATATTATTATAATATTGAACGTACGAACGAACGCCTCTTGTACCCTTTTAGAAGTTGGGAGTTATAATAATAATAATAATAATGCTCGCTTGTCGACTTTGTGTATTTCGTGCGGTGTGGTGTCAAACATTTTGATTTTCATGATGATTTTAAAGCGAACTAGGTGTTAACAGACTTCCATGGTGAATTGATGTTGAAAATGTTGCTAGCATTCGAGCAAGTAGGTATTGCTGGTTCTGTTAACATTCGAAAACTCTGTAAGTGACACTTTTCGAATATTTTGTACAGAAATGCGAATTAAAGCTGATTTTGAATGTTAATCTATTAATTCCTCTTTGCAATTCAACAATACAAATGTTTTTATCAAGAGTTGGAAACTACAGTGTTATATATTTTTGGAAAGAACTCCTCAACTCTTTTCAAAGGTGTTTCAAAAACGCTGCTGAATAATTCACGCGCCATATTTATACTAGCTAACATTTCGCAGATCATCCTATATCGGCTTTTTCAGAGCAACCTTAGGTGAACGCCGACAAAGTTGATAGGATGACCAGCGAAACGTTAGCTAGTATAAATTTGGGGCAGGATTCATCCAGAAGCATTATCTAGCATAAGTCTACTATTCTGTAAAAAAGAAAAAAGATGCTTTATACTAGACGTGGCGGTACCCTTGGATCATAATATAAGCAAAACGGTAGCAGAGAAAATAGACAAATATATAGATTTAGCGTACGAAAAAAAAATCAATATATGAACAAAATGAAGTGAAAATTTTGCCGTTTGTAATATCCTCTAATGGGCTTATCGAGAAGTCCTTTGTTCAATCGGTATTACTTCTGGAGCTCCAGGACAGCATCGCCGACGATTGCTGCCAAACCGTTGTCTTGGGAACGACCCGAATAATCCGTAGAACTCTGGGTAAACCTTGAATTTCAATAATTCCGGCCACCTAGAATAACCGAATTAATCGTGAAAAAAAAAATAAAAATAATAATAATGCTTTATTTGCCTATATAACAATAGTCATTGGCATCCTCACATTCAGTATGTCCATAAATAAAAATACAATATAAACAAACACAATACTCAAACAACAAATACGTGTGTAAATAGTACAAATACAAAACAGTAAAACAAAGTACATAAAAGTCACTTAAAACTTCAATAAATAGTCTAAAGGAGCACAATTCAAATATTACAACAACAATCAACAGACTATAATATAACTTAAGATTAACAAAGCACTAGAGTGTAAAAAATTCACTCAAAATTTGTAGGTGAGATAGTCAGCATAGTCATATGGGACAGTCTCAAGAAGTTGTTTTTTCACTTCAACTTTAAATTTATTGTTGTTCGCAATATCTTTTATCTGACGAGGGAGGTGATGATAGAATCTAACGGCCATAACCGGAAACTGTCGATCTGTCAAAGCTAATCTGTGCCGGGGCAGACACAGGTTTTTCTTATGCCGCGTTTCATAACAGTGTAGATCCTCATGACTTATTAAAGTATTGAGATTTTCCCTAATATAAAAAATGCATTTCCAAATATACAGAGCAGGAACTGTTAAAATATTTAATTTTTTAAAGAAGGGTTTGCATGGCTCTCTATATCCAGTTTTAACCATTACGCGTACAGCCGCATTTTGAATTTTAAAGATAATTTGCCATTGCGGTGCCTTGCCCCAAAACAGAACGCTATAACTAAAGGAGATTAAACATCTAAACAGACCACTCGTAAAAAATATATACATATAAAATAGTAAATTACATAATATGATGTAAAATTGCGTTTCGAAGATAGAAATACATGTCAGCTAAAATATAAGACACACTGAATGTGTGCCTACCAAATAAATATTCATAATCTAATCATCTGAACTTTCAAACATTAAACCTCTCTCATAATTAGTTAAAATATACCAATGACATACGTTTATCAATTTGGGTAAATTGTAAATTGATTTACTAAATTAATAAAACACAATCAAGACAAACTAAATTCAATTTTAATAAATTACAGTAGATAGGTAAAATATCATAAATTCCACAGTTGCGGTAAATTGATAATATCTTTCACAATCAAATTCCGATTTCTATTCACACTTTTCTCTTGCGGAATTTTATGTTTGACAAAATGACCCAATTTTGGATGCCCATTAATTAAACCCATAGACCCATTCTCAATTTTTGCTTTAATAGAATTCTCCAACTTCGAATGTGGTGTCCAATGCACAGTTTTCGAATTTGCATGGTAGTTTTTCTTAATTTTAGTATTTTGTAACCCATTTTTTCCTCCAACTCTTAAGTCATTGTTTTGAATATTTAGATCTTGTATGGATTTTTTAATTTTTCTATTAGCTGCCTCGACTATATCTTTGGTAGATTGCACTAATTCATTTGTAGATTTATTTACACTATCTGGAGTTTTGTAAATTATATCGCCAGTGGATTTTTTGATTCTTTTATCTGCAGTATGTACCAGCATTTTAGTTGCTTTTACTAATTCATTAGTAGACTTATATAACCGATGTGCAGGTTTAGTTGATTGTTTACGATTAGTTTCTTCTATGGATTTTTTAATTTTTATATCTGCTGCATTTACTAATTCTTTAGTGGCCTTAACTAAGTCATTTATACGATTTGTAGGTTTGGTTGATTGCTTACGAGTTGATTGTTTAATTCTTTTGTCTGCTGTATCTACTAATACTTTAGTAGCCTTTACAAATTCTTTAGTAGACTTCAATATACGATCTGCAGGTTTGGTTGATTTTTTACCATTTATGTCGCCAATTATTTTTTTAATTTTTGCATCTGCCTCTACTACTGAGTCTTTAGTAGCTTTTACTAATTCGTTAGTAGCCTCAGGTTTTATTGCTTGTTTACGATTTATATCGCCCGTTGATTTTTTAACTTTTTTATCTACTAAAACTTTAGTAGCATTTACTAATTCATCGGTCGACTTAACTAAACGATCTGCAGCTTTGATTGACTGTTTAGCACTAGTTGACGATCTCGCTATATCTCCAGTAGATTTTTTTAACGTTTTAGCTGCTGCATTGGCTGTTTTCATTGACGTTTTACGATTTATATCATTTGTAGATTTTTTGATTTTTTTCTCAGCAGTCTGTACTAAATACTTCGCTGTTTCAATGAGTTCATTAGTCGATTTAATGGGTGTTTTTCTATTAGAATTAGTAGGGTTGATAATGCTATTTTTTGTAGGACTATTTGTTCCAGATTTCTTGGATGTTTGTAGTTGGTGATTATCATATTTTCTGAAATTATCCTCCATCTTAAAACGAGGATTTCTTGATGCTGGTGGCTTAGTTGCTTGCCCAACAAAATTTGGCTGGTCGATGGTTGGGTTGTTGCTAATCATTCTACTAGAATTAATTACGATATTTCCAGAACTACATATGTCATAAGTGTATTCTGTAAATTGTAATTCCTTCTCCGTGGAGACTTCATATTGGAGTTCCGTACCGACTCTTTCTTCATTCAACTCTTCGAAATCAGATTTACCACTAAAATTTAAACCACACGAATTCTTTGAATATTCGACGTGAACCTCATGCAGCAACTTATAAGCATTAGCAATTTCTTGAGCTAAAGATTGCTTGTTAAAAATATTGGTGCTTGAGTCAATACGTTCGTTGTCATCACAAGAATTATTCTTAAAAAGTGGATTTCCATTGTTTTCGAATATCTGTTGTAAAGTACTTGAAACATCAACGTTTTCTTCGTCATTAGCAAAAATATCCGTCACAGAAACTTGTTCTTCATTATTTCCAATTTTTTCTTGAATATTTTTTGAATGAAATTTTGCTTTGTCATTACAAGAACTATCCGTAACCATCATATCTTCATTATTTTCTAATTTCTCCTGCAAATTACTTAATTCTTCGTCATTAGTAAAAGTATCCGTCACAATCTCAGAAACCTGTTCTTCTTTATTTTCAATGTTTTCTTGAATATTTCTTGACTCAACATTTTCGTCGACATCAGCAAAAATATCCGTAACAGTTTTAGAAATTGGGTCCTCATTAATTTCAAAATTTTCTTGTAAATTGTTTGAATGAATGCTTTCTTCGGAATCAGTGAAATCTTCGTAAAAAAAACTGAAATTGGATTCATCTTTGTATGGTAAAGGTGGTGGATTCTGTTTTGAATCCCCTTTTTCATATAAGAATAAATTAACCTGTTTCGGAGCAATATTTTCATCATCTGATTGAGTTTCTTCCACAACTGAATCATCTAAATCAATTGCATTTTCTTGATCGTCCATTCCATCAGATTCATGAATTGACATGGAACGAGGACTTAATTTTGTTACAACATCGCTATTTCTGAGATTTAAAATCTCTTCGACAATCTCCCTTACGTCAGCCATGGTTTCAGATTCAGTTACATAAACCATTCGTGGACGATATTCAGGTTCTGAGCATGCACGCAATACACTTTCTATGTTTCTTGGAAGGTGGATTATTTGAAATGGATCGGGCGAACGATGTTTGGAAATGTGTTCTGTAAATTAAGATTAGTGAAATTGATAATTTTTTTAAATTTAATTAGATTTTTCAATAAACAATTTTGGGAAACATGCAGAGATCATGTAAAATCGTATTTTTGCATGCAAAAGCATTAAAAGACGGAGAATTGCTCTACAACAACAAAAAACCATAACTAAGATTAAATTCCTTTCCTATCTTGGGACCTTCAAAGTTTATTTGAAATTAGTTCCCCATTGAGTGCCAAAACTCTGAACAACTTGGTTTTTTGCTTGTACATCATCGAACATTCGTTGCTTTGATAGTTGCTATTTTTATTCCTAGATGTTTGACTTCAGACGGCTGTATTATGATCCGTCCATTTGTGATACAGTAAAAACTTGAGTAAATGATAGACCTCAACTATGGTTTCAGCAAGCCAAACAGCAAAAACTGCTTTTGCAAGTTTTTTGCGGACAATTAATTTCGAGAGGACGTGCTCAAAACAAACAGTGTGTATTTATTCCACTTTGAATGTTAATTACTCTCCAAGTTTTCATAAGCCGCCAATGATGGAAAACATCTCATGGCTAGGCAAGAGCCAACCAATAGTTTCAAAAATATATTAGTTTATGTGGGGAATTAACAGGCCCTAATTTATTTAAGTAGCTAGCTGCAGTTGATTTTCAACTGCTCATTTTGATATTTCAGTATCTATCTTGGAGACCATTATAGCTACAAGGTTGGTTCAATTAGAAGAGTTTTATAAATTTAAATCTGCCTTAAGATTTAAGATCTATTTCTTGGTTTTTGAGATAATTAAGACAAAGCAGAACGGTTCATAAACGACTACTATTATTATGGTTAAAACCATATTAGAACACTTGCACACAAAAACAGTTTTTACCTTCATTTATTTTTAAGATTTTGTCTTATCGACGCCACAAGTTAGTTATTATTTTTCTTAAGCTCTAAACAGCGAAATTATTGTCACAAAAGATAATTTGTAATAAAATTCTCACCAACCCTGTAGCGGTTTCAAAGGTACCAAGATAGAGAGGGATGTAAGCTAGATCTAGGACGCATTGTATGATCTGCGTGCAGTTGGGCAAATGGTGTCGGTTTCACAACTCCTCTGACTAGTAACATTACTGATGTCCGACTAAAAAAGGCCACTTACCCAGTTCTTCCATGAACCATGGAAAATCACACACAAAATACTCCGCATCCTCATCAACAAATACATTGTTCATAAACCGTTTTGGTGTTGCCAATCCAACATCTTCTGAACACACTTTTGCTAGCATGCTTCTAGGTGTTGTCTTGATTGTGGGTTCCTCATTGTATAGTGCAGGTGTGTAGCTTAAAGTTGTGGCAAGACTTGTCGATGCCGTTACGAAATTCAATACACTATTAATTACATGATACCAAATCTCCTGCTGGTTCGTTTGAAGGTCGATCGGTAGTATTAAAGGAATGTTATTGTTCTGATTCGATGACATTCAAGAAAAATTTTGATAAATGTTTATTTTTTATTTTTTTTTTTTAGTTAAGTTTTGGTTTATTTAATGGGAATTTGAAAATGTTTTGATGTGTTTGTTCACATGAAATTTTGAATGACAGTCTGCCAAATATTTGTCATACAACTTGAATATACAGGGTGACGTACTGTTCTCGGAAGCCTATTATAGAGGAACTTAAAATAAAAAGTTACACAGCGCCAAAGAGATCCTGATTGACTTACATTTGCAGCTTTAATTCTTTATATAGTCCGTAAAGAATAATAAAACCAGATTAGTACTATATGTTTAACATCCTCAAGGAAGTCAGAAACGGACTCTCCACTACACTACTTGTTGGGACAGAATTTCATTTTACAGAGCTGGGAGACGTACATTTTTGCTTAAGCTATGATCATTTCTTTAAAGAAATTTAAGGTAAAATTCGTTAAGCAATATATATGTGTTGTATCCATGCTATGATTTCTTACATTCGACTGTATTATCGGAAGATCGTGAAACGGACATTCCTGATTAGTACATATCAATTTCTAGGACCGATTTTGTCGTCGTAAATAGTGACCCTCGTATGGATTTATGAGTCTTTATCGAGTATTTCTTCAAAATATATTGCCAGGAGTTGAATAATATTTATATAAAAAGGATGATCCTGGAGAGGTTAGCAATTATCGACCTATTTCTATAATACCAATCCTTTCTAAGCCAATAGAAATCGCTTTCAATAACAGGTTATACGAATTTTTAGAGAAATATCAACTTATCTCAGAATCATATGGTTATCGAAGGCGAAGTTCTCCAAAACAAGCAATCCTAAGGTTGGTGCGGTCTATTGTTGATGCAATGGAGAGGGGTGAGACTCTTACATCAATATTCTGTGATCCTACCAGAGCATATGATTCTGTGATTCATACAATTCTTTTAGCAAAATTGCCTCTGTGTGGTGTGAGAGGGCTTGCTTTGAACTTCATTGAGTCCTACCTGAGCAATCGACAGCAGATAGTGGAGTGCGAGGGAGAGAGGATGTAACCATAGGGCCTTAAGGTTCGATATTGGGTCCTCTTTTGTTTTTGCTCTATGTCAATGACTTCTCCGCTTTTGTTAGAGATACTCAAATCATTCAGTATGCGGATGATACTACTTTGTATGAATCTAACAAAAATAACAACAAACAACTTGATAATAAATTTGTCATGGCAGAAAAATGGTTCGAATCCAATAGACTGTGCCTTAATATTACAAAAACAGAGCGGATTGATTTTTGTTGTTAAATTTCTTGGAGTCTATCTGGACTCGCGTTTAACATGGAATTCCCAGATTGGTGACCTCTCTAAAAGATTGTCGAGTGTTAACTACTTTTTGAGGAGACTGGCGAGTACATGCTCTGAGAGCGTTGTTCGTTGCGCGTATATGGCGTACTTTCAGGGACTTATTAACTATAGCGTTCTGTTCTGGGGTAATGCATCTCACAGCGAAAAAATATTTAAAATACAGAAAACAGCAATACGCATAGTAGCAAAAGCGAATTACAAGGATTCATGCAAGCCGTTGTTTAAAAAACTAAATATTTTCACTGTTCCTGCGTTATATATTTGGCAATGTATTTTATATGTCAGAGATAATGTAGAAGGTGTAAATAGACACAGTGATATGCATGAACATAACACAAGAAAAAAAGATAGGATGTGCTTACCTCAGCACAGACTGGCCCTGACTCGGAATCAGATTTTACAATCACTTACCAATTTATCTCCAAAACTTGAAAGACAATGTAAAGTTTAAGCAAGGGGTAAAACTGCATCTTCTTGAAATAATTCCGTATACTTACGCTGACTTTCTTAATTACAAATTTTAAATGTATATAGATAATGAGTTTTGTTTCTGTAGGATTTGTTATTTTACACTTAATTGTATGGTAATGTTTTTATTTTATTTTATTATTTTACTTTGTGTTTTTATATTATTTATATTACTTATAGTAGTTTTAGTATAATATGTATGACGATGCGGATAACTACGGTTAAAAAGCAAATAAAGAATTATTATTATCATTATTAAAATCCTAAAAGTATTGTCAAAATGCCGTGAATAAGCAAGGTATCATATTCGTAGTAGACGCACCTATATATATTAACATTTTAGAATGGTTATTTCTACAACAAAATGAAAGTAAAAGGTGATAAATCTGGACTCTCAATTTTGCCCTATAGGTAGATATACCACCCTAAAGCTATTATAAAGAGGCCATTAAAGCTGGGTCTCAATATACATATAGCACAACACACATTACCGACTACTCTGTTAGTTGAGTTGAGAGAGATTATTTTTGAGGGGGCAAAGAAGATCGCAAGGGGTGCGTTAATAACCTGGAAGTAACAAATTGCCGCGACCGTGTCTGATGTTCAACTCTTGAAGTTTGGCTGGGAGATAACGGGTATTTCGCAATGTATGTATGTGTAAGTCAATTACCATTTTAGGTAGTGATAGAGTCCATGTGCTATCTACCTAAGAAGATTAGTAGGATGGGGTAGCGAAATCAATCGTTGTTTTCTGGATGATTTTTCTGTCAACAAGTAGTATTTTTTCAGGCTAAACTGAAAAATAGGCATTTGTCACTTTTATGATCCCTGAAATGAAGAAAATGCCGTCAATTTATAGCATATACGAGTTTTGAACATCAGAAAAAAAAAGAAGATCTCAGCGAAATTTTGAACGCAGTCACAAAAGCAGCTGTGGCTTGGCTCAACCTGCCAAACTCCCCATTCTGGTCTAGTAACGTAAATTACAAAAAGTTTTTACAAAATTAAATGCTATATGTACATAACAGACTACAACGAATTCTATTCACTTTAGAAATTCATGACGTAAATCATCAAAGATTCTAGAGTTGTTTTTTGTTCACTGAATTAACTTAAGTTGAATGCTTTGGGGCTCGTCCAGGAAAATATAATTGCACTCAAAGTTTTGTTGTTGATTTTTTGAAAATTGAATTGCCTTCAAATTCATTTGATCAAAACGTAACACCATTTACAGCCTGATTAAAAACCCTCATCAGCATGATCAAAAGAATCGTAAGTAAATGATAACGCAACTAATTTAACTGTAGGGTTAGCTATAAAGTTGCATTGTGTCATTTGTATTTTTACGTGTTTTGCGTTCGCAGTTCAAAGAATAAGTATATGCACTTCAAAATTTACACTGTATTTTATGCCTTTCAACAGTACAACCATTAACAAACACGTCAACAAGACTTTTCACTCAATGCCAGATTAAGTTCACTTGTAAAAATTCGCGTACGAAAACTCCATTAAAACTGAACTATTCTTTGGCAAAGCTATATCTTCTAGAATTGTATAGACAAATCTTGTGCGTGACAACGTTGAACACAGTTATCAATAATATTCCAAATCAGAAACTTCTAGATAATCAATGAAATCAATAAATAGCCTTAACATAATTTACATATATGAAGCCCCATTTCTGGGACTATTTTTGACACGTATAAGCTAAACTCGCTATGCATTATTTATCGCATAACGATGCATCCGAATGGAAGACGTGAAAGAGAAACAATACATACTTACCCCAATAATGTAAAACCATTACTATAAGCGTTTATTATTAACGTAAATCGCACAATGTCAGTCATAGCAATAATTATTTTTAACATACCTAGCGAGCTACATGGCTCATATAAATTACGACTAATTAATTTTGGTTGATGCTGGATAATTAGTGTTATTGACCGAGAGTTACATTTTCATCATTTCTGCATTGCATTCCCAACTCTGATATAATATTTTATCAAATTATATAATGAAGGAAAAACGGTAGCAGCTGACATGTCTGTGTCCAAATGGAATTTGTTTATGTGCTAAATTAATTAAATTAGTTTTGTAGAAAATTATTTCGACTACGGCTTTATTATCTAGTTTAAATAATAATATATTGAGTCGGAAATACAAAAAAAATCATGTACGTTCGCTGCTCTAAAAAACTTTATATTTTTAATGTAATCATGTTCAATTTTTGTGATTTAAATAAAATTCGTCAACTTCACAAACAAATCAATTTAATATGCTTCAGAGTACATATATCAAACCAAACATGTTTCAGGACACGCTGTTCCCATCATCAGTGGTACATTAAATTATTTTTAAAATTGAAATTTGTCTCGAGACGGTCAATTGAATTCAGACATGATACAGATTCATTTGTGAAAACGGGACTTTTTTATTTTATACACTAAACTAATTCGTGGCACATTTATTCAATCAATTAAATTAATTGTTTGTTAATGCGAACCAAAAACCCAAGAAAGATATTCAAAAAATTAAAAAAAAATATTATAACTATTGTAAGGCATCTATATAAGATTTATTACTGCCACTGAAGTTCCGAAACCTGTTTGGCTGATTTGAGCATTCAGATAATGATATTTTGTGGAGCAGACGCCTTTGATTTACAAATACATCCCGCTCCTCGTCGTAATAGATTACTTCAGAAAATACTTAATATTCTAGTTTTGGTGTGCTTGGCGATTGATGGCAATGGATCAAAGAATATGTACTAAATTAAAAATAACACTTAAGAATTCGAAAGCACTTAAAATATTAACTGCATATAACGAAGCTACTTTGAACAAAAAAAATATTTATAATTATTGGTACAAGTTCTTGACTGAAGGCCGACAAAATGTTAATATCCATACCAGCTCTGGACTTCCCAGCACTTCAATAACCAATGAAAATGATGGAGCAGTAAAGAAAAAAATCTTATGGAGAATCGTCGTTGTGTATGTTTTCAAACTGCTCTTGTGCATTTGATGTCGATCTTCCTTGTAAAGCTTGCTCACAACATCGACGTTTGCCTGGATGGCAACTGTTTTTTGCCTAGAACGTTGACAGTCCTTGTATGTTCAGACCACAATATCCATTCGTAATTCCATTATCATACTAAACAAATATATTTTTTCTGTCCCAACATCCACGCAATGCAACATTCAAATTCAACTGATGATCCAATTTGGCAAACTGGTAAAGATAGAAAATAAAACCATAAAAATCAGAATATACATGTACAGTATGTCCACGAATGAGGAGATTAGGAGAGACCAAATGTACAAAACTAGTCTTTTTGCGAGATTTGCTTGTCAGAATAGAATAAGATTGTACCTATTTTGATGTGTTTGGCTGCGCAATAGAGAATTATTTTTTCCAGTTCGAAGTTTTATAAAGACTTAAAAATTAAAAAAAATGCATGATGGTACAGGGTAAAAGAACAAACGAAGAATATAGAAAATTCGTCAGTGAACGCACGATCAATGGAATTACGTTTTTCATTCGAACTGTGTTTAAATAGGTACTTTTTTTACATCAAACTTAGTTAGGTGCACAAAATGTAAATTCCATTAACCAAATTTATTGGGAACTTAGGAAGGTTTAGCATGATTTTGGAGAAACATCTCAAGGAATTCTCTCAGAGAATATTATCGTATCAAAGTTATTTTTGACACTCGAACAAAATCAGTTTATTTTTGTACATTTTAATATTACCTTGTAGATTGCCATTCGAATTCCTTGTATCGAATTGTAATTCTAACATTTGCTTCTTGCGGCCATACTGTACATCCAGTAAACACATTTATTGGATTTGTTTCTGTTTTATTTTCTGCTTTATACTTTATAGTTACATTATTGTGTTTGCTTGTCATTCCTTTTATTCGTGATATATATTATATCGATAGACCAAAATAACGAAAAAATAAGGAAATGCAAGATCAAAGAGCAGATTTGAACAATAGAAAAAATTATATCAATGTCATTCAAGTACGTTCAAAGGCAATGGAAATTAAGAGAGAATATAGTGCAAACTACCTTACACAACAAGTGAGTAAATCGACAAATTTGTCCATCTCTCAAAGAGGTTGAAGCAATAAAATAACTAAAGAAAATCCCAGTCACAACCTCAACAAAATTTATCTTGTTTGTTAATGTGATAACATGTAATTTTTAGAACCTTTTTGAAGTAACCGATGTGTTTGCAGTAAAGTTGGCATATCTGATGGATCTGATTATGCCAATTTGAGGGCGAAACATGTAATCCAATTTTAAATCAATTTTGTTGAGGTTGTGACTGGAATTTTCTTTAGTTATTTTTTAACTAAAACAGTAGTTAATTTTCTTGGAATGGAAAATGCTTATTCATAATTATGTACAGGTCATGCATTGGGATCTGCTGTTCTACTTGTGAAATCTGGAGAAGACTTATTGACATCAAAGAAGCATGCCAGTTGGAAGTCTCCAACGGTTGTTTAAGGCTATGTTGACAAATCCATCGCACAAAGGACATAGATCTAATTCTGCATGACCCGAGTCAACTCTAGCAGTGACTCAATAAATCCTTATTGAGTTAACATCTAATGAAAACTTGCTTCGGTCAACCTTTAGAAATAAAGCCCCATCCACAATTGTGTTGTGCATTAGTGAGTGATGACTCCCATCAAAGTCGCCGTCGTCAACAAAAATCTGTTGTGATTCCAAAAAAAAATCGATGAAAGAACAATATCGACATGTGTGTGGCAGTGACATAGAAGCATCCCTTGGCATATTGCAGATTCCATCTGAGTGAAAAAAATATTTTGAAAACGAATACGTACGTAAAGAAACCGTAAATGCGAGCGAATATTTTGAATAAATTGTCGAGCATCATCTTAAACATATCAAAACGTCTGCATATGCACGCATTCGCTATACATAATTCATCAAATACTGAATAACGTAAACTACCTAAATCAATTTTACCTTTAACACCATTTTATTAAATATTCAACAATTGTACAGATTAACATCATTGGAAAATTCTATTAAACATGAATGTACTATTGGCGAACAGGATGGAGAAATTGATTTGTAAATGATAAATTAGTTAATTTGATTTTACAAATCTAACTGTATGGGGTTAACCGATAGTTGAACTATGCAAATTAACATTAGATGAGAAAGGCCAGTGGGTGTGGTCAGGAAATAATATTAGGCAGTACTTTGGAGCAATCTTGTCTTGATTACAATTCAATAAAAGAATAAACAAAACCTACATAGATAGATAGATAGTTTATTACAATATTCGAAAAATACAGTTTGTCAATATTAATATAATATTTGCAATACAACACAAATATAAATTATACAAAAATATATACGACAATATACAACAATTAGGACAATAATGCACAACAAAACAACGCAATATTGCCAACAATAGAAACAAGAACTCTACAACCAATCACTCTCAAGAAATTCATCAACTGAGTAAAAACAGTGCTTTAACAAATATGTCTTTATTTTAGTTTTAAATCATTTGTAGTTAAACGAGCGAATCTGATTCGGTAGCTTATTATAAAATTTGTAATTAAGAGAGTTATTTTTAGATTTTGTTAGTCTATATTTTGGAATGATCAACAATACTTATAAAGAACACAGAACAACATTTAAATGTAAATAACCTGACATGGCAAATAATATGCACAAAAAAAGAGAAAAAAAAACAAACACAAGCACTGTTAGCTTAAGAATTAAAAAACATTATATTTGATCAGGTATGTTATTAAAAACATAAGAACCTGCAGATATAGGCGACTTCCTGAACATTGTAAGATTATATTTACCGACGTAAATGTCTCTATTTCTGGTTGAGTAGTTAAGAGTAGGTAGGTCTTTTTAACTCAGTCGAAACACATGAAGCCCTATTTTATATATATACACACAGGAATATATTATGTTTTCTAAACGTTTATCTACATGATTCCAAATGTTTCAAATTAAAAATAATTCGTACAATTCTCTTCTGCAGAACAAACACACATTGTACATCCACACTCTGACCCCACGCAATAACACCATACGACAATCACAATCTGGAGTATGAAAGTGCATAATAAACACACAAAAGAGCCCCTGTATTTAAAGTATTCCTAAGCACCGACACATCAAAGCACGCGCGGCTAAGCTCCGAACACAGTTGACCTATATGCTGAGATCAACTTAGGTTGTTTTCGTCCAACAATATACCCAGGAATTTTGATTTTTCAGTTCTTTTTATAGGATGTGAGTTTAGGTGTAAATTTAAGTCGAATGTAATATTTCTGAACATAATGTAAGATTTGTGAATTGTTACCTTATGTAACAAGCAATGCAAAAAAAGCCTCCCGCCAGGGAATTCGCGGGCATCTGGTGTTGGTAATAGGATATGATGGAGTTGTTGCTTCTCGTCCGGCCATCGTTTGGGAATTGTTTCACCAGGCATATTGCTTGCTCACACTAGATGTCGCCGAAAACATCTTGTTATAATGCAAGATGTTTTTCTGCGTTGTTTCGTTGATGAGACTGTGATGCAGAAATCACAGTTCACCCTACAAGACCCGATTGAGATTTTTAAAATTTTTCTCTTAACTCTTAAAATTTATAATAATTATTATCATCTAAAAATCGGTTTTACCAAAAAGATTAATTAAAATGATGTGTGGTTAACAAATTCCAGTGCAGTGGAACATCATTTACTCATTCTGATTAAACTCTAACACACCACCTAAAATCACCAATCAACAAGCATAATATAGATATTTCGGAATAGGCATACCCATAATATGATATATAGGAATGTATGAAAACGTTATTAATCCCCTGGAGGGATGATGGTGACCATAATGCAGAATGAGAATAACCTGTCCAATGCCTGCGAACTACAAATACACCAATAAATACGACCTTGTGGTCGACAGACACAGTGACTGTCTCTCTCGCCCCAGCCGACGCGGGTAATCTCTGTAAAACCGCAATTCGATATACGCGTAAATGGCTTATTATATCCTCTAAATAGCCAGCCAGCCGATACCGGTTATTCACAATTGTGTGGGTCCGGACATGATTTAGATTAAAACAGTTTGTGCAGTTTGTAACATTCAGTTTGCTGGAACTTTGATGTGGCCTGGTCAGCCCAGCATCAGTCCACGGAATCAAGAAAATTGTGAAATGAACAACTTTCAGATGCGAAAGCTGAATTCAGTCAAAGCGAGCTCCAACACTATTCCATTTAAGACTGGATCTATAATAGACGATATGTCCCCACAAAAGGAACAGTGTGTGAATTTGTAGTAGGTTGGTATATTTCTGCTATATTGAGCTACGTAAAAATATTAATAAAACGGCTAATGATCATTTTTATAGCAATGTTTTACGATCCTATATTAAAAATTGTCACACAGATAATGTTGCACAATCCCATATCATAACAATGCGGGTTCCATTCGTATATCTCGGTGTAATATGGATTCGGTAACACCTCTTACAAGCATTACAACTCTATTATACGTTATGTTAGGTATTATTAGGAAAATTTATTGTCTCATATCGGCCAACCGGACGGAAATCAAAACGACTTAGTCATTGGCGTGCGATAACATTTAGCAGAAGAATTCATATATATGCAATTGTTTTATATAATATATAGAAAATAGATTTCTCCAGCAAACAACTAATTTTATATTTTTATTCAGAATAAAATATGTTAATATAGGGTGGTCTATCAAAAATTTACCGTTACCTTCATTTCCTAACCAGGAGTAACTTTTAATCCTGATACAATTTCGGGATATTTTCCATAGCTTATACTGATTTAAATCCCTCGACAAAAATGTCATACTATGGCAACTTTCAGCACAATATCTTTATTTGCTACAGACAAATGACGGGCTAAGTACATTCGATTCTTAAATTATGTATTAAAATGTACATGAAAAATAAAATTAAGTGCACTTAAAATGTTGACTGTGGCATAATTATAAGTGGTACAAGCTTTTCACTGAAGGCCGAGAAAATATTAATGACGATCCTGTCCCACATTCCAGCACGTCAAGAACCAATGAAACCCTTGAGACAGTCAAGACAATTGTGAAGGAAAATCGTCAAATCACTATTAGAGAAGTTGCGATGCAGTTTATCCGTCAGCATGAAACGAGTAGAAGCGTTCAGGAGTGACGTCAATGACGATACAGATTTCTTCAAAAGAGACATGACTAGTGGCAAAAGATGCCAAATTATTCTAGACGAGAATACTAAACTTCAAGGATTATATCTGAGCCTAAACTTGAATTAGTTTTTTCACATATCAAAAAACTCATCACGTAAAGTACTAAACTGTTGTATGTTACAAACTTTGAATAAGATATCTATAGCTCAATTTTTTGAAGCAATGTTGAAATCATTTCTGTAGTTCAAAAGAGGATCAAAGTTGCAATACGGCAGTTCCTGAAGAGGAAAGAGAAGATGTGATTTATATGGTCTTTATATCTATGAGTGCTAGTTAGTTATCTTCAAAACCAAGGGAAGATCGACATTTTTTGGTCCCGTTTCATCAAATTTCGTTGTTAGATCAATTTCACTCAATAATTAAACTGCAGCTAGGGCATACCATTATGTTTTAAGAGGTATATTTATTCCAGTTCTCTTTGCGATAGTGTAGGGCATTTTTGACATTTATTTTCAACTGAATTTTTTTGTGTCAACCTTTGCCTGTTTATTAATTGCTGACGTTCGGTCTGATACGTTTTGTTGGTCCTTAAAATTAACTTATTTAGTCGACCATAAGTAATTATATACCATCAATCTTTTCTACATAAATACTCTTCACTTGTGAATGGAGTGTGGAATGTGGAAAGAAGGATGCGAAAAGATTAGCCTTTCCCTTTACTAACGGCCATTGTATTGTTTGAAACACAAAGTGGGGAAAATTTGGCAAACCCCCCAAATCATGATTTTGTTTTGTAATCTCTGGTCGTTTCATCTATACCTAAATAAGTTGAGAATATAAAATAAAAAAAATGTATCATCCTAGTCTACAATACCTTATAGTGGAAACACATTAGTAGTCTCACCTGTATACAGCAGTAGTTTTTCAAATTAATACAGCGACAGATTCCCCGTATAACTTTGAAACTAAGACAGCGAACATAAAGAAATAATTAACTAGCAACTCTAGAGATTCTATTATGTACATACCTACGTTCATGATATAACAGTATAGAACGGATTACAAAACTTTCTACAGTCGCGGGTAGAGGTTAATTAATTTTGAACAATGTGTTATTTCATTGAATTTCACACGGTTTAATTATTAGCTGAAGATAAATTAGAATCGTATGGAATAGTAGAAAATTGCAATTAGAAAAAATCTGTGTAGTTTTCATTTTACTAGCAAGTAAGTCGATTAGATGAATTTATTGTGTAAAATAAATAATGCTCCTTAAAAAACATTTGTTTAAATAATTATATCCCATAACTTTCATTATCTTATGCTGCGTTAAAAGCACTGAGGTCTTACACCTTCACGTCAAAGCTAGCATGGGAATGCAAACAGACCCTAAAGCAACTGGCAGCTCAGGGGAAAAAGATTACTCTGACATGGGTGCCAGGACATGAAGGCATAGAGGGGAACGAAGCGGCGGACCAACTTGAAAAAGAGGGCGCAAACGCTGCGTTCTGTGGCCCGGAACCCATCTTTGGCCTTCCAAAAAGCCATATAATAATAATAATAATAATAATGCAGTTTATTTGTAATCCCAAAATTAACATTAAAAATACAACAATATAATAGTAGCTACATAAAAATATAGTAAAACAAAAAATATGTCACATAATATCACCTAAAAATAGCTTAGCCAAGGATTACAAAATGGGTTAAAAGGCAGTTAACACTGATTTGAAATTTTAACCCAAGAACGCATAGTTACATACAAAAATAACATATCTAATGGTTGTGCACTGATGGCATATTTGTTATTACAATATTCTTCTTAAAACTAAACAAAGATATTTTCCTTTAATTGATTGACAACAATTAAAATCTAAGAGAAAAAAAGAGAAAAAAAAAACCACTCATTCCAACTCTACTCCTTATTAATGTGCTTGCAAATGTACAATCTGTTTCTTAAATAAATATTTTCGGTAGGCAATTCTGAAACCGGCCAACGACAGCTCTTTAAACGATGATGGAATTTTGTTATAAGTCACGTAAACAACAAATGAAAATGATCTCAAAAAAATTGCGCTGCGATGCGGTGGGGGAGACAGCAAGCCTTTAAATCTTAAATTTAATGTATGAACATCCGATCGAAAACTTATTTTATTGTAAAGATACGGAGGATGCTTTTTAAGAACAATGGAGTGAAACAAACAGGATGCATGCAAACTACGTCTAGATTCCATGTCCAGCCAATTAATATTCGCAAGCTTGTATGACACCGGATCAAATTTCCTGATACCATAAATGTAACGTAGACAGCATTTTTGAACTTTTTGGATTTTGTTTTTGTTAACTACAGTCAAACAAGGGCCATATATTACATCTCCCTAATTAAAATGGCTAAGAACCAATGAATCACACAACGTCGTTTTCAGTTTTACTGTAAGCAAATGTCTATGAGGATACAACATTTTCAAGTTCATGTAGGCCTTACGCAGACATTCCGTGACATGACCATCAAAACGCAAATCCGTATCCAAATACAAACCAAGATTTTTTGCTGCTGATACACAAGGGATAGGTTTATTGTCTATAGCAATATTTAGAGTGTCCCCAAATTGCATCTCTGTTCTTGCCAAATATTAACAAAAATGATTTATTTGGGTTTATTGTCATTTGATGTTTTTTAGATATATTTAGTAATTTATCCAGATCCTCGTTTATGCATTGACTGGCCCCAGCAACATCTTGACAATGAAAAGAGAACCTCACCTATATATGAAGGAAGAACTTCGGAGATGGGAAAAGGAACAACTTAAGCCCTACTGGAGAAACACTCCAGGCCTAAGACAATCAAAAAGGTTTATCAAACCTTCAGAGGCCAACGCAGGGAAGCTTATCCAACTGGAGAGAAGCGACCTAAGGCGAATTACAGGCCTTTTTACGGGACACCACCCAGTGAAGTACCATCTCAAAAAGATGGCCTAACCGAGGACGACACTTGTCGGTTTTGCGAAGACGCAACAGAGACAACAGAACACGTGCTCTGCGAATGCATGGCACTTTTCTGCAAAAGGCTAAAACACCTTGGAGGGGTGACCCTAATACCCGACGAGGCAAGGAATTTAGCCCCCAGAGAAATCACCAACTTTATGAAACGTGTGGGACAGCTGGGCAATTTATAGATTAGAGTCATTCACAAAAGATCTTCTGCAGGTCGAAGTGAGGGGACGCCAAACCGCCTAAACGACTCCGAAAAACAATCTACAATCTTCATTATCTTATTCAGGTCGTTAATCTTTGAACTATCGTCGATTAACCGAGTTGGTTCTGGAAGAAAAGTAAACAGTAAAGAAATTTAACACTGCGCAGTTTTAAAGTTGCTGACTAGGCAAGGAACAATTATGGAAGATATGTCGGCAGTTTTTCTTGGAATCTTGATTATTTACGAATCACTGGAAGAAAACTCATTTTTAATATTATGCATGACCATTTTGGCATAGCTGAGATTCCTCACACCATACCGCAAAAACAACAGCGGTTCGAATTTCCTCGTGCGTTTTTGGACCTATGTAATGAAGATAAGGATAGTGTGATGAAAAAAGCATTCCGTGGAAGAAATTTACAAGCGTTGAATCAATGAACGAAGCAGTTTCGTCGTATATTTCGGCGAAAGATACAACATTTTTTATGAACGTATACATATATTAATAGATAGATCTGAGAAGTTTATCAGTGTTGAAAAAGGAGAATTATAGGTATCCATTTGCTACCCTATCATACCGTGGAATGAAAACACTCACAAGCAAGTCGGCAGATTTAAAAAAAAAATTGTTTACGTGCCCTCAGGGGAACTTTGGAATTAATTAAAAACACTGTAGAACAGCAAGACTAACTTGACACAATCTTTATTGTTAGGCCTGTAGAACTTTTTTTTGAGAATTCGTTAATTTCTTTTTTGTATCTGTTTATTTTTCTGCTGCTACACCGGAAAAATAGAGGGAAATTAGGTTTACGTCCCTATAGGACTGACATTGTTTTATTGCTTGCCAGTAGCATATATACAGCTGGCAACTGTACCTATAGAGATGAACTGAATAGGAACAAAAAAAAAACGAAAAAACAAAGGATATAGAGAAAAAATTCGAGAAAAGAAAACTAAATAATTGTAGGTATTTGCAACAAAAAATACTAGTAAAGCAATTTCGGTATTTTGTCGTGAAGTAAATTTTCTATTTGAATAAACAAAAAGGGATTAGTCATACAGGCTGGCTTAACGACAAAATGAAACGAAAGGCTTTTTGGAGTAAGTTTTCGGGAAATTCTTACATTTTTTGTGAGGAAAAACTGAAATGCTTGACTACACAATTCGGATATATATGCTGTCAGAATTGCTTATCTGTGAATCTTTTAACATTTCTTTATTTCTATCTCCATGAACGTAACTTGTATGTGGAATACCTAAACATTGTTGATGCAAAATCTGGCCTGATTTAGAATCCCTCTTAGTATTGTATTAAATCCGTTTCAGTGGCATTTTAAATCAGGCACTTTTCAAGTTACCAGAACTTTCCATGACATCATGTAAATTGGGTACCATCCGGTATAACATGAATGCCACAATCCAAAATCCCATGTAGTGCTAGTTGGTATAGTTATACTTATATGTAAATCAATAAATACTCAATAGTTCCTCTATATAGCGGCATATAAAGTTTAATTTTGCATGGCAAATTCCAAATAACATCGCATTGAACACCATCGAATGGTGTACCTATGCGTCGTCAAGGGGTTTGAAACTTTATCTCTTACCCTGAGTACATAAATTCCAACTATCTCACTTACTCTTTTGTACCGCAGTAGACTCCACATGATGGCATATACTTATCTCTGTATCTACATTATAATATTCGCCGTTCTAAATCTTGAAGTATTCTTATTCTTTTTAGGATACCACTCATCGATAGTTCAAGGAGTTGTCGATAACTGTCTATATTATGCAGAGCGATTTTCGTATGAATCTTAAAATACGGCGGCATGGTAGAATGTTTCGGCTTGCAGTGCTCCTACGATTTTGAGTTTTTAGGTGTCCTGTTTCACTGTGCTACGGTTTTATTGATTGTTTTTTGACACACAAAGATACTATGACATAAATCTGATTGATATAATCAAAATTAAATATATGGTCGGTATATCCAGTCTGGTCCAACGCCACTGACATAATTTCGGGTAGACGCGTACTCAAGCTTAGATCTTACCAGAGCACAATACAAATTAGTTATACATTCAATATCACTAAAATCTTTGGTAACACGAAACAAAAAGCCAAGCATGCGTAGTGCATCTCGGGTAATACTTTGAATATGATAATTAAATGACAATTCAGTGTCGATGTAAACTCCAAGATCCCTGACAACATCACAACACTCAAGCGCAGTGTCACTTAGCTGACAGCGATATTCAAAAACAGTTTGCGATTTCGAAAATATGACAAACTTACATTTATTAATATTTAAAGGCAATTTATTATAGTTACACCAATCTTCAAGCTTAGATAAGTCGCGCTGCAACAATACGCAATCCGAAGTGTCTCGAATAACACGATACAACTTCAGATCGTCTGCAAACATCAAATGGTTGCTTGTAAGTTCCTGGGATATGTCATTTGAAAATATTAATGGTGCCAAACAGCTGCCCTGAGGCCCTCCACTGGTGGGTGTGAAAGTTTCCGATTTATGACCATTGTATTCGACATAGTGTTGTCGATCAGACAAGTAGGAGGCAAAAAACCCAACCTCGACATTTTCCGTAGAACAAGCGAATGATCCAGCTTATCCAAGACCTTTGAAAAATCTGTATAAATCGCATCGATCCGCAGACCCTCCCCGAGGGTACGAAATACATCCTCTAGAAAACAGGTTAAGTTGGTTACTGTAGAGCGACCTGGGAAAAAAACGTGTTGCTTTGGATCAATCAGATGCTTAATTTGAGTAAATATTTTTCGGTGTAATGCCGCTTCAAAAACCTTCGAGAAGTTGGGTCTATTTTAATAGAATATTGATATAATAGTAAGTAGCTCAGAGGTACAAGGCTGTTACGTCCAACTATTCCGTTTTGATCATATTTTTAGAAACAAACGTTGCTTTTACATAATAATTCTTAATTTATTAGTCTTTTTCGTTACACAACAAAATCTACTTCTCCGAAATACCAACTAATTGATATTTAATTTGGATTCGCAATCAAGAGGAAATCAAATTAACCATTCCTTTAAATAAAAGCAATTTGAACCAGGAACAACCCCCTAAAAACGTCTCAATCTAAATGAAATGTTTTCCACACCTGTACATCCAAAACTCTCCCTCTCGTTCTCTCCAAAAGCATCATCGCCCCCAGGAGAGGGTAAAATCTGTGTTGTATAAAGTGTATATATGGTCCTCCTTATTCTGAAAACATATACTTAGGCAGGTAGTTACTTACTCTTGTGCTTGTATAGCTTTCGGCACAGATTAGCACCTCGGGGGTTACTTTTCTTAATTAAATTAGATGAGGGCGCGTTTTCTCTTTTCCTTATTATAGAATTTCGTCGTTCTCTATATACCTCGTTGCAAACCGTGGAGTTAATTTTATTCAAACGACCATGGACCGGCATCGGAAATTATTATGTGATTTTACATGTCTTCTGTGACGGGTCTTGCAAAAGGAAAGAGCTTCTTACGAGTTTTTGATATCTAGTTGGATTTCAGATGACGGGCGTATAGAGATTAGTTCAATGAATACGTGGAATGGCCCTTTGCTAAGAAGCGCAATGAGACAGTTACACGTCCATCGACAGATATGGCTCTTCTCATTCAAAAGAACTTAAAAATCACAAATCCCAGATGATTCTCACCTAAACCGTTGTACCTACAGTAAATCCTTCAACAAGGATGTTATTTCACATTGAAAGCTGAGACGCATCCAAAACGTATTTAACATTTTATCTCAATTTCAAAATAGACAATATAACGTTAACGATGACGATAGATGCGTGTGTAACAAATATGCATGAAGTTTCTTTGATCACTCAGAAACAATGTGCGGCAACTATTGAAATGATGCTGAAAAATGGTCGACAGTGACACGCATTCTGGAAGACTGTTGGGCAGAAAAACGGAGCCACCGAGTCCCAATGTTTGCATAGTTGATTTTTGATTCATTGATTTCTTCAAGAAACCTGTTGTCAGCATGGCTATATCGGTGCACAATTTTCGCATCTTGCCAAATATTGATGATTTCATTATCTCTCTATTAATCTAGAATCATTTTATTTCTACTTGCAACTAAAAAATTGTTCAAAAGCTTAAATTCTGTTGTAAAAGCAAACATGACTATAAGAAATCACAATTAACAAAAATATTACAGCCAAACTGTTCAGTTAATATACGTTCTGCTTTTTACCAACGCAATATTCTTTCCACTTTTTTTATAATTATTTTTGTATGTGCATAGTTTTTCTTTTGGCCATGCTACACACACATACACAGAGTAAATCTACGATGGTCTGACAAAAGATGAAAAATGTCCGCTTTTGGCACAAAGACGTACAAACACAAAAATGATGATAAATTCATTTCTGTCTGGTTCCTGCTCCAAACCAGAACTGCTATACTACTTCTGCATCTATCTGGCTCTGGAATAGAGAATATTTTATGGAATGGAATGGAAAAAAATGAATATATTTATTGTCTGTGTGTGTATGTTTCCAGCATCAGTAAAGAATATCATATTTATGTTATATTTAAAATGTATTTGCTATATTTTTATATTATGATAAAGTAAGTGACAGTACAGGTGTTGTGCCAATTTAAGTAATACCAATAGGTAAACATATTTAAGAAAGATGATTATAATAATAATAATTAAAAGTCTAGGACGGACGTGGAATTTGGTTAGTATTTTCATGGGCCAGTTGACACGAGCTGTCCTTTGAGCTTCGATCAAGTTCCGTGTGAACTAAGCCAAACTCATTATCTTATGTCTTTGCATTTAAATATTGTAAATTGATAAGAAGTTTCAACATTGTAGTTGTTTTATCAGGAGGAATACAATAATAAGTACAATTGGTAAATGTTAAATTGGAAGAAGAGTTTGCTGAAGTTGGCGGATTGTTAATTTCCACTGTTGAAGAAATTCCTCGCATGGTGTTGATTATTTCACCATGGCGTTCTTGGTTAATATTCAAGTACGGTTTAATTGAATTAGAGCTGCTATGTCCTGTTATTTTTATTAATTGCTGTTCAGGAATTCCTTTATTTGCCAAATGGCTAACTGCAGTTGATCTGTTGGAATGATTGGATATCTTTTTACACTTAGTGTCCAAGCCAATAGCTTGCGCAGATGATTTGGTCCACATATTAATTGTGTTCTTGCCTACCGGTATATTGTCAAACCATGTGTCACTTTCGGATTTCCAGAAATGATTGGGTCTCAAGAATAGGCGACTGGAAGTAATATTTTTCCCCCTTTTGGACAATAATTTATGGAATAACCGAACAGGGCATGCACTTTCGTTTGCAATATTTGGAACAAGCCACTTACTATTTGTACAACTTTTCGATCTTCCTTTGCATGTTTTACTGAATATTGGATTGTATTCAATTCTGTTGGTTGGCATTCCACCATTATTTTTTTCAATCGTAAATTAATCTATAAGGCAATCAGCTGGTTCACCACTTCGCCAAGCTAACTCAACAGCTACAATATGGTAAAAAATTTTTAGTAAACCTTCTGGTGTACATTCATCCCATAATCCAATGATTCTAGCTTGAACTCAAATTTGATGAACTGCATTTTCGTTTGTTTGGATCCTCCTGTAATCTTTTACGTTTTGCATCTCGCGCATTTTGGCATATCACACTGGTAAACCGGTCGAATACAATTTTGAAGTCATTGAAGTATTTTTCCTGGAGTAGCCTACTCGTAGTATTCCAAATTGTTTTTATAGTTGCTTCTTTATATTCAGTTCCGTCAATATATTAGCCAAATTATGCAAACTCGTTTCAGCATTCAGTTCGTATTCTCTGGTCGCAGAAAACTCGAGAAATATTTTCCATACATATTTTTTTTGATTTGATTGTATTTTTTGGTATATTATTGGATATAAAATCATTAATTGTATCGTTAGATGCAATACCAAATCTTCGCGACATTTTTAAACCAGTTGTCAGTTTGACGTTTAATTAATTTTTAATAAAAAAAAACACCACATGTAGGGTATTATCGCTGTAATCCAGAGGTGATTGGATGAAATTTGACACATTACTTAAAATTAAGTAATTTGATTGGTTACTATATTTAGTAAAAAATTATCCTATATACCTGCAATTAAACCCTATCGAATTTTCATTTTAAAATTGTGTTCTTTAAGTTATGTACTACAAAACAACTGTCTTACTCTGTAGATTCATCCCAAAAATGTTTTATCAATTTTAGCAGGAATGTACTTATGTATATTCAATGTTTTACAATATTTTCTCTAAAAATATTCTTCTTATGCTCCTCAAATTTCAATCGCTCTATAGCAGGTAAAACATGTAAAATTTCTACTATTAGAAATTCCAACCAACTGCATGCCAATAATAAAATATCATAATATAAAGTAAATAGAAACAGAACAACAAACATTAAATTAGATACTTTGCCTATTTAGATTTGTATATTATGTTGGTGTACGTACCGTACCGATATAATATTTGTATGTAGATATGCAGCAGCAAAATACAATAAAACCATTACGTTTTACGATATGAATTTATTATATCGCAATTCCTGTGCAAATCGTTTCCAATACCAATTTATATTTTTTCTTTATTTACTACTTTCCCTGGGGCAACTGTTATTGTTCCCAAATTGGTTTAGTAAAGTTCTATTACTTGTTGAAGATTTTCTTATATGCGAGGGGCGTTTATTACTTGCTTGCGCGGAACAGAGTATCAAGGTATATACTATACTACTGATATACTGTGAAGCCATCCATTTTTATTTTTAAGTTATAAAATTGTTTTGGCTATAGCATATCATTGTCGACCTGGACGTGATGATATTATTGTTGATTTTTTGAAATGGGACTAAGGGTCATGGGACACAACATTGGAAAGGTTATTGAATTGTATCTTCAGTGATATAAAACTTAACATAATTATTTTTACAGGATCTACATAAAAAATATTTATGTTAAAATTAAGGAAATTTACAATGCAGTAAATTAGTTACTAACTTTGTCCAATATGAAAATTAAAAACTATTTATTTTTTGTGCTTTCTGCTATCTACCTATATTGATATTTTTGTGAACAACATAATTTTCGAGTCTCTACCTAGAAAGGGAATTCTTGGACAAACCAAGCCATAAAGGCTTTGGTATTGTTTAAGTCACGTACCGGCCAGCTGTTACTTCTGCCTTTCTATAATTGGAAACAGTCAGTCAACAGCATCTAAAGAGTCTACACTCTCTCGCCAACCTTTAAACAACACTCTCCTGTCAGCAACTAAGTTAACACTCTCCCACCAGCCTCGGACTAAGAAACCACTCTGCGTTATAAAAAAATAATCAGATTTGTACGTACCGCAATAAGTATTTTAATTGCAATTCTAAAATAAAAATCAGCCTGTCAGACTATTTTTCTTAAAAGTCGAACATTCTCAAAATTTGTGAAACACAGTTTGTGAACTGTGTTTCACCCGGCATATTGCCTGTTCACGCTAGATGTCGCCAAAAACATCTCTCTCTCAATCAATTCTCGTGCTAGTATAAGCTCTTTGTAAATGTTGGAAATTTGGGTCACACTGCCTGCCGATCACCACTGATCAGTCGTGGATCGACGAAACGACCGTCTGGTGAAAGTATGGTAGTGTGAAACAAATTTCCAACATAACTTAAAGTCTTGTTGCTCTATGTAACAAGCAATTCTTAAATTCTCAAAATAATTAATTTATTCCATAGTTTCGACTCTCACTGTTTATACCTTCATAATATTATACCGAAACTGCTTCCTTTACTTCTTCATTGCTCATAAATGTCTTACCACGGAGACGATATATTGTAAGAATGTTGATATATCACAAATAGTATCAACTTTTAGGTTAAATCGAATATTAAATGACCGCAAAGAAATTCATAGAAGGATTTACGCGACACTTAGCTATGGAAAATTATCCACGAGTTTAATCATTTTCTGACTCGCGAAGTTCATGAAAGTCGTCCGAAATCAGTTGTCGAATCGGAAAACATTAATGCTGTGCAAAAACTGATCACGTAAGATTGTCATGTAACATACTGCGAAATTGCAGCAAACTTAGGCATTAGTTGTAGATTGTTTTATCAGAGTCGTTTAGGCGGTTTGGCCTCCCCTCACTTCGACCTGCAGAAGATCTTTTGTCAATGACTCAGGCATTAGTTACACCAGCATGCATAAATTATTACATGAACATTTAGCTGTAAAAAATTTAGTTCTTCTTCGATCCCACCCAATTTGGTGAAAGCTTAAAACGATGCGCGTGTGAATTGGTGCAACCAAATGCTCAAAAATTAGAATGGCGCTACTTCAGAAAACTTTTATAAGATTGTAACAGGTGACGAATCATGGATATATGCGTATCAGCCGGAACGTAGGGAGCTGCCGGCTGTATGAGTGTTTAACATGAGCCTTCAACAAAAGTGGTTCGTGATCGAAGTCCTTCAAAACAAATCGTCGCTTTTTTTTTCAGGGAAACTGATTATGGGGTACCTTTGGAGGTACGTAAAACGCTTCATTTTGATTGGTACAAATCAATTTGCCGAAGTTATTAATGAACTCAGTAAAACAAATAATCGTTGTTGGATCATTTTTCATTATTTATGCGAGCGCTCACACATCTCGTGAAACAATGGAATATTTGAACGCTCAAACAGTCGAAATCATGGGTGATCTGTTGTGTAGTCCTGCTTTGGAGCCCAATGAACTCATTTTATTCCCAAACATCAACAATAAATTGCACTGAGAGCGATTTTCTTCGGCAGAAGACGCATCTTTCTGGAGCAGATTGGAAAAAATGTTATAATAAATGGTCCGAACGCATGAAAAATTGTAATAAAGGTGAATATTTTTGAAAACAAGAAAGCAACTTTCAATGAAAAATTATTGTTTTTTGATTATCATACTCAAAATATAAATTGAGGCCCTCATGAACAGACAATTATGGCCATTGGCCATGATTGAACTGAAACTCGCCCAATATAAAAAAAATAAAGGCCTTTATTATTATTACTATAATATTTAATTGAGCGCAGAAAGGTTGCATAATAAAAAATTTTTTTTGGTCAATGTGAGTCTGAATGAAATTGCAACTTAAAAAATCAAAAACAGCTTTTTATATCATTGTATATCGAAGTCTAAAAATTGTATTGTGCATTGTTCTTGATTAGCAACACAACGTTTCGAGTAAATTGGAATATTTCATTATTTAATAGAACAATATGGGTGAGACGTTATGGCGAATAAAGAATCAAGTTTGTCACACAGTGCCATGCTGAAATAAACTCTCAACCTCTTTGTATTTCTTGAATATTTGTGCAGAGTATTTATTGTCACTCTGTAAATTTAAACAAAAATCTCTCTGGACTCGACGAGCGACTCGAGCACAGCGGCAAAACTAAATTATTCAATGCTTCAGTTAACTCTCTGAAAATGTTCTGCCTTGTTTTAGCTAGCTACATTAGCTTAAGACACACATACTATAATGTATAATATATTATACAGTTTTAACTTTACAAGGTATTCTAAATTTGAAGCAATTCTTCATTTCATTAATTAACATTATTGCATTGCATTAATATTATTGTGCTTTTCCCGTAAAGGGTTAAATAGACCAACGAGTAGGTACGGTTTCATATAGCTCGTCTTTAGTTTGTGCGAGAACGTAAAACCAGGTCAAAATGGACAGTTTGAGATGTAGAGGATAAGAATAATATTAGAGAGAGGTACGCGTACGGTCATTATAGAGCTTTTTTTTTATAGAGGGTCTGTCCACTGTCCAAGCATCTATTAATCATTGGGAAAAATCCAGTGAAACAATAAATCAATTTGGAGTTTCTATATTATATACGTCAACATAATTATTTGATTAGCACAAGATTCCTCAATAAATAATAAAACGAAAATTTTATTTAGCTTTTTTTCGGATCAAATTAACTATACTTACTTAAGCAAAATCTAAAATATAATTTAAGTGATCCGATGTTAAGGAACTTCATTAAAGTATTAATATAAGGTAAGGTGGGGTAAGAGCATTTTTGGGGCAAGTGCAGTATTCTCAACTTTTATTCAAGTTTCGTAGCGAAAGGTACGGCCATCTATGAAGACTGACTCAAACGAATATGCCCAACTTAACCCAGCCATTTCTGTTTTCCGTTGTGTGAGTAACACGTTCCTGAATTTTAATGCGCATTTGAACTTGATACTCGAATTGGTATTTGTTTTTTAATCTATAAACATCAGTGAATTAATGCATCTTTAATTCGTAATTTTTGGTGGGTAGGTATGTTAATTAAGCTGTTTTTCTAATATTATTGTATTTTCGTAGTTGCTAACCTAAATTGTTGTTTTTGATTACATGACGCACTTGCCCCGTCTATTTTCTCTAGTGGGGCTAGTGCAGTCACTTTCAGCGGGGCAAGAGCTCTATACAACGCACTTGCCCCATGCAGCACAAAATACAATGGTTGTCCAGTAAGCCGGAATGTAATCCCCTCAGAAATTTATGATCCGATTGCATTAAAAAAATGGAAATTTCAGAGGGTTATATTAAATGGAAGTGTATATTTTAGTTCTTTCTTGTGGCGATCGTTTGGATATGTAGTTCCTGCTGTTTGTTTGGCAGCAAAATCTAATCTTTGTTGTGTCTGGCAGGAGAATCGACAGGCTGATCTCATCGCCGAAATGGCATCAACTTTTACATTTCCGCAGGAACGGGATCAGTCTGTGCGAACAACGCCAAATAAATCGCTGAATGTAGTGCCAAATCCTGCCGTCCTATTTATAACTGCATTTTGTTTCATAATTTAATATATTTCTTTAAAAAAATTCGTAGTGACTATCTTGGTGCGAACTACATACTTAAATTAACATGATTTATGTCCGCTTTTAAAAAGAAAATCCAGTTCAAGAACAACAAAAAATCCAATGAACAATACAGGTGTCTTCAACAAGCAGCAATTACAGAAGAATGCCAAACTCATTTATGAGTATATTTGGCCCAGTATAGCTATTTCTCCTCCGATATACCGAATTCTATTACAAAAAATATGCCTATAGAGACATACTTTTTGAGCACGTTCAAAATAAATTCCGCTTCCATCTAAATCCAATAAAAATTACTGACATAGCATGTACCTATTGGAATGGTCCCTCTGTCTCATCGAAAACGACCAACTCCCAAATTGTCTTTTTCCCATGTTTCCTGTTAACTAACCTCTGCTGTTCCGGTTAAACGTGACACTTAATTAAATAAAGCCACAAATTTATAGTTTCTACGTTTTCTGTCCTTACTATATGGTGTCGGGGTATATTTTTATATAGAGTGGCGGAAATAATCATCTTTGCTTAATCGTACCCGATGCAAGAAAAATATATTTTTAAAATAGACAGGGATCGGCACCGCATACTCCTGCGGAACTTTATTTCCCTTTTTAGAGAGAAAAAATGTTTTAAAAAGATATTTAAATAAAGTTGATATTCTTTAAATCGTGAAGGTTTATTTAGAGTAGAGCGTTCTTTATATTAAAAATAAATAATCGGATCGAACTATGTAGTAACTAAATATCCAAATTGAAAAACGATTTTTACTAAGGAAAAAAGAAAATGAGAAAGAAAAAAAATGTAAGAAAAAATTGTAAAGATTTGCGGTACATAAACTGTGCCTGGTGTAATATAAAGTTGCCTCCAATTCAGTTGATACAATTTTTTGTTCCGCACTTTTCGGTTGAAGAGTCAAAGAAGCAGTCAACGGAAAATCGCTTTATTTATGTCTGTCTTGAACAGCATTGATGATTGCTAACTCCTCTTTCCTTTTCAACTTGTTTTAATCTCTTTAATTCCCCAGTTTGTTTCCTTCGCATTGGCAGCCAATAACTTCGTAATTTCGAATGACTAAAAAAACGAGAAATTTTAGAAAAAAATATATGAAAATTACTGTATTTCTCTTTGTTTGGGTAATTTCCAAACTAGTCGAGTATTTCAGGAAAACCTGTGTGTATGACGGTCTATAAATCCAATTTCGCCTAACCCAAGGTTTCCATCCGTATACTTTTTCATAAAATTTTGCATGTACTCTGTAGTTATACTGCTGGTATATTTATGAAGAAGTACGAGTACGGTGTAAGAAGCTAATACTTATTTACTTTATATGTTAATGCCAGGTCGTTCTAATTTTCTTGTTCACTCACCAGATGTGCTGAAAGGAACGCATCGAGAGAGCCAATTTCATATTTTATGTGTAGATTCAAACAGTGGCGTACTCTTTGCATAGTGAGCATATTTTTTTTTAAAAATATTTTTATACAAACAATCCTTTTGGATAAATTATGCATCAAATTTTTGTTAAATAACGTTTCGCTGATCATCCTATGAGTTTAACAGCATTCGCGTAAAGTTGCTCTGAAGATACTTCAAACAAACTTGATTTAGACGTTTTTTAAAAAGGTTGTAGCTCGATGTTATAAAATCAGCATCAACGGAATTATATAATGAATAATAACTTTATTGTCATTCAAAAAATTGTACAATCTTATAGACAAAGTCAATTCATAATACTTATATAAATAAAAACAAATTTCAATAATAGTATCTAACATTCTACAAAAAACCAATAAAAATAAAAATGACAAACATTAAAAAATACACATACCTATATACATTATATTAGGAACCAAAAAAAAAACAAAACAAATACAACAGATGAGAGAATAATTTTACCAGGTGTCTGTAAAATAATCCTGGAGGGAATAGAAAGCCTTCTCTAAAAGAACTCGCTTGACTCCTCCTCTAAATTTTTTATAATTTTCCATCGCTGTCAATTGTGGTGGTAAATGATTATACATTTTTCGACTCTCATAATTAAGTGATTTTTTGAACAAAGCAGATATCGGTATAGGCAAGTGCACCCTTTGAACCAATCTCGTGGGATAAGTATGACCAGGAGGAGCTATGCCTGTGATATTTCTTAAATTTTTGTGAATAAGGCAAACAGTCTCTAAGATAAAAAGCGATGGAAGCGTCAGTTTTCCGATCTTTATTAATAACTGTCTACAGCTAACACTAGCATCAACTCCGGACAAGTAACGCACAGCCCGCTTTTGTAGTACGAAAATACTTTTAAAAAGAGTCTGGCTACAGGTACCCCAGAAAGCTATGCCATATCGCAGATGAGCCTCCACTAAAGAAAAATATACATTTCTAGCAACCCTCAATCCCATCGCCCATGACACAACCCTTAAAGCATAGCAGCCAGATGAAACCCTCTTACCCAATTGCTTAATATGTTCTTCAAATTTAAGCTTTAAGTCAATATGGACTCCCAAAAACTTATCATGCCACAGAAGTGTTGTGTCGTCCGCAAACAGTGTAAACTGTCCCCTTAATTTAATAGTAGTAATATCATTTATATACAAAAAAAAGAGAAGAGGGCCTAAAACGGAACCCTGTGGCACTCCGCAGGCAACATCCATACTATCAGAAACACTATTTCGATATCTAACCAGTTGCCTACGGTTGGTCAAATATGAGCGGAACCAGCTCAAAGGTCTTTCCTCAAACACCATAAAATTCGAGCTTCCTAAGAAGAATACCGTGATCCACGCAATCAAATGCCTTGAAAAAGTCGCAAAATACTGCGGCAACAGCTCTACTGTTATTAAGCTGTGAATAAACATTTTCGAGAAAGGAGAATATAGCATCTGTTGTGCCTTTTGATGGCTGAAAACCGAACTGTTGGGTCGTGATTATGTTGTTTACTTGGAGAAAATTGAGGAGTCGCTTCTTGACAAGTTTCTCGATTATCTTAGAGAAAGTCGACAGCAATGATATTGGCCTGAAATTTGATGGATCATTGCTATCGCCACTCTTATATAATGGTATCACCATAGCGGTTTTAAGACAATCAGAAAATATACCTCTTAAAAATGACAGGTTTATTGGATCTATCAAGGCTCTGTGTGCTGACAATGGTAAATTTTCTATGAGTTTTTTCGCAAATCCGTCTATTCCACAGGAATACTTATTTTTTATGTCACGGATTATTTCAATCAGCTCTGTAAGTTCGACAGAAGACAGACAAAACGGACTACCATTTAACTGATCTCCCAGATAACTCAAAGCATCATGTTTTGTTTTAATGGAACTTCGAAATGCACACAAATGTGATCGGAAAATTTCCGAACAAAGCAGTATGTTAACGCATTTGATTTTGTATGACTTTACAATAATTACCCAAGATCTGGATGATGTCGTCATCAAAATCACTGGGTTTCCCCTTTTTAACTAATATGAGACTTTACAAAGTGAATTGGCTTTTTACTTTGTTAGATGTTAAATAGATGTCAGATTGAACAAGTCTCTCTTCAGTAACGTTGGATTTTTGTATATTATTATTTATGAAATTTTGCACCCAAACTCCCTAGAGTGTAAAAAGTGAGTTAAAAAAGTTATTTAAAATTTATGTGCATCGGTGTTAATATTGAAGAACAATAAAAATTAAATTCTGACTAAATCCCACATGATTGTTAAATTAATACTACTTTATGTAAACCTGTACATGAAAAATTCTATTGATATTACACGGTACAATTAAACATACAAATAAAAAATAATTTCGTGGCATAGCGGAAAAAAATGACTGGTTTTACCTTCACAAGGGATTTTGTTGAATTTAGCAGAGCATCAGTCTAATTCATTTTTTCATTTATATTTTTACGGACACAAATAATTCATTTTATAATTAAAAATACAGTCCATTATTTATACGACTTTATGGTGGTGAAAAACGTTAAAATTCTCCAACAATTGATGTGGCCCGAAACACGATTTTCCATTGCTTCGTTCTCCACTATTTCATTTGGGAGAGTTTCTACACACTATACGCTAAAAAAAATTGATATAAAGACGGGTATAACCATTTTGGTCTAGTGGCTAAGCGCGCTAGACTTGAGCAGACTGTCCCAGTATTGAGTTCGTTTGAAGCCTGGACCCGCTGCATGTAGCTGCTCACCCGAGTAAAAATAAAAAAAATCACTGGATGATGGCTAAATTGCCTAAGATGCAGAAAGCCAATAAAAAATATCAATTTTGAAGTCCCCAGACACGATTAAGACCATTTCTAGATGGAAGTCTGCCTGTGTGTTTATGTGGCTGTATGTGTTTTTCCATGATACCGCTTAAACGCTTCAAATAATTGAGCTAAATTTTGGTATATGAGCTTGGGGGAATCCTATGAGGCACCCATTAGTTTTTGGTTGAAATCGCTTTAGCCCTGTAATAGGGGTGGACACAAACATCATTATTTGAAAGCATTTTTTATCTTCTTTACAGCAGTAGGTAACTTTGCCTCCATCATTCTCGAGAAAATTGCGTTTAAAAGTTAGAAATATGTTGTACGGCGACCACGGTGAAGTCAATGCAATTTGGTTTCATTTCTTTTACCGTCGACCGTAGCTTTGGGCGATAAGGTATGAGTCGGTCTATTTTATACCTATCTCAATTCTGGGGAAGACACTCCTCGAAGGTGGTGCGTACTACAAAAATTCCAATTTTGCCAAAAAAATATCCTTCTCGGAAGTAAACTACTTGACGTATGCAAGATATTAAACACATTTTGTGTGATGCGATGAATTTGCAGTTCTGTAGCTACCTAATATTTCATAAAGACGAAAGCTAATAAAATAGTATATAATGAAAAAAAGAATTAAGCTTAATAAAAATTTCACTTATCAAATAATAAAACTCTATATGCATCGGGATAAAATAAAAAAAATGTAATAAAACGGCTTTTCTCTTTCAAGGTATATTCAATTTTTGCACTTTTCCTCGACTTTACTATTATACTTATATATTCTCTTCCTACTTTATAATGACTATACAGATATTTAAATTAAAATGCGTATATACCTACACACTACTAAAAGCAAGCAACGGTTTACGAGTAAAACTACTTACCAGGACTTGTACTTGTATTATATCTGAATAATAATAATACCTACTATAAGCATCCTTCGAACGAGATGAAGCTTTGCTTTGAAAGCTCTTTTTTGTTTTCTGCAAGTCCTATACTTACGCGAATAATAAAAGAAATTTAGAGATAACGTCTCTATAAAGAAAATTGTTGAAATAATATCAGTTAATGATGATATCGTTTTAATAAAGCTAACGTTGGGAGGGTAATACGAAAATATATAAAAAAAATATTTACTTAATATTTTTTTAATATTAAAAAGCCGCTGGTCTTTTCATGTTTAAGATTGAACTGGCTAAGGTATTTCAAACCGGTAACAATTATGCACTTTTCAACGACTTGTCTGATATATCGCCATTTTTCAAATCACAGCAACTTTATGCCAAGCCATATGAAGGAAGAACTTCGGAGATGGGAAAAGGAACAACTTAAGTCCTACTGGAGAAACACTCCAGGCCTAAGATAATCAAAAAGGTTTATCAAACATTCAGAGGCCAACGCAGGGAAGCTTATCCAACTGGAGATAATCGACCTAAGGCGAATTCCTAACCGAGGACGACACTTGTCGGTTTTGCGAAGATGCAACAGAGACAACAGAACACGTGCTCTGCGAATGCATGGCACTTTTCTGCAAAAGGCTAAAACACCTTGGAGGGGTGACCCTAATACCCGACGAGGCCAGGAATTTAGCCCCCAGAGAAATCATCAACTTTATGAAAAGTGTGGGACAGCTGGGCAATTCATAGATTAGAGTCATTCACAAAAGATCTTCTGCAGGTCGAAGTGAGGGGAGGCCAAACCGCCTAAACGACTCCGAAAAACAATCGACAAAACAACTTTATACCAAACCTGTAATTATTATTCATAATAAAATTATGCATCCATTTACAAATATCACGTAGTCTCTACTACAAGCTCCTAGAGGTTATCTACGGGGTAACTCAAAAATATTTCTATTTATTTTCAATATTTTTAGGTACGGTAGAAGGTCATGGATAGAAACGTTTTCAGATTTTTTTAGTTTTTTAGATTGGTTATGAAATTATTGCACAAGGTTGTTAAACATGTGATCTACAGGGTAACTCAAAAATGTTTTTGTATTTTTAGGTAGAATGGGATCATAAAATTTTTAGACAGGGTGTATGTGTCCCATTTAAAATTTCATCAGTTAGGTAGTTGGAACCTATATTATTACAATTAAAATACAATATTTGTTATCAGGTTTCTGTGGCGTCATTGGTAGAGCGTTCGCTTCGCATGCGAAAGGTTAGGGGTTCGAATCCCAGCTCTGGCAATACTTTTTTTTAATTTATTTTTTGAAATTTTTTTTTAATTTTTTTTTTTGAAATTTTTTTCCAAATTTTTTTTTAATTTTGTTTTTTTAAATTTTTTTTTACTGAAATTTTTTTTTAATTTATTTTTTTTTTCATTTTTTTTTTCATTTTTTTTATTTTTTTTGATTTTTTTTTTTAATTTTTTTTTTTAAATTTTACTTTTTTTTTTTAATTTATTTTTTACAACCCTCAATGACGTTTGTCATAGACTACCACAAGACGACTGAAAAATCCCACAGGGATTTCTTGTTATTCATAATAAAATTATGCATCCATTTACAAATATCACGTAGTCTCTATCAGATTTTTTTTTTAATCTGACGTCTTATAAGAATTTTAAACATAACACAAATACCTACAACCCGTGGCTGCACGAGCTTTGAAAATTCTCTTTTCAATTGAAATACTAAAGCGAAATAAATACAGTGAGTGAGTTAAAAGAAATTATGGGAAAGAAAGAAAAAATAGCGGTAATGCAAGAACAAAAGGATTAAAACAAAGCACAGGAAAAAGTTATCGTAGGTTGCATACTTACCTTTCTTTATATCGTCCTATTAGTCTATATAGAAATATCCCGGTTCAGCACATGCACGCGAAATGCTGCTTCGAAATTCGGTTTATGTTAGAAAAAGGAAATTTGAGGATTGCCAAGCGGGTTTTGGGATATTATGTAGGATGAACTGTTGTAGATGTAATTAAATTAATTAATAAAATAGTGTGGCTGCATTAAATCCCCTTGATAAGTATCCGTTGGCATGCAGCAAAAAAAAACAAATTTTCCATATATACAGACCGGCGGCTGCACCTTCGGTGCAGCTTTAAGTTAAGTCACATAGATAGCAGTCATTTTTTTGCAGATTTTAGACGACAAAGACAGCACTATCAGATTTATGCAAAAAGTATACAAAGGTAACCCCCTCGTAGGTACATACAAAATTGAATTAATTTTTATTAGATTGAATCGATCGTCATCTTTAAATATTACTGATAACTTAAAAATATCGCAATCATTTCATATTGTAATCTTTATTTACCAGTTATATCGTATATCTACCTACCAATTTATTTCCTATAATAGCTGATGTGCGTCTACATCTTCAAAGAGCAGACAATTTTCGATTCATTAAAATTTATCCTGAAATTTTGTGTGCAACCATACTCAACAATCTCATACAAGTAACATAAAAGTATATCGACAGAAAAGAACAAAATTGACTATATGCTGTGTGGCATAAACTGTAGTTACTCTTTACTTTTCGTCTGGTCGTGTAATTTTGTTCTGCAGCAAAAGACACGATTTGCACTGGGTTGAGGGAATATACTTATATATATATCTAACCATATATGATCGTTTTGGTGTAGTAAGAGTATAATATTCTACAATATCTGCTAAGGAGCTAAAAGCAACTTTTATCACTCAAGTGCACGATATAGTGTTCCACTCTCTAAGCAGTTTTACTTAATAGTGCAGCTATTGATACATTTTATTTGGATCGTCTACAAAACGTGCCAAGTTTGTGTTAAATATTTTATACTCCAATTAATAAAGTAGAATCACAGTGGGTTTTGCAAACAACTTTTGTCGAAAAAAAGATAGTGGTCCGGTTCCACTAAAGCAACTTTACCGATGATCTGTGTTTACCTTTGTGTTTGAAAATCTGTCAGAAATATTCATACACCTTCTTGTTTCCACCTGTTTTAATTATAGATAGTGATGCAGCTTGGATGCAAGAATTGATCTTTTCCTTACTGACTGATGAACTCCCCAAAAACAACACAAACGCTATCTTATTCTCCTCAAAAAGTAAGAAGAGGAAGTGCTTTTCATTTTTTTATATCTGTAAAAATAATGTCAAAAATAAATAAAAACTAAAAATAGTTTTTTTAAAAATTCTCCAAAACGGCTAAAGTTACTTTACTTTTGAAGAGACCATTTAAAAGGTGTTTAAATTACACCATTTTTATCTAATTTAACCGACATTTTAACCCTTACTGTTTCCAAGATTCCAATATTATCCCATTCTTATATTGGACACAGTGTATATATTTTTTTATTTATTTTTTTTGCAATACCACTTAATATTGTTTGGCATAAAAAATTTTCCCAAGTATATAGCAGGACATACGGCTCCGAGATACAGTCGCGGTCGTCACGATTTATGAATCACCCTGTACCATATTTTGGCTTTAGTCAAGCAAGTGCCTTGTTCGGCAGCTTGTCCCAATTTAGCTGGCGACACCGATAAATTCTTTCGCTTTTTTTTCTATTTCTGGTTTTTGTGAACCAACCAGAAATAAGGGGATGGAAATAAAACGGGTCACTTACATTTGGATTGAGAGAAACTACACTACCACCATATACACTGTTCAGTCTTCTTTTCATTTTATTTTTATTATTTCATCGGTTTATTGCTGGAGATCTTTCAGTCAGGAGAAAAAATATATATAAGCGAGCATAAAGGTACGTTTATCGTTCGATTGGGAGTGGAGTGAAGACACTTTTTATGCCTAAATCGTTTGATGTGAATCGTTCAAAAAATGTATTGATACCAAATTTAAATTGTGCTTTTACAACTACTATTAGGCACAGCCGAACAATTCTAGATTTACCAGGATTTTAATATTTTTGAGGTACCTAAATATCGCTCGCTTTCTTACCTATCTATCTAAATTATATTTTTAACGAGGCGTAGATCCTGCTTGCCTAAAAATCGCATTGGTTATCTCATTATATAAGAGTGTTGATAATCCATAAAATTTCAGACCCACATCTTTACTGTCAACTGTAGATCACAGCATCCTTCTCAGGAAACTTGAGTTTTATGGTGTTGGGGTACACCTTTAGACTGGTTTCTTTCTTATTTGACTGACCGGAGGCAACCCGTCAAGTTTGGGAATAATATCTCTGATAGTATGTATATTGTCAAAGATTGCATTTCCGTGTTGGCTACTCCTCCCTCTGAAGTCAATTTTCGACCTAATTCTAAAAACAAACACTTACCCGGATCTATGGAAGGAATCTAAAATTGTCCCAATCTTTAAGTCTGGCGACAGGTCTCATATAAATAACTATCGTCCTATTTCCTTATTATCTAACTTTTCTAAGCTGTTTGAATCTATCTTGTATGAACGGATTTACACGGAAGTTAGGCGTTTGATTTCGGTCAACCAGCATGGCTTTATGTGTGGGAGATCTACGGTCACTAATCTGTCAATCATTTCTCACTGTATCTCTGAAACTCTGGACCGTGGAGGTCAACTTGATGTTGTATACACCGACTTTGCAAAAGCTTTCGATACCCTGGACCACGGTGTCTTGTTGAGTAAGCTGCATGTGTTTGGATTTCATTCGAACTTGATAGCTTTGTGTGACTCTTATTTACAAAACCGTAAGCAATATGTATTTTACAACGGGTTTAAATCTAATATTTATTCTGCGACCTCAGGGGTTCCGCAGGGCTCTAATTTGGGTCCATTATTATTTAATCTATTTATCAATGACCTGGATCAATGTCTGTTGGAACGCAGGTTGTTTTTTGCGGACGACCTGAAAATCTTTGCGTTATTGTTATTTATTTATATGCTCTTCAAACATGGTGTGACCATAATAGATTGACTCTCAATATTCAAAAATGCAAATTCCTTCGTTTCACGCGAAGGGCTACGCTTATTGAATATCCGTACACCATTTGCGAAATTCAGCTTGAGCGATGCGTTCACGGATTTGGGTGTCACATTCGATCACAAATTTTTATTCCTGGACCACATCAATAGAGTGACATCTGAGGCGTCACGTATGTATGGCTTCATAATGCGTAACTGTAGAGCCTTTGATAGGGTTTCTGTGCTCATTACTCTGTTTAACACATATGTCAGATCGAAACTAGAGTACTCGTCTATTGTCTGGTATGCTCAGTATAATGCTCACAAGTTGGAGATCGAAAAAATACAACGCCGGTTTCTAAAGTATCTAGTTTTTAAAACAGATGGGGTTTATCCTGTTAGAGGAATCGATCATTGTTTGTTGCTGTCTCGTTTTAATATGCAGAGCTTGGAATATAGAAGAATTCAGTGTTCATTAGTAATGTTATATAAATTATTGCGAGATAAGATAGACTGTTCTTCCTTGTTATCAAGTATAAATTTTTTAGTTCCTAGATTGAATACTAGATCAAATGCGAAATTTTATTTAGACAGAGCTAGAACTAATGTGTTATTGAGATCGCCTGTACATATGATGTGCAATAATTTTGATTCGATTTCTGGTAGATGTGACATTTTTACAACGTCAGAATAACATCTTTGTATTTTTCCAAAAGCTGATTTTTAATTTTTTTAATTTCTTCTTCAGATGGGTCTTCATGAATTTTTTTAACAGTACACGTTTCGTAAATTATTGGCTTTGGAAATTCTGCATGAAGAATGCCAAGTCGTATAAGTGTTGTTTTATCAAGCAAAAGATCTTTAACATTCTTACAAACATAAATCCTTACTTCTGTAGTTTTATTTTCATAGCTAATTTGACATTTTAAAGATCCAAGTACCTTAATTTTTGTACCATCAGCTGATTCAAGCATTACGTGCGTTTTTTCTAAATTTGCATAGGTAAAATTGGCTTTTTGAATAAAATTTTCACCTACTACGCTTACGTCTGCGCCAGTATCTGGTGTTGCCATGTAAGTGAATATATTTCTGGTTTTAGTGGGTGCTCGAATTTCAACTTTAATTTGACGGTTGTTATTATTTCTGACGTTAGCAATTTTCAGTAAACCAACTTTTGCTGGTTCATCTTCTGAGCAGTCAACAAACCCTATGTTCTTTGTACGACAACAATTTAAGAAATGTCCTTTTTTATTGCATCGACTGCATATAGAATTTATAGCAGGGCAATCTTTCAAACTTTTATGCCATGCATTGTTACATCGTAGACATTTTTTTATATTTGTTGAATTTTTTATTGATCTATCAATTTTCTGTACCTTAGAAGAATATGCTTGGGTCTCTTCCATTTGTGCGATTTCTTCCAATTCACAAAGTTTCTTGACATCATTAATGTTTGCTGATTCTGGTAATGTTCTGCATTTTTTTCTGATTTCTGCGTCATACAGCGATTCGATCATATGATCAGTAATTGCTCGGTCGAAACAATTTGAGCAGGGGTCACTCAAATGAAATAATTAATTAATAATTTAAGTTAAGTTAAGATTCACCTTGTTCTTGTTTACGATTCATGAATTGACTGCGTCTGATTCGAGTATTTTCTTTTTTCTTAAAATAGCCTTCCAGTTCTTCTAGAACATGACTGGCTTTAATTTGATTAAAATTTTCAATTTTCAATACAAATCGGACAACATTTAGAATATCTTGATTAAAAAATGTGGATAATAAAGCTGTTACCTGGCCACTTTTATTTAGATGTATTCTTTGATACAACAAGTAATTTTCAAAATTGATTTTCCAGTCTTTGAACTGCGCTAGGTTTAGAGAATCGTTTAGTTTTTCTGGTAAAGGTATATTGCTTGGTAAACGTATATATTCCATGTTAGTATCGTCTGCACACTCCGTCTTTGAGTTCTGAACTTCTTCTGGAATTCTTTCTTTATTATTACTATCTTTCTGAATTTCTAACAATTGCCTCATACTGTTTTGTATTTCTGATAGCTGTTGTTTGAAATCCGTCTTGATATTTTTTAACGATTCTTAACTTAAGGGCTGTAGACAATTCCAAGCAATTTATAGAGACTGTTAACTTCGTTCTTCTTGAGAAACCTATTACTCACTGGAGGACTACTTTGGTAAGAATTGTTTTGATTTTGTTGTCTTTGTCCATATTTGATTTGATTTGATCATGATTTTAATGATGTATTATTTTTTCTGCTGTTCTATTAATTGCATTTTTATACAGATATCTTATTGTGCTGTTATTTACATTTTTTACTTTGTGAATTTTTGGTGGATTTGTAATTTTATTCTTTGCCTTCGTACTAATTTTGTTACGTATGTACTTTAAAATATTTTGTTATATTATTGTATTTGTATACGTCTTTATTAGACAATATCTTATTAGATATATTTTTTATATACTTTTGAACATTTTAAATAAGACTTTGTCTACAAGAATTTTGTAATTCTTTCATTACAATAAAGTTAAAGCTACTGGCTATTAGCACCTGATGTTATTCCATAGATATTGAGCTTGTCTCAAAACCCACAGTCAACTGCAATAGTTTAAAACAAATTTATGATTTTTGTTGGGTTAATTTTATTGGAACGAAAAGTCGTTTAGATTGTGTTCTTTCCCGTCCCTATATCTAATGCAGTAAACGCCCAATCATTGTCCAATTAGGATATTTATAATATTTTATTGCGTTGCTTTACAAGTTGGTGACCTTGGGAATAAATAAAAGGTCTGGTGTATCAGTTTGCTAACAAAAAAGATGCAATTGTCTGCATCTTTTAGACTATGCATTAAACATTGAACACATAACATATTTTGCAGATTTAGCCATTTTCCCATGGAAATAGCTCAGTATTTAAATCTTTTTCGCAAGAATATATTATCTTTCGCAGAACTTCCGCTACGCTTCTAGTGGATGTAGGACGTAATCTTCTGCAATGCTGCAAAACGCAACGGAGCAATATTTTTTTAATCTTCTTCTGGAGTAGAGTAAATTCTATTTAATATGAATGAAGGTCAATCTTCAACGCAATAAAATTTTTTATATTAGATTTGGAAACATAAAAGAAGTTTAGATAATGTTGAACTCGTTAAGCTCGTGCACATGGCTACTATTCTCTCTCGTAAGAATGTTTGTTTGGTCACTCTTTTAAGTAGGTACTATTCCTTACAGTACAATAAAATAATTGTATATACCTATATAAATCATTGTGTCTTTCAAACAAGAGTTTGACCAAACAAATTGGGAGTATTCAAAACCTTTAAAGCTCCTAACAATTTTTGTCTCATATTTAATTCACTCTCCATACCTCATGAGGAATATTACTACTTCCTGCTAGAGAAGGATATGGTTTCGGGTATGTGCAGAATACCAAACAGAATGAGCATCAGATGAAATATAAGGGGGTATATAGCAGGAATATATACCTACATATATGTAGTTCTACTTGGTTTTAAAGAGAAAATGTTGATAATATATTTCGGTGATGATTCAGCATAAATTTGTTAGTCGTTTGTCATGCTAGATAGTACAAAATTATAGCAGTAGATTTTATTCAGTTTGTTTAAAGTGATATGGAAATCATAGCCATATTTAATAGGGCGATGTAGTTTGGGGGTTTTATATGCAGCAAGCGTGTACTTGATTCTGGATGTTGTTGTACAAATGAGTACTTTTAGGTATGTATTATAGGATTCATTCTTGGTAATACCTGCTCATGTATTCTCTCCAGAAACTATACATCTTATTTATTATGTTTTTTTTTAGTTAAACAAGAGAGATATATATAAAGTTATAACAATTTAAAATATGTAATTTGTACACCCTCTATTACAAAAATCAAACCTAAGATAGATAAACACTGAATTTCTCGGCGGATTAAAGAACTCTCATTTACTAATTTTGTTGCAAATCTGTTATGAGCTTAAATTATTGTTTGACAAAAATGAAAAACAAAATACCTATACTTTTTCTCATATCTTATCTCACAACCATTTTTGTTCAAGCATTCTTTACTCTACTCTGAATAGATTGCGTAGCCTTTCTTATTTCGTTGGTATTAAGACCGTCAAAAGTCTGTATTATTAAATATGTCTCAAAACCTCTTTATGGCGAACTTGTGAAGAATAGATCCATCTGGTACCATGAGTGTGCAGTTCTAACCAGTGCCTAATTTTCTAGAAATGCTTCTACCACGTTTTGAATGCCAGCGTACATAAAATAGCGTGCTTCTTGGTTTATTACTAAACACTAAACAAAACGCATTCGAAATTGTACTTGATTTTCAAATTCGGGCACCTTTTGTGGAATTTTTAAACCCCAAAAACTTTTGCTTATCGGTCTAAATTATATTTCCTTTTAAAAATCCAGCGTATTTTGCAAAAGTTGACTCTTCTTATGAAGGAAAATGTATGTATATTTTGATGGTGTAAAATGGTTTGTATTATTGTTGAGTAAGACAATCCCAATTCCAAAGATGGCATTCTTATTGAGGCCTGAGGATACGCTTGAAAATATTCGAGAATGCTAATTTGATTATCTTCATCGCTAGTTACTGGTTTGACTCTAATAATCTTTATTGACTACGTTTTGTGCAAAACAATTGCAGTACGTCAAAATACAAAAACTATATCTACAACAAAAAACATACAAGTGTAAATAACATTGGTACAAACAAATTAAAAGCGACTAATTGCTAAAATGTCCAACTTCCTTGGAATATTCTTCCACAGAATAAAAAGCATGCTTGAGCAAGTATGATTTTATAGTTCTTTTGAAAATTTCTGAACTGTACTCCCGGACCCTACGAGGAAGTGCATTATATAACCGAATCTGTAGGGAATTCTTTGCAGACTTAGTCAATCTCCATCGCCGAGCTCGTACCAAGTCCGCAGATCTCGTACCATACTCATGACAAGTTGAGTTTATACACAAATCGGGCTTACATCTGTGAATCTCAAGCAGTTGATAATATATATATATATATATATAAAGACGGGAGGGGCATTATATTGAGAGATCTGAAAATGGGCTTGCAATGCTCCAGATATCCAGCATTTACCAGAATGCGAACCACCTTTTTTTGCACTCTGAATATTTGTATAGCCGATGACGAGTTACCCCAGAGACTCACTCCATAAGAAATATGAGAATGGAACAGTGAGAAATAAACAGTTCTCAGAGCTTGCTGACTCAGACAATGTTTGAGCCTCCTAATAACGTAAATACTAGAAGACAACTTACCCCTGAGAAAATCAACGTGCGACTCCCAGCAAAGCGCATCATCAACAATAATCCCCAATAAGTTGGCTGTTCGTCTCCGAGCATGACCACTAGCACTAGAAAATGTAAGTCTCTGGGTCTTATCAATATTTAGTTTCAGCAGATTACTAGTGAACCAACCATTCACAACTCCCTCAAGGTGCCCCGCACGACCTTCGAGCTGTGAAACACTGCTCCCATAACACACCAAAGAGGTATCATCAGCATAAAGAGTGACCCTTCCAGGATTCAAATAACTCTATGGTCGTTAATATAAACGACAAAGAGCAACGGACCCAACACAGAGCCCTGGGGCACTCCACTCGTTAATACTCTCACCTCAGACAGCTCCGACCGAAGAGCCACTGTCTGTCCTCTGCCAGTCAGGTACGACCGCAGCAGCTGCAACGAGAGTCCCCGCACACCATATCGAGAAAGCTTGGTCAGAAGAACTTCATGAGACACACAGTCAAAGGCCTTGCTCAGATCACATAAGGTGAGATTAATAAATTCACATCTCTCCAGGCCCTCGACTATGTCAGACACCACACGAGCCACTGCCTGAACTGTCTACCGACCACCCCTGAAACCAAACTGTCACAAAAGGTTATTCGCTTCCAAAAAAAAAGTTAGATTTTGTTTTAATATAATCTCAAAAACTTTTCCAAATATAGGAACTATAGAAATCGGTCGGTAATCAGAAGCATTATCAATGTCACCGTTTTTAAATACAGGGATAACTCTAGTCAACTTGAATGGCTCAGGGAAAATGCCGCCGCACAAACATAAATTGAAGATGTGCACTAAAGGCTTAACTAAGATCTGTGCATATTCCTTCACAAAGAAACTGCTGCAGTCAAACATATCAACACTACCCGAGTTTTTTAAGTGGCGAATGGTCTCCAGGATAGTTTTAGCCCTATTCCCAAAACCTATAAAATTATTTCTGAATTGAGCGAAATTTCCTGGCGTCATTGGTATTGCTAAATTGGCTATTCTCAATCAAACTCTTGGATAGTTCGTTGAAAAAATTTTTTACACATGCCGTAAATGAAAAACGAGTTCGTTTCGTTTGAAATGCGCGGCATAATAAAACGGAAAGAATAAGACAGCCCTATAAGGCCTGCATTTCTTATTCCCATTCTTTATGGGTCACCATGTATATCTGAATAGAATGGATCTCCGGATCTATTTCTACACTTGACAATGCATAAAATACAAACAATGCAGTTGTTTCACGTAACTAAAGAACTATTAACTCTGGATGCAGTGTAATAATAAAACTGTCGATTTATTTAACTGCCACTGCATCCTATACCTATTCCTACTGTAGATGAAATAAAACATGAGGAACCCACGTGAACACTCTGCTTTTCGCTCGTAAATAAGTTGAATAAAAAACAATTAAATTTTAAGTGGTGTCACATAAAGAAGCAGTTACTGCTCTCAGATTATTGAAGTGGCACACCAGGCCAGTTGGCCGGAATGTGTTTTAGCTTGCTTTTATGGTGTCTCACTCCATCCAGGATGTAAACTGCTCTATATCTGGCTGTCGTATGTGGTTGAAAATGCTCTATCTGTAGTCTCAAGGACGGCTTTCAAATACAGAATCGAGAATAGAAATGATTTTAAGATATTTCTGTGAACATTTAATGATTATTTCATAAATATTCGAAAGAATTTATCGAAAATATTTTTATATCAATTCAATTCCTGGCTTTCTTACTCTAGCGAATTTACTTCATACATGCTTGAAACAGCCACAAAAATAGGGCCCCATGTTATGTAAAAGTTCTGAAGGTACCTAATGTTTGTAGAGTTTATCTTTGTAAGATTTTTACACAAATCTATTATTCTTGACTATTTTGTTCAATGTTGTAAGTCCAATATTTTTCTATACGCAAAGTGATCACGTATATTTTAACCAAGGGCTCCAATTGTGTCCTTCACGAGAAACGAAGGAATGTTATCAGGGCCAGAAGTGAACTTGTTCTTTAACTTACGCGAGGCTTTTATTGTCTCTGCATCAGAAATGTCATCAAAGCAAACATCAGTACCACAAAACCCCGCAAGCGAGCTGATGTCAGAATCGTCCCCACAGGATGCCACAAACACACTCTCAAAATACTCGGCAAATGATCATTACCAGATACCCAGCAAAATCGTAATATCTGAGACATCCTGTACCTACTTAAATTTGCTTTAGGGAAGAGATGCAGTCCACAAAGCGCTCCCCCTAGATATGCTTTGGAAATAGGTTAATCTTAGTAAAACAATACTCACTATAAATAACAAATAAAATGCAATTTTAGTAGATAACAAACATTTAGGGACTATTTACTTTACAAAACCTAAATGAATAAACACAAACAACTGTCCCCCTCGGGAGACACAGTGACACAAGTTTGAGAAAAGGGACAAGCGAACAAGGCAAATAATACGCAGCACAAACGGCACACTTCCTTTTTCTTCCTCTACTTCTTCCAAACGTAATTGTCGGCTGGCACCGCTATCCTGCCGGAAAGATGTGCAAAAAGGAAAGTTAGCTTTCGCAGAGACAAACTTATATTTTATAGAACGCTGCAGTTTAATTGCTGCAGATTTCTTAGGACACGACTAATCCGTTGCTGCCTTCAGCGAAATTATTTTCATTTATATAATTAGATTTCGTGTTTATATTATTTGTGCTGTTGGAGTTAACGCCGATTTGGATTTTTTTTTTGTATGCATAAACATTGTCTGAAGCACGGAGAGTAGATTTTTTTATTACAATTTTTATTTGTTTAATTTTGCTGACATTTTGCCAGACGTTACTCGAACTACGGTGCAAAACTATCTTATAGTTTGTAAATTTTTTGGCGGAGTTTTCTTATAATATTTCCTCCATATTGATCATGTCCATAATTTCTTTTATCTCCATTAAGTATTTTACAGTGTTTTGACCGGTATTGTATCGGCTTATTATTTTGAACAAAAGTGTATATTAAACTGCGGAAAGAGTATATATAGTGTGGCAAATGGATATGTAACAGAGCGACGTCGCCTCGGTAAGCAGAACGCAGTTGTAATAAAACATGGCTGCTTTCATTCATAAAATTTCCAGTGGCGTGCGGTGTAAAAGTTTAGGAAAAATTAATAATAATAATAATCTCTTTATTGTCTAACAGGTATTGCTACCCAATAACAAGACAAAATCTTACATTCACAAAAACAATTGCCTAGCATTAGCATACAAAAATACCCAACTTAGAACTAACTTAAAACTAACTGAAAAATAGAAAAATACAAAAAAGGAAATACACGCATCAAAACGAAAGAAAATTGAGAGGATTACAAGAACAATTAATAATAACAATAAATAATTAACACATTAACATAATTCATCAAAACAAATACAAATCAGTAGCCCGCAAACATGTCTCTAAACTTTTCTTAAAAGAATCAACCGATACATTAAAAAAATCAACGTTTTCATTAATAACTAATCGGTTGCTGTATTTACAAGCCCGAAATAGCGGTGCTTTAGATTCATAATTAGAACATATCTGTGGCATCCAAAATAAACTAGCGCTTCTAGAGTGAACCCTAAGGACACGAAACCATAGCTGCTGAAGCAACCGAGGACAATCCAACATATTGTTGAGCAACTTCAAAAGATTGATCTGAGACGCGAAGATGCGTCTCTCGGCTAACGGCCGAAATCCAAACCTTGCCAGTAACAGGCCGTGATCACACCCACGAGGAGGAAAATATCCATCATTTTTAAATGACAAATATTTTAAAAACTTACGTTGGATACTCTCCAATCTCTGTACATGAACACGGTAGATGGGCGACCAAATGATTGTAGCGAATTCCAAAATAGACACAACAAAGGCGACATAGAGACTTTTCAGGCTGTCCATGTTGTTGAATTCTCTGGTCTGTCTAAAAATAAATCCTAACATTCGCAAACCATTAGCAGAAACTTGCTCAATGTGGTAGTTGAAAGATAAATCACCATCCAAGTATACACCAAGATCTTTGAGATTAAAGCGCAGCGTTCCAAATTTTAATTATCGGTGGTGTAGTTTCGCAAAAACGGATCTTGAAGTCTTGTAAATGTCACCGACTTACATTTGTTCAGATTTAGAGGAAGTCTATTAAGATCACACCATTCTGAGAGCCGGCACAGATCTGTTTGAAGCTGTGCGCAATCGTTCTCACAAACAACAGTGCGATACAATTTTAAATCATCCGCAAACAACAAATAATTGCTATTGAAACCAGAGCCAATATCGTTTACGAATAATGCAAAAAGAAGAGGAGCCAACGTACTGCCCTGCGGATTTCTACTTGAGGCTGTGAATGAACTTGAACTGAATCCATTGTATTCAACAAATTGTTGCCTTGCTCCCAGAGAGGACTGAAAAAAAGATATCAGATTCCTGCCGAAACCAATGTCGCACATCTTCTGTTGAATCAGGGAGGTCTTCCACCTGCATAGGCATTTATGTTTCTCTTTAATATCCCTTATGAGATCCAAGGAATACCAACAGGGATAGGAATATTTTTTTGATCGTTGTTTAAAAATTTAATAAACATTTCTGTGTTTCTAAAACATTAAAATTAATGAAAAGTTCTTCACGTGTTTGGTAAAAGCACCTACTGCTATTAAACTATAACACCCAAGAAGTATTTTATTTATTTCATTTTAAATATGTACTAAGGAGTGCATACCAAATATAAACCGTTCTTATGAAAAACAAAAACATTCTAAAACAACTTAACGAAAATAATTAAATAATCTGGTAATCTTTCTTGATTTAAATAAAAAAATCGAAAACAACTTTATAGAAAGTAGCAATCTGTTTGATTTCGTCAACATAACCATCATCAGTCTCTCTGACATCATCTTGTACTAAAGTTATTATAATGTGCTCAATTTCCTCCAAAACTTAGACACTTTTCCAAAATTCTTCTTCCAACTCCATAACATGTCGGCAAAAACTATGCTGTGCTCATTTTTTTTTGTGTTTTTTGTTTTACTTTTATATGAATTGTGTATTTATTACCTACCTATAAACATTCGCTATCACTTCTCTTGTTTGGCCGTTGACAGTTTTTCTGCGAGTAAATTTGTTCATTTTAAAAAATAAAACTAGAACTAACAAACAATGAAACAAAGTAGCAAAACAGCAATAACTAAATTTCATGAAAAGAATTTTAATGAAATTATAAAGATCGCGTCTGAAAATGGCTACCCAAAAAACATTGTTTTTAAATTGGTCAAATGCTTACAGACCCCTAATTCTAATATCGTAACGTATTCAAAGAAAAAAGTACAGAATTTGTTCACAAGCTTGAAGGATAGGAACCCTAGACAGAGTATTTCTGAAGTAGTATACTCCATACCGTGTAAGGATTGTGAAAAGATTTACATTGGTATGACAAAGAATAGATTACATCAAAGACTTAAACAACACGCTAATGATTGCCGCCCAGAAAAGCTAGACTCAAGTACAAAAACACCACTTCGAAACAAATCACTGTTTCGACTTTGATAACGCAAGCATTTTGGACCGCGAGACTAATTATAAAAAGAGAGATGCTCCACATCAACAAATTTAAAGAAAAATCGGTCAATTTTAGAACTGACACAATTAACCTAAGCATCATTTACTCTGCTCTACTCACAAACTAAAATGTTAAAATTGAATACTATTAACAGATCAGGGAAGTTGTGTTGGGAAGAAGCACTGTGATTGCTTGCTTGCTGTTCATTTGAGTTTGTGAATGAATGGTAATATAAAATAATGTACACTGAAATTTGGCCTGACTGTATACAAGTATAATCCGAGATAGGATATATTTATGTTTTTTAGTTGTAATTTTTTTATAAGGCTACTTAAATTAAGAACAACGACGATGTATATCATTAAGAATTTTCTACCACTGAAATGTGATAAAGTTATTTATTTATTCGTATTGTGTTGATCAAGTTATTTGTTATGTGTATTCAATTAGGTTGAAAATGACTTTATTGTTTTATATAATATGAACGACTAGACAAGGTATTACTTTGAAATTTTTCTTGTACGCTTTTGTTGTCATGGTATTTTGTTTTAGCCCTGAAGAAGTTTATGTATAATAAACGAAACGTTGGCTAAAGTTTAGACTTTTGTTTATTTTTGTCTTATACCGACAATTCATGTTTCGAGAAAATATTTGATACTCATACACGACAACAAAGGTATAAATAACACCACTCTGCCACTGGATGATTCAATATTACTCGATATTCCAGGACGGGGGAGGGGGGCAAAAATTGCGGGGAAGTACACAGTTTCCACCAATTGCGATTTGAACACCCGCATGGCGAGGGTCTACGCACCAATTAGGATCGTTCAGGCGATGTCTAAACAGCAATTTCGCGTAGTATTGCCGATTTTACAGAATATCACAATTTCTTTACCCTATTTTAATATTCAATGGTAAAATTTTAATTATTAAATAAAAATAAAACAACCCAGTTAAAAATGTTGAGCTTTTTTCAGTATTATTATTTGTAATTGTAAAAAATCGATTTCAAATTTATACTTTTTCTTGCCTAGAACTAGTGCTTTTTTTTTGTAGTTAAATTTGGCAATATCGGAATTTTATGTCCGAATTGCTGTTACAGATTCGTTTGCTACACTATAGAGATAATAAGTATAATAAAGACAATTGTTGAATTAAAATTACAATTATTTTAAGTTTAAGGAATAGTAACAGATATTTTTAAGAACACTCTTAAACTAAATATCGTACAATAAAAGAAAAGAGAAAAAATAAAGAATTCCACAACAGTCAGCTGTTCAGAAATTCGGTATATCATGCCGAATAAATTTTAGGAGTTAATGAGAATTGAGGAAATGATGGCGTAGTTTGGGAATAAAATTTGCTAGCAATCAACCCCGAACACGATAAAATTATTTAAAGTAGAACTGATGTAATGGGCAAAACTTTTAATTTGCCTAGCTACTAAATTAACACTTTGAAAAGTGCTGAAAGTGTAATTTCTTTTAGAGATCCTATGTAATGTGAGTAAACGAGGTTTGACGCATAAAGATTCAACCAGCCAGGCCAGACCAATATGATTTTCTATTTTTTTTACCCGTGGGTACTTTCTAATTATTTATTTTGTGTTTCCGTTTGACAAATTCTTATATTTGCATCATTTGAATTCTGGCTGGAACAAGCTAACGGGTGTGGGGTGCGCGAACCAAGGGGCTCAACGGAACGGAGAAACTAATAAAGTATATCAAGACCCAATTTTATCACAATTTAAAATAAGATCCACAAGATCGGCAGAGAACAACAAAATTTAATTCATGGGAAAATCATTGCTTGTTACTTGATGTGAAAGAACGATCTTAAAGTAGGAGATGTAGTTCCGAATTAGAGAATGAAACCATTGAAGGATCAAGGATCAAATTTGGCCTGGTATATGGACTTTATCCTGATGTACAAAGTTATGTTCAACTTCGATGAATATGTGATGAAGATAGTAGCCTAAGAAATTACCCTATCGATTGAAATTTGTACAGGGTATGCACGAAAAGAGATAGTCTCAGAAAATGTCGTAGTACCCTTTGGATCCGAATCGAAAACTAATTTCGAAGCATAGTACGGGACTAAAGTTAAACATCGAAGACTTCATGGCTGATTCATTTTCGAGGAAGCTGTATAAGAAAGTCTACGAGTCAGAGTATCCTACAGTGATAAAAAGAACCGAGATATTCTTGATAATACCGAGATAATTTTGTCATAGAGAATGCCGAAAGCGTGTTGCTTGATAATAGCCCAAGGCCGCAGGCCGAGGGCTATTATCCTTGAGCAACTCGCTTGAAGGATTCTCTGTGACAAAATTTTGAGTATTTATCAAGGCCCGAGGAGTATTCGATAAGATAATTTTCTACTTTGTAGATATCAAAAATTTTATCGTCAATCTGACGTTTAATAATTTTCAATACAAAATGTATTAGTTTTAATCAAACAAATATTATTCATTTTCATTTAAAACTACAGTTGTGAAAAGTACAATTGGTAAATGTTAAATTGGAAGAAGAGTTTGCTGAAGTTGACGGATTGTTAATTTCTACTGTTGAAGAAATTCCTCTCATGGTGTTGATTATTTCACCATGGCGTTCTTGGTTAATATTCAAGTACGGTTTAATTGAATTAGAATTAAAATTAAGTAATTTGATTGGTTACTATATTTAATAAAAAATTATTAATAAAATTCTCAACATCTCACATGATTATCAAGCGTGTTGCGGTTTGGCAACGCCAGGAATAATCGACAATAAAAATGAAACCATGTGTGACTTTTTCAGCAAAAACTCAATCTTGATTGATATGATGATTTGCACATCAGGAAGAATTTTTTTTAAATATATACTGTTAGAGAAGAGGCTGATCATCAGGTAATATCCGAATCCAGTAACCATTAAATCAAAGAAGCAGCCATTCCTTCAACTTCTTCATGCAAACTCGATAGAACCATCAACGTCTTCAGCGAACGAAGTTCAACAAAGGCCTCAACGAACTAGACGACAGCCATACAGATTCTCTGTTTACGAGACGATCTTTCCTAATAGGTGGAGGTGTTAGGGTCGATCAAATACCCTGTACATTCATATTTTATTATTATTAAGAAATACCAGTTCACGTCATTAAGTTTTGTCAAGAAATACTTTGACATTTCGTCAATAAAGTTCATTTATATTAAAGTTTAACTGTATTTTTATAAATACAAACAGTAGTTAACATATACCTATCTTTTCATATCTAGATACAAAATAAGGTTTTGACATGAAACTTTAAATAATTATCTGCGTGAGCAAAAATTTAATTTAAACTGTCTTTAAAAACATCAGGGTACATCATTACGCGTCAAGTGTCTTCTCTTAATTAAATTTGCCTTGATCGTAAAACAATGAAAGAGGCATGAAAAGTGTTGTGTAAAGGTATACACTGACTATAGGAAAGTTTCAAACAGAACGGGAGCTGGTATAAAGTTGCACTTGTTTGGTATTAAGTTCGCATGATTTATTGCATTTTCTTTTTATATAAAATGAGTTTACAGCAAAAGCAGCGGCAGCCAAATAAGTTTATATTGCTGCTATGATGCAACAGCAACAAATTTAATTATGTTGATCGCATCAAGGGATTTAGTGGAAAACACCATATCCAATGCACAACTACGGATTGCTTTGGACGCATTTATTTAAAGAATGCGGGCTGCGGGGTGATTGTTGGGTTTATTTGCCTTATCGCGTATCCGTTGAAAGTGAAGTATTGATTTACAGTTTACAAACACTAAACGCTGCTTTAGAAGCTGAAGCACTAGAATTCCCTTAATTTAAAGATCCAAATTAATTCAATTTCAAAGATTGAAATTACAGCGACCGGCAGGTGTACATAATCAAAGTACAGTCCTAAATTCAAAGATTTTTGCAGGGTATCTCGAAAACCAGATAAGATCGAACAGAAGTAGTCAGGATGACATGACCTATTTTTAAATAAAACTGACGACGAGCGTTATAAAGTTTTTTTATCGCATATTTAGTTTTCGATATAGTATATAGAAGCTTTCAGTTATCTTTTCAATATATTCGATTCATCAAACAAGTCAAAACTGTTTTGCTAAACTTATGATTTAATATAAAAGTGTATAGGGGCCTCATAAATATATTATCTAAGTGCTAATATTTTGAGTAAAACACGTTTTAATAAAAGTGGTTCAATATTCATAAATCGCACTCAGTCACAACACAAATATTGTTATACTATGTGAGTTATTATTATAATTGTCCAAATTATTAATTCAAGTGCACTTTATCGTTTGCACATTGTTAAAATGGCAGTAGAATAATAATAATTGTTTCCATTATAATATTTAATACGTACAGAACTGTGCAATTCATAAAATAAACTAACTATGGCTGGCTGACAGGTACAAACACTATTTTAACAATTTGCTATTCCATGAAATACATAATGATATTAGATACCTACTTATAACACTTTCACAAAGGGCTATACAGATTTTGAACGCTTAAATTATCTAACAATATTTCAAATACTGAATGAATTTGCTACCAATTAGAAAGGAAAAATCGGCTGTGTCACCTCAAAACTTTTTCGACAAGTTATAATATAATCTAAAGTATATGACCTGCGTAACGAAACAGAATTTTAATAATTACGACGGTTGCCTCTTATATTTCGGGATAACAGAACAAAAACAAATATTAATCATCGAAAATCACTTTATTGTTTTTCAAAATATTCCCCATGAAGATCTATACACTTATGGATGCGTTTGAACCAATTGTCAAAGTACTTTTGCCACTCTGATTGACGTATCTCCGAAACATGCATTCTGAACGCAGCAACTGCTTCTTCAGGTGTCGAAAAACGTTGACCTCTCAGTTTGTTTTTTACGTACGGGAATCAAAGAAGTCATTCGGTTCCAAGTCAGGACTATACGGGGTGGATGACTCATCAAATCGATGTTTTGGGTGCTCAAAAATGCAGTTGTTTGAGCCGATGCCGATGTGTGAGAGCTCGCATTGTCGAATGATCCGTCTTCGGCGGTTGGTTTTCCTGATTTCTTGGAAGACAACTTGCAAACAAATGGTTGTGTACCACTCAGAATTGACTGTTCTGCGTTGTTCTAGTGGTACGGTTGCGACATGTCCAGTTTTTCTTGTACCTATCTAAAAGTGATTGACAAGAATCATTATTTGACAACTCTCAAATTACCTTGTTAATCTTCTCTGCATAATAAATTGCAACTTCCATCCAAGTACCCCATCTTGTTAAAACGGGCGGAGGTGGAAGCGAAGTGTTTGGAAGGGTTTATTTAAAATACTGCACTTATGTACCTGCTTTGGTTTTAAATTTAAAAATTATGTATAGAATTAGGCATTTCTATTCTAACAAGAGGATTGCAGTTTTACGAGGGCAACTATTTATATGTTTTACATGTTGAGTCTTGGTGGTGGTTCTATACGAAAGATATTTGTAAAAATTATACCCTTATACATCCCGGCGCTCAGTGTATTTCATTTTTATTTTAAAAAATTACCAACTTACAGAAAAATACGGTCTACAATTTGCTATATATGTTTAAAACTGTTACGTGATGATTTAGAACGATGCCTTACTTCCAAAAATGTTTCATTTCTATAAAGTGGACAATACACAGCTGTATGTGTGTGTACGTACACATTTCTCCCGTTCAATCCCCGGTGTCATGCTTTAATGCAATTTACTCTTCCGCCTGCACAAAGACAAAGAGAAATATACAGCAGAGTTTGTTATTTTTATAAAATAACATCTTATATATGTTGGTATAGGTATTTTGTTTTATTTTTAATTTCATACTTACTTTATTTGCTCCGGTTTATTTACAACGACGCTCGATGTGTGATGTGATTGTTAAGATTTAGAGGATGACTGTTTTTTGCGAGAAACCTGCCGTATATCTTGCTGATTTCAATTTTGCTTACCATATATTTACTTAAGGTATAGGAATTAGATATTGTGGGGTTAAGGTGTGTTTTAATTAATTTAAATAAATCTAGAAAAATTCTAGAAAGGCAAAGTCGTGAGACAGACAATCCGCCAACACACTCGGTAAACCTAAAAAGTCATCAGTTGTGGAGGGTACCATGGGACAGTCGTATGACTAAATTATTTATAATTTTAATAAATAAACTTAACTGAATTAAGATAGAGAGTTTTTAGGCTCAGACGACTGGAGCAGATTGGTATCCAAAGACTTAATCACCATCAAATCATAATGTGCCTCTAACCTGTTGTGCTTGAACACTGCGAAAACTAAATCTATGTCATATAAAGGTGCGCTGCAGTCTTTTGAACTTAATAATTCGACTATTGACGTCGTTTCTTCTGTGAAGTTTCTGGGCGTTGTTGTTGACAGCTCCCTGAAGTGGAAGTTGCACATTGATGCGTTATCAAAAAAATTAAGCTCTGCCTGTTTTGCGTTAAGATCAGTTTCCAAAGAACTTAATTTGTCAACTTCCATAACAGTCTACTTTTCACTCTTCGAATGCCATCTTCGATACGCGCTCCCTGTAAAAGACTGTCGTATAGCCTTTATGTCTGAATATAGTATGTTTTAAAGACGTATTGGATATTGGCAAATATTTTATTTATGACTGACTTTTTTTATATTAACTGACATGACATTTTCTCATATTCCAACAATAACAATGTAACAATACATTAACATACAGGGACTAAACTATTATTATTAACTAAATATTTAACATTTCTTCCACCACTCGACAATATCAATTGTCCATATCAATCCGACATAACTTTGCTACTGGCCGACGGAATATGCCTGATGCTGTCTTCAAATCTACAACTCTGACTTTTCCGTCAGGAAAAAGAGTCAATACCTTCGCAAGTTTCCACGATTTCCGTGGAGCACTTTCGTCAACCACTACCACAATGTCTCCTTCGTTAATTGGTTTGCCATCTTTATTCCATTTCGATCGTCTGTTCAAGGTCGGTAAATAGTCTTTAGTCCATCGTTTCCAAAATGATTCTACTAAATTTTGGGACTTGCTCCATTCTTTTCTTAGATCAGTAGTAAGTGGACCATAATAATTTAAATTATTCGAAGTTCCTCGAAGAAAATGGTTAGGCGTTAGTGACTCTAAATCATCAGGATCTCCGGAAACTTTCGTTAATGGTCGTGAATTTATAATGTTCTCAACCTCAGCGAATAAGGTAAGTAATAACTCATCTTTTAAAACTTGTCCATGTAACACGTTCTTTAGAGATGATTTTACTGAACGAATTAATCTCTCCCACACTCCGGCCATATGAGGTGCACCTGCAGGCAAAAATTTCCAATCTATATGAGAGTTTAACAATACTTGTCTCATTTTTTCCTGGTCTAAATTGTTTAAAGCTTGTCTTAATTCTTCAGCTCCTCCTCGAAAATTCGTGCCGTTATCGGAGTAAATCACCCGGGGCTGAATTCTTCTTGACGCCATTCTTCTCACAGCCATTATAGCCGAATCAGCCGTTAACGAATGAGCAACTTCTAAATGTACGGCTCTTACAGTTAAGCATGTAAATAGTACACCCCATCTTTTTTCACGTCGTCTTCCGACTGATACATACATAGGTCCGAAATAATCGACACCGCAGTAAGTGAACGGCTGGATATTCGGTGTAAGTCTAACTGCAGGAAGTTGACCCATTTCAGGATGTTCTGGTTTCGCTTTTGCAACTCGACATTTCTGACACTTTTTAAAGGCGGCTTTTACTGCTACGCGTCCTTTCAAAATCCAAAATCTCTGCCTAACTTCATTTAAAACTGTTTCAATCCCTTGGTGATTATAGTCATCGTGATATTTTTGCAGTAAAAGTTGCGTATATCTATGTTTAGGTGCCAAAATTAATGGTCGTTTTGTAATTTGTACGTTGTTGGGTGCAAGATCAATCCTTCCTCTTATTTTAAGTAGTCCGTCACTGTCTAATATCGGTGATAATGCTTTTAGTGCACTATTGGGCTTTAACATTTTATTATTGGTCAGAATTTCTATATCTTCATGAAACGAATCCCACTGACATTGCTTAACCCATTTTAATTCTGCTTCTTGTACATCCGCTGTTGTCAATTCTTTAGGAACGTTCTTATTTTTAAATTTCTTAGATATCAAAATTCTGGCATATTTAAATACGTAAGCTGTGGCTCTTATTAAGCGTGACCATTTTGAAAATCTAGAAATGTCAGGTAAATGAGAGCTAGAATTTTGAAGTTTACAATTCTGAACTGTTAAAAGCTGAACTTCATTATTTGCTTCACCTTCTATTAAATTTTTACCAAAGTTTTTAGAAGGCCATACGTTTTTATCCGTTGATAACAAAAATTCTGGACCAGCATACCATTTCTTAAAATCTGTCATAATGTTGTGATCTTTGTCATGAACCCTTGTTGCGAGATCAGCTGCGTTTTGAGATGAAGGAACCCAGTGCCAGTCGGATGAATCGGTAAGTTCTTGGATTTCACCAATGCGATGTGCTTCAAACTGTCCTAATTTTCGTCCATCGCCTTTTATCCAATATAATACAGTTGTCGAATCCGTCCACATATAAAGTTTGTTAATTTTAATTTCTAAAGTATTCCAGACAGTAGTTTTTAAACGACTTCCCATCAACGCTGCTTGTAACTCCAAACGAGGTATCGAAATTGGTTTTGTAGGCGCTACACGAGCTTTTGCCATAATTAAAGCAACATCAACATTGTCATTTCTACCTACAACTCTTAAATATGCAACACTAGCAAATGCTTGTTTACTAGCGTCACAAAATATGTGTAGTTCTATTTGTTTAGCGGTAGGGATCTGTTCACAGTAACATCTTGGTTTCTGAATTCTTTTAACTTCAATTATTCTTCTTAAAGCAGCTTCTTCATCATCTGTACAGTCGAGGTAATCGTCAACATAATGTTTCTTAGTAATAGCATTTATAATTTCAGGATCTTCTGTATGATCATAGGCATTCAAATTTTTAATGTACTGGGCGCATGTTGGCGAACATGAAGCTCCAAATATCATAGACTGCATCTCATATGTTTCGTAATTATCCTTGATGTTATTTCGCCAAAGAAATCGTAGTGAGCTTCTATCTTCTTTTTGAATTCCAACACGAAGAAACATGTCTCTGATATCTGCACAAAATGCTATTTTTCTCTGTCGGAACTTCATTAAAACTTCCACCAAGGGCTGTAAAAGATCTGGTCCTGCTAATAGGTTATCATTCAAGCTGGTACCATTTGACTTGGAAGCGGCATCAAAAACTAACCTCACTTTATTGGGTTTATTAATATTGACAACTGGAAAATGTGGTAAATACCAGCACCTTGGTCCTTCTATTTTTGCTTCTTCCTTTAACAGTTTTCGTGCATATCCTTGACTGACGTAACTTTGAATTTTGTCACTGTATTTTTCTCGTAAACTACAGTCTTTAAGTACTCTCCTTTCAATGCAATTTAATCTTCTAATGGCCGTTGTTTTACTTTCTGGTAGGTGAATGTTGTCTGCTTTCCAAAGAAGTCCAATTTCATATTTCTGTCCAGCATACTTCGCAGTTCTTTTCATAATTTCAGTAGCTCGAATTTCGTCAGTTGTCGTTTTAATTTTCTCAGGTAATATTCCAAAAGCATCACATGAGAATGACTGCTTAACTAATTGATGAAGTTCTTCGTCCGATTTGTGAACGTCGCATACGTGAAATGAATAGAATTGTTTCGTATGTGCTTTAGTATCCTGGTTTCCATGCATAATGTAACCTAAATTTGTTTTTGTGGCAATAGGTGAATTTTCAGGACCCTGTATAACTTTACGAGCGACAGTAAGGTGTATATTATCTTGCCCCAATAGGATCATTGGCCTCTCATTAATTTCTGAAAATGGGATGTCTCTCAAGTATGGATACGCTTTCCAGTCTTCCTCTGTTATAATTTGTAAAGGCATAGATAAATTATTAACAGTTCTAACATTCTTCAAGGTAAACAATTTAGCATTTGGAAAATCTCCAGATATTTGTAAATCTAAGCAAATTGATTTTTCATGTTCTGATACGAAATTATTTGTCCACTGAAGGCATAACGTTTCAGATTTTCCCTGCAAGTGTAGCTTATCAGTTATAGATCTATCTATTAATGTTACTGTAGAAGCTTCATCACAAATTGCTACTGTTTCTACAAATTTTCGATCTTCTCCATAAATCTTCACTTTAACCATTCGTAGTAACACATTTTTGGAACCACTGCCTGTAGCTAGCACATTTTCTGAAGACGTACTAGGAATTTCCCCATTGTTCTGTTCTCTTCTGACTTCATATGTTTGGTTTTCAGTGTGAAGTAACTTATTATGCATACGACGACAACCATCTACATTACAGGAACGTTTTAATCTACAATTTCGGGTTCTGTGTTTGCTTCTGAGGCAGGAGAAACACAACTTCTTTTTACTAACAATTTCCCATCTAGTCTTTACGTCATCGTTTGTTAATTTTCTACAATCCCTAATCTTGTGGCCTTTACCATCACAATAAGGACAAATTAAGTCTTCAATATCACTTGTAATAAAACTGGATTCATATGGCTTGATTTTTTGAGGTCTTTGTATGTCAAACTTAGGTGTACTCACATAGCATGCAGATTTAGCAATGTCGACAATAAAATCAGCGAAAATGCTTAGATCAACTTTTTCACAACATCTTCTTATTTCTTCACCCCAACGAAGCTTCAGAGTGTCCGGAATTTTGTGAACCAAACATTCTAATACTTCCGGATTTTTCAGATGTTCGGGTTGACCCAAAGATTTAATGGTCGCTGTCAGAGAACTTACATGGCTTGAAAAATTTATTAACAACTCAAGTTGATACTCTTTAATTTGTGGATAGGTCTTTATTTTGGAAATTAATTTCTTGATAATGATATCTGAACGTCCGAAACGCATTTTCAATGTGTCTATAACTAAATCAACATTTTGCGGAGACAACATCATTCCCGAAACTGCAAGTTTGGCTTGACCTTTTAAACATTTTTGCAACTTAACTATTTTTTCTTCATTAGAATAATCGCACATAGCTGATATTCTGTTAAACTGACTGATGAAAACTGGCCACTCTTCAGGATTTCCGTCAAAATATGGAAAGTCGCGTTCGACTACTTGTCTTGTGATAAATTTGTCGTTTACTTTTTGATCAGCGGTGTTTGAAATTGTATTAAAAGCTTTTGAAATGGAATCACACAGTACCTTTATGTCTGAATTTTCAATTTCTCTGGACTTAGACAGGTTTCCTTCGTTCGAATTCAGTTCTTCAACCCACTTACTAGTTTTCTGAATAGATGTTACGCTCTCTATATCATCAATTAGATTGTGAGTACATACTGATGAATCAATATCACTGTTGTCGGCTAATTCTTCAATTTCATTTTCCATTTCCAAAATTTTGAGTTGATCTTGTAATTTCTGGGCTTCCATTTTACTTTCTATTTTCTGAATTTCGATTTTCTGAATTTCGATTTTTTGACGTAACTTCTCGCCTTCTAAAGCTTTTTGTCGTCTTCGTAATTCACTACTTTTTACTGACTGCTTGGAATTACCTTTAGATATTGCTTTACTATGTGTCTTTTTTGATGACGTGAGATCAGTATTATTATGAACTTCAGCAACAGTTTGCATTAGAGGAAAACCATGAAATGAAGATATAGAACTGATTGGCTTACTTTTCTCCTGTCTGGAGGATTCTAATATCTTCGCATCTGATGGTTCTATGTTATCCATTTTCACAAACTTGTCTGTTGTTAACAATTTTTGTAATTTTACTATTTCTCCAGAGGACTCGGTTGTTAGCTCGAATGGACCAATGTAAAAGACTGTCGTATAGCCTTTATGTCTGAATATAGTATGTTTTAAAGACGTATTGGATATTGGCAAATATTTTATTTATGACTGACTTTTTTTATATTAACTGACATGACATTTTCTCATATTCCAACAATAACAATGTAACAATACATTAACATACAGGGACTAAACTATTATTATTAACTAAATATTTAACACTCCCATTCTGGGGTACATGCTGTGCAACGCAATTTCGGCGTATTTTTAGATTACAAAAAAAGCTATTCGATACTCTCTGAGATTGCACTATAGAGCCCATTGCCAGGACTTCTTCAGAAAATGTAAAATACTAACACTACCTTCCTTATTGATATTGGAATCGGTCTGCTTAATCCGCAAACACCTGTCAGATGTCTCTGAAAGACCATTCCATAATTATCTCTTTAGAAACTCCGAACATGATCTTTATCTGCCAGCCACATCCTTCGAATTAATCAATGGAATCAATGGAAATCAAATTGTTATCATCCCTTCCTCGATTCCGTAAAGCTCTAAAGACGTATTTGTTGGAAAAAGCTTTTTATACAGTAGGTGACTTTTTTAATGTGCATTAATTTTTGAGCGAATCACACACTGGATAGGACTTAGTAGTTTGTATTGTGTGTTTTGTATATTTATATATGTATATATGAAACAAAGCTATTCAACATAAGTTGTTGACACTGTACAATATAACGATGGAAAAGTGAAATTAACTAATATTGTAAACGAACTGAAAAAAATTCCGTGTCACAAGTTGGAGTTGAACCAACATCTCCCAATCTCCGGTCAGGTGTTCTAACCAATTGAACTACCGTGGCACATAGTAGAAATCTCTCTCAGTCCTATACATTAACGCGTTCTCTGTGTGCAGTGCTACGTTGAGATCTTTAATTTAAAGACGACCGGAGATTGGGAGATGTTGGTTCAACTCCAACTTGTGACACGGAATTTTTTTCAGTTCGTATACAATATTAGTTTATTTCACTTTTCCATCGTTATATATGTATATATATATATTGAACTGTAGAGTATTTACTTAATTAGTTTACTTTAAGTATCTTAATTGATTTATTTATTTATTAATTTGACGATGTACCTATTAACAAAATGAGATTTCACGTAGTGGCTTTTATTAATAATCCGAAAGGAGGATAATTATTGTTTAGAGTTTTAATTAGTAGCGAAATTACCAAATAATGAGCTGAGCCGTAATTGATTCGAGCCACAACAAACAAATAGAAGTTGTGCCTGTTTCTACTCGCCGTGATTATTTTTCTTTTTATACCAAAACAAACTGGATTATTCGTTCTGAGGTGCTTAATGAATTGAATTTTCATGTGCATTACAATCTGAACACCCCAATGCAATGATTGGAATCATATTCATATTTGCACTACATGGCAAATAAATAGGTAATCAATTATGTAATTTGTCACGTATGATTCTATATTATCTGTTGTAATTATTTATTATTTATATAAATTATTATTAATATTCCTGGGCAGTAAATGGAAAGACTACTCTAAGCGAGCAGCAGTATTAAAGAATTAGTAGTTTGGATTTCACTTACACTGCAATTTATTCATTTCAAGTTCTGAAAGGATTGCTTCTTGCAGAACTCAGACACCCTGAGTATGATTCATAATAACGTACGGAGCTGTTGCTTGGTGGGCGAAATCTGTACAACAAAGGACCCAAGCAAAATTATTTGCTTTGCAGAGGCAAGCTGATGCATTATCCACCACAACGTCAGCAGCTATGGAACTAAGTCATCATGTACACATTACACAACTGCTGGCTGACATTGAAAGTTACAGAATGATGTCTGACGTAATGCCTATGATCTGCCTTCCTTAGCAGAAATCCATGGATCCTGCATGGGAGAGGCCAGTCACAAAGTGCGGATTATTGCTGGTTTACGAATACTGACGGCTGTATTTTGCGATCTTTCTAGAGCATTTAACTGTGTTTCTCATGTGATTCTCCTAAAGAAACTTCCCCTATATGGCATTAGAGCAAATGCTCTTAATTTCATAAGATCTTACTTGACTGATCGACATCAGTTAATTGACTATATGGGAGAGAGGTCTTAAGTAAGGCCTGTGACAACCGGAGTACCCCAGGGCTCAATTCTTGGTCCACTTTTATTTATTATATATGTCAACGACTTATCATCTTATTTGAGGGATACTCAAGTAATTCGGTATGCAGACGACACCACAATTTACCAGGCTTCCGAGGATTTTAATAACATAATCCAAACCAAATTAAAAAGTGCTGAGAATTGGTTTGCCTCTAACGGACTGTCTCTTAACTTCTCGAAAACGGAGAGGATTGATTTTACACTAAGGAAAAATTTTACTAACGAAAACAATACTTATAAGTTTCTTGGAGTAATTGTAGACCCAAAATTGATATGGAAAGATCAGATCGATTGCCTTGCCAAAAATTATCCAGTGTGGTTTATCTCTTGCGAAAACTATCGACTACATGTTCACAAGAAGTCTTGCGTTGCGCATATATGGGATACTTTCAGGGCCTGATTATTTATAGCGTTCTGTTTTGAGGCAAGGCACCGCAATGGCAAATTATCTTTAAAATTCAAGAGGCGGCTGTACGCCTAATGGTTAAAGCTGGATATAGAGAGCGATGCAAACCCTTCTTTAAAAAAATAAATATTTTAACAGTTCCTGCTCTGTATATTTGGCAGTGCATTTTTTATATTAGGGAAAATCTCAATACTTTAATAAGTCATGAGGATCTACACTGTTATGAAACGCGGCATAAGAAAAACCTGTGTCTGCCCCGGCACAGATTAGCTTTGACAGATCAACAGTTTCAGGTTATGGCCGTTACTCTTCCAGAGTTTCATAGATCTTATATTTTAAAGCTTCAGGATCCTTGTCAAAGAGTAAAATTGTTGTGTCGTCGGCATATATATATATACAGCAAGCCATTCGTAATATTTGCTGGAAGATCATTAATATATACCAAAAAGAGCAGCGGACCAAGTATACTGCCCTGGGGTACATTTAATGAAAATCCGATAGAACTGATTCGACTCTTACTGCTAATTTCCTCTTGGTCAAATAAGACCTTATCCAGGTGTTGATTTGTCCCACATTTTCCAGCTTTCTGCAAAGAAAATCCCGATCAACGACGTCAAAAGCATTCGACAGGTCGAAGAGAAGGGCAACAATACAGTAACCTTGATCACTCAAGTCGTGCACTTGCTGTATAAACTTATATGTGCATGTCTCAGTTGAACACCCCTTCCTAAATCCTTGTTGACACTCACTTAAAGTAAATAGAGAAACGAAATGGCCGACTCTTTTGGCAAGAGAGCAGAGTGTAGTAATCCATCGAAATCGAGAGCATTGGGTCTTTTGGATAATTCCGAATGCCGAGGATGATGAGACGGTGGAAAATGTGTAGCCAGAAATAGTGTCGTAACATTCGGTGAAGTAACCTAGCGAGTCTAAAGCTCACCCAACAAAATAATCGACCTCATTAAGGATATTGCGCTACTGAGTGAGATATGAATAGGTATGAGCCACAATAAACCCTCGTGTGTATCAGATCAAGTCAGTAAAAATTTAAATCAAGCTGACGATATACTCAACGTGAACTATTCTTTTATTTGGAGTATAAATATGAAGATCAATTTGTAATTAACTACAAGTTTTGACAGAAAAACTCTTCTTGTTTTGTTAAACAAGCCCGAATAGCTAGCTAGCATAGGGGCGTTATTCTTGGTTACATAAGTTTTAATATCATCGATTTGCCATGGTCAGAATCCGCTAAATTGTTGGAAGTTTTTGTTGACGCGGGGCTGAGTTAGACGAGGCATATTGACTACATTATTTGTAGCAAACTAAGGAAAAACATAATATGTTTATGTTTTATACTCGTTGTGGTCCTTTATGAATAGGAAATCGCTGCTCTCGGTTAACAATGCTTTGATGGATTCCACTATATCTTACAATATTATGGTCTGGGGCAGAGGCGTTGATATTTAACATGTCGTATCGCACGATTAGGGGTATATTTAATATACCGTATACGGAAAGACAGAACGCTTACTTATGGTCCCCTGCATCTACCTCTATAAGCTTCTTTGCGTTCAAAAAAAGAGATTCTCGAGGAAGGGGCCTGTTGTACTAGCCGCGTCCAAACACGAATTCTGTAAAAAAATTGCCATGTTATACAGGTTATTATTATTTTAATTTACTTCCCGATGAGATGAGGAGCTGTCAATCCGAGAAGCAATTCAAAAAATTTATTAAAACCTTGTTAACAATTAACGCAATCTACAGCATACCCGAGTTTCACATGTTTCTGCGATGACTGTTGGCATATTTTTGTTCATACATTGTATTTTATTGTAATTCTTTTTTATATGTTGTTTCTATATGCGCTTAAGCATCTGTGTATTTTATTTATTTGTCTGTTTTATTTGTATATAATTTTTTATTCTATAGGTATACCTACTTTGACGTGACTGCCTGCTATTTGTGTAGACTTTAAGCCATATTCTAGTGACTATTTATTTTGTTTGTTTGTTGGAACTTATCACGCTGTAATAATTGTAGGTATTGTTTTACTCCTTCTTGCCTATGTTTGAATAGGAGTTAGGGTTACTGGCCTTCTGTTCGTCCGTTTCAGGCTCATTACGAATTGACCAGTAGATGTTGTACAATATTTTAATTTCCTGTAGACACCCAGTATATTATTGTTTGTGAGAGACTGTTTGTATTGTATTGCTTCAAAAAATACGCATTGTGTACACGCTAATAGCAGTACAATAAATTATGCAATTTATTCATTTCTGCTTAAAAATTTCAACAAGCCTATGGGATGTAGTTATTAAAAGCATGCAAATTCGTTTTCATTCTACTTTTTTAATATGATTGTGTATTTTTTGGGTGACATAGTCAATAATAATTTTCGATTGTACCATTTTGATTTTTCCATATTTATGGTTTACAAAAGGGATTTTGAATTTTTGTAATACAAAAAATTATAATGCAGATTGCAATATGTATGAGATCATGATCTCTTACGGGGCCTGTATCATAAATATCTGGTTTGCTTTCATAACCTTGCGCCCGAACGTTCGAGCTTAACATATTTTATTCACCACAATTATTATTCTTCATATACAAAATCGAATGTCTGCGATGTCCCAAGAGATACCCCTATCTGACTGTATCACACATGTCGACTATTTTGCGCAGAATATCGATGTTTTTTGAAATTGCAACGACCCTTTTGTGAGTCATCTCTCACTAATGCACAACCATGACGAAGTTCTGCAGACTAATTGCCTTCGCTGATCGTGCTTCATTTACAAAAGTTGACCGAAGCGAATTAACGCATTCATGTATGGAGTTACGCATTTTGAAATCGTATGAAAATCATCCAACCATAACCTCTACCAGTAATATCCAGTTTGTTTACAAATTTACTGTATTAAAACTCTCACAGTCCGATGCATATAAGCTATCGCGGATTTCGCATTGACACATGTCAAAATCACCATCTGGTAGTCGTGGTAAAAATATGAAAGGTGACTCTGGTATTATATAATAATTTATTGACTATATTGGACGAAGAATTGCAGAAAAACGGCACCATCTTGAGCTGCAAAAAAATGCTCTTTCACCAAGACAACGAAGTACTGGCGCATGTTCCAGACCTGGCCGCGTCCGCCATAGCCCGGGGGTAAGCGTTTCCCATCGACATAGGAAGATGAGTATCTTGCAGGTTTTGCAACATCATTATTTCTGAGGGCTTGAACAAGTTGAAGAGCACTATCGTGAAAAATACATCAATAAAAATAATCAAAAACAATGGCTTGTTTGGAATTTAAGCATCTATAAAATCCATTCCTGCTACTACACTATTTCGCTAATGTTTTGCCCAAGTAGTAGTAGCTTTACTGCAATCATTTCGTCGCAAAAAAACCTGCTATAGCAAGCTAGTATAATCTACTATATTATTAATCTCTAAGCAATATTATTTGCAGGTATGCCTTGGAAATAACTATACTCTCATACCTAAAGCAGGTATAGCAAACCCTGTGCGACTAGCAACAGACGCGAAGGCTATAAAGCTGTCAATAAAATTTTTATATAAACTCTATTTATACGACGAAAAGATTATTATGTTTTTGGAATATTTTCCAGTAAAGCTGCATAATATAGGCTTGCCTGTTACTGACAGTCTATTGTTATAAACTATCCGGTACATGAAGGCAGTTTGTTCCATGTATTTCCAATGAGTTCGTTTAATGTATTTTATATTTTCCACAAATAAAACACTTAATAGAACAGCATATAGGGTGGAGTTTTCACCAGTGGGAGATGTTTAACCTATAAAGTTTTGTCATAAAATTTCTGTGATTTTAGAATGCCTGAAAATATTCAATTGATATGGTAAATACAAATAGTGGCCCTCGTATGTAGTGTTATAAAGTAATCATGTTCAAAAACCTTATCTACGCCACATAACCGAACCTAAACAGTTGGGAATTCTGCTCCATGCAGAGCTGACTTTATCCCCCAGGTGACGTCTGCCTCTACCATATTGGGCTTTATATTAGGTAATTGTAGAGAGTTTAATAACTTACGAAAGTTGTCATTTTAGTTTTGCATATGAGCCTGAAGTAAAACAGTATAGTAAAGGCAATATTGCACAATATTTTCTATAAAGATTAGGGAGTTTTTGTTTTTTTCCCAAACCAACTCTGGAACTAGTTTGTTAGTACAATTTTTTGAAGACATGGCCGACTCTTTCTAGCGACTCAAACCTTTAACCGTGCAGTCCGTTCTTGATTTTTGGATAAGAGAAGAAATCAGTGATACTTAAATTTGGGACTATACGGAACTTGCTCTAACAATAAATCGACCTTGTTATTTCCAGCTGAGTAAAAACTTACAACATTATCTCGGTGTAGAATCGATGATAGAGGTTGGGGGTTTGATGCTTAGCGAGGGATTCTACGCAAACAAATGATTGTATACGAATGAGCAATAACAGTTCATTGGTCTTGCAAAAAAACTGTTCTTATTTGATCTGCTTTTAGACAAATGGAGTTTTTGACTTCATTTATATTTTTAGCTCTCCATATCATATATGTAATATATGTATATATGGAGACTATTAGTTTCATGAAAAAAAAATTTTTTTTAATTTCACCGGAAATACTTCTTTTTGGTCATTTTATACATAAATAAGTAGTTTTAAAAAAATGTCTGTCTGTCTGTCTGTCAGTCTGTATGTCTGTCTGTCTGTCTGTCTGTCTGTCTGTATCCACGAAAACGCAAAAACCGCTTAACAGATTTTAACCAAATTTGGTACAAAAATACTATTGGACATGGCAAGGAGCTGATTAGATTTTGGGAAACATTGAGCGTAGGCAAAGGGTTTAAAAGAGGGTTCAAAAATTAAAAAAATTCATAGTTCTTAAACTTATCCGAAATACTGCATAATTTTTTACGCATTTAATTGAATATAACCTAAAATATTGAACATAAAATATTAGACCACATTGGCGTTCGAAAATAGTGTAAAATGGGGTAAAAAAGATTAAAAAAAAACGTATTTCTTAAAAATAGCAGAAATATTAACTAGTTATTGATAGTTTTGATAGAATATAACCTATAAAATGTGTCATGAATAACTTACTTTCATAGGCGTTCGTAAATAGTGGAAAAGGGGTCAAAACATAAAAAATATATATTTCCTAAACTTATTCGAAATATGGAATAATTTTTCATAGTTGTGATACAATATAAGCTAAAAAATATTCCATAAAAGAATTGGTTCACACAGGCGTTCGAAAATAGTTTAAAAAAAGGGTCAAAAACGAAAAAAAAAACGTTTCCCAAATATACCAGAAAAATTGGCTAATTATATATAGCTTTGATATAAGATAACCTAAAAAATGCAGCATAAAATTTTTATTCACATAGGCGTTCGTAAATAGTAGAAAAAGGGGTAAAATAAAAAAAAATTAAAATGTAAAAAATTTTATATTTAACTAGATGAATTGGTGTTAAAAATACACGACAAAAATTAATGTACCATAGGCGTCCGTAAAAATTCTATAAAAGGGTCAGAAAAAATTTGTATCCGTGATAACTCAAAAACCACTTAACGGATTTTAACCACATTTGGTACGAAAATACTACAGGATAATTATAGGTCGTGATTAACATTGAGCGTAGGCAACGGGTTTAAAAGAGGTTTCAAAAATTTAAAAAAACATAGTTCTTAAACTTATCCGAAATATTAAATAATTTTTTATAGTTGTGATAGAATATAACCTAAAAAATGTTACATAAAAGAATTAGTTCACACAGGCGTTCGAAAATAGTGTTAAAAAAGGGACAAAAACCCAAAAAAAATGTTTCCCAAATATACCAGAAAAATTGGCTAATTATATATAGCTTTGATATAAGATAACCTAAAAAATGCAGCATAAAATTTTTATTTACATAGGCGTTCGTAAATAGTAGAAAAAGGGGTAAAATAAAAAAAATTAAAATGTAAAAATTTTTATATCTAACTAGTTGAGTTGGTGTTAAAAATACACGACAAAAATTAATGTTCCATAGGCGTCCGTGAAAATTCTATAAAAGGGTCAGAAAAAATTTGTATCCGTGATAACTCAAAAACCACTTAACGGATTTTAACCACATTTGGTACGAAAATACTACAGGCTATTTATAGGTGGCGATTAACATTGAGCGTAGGCAAGGGGTTTAAAAGAGGGTTCAAAAATTTAAAAAAATTATAGTTCTTAAACTTATCCGAAATATTGAATAATTTTTTATAGGTGTGATAGAATATAACCTAAAAAATGTTACATAAAAGAATTAGTTCACACAGGCGTTCGAAAATAGTCTTAAAAAAAGAGTCAAAAACGAAAAAAAAATGTTTCCCAAATATACCAGAAAAATTGGCTAATTATATATAGCTTTCATATAAGATAACCTAAAAAATGCAGCATAAAATTTTTATTTACATAGGCGTTCGTAAATAGTAAAAAAAAGGAGTAAAATGAAAAAAAAAATTAAAATGTAAAAAATTTTATATTTAACTAGTTTAATTGGTGTTAAAAATACACGACAAAAATTAATGTTCCATAGGCGTCCGTGAAAATTCTTTAAAAGGGTCAGGAAAAAATTGTATCCGTGATAACTCAAAAACCACTTAACGGATAACCTACAACATGCAGCATAACAATTTTGTTTACATAGTAGTAAATAGTAGAAAGGGGGGCAAAATAAATTTTATAATAAAACTAAAAAAAAATCAATTATTTTGCGTACAAGAATTTGGCCTAGATCTGAAATATAAAATATCTGCGTATAAATAGTGCCTCCAAAGAGAAGAAAAAGGCACAAAACCCGATACAAAAAAAAAAAAAAATAGCTGATGTCTAAAACAAAACAAAAATTTAGATAAATGACAAAAAGGTCATAAAATTATTACTTTTACACTTAAATATGGAGAGCTATTCGTGCCTCGAGGGCAACAGCTAGTTTTTAGGTGAATCTCTGCTTATATTAACTTTGAAGTTACCGAAAGTGGACGTGGTGCAGGAATATACAGTGAGACAAGGAACACGAATCTAAGATTCTCACTGGGGACAAACACATCCGTATTTCAAGCGGAAGTGTTTGCAATTCTGCAGTGTGCAAAACTAAACAGATTGAGGGCTTATACAAACAAGCGAATGAATATATGTTCAGATAGCCAGGCGGCCTTAAGGGCTCTGAGAAGCCACAAGGTTACAACCAAACTGGTATGGGAATGCCAAATAGAACTTACGGCCTTAGCGGACCACAATAGGGTTAATCTAGTGTGGGTCCCGGGGCACTCGGGAATAGAAGGCAACGAGAGAGCGGATTGGCTGGCTAGACAAGCCTCTGAAACCACATAATCTGGCACGGAACCTGCGCTGGGCTTGTCTAAAAGAACTCCTCAAGTGCTGGGCGAAAAGCGAGTACCAGAGATATTGGGAACATATTCCCAAGCAGGAGCATGGGAAGAGGTTTATACCTGGTGCAGCAACAAAACGCACTGAAAAACTGCTATCATTAAGCAGGAGTCAGATGCGAATAACTATGGGACTCCTTACTGGGCATTACGCTCTGAGAGACCACCTAAATAAGATGGGGCTGTATAATGGGGACCTGCAATGCAGATTGTGTAATGGGGCAGTTGAAACAGCTTACCATGTAATATGTGAGTGTGTAGTTCTACAACGAAGACGACACGCTATTTTTGGGCATGCGCTGATTGCGCCACCAGATATTGACACCATCAACACATAACTGAACTCCAGAAGCTAGTGGAGGGTACAGGGCTGCTGGATTGGGTGGCATAATATATGGGGATTTTTCACAATAAGCCCATGAGGCTGCTGTGAAACCGGGGACTTAGGTCGTACGGACCCTTTCAAAAAAAAAAAAAAAACTTTGAAGTTCATGCTCATGTTAGGACTGTTTCTTTGAGTTGTTCATCAGCTGCCTAGCTTATTGATGCTGCTAAACATATCTTAACGGAGAAAGCTTTCAGAAATACAAGAATAATAAAAACCAAACTAACTGGAACAAATATATAAAAAGTTAGGAAATCTTGCACTGACATCAGTTAGACGTGAAAGGGCAACATATCTGAAATACGAAAGGTCTCAAGACTCCATTACCATTTTATCTTAATTTGCACTCAATATACCAAAAAAGTTTAAAGTTATGTATACGACATAATCCACAAAGTCAGTCTATCTCTGGTATTTTGTTTGTAATAAGCAAGTATAGTCCACTATTTTGAAAATATTATTGTTCAAAATTGACAGTAGAACAATACGAATTTTCAAAAATGTTCCAACGATTAATTTCAGAAAAATCGTATGGTTATAGTACACACCATTTTGGGGAAATGCTTCTTGTAGAAAATTAAAAAATACTTCTCAAATTTAACTCTCTACATGTCATCTTCTGTTTTAAGAGTAGGTATTTTGAAATTTTTGATTTTCTACAAAAAAAAACATGTTCATACCTTCTCATTTTGTATATAATAACACTGAAATGTATATTTTTAACAAACAAAAACTTTTGTAAAGAATAATGTTATCTCATATCTTTCACTTTTTGGTACATCTGTTCGCTTGCAAACCCCATATTGTGCACATAAATATAAACTGTACTACCCTTATAATCAAAGAGAAGAGCAATACATCTAATGTATGTTATGTAATAATATCATCATCTGTCCAAATGTAGGTCGAAATTGGCCGGACCAACCGTCACGCTGTGCTCATCATCTGAGGTATTCATTAGGCGGAATGCCTGTAATCCCACAGTCACAGACATTAACTGTCCGACTGGTCAGCCGTTGCTTTGTCGTGATCTGCACCAATTTCATAATATGGTAATTAGTTTTTCGGATATAAACCGTAATAATGGAGTTTATTATTGAGACACTTTCTAGATTATTCTAATAAATTCTTTACATACACAAATACTAATATGAACAGTGAAGTGCAAAATTGCAATAAAAATATTTTGGACTTGTACATAGAATGCGTGAAATTTAAGAAAATAATTAAAAAAAAAACACACACACGCAAAATAAATTGTCACATAAATGAAGACGAACAACATTTTAAAATGACATTTCACAATTGCAAATGATTAATATTAGGTTATAGAACGTTTTGGATACATAACAAATTGTACCATGGTGCATATATTATCACAGTCATAATAAATAAAAAACTACATTTAACAGTTAACAAAAGACAAGACAATAATTCATTATAAATCACACTCTACATGTCACAATTATTACGAATTTAAAAAATATTCATTCAAGGAATAAAAACTGTTTTGTAGCAGCATTATGAAAGAACTGTTCGCTGAAAGAGAGTCTATGCCTCGGCAATTTTAAATTTAAACTATGTCGAAGTTCTTAGTTAGATATTTCATTCGTATATAGTGAATTTATCAATGTTCTAATATACATAAGACACACACTCTTGAGTGATAGTTCACCCTGTATACAGATGGTACGGTCAAAATCTTTAAATAATTGACTTGAATTGAATATCTCGCCGGTTTAAGTGTCATCGTGCTGAGAATCCTATTCTGAATTATCACAATTTCATCTATGTATTGTGAGTTACCCCACAACACAATAGAATAGCTAAGAACAGTATTAACATGTGCATAATAAAATGATCTTAAGACCTTACTAGAATAGAACACAGCTTCTCAGTTTCCAAATCAAAAACGAAAACCTGCACAGTTTGCTTGAAACGGTTTCAATCTGCTTGTAACCAGCTCGATTGCGAGTCAATCTCTGTGGTAATATAATCACGAAGCCTCGCTAACTTAAAATTGTTACTTCAATTGGCCCACATCTCCCAATTCTAATTAAATGTTAAATATGAGAACACATCTGGTTTTATTAAGAAAATAAAAAGGTTATTTAGATGTGGCACATGTTTCCGGAGTTTTCACATAACTCCCATCATCAGCTAAAGATTTTTCACGGCAGAAAATGCCGTAGAGATTGGTTCGAATACATGCAAAGGTGCTTTTATATTAAACATAAAGGCGACTATTCTGAAAAACAATAAAGCAACGTTCAATGAACTATTACCTACTGTGTTTTGATTATTAGGAAAGAAATCGGTTGTGTCACCCCAAAACTTATAATATAATCAAAAATATATGACCTGCGTAATGAAAAAGAACCCCGATCACAGGGCTTAAGCGATTTCAACCAAAAACTAATGGGTTCATCCTAGGATTGCCCCAAACTCATATACCAAAATTTAGCTCAATTGGTTAAAGCGTTTGCATACACACAGACAGACGTCTATCTGGAAATGGTCTTAATCGTCTCAGGGAACTTCAAAATGGTTATATCCGTCTTCATCTCAAAATTTTTTAGCGTGTTCACAATACTTACCCTGTGCGAGAAAGTAATAGAAATAATGGCCATCGCATGCGTCTACTATTTATCCTATAGTATTATTACATAACATGTGCTGTAAATGATATTTTAGAAAATTATTTACAGCTCGAGTTATGTACTGTACTTTTTCTACGACTTTGCAGAATCAAAATCCATTTCAGAATTAAAATTTAAGCAAAAATATTTCACACAGAAGAAAAGGTAATTATGACATTTATATATTTGACATTTGTGTTTGACATAATTCCATAATAAAAAATAAAAATCCCCAAAGTTTTATGTAATATTCATTACGTAACACTTATGTAAGATTGAATTTACATGTCACGTTAACAGTTTTGCAATAGACGGCTTAACAAAACAGGAGTAGAAAATAGTATATTACATAACATGTGCTGTAAATGATATTTTACATGCGAGAGACTAGTTTGCCCACGAGCCGCGAAGCGGCGAGTGAGGCAATAGTCTCGAGCATGGAAAATTATTTACAGCTCGAGTTATGTACTGTACTTTTTCTACGACTTTGCAGAATCAAAATCCATTTCAGAATTAAAATTTAAGCAAAAATATTTCACACAGAAGAAAAGGTAATTATGACAGTTAAATATTTGACATTTGTGTTTGACATAATTCCATAATAAAAAATAAAAATCCCCAAAGTGTTATGTAATATTCATTACGTAACACTTATGTAAGATTGAATTTACATGTCACGTTAACAGTTTTGCAATAGACGGCTTAACAAAACAGGAGTAGAAAAATAATATTTTTGTAACCGACCTATGGCTTACTTACTATTATCCGCATTACATTTAATTATATAAATATGTTAATTTTAATTTAATATTAATTAGATTATACAACATAATAATAATAATAATAATAATATAAATGTAATTTTAACATATGTATAGTATGCGGTATGGCTTGAATTGAATACAATGTAAATATGGAATTTCATTTTATGAATACACATCGAGTATGAAACAATTTTTTACACCAAAATATTCGAATAATTAGCATAGTTATTGAAATAAATAGCTTCCAATCCAATCGGCACAATATTGGATGTAGTTAATAGGAATCACAAACAATATTTCTCTACAGTGTGGCGTCCAAATACCACACTGCCAAACTCTATCCGGATTATCGTGGTTTGGATTAACGAAAATATAGCTAATAGAGGATCACCTTATTGTATTTTATTTAATAATAAACTAACAAACGCTCCAACCTGTCGATTTTGATTATTTAGACATTTTTTGGTGTTTTTAGAACTATAACCCTTTACCCTGTAATTTTATATGGGAAGGGATCTCCACTGACAATATCTTTTTTAAAAACCTTAAATTCTAATTTCAACGCCTAGTCTTTCAAATTTGGATTAGCAGTTTAAGATCAACAATCTAACTCCAAACATTATTTTATTAAATCGTTCATGTTAAACAAATCCGATTCAGCTCGACTGCAGCTTAACACTTCCTAGAGGACATTTAACGCAACGTCCGTTATGATATTACCCAATAAAAGACTTCTCTACCTCTGGTTTTCTTTACCACATGGGATGCGGTACCTTATGTACACCAGATGTTTCGAGGGAGACACGGTCTTTTATTGATCTGAAATAATCAGATAATTCTGCTGACTTTAAATTTTTCATAATACCTATGATAACCCAAGTTTTTTCAGATGCGATCAATTTTACTTTGTGCATATGGAAGAACGACTTGAGCAACTGTTGAGTGTCTTACTTGTTATTAATGTTGTTTTTTTAACTATGTGGACTGTATTTTCTCTATTAACTATTAACAATTACTATATAACAACATTGCTAACTATTTATTTTTAACCCTTCAAAATTGACAACAACAATTACTTTACAAGTTTCTTTGTTGGTCCAGCGTCAATTTAATGTAGATTCTGGTCCGCAAAGTTGAAGTTGATTCGCTACTTCTTCATCAATTAAACTGATCGTTGAACCTTCATCAAATAGTGCATAAATTTCCATACGTTTAGTTTTTGTTTTTAAAACAACAGGAGCAATTTTGAGTAGGATTTCGTTAGACATTAGCTGTATGTGCAATAATTTGATTCGGTTCTTGATTAACAATTGGGCTTTCATATGCTTCATTGTCTTCTTTATGCGGTGGTTCTTTACGTATATTTTCAAAATGTAATAAGCGATTATGCAATTTTTGACATGACGAAATTCCACATTTTCTTTTCTTTTTGCAGTCTGAAATTGTATGAGCACCTTTTAAACAGCAAAAACATAATCTTTTTGATTTTATAAAGTTCCATTTTTCATTTAAATTCTTACAAATTTCTAAATCATGGTTTTCATTGCACACTTTACACCTTTTAATGTAACCTGAATTAGTTTCCTTGCTTACTACCATAGTTCTTCTGAACTTGTCACCAACATTGTTTCGGGATGTCACACCTTGAACGTAACTAGCTGCTTGCGCTTTCTCTTCCAACCATATCTTACTACGTGCTATCTTCTCCCCCCACGAAATTTGTTAACCATATGGTAACTTTTGTAAAAGGTGATCCTGTAATTGAGGACATGGCATATAGTTTTGCATATTTAATGACTCCAAAGTTAAAACTAAATTTGATACAGTTTCTGAGAAATTTGTGTTATTGATACGAAATCGTTAGTTCTTACTGGAGGCATGTTTTTAGCTTCATTTACTACAATTATGTCTGGTCTTCCATATTTGTTTTTCAAAACATCCATAATACTTGTTGCAGAAACTACAGGTGATATCAACAATCCTTCCACTGCTCTTCGTGCATCGCCTTTTAAAGCTTTTCGTAATCTACCAACATTTTCTTCATTTGAAAGTCTCAGTGTTTTAGTTATGTAATGGTAATGCGTACTGAAGTTCGGCCAATCTTTCACATTTCCATAGAAAAACGGTAATTCGTTGTCAATCGTTTGTCGTAGTGTTACGGGTTGAAAATGCCGCCCAAACTGTTTCGGACCTTATCGATTAAATTTGCAACTCGCCGATAATATTGAATCACTTAGACTTACCTTACCTTTAGAACAAAAGCAAAACACTCGCGGTAGCTGACCTTATTGTGTCGGTTTACTTGCGAGATAGACACCCCACTGTTTCTCATAATACATATACTGCTTATTTCCTGCTTGTTAACGCTGCAAGCTTGAGTTTAGCACTAAGCCCTTTGTGGGTATTGGCTTTGTTTACCTAAAAATTATAGGGATTCAGGGTTATGTTTTGAATATCAGTAACATCATTTTTAAACGCAAAATACCGGCAATATAAAATTAATGAAACGATTTTCCATCGGAATCTTACCCTTAATACATTTAACTGGTGAGGATTTGGCCAATTTCATCATTTAAACATCGCTTCATTGTTTACGTTTGTGTTATTATGAGGCCTATCAGTTTGAGTAGGTACCTTCTGTCGGTCTGTCATAACAAACGTCTTCCAAAATCAATTGTACCAACTTCTATTGGTTTTCCAAATATACCGGACTGTACTGTAAAATGCATGTTTTCCATAAGGATGGTAACACTTCATGCCCGGCCTGTCGTCGGTTTTCAAGAGCCATTTTGTTGCGGGATTTGGACAGGTAAAGAGCGTTATTTGTGAAGTGCTGCAAATATATAGTGGAGGCACTCTTATAGTAGTCTTGTGGGTGCTCCACTCAAATTTTGGATTTAATTTGTGGACAATAACGCCTCTTTACAACAAAAACAGTACCCGGTACTTCTCTGAAAGGCCACCCAACATCCAAGGTAGGTCATACTATAGTTTCATTTTGTATTTGTCGTGCTTGGTAATATTTGTAGCTTGCTTTTGCTTACGCCTTGAATTCCGCTTTTTAGGCCTGTTTGTTTATGCTTTATTGCATGTATAACTGTGGATTACACTAAACCATCAGTGGTGTAACGTCCCTTGGCGGAGGGCTTCTTAAGCCAACGTAGTTTTACGTGTGGTTGGTGCTGGCCATGTGGTATGGTGTTTGGCAATTCCAATAACGACCTAGAATTGCAGATTTAGGGATTACCAACAGGACCCTGGCGGTAGGATTTGGATTGAGCCCACGACTATCCGGGCTCCCAGGTCAATTTTAATAGTTACATATTTTAATTCTAAATATATACTATCCCGTATAATTGAACAGTATTTATAGTGTGGTGTGAACTGTTTATTGTGTCAAGGTGTTTCTGTGATAGGTGTATTCTTTATTGTTATTATATAAATTCAGGTTAATATTTACATGATTATACGTAATATCACTTGTAACCACCAGACACCAAGTTGTTAGCGGCGAGATAACGTTATCGGTTCGTATTTTGGGTGCTGGGTTTAACCTTTTTATTGAAATAGGGCTTTTCTTTACCTGTAACAGTTATATATACCTATTTATTATTTAAACTTATTGTGAGTTGCGGTATCACATTACTCACCGTAATATCTTTATATCCTAGTTTAGAGAATTGGAGAGGACTGTTGGTCATCGTTTTTTTGTTAGTTTTCATGTATCTACAGATTTTTATTAAGATTTTATTATAGGTTAGGTTAATCACCTGTTAACCGCCTCTTCTTTTTGTGGTATAAAACCTATCTGCTCGACTGAGAGCCAGGACTCCTATAGTATATTGTTGCTAGTTTAGGGCCACATATTGGCTTGTTAGTTAGTAGTATTTTGAATTAAATATTTAGATTACTTCTTCTCTATATTTACATATATTTACATATTTATTTACACCTCTATCTACATATTTATTTACACATCTATTTACATTCTAATTTACAAATTTGTTTACAAACTTAATTATATATTATATTTACAATTGTTATTACGGAAACAGTGGAGTGTCAATTATCCTTCCCGTAAGATACCCTAGGCAATTTTCCCATTTTTATGATTATATGATCTCGGCTGTTGGGCTTCTCGTTGGGCTCTAAAAATGGGTGGCGACTGTTAAATAGAAGTAGCTCCTCGACCTGCGACCTCTCTCGGCGAGCTAGCGGGGCAGCCCCTTTGAACCAGCAGTTGGCCTTGGGGGGACGTGATTGTGCAGTCCGCTGGTTAAGCCAGCATTCTTATTTTATAGTGGCCCCTTAGTCCGGTGCCGACCAAAAAGGGAGGCCACAGTAGTAGTATTTCTTCTAGTTTATTTTCTGCAGTGCACATATGGTTTCTCATTAAAATCATCATTATTTTGTATCCAATTCATAACTTTGAGATGATTAGCATGTTCTACATTATTTTCTTCATTAATATCTATCATATTTCTATCCAACTGTGTACATACTGAACCAATATCGCTTAACTCTAATTGTAACTCCATCTCGATGATTTCTTTTTCTCGTTGAATTCTTTCATTTTCACGTTTCATCATTTCATTTTCACGTTGCATTTTTTCGTTTTCTAATACTGCTAATTTTTTCTTAGCTTCTAAGTGAAGACGCAAAACTTGTTTTGATGACGTTGTTGAAACCTTTGTATGTGATTTGTTGGTATCTTTATCTCGAACTGCGTCTATATTATTCTTTAAACTACTCGAAAATCCACGTAATTCATCTATTTCTACTAGGCTGTCTTTTCTCTTACCTATATTTTCAATTTCTTGCTCTGCTGTGGTAACATTTTTTAATTTGTCACTTTTTGAGATATTTATCAAATTTAGTATATTTTACTCCATTTTAGACCAAAACTGTTTTACTGCTCGCACTCTTCGGAGGACCAAAAATGTTATTAATGTTGTTTTTTAACTATGTGGACTGTATTTTCTCTATTAACTATTAATAATTACTATATCACAACATTGCTAACTATTTATTTTTAACTCTTCAAAATTGACAACAACAATTACTATTACAATAATACAACCACTCTTATACAATATGTTATATTCCTAACATACTATTGATTTCAGTGTTCAAACTAGATAATTTCCTATAGCTTTTTCGATATATTTAACTTACGGTTATCGGACAGATGAAACAGACGTACCTAACAGTTCCGAATCAAGAACTTCAGCTTGTGACAGTAAAAGTTGTATAAATGGAACTTGTTTTCTTCAATTTCTATTGTTAACTTGATATTATAATAGATACAGTTTATATGATTAAGAAAACACTTACATGAGACCAGACCATGAAAATGTCATCAACATAATCTCTCCCATATTTTTGGTTTAAGTGAGTAGGAACTTATGCCTTAATCTTCAAAATTTTACATAAATATATTTGTTATGTCTGAAGAAACTGGAGATCCATGGCAGCGCTGTATATTTTCTTGAATATTTGGCCGTCAAGTTGAGAAAAGGACATTTCTATTCCTATTCTTTTAGTATATTTTAGTTGCCTTAATGTACTATGGAGAGAAATTATTGTCATTTGTATTGATTTTGACGAAGGTATATAAGCAAAAATCCAGAACTTTTTGTTTAATTATGGATTAAAGGCTAAACGTTGTACGGCTAGCTAAATATTAATCTAATCAAAGAAATAATTCGTTTATTGCAAAATTGGTACTTTCTAAACGCAAAGTTTATTTTTATCTGTAATATATTAGGTGTAGTGTAATCATAATCTTCGTTCTAATTTTTCACTGCATAGTATAAATTTCAGCATAATTTGTAAAAATGTTTTACACTTGGACGCACTCGAACATAGTTTTTAATGAGTCTTTAGCACACAATTTTAAACAGTTAGAATAATGGTGCCTCTATTTTATAGGCAAACTTTTTGAAAAGTAAGAATAAACTGGAACGCGATTTTATTCGAAAAGTTGTTAAACAAAGTTTTATGATGTTTTATAATTCTTGTATATTTTAAATTTGTCTGCGATTATTTTTAAGTCCAGCAGCAGAACTAGTTGTTAAGGCGGAAATTATTATAACATCTCTGTGAACGGTGTAATTTTGCTAGTTAAGAACTAAGAGTGCATATACATACAAAAGTTCCTGCAATTATCGTGTAAAGTTTACTGTAATCTTTTTTATTGTACAAGGTGGCCTAATGAAAACGAAGGAGAGACCTTTTTGATTATGTAATACATGGAACTGTCTTAGTTAACATAAAATTATAATACTACTATCCTAACCACATAGTTACGTTATCTCTACAATATTAAATATTGTTCCCGTAACCAGATATAAGAGACACTGCACATTCCAAATTTAAAAAAAAAATAAAACTGACACTAACTGGCAGCAGTACAAGCGCTTGAGGAATTTTGCTTTGAAGTCATTGAGGGCTGAAAAGGTTGCGTATTTGGAGTTTTTACAGCAACAAGGGAATCAAAAAGAAATGTACCGTGGTCTAAAAAACCTAAACATACGTTGCAGAAATATCGGAAATGTTAAATAATGTTGAGGACATAAATAGGTATTTTATATGGGTTTTCAATAAATCTAATAACTGTAGACAACTTGAAACGTACTATAACAATCACAAATTTAACCCCTTATTAAATTTCGAAATGTCACTGGCAGCACCTTCCGATATTTACAAAGTGATAAAATCACTTAAGTCGAATGTTGCTGGTATCGACGGAGTATCTTTGCAAATGGTTAAACTTTGTGTACATAGAAATCTTCCCCACATTTTGCATATAGTCAACTCTTGTCTAGAGAGAGGTTTTTTCCCACACTCTTGGAAAATGGCCGTAGTCCGTCCATTACCAAAAGTAAGCAATCCTACTGGATTCTCAGACTTAAGACCAATTAGTTTATTGCCCGTATTCTCTAAGAGTTTAGAAAAGGTTGTATGTCTTCAAGTGACTGACTTTGTAATAAATAACAACATATTGCCGAGATATCAATCTGGCTTCAAGAAAATGCATAGTACGACTTCAGCCTTGCTTGAAATAACTGACAACATAATAACATCGTTAGACAATAAATGTGGAACTTTCTTGGTATCTTTAGATTACTCAAAGGCTTTTGACACAATAGATCATAACCTATTATTGTCGAAAATGAACTACTTTGGCTTTGGCGATGCCACACTTAACTTTTTCAGACATTATTTGTCTCAAAGATCACAAAGGGTGGCTTTGAATTATAGACTTTCTTCCTCTAAAGAAATAATTTCCGGTGTGCCGCAGGGTTTAATTTTGTCACCTGTTCTGTTTCTGCTTTATAATGCGGATATATTTCAGGTGATAAATATTCTAATTTAAGATCCTTTGCGGACGACCAACAAATGCTCCATACGTTTAACCCCAAAAATCTTGAAGATGCTGTCTCTAAAATAAATAGTGATCTGAATGCCATATATGAGTATTCTCTCCAACACAACTTGAAATTGAATGCCACTAAAACTAACCTCCTAGTGTTTGCGCAGGCTTCTAGTCGTGCCTATATAAAAAATAACGCTGCAATCATGGTGTCCAATGTGAAAGTTGAGTTTTCTAGTGAGATTAAGGTTCTGGATCTTATTATTGATGAAAAACTTAGATTTGAGGAACATGTAAAAAAATTACTTCAATCTACATATTTGAGATTGAAGTTATTATACAATAATAAGGACCTACTAAATTTTAAATATAGTAAGAAATTGTGTGAAGATCTGGTTTTATCGGTCCTTAGTTATGGAAATATTGTGTATTATCCCTGTCTAGATTCAAGATCCAAATCAAGAGTTCAATACATTCAAAACAATTGCTGTAGATTTATTTTCAGTTTACGGAGGTACGATCATATCTCACACTTGTTTCCGTTTCTAAGATGGTTAAATATTGAGAGGCTTGTTCGGTTACAATACCTAATATTTATTAAAAAGGTTCTACTTACTTCATTGCCAAAATATCTAATGGATAAACTAATTTATAGAAGAAATGTTCATCAAGTAAATCTGCGATTTCGCAATATGCTAACGATTCCCCGACAATGTTTCGACGATCCTTTACATATAATGCCGTTAGTCTCTTTAACACTTTGGATAATACCATAAAAGCTCTGCCTACTCTAACCAGATTTCGAGTTGCACTGAAGAACTCATTTTTAGGGGAAGAAAAAGAATGTATGTATGTATGCTTAATATATTATTCAATAATAAATTGTTACTTATAGTTATTATTTATTGTTATTTATACGATTATTTATTTATTATTGTGGTTTTCATTAATATTAGGTATTTAGTTTTAGTTCATGGTTAAGTATTTCAAAAGTAGCTTAGGCTAAAACTTCGCCATTTTGATGAAACTTTTTTATGTATGTTTGTACGGATTGTTTCTGAAAATAAAGTCATATATATATTTACGTTATCTCTACAATAGGTATAATATTGCTATCCTAACCAGATAGTTCGTTATCTCTACAATATCATATTGTTATCCTAACCAAATAATAACGTTATATCTACAATGTAATATTGTTTTCCTAACCATATAGTTACATTATCTCTACATTTTAATATTGTTACCCTAACCAGATAGTTACGTCAAAGATTAATCTTTGGTTACGTTATCACTACAATATTATACTGTTACCCTAACCAGATAGTTACCAGATACCTAATCCACGCTGAAAGTAGTAATAAATCATTGCACAATTATATCCACAAGTTAATTACATTTCTTATACGCTAACACACAAATAGTTGCAAACTACATGTTGACAAAATGTTTGTTGTAGGTTAAAGTCAACAATGTTAATTCGTCATTGAAAACTACAGCACCTGTTTGCTAACACTCAAAATATAACTAACCCAACCCCGTTTGGTGTTCCGTTGTTATTATGGTGTTCTCTTTTTTTAAAGAGACTGCTGTTGACAAGTAACAGTGTAAGAACTTAATTTAATTAAAACTTTTCGTCACATACAATATGTATGCATTACAGTTAGAACATAAAAAAGCTTTTTCATTTTATTAAATAATTTATTACCTTCTAGGTGTACTTCAATTCTATTGAGAAATTTACTAGTTACTTTAATGGAAACAGTTTTGTTTTGTAAAAACATGAACTTGGGAAAAACTTACTTATATCTTCAACTTTAATTTCGTTTTAACTGAATGAAGTCTGAGCTTTTTTATTAACGGCAGAACTGAAAACATCTCTACTAACGAGGTATTTTAATTTTCTATACTTTTGAGTAGTGCTTATTAAAAAAAAAATACGTAACGCTAAGAAGCTTTTAGAATTTATCTCATTTACAGGTTCAGGTATTACCAATATACAAGGTTGTGTTTTTAATTCCACACAATCGTAATATAGACGTCTCAGATCTATCAATTAATTTGTTTATAATTTCCCAAAAAAAGAAAATTCTTTCGCTGAAAATTGCCTCCTTCACTTCTTCATCGCTCGAAAATTTCTTTCCTTAGATTTTAACTATTCTAAAACAAGTGTAGGATTCTCCATTTATAGAATTATCATTAAGATCAATGAATCAGAATCCCAAAAGATGGTTGCCATAAGTTTTCCGACTGACTGTGTGAACTGAAACCATTAAACCCCAGATTCTGTAGGGAGAAGGGAGAAACTCCTGATCACCTAATAACAGAATGCGCTGCTATCAGAAGCCAACGCAAGAAACACTTGGGGTATGAAATGGTGCAAGATGAAAACGTGCGGCCAACCTACTGGAGTTTAGAAGAGCTTTAGAACTTGATAGAGAGTTGTAACTTGAGACACAGATCACAGTGTATCAGACACTCTTAATTTTAATCTTAATCTTATAAGGAACTGCTATATCTTCACAGTGCTATACTTTATGACTCCGAGAGCTGGACACTCTGTCAATCAATGGAGAGCCGTATTGATGCTTCTGAGATGCACTTATGTATCGCCGTATACTGCGTATATCCTGGATAACCAACGAGGAGGTACTGAGGAGAATAGGTAAAGGTAAAGAGCTGCTGACAACCACCAAAGATCGAAAGCTCCAATACATCGGGCACGTTATCAGAGGGGAACGGTACGGGCTTCTTCGAGTCGTCATTGAAGGAAAGATCGAGGGCAAATGATCTGTGGGCAGAGTGTGGGAGATTTTCAGAGGTGCGGTTTCACGCTCCATTATAGCCAGTTCGACAGCCAACCTTCATGGGGAGACGGCGTCCTAAGAAGAAGAAGAAGTGACACAAGAATGATGAATGATCCGAGGACAAAACTTATAGTACATGACACGACTAAAAATATCCTCAACACTTAACTTTTATCCCGAGCATTTTGTGGAATTAAAAACGCTGCCACATAGCGTGTGCCAGCCAGTAAAATAATGTGAGGGTAGGGGTGACATAAATATATATATTTTCTTCATGACAAACAATGGATAAAGTGCTGTCCTGAAAATGTACAGGATAATCGAAGAGCAAAACGCCAGAGGACTTCTTCTTCTTAGGACGCCGTCTCCCTACGAATGTTGGCGATCCAAATGGCTATTGTTGTGCGGGAAACCGCAGCTCTGAAAATTTTTATGGACGTCTGTCCGAACCATCTACGTAAGTCCCTCAGCCATGAATTTTGTCTACGGCCGACTGACCGTTTTCCTTCGATCTTTCCCTCTACTATCAGGCGGAGAATCTCATATCGTTCGCCTCTCATGATATGTCCTAGGTACTGCAGCTTTCTCTCCTTGATTGTCGTGAGGAGTTCTTTGTGTTTACCCATTTGCTGCATAACCTCTATGTTTGTCTTATGTGCCGTCCAAGAAACTCGCAGCATTCGTCTGTAGGCGTACATTTCGAACGCATCGATTCTCTTTTCTGTGGTTGCATCAATGGTCCAGCTCTCACATCCGTATAGAAGGACAGGGAAGATGTAGGAGTGAAGTAATCTAATCCGGAGGTCCAGGCTGAGGTCTCGGTTTGCCAGAAGTGTCCTCATGTTATTCAGAATTTTCCGTGCTTGCGCATCTTGACCTAATTTCGGTCTTTGAGTCGCATTGCTGGCTGACGAGTACCCCCAAGTATTTTATAGATGACACTTGTGTAATGTGCTCTCCGTTGATCATTAGAGTAACGGGTCTTGGTGATTTTGAGAATACCATCAGTTTGGTCTTGGATGTATTTAATAAAGCCCAAAGTTCTCACTATACTCCACAATAAGGTTCATAAGGGATTGAAGTTCTGTTATACTGCTGGCTATTACGACGGTATCATCTGCGTATCGAAGGTTACTTATATTGATTCCATTGATCTTTATGCCTGCAGTTGAATTTTCGAGAGCTGGTTTGAACGCATGCAAGAGAAGATATTTTGAAATGCAACAAACTAGTTTGTTCCCAAAAATGTATTCTTCCCAAATATTACAAAAACATAAAAACTGCCCTCGTATTATTGAATATAGTGAATAAAATAAAAATTATTAATAAAACAGAAATAAATTGGAAATTTGTCACTTACCAATTCGTATAACAGGTGGCAACGCAGAGTAGACACATCCAAAAAAAACATTGAATATAAGTCCATACAACACATTAATGTTTCTCCACATTTTCTCTTTATTCCCGCACTACTAGCAATAATTTTATGTAAATTTACAACTTTATATGTTACGATGTACAATATTTTTCATAAAAGATCAGTCATAAGCCATAATATGGATTACCATAGTACCTATATTTCACGAAAATCACATAAACACGCTTTAAAAGTTACGATTCAGAAATCGTTCGTATAGGTACGTACTAGTTGAGAATCAGCATAACAAATCATACCGTATACAACTAGCTATACAGCTATATTTAGCTAAAATGCAACAAAATCGGGGTTGGTGTAGTTTTCAGTTACAATATTGTGTAAAAAGCTGAGATACACTACGAGATAAATCTTAATGGTTTTTGTCTAACAATTTTAGACTAAATAATGATTGTGAATTATATTTTAGAACACGAAATTTAATTGTGTACTTTTCAGAATAAAAATTTTATTGAGAATCGAGAATTGAGAATGTAGTCTCTTTTATAAATCACGCATTTTATATTATTTCATTTTTATTTCTTTACAATGAAAAAAACGTTATTAATAATACCTAATAAAACAAATAAAAAGCCGTATACATTAACTTAACTTAATTAAAAAAAGAATCTTAGTTTTTCATTTATATAATGTATAATTTTAATTATTACAGTGTCGTTGCCACTTTTAGTCAAAGTATAAAAAGGACACTTGCAAATATTTTTTAGCATTATGAATATTCTCATTTATTGGTTATATAATTGCCTAATTAAATTTGAATGAATATTTTTTATTTGATTTTACTGCCTTCAAAGCAGCCTCGTTATTTTTTTATTGACTCATGTTTTGATTTCGTTGTGTTGGTGCGCTTTTGGCTTGTTTTAATGATTTTAATGTATTATATTTTTTCTGTTCTGCTACTTGCATTTATATATATATATCGATAGGTAATAAGCTGTGACTTCCGTACCGTAGCAGGGCGACCTAACTTCCACCAGAAGGAATAGGAATTTAGACATTTTAAAAACCATTTTGGGATGAGGGGAACTTCTATATAAGGAATTTCAAAAGAGGGGTAAAGATTTCCATAGTTTTTTTTTCTTATATATATATATATACCTTAGTATGGACAGGGGGTACGTAGTCACTTCCATATATATTTTTACCACTATTCATAGAGAAACATTGTCACTTCCAACGACGTTGCCGTCTATTTTATATACCTATATTATACAATATAAATTTATTGTGCACAATTTACTATTGTATTTTGATGGTGTTAAATGATGTTACCGCTTAATTTTTAATACGAAAACTTACAGTAAATATGTAACTGAATAATAAGGAGTAATTAATATAATTAATGATTTAACCTTGTTGTTTTTTCAGTTTTACTGTCTTTTAGGTCTTATTGCAAATATTATTCTAATTATGCACGCAACGCTGATGTACATTAGCGTTATAAGTAGGTCACTGTGAGGTATCTTTAAAATAATAAAGCCTTTTTTTCGCACAGATTTATTATGTGAGTCATGTCAAGCGCCAGCTAGCGCCCGTCTTCAGACACATCTTAGAAATATAACATAATATGAATTTAGTATGAGAAAACAAACTTTGCTCATTTTAACAAGTAGCTCAAAAAAAATCGTATAAACTGTATCTTGTTAGTTTTTATCATAATACATCGACTAATATTTTAAATGTGTGTCTTTTTTTATTTTATTTACATGTCGTTTTTTGTGTTCAAAAAGTATCATGGTGGAGATGTATGTGTATAACTATGTTAAAATTGACAAATCTGAAAATTATTGAGATTGTAAGTAAGGATGATACTCCTATACAGGGTGAGTCACGAGGAACTGTACATACTTCTACCATAAGTGGAGGCACATTAGGGGATTATCAAATGACCATTAAAAACTGTCTCCTTGTTTTCATTGTTAATATACAGGGTGAATTATGGATGTTAACCAAAACAATGTTTCGTTATATCTTTTTAATGATTAAGTCAATTTTTCTCATTTTTTTATAAAAGTGTGTATTGGTGCCTGGCAACTAACTGACATATTCAGAATTGAAAAAATCCAGGTCCGTCTTCGAGAAAATTTGTGGGACTGCTTCATATTCACCACTTCACCCTGTATATGATTTTTCAAAAATCTGATAAAATTTTTTCAGAGGGCATAAATAGACAGTTAGCCCTGGGTATTTGAATTTTTTGTTTCACTCACCTGACATTTCCAATTAAAGATTTAATTTTAGAGCCAAATTGAAAATTGACAATAATGAAGTATCTTACTGTATAATAATGTTTAGTTATTAAAAAGAAATCTTCAAAATAGACAAAAACGACGTTTGAGGAAAACTCATGTGTCTAATTATTTTAATCGGAATGAAATGAACAAGCCTGGGAAATGTTTATTCATAAATTAAAAAAATTATTTAAAAAACAATAACCAAACAATAAAACAGTTTTAACAATGTGGAACAAAGTAAAAAACAATTTAATAAACATTACGATTATAAAAGATGTTCCAAATGAAATCCATTTGCCTCAATACACTTTTCTTGACGGATGTTTAAATGTGTAATGGACTTTGTGATTGTCAGGGGGTCATTTCTGATAATATTACAACAGTGAATAATTTCTGTTAATGAGCTGTTGTTTTATAATCGTAATGTTTATTAAATTGTTTTTTACTTTTTTCCACATTGTTAAAACTATTTTATTGTTTGGGTATTGTTTTTTATTTTATTTCTTAATTTATGAGTAAACATTTCCCTGGCTTGTTCATTTCATTCCGATTAAAAGAATTAGACATATGAGTTTTCTTTAAACAAATAAGAAAATTGGTTTATTACAAACATTTTTTGTCTGTTTTCTGCCTATTACGGGAGAAAAAGTTACATATAGGGTGAATTATTGGGATGATCCAGATATGCCAGATTTTTAAATTTGGCCTGTGAATCAATTCAAATTATGATATTTACCATACTGGAGCACAGTGTGTGTCGTTTCTGTTTATTTTGAAAGATTTGTTGTTAATAACTAAGCATTATTATACAGTAAGATACTTCATTATTGCCAATTTTCAATTTGGCTCTAAAATTAATCTTTAATTGGAAATGTGAGGTGAGTGTAACAAAAAATTCAAATACCCAGGTCTAACTGTCTATTTATGCACTCTGAAAAAATTATATCAGATTTTTGCCGGGTGAAGTGTTGAATATGAAGCAGCCCCACAAATTTTCTCGAAGACGGACCTGGATTTTTTCAATTCTGAATATGTCAGTTAGTTGCCAGACACCAATATACACTTTTATAAAAATATGAGATAAATCGACTTAATCATTGAAAAAATATGACGAAACATTGTTTTGGTGAAGATCCATAATTCACCCTGTATATTAATAATCAAAACAAGGAGACATTTTTTAATGGTCATTTGATAATCCCCTAACGTGCCTCTATTTATGGTAGAAGTATGTACAGCTCCTCGTGACTCACCCTGTATATTACCAAAACGCCTCTTGGTGTGCTTTGAAGGATGAGGAGGATTTGGTTATGTTGAAGGATTGGTTTAATTCTAGATTACTCACAATCAATTTTGAAAAAACACACTATCTGCCCTTCTCATGCAATAGGCTGGGTTTGCCTGACTTCGATAGAATTTGTGCCCGGACACCTCACAATGAACTGGTTTTGCACCCGGTCAGCTCAGTCAAGTACCTTGGCATTTTCTTTGATCCCCATCTTCGCCGGGACACTCATATAGACAAAGTTACCCAAACTATAAGATCCCTATTCCATATATTTAAACGCTCCAAAGCTGTACTAACAGTACAATATTTAAAAACATTATACTACGCTCTTGTAGAATCCAGAATAAATTATGGAATTTTGGCATGGGGGAGTGCAGTGGTTTTCCATATAAAAAAATTGGAACTGCACAAAAATATATTTTAAAAATCATACTTAATAAAAGCCGACTATACCCAACAAGTCAACTTTTTTGTGAAGCAGGAGTGTTTGATATTAGGAAGCTTTTTTTCCTTTCCGCTGTCCTTGACCAACACAGAACCAAACATTTGCTTGCTTGCTTTTTTTTTTGTATTTTTTATTAAGGTGTATTAGAAGCCAGATATGTTAAGCTCACGGACAATCTTTATAAAGATTTTGGGAGTGAGACATGTTTATTTTGCTGATTAATTTAACATTGTTATTGTACCTAGTAAATTTTGTTGTTAACCGTTTTGAGGGCTTTACTGTAATATTGTTATAATTGTTTTATGTTGGCAAAATAAGCGTTATTATTATTTGCGCAAAGTATAAAGTTTTCTCAAATTTAGTATATTAATATGTTATAGTTTAAGCTGCTAGCTAATACTTTATTTTGTAACACTCATATTAAAGAAAATAGTATATTATTTAACGAGCGTATAATGTAGGGTATATTCCACGAGCCATAGGCGAGTGTAATATAGCCATTATACGCGAGTCAAATACTATACTTTATCTACGACTATTCATTTCTGGAAGAGTATACATGAAATTTCGTTTTCACTGTCAGAATCCATTAAAATTCACGTTTAACACAACTTAATCTCTACACTAAAACGTAACATTATTGCAAACGTCAAATATTTTTTATTTGTGTCAAATGCAAATGCTGTAGTTGTCATAGTAACAATAATCTAAGCAAGCGCTAATATGTATAAAAATTTATATTCCACACCTGTGTAATATGAGTTACATTTTGTACTTAGTATCACAAAAAAAATACGTCTATTAATAAATAGTCGTAGATAAAATAAATTCTAAACAACAATCTTTTTTAGTTACGTTGTTTTTTCAAATGTTGGATTTTCGATTTTACAACAATGACTGATCGGTCTATGTTATATTTCACTAGAAATTACTTAATTTCATCTGTGGGTGGATATTCATTCCCTCTGATGTAAAATAATTTACAGTACAAATAGTACCAATTATTATAGCACTATGTTAGATTGGATGGAAATGGTGACTAAGATACCCAACGCTCGTAAACTAGATTTTAAAAATTTTGATGCCACAGAGAGAAATGTAATACATTCCTTTAAAAAATACGTTAACTTAAGGAAAATGCATTGTCTTAGAGAATCGTAATTATTATCGTAAAACCATTGTTTTGAATATCAGAATATCTGATGATTGGATGAAAATTTTCAGGTGGCTAATATAAATAAATAAATAAAGGAGTTGATATGAATAATATGTGTTAATTAGAACCATTACCTATTCGGCGGCCAGATTTTCGTCTGATATTAATAGATTTCAGCTCTATGGAAAGGTCATCTGGAGCTATAAGATAAATGTTAAGTAAAATTAAACAAAACAAAATAAATAATTTTGCAGGAAAATAAAATCACGTCTACTCCACAAAAAGTCATATTTATGTCCAAATCATAACCATAATGCCAAACATGTTTCGAGATTCATCTCTCATCATCATCTCTCTCTTATGACCTAAATTTTAATTAATTAATTGTGAGATACTTTTGTTATGTGATTTTTCTTTCAAAAAAAAATTTTTTTTTAGCTTTAAAAGTTAGAAGACTTTATTTTGAATATACGAGTACATACAAATATTATCTATCCTCCCACAATGAGAATATATTGTTCTACTCTTAGATCGGGATATAGTAACAGAATTTCGACAACGATTTGGTCACTTAAGCCTCTCAGGGTACTGAAACGTACATTATAAACAAGTGCAAAATTGAGCGCCCCCGTACATCTAATTATAATTAAAAATTTATAACAACTTGGAAAATCACTTGAAAATATTTTATATTTTTGGGTAACAAACTTCCTACAAAAAATGTATTATATTACCGGTGTATAGATTAAAAATGCAAAAATGCATTATGATGACGTAAATATCAAACTGATGATGTAAATATCTGTAAAAATTAATGAAAGTTATTTGGTAACCGCATTATCTTTGTCACACACACTTTGCTATTGTAACAGATATACCTACTAATACTTTGGTGTGCATAAAATTCTCATCAGGCCCAGTTCTAGGCTCAATATTATTTATTTATTCTTTATTTTGAAAATTTGTGCCATAGCTGATTGATTCCAATGGAGATAAAGGCCTATTTTTTTTTACTTTTTTTATCATGTGTTCTTTGTGAATTTCCTTCTGTAAGAATTTATTTACGTAAACTTTATATGTAGATATATAACGAGTGCTTAAAGTTGTTTCAAATATTTGACATTGTTAATAATGTCTTAAAATTATAAATTCGGTAGGAAAAATATTAATTTTATTTGGGAAATTTCGTAGTGTAGATGATTTGACAATAGAAACTTCATCTATTAAATAAATGCGCAACCTTTCGCACTTTATTGCCGCTTCCCCAGGTAATTAAGTCAGTCAAAATGTTTTGTGTATCACAGGTCTTACAGAATTTCATTGGAACAAACAAAAAATATACATTACATATGTATTTACTGTTTGAATTTTCGATTGTTTCAATGATAGTCTCTAATACCTGTGATATAGACACTCTGACTGACTTAGTACTTGAGAAAGCGACAATCAAGCTGTCAAACGTTCCGCAATTATTAAATAGTTGAAGTTGCTATTGTGGAGTCGTCTACCTTACGAATCTTTTCTAATAAAATTAAAAATAAGGACACTAATAATAGAATATTATAAAATCAATATTCTACAACTTTTTCAAAATATAAGTTTGAGATATTCTTATAACTTAAAGAAACATTATTTTCCTTGCCTCAATTATCCACAGTTAGAGCTAGTGATAATATTTGTTTAGTACCTCACCGGACGTCACCAAGTCTACTGCTTATCTATCTCAAAGTAGTGACGCGAAAACGAAATATACTTAGTTATTTTTTTATTTTATTTTGTGCATAAGATTGTTGCAAGGCGCTATTGCCAAATTTCGGAAGCGACAACATACTACGCATATCTATTTCATGCCTATATATAATGGAAGTGACATGGTACCCTTGATGACAATATTGGACGCGACACTAGCGCCAGTCATATATACTCGAACTAACGAAAAATTTTCTATGTACGCGAATAGCGTTGTCACCTCCAACACAATTTTCGGATTTAGGCCCCCTACCCCCCATACATACCGAAAAACGCGAAAACAAGGCAAAACCTTGTGACTTCCGAAATCGGAGGTGAAATCGTTATATATGAAGTGACAACGAATATATAATATCTATTTCGGAGGTGACAATGACAGTTTATAGATATATATATATATATTTATGTTGTGTTGTTATTTACATATTTTACTTCATGAATGTTTGGGGGATTTGAGATTTTATTCTTGCCTTCCTACTAACACTGTCAACATAATGTAGTAGGTTTACGTATGTTTTTAAAATATTTTTGTTATATTGTGTTTTAAACGATTAATTACATTAATCTTTTGTATTTGTATATGTCTTAGTTATATATGCAAATTTTAAGTATGACTTTGTCTACAAGAACTTTTGTGATTCTTTTATGACAATAAAGTTAAAGTTATTATTATTATTATATTTTGTAAAAAGGATATTCTAAGGGTCAAAAAAGGCACTAGGAGAACTTGTTTCACAAAGGACTGTCCTCTTCAAAAAGGACATGTGGCAACCCTATTTACTTGGTACCAGTTTTCTTTTCACAAATTTCAACTTTTAAGAAAAATTTATAGAATTGAAATTCGAAAAATTACTGGAAAACATACAGTGTGTTTTAAATATTTTTTCTGATTCTGTAACACGACGTGTATGGTCTGCCTAAGATTATATGTAATATTCATCGTATCTTGTAATGTATGCGTATCATTGTAAAGTCGAAATATATTTGCATTATGATGGTCTATGTGTAGGTACCTACAAGTTCTGTTTAACTGAAAATGTATACAATCAACATTTCAGAGATTGTGTTGTTCTTGTAATATCGTCATTGCAATCGAGATGCATAATATGGAAATATCTATACAGGGCGGCCTATTCAAGTATGTATTGTATGGCTTCTGAAACATTCTTGGACACGTCGACTTTATTTGCGTTGAGTCTTGATGATAATCATTTAAATATCCATCTCTTACAATTTTTTTCTTTACATTTTCTAACCTTTTATGAACTAAATAAAAATTTCTGGGTAACGCGAAATGACCAGAAATCCATGGTAAACTTACTTCATATCGACCATCATCAGATCGGGTAACAGGACATGAACTAGTTCTTCTTCTCTTATTGATTGATATCCTAATTCAGTGGCAGTTTTCTTTAACAAAGGATTTACATGCGATGTAGTTTACATTCGGTGAATGTAGAATTCGCAATACTATCCATACGAAGAACGCCTGACCATTTTAGGACTGACACCTTTAACTCAGCGCCAGCGTGGAAACATGATCGATCGAAGCACTTCGAAGCAAATGTTCGCCTGTTTCTTCAGAAAACCTCAAAATATGAATAATGACCCTCGTATGTGTAAAGTACTAAGCAACACACAGTACTAAATTAAATTGTTAATAATATATTCAGCATGCATTTTACACAGGAACCACTCTGTGATTATCAATAGCCAATCTGCATATCAGGCACAGACTATACAGCAAAGTTACCTGCGTCTAATAGGAATGCAGAGTTTGAATGTAATTTAGCCAACTATGACTATTAGCAGGTGTAATCCAGTCTAGTCACATTATATTTGATAACTGGAACACAACAATAGCATACGTATGGGTAATGGGTAGGGATATGTGATTAGGGGATAGGTAGCATGGATTCTGATTAACTTATAGGTATTTATAGTAGAATACAAATCTGCAAACGCATGTCACTGTGGATCTAATTAAATATATACAAGAAATACAAACAATTATGTGACCTTTTTCGAAAATTTTGGCATTTCAATCTTTTAATTCATAAAGTTAACAAATCATGATAATAATAATAATAATAGCATTTATTTACTACAGGTCACACCCATTTACAGGAAAATCTAAAGCACATAACACAAAATAACACTTTATATATAAATAAAAATAAAAGAAACAAGATTGATATAAAGTAAAGAATAAACACAATATAGGTAATAACAAATAATAATGATAAATAATAAAACAATAATAATAAATAATAAAATAATAATAAATAATAAAACTTACTTACAATTGCAGACTAAAAAATGTTACCATGTTATAGAGCAATTCATCCCTTGAGAACCCTCGATGATTACCCATTAAGAAGGCTATTGGTGATTTCAGACAGAGACGAAAAGTTAATGTCCAGGTGACCACAATGCCGATTAAAGGAATCACACATGAAGTATATATCGGACTTTGCGACAATACATTGGTCCTGGAAGGACCGATGGTAAACGGGGCAACATGCCTGGCTTCTAGGCGGGGCACACGAAATCTTATCCCCTGTAAAAGATCTGCACAGTCCACTGCACCGTGTAATATCTTATACAAGATCTTAATTCCGCATAAAATTCTTCGCAACTCGAGGGAGGGAATCTCGAAACGCAGAAGCATGGCGGCGTGGTCACTTCCTCTCGGTGGATAAACATTATCCGCTCTGAAAACCAGATACTTGAGAAAGCGTCTCTGGACTGATTCAAGAGATCGAATATAGACTTCATATATGGGGCTCCACACAACTGAACCAAATTCCAACTTTGTCCTAACGAATATAGCACCTTCATTGTGAAAATATCATTAAACTGACGACAATTTCGAATAATGCAACCCAGTACACGATTAGGACCAGAAACAACGCTCAAAATTTGCGGCACGAAGGTAAACTCTCGATCGAAAATGACGCCCAGGTTCCTAACCTCATTCAATCTTTCTAAGGAAACACCGTTTAAGCAATAATTGAAGTTCAACGCGCTCTTAAGTCTAGAGAAACAGACTACCTTACACTTTGAGACATTGAGCATTAAACGGTTACTGATACACCAATCGCAGAGGATCTTTAAATTGGTCTGTAGGAACTCACAATCTTCATATGAGACAACACGCAGGAAAACCTTCAAGTCATCCGCATAAGCGAAGCTGTCACAAGTGAAGGTCTCAAGAAGGTTGTTAATAAACACATTAAACAGCAAGGGTCCAAGGTTGGAACCCTGCGGCACGCCCGAAGAAGAAGAAAAAGTATCATGGAAATTACATAATATTATTTTTTTATTTCCTTTCAAAACGAATAAAGGTTGACTTTGAAAGACTCTTTGAAAGATTCTTGATCTGATTTCGAGTTTTGGATTGCATTGCTGGTTGGCGAGCGTGCTTAGGTATCTTAGAGATGAAACCTGTTCAATAATCTCTCCATGGAGTCTTAGGGTGGCATTTCTCTGTGTTTTTGAGAATTATATTAGCGAAGCTTAATAACTGATTAGGTAAGGACTTTTACTGTTTTTTTTATTACGCATTTCATAACGGTAGAAGCGCAAATTTCAGAATTCTGGCTATAGTAAAAATATTGGAACTTTGACTACCTGTGTGTTGACATATTGAACAATAACGCAACACCCAGCAGAGACAGGCCAAATCTGTTCATACTCGGTGAGTACAAGCTTGTATTTCGTGTTATCGACCAAAAGGAGCATGGTAGTGTCATAGAATAATAACTATAGATAAGAAGGGTCAGTAAACGCTAAAAACGGCATCGACTCGTCGCAATCCCAGCCACATTCGGGCCCGCTACTATATATACTATAAGATACTATACTATAACTATAAGCGGCGGTGAATTGCTTTTAAGACAGAGGTAACAAAGATACCGACATGAAGTAACTGTATATAAACTGTGGTAGTGTGAAACAAATTTCCAACGCATAACTGGAAGTCTTGTTACTTTATGTAACAAGCAATTCGTAAATTATTATTATGCTGACGTATTATAGGTGAAACTAAACGTATAACACATTATCATCGCCTGTTCACGTTCAGCATACAAACATCCCACGTAGACATTGTATGCTGTAGTATCTGATGATATTTCCACACAATTGATAAATATGTAGTTACAGGTTTCGCACACATTAGGTCCTCGCCCTATCTGCATAATATCTGTCTATTTGGTCCGATGAATTACCGTTTAAATATTTTACTATTACCTATAGTCGGTATATGTTGATGATATATCAAATCTGTCAATTGACTTGGATTCATGTAGCCGGTGGTCAACATAGAATCCAGTGTCAAAGATATTAATATTGAGTTTACTATGCCAAGGTGATAGGATATATAAGAATTGGTTTTCTAAAGTTTCTATGCACTGAATAGGTTTAGACTTGTTTATGGAATAATCATGGATTCTCGCGTTGGTTTTTCTAAATTTTTGTCTCAACACAAGTATCTATAACGTCAGTGCTAGACCATCAATCATATTCCACCGTCCTAGAACGATTGCAAATAAGATGGGAAAACTTGACGCAAAAAGCCCAGTGGACAAAGACTCTAATCACAAATGTATTACATGGAGAAACTGCAAACACAAAGTTATAGAATACGGCTGTTTTGGTCAATATCTGAAAAGGTTTGACAAGCAGGAAGACGACCGATGTGTACTGCGAAGGATTTGATACGCCAAACACTCAATTATAGAATGTCATAGGTGGGAAAGGATAAGACTTGAAACGGAGCTAAAAAGAAACAACCGCATATATGAAGGAAACATCATTGACATTATGCTCGAATCTAAAGAGAAATGGACAGAAATACATAAACTTATAAAAGAAATTATGAAGAACAAAGAGCGGGAAGAAAGAGATAGAGAAAAAATCCGCAACCCGAACCCCTAATCATTTTAAAATGGAAGGGGGACGTAGGGATGATCGAAATATGTAAATATCCAAGAATAAATGCCACAAAGAACGGCATAAATACATTAAAATAACAATAAAGACAGCCTGTAGAATAGAAGTTATGCCTTCTAGGCGGTTCCTGATCCACAAAAAAAAGGCGGCTTTCGTAAGGGCCTCTTGTTCTGTTAGCTGAAGCGCAGACTACATCCTCAAAGAAAAAAAATATCGCTCCAACGTTAAGTACTAGGTAATTATCTTGTATCTGGCATCATAATCAGCATTTACCCGCCACTCATGGCTAAACAGATCGATCCTCGAGCCGTAAATTTTGTTACAGAATTGACACGCCCAATCACCACCATTGACCGGCTGTTGTAGGTGTGTTGCCCCATCGATGCGTTCTCCCTCCTTTCGATGCTATCTCTTCGCATCTTCATACCGTCGACGCTGCTCTTCAAAAACTTGATCGTCCTCGTAAATGGTACGCCTCCCTCTTGGTCGGTCGTTCGCGATTTGCTCCCAGTTGTTCTTCACATCCAAGCACCGCATGATGTGATTTTCGTTAATAAATTTATCGTACTGTGATCTCGAACCAAAAATCATATACTTTGTTTAATTTAAGCTTATTGTAACATAACATTTATAGAAAACACCCAATTCCTGATTCAAAATTAGTACAGTTTCGGAGTAATTCTTACCCGAGACAGACACAAGCGTATCGTCTGCGTATAAATTCACAAATGCTGTTTTCACACTGGTCATCCAAGCCACACTTCTTCATATTGGTCTTAAGAACATCCTTATACCTCTTTTGCTCTCTTCTCTTTGAAAGGCATTCCGTTGGCATGTGGATTAAGTCGCCAGTGAGTTGAGTGAAGCTCAATGATTGATGTGGATACGATCTTCGTCCTAGCTTGAAGTCTACAGAGGTTGAAAGGTCCGTCGCCATCAAATCTGTAGACGATCTATAAAACCCAAGAGGATGATTTTGTTCCTGTATAATATGCCTGGCCCTAAATATCATGTCGGCTGTACCTCTGTTGGGTCTAAAAGCACATTGTGTTTTCGGCAAGTACCCTTCCGACAGTGGGAGAAGACGATTGGACAAAATCATTGCAAGAACCCTTCCTGCGTTGGAGAGGAGACTTATACCACAATAGTTTCCACATAGAGACCTATCCGCTTTCTTAAATATAGTGACAATAATTGAGGCATCTCGCATTTAAGCAGGCATGGTTTCGGTATTCCATATTTTGGTTATTAGAATATGAGAATGTTCCAATATCACAAGTCCTCCTTCTTTTAAAAGCTCAGGAGATATGCCATCAGAGCCAGCTAGAGTTTCTGGCATAAGCCACACGTAAAAAGCAAGTAAAGTCGTTTTTGTTCGGACGCATCATAAAAGCGAATTTTGAAAAACAATAAAGCAACTTTCAATGAAAAACTATTAGGCTTAAAATGTAAAAGGTCGCCTTCGTATTAATATACACCCATCCATTCGAATCCATGTGTAATTTAATCAACTCCGGTGCGCATACATTAAACGGCAACTTCCGATTGTCTAAATATTTACATTCGAAGCTGAAATGGCACCCGACCCTGTTGCATTTTGCTGAATCAACTGATTTGAAACATGCACATGAGCGAACAACAGTAAAGCAGCTGTGATAGTTTAATGTTATGATGACAATAATAATTATAATAATTATTAATAATATTCAGTTTTATCTATAAATTATTGTGTTTTCAAATTATATTCACCAGCACGGAACAGTGATTCTCTCCACCATGTTTTCATCGATTATCTGGAACAAAATGAAATTTAATTGTAAAATTAATTGGAGCATTTTTTCCAAAAACGGAAGTGACAATCGAAGAGAGTAGCAAGCACCCGTTGACAATGATTTTTTCAAGCTTATCTAGAAAGATGAAACTGGTATTAACTAGTAAGTGATGAAATGTCAACTTGTAAAAGCTTTTGATGACATTTGCTTTCTGGTAGTTTATAAATTGATCATTGTGTGGTTTAATAAAATAAAACAACAAACACAAATTTACGCTAATACCTTTCAATTTTTATAAAAGTAATACTTTGTTTGATGATTCTTCTTTCAGTTTCAAAGAAATTAATACCATTGATGTTTTAAATAGTCTAAATTCGATGAAGTCCAATGCTTTTGGAGTTGATGGTATCAATGCAAGAATGCTGAATCTGACTATTCCACATTGCTGTGGTGTCATAAAGAATATCTTCAGCGACTGTGTTCGATTGGGTGAATTTCCAAGAGCTTGGAAGTCTGCTTTGGTCATTCCGCTTCCAAAGATCGCAGCACCTAAATCCTTAACTGATTTGAGACCGATTAGTCTACTGTCTACTCTGTCAAAGATGGTTGAGAGAATCGTATCACTCCAGATTCGGGATTATTTGGATCAACTGCGCATTTTACCTGTTATACAGTCTGGGTTTCGTCCACGCCATTCCACTTCAACCGCTTTATTAAAAGTTACAAATGATATCTCATATGCTATGGATAAGGGAAATTGCAGTATTTTGGTCTTGCTTGATCAGAGCGAGGCCTTTGACTTTGTGAACTTTGAGCTTTTGATGGGCAAGCTTCATTACTTGGGCTTTGACGAAGATTCTATAAAATGGTTTTGTAGCTATTTATTCCATAGAAATCAATGTGTCAAGATCAGATCTTCATGCTCTCAGCTCAAGGAATTGAGAAGCGGTGGCCCACAAGGAAGCATCAACATTATTTTAGGGAAATTAATTAACTAAAATTAAAATAGAAATAAAAAATTACCCCACAGACTAAACACGTTATTCCACGAACACAAATGTGCACGTCGCAGCATAATCCTTCTAGTTGCACCACTGCTTCACTATAATTCATAAAATACCTGTCTTAAAAACTAGCATTAACTCTTCTTAATACCCAGTCTTTTCCGTTACTTATTTTATGTTTAAAAATTCATCGCAAATACCCCCAGGTAGACTGAGACTTTTCATCCGTAACAGAGTATGACAAAGTAATATATGCAACATGCAGAAGATTCTTTGGTCTTGTGCGGTAAGCTCAAAAGTTTTCCCAATGAAAACTTTTACTCTCACTCACACCGCTACTAGTAGGTTGTTCTAAGGAAGTTTAAGAGACACGGCAATGTATTTTATTTATTTTTAATGAGATTTAAAGTTGTGTTTTATGGTACTCGAGTTGTATGAATAAAATAAATGGAATTACGATATCATGAGTATTATTAAAGTCAACTCAAATCTATTAATTATTATTGGTTTAGAGTTTCATGATCATGTATTTCTCAATGTCTGGGTTCTCATGATACTGTATTCCAGGCAGAAGTTCTAGCCATTGATCTGTGTGCTCAGGAGTTCGACAGGAGCACTGTGTGCGAGCGAAAGTCAATTAAAATTTTCTCTGATAGCCAAGCGGCCCTATGCTCATCATGATCCACATCAAGAACAGTGTGGAATTGTCAAAACAGACTCTCTAATATCGGGAGAAACAATAACCTGATTCTGGTCTGGATACCTGGCCATTCTGGTTTAAAGGGGAATGAAATGGCCGACACTCTGGCAAGAGAAGGGGCTGAAGGAAAATTCATCGAACCAGAACCTCCAACTGGCATAGCGTTTAGCACTGCCAAATACATAGACGACAAAAGTTCTGAACTTTTCGCAAAATCTTCCAGGTTTGGTTCATTCGAAGGAGTTCATTAACCCATCGAAATCAAGGGCCAGGGAGTTGTTGGCTATGAGTAGATCTCATCTGCGCTGCCTGGGTGGACTATATACTGGTCACTGTCGTTTGAATCATCATCTCTCGCGGTTGGGTCTCTTGGAAAGTTCCGAGTGGCGATTGTGCCTGGAGGATGATGAGACGGCGGAACATGTACTGTGTTCTTGCCCAGCTTTAGCTAGAACTAGATTCGCAATATTTGGTGAAGTAACCATTCTACCAGCGAGTCTAAAAGAAAGCTCACTTAGCAAAATATTCTACTTCATTAAAATGTATTTATACTTCTCAATTGCCGAATTTTCGGCCAAGGACTTCTGCCAAAATGTATGCTCAATGCTGATGACACACAAATTCATTCATTCATTCATTTGAAGCTAATACAATTAATGCTAGTTGTGGGATCACTAGTGATGATGAGCAAGGTTCAAATTTAGGCCCCCTATTGTTCATATTGTTCATAGATGACCTCGGGAGGGAATTGGCTTGCCGGAAGTTGTGTTTTGCTGATGATCTCAAGATATTCTCACAAATAGGAACTGTGGATGATTGCTTGCAGCTTCAGCATTCCATTAACATAATTAAAGAATGGTGTCAGAGCAACAAATTGTGTTTAAATGCTGGAAAATGTAAAGTTGTGACGTACACGCGGAAGCAATCTTTCCTCAGTTTTCAGTACAGTATAGGTGATGAAGTTTTGCTAGCTCTTGAATCTATAAAGGATTTGGGAGTTCTGTTTGACAGAGAATTTTCGTTTTCGGAACATATTACAGTTATGGTTGGAGATACTTTGAGGATGTACGGTTTTATTACGAGAACTTGTAGATCTTTTACAGATGTGAATGCCATAAAGTCTGTTTATTTCGCATATGTCCGTTCCAAGCTGGAATAATGCTCTCTTATATGGAAGATTCTCACTGGGGAAAAACACATCCGTATTTCAAGCGGAAGTATTTGCAATTCTGCAATGTGCAAAACTAAACGGATTGAGGGCTTATACAAACAAGCGAATCAATATAATATGTTCAGATAGCCAGGCGGCCTTAAGGGCTCTGAGAAGCCCCAAGGTTACAACCAAACTGGTATGGGAATGCCAAACAGAACTTAGGGCCCTGGCGGACCACAACAGGGTTAATCTAGTGTGGGTCCCGGGGCACTCGGGAATAGAAGGCAACGAGAAAGCGGATTGGCTGGCTAGACAAGCCTCTGAAACCACATATATTGGCACGGAACCTGCGCTGGGCTTGTCTAAAAGAACGGCGAGGGAACTCCTTAAGTGCTGGGCCAAAAGCGAGAACCAGAGATATTGGGAAAATATTCCCAAGCAGGAGAAGAGGTTTATACCTGGTGCCGCAACAAACCGCACTGAAAAACTGCTATCATTAAGCAGGAGTCAGATGCGAATAACTATGGGACTCCTTACTGGGCATTGCGCTCTGAGAGACCACCTAAATAAGATGGGGCTGTACAATGGGGACCTGCAATGCAAATTGTGTAATGGGGCAGTTGAAACAGCTTACCATGTAATATGTGAGTGTGTAGTTCTACAACGAAGAAGACACGCTATTTACGGGGATCTTTCACAATAAGCCCATGAGGCTGCAGTGAAACCGAAGACTTAAGTCGTACGGACCCTTTTAGTTAGTAACCTGAAGGTATTATATATTCCAAGGCACCTTTTAAACCCTCAATTGTGTGATTCTCTGGATTTAATTCAATTTACTCATTGTGATGCGATATACGGGCCTTGCCTTGCCAGTGCAAAAAAACCGGAAATACTGTCTATGTTTTGTCTCAGGTAGTCATCCTGTTTCTTATAAGCTCAAGCAGGCGCGTTGGCTGAGCATGAAGGTGTTTGCATATAGGGCAACCAAAACACCAGCATATCTTTACCGGGAAATTTGGTCCGCTCCGTTATAAAGTTGCTGACTGAATTTGTCGGATCAAAGAAATCTGGCATACAAAATTTTATGGAACGGAAAACAAAATTTAACAAACATTGCCGCCCTATATCTCGGATCTCTCTTACAATATTAACTTTCGAACTAGAGAGGTTTAGCTGTACCAAAATGGTATATAGGACATACAGGGTGATTGCTGGTCGAAGATACCTTCAAAGTTTTGGGAAAAGTAACCATACCATTGTCTTGAAAATTTAAGATAGACTGATAGATTGGGTTGGCCTGATTTTTCCCAAAACTTCTAAGGTACCATCGACTAGCAATCACCCTGTATATTAACCTCTCGTATTAAGAGAAGACACGCAGGACTCAGTTTTGTGTGCCCTTCGCTCTTCATTTACATATGCGAGCGGAATGCATAACATTTCATCACAAAAGTTTCAAACCAACAAATTTTGTTTTACTGACCAACAAAATAATTTCAGCTGAAATACAAATGGAAGATATATTCAGGATAGAACGCAGAATGAAACATAGGTATATCAGCGGAACGAATGAATGTAGTATTATGATATGTTATTCGCTTTATTTTGGAAAACTACAGCAGCGAGACTAATTTTAGGAAGTTTCCTAGGCATGCATATATTAACTATTTGCCCACTATAACCACTCCTCTATTATTATTCAAAATAATGTTTGCTTATAAATTTATGTGTATGCAGTCATGGCTATTTGAATGTATGAATTCAATTCAAAACATAAAATTGTCGATGGCAATGAGCCGCAACTATTATACGCAGTCTCGCTACTTTAAAAATTTGTATACCTCTGACACCAGTAAACATGTTTAACAGGTTGAATTCCGCTGGTTACAAATAATTGTAAGTGAGGCTCAATCTGAACATGCCAAAGGAAAAATGAAAACAATAATTGTCCTGATAAATCTGCTGAAAAAAAAAATACGGAGGAGTCGCTGCAAAAAGCAGTCACTGTTGAAGCTATCTGGCAATACTGCATCTTATTTTTGTTGATTTTTTGGTCGGAGAATCGCTTTATATTTTTAAAAAGGAGCAGATCTATCAACTAATTTGTTTAGACCTACATGTAACAAATAATGTTGAATCTGTCTCCAAAAAATATACCGAAACTATGATGTCTTCACTTCTTCTAATTATCGTTTGGGTCCAGATCTGGACTATATAGTGTGAAATTTATAATATCGAAGTCCAGTTGTGCAGGGCATACAGCGCAACACCACTCAATCAACAGGATCCATTTTGAGTCCCAAAAGATGGTCGCAACGAGTTTTTTAGCTGTCTGTGTTACCTTAATAAGGTTCTTGGGTGCTGATATGCATTGTTTATGCCATTGCATGGACTGAGGTTCATGACGATAAACCCAAGTTCTCTTTCCAGTAACAATTCGGGTCAGCACACCATTCTTTGTCTTCGCTATAGAATTCCAAAAACGCACCAGGATATATTCGACGCGCTGATGTTGTAGAGGTGGCGTGAGCATTCTGGGCACTCATCTTCCACTGACCTTTGAAATCGTTTTATCGAATACTCCAACCGTTTCTGAGACTTGTTTCTCCTTCAGCCGAACATCTTCCACTATAATTTTTTCGATTTTTGCCGGAGTGGTGATTTCAATAGCCTGCGCCGCGGGGCCGATTATTGTCTTCCAGTGATTTCCCATGTTTAGAAAGCCATGCTACTTGTAAATCATTGTTTTTCCTGAGAAATATTCTCCATAAACCAATGACATTGTTTAATTAGAAACTTTATAATGGTGTTCGATCCAGGTCTTTACTTTTTTCCGATCGAGTTGCTTAATCGACGATAGGTTAGCGAGACTTGGTCTATCATTTGATGCCATATCATAGGAACAGATAAGGGCATCTTACACGCATCCAAAATACAAGTTGGCCTAAGCTTTTTTTCTATTAAAAGGCTAAGAGTACGTTTTTGGCTTCCAACAGCCACTTCACCACGTATATAACTCAAATAAGATTTACGTTTTTAGCTTATGACATAGTTGACGCTAACATCAAAATAAATGCGGATATGGAGGCTCTTTCACAATGGTCTGTTAAGCATCGATTAATAATAAACGCGGAAAAAACACAAGTAATAATGTTTGGAACAAATTGGCGATCTATTAATGATCTATTACAGATTAAACTCAATGGTATTTCATTAAAAATAACTGATCAAGTAAAAAATTTAAGTTTGACCTTGGATTCAGAACTGCGTTTCAGTAATTATATTTCTAAATGCATATCTAAGGAATATGCTTCTCTTAAGGTTCTGTGACCACTGTACCTTCAAGGTGAAATCGTAAAAATGTCCGGGGAGGTAAAGTATTTAGGAGTCACTCTAGACTCAAAGCTTACCTGGACCGCACACCTTAAAAGAACCAGAGCAAGAGCGGAGAGAACGCTTATGTTACTCAGACGCTCTCATGGGAAAACATGGAGACTGTATCCAAAGATGATGCACTGGTTGTACACTGCGGTAGTTAGACCTATGATAACATACTCGTCGCTGATTTGGTGGACGAAAACGGAACAGCATACCGCCATTGCTGAGTTGGGCAGGGTACAGAGGCTTGCCTGCTTAGCAATGACGGGTGCTTTTAGAACTACTCCGACAGCCGCAATGGAAGTATTGCTGAACCTCCCACCCTTGCACATCATGGTAAGGATGGAGGCGGGGGCGGCATTCGTTAGACTGCGAGGGTTGGTAGGAAATGTACCACTTATCGGGGACATACCAAAATTGGGGTATGTATTGGGGATGGCATCATAGACATGCCCATGGACCACATCATACCAAAATTTGAATTTGACATAAACTTCAAACTGCATATTGTGGACTGCGAAGATCTTGATAAAGACTGCATACGGACACTGAGAGGGATAACCTGGTTTACAGACGGGTCAAAAACCGAAAGTGGAGTGGTGCAGAAATATACAGTGAGACAAGGAACACGAATCTAAGATTCTCACTGGGGAAAAACACATCCGTATTTCAAGTGGAAGTGTTTGCAATTCTGCAATGTGCAAAACTAAACAGATTGAGGTCTTATACAAACAAGCGAATCAATATATGTTCAGATAGCCAGGCGGCCTTAAGGGCTCTGAGAAGCCCCAAGGTTACAACCAAATTGGTATGGGAATGCCAAACAGAACTTAGGGCCTTGGCGGACCACAATAGGGTTAATCTAGTGTGGGTCCCGGGGCACTCGGGAATAGAAGGCAACAAGAGAGCGGATTGGCTGGCTAAACCCTCTGAAACCACATATACTGGCACGGAACCTGCGCTGGCTTGTCTAAAAGAACGGCGACGGAACTCCTCAAGTGCGGGGCCAAAAGCGAGCACCAGAGATATTGGGAACATATTCCCAAGCAGGAGCATGGGAAGAGGTTTATACATGGTGCCGCAACAAAACGCACTGAAAAACTGCTATCATTAAGCAGGCGTCAGATGCGAATAACTATGGGACTCCTTACTGGGCATTGCGCTCTGAGAGACCACCTAAATAAGATGGGGCTGTACAATGGGGACCTGCAATGCAGAGAAAAAGCTTACCATGTAATATGTGAGTGTGTAGTTCTACAACGAAGACGACACGCTATTTTTGGGCATTCGCTGATTGCGCCAGCAGATATTGACACACAACACATAACTGAACTCCACAAGTTAGTGGAGGGTACAGGGCTGCTGGATTGGGTGGCATAATATACGGGGATTTTTCACAATAAGCCCATGAGGCTGCAATGAAACCGGGGACTTAAGTCGTACGGACCCTTTCAAAAAAAAAAAAAAAGGTTCTGTGCTCTCTACTGGTCTTAAAACTGTACTTACGGATGCATTAGTTCTGAGTCATTTTAATTTATGAAATGTCGTTTATAGCTAGTGGCTGTTGGCTGTAGATATGAATCGCATTCAACGGGTGCAGAAATCGTGTCTGCTTTACATCTATGGTATCAGAGAAGATGAGCCGATAAGTTACAAACTTGCATGCACGAAATGGCTTTCAATGCAAAACAGAAGATTGCTACACTCTGCCGTATTATATATAATTGCATTTTGACGCAAAGAAAACCTCAGTATTTATATAACAAACTCACGTTTCGATCTGATATTCATAATTTGAATAATAGATTTAGAAATCATTTGTCACCTCCAATCCACAGATCTTTCAGCGATCGTTTTCATTTCAAATTTACAGTACCTATCTACAATAACATTCTTAATAACCTGAAATATCTGAATTCAAGAAAAAACTTCGCTATCGATTGTTGATTCCACATTAACCGTTTAGCTATTACTCGTTGATCATCAAATGTTTTTGTTTGTTTATTTTTTTTTTCTTTTCTTATATTGCTGTTATGTTATTCATATTTTGTATTATGATGACTTCTGTATTTCACTTTTTGTAGTTGGGACTATGTTTAAGGCTTAAATCACATGTCGTATGTGTATGCCCCAACAAAATGTATTTATTTATATTATTGTACTTTTAATTTAGAGTTAGATTTTAATATCAGTTTTTACTGCCATCTAACCCCTTTTGTAGTTCTGTTACTGTATTATCTGGAATTGTGGTGTTTTTTTTTTTTTTTTTGAACAGCAAATAAACTGATTATTATTCTTATTATTAAATGGTCCGGCTTATTTATACAAACTCGCGACATGTTGCCCAAAACTCTCTAATTTCTCAGATAAACGAACAGCTGCTGTCGATCAACTGGTGGTCGAAATACAACTAACAATATATCTATAGTCAACTCAGACTTTTGCTAGACAGATTGTACAATAAAATAAGTACAATTTTGCTGTTTTGATCTCGAAAACATTTTTGTTAATGCCCAATGTTATCAAGCGTTCATCATACCTACCTCTAAAATAAAGCGTAAAATAATTGTGGTGCATATTACAAAAATTAAACGTTAAATCGGGGTTTAACTATGGAAGCGTGGTATTTTTTAATTAGCTTTGATTATAGCGTAAAACCTGTTTATGCGTTTTCCCCAATTTTAACACAGGAAATTAATATATTACATTTTGTTAAAACCGCAGAAGTGGCATATTTTTTTTATTTTTTATTTATCTACATTTTACATCTATATGCACCTACACACCCGTAAAATTAGGGGAACGCGTACTAGTTTAATTTGCACCGAGTTTCTCTAGAACCCTTCGCTTGATTTTAATGTTTTTCTTTTAACGAACAGTATCTTGTTTCTTCAAGAATCCATTTGAACAATTGCAGTTTTTCAACGAGATAGGAAGAAAGTGATTATTTTTCTGTTTTATCAAACAGTTTTAAAAACCAAATTGTAAGCCTGATCTTTGCTAAACATTTCCGTTTTTTATTCACGTTGAAATTAAAATTATTACAGAGGGTTTTGTGTATTGAGGTCAGTTAGTTTTTTATTCGGTTTTGCATCAATTCCATCGATAGCCAGTACCAGAGAAACCATTTAATTTCACTCCAACGGTTTTTTATGAAGAAGGTTGGGCTGCTTTAAATGCAGGCGCAAACATGAAAATGTTCTGCAACAGCATGCTGTTCGATTCGCTCCCCATATCGAGTGAGGAAACTTCCTCACGATGCTCAACGTGTCTCAGACTTTCAAAAAATAATTTTTAGTAAGCAATTCAGAGGATTTAAACAGACAAAGAAGAGAAGAATATATGGTTCAACAAGTGACGATAGCAACATTTTTTTGAGCGAGAAAATAGTTTACCAAACGGGGCAAAGCCCGCAGACCACTCAGTGAAAACTGTTTTTTATTAAATTTACATTTTCAGTCATCCAAAGGTATATAAATCTGTCCATGTTCTCAAAGAGGGTTGTCAATTACATGCAGTGAAAAACTTCCAGTCGAAACCTCGTTTTGTTTATAAATTTTAACCTCCATGACATGTTTCGCATTATGCAGACATCATCGGACTTCTACAGCTCCACAATACAAAAAAACCAACAACATACAACGTCTAACAATTCAAATCTTTCTTGCAAAAATCAACTATATCTATACATGTTGTTACAAGAAAGGTTTGAATTGCTTGACATTGTATGTTGTTGGTTTTTGTGTTGTGGAGATGTAGAAGTTTGATGATGCCTCTATACGGCGAAACATGTCATAAAGGATAAAATTTATAAATAAATACGAGGTTTTGACTAGGCATGCAAAGATAGGCATGTTATACAACTGATGTCGCAGCTATCTTTTGCACTTATTACTCGACTAACATTAAAAGAAAGTTAGAATCCCATTTTGGTGATGACTTGTCGGTGCAGTGCACATTGGGCCCAGTAAATTGTAGATCTATGTTTTTCATTCCCGTTACAGTGTACGAAGTGGCCGGGGTAATTAGAAAAATGCCAAATAAAAGATCCACTGGTTTCGATGACATACCGGTGAGGTTAATTAAACACGCTGTGAATGTTTTTTTCTCCTATCTTGGCTGAGCTCACCAACATGTCAGTTCAAGGTGGTATATTTCCTGATCAACTTAAATCGGCGATCGTTATCCCGGTGTTCAAGAAAGGGGACAAAGCCACTGTAGAAAATTACAGACCAATATCGCTTTTAAGCACGATTTCAAAGGTCATGGAAAGGATTGTTTCGGACAAAATTTTTGAGTTCTTGGATTCCTCCAAAGTATTAAGCGCTTGTCAGCACGGGTTCAGGCCAAGTCTTTCAACAGAGACGTGCACTTCTGAGTTTGTACAGCGGGTGCACGACCTGACTGATAGTGGTCATTGTGTGGTAGCGCTATTGTTTGATCTCTCAAGTGCTTTTGATGTGGTTGACATGGAGTTTTTGTGTGCCAAAATTGAGAATATTGGTTTACGTGGGCCGATAAACACATGGATTAAATCCTACCTGACACACAGAAATATGGCGGTAAGCATTGATACTGTTCTCTCTGAATTTCGAGAGCTTGAGTTAGTCACGCCTCAAGGTAGCATACTTGGACCACTTCTTTTTTTACTATACGTGAACGATCTTCCATCTAACATTACGCAGGGGACATTGTACATGTATGCTGATGACACAACCATATTACTGAGTGACAGAGATCCGAACATTTTATTACACAAAATCAATGCCACTTTTTTAGAATTTCAGTCTTGGTGTCATAGAAACAAATTAATTGTCAACTATAAAAAGACTGTTGCCCTACGTTTCACCCTATATAAAACACCTGTAAACTTTAAGCTTAATTTTAACAACACCACCTTATCATTGTCAGGGTCAGCTGAATTGTTGGGAGTGACTGTGGATACTGATTTGAATTGGAAGAGCCATGTGGACAACCTCTGCAGTAGGATTAGCCGAAATCTGTTTGTCCTTAACTCTCTAAAGAGCTACATGGACAAGAAATCGCTAATATCCATCTATTATGCACTTATATATTCAGCCATTTCCTACAATATTACACTGTGGGGAAGGTGCACGGAGGTAAACAGGGTGTTAATACTTCAGAAAAGAGCCATTAGGATTATATTCAATATTCCATATAGAGGGACTTGTCGAGAGACTTTCAAAGCGAACAACATTCTCACGGTCCCGTGTATCTATCTTTTCAGGTTGCTCTTTACTGTTTTTAAAAGTAAAGATCGGGCACCCACTTGCAGTGATAACCATGGCTACTCGACTCGAGGAAGGGATCAGTTGTGTCTGCCTCGCCCCAAACACGAATTCTATAAGAAGTCACCCATCTACTCGGGATATTGTTATTTTAATCTCCTTCCTTCGGATATTAGGGGCTGCCAGTCAGAAGGCATTTTTAAAGGTAAATTGAAGAAATTTTTGATTGCTAACGCCTTCTACAGTCTACAAGAATTTGCCTCATTATAATGTAGAGTAAATTGTTTTTAGCATTATTGTAGTATTGTTTTAGTATTGTTTTTGGTACTGCTTTGGTACTGTTCTTAGTATTGTGTTTATTATTTGTTTTTAATTATTAGTATGATTAATGACTTGACTTTTGACTATTGTAATCATTATATAGGAATAGCTATGTGTCAAATTTGTAAGCTCTTTGTATTGGCTTATTTTAGCAGGTGACATATTTTAAGGATGAGTCTATGTACATGACATTGTATATTTTGCGACTAATCAATATTATTATTATTATACATGGTAAAAACTCTTTTAATGTTCAATTTAATGAAATACAGATCTAATATGGCAGCCTTAAGAAATATCAAAGGTAGATATGGTTGCAAAAAATCTAGAAGGCTTAAAAAAATCATCGTCAACGTCATTCAATTGGCCGTATTCGCTAATACAAAACAATACAATTTTATCAAATTTGTTTTCAATTTTTTCAAAAAAAAAAAAACGTTTAGTTTCGCCCCAATAATTTTAAAACTCCTGCAGATATTTTTAATTTAGATACATTTAACCAAAATTGTATCTCTGATCAATTAAAAAATCCGCATGTCGGTACTTTTATCTGGGACACCCGCTATCATGTACTGTGTTATATAAAAAATAAAATTATATTTTTGAGTTGGATGTCTGATGAAAGTGCAAAATTACGGAAAAAGAAAAGCTTCTGGAGAAATAGTTACCTAATAAAAAATACAACAATAATAAAAAATAAAGTTGAGGAAAACTTTAAAAATAAATTTAATAAATATTCTAAAATCATAACCTACCTAATTAATTTTATGTTACAAATTCCATTAATCCTTGTTTAACACAAAATAAATATATTTTATTGTATTATTGTTTCCGACACAAAAATTTTGCTGTTTATTTTTATATTATTTCCTGATTTAATTTTGATTAAAATTAGTGTAGTAGAAAGTAGCAAAACAAAATTAGTTCTCGTAAATAAAACAAAAACATGCCCGGCTAACCTTTCCCCCTCGATCCACCTATATATACCTCGAACGTAGTATATAGGGACTATTTATACATAGAAGGGCGACGACGCTCTTTTTAGGCGTCCGCAAACCGAACTGGTGAAGTGTTGTAGACGTCGCTTGTGATAACCCTGGACGCGACAGACGGACGGAGCGACGCGTCGCGCAATATTCCAATTGCTTCTTCTTCTGCCTTGTTGGATTTTTCTCTAAACTAAATATTCGGATGGTACATCCCTTTTATTTACGAGTATTTAAGTTTTTGAGAGGATCTTTTGGACGTTAAGGGATGTGCAATGATGGAAAAGAATTTTGCAGGACTGGCCTGTACAATAATATTTAGGCATGTAACAATTAAAATCAATCTCCTATATATTTCGAACAAAAACAAATAAACTATAACTAGTACTTGAAGTCAGATATAAAAAAACACTTATCGTAGATATAACAATCACTGAACCGAAAAGGTACGTGATATTAATAAAAAAGTGCTTCAAATCAATGAACGTCAACATTAAATTTGAGCCGATGATGGGTGACATTAATACAATGAACGTTCGTACATAAATTCGGTAGCGAATTCTGTACGTTGAATTAATAAATAAAGAACATAAATTTATGCTCGCCGGTTATTGATCTTACGAATGATGGACATTAATTTATAACTCCTGTACGTTAAAACGATGTTACCAGGTTGTTAATGTTACGATCGATGATGATTAGTTTATGTCTCCAATACGTAAAACCGATGTTAGCTGGTTATTAATGTTACGAACGATGAACATTAATCTATGACTTTTGTACATTAAACCGATGTCTGAAGGTTATTAATGTTACGAACGATAAACATGAATCTATGACTTTTGTACGTTAAACCAATGTTAGCTGATTATTACATTGGGTTATAATAATTGTTTTACGTAATTATGTTAGCCGGAAATTATTATTACGAAAGATTGAGATTATTGTTCTGTATTCAATCAATAATCGCGAGCATATAGGTACATATGTATTATGTGTACTGCAAAGTGCAGTATGGTTCAAATATACTAGTACCAATGGTTAGAGAACATAAAAGCCCAAATAAGACTCAAAATTATCTTGCTGTACGTCCATTGATTTGATGCACCTGCTTTGTAAATAAATTAAATCATATTTGTACGACACTCGAAATCTAAAGGCTTTATTTTTAATTTAGTTAATATTAAATGCTAAACATGTCAGATTCGTCTGTCGTCTGAGGAGAAAAAACTATATTTGGAAACTAAAGTCCGCGGAAATTCTTCTAAACAAAATTGGAAATTATTACGAGATCTAAACATTTATGCAAGGGAAAATATCACAATACCGTCTTCTATTCATGATGTTGATAATATTAATGATTTTTTGTGGCCACTTCTACCAACAATCTGGACCCAGGAACGATCAATTTTTACTTACGTAATAAAATTAGGCCTGATATTAACTTTGAATTTACAATGGTGGATCATGGGGAGATACTTGGTGCATTGCTTGGGATTAAGTCAAATGGTGTGGTCAGTGACATGATCAGTATTGATATGCTAGTAGTAGTAGTTGTCCGTTTATAATGCCCTTTATACAGTCCGCGGAAATTCTTCTAAACAAAATTGGAAATTATTACGAGATCTAAACATTTATGCAAGGGAAAATATCACAATACCGTCTTCTATTCATGATGTTGATAATATTAATGATTTTTTGTGGCCACTTCTACCAACAATCTGGACCCAGTAACGATCAATTTTTACTTAGGTAATAAAATTAGGCCTGATATTAACTTTGAATTTACAATGGTGGATCATGGGTAGATACTTGATGCATTGCTTGGGATTAAGTCAAATGTTGTGGTCAGTGACATGATCAGTATTGATATGCTAGTAGTAGTAGTTGTCCGTTTATAATGCCCTTTATACAGCATCTAGTTAATTACTATATAGAAACGAGGAACTTCCCAACATGTTGGAAAGAAGCCAATGTCATTCCAATCCCCAAAACTAAAACTCCATCAACATTTCAGGATCTTAGACCGATTAATATACTCCCAGCGATCTCCAAGGTTATTGCGAGAGTGATCTGCAATCAAATGAAAACATATCTTGATGGGCATGGGTTGTTGTCGGAGGTCCAGTCTGGGTTCCGTCAGGGTCACAGTTGCTTCACGACATGACTTAAAATACTGGATGATGCATTGGGGGCGGTAGATCAGGGTCGATTGACGACATTGCTGCTGTTGGACTACGCAAAGGGCATTTGACCGCATTGGTCATGGTTTGTTGCTGCCCATTGTGGGTTACCTGGGCTTTGGGGAGTCTGCTGTGTCTCTACTCGGAACATATGTGAATGATAGAAGTCAGGTTGTCATTTTGGGAACGTCAGTGTCTGGGCCCAGGACATTGCGTAGTGGTGTGCCGCAGGGCATCCAGGAATCATTGCCTTTTTTGATGTATCAGGGTTTTTGTTGTTGTTATTATTATGCAGTTAGTTATCTTTAGTATTGCTAATATGTTAAGCTAGGAGGCTGTGTATCGACTTCGCCTTTTGTGTAACTTTTCTAAGTTCTCAATAAAGTCATTTATTATATTATTATTATTAATCAAAATAACAGGTTTTTAAGTAAACAGTGTGCGCCTTTAGAATAGACTTATAGAACCCATAAGTACGGTTGAATTGCAGATTTTCTTCCTTTAAGGTTTATTATATGTTCTTCTATTTCTTGAACTGTTTTAGCACAAAATAAAAAAGATTCTTGAGAATCTTTTATTGTGTACTTTAAATGGCTTATCTTTCCACTGGCACCTTTGGCACATAGCTTAGCGGATAGCACTAAATATCCATGAAGAGCCCATAAAATTTCTCCCCTCGTATCGGCGGGTTTTCAACATTACAAAGGAATACCGCACTGTGTTTTTTTTCGTTTTAAACTGACTTTAGTTTTGTACTTTACTAAATGGTACTTATATAAAAGGATTACTACTTACCTTATATTTCTACATTTGTTGTATTATTTGGGAACAAATTTTAAAAATAGATTTAGGAACACACTTCACTTTTCAACTGTATACATTTAACTAAACAAAACAAAAAGGACGCGAAAACAAAAAGTTTATGAGAATGTCATAATGTCAATGTTTTGAGTATTCAGTCTATGGTCCGGGTGCATTGATTTGCGCGCGTTATTCAGAATTTAATGGTTAGGTTCGTAAAATTAATGCTTAGCATCCATTGAATCAACGATGATCGTTTATTGGTTTTTATGTTCGCTGTTCGTAGGTGTATGATATACAAATAATTGTGTTAAAGGCGAAGAGCATAAATTAATAAATTTAAAACATTGATGCAATAAATAGTGACATTATATTGATAAAAAAACCATGAATTTTCGATGTCTTGCATTTATTTATTCATGTTTCATCGTACATTGTTTCTATGTATGAAATTAACAATCTATGATCAAAATTCATTGTAACAGTGACCAATTCATAATATTAATGTTCAAAATATTGCTGACAACCATTAAATATTGGTTTTACGTACAATATTTTTTTCAGTGTACTATAGGACTCCCCCAAACTTAATTGGTTAAAGCGTTTAGGTGCCATCGTGGGAGAATACACACAGACAGACTTCCATCTGGAAATGATCTTAATCGTCTTAAGGAACTTCATCTCAATTTTTTTTTAGCGCCTTCACAATACTTTCCCTTTTCGGGAAAGTAAAATGTTTTGGAATTTTCTGGAACCATAAAATTATGGAAATGAAACAAGAATTGAGACGTAACGCTGAATGCACCTACCTTCTATTGAATCCAATAATATTCCGTTTTTATATGCATTCCTTCTTCCATCAAAAAGCAATGCTATACGGCAGTCTCTCACACTCTACTTCATCGGTAATGAAAATACTTTAAATGCCAATCCAACAATCTAATATAATCGAATATACGGAATGAACTGAGAATAGAAGCTGAAGTAAATAGTAATGTGAGGAGAAACATTAATAATTATAGCCTCTATATTGAAATTAACTTGGAATGATGATTTGGAGGTGAAAGACAGAGTAGAATTTAAGCTGTGAAACAGAGAATGTTGGGGAAAATCACATTTCAATTACATGAATTTGTTTTATCGCTGTGTTTCGATGGCATATACCGAGCCTTTAATTTTATTTTGGAAGATATTTATTTATTTATTTAGATTACATCTACCCAGACAGAAACACATCCAATTACAGGGCAGGTACATTACAAAACGATAAAATTAACATAAATACACGTTTCAAAATGATAAATAATACAAATATTACAATCGCAAAAAATAGTCAGAATCGTTTAACAACAAATATTTATCTAAAAAACACTTTTTTAATATAAGATATGGTATTAAAAAACACATCAATATCGTTACTCACCGAGTCACAAACAGAACACATCTCAAACAATGGCGAAAAAAGCAACAAGTTGGTACGTGCGGTAGGCAAGTAAAAGCTAGAACCATAATTACGCCTTCTCGTATGTGGAGCATGAAAAGGTATCATTGAAAGTAGGTCCGGAGAGTCAATGATGCCATTCACGATCTTGAATAGGAACAGGAGTGAGGCATATTCTCTACGCTTATCAAGAGGTACAAAATTAAAACGACCCAGAAGTTCATCATGGGGAAATCCCATGGTTGGTTACACTCCGTCACACTTAAACCACAAATATTTTACAAATCTTCGCTGAACCAGGACTCCACACAACAGACGCATATTCCAATTTCGATCTAACGAAGGAATTATACAGTAAACTAAGAGTTTTAGGTGACACAAAATGCTTTGTATTTCTCATAACAAAACCCAGACTCTTATAGGAAGACGAAACCACATCAATCACATGCCCCACAAAACTAAGTTTAGCGTCAAAGAGCACTCCCAGATCCTTAACCTCATCGCATATTTTAAGCGGAACAGAGTCAATGTTATACACAAATTTTATTGGCTTTACCGTACGAGTAAAAGTTACAGAACAACACTTATCCAAATTAAGGGCAAGCCTGTTTTGAATGCACCAGTCAAGCAGGACATTCAGATCATTCTGCAATTGAAGACAGTCAGAAGTAGAGGTAATCAGTGAATAAACCTTAAAATCATCAGCAAAGCGTAGGGAGCGACATTTTACGCCATTAACAATGTCATTAATAAAACACATAAATAAGAGGGGACCCAACACAGAACCCTGCGGCACTCCAGATGTTGCACGGATAATACCGGACTTGAAACCACGGTACTCCACATACAATTTACGTTCATGGAGATAAGTAGACAGAAATTTTAAAAGATCCACAGATAAACCAAATTCCGAAAGCTTTTGCAGCAGAATTCCGTGGTCAAGCCTTTCAAGGGCTTTGGTAAAATCCGTATAAATAACGTCAACCTGACCCCCGCTATCCAAGCTTTCTGCCAAAAACTGGCTCAAAATTACGAGATTAGTAGCAGATGATCGGCCAGGAAAAAAACCGTGCTGAATAGGCGTGATGAGCCGCTTGACATGATTAAACAAAACTTCATGCAACACGATCTCAAAACACTTGGCAAAATTCGATTGTATAGCAATAGGCCGGTAGTTTCTAATAGCCTGCCTATCACCTTTTTTGAAGATGGGGCTCATCCTAGACAGTTTCCAAAAATTAGGAAACTCATTATATTTCAATGACAGATTAAATATAGTTGAAATCGGATGAAGACAGAAGAATTATTAACATGTTCAATCAAGAGAAGGAAAGACACCTAAAAAAGCAATAAATGGAATGGAAAGTCAAATTACCATTAGAACCACGATCCCACCGATCCTTAGAAAGAGAGCTGTAGTATACATTGAACAGAAAAAGGCAGAAGCCTTTGCAGACTGTCTTGAACTGGAGTGATGTTGAAATTTGAGGAAGAAGGACACTTACAGTCAGTCACGTAAGAATGCCCGATGAAGAACTAGGAAAAACAGAGGACTATCAAGAAACACATTTAAAACAACGCCAAAGATCCAGCATTAGTAACGCTGATCAACAGAAAGAGCAAGATTCCGCTGAGAAGTAAACTCAGACTTATCAACTCCGTGATCCGACCAATGTTGAGCTATTCCTCAGCTACATGGGGTCATGCAACTGAGGCATAAAATGTCATCCGTATTTACATTTTTGCCTGAAAGTGAAAATTAGGGAATAAATATAGACCCTCCAGGTAGAATTCATAGAACTGTAATGAATAGACTCCAGAATGAATTGCATTATTGCATTTCTTGACCCACAAAAACCATCCCATACACGGTGAAAAATCAGCAATAAGTAGTGTTCAGCATTGCGCGGTGCAGGTATGGGATAAGTTAAACAAATTATCAGGATCAATACGGTAGGAAATCTTTCAATTGTTGAATAATGCTACTGAATAAATCCACAGTCGATTTCACACTACGCTATTAAACTGAAAGTTTCAGTTTCACGGCATTCACACAAATTGACTCGGAAAAAACTGACGGATGGAGGAGTGAGATTCATGTTTGTCATCTTGGCATTCTTATAGGAATTCATGATAAGGTACTTCAACAAATTCAACAGATACAAAATAATAGTGGAGATATTTATATCGAATTGCTGGTAAGTTTGCGTGATTCGGTATGCGTCGAAGACGTATAGAAATCGTAGCGATGTCCCTCTAACATTTATGTTCTATCACCTCGGATATGAATTATGAGTTCACGCTCGAGACCAACTATACAACCCGTAACTATGTCTATAAGATTTGTTGAGACAAACATGTAGCATACTTCGCCAGATTACCAGAGAAATATTGAATCAATTTAAACAAAACCAACCAGCCGTCCAAGTTACTGATTGTGATAAAAGAAAGACGGGTTTACCTCCCCTGTTTCACGACTGTATGATAAATAACCACAATAATCATTGTTTTGTGTTTTCACAAACATTTGGACGCCCCAAGAGCCGCGCCGACAACATTATGGGTCGCCACAAACACACAACCACTATTGTCTTATTTAACTTGTAAGACATTTATTATTATGCAAATCATCCTTGGTGGTGATGAATATGTAGCCTAGAGTTCTAAATAGAATTTATTCCATATAAGAATTTTGAATGAAATTTAATTATTAAAAACATTGAGCAATGGGGTCTATTCTCTTGTAAAAATGTTAAAAAGGAATCCCCAAATTAGGGTCTATACTCAATCCCAAATAATTGCTGGCAAACTCACCAATTTTAACAAATTACTTTACAACAGTAATAAAATCAATTTAGCAGTTCTTTTTAACTCTTTTTTTATCTTCTAAAAACATAAGGATATCTATTGTTAATATCAGTATGAAGAAGAAACGTATTGAAAAAAAGCACTTTTACAAATCAAACTGTTCATTTCACCTAAATTTTTGTTCGGCTCTTTTTAATAAACTGAAAAACCCACAGCAAAAATATATTGTCTCTTTTATATGCGTCTCTATTTTTTCTAGCTTCCGTATTTTCCTTTGGTAGGTATAGCTAAATTTTCAATCTAACTTTTACAACACAACAGATTGTATTTTGTTTTTGGCATTGTGTTGGTGTGTCGCAAAATAAGTGGAAAAGTGGAAAACAATAAACTTTGCACACACAACTAACTTCGAACGGCAGTTTTCTATTCATTACTTAAAACTTCCACGCTCATACTGTAATGTACACATAAGGAAGACACTACCCTCTATACGAATACTATTTGTTCAATATATTGCAGAGTTTAGTGTGGTGTAGTAAAGCCCAAAGGCTTTACAATCTTAGAATAATATGCATAAACTTTATCTAATTTTCTGTGACTTAGAGTTAGCGAACATGTGGAAATTTTAGTTTAGTTAAATTCATTTAATCTTGCTATAACTAAATGAACAGTGAATTTCCTTTTTCATCAAACAGTCTAAATTTTTATATGTTCGGTCGTTTGTAAAACCCATTGCATATTATGGAGAAAAGGAATTCAAACACTACATATACATATCGAAAAAAAAATCACAACTTTCAATTTATGATGACATTCTCTCTAATTAACTGCAAGATTTATTGTAACAATTTACTCAAAATCCCACTCAGCTCAACCATACAGTGGCTGCTGGATTTAGCATGCATTTATTTCTGTCACCTAAACCACTCCAGTATTGGTAATAAGGAGAGTTGTAGAGGATTATATTACAATTATATTTTAGACAGAAAAAATATTTTCGTTGATTTTATGCATTTTAATTGGAAAATTTAATGTATCTTCTTTGTAATTCCAATTGAGTCCTAAGATTCTTTGATACGTTTCACAGTCTTCAAATTTCTCAACAACTGTAAAATTCAAAAGGAAATGGAAACATCTACAAAATATTAACTTTCCAAGTATTGAAAATATTCAACCTAAATTACTTATTGGTCAAGACAATTAGGAATTCATCGCTACGAGAAAATGAATTGAGGGTCCAAAAAATTCACCGGCACTTTCGCACACTAAACTAGGTTGGATTGTACACGGAAATGTTACTCAATTTAAAGGCCGAACAGATTTTATAAATTTACATATTCGACATGATACGTTTGACGAGGAACTTGACGAAATGATAAAAAATTTTTTCACTATCTAGTCGTTAGGCATCAAATATCCAGATACAAAAAATCAGATAGATTAAGATATGATGGCACAACGACTCCTACAGACGATTTCAACAAAGAAAAATAATAGATGGGAAACTGGTCTTTTATGGCGAAATCAAGAAGAAATCCTTCCGGATAACTTCAATGTGGCGGTAGAAAGATTTAAAAATATAGAAATAAAAATGAATACAGACAAAAATTTTGAAAAACCATATAAAGAAAAAATTTGCGAATATAAAGAAAAGGGGGTATTTACGACGACTGACATCCGAAGAGTTGGAATATAGTCACAAGAAGATTTGGTACCTACCTCATTTTGGTGTTATAAATCCCAATAAGCCTGGAAAATTACGTTTCGTGATGGACGCAGCCTGGAAAACTGACGGCAGAAGTTTAAATGACTTTCTGTTAAAAGGCCCAGACCTATATAACTCGCTTATTGGTATTTTGTTCAAATTTCGAGAAAAACCGATAGCATTTTGTGCAGACATTCGTGAGATGTTCCATATGGTGCTTATTAACAAAGAAGACCAACATGCTCAAAGAATTTTATGGCGAAATCACCTGCTGAAGAGTTATGCAGGTAATGCTATTTGGTGCAATATCTTCGCCATTTAGTGCCCAATATATCAAAAATGTGAACGCTTTGGATTTTGAAAGTATATATCCAGGAGCTACTGAAGCAATTATTTACCGACATTATATGGATAAAGATAAAGAACAAGCATTTAGCTTAATAAACGAAGTTATAGAAATTCATAAAAGTGGAGGTTTTGATCTAAGAGGAGTTGTAAAGAAGTATTTGAAAACATTCCAGAACAACAAAGGAGCGTTGAGAAATTTGAAGACTGTGAAACGTATCAAAAAATCTTAGGACTCAATTGAAATTACAAAGAAGATGCATTAAATTTTCCAATTATAAGATGCATAAAATCAACGAAAATATTTTGTGCCTAGAAGAACGACTGACTAAACGTGAACTGCTACAAACAGTGATGTCATTTTTTGACCCTTTCGGATTTTGGGGACATCACACTGTAAAAGCAAAAATTCTAATGCAGGAAATTTGGAGACACGGTTTGGCATGGGATGAAAAAATCAACGATAAACATTTTAAGAAATGGAAGATTTGGCTTCAGGGTTTACAAAAGATAAGAGCTTTAAATATTTCAAGATGTTACAACAAAGACTTTGTGAAAATTAAAAACATACAATTACATGTATTTTGTGACGCCAGTGCGCAAGCTTTTTCAGCAGTTGCTTACTTTCGTTTCGACATGGGATATGTTATCAAATTAAACCTAGTAGTGTCCAAAAACCAAGTTAGTCCAATGAAAAAATTAACAATACCAGACTGGAACTTACAAGAGACCAGTAGCCAAGATATGCCCAATAGATTTCTTAGAAGAAAGTTTATCTTAAGGGGGGAGAAATGTTAGATTATGTTTTATATTTGTTTAAGTTATTATGTTTATAGTTTTTTATAATCCTGTATTTTATGATGACCAGTTTTGGAACAAAGAGATTTTTGAGTTGTCATTGAATAAAAAGTAGTTTGAAAGCTAACAGTAGTTAAATAGTTTTTAATAGAAAAGTAGATAAAATACAGTCCACTATAGTAATAGAATTAACAGGGTTTAATGTTTGATGTAACGTGGTATGTAATTTAAAATGTAGCTCGATGCAATAGATCGTTTATTTTTGATAGCGCCATAAATTTTTTCTATCTACATACAATATCTAGGTACGTGGTTCTGTATCAAAACGCCACTGGCAGTATGGTTTTGTAACGAAACTATATGGTTTTTAAGTACATTTTCTAAGAAATGATATACTTTTGCTGTATATTACTTTAAAGATTATAAATGTTTCAGCACATGTTTTCCAATAGTAAAGTTAGGACCTTTTTTTTGGTCAAAGTCAATAAATTGTCTTAACGTCATATTTATTTTATGGGTTTCGTAACACATTACAAAGACAAGTACAACCATATTTTATGGTTCTTTTTGAAAGAATATTCCAGAAAGCATAAAGGATGAAACGCTTAAATATTGTCGAAATATCACAGACTGAATAAAAGTTAATAATTAAATTATATTAATAATTTAATTCCCAAAATGAGACAGCTATCGACATCTAGTCTATAATATTGAATTTTTTTCTTTTTAATTGGTTACCCTATTTCTTTCCATCTTCAAAGGAGGGGCATTTTACGTTAATGCGAGGTGACTTAAGATGCCTTCGCATTTTTCTAAGGCAGAATCGTTCTAGTTTTTCTATAGTTCAGACTTTCCAGTTTTATGAAGTTTAGAGGTGTTTTGATTCTTAAAGAGTTTAGACTTCTCAATTTTATAAAGGTTAAGAACTTCTTTCTGGTTCTTGTAAAGTATTAAAGGACTATTTCAGTTTATAAGTCAAGTTCATTTTCAGTTCCTAAAATAGGAAGTTTTTTCAAAGTTTCTTAATAGTCAGTCGACGTAAAGTTTATTTCAGTAAGTTCTTTTTAATATCGCTAAAGTTCAAGACCTTGTTGTTTCTCAAAGTTTCAGTAAAGTTAAAGGTTGTTTCCTTTCGTAATTGTTTGGTATTTCGAATAGTCGAAATCTAAAGTCTGTAATAATTGTCAGACTACATTATAGTTAAAGTTTTATTTAGTAATTAATAAAATTATTCGTAATTATATTAATTTACCCATTTCAATTATACGTTTTGTTAGATTAAGATATTCTTCCTTAGGTTTTGATTTTCTTTTAAGGTTTTATTATTTTTTATTTATACTTATCTGTTTTTCTTAAGCGTGTACCCATGTATGTGATTAACTAATATAATAATTAATAATTTTATAACAGCAAAAGTATTTCGATAATCCAAAAAATGCAAAATTTGTACTAAAATATACCGGGTGTGTTTTATTTGAAAGCCTGTACAACAAAACAGCCAATTCAACAGCCTTGTTATCACATTGCAGTGTGTCTATTCTAAACGTAATATTCAATTTCCAATTACTACCATTCTATGCTCTGCGGTGTTTTTTTCAACCCATAAAACACAAATGTCTTATAAATCATGTTCCGTAACAATATATAGGTAGGTACGTGTATATACAATAATAAGAGAACATTTCCGTCCAAGCGCTTCTAGCGTTGGACGGGCTGCCCGACTTTACAGCGAAATCTCAAATTTAATTAGATCCATAACGCCAGATCTTCTCTATACTGGTATATGACAGATTTATACGTATTTTTAATTAAATTCTATGCAACTTTAGGTTTTTAACAGGTCTTGTTACATTTCTCTCTGGCCATTTATATTTTTTTTATTGCTAAACATTGCCTTTTAACAAGTTTCATTTTGTCTTTGAATAAAAATCAGATACATGAATTACGCATAATTTAGCAATTATCTTAATGTCATTTTTGATGATTATGCTACATATACACTAAACACCCAAACTAACGCACTATCAAAACAAATAATAATAATAATAAACCTCTTTATTAAAAATGTATAAATACATTATACATCAAATCATCAGGAAGGCGAAGTTTAGCTAATAAGCTATTCTTTAACAGTTAACCTTCAAGATGACTTTACAAATAAATTTCTAAATGTAACAAAACGAAAAATCATAATAATAATAAATTGATGCGATACACTAAGAAAAAGAAAAAAATTTCGTACATTGTGAACATTGTGTCTGAAAGTCAATTTTTCACGCAAGTACACCGGATATGAAGACTTCAGAAGCCTATATGTGAACATAAGGTAATGCAGCTTTACGATATTGTGTAGTTTGAGCCACCCTAGGTCAAAGATTTTTTGAGAAACACGATCATACTTTCGCAAATTATTTATAAATTGGCAGCAAGTGTTTTGAACTATTTGCAACCTATTCTTAGTGCGATAATCGAGGCAAGGATAGTATACTAAATGGCAATAGAAAAATATCGGCATAATCAGTGATTCGCAAAGTTTTTTCCTCATTTTATAATTGAGAATATTTCTGTTGGCATAAAGCATTTTCATTCGAACATAAGATCTCTGAAGTAAGCTTTTACAGTGTTCCTTAAACCTTAAATTAACATCAAAAATCAAGCCCAAATATTTAGCTTGATTTGTGAAAGGAAATTGTGTGTCATTTATTTTGATATCTAGGTTGGACTCGATGTGAGCTCTATGGTTTTTTGAGCAGAATACCATGACCGTAGTTTTACCTGGATTGATTTTCAAGTTATGGGCCAAAGAATATTTATAAATAAGTTTTGAGATCTTGATTGATTTTGGCTGAAGCTAAATAAACATTTTTATTATCAAAGTAATGCAAAAGATAAGTATCATCAGCGTAGAATTGTAAATGAGAATGAGTCACCGAGAATGCAGCATCAGACGTGTAAATCAAAAATAGTAATGGGCCTAGAACTGAGCCCTGAGGAACACCGGAAATAACTGGTTCACAGGAAGACACGTTATTATTAAGTTATACGAATTGGGTGCGATCCGCTAAGTAATATTGAAAAAACAACAGAGACCTTTTGCTGAACCCGTAATACTACAGTTTAGCAACAAGCAAAACCATGGCAATCTTTCTTGAATACTTTTAAATAACAGGTAGAAGCACTGAAAACTTGTTGACCATTACGTTTGATATACCACCTATTTTTGAATTGAAAATGGCTTTAAATTTAGCAGTAAAAAATCCAGGGCCGTATTTAAGAAAAACGAAGTTGATGATGGTTCTTCAAAAACCAAACGACGTAGTGAAAATTTGTTAACGCTATCTTATTCTCCTCAAAAAGTAACAATGAGAAAGTGCTTCTCATTTTTTTATATCTGTAAAATTACTGTCATAAATAAAATAATAAAAAAACTAAAATCGCAAAAAATTGTTTTTTAAAACATTCTCGGAAACGGCTAAAGTTACTTTAGTTTTGAAAACACCATTTGAAAGGTGCTTAAATTGAACAACGTTTCTCTAAAATTTAAACGACATTGTAACTCCTACCGTTTACAAAATACCAATGCTACCCATTCTTATCTTGGACACAGTGTATATTAAAACACCCGTATATGGCCAAACTGAAACTTTCAATACGCAAAAAAAAACTAAACAGTTGCGTTTCTAAAAAATCATCCGCTGAATTTGTTTGGGAGAAAATTAACTTTACATTAATCTTTGGTAGTGAGTTAGTGTGTTGCTGTTTAGTGTATTTGAGGGCTCGTATTAAACCATTCCAACCAATTATTCCCGAAATTCCATATTCCCCGTAGAAATGTCGCCTTCACCACAAACTCGAGTATGGTATTGTCAGAATACAGTGTTCGTTATTACATTCCTGGCCGTACTCCAAAAATGCTTGGTTCAACATCGAAAAACACTTAGCTGGCTGGCTGGCGGGCGCACGAAAGAAAAAGACTGGGTCACGTTGTAAATTCCACGATATGCTTTATGTTCCATCCACTGGAGTTTAATCTGGTAACCAATTTAATCTCTAATAGTCGAATGCTCGGTCGATATATGTGACTGTGTCTGTACGTTTATAAATTAAAACAAATGTGAAAGTGGAGATACATTTTTAACGTCCGTCGCGTGTTCTTATTGTTTATTTTTGTACGTAAATCATTGAAAGGCATATGTATCTAGATAGTTTTGGCAAATATTAGAAACGCTGTTGTATACTAACTGATTTCATTATCGGCTCATAACTGTGCTCAAAAGTATGAAGTCACAGGCTTTTTTTTGGGACTCCGCTAGCACCGGCACCGTAGAGTCGTAGTATATGTTGGATGCCGCTACTGATGAACAGTAAGGTCTCTTGCACACAGACGGCACTTTGCCGGTCGGCTATTTCGCCGGCCGGCGAAATAACCGAGAAACCTTTTCACACGATGCCGGCGTGGCGCTCGGCTAGCAAACGTATTTAAAATCCAGTATCGTCTTAAGATTAGCCCTTTAAATCTTTCTGACAACTTTGCTGTCGACATTATGAAAGTATGTTGCATTTTGCATAATTTTGTAAGGGTAAAAGATGGATAGAAAGTCTTGAGGATGTTCCCAAACAAACTAAACTAAGAGGAACGAGAACTGGCACCTAATTGCGAGAGTATTTTACAGAATATTTTATGAGTAACGAAGGGTCTGTGCTTTGGCAATTTAATAAAATTTAAAATCAAAATGTTTACATTTTTCCACTTTTTCTTTCTGTGGTAAGCCGTTAAAGTTTTAAAAAAAAATTTCGCAAATATCGTCCCACGCAGATTTAGTCTTATTCCTGTCTTTAAATTCATCCAACGTCTTATCCCATATCACAGACCTTTCCTCCACAGCATTTATCAAAACTTCAATATTCCATCATACCAGCTACTTTGAACTCTAAATACGATACTCCGACTTTTCTATTAAATAATTTTCTTAAACAGCCGTTCGTGTGCAAGCGGGTATTATCATCGACCATATACTACGCAGTCACTGTATCAGACTCACTGTACGACACGAGCGGAACACGTTGGGAGTTTAAGCGTCAAGATTTGCATGTGCAAAGCCAGTGTCTTCTTTTAAATATTTTTCATCAGTTAAGGTCTGAAAATAATGAAGTGACGAATACACATATTACAAATTTTTTACGTTCTATAGAAAATATCACTGACTAAGTGAGTAAAATTTGTTGTTAGCTTATAATATCAGAAGCATATTATTATAAATGTATCTACTTATATGCATAACAAGTATTAACAATAGTATTAATTATTATAAAGGTATGTTCCTTGCTGTTTCAACACGGATGTTAAACTTCTAAAAACAAAAACAGTCTTTTTCAGTGTAGGTTTATATGTTGCCGTGTTGGAGCGGCAAGGAAAAATACAGTATACTTTTATGCAAACGAACATACAATTGTCAATACATAAAGGATTTTTTAATATCGTAGGACATGTATTGTTATGAAAAGTTAAAAGGGTGCGCCTATGGACGGCTGCGGTCGGTATTGGCATTACAAAGGGATATCGAGTTGTGGTTTTTTATATCATTTTAAACTAAAATTAAAACGACTATACTATGTTCAAGAATGTGTGTTAGTGAGGGATCGACACTGATTTTATAACAATAATTGCGAATACAGATTTCCTGGTATGAAAAAGGGACAACAAGTGTGGGTTTTCATCAGAGCAATCCCGGTGGTTTTCATGATTATTAGTCCCGTTTAGAAAAACCAAACACTCATCTGAAAGACAAATGCTGAACAGGAATATTGGGGTATTTACGAGGGTAATTTTCTAGGTAAGAACCGATTTCGCATACGTGAACGTTTTTATTGGGTGACTCTGTATTGTTTCTTATGATAATCTCATTAGTCCACACAGATACCTGAGAGATGATGAGTAACATTATTGACCGTTTATCTTATATTGTACCCCTTGCAATTGGACCATAAACAGTGGTATGCATATTTAACTACATTACTATACATGATTTACGGCATGTTAACATTGAAACTAGTATGTTGACTCTGCTTTATGTAGTGCGCATTATATGGTAAACTGTGATGTAAATACATCATTTTACACGACCGAACCGATACAATGCATCACAAGTGAATATTTACCTGATAATAACTGCCCACTATCAAAAATTAGCGTGCTTTTTCCCTGAGTTTCTCTTCCGATAGAAATGTTTGCCTACCTGTTTTATTAGAGCTTTATTGAAAAAGATAGGAGTTATTGATTAAACTGTTAAAACAATAGAAATAAAATTACCTTTAAATAATAGATGTGGGCAATATACAGTGTGTTCGTAAATGAAGGTGCCAAAAATGCATCACGAAATCAATTTAATAAATCGTTCTGGGGGTCATCAATCAAATGACCATACAGGTTTCGAGGCACCAGGCCTCATTATCAGTGATTAACAGAGTCGAACGCCTTGCCATGGTGTATAAAACCCATGTATAGAGCACGTACTGTGAGACAGGTTTGTTCCTGCACATGTGTGCCAGCTACCTTAACGTAAGGACTAGGGTCTCGCGACTTTCACCTAGTTGAAGTGCTTTTCCTTTGATTAATATCTAGTGATCGTAATCATTGCTCTCGCACGACCATGGATTACACGTTTGTCTTCCGACTCGTCATTATTTAAAAAAGATCCAAAGAACGATTTTGTACGAAAATTTTTAAGTTACATTGTTCCAAATTGGATTAACAAGCTTTGAATATTATTGCCATATCTTCCTTACATTTTACACAAAAAGAAATTATCTCTATGTGATTCTCTTCAAATTAGTCGCTTATGTATTGCACATAGTATTTTACTCTTTAAAGCTCATATATTAGTTTAGTGGGAATACAAACCGTATATGTACTGCAATGAGATAATAACATTTTGCGGGCACAAGACCAAGCGAAATAGAAATTAGAGTCACATGGAGGAAGTTTTGTGTCAACTCACATTTTACCGGAACCGGAACATCGAACTCGAACTAACATGGGCATATACGGGTGTGCATGGGGATAATATGCTCTACTAGTAACAATGATGTTAAAGCACGCGGATTCTGTCAACGTTGTAGCAGATATTGTAGCCACTGAGGATGAGTGACTCAAAACATGTGTGGCTAAAGAAAAATTACCATATAGCAGACATTTCCTGTTTCGCCAAATTAAATTTAAGCTGAAATCCAACCAGTCAGATGTATAGGTGATCAAGTATTTGCTTAATCACAATGAGTATTTTAAACGTGACACATTATGCACTCTGGGCGTATTACCATTTTTATTATCACGGCGTAATATTTCACTATTATGATCTCTTGGATTGTGGTAGTTGTCGAGAAATATATTTATTTCCAGTGGTGCAGTTAAAGAAGTATTTTTAGTAAGTAACAATGATAACTATTTTCTATTTTGTTTGCATATTTAATTTATTTTAACTGTCGCAATATGGCGTTTTGGAGACCGTTCGAATATGATAATTTAAACTATAGTGTAGAATTTAAAAAAAAAAAGATTTACATGTGCAGTGTCAACGATTAATTTTTATTGTAAATTTGTATGAGGGCCTTAAAAGTGAACATGAAGAAGAATGTGATTGACATATCTTTAAAAAAATACAAGCAGTGTCAACAATTTACCGACTGATTAGAGAGGGAAATGTAATTGACGTAGTGTAAAAAGAAAATGTATTGGACAAATATTTAAACAAATTGATGACGTATAAACCCTTTGCCTACGCTCAATGTTTCCCTAAAATCTAGTCAGCTCCTTGCCATGTCCAATAGTATTTTTGTACCAAATTTGGTTAAAATCTGTTAAGCGGTTTTTGCGTTTTCGTGGATACAGACAGACAGACAGACAGACAGACATTTTTTTAAAACTACTTATTAGCTCTCCATATCATATATGTAATATATGTATATATGGAGACTATTAGTTTCATGAAAAAAAATTTTTTTTTTAATTTCACCGGAAATACTTGTTTTTGGTCATTTTATACATAAATAAGTAGTTTTAAAAATATGTCTGTCTGTCTGTCTGTATCCACGAAAACGCAAAAACCGCTTAACAGATTTTAATCAAATGTACAAAAATACTATTGGACATGGCGAGGAGCTGTTAGATTTTGGGAAACATTGAGCGTAGGCAAAGGGTTTAAAAGAGGGTTCAAAAATTTAAAAAATTCATAGATCTTAAACTTATCCGAAATACCGCATAATTTTTTACGCATTTAATTGAATATAACCTAAAATATTGGACAAAAAATATTAGACCACATTGGCGTTCGAAAATAGTGTAAAATGGGGTATAAATGATTAAAAAAAAACGTATTTCTTAAAAATAGCAGAAATATTAACTAGTTATTTATAATTTTGATAGAATATAACCTATAAAATGTGTCATGAATAACTTACTATCATAGGCGTTCGTAAATAGTGGAAAAGAGGGTCAAAACATAAAAAATATATATTTCCTAAACTTATTCGAAATATGGAATAATTTTTCATAGTTGTGATACAATATAACCTAAAAAATATTCCATAAAAGAATTGGTTCACACAGGTGTTCGAAAATAGTTTAAAAAAAGGGTCAAAAACGAAAAAAAAATGTTTCTCAAATATACCAGAAAAATTGGCTAATTATATATAGCTTTGATATAAGATAACCTAAAATATGCAGCATAAAATTTTTATTTACATAGGTGTTCGTAAATAGTAGAAAAAGTGGTAAATCAAAAAATAATTAAAATGTAAAAAAATTTATATTTAACTAGTTGAATTGATGTTAAAAATACACGACAAAAATTAATGTACCATAGGCGTCCGTGAAAATTCTATAAAAGGGTCCGAAAAAATTTGTATCCGTGATAACTCAAAATCCACTTAACGGATTTTAACCACATTTGGTACGAAAATACTACAGGATATTTATAGGTGGTGATTAACATTGAGCGTAGGCCAGGGGTTTAAAAGAGGGTTCAAAAATTTAAAAAATCATAGTTCTTAAACTTATCCGAAATATTGAATAATTTTTCATAGTTGTGATAGAATATAACCTAAAAAATGTTACATAAAAGAATTGGTTCACACAGGCGTTCGAAAAAGGGACAAAAACGAAAAAAAAATGTTTTTCCAAATATAACAGAAAAATTGGCTACTTATATATAACTTGGATTGATATAAATACTGCCTTCAAAGAGAAGAAAAGGGCACAAAACCCGATACTTAAAAAAAAAAATAGCTGTCTAAAACAAAATAAAAATTTATTAAATTTAGATAATGACAAAAAGGTCATAAAATTATTACTTTTACACTTAAATATGGAGAGCTATTCGTGCCTCGAGGGCAACAGTTTATTTTGTTTGTATATTCAATTGACATTGACAATACTGTTCCTATAGTTACTGTCACGAGTGTCAAACAAAATAAACAGAAATGACATGAACAGATATTTTATTTCATAAGAACACAATAGGAGTTTTAGTATTCACAACCATAACATTTCAAGAAGCAAAAATGAAGAAACACGATTCCTGCTTAACTTCAATCAACAGAACCAACGTTTTGCTTGTCAGTAGTTAGTACTCTTTTAATAACAGCTAAAGAAAATGCGCAACTATTTAACCTCAAGTGCAACTCTTACAGTTTCTAAAATTGCCATGTAGGTACTTCATTTATTTGAAATTCACTGTATGATTCTAGGAAGCTAAAAAGGTATAAAACATTCATTCTCGCCACGTACCTACAATAATTTAATTTTTAACTGAGTTAATGTACGAGAATCTCTACACGCGACAATTGTGACAGTGTGAGAAAACTCATGATGGTGCAAGTAAGATACAATATGTGAATTTTGGAAATGTAACTCTATTAATTTTTTCCAGTATTAGTGAAATAGTTTCCAAAAATTCCTCCGAAACAACTGTACCTATGCCTATGCCACGAAGACTATAGGAAAACTTTGTACCTATTTCCCCCAAGAGTATCGTAGTATGAATGATTTAATCTGGCCTGAACAAACACTGACTAGTATCTGTATTGATTATATTGTAGATGTTATTTTATAAAGCATAGAAAGAAGACATATAAATGGCATTTACAACTGCAGCAAAATCTATAGATACCTATAAAACACGACACGATCGAATTATATTTAATCCTGTTTACTTCCTATCTGGATCTATTCAGAGAAATATGTACCGTACCTAACTACGTTGTCTAGTTCCAAATAATACTAATACCGCTATTGGCAATTTGATACATTAGAGAAATCGTATAGGTAACATGTCTACATCATTCTATACAATGAAAATGGAACAGAGTTGCTCGCATACAGTGTGTCCTAAGAAGGACGTAATTTTAGTGTTAAAATTAGGGCTTCGAGAGAACCTAGTTTAGTTGCGATAAAGAATTGATACCTAGAAAACGACCTTTTTCTAGTTGAAAATATTATGTTTGTTTATGAGTTAGTCGAAAAGATAAAACGCATATATTAGAAAAGATATCCAGATGTTTTAGTTACAGGGTGGTCACTTCAATATTATCGAAATACCTTCATGTAAATTAAATGTCGGACTTTTATTATTATATACTGACCTAATTGGAGGGCGTCACGGTTTCCCATATCAAAGAATAGCATATAGGGGTTCGTTTGGGTTGAGCTATAAAATTAGTATTCATTCTGAATGTACACAACACCCTCTAATCAAAATGGTTACAACATAGGCAAGTACAAACCTTTGAAAATTTATTCGTTCATAATATCGAACAACATCACAACAATCTAAAAAAAATAAAAATAAATTAATCTACAAGCACTAAAATAACTTATAACAAACAGTTAAAACACTTATAGCAAACAACAACAATGATAAAACCAAAATTAAAATTAAAACAGACAGTATCAAAAATACATACAAATACATTAAAAATATATACAAATACACATAAATTATAAAACACATTTGATACTGTTACTAATTTCACTAAATAGTGAAGTGTAAAAAATTGTAGAATAATTTATTTTCAAAATGTGAAAAATTCCTTCATTCAATAAGGACACATCCAATTTCTGCAAAGTTTTTTAAGTATCTTAAAACCGGTCCTCATCTTAATGGAATTAAAATTAATAATAATAATATTTATTGGCCATCATAAGGTATAACAAATGTATACATTGGCAAGTCTACAATATTATGATAAAGTCAACTAAAGTATAAATAAAATAACAAATAATATACAGTATACAGATAAACGGACACGTTAAAAATACTAACAGAAAGAACAAACAAAAAGTGTCAACAATTTAAAATAATGTTGTGTTATGGTAGTGCATCTATGAATTCTTGCACACTATAGAATGTACCGTCAATCAAAAATGTCTTTAGTTCATACTTAAATCTTCTCTCAGTCTGACAGGTCCTTAAGTCCTCAGGAAGTAAATTGGAAAAGAAACAGTCCGCATATGATGGTGACTTCTTATAGAATTCAAACTTAGGACGCGGCAAGTACAACCTAATCTCTTCCTCTGGTTGGATAATCATGACTGCTTCCACAGGTGGGAGTCAGATGTTATACAAGTAAATGGATGGGACGGTGAGTAATTGGCTCTAAATGCCTCCCGACAGCTGCCTCTATAGGGAATGCCAAAATTACATCGGATTGCCCGTTTTTGCAGAATAAAAATTCTGAGAGCTTCAGTGCACCTCCCCCAGACCACTATATTATATGCAATTGCTGAGTAAATCATAGCATAGTAAACCGAGAGCAACTTCACGCATATAAACCTCTTCAAGGAATGTAACACAAATAAGTTTTTATTTAATTTGCCACATAATCTCTCAACATGTTCCGCCCAGCTCAACGTCGGATCCACTATCACTCCCAATAGGCTAGCTGAATCTGAAAAAGCTAACTGATTGTTTCCGAAGTTTTTGTATGACTAGGGAATCAAATTTGATTGATGCCATCGCCAAAGTAAAGATTCATTATTGTCAGATCTAGAGATCTTAGTGTCCAAGACATTCGCATTCGCTATCCCGTTTCAGAAAATTAGGACTTAGACAAAGACAAAATTCTATCTATCGACCTTTCTTCCAGCGTATGAAGAAACCTGGTTTTACATGGATTTACATTATGATGTTTATAAATCCATTGTAAATGTGATCCACTATAATTCCTAGTTCATCCGACCGTTTTCTCAGTGGCAACTTGGGTTGCCCAATTTAATGTAGTGGTATATCTAATCAGGGCTGAGAAAAGCCACTGTCCTATAAGCATCCTTAATTTTTCTCAGCTAATAGTATGGTAGAAACTGAACCCCAACATAATATGCAATTGTAACTCTAAAATTGTTTGTCATTTTCACCTATCTTGGCACACACTGTTTCTTTCTAGGTATATTTGCAGTTATCTGAAACTCGGAATTACGTATAGAAGTATTTGTTATCGTCATCGCATAAGATTCTATTATTGACTTAAGTAAATAAACGAAGTTCTGTTGGCATAACCCCTCAATTTAATTAATTTCTTAATAGTTTTGTTGTGTAGAATGCAATTCAATGAAGTAATGTTGTGTCTACTTTTCTTATTTGCTTCTTTGCAAGTTTGAAACATAATATACAGGGTGATTCACGTTGAGTGTTCTATCAAAAGATCTGGGGAACTTCGTCAAATTTGTTATAATGAGAGACACATAATATACATATAACTTTACCACAAAAGATATAATATACCAGATGGTCCGATTAAAACTGAAAACCGTATTTTTTTTTATTTATTTATTTCCATAAATTACATAATATAACAAAATTATTAACTTACTCTAATGATTTATAAATAAATAAATAGTAAGGAGCGAGAATGGCGCCTGCAGGATGTAAAAACTTTGCGAAGTTTGTTCATCTCCTACAGACTCTAAAAACTCTCCACGCACTTTTTAATCACTTCAACTTATAAACTTGGTAATATTTTTAAAATTAGTAAAAAAAACGAAAATTCCTATTCAAAGATAAATAATAAATATTAAAACAAAATAAAGTAACCAAACTGTATAATGCTGATACAGGGAAACAGACACAGAAGCAGCTTCAACTCATAAACTCAATGTTTTGACCCCTCAACCAACTTGAAAGTTTTGATTTAAATTTTTTTTAAATTCACTTTATTTTTCAATTTCACTGGCGTTTGATTAAATACCCTATGACCAATAAAGGTAAATGATCTCTGCCCGATTGTTTTTTTTACATGCAAGTTCCCGTATAATCTCTTTTTTCTTATCACGAGTTAAATAGCCGTAGTCTGGCGTCCCTAAAAATTTCTTCGAATTATTAAGTTGGAGAACAGTACTCTTATAAAACAACTGTCTTATGGTCAACACATCAGCTAGTTTAAACAAATTTTCTGTCGAGAATCAAATATCTAAATCAAAGATTATTTTTAATATTCTTTTTTGTACGATTACCAAAGGTTCTAGATTGGCTTTATATGCTACACCCCAACCCACAATTCCATAGGATAATAGAGACCGTACTAAACTATAATACAGAGAGAGATTTTCTTTTGCTGTTAATTTTTTTTTTTTTGTATTTTTAAAGATGTACAAAAACGAACGAATCTTTTTGACCAAAGCTTGAACATGGATATCCCATCTTAGATGCCGATCGAGTATAATACCGAGATACTTAACGTGATCAGTCCTGGTCACATTAAAACTCGCCTCTCTCTGCATTACATTAATGGTGATCTTATTAGTTTCGGTTTGGTTGGTAAAATGAACATAAACAGTTTTTTGGAAGTTGATCGTTCAGAGATATTTATCAAACCATTGCACTATTATCTGAAGCCCCATCTTTACCTTCTCTTCCACCTCTTGCCATGATGCTCCTTCCACGAAAAATACGGTATCATCTGCGAATGAGAGTAAACTTCCCGGCAGATCAAAACTCAGCAAGTCATTTACATATATATTAAATAGTATCGGACCAATAACTGTTCCCTGAGGAATTCCATAAAAAGAAAGCAGAGATTTACTTAGTGTATTATTTATCCTCACCATTTGGTTACGGTTATGTAGGTAGCTTCCAAGGCAATTTTTTTGGACATCAAGTTTTTCATAGGTATGCGATCATTATAAAAGATGAAAAATAATGCAAGGTTTTCAGTTGCTCATCCTAAATTCGTCTATGACTTTTGGCAAACAAATTATACTTATATCATTCAGCGTAACTGTCCTTCGATCCTCTAAAAGAATTGTTGCCTAAGAAATAATATTTTTTTGGAAACGCTTCGTGGACTAACAAAGGGAATTGGTTCATCTTGGAACATCCATACACGATATTGTTGCTTCCTTACACCAATTGCAATGAGCTGTTTTTTGCGGTTAGTTCAAGTTATGTAAAATACATTTGAAACATATTCTTTCAGTCTCAGTTTAACCGCGTTCACTCAAAGTTGTTCTGAAGAAGCTGACAGGATGATCAGTAAACCGTTGCCATTGACATTTATGATAATATTGCCACAGAAAATATTTTAAGACCGCCTATGACTCCATTAACATAATATCTGTGTCAACGCAACAAGCTAACGGCGATCCACACGCAATTTTGAAATCTCAACTCTCACAACTCCTATAATCCCACATTGGATGCACCCATGTATGGTTTATAGTGAACAGCCGGCGTGTAGAGGACTAGAAAGGAGTTTGTTTAATAGACAAAACATTATCCAAACACATACAGGATAGATTGGCTATAACTGTCTAACTAACTAACTAGCTAGCTAGCTAACGTGACTATGTATGTAGCTGTAGGTATAAGCAAAGTACTGTAACCTAAACCACACACAACATGTTCGTGCATGCAACAGTGTATATGCAGCAGAGATTCCTAATGGATAGCCCTAAAATTCCCACAAGTACATTTAGAAGCTCTAAATGTAAATTATGCAACAACGTGTATCTAAATATTGTTACGGATCTATGGACAGACACTACTTTACCTGTTATGCACATTTTGCAGGGCATCCCGTACACCAGACAAAATCGAAAAGATGTAGGCACGATGTCATGACCTATTTTTGGGAAAAACTAACGATGAGCGATACAGTTTTTTATCAGCTGTTTAGTTTTCGAGATACAGGAATTTTTAGATACGACAAATACATTGACGGTTTCACGACAGATACAGTCTATTTTACAAACGAAATAAATTATCCATCATCACAGTGGAGTGTCAGTTCCAAATAAAATAAATCAAACAAAAACTTTCAACTCCACAAAATCTTTAATTTAATTATGATAAAGGAAACTAATTTCGGCTCAACAAGCCATCATCAGTCCTACAATAAAAATAAAAACGAACGCATAAGAGAAATAAAACGTAAAACGAGCAACAAATTCAAGTTCATAAGGTAAAAAAACTTACCATTTTGAGAAAAAACTATCCTGTGTTGAGTAAATAAATAAAATTCAGAATTTTAAATCATCTAAACCTAGATTCCAAAACTACCGAAAAAATAAACTGTTGCCCTCGAGGCACGAATAGCTCTCCATATTTAAGTGTAAAACTAATAATTTTATGACCTTTTTGTCATTTATCTAAATTTAATAAATTTTTGTTTTATTTTGGACATCAGCTATTTTTTTGAAGTATCGGGTTTTTTCATTTTTCCTCTCGTTGGAGGCACTATTTATACGTACATATTTTAATTTCAGATCTTCTAGGCCAAGTTCTTGTACGCAAAATAATTGATTTTTTTAGTTTTATTATAAAATTTATTTTGCCCCCTTTTCTATTATTTACGAACCCCTATGTAAACAAAATTGTTATGCTGTATGTTGTAGTTTATCTTATATCAAAGCTAATATAATAATAATATATAAATAGCCAATTTTTCTGTTATATTTGGAAAAACATTTTTTCTTTTCGTTTTTGACCCCTTTTCGAACGCCTGTGTGAACATTTATGTAACATTTTTTAGGTTATATTCTATCACAACTATAAAAAATTATTCCATATTTCGAATAAGTTTAGGAAATATATATTTTTTATGTTTTGACCCCTTTTCCACTATTTACGAATGCCTATGAAAGTAAGTTATTTATGACACATTTTATAGGTTATATTCTATTAAAGCTATATATAATTAGTTAATATTTCTGCTATGTTTAAGAAGTACGTTTTTTTAAAATATTTTTTACCCCATTTTACACTATTTTCGAACGCCAATGTGGTCTAATATTTTATGTTAAATATTTTAGGTTATATTCAATTAAATGCGTAAAAAATTATGCAGTATTTCGGATAAGTTTAAGAACTATGAATTTTTTTAATTTTTGAATCCTCTTTTAAACCCCTTGCCTACGCTCAATGTTTCCCAAAATCTAATCAGCTCCTTGCCATGTCCAATAGTATTTTTGTGCCAAATTTGGTTAAAATCTGTTAAGCGGTTTCTGCGTTTTCGTGCATACAGACAGACAGACAGACAGACAGACATACAGAAATTTTTTTAAAACTACTTATTTATGTATAAAATGACCAAAAACAAGTATTTCCCCTTCAGGCACTGGAAAAATTTCAATTTTTTGATGCTTTTGCTCGGTATAGAACTATAGAACGCTATCATTCAAGCCCTTAGTGACACTGTTTCCGCATGTCGTTTGGCATGCAAGTAGCCCTTCATTGACATGAGACCATGTTGCATCGATGTAATCTTATTGTCTATTTAGATGCGATCAAACAACACACACTCAAATAGCTTACAGAAATTAGACAGAATGGATATAGGTATGTAGTTGCCAATCACCTGACTTAAATATAGGAACCACCCTAGACTTTTTCCATTAAACTGGAAATGTTTTACTTTTTAATGATAAATAGAAAATAGCAATAAGCGACGGAACACAGTCCTTGACCAAAAACGACGCTCTACAATCAGGCCCAGATGGTAATTTGTAATAAGGATTCTGAAATATCGTTTTCAGATTAAATTAAATTAGATACACAACCTAAGTTTCATCTTTAGAGATAAACTGAAGTGTGAATAATTTTGAAAAATCAATGTTAACGGACTATAAGATGAATCGGAATTAAATCATCTCTACCTCTCTGAGTCCAATTTCTGGATTCCCTGTATAGTACCTAATAGCCACAGTTTTGGTGAAAATAAATTCGGCCAGCCATCTCAAATAATTATACGACCCACCAATCCATAACACTTATTCGGTATTGGACTTATTGCGGTTAACCATTAACTTTACTAAAGATGTTAGTTGTTGGTCTCTAGTTGTATAATATTGTTTAGGTACAACGGGGATCTTAAACTATTTGATTCTGTCTAGAGTTCGTGCTGTGTGTACATTACTTCCCTAAACTATGACAACTTACAACTTTGTAACAGGAAAATTGTGACTCCCAAACTCGTAGTAGTGATAATAATTAATACTAATGGCACTAAGATCTGAGGTTTCGCATAATTGGTGATCCCTTATTTATACTCGTACAGTCTGTCAAAATTCGGAGTTTGGAGGCAAGGGTGGCTAGTCTCGAAGTGAAATATATCCATATTGAACGTCAAATCAGAAAAAAATTCTGTTAAAATTTTTGGTTTACGTTTACCTAACGAAAACAATCACGTTCTTCAATTTGTGATGGACAAATTTGATGGGCGTTCAAAATAAAATTTGTCAGCTACTTAAAAAAGTTATCAATCTTCAAATCTGTTTCCAAGTTGAAACGTGAAAGGCGTGTAGATTTCTGATGATTTATGCATCGAAGACCGTCAAGAAAATAAAGTTCTGCGAGAGTTCATGAAGGTAGCACAGATGCATGATGGTCAGCTAAAATTATCGGAATTAATAATGTGCTATACACTGCCGCTCAGCTGAAAACTATGGATATGGGTGTTCCTGGAATGACTGAAATCATCAGTTTGGCGAACTTAAATGTAAGGTCACTTGTGACTAGTTTTAATGATTTTTCTGCGTTGGTTATTGCGGGCGAATTTGATATGTTTGCTGTAACTGAGACGTGGTTATCACGGAGGGTAGTATTGACCGTCGTCGATGTTCCTGGATACAGGTTTTTCAGGGTTGATCGTCATGGTCGTGGACGTGGAATAGCCTGTTATGTAAGGATTATGAGTGGGTTTAACTTGGAAGTGCGTTAACGTTTAGATCAGGATCTGTCCAGAGTTTTGAATTAATATAATATTGTGGTTGTGCTGGGAGATGTTAACGTTAATCTGTTGAATGTGCGGACAATCCGTTGTCGGAGCTTTGTCATACTTCTAGCTTTACGCAAGTTATAAATGAGCCTACCAAGTTTCCTATCTTGGTGAGCTCTAAGGCATCTATTGACAGAAGTGGACTATTAAATGCGGATGAAATTAGTGTAATTTGATTCTTCCGGTATACAACAGTAAGCAAAAAATTGTAATGTTTCGCAATTTTAAAAACTTTGTATCTGAGTGTTTTTCGAGAGACTTGAATGTTTGTTTTCGGGATAATATTTACTATATAGAGAATGTCGAAAATAAAATATTTTATTTAACTAATTTACTGACTAGCTTCTTTTCAGTTCATGCTCCTTTAAGAACTGTCCAGGTTGGTAAGTCTGCTACACCATGGTTAACTGATACACTCAAGGTTATTTTAAAAATTAAAAACAAAGCATTGACAGGGTATAAAAGAGATCGCACTTAAGCTAAATTGAATTATTATAACTGATACCGGAATTTTGCGCTTGCTTCCATAAAACGCGAGAAAACTAGGTATAATAATAATAATCTCTTTATTGTCTAACAGGTATTGCTACCCAATAACAAGACAAAATCTTACATTAACAAAAACAATTGCCTAGCATTAGCATACAAAAATATCCAACTTAGAACTAACTGAAAAATAGAAGATTACAAAAAAGGAAATACACGCATCAAAACGAAAGAAAACTGGGAGGATTATAAGAACAATTAATAATAACAATAAATCAGCAACGCATGAACATAATTCATCAAAACAAATCCAAATCAGTGGCCCGCAAACATGTCTCTAAACTTTTCTTAAAAGAATCAAGCGATACATTAAAAAAATCAACGTTTTCATTAATAACTAATCGGTTGCTGTATTTACAAGCCCGAAATAGCGGTGCTTTAGATTCATAATTAGAACGAATCTGTGGTACCCAAAATAAACTAGCGCTTCTAGAGTGAACCCTAGGGACACGAAACCATAGCTGCTGAAGCAACTGAGGACAATCCAACATATTGTTGATCAACTTAAAAAGATAAATCTGAGACGCGAAGATGCGTCTCTCGGCTAACGGCCGAAATCCGAACCTTGCCAGTAACAAGCCGTGATCACACCCACGAGGAGGAAAATATCCATCAATTTTAAATGACAAAAATTTTCAAACTTACGTTGAATACTCTCCAATCTCTGTATATGAACACGGTAGATGGGCGACCAAATGATTGTAGCGAATTCCAAAATAGACACAACAAAGGCGAAATAAAGACTTTTCAGGCAGTCCATGTTGTTGAATTCTCTGGTCTGTCTAAAAATAAATCCTAACATTCGCAGAGCAATAGCAGAAACTTGCTCAATGTGGTAGTTGAAAGATAAATCACCATCCAAGTATACATGAAGATCTTTGATTAAAGCGCAGCAATTATCGATGGTGTAGTTTCGCAAAAACGGATCTTGACGTCTTGTAAATGTCACCGACTTACATTTGTTCAGATTTAGAGGAAGTCTATTTAGATCACACCATTCTGAGAGCCGACACAGATCTGTTTGAAGCTGTGCGCAATCGTTTTCACAAACAACAGTGCGATACAATTTTAAATCATCCGCAAACAATAAATAATTGCTATTGAAACCAGAGCCAATATCGTTTACGAATATTGCAAAGAGAAGAGGAGCCAACGTACTGCTACTTGAGGCTGTGAATGAACTTCAACTGAATCCATTGTATTCAACAAATTGTTGCCTTGCTCCTAGATAGGACTGAAAAAAAGATATTTATTTATTTTTATTTAAATTCATTACAAAACGAGACACATGAAAAACAGTTATGGAGTGGATTAAAACATATGAATATAATAATATAAGTTAGGTAAATCAAATTCTCTTCCCGACACTCTCCAGGATCCGACCGAAATAAACAAATACTTTTTAAGTGTTTTTTCCAAAAACTTCTGTAATGAAAAAAATTCCTACCCAGATTTTAATAACACATGCAAGGCAACTTACACACGCGGTATTTTAATAAAACGAAATCCATTTAAAGTGAAAAAATCTAGACTTTTTGGTTTATACCTCCACATTTATTCAAATTCGCATATTTTGCAAATTAGGATAGTGCAATAACTTTCTGTTTGCCCTTTTGTCTGTCCACGTTTTCCCAACTATTTGCCTTTGTCTAATTTAATTCCTACTCTGACATTAAACTTAATTAAATCGTAAAATGTGTTGCGTGGAACATGAGAATAATAATAATTATTATTCTCACCGAAATATTTCAATTGTTTGTTTTTAATTTCTACCACTCCCTATATAATGGATGGGAACAACTATGAGCCAAGTTTAATCCTGCTAAGTCTAAAATTAATATATGAAACTGGTTTTAGCTGCGTTATTTTGCAGCACAGCATCCCCATTCGCTTTGATAACTAATAAAGTTCTGGGGATAATTCACCTCACCGGGTAGTGTCGTCCTTGTGAAAAGGCCTGGAATGCGCCTTAAATCGTTGCTATCCAGTTCGATAAGCTTTTTGGCTTTTGATTCCAGGTCCTAATGAACCTCTTCCATTGTATCGGGGCTGGAGTATTAGAAAATTTACAATTCAACTTGTAAAATCTTTGTATAACATAATATATGTATGTATAAACAACAATCACGATTACATTTTACAAACAAATTTTAATATATTTTATCTCAAATCCAACAAGGCGTATAGACCATCATTTTCAAAATGAGTGTGACATGTACTCATCAACTGAATAAAACAATTACTTAAGAGCAGCTCCTTTATTTTTCTTTTAAATGTATTCTTGTTTGAAGCTAGCAGGAAGCTTGTTGTATAGTTTTATATTTAGCGAGTTATTTTGACTTTTGTTAAGTCTAAAACGTGGCGCAATGGTCAGCCCAACGGAACGAGTATTGTGGTCATCAACCTGTCCGTATCCTTATGCTCATGAATTTCCATGAGCTGGTGATACACATAAACACAAGGCAAAGGCATTATCCTGTATCCAAGAAAGAATGGACGACAGTGATCAATAGGCCCCGCACCAGCCTAATAGCTTTCTTCTGTAGCCTAAAAACCTGTAACGCGTTGGGTGAGTTGCCCCAAAGAATAACCCCGTATACAATACGCGAATGAAACAAGCCATAATAGACAGACTTAAGAACCTCAAAGGAAAGCGCCGTTCTGAGTTGCCTAATCACAAATAAAATACCAGACAGCTTACTACTCAGCTGACTTACGTGTTCGGCCCAATTCAAACCGCCATCAACAACAATCCCAAGTATTTTGCAAGAGTCATTTGTTTAGTTTTGTTGCAATTTAATTGGAAATTATTTCTTGAGAACCAAATTTCGGCTGCTTCCAGGACATCCTTAGACAAAATGTTGAGATTCTCAAACACACCCGATGTACTCAAAAAGGACGTGTCATCAGCAAACAATACACAGCGACATTTGTCGTTCATGGAAGAACATATATCGTTTATATATATTATGAGAAACAGGGGACCCAGTACCGAACCTTGGGCAACACCGTGCTTGACATACCCTGATGGACTCAATATTTCCCACTTTAACACACTGTTGTCTACCAGTGAGGTAGGACTTTATAAGATTCCAAGGAACACCTCTCACACCGTAAAAATGCAACTTTTCCAAAAGAATAGTATGCGAGACACAGTCGAACGCCTTGGCAAGGTCACACACCATCAACGATGCGTGCTCCCCCCGCTCAAAGGCATCAACTATGCCTGCCACAATCTCTGACACTGCTTTGACTATATTCGCTCAGCAGGACTTTAATTGTCCCTTTTCCCATCAACTTATATAAGTACACCGCAAATTAAACAATTATCAACCTCAAAATATGCAACATTTTAATTTTCACCGTGTATCTTGAAAGTCACTGTAGATATTTTTCATTTCACAGCAAAATCTAAAAGCGAATAAAATTGTCGAACTTTTCTCTAATATAACCGAATTTGTATCCCTGATAGCTGATGAATAAGTTCAGGAACGTTATACTTGAATCAGATAAAGAAAAAAAAAAACGAAGTAATGGGACCTCATTTGCCAGAAATGCCCCTGCAAAATAAACTATCCAACAGAATACTATGTGTTCATACCAGTGAAGATGAGAAAACGCTTTTCCATAAAGTAAATTCAAATACATAAAATTTCAGATTTTATTTGCGGTGAATGAATACATATGATGTTATTCAGTGTAAAAGGTTTTAAAATATTCACTTTATTCGGTCACCAAAAGAATTTGAGTTCGACATTTATGAAATGAAAGCCTCAATAAGATACGAGGAGAACAGTAAATCGAACTAGAGGATATCTTGGATTAAATGTTTTTTGGCAGCACTATTTTTCAATGAATGGTCTACGAAAATCCCAAGTATTTTTATAAATTATTGTTATAAGAAGAATAATGATATCGCAAGGTTTAGGTTCCTAACATTTCAATATTATATGGTAAGGAACTGAGATTTTAATTCAAACGTTATTTAGACATTGCAATACTTCACCAATAGTTTTGAAGAAGAAGACAGGTTTCGAATTGATTTTGTCTGCATTATAGAAGACCCGATATTGGCAAGTACAGCTTCATTCAAACAATTTTCCAATTATCCTGCAATATTTGAGGGTTTAGTGCAAATCGTGATATTATTATCTTTTAAAATCTTATAAAAATCTAAGGAAAACCCTAAAGAGCTTCGTTCAGGAACTCGGAAGAAGACGATGGAAATTCGATTCAAATAAAATCTGATTATCTGTGGAGGAGCTCGGATTACCAACAATGACGAATGAATGCCTGATATTTTAGAAAAAGATCAAGACGACGAACTCAAATATATTATTTTATGGAGTAGAAAAAAAAAATTGTAGAGCCGCAAAACTGCCAAAAATTCAACGTAAGTAAATGGGGTTTATTGATACTGCTCAATGGCATTTTAACAATAATAATAATAATAATAATAATAATAAGTGTATATTTCCAACAGATAAAAAAAATCCAATTACAGGAAATCTCCACAACTCAATACTTAATTATTGCTAACATATCGTCGGCTGAATGTAAGAATTAGGTAACTTATTTTTGATAGTTTTGAGTAATTGGCAGAAACACTTTTACCTAATTTTAGATGTTGTCGAGAGACAATAAATTTAGATAAAATATCGCAATTTTGATTTGTAGGCCTTCATTTTTACTTAAAGATTACATTAAAAGAAAAAAATAACGAAGAAAAAACTAGGAACACACTATTTTCTATTTTTTTAAAGAGTTACCTACTTTTTGCAGTATCTGTTTGGCCTAAACTTAAATTACATTAATATGGGAATAATTAGGTAACTACTACAAAATGAACTAAGTGAAACTTACACTATATTCATTTTATTCACACGTACGTAGAATTTTGGGAAAGAAAGTAATTAAAACATTTTAGTCTTCTATTCTTCGTGGTAAATTAGAGTAAAAATCAAAATAGTCAAAAAATAGCAAACAAAGACATTAAGTCTTAATATTTAAGCTCAGTTATACGATGGACTTCTGGGTAACAAGGCTGTAAACTGGTAGTGTCGTGTAGTGGAATGTAAACGCTTGATTCTAATAACAACAAACTTGTTTATTGATAAAAAAGGTACAAAATAATGAAATATATTATAGCGTATTATATTAGCGTCTTTACAGTGCAAAGGTTGCTACGCGAATGCATCGATATTGAGATAGAGTCTATTTTTGTTCGCACTTGTCACATCAGTAGCGGCGTGTGGCGGGAACATACCCCCGGCCTTGGAAGTCTCACTTTCAATTGGAAGCGGACAAAGTCGTACCAAGGATCTGGATACCACACCATCTTCGGTCTTCAGCGTGGCGACTCGGGCAACACCGTCCTTGCCAAGAGTCAGACGAAGTACTCGCCCCATTCTCCATTTTGCAGGAGGTAAATCTTTGTCCTTAATGAGGACTAGTTGATCAAGTTTCAGCGTTCCGTGGCTCTGCTTCCAACGCTGACGCTGCTGAAGTTCATTAACGTATTCGAGGCTCCATCGTTTCCAAAAACTTTCGTACATTTTTTGGAGCATTTGATAGTACGTGAGACGATTTTCGGATACTTGTGGTACTACGGCTTCCGGTAATGTTGTCAACGGTCGACCAATCAAAAAATGTCCGGGAGTGAGGGGGGTTAAGTCGTTAGGGTCAGAAGTGAGGGGTGACAAAGGACGGGAATTTAGGACGGATTCAATGCGAATAAGTAACGTTTGAAAATCAAAGAAAAATAAAACAGTACTTCCTACAACACGTTTTAGATGTTGTTTGACGCTTTTGACACCGGCTTCCCAAATTCCGCCGAAATGGGGAGAACTTACCGGTATGAAATGCCACCTTATTCCTAATCGCGCGGCAGAATCAATAATATTACCCGAGTTGGCTTGTATGAAATCACGTAATTCCTTTAAATTTTTATTCGCTCTGACGAAATATGTTCCATTGTCGGAAAAAACATCAGTGGGTTTTCCCCGACGGCTAACGAAACGTGTAAAAGCCTGCATAAAAGCGGCAGTACTCAGCGACAAAACAAGCTCTAGATGAATTGCCTTGGTACTAAAGCAGATAAACAGGCAAATCCAGCACTTGATAGGCTTGCAACCACGACCAAGTCTATCCTTTAAAATGTATGGGCCGGCGTAATCGATTCCAACATTAGAAAATGGAGCTGACGGTTGAATCCGCGATTCTGGCAGATCGCCCATAATCGGCTGAATGTTGGAATTACTATATCTTGCGCATTTGACACAATTTTTGACGATTTTGCGAGATAAATTCCTACCGGAAGTAGGCCAAAATTTATCACGAATATTAGATAAAAGGAGCTGTGGCCCCGCATGTAATAAATTCTTATGTTCTTGCTCGAATATCAAGGTAGTCATACGATGTGAATGTGATAACAATATGGGGTGCTTTTTAGAATAAGAATAGTTCGAGTTTGATATTCGGCCACCTACTCTTATGATACCGTTATCATCAAGAAACGGGTGCAAGCTAAGAATTTTGCTTTTCGAATTTAATTCACGTTTTTTCAATAGATTAGCGTAATCCTCAGGAAACGATTCCTGTTGGGCTAAACTAATAAGACGATTAAAGGCTTCGTTCACCTCAGCCAAGGATAACGCTGATAATAGACGAAATTCGGGTTTGGATTGACAGTTTTTTATGAATCGCAAAACATATGCGCAGACGCGTTTTAGCTTTTCTAGATTGGAAAATCGCTCAACTAGAAAGTTGGGTTGTCTCTTTAAAGACACGAACGTAATTGTTTTTGTTTCGGGTAAGTCGTCTTGAATGCAATATTTCAGGACAGGCCACGAATCCTGGTGTAATAATAACCACTTTGGACCGTGAAACCACAATTCGGACGTCAATAAACGCTTGGGTTCGAGACCACGCGAAACGATATCCGCGGGGTTGTCCTCTGTTGGAACGTGGCTCCATTTAAATGAGTGGGTCAGCCTTTGAATTTCGGCTACGCGATTTCCCACGAATGGCTTCAATGTACTGGGAGAAGCACGCAACCATCCTAGAACGATGGTGGAATCTGACCAACAATGTACTTCATCAATTTTGATGTCTATTGAGTTTAACGATTTCGAAATGAGTTGTGCCAAATTAAGCGCTGCCGATAACTCAAGTCTTGGTATAGTAAGAGATTTGAGTGGCGCTACCTTTGATTTGGCGCATAGTAAATTTGACGTGATATTTGAAGTATTTTTTGATACAATGTATATGCATGAACCATAACTAGTTTCGGAGGCATCCGCAAATCCGTGCAGTGCCACATGAGTCGGTTGGTTACACGTAACCATGCGTGGAATACTAATGTTATTAAGTTCGTCTAATCCAGACGAGAATTCTAACCAGGGACGCAAAATGCTTGCGGGTAACGGTTGATCCCAGGTCAGCCTTTCTAACCAAAGTTTCTGTAATAATATTTTTGCGGTTATTATACATGGACTAATTAATCCTAAAGGATCGAATATAGTCGCAATACGAGACAGAATGCTGCGTTTTGTTATCGAAGTTGACGTATTGTCGCAAGAACGTATTTTATACATGAGAATGTCTCCATCACATTTCCACAAGAGGCCCAGTGTTTTACTATCTTGTTCTTTATTAGTGGAAAATTCGACCGTATTAGAAGTGGGCTCCTGATTTAAATTAGTAAGGACCTTTGGATCATTGCTTTTCCATTTACGTAATTCAAACCCGCGTGTTTGGAAGATATGTGATATTGTTTGACATATATACTCTGCTTCTGCTTCAGTGTCGACGGCGGTCAGCAAGTCGTCGACGTACATATCGTTACGAATTATGCGCGCTATCACCGGATGATCAAGCTCGCATTCATATGCTAATTGATTTAAGCAGCGTATCGCAAGAAAGGATGCTGCTGTCGTTCCGTACGTTACCGTGTTTAACGTAAAGGTTTTGATTGTGTCGTTCGGACTCCTTCTCCACACGATTTGTTGTAATCTACGCTGCTCTGGGGCAATTAAAACCTGTCTATACATCATTTTAATATCGCTTGATAATACGATACGACGTGTGCGAAATCGTAAAATGATTGACAGTATATCTTGCTGAATTATGGGACCCGTCATTTGAAGGTCGTTTAACGAGATACCTGTGGACGTTGGGGAAGACGCATTAAAAACAACTCGTAATTTGGTGGACGAACTAGATTCTTTAAGTACGCCATGATGTGGCATGAAATATTCGGGTGAATTGCTTTCGAGATTATCAGTGACTTCAGTCATGTGTCCTAATGTTTCATACTCATCTAGGAAATCAACATATAATTTCCTTAGTGTACTGTTAGCTAAGAGCTTTCGCTCGAGAGCTAAGAATCGTTTGATGGCTATATCGCGGGATTCGCCTAACTTATCGGGATGTTCCTTAAATGGAAGGGACACTATGTATCTTCCGTCACGTGACGTTGATAAGTGTTCATTGAAATGTGTTTCGCATAATTGCTCTTCAAGAGAACATGGATTTTTGTTCTCAACTTCTTCGACCTCCCAAAACTTTGACAATTGGTCTTGAATGGAAGAAGCATTTAAACTTAAATGACAGTGTGACGCGGTATTAACAGATGTGGACATAGACCCGGCTACGATCCAACCCAAACGAGTATTTTGTAGAATGGGAGCATTCGGCCCTAGGTCCATTCTACCTATACTTAGAAGACGCCAGAAAGCATCGGCACCTATTAATATGTCAATAGGTTTGGGTACGTGAAATTCAGAATCAGCTAAATTAATGTTAACTGGGATGCTCAGTTCGTGATTATCGATTAAAGTGTTCGGAATATCCGATGTTATGGTGTCGAGGACAAAACAAGACAAATTAAATGAAAAGCCGCTATGAACAGAACGTAAATTTATGTTGCATTTGAAATTGGCGTATGATAATTTATCGCTAATTCCTGAAACTGCTAAACGGACCTTTGTTTTTTGTAAATTGAGTCTGTCGCAAATCTCTGACGTAATAAAGCTAGATTGGGAACCACAATCTAATAAAGCACGAGCGGTAATAAAATTGGCGCTATTTGAGTTAGTACGGACCTGTACTTTAGCTGTGGATAGTATTGCATGTTGCGAAGTTGTCACGGTGCAACTTTGAACGTTTAAATGTGGAATCGCGTTTGTAATTACGTTTTCGTCGGTACTACTCGCGTTTTCTCGTCTAACCGCGACGCAATTCGTAGTTTCGATCGTTTCGTGTAGGACGGAATTATGTTTTTTGCCGCATATCTTACAGCCAGACCATTTACAATTTTTAGGTAAATGATTATTGGGTCGCAAACAATTAACGCACAATTGCATTGCATTAACTTTCGCAATACGATTTTTAGCTGAAAGCTTTAAGAACTCTGAACAGTAGTAAAGACAATGTTCTGCTTTACAATAATAACATGACGGTTTCGTTTTTGACGGTTCGTTAACGTTATGTTCGCTAGAAGCAGTCAAACTTCGCGAATATTTCTGTTTGTTAAACGGTTTACGTGTTTCGTTTGTCGCGTTATGATACGGTTTACGTGTTTCGTTTGTCGCGTTATTCGTTATACGTTTTTCAGTCGCAAATTTGGACTCTATAGTTTCTAGAACAACTGCCCTATGTTTTAAAAATGCTTTGAAATCGCTTAATGAAAGCTTTTTGCGTCCTGCTTTGTGATTTTCCCAATGATGGGTCGTGTCCGCGTCTAATTTACTACTCATGACGTAAATTACTATCGTGTCCCAGTGGTCGGTTGGTTCGCCTAAACGTTTTAAAGCCTGTAAATGTTTGAAGACTCTTTCGTATAATTCTCTTATTTTTGTAGACGAAGCAACGACAATGGGTTCTAAATTGAAAATAGCTTTTAGATGATTTTGTATTAGAAGAGGCTCGTCGTTGTACCTATCGCAAAGTGCTGCCCATGCAAGGTCATAGTTTTCGGCCTCAAATTCAATTTCATCGAGAACTTGTAGCGCTGAGCCAGTTAACGATGCATTTAAATAGTGAAATTTCTGAAAATTATTTAAACGATTGTTGTTGTGAATAAGAGATTCAAAATTGCTACGAAATTTAAGCCAATCTTCGTATGAGCCATTAAATTTTGGCAAATTCATATCCGGTAATTTAATACCCTCCCCTGAGCTTGAGTGCATTGCAATCTGAGGCGCGGACGCCACTGATTTAGAATCACCGTTCGACTGATCGTATTTTTCGACTAATTCTTTTGCTTTAGCTAATATCGAATGAAATTTATTGTCAAATTCTTCACGCTCTAAATACTGGGGTTCCGGGTTCTCAGCAATGCATTCAATCTCACTCTGAATGTCGTCAAAAGTTAAAACAAATGCTTCTGCATTCGCGATTCTCTGTTGAAGCTCCAAAATGCCAGCGCGAGCTTCCGAATGCTCTGGATTGCTAAATGTATTAACATATTTTTCAAAAAGAGTTAACTTTGATTTTAAAGACGCACGTTTTTTAGATAGAATCCTAATATTCTCTAATTCTGTCATTTTGATAAATAAATGAAATACGTATTATGAAATATAAATAAATATTAAATGAAATATGTGTGATGATAATTATTAAATTATGTATAAAACTTTGATTTTTGGCGCGCTTACTTATTGCATTGAAATAAGCGGTAAAATAGGTATATACAAAGGAAAATGGAACGGACTAACCTCGTATCGTCTGTGCATGTGCTGCTTGCCGTCTCTTTCCAATCGCCCAGTCGTGTGTTCTACCAAACGTCGGCGTACAATTACTACCCTTGTGCTTGGCTTATTGTTTTCTGTTTCGCTTCTACACACCGATGCTTGTGTGTATGTTATATAGATGAAATTCACGTTGTTTTTAATTGAATTTAATAATTATTATTGACGAATTTTAGCTTTTTATCGGCTATGAAGGACCATTATGTCGTGTAGTGGAATGTAAACGCTTGATTCTAATAACAACAAACTTGTTTATTGATAAAAAAGGTACAAAATAATGAAATATATTATAGCGTATTATATTAGCGTCTTTACAGTGCAAAGGTTGCTACGCGAATGCATCGATATTGAGATAGAGTCTATTTTTGTTCGCACTTGTCACATCAGTAGCGGCGTGTGGCGGGAACAGGTAGATTGTGTGCGTAGAGCCTTTTTTAACAAATCACTCGTCTAAAGTTGTCTGCCTCAAAAGAGTCATTATAATCATATTCATAAACATTATCTTTTTAAATTGGAACCAACACAACTTTTGAAATAAGGGTAGCTAGCTAGCTAGCTATTTCACAACTAGCTCTGCCACCTTAGCCTTCATGCCGCATAAAATAGTCGCCTTGCCTACTGACAACGTTGTAAATAGTAAACTTATACGTGGCTGCTCGGCGTTTGTAAAACAATGCATTGTTTGTGGGATCAGTTGGAAAAAGTAAAACTTGTTGCAAGTCAAAATTGCAACTTAAAATTTTATTGCTAATAAGAGCAACTTCTTTATCTAAACGTTTTGCTTGCCGAGCATTATGTTTTGATGTTTGATGGGTTTCATATTGTATATTCATTTCTTCAGTTCGATTGGCGTTACAATTAAAAGCCACACATACTCGACATTGATCCTTTGTTGGTGTGTGAAACTCCAGAGTAAAGTTATTGCGATATGTGGATAACTTTGACAATGGCTTTCCATTTTCTCTACACCACTGGACGTACATCCTATAAAGAGTTGCTAAATTTAAGCAGGAGTCTAAGTATTTTCGTGCAGAATCAGATCTGCAGTAATGAGAAGGGACACATGGAAAACTTTGTATGTGTGACCTTATGTATTCGACTATAGCTGAAATCAAAGTTTTACTAAACTAAACCGAAATATTTCTTAAAAGAGGTGGGTATCTCAAGTTGCCTATTTTAAGTACCAATAATATGAGTCTAGAAGCTCAGTCAAAACTGGCTATATGTCTAGTTGCCCATTTATAACACAAAGATAATTTTATATTATTTTGTGTAATAAATGGGTATATTCAGTTACCTACTTTAATCGCTCTATTTGGAACTTTAAATTTTATAAAAATATAGCTATGTTTAGTTGCCAATTTATCACATTAAACAAATCTGTAATTTGTATTTACCTACTATTTACATTTGCCAATAGATGGAACTTGTTTTCATGTACAACTTGCCTACTTTTTTCATAACATTCTGCATGCAAAAAACTATGTGATAAAGTAGATATGTCAAAACTCTAAAATTTGAAGTTACCTAGTTCTTGCATTCAGCCGACGATATAACATATTATCAGTAATTACAAAGAACAAAAGAAATAAAAATTCAAACGTTAGTGATAATAATAATACTACAATAATAATTACAATAGCAATAAAAATAATAATAATAATAATAATAATAAACAACAACAACAATAATAAGTAATAATTGCAATAGCCACATACAGAATATTTATGAAAAACACTACATCTATACATACTCACGAAAGAGACACCGTACACTTACAGCAATCAAATCATGACTGGATTGAGCTAATTATCCTTGCAACAGAGTCAAAGTACATATCGAATTCAGTTCAGTTCTTGTTAAAAGTTGAACAAATAAAATAAATAGGACTCTGTCGCAGAAGATTTGTTCTTGGAGCATCAGTATAAAACGGCCGACCTTGCCTAGTCGCCAACCTAGGCACCCACATATTTATTTTGCCGACCAGGTAAATGCAATCCAAATGGCCGTGCAATAGGTTGTACAAAAATTTGTCGTCCAGAACTTTTCTTCGAGTCTCCAAAGCTACGATGTCGAAGCGTAAAAGAAGTGAATCATGATCGGTACCACGGACCGGATAAGCACCATCCCTCCTAAAGGCAAGATATTTTACAAGCCGTCGTTGAATAGATTCAATTGCACTAGTGTGACGCAGATACAGGGGGTTCCAAATCACCGAGCCGTACTCCAGTTTAGATCTGACAAATGTGTAGTAAAGCAATCTGAACGTTGAGGGGTTGATGAAAAGGTTACAGTTTCTGATAATGAATCCAAGCATCCCAGATGACGTGTTAACAGCATCGTCGATATGTAAAGAAAAGCTGAATTCTTGATTGAACAATATACCCAGATCCTTAATATGGTCGTATCTATTCAGCGCGGTACCATCCAAGTTGTAGTCGAATAAAATAGGACTCTTAGACCTTGTGTAACTAACAATACTACACTTGCCAATATTAAGTTGCAGCCTATTGGCATAACACCATCCACTCAAACCATCCAAGTCGCTCTCTACGACGGTGTAGATGTTAAGGTCATCAGCGTAGGCGAGGCGGCAACAGTTTTTAGGAAATGCAGCAGGTCATTTACGAATATTATAAAAAGCAGAGGTCCAAGGTTGGATCCCTGTGGCACACCAGAGGTCGGCGAGAACGCCCGCGACCCAAAACCTTCATAAGAAACAAATTGTGATCGTTCAAACAAGTATGACCTAAACAATGAAACGAGTCCACTCGACAAACCAAAACTTTCAAGCTTAGACAAGAGCACGAAATGGTCGGCCCGGTCGAAAGCTTTCTGCAAATCAGTGTATACAACGCCCACTTGCCCTGCATTATCCAATGCTTCGCATACCTATATATTGAGAGAAGCTTAGTCGCACATGATAGCCCATTAATGAAGCCATGCTGATAGGGTGAGAGCAAGTTTCGGATGGAAGGAAACAACTTGGTATAGAGGACAATCTCAAATACCTTTGAGAAGTTGCACAGGATTGATATAGGTCGGTAATTATTAACCTGGCTAGCATTACCCTTTTTGAGGACCGGGGTTATTTTGGCTGTTTTCCAAATAGATGGATACTTACTGGAGGAGAGCATTAAATTATAAATATGAAGAAGAGGCTGGGAAAGAGCACCGATGCAGTCCTTTACGAGAAAGCTAGGAATACCATCAACACCAGATGTCAGCTTGTTTTTGAGCTTCTTGGCCGCCTGGGAGATGCCGCCCAACGTGACACTTACGGTGGTACTCGCATACACATTTAAATTTTCCACCTGACAAGGAACGGAGTCGACGTAAACGTTGCTGAAAAAGTCAGCAAAAGCCAGAACAATATTCTGTGGTCCCGCATATTCACTGTCGTCGAGCAGCACAACACCTGGGATTCTATAGCGATTTCTCCTGCCATTAACAAACGACCAAAAGCTGTCTGCATCATGAGCTATATTGGATTCAGCACCATGTAGAAAGTCATTAAAGGCCCTTTTATTATCTCTCTTGACGGATGATTTCAAAGAAGTAAAGGCATTTTTGAAATAACTAGTTCTAAATTTATAATAGTTTTTACGTGCTCGCTCCTTCGCATAGATAGCGGTAATAATATCTTTCGTAAAATAAGGTGGAAATCGACGACTACGACGTAATTTCAGCGGAACGCACGTCTCAACTATGCCGTTAAGAATTTCATAAAGCGCAGCACAAGCATCATCAACGTCAGAAGAGCAACAGACACTTGACCAATCAACCTCCAAAATCCTATTGTAAAGCAATATAACATCTGCTCTTCTAAAGTTAAATTCTCTCGGAGTGTTCCTATTTATGTTAAAATTTCTAGGATTATTGAGTATAGTCTTAACACTAATCTGGAAGGCGGGATGGTACAAATCCTCAAAAACCAAGGGCAGCCCACTCCCCTCCACACAGCATTCGACATTTAACAGGACCAGATCCAAAGTACAAATGCATTAGCTATATTATTACATTTTCCATTTTGAAGAGAAGATGAGAAAAAAAGGATACGAAAGAGAAGAAAACTACGGTTGATAACTAATCCGTAAACTATTACAAAAATATTGAAACGAAAACATGGATTCCTTTAAACACGACAACAGTATTTAAAATGAACATTTTTAAAATTTAATATACTAAGATTTAAATAAGTATTTAAAATGTAAAGTTTTACCGCATATCCAATTAATTTTCCACTATACTCTGAGCGACATCTAAAGAGAGCGCTATTAAACCAACTCATCTTTATCGATCGCAACTTTAAAGTTGTATGTAGAAATTATTTAACAGCTGTTTTAAATCTATTTATAAGTACATGCACATTATGAAATATATTTTCGTTCAATGGATTTACGATAATAATTAATTGATATGTACTAAATGATTGTGTTAATTGACTTTATACAGGGTGTTCCATTCATAACGTCATATAGGAAATATATGTTGTTAAAAACTAAATCATGAAAGTTGTGTGGTTATAAATTATAAAGGTCAGGAGCAACGAAAAATAGTACAATTTTTCAAGTTGCTTATAGACAGTGCTATTTATAGTCTGTTTTTCTTTCTTCGATTCCTTGAACCTTATTGTAATTATTTTCCGTATAATATTTTCTTGGGTTGGAAGTTCGAATTAAAAAATCTTTTAGTTGAAACTATATTTCTTTATTTTTTTGTTCCATGTCATATTTCGACGTTTCGACAAGGTAGTTTTTTAATTTATTTATTTATGGTAAAATATACAGGGTGTCGCATTAAGAAAAAGCAAGTTTGGTATGCTGCGCGTTTCGGAACCACCATGTATAATTAAAAGCATTTTTGAGTAGTACAGGGTAGCCCAAATTAGGCCTTTTTTTTGTTTATGGCAACTCATGTTCGTGTCGAAGATAGAAAAAAATTAACCAAGGTCCTCCAGGGTCATATTTTATGAAAATCTCACTCGTGTAAACTAAATTTGGCTATCTGTAATAGGTCAGCCGCTAAGTGGCGTTCCTCAATTTTTTTTATGGCTTATAACTTTGTTGCTATTTGAGAAAATTGATTTCTGCAAAAACTTTCTCAGATGACTTTTCAACGTAGAATAAGATATAGTAAACTGTTTTATTACAGGGCCATTCGTAAAGTTACTATAACGAAAATTATTTTTTCCTTATGGGACAGCCTGTATAATTTTGGATTTTCTATATTTTATTCTACGTTCAAAAGTGCTATGAGAAAGTTTTTGCAGAAATTATATATCAAATAACAACAAAGTTATATGCTATAAAATAAATCGACCAAAATTGAGAAACGCCACCTAGCGGCTTAACCATTTCATATAGCCAAATTTAGTTTGCACTAGTGAGTTTTTAATAAAATTTGACCCTAAAGGACCTTGGTTAATTTTCTTCTATCTTCGACAGGAACATGAGTTTTCATAATAAAACGCCTAATTTGGGTCACCCTGTACATCTCTTAATTGTCCAAAAGTTTTGTAAAGGATTTTTTTGTCTATCGCTTATATATCTTGACACTGATTTTGCCAAGGCATTTGATAGAATAGACCATTCAGTATTAATATCAAAGCTAGATACCTTCGATCTGAGTGAAGGTGTTATTAATCTTATTAAGTCATATATCAACAACAGAAGTCAGTTTGTCTCTTACGCTGGGTTCAATCACGGTCAACTATTCTGTAACATCGGGAGTTCCCCAGGGTTCCAACTTAGGCCCTTTATTATTTTTACTTTTTATAAATGACCTGGGCTCTTTCATCATGTCTGAGAGATTGATTTTCGCAGATGACCTAACGATCTTTGCCAGAGTGAGTCGAGTTGAGGACTGTATTGCTCTTCAAAATGATCTTGACATCATTAAGGAATGGTGCGACACTAACAAAATATCCTTAAATCCTGACAAGTGTAAAGTAATGACCTTCTCACGCAAAATGTATGTGGCGGCTTTTGAATATGCTATTGGAAATACTGTTCTGGGTCGGTGTGAATCTGTAAAGGATCTGGGAGGCACTTTTGACAAGTCTCTGTCTTTTGCTGATCATATAACAAATATTGTGAAAGATGCATATAAAATGTACGGTTTTATCGTGAGAAATTCTGGATATTTCCAGGACTGTGGTACGTTGAGGATTCTTTATTATGCTTATGTGCGATCCAAGTTGGAGTACTGTTGTCTAGTGTGGTTTCCTTACTATGGGTATTATATTACCATGATAGAGAGAGTGCAGCGAAAATTTCTTAAAAATCTGTTTTAAAGTGGATGGAGTCTACCCACAACAGGGTATGCAATACCAGTATTTTATTGAACGCTTCGATATTAAGAGTCTGGAATTCAGAAGGGTACACTTTAAAACAGAATAGTAAATTTACGTAAAATATAACTGTAATTTTTATTCAACCAATCCCTCACGTAATTTTCCACCTTGACTGTAGAAATACAATATTAGTCGAAATATTACAATTTAAAATTACGCCACATTTAGTGTAAAAATACAATATTAAGGTAAAATTACAAATTAAAGTTACACTTAATTTGGTGTACAATTACACAATATCGTAAAATTACAAATGAAAATTACGCTGCATGTCATGTAAAAATACACTTATGAGATTAAAATTAGAGCATAAAAGTACGCTTAGTTACGTGTACTTTTACACAAACGCTGTCTAAATAATACCAATATTTTAACGTATTTTTGCGGTAAGACCCGGAAATGTACAATGCTCGTAAAACAATAGTGGAATTTACTTATAATTTACAGTGTTCTTACATAAAAAATGGGGGGAAAATACCATTTTTGTACAGTAAGAACGTAATTATACGTAATTTTTTTGTACTTTCATGAATATTTATGTGAATTTACTGAAACTTTACCTGAATATTTCATTATACTTACCGTATTTGTAAAACATTTTTAGGTGATCTATGTATCCAGATAGTTTCGGTAGACCTGAAAATTTGTCCATACTGAAATGGAGTCAGATCTTTTGTGTGTGAAATGAAAATCAACACCACGAAAAAAATTTAATAATCGCTCTATGCGTCAATAGTAAAACATGTTTCAAGGCTCCAAGCCTCATCATGGTGGGTGGTTATTACATCAATTATTATATGACAAAGAGGAATATGTTAAAGTCTAGAAACAAGAAAGCACTGATATACCAAACGATATATTTAGTAGTATAACTCACCATTTCATGTAAAAAAAATACATTAAAATATTGAAGTTTAAAATTACATAATTAAAGTTAAAAACTTATTATTTTATTGTATTTCTTTTATAAATCATTTCATATTGAAAATTTAGAAAAGTCACCAATGATTCAAACGGCTGCCAATTCGGTAAACTAAAATGGCGAACATCTATACCGAAGGGCACTCTGTACTTCTGGTGGCAAAAATTGAGTGGAAAATCTGGAAGTTTGTTGTGGCGGAAGATGATTGACGTCCATTTATTGGATTTTTCACCACTTTTTAAAACAAATGTAAACTGGAAAAAGTAAAGAAAAATTAAAAACAACTTTTTAACTTTTATATAAAAACCACTGCAGCCTAAAAAATATTTCTCCTTTTAGGTTACAGTGGTTTTCACAACTTAAAAATTTTTCTTTACTTTCCCAGTTTATATTTGGTTTAAAGAAAATGCATGTTGATATAAACACAGAATTATTACTTCACGATTTTTAATATTTCACGAAAATATAAATGCTATAAACATGCTAAACTAAAAACTAAAATTTCCTGCCATATTTTCCTAATAATAGGTACCGCATACTTAACAAACAAACACGTAAATTCAGTCTTAGAAGTTTCTTACATTAGGCTAGAAAACATATCAAATGCGAATTTGAACAAATGTACTAGAAACGTTATACAAAAAAATGCAATTAAATATTAAGGAAGAAATGATTTACATAATTTTTTAACTTTCCCAAGTTTGTTTTAGGCAGTTACAATTTAAAATTTGTTGATTTTGAGCTGCCATATTTTCCTAATGTTATGTATCTACTATATTATACTTTGCAAACAAAAACGTAAATATTCAGTCTTAGAAGTTTCTTACGTTAGGCACGAAAACATATACAATGCGAATTTTAACAAATATACTAGAAATGTTATACAAAAAAAAAAAAACAATTTAAAATTAAGGAAGAAATTATTTAACATAATTTTTTAACATTTTCCAGATTTCTAGAAGTGATATGACATTCTATACACCTCAAGCGAGAACTAACCTGCTGCTGAAATCGCCAATTTATAATATGTGGAATTTAATCAAATAATTGAAAACTGCGATCTATTTTTTAGTTCACTGCATGAGATACTTGTAGAATCTGAACAACGATTTTCATTGTAATCTGTATTTTTTCAGATGTAGTGCCATTGTTTCTGTCTCATTTATGTTTCATGTATGTTATGTAATACATATTTATTTCTATATCTCTTATGTTAATATTAGTCTTAAGATTGCTCTGTAAATGGAATTTTCTGTTGAGCAATAAAGCAATTATTATTATTATATCTTGAGATATCTTCCGCCCTTAATGGGCTACCCTGTATATATAATAGTATCCCCTACGCCCAAGTAAATCGGATTTGAAGAATCTCTCAAGTTAAAAGAAAAATAGAACAATTTCCCTAAGTGTATCATCAGACACAAAAGTTTCCTTTGTCACTAGTTAAAAAAAAAAGTTTCTATTGTTTACTACGAATTGGTACATTTATATAAGAGTCCTAAAAATAAAAAGCTAGTTATATATTAAGAAACCCTTACGTTGTTATTAATTAAGATTATATTACACTTATCATTATGTACTTATTTTTGCTTATGTTTGCTTTTATTTCATTATTGTTGTATTTTACCATATTATAAGATTCAGATTTGTACAAGACGTAGAGACGAACAGTCCTATTAAAGACATTTCTCAAAAATAACTTTTAACTTAGTTTTTAAAAACGTTGTCTCTTCGACCACGAAGAAAACTGGCGCAGTCGGTAGGATATTCTGAAATTGGAGCATACAATTTCCGTGTCAACGGTTAATCGGAATATTCAAAACAAGATTCTTCACTCGCGGTAAGACAAAAATCGCGAACCGTTCCGAATCATCGGTTAAGAGTGAAAATCGAGAAAACGCGACGTTTTTGATAAACAAGTTGAAACGTTCAAGTCCAGAGGTACGAAGACAAAAATCGCTTCAAACCAAAGGCCAACGTCGAGGACAAAAATCGCCAACACGTTGAAAGACCAGACAACGGAGGAGGACAAAAATCGCCAAGTCCGCTGGCAGTAGAATAAGCCGTAGGTTAAGAAGAAAAGAAAAAACGAACCAGAATCAATCAAACAAGAAAAACAGATGCTTTCCTTATTCCTAATACTGTAAGTCAATCCTTTATATATATAGTATTAAGTATAATTTTCATTTAATCCATTATTTTTAACGTAATAATTCTTTTTAATATTTATGTCAAATCCCAATGAAAATAATTTTGACGTAGATCAATTAGTTAGTTTGTTAGAAAATAGTTTTTCTGATAATATCAATATGAATACAGCAAATAATAGTACTAGACCAGCAGCAAGTACTCCGGTAAACTATCAATTTTTAAGGCTTTACATCGATACAATACCGTCATACGATGGAAACCCTCATACTCTTATCATATTTTTAGAAAATTGTGAAAATCTTATAGCAACTTTTGCTAGTGAAACCAATATACAATTAAATAGTTTCATTTTGAGAACAATAGTAGGAAAACTCACAGGTCGTGCACTCAGTTTAATTGGATCCAGAATCGAATTAAAAACATGGGCTGAAATAAAAAATGCACTTACTCTTTCATTTGGAGATCAACGAAACGTAGATTGCTTGTTACAAGATTTAATAGCTTTAAGACCCCATAAAAACGAAACACCATACAATTTTGGAATGCGATGCCAAGATGCAAGAAGTTTATTAATTTCTAAATTAAATTCTTTACAATTACCTACTGAAGAAAGACAAATCAAAATAAATAATTTTGACGACTTAGCTTTGAAAACTTTCATACGAGGACTCTCAGGACAAGTTCAAAATAACGTTAGACTTAGGAACCCAGACAGCTTAGAAAAGGCTATGTCTTTAGTTATAGAAGAAGAAAATTTCTTTTATTTTCAAAATCGTGGTAATACACTAAACTCTCAAAATAATTTTAAACCATCTCTAAGATTAACGCCAATAAGACCAAATTTACCTTTTATACCAAATACAAGACCAAATTTCAATTTAACACCAGCACAACCAACTTTTAGACCAACCTTTCCAACACCTAATTTCCAAACTCCTATGAGACCATTTATTTCACAACCACCAAACAATCAAAACTTCTCATGGAAACCTAACAATAATTTTCCAACACAAAAACACCCCTTTTTCCAACAAAGATCAAGCCAAATCCAAAGAAACCCATTTTTTAACCAACAAGGAAACTTTCAACAAATGAAGCCACCATATAAACCAGAACCAATGGACACATCATCAGGAAACACTATAAGGCAACCCCAACCTTCCAATAGAAACTTCACAAGTACAGAACTACATCTTCAAGATATTCAAGAATTTGAAAATCCATTTGAAAATCAACAATATTATGAAGAAGAAAATACAGAATACAATTATGAAAACCCTTATCAAGACGAATTTAATTATCCTTATTATGAAAATCCGTATACTTATTCCCAATCTTATTCCAAAAACCCCTATACATCACATGAACCCACACAGAACGATATATATAGTACGACGCTAACTAATCAAAATAAAAACAATACTATAAGTACCATTGACCCGAACATAAATTTTCAACAGGACAATACCCAAGACGAGAAAACATAATAAACATCAACCTTATGAAAACTGACCTACCTTATATTTATGTCCCTGAAATCAATGCAAAATTTTTAATTGACACAGGCAGCACTCGAAGTTTAATGAACCCTGATTTAGCATACAAATTTTATAGAGATAATATTTTTGAAGAAAACTTTACTATTCAAACTGCTCATAACTCATCCTTTCATAATAAAGCAATGTTTATACCATCTTTTAAAATTTTTAAAACAAACGACTTTCATAAATTTTTCTTATTTAAATTTAGCAACAAATTTGACGGATTAATAGGCATAGATTTAATAACACAATTAAGAGCCAATGTTGACTTCCATAATAATAAAATAAAAATACAAACTGTCGAAATTCCAATTCACTATGAACATGACAATATCAATCCGAACAATTCTAACACACCTTTCAAAATTTTCAAATTATCTATTCCAAGTAGAACACAACAAGTAGTTAAAATACCAGTAACAACTGAAAACGGCATAGGAATTTTAGAATACAAAAAATTTGAAAATAACGTAGAAATGCCTCAAGCTGTAGTAAATATTAATAACTTTTATGCTTTTACAACAATTACAAATTCAAATATAAACCCTATTGAAATTACAATTGACAAACCCCTAAACATCGAACCCCTACAAATAAATGAAGTAAATTTTATTGAAAAAATGGAAACTGACGAAATTTTAGATAAACAACAAGACAATATTCAAAAAGCTAATTTAAAAAATTTACGATTAGACCATTGTAACATAGAAGAAAAACAAGCTATTAGGAAATTATGTTTTGAATATCGTGATATATTTTACAATGAAAACATCCCTCTAACTTTCACAAACAAAATTCAACATAGAATAAAATTATCAGACGACACCCCTATTTTTACTAAAACATATAGATATCCAGAAGTCCACAAAAAAGAAGTAAAATCCCAAATAGACAAAATGCTTTCCCAAGGAATAATAGAAAATTCTGTATCACCCTGGTCCAGTCCAATATGGGTAGTACCAAAAAAATTGGACGCATCAAATAAAAGAAAATGGCGTGTAGTTATAGACTACAGGAAGTTAAACGAACACACAATTAACGACAAATACCCACTACCAAATATAACGGACATACTTGACAAACTTGGAAAATCACAATATTTTACAACACTTGACTTAGCTAACGGTTTTCACCAAATACAAATGCACCCAGATGACATAGACAAAACTGCTTTTTCAACCGAGAATGGACATTATCAATTTAAAAGAATGCCATTTGGATTAAAAAACGCTCCAAGTACATTTCAACGCGTTATGGACAATATACTACGAGGAATTCAGAATGAAACATGTTTAGTTTATTTAGACGATATTGTTATTTTTAGCACATCATTACAGGAACATATTCAACGACTAAAATCAGTATTTGACAGACTAAGACAAGCAAACTTTAAAGTACAATTAGACAAATCGGAATTTCTCAGAAAAGAAGTAAATTATTTAGGACATGTTATTACACCCGACGGAGTAAAACCTGACCCCAACAAAATTAATGCAGTAAAAAACTTTCCCATCCCGAAAACTCAAAAAGAAATAAAATCATATTTAGGATTATTAGGATACTACAGAAAATATATACCTGACTTTGCACAAATTACAAAACCTTTAACTCTTTGTCTTAAAAAGAATTCAAAAATAATACATAACGAAAAATTCATATCTGCTTTTAATACTTCAAAAAATTTACTTATTAACGCACCTATTTTACAATACCCTGATTTTACTAAGCCTTTTATTTTGACAACAGATGCTTCAAATATAGCTTTAGGAGCGGTATTATCACAAGGATCAATAAATTCAGACAAACCCGTAGCTTATGCATCTCGAACTTTGAACGAAACGGAACAACGATACAGCACAATCGAAAAGGAACTTTTAGCCATAGTATGGGCCTGCAAATACTTTAGACCCTATCTTTTTGGTCGAAAATTCACTATTTACACAGATCATCGTCCTTTAATGTGGTTATTTAGATTACGAGAACCAAATTCGAAACTAATACGTTGGAGACTTAAATTAGAAGAATACGATTACGACATTGTATATAAAAAAGGGAAATTAAATTTAAACGCCGATGCCTTATCACGTATTAACTTAAATGCAATTAATGACAAATTAGACACTGAATCAATTCAAAATAACCCTGGTGACATTAATTTCGAATCACTAGAATACCTTAGAAATTTAGCCGAACAAATGGAACATGAACTCCCTAATGAACCTAGAAATCAAATTCAACTAACTGAAAATTCTCAAAAACCTAAAATAAAAATTCTTTCCGATATACAAATTAGACCTCCGAATATTAGCAATAAATCTGATCAAACAACACAACATAGCACATTTAATGAGACCACTAACTCTGGAATAAAAATATATGATGAAATAATAAATAACAAAGTCAATCAAATTTTAGTATACCCAAATGTACATTTTAAACTCGATGTAGAACATTCAACATATGACAATCACAAAATTATGACAATCAAAATACCTGTAAAGAATAATGAAAACTTAATTTTTAAATTTCTTAAAGAATACACTATCAAAGAAAAATCATATTGTATGTATTTTCATACAGATGAATTATATAAACAATTTAGTAAAGTCTTTATCAAACACTTTAGCGAAAGAGGACCAAAACTGATTAGATGTTTAAAATTAGTAGAAACAATTCCAAGACTAGATGACCAATTAGAATTTATTAAAACATATCATGAAGGTAAAACGAATCACAGAGGAATTGACGAAACTTATGAATCTTTGAAAAGACATTATTATTGGAAAAACATGAAAATATCCATCACAAATTATATTAACACATGCGACATATGCCAAAGAACAAAATATGCAAGGAAAACCCCATATACCCCACTCGTTGTAACTGAAACAGCCTCAAAACCATTTCAAATTCTACATGTAGATGTTTTCTTTTATGATCGAAAAAATTATTTAACAATTATTGATTCTTTTAGTAAATTTGCACAATCAATACAAATTGATTCAAAATCATCAATTGACATTAGTAATGCCTTAATTAAATATTTTTCATCTTTCGGAATCCCTGAAAAAATTATTTTAGATAAAGGAACTGAATTTAACAATGAAACAGTAAGAGAAATTGTGAAAATACATAAAATCAATATACATTTTACCACAACTGGGCATCATGAATCTAATGGAGTTGCTGAACGATATCATTCAACCCTTATTGAACATTTACGCATACTTAAAGAAAAATACCCAAACGAAGATCAGAACTTAATATTTTATGCTTTAATCGCATACAATAACTCTATTCATAACTCTACTCGTTATACTCCTTTTGAACTAATATTTGGACATACTCATTCTAGAAACCCAAACGAAATATTTTTACCAACCACATTTTATTCAGACTACGCCGAAAATCATAAAGAAAAATTAAAACATGTATATGCAAAAGTAAAAGACACCCTTGAAGAAAACAAAGAAAAAATTGTAAATAAAACAAACATACAAGGTGACACAAACCCAGAATTCAAAGTAGGACAAACAGTTTATAAACGTACAACAAAAACCCGAAATAAAAAACAAAATAAATTTGAAGGACCCTTCGAAATAACTAAATTACTTTCTAGGAACCGTGTACAATTAATTGATAAAAACAATAAAAATAAACAATCCATTTTACATATAAAAGAATTACGAAAACCACCTATTATTACTGTTCCTCCTCGACATCTCAAATGGAGACAGACCTTTACCCAAGTTCCACAACTTAAATGATAATCCCGGACTTTTACCACTGAAACTGGGGAACGCACAAAATAAAATTGACAGTTGGACCTTTATACAAGTATTTGATATTTCAAACCTAATTGACGAATTTAATTCACTTAACCAAAAATTCCAAATATTAAAAAACGCTTTTGAAAACAATTCCACTACATCACAAAATTATAAAACGGAATTCCATAATTCATACAATTTAATTAACACTTTAGAAAAGAAAATATTAACTCAAATTACTCAATTAAACCCATTTTATAAATCATACAATAAAAGAAATAAAAGAGGACTAATTAATGGTTTAGGAAATATTATAAAAGCAATCACTGGAAACCTAGACCAAGAAGACGCAGAAAGATATGATAGAGCAATTTCAACTCTTAGCAACAATCAACTACAAATCAAAACAATATTAAAAGAACAAATAACACTTCTAAAAACATCTATCGATAAATTTAACAATAGCATTTTTACTTTAGCTCATAATCAAATGATGCTTCAAAGCAGAATAAACCAAATTGAAACTATTCTTCAAAAAATGGAACTAGCCAGCATAGAAACATTTCAATATTTTTTAATAGAAATGGTTATTTCTCAAATAACAACTACTTACCAGATTATCTATGATATTCTAGAAAAAATCGAAGTTGCTATATCATTTTCGAAATTAAATACATTTCATAACTCTATTGTAGACCCTATAGACCTTTTAAATGAAATTAAATTAATAAATAAATTCCTAACATCAAATAAATTACCTTTTGAACCCGTCATAGAAAACATACTGTTGTATGAGAAAATTATTATAATAAAAAGTTATTCCAAAGGAAATCAAATAATTTTTATCATAGAAATTCCAATAGTGGAGAATGAAAATTATATTTTCTATCACCTGTATCCATTACCTGTTCCTAAAAATGACTCCTTTGAAATTATTCTACCAAAATCTACTTACCTCATCCAGAATGAGCATCAATTTATATACTTTAACAAAAAATGCCAAGAAGTGAAGAATGAAGAATTCATATGTCAAGAAGACAACCCGATTAAAGAAAAAGATGAAATACCATGTGAAATCGAAATGTTAAAATTTGCGAAAAACATTACAAACTGTCATATAGTGCCTGTACATATAAAAAACTATAAAATACAAAAACTCGAAAATTCTAAATGGTTAATTATTACATCCAAAAATATCGTCGTTATTCAACAATGTGAAAATAATAAAGAATATATTCCATTATTGGGTACATATCTTATGGAATTACCCTCGTATTGCGAAATTCATTTAAACAATCTAATAATAAGAAATTATAAAGACTCACAATATAAATTTAAAAGCATCGCTTTACCTAAATTAACATTAAACAAATTAAAACAAGGAAATTTCGGAAATAAATTAAAACCATTGGAATTAAATAATATTGATTTAGAAGACTTGAAATATGTCAAAAATGCATTACAAATACAGAGTGAAAAAATAGACACGATTAATGACTTTCCAATAATAAATAAAAACATTAGTGTATGGACAGTTTTAATTTATGTGTTTTTCATAATAATTTTAATAACATTTTTATACAAAAAATTAAAATTTATAAGAAGATATACTATACGTCGCCATGGTCCACAAGAAATCCCTCAAATTGAAGAAGCTGGAAATAATGAGATGGAAAATCCTGTTGCACACCCCAGAATTTTCATTTAACGGTGGAGGAGTTATATATTAAGAAACCCTTACGTTGTTATTAATTAAGATTATATTACACTTATCATTATGTACTTATTTTTGCTTATGTTTGCTTTTATTTCATTATTGTTGTATTTTACCATATTATAAGATTCAGATTTGTACAAGACGTAGAGACGAACAGTCCTATTAAAGACATTTCTCAAAAATAACTTTTAACTTAGTTTTTAAAAACGTTGTCTCTTCGACCACGAAGAAAACTAGCTGAAAAAAATTTGTAACAATAAATGATTCATAAACTTTCACATAGTAAATAAGTATATAAGGAAGTTGAAGGATAAATTTTAGGGGAAACTTTATCCATAGAATATACCATTTTTTCCGCCTACAAAGATAGGCTATCTAACAGAGTAGGAAATATTTCTTTCCTTATAGAATGTGTAGTCTACTCGTCGCAAAAAAAACTGTATTTTCCGGACTCGTTACGAAAATTACTGTTTGAAACAATTTGACGTCTTCTTGGAACAATTTCCAAAAGAAATACCTTGTAAAAAAATTCGGTACACAATGTTGTCCGAGAAAATGATTAAGGGAATGCCGCGTTATCCGCAACAAGCAACTAGAGAGTTACTTGTGTCATAAATTCTTATTGTGGATAATTTGAACTATTCATTTCTTCGCTAGCTATCACACGAACGCCTTTTCCCAATTTATGTACCATTTCATACAGGGCGGCTGAATGAAATGCAAAAAGATGAATTTTGATTCGCTTGACAAACATAAAGTTTATTTAATCTAAATTCTATCTAATCTAAATTCCCTAATAAAAAATCTACGGGTATAGACAGTATTCCAATAAAGGTATTAAAGGAGTCTTCTGACGTGTTCTGTCCCATAGTGGCGGAGTTGTCAAGTATGTCGGTGCATCATGGGAGATTTCTGGAGCAACTGAAGAGGTCCGTTATCATCCCATTACATAAGAAGGGTGACCAGAAAGCCATCGCAAATTATAGGACAATAGCTTTAATAAGCACTGTGTCAAAGGTGATTGAGAAGCTTGTGGCCGAGAGAATTTTTGAATTTTTAAGCCAGTGTGATGTGTTAAGCGGTTGTCAGCACGGATTTAGACAAGGTTTTTCCACTGAAACCTGCACCGTCGAATTTGTTCAACAGGTTCATGATCTGATTGATAACGGCTCCCATGTAGTAGCTCTTTTATTCGATTTGTCCAGCGCATTTGACGTTGTTGATAGAGACTTTCTATGCCAAAAATTAGAACAAGTTGGCAGACGTGGACCGATCAATCAGTGGATACATTCTAATTTGAAGGACCGAAAAATCGCGGTTAAAATTGAATCTGTTGTGTCAGCCTTCTTAAATGTTGATCTGGGCACTCCTCAGGGAAGTATACTGGACCCATTGCTATTTTTACTTTATATTAACGATCTTCCTGCAAATATCACACACGGTTTTCAGTACATGTATGCTGATGACACCACTCTTTTATTATCTGACAGGGATCCTGAAATTCTAAAACATAAGATAAATGTCACGCTCGATGAGTTTCTAATGTGGTGTCGGAGTAATAGGCTGATGATCAACTTTGACAAAACAGTTGCTATACACTTTAATAAGTTCAGAACATTGGATCTCAACATAAGCTTTGATCATATCCATCTTCCTCTATCAGATTCTGCTAAACTGCTAGGAGTTTTTGTTGATCCGGATTTCAGCTGGATAACGCATATAGACCACCTTTGTAAAAAACTTAATACGTCTTTATATATTATTAATTCGCTGAAGACTTGCATGAATGTGCATGTCTTACTTTCAATATATTATGCATTGATCTATTCAGCAATTGCGTATGGTATAGTGGTCTGGGGCAGGTCTAGTATGATTGACAGAGTTTTTATACTACAAAAACGAGCAGTGCGTTGCATTTGTTTGTTCATTTGCTGTTTATTTATTTTATTTTTTTTTTTTTCTCTGAATGTTGTTATGAGTGTTTTTATTTTAAACATTATTGTTTACATATTGACATGTCTATGTACAGAAATGTACAACTTATGACTGAATAAAGAAATTTGAATTTGAATTTAAAGGAAAAACTGGATTTCAGCGTGCCTTTCTTCCTGAAAAGAGCAGCACAAAACACTTGTGGCTTATCCAACTTACTGCTCAGATTCTGGGAGAAGTGCGACAGAAACCGAGTTTCAAGATTTTTTTAAATAATAAAAAAAGCAGAGAGAAAAGAAGGTTTGATCTATTTTGTAAAAAAAATTAAAGAAATTAAAAAGAATCCATATCAGTTGAAAATCGTGTCCTTATAGTCAAATCTGTAGAAATTTTGAATTATTGGGTTATAGGACAACGCAACAATGCGACGTTTCGTAGTCTTTACTACTACTTTTTCAAGCACTTTTAAAATCAGATTTTATTAGAATTTAAAATGGTAATTGTCTGTAGTTTGTGACTGAATAAGTTTTGTGATGTTATTATTTGTTATGTTCAAAACACCATTTACTTCTAATGAAGTCTTAATAATAATAATAAGAATAATCTTTATTGACTACGTTTTGTACAAAACAATTGCAGTACGTCAAAATACAAAAACTATATCTACAACAAAAAACATAAAAGTGTAAGTAACATAGGTACAAACAAATTAAAAGCGACAAATTGCTAAAATTGACAACTTCCTTGGAATATTCTTCCACAGAATAAAAAGCATGCTTGAGCAAATATGATTTTATAGTTCTTTTGAACATTTCTGAACTGTACTCCCGGACCGTACGAGGAAGTGCATTATATAACCGAATCTGTAGGGAATTCTTTGCAGACTTAGTCAATCTCCAGCGCCGAGCCCGTATCAAGTCCGCAGATCTCGTACCATACTCATGACAAGTTGAGTTTATACACAAATCGGGCTTACATCTGTGAATCTCAAGCAGTTGATAATATATATCTAAAGACGGGAGGGGCATTATATTCAGAGATCTGAAAATGGGCTTGCAATGCTCCAGATATCCAGCATTTGCCAGAATGCGAACCACCTTTTTTTGCACTCTAAATATTTGCATAGCCGATGACGAGTTACCCCAGAGACTCACTCCATAAGAAATATGAGAATGGAACAGTGAGAAATAAACAGTTCTCAGAGCTTGCTGACTCAGACAATGTTTGAGCCTCCTAATAACGTAAATACTAGAAGACAACTTACCCCTGAGAAAATCAACGTGCGACGCCCAGCAAAGCGCATCATCAACAATAATCCCCAATAAGTTAGCTGTTCGTCTTCGATCATGACCACTAGCACTAGAAAATGTAAGTCTCTTATCAATATTTAGCTTCAGCAGATTACTAGTGAACCAGCTATTCGCAATTCCCTCAAGGTGCCCCGCAGGACCTTCGAGCAGTGAAACACTGCTCCCATAACACACCAAAGAGGTATCATCAGCATAAAGAGTGACCCTTCCAGGATTCAAATAACTATATAGGTCGTTAATATAAACGAATGAACGAGTGAAATGTATGGCGACTGTTTTGTTTGTACTTTTATTTTCTCGCAGAGGGAGAGTATTGTGGGCCGAAGAGGATCAGTGGAGTCAAGGATACGAAACCAATTATTTTTTTTAGGAAATATGTACCAATCTGAAAGCAGATAATAATTTTTAAAATCCCCATTAATTTTGAAACTCCCATTCTCACTAGCTACTTTTCCAAAGTTTCCAATTTCGTAGGTGTGAATTTATTGTTGCAATCCCATAAAAAAGTGTTTCAGTGAAAAAGCTGTTTGGCGCCACAAAGTCGACCGTATATCGTCCCCTCATCTTTTACATTCCTGCGCTCTCTGTGTATTTGAGACCGTTTCATGTCGTTCGTTAAAGTTTTCTCCGCGCTGGTTTCCCAACACAACTCTGTGGGTGAAAATGAAAATAGTTGCGCCGCGACAGCGATAAGCACGTGACACAGTTTTCCAAGAATCACAGAAAACGTGATCTCTTACGAAACATCGTTGATTATCGTGGAAGAGACGAAACATGGAAATGTTAATGTGGTGAGTTTTCTTTTCTAGTATTTCAAGTATTTATTTTCTAATAGAAAACAACATGATCTGTAAACTGACAAATAGATTCAGTTAAATAGACCTCTGAGGTACACCTGACCAAACATTTCAACTAGGTACAACGTTAAAGAACTCTGGATGGTGTTCTGGTCGATTCTTACGAATAAATAAAGTGAATTAACAAATAGAACTTTTGATATAAGATCGTGGATAACGATAATCCAATAGATACATAATGTTTAATCGTTTCCAAGAATACCCTGGAAATGATCCAGAAATCCTCTGGAATCTTCGAAATGAAGGATTGTGTGTTATTTTAACTGAATCTTAAATAACAATGTGTGGGGAATAAAGCAAAACTGTTTCGGATACACAAGTCTGTTTAGCAAAAGTTGGTTCCATGGTTTTTTAGGTCTAGAAAAAATTTACTATTAAATGGATGTATTATAGCAAATGTTTACCATAAATATATATAATGTAAATCTTAAATTGTTAGTTGTATTTCGAGCACCAGTTGATCGACAGTTGTTCGAATGGCTGGTTCACTAGTAATCTGCTGAAAGTAAATATTGATAAGACCCAGAGACTTACATTTTCTAGTGCTAGTGGTCATGCTCGGGGACGAACAGCCAACTTATTGGGGATGATTGATGATGCGCTTTGCTGGGCGTCACACGTTGATTTTCTCAGGGGTAAGTTGTCTTCTAGTATTTACGTTATGAGGAGGTTCAGATATTGTCTGAGTCAGCAAGCTCTGAGAACTGTTTATTTCTCACTGTTCCATTCTCATATTTCTTATGGAGTGAGTCTCTGGGGTAACTCGTCATCGGCTATGCAAATATTCAGAGTGCAAAAAAAGGTGGTTCGCATTCTGGCAAATGCTGGATATCTGGAGCATTGCAAGCCCATTTTCAAATCTCTCAATATAATGCCTCTCCCGTCTTTATATATATATATATATATATATATATATATATATTATCAACTGCTTGAGATTCACAGATGTAAGCCCGATTTGTCATGAGTATGGTACGAGATCTGCGGACTTGGTACGGGCTCGGCGATGGAGATTGACTAAGTCTGCAAAGAATTCCCTACAGAATCGGTTGTATAATGCACTTCCTCGTAGGGTCCGGGAAGTACAGTTCAGAAATGTTCAAAAGAACTATAAAATCATACTTGCTCAAGCATGCTTTTTATTCTGTGGAAGAATATTCCAAGGAAGTTGTACATTTTAGCAATTAGTCGCTTTTAATTTGTTTGGACCTATGTTACTTACACTTTCATGTTTTTTGTTGTAGATATAGTTTTTGTATTTTGACGTACTCCAATTGTTTTGTCCAAAACGTAGTCAATAAAGATTATTATTATAATTTAAGAAAGAGAGTTTTAACCAACATGTAACGAATTTTTTTAAATAAGCTGGACATTTTTGTCATGTGGTGAAGTGTTACAACAGTCACACAAAACGTACTCAACGGGGAGATTAGTGCTTTTTGTTGCTTCTAGAACTTGGAGTTTACTTCGCCGAAGTTGGAGAGAAGGCCCCGTTTGCGTAAAAATTTATAACTTTTGATTTTTTCCACTCTTTCGAATATTAACCAATCAAATTGTCTATTCCTGGCGTCGGTCGTACCGCTTGTGTGGAAAAGTGTCAATCAGCAACTTTTGTCTATCTGTTAGATAAAATACCGATGAACTTGAAAAAAAAAAAGATCGGGAAACAAAGAAAAATGTTGAAATGTATTCCCACGTTATCTTTGATTTTTCAGATAGAAACGTATAATTTTTTTCATTCAAATAAATTTCTCGAATAATGAAATAAAAATTAATTTATTAAAATTACTGACATTTTCCGCATACAACTGCATATTCCCGGATAATAAATAAACCGCGCTTTCTTTTAAACATTTAGTATGACAATTTTTTAATGGAAAATAAAAAAAAAGCGGTTTGCGAAATATGATTTTCCCCAATCTGGTTTTTGATGGGGAGACCACCAACTGTGGTTTGGGGGTAAATATGAACTTCCCTTGCAGCTATATTTAGTTGCAATTTTCCACAGATTCTGTGTGTATAAATTGTAACACAACCTAGTGATACCAATATATCTATCCATAACTGGGTATATCTGTATATGCGATGTGTCATTTTTCCATAAATCAGATGATTTATCATAATTCATTATAACGATTTTGCAAATACAATGATAAATTTGGCTCTATCGAAATACCGTTGTTATTTTTCAATCGCAATTATTTGAACTTAGTTATTTCTAAATATTTCATAAAAAGGATGTTGTTTGCCAAATATAATAATAATAATAATCAATTTACTTGCAAAATAATGTACATATAACATATACACATCGAACAGAATAATCATATATTATATCTACTATAATTATATATATATATATATATATATTTATATATATATGCATAATATATTTTTCTTTTTCAAGGGAGGTATGTTGGTTTAGTCGTAATGGTGTAGCAGGATTAAAATTTGATATCAGTTTTGACTGCCTTTTTAATCCTTTTTGCAGTTTTTGGGTATTTCTAATCATTTTTTACGTACAAGAATATTTTACGTTTTTACGTCTCTATATATATATGACATAGGGCCAATTGCTAAAAATCAACTATAGCTCAGAGCTGTTGACCAAAAGTCGAGTTACATTTCATTAAAAAAAAAATCACCTCAATATGTTACGATAACGGTCGCAGTTTTCCTAGGTATACCTACTGTTTACCAATACCCATTTTATTACAATATTTGAAGCTACGATGATGGGGTCCAAAGGTTCTGACCATAGTCGGTCTGATCATCGAAGTTTATTTATTCAAACAACAAATAACCTAATTTTAACAAATACGTAAAAATGCTAAAAGACCTTATAATACATTCGGCAAATACACAATACATTGATGTAATTATAATTTTTTTTTGGGTGCCTAGTTGTCAAAAATCGAAGGACTCGAGACTGTTTCATGACGCCAGGAATGTGGCGCATGGAGAAGCATCTACGTTGTCCATGCCAACCATATATTTTACTAAGTGAATTTTACGTGGTTTCAGAATTAAAAAATATGTGCCTACTTATTCAAACATTTGCAGAGCTATTGGTTAAAAGAGTCAATAACCACCCTTTATCGCACAACTTTAATTTTATTATGGAAAAACGAAATTTCAAAGCAAACATCAAAAGAAATCCAGTACTAACGAAAAAATGGGTAGGGCTGATTGTATTAGGAATAAGAGGGACAATTAGGGAATTACGTAGGAAAGGCAACTTCTTTTAAACCAGAAAATTTTAAACTTAGCGTTATGGTTTCGTCGGTTTTCAAATCCGTGGCTGTGGAAAAATTTATTACACTCACACCGGTAAAATTAGCCGAGCGGTCAAAATTTACTGTAAGTTTAACATCTCTTAATAAGTACTGAATAACAGAATATTTCGCATGTGTCATGTACCTAATGTGTGACAGTCTGTGGTAAGACCACTTTTCTGTCTAACATTGTGTTCGTTGTTCAAATTGAATTTTATTGGAAACTTATCCCAAAATTAAAACTTAGCTACACTTTAGACATGAATCGCAAAAGTTAAATGTGAAAACTTTATTACACTTCAGCTGTTTTCGACTACCTAATATGAGTCATTTGCATGTGTGTGTAACGGGTAAATTGCATCAAGCAATAATAATGGTGATTTGTCTGCTCTGGAATAGCTTCAGCATCGGCTCTTTTTTTTCTTTTTGTAGGGTTTCCTTCATGTGGAAGATATAACCATCATGATATTTATATGCCAACCATAGTTCGTAAGGATACCTAATGCATATAAAACTGTTGTCACATATTATATTACCTACATGTACCTATCTATTCCACATTCGCTGTTTTATTATGTAACGAAAATGTTAGTTTTACGATGTACAAGGTGTCCGTCCAGCTTTCTTTGTAAGTGCAGGGTAGCTGCGTTATTCTGAAAGTTAGCGGGATGCGGTTTTCGCAACACGTTGCTCATTTTCAAAATATGAATCAAACTTATGTTTTTTTTTTAATTGAACCACCCTTTATATACAGGGTGAATTATGGATCTTCACCAAAACAATGTTTCGTCATATCTTTTCAATGATTAAGTCGATTTATCTTATTTTTTTATAAAAGTGTGTAGTGGAGTCTGGCAACTAACTGACATATTCAGAATTGAAAAAATCCAGGTCCGTCTTCGAGAAAATTTGTGGGACTGCTTCTTATTCAACACTTCACCGTGTATATTATTTTTCAAAAATCTGATATAATCCTAGACGGCCTACTATACAAAGGTAATAGATTTATTGTACCAGCTAAATTAAGATCTGAATTTATAAACCATATTCATAAGTCGCACCAATGCATAAATTCATGCATATTTCGAGGAAAAAGAGCATATTATTGGCCGGGAATGTATTATGACATAACCAGGAAGGTTGAATCATGCATGACTTGTTTGAAGTACTCTAAATCAAACAAACCGTTGTTGCCACATCGAGTTCAGAATCTTCCATGGGCGAAAATTGGAATCGATTTTGCATACATCAACGGGAAGGATTTTTTAGTAGTGATAGACTATCACTCAGAATCCATTTGTGTAAACAAAGTAACGTCAAAAACAGCTTCATCGGTGATAAACAATCTTAAAAAGATGTTTGAACATCACGGAGTGCCGCAAACAGTAATGACAGATAATGGTCCTCCATTTAATTCGAGTTCCAGGAATTCATAATTTCATTGAACATAAAATCTGTCACATCAAGTCCATATTATCCTAAGTCTAATGGATTGGTTGAAAGAGCAGTACAAACAGTACGGGGACTCTTCAGAAAAAATGTTCCCGATGATAACTTCCTTGCTCTACTTGATAATAACACCACTCCTAAAAACGGAAAATCATCGCCAGCAGAACTCTTAATGGGTAGACAACTCAATACTTTAATGAATGTACCCGAAGAGGTTTTAATTCCGAAATTTGACCACGAACATACCATTGAAGATCTTCACTGGAAACAAAATAAAATGACAAAGCCCGACCCTGTCAGCCATACTCATAAACCTTTAAAACCACTTTCGCCGCATCAAGAAGTCATGCTACAGAAAGGTAAACGTAAATGGGTCACTGGGAAAGTACTGAAACGAACGTCTGAACCACGATCATATGACATCCAACTGGACGATGGCAGTGTGCATCAACGAAACCGAATTCAACTTAAACCAGTTACATCGAGTTCTTCAATGCAAGAAAGAAGACAACGAGCAACTTCGCTTCAGCTTCCCGACGAAGAAGAATCCACAGGAACGAGAATCAGGCGCAAACCAAAATACTTAAAACATTACGTTTGTGACAGTGATGTGTGACGCATACGTGCATTTACTCTCTCTCTTTGTTAAATGTTTTTTTTATAATATATTTGTGACGTAAATAAATTAAAATTTTTATTTGAAAAAAAATTTAGGGGGAACGTGTAACATATCTGGAACAAACCTAATAAACACTTGAATTGAAGAATTGAATAAAAGAAATTGTTCATCACATTAAAGCTTGATTCTTTATTTATATGAACAATCACTAGTTAAATGATCCATAATAAATCACAAACGTAACAGAAAGAAGTCATATATTAGTGAGGGCTTAAAATTAGAAAATTAGACACCTCTATTACACTAACCAAAACTACTAACATATTTTCTACACTTAATTAAATTGTTCAAAGTGTCCACCATTTTCTCTTACACAAAAACCTCACACCGCCACCAACCGTTTCAATTCTCCTTAAAGCATTTAAGGGTTGCCTTTGTAAACTTCCTAACTATTCCTAGGTTGACGTTAATTAGTCCCTACGGTCCAATCCAACCTCTGTCAAAATTAGTTGTACTAAGTGATTTATGTTTATCTTTCAAAGAAAAAATAGAAAAGTGTTTCGAACATTTTAAATACATGGTGTTCTATAATAAAAAAAGTAATGATTCCTCACATTTTTGTAAAAACAAAAAAACAAGAACAAAAACTATTTTTGGTCATTTTGATGGCTAAAAATAAAAAGTTCACGTTAAAGTCACCAGGACTATTTTCAATGCTGCATGTAAATTTATCTAGTTGTGGAATAGAAAGGCTGTAAATTTTCATTTTAGTCCTGGCAAACGACTATTGTTTTACGACTTATTCTAAAGACGAAATAAACAAATGGTTCAGCAGTCCACGGTCGCCAACCGCATACAAGTAATACAAAGCAATTTCTCACCATATTCTACTGTATAGAAAACGTGATTATTTGTTTTTTGCCTTTTTGCTCTATACTTACATATATGTAGCAGTTATTTGTATTTTGAGCCTAATAAGCAAAATACACTGATTTTTCGTTGAAAGTTGATGTGTTGTTTTTCAAAATGTTCGCCTTTATACATACTTTTGCATTTGTGAAAATATTTTTTTCAATCTACTTCAGACACCTAAAAATGTGACTTTTGAATTCATCTGCGACTCCTTCTGTCGCTGATGAAGCTCGTTGTCCATGTAATTTGGAAAAAAACAATAAATCATAGGATGCCAAGTTAGAACTGTACGGTGGATGACTCATCAATTTGACTTTTTGAGCGTCCAAATAGTCCATTGCTTGACATGTGCATTTTCCAACGACTTTATTTGACCAAAGACTTCTAGCAAACACATTGATGTCTATCAATGGAAATTGATAGCGCCATGTTCCTCTAACGGTAAACTGGCCACATGACCAGTTTTTATGAAAAAAAAAACTCAGGCGACTATTTATTTTGAAGGGCTGCAATCATTAATCACCTTTGTTGGATTAGGTTCATCGTAAAACACCCATACAGTCGATTGCTGTTTATGATCTGGCTCATACGCATAGATCCATGATTCATCACTTGCGTTACAATCTCTTGAAGCATCGGCATTAATTTTAGCTTACCTCAAACTATGTGGAGTCTAACGAGAACAAATGTTTAATGCCGACGGTTGTCTCAATCTCACAATACATTACATGACGAACTTACGTGACATAATCAATATTTTCGAGCACGACAAGTAATTTTGAACGACCTTCATCAGTAAGAGAATCACGAACCATAGTTTGTTTAGTATTCTTAAAGAGAGAGTTAGAGACATTAATTTTACAACCATTTAAAATGCCTAGGGTGCGAAGGAATGCAATTTATAAACAACAGTGAGTTTGATAGAGGCCGGATATGCGGCTTGCGGGATGCTGGACATTCATATCGGGACATTGCTATAAGAGTTAACAGAAGTGTAGAGACTGTAGTAAGATGCTATCAGGCATGGTATTAAGAAGCTCGAACAAGTAGAGGGGGTACGAGAGGCACTCGGAGAACAAGAGATCGCCGTTTAAGGTCGTTCGCTCTAAGAGACCGATTCTCTACCACCAGGACAATAGCTGATCAATGGTTTGCAGAACATGGAAGACCTATTGGAATGCGCACTTTATATCGGCGAGTACGTAGTTTCGGTCTTATGTCTTTTCGACCTCATTGGGTCCTATCTTTGACGCGAGAACATCGAATCAATCGGCTTCAATGGCGTAGAGAACGGTTAGCGTAGAATTACGTAGTCTTTAGCAATGAATAGCGATTCTGTTTGGCTATGCAAGATAGTGGAGCACGGTTAAAGCGGTGACGTGACGAACGTCGTGATCATCAAATTTTTGTTGAAACGCATGTTCATCGCACTGTTGGGATTATGGTATGGGGTGCAATTGATTATGGCTCTAGATCTCCCCTAATGTTCGTCAGAGGCAATATGACCGCATACCGATACGTGCGTGAAATAGTAGAACCCCATCTAATTGCCTACCCAATATTTCAACAAGATCACGCCCAGCCACATTTAGCAAGAAGAACTTTGCACTGTTTCGAAGGAGTCCAAATTAATCTTCTCCCATGGACCCGAAATCTCCGGATTTGTGGCCCATTGAACATGTGTGGGACATTATCGGAAGGAGACTTATAAGTTTTGCCACAACCTCCTCAAACTGTAGAAGGCCTTAGGCATGAAGTGGCGGTGGCCTTTGAACGAAATACCCCAAGAGAATATTGATCACCTAATTCGACCTATGCTTAGACGAGTTAATGAATGTTTAAGACATCGGGACACTTCATTAAAGATTGTTTTTATTAAGTGTAGAACCCGTTAGCAAAATGACTTGAACTTGGTCATCGTTTCTTTATTGTAGGCATCTGAAATATTTCCGAAAGACTGGGTGTTGGGCTTTCAATGTCATTTAATATATATATGAAAGTTATTTGATATAGTAAATTTCGATGATGGAAATTTCGATGATTTTTGACAATGTCCATGCATCTCGAAAACTAAACAACTGGTAAGAAATAAAACTTTATAGCTCAATGTCATTTTTATCCAAAAATATAATGTAGTTGAAATAATTACAGACCGTTGGCACTACAAAGTCAATTTAGTAAAATATTTGAATGCTTATATAACACGAGACTTAATAATTATCTCGAAAAATTTAAGATCCTCTCTTGCAACCAGATTGGATTCAGAATCGGTCGATCAACAGAAACAGCTCTTGATCAGGCTTTGGACAACCTATACCAGTCACCCAATAATAAGGAAATAGCTCTTGGCCTTTTCTTTGATTTAAGCAAGGCGTTTGATAAGCCATGATCTTTTGTTTCTGATACCGACCGCATGGATAAGTAGCTATCTTACACAGCGTACACAGGTGGTTGAAATTGCGGGTGTCCATTCGAGGTCCGAGATCGTGACCAGTGGGGTGCCGCGAGTCTCCTGTCTCTCACCTAGTTTGTTCAATGTTTTTATTGACGATATCTCTGAAGTTCTGGGTATTTTTGGATATCCCGTCCTTTATGCAGACGATACTAGTGGTTTTGTTTCAGCCAACGATGAAGCAGGGTTAGTTCAGGCTGCCAACGTGGTGACTCGGGCTATGTATCGGTGGTGTGTACATAACGGACTTACCCTTAATGCATTAAAAACGGTTGCTCTGGCTATATCTATAGCAAACAACACCAGCAATAAGAGTTATCTGATACGTATAGGAGGTGAGTCTATAAAAAATGTGAGTAATACCAAATTTCTGGGAGACAGCAAACTGAGCTGTGTGTTTCTGATAAAGAATATTAGAGGTACTGTATCAACCAGCATTCTGAAAAAGATATACTTCGGCTTAGTCCAGTCTACCTTGGCATATGGAATCATATTTTGGGGAGCAGCCGGTGGATTGACTAGAGTATTCAGGGCCCAAATAAAGGTTATAAGAGCAATACAAAAAATTCCTCAGACAACATCATGTAGGGAACATTTTGTGAAATTGAAAATAATGACTTTTCCTTGCCTCTACATGTACGCACTCATAATTCATATAAAAAAACAAAATGTATCGTTGCTTAAAAGAGAAGATGTTCATAATTATGGCACGAGAAACAAAAATAACGTGGTTTTGCCATTTTCTAGACTAAGTATTGGTCAGAAAAATTCTAACTATATCGGCGTAAAATGTTATAATAAGATTCTGAAAATTAACAAATTTAAAAACCTAACATTTAGGAGATTTAAGCTGGAGTTGAGAAATTATTTTGTGGATAAATGTTTTTATTCTGTGGATGAATTTTTGAACTATACAACGGATTAATATGCATCTATTAGTTATTATGTTTGACAATAACATGTTGTATTGTTATCATTCGGTGGAACTAAGAAATAAATTAAATAAAAATATATAAAATCCATTATTTAATAAAACCCAAGCAATTCAATTGCTTCCATAATGTATTAGTGCTCTTTATATAGACATTTTAGAATATTATTCTGTTGGTCTATGAACGATATATATATAATATATTTCATTTTTATTCAATTATCTAATTCATTTTCATATGATTTTGTATTTTAATACATGTTTCTATTTAATTAGACTTAAATTTAATTATTGTCCACACGGCGCACGTCTGACCTTACCTGTACCTATATCCTAGAGACCTGCGCTAAGGACATTTTTGAAGTCGCCATCATTAGTGCGAAAGGTGAATTGTTGGAAGACAGATTGTCCGTGCGATCGTTAATTGTGTGCTACTTATTTGAAATAATAAGATTGTGTAAACTCTGTGTGGTGAAGCCAGACGAAGAAAAGAGGGCCCTCAAGAAGCCTAACACAAGAGAAAAGGTAGGTCTCATTCCTTTCATTCTCCCATTTATCTATATGCGCCATATTCCGTGGGACAATATTAAAAAATATACTTAATTTTTAAGGCTGATACAATTCACTTAAATTGCATTTCTGCAACAGTCTAGCTATGGTACGCGGATGAATATTATGTGAGTTTGATGGCAAAAGCCAATTCTCTACAGTATGGAATATTAATATTACGTATTTAAGTAAATAAACAACTAATTAGCACATTTGTTCTGGGATAAACTAAATTAATCTTATTTAGAACCACTAATTATTCTCTTTATTTCGAACAAATTCAATGCACGCTAATAATACAAAAGAGAGAAAACGAGGTAATTAGTAGGCAAAGAAACAAAAACAAACACGTTGATGAAAAGAAATAATTATGAAATATATACGGAAGACCTTATTAATTATTTTTTTATGTCTCTCGTCGAATTGAATTCTCTGATGATTCATGACTTTATAATGAACCCCATTAAATAGTGATTTATGAATCAATCAGGACATGAGCCTCTAATATATTAAATTAATTTTCAAAAAATTATATTATGCTTTATTAAAAATAAATAATCAGGGTGGTCATTTTTTGAGTATGTAGTACCACGTCGCATGGGCCCATTTTTGGAATTATTATAGAAAAAATCCAACCGATCAATTATGAACCTTATTATTTAGTTATTTATTTATTTGTAAAACAGATACAGGCGTACACCCAATTACACTGTTTTGTGTAAAGTTTAACCTAAACTTAAACTACTTAAAAACTAACTTACACTAAGAAACTAGGACTAAATATAAACTGTGGGTACTTAATTACTTAAAGGTATTCTCATTTTAAATGAGTAATTATTTTAGATTTAAATTGGTTGAAATTCTTATAATATATATCACAATGCTCTTGCAATGAGTTAAAATTTCTCATCATCATTGCAGTAGGTGACCTATATTGATAGTTAGTTCTCGGAATGTTTAGCAGAAATGTTTGATTATTTTTTTTTCTTGTTTTTGTTATTGGGATAGCAAAGTTTATTGATGCCAATGTTCTGGAGTCATAGGCCATGTTATGAATTATTTTAAACAAATACAATGTACTCGTACTTGACAATATTCTTCTGTTAAATAGGGAAATTAGATTGTAATTGCTGAGGTTTGTCTGGTAGTTTGAGATATGGTCTTTTTGGAGAGTAAAATCAGATATAGACGAATAAATTTTTTCTGTATTTTTTCTATCATTTCTATATAATTTGTATATAGAGGTGACCATACTGTATTACAGTATTCGAGCTTTGATCGTACATTAGCGTTATATAAAACAGTAAGAGTTCTCTGGTTTTGAAAAGATTTACAATTTCGAAAAATAAAAGTTTTTATAGCACTGATTTGTTATGGAGATGATATGCTCAGAAAATGTAAGCTTAGTATCGAACAGAACGCCGAGATCCCTTACAGAGGCTACATTCTTTAGTGGTGATTTGCATAAAATATATTCGAATTTCATTGGGTTTTTTGAGTAGGTATACGACATGCTTTTACATTTTTTTATGTTTAACAGAAGGGGATTTGATTCAGACCAATTTTGGAGGTTATCAAGATCACTTTGGAGTGCAATAGCATCAAGTGGATTTCGAATGATTCTATATATCTTTAAATCATCGGCAAATAGCGCACATTCACTAAACTTGATAACCTGAGTTACGTCATCTATGAAAATTAAAAATAGAATAGGACCGAGTGTGCTTCCTTGTGGTACTCCTAATTTCGCAATAAACGTGTCAGAATTTTTGCCCATAATTGAGACGTATTGGGGTTTGTCAGTTAAATAGGATTTTATAAATGAACATAATTTATCAGATATTGAAAAATTTCTGAGTTTGTCAAGTAGTATATTGTGGTTAACGATATCAAAGGCTTTTGCGAAATCAGTGTAAATTGCGTCAACCTGGTCACCACCAGCCAGGATATCTGTTGTGAAATTGACAAAATCTAGTAGGTTTCCAGTAGTTGATCTGTTCATACGAAAACCATGTTGGACATTACTTAAACGGTTTTTTAGATAGTAATTCATTTTTTGGCTGAGTATAATTTCAAATAAGATGGCTATGTTCGAAAGTACCGCTATAGGTCTATAATTTGTAATATGTTCTCGGTTTCCATTTTTGAAAATTGGTGATATTTTTGAAGTTTTAAGTGAGCAAGGAAATATTTGCTTTTTTAATGATAAATTAAATATAACAGTAAGTGGTTTAATTAGAAAAGCTTTACAACCCTTTAGGCAAAAGCCTAGGTATAAGGTCAGAGCCTAAACACCTCTTGTTTTTCAGCTTACCTATAGCTGCGTGTACATCATCTTCCGTAATTGACTCTATATTAAAGATCAGTTCATTGTTGTATACGTGATTTTGATGATTGGTTGGTACAACAGGATCAACATAAACGCTTTCGAAATAACTAGCAAATGCTTGACAAATCTGCTCTGTTCCAACGAACTTCTTATCTTCAAAGGTCATTTCTAATGGAATCTCAGAACAATATTTTTTTTTTTGACTTTATGAAATTCCAAAATTTTGTAGGGTTTACCTGTAAAACTGCTCAAAACTAGCTGTATAATCACAATAAGGTTTCTTTATATCACGTTTTATTTTGGATCTTAAGTATTTGAAATCTTCTAAGCACTGGGTTAATTTAGTTTTTTTGTACAATTTCAGATTTCTTTCCTTTGATTTTATATCTTTTATTATTTCAGGAGTGAACCAGGGCGGGTATTTTCTTTTTTTGTCCTTTATAAAAGGAACACATTTTTCAAAAATCGCATGGATTTTAAGATAGAATTCATTTAACGCATCGTTGGGATCAACATGCAATTCCAGAGAACTCCAATCTTCTAGTTGTATATATTTGTATAAATCAAGGAAATTTGCCCTACGAAAATTATATGATATTGAACCATTGGGTTGACAGCAACTAATAAAACAAAACATAGATACATCTACATGAGATATAAATATATACAGGGTGAGTCACCGTAGACGCGACGGTCTGCTGTGGCAAAACTATTCCGATTTTCAAAATTCTTACAACGTCTGGTTTCTCTTTCAGGATCTTGTTATGACAATATAACAGTCAATCAGATTCTTTCACAGCTATTTGCAAAACAAGTTTGAATTTGTTCAAACAAGTAATGGGGAATCTGCAAAGGAAAGACTGACATGTGGAGTTCCACCTTTATTGTTTAACATTTACACATGCTACATAGGGTCCAGTCTAAAGCATTGCAAGGAGCATACGTATGCGGATGACAGGCAAATTTACTACAGCTTTACTTATGACGACTATTATCTACCTAATCAAGATATTAACAAGGATATCTCTCTCAAAAGCGCGGTCTCATGATCAATGCCTCTAAGTCTGACGTTCTTGTCTTTGGTAAAAACGAGTTGCAACTGAATATCAAAGTAAATAACTCAAGTTTAAAGTTCTCAAGTTCAACAAGAAATCTTGGCTTGGAATTAAATGTCGAATTGAGGTTTAAGAAGCATGTGAGCATCAATATCCAGAGAGCATATTCGTGATTAAAGATGTTATATTCCCATAGGCATATACTGTCACAACCTTTGAAAAAAAAACTTACCGATAGTTTAGTCTTAAGCTACTTTAACTTCTGTGATGTTGTGTATAGACCGTGCCTGGATTGTTCTGACAAAGACGGAATTCTAAAGGTTCAGAGATCATGCCTTAGATTCGTGTATGGAATTAGAAAATTTGAGCCCGTTGCGCACAAATTGAGGGGGGCTATGTGGCTGAGCATGCAGGATCGAAGAAAGCTACATTCGCTAGTTATTTCATAATATAATAGATAACCATCGTCCTCTATACCTCTCTAATAAAATTAAATATAGGACTGATGTTCATACGTTGAACTTACGTTTTCGCGGACTTATTTCGCCCCCGCCTCACAAAACTTCATTATTCAAGAGATCATCTACTTACCAAATTTATATGTTATACAATAACATACCAGAAGACTTCAAAAAGTTGGGGGTTACAGCTTTTGAGTTTAAATACAGGAATCTACTTTTGGATTTCAAATAGATTTTTTGTTTAATTTTTCTTTTCAGATTTTTTGTGAAAAGTAGTAAACTTTGATTGTAGTAAAAGGCATGACTAAGGAGTGCAGTTATTGGTCGGACCTATTAGAAATTTGGTTCTAAAGTTATGAATTTTGGGGTTGAATTTAGAACTTTTTTTAATTGTTTTCAACTCCATTATGCATATCAATTCATTATTATGTTATCTATTTATGATAATCTGACTTAATCTGTACGTTGTTATGATTTGAATGCAAATAAATATATTATTATTATGTGTAATGAGAGGCTAGACATTTCTAGCTCTCAGAATTGCTATATGCAATATTTAATATTTAAGAAGGTTATTAGTAGTAATTAATTGTAACCAGTGATAAACCCATTTATTAATTTAATTAAATTCAATTAACAGTAAGGTACAGAGTTCCTTGAGCCTGTGTAAAAATTATAAAGTAAGCCTCATGGGTCCACGTAATATTTTATGCTAAACCTAGTTGTTCTAATAATTATTTTGAAAATTCCCAAGTGCATGTATCCTTTTTGTTCGAAATAACTTGTAAAAGCTATCGATATGGAACTGCGGTTAATTTCTCAAAAAAAAAGCGTCCAATTTGGACCACCCTATACAGTATAACTCGAACTACTCCTATTGGGACTTCTATTTATAGAGCAAATTAACAAATAAATCAATCGCATCATAATTTGTTCACGTACAAGTCATTAGAAATTAATGTAAATGGCTTCGCTACTACTAATATTCGTTTCTAATTACAAACCGGAAATGATCTGCCGATTCGACATATAGTATAAACCAATATAAGTGAATACCATTCTAACATTGATATTTTAAACATATTATGACCTTCAATTTAGGTGTTTCTGTTTCTATTGAAAAATGTTGCCGGACTGTAGCTATTTAAAAATGTTAAAATAATTAAATTATAATTATTTTATTTTTAATCTTGGCGCATAACCACATTGTATATGGTGTTATTATTATATTTATGAAGTTGTCAATAATTTTAAGTATTGGCATTAGAAATAGTTATTTCTTCTAATTTAATCCTTTTATCTGATTTGTTATGCCACTTCTATGTTTGTTTATTTTTCTGAGATACTGTCTACTTGTAAATGGAAGAAAAATACTGTTGACATTCAGACAAAGATGGTCATATTCAGAATGAAAATTTGCGATTTGGTTATGGAAAATTATTAACGGCATACCTTCCTCTTTATAATGAAATTAACATCCCATGATTTATCTCAAGAAATGGAATTTTCCTTTGAATATCAAAATATCACCTCTTATTGGAAGACCCTTTATATTGATAAAAACCTATATATTGTTAATTGCTAACGGTCGCTGTAGATTTTGCCAAGGGAGATGAAAAAATTAGAAGCCTTATCAAATACACATAAACCATATTTTAACGGCGGCGGCGGTTGTAAATCAAAATAAGTTACGATTTCGTATATACGGCGTTTCCTTTCTCTATTAGCACCGATATAGCATCCGGGATATCGCCTGGATATTCTGAGACAGCCTGTTATTGTAAAGAATTATTGGTGAAAAAAACATCTAAATTTATTTTCACTAATTTTCGTTCGGGAATTTAGAAAAATTTCTTGATTGCGGACAGATCTCATGTTTTATAATATTTATTTTATTTTCAGATGTCGTTTACGTGACATCAATCAACCCAAGAACACAATGTCTGTTAATGCGATTTTATCCAATTATTTGAACACTATAATAATATACAGTTTCTAACACATTACCTAATAAAAATAATTACTAAGTTGTCTAAGCCACCAACAAAATTATAGAAATAGAGATCTGAAGTACATAAAAACCTCAACGTGGATAAAAACGCGTATCAGATTTCGTGGCGCCATGAACGATGTTAGTTGGCGACGGTTGCTATTGGGGTGCAGCCAACACCATTCGAAAACAACAACAGCCATCACCTCCGGAACGAAAGGGAACAAAAGGGCAATGCTTCAAATTCAAATCGTGCACACGGACGATTTTAATTTCGTTGATGGTTGTGATGCATCTGAGTTCCACCAGCGTGTTTGGGCTGCCGCCAGTTGTCAGAATCGGTAAGAAGACCTTATCTTTTATTATTTAAAATATATACGCGTACAGGGGACATAATACAGTCGATGTTTTCTATATTGAGAGTTTAAAACTTCTTACTCTCGGTGATTTCCAGATGAATGTTCGTTTTTTTTTTAAACAGGACACACACACATGTATGGGCTGGAATTTCACAACCCTTCAGGCACCGGAAAATTTTTTGATGCTTTTGCTCGGTATTGGACTATAGAACGCTATAATTCAATCCCTAAGAAACTATCCTTAATGTCACTGTCTTCGCATGTCGTTTAGCATGCAAATAGCCCTTCATAATAGCATTGTCGTGTCTAAATTTCACAAACCTTCAGGCACTTCCGCCCTTGATGGCCACTTAGAAGAGTGTCAGTTTTAAGAGATCGGCATACCAGTGCAGTAGTGATAAGAAATGAACTCCAAAGAGTTCGTCAAGTTGCTATCAATGAAGTTACAGTAAGAAGAAAACTTCATGAAGTCAATTTACGGGCAGAAGAAACTAGGCCAGAGCTCCTCAGACAGCATCGACTTCTTTTTATCAAGAACACATTAACTGGAACCTTAAAGATTTGAGGCAAGTTCTCTTTTCAGACGAGTCCAGATTTTGCCTGAACAGCTGGTGAATGGTTGTGATTGGGTGTGTCAATTTTTTGATAAGGGCGGCTCGAGGATCGATCTGTTTAGCCATTTTACAGTTCACAATAGAAATCCTTGAGTTGGAATAATTCAAACTCGTTAGCGAGTGAATGCTGATGATGATTCATAAATTAATTCTCACACCTCGTAGGCTACAAGAGGTAGTACAAAAATTCCAATTTTGCCAAAAATTGTTCCTCTCGCAAACAAAATCGACGTGTACCTCTGATTCATGTCCATTGAGTCATCCTGTAGAATATTTTCTATTTCTATAAACCAAAATGATTATTTATTACTAGCTTACTTTATTATTCAATGGAACTTATTCTGAGCAAAGAGGAATATGTAAAACTCTTACCCATTACAGTTTAGGTCAGGTACATCCTGCCTCATCTACCTACAACTCCAGGATAACTGCTGAACTCTCTTTCTAACACCCTTAGGGTGTTTATCCGCTTACACACAAAGTTGAATCTCTCTCTCCACGTCTTTAGATATGCATGCACACACACACACACACTTTTGACTGGTTTTTGCATAATAACATTGGAGGATTGTCTTATGAATATTAATTCGGTGGAAATGACTCTGAAAAGTGGTATTAAAGTTTAACAACGGCTTTATTTTTTCGTTCTTGTATAATATAATGATAATTATATATGCGCGCTATTATACAATGTCATCTGCATAATAATTCTAAACAAAATTATTATTGAAATAGTAGAGTTTAAACGCTCGACTAATTTTATTTGGAAACAAAATAAATTGTTTCAACACAGGGTGTTAAAATATTATACATTCATGAAATACATTCTGAAAGCGAAAAGTGCGAAATAAATTATATAAAATATATTTAAGTGTCTTAAAAACTAAATAAAAATTAATTAAAATTAAATTAAATAAGGAAAAAAATTAACGAAATATTAAAACACTGTGTAAAATTTGTTAAAGAATATTTGATGGTTTTTAGACAAAGTTTGATAATTTTAAATGTTTTTTGTTCATTTTGAGTTAAAGCTATAATTAGTTTTGATGACAACATATATTGCTTTAATGTGGAGATGTTCAGAATGCCACCGATCTGTGTTGAAGATCTACCCGATATGTTGCTCTGTAAGATTTTTTACTAATTTAATTTTCTTTAGGATTCTCGATCGGTTCATTTAGAGCTTTGTATCTTTTTCTTACGCGGTGTCGTAGTATTGTTGATTCAAAATTGTCTTCAAGGTCCATTTCGTCAGCCAATTCTCTCGCATCAACAATAGTTTCGTTAAAAGATTTATCTGTTCAAACATCCTGAAAAAACTTTCTGTAATTTTGGAAAAGATCAAGTGGAAATGCTAGATCGTAATCTTTTGCCTGCCACAATTTGCTTATTGGATAAAATTTTATACCAAAGAACTATTGAACACAAACATTTGTTAATTGTTTAATAAAACTTAATAAACCCAAGGCTACTTTTACTTTCCCGCACAGGGGAGGGCAAGACTACGAACGGACCAGCGCATAACGTTGATTCCAACCTCTTCTAAATATTGTGCTACTATTCTGCCAGGATGTGGACAGGCATTGTCATGCATGAAAACGAATTCGTTACCGACAAATTGACAAATTGTGCAAAAACAACAACATGTTCTTCCAGAATTTCTTCAATGTACATTTGGGCAGTTAAAGTTCCTCTGTCAATAAAAACAAGTTCTGTTGGAGTGTCAAATGAAATACCGCCCCACACCATAATGGATCCACCACCAAAGCTAACCCTTTCGCTAAAATTACATTGGGCGAATCTCTCCCTTTGTCATCTCCATACTCTTTCTCGTCCATCAGGAGACCTCAGGCAAAATCTGGATTCGTCTGAAAAGAGAACTTGCCTCCACTCTTGAAGGTTCCAGTTAATGTATTCTTGCGAAAAAAGAAGTCTATGCTGTCTGAGGAGCTCTGGCCTAGTTGCCGGTCTTCTGCCCGTAAATTGACTTCATGAAGTTTTTTTGTTACTGTAATTTCATTGATAGCAACTTGACGAACTCTTTGGAGTTCATTTCTTATCACTACTACACTGGGAATGCCGATCTCTTAAAACTGACACTCTTATAAAGCGGCCATCAAGGGCAAAAGTAGCACGATTTCTTCCAGATCCAGGTCTTCTACCATAACTTCCAGTCTCACGAAGCTTTGCAGCGGCTCTTTTCACGCTAGATTTTGTAAAATCTAGGATATTCGCCACTTCTTCTCTATAGGAATAACCAACAGCATGAAGAGCAACGGCTGTAGGTGAATCTTCAGATGACAAAAGCCTCGTAAAATAAAAAAAAAACGTGTCAAATGCTTTAAATGTCTGATAAAACTGATTGACAAATGCAGAATACGTTTCCAAGAAAACCTATGCATTCCAAAAAAAAATCCAGTGTTTTCAATACTTGTTTTAAAAAGTGCAATGTTTATTTCAACAATTCATATCTCTTAAACCGATAACGATACAAAGAAGAATAAAACAGCAAAATGTTAAAAATGAATGAAGCTGTGCAGAAAAGCATATCCAGTGTAGTTTATATTACAAAATTACTCTACAGAGTGTTACAAACTTAAGAGAAAAATATGCTTTTTTATTTTCCTGTATATTACAACATGTAAACTGTATTTTTACAAATGGAATAAAATTAATTAAAACCGAAAGAATTATCTACATTTTGTAAAAAAAAATTGGTGAAATCGGACTATGGAAGAAACAGTCATAATACATTAAATTTTATCTAAATTTTGGTTGTCCCGAGTTTAATGTCGGTGAATGTATTTGGAATCAGCGCGTCAAACTCTATAATAGTATAAATTTTCAGAAGAATCTATTTTCCATTCAAATTTCATTAGTTACTTATTTTTGACAATGACGGAACAAAAAATTTTTATATCCCGATTTCCACCAAGCTCACTATGTTTGTTCATATGGACATATTGATGGAGAAAAAATGTTCTTTTGATGAGAAAATGTTGTTAGTGTAGCAGGAATATGCTTCCCAGTACATTCCAAAAGAGCTACATGCAGATCCTTACTTAGTGATCTATACCGGGGTCACAAGAACCTATTACGATCTTGTATGTACCCTGATATATTCAGACTAGATGTGCGATGGACATATCAAAAGCTAAGGCGCGCAGCAGGATTGATTATTTTTTTATGACTTTTCAAAGTCAAACTCTAGTACAAATTTGTGGTTTTGAATACCTTTGAGGGTCCATACTGCTGTAAATATTACCCCACCTCCCACATTATATATATATTTGGAATCAGCGTATCAAACTTTATAATTGTACAAATTTTCAGGAAAATCTGTTTCCCATCCAAATTTCATTGAAAAGATTTTGATTTTCAGCAAAAATTACTTTCATATTTTCAATAAGTTGAGAGAAAATCGAATTTTATTTTTGCATTGAATCAACCGTTCATTCGGAGCACTCTTGTCACATTAACAATTCATATAGTTTTTCATTAGGTATTAATGGTTTTGCAGGCGCAATTTTTACTGAAGAACAGAAAGGCGGTTCGACAGAACAGGCATTTCGCTATGCCGTTTTCAAAATCAACAAGGACAGAGTGCTTTTACCACAAACGACACTCGTTTACGATATACAATATGTGCCGCAAGATGACAGCTTCCATGCCAGCAAAAAAGGTTTGTCTGATACTATTTATAATTTTTATTTTAGAATGTATTTTATGTAATCCAATTGCCCACACGTATTTTTGGTAAACGGCTCAATATATCGCTGTGTATATTTTAAAATATCGTCAGAGAAAATTGATAGAAACGAGGCCATAACAAAGGTTCAGATACTTCAAAAATTAGACCATTTTTGGTTATGTTATTTGTCGAAAATTTGTCATTGGTGGAAAAGATAAACGTAAACAAATAATCAAGTAATAACATGACCTCATAACGGGTTTTCATTGCTTCCATATTTTTCTAAACATTTAATGTCCTTTAATTTGTGCCCGGCCTTATTACAGTGATGCTAAAAGTCACACATTGACGGATAATTGTCTGGAAGAAGCTGTCGCCCAGTAGGTTTGGCAAGTTTGATTTTAAAAAAAGCAGGACGATGTAGACTTTAGGAGGAACATAATTTTTAATTTTGTCTTCATAAATTCGTTAAGACTGAAGCTCAGGAAAAAATAATTTTTTCGATTTTTTTTTGGTCCAAAACAAGTTATTCAAAGAAAAATCATTATTTCATAGCGTCAATATCTTGAAATTTTAAAGCTACTTTAAGAACGTCTTAGGGAAGTTATTTTTCTTGACAATTTCGACCATAAGGTTACAGGGTCATCACAAATTATTTTAGTATTATCGCATATTTTCTGAAATTGAATACCCAGTATAATATCAAATATTCTGAAGGACAATCAAATTTCCTTTTAAATGATAGCCCATATTCCTATACCTACCTGAATGGTCAAATTTTCGAAATGTGAGCAAGTTTCTAGAAAAATTGATTTTTTTCCGGAATGTACTTTATTATTTTAAATGAAGTACCCAATTAGTTATTTTATTTTTTAATTATAACCTACTTATCAACTTTTTGGATGATTTGTCATCACGAGATAGATTTTCTAGTTTCCACGTTGAAGTGAGACTGATCTAAGGTAAGGGGTCTAGCGGGTATGTCACACAATAAACAACGAGGTATGTAGATGTACGTATTTCTATTTTCCAAAAAAAATAAGTACTAATAAGGAATTAGACGAGGAACATTTTGAACAATTCTGTGTTAACTACAGGTTAGTTTGGAGTATCAATAAAAATAGAATTTTTAGGTAAATACCTATTTATAATTTAAAAATTGGGTGTTTGATTTAATTGAAGAAAGTTCATACTTGCTTAAAATAACAGCAATATTTCGAAAACCTTACCATTTAGGTATATGAATATTGCCTATCATTTTAAAGTGTATTTGATTGTCTTTCAGGATATTTAATAATATACAGGCTGTTGCATTTGAGAAAATTGACTTATGCCTATTTTAAAAAGGAGATAAAACTTACACTACAATAATTTGCGACCACCCTGTAACCTTATGGTTCAACTTGTCATGAGAAAATCACTTTCCTAAGACGTTATTAAATTACCTTCAAAATACGATCTATTGAGGCTATAAAGTAACGATTTTTTTTGGAACACCTGTTTAGGACCAAAAAAAATAAATTATTTTTTCAACAAAAATAGTTGAATATAGGTTTAGGGAAAGTTCGATAAAAAATACTTAAAATTGAACAGGCAATCTAAAAATTTAATAATTTCTTTCTTTTTAGTTTCTTTGACCTTTTTTTTTATAAATTATAGGGATTTCTGTGAATGTACCTATTTGATTATTTATTTTGTACTAAATTTAAATAGAAATAAAAATATACGAAAATGATGGTAGAAAACTTTTAAATACATTTTGAGAAAGGCAAAAACAATTGTCGAAACGTCAATGTTATTAAGAATATATTAAATGATTTATACAAATTAAAATATAAGTAGTTATTGACCTAAAATCAAGAAAAAAAAATCCCTAAAACTTATAAAAAAAATATAATAATATCCAAGGGATTCCGTAAGATACATATGTATGCAATTTATCTACTTATACGATCGACCCTGTAGTATTCTGTTACATCAAAAACGGGCACTTAAAACCAAAGGTGACATATTATGCAACCGTAATCAAGAATATCCGAAAATAGAAAATCCTGGAAGAATATGACAAAGAAAAATATTGAAAACAATAATTTATTATCGCTTTAACAAATTTTAGTTTTAGTTTCGTGTTATTGACTAACAAGTAATCTCCATTAACCTTACGCCATTGTTCTATAATATTAACCTGTAATCTCTGACTATAAACTGGCAGATGCTGACGATATGATGATGCCAACATTTTATAGGGCAATTACCGTTTTAATAACTTTACATAACTTAATTTAACATAATTTGCAAACTAGTTACAAGTTGAAAATTAATTAAAATGCGATCGCTCATGTAATCATTCGTCGTGGCTTGGCAATGAGAAGTATAAAATGAGAAAATATAAGTATAGGGTGCCCTAAATTCGATTATTTTGCAGGGAATCTCAAAAACCAGACCAGATGGACAAGAACTAGTAGTTTTAATCTTCACATTCCTAAATACATATTATACGAGTAAATCAGCATCATCGCATCGCCAAACAGTTTAAAAATATTTCTTTTATCACAGAACTATACGCTATATTACCAATAAGCCGCTTATTTACTGTATATGGGTGTCCAGAAACTGGAATGACGAACGAAAACAGCAGATTTTATGCCGATTATCCAAAAGTTGTTTTCAAAGGGCTCTTTATTGACATTGATTTTTCCAAAATTATTTACATTCCAGTTCATCTATAGAAAAATAGAACAGGTTGTGTTTGTGAGGGTTTAATACGCACAGTATTTTAATGTGGAAACGGTATGTTAGTTAAAACCATGAACGTAGCATTGGAGGGGGTCGACTAAAACTTTCTATATATTTTTTATCCACCCTCGACTTTTTTAATTTTATTGATGATTATTTGGGCGATACCAAGCTTACACACAGTTTTTAAAAACACTTGACTTGTCATTTCATTTGATCCTGCAGCAATAATTTTGAAAGAAAAATTAAAAAAAGCACTAAAATACACTGCCCCGCAATGTTACCGGACAAAGAAAATTTTGTTCAAAATCAAACCTAAATAACCTTTTTGGTATCGCATCAATTTTGACAATTTTTTTTAGAGTTCTAGGCCGTTTTATTGTCATGATTTTTTCATATTGAAACTTCAAAAATTTTGAACGGATTTGTTGTTATACAGGGATAAACAAAAAGTTACATTTTACTCTAAACTTTTCAACACCCTGTAGAAAAACTCACCACCGAATAATAATCTTTTTTGCAACATTTTGAAGCCCTATCTTTTCTGAACAACCTGTTTTTTGATTCATACAGATATCTGTATTCTTAAAGGAAAAACACTGCTTTCAAAGAAATAATGCAATTGTAACCATTTTGAATTAGCGGGTATTATTTACATTCAGAAAGAATACTAATTTTATAGCTCAATCCAAATGAATCCCAATATGCTATTCAAATTGTTACTGGTTCGATTCAAGGTTTACGAGCGGCTTGTAATTCAAGTTTTAATTAAAGAAGAACAAACAAAGAATATCAACTTTATTAATCTGTATTAAAGTTATGTAAAATGACTCACCTTTTATATTTCTGGATCTCTGTCGGTCACCCACTTTTTATTTAAAAGGAAACAATAATTAAATGACTCTTCTATCAACAACATAACGAAAACTTTATTTGAAATAAAACGCAAAGGTTTTTGGGCTCAAAACAACTAATTTAATAATTAAAACTAATAAAGAAAATGAATAACAACAAAGAAATAAATATGTATAAATAAAAAAAAGGATAAAACAATTAAACGAGAATAAAAATTTAGAAGAAAATCTTATTCATTAATGTACAACTTAAAATAGGTAAATTAATATAATTACGAATAATTATATTAATTCCCATACGAAACTTTTAATTTTCATTGAATACTGAATTTATTTCAATTACTAAAATAAACAACTTTAATCTTTATCAAAATTGATTGGAAACAAAAAGGCCTTTAATTAAAAGAATTAACAAAGAACTTACTGAACTTGAACTTCGATTATTATTAAGAAACTTTATACAATTAGAAATCACTTGTAGCAGATTGATTATCCAAAAGATATCTGATATGTTATTTCACCTAAAGTCAATGGTTGTCGAGATATTTGCGTTTGACTAACATAAAACACATATTATACAAAATCTTTAATTGTTAAAATTTCCTTGCGTTTTGTTTTCTTGTCAATTGTTGCAAATCAGACAGTCATTTTCAAAAATGGCAATAAAATTATTGAAAATCGATTGCCTTGTCTCAATATTAGATATTGAAAAAGAAATTCAAATTTTTATATCTTATTTGTGGTGTTAGACTAGGTAGTAGCATTCTATAATTTTATAACCAACACAAATTTGATTAGTTGCAGACAGTGCTTTCACCCATTCAGTTTCATGTGACTTTTCACATACCTTTGTGGTGCCATGTAAATTTGCAATACCGTTTACCATTTATCGATAGGGTCGTGTGCTTTAAATCATGGACCATTAAGCGTATATTTGCGGGATAATATTGCCTCTATATGCGACTCTATTTCCCAGATAAGAGTGGTAAAAAATGGAGCAGCTACTTTTCTAAACGGAAACAATATTGAGCAAAAAAATGAGCTCGAAAATTGTGAACAAAAAAATTTATGGCGTATGTAAATCAGTTGTTATCGAATGTGCGTATTCGTCGTAAGCATACATTTGTTTTATTTTATATTATTACATAATGAACTGTTGCGATTTTAATTATAGGGAGTCTCAGTGTGTTTCTTCACAAGCCCAAGGTAACTCGCAGAATTTGCAATAAGTTCATATTTCACAAAATGTGGTTATAATAAAGATACCTACCTGATTTTCAAGTCTTGCAGAGTAGTCTTAGCAAGTATAAGGTCAATTGCAAAAAAAAACGAAACAAAAATATTTGGAGCGCCTTCTGACATCTTTCCCTTTCCAAATAGCTTGAGAATAGTCTACCTCGGCTCCCGCCGATCAAATTGTTTTCAGCGATGGAGTTTTTTGAACAACTGAGAAAGGAAGAGTGTCGTTGACTGTTGCGAAATAATGGCAAAAAAATATTTCAACGACCAATGTGCAATACCACAATATATATTTTACATGCCATGCATTTTTAGTGTCTAATAAATTTTAATAATTATCAAAAATACAAAATAATGTTATGTAGACAAGGTTGGAGCCCTCCTCACAATGGTCCGGTTTATAAAACTCGGACAGGAAAACAACGTTAGATATTATTACAAATTGCAAAAATAATAATTTAAGAAAGATGATTGATTTTTGTAACGTTATTAATAATTAACTTTTGAGGTTCATTCGTTGCAGTAATTCTCACAAGTTTCTTTAAAAATTCCTTGTTATAAACCGCTTGTTAACTATAATAAATTTGATAAGCCTTATTCAATATATAATCAACTACAAAAAAATTAAGAAAACTAGTAGCGTATAAATTGTTGATATTATATACGTACAGAGGTGGAAAAATAATTCCGAATACAAAATTTGTAAAATTTTCAGAAATTTTCGTTTTCTTAAGGTACAACCTAGGCTTAAAAGTATTGTTTAAGGTTGAACTCATCATCAGCATTCACCTCGCTAACGAGTATGAATCATTCAAACTCAGGGATTTCTGAAGAGAAACTCTCGATGTTCTGAAGTCTGTCTCCGTTAACTCGAATATATGTGGTGGGACAGCCACAGTGTTTGGTGGAGGCTGGTAGAGAATCTCTGTCTTCTTTATATTTAGTTCAAGTCCGTTACTCCTGTATGCACACATAAGGTTGAACTATCGCCTCGAGGACTCCCAATTGAGTTTATTGGATTCTTGCTAATTAGTAAAATAAGCTTATTATGCACGCTATAATTTTGATAGAAAAGAGCTTACAAATTTAAAGTTTCTAATATTATTATGTCTCAATACACAAAGTGTGTGTGTGAAATCCACCATATTTGATCAAAAATATTACGTTTAGGTCTGACGTCCACAATCTTAATCCAAGGTTTAAACGTTTACTATATCCTCCTCCTCATCGCATTTTGTTATTCGAGCTATCCTTTTCCTATCCTATGCTATGCCACTGTATGCTGGCTATTCCTATTTTAATAGTCTTCCTTCAGTTATAAGGTGCTGCCCAACTGAAAACGTTTTTAAAAAATCATTAAAAAAATTTGTAATAAATGGCGCGTACTACAGCCTACATAAATTTACTGCCTCAGTATAGTTTTATTTTATTTTCAGTACCTATATATTTTATTTATTTCTGTATTGTATCATATGTCATATATTTTTGTATGTCTGTTCGTAACTTCGTTTTATATTTTATTGATATTAGTTTATTTGTATTTTGCTGTTGCTTATTGTTGTTGGACGTAGTTATGATATTTCTGTGATTCGTCTGTTTTCGGCTATTTTATTAATTGATTTTAGATGTATGGCATGTGTTTTTATCTTTGATTTTGTATTCACTTATTTTCTTGCCTTTGTTTGCAACCAAGATTCGTTATGTTTTGTAATTCAATTGAATTGACTTGCCAATGTACATTGTTTGTATATGTAATGGCTAATAAAGATTATTATTGTGATGTTTATAGCACCTACAGTGGAATTGCTCACAATTTTAAGACCCATAAAATATCAACATTTCGTGTACTTCTTAGAAGTGAACTGTTCAATGTGGTTTAAGTATAATTTTCATATCGTGTTGTGGTTATGATGTCGAATTTAATTTATTTTTGTTTTTGTTGTTTTTCTTTTTTGCATTAATTATTGTTCAAATTAATTTTGTTAATCGTAAATTATCGCGAACTTATTTGATGTAGTATAATTTGTTAATTTTTCTGTACGGGTTAGAATATCAAAATCAGTTTTACTGCCTTCTAACCCTTTTTGCAGTTATTTTTGGCTTCTTATAATTATGACTGTGTTTGTTATTTTGTAATTATGATTGCGTTTGTTATTATGTTTACACGTTATCCATTGTAATTTTTCTTGATATATGACTGCAAATAAACTGTTTATTATTTGGAACACCGTGTAGACAAAATGAAAAATAGCACAGCTGTGAAAATTATTTTTTTAAATTTTTTGCAATTAGATTCCTTCACAAAATCACAAAAGGTCTAGATGTGTACCTATAATCATTTGTAAATGTCACCGTTGAGAGAGATTTTTTGCAATTTTCTCTTTCTTATATCTAAGACGAAGAAATTAAAAAAAAAAGAAATGCCAGACAAATCCTGAAATTAATATTCTGCTCTCACGAGAAGCACAAGAAATATTTTTGTTGTAATTTTAAACAGCAGCATAATATTTAAACTTTTGAAATCTTATTGCAAGTTTGATGGTAATAAGTTTATTTCATTTTTTTTTTTTTTTTTTGAATGTTAATAAAGAGCAGGAAAATTCATCCGTAACAGCGATAATTTCCATGAAATCTTGTCTAATTTTTGTTCAGCTTGAGTGAGAATATTTCTTGCATGATATACAGGGTAGTCTACGGAGAATTTATTTCGATCACTATTGACTCAAAATCTAAGTTTGTCCTAATTTTTCGTTTTTCAGAAAGATGTCATGTTTTTAGTTATAATTCGAAATTAGTCGTTTTAGGTATCTCAGTACCACTTTTTACTTTCCCGCACACGGAAAGTATTGTGAACGCGCTAAAAAAATTAGATAAAGACGGATATAACCATTTTGAAGTTGCTTGAGACGATTAAGACCATTTCCAAATGGAACCCTGTGTGTCTGTATGTTAGCCAATTGAGCTAACTTTTGGTGTATGAGCTTGGGGGATTACTTTTGGGTTGAAATCGCTTTAGCCCTGTGGTAGGGGTGAGCACAACCGCCATATTTTCAAATAACAGTAGTATTTTTTTATATTTTTGACTACCTATAGTAAGTGTAAAATTCCGATCAGTGAAACGTTAGCTGTAAATTTCATTTGCATAATTTAAATGATGCTCCAAGTGGTCCTCTTTTTCGCAAATGGATCAAACAGTTTGAGGATTGCGCTTCAACACAGGTGAAACCTAAATCTGGACAACGGAAAATATTAAGAACAAATGAATCCGCAGAAAGTGTCAATCGGTCTGTTAGTGGTAATCCTAAACTCTTCAGTCGGAAGTGCGGAAGTATCAGACGTAGGCTTCAGTAGGTTAGAGAAGTATCTTAAGCGGTCTTCAACATTTAACAACATATGGTTTTCTGGCGAGACTCACTTTGACCTCAACGGTCCCGTTACTAAACTGAATCGTCATTATTGGAGTGCAAAAAATCTGAAACGCAAGAATGAGAATGTCCTCTTTCTTAAACTGATTTAGATTTAAGCCTCAACCCGTTGAAATTTACTTCCAATCAAATATTAACAATTTTCCGTCAAATGTACATTGTGTAGTATCCCTGACTTCTGTCTAGACCTGTACATTGTGTGGATTTTTTTGAATACCGACCCTGCATAATCTACGCTATTAACTCAAAACATCCCACTTCTGACATATGATTTATAGCTCTGGAAATTATGCAACTGGAATGTATACATACATTATGTACCTAACTGATGGTTTTGAGTTTTCTTTTTGTTCCCGTTAACGTAAACAAATAGTTCATCCATTAAGTTGCCTGTTATGTTTATCAGAAGGGGTATATGCCAAGATCTTTGCCAGATTTGAAATAGGTTGCCAACTATTTGTCAGAGTTTGAGATAAAGTTTTCGGAAAGTATATTAAAAATTACAATAAAGAATTTAAACGTCAAATTAATTGTTGTATTGAGTAGAACTCATAACAGATCTTGAATTTATTATGAATTTGTTTATTTTGACTTAGGTACTGTCATGTATATAAGCAATTTGTTGTAAATATAATTGGGGTACCCCGTTAATTTAATAAAATAAAAAAAAAATCATCACTAATCAATCATTTTTTTTTTCAGCTTGTTCCCAGGTAAAACAAGGTGTTTATGCAGTCTTCGGACCGTCAGATCCTCTACTCGGCGCCCATATTCATTCAATCTGCGACGCATTGGATATACCCCATTTAGAAGCCAGATTGGATCTCGATTCAGATATTCGAGAGTTTTCTATAAACCTACATCCAGCGCAAAATCTGCTCAATACTGCTTTTGAAGATGTCATGAATTTCTTGAACTGGACCAAGCTGGCGATTATCTATGAGGAAGATTACGGTAAAGGTACATTTTTAATTATTGGTGTGTCATTTACTTAATTATTTGTTGACAAATTCGACTTCGGCCATTCCTTAGTTAACAAATTACCCCATTTAACAAAGTAGTGTTGTCGATTTTAAACTGAGTAGATTCTTATTTTGCAAAATAAGAACTTGTCACTCTTTCACAATACCAAACTTGGTTGGTTGCAGGTCTGATTAAGCTACGCGAACTAGTCCGAGCCCCACACAACAAAGACATGGAGATCCATTTACGTCGAGCCGATCCTGAATCCTATAGAGCAGTATTAAAAGAAATTAAAAACAAAGAAATACATAATATCGTTGTTGATACGAAACCATCAAATATGCAACTATTTTTGAAAGGGGTATGTATCGATTATTCAGTTTCTTAAACCATACTTTTATTTTTTTTAATATTACAGTCTCCTCCTTCCACTAACTTCAAAACAATAGACTTTGCTGTCACTGTCACTAAAACTGAAGTTCATCTGGTCAAGACACAAGGCAGCAGACTACGTATAGTCTGTCTAAAATGTATCACGTAGGTTGTGCCGATAGTACGAGAAGGCTATGACCAAAATCACAATCACATGACAACACCATCTGTCAAATATTGTTGATTGGAAACCGGCTTAAGATTTGTGAAATAATGTCGCAAGTAGAAAAAAGACAAGAGGTGGAACATTTGTAGATATAGAAAAGGTGTTCGATGCGTTAAGAAAATTACTGCAATTGACTGAACTCGGAAAAAATGCAGTACTTATATGAGACAATAAAGACCATAAAAAATGGCACAGATATGAAGCATGGACCAGTTTCGGGAAGACCGCGTACGATCCACGTACTAAAAATGCCTATTCTATTAAATATGCTCTCTTTTAACGACCCTCGTAACTTATTTTTCTCCGAGATGACGATACACAAATCTTTTTGTGCTCTAACCGCTGTGTGCTTTGCATCATTTCAAGCAGGCGACATGGATTTTTTCCAAGATGCATAACCACACACTCAAATTTTAAGAACAAGCGCCAGTCACGCGTCCATCCTTCCAGAACTTGAAGATCCCTCACAATATCCACAATCTGTAATAGATCTTGACATCAAGATACAAAATCAAGAAAAGTGATCCCAGTACAGATCCTTGAAGAACTCCACTGCGGACATCGATAGTAACAGAGTGTCTCCTATCCTAACCCTGAACGTCCGCTTGGTCAGAAATCTTACTACCCACAAGAGGAAATCACAACCCAGGCCATCGCAAATCAACTTCTGCAAAAGCCTACGAAATTGTCCCATGTCGACATCGACCGGCTCATGTTCTAACAGAGACGGAACTATGTCGACCTCCCCGTCAAGACCATGCATCGAAGTTCTGCTATTCTCAAGGGCAAGACTGTTTTGTTATGATATTTTTTTTGCACAAATTTGAAGTAAGACTGATTGGTCAATACTTTGAGTCCATTGAGCTAGTATTGATTCTGACAAGAACACATCAAAACGTCAAAATCCTGGCTGGCTAGAGGCTCACAAACACCTCTACAGAATCAACACAATAACCGCGCTAGCTTGAGTCAGCCTTTAGCTCAGTGGTCGCCAACCTTCTGAATGTATTGAGAACCTTCGGTAATTGTAGAAGTGTAGTGAGCTACTTTTTTTTTTTTTTTGAATGTACAGTGTTTTTGGGGCCTTGGTGTGGTATAGAACGCTATCATACAGGACCTAATCAAGACCTAAGAAATTATCCTTAATGACCGTTTGGCATGAAAATATCCCTTCATAATATCATTGCCCTGCGTAAATTTCACGACATTATTAGGTAAACCGATTTCAATTTTTTGGGGCCTTTGTTTGGTATAGGACGCTATCATACAAGACCTAATCTAGACCTAATAAACTATCCTTAATGACCATTCCGAAGAATGTTGTTTGGCATGTAAAGACCCCTTCATAATATCATTGTCCTGCGTAAATTTCATGACACCATTATTAGGAAAACAGATTTCAATTTTTTGGGACCTTGGAATGGTATAGAACGCTATCATACAGGACCTAATCAAGACCTAAGAAACTATCCTTAATGACCATTCCGAAGAATGTTGTTTGGCATGCAAAGACCGCTTCATAATATCATTGTCCTGCGTAAATTTCACGACCCCATTATTAGGAAAACAGATTTCAATTTTTTAAGGCCTTGGTTTGGTATAGGACACTATCATACAGGACCTAATCTAGACCTAATAAACTATCCTTAATGACCGTTCCGAAGAATGTCGTTTGGCATGCAAAGACCCCTTCATAATATCATTGTCCTGCGTAAATTTCACGACCCCATTATTAGGAGAACAGATTTCAATTTTTGGGGCCTTTGTTTGGTATAGGACGCTATCATACAGGACCTAATCAAGACCTAAGAGACTATCCTTAATGAGGAATCCTCCGCATGTCGTTTGGCATGTAGATAGATATGTTGGGAACTACGTACGCTACGTACGTACGTACAAATCTCTTCGCGAGCTACCAGAATTCTCTTCGCGATCGACGGGTTGTCGACCACGGCTTTAACCCATTCTATTGTATCCAGAACACTGTCAGATGTAAAGACGACCGTGTCAATACACGAACCCAACTATACATCTCCTCGTACAACTTTCAGCTTTTGAAAATTTGGAAATAGTGGATTATGTTGCTGAATTTTAATAGTGTTGTGACATTGATTTACTCCTTGTAATAATATTTCAATGAAAGCATTCTCGTTTTTTTATGAGGCATTTTCCATATTATGTTATAGATTTGTAATTTATCGTCAGTTTCAGTTCAGACATAAACTTTTAGAGCTTCTCATAGAGGAGGCTATATAGAGTTGATTAACTTAAATGACTGAAAATTCATGGGGGTATATAAAATTAATAAGTGAATATTAATACTCGTATATGCTTTGAATTTTATGAATCTTGTCAGTTTTATTACTTCATTTCATTTTCTAGATTTAACTAAAGTTACTGTTTAAGACTCCAATTCATTTGTGCGTTATTTGTAATTGCAGATTTTGCAGCTCCAAATGAACGACTACAAGTACCACTACGTTTTCACCACATTCGATATAGAATGCTTCGATTTAGAGGATTTCAAATACAATTTCGTTAATATGACAGCATTTCGCATAGTTGATTTGAATGATCTATTTGTGAGAGAAATTCTACGGGACTTTAACAAGTTTGTAATGGGTCGAAGCGATTTTAGACGGCTGAATTCCAGTTACATCCATGTAAGAATTTTATCATAATCTGAAGGCGGATGTTAATTTTGGTAGGGTGGTGCCCGTTAATAGGATTAATAATTTATAAAAGTTTATAACTCTAACATCGGTATTGTATCTACAAAATAGACAAAATTTGCTGATTGACATTTATATATATATATATATAATATTTATAACTTTACTTTTTTTCCACTTAACCAATCAAATTGTCTATTCCGGGCGTCGCGTCGTACCGCAACCACAAAATATTCTTGCAACGCTGATATGTTTAGGCATGTCTTTCACGTAAAACAAAAATCAGATGGGTCCAACGCACTACCCTGTGGAATATCCATTTTAGCATACACAACTAAAACGACGTTACTCGTATGATTTTCCACTGAATTTTAAAAAAATTATTTCATTATTTACATTTTCTAAAAACTCGTGTATTTTAGCCGTCTCTAGAGAAATAAAAATGTAGCTGGCTTAGCATAAAAAGAATGACAATAAGCTTTCATGCTGAACACTTTTTACATTCCAAATGATGTCATACCGCGTTTTATTTAAGGACTTAGAATAATCCCGTACTACCTGAAAACAATATTTTTACTTTTAGTATTTTATGGTATTTTTCTCATTGTATTTTCCTCGTTTTAATATGAAAATACTGTTGCATTTTCAAATAATATTTATGCATAAAATATTTATAAAACACAAATATTTAGTATTTAGCTTAAAGCGTTCAAATTAAAGTTTGGTAGCTAGTAGAATAAGCAGTAGTTGAGCCTGCAACCGTGTTATACATTTTCCCTAATAATGTTCGCAGCAAATCCAAAAAAAATCTAATATTTATGTTAAAGCTTTTGAATCGTATTCGGTCATCGGTCACAAGTTGCAGAGGCGATAAGAAATTCCAAAACAAATTTATTTACCTACTTAATTTATCGGAAATGTCGGAAACTTAATAGTAATAATGTGTCCAATTCTAACAAAGTCTTCAAAATAATTAAAAATTATTAATGGTTAAACTCATACTGATGTTTAAAAATTCCAGTCAGAAGCTGCCATGATGTACGACTCTGTCTTCGTCTTCGCCATCGGACTACAAACGCTGGAACAATCGCACACCTTGAAGTTCTCCAATGTGTCCTGCGACAGAGAACAACCTTGGGACGGCGGTTTGAGTCTTATCAATTACATCAATGCCGTAAGTATTTCCGTAACTATCTATTATTACCTCTAAGATTCATCTAAAAGTACCTAAACAACTGATGAAAACGTTGAAGCACTGAAGAAAATAGTTTTGGCGAATCGTCGAATTACTATTATTAAGAGAAGTTGCTGAGAATGTTTTGAGCATGAAGTTTCTAGATTTTGATCAAAAGGACGGTCACATGAGCATCGCTCAGATCCAGATTTTCTGCAAAGGGTCTTAACTGGTAACGAGATCAATGTCCAATCAAAGCGACCAAAAGAGTTAAGGCCATAAAAAGCACCCCAAGTTCGGTCACGGGTTTCTTCGATTACAATGGTCTAGTGTATCATGAGTTCTTGCCAGTTCATCACGTCGTACGGTCAATAAGCAATATTAACTTAAAGTTGTGCAGCGTTTACGCGAAGTTCTACGGATTTGTGTCATAACAATTCATTGCTTTTACACTTGCTCACACATCGTTGCTTATTAATAAGTTTTTGAATAAAAACCAACACAACCTTGGCCTTGTCTCAGCCACCGTATTCACTGGATTTTTCGAAAACTGAAAAGACCCATCAAACGGCGGTTTCTACCACGATTAAGGAGATAAAGACCGCAGCGCTGGGAAAAGCTCAAGGACTTACCAAAAGATATCTTCTAGATAACCTGTATTTTGAATAATTATTAAAAAATCAATGTCAAAGGGCTTTTTGAATAGGAAAACAGGAAGATTCGATTCGCCTATAGAATCTGCTGCCTACGTTTTGTTTTCGGATTCCCTGTATTTTTAAAAATTTATAAAAACTACTTAATAATTAATATATCCCTTTCGGTCTTGAATGCAGCCAAGAAATGGTTTGCTGCGAACGGGTTAAGTCTTAACGAGGACAAGTGCAATGCTCTGAAGCTGTCTTCTAATTTCTCTCATATCAGTGGTGACACTGTCAAAGTGTTTGGAGTCTATTTGGATGACAATCTTAACTGGTACTCTCACATCGAACACCTAAGTCGCAAGTTGTCCAGTGCTCTATTTTTGTTTAGATAGCTTGCGTGTTACTTAAATTTTCATGTCCTTAGAACGGCTTACTTTGGGGTTTTCCATTCACACTTGACTTACGCCATCGTGTTTTGGGGTGGTTCTTCGCACGCCTTGAGAATTTTCAGATTAGAAAAGAGGGCTCACAGAATACTGGTTGGCGTTGGGCCACTTGACCACTGCAAGCCGCATTTTGTAAACCACGGCAAAGATTAATCTACACAATAGATAGTCAGCGTATATGGGAAATAAAACAAAAATTGAAACTGTCTCGACACGAGCTACATCTATTAGAAAAACATGCAACCATGGAAATTGTAGTTGGCGTTATATGTATTGTGTTGAAATAAAATAATCATATGGGCAATGTTAGACAAAGACGAGTATACTTTCCCCTACGAGGTGGGAGTTTGTTTTTATATTATAGGTATCATATATGTACTACTGTGCAGCAGTGTTTTTTGTCGGGTAATATAAAATTATATGGTATTCGTATACCTATCTACACAAAGATTAATGTGTATGGACGAAAATAAAAGAAATTACTATAATAGTATAAATATACAGGGCTGGTTCATTAAATGTTTTAGACAATAATTTTAAATGACTAAAATAATATTATTTTAGTCATTTAATTTTAAATTTCGGATATAAGGATGCATCAAAAAGTTATATTTAAATTAACGAAATTTGGCGTTATAGATAGGACTTCCGGTTATTACCTGATTCAGTTTTAAGGATCAAACTCAAACAGCAGATTCAACTTGTCGTTAACATTATGAAAAAATAAATCTCAGAGGCGGGTAAATTAAAGGGGCATACAGGCGTGAAATGCTACCCTAACTTTTTTATGCACATTTTTTGCGTGTGTTTCAATTCGGAGATGTAAAATCTAACAAATTATATACGTAATAAATGTATCCTTCTGTGATATTGATAGAAAGTCATCGTTATCGCGTAATATCGATTTTAAGAAATGTTAATATTAAAAAGGCTGTGCTTTTTACAAGTTGCTGAAGTAAATAAGGTTTGAAATTTCCAGCATGACAATAATTATTTAAAAAAATACGGTTTCGAAATGCAGGATGTAAAAAATTAGAATTTTTAATCTGTTTTTAATGAAAATTTAAATCTATTGAGAAATATGGTTCAGGGTTTTTGTGAAATGTATTTTACTCCAAAGATTCTACTCATCGATTATAACCGAATTAATTTACTCAAAAATATCTATACTACTAAAATAACACAATTATCACAATTAGGTTCAAATTCTGCAACGCCGATTTGAAAAAAAACTTACAGCCACCCTAATATTGGTTTTTGTGCAATGATCATAAAACTTTAAAAAACTAACGATTTATGTAGATTGTATTGTTAACACGTTTCGTAAAAAGCTTTAAAAGTATCACGACAATAACTTTTTTCATGTTTTAACAAGTACAATCGTCTGCTTCAGATTGATCCTTAAAAACTGAATAACAGTTTCTCTATATAAAAAAAATAAAACTCGTAAATATCATCCCCAAACATTTAATTTGAATACAATTACATAACACCATATTTGAAAGTAAATAAAAAAAAACAGCATTACCTAATTTGACAGATTTGCAAATTGCAAATCAAAGTATCTATGTATACAGGGTGTTGCATAAGTACTTGTACAAACTTTAAAGGGTGATTCTTTGACTAATTTTAAGATACAAATTTCATATGTACATGGGTCCGCTACGGCTTGGTTTTCGAGATACAGGTAGTTCAAAAAGAATATTATATTTAGGATTATATGCTTGTTCAATAGCTTCGCATTCAGGTACCGAAGCAGATTCGGTCGTTTAACTACAAATTATTTAAAACTAAAATAAAGACATATTTGTTAAAGCACTGTTTTTACTCTGTCGATGAATTTCTTGAGAGTGATTGGTTGTAGAGTTCTTGATTCTTGTTGGCAATATTGCGTTGTTTTGTTTTGCAGTATTGTCCTAATTGTTGTATATTGTCTTATATATTTTTATGTGATTTGTATTTGTGTTGTATTTGCAAGTATTGTATTTATATTGACAAACTGTATTTTCCGGATATTGTAATAAACTATATATCTATCTATATTAACTGTAGGTGGAATTCAAAGGTCTCAGCGGTCCCATCGAATTCAAAGAAGGCAAACGCATCAAATTCAAATTGGACCTTCTGAAATTAAAACAGCATGCATTGGTGAAAGTTGGGGAATGGCATCCTGGTGAAGGTGTTAATATAACAGATCGAGCAGCATTCTTCGATCCGGGAACGATGAATGTCACATTAGTCGTCACTACTATTCTGGTAAAACATCAATAATTGTCACGCATGTGTTAGACTAATTTATATTTTAATATTTCCTCGTTAATTCAGCCATGGAAGTTTAAATTGCTTTTTTATTTAAATAATACAAAATATCATATTTTTCAAATTGAAACTTTGGCTTTTAATTATTGTGGAAATGAAAACAGCAAAAAAATGTTCACGGTGAAGAATTCTCAATTACTAAATATTTGTTATCTCACGCCAATTTTGTACCTGAAATGTTTTTTAGGTGTCTCTCATTTTTACTATTTAGAAAACCAGCTTGTTTCAATTTTGCAGGAAATTTTGAATCAGAATTTCTTAATTAATTTCGCTAATAAAGCCTTGATTTTCGTCGATAGTAGCTTCAGTGTTTTTACATTATTCGCCATTATGATTAAGACACTATTGAATGCAACCTTTTGTAATAAAATTTTTTCCATTCAGCTCCAGAATGTGCGGCGGTTTACATATCACTTTAAATAGTCCATTGTAAAGGGGTAAAGTGTTCAGAGTATCGTGATGAACGTAGCTAAAAAGGTGATAGGATATAAGACAAGAGAAAACAAGCAGTCATGGATGACTGGCGAAATTCTTTCAATGATGGACGAACGTAGGAAACTTAAAACTCAGAAAAACCAAGAGAACTACCAAAAAATGCAAAAACAAATAAGAGGAAAAATTAGAATAGCAAAGAATGAATGGTTGAAAGGTGAATGCGAAGCTATTGAAAGATTACAAACCCTACTAAAAATTATGCGCTTCTAATGAACATTTTCTAACGTTATTTTAGCTATAAATATCGGTTTATTATAAATCACATAAAGAACGTTTTATAAACGTTTTTAATTTTGACAATGTTTGACACGCGTTTAAAAAACACCTAAAACAAACGTTTTTATTTTATGGTTTATTTATAGTACATATACAACGTTACTTAAACATAATAAATGTACGTAGTTGTATTTAGATAATAACAACACGTGTCTATAACGTTTAAATTGAACGGTGTAAAATTAAACGTAAAATAAACCGTCACTTTTCTAACGTAAGACCAATTATCAACGATTGACACGTTAAATCGACGTTTAATTTACGTATATGTGTTTACTGGGAACCAGCAGGCAAATGTTCATCATAGAGCATTTCTAGATTATAATCATTTTAAAATTGAGATGTACACTTTTCATTGTCCACTCTGTATATTTGCAGTTCTGCTGCATTCGACAATTCCTGCCCTACTCGAATCAATTTTCTAATTCGCCGCCTATAATATGTAACAATGTCTTTTTTTTTTTCTTGTATTTGTACGAATCAGGAAACACCGTACGTAATGATGCGTCAGGGTAAAAATTTCACCGGCAATAAACGTTTTTTCGGTTTTTGCATTGACATTCTGGAAAAAGTATCGCAGGAAGTGGGTTTCGAATATTTATTGGAACTAGTGCCTGATCGGAAATATGGAGCGTGCGACATGAAAACGGGCATGTGGAATGGCATGGTTAGACAGCTTATGTTGCATGTATGTTCAGAGTTTTTAGTTTATTTTTTGCTTTTTATTTTACTTACATTAGATAAGTATACAGGGTGTTCAGTTTCCATTAAATAAACACACAGACTTTAAGAGGTAATTCTATGATATGCACCTTTATTAGCTGTCAATATTAGTCAACGAAATCTTTCAAGCCGTTTTAAAAAAAATAATTTCAATTTTCCTACGCCTGTACACAGGACTTTGTATTTATACAGTATGTCCCCGGATAGATGAAACGACTCTTGTAAAAGACAAAAAAATTTCGACAGCGATTTTAATGGGGGTTACAAATTCCATTCTATTGTATGGGGCACCGATATGGGTCACAGTGCTAAGGATGGAAAAGTACCGGAAGTTGATTTTGGGCTTACAAAGGAAGTCATTGCTAAGAGTCGCGAGTGGATATCGAACGATATCAGCGGAAGCCTTGCAGGTAATTACTGGAACCCCACCCATAGATCTTGTAGTTGAAAGAGATCCAGGCTTTACGAGGAAAATTAGTCCGAAATAAAAAAAAAACCGAAAGAGAAATTACAATACAACAATGGCAACAACGCTGGAATGATGAAACAGTTAAAGCACAATGGACAAAAAACCTAATCCCTGAGCTCTCCCCGTGGATCAACTGCAAACACCAAATCGTTGACTACTATTTGACCTAGATGCTGACCGGACACGGTTGCTTCAAATCGTACACATTAAAAATAAAAAGGACTATGGATGTCCGTTGCGTGTACTGCCAAGAAGTGGACACAGTTACCCACACGTTATTTTAGGGCCCACGGTGGCACATTGGAAGAACCGAAGTTGAACTAAAACTGGAAACACAAATTAACCAGGAGAATATTATAAACTTAATGCTGGATAGCAAAGATAAATGGCAGACAATCAACAATTATGTGAGACGCGTACTAAGAAAAAAAGAAGAAGAAGAAAAAATGACACAACTGAACCCGAACCTCTAATCACAATCTGTGGAAGGGAGACGTAGGGGATATCGATAAAAAATGGCTATGGAAGACCAGCATAACAAATGGAAGAAAAGACAGCCTGTTGAACGAAGTTATGCCTAGATTGGCGGTTCTATTCAACACAAAGGCGATTCATTGAGGGCCTCTTGATTTTGTTAGCTTGAGCGCAAACTACGTCCTCAAAAAAGAAACGGGTAGTAACACTACAGAATGCAACTATTAATTTTGTTAGTGATGGCATATCGAGATTCATACCGTCATGACCAACCGACTAAGCTCAAATTTAAACTCGAAAAATGTTTGTCTTTTACAAGCGTCGTTTCTTCAGAGGACACACTTTTGTCTCAAATCGCTCAAGTTTCTTCATTAACTTAATTAACTAACACCCTGTACATTATGCGGCATTACCGGAATCATTTTAGAATTTTTGTAAAATATCAACATTTACCTACATGAGTTTCTATTCAAAAACACTTCGTGCGGGAGAAATGAAAGAAACTCTCAATTATATTGTAATGTTGATGTAAAAGTGCTTTTAGCGTTCTTGTAATTATTATATTAATGTTGATGCACATAGTCTTGCAGGTTTTAATTTAGTTAGTAGTTTTGGTGTAATTATAATATTTGGTTTAATTGAAATTTTTTACTTTAAAGGAAACTAGTTCATACACGTTGCCACAACCCACGAAGGGTCTGCAACAAAAACTCCTGAACGTATTTATAGTTATGGAGAATATATAAGAGTTGGATAAAATTAGTATAAAACTACTCGTATATAATATGAGAACGTCGAACACAATAAATTTGATGATACCTAGGGTTTATAGGTATACAGGGTGATTCATTATGGTTGCAACAAACGAAAACTGGAGATTCCTGAAAACAATTCAAGCATTTTTTGCCATTGAACCCACGTCCGCAAATGCATCGTTATCGAGATACAGGGTGTCCAAATTTAGTGGTCAAATTAACTTTTTTGTTCATTTCTCAAAAACTAGCTAACCGATTTTGACAAATTTTTACATGCATTTGAGGACAGATAACCTAAAATATGCTGAATTACTTTGGCTTTCATTAACTGTTCATTGGCGTAGATATAGGGGGCATTTGGATAAATTTTACAGATAAATTAGTTAAAGACAGCTTTGACAAGTTTCATTATATTATAGAAATAGTCCATTGTACGTGGAGTTTATCATTTAATGATAAATCAAACTTCGTCTTCTCCACAAATAAATCTCTTTATTTTGTTAAAAATTGTGTCATTAAATTATCAAACCATACATGTTTCGAGACATAATATTCTCATCTTCAGTGGTTAACATTAGGGGGGTAAAATTTTTTTGTTGAATACAGAAGTTATTTAATTGTCAATGGGGGGTTTTTTTGATTCTGGAAATAACACTTTCATAAGTATACATTTTTTATAGAAAGTCGGTCAACTTACCATTTGTAGAAAAAAAATTTTTTTTATATTAATTTTTAGGAATTTTATATCGATTTATAACACTATAATCATCCTATTTATTATTGATTAACTGTATCAATAAATTTACGTTTGTTGTAACATTCCAACGTTTTGGTTTTATTTTTGGTTTATATTTTGATGTAATCATTATATTTGAAATTTGAAAAGTTGCGTATTTATAACTGAAAATTATGCAAATGGCGATTATGTCTAAATTTCTGTAGATTGAAGTTATAGTATTATATGGCATATGACATATCGATGCTTGTTGGTGTAGTGTTGAGATTTGAGTTTATACTTACAAAAGGGATGCAATGTAGTCTATTGGTATATAGCATTTGATGTTCATGGTAGTTAACCGATCTTTGATGTGAATGAGGATTGGATTTACTAATTAATCTAACTTGTACTACCACATAAGTTAGATTAATTAGTAAATCCAATCCTCCCGACTTTCAATAAAAAATGTATACTTATGAAAGTGTTATTTCCAGAATCAAAAAAACCCCCCATTGACAATTAAATAACTTCTGTATTCAACAAAAAAAATTTTACCCCCCTAATGTTAACCACTGAAGATGAGAATATTATGTCTCGAAACATGTATGGTTTAATAATTTAATGACACAATTTTTAACAAAATAAAGAGATTTATTTGTGGAGAAGACGAAGTTTGATTTATCATTAAGCTTCATTATTTTAAATTATTACTTTTTTAAAAAGAGCAACTTATAACCTACAAAAAAGTTAATTACGTCGATGTTGTGGTTTCTACCATTTTTATGGAAACCGATAAATTGCAAGTTAATGGTAGATTTAAATCAAAATAACGTTTACCAGAAATCAAAATGAAAAATCAAAGTTGCCGTGGAAAACGATTTCCTAATATCAAATTACTTAACAACAAACTTTAAGGCCTATCAGTACAATTAAAAAATTAACAATAAAAAAACTAAACTCGAAATTAAAATAAGAAAATTAATAACAACTGTTTAAACTGCCCTCCATTGACAGTAATGCACATTCTACATCTTTCAACTAATGAATTTGTAGCTCTAATAAGGATATTATGATTGTTTCTTATTTTCCTAGCAGCTTCATGAACTATCTCCAGTAGTTGGTTTTCATTTATAATTGGTACACTGTAAACCAATTGTTTCATGTGCCCCCATAAAAAGAAGTCGAGCGGTTTGAGATCCGGTGATCTTGGAGGCCACTCAATGGAACCTCCCAAACCAAACCAATTGTTTCCAAACAGTTGATTTAAAACTTCTGTTACTTGTCTACCACGGTGCGCAGGGGCTCCGTCATTTTGATACCACATGTTTTGAACAATATTCAGAGGTACATCCTCAATAAATTTGGGTAGGCGGTGGTTGTGTAGGAAAAGACTGTATTGATTTGAGTTTAAATGCCCATTAATTACGAACAACGGCAATAATTTATTGTTAAACATGCCACCCCAAACATTGATACTAAAACGTTCTTGAAAAATTCGCGGCCTAATAGCACGAGGGTTGTTTAAAGACTATACATGGTCATTATGGTCTGTATTTATGCCATCTCTAGTAAAAGTTGCTTCATCTGACCAGAGCACTTTCTCTAAAAATCTTTCATATTAGTAGGCGCCTTTCACGGTCTCCAGGATGTAGGGCCTGCACATAATAATAATAATAATAATAAATGCTTTATTGTGCAAAATAACCAAATGACAAAACCAAACAATAAATTTTACAATATTTTACATAATCTAGTACAGTTAAGTTCAGTCCTAAGGCTATCAACACAAAGGAAATGAGATTTGGCATATGCCACTCTTCCACTCATTCCAAAATAAATCATAAACCTAAAAGAAAGAAAGAACACGCCATATACTACTTGTGCAGTGCTATAGAAAAAGTCTGCGCCTCAACTCACGTCTAAAACTAACCAAAGGCATATCTATAAACTCCAGAAGTTTATTTAAAAGTTTCGGCCCGTTATAAGCAAAACATCCTTCAAATTTGGACGTAGAATGTTGTGGAATTGTATACAAGTTGAAGCACAGACCCAGTCCGTGAACATCAAATCTTCTTAAAAGTACATTAAATAAATACTCAGGCGTATGAGAAGTAACTATTTTGTACAGTAAAACAGAGTAACATCTTGATGATGATAGAGATAGAGCATTTCTCGATTTAATACTCTCCAAACAGTTGTTTGAAGTAATGCGAATTGACGTGGTATTCTTTTAGTGCTGATTTTCGGATCGTCTAAAACTAAATCCACTATGTTTTCTTCTGTTTGAATATTTAGACGATACGGTCGTTTGTTAACTCTAGGTAAAATGCTCCCTATCGTTCTAAGCCTGTGAAATGTAGCCATCCATGCTTTGTGATATGGATGACGTCTATTAGGATACCTAATTTGGTATTCTCTGGCCGCTGCTCTTGCATTTGCATTACACAAACATATTCTTCAATTGAAAAACTGATTTTAATTTAGAAAAAAACCATATGCCACTCTTCGCAATATTAAAAACAACTACGAAATAATAAAACAATTTTAACTGTTGTTGTTGTTTGTCTTATTTGTAATTCTTAAACGGCCGTACTGTTGTGGGCTCTTACCAATTTATTTCAACCTAAATTGTTTTTCATTGAAGATGAGAAAAAAGAAAAAAGGAAAACTAAGATTACTAGCCACAAAAGTTAACAAATGTTCAACAATTTGATTATATTTTAATTTTTATTTTATCAATTTAACAACCAAATTTTTCCAACAAAATGATATGTATAGACGTTTAAATCAAAAATCCATGTAAAAATCTATCTGTTAATTCTGTATGAAGTATGACCCTCACATTTAACAACATTGTACAAGTTCTTTAAGCCACTGATGATGGACGTGTAGTCCGAAACATGTCTGGCAGCTAAAATCAAGAAATTTTAACGTATATATATAGATCATTTTGTGGAGTAGACGCCTTTTTATTCAAATAATATTCAAATAATTTTAACTAATTTAAATTTGTTGCTGTCAATGTTTTTGTTTTTTTTTATTGTTGCGGCAATCGTTTTCCATGGCAATTTTGATCTTTCATTTGGTTTTCTGTTAAACGTTATTTTGATTTAAATCTACCATTAACTTGCAATATATCGCTTTCCATAAAAAGGTAGAAACCACAACATCGACGTAATTAACTTTTTTGTAGCTTATAAGTTGCTCTTGTTAAAAAAGTAACAATTTAAAATAATGAAGCTTGTCAAAGCTGTCTTTAATTAATTTATATGTAAAATTTACCCAAATTCCCCCTAATCTACGCCAATGAACAGTTAATGAAAGCCAAAATAATGCAGATTATTTTAGGTTATCGGTCCCCAAATGCATGTAAAATTTTGTCGAAATCGGTTAGCTAGTTTTTGAGAAATGACCAAAGAAAGTTAGTTTGACTACTAAATTTGAACACCCTGTATCTCGATAACGAAGCAGTTGCGGATATGGGCTCAATGGCAAAAAATGATTAAATTACGTTCAGCAATCTATATTCGTTTGTTGTTGTTTGTTGCAACCATAATGAATCACCCTGTATAGTATGAGACCGTCGCACACAATAAGTTTGATTATATTAGGGTTTATAGGTATAGAACAAAAACAGTAAATGTCGCTGATTTTATTTTAAACTCGCATATCTACATACAATAAATATCCACGAAGGAAATAACTATTATTTTACACAAAAATCGACTGGGAAAAATAATGGGTCAGCTCTAGTGAAATACAATGAAACAATAACAAAAAAAGGGAAAAAAGCAAAAAGGTGACGATGAGACTATCGGTTTGAGTTAGAATTTATAAAAATAAATAATACAGCAATTCATTCATCTTCATGTTTGTTTAGGCACTCATACATATTCAAAATTATTCCTTGACACTGCACATGCAAATCTTTATTTTTAAATGCTACACTACAGTTTAAATTATCATGTTCGAATGGTCTCCGACACTCCAACAGTTAAAAACCAACGACCATCCAAGAGATAATAATAATAAACTATTAAGCCGAGATAATAAAAATGGTAATACGCACAGAGTGCAAAATGTGGCACATTTAAAATACTCATCGTGATTAAACAACTACTTCATCACATTTTTAATCTCTTTCATCCGTCGTTCATCTCTCGGTATTTTACAACAGTGCAGGTGCGTTCATCAAGTGAACGCTCAATAACAACATGCCATTATCATAATATGAAATGCCCTGGTTTTGATGAGTACCTGGTAGAAACCTCATTTTCAAGTAACATTCAAAAATATACCAAATTATGCGGTTTGGGTCAGCTAACAGTACTGCGTTAGTGAATTCGTTTTCTGGTGCCATCATTGGTATTTGTTGATTTAATTTTCAGCTTCTGCTTATTTTCTTACTAATTCTAAATTTAATCTTCTTTGACGTACCTACCCTTTTTGATGCTAATTTTTCAAGTTTATCTAATTTTCATTAATCGTCAATCGCCACAGCCAAATTTTGTTCAATTGGGCTATAGGTTAGGTAGGTTCAAAATTAGCGAGTCCAGTCCGGGCGGTTACTGCGACCACACGAGTGTCTATTGTGGCTCAGGGCTATCCTGGATGATTTTACCAAAATTTCTCATCATCATTCACGTATTAAGTAGGTCTTGCACAGGTTCTGGTCCGCTAAATTCTCTTTCAGCCCCTCTGGGGTAGACGATTCATGTCGACTGAGGGCTTCACTAAGCTGAGCAAAATATATCATCCCAAAAGGGAACTATGTTGAAAAATTATACAATAAAAGTAACAACAAAAGAATGCTTTCATTGATAGGCTCATCAACTATACCACCCACTTAAAATGTAAATCAATGTGGTAACAAAAATATCAAAATGGGACTGATACCATTGTTTAAATTTTTTTTCAGACATTGTCGCTTGGATCTGTTTAAAGTACTAATTAAAAGATCCTTTCATTATACCTAAACGTTGATTATTTCATAATTATGATATTTTAAAAAAAGACTCTTGAACAAATTTAGTTAGTAGAAACTGTTTTTCTGCTGTATGCTAGGAACAACCGTATGTAATGCTACGATCCAGTATTGACAGCCCATCAGGACATAGTACTAATGCTGCTAGTGCCGGTGGAGATCGTTACGTAGGTTTCTGTATTGATTTGCTTAAAGAACTCGCTACTATGGTTGGTTTTGAGTATCGCATAGAATTAGTGCCCGATAGTAAATATGGTGCAATTGATTTGGAGACGGGTGAATGGAATGGTATTGTCAGACAGCTTATGGAAAAGGTAAAACAACTCTTAGCTCAAATAATTTTAATTTTATTGTCATTAACAGAAAAATACATCCAATAACATATTACATGTAGGTATATCATAGAACGACAGCAACTACGGAAATACTAAGGAAATAACGAAAGCAAAAAATAAAAACTACAAATCAAAATCCAAACTCACACTAAGTTATTTAAAGGGTGTTTTTAATAGATGTAGTAATTAAGGTGTGGCAAAAAAAGCATCTTGCTCAGTACATAGAGGCTAACTATTTTATTATTAGGTACTTTATATACGCAAAAAGGAGAGTAGCGATATCTCGCCTTGTTTCTGAAATTTGTAATGTCTTAAAAGTACCACGTATGGTAGGTACACCTATTGAATTCGTAAATAAATTCCCAATTTGTTATAATAGAGAAAATAGAGCAAACTTTTTTTGAACCCTTTCAATTTGTGCCGTATGTACTGCGTACAAGAGAGACTAGATAACGAAAGAATATTCCAGTATACTTCTAAGATACCTATACGTAGTACAATAGAATTATTTCTAAAACTACGAGCGTTTCGAATAATAAAACCCAACTTTATACGCTTTATTTACAATATCAGTTATACGTAAATCAAAACTCAATTTGCTTCGAAATATGACTCCCAGGTCCTTAACGGTATCTTTTTTGACTAAAAAATCGACATTCATGGTGTATTCAAAGTTTGTTAATTAATTCTTCTGACTGTAACAACTATGAAAAATTATTCTATATTTCGAATAAGTTTATATAGGAAATATTTTTTTTTATTTTCACCCCTTTTCCACTATTTACAAACGCCTATGTAAGCAAGTCAAAGCTATAAATAACTAGTCAAGATTTCTGCTATGGTTACGAAATATGTTATAAGTTTTTAGCCTCTTTTAACACTATTTTCGAACGAAAGTGTGATCTAATTTGTTGATGGTTTATGTGTTAGGTTATACTCTATTAAACCAATGCAAAATTATTCAATATTTCGGATAAGTTTAAGTTTTAAACATTTTAAAACCTCTTGCCTACGATGAATGTTTCCTTAAAGTTAATTAGCACCTAGACATAGTATTTTTGTACCATAAGTTTGGTTGAAATATGTTTAGTGGTTTTTTAGTTATCGTGGATACAGACAGACGACAGACAGACATTTTTATAAAACTACTTATTTAGGTACACCGAGTGTATCACCGGGAAGGGATTCAATCGATTATGGAGAAACTACACGGGGGATCAACCTGGAAATCTGGTGTCGTACTTAGGTCGATGGGACCAATTCGGCTAAAATGTTTTCAAGGATATAGTGCTTCCGGTTATACCGGAAATGGGTGTCAACTTCCTTATTTCAAATACGACCCTACATAAATTATATTTTTTTTGGATTCTCCTTGTAATTCTAAAGATATTTCATGTATAATATGTTACACCTATCTCCAGCCGTTTTCGAAATATTTGAACTTTTCAGATTTTTCCTCAGTGTAGTTTCTCCACAATCGATCGAACCCCTTCCCGGTGGGACACCCGGTATAATAACAGAAAGCTCATCATATTTCCTGTGAAATTACAAAAAAAAAACTTTTCATGAAACTAAGATATGCAGAGCCAATAAATGCGTTTACGTTTTATAGAAAGCTGATCTCGCTGTTGGTTCAATGACTATTAACTATGCCAGAGAGAGTGTTATCGATTTCACAAAGCCCTTTATGAATTTAGGCATCAGCATTTTGTTTAAGGTAAGGATTATAAATCAATATTATGTTAATTTAGTTTATTTTTTTTCCAATTCTTTTATTTTTTCTATTATGAATATTTTACAAGAATTTATTGAAAATAATTAACTGTTAATATTGAAATAAAAAATCCGAAAATGTATTCAAAAACTTTTCTATGTTTATCATAGTTTTTGACTCTCGAAGGGTTGATGATGAAATCTTTCCCTATCAGAATTGTCTTTTCATACATTTCTAAGTGCAGAAAACCTTTTTTATTCCAATATTATTATTTGCTTGACTGTGTTAATGGACTACTACGTGAAAACTATTAATATTGTTTTTTCAATTTAATTTTTCTTGGGGTGTTCGGTTCTTATAAAAAACACAATTTTTTTATTACAAAACTTTTTTTAAACAAATATATCCACATCAAAAATAACCAACAATTTTATTAACCTGAAGAAGTTACTAATTAGTCACAAAACGTCGTTATTCATTTTATTTAAGTAATTTGACGAAAATAAAAAATGGATAGGTATTGTTTTTGTTTAAAAAAAGTTTTGTAATAAAAAAAGATTTTTTTTATAAGAATGAAACTCCAAGTAAAATGAAATTGAAAAAATTAGGATTACTCTTTAAGAATAGGCAAAGAAAATATATATTAATATTTTTTATAAACTAAAATTGTAAAAAAAACGTCATTTACTTTGTAGCAAAATTTCAATGATTTCTAAAACAATTTATTTAGCCATAGGCGTAACCAGTATGTACTAATTGGGGGATGCTACGACGAATAAATCCCCACACTGGGCCTAGAATAGCCTCAAGCTTAATAACATTATTTCTGAAATACTACTAATAAGAATTTTTCGTTTTGTTTTCTTGAACCTTGGTTTTCAATTTTAATTCCTTTTTTTTAACTCTTTTTGGGTAATTATGTTCGAATTTTTGAAATGAAGATTCCTTAATTCATATCTGTAAATAATTGGTTTAGCCAAACCAATTAAAATTTGTCCTTTATTTTTTTAACTCTATCATTCGACGTTTCGACAATGGTTATTGTCTTCTTCATGGATCATATTTTACTATTTCCTAATATCTTGTTTCTAACCCTACAACATCGTCGGAATTTTCGTTTTGTTGTTGTTGTAGGGTTAGAAAGAAGAAATAGTAAAATATGATCCATGAAGAAGACAATAACCATTGTCGAAACGTCGAAGGATAGAGTTAAAAAAATAAAGGACAAATTTTAATTGGTTTGACTAAACCAATTATTTGATAGGTGACATTAGAGAAAAATCAAATTGTTTCTCCAAATTTAAAATTAGTAAGTCTCAATACCACTTAAACAGATTTAAAACATTAAGGACGCAAATAAAAATAAAAATTAAAACCTGCTACAAGGAATACATTGGCAGAGTTCAGGAGACGATCAAGACTGACCCCAAAGAGCTATTTCGATACATACAAGGCAAGAAGCGTAGGTCGCGTATACCCGGAACATTAGTCGATGCGGAGGGGCAAGAGATATGTGACGCGATTGTCATACTTACGCCTTTTGCCACTTTCTTTCAGAGTGTTTACGTGGATTCAACTGGGGATGACTGTCTGGACTCATTTGATGGTTTGGACTTGATTTCGGTAGGTTCTTTAAGTGAGGATGACATAATGATGGGACTGAAAAAACTGAAACCGAAGTTGACTGCGGGGGTGGATGACGTTCCGGCGTTTATAACCAGTGGGGCACCCCAGGGGAGCAATTTGGCGCCTCTATTATTTTCAATATTTATAAACGATATTGGTTCTGATATTTCTAGCAATTATTTGCTGATGATATGAAGTTGTATCGAATTATTTCCAATTCGGATGATTATTCATGCTTGCAGAGAGATGCAAATCTTTTGCATCGTTGGTGTATGCAAAATAAACTATATCTGAATGTTAACAAATGCAAAACTATAACTTTCACTAGGCGTGCTCATCCTATAGTGCATGACTACCGTATGAATGGAAGAATTTTAGAGAGTTGTTCAGTTATTAGGGACCTTGGTGTTTTCGTCGACAGCGATTTAAATTTTAATCAGCATATCTCTGAAATTACTATGAATGCATTGAGAATGCTGGGTTTTATAATCAGATCCACAAAAAATTTTACTAATACCAAATGTCTCTTAACTCTTTATAATTCTATGGTGCGCTCTAGGCTTGAGTATGCTTCTTTGGTCTGGTCACCAATATATGATATGCACATGAATAGAGTTGAGAGTGTTCAGAGAAAATTTTTAAAAGTCCTGGCATTTAGGATTGATGGCCGTTTTCCACCGCGCGGTCTAGATCACCAACTTTTACTGGACCGATTTGACTTTTAGTCGCTTTCGAAACGTCGTATCTTTGCATCGCAGGTGTTTCTATTCAAATTAATTAATGGTATTTTGGACTGCCCGCGCTTGCTTCAACAGATCCCGTGCTATCGCTCCAGACATCCTAAACTATTTTATATACCTCAGTTTCGTACTAACTACGAATCGAGAACACCTTTATGGCGTGCCTGCAGTGATTTCAATTCTCTGGGAATTGAAAATATTAATTTTTTTGATGTGAAGATCGATACTCTTAAGTCGCTCTATCACAACCTGCGGTCTTAGCTAATTGTTTTTATGGAGCTGTGTCTGTGTGCTGGTCATTGGTTGCGCTCGGTAATGATTCACAACTCACGTTGTGCATTTTATGTTATTTCTTTCTTATAAATAGTATTAGAGAATATGTAATTGTATAATTTGCTTGTGTATTATATCATGTTTTGTCTTGTAATTGGGTTTTTTCGACCTGTTAGACAATAAAGTGTATTTATTTATTTACAAATATGAATTAAGGAATCTTTATTTCAAAAATTCGAACCTAATTACCCAAAAAAGTAATTAAAACTAATAAGGATAATTATACTTCATTTCTAACATAATTAAAACATTTTTTTTTCGATAATGGGAAAGGAACCACTAACCTGGTTACGCAAATGGCTATACAGTTGTATCTGATTTTAATTTTGGTTTGATTTAATTTTTATTTCTCTTTCTTTTAATGATAGAAAAATGTTCCCATATCACTTGAATATCTTTTGGAACTGTTGATTATAGCAAACCTGTTCATAATCCACTCGAAAATTATAGAGAACACATTCTGTGTTTGTACAGGTGTCGCGAATTCGATAATTTTGCACCGTATCTTGAAAAGTAAACCAGACAAACTATCAAGTTTTAAAGTCTTGCCCTATGCTAAACCAGCTCTAACAAAAATGTTTCTGTTCGTGTTGTCAAGGAGAACGATGTCAGGCTTATTTGGTGTTCCAAGCCTCAGCCTATATAACGGGCAGTTCCAGGATTCGCCTCATTTTTAATGACGGACGGAAGATCTTCAGAAGCATACTGCAGCACCGAGGTTTCTTCAATACCCTACGTGCATTATGGTGATTAACTTAACTAAATATTGCCGATGGCAAGTCCTTTATTGAATCGTAAGGACCTCAAACCCATAATGAAACACTTTGTCTTTCGCCCGTTGGATCTTGTGAAGCCTGCTGACCTCTCATATCTTCCTCTAAAGGCTTTCAGCGACTCCCTTTTTAGAAAAAGATCATCCTCGCTCACTCTAGCGCTCTATGATTTTGTATGGGAGTGTATTACAGAGCAACTGTACCTATTAAATAACTGTAAACGACAAACGAATTGATTGAAACTTTCCGAACTAAAATGGTCGTAATATATTGCGAAAAATACATTTGGGTGATCCTCCTATTCCATCGCTGTTCAGCCCTGCTTCAGAATCCAGCTTTTCTTGAATGCGGGTCTATTCTAGACCTTGTACTACCCTCCCCCCTAGCTGTGCGATATTGCAGCTTCGCCAATGCTTTTGTCTCTCCTTTGTCCAAAAACAGTATAAGTTAAGGACTGTTAAAAATGTCTAAAAGATCTTGGGCGGAAAAGACTTTTCTTGTTCGTGTGCACAGCTACCAACTAAGTGATTTGTGAAAAATCTGGATAATTTTTTGTGCTTTGATGTTTAAGTTTAATTATTTTTTTCCTGAAGGATTTGCGTTATACGATTAGTACTGCCGCTTAGCAGTAGGAAGTTTATTAAAATAATTGTTAATCATATGGATCTTAATTTAAAAAAATAATAAATTTTAGCAGATGGGGATATTTTTATATTCATTTACAAATTTACTTTCTTCTATTTACTTATTTTTTCCTTTTTAATTTTAATAAACTTCCTTCTGATGCAGGTGCCCACGGACAAGGCATCAGCATTTTTCACATTTTTCAATCCACTGGGCTTACAAATATGGCTATCAACCGTTGGTGCGTATTTCATGGCAACATTTACCATATATTCGTTGGGTCAATTCACGCCCTATGAACGCGTCCAATCTACCCCATGGCGACCTGTTGATGAACTCACTGTATCCAATTGCTTCTGGTTTGCGGCCGGTGTGTTTCTGAAGCAGACATCGGGCGTATGCCCTCAGGTTAGACAGAATATAGATGAAAACTTTATTTTGTTTTTAACTTTAGGTTAACTGCGTAATCAAAAGTTCCAAAATATATTTATTAAAACATTTTTCTTTATTCAGGTCCAAACGAAACAGAGGATTGTCCGAGTATGATTTCGGAAAAATTCTTGGACACGTCGATTTTGTGTATGAGGAGGGCATTTTTTTGGTAAAACTGAAATTACTATAGTACGTCCGCCCTTCGAGGATTGAGTATCACCCCCATAATTTAACTTATAGAAAAGTAGATCGAATGTTACCTTAATTTAAAGGCGTCTTTTGATATATTTCAAATTGATCGATTCGTTTAGGAATTTCATACAAATTATCTCCTTTGATTTTGATTCAAGAGCGACTTTACTTCCTTTTTACAATTTAGTAGTACTTTTTCTACAAAAGAGTTTGATACTAACCTAAAAAATTATCACAGTATTTCTTCGATCATGACTGCGCTGCGATAACCAAGAACGCCTTTTCAATGAACCCATGCGATGAGGGACGACCTGTTATCTGATGCCTTATCAAAGAGTTGAAAACGGGTGCGAATTGACCTTTTTACGTAGAATGCAGTGGCGAATTTAGAATTGTCTCAATGTCTGGATGAAGTTCCGTTGGCCAACTTCAATAACATATTACTGCAACAAGACGGGACGCATTTATACATTCCATACATGTATACGGCACCTAGCTTAATCCCATTGGTCCGATTTAAAATTTAAGCCAATAAACGTCAAGTGCTATAAGCACGTACGGTATGTAATAATTTTTGCAGCAGAAAATTTTGTAAAGACAAGACTTGCATCGCGAGTTAGGCGGCAAATAATTTTTAAAACTATATTTTAAAGTAAGTGACAGTATTTTGACATATGTTCAAAAGGGTGCGATTATGCTGTAATCCAAGTTTCGTTGAACAAAGAAAATATAGATTTTAGAGCAAAAACGTAAATATGATTATTAGATGTTTTTTTTTAGTCTTTTCTTGGCAGGTTCTCCATTTGCTGGACAACCGACCGGCCTTTTTTTGCTTCCTCTTGTTATTCCAACATTTCTTCTATTTAAAGCTGTAGGCTGAACTTTAATGGTGGAATTTTGCCTATCTCGCTGGTGGCACGAACTTCCCGCAGTACACAAAAAATGGTTGAAGTAGAAGTGCCAAATTCGCAATTTTTAGAAAGCAATAGATCAACAACATTCTGAAATTTGAGGGAATTCTCAGCACTTGAGGCCATTTCAGTTCTATCTGAGAGTTTTTCTACATCTTCATTATTAATGGCATTTGTGGGCACTAAATTATTTTGTGGTGATATAAATTCATCACTTTCAGTTACAATGCCACAGTTCGTTGATGGTTCTGAGACGACGGGTTCGTAGAATGATAACGGCTGGACATTATCACCTAGCTAGCTTAGCAATAGATACGCCTATCTATTGCTAAGCTAGCTAGGTGATAATGTCCAGCCGTTATCATTCTACGAACCCGTCGTCTCAGAACCATCAACGAACTGTGGCATTGTAACTGAAAGTGATGAATTTATATCACGCACGCCTGCTTCCGCAGAAGCTGCAGGCGCGTTGGTACAAGACACCCGTAAAAATTTAAAACAGCACTTTGATGTTTGCAGAACCTTCCTAGTCTGCCTTCTTCGCAACTGCAAAAGCCTGCCTGGAAATCTACGTCATAAAATGTTCCATTATTTTTACTGCTTTTTACGCATTGTATCTCAGAATCAAAGAATTCTCTCTGCAAATTTTGTTTATGCCATTGACAGTTTGACAAAAATGTCGGATGGTATTGCGAAAACGGAAATCTTCTATCTTCACCAGTAACCGAGAAACCCGGCGATTACAACGAAATTGGGACACCATGTATTGGGTCTGCCAGATAACTTTTTTTTTTTTTGAAAATGCTATAAAAGAAAAACTGCTGAATATTTTCTCAAATTTCTTTTTTTATTTGAAAGTACAATCCTTCCGGTTAATAATGACAAATAATTTCATTCAAATGGCTGCCTCGGCTGGCCATGCAGTAGCCTACACGATCGGTCCAATTTTTAAGCACATTATCGATTGTGTGCAGCTGTATTTCACCAATGGCTTCACGAATATTGTCCTTTAAAGCGTCAATTGTCTCTGGCTTGTCGGCGTAACACTTATCTTTGACAACACCCCACAAATAATAGTCCAACGGTGTCAAATCGCAGCTCCGAGGTGGCCAAACGACATCAGCTCTGCGGCTGATAATGCGATCTTCAAAAACAGGGCGCAAAACATCGAGTGTAGCTTCGGCTGTGTGGCACGTAGCGTCGTCTTGTTGAAACCAAATGTTGCCAATATCCTCCTCTTCAATTTTTGTGAACAAAAATTCGTTCAACAACAATTATGCCTCCGGACCAAAATCCGCACCAAACAGTGACTCGTTTTGGGTGCATCGGCTTTTCAATGTATGCGTGCGGATTTTCTGTGCCCCAAATGCGACAATTTTGCTTGTTTACATACCCGCCAAGATCAAAATGAGCTTCATCTGAAAAGATGATTTTTTTGGCAAAATAGGCATCATCTGTAAGTCGATCGCAGGCCCACTGAGCGAAGCGAAAACGCATTGGATGGTCAGTTGGCTTCAACTCCTGAACCAATTGGACTTTGTATGGCGTCATACCAAGGTTTTTATGCAAAATTCGTCTCAATGATGTCTCCGAAATGTTCAATTGTTGAGACCGACGGTGAATTGATGTTGATGGCGCCTCACGCACACTTTCTGCCACAGCAGCAATATTCTTGGGTGTACGCACTGTTTTTGGCTTTTCACGCTTTGGTTTATCGATGAGGATGCCAGTTTCTTTCACTTTTTTTACGAGATAACGAACATACGGAGCTGACGGTGCTTCTCTTCTTACAAAATCCGTACGCAATTTTCGCACACATTCTGCAACATTACCATGATTTTCAAAGTAATGACGAACCTTATAAGAATGTGATAGTTTTTTAGGTTAGGTTAGTATCGAATTCTGTTGCAGAAAAAGTATTAAATTTTAAAAAGGAAGTAAGGTCGCTCTGGGATCAAAATCGTGGGTGCTACACTATGAATAATATATATGAAATTCCTGAATGAATCGATCAATTATATATTATATCTTCTCTAGTAACCAAGATACCCGGCGATTACAACGAAATTGGGACACACTGTACAACAATTGCGGGACTGTTTTTCATCTCTGCGGAGATGGAGTTTACGTTAGGAGACCCGCGACTGGCAGAGGTAACTGTACCAACAACGGATCGGACTTTGGAGGGGGCCTCCCTTAAGTAAAAAGATGATATGTAAAACAGTAAACAAATCGACCAATTATTGGACAAAAAACACAATGTTTGTAAACAGAATCAACGACCTAATTTCCCTATTTAAATTCTGGGGCTGACACATCGCAAACAAAATCGTAGTGCCAAGAATTTTTTCGAAAACGTGAACGCCTCTGTTTCGTTTCCATTGTGCTACCCTGAATACGCTGTTATGTTCTTATGTTTCAATAATGTTATTTCCCTGAAGGTACCTACAACTCCCCAAACTCGACTATTTTCTTTCATGAATCCGTTAGCCGCTGATATATGGATGTACGTCTTCTCCGCCTATGTATTGGTATCAGCAACTATGTTTGTTGTTGCCAGATTCTCGCCATACGAATGGCAGAATCCACATCCGTGTGATTTGGAAAATGAATTGTTGAACAATCAGTTTTCAATGGCGAATTCGTTTTGGTTCACTATTGGCACTCTAATGCAACAAGGATCTGATCTCAATCCCAAGGTATTTTTATTGCTTATTTTTGGTATTTTTTATGACATACTATAGCGTTATTTCTACATCCCCTGTGCTGCACACCCTCTGTATACTGAGCTCCTTACATTTTCTCCGACATTACATGATTGATGGTTGAATCTGATGCTATGTGTGAGTGTGTACTTGATTTGCTTGAGACAGCAGCAGCAGACTTCTGGTTTAGGTGCATTATACTTACTACACACATCATATGATAATATAGAACATCCTTATAACTCTATATTCCACTTATATCCACAGAGCTATTCTCCCTTTTCTGCTGGAGTTGCTTAACAACTTCAGATTTAGTTTGAATTGGGAAATAAATGATGGTTACACGACGTGACATGAAAGTAAGTGCCTAATACATTTTGAAATGGTCATTGAATTTTTCTTGCCTGAGTAGACGACGTACGAGGGAGTGTTTTTAATTCCACGGAATGGTGGAGATGGAAATTAGTCATGACATGATATATGATTGAACTATCTTCAATTAAGCAACTCAATCAGGAAGAAAAGTAAAGACATGGAGAAAATCGAACAACGCGCGGTTATAAAGTTATTGCCTAGGCAGGGAAAGTCTGTTCGGGGAATCCCTTCCAATGGTTTATTCTCGGGTTTATTTAAGCGTTACAATATTATAAGCCCCGAACGATTATTATTTGGTGCGAAAAGTGGAAAAAGGACTTTATAGGAATAAATTCAGAAGTGATCAAGAAGTGAAGGAAGCAATTTTGGCTGTACAGGGTGTCCTATGGTGGCAACCCATTAGATTATTTCAGAAACTACTTCAAATTGAATTTTGAAAATTTTAGTGTCTATATTGTCAAATATGCTCTACTCAAATACTATAATAGCAACGGCATAGCACTTCCGGTTACCGGAAGTTGATGGCAACTTTGTTATTTTAAATAGAACACCCTATATATTATTACATTTTTGGATTCTAAATAAGATTTCAGACATATTTCATGTATCATGCCCTATACCTAACGTCAGTCGTTTTTGACTTCTATCAAGATTTATGTCAAAATTGACAATTTAGGGCTCCATAAGAATTCCGTTTTTTCCTTGTAAATCAGTATTTAATAATTATTTTGCAGGTATTTTCTTATCAGGTGGGATCTTCTTTTTCGAATTGACAAGACATTTTCTGATTAGTTTATACAGGGTGGTCAAAAAATTATATTAAAAACGGTTCAAGAAAAACAGTTGAAAGTCAATTTTTTCAAATGGAATGGGTATATTATTATTATTTTATCTTCCTTAGCATTAAAAAATATTGCAATTTTGTTATAGGTTATCATTTTCTAAAATGCATAGTTTTCGAAATATCGTCATTTTAAATTTTTGTAAATTGTACTCGATTTATATAACGTAATGTATAATAATACTAATAAATCTTTATTGCGCCATTAGGTAATACATTAAAATTACATTGGTTTCATCAATATAAAATAAAATAAATAACAAAATACACATATAAAATTGTAACACAAAAAAAAAACACAAATCCAAATAACAATATACATTATTCATTCGAAAGAAGTAGTCCATATTGAAGTGGAGTAGAATCGTTAAATATTCTTGAAATAAAAGTCGACCGCCACACAAAAAATTTAATAAATATCCTCAACAAATTACATTTGTCACCATACATGTTTCGCAGCTCCGGGCCGCATCATCAGTGGTTATATGAGATTCTTACGAAAAGCTATGTTATACTAGTTAGTACATATTATTTTTGGGAATTTATTTATTAACTCTAGAAGTAAGATTGTATATATTATTTTCAATTGCACCAAAATGATTTTAACTTTTAAACTTACCATTGTGTGAAAAAATTGTATTCTCTCAAGTCATAAAATAAAAAGTTTTTTGAAATTAAGTTTGTGTTACTAAACATTTAAAAATAAAATAATCGATGAGTAGAACCTTTGGCGTAGAACACTAAACTGACAATCGTTTTACCACTTCACCAAAACACGTGTTTTGGTGAAGTGGTAAAACGATTGTCAGTTTAATTTAAAAATAAAACTAAAAAATCTAAAACTCAAATTATTTCTAATGTAAGTTTCATGCTATATTTCTTTTTGTAAATCATCGAAGATTAAATTTCTCTTCGATAATATTGTTAGGTTCTTAATTGACTGCATGTTCACACGACAATGGCGTTTTAAAATTCTCAAAAAATAGATTTTGTATAATATGTAGGATAGATGCAATTGTGATGTTGTATTTTAGAATTCTAATAAATATATTAACAATGATATTGTGGTGACATCTATTTCCTAGATCACATGTACGGAAGTGATATTGGCTCTAGGCCACAAGCTTCTCAATTACCTTCGACACAGTGCTTATTAAAGCAATTGGCCTATAATTTGCGATGGCTTTCTGGGCACCCTTTTTATGTAATGGGATGATAACGGACCTTGCAACAAAGCTGAATTATGTTTCAAATTTCAAGAAATAGGTATAGAAATTGAAATACAATAAGGCAAAGAATATAATTACAAATCGTCCAAACATTCACAAAGTAAAATATGTAAATATCAGCACAGTACTGTATAAAAATGCAAATATAATAGAACAGAAAAATAATACATCATTAAAATCAATATCAAATCAAATGTGGAATTTCGTTTCGTTCTAATATTTGAACTTACTCAGGGCTCGTTAACAGTACTTAAGAATATAGGTAGGTATTTAGCTAGCCCTGAGGAAGTTCGAATATTTCGACGAAACGTAGGAAAAGTTAAACATTGATTTTTTATATTGCGTCCTACATCCTGTGGAAATTTAAGTTTTAAAACTGACAAACTTTTGATATTGAAATAGTTTTATATAATTTGTTCGCACCAAAAAAAAATGAGTGTCTAAAAGACAGTGGCGTATCTAGGAGTGTTCCGGGAACACCCCCGACGATGCCCAGAGTTCCCTAATGTCATAATAAAGGCACAGGCCGGACGTTGGGTTAACACGCCACTGGTTGAAGGTTTCAAACAGGGGTGCAAAATACTCAAAAAAAAAACTACCATAACTATTAGGTACATTTTTTGAGAATACACAAAGAGTTTGGTCTTGTCGAAAGCTACTTCCCCTTTTTTCTTCCATTGTTTCTCCTATATCTTGTTATAAAGTTTTTGTAATACACAAGATTCTTTTTTTCAGGTCTTTTTTGCCAATCTCAACTCTATTTAATTCTAGTTCTTCTGGGTTTATATTTGAACAATGAACTCCTAATTTCTTTACAATGCCAAATTATTTCAAATGTGTCATAGCAGTCGTCATCAATGATTGTATCTTTCTTTATTCAATAGTTCAATGTTTTTTAGTCCAAACTTCCTCGGATAATGTTTGGATTCTTATTTCTAGGCTAGAACTTTTGATTGCGCAGTGAGCTTCAAGTTGTTTTTCATAAAAAACATTGTTTGTTTCACTCTCTAAAGATTAGTTTCGACTAGATTAATTTCAGTGAGATTTAATTTACTTAGGCAACGTCGACAAGAATCGTGGGTGGCATTTGGTGGTTCTTCACCTTGATCATAATCTCGTCGTATACAGCAAATCTAGCGGCATTTCTTACCGTAGAGAGAATGATCACGCCAATTGAAAATGCTGAAGATTTGGCGGGGCAAACTGAGATACCGTATGGGACATTGGAAAGTGGTTCTACGATGACTTTCTTTAGGGTAAGTAAGATTTTTGAAGGTCGATGTAGGCAGTGCTTTAAAACCACAAAATGTTTGATACATTTTAAAACTATATTTGATGTCAAAATTATTATTATTATTATTAGTTCAGACAGTAAGCGGTGAATCCGATGAGACTGTCGCCCGATTTGTAAAAGATAAAATATAAAACATAAAACTTAAAACATAAAACTCGGCTCAGTGTATAAAAAACACGACGATTTACTATAACGAGTAGTGGACCATGCAGCTGCCCCGATCTTTAAGCGTAATGTCCAGTCTGTTCTTAAAACTATTCGCTGTTGGCGCTGATACAACCTCCTCCGACATATCATTCCACGCATATACCACTCTATTTGATAGAAAGTTTCTTCGAGCGAGCTTGGCGCATCTTTCTTTGCACAATTTCTTGCTGTTACCACGTAGGCTCGGATTTCTATTAAGATGAAAGAGATCCAAGTTTATTGTGTAATGTCCGCTAAGAACCTAATACGTCTGTATCAAGTCGCCACGACGACGCCTTTCTTGAAGCGTTGTTAAGTTCAAAGCTCTTAGCCGATCTTCATATGGCAGGTGGCACAGCGCTTGGTAAATCTTCTCTGAACTCTCTCCAAAGCCTCAATATCCTTAACAAAATAAGGAGACCATACACTATTGGCATATTCCAGGCTCGGCCTGACAAACGACTTGTACAGCTTCAGAACCATGTCATTGGACCTTGATCTAAATGCTTTCTGGATCAAATACCACAATTTGTTGGCCTTCTTCACTACCGCCGAGACATGGATTTCCCATTTTAAATCATTGGTAACAATCACGCCGAGATCCTTTTGCTGGAGAGTTGGTCTTAATTCGTGTCCACCAAGGGTGTAGGATATTTCGGGGTTATTTGGTCCCAAATGGAGGACTGTACATTTATCCAAATTCAAACTCATCAGCCAAGTTGATGACCAAGTCAACACTCTGTTGAGATCGGTCATCAGCAAAGAAACTTGCATTTGCATTTATATTTCCCGTCAGATCCGATATTAAACCAGGAACAACAGCGGGCCCAACACCGAATCCTGAGGCACCCCGCTGTGGACCGGCAGTCTACGCGAAATCGAACCATTCGCCCTAACCCGGAAACTTCTTCCTTTAAGGAAACCCTCAATCCATCGCAGGAGTTCTCCGCGAATACCATAATGTTCCAGCTTCAATAGCAGACGAGCGAATGGCACCATATCAAATGCCTTCTCAAAGTCCAGGTACACCACATCAGTAGGCTGACCATCATCGTTCTGTTTGGTCCACAAGTTAAGACATTCCAGCAGATTTGACTCCACTGATCTTCGCGGCATAAATCCATGTTGTTGGTTAGGAATAACGTTTGACTGCAGTAAAAATGGAGTCATTGCCTTCGTAATAATTTTTTCCATGCATTTAACAGGGCACAAGTCAAACTAATTGGTCTATAATTTTCAGCATTGTATTTAAGAGAGATCAGTTTATGGCAAGGTAAAAATTTTGAGTAGCAGTATCTATTTTTAAAGCTATAATCAAATTCTGTTGTGGTTGAGGTATTCGGTATAAACTGACTTCTGAAAGACTCGTATGATCTTTCTTATAAAACCTTATTGTTCCTCAGCAGAAGTACCTACTGGATCCTGCATAGAGGTTGTTACAAAGTGCGGATTATTGCTGGTTTACTGATGGTTCAAAAACAAACTCTGGTACAAGTGCAGAGTCATGACAAAAATTTCACAACGTCTGGGTCCCTACGCAAATTCATTGATCTGTTTGTGCAGGTGAATGACCATGAGCACTATGCGTCAAAGATAAACAAAAATTTCTCTGATCAACAAGCAACCATACATAGTCTAACCTCATCAAGATTGACATAAAACGACTTTAAGGGCCCTAAAAATCCTAAGTTCACAACTCGAAGGCAATCAGAGAGCGGATTAGGTGGATTCCTCGCGAAGGACTGACCCTGAGAATGTACATAAAATGAGGTAGTTGACAAAACACCGTCACGGTTCAGGTTTTTATTTATTTATTTATTTATTGTCATTACATGTCATTACCAAAAAAGGTTTACACAAGTCATATTAAATATTAAAATATTACAGTACACAACATAAAAACATAGAAATGTATATAACTTAATCAAAACAGAAAGTCAGTGCTGAGGAATTCATCAATGGAGTAAAAAGCTTGGTCAATTAAGTAGTTTTTCAATATATTTTTGAACATTGCAAGGCTCAGTGTTTTCAAACTATCTGGCAAATGATTATAGCATGTGGGACCATAATAATTCACAGAATTTCTGCTTCTACCCAACCTCATATATTCAGGAAGAATGTCCTTTTTGTTTCTGGTATTGTGGTTGTGAACTTCATCATGCCTTATGTACAGATTGTAATTATTTTCCACATACATAATTGAATTGTAGATATAGAGACACGGGAGTGTAATTATTTTACACCCTTTAAATTTAGGTCTGACATCCTCTCTAAACTTTAAATCTGTCATTATTCGCAACACTCGTCTTTGGATTGCGAATACCCGACTAGCATGACAAGAGTGTCCCCAAATTGACAAAGCATATGAAGCCACACTGTGAAAAAGGCCATAATATGCTGATTTCAAAACATTAAAAGAGACTTCACCCTTCAAGCTTCGCAACATGAACACAACCTTAGACAACTTGGCAATGGTAACCTCGACATGACCCGCCCAGGTTAGCCTTTGGTCCAAAGTGACACCCAAAAACTTTACCAGACCATCAGAAACAGCAACATCCGTCTCACGTAATATTTTAGTAGCTGTTTTATTGGCATTCATACAGAGTTTGTTAGCTGCAAACCAGTTTTTGCTTCTGCTCTGTTACGACTTGTGCCTACAGATATTGACTGATTTTTTTAACAAGATCCTGAGGCTATAGTGAAACTGGAGATCTTTACGAACGAACAAAAACAAAAAAGTTTTAGTGTGATTTTTTGGGCCTAATGCCTAAATTTTACCACACGCCACTGACTAGAATTGATTTTTGCTAGAATTAAATGAATGAATACTTTCGGAAAACACACTCTTACTTTGAATATCATCCATTTTACTGATTCCTGTTTGCTTTTTGACGCAAATTCATTAAGACGTTTTCGTTATGTTCAGGATTCCATGATTGAAACGTATAAGAAAATGTGGCGCTTCATGGAAAACCGCAAACCGTCCGTGTTCGTTCCCACATACGAGGAGGGCATTAAGCGGGTGTTGGACGGAAATTACGCATTCCTTATGGAATCAACCATGTTGGATTATATTGTACAGAGGGACTGTAATTTGACGCAAATCGGTGGATTGTTAGATAGCAAAGGGTATGGAATTGCCACTCCAATGGGGAGTCCGTGGCGGGATAAAATTTCACTGGCTATATTAGAGTTACAGGTAAGAAGAAGAGGGACTTTATCTCTAACATGCATTGTAAACTACCTTTTTTTTGTTTTTGTTATAAGGAGAAAGGTGAGATTCAAATGTTGTACGACAAATGGTGGAAGAATACTGGAGAGACATGCACGCGAAACGACAAAAGCAAAGAATCAAAAGCGAATTCACTCGGTGTGGACAACATCGGTGGTGTGTTTGTCGTGCTTTTAGGCGGATTAGCGTTTGCGGTAGTCATTGCCATCGTTGAATTCTGTTACAATGCGAAAAAAACTGCCATTACGGAAAAGGTAACGTATCTACAATGTAGACACACTTTATATTATGACAAGGGGATAACTTTAAAATTCAAAATAACTCCATTAGAACCTCATGAACCTTCTATATTGTAATCTGAAGTTAATACTTAAAGTCTTAACTATAAATTAAGGCACTCAACTTCGTACTTCATAACGTCAGTTCGATCTCACTGATGTTTGGAAATTTGTCAGAACATTTTTAGAACAAAACAAAGGGATAACTTTAAAATTCAGGATAACTCTATTGGAACTTCATGAACCTGCTAGATTATAATCTGAAGTTAATACTTAGAGTCTTAACTATAAATCAAACCACTCAATCTCGTACTTCAATAACCTCAGTTCGATCTCACTAATGTTTGGATATTTGTCAGAACAATTTTAGAAAAAAATAGTGTTTAATCAGTATAACTTAGTGGAAAGGAACACACAACAAAATTATGAACATTATTTAAAATTGATACGTTACATAGTAGCTTAGCTAAGGTCGAAACATGTTTATAATTTTTAATTAAACAATTTGGTGGATGTGACTGAGTTTTATTCCAAGGAATCAAATTTTTGTTTAAGAACTGAAGCCTTGCTAATGAAGAAAAAAAATATTTCAAATCATAATTGGTTTTTGGGGCTCCGCTAGATTTGCACGCCTAAGTTTTTTTTGATTTTTCTTTAAAAACTTAAATGGAATGTTACAAATATTTTATCAAAAATGAAAAGTAAATTGAATTTGCAACAAAAAAATCTAAAACCACACATCAAAATCTTTATTCGTTTCAGAGTTATGGCTAAAAGAATGTTGTTCACCAAAAATTTTTTTGGATAATTTTAAATAACAGCTAAAAATACTGAAAACTTGTTTAAACCATTACATGTGACATACCACCTATTTTTGAATTGAAAATAGCTTTAAATTTAACAATAAAAAATCCAGGAAGTTGATGATGGTTTTTCGAAAACGAAACGTCATAGTGAAAATTCGTAAACGCTATCTTAATCTCCTCAAAAAAGTTACAATGTGAAAGTGCTTTTCATTTTTTTACATCTGTAAAAATAATCTTTACTGTTTTTATTTTTAGAGGTGTAGGTTCGTATAATAATACAATTATCTTAGGAAATAAAAATATTTCATTTTTATTTCCATGTCCAACATTTAGATAACGACGTTTCGTTGCATTATATGCGACTTCTTCAGGTTTATTATTATTTTTTATAAATTATGCTGAAACCAAACAATATAGTTTTACAAATACAAGTTAGTGTAATTATTGTACGTTCTTCAAAAAACCTTTTTGACACAAGTCCATTCATTATTTTTTTTTCCAAAATTGTGTAAATTAAAAACAAATATAAAATTAGACATCATTTTACAAAGGTAACACTCACAAACACGTTAAAATTCATGCAAATAAAATATGTTGTTTATTTCGTCAAATTCTAATCTAAAATCAATCAATCAAATCTAAAAACAAAAACACCTTTATTAAAGCAAACACATCTGGTATACGAAATACCATGTGATGATTGTAATGCAGTCTATATTGGACAAACGAAGCAAAATTTGGATAAAAGACTAAACGGACATAAAACCGCCCTAACTAAACACGCAGAATCCAATAATCACACTTTTAATTTCAACAACACAAAAATACTAGATACTGAACAAAACACAAAAAAAAAGGGAGTTTAAAGAAATGATTTACATAAAAAAAATAAAAATAGTATCAATAATAATAATAATAAATTACTTTATTGGCATGATTTGAGTACAACAACAAAAAAATAATAATTAATATGCATTAATATCTGAGTAATATATATCATAATCTCATACAACGCGGTTAACACACACAACATTTTGGAAAAACCTCGTATACACCATAAAAATTTCCAATATCTATATCCATTAGTACCTACCACTAAACTGCAAAATGTTTATATTATCTACAAAAAAAAATAATACACAAAGGAAGGGAAAAGAAAAAAAAAAGCATACACATACTTCCTTATTAAAATACTCGTATATTTTGGGGTAAAAAATTTGAAAATATCTATAATTTGACGAAATCAACAACATATTTTATTTGCATAAATTTTAACGTGTTTGTGAGTGTTACCTTTGTAAAATGATGTCTAACTTTATATTTGTTTTTAACTTGTATTTGTAAAACTATATTGTATGGTTTCAGCATAATTTATAAAAAATAATAATAAACCTGAAGAAGTCGTAAATAATGCGACGAAACGTCGTTATTTTAATGTTGGACATGGAAATAAAAATGAAATATTTTTATTTCCTAAGATAATTGTATTATTATACGAACCTACATCCCTAAAAATAAAAACAGTAAAGATATACAAGAGGAAGGTTCAAAAATACGAAAATATAGTGTAAAAATAATGTCAACTAAATAAAAACTACAATCGCAAAAAATCCTTTTTTCAAAAATTCTCCAAACCGGCTAAAGTTAGTTTAGTATTGAAAACACCATTTAAAATATATTTAAATTGTACAACTTTTCTCTAATTTAACCGACAGTGTAAATCCTACCGTTTCCAAGATTCCTATGCTATTCCATTCTTATCTTGGAACACAGTGTAGGTATATGCTGAAAAACTTTCTAATTTTAGCCAAACACATTTCGGATCATACGTCCATCATCAGTGCCTTAAGGAACCTTAATTTGAATAAATAAATGTGAGGGTTATACCTATGTTTTGTCGAAATTAGGTTAATTGTTAATGTAAATTAAATTAAATAAAACTTAAACCATAACTACATGAGATTAGTTAATCTTGATTTTTCTCTTTTTCTTTCCCATTCTTAGTTAAAATGTTTTTTAAGTTGGTTTTGTAATAGAGTTCTTTCACAATACAATGGGGATACTTATAAAGTACAAATTTAATTTTATTTCATAATGAGGGCACTTTTAGGGCTATTCAACTTGTTTTAACCCTAGAGAACTCGCGCTAAGAAAATTACGGCAGAACTCGCGTGTGAGCATTTCTCTCACTATTTATTATTGTGTATTTTTTTTATTGTGACGAGACAAAATTAAACTCAAATAATTACGCATCATTTTTAATGAAGTGCTGCATCTTTTTTTTTTGGATTTTCGGTTTTTTCTTCTTGGGCAAAATCCAGCTTGATCTTCTGCCGTTACCCGTTCGGGTTCAGGAATGCCTACCAGTTCTCTACTTCGCTGTCATCTGTTGGATGGCATACATATTAATGAAGCTCGGTGTACTAAGTGTGGTTTCATCAACTGTTTTCATCCTCAGAAACATTTGACGATCTTTCAATAATTTCTGTATTGTCTTTATATATTTCGAAAATACAAACGCCAGAACTCGCGCAATGAAAGAATCACTCACAAACCTGCACTTGATCAACAATTTCATATTATATCGCAGAACACAGTGTACTCAATTTTGAATTTAACTAATCAGGGGGCGCAACGTGAACACAAAGTCAGCTAGAGAGCCAGGTAGGCTCATCCAGTGTGTATATCGTGAAATCTTGCGATTTTAGGCGAAACGTGAGAGAAATGCTCATAGCGCGAGTGCTGCAGAGTTAAATTGAATTTTTACGAAACTTTTCCTTAGCGTTCGCCGAGCGCCCCTCGTCAATCTCTCTGCTCAGAAATGGGTGGCGAATTTTGTTTCGCACTACGTTGTCGTGGCTCCCGCCAACGACCCGCTTTGCGTCGCCAATGCTCCAAGTGTCAACCAACCGTAACGTATGTGCCGTCTCATCTAGATATTCCACCACCGGCCAGACCACCGCCACACATGGTTAATAATAGTAGAGGTTCAACTATCACTGGACCTAGTAATAACGGTGTATAACAAACAAACATTAGAAAATAAATGACTTTTAGTTTTAGAAATAGAGTTTTAGGTATATTATAATGCAAAAGAGTTTTTAGATTTATTCAGTGCATTCTACAGGATATACGAGGTGTCCCAGAATATGTGGACAATCTCCTGGATTCAGAGATAGAATACAAAAAAGTAACAAACTCCTATTTAGTTTGCCAGATTGTAGTTTCGTTTCGAGAAAAATCTATGCGTACGGTCGACTATAGGGACAGTGCAATCTTCTGTTTTTTTTTTATCAGAAAGACAGCATCTGAAATAGTAAATTTCAAAAAAAAAAGTCTGTAAACCCATTGTTTAAGCCAAAAATCAAAATTTACGTCCCATAAAAATCGCACATAATATGTAATTATAACAAACATGGCAACTATGTGGTTTTTGTCAAATTTAAGAACTAAATTCAACGTTGCCAGATTGTAATAAGTAATTGTAAGTTACCAATATATACATTTTTAAAAATAATATAAATATAACTGGATAATTATTACAAGTAAAACGCCACCGTTTAAACATAGACGTTGAATACGCACTTTACCAATCAGAACATCCTCGATCAATGCCCGTTATTGAGCGCACCAGATCAGTGCTTTCCCCTTCTTGTGTTCATTCTAAATTAACCTAACTATACCTACTTTATTCTAAAATTATAAATAAAAAAGTAAAAATAATAATTATAACATCCTAAACTAACCCAACTACCTCCTTTGTTCAAAAACTATAACTGGCAACGTCGCGGTATGGAAGAACAGCGCCAGCCGCTTATATTTGCAATGTAGCAAAGTTCACGCGTTTGCGAAATGAATCTGACCCCTAGTAAGTCAAATCGAAATGGTTGTGTAGAGGCAAGTGGGGGAAACTTACCATAGAATAATGTTTATATATTGGAATAGAACGGACTCTCCCGTGTTGACGAATGTGTCAATATAATTGCGCCATCTATTGGTTTGGAAATAAGCAAAAAAAAACTGCATCTATATAAAAGATAACCGTAATGCGTAGTAGACGAGCTTGGAAGCTCAACCGCTAGAGGTAATAATAATACTTACAACACTTCCCACAAAAACTTAGAAAACAAATTAAGAAATACAAAATTTTAAAAACTAGTACAAAACCATTGTCTAAAGACAATGTCAAAACTATCTTATCTATAACACAAAAGATGATGAGGGGCTCTATTTCAATAAATAAAGCTTCCTTTCTTAAAAAAACCAAAGATTAAAACAATAACAACTTTATTCTACGTTTCTCTCAAAAATATATTTACAACTCTTCTTCTTTTAATATCAATGTCATCTACGTCTATTCGACTTAACTGTCACTAAACACACACTGTTGCCACTACACTCCTTATATTCTATAGTTGACATTAGAGGACCACAATGACAACATTTATTTGTTGCAATTTATTGATTGTTAGTGACATGACAACTACTGTCAAATAAACTCGACGAACGCGCCTCTAGCGGCTTGGAAACAAGCTTTTTGCCAACGCAATTCTACGATTTAAAAAGCGCACTCCATGAAACTGACTGCCTGTTTCCTGTTTGTGTGCTCGCGGCTCGTATTTATACACCCCAGAGCGGTCCCCACTAGTCGGATCTCGGTTCTCCTACCTCTGTGCTCGCGTACACACATGGCGGCTACACCTGCATTGGCATATACACAGACGAAGCGGGGGGTACAAACGGTAATATAGCACAGGTTAGACGGAATTACATCAATCAAATTAAAAAGGAAAATGTAAAACGGAAAACAGAATTACCACTGTAGAATTCAAACGGATAATAAAAGTAACTTCCGTTACAGGGTTTCTTCCAGGAATGTGCATTTCCAAGCTCTAACGATTGTAGCCTTTCCCTACTTTGCGAAGCGTTGAAGTCGCGTGATCTAGAAAGCTAAGCTACTGGACCTCCTCTGCCTGTTTAACGATTTTCAATAGTTGTTCTAGAGGAATTCCAAATAAATTTGTCCAATTCCACAATAGAAACATGTGGAGCCCATAAATGCAAATGGTTTATGAATTGTGTTTTTTCAAGATGTCATCCAAAATAACCTTTTATTTTAAGGGTCATGGTCCACTCTCTCTAAAAATAATATTCTACTGCTTTTATCCTACAGAGGTTAGATAAAAAAAATTGCCCATATTGTGCTAATAAAGCTAGTTGCTCTCTGACAAACTAAATAAGCGAAATAGTTCAAAATGGGTTCATTTTATGGAGATTTACTTAATATCCAACATATAAAAAAATATTTCACAAATTGTAGGAGGGGTTCGTATGAAAAAAATGCATACGAACTTGTTATGTTACTTTTTTGGTACCTACTTAATATTAAAAATCATGTATCATTACTATTTAAACTTGATATACAATTATTGTAACGGATAACCTGAACTATGGTCCAATATCTTTGTTAGTTAAAACTGGTTCAATTACATCGTTATAGCAAAGATTAATGTACACAATAGATAATAGATAGTCAGCGTATATGGCAAATGAAACTCGTTTTTGTTCATCCTCGATACCAGCTACATCTATCAGAAATACAGACAACTCCGATTTTGTAGATGGCGTTATATATATTATTTCGAACTAAATAATCATATGATCATTGTGTTTATTAGTTATAATAAACACAATGATATGATGAAATGGGATGTATTAAAGATTATTATTTATTATTATATTAAATGGAGATTATACTTTTATTTCGATATTGTACTTGTAGTAAATTACACTGTATTTCTTTTATTGACAAATCGGCAACACCACATACATACGCCACATTCTTCTGCTTTTTTTTCTACTCCCCCTACGTATCCTCTCCAGATTAATATAGAATTGCATCAATCTCTCTCTCTCTTTGACAATACAGCATTGCCGGTGCATCTCTGTTGTAAATGATGTAAATAATTGTTATACGTTGCGTTTTGTTTCTGTTATTAATAAACTACAAAACGGTTTATGGCTATGACAATACTGCTTTCTGAGGTGCCCACTAGCATACGAGGCATAGTGGCAGGCGTACTTAGAGATGTTCTGATTTTAATGCATTGGGCTGACCATCAATTGTGTGCATTAATCTTTGGTTATAGTGAGTGATATTCGTCAGTGTTGTGCCAAATTTTGTATAGGTATTACTTGGACTGTTTTTTCCTTTTTGTCGTTAAGATACAATTTATACTCATGTATCTTATCTATACGTAGACTAGTATCTTGGTATACGCAGTTTGGTTTCACTTATTTTAATGTGGTTGTATTTGCGTGTTTTGTAGATAGATTAATAGAGTTTTTATAAAATTATCCGGTAGTTTTATTACTTTTTTTGTTTTTATTTTACACTAGTTCCAATTTCCAAACAAAGTAGAATTTTATCTCTATCACAGCTCAGAGAAATTTAAGGCAAAAGTAATTCTAATTTAATTTGCTGAATCCGTTCACTCGTCGAAGGTTAGAGATCCTAAGAAATTTTAATTATCTTTTTCTTTCTTTGAAAATGAGCATATCTATTTATAGGGAGAATATATTGCTCAAGTGTCAGGTAAAAAAGGTGGAATATAGGGCGCGGCCATTTTGATGTTCTACTACCTGGGAGTCTTAAATTAAAAAGTACATATTGAGCTTACTTTGGAAAGTTATAATAATAATATAATTGGTATAAAACACGTCATGGTATTGTATAATATCACCATAAACTCTACGTATAATATAATAACACAGCTTATAGTGTATTGTGATAATAATATAAAGTATAAGGATTATAATATTATATGGACGATATAACTGGTATATAAATGTCTAATTTTATGTGGGAAAAGCTAATGTTATCACATTTACAAAATATATTATTGAGTATTAAAATTACATAAAATTTGGCAGTAAAAATACAACAATTTTTTCTCTTTAATTTGGCAACAAAACTACATCAAAATGGCAGTTTCTCTATCCCCTCTTTTACTGTTGCGCATTCGGATGCGCATACGATTTTGAGCGATATATTCCACTATATATATATATACACCCTGCTAACGTTAAAATTTAAAGCCCATGACATTGTTAACGTTCCCATTACACCAAAAACACAAGTAATGTGAGTGGCTAGCGATCATGTCACATCAGTTCAGCTGAGATGAGGGACAGGAGGGTATCCAGTACCATTGTCTTTAAAAGGAGACAATGCCAGTAGTATCTCGGAGCAAAACACTTATAATAAACCATGAGCCATAGTCATTTCACCTAAAGTAAGCATGAATGGGATGTATTTTACCGAAATCGACGGATATTTTTAAAGAACACATCCACACTTAAGATATTGACACCGGCAACACTGCACTTAACCATTAACCGACGTTTGACGTTGACATTAGCCAGATGACAACATTATTTATTTTTAGAAATTATTATTTTAGTTACTTGTAAATATTAACAAATTAAAAAAGGCCCCAATAATGTTTTTGAAATGCTTAACAACGGGCGTTACAATGACTATTATCTAGTTAATGATGAAGACATTGATGATGTAATGTACGCAGAACATTTTGAACGAAAAAAACGCATATTATGTTGTCTCATAAGTAAGCGATGCATGATTTGGACAATTTTAATGTAAGAATTATTGGTTTATATCACTGTTTATTTAACTGAATTACTATTATTGCGTAATTGTAGTATTTTACTGGTACTGTTCCTTGGATTTCTACTAGTTTTCGTGGTGTGTCCTTTAATATTTATGAATAGCATTGATATACAACGAATGCTAGTTTTTACGCATTGTAAGTTTTTTATTTTATTATTTTTGAATTTTATTTGGAAAACTAATCAAAATTTTAGTTAATCTTCCATCGAAACGTTCATATTTCGAGGAATACCATTTACCAGGGTACAGAAATAAGTATATTAGTGTTAGAGATTTGGATAATAAAAGTAATAGAACACTTGGACTGTGGCACATACTTCCAGTGGAATTGACTTATAATGCACTGCACAATACCTCGTATGACTACGATGAGGCATTGCGAAATAGTAATTACAGTGTGCTATTGTATTTTCACGGTACTGGTGAGGATAGGAGTGATAGCAGACGCAAGTATCAGTTACTGAGATACTATTTTCATATTGTGGCATTTGATTATAGAAGTACGTTTTAATGTTTGAGTTTTTAGGTAAGTACCTACCTTATTGCGATTGGTTTTAGGTTATGCAGACTCTTCTAAAGGTGATTTATCGGAGCCGCAAGTAGTTAATGATTGCCAACAGATTTTCAATTGGCTAAAATCGAAAACAGATTCACAAATTTACATTTGGGGCCATTCGTTAGGTACTGCTTTAACTGCGAGTACTTTAGCGAAATATCACACAGTAAAACCTAGTGGACTAATTTTAGAGGCACCATTTACAAGTTTAGAGGATGAATTGTATGTTCATCCTTATGGCAAAGTAAGTTTATTTTTTTAATTAAATTTAAATTAAAATGTAAGTATGAGAAATTTTATAGTTTTTTGCTTGGTTGCCGTGGTTTAAAGTGATGATTTTGGATCCGTTAAAGAAAAACGGGATGATATTTGATACGGAAAAGAATATTAAAACGGTTGAGTGTCCCATAATGCTACTGCATGCAGAGGATGATTCTGTGGTGCCATATCATATGAGCAAAAAGGTAATTCCCCCTTTTTTATTGTATTGTTTAAACGAGTTCTAACGTTTTTCTTTCAGCTCTATGAAATAGCTTCTCATAGGACAAATGTGCAATTTGATAACAGTACTGTATTACACGTTTTTAATAAAACACTGGGATACGATCACTATTTTATCTACCAGGATCCGTTTTTGGAGTTTTATCTAATGTAAGTTTTTACCTATGACTTATTATGATATAAATTTTTTTGATTCTTTATAAGATTCTAACTATAATGGTTTGTGAATCTTCCGCCATTATTTATAACAAAACAGTTTGTATTATCTCAATATACGGTACACTGTATACTGGGGGATGGTGCCGTCCTTGTGGACGCCTTTGAGATGGGGATGTCCTCGGAGCTCTTATGAGGCTTAACAGTCGCACCAGGACCAGGACTGGGTACCCGGAGAATTTGGAACAGGGCGGTTAGCGACTAACCCCAAGTTTTATTAAAATCGGAACGGAGGCTAGCGACTGACCCCACGTTTTCTTAAAACTTGGATAAGATTTTAACGTAAAAAAAGTTTAGAGAACCCAAGGATTTTAATTACAACTTACAATAGTAATTTTCTGAATCACAGAGCACATTAGCTTCAATTCCGTATTTACCAGGTTTTGTAGGAATATATAAACGAAATTTGCATCTTCCATGAAAGGTGAAGACTCTGAAGGAGCCAATAAGTCTGGAAATTTGCTTGTGTCTCGATTCCATATATTTCTTGCTGCAGCAAAATTGTCATATTCTTTACGAATACCTCGAGAAGCTTGGTTATCAAACCTCATACATTTTTGGAGTAGTTGGACGCGAGAATGTTAAAACGTAACCCTGTAAATTGGCAAATTCTCTTCACTGAATAAGTCGATAAGTGGATCTTTATTTTGCTTGTAAGCACCTGATGTTATCAAAAATCCCATGTATCCTAATATTTCATCTTTTTCAAAACTTCTTGATTTTTGTATGAAGGAAGATCGCGGAGTGCTTTCTTTTACAAGGGCGAGTTTCTCATTCGTATATTGCAAAATCGAAAAAGAGTCTTAGGATTTATTCCGTGTTTTAGAACTGGTTCTTCTCTCATTACATTGGCAGCTATTTGCCTTCGTCGAGTAATGGGTTTAGGTTTCCATGTCAGACCTGATACAGAAATCATGTCAGAATTGGTTTGATTTATTATACATTTACCTCGTGGACGAAGTCTTGTTATAGTGTCTAAAAAACAATCAAAAGTACTACTAAAACATTTTGAGAATAAATGTACCAACATCATTATTTCCCTCCATATCACTACTTTCTTCGCCTGAATCCTCATTCATGGTTTCTTCAGATTTGTGCTGCTCCAACTGAGAATTTGGAGTTAAAAGAGTACAAAAACATGTAGGATATAACCCCTGTCAAGTATTTGCCATGCCAATATAGCATACTTTTATAGTTTTTTAGTTACTTACAAGATGACTCATTTTCTGTTTCTTCAAAAAAGCGATCCTGATGTTCTTGTTCACCTTGGTCGACTTCGGATTCTTCGTCTGAGCTCTCCAAATATGGGTCTATGTAATTCCTACACAAATCATAGTCATCCTCATAAAGAGCTTCTTCCAGTTCGCGATCAGTCAAATATCTTCCACTCATATCTAAATGTAACTGAATCTTTTAGAATATAAAAAAATCAACACTAGACTAACACTGCACTCTGGAACAACTGAGATGATACTGGTAAAAAGTTGCCAGACACATCCATATCGTTATTATTAGGCAGGCTTAAGCGCGTCGGTCGTACTATGCGTTATAAAAACGTCTGGCGAAGGTCAAACTCTTGACAAATTCCAACAAATTGTATGTCTAGGGATTGAAAAAATATGTAAAAGAAATGTCCTAAAAGATATTTGAAAAGAAAGTAGTTATTTGTTGCTTTAACAGCCTTCTAATTTCACTGAATTTGTCATAGTAATAGCGAGATTTTGTATTCTTATGTAAAACGGCTTTACACTTAATATTTCTGATAATCTCAGAGTTAAACCAGGGAGGATATTGATGGCTGAAATTCCTGTAAAGGGGAACACAGGAGTCAAAAACAGAATAAAGGTCAGCATAAAACAAATTTAAAGCGTCATCAACATCATTACAGTTGTACAGATATGGCCAATCACGCTGGAATAATATTTCATAAAGTTCGCCTTTTTAAAATTATAATTTGCTTTAAACACTGACTCTTTATAGCAAACTGAAATAATTTCCACAATTAGGGCCGGATGGTATTGCGCATCTTCCGATAAGAATGGTACAACTTTGGTAACTATACAGGGTACCGATGAGATTATGAGTTCGAGCAACCTGCCATGACTGTTTGCGACATTATTATATTGATTCATACCCAGGAAGTTCAAATAATTGTGCATATTCGCACTTTTATTATCAATGGAGTTCTTATCTGCAAATCCAGTAACATTAAAATCTCCCATAGTCAGTATTTTACCTTCATGACAAACTTGCTCAAAACATTTCAAAAACAATTCAAACATACTTGCTTCTATATATGGCGGCACATAGACAACAAATATCGACATACAATAACAATCAAACTTACATTTACAACCTAAAACATCAATCATCACACATGATGATTGAAGCGCACGATATTTTTAAAATTTGGTGTTGTGTTTTCAGGGATTTTTTATTAATTTGTAATAACCGATCAAAAAATGGTAATACGGTTACAAAAGATGAAGAAATAAAAATATGAGCTCATTTCAAAGTTGAAATATGGCTGTGATAACTGATGAAATTTTGTTTATGTTTTGTTTTTAATTAATGTAATTAATATTGTTAATACTTAAGACATATATTTTGTAAGTACTTGTGTAAAGTATTTGTACTTAGTTAATATATAAATATATTTATTACTAATGTTTATTCATTTGAGTATATTTAAATAACTATTAAACCACGCTACTCATCATTATTAAATATATATATTTATATATATTATTTGAATAAAACGACGTCTACTCCACAAAACGATCTATATATATATATATATATATATATACGTTAAAATCTTCATCATCATCAGTGGCTTAAGGAACCTTATACAATGTTGTTAGATGTGAGGGTCGTACTTCATACAAATATTAATAGAGAGATTATTTTTCACCTGTAACCCTAATAGACTTCTCAGATCGAGCAATTTTGTTTATACCTTAAGCCGAATGTGCTTCGTTGTTCATCGCACGTAAATTTCTCTCCACGGATTTTTTTTTATAGAGGAAATGCTTTTAGGCACGACCACCTGTTATCCGCAGGTGAGTGTGGCGACTCAAGCTTGGGAAGGTGTCCCAGCTAATACCCACTAAAACCTCTCCGGTGAAAGGAGCTATCTGATCGCAGATTTCTGGAAGACTTCTATTCCTCCAGGGGCTCTCCTTTCGTTTCAGAATGCCTGGGACTATGTCCTGTAGGTCTATCTATCGTCTCTCTTTCTCGTCTGGTCTGCCATTTATGTGTCTGCTAGTAGTTTGGAACTTCTGACGTTCCTTCCGCGAGGATTGTGTCTTTTTGTACGCCGTTGAGTCGACGTTGCCTTTACCCTATTAGCCTAGGGTCATAGTTGGCATCTTGGCCTCTTGAACATCCTTGCTTGTTCCTCGGGGTCGTAGTCCACCGCTGCGCGCAGAAGTAGATTCTGATGTCGCTCAGCCCTTTCGAAGACCGTTGTTGCTCGCTGTGCGAGATATTCCGTCAAGGAGTTGAGACCTAAATCCCTCCGGATTCGGTCGTTCCTCACGAACCATGGTGCGTCTAGTGCTATTCTGATAGCCTTGTTCTCCTTTGCTTCCAGTTTTCTCCGGTATGACCTCGCTGTTTGTCCCCATGCTGCTGACGCGTACGACATGACCGGTCGTACAACAGCATTGACGAGGAGCAACTTGCTTGTCAGTGGAAGTCTGCTTTTCCTGTTGATCAGCGGGAGCAGCGCGTTGATAGCCGCCTGCCCCTTTCCGGCTGCAATGCTGGTGTGCTTCTGGAATGTGAGGCCCCTGTCCAAAGTAACGCTTTGCCGAGTCCCGCCATTCGACGTCTTCTCCATCGATTTGAACATGTCCCCATGGTTCCTTTCGTCTTTTTCCACGGATAAGCAAAGCAGTACTCTTCTCAACGTTTATTTTAATACGCCAAGTCAAGCATCACTCAGTCATCCTATCTGCTGCCCGCTGGAGGTATTTGGTGACCATCCTTGGTTGAGTGCTTCTTGCAAGAAGTGCTGTATCGTCGGCATACTGCGCTATGATCGTCTGATCCGTGCGTGCTCTCCACGGAGATCTTTTCTGTCCTTTATAGGAACAAATAGTAATTGAATGAGAACAAGATGTATGTGGCGATATCTGGTGTGAGCACAGAGCAGGCAATATTGCAGACACTAGATACGCCCGAATTCCCTAGCGGGACTACCTAGTGTTGGAAATAAGACTTAATGTTGTTCGGCCATCGTTTGTGAACTTTAGTTCACCGGGCATATTGTCTGCTCACACTAGATGTCGCCACGTACATCTTGTTGTTATTCGGTATCTCGTGCTAGTATAAGCTCTTGGTAAATGTTGGATATTTGAATCACATTGCCTGCCGATGACCATCGTTCTTGAAAGCGGGGTAGTGAGAATGTGAAACAAATTCCCAATATAACTTTGTTACATTATGCAACAAGCAATTCATAAATAATCGTTCGGGGCCAGGTCTGGACTATATTATAGGGTGGGTAATTTATGATATCTACAACACACCTGTTGTTTACTGGAACATTGATGTGCAGAAGTAAGACACCTTTCGTTAACTTTTTTTTTCTCTGATGCTTCTTTTAACTGTTCTAAAGATTGAGGTGTAGTATTTTCTAGTTATAGAACCACCTTTACTTATATCCCTCGGAGTCCCAAAAGATAGTCGCCATGAGGTTTCCGGTTGACTATGGTGGTGTGCCTTTTTTAGGATAGAGTCCTATTTCAATTCAGGTTCATAATGAAGGTTCGCCATGGTTCTGGCTGACTTAAACTGCTTTGGTTTTGGTGTGCTTTTTTGAGACTTGTTTCTTCTTCAGCCGAGCATTTTTCAGTATTATTTTATCGAATTTTTCAACAAGTGCCGGAGTGGTCACTTCAGTAGGCTGTCCCGTGGTTTGAACACTTTCCTTGTTTAGTCAGGAACTTCATAACGCCGCGATTTCCTTTATGCCTCTACTTGTCTTTCCGATTAGTTGCTTGATCGACAATGGTTCAACGATTAATGACCCTATAAGAAAAAAGTTTGATATTTATAGGTACTAATGATGATGAACCTACATAATATAAGTAAATTTCCACAAATTCCATACAACAATAATAACATCTGTAATAAACTATTTTTGAAAAATTGATAAACAATAGATTGTATGAACTTAACGTTCACGGGGTTATAAACAATTATTAGAGATACTTTGGAACGTTATTAACAGAAAACAAAACACAGATTTATTTATTTATTGTTTTGACTCGTATTTATTATGATAACAACAAATTAACATTAATTTTAGAATGTTTTGTCAACTAGAGCTTAAAGTATTTCCAAAAATATGACCGGTCTTAAAAAAATGACTGATGATGGAGTGAAATCCTGAAGTATGTCCACGCCATTAATAGAGACTTCCTAACTGATTTCAAATAGGACTATGTATACAATTCTACAGGGTGGCCCAGTGATGATAACAGAATAGAGGCCTTTTCGAGTATGTAATGAAAGTCTTCTATTTTGTGTTTGGGGGACACTTCATGACAAAATTGGAATTTTTTATCACATGCCGCCTTCGACCTTTTGATTTTTCTTAAATTAGTCCATTGGATTAGGAATTGTGATAATGAATATGAATCAAAAAACCGTTTCAAGTGTAATGTTCCGACATTCATCAATAATCCGTTGACTTAAATCAATCTAGAGATAAATAAATAAATACAAATAAATAAACGATTTATTGTGTGATAACATATTACAAATAACATTTACAAAATAATAACAAATGATAATAATCGCACATATTATACATCAAATATTAAATATACATCTGGTACGACAATCATCACACAAAAGGAAAGAGATTTGGCTTTAAGCAATTCTTCCACTCTACCCATTCCTAAATTAATATACATCAGAAAGTAAATTGTAAGAAAATAAAACAAAAACTTAGTGTGCCAAACGCAACCATAATTGTGTTTTAAATCGTGGCAAAGGCAAGTCCAACAAATCATTTACTTTGTTCAGAAGTTGAGGCGCCACATAACAGAAGCAGCCCTCAAACTTCGAAATTACATGCTGTGGAATCGTGAAAGTATTATGCCGTATATTCACACTATGAACATCAGACCTCCGTTGTAATAGTTCTTTTAAATAGTGATACACTTTATACAATAATATTACGTAAAGATACTCAAGTCTGACAGAAAATCTAGGCTCGTTTAGCCGATCGAGAAAAGGAGTGATATGAGACCGGTATGGGACTGAGCACTCGAATCTAATGCAAGCATTCTGAACTCTTTGGATTTTATCTTTGTTGTAGTTTATCAAAAAATTGTAATAAACTTGTGAACAGTAATCCAGGTGATGAGATGAGATGAGCGCCCTAACCAGTTTCAATTTTGTTGATTCCCCAAGGCAGCCCTTTAATGGATAAATTGATTTAAGCCGGAACATCGAGCTCCTGTAAACCGTAAGGCAAATGCTCAAGAAAACTTAGTCTTGAGTCAAATAGTACTCCAAGGTTTTTCGCTTTATGCGCCCACTTTATAACCGCATTATTAATCGTAACTATGCAATCGATTTAGTAGGATTTATTCTTAAACCATTAGCCTCACACCAGTCCGAGAAAGCATCTAAGTCCCCATTAACTTAGATAAAAGCGTCATCTGCATCTGTCACATAGAAAGGCATATAAAATTGGATGTCATCCGCATACATATGCATTTTCAGATGCCTTATGTTTGACGCGACGACAAAACAATAAATAGAGAATAGAAGGGGTCTCAGTATGCTTCCCTATAAATAACTCCTAAGCCATCCCAAAGAGATGGGATCAAATCCCAAGTATCCGAGCTTAGCTAAAAGTAGATTGAAATTCACCAGGTCGAACGCTTTACTCTGGTCAAGGAGGATAAATGCTATACACTGAGATTTGTCTAGCGCCCGAGCTAGTTCATCAGAAACCCTCAAAAGAGCCGTCGCAGTGGTGTGCCTCTTTCGAAAACCCGACTGAAATGGTGGTAGAATTTTATTCATATTTAAATATTCTTATATTTGGGTGCTCATTATACGCTCAAAAATTTTGGAAATTGCAGGCAATATTGCTAAGATCATTATAAGAGGCAGGAGAGTCAACCTTTGGAATCGGAACAACATTTGCAGATTTCCAACTCTGCGGAAATACTCCCGAATGTATTGAGTCATTAAACAAAGTTTTAACAACATTACAGCAGTGAGTGATTATAATTCTAAGCATTTTTACATTAATATTGTCCATCCCGTACGCTTCAGATTTAATCAGGCCAACATTCGTCATAATATCCTCGCAGGTCACATCACGAAACTTAAAAGTGGAATTAACTTTCATAAGATTATTATTAAAAAATTCAATTAAGGCAGCATCGACAGTAGAGGAACCTGCCACATTCAAAAAATAATTGTTTATTTCGTCAGGATTCCGAAAAGCACCCGACAACTGCCTAACTTGATTTTGCTTAGTATTCACTCCCCCAAGAGATGCTGGGGAGTTAATAAATTTTTAAGTGGAGATATTTTTAGTTGACATGTTCTATGGTTCATCATTAGTATAAATGCCAAGTTTTGTCTTATTCAGATTCAGCTCATTAATCTTTGAACTGTCATCGATGAAGCAACCCAATCGGGAAGAAAAGTAAAGATAAGTATATGGAGAAAAATCGAACACAGTGTCGTTCTAAAGTTTCTGACTAATCAAGGAAAGTATGTTCAAATAATTATGCAAGAGATCCCCTATTAATAATAATAATAATAAAGCTCTTTATTTTCAACAGGTAACAAGACCCACTTACAGAAAATTCAAATTCATTTCTAGAATAAAATTACAATTTGAAACTTAAATAAAAAACAAAAACGACAAATTCACAATTATACCAATCAGTTAAAAATACTAAATCTTATCAGTAAACAATTATAATTAAGTATAACGTTTTAAACAAAAATAATCAACTAAAACTAGCTGTTGCCCTCGAGGCACGAATAGCTCTCCATATTTAAGTGTAAAAGTAATAATTTTATGACCTTTTTGTCATTTATCTAAATTTTTGTTTTGTTTTAGACATCAGCTATTTTTTTTTTGTGCCTTTTTCTTCTCTTTGGAGGCACTATTTATACGCAGATATTTTATATTTCAGATCTAGGCCAAATTCTTGTACGCAAAATAATTGATTTTTTTTTTAGTTTTATTATAAAATTTATTTTGCCCCCTTTTCTACTATTTACGAACGCCTATGTAAACAAAATTGTTATGCTGCATGATGTAGGTTATCCGTTAAGTGGTTTTTGAGTTATCACGGATACAAATTTTTTCTGACCCTTTTATAGAATTTTCACGGACGCCTATGGAACATTAATTTTTGTCGTGTATTTTTAACACCAACTCAACTAGTTAAATATAAAATTTTTTACATTTTAATTTTTTTTATTTTACCCCTTTTTCTACTATTTACGAACGCCTATGTAAATAAAAATTTTATGCTGCATTTTTTAGGTTATCTTATATCAAAGCTATATATAATTAGCCAATTTTTCTGGTATATTTGGGAAACATTTTTTTTTCGTTTTGACCCTTTTTTAACACTATTTTCGAACGCCTGTGTGAACTAATTCTTTTATGTAACATTTTTTAGGTTATATTCTATCACAACTATAAAAAATTATTCAATATTTCGGATAAGTTTAAGAACTATGATTTTTTAAATTTTTGAAACCTCTTTTAAACCCGTTGCCTACGCTCAATGTTAATCACCACCTATAAATAGCCTGTAGTATTTTCGTACCAAATGTGGTTAAAATCCGTTAAGTGGTTTTTGAGTTATCACGGATACAAATTTTTTCTGACCCTTTTATAGAATTTTCACGGACGCCTATGGAACATTAATTTTTGTCGTGTATTTTTAACACCAACTCAACTAGTTAAATATAAAATTTTTTACATTTTAATTTTTTTTTATTTTACCCCTTTTTCTACTATTTACGAACGCCTATGTGAATAAAAATTTTATGCTGCATTTTTTAGGTTATCTTATATCAAAGCTATATATAATTAGCCAATTTTTCTGGTATATTTGGGAAACGTTTTTTTTTTCGTTTTTGACCCTTTTTTTAAACTATTTTCGAACGCCTTTGTGAACCAATTCTTTTATGGAATATTTTTTAGCTTATATTGTATCACAACTATGAAAAATTATTCCATATTTCGAATAAGTTTAGGAAATATATATTTTTTATGTTTTGACCCCTTTTTCACTATTTACGAACGCCTATGAAAGTAAGTTATTCATGACACATTTTATAAGTTATATTCTATCAAAACTATCAATAACTAGTTAATATTTCTGCTATTTTTAAGAAATACGTTTTTTTTAAATCTTTTTTACCCCATTTTACACTATTTTCGAACGCCAATGTGGTCTAATATTTTATGTTCAATATTTTAGGTTATATTCAATTAAATGCGTAAAAAATTATGCAGTATTTCGGATAAGTTTAAGAACTATGAATTTTTTTAATTTTTGAACCCTCTTTTAAACCCTTTGCCTACGCTCAATGTTTCCCAAAATCTAATCAGCTCCTTGCCATGTCCAATAGTATTTTTGTACCAAATTTGGTTAAAATCTGTTAAGCGGTTTTTGCGTTTTCGTGGATACAGACAGACAGACAGACAGACAGACAGACATACAGACAGACAGACAGACAGACAGACAGACAGACATTTTTTTAAAACTACTTATTTATGTATAAAATGACCAAAAAGAAGTATTTCCGGTGAAATTAAAAAAAAAATTTTTTTCATGAAACTAATAGTCTCCATATATACATATATTACATATATGATATGGAGAGCTAAAAATCAAACATTCATGTGGCTCAAAATACCAGACAGAGAATCCCCACCAATATCCGACCCCGCACAATAGTCATTAAAAACGGAGCAGATAAAATATACAGGGCTCTGCAGCAAAACATTAGGTGTTATCAGACCTCGACTCAGTTCTAGGAATACGAAACCGAAGACAGCCAAGAAGAAACGCACAATCGATTTTATTATGCAATAAATTATACAAAAACCTGACGGAAGAGACCATTCGCCGCATCCACAAAGATGTAATGTCAAATGTTGAAAGCAGGACATCGTGATCTGCACCCCTCGCTGGATATACTCCAAACTCACTAAAATATAAATACTTTACGAATCGCCTCTGCACAGACTCCACACGATCGAACAATACTCAAGTCTAGCCCGGACAAATGAAAAATATAATAATTTAATGGTTGAAATATTTCTAAACTTTTTAGTATTTCTGATCACAACTCCCAACATACGGGATGCAGATGCGGACAAGTGCTCATAGTGGGGAACAAAGGTTAAAGCTTCATCAAACAATACACCCAAGTCTCGAACCTGCGAAAGTCTTTCAATGGGTACAGCTCCAATAGTGTAATTCCAAATTACTGGGTTTTTCACTCTGTGAAAGCTAACAACGTTACATTTAGAAATGTTCAAATAGAGCTTATTTCGATTGCACCAGTTGTCGACAACTCGCAGTGCGTTTTGGAGTACCACGCAGTCCTCTATGGAGTCAATCCTACAAAATATCTTTAGATCATCAGCATAAACCAATTTGGGACATTCTATAATTTCAACAAGATCATTAATAAAGATGTTACACAATAGTGGGCCAAGGTTTGATCCCTGTGGCACACCTGATGTTGAAGCAAACTTTCTGGACTTATAACCTTCACACTCAACAAACTGCATGCGATCGACAAGGTAAGATTCAAACAGCTTCACAAGCCCATTGGAAAAACCAATGCGGTCAAATGCCTTACGGAAATTCGTATATATTGGGTCTGCCAGATAACTTTTTTTTTTTTGAAAATGCTATAAAAGAAAAACTGCTGAATATTTTCTCAAATTTTTTTTTTATTTGAAAGTACAATCCTTCCGGTTAATAATGACAAATAATTTCATTCAAATGGCTGCCTCGGCTGGCCATGCAGTAGCCTACACGATCGGTCCAATTTTTAAGCACATTATCGATTGTGTGCAGCTGTATTTCACCAATGGCTTCACGAATATTGTCCTTTAAAGCGTCAATTGTCTCTGGCTTGTCGGCGTAACACTTATCTTTGACGGCACCCCACAAATAATAGTCCAACGGTGTCAAATCTCAGCTCCGAGGTGGCCAAACGACATCAGCTCTGCGGCTGATAATGCGATCTTCAAAAACAGGGCGCAAGACATCGAGTGTAGCTTCGGCTGTGTGGCACGTAGCGCCTCCTGTTGAAACCAAATGTTGCCAATATCCTCCTCTTCAATTTTTGTGAACAAAAATTCGTTCAATATGGCCCGATAACGATCGCCATTGACTGTAACGGCCACTCCTTGCTCATTTTCGAAGAAAAATGGCCCAATTATGCCTCCGGACCAAAATCCGCACCAAACAGTGACTCGTTTTGGGTGCATCGGCTTTTCAATGTATGCGTGCGGGTTTTCTGTGCCCCAAATGCGACAATTTTGCTTGTTTACATACCCGCCAAGATCAAAATGAGCTTCATCTGAAAAGATGATTTTTTTAGCAAAATCGGCATCTTCTGTAAGTCGATCGCAGGCCCACTGAGCGACGCGAAAACGCATTGGATGGTCAGTTGGCTTCAACTCCTGAACCAATTGGACTTTGTATGGCGTCATACCAAGGTCTTTATGCAAAATTCGTCTCAATGATGTCTCCGAAATGTTCAATTGTTGAGACCGACGGTGAATTGATGTTGATGGCGCTTCACGCACACTTTCTGTCACAGCAGCAATATTCTCGGGTGTACGCACTGTTTTTGGCTTTTCACGCTTTGGTTTATCGATGAGGATGCCAGTTTCTTTCACTTTTTTCACGAGATAACGAACATACGGAGCTGACGGTGCTTCTCTTCTTCCAAAATCCGTACGTAGTTTTCGCACACATTCTGCAACATTACCATGATTTTCAAAGTAATGTTGCAATATTTACCAGCGTTGTTCAAGCGTATACACAACCATATTCGTTCAGCGGAAGGATAAAACTAATTATCTGTCAAATCAGACATGAGCTAAGTGTTACCCTTCACGAAATAAGCACTAGTTGAAAAAAAAAACGTTAGATGGCGGACCCGATACAACATCTACCTGAGATCGATCATCCAGGGCCTCACATATGCTATGTGAAAAGGAGGACAAGAACGTCCTCCAATAAAGCCGTGCTGATATGGAGACAATAAAATTTTTACTTGCGGATTTAGTTTATTGTGCAAGGCAATCTCGAAAATTTTGGCCAAATTGCAGATCAATGCAATTAAAAATGTCCCATAGTAATCCTAAAGACAATATACTAAAATGTATAATAGAAGGCCGACGATAACAGGCAACCGCATTGCTCCAAGACCATCAGATGTATGCCAATCTTGCTACCAACATTCGTCAATGAAGACGACAGATAGGTACTTGATAGTTTTTACCGCAACAAAGTAAGTAAGTGGAAATACTGTAGGCATTTAATAAATAATCACTCACAAAATTCTCGTAATTGCCTATACAAAGATCAAATAATAATAATAAAAACAATGATAATGATAATCAGCATTCACCCCACTGGGTTACAATTTTTCTGCAGACGATATATATTTGTTAACTTTGAAGTAAAATTTCCATATATCGTGTTAGTTAAAATGAGGCAAACGGTAAGTAACATTACAACGAATTTAAAATGAATTATTATAAAGTTAATAATAATTTTTTAAGGTTTTAATTTTGTGCGGCCTGATCGCTGTTTCTTTGGCTATGCCATATGGTAATACCAAAGGCAACCAACATGGTGGTGGTGGATTCGGCCCGGATAACGACAGTGCCTTTGGTGTTGGTGAGTACTTAAGTTTACGTATAAGTAGGTAATTTTAGTTTATAGCAGGAATTGATTCCGAAACTTGGTATTGAATCGAAAGGATGGTTCGCGCGGTATCGCTTTTAGTACCGTCAAATAAACTGAACTGGGATCGAAATGTAGTGAACCTTTGTGACAGATAGCCGAATTGAACCGAAACTCTCGATATTGGAAGCTTAATAGGACCCATACCTGAGTATCGAAGCGGTATGGAAACTAAAGGCCCGAAACAGGTACCAAAACTCTGGAGTTTCGAACCGAAACCATCGCGGTGTCAATCCCTGGTTTATAGTATTGAAATAAAATTACTTGGGATTCTAATGACGGGCATCTTTTGTCAATGAAATACTTAACGACACTGATAATGTTTTTAGAGCTTCTCGATTTAGAATGTAGAAAAGGGAAAGTAAAAACCATGAAACGTCGGCAACCCTATAATTAAGTATTGTTACTAAATTAGTGCTGTTTACTTTCGTGCCATGCTCAAATTTTGAATATTCCAGATGTAGGAGGAGGTAGAGGTGGTGGATATGGAGGCGGACAAGGAGGTGGAAGCCAAGGGGGTTTCGGTGGTGGTCACCAAGGTGGCGGTGGTGGATTTGGAGGCGGACAAGGCGGTGAAGGCCAAGGTGGTTTCGGTGGTGGTCACCAAGGTGGCGGTGGTGGATTTGGAGGAGGTCAAGGTGGTAGTTCTGGCCACGGTGGTGGATTCGGAGGCGGACAAGGTGAGGATGTAGCAAATTTTCATAACAATTTAATTTATTTTGATTTTTTCAGGTGGACACCAAGGAGGTTATAAAAGTCATGGTTATTAGTTAATAAGTTGGTACCTACTTAAATTTTTATTCTCTTTTTTTGTAAATAAAATTATAAATTAAACCTATTTAATAGTTTTATTATTTAATGAAAAAAATAAAACAACACTTCTCACATAGAAATATACAATGTGTTCACGGATAGAGTTTGGAAGAGCAAAAACTTTTTTATTTGTAGATTTAGAAGAAAAGGTCATTCTTTATAAAAACGTCTGCTTGTGTCAAAACTACAATTTCGAGTACCAACTTTACGATTACTATACAGGGTATATCAAAAATAACATTTTTAATGATTTTTATTTTTTTGTTTTTTATTTTATGAAAATATTTTCAAAATCGTGATTTATTACACCAATTGTGCAAAAAAAACACTAATAAACATTTTTCTCAAAGTGGTTAATTTTATAGCTACTATTAAAATAATAAAATTAAAAAAAAAACAAGGAAATCAAAATCATTAAAAATGTTATTTTTGATATACCCTGTATAGGAATCGTAAATTTCGTACTCGAAATTGTAGTTTTGACACAAGCAGACGTTTTTATAAAGAATGATTGAAAATATTTTCATAAAATTAAAAAAAAAACAAAAAAATCAAAATCATTAAAAATTATATTTTTGATATACCCTGTATAGTAATCGTAAATTTGGTATTTGAAATTGTGGTTTCGACATAAGCAGACAAATTTTGTCTTATTTAGAGTCAGCTCATTAATCTTTGAACTGTCGTCGATGAAGCATCTCAATCGGGAAGAAAAATAAAAACATGGAGAAAATCGAGCACTGCATCGTTCTAAAGTTTCTGACTAACAGGAAAGTATGTTCAAAACATTATGGAAGTGATCCTCTATTAAAAACGCTCTATTAATCCTAAATACGATATACCTACTAAAATTAATAATAGAAGGCTGAAGACAACAGGTTTGCCTGAAAAGCATTCACCCATAATAATGGCCACAACCGCATTACTCCAATCTACTCGAGAATGCCGTAGCACAGAAGTCATTATCTGGCCTGACTCCTAGTTTTAAATTATAAGAGAGAAAACAGCACCTTAGCAGACACCCCGGTTCCCAACTCCAACCTGCCCATCCACGCCCAACCCAACTTCCTTCCACTAACAAAATCCAGTTTCAAATTATAAGGGATTAAACAGTTTTCCTACCCCAAACATCACATTTTCCCAACCAAACGCTCCAAACCGCTCATCCACGCCCAATCCAATGTTCCTCCACGAACAAAATTCAGTCCCAAATTATGAGAGAGAAAACAGCACCCCGGCAGACACTCTATAGTCCCCAATTCCAACCAAACGCTCTAAATTGTTCCAAACTGCTCACCCACGCCGAATCTAATCTCCCCCCCACTAACAAAATCTAGCTCTAAATTCTAAGAGAGAAAACCACGCTTTGGCAGACACCCCGGTTCCCAAACTGGGTTGTTCCAGGCTGCACAATTGTGCCAAAAGTGGCATCCTTTGGCACACTGACACCTCTTTGGTAAAAATGGCACAATTATAACAATTGATCTTTTACACAAAATATCCACCCCGCGACTAACCAAATTATTACTTTATTCAACATAAAAGCGATTTTTTAATTGGGAGTTTGAGGAGAGAGAATTTTTTTCTGTATGATGCTTGAGCCAGTCCTGAATTGTCGCGACAATTTTAGCGACCTTTCCATTATTAAATAATAAAAACAGACAGCACTGCAGGCAGCCAGGCATACACCATATACAAAATGATTTTTTTTTTTAATCTGGCGGCAAACTGGCACTATTGGAACGTTGACAAATGCACACTCAAAAAATCTCTAGGAACAACACTGTTCCCAACTCCAACCAAACGCTCCAACTTGCCCATCCACGCCCAACCCAACTTCCTTCCACTAACAAAATCCAGTTTCAAACTATAAGAGATTAAACAGTTTTCCAACTCCAAACAACATCACATTCTCCCAACCAAACGCTCCAAACGACTCATCCACGCCCAATCCAATTTCCCTTCACTAACAAAATTCAGTCCCAAATTATGAGAGAGAAAACAGCACCCCGACAGACACTCTATAGTCCCCAATTTCAACCAAACGCTCTAACTTGTTCCAAACTGCTCACCCACGCCGAATCCAATCTCCCCCCAATAACAAAATCTAGCTCTAAATTATAAGAGAGAAAACAGCACCTTGGCAGACACCCCGGTTCCCAAATCCAACCGAACGCTTCAACGTGCCCATCCACGCCCAATCCAACCCAAGTTCCTTCCACTAACAAAATCCAGCTTCAAACTATAAGAGATTAAACAATTTTTCAACCCCAAACAACATCACATTCTCTCAACCAAACGCTCCAAACCACTCATCCACGCCCAATCCAATTTCCCTTCACTAACAAAATTCAGTCCCAAATTATGAGAGAGAAAAGAGCACCCTGGCAGACACTCTATAGTCCCCTATTCCAACCAAACGCTCTAACTTGTTCCAAACTGCTCACCCACGCCGAATCCATCTCCCCCCACTAACAAAATCTAGCGCTAAATTATAAGAGAGAAAACAGCACATTGGCAGACACCCCGGTTCCCAACTCCAACCAAACGCTCTAAATCGCTCCAAACTGCTCACCCACGTCCAACCCAACTTCCTTCCACTAACAAAATTCAGTTTCAAACTATAAGAGAGAAAACAGCTTTCCAACCCCAAACAATATCACACTCTCTCAACCAAACCTCCCCAAACCGCTCAATGCAATTTTCCTCCACTAACAAAATTCAGTCCCAAATTATGAGAGAGAAAAACAGCACCCGTCAGACACTATATAGTCCCCAATTCCAAGCAAACGCTCTAAATCGTTCCAAACTGCTCACCTACGCCGAATCCCATCTCCCCCCACTAAGAAAATCTAGCTGCTCTAAATTATAAGAGAGAAAACAGCACCTTGGCAGACACCCCGGTTCCCAACTCCAACCAAACGCTCCTAACTGCTCACCCATGCTCAATCCAACTTCCTTCCACCAACAAAATTCAGTTCCAAATTACAAGAGAGAAAACAGCCTCGTAATTGACTATACAAAGATCAAATAGTAATAACAAAAACAATGATAATGATAATCAGCATTCACCCCACTGGGTTACAATCTTTTCTGCAGACGATATATATTTGTTAACTTTGAAGTAAAATTTCCAAATATCGTGTTTGTTAAAATGAGTCAAACGGTAAGTAAAATTACCTACAACGAAATTAAAATTAATTAATGATAAATAAGATTCGTCTGCTCCACAAACAATTCTTTATTTTATAATATTGCGTCATCAACCAGACATGTTTCGAGAGACACAGCTCTCATCATCAGTGGTCATTAAAATGGAGGGAATTTAATACAGAATTAAATGTAATATATTTGTTTGAATCATTTGTGAAAAAACATTTTATGAAAAGTTAAATATTAAAATTTTTGTAAGTTTGTAATAGTACTTTCCTCATGGAACTTACAAAAATTTTAATATTTAAGTTTTCATAAAATGTTTTTTCACAAATGATTCAAACAAATATATTACATTTAATTCTGTATTAAATTCCCCCCATTTTAATGACCACTGATGATGAGAGTTGTGTCTCTCGAAACATGTCTGGTTGATGACGCAATATTATAAAATAAAGAATTGTTTGTGGAGCAGACGAATTTTATTTATCATTACATGATAAACTCCACGTATAATGGAATATTTCTATAACATTAAAATTAATTATTATAAACTTAATAACAATTTAAGGTTTTAATTTTGTGCGGGCTGATCGCTGTTTCTTTGGCTATGCCATATGGTACCACCAAAGGTGGATTCGGTGGTGGACACAATGATAACGACAGTGCCTTTGGTGTTGGTGAGTTTACGTATTAGTAGGTAATTTTAGTATTGAAATAAAACTGCTTGAGATTCTACTGACGGGCACATTTTGTCAATGAAATAATTAAGACACTGTTAATATTTTTATAGCTTCCGCTTTAGAATGTAGAAAAGCGGAAGTAAAAAACCATGAAACGTAGTCAAACCTTTGATTGAGTATTGTTACTAAATTATTGCCGCTTAATCTATGATTCCGTTTTTCTATGATCAAATTTTGAACATTCCAGATGTAGGAGGAGGTAGAGGTGGTGGACAAGGAGGTGGAGGCCAAGGCGGTTTCGGTGGTAGTCACCAAGACGGTGGTGGATTTGGAACCGGACGAGGAGGCGGTGGAGGCCATGGTGGTTTCGGTGGTGGTGGTCACCAAGGTGGCGGTGGAGGTCACGGTGGTGGTTCCGGTGGCGGCTACGGTGGTGGATTCGGAGGCGGACAAGGTGGGGATTTAGCAAATTTTCATAACAATTTAATTTATTTTGATTTTTTCAGGTGGACACCAAGGAGGTTATAAAACTCATGGTTATTAGTTAATAAGTCTCTTTCTTGTAAATAAAATTATAAATTAAACCTATTTAATAGTTTTATTATTTAATTAAAAAAATAAAACAACACTTCGCACATAAAAATATATATATTTGAGTATAACTTGATGTTTATACATTGCCATCCATATAAATATATTTTAATAAATTATATTAGTAGGTAGTAAATTTTAAAAAAATATCAACGAACAAAAAAACTTACCATTTGTGCAAAATGACAAAAAAAGCACCAAAACAAGGTAAAAAAAAGAATGTCCCAGAAAGGAATGAAACAAAGTGAGAACATCTTACTTTTAGAACCAGTACTAGACAATTGATTCCTGAGCTTCATTCATTTCGGAACACTATATTACATTATATTTTCATTAAAAATTAATAGCACCTCATATTTACAAATTTTGGCTTTAAGTAAGATTAATATACTATCCAATGTGCCCATAAATATAAGAAACTATTTTATTATTTAATACAATCACAAATACGGGACACATTGTATAAACAGGGCGTTTAGTGAGTTTCTACTTGAGTTAATTTTAAGAATCCTGTGCCAAACCTTTTGATAGTCTCGTCAAATAACATCTTGGCAACCTTTTCTTTTTATTATTTATCTTCAAATGTTTGCTTTTCAACAAATCTTTGTGTGATCATGTAATAAGACACCACGCCACTGGTATTATGTATACTAGTTGGGTGATTTTATAGATATTTTCTCTTAGTTGGGGAAATACAATATTTTTGTGAATATTGCAGGGTGCGGAAACATAACTTCCTTATTTCAAAACGCAATAAAACCCATTTAATGGAGTAGAAGTTTTTATTATTTTCTTAAATATTGTAGGTACATATGTAAAGTTTTGCTTCAAACAGTTTTAAAACTCATGTCAGGTAAGTGACGCCCTCCATTGTCGATACACTGAATAAGCCGATTTCTGGCATTTGTCATAACTCTTTCCAGCATAGCCACTGGTATGTTGACCATTTCAGTCCGGATGTGGGCTTTGAGATCTTCTAGCGTTCTTGGACGATTGATATTAACACGGGATTTCAAAAATCCCCATAAAAAAAAATCGCAAGCGGTCAAATCGGGGGAACGAGCTGGCCACTCCAAATCACCGCTGATTGAAAGTGTTCCCTCAAAACAGCCATTGATACCCTTGAAGTGTGAGCCGTGGCGCCGTCTTGTTGAAACCAATCGACCACGAAATCCAATTTGTTAAGTCGAGAAAAAAAAATCTTCCAACTAGAATTCACTGTCACTGTTTCCTCATTTTCCTCAAAAAATCAGGAATCAATTCCCCAGCCGAAGAAATTTGCACACCACACTGTGACTTTAGGTGAGTGCAGGGGCCTTTAATGCAATTCGCGGGGGTTGCTGTCGGCCCAGTATGTTGTTTGTTGACGTATCCACTCACGTGGAAATGGGCCTCATCACTAAAAAAACAATTGCGTCCTCAGGAACGAAATGGGAGAGTTCTTCAACAATCGCCAACTTGTACGAATGGTAATGAAGATCATCGTGAAGAACTCGCCTCACTGAACGAGCGGAAAGTCTTAGGACAGATGCATGTTTGCAGGCAGAACGCCGTGGGGATCGTAATATTGAGACTCTCACAGCTTCAATGTTTTCAGGTGTTCTAATGGGCTGAGGGACACCATATTCTTCGTCTCGTCACACTCGCGCTTTGTTTGAATGTAAAGACCCATGTAACTATTGATTTCCGACCTGGCACAGGCCCTGAATCGATTTCGAAAAGTACCCCTCGCCGGCAAATGCACGTTGCTCACTGTTACAACGCATCGTGGAGCCTGACCGAATTGGGAACAAAACTTTAGATGAATAAGAGCAGTCTCCCCCCAGTTCGATATTTACAGTCTAAGTAGCGCGCATTTCAAAAAAGGAAGTTATGCTGCCGCACCCTGTACTTTTGGAAAAATAGATATCCGATATGATTTGCAACCTTTGCATCTATCTAAAAGATGAGATTCACAATCAAGTCACTTTGGTCCATTTAGTCTAGGTTTTACCAAAAAGCTATTTATTCTTAAAAATTAAAAAAAAAAGTATCTATGTTTCCTCAACTAAAAAGGAAGAATTAATCCCAAAAAGGGGTTTCCACACTAAAGACTATCAGAAAGATGTGAGCTACAATCAAGTCACTGGATACTTTGGCCCATTTAGTCTAAGCATATATTGAGAGGACCTACTCCATACCAAGGCTAGTACTGCAAGGAAAGATCGAAGGTAGAAGGGGGCCAGGTCGAAAACAACACTCTTGGTTCCGCAATATAAGAAACTGGTGTGGTATACAGGATGCCGCAAGCATTTTTAAACAGGCTGAGGAGGGCAGCCCTAGCCATTCTGTGAACATAAAATGGACAAATGATCGCCGACGTGCGGCATAGCACATGGCACCCGAAGAAGAAGAAGTCTAGACCTTTCCAACAAGCTAACTAACAAGCTTTATTCTTTAAAGTTTCAAAAAGTATCAATCATTCCTCAAGGGACATAAGAGATTAAATCCCAAAAAGGTGGCATCGAAGAATAAAACGGACTCTATAATAGAGCCTCCACCAAAAGCCCTGCAGAGACACTAACTAAAGAAACCTTGCCTATACATATCTCTTACCCCATACTGTATGCGATTTTATTGGCAAAGTGTTGGTTGCATTTCATTCATGAAAAAAGGAGTCTAACAATTTTCGAGATAATTTGTTAAATGCCATAATAATTCGAAGCCACTTGAATAAAGAAAACAATCTTTGGCGTTCCGGCAAACTCCAAATTGTTAGTTTTGAGAAAAACTAGCTTTAGTTTTCAAATTAGAAACAAAATTCCATATTATTGAATAGGCAACTATACCGCGTATTCCATTAAGGGTGGACAGGTAGCATGTCTCAGGAAATAATAGTCGTAGGACAATGAGAAAAAAAATATTTTAGGGAAATCGACCATGGGAAATTGCTGGAAATAGTTTTTTAGTTCCTTACTATACCGCTAGGGGGCGTAATAGATACAGTAATGCGAAAAATGCATTTTTATTGAGAATTTCGCAATATAAGTTATTAAACCTAAGGTTGTCCCTAGGATTGTGAAATACAGAGATTTCAGTAACTTCAATTTGCAAGATTTTCTTGACTAATTGTATAACCATCCCTGGGATAGTATTTTTTATGAAAATTCCATTGAAAATAAGATATTGTGTTTGAACAATTTTATTCTTGATACATTTGATAGACATGCACCTGTGAGACATGCAAGGATTACTAAACCTAAAGCACCGTGGCTCAACTCCAATCTCAGAATATTTATGCGTCAAAGGGATTTAGCTTTGCAGACTTACAAACGTACTAGATGTGAATTGGATTGGATTAGATACAAGCAATTGAGAAATTTTACCTTGTCTAAAATTAGACAGGCTAAAAAACTTTACTTGGATCGTCTTTCAGGTGAAAATAATTCACGTAAGACGTGGAGTGCCCTCAAGGGGATGAACATTGCCAAGGTTGGAAATGTTGAGCTACCGGCTGTGTTGTCTAATGCCGAGCAGATTAATTTGCATTTCGCGCAGTTCTTGCAGGGTAAATCCGATGAAGTATGTTCTAGTAAAATAAATTATTTGAAATGGGCTTGTTTAACAAAACAAGACTTAAAATCCGAGAGTTTGTCTGTCAACCACTATACTTTCACCAGACGGCCGTTTCGTCGATCCACGACTCATCAGTGGTGATCGGTCAGTAGTTGACAGCCAAACTCTCGTAAATAATGTGGTATATACCCCACACGGAACAGATATGTAAAAGGATGTGTTTGGCGACATCTAGTTTTATCGTTGGTAGTACGCCGAGTGAACAACAGTTCCTATTTCGGCTGCCTGGGAGGTCTCTGACCCCATAAAGCAACTACCAACACATAGACGCGCCGATACTCCCTTAAGCGGGATCGCATATATTTGAAATGGGCTTGTTTAACAAAACAAGACTTAAAATCCGAGAGTTTGTCTGTCAACCACTATACTTTCACCAGACGGCCGTTTCGTCGATCCACGACTCATCAGTGGTGATCGGTCAGTAGTTGACAGCCAAACTCTCGTAAATAATGTGGTATATACCCCACACGGAACAGATATGTAAAAGGATGTGTTTGGCGACATCTAGTTTTATCGTTGGTAGTACGCCGAGTGAACAACAGTTCCTATCGGCGCGTCTATGTGTTGGTAGTTGCTTTATGGGGTCAGAGACCTCCCAGGCAGCCGAAATAGGAACTGTTGTTCACTCGGCGTACTACCAACGATAAAACTAGATGTCGCCAAACACATCCTTTTACATATCTGTTCCGTGTGGGGTATATACCACATTATTTACGAGAGTTTGGCTGTCAACTACTGACCGATCACCACTGATGAGTCGTGGATCGACGAAACGGCCGTCTGGTGAAAGTATAGTGGTTGACAGACAAACTCTCGGATTTTAAGTCTTGTTTTGTTAAACAAGCCCATTTCAAATATATGCGATCCCGCTTAAGGGAGTATCGGCGCGTCTATGTGTTGGTAGTTGCTTTATGGGGTCAGAGACCTCCCAGGCAGCCGAAATAGGAACTGTTGTTCACTCGGCGTACTACCAACGATAAAACTAGATGTCGCCAAACACATCCTTTTACAAATAAATTATTACTTAAATCATTTATATAGCGATAATTGTAAATATTCTCTTGTTATGACCACGGAATTTGAAGTTAATAAGATACTACATGGTATTGAAACCAGTGCGGTGGGTGCGGACGGAATCTCTGCTACTATGCTGAAATATTGTTCTCCTTTCATTGACAAGTACATAGTTCATATCATTAACTCTTGTATTGAGGTTTATTTCTTTCCTGATTCATGGAAGATGTCATTTGGTTTGCCTTTGTCGAAGAAATCGAATCCGACTACACTGAATGACCTAAGATGGAATACCCGGTACATACTGAGATGCATTTTTAAAGATTGCGCGTTGAAAAATGTTAAACATAAATAATAAACATGTTTTTACAGGAACGCCAACCAGATTAAGCAATAACCCAAAAACTACAATACTTCTTACTGAAAAATAAAATTATTGGTTCAGCTTATATACTAAATATTCACTAGATAAAATAAAATAGCACCTCAAGATACACAAAAGCACCATAATGTTTAAAAAAAAAAACAAAATCAGAGCAAGCTGATAAACTAGACATCTGTAACAGTTCTTATTGTCTAAAAACATGGTTAGTTAATATATTAGTAGATCTTTATTCTGGGCTTTTTCATTTTCCTGCAATCAAAAAAAAAACAAAGATAATAATAAGCAGATTTAACAGTTTCATTCGTTGTGCTGCGTTGTGGGCTACGGTTGACTTTAGCGACAGTGGAATCTTCTGTTTTTTTTTATTATTAGAACCCAACCGTTTAAACATAGACGTTGAATACGACATATAACAGTATACGCACTTTCCCAATCACCTCGACAAACGCCCGTTATTGAGCGGATCAGATCAGTGCTTTTCCTAAACTAACCCAACACCCAACTAAAATTATAAATAAAAAAGTGTTCCCAATTCGGGTGCAATTACACCGTTTTGGGATAATTTGGCCGTCTATGTTTTTAGTGATTTCAATTGTCAAATTGTTTTTTGCTTCTTCTTTTTTTGGGATATATATGACATGACATTACCGCCTGTGACAACTCTTCTTCTAGTATAGCTTATGGCTTCCTACCTGCTACTGGCTACACTATAGAGGCAAAATGCAAAAGCAAACAGCCACAATTTCGGCGGTTTTTTTTTTTCAGTTATTTTTAGCCTCTTCGATAAATCGTTTTAATTAGCCATTGGCAACAATGTTGTGTGTAAAGTGGTGTTATTTGATGCTCATTCAGGGATATTTTCGGTCTCAAGTGTTGGGAACACTGGGTTGTATATCGTATACCTATTTATTTTTGAAGTGAATACTTCTTTGGCCGCATGAGAGTGATTTTCAAGGTCGCGTCACGCCACGATTTATAAAATTTTCGTCCCGCAAAAGAGCATATAACAAATATGAGGGAGAGAGACAGAGATATTTGTGGTGTATGCTACACACTATATCCTATAGGCGAGAGAAAACGAGTGCATGCATAGGCACAGCTTTTTCGCGCCTTTCAACATTGAATCAAATTAAAGCTTGAATCTTTAAACTCTCAGCCTAAGTGTGAACCGACTTTGACTTTGACTTGAAATAAACCAAATCTTTGAACATGGATTTAGCCTCAACCAAAATTGACTGTATTTCGCCCATCTGGATAATTTGCTTCTTGAATTCTTGACTTTTCGGCTTCAGTTAAAATCAACTTTAGCTTTGAACTAATTAAAGCTTTAATCCCTAAACGTTCAACCTACGTGGGAGTAGATTTTTATTTAAAAGAAACTGTGTATTTGACATTTGGTCTCCACCAAAACAGACTGTATGTTGAACATATGGATAATTTGCTTCCCAACTTCTTTCTGCTTTACTTAAAATCAACTTTTGATTTGAACGAATTGAAGCATTATACCCGAAACATCTAGCTTACGTGGGAACAACTTTTACTTGAAAGAAAATGAATCTATGAACTAGGATTTGGTCTCAGCCAAAATTAACTGTACTTTGTACAGTTAAAATCAACTTTAGATTTGGATAAATTGAAGCTTAACTCCTTAAAACATTCAGCCTGTGAAATTGTAGAAATCGAGATTTACTTGAAAGAAATTGGATCCTTAAGCTTGCATTTAGACAAATTAAGCTTTATCTTAAATATCTACATAATCTGCTTCTGAACTTTTGTACTTTTCTATGTCGGTTAACAGTCAACAATCAAAAATTGTCAGAAATGAATCACACAAGCAAAATGCGTATATTTTGGAAAACTCCAAAGCATAACATAGTCGTTCTTTGTCTTAATTTATTATTATTGTTCTTACCTACTCTTCAGTATTGGACAACATGATTTCGTCATCTGGCGATATGCCCCGTTTAAAACTCGCTTCATTAACTAAATACAGCACCAAAATACCGTAAACCACAGTAAAAAGGGCTAGTAAATTAAAAAGAACTGCTTCCGATGGTAAAGAACCGTACGTTGAACCTCTAAAAGAATAAAACCAGATCAAATTGTTTAATTTGCGCCTGTCAAAAATCGGAAACTTACAATGTCCAAATAGCCTTTTCACCTAAACCAGTAACAGCGGCAACAATGGCTGACATGAACGCTGCGACACCTATCGGCACATGAAATACCATCACTGTTTTACGGAAATTTTGTGGGATTCCTGGGTACAGGAACGAAATGAAACCCACCACAAACTAGAGAAGAAAAAATGAAATAAAAACTGATTTGACTTTTAGACTATTAATGTAAACAAATAAAATAATAATACACTATTTGACACAAGCAATTTGTCTGTCGTGTTAGAAAAAACATCTTACCAAAACCAAATTATGACGTGAAACTAGAAGTGTCAACTAAACTAAAATAAGTGACACCAACGTTAGAAAAAAATAGTATCAAATTATGACAAACCAAAGAACCATAATAGAGAGATATGGTAGTCCTAAAAAATAACGTCCGCCGCTATTAGCGTTAACGTTAATTTAACACCAACGATTTTCAAATAGAGAGATGTGGTAGTTCTAAAAAATAACGTCACCTATGATGATAATCATATTATAGGCAGCCATTTTTAGACTAGCAAATTTAAAATATTTAGAAATTTTTAGCATACACTTTAAATTTATATACGGGGTGAGTCAAAAATGTATTTGTTTATTTTTTTGATTTTTTTTTTAATTTTTTTTTTTTGAAATTTTTTCTTTTTAAATTTTTTTTTTTATTTTTTTTTTGAATTTTTTTCTTTTTAAATTTTTTTTTAATTTTTTCTTTTTAAATTTTTTCTTTTCAATTTTTTTTTTAATTTTTTTTTTTGAAATTTTTTTTTTTTAAACTTTTTTTTTTTAATTTTTTTTTTAATTTTATTTTATTTATTTTAATGACTTTTTCATAGACAAAACTACCACAAAACGACTGGGAAATTCCGCAAGGGATTTCTTGTACAAATAAATAAAAAGTGCGTAGTTTGGACTACGAATATTGGTTTTTCCAGGTTGCAATCAAATAAATTTTAAATGTTTAGAAATTTTTAGCATACACTTTAAATTTATATACGGGGTGAGTCAAAAATGTATTTGTTTATTTTTTGGAAATTTTTTCTTTTTAAATTTTTTTTTTTTGAAATTTTTTCTTTTTAAATTTTTTTTTTATTTTTTCTTTTTAATTTTTTTTTTTGAAACTGGTTTTTTTGATTTTTTTTTTTATTTTTTTTTTAATTTAATTTTATTTATTTTAATGACTTTTTTCATAGATAAAACTACCACAAAACAACTGGGAAATCCCGCAAGGGATTTCTTGTACAAATAAATAAAGAGTGCGTAGTTTGGACTACAAATATTGGTTTTTGAGGCAAAATGAATAGAAAATAGACATTAGTTTGTCAGATTAGGTATGTAAAGTCAAATAATGTTCCTTAAATATGTAGAAGTTAATATTTTAAACACTAATAGAAAATATCAAAGCAAGCAACTTTTTCAAAATTTTAATAAATAAGAACACTGAGATTTTTAATAAAACTTGAACAATTGTTTTTACCTGTAACGTATAAACAATCACAGTTCCCAAACCAATCCATGAATGCAACGTATACATATTCGGTTTAGCTGGTTTGGACAAATTGTGGAAATCAAAAACAGCAACCAATGCGATTACAGTTAGAATAAACGTCAATGCATGTAAACATGTATGGGCCAGTTTCAAGTTCGACTTTTTCTGTTGCCTACCAGTTCTAAACATCAAAATAGCTGAAACAATAAATGGATATACAAGGAGCCTAAAAAACAAACCTAGTTAGGGGTTTTTTGTCGGTACCCTGTATATTACATAATAAAAAATGACGTTCCTGTCAACAACAATGACATTAGATTGACACTGTTCGCTTTATAATTTAAACATTAGAGGGAGTGTTTAAAGTAAGAGCTTTGAAGGGGACTCCCGTTTGCAACTCTGTAACTAGGTTCTACTTACCCTGGGAATACATGAATATCAGTCCTATAACCATCAGTAAAGGATGCCAATAGAATTGTTGGTCTGGATTCGAATGCCATGCTAGTCCGCCTCTATAATGCATGATCCAGAACAGAACTAGAATAATTGTCCCAAAACCAATTGAAGTGGTTAACGAATACACTGTCGTGTAGGTTTTAACAGTTTGGTGTTCGGCTCTTGCTTCCATTCTGCGATTTTGTCTGAATAAATCGAGAAAGATATTTGATAAAATCCACTAATAGGTTTTTAATCATTTCTACAAGCTTAAGTTTTAAGAAAATGTTAAATTCACCTTTTCAGTAACGCCTTTAAAATCTGTTCCTGAGTTTTGTAAGTGGATTATTTTTATTTTATAACTAACGTAGGTACCTATTAAGTACTATATTTAGAATAGTGTAAGTACGAGATATATTTCTCCTATTTCCAAAAATTTAGTCAAGTACTTTTAGTAATTTTTTGATAACATTGAAAATATTAGCACTTACCGTACAACCGCAACAGATGGTCGATCTTCTATTTCACCGTTCTCGTGCTCAGATAATAGAGATTCTGAACTCATCAAAGCGTAAAAGCCACTAAATCCAGCACCACGCAACAAGTGTGTTGTGAATAATCAATACTTAATAGGTATACAGTTTTTTAACTTTGTTTTTTTTTCCATCTGCTATGAATGGATAGCGTGACGCATCAATTAAACTGTTTTATGCATTGGTTATCAGTAACAGTAAACATTCATTTTGGAAAGTACTAATTATATGTAATTAATATTTAAAATATTGATAAAACTAGGTATCTACGTCTTACGAAATATATTCGCGCAATTATTCTTGTTTGAGAACTAACGCATTCTGATGTTAATATAGCCGGAGCCTCATTGTTTTATTTGTAATAAAATATTAAATATATTCCATTTAGTTATAAAAACATATTGTTTATAGCTGTAGGTATTGTTACGTATTGTATGAAATAAATAAATTAAAAAGTAATTGTTGTTTACCTGTATAAATTAAAAACATAAATATAACCTATTTTCTATTCAACATGAGTTTGTCTTCTTTTCATTTGGATTATAAATTATATACCTACATTGTACAATTTTTGAGAAAGCGATAAATTACTTATTGTTGCTATTTTATATATTTATTTTAATTCAAATAAAGTGTCTTAATTTGGATTGTTATAAAAATGCGAATTTCATTAAGTATGTCTTTATAAAGACAATGATTATGCTTTTATTAATTTCGAACTAGTGTAGTTCAACCTTTACAACATGGCCTGGGCACAGCATTAATAAGTACAGCATTCCGACTACAGGTTGGCACTTTGAAATAAACTGTGACGTACGACGCCGCCATTTTGGGTTACAAGTCAGGTCCTAACTAAGAATAACTAGAGTTTTCGGTTTTTAACCACAGTACTGTATTTCCATTTTTGTAAAATAATTAAGTACATAACATCGCTGTCAATTTCAGAAATATTTGTGGTGTGTCATAGTGATTGAAAACAGCCTTGAGTGGTGGTATCAGTTAAATGTTGACATGATTGGGTGATTTTTAATAATAATAATAATAAACACAACAATAATACAGACTTTATTAGTAAAAAAGACATGTTTATAAAAGTTGAAGCAGTCCTTCCTAACTTAACCTAAACGTAACTTATATTTTAGCGTTATCATACTATCTCACCACGAGACAACTTGTGTTTATGTTTTACTTTCATTTAGTTTAAAAACATATTAGATACTGCCATTTCGTAATATAAATTTATATATACAAATAGTTGTTATAAACGTAAAATTATCTAGTATTCATCTTTATTTTTACTTATTACTCACCTAACAGGATCTGTGGAAAAGCGAAAAAAATGTTTAGAGCAAGTGTACCGCTTATTGAGACAACATTTTGCAGCACACACATGTCCCCCCTGATTGTTCATTGTATTAATCATAAGATACGTTAATAAAAATAAAATCCTTTTCACATTCACACGAACACTATACCAAAAACGCAAAACACAGAATTAGATTTAAACACAATATTTATTTATCTCGTACACGCCGACAATGAACTATATATTGAACACAGGAGTGAACGGTATCTATCTACGTCAATGCGATTATTGTGACGTTGTAACCCATAATGGCGGCATGCGCGACGAAATGCGCAGGACGGCTCGCAAGCGGAAAGTCAGAATACTGTATTATTTATTATACTGTGGCCTGGGCCATTGTCTTTATAAGGATAGTCCGTCAGCGCTTGGAAAGTACTAGTACCTAGCAACTAACACCAGACTGCGTCAGCGACTTCATGTCGCTCATTCATGAAATTGGTTTTATAGTAAATGTGTAGTAATCTTGATCTTGATTGTGAACATTAAATAATGTTATTTAAGTTAAAAATGCAAAGTATTATAAAAAATGCAGGAAGTTTTTTAATATTTGATCATAGGTTTCGTACTGTAATTTTTAGTTAATTATAAATTAAAATATTATCTATTTTAAATAGGTTTGCACAGGTTATAGTTACAAACTTGGCGGGTTTCAATTTAAATTTGATATAATCTCATGAACAAAACTGCACCAGTTATATATTTTTAAAATATCATAATATATTAAAATTAACATAAAATACTACAGTAACTACTGAAAACCTAGTATAATTACATTTTAATTTGTTGAAACTTAACATATTATATATTCGTTTAACTAAAATATGGCAAATAAAAGGAAAACATTTGGTTCATTCGCTGCTGGAAATTGTCTGTCTACGCATAATACGAAACTTATATTTTAATTCGCCATTTTCATCCAAAAAATGTCGGACAGCTGCAAAATCCATAACAACGCATTTATGTTCATCAAATATCCTCTCGGCAGCTACGCGGTCATTTTCGCAAATTTCCGTCACCTTATATTTTCGGACATCCTACACAAAACAATGTCGGGTCATAGGTAAATTAGCAAGCAGCTTATAATTTGTGATATTATATTATTATAAGAGCCTACGAACAACGATGCACATCAAAATGGGGGCTGCGCAGTAGCAAAAGCAAAGATCATGCTACAATAACTCTATGGTAGAATATCGCCTCGGTTGTGCGCAAGTAGGTGGAGGATTGTGACGTCGTCTGTGCCTGTGCGTGGTTAAAAGTCAGTTATGGTTATAAGATATTTTCGATTTCTCCTTCTGAGTACTATCAGTTCGCAAAATGTTCCAACTGCTTTTACTCTAACGCCTAGGAATTTTGCTGCCTTCGTTGGGTTGGGTTGGGTCGCATTACACGCTTACCGACGGTTGGAACGCATTTATTATAAATGAAAAGCATAAAATAATTATTCTTTTTAGTGCCACAAGTTAAACAAATTGTTTGGGATTCGCTGGGCACCGATGGCGTCACTGGGCGACCTCTACTTATTTTGAAACGGTCGATATCCTACCTAGAGAGTTATTGTACCAGGATCAAAGACAACTCATACTATTTTAAAAGATGTTGCCAAATATCATGCCTCGTATGAAACGCATAACTTTAAAATGATACTAGAGACACAGAGTTAGTTTGTTTATTCTCTGCTAGAGGTCTTCCCAAGCCACCTGCCTTTAATTCAGCGGAAGAGGGGATCCAGGTAAAAAATATAAATTGCAATATTATTTTTCTCCATGTATCTACTTTACTTCCCGTTTCAGTTGCTTGATCGACGATATAATTCAAAGATTAATGACCCGAATGAGATAAAACGATGAGTCATATGACTATAAATATCCCCACGAAACCGGGGAATTTAAAACGCCCCCCGACATTTACCTGATACACTTCGAATTCGTAAATGTAGTTACTCGCTTGTCTCTGAGTACCAATCATTTGGATCGTCCAGAAAACCTTACGTTTATCAGCATCCACTTTATTTTTATAGTAAAAATATTGCTGACCATTGTGGAAGGAAATGATTTGCAAATCATAGGTAGTTGTCTTAAATCTGACTTTTAAAGCACCTCTGGTGTTAAACTCCATCCAAGTAGTGTTGGGATGGCACTCCTAAAAAGACTAAGTAAGTATATTGACATTCAAGGTCATCTATAAAACTTCAATTCGTCCTATTCTTTAGTCTGGACTGTTTTAAGAATTGGAGACAATGAATGTTTGGATGAATATACCTTGAAATGCTTATAGAGATTGCTATACTCTCCATTCCAGTTACATTTCCATTTGGCAAATAGTTTTCCTTCACATTTAAATTCTCTGAATTTACATTCGCATTCGTGATCATCTTTCCGTTTATATGTCAGTTCATATTTACAACCTGAAAACGACTGCAAAGTGCTTATTCTGTCACATTTGAAATACGGGTGAATTATTATTAATTAAATACTCTTGGACCTCCTATTTCGTAAGTTCAAAAATACAGGACTTAAAAGCAACGCGCCGGTGGAATTTGAGGTATTTAAAATTTATTAAAAGACCATAACTATGATATTGTAACACACAAGAAAATGTACACCTGTTGGCAACACCGCTATACGTCTCGTTAAACTCGAGCTAGTGTGTGATAGATCGCCATGGATCTAGAATAGACTGCGAAATGCTCAGTTATTTCTAAAGGTGTTGTTATTTCGCGTCCATGTATATTTGAAAGTCCGCTAGCATTTTTTTTTCGTAGATATCCCCCAACATACATACATAAGTACTAACCTTTACTTTTGAATGTGCATGGCAGCTTAATGTCATTGTTTCGGTATTTTTCCAACATTGCCTCCACAATAAAGTTCTGTTTCGGTTGGCTTGGGAACCCGCTGTTACACAGTGCACACTGTGTTCGGTCGCCACAGTTATCATTATTCATCACACATTTCCTACACATGGTGTGACCGTTGTTGCACTGTACAGTTGGAATGGACATTATGTTCCGACAAATGGGACATTCCAAAATCTCATCCATTCTGATTTCCCAAAGTTTTTATGCTATAAATAATAAATTTTAAGTTCAGTTGTTTACTTAGTTTGGTACTACTTAATATCTTATGCATTGCCAGAGTCTATTACAATAATTGCCGACCAGAGTGCAAGCACTATAGGTAGGTCTGTCCAAACTAACAGGTTATTTATTGTTATGTATGGTTTGGCTAGAATATGGCAACCTTAGATGAGTGTCTCTCTATACACATCTCTATGTGAGTGTCTCTCTACACACATCTATGGTTGTATATTGGATTGACAGTTAGTTAGGTTAGACAACGTAAGTAGTACGAATAGTTGTATAATTCAGGCTACTTGCTAAATATAAGAATAAAAAAGTTTATGTCGTTCATGCCTTATTAATATACTTTCATTATATCAAGAACCCTCTCGGTCTTTTCTTTATCTACATACATAATATTTATATAAGGTGATATGTATTTGGTCAATTGTACCTATTATAGGCACAGTTTAAAATAATATACAGTTACTACACCTCGTGTCGGCACGTTTGATGCTCATGTCTACAAAGCAATTCGCCGCATTTATAGTTATAGTATAGTATCATATAGTAGGTATATATAGATATAGTATATATAGTGGCGGGCCAGAAATGTAGCTGGGAATGCGACGAGTCGATGCCGTTTTCAGCGTCTACTGAACCTTCTTATCTATAGTTAATATGTGTTCAGACGTTTGGCAACACTGGCCAGGAAGCAACACATCCTGGACTTCCCCTCTTTTCGAAAATATTATATAATTATACTTTATACTACCTTAACGTTAATCTTAGGTACATGATAAATTTGTAACTAATAAATAAATTATATATAATTTTTTCAAACAATTACATTTGCCAATATTATTAAGACAATAATCAAATTAATACTATTTTAATATAAAAAGAAAATATACCTACATACCTTATCCTTATCTAGCTAGAAAAACGTAAATTAAGTAAAATATATCTGCACTTATATAATTTATATTTTGTCAAGATACACTTTACAATAATAATTACACTTTACTCGACAACATTTACCTGCAAGATACGCGCAATATAACACCAATAAATAGTACCTAGTAGGGTAAATTTAACGACACTGATCAAAGAATAATGTTTGAAACTGCTTAGTAAGCAAAGTTATTATCACAAAACATACCTACTTGTGGTTATTATTATGACCAGCATCAAACAAAGACAAAACTATGTAATCTATTTGTGCTAGTGATAAATAAAATAAAAATCATAGAATAATATCGATAGAGCGATAAAAATTGCACTACCTACTACCTACACACTTTTGTCGTGCGACATATACCGAGCAACCACCAATCAGCAACAAGCATCAGAAATCAGAACTGAATTTGAATTTTGAATAGTCGTTTGTCGTTTTGTGAAAACAGTGTTGCCATAAGAAAATTACATTTCCCACATGAACGACCAAAATTTCCATTTTTTTCCAACGAATAATAAAAATCCAATAAAACGTAGTAACAGTAAATAATCAATTATATTTCCAAAAGTATCACAAAACTATAAAATACTTAATAATACTTTCAAAATTATAAATGATTGTTGGAGATGACTAAGGATAGGACCATGGTACTTATACCATGGGATAGGACTAGAAATTACGTTTTTATTATATACTAAATAAATTACTATTGCCGAGGATTTGATGGTTTGAGTAACTATTACCAAATATTGCTCAAATCTCAAGTTACATAAGGAAATATGAAATTATAATTAGACGAATTAAAAAAAATCCAACACAATGTAATCGAGAAAGTACAATTGCGTTTAAATTTAAAAGTTTGTGTTTATAATCACATAACATGTTATGTGGATTATAATATAAATGAAAAGTTTAAAAAAATATCTCATTTCTAACCTAGAATTTTTCGCTCGGTTTTATTTATGTTTGTGCGTCAGCTTTTTGTCTTGCCTTTGCTAAATATTCATTAAAATGGATGGATAGACGAGCATTAAACTTTTCCAATGAAGAAATTGGATTTCTTTTATCATTGCTGGATGAATTTATAAGGACATGTCTCTGGGTGGAATGCAAAAAACCGATAGTTGGTCTTTGTAAATTTGCTTCAATGTGCCCCATTAATAAGCACAGACTTTTTTGATTATCGAAATCATTTTTTAAATTCTGTTTGTCGCCGAGGGCGTCAACAATATCCATAGCATCTTCATCGTCGGTTAAAAGTTCCTCAAAAATAATGTGGATATCGTTTCTTAACATTATTCAAAAATAAAATCTAGAAGAACTGTCGAAAACCACGAATTTCTACAAAGTTCCCCCCTTCCTAGTCAAAGTTCCACCCGATACAGTTAACTCCAATGACATTATTACAACATATGGACCGACCCTGGCCAAAATCATTAAAAATATTACTTTTGATATACCCTGTATAGTAATCGTAAATTTGGTATTCGAAATTGTAGTTTCGACACAAGCAGACATTTTTATAAATATTGAATTTTCCTTCTAAATCTACAAATAAAAAAGCTTTTCCTCTTCCAAACTCGATTCGTGGACACATTCTATATATGCAAAAACTCGGCTAAATGATATTACATGCAGTTTCATCTCTTAATGTTAGGAAAAAGCCAAAATACTGAGAAATAATTTTAAAAAACTCAAAAATAAACGTGAAATATCACATAAACACGTGAAATACGAGTATCTTTTTGCCGTAATTAGCTCTATCCTTCTTCACTTTCTCTCTCGCACTGCGGTGGAGACAAAAAATTAACGCGACACCCTGTCCATATGTTGTAATATCTTTGGTTAACTCCTACATTTTGAAGTTAACTTATAAAATGTGACGTTATTCTACGGGTAACTTTTAGTTATATGTTAAAATAGTTTTATTATACCCAAAATGCGCCTTGTATAATACCGGCCCTAGTTTTATAATTAAGCAGATATTATAGTACGTTATTACGTCTTTTATCTTTTTTGCTTCCGTGACTGTGACTTGTTGGAATAAATAAAAAAAGTTCACTACCGTTAAGTGATTTTTTTACCTCACTTAGATGAACTGATGTTTCATTCTAACATTCCATTCACTTGAGATTTTGTTGCAAAAGTAAGAAAAAACAAGTTGTTATTTGTTTTTTTTTAAGTACCGCCTAAGCGAGTACTAACTTTGTATGACCTCTTGCGACTTTCGTAGCATACAGCCAGCTTGTGTTTATTTATTTTATCCTAATGGCGCAGTATAAGTGTAGCCCGTCCGGGGTTCGAACCGACTTCACATCGGCGGGACGTGCTCCTGATCTAGCGTGCTTAACCACTAGACCACCCGCTGTTATTTGTTTTCAATTCGTGATAACAGGAAGGCTGTCAGCTGTCAACATTCAACACCCGTTAAAAATAAAGCAGAAAATAGCCATAACCAAAAACCAATAACAAACAAAAACAGATCAAGGAAATTATTATAAAGTTTTGTGTTGTTGAGTATTTTGAATAAACGTAATATATCTTCAGTATCCTGTAAAATTATACCAATCAAATTTGGTGTTATGATTAAGCCGTAATTTAAGCGGATTACAAGACAAAAATAGTACCTAAATTATGGTAAGTTCCAATGTCACATAAGTAGCTTTAACATCTAATTAGGTATATTATAATATACAGAAAACTTTCACAAGCAATCAAACTAGAATCATTGTATTTCGATAAATGTTGTGTGAGCTTACGTTTCGCTGATCATCTTGTTAGCTTCTTAATAATATATATTATATACTTAGGTACTTACTTCTTTTATTATCAGGATGATACTTCTCTGCAAGTAGACAACCTGTCGCAACTATTGCCATGGGTACTACCATCCCACATCGACCATTTTCTACGGAAAATACCTGGACACCTAGTATCACAACGAAATATATTGTGTGTGCAATATTTTTTAGATAAAAAGGTATGTAACTTTATTAATTTAGTTTCTTTGGTACCGATCTCCATCAAAATTAGAGGAGGATAGTTATAATACTTAACATAAGACTTTAAAATTCAAAATTTGGACATCTGTACTTAGTTAATAATAATTGTACTTAGTATTTCATGATTTAATTTGACTAACGAACTGACATTCATGAATTTACTGTTACAGTGTGTCCTATTTGTTCCGGGACACACTGATAATAGCTGTCACTAATTATTACTGACATATACCCGTGCAGCAAACTTCAAAAAATATAGGTAAGTAAGTATGACAGAAATGATGAACGGTTATGGGGGGTATGGGTATTGTTTTGTGTTCAATTATTACTTTTCCAGGACTCGTTGAATGTGAATTTGGATAGGGAAATTGATGATGATGCTCTCAATATTTCGTTGGCATTCCCGGATTTCCAATATTCAGAAATCGAACGGAAATTAAGAGTGTTTGGTAATATGCCCGGTAGACGAGAAGCTGTTCTCAGAGATATAATATCAGCGACATACAGGTTAGTTTAAGTATTAATTTTAAAAGTTGTTGCTGAAATATTTTCTTTAAAAACAATTATGAAATGAATATGCTAGTGAATTAATCCTTTTAGTGGCCATAGTAGCTTGTTTTTTCCATTTTAAAATCCTCCCAAATCGCTTTGTTCTCTATCTGCTGTGAGCATCAGTCTTACCGCTTTCAAATTATGCCATCCATAGACCAATATTATCGAATTTGCTTAAATTTTGGTTCATAATTAGCGACGCAACTCAAAAATATATACCAATTTGTCGTCGAAAAGTCAACACACAGAAGCCATGGATCTCCAGTGGTATTTTTAGAGAAATACGAAGGAAGAGAAATTTGTATAGAACACAAAACAATAAACTCAAAACAATGATAGCAGATGCCAGAACTAAACATGAAAATGGGCTGGCAAGTGGTTCGGACAAAAAATTTTATGCCTACATACGAAGATCGTTGAACTCAAATGTTGCAACCTTTTCACTGAGAAGAAACGTTACCAACGAAATGATAACAAGTTCAATGGAAATCGCTGATACGTTCGCTGATCAGTTTAGCAGTGTTTTCACCAGGGAAGCGACCGGTGACATGTCTACACTACCGCAAAACACCCGGAACCCACAATCAATGACAACTGTCAATTTTACAAACAACGACGTGAGGGAGGCTATCACAGCACTGACTGCAGCCCAGGTCCGGACGAGATCCCACCGGTTTTCCTCCAGAGATGCATTGAACCACTGTTGCAACCTTTAACAAAAGCAATGCAGAATTATTTTAACACCGGAACCCTGCCAGATGGGTGGTCGAATGCAATAGTCATACCAATTTATAAGAAAGGGAACAAATACAATGCTGAAAATTATAGACCAATTAGTTTGACTTGTGCCCTGTGCAAATGCATGGAGAAAATTATTACGAAGGCAATGACTCCATTTTTACTGCAGTCAAACGTTATTCCTAACCAACAACATGAATTTATGCCGGGAAGATCAGTGCAGTCAAATCTGCTGGAATGTCTTAACTTGTGGACCAAGCAGAACGATGATGCTCGGCCTACTGATGTGGTGTACCTGGACTTTGAGAAGGCATTTGATAAGGTGCCATTCGCTCGTCTACTATTGAAGCTGGAACATTATGGTATTCGCGGAGAACTCCTGCGATGGATTGAGGGTTTCCTTAGAGGAAGAAGTTTCCGGGATCGGTGTTGGGCCCGCTGTTGTTCCTGGTTTACATATCGGATCTGACGGGAAATATAAATGCAAATACAAGTTTCTTTGCTGATGACTCTAAGCTGTTTTGTGATCCGCTGCAGAGTGCTGAGGTGTTCCAGACCGATCTCGACAGAGTGATGACTTGGTCATCAACTTGTCTGATGAGTTTGAATTTGGATAAATGTACAGTCCTCCATTTGGGACCAAATAACCCCGAAATATCCTACACCCTTGGTGGACACGAATTAAGAACAACTCTCCAGCAAAAGGATCTCGGCGTGATTATTACCAATGATTTAAAATGGGAAATCCATGTATCGACGGTAGTGAAGAAGGCCAACAAATTGTGGTATTTGATCCGGAAACCATTTAGATCAAGGTCTAATGACGTGGTTCTGAAGCACAAGTCGTTTGTCAGGCCGAGTCTGGAATATGCCAATAGCGTATGGTCTCCTTATTTTGTTAAGGATATTGAGGCTTTGGAGAGAGTTCAGAGAAGATTTACCAAGCTTCCACAAGCGCTGTGCCACCTGCCATATGAAGATCGGCTAAGAGCTTTGAACTTAACAACGCTTCAAGAAAGGCGTCCTCGTGGCGACTTGATACAGACGTATAAGGTTCTTAGCGGACATTACACAATAAACTTGGATCTCTTTCATCTTAATAGAAATCCGAGCCTACGTGGTAACAGCAAGAAATTGTGCAAAGAAAGATGCGCCAAGCTCGCTCGAAGAAACTTTCTATCAAACAGAGTGGTATATGCGTGGAATGATATGTCGGAGGAGGTTGTATCAGCGCCAACAGTGAATAGCTTTAAGAACAGACTGGACATTACGCTTAAAGATCGGGGCAGCTGCATGATCCACTACTCGCTATAGTAAATCGTCGTGTTTTTATACACTGAGCCGAGTTTTATCTTTTACAAATCGGGCGACAGTCTCATCGGTTTCACCGCTTACTGTCTGAACTAATAATAATAATAATAATTGATGTAATTATTTTTGAGTGATTTTTTGCAACTAATTTTGTCTCAAATGTATATGCGTCAGAATTTGTTATAACATTTTGTATATGATGTGAGTTTAAAGGACGGTACAGCCGGACACGACAGCGACGAATCGGAAACGTCATGAACCATTTGATAATGGTATAAGTAACGAGCCAGACCAAGACACAATTCGTATCAAAATACGGAGAAAAGATGGGGCGCTTCGCGTTGTCTCTAGTTTCGATCAACGCAATAATTCATCAAATACATCACAGCAGAACAATATCCAGGTTAGTTTTAGTAGTTTTTTTTATAGAGGAAATGCATTTACGACATGACCACCTCTTATCGGCAGGTGAGTGTGTGGTGTGGGTTTTTAGCAAGAATGCAACTGGCTTTATTAAATTTGGTAAAAATGTTTTAAACTTTTGTTGACATTGTGGCAACAGCGATATTTTACCTACTTATCAGGATTTATAGACGTTTAACAAAAGTGATTGATATGAATGCATGTTTTTTATACTTCAACAATTTTTTATTTATTTTTCCAATATTTTTAGGATCTATTTCTCTACTATTTAGTTATTATTTTATGTTTTATGTTTGAACGTATATACATATGTGTACTTAATTGTTTTTAAATTTTAAAATTGACTTTATCAGGTAATCAATATAATGTTTAAGCTTTTAACTAGGTAGATGTTATCCTTTTGTAATCGAGTTGGCGAACTTCTTTTTTTTTAAACATAATGTCCTTTGATATGTGATAATATTAATAATAATAAAACTGCTAGCCAAAACAAGGGGACCTGTTCAAAATTTGCCTTAATTTCAAACGCAAATATTTCAATAACCAGGAGAGATACGGACATGCTGTTTTCAGGATATTAAAGATAAATTATTTGTCATGTATTTATTTTTTTTTTCTAGATTTTAGGTCGATTTTTACGTAATAATTAATATATTTATTTTTTTATTATTCTTGAACCGCTATTCTACTCGTAATTTTTTCCAGTTTACTTTTTTCTTGGGGTGTTCGGTTCTTATAAAAATTCCTCTTTACACAACTTCTCTACATAAAAATATTCATATTTATTTTCGTCACTATCAAACAAAAATCATAACAAACGACGTTTCGTTACTAATTAGTAACTTCCTCAGGTTGAACAACATTTTTTTCCCTTTGCTTTCTAACACAAATTCCAAAACGTCAATATCAATAAAATAACAAACAATTTTCATTACATTTAAAACATTCAAATATAATAAAATACATTTTGTATATACAGGGTGTCCTACGGCCTTTGCTCAGTATAGGACTATAGAACGCTATCATTCAAGCCCTAAGAAACTATCCTTAATGACCCTGTTTCCGCATGTCGTTTGGCATGCATGTGGAGTCTGACATTTTGTGACTAATTTGTTACTGGTTAGTAAAATTAAAATTATGAAATAAATACATAATAATAAATGGTGAAGCAATGTTTTGATGTTAAATGTTGATTTTTAATTAAATAAAAACATTAAATTTGCTAATTGGTGTTTTCAAGTCAGATTGCAACTCTATTATCACTTCAATTTATAATTTGATCACAATAATCTAACATCATGTTCGTATTTATCTTCTTGCTCAAATTTGATTCGTCACACAATTTACCCGAAATTTCTTTGTTGCCCTTGGTAGACCAAAACTACATGTTCTTTTTCACCTCATAATCTGTAAAATGAGGTTTTGCTCAATATATGATCTAGCTATGACTTTCACCTTTGATAGTACATAAAAAATAAGAAGAAGATTTTATATATTTAATTAATTCTAACATAACCACATTTTAAAATTCTTAAAACCTTTAATGGAGCACGAGTTGAACGTTAGAATTTTTAAGTCCTATTTCTTGAACTTGAATTTCAACTCTGATATGATCTACAAAAAGAAACAAAAAGTGTTAAGCGATCTGGATCATGTCTCATGTTCAATTTCGAGATTTCTAGTTGATTTATGTAAATGATTTTATAAAAATAATTTTTCACAAAACTCATAATTTTGACATGTATAATTCCATATTTTTACTCTTACTTCTTATTTCTAGAACATAATTAACATTGTAAATTTTTTAATAACGGATAACATTCACAAACTTAATGTCACTGATGATGAGGTAGTACCTTGAAACATGTATGACTGATTGACAAATGAGCAATATATTTGTGTTTAGTTTGTGGAGCAGACGCAGTTTTATTGATGATTAAATTTGTCTAAATCACCTTGTATACGGACTAATAGAGCATTTATGGTAAAAGTCAAAACCTGTGTCGACACATTTACGATTACGACAAATATTCAAATACCTTTTAACCTAATCATACTTTCCAATATTCTGGTTTTTAGTGTCCTTCGCAAATACGAATTGTTAGATTATTTCATAGGGTAGAGGACACAGAAAACATCATCGACGTTTCGTAGCTATATTGCTGCTTCCTCAGGCACTTATGCTTAGTCAGGTACAAAAAAAAAACAATAATCTTCAATGAACCATTATTATTGTTTTGTTTTTGTAGGTTTCAATAAATGTTATGTTTCATTGAAGATAATTATTATTGTTGCATCGAGAGGTGGGCATCTCTCGCCTCCATTTTCTTTTAATTCTGAACATTATCCAAAATTGACAAGATTTCAAAAATTCCTTCAAATTGTTTTTCTCCATAAAATATATATACCAATTGAGAGGGGACATCCTTCTCAATTGGAAAAAACTTCTGGGACATATTGAGGAAACATAGACAAGCAGTTTGAGATAAGAGACTGATGTCGGAAGTGCACGGTTTTCAAAATACAGGGTGTCAAAGTTTCTTTCAAAAAACCTTTTTTTATCAATATCTCAATGACACGTTAACCGATTTTCTTGAAATTCGCTGGTGATGTGAGTTTAATAAGACGCTACTGACTTTTGAAATTTTTATATATTTTTTAGAAAGCAGTTAAAAATACAACTTTTTTGTCACGTATCTCTCTCCGTTTTTGAGAAAATTTTTTTATTAAAAACTTTATTAAAATGTTCATTATTATTAGAAAGAAAAACAAGGAGGCTTTATTACAAATAATTTATTATTAATAACGGAGAGAAATACGAAAAAATATCAAGTGACAAAAAAGTTTTATTTTTAACTGAGCTTTCTAAAAAAAAAATATAAAGTTTCCAAAAAAAGTCAGTAGCGTACATTTTTTTGTCATTTTTATTCATGACACTGTCCCCCGGGGCGCCATTGGAAGTCATAATTAATATTTAATTAGTGCTAACTGAGCGTCTTATTAAGCTTACATCACCAGCGAATTTCAAGAAAATCGGTTAACGTGTCTTTGAGATATTGATAAAAAAAGGTTTTTTGAAAAAATCTTTGACATCCTGTATTTTGAAAACCATGCACTTCCGGACATCAGTCTCTTATCTCAAACTGCTTGTCTATTGGTTCCTCAATATGCCCCAGAAGTTTTTTTTTTTCAATTGAGAGGGGACACCCTGTATATATAATATAAATGTATAGGTACAAAAAAAATAAATTTGGAAGGCTCTCCAAAACTACGGCTACGAAAAAAAATTGGTAGTTAGAAGTATCTAGTTAGATATGAAAAATGATTCTATATTTCTAATAAGTTTAGAAATTACAATATTTTAAAAATTTTTGACCTCGTTTTTAAACGCCTTGTCTATGCTCAATGTTTTCCACAAGCTAATCAGCACCTAGAATGCCAATGTGATCCAAATTTTTTACGTTAAGTTTTTCGGTTATATTCTATTAAATAATTTATTTCATACATTTTAGTTAATGAAATCTAAAAAATACTCGGTGTTGTCATTTCTCAGGTTATTAGACCGTTCCTCGCCTTGAAGAATATGAGTGTTGGCGAAACGTTTAGAAGAAATTCTACAAGAAATCTTACCTAATAACCAGAGAAACGATATTTACTGACTCAAATAAATAAATAAATACACTTTATAGTCTAGGTGGGACACCCAATTACATGACAAAAAATAATTACAGTATTCAAGCAATTATACAATGATTACAATCAACAAATTATCTGTTATTATGAACCAAAAACCACAAAGAACACAGATACGGCTGTATGAAAAAAAAAAAAAAACAATCAAAATTAGCCAAACCTGTCAGCTAATGTTGCCTGCTTAAACACTAGATGTCAGTTTTTCATTCATTTTCCATTCCAACTGATTTTAGCTTGCATATTCTTCGTGCAAGTTGGCTGGTACGGTATCTACAACGAACACCTCTGCGTCATTCCTGGACACATCATCGACAGATTCATCATCTTCGTCAGCCACAATACAAACAGAGGAATCATTCACAGAGCAATTGCATGATCTGTATCGTCATCGGGAAATGCCTACGTCGTCGCAGTACCTTGCCGCGCAACGGGCTACAGGGAAAGCTCCTCCTCCCTTGGAACCACCACGTGATATTAACAGAACATCATCGGTGAGTTGAAATTTTAAATTTTTTAATAATCGCTGAGATACAAGATGATTTACAGCACAAATAAAACCGAAACTAAATTTGGTCAAGAGACAGCGTTTGTATGGCAAGTATCCGAACTAGTGATTTCTTCTAATCTTCGTTTAGTCTTGTTTATCACCGGAATTTAATTCTTCTTCTAGGTTTTGTTGTTCATTTATTTCTTCGATTATCTTCATCGTTGTTATTGCTTGTTGTTCTTAAATTTTTATTTATTTCTAGCTGAAGTCTCATAGCTGCTTCTTGTCTTCAGTTTTAGTCAGTTATGTCAAGTTTAGCATTAGTTTAACTTGTTTCCTTACTTCTTTTTCAGCCTTCGTCTTCCTTTTCCACTTCATGTTGTTCTGTTTCATCCGTTTTCTCAGCTTAGCATCATTGGCTTGCCTTCTACTTGTTTTAATTTTTCTTCTTCTTTTTCAGCTTCCCGTTCTCGTCTTTAGTTTTCAGTTATACACAGACTTCTTTTGCTCCCAACGTTGTTTTCTTTTTGTTTCTCCGATTCATATTGTTTTCCTTAGTTTTCTGGTAATTTTTCTTTCTTCTGTCTCAGCATAGCGTTGTTTTGTTTCGTCTTCTAGTCGTTTTCCTTCTTCTTTTTCAGTATTGCGTTTTCTTTCAGCTTCAGGTTCTCGTCCTTAAATTTCAGTTTCACGTGGTCTTCTTTCTTTATTTGCATTAACTTTTTGGATTTTTCTTGTTCAGTTTCACGTTGTTACTGTTTTTTGACTCAGTTTCACTGCTTGGTTTTTCGTCTTCTAGTCGTTTTTTTTCTTTTTGGAGTATTTTTTTTTCAGCTTCACGTTCAGTTTTCTGTTTCTTTCTCTTTTGTATTCCAATCGTTTCTTCTCTGCTTCTTGTTCGGTGCCACTCTCTTCTTGGCATTCTTCATTTTCGGCTTTGGGTTGCTTTTTTCCTCTGCTAGTCGTTTTCTTCCTTTCTTGGCTTTTTGTTTCTTAGCTGTCTATTCTTTCTCAGTTTTTGTAATTGTGTCTTCTAGCTGTTTTCTTTTTGGCTTTGCGTTGTAATCCTTCTTGTTCTGACTCAGCTTTGCTTCTTTTCTTGCGACATCGAGTCGCATTTTCTTTTCTTCTTCTTTTTCAGCTTCCCGTTGTCGTCTTTAGTTTTCAGTTACACGCAGACTTCTTGTTTCTCTGATTCACATTGTTTTCCTTAGTTTTCTGGTAAGTTTTCTTTCTTCTGTCTCAGCTTAGCGTTGTTTTGTTTCGTCTTCTAGCCGTTTTCCTTCTTCGTTTTCAGTATTGCGTTTTCTTTCAGCTTCAGGTTCTCGTCCTTAAATTTCAGTTTCACGTGGTCTTCTTTCTTTATTTACATCAACTTTTTGGATTTTTCTTTTTCAGTTTCACGTTGTTACTGTTTTTTGACTCAGTTTCACTGCTTGGTTTTTCGTCTTCTAGTCGTTTTTTTCTTTTTTTGGAGTTTTAGTCTTCTTTCTCTTTTGTATTCTAATCGTTTTCTCTCTTCTTCTTGTTTGGTGTTACTCCCTTCTTCATATTCTTCATTTTCGGCTTTGGGTTGGTTTCTTTCTTCTTCTAGCCGTTTTCTTCCTTTTTTGGCTTGGCTTCTTGTTTCTTAGCTTTGTATTCTTTCTTACTTTCTTACGTGTTCTGTTGTATCTGTTGCGTCTTCGCAAAACCGACAAGTGTCGTCCTCGGTTAGGCCCATCTTTTTGAGATGGTACTTCACTGGGTGGTGTCCCGTAAAAAGGCCTGTAATTCGCCTTAGGTCGCTTCTCTCCAGTTGGATAAGCTTCCCTGCGTTGGCCTCTGAAGGTTTGATAAACCTTTTTAATTGTCTTATGCCTGGAGTGTTTCTCCAGTAGGACTTAAGTTGTTCCTTTTCGCATCTCCGAAGTTCTCCCTTCATATGGCTTTTTGGAAGGCCAAAGATGGGTTGGCCACAGAACGGAGCGTTTGCGCCCTCTTTTGCAAGTTGGTCCGCCGCTTCGTTCCCCTCTATGCCTTCATGTCCTGGCACCCATGTCAGAGTAATCTTTTTCCCCTGAGCTGCCAGTTGCTTTATGGTCTGTTTGCATTCCCATGCTAGCTTTGACGTGAAAGTGTAAGACCTCAGTGCTTTTAACGCAGCTTGACTGTCTGACATAATATTGATCTGCCGTTCCGGGATGCCTCTCTGCAGGCATTCTTGAGCACAACGATTAATAGCGTTGATCTCTGCTTGGAATATAGTGCGACTTTTCCCGAGAGATTCAGAGAGCCTGCAATTTGGCCCGTATACTCCCATGCCTGTGTTCCCTTCTATTCCTTTTGGACCGTCCGTATACCAGACGGATGTGTTTTCTAGGAATCGTGGTTCGCCATTTAGCCAATTTTGACGGTCTGCAATGACCACTTCAAATGGGATTTCAAAATCATGTTTGCGTGGCAAAGCGTCCGACGGTTTTCTTCCTGAATCCAAAGGTATTAGATTCAGGATTCCCATGTGTCCCTCTAGATCGCCAGATTCGTATTCCATCACTTGTGCCAGTTTCAGAGCGCTAATTGCTGCCTCTTTTTTGACTAGGACAGGCCCCCAAGTCCTACCGAGTAGCCTGTGACACGTCCATATGGCCGCTGTGGCTTTCGATATGGTTTTCTCTATATGCTGATTCCAGATTAGTCGTTTATCCAGGATTACTCCCAGGTATTTGACTTTATCCGAAAGGCAAATTTGCTCACCGCTGAGAGTGAGGTTAATAATGTCCATCTTTCTCCTTCTTCTTGTGTCTCAGCTTTGCTTCCTTTCTTTTGACTTCCAGTCGCATTTTCTTATCTTCTTCTTCCTAGACTTCACGTTTTCTTTCATCTTCTAGTCTTTTTCCTTTTTCTGATTTACATTCACTACTACTTGCGATCTCACGAAATTCCCAGAAGTGGGTTTATAATTTGCTTTTGAAACTAGGACGTACAGAACGGCCCTTTTATATGTGTAATTCCTGCAGGTGATCCGGAATCAGCGCGTTCATCAATGGTTGGGTAATGATGCTGGCAATATCAACCCATATTTTTTTGATCCTCTTTTAATGAAAGCGAAACAACGTAATAGACCATCTGCGACCATTACTAGTCAAGATGTGGCGCAACCAGTTCAGGAAGTTATTGATCTTAGCAAAACTATGCCGCTTGGTAAGTCATTTTATTTTTTTCTAAACGTAGAAGAGAAGAAGCGATGCGAAACATGGCATTTTTGAATAGTTTATACTTTTATTTGTATGCATTGAATAAAAAGCCTTTACTTAGTTGATAGGCTGGTAATTTTTCAGGATCCCAAATTGACTATTTTTTTCAACTTACCCTGTATTTTTGTTTCTTTATTCTAGAAGAACCAATTGTTCTTCCAATGGTCCCGGAAACCAAAAGAGAACTAGTACAACAGCAACCACAGGGGGCTATTCCGCGTCATAATTATGTAAGAAATGTCATGGCAGCAGGACCATCGCAGCAACCACTTATTCCGCCAAGAAACTTGGATACAGCAGGTCCATCGCACATTGCTAGTCCTCCAAGTAGTCCAGGGGTAGCATCGAATCATTTGTCTCCACCCATAAATGTGGATACGAAATTGCTGTATAAAATCTTCGAAATCTTCCCGGATGCCTGTCCACGTCATGTGAAAAAGCTTTGCGATAATTTGGTGTACAGCGAGGACACTGTGAATGATGTGATTGGGCAATTATTGGCTGGTAAGTTATTTTTTATGCTGGCGATAACATTATGAAACAAGTTTTCTGTTAACAATATTTAGCCAATTGTTTATATGAAACGCGTCCAATCGGAGGAACACTTTGATTCCGACCTACATCAACGTGATCCAAAGTCAAAACAGAACAAGACTGATGGCCAATTGTACCGACTCTAACTATAGGTAAACTTAACTAAGGCCGACTTATATTTTAAGTCTGTCTTTAAGTTTGTAGTCTTGCACCGCACTCCATTTAGTTAAGTTTGAAATAATCTTGGCAGCATTGCAATTCTGTCAAAATTCTAAGATTTCTAACCCCATTGCAGTCAAATTTTTTTAAACAAAAACAAAGTAGAAAAAAAGTATCCTTTTTGTAAATTGAAATATAGAAACATGGACGTAAAACAAAATAATATAACTAATAGACACCGAAGTTCAAACTTTACAGAACGGGAAAAAATTTGCTTTTTAGCTTAGTTTTTAAATATAATAAACTGTTGCCCACGAGGCACGAATAGCTCTCCATATTTAGGTGTAAAAGTAATAATTTTATGACCTTTTTGTCATTTATCTAAATTTAATAAATTTTTGTTTTGTTTTAGACATCAGCTATTTTTTTTTCAGTATCGGGTTTTGTGCCTTTTTCTTCTCTTTGGACGCACTATTTATACGCAGATATTTTATATTTCAGATCTAGGCCAAGTTCTTGAACGCAAATTAATTGATTTTTTTTAGTTTTATTATAAAATTTATTTTGCCCCCTTTTCTACTATTTACGAACGCCTATGTAAACAAAATTGTTATGCTGCATGTTGTAGGTTATCTGTTAAGTGGTTTTTGAGTTATCACGGATACAAATTTTTTCTGACCCTTTTATAGAATTTTCACGGACGCCTATGGAACATTAATTTTTGTCGTGTATTTTTAACACCAATTCAACTAGTTAAATATAAAATTTTTTACATTTTAATTTTTTTTATTTTACCCCTTTTTTACTATTTACGAACGCCTATGTAAATAAAAATTTTATGCTGCATTTTTTAGGTTATCTTATATGAAAGCCAATTTTTCTGGTATATTTGGGAAACATTTATTTTTCGTTTTTGACCCTTTTTAAGACTATTTTCGAACGCCTGTGTGAACTAATTCTTTTATGTAACATTTTTTAGGTTATATTCTATCACAACTATAAAAAATTATTCCATATTTCGAATAAGTTTAGGAAATATGTATTTTTTATATTTTGACCCCTTTTCCACTATTTACGAACGCCTATGAAAGTAAGTTATTTATGACACATTTTATAGGTTATATTCTATTAAAGCTATAAATAATTAGTTAATATTTCTGCTATGTTTAAGAAGTACGTTTTTTTTAAATATTTTTTACCCCATTTTACACTATTTTCGAACGCCAATGTGGTCTAATATTTTATGTTAAATATTTTAGGTTATATTCAATTAAATGCGTAAAAAATTATGCAGTATTTCGGATAAGTTTAAGAACTATGAATTTTTTTAATTTTTGAACCCTATTTTCGTGCATACAGACAGACAGACAGACAGACAGACAGACAGACAGACTGACAGACAGACAGACATTTTTTTAAAACTACTTATTTATGTATAAAATGACCAAAAACAAGTATTTCCGGTGAAATTAAAAATTTTTTTTTTTCATGAAACTAATAGTCTCCATATACAGGGTGTCCTACGGTGGCAACCCATTAGATTATTTCAGAAACTACTTCGAATTGAATTTTGAAAATTTCAGTGTCTATATTGTCAAATATGCTCTACTCAAATAATATAATAGCAACGGCATAGCACTTCCGGTTATACCGGAAGTTGATGGCAACTTTGTTATTTTAAATGGAACACCCTATATATTATTACATTTTTGGATTCTAAATAAGATTTCAGACATATTTCATGTATCATGTCCTATACCTAACGTCAGTCATTTTTGACTTATATCAAGATTTATGTCAAAATTGACAGTTTAGGGCTCCATAAGAATTCCGTTTTTTCCTTGTAAATCAGTATTTAATAATTATTTTGCAAGTATTTTCTTTTCAGGGATCTTCTTTTTCGAATTGACAAGACATTTTCTGATTAGTTTATACAGGGTGGTCAAAAAAATATATTGAAAACGGTTCAAGAAAAACAGTTGAAAGTCAATTTTTTCAAATGGAATGGGTATATTATTATTATTATTTTATCTTCCTTAGCATTAAAAAATAATGCAATTTTGTAATAGGTTATCATTTTCTAAAATGCATAGTTTTCGCAAGATCGTCATTTTAAATTTTTTTGCATTTTTCTGCAGCGCCTACCGTTGTCTCTCTCGAAGCTAGCTAATTAATTTAGTTAAGACTGAATGGGGGTCATATCGAACAATTAAATTAGTTTTATTTAAGAATTTCTTAATTTCTTGGTGTATTAGATTCTCAAAAAACAAAACATTCTAATTACGCATCCATGGAAAACAGGTGGCTCAAAAATTTAAGATCATTTCTAACTGCAACAGAAAAATTTTAAATTAGTTTTGTTATCGTTAGTTGATTAACTTTTTTTAGTTGAAAATTTATTTAGTTTAATCTTCTGTTCATCTCTGCTGTATTATTTTAAATATTAGTCTTAGTTCGTTGTAATACTTGATTTGTATACCTCCCAACCTGCTCTAAATGATTTCTCAAAATTCTTCCTAATTTCTCTAGTCATCGTTACCAAATGGGGGTTTCTCTCGTTAAATACTCTACAGGTGATGTTAATCACTTTATTTTATTCTCCATGAATTAATAATAAATGTATAATATCAATAAGTATTTTTCATTTTTATTAATTTGACGTTTAGTTTGACGTTAAAATGACAATACTTTCATGGCTAACTAAATTAATTAGCTAGCTTCCAGAGAGACAACAGTAGGCGAAAAATTTAAAATGACTATATTTCGAAAACTATGCATTTTAGAAAATGATAACCTATTACAAAATTGCATTATTTTTCAATGCTAAGGAAGATAAAATAATAATAATATACCCATTCCATTTAAAAAAATTGACTTTCAACTGTTTTTCTTGAACCGTTTTCAATATAATTTTTTGACCACCCTGTATAAACTAATCAGAAAATGTCTTGTCAGTTCGGAAAAGAAGATCCCCTCTGATAAGAAAATACCTGCAAAATAATTATTAAATACTGATTTATAAGGAAAAAACGGAATTCTTATGGAGCCCTAAACTGTAAATTTTGACATAAATCTTGATATAAGTCAAAAACGACTGACGTTAGGTATAGGACATGATAAATGAAATATGTCTGAAATCTTATTTAGAATCCAAAAATGTAATAATATATAGGGTGTTCCATTTAAAATAACAAAGTTGCCATCAACTTCCGGTATAACCGGAAGAGCTATGCCGTTGCTATTATATTATTTGAGTAGAGCATATTTGACAATATGGACACTGAAATTTTCAAAATTCAATTCGAAGTAGTTTCTGAAATAATCTAATGGGTTGCCACCGTAGGACACCCTGTATACATATATTACATATATGATATGGAGAGCTAAAAATGTTATTGAAAAAGAAGATGGTACTACCAGAGAATATATACCAAGTCCAAAAACAAATTAAAATATTTAATTTAACATTATATATAATGAGAGAAAACACAACTTGACTGAACCAGGGCTAGAACGGATCTGATCTAAAAGTTCTCTTGCCTTTCCAGAATTCCCTCATAAAAGTCTCAAAGTAGATAATACAGAATGAAATAGGCCAATCAGAAAAAAGGGCCCATTTTTTTTATAATATAACCCAATACAGATACAACTACAGGGTGAGAACATTACAAAATAAGATACATTTTTATTTGTATGTCGACTTTAATAAAGATTTTTGATCTTGGAGTTCGCGACTGGACAAAAACCCTTTATTTTTTTATGCACCCGTTATATATATTATTATTTTGATATGGGAAACCGTGACGCTTTCCAACTAGCTTTTGTATATAATAATAAATATTCGACATTTAATTTACATGAAGTTATATCGATAGTTTTGAGTGATCACACTGTAACTATAACATCTGGTTATCTTTTCAATACATGCTTTTATCTTTGAGCTCACCCATAAACATAAACAGTATATTCTCGATTAGAAAAAAAAATGTTGAAAAAGATGTTGTAAAACCTATATCAATAGAAGATAAGATAAATAGAAAACATACCCTTAGATTTTATGACTCAAAAGAAGAGTTTAGAACATTTGTATACAATCTACTTAAATAATTCCCAAACTAATATAAAACCCCGACACAAATACAGGGTAGGAGAAAAGTAAATTCTATTGCCCGTCCGTCTTATTACAAGTGAACTAAAAATATAATGCACTCTAGAAAACAAAGTTAAAAAAAAAACTGTTTCAAAAACACAGGAAAAGTAAGGTTAGAAACGCTTCCTTAAATATTTAAGTCTAGAAAAACCGTGGCTTAATTTAAGTCTCACTTAAATACATTTCAACGTACCGTTCAAAGAGATAAGATCTTATTATTATCTTATTACAACATCTTTTTCAACATTTTTTTTTCTAATCGACAATATACAGTTTATGTTTATGGGTGAGCCCAAAGATAGTATTGAAAAGATAACCAGATGTTATAGTTACAGTGTGATCACTCAAAACTTTCGATATAACTTCATGTCAATTAAATGTCGAACATTTATTATTATATACAAAAGCTAGTTGGAAAGCGTCACGGTTTCCCATATCAAAATAATATATATAACGGGCGCAAAGAGATAAGAACAGCTTAAGCCTAAACTTGCCTTAAAAACGTCGGTGCAATTGGCCATTAATATAAAGTTTAAGTGACTGTAGCAGTAGTTGATGGCTGGAATACAACATTTTTAAGAAATAGTAAACCCTTTGAACACAGTGATAGTTTTTTTAAAAAAATATTTTCTTTTTCAATAAATTACCTACCAACCCTAATGTTGAATATTTCCCAGAAAAAACTAGCTAACCGATTTTGATAAAATTTTACATGCATTTGGGGACGGATAACTTAAACTTTAAACAACCTTCGTGCCATTAGGTCGCGAAATTTTCAAGAACGTTTTAGTATCTATGTTTGGGGTGGCATGTTTAACAACCAATTATTGCCGTCATTTTCTACAAAACCACCTACTCGAATTTATTGAGGATGTACCTCTGAATATTGTACAAAACATGTGGTATTAACATGACGGAGCCCCTGCGCATCGTTGTAGACAATTAACAGAAATTTTAAATCAACTGTTTGGAAACAATTGGATTGGTTTGGAAGGTCCTATTTAGTGGCCTTCAAGATCGCCAGATCTGAATCAGCTCGACTTCTTTTTATGGGGGTACATGAAACAATTGGTCTACAGTGTCCCAATTATATTTGCGGACATGGGTTCAATGGCAAAAAATGCTTGAATTGTTTTCAGGAAACCCCAGTTTTCGTTTGTTGCAGCCATAATGAATCACCCTGAGGTTAGGTGCTGTTTAGGGTTAGGTAGAGTAGCCTAAGCTAGATTTAGCCCTGTGATTGGATTTGTGCTGTTTTTTAAGTATCTTCCAATATATTTGATACTTTTGATTTGAAAATTTATTATTATTCGACAAAGAAACAGTTTTTTTAGTCTCAATTTGACATTTTTCTCGTTGGTTTCCTTACAGACGAAAATTATCCACGTAGAGAGAATCGCGCTCCAACTCCTGACATTCAAATAGATCCGGAGGCACAACTGGAAAATTTGAAATGCATTTTTCCTGATGCGGATCCAACGTATTTACGTCAGAAATGTGATGAATTCGCAGGAGATATGGATGAAATAAATATGTTTATCATGGAGAATTTACAGAATCGCAGATATCCCACCATGAAGGAGTTTGTGCGGTAAGATTGAGTGAATAGACATTTATTTACGGACAAGAAAGTCCTTGTTACAAATTAAATTACATTCTATTAACAGCAAACAACATTTTTTGAAGTAACCTATGGCAAAGAGGAGCGCGATTTATCCAGACATCAAAGTCGTCTGCACCACAAAATATTATTAATAACAAAGATTTTGTGGAGCATATGGGTTTGATTTCTGGAGTAATAAAGATCCTTAAACCATAAAAACAAATCAACATAGACGGATGCATAAAACTAGCTAAATCATTAAAGATAATACTAAAGTATGCTATGAAATGTCCCGACATTGTCGCAAGTCATTAATATAGTCACCGTGCGGCCAGAAAAAATCTAGGACTGTTTCCACAACCACACATCGACTGGCCAATTCCCAAAACCCATGAGACTCGTAATTCTTTCGGCTAAACGGTGCACGAAAGAGATCCGTACCTCTGTCTCTCGTCGATTTGGAACGTCAAGGTTATCTCGAGGACAGAACGTTTCTCTACGATCAACCAGGCTTTCCATCTGGAACTCATCAGACAGTGAGCCATAGTCGTAAAAATAATCTTCCCAACTTGACAAACCTCAAAAACTTTCAATCCTATGGATGTGAAACACTACCCAACGGGGGGATTAGTGCTTCTAGGACTCGAAGTTTGGAGAGAAGACCACAAAAAAGAGAGTTTTGTGGTTAGAGAGCCTGGCGGAGCATTCGGACACATATGTGCTCCAACGCGGGGAGACTTCATGGTCCGAGCCGCCAAGTCTCCAACCACTCTCTTCAAACTTTACTACACCGAAGTGCAAATGAAAAATCCCCTGTAACTTCCTGTTACACAAAAATTTATAACTTTACTCTTTGCCACTCTTTCGAATATCGACCAATCAAATTGTCTATTCTTAGCGTCGGTCGTACCGTTTTGTCTCGTCGATTTGGAACGTCAAGGTTATCTCGAGAAAAGCACGTTTCTCTACGATCAACCAGGCTTTCCCAACTTGACAAACCTCAAAAACTTTCAATCCTATGGATGTGAAACACTACCAAACGGGGGGATTAGTGCTTCTAGGACCCGAAGTTTGGAGAGAAGACCCCAAAAAAGAGAGTTTTGTGGTTAGAGAGCCTGACGGAGCATTCGGACACATATGTGCTCCAACGCGGGGAGACTTCATGGTCCGAGCCGCCAAGTCTCCAACCACTCTCTTCAAACTTTACTACACCGAAGTGCAAATGAAAAATCCCCTGTAACTTCCTGTTACACAAAAATTTATAACTTTACTTTTTTCCACTCTTACGAATATCGACCAATCAAATTGTCTATTCGTAGCGTCGGTCGTACCGTTTTGTCTCGTCGATTTGGAACGTCAAGGTTATCTCGAGGAAAGCACGTTTCTCTACGATCAACCAGGCTTCCCATCTGGAACTCATCACACAGTGAGTCATAGTCGTTAAAATAATCTTCCCAACTTGACAAACCTCAAAAACTTTCAATCCTATGGATGTGAAACTCTTAAAATGGACTCCAAACTGACGAAGTCTACTGAACACATCCCTGAAGGCAGGTGTGCATCGTCTAACAACAGTTGAAGTGCTTTAAGGGTAATGTGATCCACATGCTGCGTACAGATCAGCGAATTATTTAGTTTAACGCCAAGATCATTGCCGCGATTTTATGCTCCAAGTTAACGGTATTTAATTTGAAAAAATGGTCCATTCTTAAGTGAAGTTGCAATTTTAGTGTTTAAATGAAAGTCAAATCTCCACAAGATAAATTTAATAGAAACTATCTGCCATACATGTTTCGGGACTAGACCAGTCCCATCATCAGTGGCATGTCAATAATCGTACAAACACAACGCTAAGACATACAATATTCCATTAAAGTTCTATCGAAGTCACCCTATGGAAAAAATATTTGAATTATTAAAATTTAATTAAAATTACAAATTGAAAAACAAGCGAAATATGATATACAAAAAGAAAATTAGATCAAAAAATATGTAATTGTAATTTTAATTAAATTTTAATAATTCAAATATTTTTTCCATAGGGTGACTTTGATAGAAATTTAATGGAATATTGTATGTCTTAATATTGTATGTCGTAGCGTTGTTTGTACGATTATTGACATGCCACTAATGATGGGACTGGTCTAGTCCCGAAACATGTATGGCCGATAGTTTCTATTAAATTTATCTTGTGGAGATTTGACTGCACTCGAGAACGTGCTTTAAGAAATACTTTTTTTACACTGGAAATTAAGACATTAACATGTGGAAATTTTTGTCTAATCTCTTCGGCAACCCTGTTTAGTCCATGTGCTAAACATGTTACATGTATTAGTGGTTGGGTTCAAATTTTGATCCGCCTTTGTAAGGTGCTGCATCCGACAACAAAAATAAGAGTCAAGGGTCTGTTTACCATCTTTTATTTGGGTGGGTTTTCCTCGCTATTTAGGTACCTGCTTTGGTTTTAAATTTAAAAATTGTGTATATAATTAGGATAATTTCTATTCTAACAATTATTCATGTACATTTTTTTGACTGAATATACTTCGTTATAGACACTATATATGCAGCTTTTTACAAAAATATGCAAAAAACCACTAAAATGCAAAATATGCACTTTGCTTAAATGGCCTTCTTTAGTCATCGCCCACCCTTGTAGATTGTTTTATCGGAATCGTTTAGGCGGTTTGGCCTCCACTCACTTCGACCTGCAGAAGGTCTTTTGTGAATGACTCTAATCTATGAATTGCTCAGCTGTCCCACACTTTTCATAAAGTTGATGATTTCTCTGGGGGCTAAATTCCTTGCCTCGTCGGGTGTTAGGGTCACACCTCCAAGGTGTTTTAGCCTTTAGCAGAAAAGTGCCATGCATTCGCAGAGCACGTGTTCTGTTGTCTCTGTTGCGTCTTCGCAAAACCGACAAGTGTCATGCATTCACAGAGCACGTGGTCTGGTGTCTCTGTTGCGTCTTCGCAAAACCGACAAGTGTCATGCATTCACAGAGCACGTGTTCTGGTGTCTCTGTTGCGTCTTCGCAAAACCGACAAGTGTCGTCCTCGGTTAGGCCCATCTTTTAGAGATGGTACTTCACTGGGTGGTGTCCCGTAAAAGGCCTGTAATTCGCCTTAGGTCGCTTCTCTCCAGTTGGATAAGCTTCCCTGCGTTGGCCTCTGATGGTTTGATAAACCTTTTTGATTGTCTTAGGCCTGGAGTGTATCTGCAGGAGGACTTAAGTTGTTCCTTTTCCTATCTCCGAAGTTCTTCTTTCATATGGCTTTTTGGAAGGCCAAAGATGGTTTCGGGCCGCAGAACGGAGCGTTTGCGCCCTCTTTTGCAAGTTGGTCCGCCGCTTCGTTCCCCTCTATGCCTTCATGTCCTTGCACCCATGTCAGAGTAATCTTTTCCCCTGAGCTGCCAGTTGCTTTAGGGTCTGTTTGCATTCCCATGCTAGCTTTGACGTGAAGGTGTAAGACCTCAGTGCTTTTAACGCAGTTTGACTGTCTGACATAATATTGATCTGCCGTTCCGGGATGCCTCTCTGCAGGCATTCTTGAGCACAACGATTAATAGCGTTGATCTCTGCTTGGAATATAGTGGGACTTTTCCCGAGAGATTCAGAGAGCCTGCAATTTGGCCCGTATACTCCCATGCCTGTGTTCCCTTCTATTCCTTTAGAACCGTCCGTATACCAGACGGATGTGTTTTCTGGAAATCGTGGTTCCCCATTTAGCCAATTTTGACGGTCTGTATTGTCCACTTCAAATGGGATTTCAAAATCATGTTTGCGTGACAAAGCGTCCGACGGTTTTCTTCCTGAATCCAAAGGTATTAGATTCAGGATTCCCCCTCTAGATCGCCAGATTTGTATTCCATTACCTGTGCCAGTTTCAGAGCGCTAATTGCTGCCTCTTTTTTGACTAGGACAGGCAAAGGTATTAGATGCAGCAACGTTTCCATCGCCCACCCTTAGTAATGCTGTTGTCGTGCCGAGTTTTTCAAAGGAATCGATCTGGACAAGGGGTCGGACAGAAAACTCATCCAAATAGTTCCGCATCTGTTTACTTAACACAATACGCTTAAGAACTTTAGACAGAGCTGGCAAAATGAAAATTGATTTGAGATCATTATATGGATCTGGAGTACATCTCTAAATGTCAGTTGAGTCATTGAAAATGCTTTTAACAAATTTCCAATCGGAGCATTACTAGTATTATCCACTTCACTTATGTCTGTTTAGCTTAAAAATTTGAAAAATTCCAGGTAAATTACATTTTGATTTTTATTTCTAATCTAGCAAACAGCAATTGTCTGCCCAACAACGGCAGTATACCACAAACTTTAAAGTTGAGGATTTTGTGGCTTTGTTTCCAAATCCAAAGGAAACATTTGAAAATGGCACGAGAAAGATTGTCTTAGACAACGAGTCGAAATCCTATTTATGTATGCATCTGCGGAACGAGTTTCCCTTGATTCTTGTTAAAACTGTAAGTATGATTTTCTTTATTTATTTTTGAACGTACAACAAATTTAAAACAATAAAACGTTGTTAAATCAAGATAATTAAAAGTTCGTAATTGGAGAGAAGACCCCAAAAAAGAGAGTTTTGTGGTTAGAGAGCCTGACGGAGCATTCGGACACATATGTGCTCCAACGCGGGGAGACTTCATGGTTCGAGCCGCCAAGTCTCCAACCACTCTCTTCAAACTTTACTACACCGAAGTGCAAATGAAAAATCCCCTGTAACTTCCTGTTACACAAAAAGTTATAACTTTACTTTTTTCCACTCTTTTGTCTATTCTTAGCGTCGGTCGTACCGTTTTTTGTTGAATTTGCAATTTGTCTATTAGGTATAATACCAATGTTAGAGTCATGAACTTATATAAATATAAATAAATCAGCGTAAAATAACTAGTTCGACCGGATGCAATATTTTTATTACAATATACCGGGTGTGACAATAATAAAAAATCGGTTGTGTCGCCCTAAAACTTTTTCTCTACCACTGTCGTACTTCAGATTTCGCCATTTGAAAAATATGCTTTTTTTGATGTTGAGTTGCGGTCATTTTGCCACGTGATGAATGCTTTACGCTTAGGGTCTATTAGTCTGATCATTTTGGTGCACATAACCTAGCGTCTCCTCACCAGCAGAGTGCACCTAAATCACCACCAGTGTTCTTCAATATCATCCAGATATTCTTTCGAGAGCTTGTCCTGCAGGTGTTCTTGGAAACCCAGTTTCGTTCTGTTGTAAACCTTGCTAACTCCCCAACTACTAGCTTCTGTATATAATAATAAAAGTCCGACATTTAATTTACATGAAGGTTTCGAGAATTTTGAATGTTTGGACCATCCTATAACTGAAACATCTGGTTATCTTTTTTAATATATGCTTTTATCTTTGGACTAACTCATAAACAAACAAATATTCTCGATTAGAAAAAGGTCGTTATTTATGTAAAACTTCTTTTAGGAATATTTGTTAAAAGCTAAAAGATAATAAATTTGTTACTTGCAGATGTTGTTGTTGTTGTTACGAAAAGATTAGACTTCTAGGTATAAAACGATAAAAAGAAGAGAAACTATCTAAAATTATCCAAATATATATACAGGGGAGGACAAAAGTAAATTATATTGTCAGTGTGTCTTTGTTTTGTTACATATTTAACGTTAACAAAACACTGTTTCAATTTGGTTACAGTTTTTTTAGCTCTCCATATCATATATGTAATATATGTATATATGGAGACTATTAGTTTCATGAAAAAAAAATTTTTTTTAATTTCACCGGAAATACTTGTTTTTGGTCATTTTATACATAAACTAGCTGTTGCCCTCGAGGCACGAATAGCTCTCCATATTTAAGTGTAAAAGTAATAATTTTATGACCTTTTTGTCATTTATCTAAATTTTTGTTTTGTTTTAGACATCAGCTATTTTTTTTTTTTTTTGTATCGGGTTTTGTGCCTTTTTCTTCTCTTTGGAGGCACTATTTATACGCAGATATTTTATATTTCAGATCTAGGCCAAATTCTTGTACGCAAAATAATTGATTTTTTTTTAGTTTTATTATAAAATTTATTTTGCCCCCTTTTCTACTATATAGGAACGCCTATGTAAACAAAATTGTTATGCTGCATGTTGTAGGTTATCCGTTAAGTGGTTTTTGAGTTATCACGGATACAATTTTTTCCTGACCCTTTTATAGAATTTTCACGGACGCCTATGGAACATTAATTTTTGTCGTGTATTTTTAACACCAATTCAACTAGTTAAATATAAAATTTTTTACAATTTATTTTTTTTTCATTTTACCCCTTTTTTTACTATTTACGAACGCCTATGTAAATAAAAATTTTATGCTGCATTTTTTAGGTTATCTTATATGAAAGCTATATATAATTAGCCAATTTTTCTGGTATATTTGGGAAACATTTTTTTTTCGTTTTTGACTCTTTTTTTAAGACTATTTTCGAACGCCTGTGTGAACTAATTCTTTTATGTAACATTTTTTAGGTTATATTCTATCACACCTATAAAAAATTATTCAATATTTCGGATAAGTTTAAGAACTATAATTTTTTTAATTTTTGAACCCTCTTTTAAACCCCTTGCCTACGCTCAATATTAATCACCACCTATAAATAGCCTGTAGTATTTTCGTACCAAATGTGGTTAAAATCCGTTAAGTGGTTTTTGAGTTATCACGGATACAAATTTTTTCTGACCCTTTTATAGAATTTTCACGGACGCCTATGGAACATTAATTTTTGTCGTGTATTTTTAACACCAACTCAACTAGTTAAATATAAAAATTTTTACATTTTAGTTTTTTTTATTTTACCCCTTTTTCTACTATTTACGAACGCCTATGTAAATAAAAATTTTATGCTGCATTTTTTAGGTTATCTTATATCAAAGCTATATATAATTAGCCAATTTTTCTGGTATATTTGGGAAACATTTTTTTTTCGTTTTGACCCTTTTTTAACACTATTTTCGAACGCCTGTGTGAACTAATTCTTTTATGTAACATTTTTTAGGTTATATTCTATCACAACTATAAAAAATTATTCAATATTTCGGATAAGTTTAAGAACTATGATTTTTTAAATTTTTGAAACCTCTTTTAAACCCGTTGCCTACGCTCAATGTTAATCACCACCTATAATTATCCTGTAGTATTTTCGTACCAAATGTGGTTAAAATCCGTTAAGTGGTTTTTGAGTTATCACGGATACAAATTTTTTCTGACCCTTTTATAGAATTTTTACGGACGCCTATGGTACATTAATTTTTGTCGTGTATTTTTAACACCAATTCATCTAGTTAAATATAAAAATTTTTACATTTTAATTTTTTTTTATTTTACCCCTTTTTCTACTATTTACGAACGCCTATGTGAATAAAAATTTTATGCTGCATTTTTTAGGTTATCTTATATCAAAGCTATATATAATTAGCCAATTTTTCTGGTATATTTGGGAAACGTTTTTTTTTTCGTTTTTGACCCTTTTTTTAAACTATTTTCGAACGCCTTTGTGAACTAATTCTTTTATGGAAATTTTTTTAGCTTATATTGTATCACAACTATGAAAAATTATTCCATATTTCGAATAAGTTTAGGAAATATATATTTTTTATGTTTTGACCCCTTTTCCACTATTTACGAACGCCTATGAAAGTAAGTTATTCATGACACATTTTATAGGTTATATTCTATCAAAACTATCAATAACTAGTTAATATTTCTGCTATTTTGAAGAAATACGTTTTTTTTTTAATCTTTTTTACCCCATTTTACACTATTTTCGAACGCCAATGTGGTCTAATATTTTATGTTCAATATTTTAGGTTATATTCAATTAAATGCGTAAAAAATTATGCAGTATTTCGGATAAGTTTAAGAACTATGAATTTTTTTAATTTTTGAACCCTCTTTTAAACCCTTTGCCTACGCTCAATGTTTCCCAAAATATAATCAGCTCCTTGCCATGTCCAATAGTATTTTTGTACCAAATTTGGTTAAAATCTGTTAAGCAATTTTTGCGTTTTCGTGGATACAGACAGACAGACAGACAGACAGACAGACATACAGACAGACAGACAGACAGACAGACAGACAGACAGACATTTTTTTAAAACTACTTATTTATGTATAAAATGACCAAAAAGAAGTATTTCCGGTGAAATTAAAAAAAAAAATTTTTTCATGAAACTAATAGTCTCCATATATACATATATTACATATATGATATGGAGAGCTAATAAGTAGTTTTAAAAAAATGTCTGTCTGTCTGTCTGTCTGTATCCACGAAAACGCAAAAAGCGCTTAACAGATTTTAACCAAATTTGGTACAAAAATACTATTGGACATGGCAAGGAGCTGATTAGATTTTTGGAAACATTGAGCGTAGGCAAAGGGTTTAAAAGAGGGTTCAAAAATTAAAAAAATTCATAGTTCTTAAACTTATCCGAAATACTGCATAATTTTTTACGCATTTAATCGAATATAACCTAAAATATTGAACATAAAATATTAGACCACATTGGCGTTCGAAAATAGTGTAAAATGGGGTAAAAAAGATTTAAAAAAAAAACGTATTTCTTAAAAATAGCAGAAATATTAACTAGTTATTTATAGTTTTGATAGAATATAACCTATAAAATGTGTCATAAATAACTTACTTTCATAGGCGTTCGTAAATAGTGGAAAAGGGGTCAAAACATAAAAAATATATATATCCTAAACTTATTCGAAATATGGAATAATTTTTCATAGTTGTGATACAATATAAGCTAAAAAATATTCCATAAAAAAATTGGTTCACACAGGCGTTCGAAAATAGTTTAAAAAAAGGGTCAAAAACGAAAAAAAATGTTTCTCAAATATACCAGAAAAATTGGCTAATTATATATAGCTTTGATATAAGATAACCTAAAAAATGCAGCATAAAATTTTTATTTACATAGGCGTTCGTAAATAGCAGAAAAAGGGGTAAATAAAAAAAAATTAAAATGTAAAAATTTTTATATTTAACAAAATGAATTGGTGTTAAAAATACACGACAAAAATTAATGTACCATAGGCGTCCGTGAAAATTCTATAAAAGGGTCAGAAAAAATTTGTATCCGTGATAACTCAAAAACCACTTAACGGATTTTAACCACATTTGGTACGAAAATACTACAGGATATTTATAGGTGGTGATTAACATTGAGCGTAGGCAAGGGGTTTAAAAGAGGGTTCAAAAATTTAAAAAATCATAGTTCTTAAACTTATCCGAAATATTGAATAATTTTTTATAGTTGTGATAGAATATAACCTAAAAAATGTTACATAAAAGAATTATTTCACACAGGCGTTCGAAAATAGTCTTAAAAAAGGGTCAAAAACGAAAAAAAAATGTTTCCCAAATATACCAGAAAAATTGGCTAATTATATATAGCTTTCATATAAGATAACCTAAAAAATGCAGCATAAAATTTTTATTTACATTGGCGTTCGTAAAAAAGAGGTAAAATAAAAAAATTTAAATGTTAAAAATTTTATATTTAACTAGTTGAATTGGTGTTAAAAATACACGACAAAAATTAATGTTCCATAGGCGTCCGTGAAAATTCTATAAAAGGGTCAGAAAAAAATTGTATCCGTGATAACTCAAAAACCACTTAATGGATAACTTACAACATGCAGCATAACAATTTTGTTTACATAGGCGTTCGTAAATAGTAGAAAAGGGGGCAAAATAAATTTTATAATAAAGCTAAAAAAAATCAATTAATTTGCGTTCAAGAACTTGGCCTAGATCTGAAATATAAAATATCTGCGTATAAATAGTGCCTCCAAAAAGAAGAAAAAGGCACAAAACCCGATACTTAAAAAAAAATAGCTGATGTCTAAAACAAAACAAAAATTTATTAAATTTAGATAAATGACAAAAAGGTCATAAAATTATTACTTTTACACTTAAATATGGAGAGCTATTCGTGCCTCGAGGGCAACAGTTTATTGATGTTGAGTTGCGGTCATTTTGCCACATGATGAATGCTTGACGCTTAGTGTCTATTAGTCTTTGTATCTCTTCATCATTTTCGTCGAACGAATCCTGATGATTTCGGTGCACATAGACTAGCGTCTCCTCACCAGCAGAGTGCACCTAAATCACCACCAGTGTTCTTCAATATCATCCAGATATTCTTTCGGGAGCTTGTCCTGCAGGTGTTCCTGAAAACCCAGTTTCGCTCTGTTGTCAACCTTGCTAACTCCCCAACTACTAGCTTCTGTATATAATAATAAAAGTCCGACATTTAATTTACATGAAGGTTTCGAGAATTTTGAATGTTTGGACCATCCTATAACTGAAACATCTGGTTATCTTTTTTAATATATGCTTTTATCTTTGGACTAACTCATAAACAAACAAATATTCTCGATGAGAAAAAGGTCGTTATTTATGTAAAACTTCTTTTAGGAATATTTGTTAAAAGCTAAAAGATAATAAATTTGTTACTTGCAGATGTTGTTGTTGTTGTTACGAAAAGATTAGACTTCTAGGTATAAAACTATAAAAATAAGAGAAACTATCCAAAATTTTCCAAATATATATACAGGGGAGGACAAAAGTAAATTCTATTGTCAGTGTGTCTACAGTTTTTTTTTTGGAGTTTCTTAAAATAAAATATGACTGAAGGTTATTTTCCTCCTCTTTTTCTTTCAGATAGATACAATTGTAAGCAGTGGGTTTAAGTCGGTTAGTCAATGTATACATGATTTAACACAGAAACAGTCTTCTGGCCTTAGAAGAAAATCCAAGCGTAAGGCAATTTCCCTGGATGATTCAATAATTCAGAATATACCACTTTTACAGGATTTAGCATATCATTCGCATAAAACTGAAATACTCAATTACATTGAGATGAAAGAAGTAAGACAGCAAATAATGGTAAAACACAATTTTATTGAATACAACAAACAAATTTTAGCAACAAGACGAGGAAGAAAGACAAAACGCCATTACAAAAGGTTTAATTCAAACTTGTGGTTGTTGTTTTGATGAGGAGGTGTTACCAAAGGATGTTTTTATGTGTAACAAGGATTGCAAGTTTTGTCGAGAATGTATTCAAAGAAACGCGGAAATTGCTATGGGCGAAGGGAAATGTAAAGTTATGTGTATGGCACAGTGTGATGGGGAGTTTAGTTTGCAGGTATGTATCAATGAGTTTCTTTTTCACTATTATCTTATTTGTTTATTGTATTGTTTTTTTAAAGGTTTTACAGAGTATTCTACCTCCAAATATGTTTACAAAATTGGCGCAACGCAATATGCTGGAAGAAGTGAGTTAATTTTTATTGATTTTTTCTAATTAGAATAGAATAAAAGTTCGACCGACAACGCTCTACAACAGAAAGCTCTAGCCTTAAAGGGCTTAGTTGTCTAGAGATACAGGGTGTCAAAGATTCAAATTTAAAATCGATAATTTGCCATAATTCAAAAACGCCTTTAAATATTTTTTCAAATTTAGTGACTGCTCCTTAAAAAAGTCATATTTTGACATAAAAAAAAAACATTAATTAGCCGACATTTAACAAATTTTCCAGATTGCAATCGAATAAATTTTAAATGTTTAGAAATTTTTGAGCATTGTATTTGTTAATTTTTTTTTAAGGGCAAAAAAGTAATACTTCGAATTATCTTTTTGAATTTTTTAGATTTGAATTCATGATTTCTTTAGCGTGTAACTATAAGCTCCTAGAGGTGATCTACGGGGTATCTCAAACATGTTTCTATTTATTTTCAATATTTTTAGGTACGGTAGAACGTAATAGAAAAATTTTCAGAATTTTTTGAGATTGATTTATGAAATTATTGCACAGGATGGTTAAAAAGTGTTTCAAAAAAAATTTAATTTGAAGTTTTTTGTATATTTTTAGGTAGAATGGGCTCATGTGATCTATTTAGAATTTTACCAGTTAGGTAGTTGGAACCTATTTTATTAAAATTAAAAGACAATATTTGTTATCAGGCTGTGGCGTCATTGGTACGGCATGCGAAAAGTTAGGGGTTCGAATCCCAGCTCTGGCAATTTTTTTGAATTTTTTGTTTTGATTTTTTTTTATTTTTTTTTTAATTTTTTTTTATTTTTTTTTAATTTTTTTTTTAATTTTTATTTTTGTAATTTTTTTTTCTGAATTTTTTTTTTTAAATTTTTTAACTTTTTTTTATAAAATTGTTATACAGTTTGTATGTGTCCCGTTTAAAATTTTACCAGTTAGGTAGTTGGAACTTATATTATTAAAATTAAAAGACAATATTTGTTATCAGGCTGTGGCGTCATTGGTAGGGCATCCGAAAAGTTAGGGGTTCGAATCCCAGCTCTGGCAATAATTTTTTGAATTTTTTGTTTTGAATTTTTTTTTTTTATTTTTGTTTTGATTTTTTTTTTATTTTTTTTTAATTTTTTTTTGATTTTTTTTTTAATTTTTATTTTTTTAATTTTTTTTTCTGAATTTTTTTTTTTAAATTTTTTAACTTTTTTTTATAAAATTGTTATACAGTGTGTATGTGTCCCATTTAAAATTTTACCAGTTAGGTAGTTGGAACTTATATTATTAAAATTAAAAGACAATATTTGTTATCAGGCTGTGGCGTCATTGGTAGGGCATCCGAAAAGTTAGGGGTTCGAATCCCAGCTCTGGCAATAATTTTTTTGAATTTATTTTTTGAATTTTTGTTTTGAATTTTTTTTTGAATTTATATTTTTTTAATTTTTTTTCTGAAATTTTTTAACTTTTTTTTTAAATTTTTTTTTTATTTTTTTTTACAACCCTCAATGACTTTTGTCATAGATAAGACTACCACAAAACGACTGGGAAATCCCAAGGGGATTTCTTGTTTTGACATAAACAATATTTAAAAAAAATGAACCAGTGGCATGCTATAGGGGTTAGTAGCCTTTTTTATACCCTTATTTCTTACATCACTGGAACAAATATATTGTTTTAAAAACTTTTTATGGGTCTAAAGGAATTTGCTTTAAAAAAAACGTCTGGAATCAGAGGGTGCGTATGTATCCATACCTCATTTTTCAAAAAAGTTTCTACTTTCAACTTTACTTGCAGTTTTGTTTAGATTTTTTTTTCAATTTTTTTTTTGTTTTTTTTTTTATTTATTTTTTTTTGAAATTTTTTAACTTTTTTTAAAATTTTTTTTTTTAATTTTTTTTTACAACCCTCAATGACTTTTGTCATACATAAGACTACCACAAAACGACTGGGAAATCCCAACGGGATTTCTTGTTTTGACATAAACAATATTTTAAAAAAATGAACCAGTGGCATGCTATAGGGGTTAGTGGCCCTTTTTATACCCCTATTTTTTACATCACTGGAACAAATGTATTGTTTTAAAAATTTTTTATGGGTCTAAAGAAATTTGCTTTTAAAAAAAAGTCTGGAAGTAGACGGTGTGTATGTATACATGTAAAAAGTATTCTTGATTATTTTAAAATTATTTAATAAAAGTCTAAAAACCACACCCAAAATCATTTATTATTTGTCATCACATAAAACAACGTATTTCTAACAGCTCTTGTTAACATCTTTCTTCTATTATATTTTGTTATCTTCTAATATTCTCATTACTCGTTCGGCCACCCTTGTTATATCGTAAGCAAAACCTGTTTGTCTGGTGTGACGTAGGCGAACCATGTCGGAATGTACTTTACAGGGGATGATTGCTAACATACATACCTCATTTTTGCAAAAAAGTTTCTACTTTCAACTTTACTTGCAGTTTTGTTTTGATTTTTTTTTTAATTTTTTTTTTTTAATTTTTTTAACTTTTTTTTTAATTTTTTTTTACAACCCTCAATGACTTTTGTCATAGATAAGACTACCACAAAACGACTGGGAAATCCCAAGGGGATTTCTTGTTTTGACATAAACAATATTTTAAAAAAATGAACCAGTGGCATGCTATAGGGGTTAGTAGCCTTTTTTATACCCCTATTTCTTACATCACTGGAACAAATATATTGTTTTAAAAACTTTTTATGGGTCTAAAGGAATTTGCTTTTAAAAAAAAGTCTGGAAGTAGACGGTGTGTATGTATACATGTAAAAAGTATTCTTGATTATTTTAAAATTATTTAATAAAAGTCTAAAAACCACACCCAAAATCATTTATTATTTGTCATCACATAAAACAACGTATTTCTAACAGCTCTTATTAACATCTTTCTTCTATTATATCTTGTTATCTTCTAATACTCTCATCATTACTCGTTCGGCCACCCTTGTTATATCGTAAACAAAACCTGTTTCTCTGGTGTGACGTAGGCGAACCACGTCGGAATGTACTTTACAGGGGATGATTGTTAACATACATACTTCATTTTTTCAAAAAAGTTTCTACTTTCAACTTTACTTGCAGTTTAAGTTTGGAGGCAAATTCCTGCAAAACCGTTCACTTTAGATCCAAAAAAAGTTACTACTGTTTGAAGCAAAAATGAACAGGGAATTTAAAAAAAAAATATATTTGTTCCAGTGGCGTAAAAATAGGGGGATAACAAGTGTCACTAACCCCTATAGCATGCCATTGGTTAATTTTTTTAAAATATTGTTTATGTCAAAAATATGACTTTTTTAAAGGATATAGCGGTCACTAAATTTGAAAAAAATATTTAAAGGGGTTTTTGAATTATGGCAAATTTTATCGTATCGTATCTCAGGCACTTGCAGGCTTTAGTTTAGAGGCAAATTCCTGCAAAACCGTTCACTTTAGACCTATAAAAAGTTATTACTTTGTTAAGCAAAAATGAACAGGGAATTTAAGAAAAATTAAAAAAATATATTTATTCCAGTGGCGTCAAAAATAGGGGGATAAAAAGTGTCACTAACCCCTATAGCATGCCACTGGTTGATTTTTTAAAAATATTGTTTATGTCAAAAAATGACTTTTTTAAATAACATATCGGTCACTAAATTTGAAAAAAATATTTAAAGAAGTTTTTGAATTATGACAAATTTTTTTACATATTACACAAAACAGCTCTTACAAATATGGAAAACAAACAAAACAAAATTATGAAATGAGGGAATTAATAATACTCTGTCTCCTCCACTAAATTTCAATATATATTCATAAATCTGGTCGTATTCTAATTATCATTGGGTTCTTATAACATACATGTTTCGGTCATATATATGGCCATCCTCAGTGTTATACAAAAGTTACATTGTCACATAATATTGAAGTTTACTGGAATAAAAAATAAAAAAAATTTCTTTAAAAATTCTACATTCTTAAAACTAACTCAACTAAAAGAACATTATACTTCAAAATTATGAAACCTTCATATAAAATCTCCAAATCCAAATACTCTTGTACGGTATAAAGACAGTTACCACAAAAATGATTTTTAATACTACTTTCAAATTTTGAGAACGGCAACGGTGTTACACTATCTGGCAATACAGTAAAGAAATTTGGATTCAGTGAGTATTTGAAGGATTTCGTTAATTTATATTTATTTATTTATCTATTTACGGACAAAGTCAATTATTACAACACGAAAATATAAAAATAAAAAACAGGCGTGAGAATCACTTACTAAACTAATTAAATTACTAATTGCGCAATACTAATCGCAAAAGTAGTTGTGAAAATCGAAAGCCACATCAAGTGCCGCAGGAACTCATTAGTCGGGGAGAAAAAGTCGAGTCCCAGACCCGAAAAACCGATTGGCCAAACGACAATTAATGATCTGTGAAATAACAAAATAAAATCAGAAAAAAAGCCAGGTGGAATCTTAAATTTTCATCTAATTGACATCTAGGTAAAGGCAGCTGGTCTTGATGATTTGGAGTATTGCCCAGCCTGCGATTTCGCGAATATACCCGCGCCTGGTGATAAGCTGTTCCGTTGTATGAATCCTGAATGCATGAAGGAAACTTGTCGACAGTGTAAAGAACCATCTCATGTGCCCCTTCGATGTGAAGAGGTGGAAAAGGATCAGGAAACTAAAGCGAGGACGTATATTGAGAACCAGATGACCGAGGCATTGCTAAGGTAACATTAATAAATATTTCGAGACATTTCATTATGTTTTGGCGTTTCTCTAGGACTTGCTACCAATGCAATGCGAAGTTCTTTAAAGAAGAGGGTTGCAATAAGATGACTTGTTCGTGTGGGGCCAAGATGTGTTACGTTTGCAGAAAACCAGTCATCGATTACAAGCATTTTAATGGTATTGGAGGGACCGAACTTAATAAGTAAGTCTTGCAGATTTTTTTTTTTTTTGTTTATGAACTTATTGAATTTTGCAGGAAATTTGCGAAACCTTTAGGGATTTCACTTTTTTTTTGTGCGATTTCGGTGGTGAGGAGCTAAAGCTCAACATTACTGAAGAAATTAGCGTTTTAGGTGCAGTTATACCGGGAGTGTTCCAGATTAACGAAAGTACTTTGAAGTTTGTTTGATTTTGTGGCCAAATAACATATTTTTTCTATAAATAACCGTTTTTGAGTTGCGATTTTTTAAAGCCTTCATTCGAATATTTATTTATTTACGGGCAAACGCCCATTTTATACAAAATTACAATAAATAAAAATAGTTCTACAATAAAACACTTCAAAAGAATTAGACAATCGAAAAATGTCAAATAAAAATCAATCATAAATAAAATGGATAATAATAAGATACACGATCAATACTTCACTATTATAAAGCAATATGGTACAACACAACGTATCAATTATCAAAGAGGTGCCCTACTGAACCCAAAAAGGTATTTCTCGGGACAAAAAAATCCAGTGTCTCTTCACTGTCATTGGCGAGACGCATTGAGCGCGCCAAAAATGAATTCCAACCATAATTTGTTCTGGAATGTGTCTGGTGAAACATACGCCTCGTACGCGTTGCACGATATGGAACATGAATTCCAATCTTGCCCAAAAGAACGGGACAATTCAACCTTCCATTTATAAGGTCATACAATAAAATCAAAGCATGTCTCTGTCGTCGATCACCCAGCGTGTCAATGCCAAGGTAGGACTCTAAGTCGGCATATAATTCAAAACGATTCTCAAAAATAAAGTCTATGTGCAGTTTGTAGGCTAGGTATCTAAGAAATTTGTGCTGTACCTGCTCAATTTTTGCTAGATGCACAGTATAATGTGGAGACCACACAGCCGACGCTTACTCAAAGCACGGTCTGACCAAACTTGTGTAAAGAAGCCTCAGAGAATCGACATGTGTGAACTCCCGTGAGCAACGTTTATTGAAGCCAAGAACCTTCAGAGACCTTGAGACCATTGAAGTTATATGTGGAATAAGCCACTATCAAGCACGACTCCAAGATCCTTAACTGTAGTAACCAATTTAAGGGAAGTCTGGTTCAGTGAGTAATCGAAAAGAGTGGTCCGTCTTGATCTCGAAAAGGACATAAAACAACACTTATCAACATTCAGATGCATATCATTCCCAACACACCACTCGTGAAGAGCTCCAAGGTCAGACTGCAATCTCTCGCAATCTTCAGTTTTGTTGACTATCGTAAATAGTTTGAGATCATCAGCGAACAAGAGAAAATCGCTCGAAGTAAAACATCTGGCGATGTCATTAACGAAAATATTAAAAAACAGTGGTCCCAAGTGGGGGACGCCAGATGATACTTTTATCTCAGTAGAAATAAAGCCCTTGACCTTAACGTATTGAATTCTGTTATCAAGGTAGCTACTCATCCATTCGAGCATGCGTCCGCCGATGCCAACCTCAGCCAACTTTATCAATAAGATTTTATGATTTACATGATCGAAGGCTTTGGAGAAATCGGTATACACTGAATGTACCTCCGATCCACTCTCTAGAGCATTAATAATAAAGTTGGTGTATTTTAACAGACTATAGGTAAAGGCGCCAAGCAAACAGGAATCTGAAAAAAGTGCTGATTAAAATTTTCATTTACCGTGGCAGATAGCTTTCAAAACTTGTAACCAATATCCCTCAGGCAACAGAACAGAACAGAATGGCAACATCGCAATTTATTTAAACATGCCCGCGTGGTATAGCACGTTCGTGCATCATGTATCGCCTAGCAGACGGGAGTTCGACAGCCCTATCATTTTTTTAGTACAACACACCTAGCTTAGGTCAATGATCTCTTAGCATAAGACGTATGGACTTTGACATTTGACGTGTAGCGGTTGACATTTGACGTATAGCGTTGACATATTGTCACGTTTAGGTTTAACGTGAACTACGAGGGCATTGAAAATCTAAGAGATTGAAACACCGAATACCAAGTTTAAATAGACTAAGTTTATTAAAGTTGAGAAGAGTTTACAAAATGATGAAACTTAGATTAGAGACTATAGAGTTATAATAATATAATACAAATAATATTACTTACATTAAAATATAAGAGACCACATACGGTCAAGTTGCACTATGGTTCACATTTTACTGCCTTCAGGTTTTCTTACTATTATTTAAGTAAGTTTTCTTTATTTGGGTTGTAGGTCGTAAACAATAAAACTCAGTTTTAAATATCACTAACGTTTCGATCTATATTAGATCATCCTCAGAGTGCTGATTTCTTTTACATTGTAACACAAAATTTTTGTGATTCACAAAATTCGCTAATTGTTTGTTTGTGTTGGCCCAGAGTTTCAAGTTGTGGTATGCATCGTCACCATATTCTCGTTTGATGTTACTTAGAAAACCCATTGCTGTTGGCGCGTAGAACAATTCCCAAAAGTTATAATATTTTGCTAAGTTTTTTTTGACCTTCTGTTAAATATTTAAGTAAGTTTTCTTTATTTGGGTTGTAGGTCGTAAACTTACTTAAATATTTAACAGAAGGTCAAAAAAACTTAGCAAAATTTCTTACTATTAATTTCAAAATTAGATCTGTACTCGTGACAATATTCTTACCCCCACCACCTCTTGGGAACCGGAATTTCGACATCTCAGAATATAATTTCTCCCCTATTTTCTCAGAAAAATATGAAAATTTGGCAACGCTGCATGGGTTTTCGGTGCTAAATTCTGGGAATGTAAATATGTCAAATTTATCCCTAAATGGCGGTGTTGGGAACAAAAAATCATGGACCTATGTCTGTTCTATAACCATATTGTATAGACAATAATTTCCAACTTTAGGGACATACGTTATTGCGTCAAGGTTTTGACATTTTACGTGATTTTAATCGGATCACAAAAAATTACCCTTGTTTTCAGCCGAACAAGTATTTGGTGTTAATTTCGGCACATCCTGTATAAACGGTAACAACTTTTTCTTTGAAATTGAAGTTGGTTGGTTTTAGGTCAATTATAGAAACAAAGTAATTCCTCTGTCGACGTTTCGACTTTTATTAAGTCATCCTCAGGACAGTGAACAATTTGTTTCTTTTGTCAATATTTTCCATTGTGAAGGACATTTACATATGATGAAATCAAAAAGTTTTAGTTTATACACTATTAAAATAGCAAAATATATGTTTAAAAGAAACCCCCTTTGTTCACTGACCTGATGATGACTTACTAAAAGTCGAAACGTTGACAGAGGAATTACATTGTTTCTATAATTGACCTAAAACCAACCAACTTCAATTTGAAAACACTTAAAGGTCACTAACACAACAGTTTTTCTTTGAAGGTGTCCACTATTCAGTGACAACATCGAAATGAATCAACATAACGTGTTGGAGGCAGCTAACAAAGCTAAACAAGACCTCGACCCGAAAATGTTAAAACACGATCCTACTGCTGATGTCGAAACTCATTTCCAGGAACGTAAGAAAGTCGTACAACAACCGCATTTGGTGGCCATACAACAGCATGTAAGTTAAACCGTATTTACCAAAATTTAATTTTTTTCATGGATTCTCCATTAATACTCAGTGGTGGTTCGTGGTTTTTGAAAGAGGGTGGGCACATGAAAAAATTTACGTACTATTTTTTGTACATGAAGTCATGCTCCACAAATGACACAAATATATATTACCAAACATGTTTCGGAGCTTCAAGCTCCATCATCACTGGCCATGCAATCAGCAAAGAAAAGCTACATTGCAATGTGCAGAGAACTTAGAATTATTAATAAATAGAGCACATTGTAATGCAGCTTTTCTTTGACGATTGTATGGCCACTGATGAAGAAGCTTGAAGCTCCGAAACATGTTTGTTTTATTTCGTGGAGGATTGAGTTTCATTCCTGTTAAATAGAATTTACTCCACTATAGAATGGACTACTTCTTTCAGGTGGTCAATAACTTTGTTGTTAAAGTCTGGGGTAGATTGGACGAACTTTTTTTTGCGATGTGTTTAAATCATTATTCTATGTACTGATCTCTTTCTTCAAAATGAAGTGCAGTTTATTTGAAGATCAAGAGTAGGCCTTGCTTTCTTCCTAATAAAAAGTTTATCGCCAAATGATAGCGGGTTTTTTTTAAATATTTTACGTACCATTAACTTTGGCTCCATCATAAATATAAAAAGGCTACAATATTTTATCACGTATTTGTGGTGCTTTGAACATTTCAGAGTAGAAAATATTATGAAAATTTACAAAAAAGGAAGACTTATACTGAGTCTGTTGCAACTGGAATCTCATTTGGGACACTCATTTCCTAATTATGTATTTCAATGCTCTTGTATATTTTTTTATTTTTGTTCTGGTTTAGGATTTAGAAATACTGTTAAAACAAAATTAAGTGTTAAGGTAACTCCCTTATTTTAATAATGTGATGAATATGAAAATGTAAACCTGTTGGCAACACCGCTACGCGTCTAGTTAAACGCGAGCTGGTTGTGTCGTAGACCACCATAGGATAGAAGAGACTGGAAAGGTCCAGAACGTTCGCGCGTGATGTTAAACGCAATACAATAAATACAGACATATAGTGCATTAGTTTGTTTAAGTATAAATAAATTAGTTTTAATTAAAGAGAAGAGCGTTTTTCTTTCACACTACGAACCACGAAAAACATTACATTTGGTGTCAGGTGTGGGGTAATAACGCTCTTTAATTTATTTACACTTAGTAACTGAGCACTTAAACAAACTAATAACTTCTTGTATTTTTCTTCTTCTATACTTAATTCTATGTTGACAACCAACTTTCACAATCAAATTATAGGAATTTAACGTCGTCTGGGCCCATAACCTGATATTAATTTAGATAAAGTTGGAATCAGTACCGCAGGAACATCTTAATAAACTTTTTTTATATTATTGATAATTTAAAAAATTAAATTAATTACGAAAGACAGTGTCAGGTCATATGTACAGAGATTACTGTGTAACCATTTTGAAATAAGCGGGTATTATGTACATTCAGAAACAATACAATTTTATAATGACTTCTCAATCTCCCGAATCAGCGACTGGACAAAAACCCATTGTTTTTTATGCGCCCTTTATATATATTATTTGATATGGGAAACCGTGACACCCTCCAACTACTAGCTTCTGTATATAATAATAAAAGTCCGACATTTAATTTACATGAAGGCGTTTCGAGAATCTTGAATGACCACTCTGTATTTACAATATCTGGTTATCTTTTCTAATATATGCTTTTATCTTTGGACTAACTCATAAACATAAACTCAATATTCTCGATTAGAAAAAAGGTCGTTCTTTTAGGTACCTAACAATTCCTTTAGGAATATTTGTTAAAAGCCCAAGAAAATTTATTACTTGCAGATGTTGTATAATGTTTACGAAAAGATTATATTAGGTATAATACTATAAAAATAAGAGAACATATCCAAATATATATACAGGGGAGGACAAAAGTGAATTCTATTGTCAGTGTGTTGTTTTGTTACAACTGTTCAATTATTGTTAATTCAACAGTCCTGAGTACAATGATGTGCCATATGTGGGGGGTAACATAAGAACATTTTTGAGAAAATGCAGGTTTTTTTTTGTCACTTTGTGATTAATGAAATAACAAAGCGGGCACCGTTAATCGTTTGCCAATGGGGTAACCTTTTCCCAAACGACCGTTGCACGTTTTCTATGATTTCGGGGGTGATCAATTGCATCTCGTTTTGAATACGGTGCCTTAATTCATCTAAATACTGTGATCTATTTAGGTAAATACGATTTCTGAGAAGTCGTACGGGTTTTAAATCGGGCGATCTCGCTATGTGAATGAACCGTAACAAGGTATAGTCCGATTCAGGGTCGAATGAGCCAGACGCGCATTTGTTTAGTACAGTAACAGCAGTTGTAGCACGTAATGTAGGTCAAAATCCTAAAATTGCTTCGTTACGAAAATCTGCCATTTCTCAAAATTGTTTTTATGTTATGTGGCACATCATCGTACGACAGCATCAACTTATCAGTGCCCTAAAAATAGGGATTGCAATTTACATGGTATTAATTTTACATTTGGCTGTATCAGAGGAAATCTGTTCAGAGCATACCATTCAGATAGAAAATTCTAGTCACTCCGAACTCGATCACAGCCTATAACAACCCTATATACAGGGTGTTAATTAAGTATCTGGCCAAATTTCAGGGGGTGATTCTTTGAGTGATTTTAAGGTAAAAAGTATAATATAGTATAGCGTATAAGCAGGTGTCCGGAAATCAGTGGCGGCTTTAGGATTTGAACTTGGGGGGGGCGCATCCCCAAAGGTCAAGTCTTAAGCTATATTGAATATGCTTGTAAAAAAATTGTAAATTTTCACGTATGCGGATAAGACTTTATAAAATATGTTACTGATCGGGCATGACGAGGAACATGGAGATAAAATTTAAAGGAAATACGTTTGTTAACTTTTTATATGTATATTAAACGAAACTAAACAATTCTAAATTTGAAACAAAAAAGAAATAAACAAAACTGAAACAACTCGTAGATCACACAAAAACAAAATACATAAAACAAAAATAAAATAAAAACATAAACAACTAAAGTGACTTTTTATTATTCTAACCAACAAACCAAGTCCGAAATGAATAAAAACCAAACGCCGAACGTCAAGGAAAAATGAAGCCGAAAAGGACAAAGACACCGACTCCTAGAAATTCGCATTATAGACCAAGAGCCAAGAGCAGTCCTGTTAAATATTATAGACCGGGTGCTCGATTAAAACATATTTATGCAATTAATCTATTTATATGTGGAGGAATTCATGTGGAGGAATTCATGGAAATGCATAGTTTTCAAGATACAGGGTGTCAACATTTTTTTTTTTTACATTTATTTATTAATATCTCAAACACCTGTTGTGATTTTTAAAATTATTCAGGGACATGCATTTAAGTGGTTTTAATTTTTTTTCTTGAGAACGATGCAAGATACGAAAAAATAGCAAGAGACAAAAAAGTTGTATTTTTAATGGCTTAATCCAAAAATTAATTTTAAAAAAGTCAGTGGCGCACATTTTTTTTTGCTATTTTTATTCGTAAAACTGCCCCTTACGACGCCACTGGAAGTCATAATCAACAATCAATTGGTGCTAACTTAGCGTCTTATCATAGTCCATAATACTGCAAAATTTTAACAAAATCGGTCAACACCTGCTTATATGAACTTTTTACTTTAAAATCACTCAAAGAATCACCCCCTGAAGTTTGGCCAGATACTTAATTAACACCCTGTATAATTATAATTTCAAATCGTCCGCAAAGGGCAAGTGATCTCTTGAAAAATTGTCACCACTACTGTTTGCAAAAATTGCAAACAGTCATGGTGCCAAAGTACCGCACTACTATTCTATTTATAGTTGTGTTACAAAATCTTTTCTTTTCAGCAACAAAATCAGCGAAATGCGGACCGTTTTCGTCCGAATCAGGGTCCGCTTGTTCATCATCATCATCGTCATAGACAGTAATGCCCATTTCCGTTGATATAAATAGGTTAGGATTACAAGTTTTAAAGTTTATACATAATGTTCTACAAAAGTTTTAATATATTGCAGTTTTTAAAATTAATTGTATAGTGTTTTATGTTAGTAGTAAAAAAGCTAAATATCAGGGATTGTATGGTACAAAAGATGGAGTAGAAAATGTGTGTTTTCTGTACAGTATTTCAGGTTAGATCGTGAGTAATTGGCTTTGACTGTTGTTGAAGGTAAATCGTGGGTGGTGACTAGGAAAAAGTGTTTGTGCTGGTACAAGAGCGCAGTTAAATGTTTTCTTGTTATAGGCATAAAGCAAAAGGCAGAAAATTCTGAATAAAATGTATTTCTGATAACCAAATTACAATAATTGTATTGTGTATTATGGTTTGATCGAGAAACTAATTTTTCAATACAATTTAAAAAATATTTTTCTCTCTTTGCGGTCTTAGCTCTTCATCGTCAAGAGGAGGAGCAAAAAGTAATCAATTAGGACCAGGTCTATACTATAGGGTGGATGATTAATTTTTTTTCATAGGGAATTTCTTAAACACATCCTTTGTGGGCTGTTGAATTGTCATGGATATGCAACACACCAGGGCTTTTCTCTTCAATTGCCTTGTTCAAATTATATGATGTATTGTGGCTGATTATGTTTTGTACATTGTATCCAGTGAATAAGCAGGAGTCGTGAGCAATAACTTACGCGTGTTCTAACGTTTGCTGAAGTCTGGGTTCTTATTAAAAAGCTGCAAACCTCGATATTCCTTCCGTATTTCCTAGTGAGACAAAATGTCTGTTCCTTTCGACATACACTTCTTGCCAACTATGAAATAAAATGTACGCAGGAGTACCGATCGAGCCGCACAAGGACTCATTTTTTTTATAAGAAAAGCAGCTCCAGAATATCTTGAATGGATGTTGAACTGTTTGGTCATTAGATCGCTGTTACTCCAACAAAACATTATTTACACGTAAGGAGCAGCAGCTTACACATACAGTGAATAACTCATAATGCTAAGTCTTTGTCTTGCGGAGGAGTTGTGAAAATAACTTCAGCATATTTTAAAAGTTGTTGAAGTACTTGGCTGATATTAAAAAATGCTTTAACTCTTACTGTTCGTTTTCTCTTTATGCCACATTTCCGAGTGATACAAAATGTTCGGTCCTTTTGACGACAGATTGTTGATATTTTTCATAAGAAAATGAGCTCCAGAACATCTTGAATGGATGCTGAACTGTTTGGTCATTAGATCGCTGTTACTGTAACAACAATTATTTACATCTTAGGAGCCCCACCTTACGCTTACACTGAATAATTCATTTTGCCAAGTCGTTGTCTTGCGGAGGAGTCTATTTCTTTATTTACGGACAAAGATGTCCAATTTCAATTTGATAATGATAAATACGACCTCTTAAATTAGACAATTTACAATTCAAAAATAAAAGAAAAAACACACCCTCAAAGGTATATGAACAGACGAAAATTCAATAAATCAATTTAAGATTCTTAAACGAAAATTACAGTCGGGAATTCCAAGGGAAGTGCATCACAAATCTACCGCACGTCATTGGAATCAAATATCCTGTTCAGCTCGCGCAAAATGATACGCGAGTCACCGAAAAAATTGAGCTGCTGGTGGAATCGATTTGCTAGAGCCGGAACTCTAGCCATAAAAGAACTTGAGGCGTAATTTGTCCTATGAAAAGGCTCATGAGAGTCGTGAAAATCACTGCACCGTATTTTAACCTACTAAAGTGTGCTCATATACTCTACCTGACTCATTCTACTCCATCTATTGTAAACAGAAGCTAAATCGTTATTTGTTATTTAGTAGATAATTAAAAGTTATCAAATGATAGATAGTTCAATTTGTAATATTTGTTCTTGTTTAATAATAATTATAAACAATATTTTAAAAAGACAACAAAAATAAATGCTGTGAAGAGTTATTTATATATTTTGTATTTCCTATTTTTGTGATATTTCCGACAAAATAAAATAGTATTTTTATAGATGTTTAGTTTTTCTATATGTGGCATGTAATACCATTTACGTAAATCATGGCAGTGGCGCCTGGTCGGGGTAGGCAAGGTAGGCACCGCCTACCTTTAAAACTTCGCCCTAAATTAAATACTCAATGAGAGAGAGATGTATTCAATCAATTCTCGTGCTAGTATAAGCTCTTTGTAAATGTTGGAAGTTTGGGTCACACTGCCTGCCGATCACCACTGATGAGTCGTGGATCGACGAAACCGCCGTCTGGTGAAAGCATAGTAGTGTGAAACAAATTTCCAACATAACTTAAAGTCTTGTTGCTTTATGTAACAAGCAATTCTTAAATACTCAATTTATTATTGCCACACCCGGTATATTGTAATAAAAATATTGCATCCGGTCGAACTAGCTATTTTATGCTGATTAATAATTATTAAAAAGTTCATCAAAGTTTATACAAGTTCATGACTTTAGCATCGGTATTGTACCTAATAGACAAATTGCAAAGTCAACAAAAAACGGTCCGACCGACGCTAACAATAGACAATTGCATTGGTCGCTATTCGAAAGAGTGGATAATCAAAGGTTATAAATTTTTACGCAACAGGAAAAAAAGGGGTCTTCTCTCCAAACTTCGGTGAACTAAACTTCGGGTCCTAGAAGCGCTAATCCCCCCGTTGGGTAGTGTCTTAAGATTTATAGTTTATTTAAAGCGATTAGAGTTTTAATTTTAATAAATATTAAATAATCGATGAGTAGAACCTTTGGCGTAGAACACTAAACTGACAATCGTTTTACCACTTCACCAAAACACTTCTTTTAAATCTCGACGCGCGTTTCGCTAACAATGTTAGCATCCTCAGGAGAGAATTAAAACAGTTTTAATTCTCTCCTGAGGATGCTAACATTGTTAGCGAAACGCGCGTCGAGATTTAAAAGAAGTGTTTTGGTGAAGTGGTAAAACGATTGTCAGTTTAAATATTAAATATTTTATTAACGCGAACGAAATATCAACTGTGTCGGCAATGAAGATAATTGTAATGTAAGTACGAACTTTTGATTATTATAATTGTTGATGGAATAAAAGGCGTCTAATAACATTCACTCCTCGATAGATGGATTACTTCAGATAATTGTTGATTTTTAAACTTGTCCTTTTTTATTAAATTGATTTTTGTGATGATTGAGAACTTTTATGTAATACCTATTGAAATAATATGTGTTCTATTGCGTAGGAACGTGTTTACGTTTACGAGCTTCGGCACCTACCCCGGCCGCCTTCTATCTATTGTAGATAGGTAGGTATACTATTTGCACGAATTTCGATTTGTACGTTAGGTATATTTGTTTACTGTTTTTTACATTACGTTTGAACTATTTGTTCGTTTGTTGTTTCAATACTAGTGCTATTGATTATCCTATGCATAAATTATCCAGAAATATCAAAAAAAAAAACACAAAAATACAAAAAAATATATATGACAATGGTATAAATTAATTATTAATTTAATTTATAATAATTAATTTATACCATTGTCATATATATTTTTTTGTATTTTTGTGTTTTTTTTTTTACTAGTGCAAATATTATTACTATTATTATTAAATAATTAAATAAATACAATTTTAATAATAATAACAATTACAAGACAAAACTTACGCCTAATTACAAGACAAAACATATTATGCATAAATTATCCAGAAATATCAAAAAAAAAACACAAAAATACAAAAAAATATATATGACAATGGTATAAATTAATTATTAATTTAATTTATGGTATAAATTAATTATTTATTTAATAATAATAGTAATAATATTTTCACTAGTACAAGTAAAGATTAGTGGTTGCGCTGTACAACTTGTTGCGGTAGCGGTAAGTACTAATTATGTAGTAATATTGATGTTTATTCAATACAAATAATTTTGTATTTTATTTGTATTTGATTATGTATTGGATTTCGTAGAGTAGTGAATGGGGTATAATTTTTAAAAATAAAAAAAAAATAGATTTACCTTACGAAACCCGTATCTTAACGTGTTCTTTTTTACCTTGATAATTTTCGACTTTTCATCTAAAGCGCTTGACCTTGACAATCTAAAAAAATTTCACATGCGGCTCCTTTTCCTTCATATCCATTTTTTACTTAGTGCCTACCTAATAAAATTATATATATTATAATAGTTCCCCAATCGGATCTCCGGGGGGAACGGTTTTGAATGTTTCAAATAACATCGACAGGGCAAACCTGAGAAAGCAGATAAAGATCGGAACTTGGAACACCCGAAGCTTGTATGAGGCTGGCAAGCTGGCGAACCTTACACGTGAGATGGACAGACTCGGATTGGACGTATTGGGTGTTGCCGAGACCTGGTGGCCGGGCACAGGAAGATGCGACACAGAGAATACAGCATTCTATTACTCGGGTAACGATGATCGAAACCACAGAAAAGGTGTCGGAATAGTGATAACGAGACAACTGTTAAAATCCGTTATAGAATTTGTTCCCTACTCCGACCGAACTGCACTGCTAAAGTTAAGGGCTAAACCGACCAATCTCAACATCATACAAGTAAACGCACCAACAGCGGAGTCACCGGATCAAGACATAGCACAGTTCTATAGTGAAATCAAAGATCTACTAAAGCTTACCCAGAAACATGATGTTAACGTTATTATGGGCGACTTTAATGCCAAGGTTGGAAGGGGCAAATTTGAAAACTTGGTTGGACCATATGGGCTTGGAATCAGGAATGAGAGGGGCGATCGCCTGTTAGAATTCTGCCAAGAGGAGAGCATGGCAATTGCAAACACTTAGTTTCAACTCCCATCACGCCATCTGTATACGTGGCGATCCCCAGCAGATAGTCCACAAAATTTAATACGCAACCAAGTGGACTATATTCTTATCAATAGTCGATTTAAGTCATCCATCAAGAGAGCCTGCACATACCCCGGAGCAGATGTGCCTTCTGATAATGTGTTACTGGCAGCAGTCATAAGGCTCACCTTGGCAAATGTCAAGAAATCAAATAGCAATCGAAGAATAGCACTAGAGAGACTGAAAGACCCCGCAACAAGAGACGCAATCAGCGAACAGATCAACAGTCAAATACACAACATCATACCGGATAACGGAAAGACCTAACACCTTCATGGACAAGAATGTCGGGTATTGTGACGGAGGTAACTGAAACTAAACTGGGATATAGGACCAGGACTGGAAAACAGAGTTGAATGAACGACGACATATTGGGACTGATGGATAAGCGTCGGGCATGCAAAAATAAGGATGACATCAAATATAATAACATACAAAGAATAATCAGGTCAAAGATAAGAATGGCAAAGAACGAATGGCTGAAACGACAATGCGCGGAAATGGACAAAGACAGAATGACGGCTTTAACTTACACAAAAAACTAAAAGAGACTGCCGGAATACATAAAGGCAGGGCAGCAAATGTACTGGCCGACGAAAACAATCAGATAATCACCGATGACCGGGAAAAAATTGCAATCTGGGAAAGATATATTAAGGAACTTTTCTACCAGGGCAGACCTACAATTATGAACGAAGATAACGACCACTTGACAGGACCATCAATCACAAAAGCGGAGATAGAAAAAGCGATACATAACTCTAAAAACAATAAAGCAACTGGACCGGATGGGATCCCATCGGAAATATTGAAGATATTGGATGAAAGAGGCATTGAAGTTCTACACAAAATATTTAACATCGTATACGAAACAGGACAATACCCACAACAATGGCTAAGTTCAACATTCATCCCTCTACCTAAGAAAAATAATGCTAGAAAGTGTGGAGACCATCGACTGATTAGCCTGATGGGCCACACTTTGAAAGTATTTCTAAAAATAATTCATCAGAGGATCTATAAAAAATGCGAAAGAGATATCAGTAGCTCACAGTTTGGGTTTAGACAAGGGATGGGCACAAGAGAAGCGATAGTGGCCACGCAAGTCCTTGTACAGAACTGCCATGATGTGAGAAAAGACATATGCCTTTGCTTTGTTGATTACGAGAAAGCATTTGACCGGGTTGAACATCCCAAACTAATGCAGCTCCTCAGGAATCTTGACATAGATCAAAAAGACATTAGATGTATAGAAAATCTATATTGGTACCAGACTGCATAGATTAGGCTCAATAATGAGCTGTCTGATGATATAGAGATCCAGAGGGGCGTGCGACAGGGATGTGTCTTGTCCCCGCTTTTGTTGAACCTGTACTCGGAGGGGGTCTTCCGGGAAGCATTGGAAGATGCGGAGATCGGTATTAAAGTCAACGGAGTGTGGATTAATAACATACGTTATGCTGATGACACAGTGCTCATCACTGATAACATGCAAGACTTACAAAGACTGATAAACACAGTCGGTCAACATAGCAGATTGATGGGTCTAAACATAAACACTAAAAAGACAAAGTTTATGATAATATCAAGGAACCTAAATGCGTTTGAAGACTCACAGTTAACATTCAACGCAATGCGCATAGACAGAGTGGACAAATTTAAATACTTGGGCATGTGGTTATCTGAAGACTGGACCTCTGATATCGAGGTCAAGAGTCGCATCGAACAAGTCCGACAAACATTCCTAAGACTGAGGAGAGTATTTAGTTGCTCGGACTTCGATCTTGGTCTGAGGTTGAGATTCTTAAAGTGCTATGTGTGGTCAGTACTTCTCTACGGGATGGAAGGTTGGACCCTTAAAGTCAACAACATTAACAAATTGGAAGCGTTCGAGATGTGGCTTTACCGCAGAATGCTCAAGATACCGTGGACTGCAAGAATAACAAACGTAGAAGTTCTGTCCAACATCAACAAAGAACGTGAACTGTTAACCACCATTAAAAAGAGAAAGACTTCATATCTGGGGCACGTCATGAGGAACAAGAAGTATGAGTATTTACAGTTGTTAATCGAGGGTAAGATAGAGGGCCGTAGAGGGATAGGAAGGAAGAAATTGTCATGGTTGCGGAACATAAGACAGTGGACAGGAATAAATGACATACAGACCCTAATTCACACCGCAAGAGATAGAGAGGAGATGGAAAATGTGATCGCAAACATCCATTAGTGGATAGCATCCGAAGAAGAAGAATAAAATTACCCACGAGCCTTTTTTTTTGATTGAAGGGGTGTAGATGTTCTACTACAGGATTCTTCTTTGCCTATTTACTGTGTGTGTTCTGCATATTAATTTCTTTGTGTACCTATTATTATAGTGTCGTGTCTTTTACAATAATTTAATTATTGTGCAACTAAGACTGAATAAAGAAAATGTATCCCCCTATTTGGCGGAATCAAAAACGCGCCCTCGTATATTCCTTAACATAGTGACCACAACGACTGTATCAGATTCTTTTTACAACAATAGATAAGAATGGAGATATGAACGGTGTTGTATAGATTGGGATTTTATTTAGTTTTAATTTTTCAATATTGCAATAAAATCACCACTGTTTATTTTATACATGCTGAGTAGGATATAGAAGAAGTGTTGTTTGATTTGTTGTTTTTTTTTAAGTGTGAATTGTTGGAATAAATATTTTGTTTAACTCAGGTAGGTACGTAATTATTTAAATCAATTTTTTATTCCTTAAATTACTTAATAAGGACTTCATAATTCACACAATGAAACCAAAAATACTTGCGATTTCTTCGGATTAGCATTATTTTTCAGAGACGGCAAATATTTTTCCGACTATTTTCCAATATCATGAATCTTTTTCTTACAGTTTTTGCTGCATAGGTAGGTATCTCTTTTTCTGGCAAATATCCAATCCAATAGTTTACTAAAAAATTGGTTGTGTCGCCCCAAAACTTTCCTGACAAAATATCAGATATGATGACCTGCGTAACGAAACAATCTTAATAATTTGCTTTTTTTTTTAACCTTCTGTTAAATATTCAAGTAAGTTTTCTTTATTGGGGTTGTAGGTCGTAAACAATTAAATATCACTAACCTTTCGATCAATATTAGATCATCCTAAGAGTGCTGCAAATTACAAATTGTATGTATATCAAGAAGGAACGCATACATTTAAAATATTATCAAAAAAAATTAATTGACAATCACATAAAAGAAAAAAAAAAAAACAAAACACATTAAAACAGAGATAAATTCAAAACATTAAAATAAAAAAAAAACAACAATCGAATTATAATATCTGAAGACAGGTAATACTTTCAATTTTTTTTTCTTTTATGTGATTTTCAATTAATTTTTTTTGATAATATTTTAAATGTATGCGTTCCTTCTTGATATACATATAATTTGTAATTTGCAGCACTCTGAGGATGATCTAATATAGATCGAAACGTTAGTGATATTTAAAACTGAGTTTTATTGTTTACGGCCTACAACCCAAATAAAGAAAACTTACTTAAATCTTAATAATTATTATCATTATAATTGTATTAATTTAATTCTCTATTGTTTGCTACATAATGTAACAAAACTTTAAGTTATGTTGAAATAAGCTCTTCTTCACAATTATCTTGTTATTAAAAAAAATTGCTAGAGCTGGGATTTGAACCCAGGACCCTTATCATGCAAAGCCCGCACTCTCCCACTGGACGGCAAATTAAGTTCTAAAAGTATCTACAGGGTGTTAATTAAGTATCTGGTCAAACTTCAGGGAGTGATTGAGTGATTTTAAGGTAAAAAGTTCATATAAGCAGGTGTCTGCATAGTTTTCAAGATACAGGGTGTCAAAAAAAATTTTTTTTTACATTATAAATTTATCTTTATTTGTTGTTAAGTTCTTAAACGTTTTTTATTAAAAAAGTATTTTTTGTCAAAGTTTAATTAATAATACGTCTTTGGCTTGTCTTAGGCATTTATTTCCACCACTGAACTTCAATATTAGCAATAGTAAATAAGATTCAATTAGCATTTTACTATTATAAAAAATACTGCCAAATCTCAACGAATTTGGGTAAAACGAAATTCGAAATAATTCTGTAAAAGTGATTTTTAAAATTATTCAGGGACATGCATTTAAGTGGTTTTAATTTTTTTTCTCGAAAACGATGCAAGATACGAAAAAATATCTAGAGACAAAAAAGTTGTATTTTTAATGGCTTAATCCAAAAATTAATTTTAAAAAAGTCAGTGGCGCACATTTTTTTTGTTATTTTTATTCGTGAAACTGCCTTTTAAGACGCCACTGGAAGTCATAATCAACAATTAATTGGTGCCAACTTAGCGTCTTATCATAGTCCATAATACTGCCTAATTTCAACAAAATCGGTCAACAGGTGTTTGAGATATTAATAAATAAATGTAAAAAAAATTTTTTTTTGACACCCTGTATCTTGAAAACTATGCATTTCCGGACACCTGCTTATATGAACTTTTTACCTTAAAATCACTCAAAGAATCACCCCCTGAAGTTTGGCCAGATACTTAATTAACACCCTGTATATGTTCAAATCATAACCATCATGTCAAACATGTTTCGAGATTCATCTCATCGTCAGTGACAAAAACTCACAGAAGTCCTCATAATAAGCTTAATTCAAACAGCCATATATCACTGGCGGTTGTGTTCACCCCTATCACAGGGCTAAAGTGATTTCAACCAAAACCTAATCAGTTTATCCTATAGGATTGTCCCAAACTATATACCAAAACTTAGCTCAATTGCTTGAAGCTATCGTGGGTAACACGTTTCACAATACTTTCCCTATGGGTCGGGAAAGTAAAAGTATATGTAACCTCTCGTAAGTCTTCCACGATGCCTTCTGATGGCTGGCCTCTACTATGTCTGTAATAACCGAAACTGTTGTGGCCAGCTTTCTATCTATAAAAGAGGCACCAAACTGTTGTTTGTCACAAAAAAAAGTGACTAGAATTTTGAGCTCGTAAGCTGTAAACATGTAAAAAGAAATTAGCCTGGGAATTGCTTGACTGCTATAAATCCCGATCAAGACCCCAAAAGAGTTTGAGTCGTTCCTGTGTATATTTAGAATGTCAATGGCCATAGTCTTGAAAACTGGATAGAGGAACATTAATTAGAAGCCAGCCAAAAATTAGAAGTTATAACAAAAAATTTCTTCCTTCAGTTGAAACATTTATGAGGTGTTTTCTAAGCTCAATTCATCCTTAATTCTGTTCTCTAATTTCAGCTGCAATATTTCTGATTGGCTGCGGCTGGCGCCGTTACATTATCTTGGGATACATCATCGATAATTTCATCATCTACAAAATACACTCCGACAAATTGTTGCATGGTTTGATTCGCCACCAGAAAATGCAGAAACATAGCTGTGCTCCTGCTGGGAAACCGGCTATGAGCCACAAATCTTTGGTGAGTTGATAGACCCATATCAAGGGTGTTCTAAAATGTAGGTGCGGAAAATTTAAAGGTATAAGTATTCTATGTTATCTGCAAACATCATTATATCAACATGGGTCCGGAATTGCTCCGTTTCCATGAATAATACGAGGTGTTTAACAGTTTCATTAGTTGCAACTCCAACTAGATGAATAAATAATGTGCTTCTGCTGACATTTTTGCCATGTTTTGAAATACCAATTGCAAATTATGAATGTCCAACGTTTTATGGCACCATTATTTGAATTATTTTCATGTTGTACTTATTGTTTTTAGGCTTTCTTTAATTTTTTTGAACAGAAATAATACATGAATCCATCATCAGGATATTTACCAATAAGTGTCAAGATTTGAATGAATTTCACTTTGTAGAAACAAGAATTCTGTCGTTTTTTAAATTAAATCTTCACGAGTAGTAACCACTCTTTTACAAGCTTGCTGTCTTTAAATTCTCAGCAGTAATACCCCTAGGGTTTTGATAATACCGAGATAAATTTGTCATAGAGAATGCCGAAAGCGTGTTGCTTGATAATAGCCCAAGGCCGCCGGCCGAGGGCTATCATCAACTGTACATCAAAGAAAAGAAACTCTTATCATTAATCTCCAAAACTAATATTTTAATTAAACTATTCTTTGATATAGTATTAACACTATCTCTAGTAATTATTTTTATTTCTATATTATTTATGGTAATCAATCATCCGCTTTCATTCAGGCTTCTAACATTAATTCTAGCTATTATCAAAGATTAATTTGTGTAGATTAATCTTTGCTATTATGATTGCTTTAATAACAAGAATTATTGGAACTACAAGATGATTTTCTTATATTATTTTCTTAATTATAATTGGGGCTATATTAATCCTTTTCCTATATATAACAAGAATTGCCCTTTGATATTATCTATAATCCCCTTCATTTGAAAATTTTATGATCCAATAAGATTTTCTTTAAATATATCATTTCTACAGTACTTGAGAGAGTATACCCCTGAAGTAGGAGTAAATGAGTTATTTAACTTACCAAAAAATAAAATTTTAATCAGTATAATTTTATATCTCCTTCTTTGCCTTATTGCTGTAGTCAAAATCACATCATCAAGTCAAGGTCCATTCCGACAAAAATCCTAATGAAAAATAAATCAATTTCTAAGCTATTGCACATTTGGCATCAACAAAAAATGTCACAATGTATATGAATGACACATCATCTAGTAATTCTACAGATCCCTCAGACTCGGCGCGTTCAAAGATTTAGTATTGCTAGCAACACAAATTCGGACGACAATGTGGATGGCCCAAGATTGAGAAGGCGAAAGCCAACTGCAACAATTACAAGTGGAGATGTGGCTACTAATGACCGGTCCAAAACTATTCCAATTGGTAAGTCATTGTTGATTTTTTGTTCAGTATTTTTTGAAGAAGTTTTGTCACATGAATTTATTTCCACAAAATTGTACTTTTGGAGTATAAAGTGTTGTGATTGTTTTGAATCATGGGTGGTTTAAATTCTAAAATTCCCATAACTTGTGCATTGTTTAATGTTTGTAATTTTTCTCTGTGGGGTTTACCATTTTTCTCTGGGTTTTATTCTAAGGATTTAATTATTGAAACCGGTAATTCTGGTGATTTTTGTATTTTTAATTTTTTATATATCAGTAGGTTTTACTGTTTTGTATACTTTTCGATTAGCTTATTATACTTTAAGTGGTGATTGAAATGGGTCAAAAATTACCTCGGCTATTGAAGATTTAGATTATATATTGAAAGGGATATTAGGATTAATTATTTTAGTAGTTTTATCTGGTAGTTATTTATTATGGGTTTATTTTAAATAAATTTTTTATTATGTATATATTTCTTAGCAATCAGAATACAATATATTCTATAAGCTAGTAGGAAGACAGGGAGCTGTGGTAGCTCTCAAATGGCGTCACGAAGACTTCTCCAGTGACAAGTCCTCTTTAATCCTCTCTCAGATCTGCAGGCCAATTGCGTTTGAGTCTTCTGTCCAAGAAAGGCTCCAGTAGTGGACGCATGAGGGCATTTGTATGATTTACGAGTTTTTCGTGATGTTTTATGCTTTTCTCCTTTATGACATCTTTAACATAAGGTATTTTTAGGTCTTCGTGTAGTGTCAGATTGCTAACATACCATGGAGCATCTGTTATCATTCTAAGAATTTTAGACTGACTTCTCTGGATAATTGATATGTTCGATTTGCTTGTACATCCCCATAGTTCTATTCCGTAAACCCATATAGGTTTGATGATACTTTTATATATTAAAACTTTATTTTCCAGTGGTAATTTCGATTTTCTACCTATTAGCCAGTATAATTCTTTGATTTTCAAATCGATTTGCTTACGCTCAAAAACAACTCAATAGATATTCTACTAATAAGTGAAACCCATTTCACTAACAGATCGTATTTTAAGGTACCAAATTACACCACTTATTATTTTAAATAAATAAAATTGTTGTCGCGAAATTAGGGGGATAACGTTTAACACAAGCGTCTAGAGTCTGACAGTTAAACAATGTAAAATGTAAAGAAGGGGTCTTACCGATTATCTGCCATAAACAAATAACGACTTTTTTTATTTTTTTTTCCATGTGATTATTAATAAGACTATTTTGAACAAAATTAGGTACGGATGGACACAAAATAATCAGTGTTTATATTTTTTTAAATCTAATATACAAGGGGTTTCTAAAATAGGTGGTCAAAATTTGTGGGACGTCTAATCATGAAAAAAAACTAAATTGTAATTTCTCGAAAAGTCCTTATTTACAAAGATTAACTCGAATTTCTGGAAAACCATTAAGTTTTTCGAGAAAAAACAAGTATGCCTTTTTTATGTAGAAAACTTTATTTTATCACATTTTTGACAAACATGGAATAAAAGTCACCAGGAAAAAAAGTTAGGTTATAATTATTATTATTATTAGTCGTAAAACAGTAAACGGTAAAACCGATGAAACTGTTGCACAGTTCCTAATTTGAGGTTTTTGAAATATTGATGTCATCCTCACTAATCTTCTATAGCGAGTAGTGGACCAACTGATCGCCATGGTCCTCCATAAAATTGTCCAGCCTGTTCTTAAAGCTGTCAACCGTTTGCGCCATTATCACCTCTCAGGTAATGAATTCCATGCATATACAACTCTGTTTGTTATAAAATTCTTCCGAGGAAGTCTAGCACATCTCTCCTTGTCAAGTTTCTTACTATTGCCACGCAGATTAGGATTTCTAGCAGGATGAAATACATGGAGATTCCACGAGTAGTAGCCACTAAGTATCTTGTATGTTTGAATTAGATCGCCTCGTTGTCGTCGATTATAAAGACATGTCAAATTTAAAAGCCTCAATCGCTCCTCATATCGCATATGGCTAAGTGCATGAGGTAGCTTAGTGAATCTCCTCTGAACCCTTTCCAATGCCTCTATGCCCTTAATGAAGTAGGGGGACCAAACGCTGTTGGCATATTCCAATAGTGGTCTGACATACGATTTATACAATTGCAATATTAGAGAGTTTGATCTCGATTTGAAAGCTCTCTGTATCAGATACCACAGTCTGTTGGCTTTCTTCACTGTGGCGGAAATATGGGCCTCCCACTTCAAATCCGCTGTTACTATGACACCAAGATCCTCCTGCTGATTTACAGATTTAACGGCATTTCCATTGATGAAATATGGAATCCTGGGATTATTAGCTCCGATGTGTAGTACCTGACACTTCTCCAAATTCAAGTTCATTAACCAAACCGCCGACCAGGACACTACCCCATCAATGTCGATCTGGAATTCATTATCGTCTCGCAGTGGGTTACAAAACAATTTGGTGTCATCAGCAAAAAAGCTCATGTTTGACGTGATGATTCTTGTTAAGTCTGATATATATGCCAGAAAAAGCAATGGCCCCAGTACAGACCCCTGGGGGACACTACTCAAGACCGGCAATTTAGCGGATAATGCACCATTCGCTCTAACTTGGAAAATTCTTTTTGTAAGAAACATCTCAATCCACCTCAGGAGTGCCCCCGCACGCCGCAATGCTCCAATTTCAGCAACAAACGAGCAAATGGCACTCTGTCGAATGCTTTCTCAAAATCCAGATACAACACATCCGTAGGCTGACCAACATCATTATGGCTGGTCCACACATTGAGGCATTCCAGAAGATTTGACTCCACAGACCTCTTGGGCATAAACCCATGTTGTTCATTGGGAATAATATTTGATTCAACTAGAAATGAAGTCATATTTCTGGTAATGACTTTCTCCATGCATTTACAAAGTGCGCAGGTCAAACCAATAGGTCGATAATTTTCTGCAGCGAACATTGCTCCGGTAGAGTGCCCATGTTGATGCATTTTTGCATTGACGTGGCCAATGGTCGTAATAATGATTCAATGCATCTCTGAAGAAACATCGGAGGAATTTCGTCCGGGCCAGGACTCGAGTCTTGCTTCAAACCCGCCACTGCCTTCTTTATATCGGCGGTTATAAAATTAACGGTTGTTAATGACTGCCTGTTTCTGGTAGACTGGAGTAATACAGGTAAATTAAGGCAAGGATCCCCCCGTTTACCCGCCTATGGTCATCCTTTTTTATTCAGTTTCATGTCAGTTTATGACATTTAACTAGCTGAATAAATATGCTACATTTGATAAATTCATCTTTACTCGTTTCGAAAATATTGCAAAAAAATCGTCCTCAGGCAGAGTCATCTTTAACACCCTGTATCTTTGTAAATAAGGACTTTTTGAAAACTTACAATTTAGGTTTTTTTCATGAATAGGTGTCCCCAATGAGCTCACCTTGCATATTATTGTGGAAACCCGGTATTTTAAGTTATTTTACTATGCATATCCGATTTGTTTATTATTCTAGAAGAAGCTGTTCCTCAACCAGAGGTAAATCAAGAGTTACCAAACCAACTACAAGATCCACAACAGAGAGAACTGGTGTTGGACATTCCACTACCGTTCCACGTTGTTAATCCTCCAGAAAACTTGAATTTAGCGGGTCCATCGCATGCTAGTAAACCTCCAATCCATTCGAATAATCGGTCTCCGCCACGAAATTTGGATATGAAATTGGTGTACAAAGTTTTGGAACTCTTTCCGGATGCTTGTCCACGTTACGTGAAGAGGCTTTGCGATAATTTAATGTACAGCGAGGATACTGTGAATCATGTTATTGGGCGATTATTATTCACTGGTAAGTAATTAAATTAGTTATTATCAACATCATTCATTCCAAGCATTCAGGAGTTTTTGTTCATCTTGATGTTTTAGTGTAAGTATGTTCTTTCTGAGAGCAAGTTGTGTGGCCAAACTTTGAAGTTCATAGACTACATTAAGTCTTTCAAAAATTTGTTTGGCTGATGAAGTTTCTTTAGCAATATTTAAAAATGAGTCACTTAAATAGTCAATTCTATTACTTTTTGATATTAGGTCGCGTTTTTTGCCATTCCTCCGATGGTTTGATTGTTATTTAATTTTCAACTACGTCTAAAACAGATAATTCTGCAAGAAGCGATTTTATACGAAACTTCCAAACACTGTAAATAGTCGAATATTTCTTCTCGCTCGATTTTCCATTTTAATATGTACTAGTAATATACAGGGTGACATAGAAAAAAGTACATTGCATAGTGCCACACAATAGAGGACACCAAAAAAAGAAAAAAAGTTCCCATGATCACGGGTCCGCAAGGCCTTCGGTTAAAAGTTACAGAGTGTTGAATTTTATTTTTGTTTTTTGGGTTTTTTTGAATATCTTTAACCAGAGACGCAAGAAATGGATAAAATGTGATATACAGGGGTTTTTTATCATGCTAAATTCAAATATGATCTTAGTTTTGTGATTACTGATAGAGGGCGCTACATACATGGTTCCATCCCTATTGAATCGGTCGTAACTTTTTTGCTATACACTGTATGTCACTTTCGACTGAAAAAAAATGGTTATCCCTTTTTTATACGTAAGAGACGTATACCTTGTCCAAGTCGCTAGAAGCAATGGTTCCAGTACAAATGCGTCTAAAAGCCGACAATGTACGTAAATTATTCAAAAAGCGCCCAAGTAACCTTTGCAAAAATAATGATAAATACTTCAATGGTATGATGAATAAACTGTTGCCCCCGAGGCATGAATAGCTCTCCATATTTAAGTGTAAAAGTAATAATTTAGGACCTTTTTGTCATTTATCTAAATTTAATAAATTTTTGTTTTGTTTTAGACATCAGCTATTTTTTTTTAAGTATCGGGTTTTGTGCCTTTTTCTTCTCTTTGGAGGCACTATTTATACGCAGATATTTTATATTTCAGATCTAGACCAAGTTCTTGTACGCAAAATAATTGATTTTTTTTAGTTTTATTATAAAATTTATTTTGCCCCCTTTTCTACTATTTACGAACGCCTATGTAAACAAAATTGTTATGCTGCATGTTGTAGGTTATCCGTTAAGTGGTTTTTGAGTTATCACGGATACAAATTTTTTCTGACGCTTTTATAGAATTTTCACGGACGCCTATGGTACATCAATTTTTGTCGTGTATTTTTAACACCAATTCAACTAGTTAAATATAAAATTTTTTACATTTTTTTTTTATTTTACTCCTTTTTTTTTACTATTTACGAACGCCTATGTAAATAAAAATTTTATGCTGCATTTTTTAGGTTATCTTATATCAAAGCTATATATAATTAGCCAATTTTTCTGGTATATTTGGGAAACATTTTTTTTTCGTTCTTGACCCTTTTTTTAAGACTAATACAAAAGAGAACACTAGTTTGTCCACTAGACGATTTTTGTATGTAAATTACCTGCAGAAGGCAACAGATGTACGTTGCCGAAACGTTGTGTTTTTTAAAAATGTTTGACAATAAATAACAAGGCGTTATTTAACCTGTTGTTGTAATTTGTGAGCCTCATCCTAAGAAGTTTTCAAATCTAAATATTGAAGAAATAAGGCTCAAGAAAAGAAAACTAAATAAAAATTTTAATTTAGCATGATAAAACACCCCTGTATACCATTTTTTATCATTTCTTGCGTCTCTAGCTAAAGATATTCAAAAAAACCCAAAAAAAAAAAAATAAAATTCAACACCCCGTATCTTTTAACCGAAGGCCTTGCGGACCCGTGTTCATGGGAACTTTTTTTTCTTATTTTAGTGTCCTCTATTGTGTGACACTATGTAATGTAATTTTTTCACCCTGTACACGGCCGGTATTCCGTTTAATATCAATTTCATTGTTAGAGTTTATGTGTCTGGGCCCATAACCTATTGGTTATGGGAAATAATTATTATAATGTTTAGTTTTGTAAGCAGTATTTTGACGACACACCTGATATTTCTTTCACTTTCAAAAAGGAAATATTTAAAATAATGAGTACCTACTGATACTTAAAAATGCGTTCAATAAACCATAAAGCTTAAAAGACACTACTCAACGGGGAGATTCGTGTTTTTCGGCGCTTTCAGAACTGAGAGAAGAGCAGAGAGAGAAGAGAGTTTTGTGGTAAGAGAAACTGGCGGAGCACTCGGACACATGTGCTCCAATTCTAGGGAGACTTCATGCTCCGAGCTGCCAAGTCTCCAACCACTCTCTTCAAACTTCACTTCTCCGAAGTGCAGATCAAAAATCTCCCGGTAACTTCCTGTTGTACCAATATCAATAACTTTTCTTTTTTCCACTCTTTCGAATATAACCAACCAATCAAACTGTCTATTTGTGACATCGCGTCGTACCGGTTTTGTGGAAAAAATGTCAATCAGCAAATCTTGTATATTTAGTAGTGTTATGTCCCCATGTCATAATATTTTTATTTGTTTATGTTTTTTTTTGTGTAAATACAATTAATTCATTCATTCAATCATTCATATAAATTATTCTAATGTTTAAACGCTTCCTTTAACTTAATCTGTTCTTTTATCACTCTGTATTTCTAATCAGTACAACTTCTGAGTTTTTTGTTGCTGTTTTCATACTTTATCGCGTATATACACCTTAAAAGGACAACACACGTCGTGTATCCGTCGAGCTACGTTGTGTGATCAAAACCGCTCTCGTACAAATTTCAAAAAACCCGCAAATTAGTAATAATAGTAGATACGTTCTAATCAGTGTCGCAAGTGCCTGAAGAGACTGCTGATGTGATAGTGCTGGACAGCCAACAAACGGTGAAGACTAACACATTCGGTAAGTCTTTTTAAAGGTGTCGTTTAAAGCAAAAAAAAAAAGATTAATACAGTCCACTTATATCAAACCGAAACAAGTAGATACAATATCGATGTTAAAGTGATGAACTTTTATAAATTATTTATCAGCGAAAATATTTAGTTTGATCGGATGCAATATTTTTGTTACAATATACCGGGTGACACAATATTTTTAAACCAAATTAAAATAATTAAATGTAAGCTTATGGACGCTACATAAAAACATCTATCAAACATAGATTTTATATTTCCAATATATGGTACAGTTTCCGAGATACGAGAGAGGTCCGAAAAGGGTTTTTTTTTTTAATTCGGCCCTGTATCTCGAAAACTACATGTGTTACCCAAAATATGACAAGGGCATCGCTAATTTCCAATCAATCAATTCCAACGAAATCTGTCCACTCTGTACCGTCCCAGATAAAGAAATTAGTTATCAAGGAGCGAACACAAGAACAGCAGATTCCTGATGACTGTTGTCCTATTCAAATTAAAATCTTGTAATTCTCAAAATACTTCATGGTATTAGCTCTTTGGTTTACTTCCAGGTAAAGACTATCCGCGTAGAGAGAATCCTCCTGTCACCTTTGAAGCCAAATTAGATGCCGAGGTACAACTAGCAAGTTTGAGAGATATCTTTCCTGATGCAGAGCCCACATATTTACGTCAAAAATGTGAAGAATTCGGAGGAGATATGGATAAGATAAATATGTTTATAATGGAGCATTTGACGAATCCTACGTATCCCACAAATAAGGACTTTTTACGGTAAGAATTTTGGGGGTTTATATCCAAAGCAAAATGTAGCAGCTATTTATATTGGAGCAAGATATTTATTTTGTTAAATTAGAAATTACATCGTCAATCGTATCGTACCTTAAGTCGATCAGCCTGTTTTTCCTGAAATCACCGTGAATTTCTTCCATTCGTTGTTTGGAAATAGTAGCGTAATCTTCAATGGGGAGTTCTTCAGGTCAGTACGATAGCAAGAACAATGGTACGTGCCTGTTTTAGTCTGTCTCTTTCTCGTTCTTGTGCTGCTAGCAGGGTCCTCTATGCCTTCGTGTCCCGGCACCCAAGTCAGAGTAATCCTGTTCTGTTGAGCTGCCTAGATCCTTCAGGGACTGTTTGCACTCGTATGCTAACTGTAGCGGGAAGGTGTATTCATTGCTTTTAATGCGGCGGGACTGTTAGTCATATTGGTTTAGGTTTAACGTGAACTACCAGGGCATTGAATATAAGGACCTTATTTAAAAGATTGAAACACCGAATACCAAGTTTAAATAGACTAAGTTTATTAACAGTTAAAGTTGAGAAGAGTTTACAAAATGATAGAACTAAAATTAGAGACTCTAGAGTTAAAATAATACAATACAAATTAATAATACTTACATTAAAATATAAGAGACCGCATACGGTTAAGTTGCATTATGGTTCGTATTTTACTGCCTTCAGGTTTTCCTTACTATTAGTTTAAAATTAGGACACAACTAAACTTATTTCTCTGGAGAGCAGAATTTATAATAAAAGAGTTATTCCTCTCTTAAACAATCTTGCGCCTAAATCCTCCCTGTGTGACGAATGACAATGAGGGAGGCTGGATTGAATCAAAGATGGTTTTTTGATTTCTCTATGCTAATTCGTGATTAACGTAATAATAATATTGGACCACATCGCGTTTATTTAGTTGTGGTATGATTACTGTTGCGTCCACATATGTATAGTTATAATCCTTATCATATTCTCTATTTCATTTAATTCATTCTTAATTCGTATTTAATCTACTAATCTCAATAAAATATAATGAAAATCTACAAGATTTGTCCTTTTCCTTTTTCATTCTTATTTGCATCAGACATATCTTCGCGGCTGTATGACCTTTTAGTTTAGTACCGCCGCTGCTACACTCCCTACGTGGAAGTGTAAATTCATTAAGTTCAGAAGACCTATCGAAGCTGGCCAGCTGAAGATTCTGGACGGCCGACCACGCAAAAGGTAGGAGCTAAAAGGTCTCGCTTATTTTTAACCTTATTGAAATCTACCCTGGTCCATTTTCTTCCTGAGCTCCCGAGTATTGTATCATTGTATTAATAACCCTGTTCTCGCCGTTCGCGAAAACCAGGTTACCCCTCATGCTCCAACTACCCTTGAAAGCGGAGGGTAAGAGGCAGGGCTCCTGATTATCGAGAAATGGTGACTCATCTAGATAAACTAGAAATGTGCCTTTTCCTGATGCTTCTCTGTAAGCATTCTTGAATGGTGAATTGTGGTGATTTCTGTTCGGATAATATTGTTCAGAGATAGTCTTAAGACTGACAGAGCAAAAAGTGAATTTTTGAATCTCGACTATTTAAAACGTACCTAAACTCGTCACGACAAAATAAAATATTACCAATAAGATGACAAATCAAAGCTTTCCAATAGCCATCCCAGGTAATGTAATTTGATTTTTTTATTCAAGCAAACAGCAACTGTCTGCTCAACAACGGCAGTACACCACAGACTTTAAAGTCGAAGACTTTGTCGCTTTGTTTCCAAATCCGAAGGAAACATTTGAAAGTGGCCAAAGAAAGGTTGTTATAGACTCTGAGTCGAGACAATACTTAGAGTTATTTTTCCGGAACGAATTCCCTTTTCTTCAAGTCAAAATTGTAAGTATGCCTCGTTGTTTTAATGTATGAGTTTATTTATTATCATCTTGAAGGGGTTGGTTATTGAGCATAAGTTTCTTGTTGCAGATAAAATCAGCTGTGTACGACCAATTTTTCTCGGTCAGCAAGTGTATAAACTACTTAAGTGAGAAAAACACAAAAAGGAATTGTATAATCAAGCATAGACGTAAGGATATTAATATGAAAGATTTTGCAATACAGAATATACCGCTCTTGCAAGAGTTGGCATATTATTGCCATAAAGAGAAAATCGAAACTTACATCGAGATGAAAAAGGTAAGAAAATAACAGTGATTTGAATGTTGAAGCACAGGTTTGTCAAAGCCAATTGGCTAAAGCTAATTTGCTAATTTTAAACATCGATTGAAATTTCATAGAAAGAAAAAATATGAATGAGAGTTTTACTCTTGACTTAGAGCATCTTTACGAGCTATCTTGCCTATCTGAGGAGTCCACGAGTAGGACGAAACGATATTACATCCCTTGACCACATTATCCTTGCATTGGGTACTAATCATTAATATTAATGTTCAAAATATTGATGATTATATGCAGATGATGTATCATCTGCATATAATCTGATTTTGATTACAATTACACTCTCTCCTATGAAAACAACAAACTCTTGTTGTTTCCATATAAAATTATTGAAAATATTTAGACACTAGTGTAATTTAATTACCTCTGAATATTGTTCACGAAATTTTAACCTTTCCTACGGATTTCAAAGGATGTTGCGTCTCTTTTCAGTGAGCTTGAAAATCTCTTAGTTCATATTGATACCGACTTTCCCAAATTTCAAAAAATCGGTCCTATTTCCGGACGGTGCTCATGTTTCTCTTCACTTTTCTCCGTTTAATGCTAGAAAAACATGATAAAATCGTAAACATCAGTGTTTTTGCATTTAGAAAAAAAAAAAAAAATTGTTGCGGAACGCAGATTTCCCATCGAAAAATACGTTGGAAAAAATTGATCTAGTCAAAATAAAATGCTGACAGACAACATTTGTGTGTGTTATTTTAAAATTAGAGGCAGGAAGCAGAAGATCGGGAAAACGCAGTTGCAAATGGTTTAGTTCAAACTTGCAGTTGTTGCTTCGACCAGCAGGTATTGTCTAAAGATACATTTATGTGTACTAGTGGATGCAAATTTTGTCGAGATTGCATCAAAAGAAACACGGAAGTAAGAATGGGCGAAGGTAAATGCAAAATAGTGTGTCTCTTAGAATGTGATGGAGAATTTAATTTGCAGGTAAAAGCTTTTGGAAAAACTGACCGTGTATTTATTATAGTTTTACTTTTTTTAAAGGTTTTACAAAGCATCCTACCAGCGAATATGTTTACCAAATTGGCCCAACGAAATATGCTGGAAGAGGTGAGAATTTTCAAATTAAATTTGTCTTTATTTTTTGTTGAAATTTTAATTTTTATGAGATTTTTTTCGAAAAATAATCCATAATGACAACCCAACTAACAATTTAACTTTTTTAATTGCTGTAAGAACATTTATAAAATATATTTTATAAAACACCCATTGTTTTATAAACATTTTCACAACGTTCTTACGCGCCTTATAAACACGAAAAAGGCGTAGATTTATAAAACAAATCGACTCTTTAACGGTTCTATAAATGTTGCTTGTTGCTATTATACAATAGTTTTTAGAACGTTTATAAATATTTGATAAAAATCAAATAAAACTGTTATAAACATATTTTATAAATCTTTTATAAGAGCCTCAATTTCAATATTTTTGCTCTCAGCGGCAACAGTTAAAGGATAAAAACGTTTTTTTTAAAATACCTTTTTATACAAAATTATTGTATAATTATTATGCATTGTTGTTGGTACACATTAATAAAATCTGAACAATGATGGTGGTAAAAATAATATAAAACGCTATAATACCCAATAATGAATAATAAAAGAAGTCAGATAAAATTCACCCATGAGCAGATTTGGTTGCGAAACAAAATTTACTCTTAAATATATTGTATATTATTATTAAAATTTTAATGCGCCTCGCGAATTATGTAAATTAATGAATTTAGATTTTATAAATTATATAAAATATTTTTTTTATTGTCACTTATTGTTGAAAATAATCTTTTGGGATATCCTTTATTATATAATGACTGATTCTGTATAGCTTATTAGCTAAGAAAATTTTACAAATTAGAAAAAATATTAATTTTAAAAGTTTGGTCAACATGGCTAAAAATTTAAAGAAACCAAAGAGATAAAAATATATATTTCACTAAGCTTGATAATGAATAATGAAGTTAATTACAAGTATTTTCCTTGAAGTTTTATGTATTTAGTTATCTTTTGCCGTTATTTAAAATAAATTAATAGTAAAACAAACTAAAACAAGCTTTTATATAAATGCTCTAAAAAATCAAAATTTAATTTAAAGGTGCTGCAAAAAAATTATAAGATAAAATGTATACAAATTAATCAAGTCTAGTCCTGTCTACTTGAAGTATTCGTGCTTGATACTTTGATGTTTGTGTGAGTCGCCGCCGTGTGTCGCATCGTCTCAATATTGGAATAATAATAAAATAGTAAACAGAGTTTTACAAAACAAACTTTAACATAATATGTTTTATAAAAGCTTTTAATGTGTTCTTATAAAACAAAATGCTTCTATAGCTACTCTATTATTAGCTTTTACGGGAGTAATTTAAACATAACCTAAATTGAGCACTTTATATAATTGCCGTTATTAAAACGGTTTGTCGAGTATCTTTAAGAGAGTTCGAGGATCTTGAGGTAGAAAATTTGGCATTCATTGAGTATGGCAAAAAGCTTCTTTTAGGAAAAATGCGGAACATTATTTGATACTGCCCATGATCGCATGTTTTCTCTTAGTTTTTGCATTTTTTTCTAGCTCACTTGTTGTGCTTGAAGCATGATATTGATCACCAGGATAGGTATCCAATTCTCTATTTCGGCTACCCGCTCACCATCTAGTAATAATTCCTCCTGAGAATTTATCAGTGTTCACAATATTTTTTGGTGTCTTATTAATGTAAATATTGTCATTAATTTGATTAGATTCCATTACAGTTTCCTTCTCATTATTATAGTCACTAATGTTTTGCCTTTGATAATTTATAATATTGTAGTAATTAAGTTTTAATTTGCTATTACATGCACAACTGCTTTTAGTTTTTTTTTTCCATTTGGACCACATTTGAAATCAGTGTATAATATAACAATAAATATCAGTTGAAAATAAATAAGACTATGTTATAATATTAGTTCTAGGTAATGTTTATGACAGCATTTTAATTTTATAAAATATGCATTGGCAACATATTTATTTTTTTATTGTTTTTAATAAAATAACTAAAAAACACTTTTGTAATTATTAATTTGCGCACAAATTTGCTCCACAAAACAAATCGCTCTTAATAACGACAATAAAAAAACTATTTTATTATTACGAAATGTACTTTAACAGAATAATTTTATAATTGTTTTTAAAGGAAGAAGTTAATCCAGACTAGTACTTTTACAAAATGCTTTTAAAACCAATTATCATTCGGAACAAATACGTCCTACAAAACGTATTTTATAAACGTTTATAAAATTGTTACGATATCATATTTTATAACTATTTTATTATTTTGCTGTAAAAACGTTCTTAAAACAATTTTTCTCACAGAAAAGTTTAACACAGCAGTTTAATCACGAAACGAAACTTTAAAAAACAAAAAAGTTTTAACTAAGCGGCAATAAAATAATTATAAAATATATTAGTTCTTTAAGAATGTCGAATTGCTAGTTGGGAAGGAGTGAAAATATTATGAAATTAAAATGCGTCTACTCCACAATATTATAATCTTCTTATAATTAATTCAAAAATCAAACATACATGTTTCGAGAGTAGATACTCTCATCATCCGTGGTATTAATGCTGTTTATAGAAAACTAACAGGACACTGCGGAAAAAACTTTTCTAGAAGATTAAAATGTAACTAAATTGTCATTGACAAAACTTCTTACGTAGTATTGCGTTATTAATTAAGATTTAAAGTGATTTTTTACACATTTACACAAAATGTGCTTTTATTGTGTAATAAAAGGAGAATATTTTATTTTAAAGAATATGCATGACAAGTTTTTTAATATTAAGGAAATAGTCCATATTACTGTGGACGTCCAATAGTTAGGAAATAAAATGCTGTCGCATCCACTAAATTGTTTATTAAGAGGTCCCTCCAACGAACCACTCATTCAATCAATACATGTTTCGGCCCTAGTAAGGGTCATCATCAGTTGAAACTATTATAACAACTATAAAGGGAAAAGGAAAAGTATTTGAATGTATCAATATTACACAATATGTTGTAGCTATAATCTTACCTTAGTGGAAAGAAAAAGTTTTTAAACGAAAATCAAACTACATTTTATAAGCAAACTTAATTAGTTAGTCTGAGGGTTTCTGAAGGAAACCCTCTTTATAAAAAGAAACCAAATAACATGTACAATGTAACTGATCGGTTTCCTTCAGAAACCCTCAGACTAACTAATTAAGTTTGCTTATAAAATGTAGTTTGATTTTCGTTTAAAAACTTTTTCTTTCCACTAAGGTAAGATTATAGATACAACATATTGTGTAATATTGATACATTCAAATACTTTTCCTTTTCCCTTTATAGTTGTTATAATAGTTTCAACTGATGATGACCCTTACTAGGGCCGAAACATGTATTGATTGAATGAGTGGTTCGTTGGAGGGACCTGTTAATAAACAATTTAGTGGATGCGACAGCATTTTATTTCCTAAGTTTTTTAATACCAGTCACAAAATGTTAGACTTTTTTTTTTTGAAAGGGTCCGTACGACCTAAGACCCCGGTTTCACTGCAGCCTCATGGGCTTTCTGTGAAAAATCCCCGTATATTATGCCACCCAATCCAGTAGCTCTGTACCCTCCACTAGCTTGTGGAGTTCAGTTATGTGTTGGGTGTCAATATCTGCTGGCGCAATAAGCGCGTGCCCAAAAATAGTGTGTCGCCTTCGGTGTAAGGCTACACACTCACATATCACATGGTGAGCTGTTTCAACTGCCCCATTACACAATCTGCATTGTAGGTCCCGTTATACAGCTCCCTCTCAGAGCGCAATGCCTAGTAAGGAGTCCCATAGCTATTCGCATCTGACTCCTGCTTAATGATAGCAGTTTTTCAGTGCGTTTTGTTGCTACACCAGGTATAAACCTCTTCCCATGCTCCTGCTTGGGAATATGTTCCCAATATCTCTGGTGCTCGCTTGTGGCTTGTCTAGCCAGCCAATCCGCTTTCTCGTTGCCTTCTATTCCCGAGTGCCCCGGGACCCACATTAGATTAACCCTATTGTGGTCCGCCAAGGCCCTAAGTTCTGTTTGGCATTTCCACACCAGTTTAGTTGTAATCTTCGGGCTTCTCAGAGCCCTTAAGACCGCCTGGCTATCTGAACATATATTGATTCGCTTGTTTGTATAAGCCCTCAATCTGTTTAGTTTTGCACACTGCAGAATTGCAAACACTTCCGCTTGAAATACGGATGTGTTTTTCCCCAGTGAGAATCTTAGATTCGTGTTCCTTGTCTCACTGTATATTCCTGCACCACTTCCAGTTTCGGTTTTTGACCCGTCTGTAAACCAGGATAACAATATTCAGGTTCAGCAATACTTCCATTGCGGCTGTCGGAGTAGTTCTAAAAGCGCCCGTTATTGCTAAGCAGGCAAGCCTCTGTACCCTGCCCAACTCAGCAATGGCGGTATGCTGTTCCGTTTTCGTCCACCAAATCAGATCTTTGGATTTAGTCTCCATGTTTACTCATGAGAACGTCTGAGTAACATAAGCGTTCTCTCCGCTCTTGCTCTGGTTCTTTTAATGTGTGCGGTCCAGGTAAGCTTTGAGTCTAGAGTGACCCCTAAATACTTTACCTCTCCGGACATTTTTACTATTTCACCTTGAAGGTACAGTGGTCCTAGTCCATCTGTTTTCTTCCTCCTGGTGAAAGCGATTATTGCTGACTTTGACGGGCTCATTCTTACTCCCTGTTCCAAAGTCCAGCTTGTTGCTATATCAAGGGCCCGTTTCATACGTTCCTTTACTATGCTATTAAACTTTCCCTGGACATGTATGACTAGGTCATCTGCAAAACCCAGAATTCCAAATCCTTCATTGTCCAGAACTCTTAGCAACTCGTCTATAACAATGTTCCACATTAGAGGAGATAGTACTCCCCCCTGCGGGCACCTTCGTACAGGCTTTGCTATTATTGTATCCCCCATTACTGAGGTACATACCATTCTTCCTTTAAGCATACAGTTTATCCACCTGCAGCAGGTCGCATTGATGCCTCGTTGCCTCAGTGCTCCTAGGATTTAATTCGTTAGAACGTTATCGAAGGCCTGTATGTCCAGGAAGGTTGCAAGTAGAACTTCCGCATTACTTACTAGCTGATGCAGCGCTGTCTCAGTCGACATGCCGCATCTAAACGCATTTTGGTTCGGGTGTAATGGCACTATATCCAGAGCCCCGTCCCAAAAAAATGTTAGACTTACATTGTATCAGAAAAATTACAACTCCAAATTAAGTAAAATTGCTCCGTTTTATTAAAATCTCAATATCTCCCAAAATTGAACAGATTGAAGAGATATCAAAATTTTTTTTTGTGTAAACTAAACACTAAAAGGCCACATTTCAAAAAAATCTAAAAAAAAAATACGAAAATCAGTACAGCGGTCATTTGAACATTAAAAAGTCTAGCCTAGTGGCCCTAATCACAAATAATTTGCATGCCTTTATCTCTTCTGGTCATTAAAATATTTGACTTTGATATGAAGGTAAAAATTGATCCGGTGCACTTCATCTGTCCAGAAATTTAAATTGTCTAAATGCGTAGCTACCTTACAGGTAAATTTTGAAAATGATTGAAATGGTATAGAAACAGTTTTAATATCATTAAGACTGAAGACTTATTGCCATTCATCGCTAAACAAAGTTTGCACATACAGATTTCTGGATCATCATCAACCACACTTCTTGTTCATTGTGATGGGATCTTCCGTGGTGTCGCATTACCTTAAATGAACCTATTCCTAACCAATCTTTGGTGTAGTTCTTGAGTTCAAAGGTGTATCTACAAAGAGCTCTGCTTTAGCTGGAGATTATTTTTCGAATAAGACGATTTACCAAACTTATTAGAACAACTCCTAATTATGTTTTTGCTTAGATTAAAGCAGCTGGACTTGAAGATTTGGAATTTTGCCCAGCCTGCGATTTCGCGAATATACCGGCGCCTGGTGATAAGCTGTTCCATTGTATGAATCCGGAATGCATGAAGCAAACTTGTCGACAGTGTAAAGAACCATCTCATGTGCCGCTTCGATGTGAAGAGGTGGAAAAGGATCAAGAAACTAAAGCGAGGACGTATATTGAGAACCAGATGACCGAGGCATTGCTAAGGTAACATTATAATAAATATTTCGAAACATTTCATTATGTTTTCGCGTTTCTCTAGGACTTGCTACAAATGCAATGCGAAGTTTTTTAAAGAAGAGGGGTGCAACAAAATGACTTGTTCGTGTGGGGCAAAGATGTGTTACATTTGTAGACAACCAGTCATCGATTACAAGCATTTTAATGGTATTGGTGGGACCGAGTTTGATAAGTAAGTCTTGCAGATTTTGTGTTTATTTGTGAACTCTTTGAATTTTGCACGAAATTTCCCAAACTATTTGGACGATTTACAACCTGAAGAAGGGTTTTACGTGACTTTAATTAAAAAAATGGTTTTGACATTAAATATCACTTAGATGTTATTGGATCCATGTTTTATTTGTGAGCCCCATCCCAAGAGTTTAAAGCGAACTTAACAGACTTTAACCACGTAAGGCAAAAACTACGTGCCATCGAAGACTAATATTAGGGACATAATATGTTATTGCGTGACATTTTACGTGATTTTAATCGTACCAGAAAAAATAACCCTTATTTTCAACCAAACAAGTATTTCGTGACATATCCTTACTATTTTTTTTGAAGGTGTCCACTATTCAGTGACAACATCGAAATGAATCAACAGAGCGTGTTGCAGGCAGCGAAAAAAGCTAAAAAAGACCTCGGCCCGAATATGTTAAAACACGATCCTACTGCTGATGTCGAAACGTATTTCATGGAACGAAAGAAAGTCGTACACCAACCGCACTTGGCTGCCATACAAGAGCAAGTAAGTTAAAGTTTGTGCGATTCTGCTTGTACAGTAGCCGTCGATACGCTACCATAGAATCCCCTCCGTAAGCGCAAATAACTAAAACACGAACGGACGTATCTGTAAAATACTTCAGATACGTCAGTTCGTGATTTCATTTAAAGATTTTTTCAGATACGTTGTCGATTAGGATTGCAATACCTCCACAACTAAAGGGTATGCAGTTACGCCACTTCGTGGTGTGATAAAGCAGCCTCTAAAACGGAGAAAATCGACGTAACCCTAATTTGCCAAAAATTACTCGTTTTGAAAATATTTAAAAAAATCGTCCTCAGGCAGTCATTTCTAACATCCTGTATCTTTGTAAATGACTTTTCAGAAAATTACAATTTAGGTTTTTTCATGATTAGACGTCACTCACAAATTTTGACCACCTATTTTAGAAACACGTTGTATAATTATCAATTCATAAGTTACAGTGTTATCAAAAAGTGGTCCTTTAATTTTTTTGAGAATTACCTCGTACAATAAGTGGTAATTATTTGTATATAGCGTGTTCACAGAGAACTTAGTAATATTTTTTTTTTTCAGGAACAAAATTGGCAAGCTGATTTTCTTCAGCATTAGATGGTGATATTTAGTTTTTATAATTTTAATTAAGATTTTACTAAGTGTTTTAGATTGTTTACTTGTATTGCAGTTTTTAAATTTGTCTTAGTATTTTGTTTTTGCATGAACAGAGTCTCCCAAACAAATAACGTGTCTTGAAGTAAATAGTGGATATTTTATGTTGCACAACAGAATTAGAGTAGAATTTTGGATTTGTCCAGGATTTATTAGTGAGCGGTAAACAAAAATAAAATAAAAGTAAACAAAATTGTTAGAGCTTTGAACTTTTCAATTTGTTTTGATATAAAATCGACAGTTTTTGTTATCCTTCAACATCCAGTCTCAGTATGACAACGACATATGTCAAATGTCAAACACCATACGTCAACGGCAAACGTCATAAACGCAGTAAATCGCATAAATGACATAAACGAAGTAAATGTGACGTTGACATAAGACGTATGGCGTTGACATATGGTTACTTTTTACGCCTTTTCGTGGTTTTCAGACCTTAGCGATGAGAGAGAGATAAATGAGCCGGGACTCTCATAGCCTATCTATACTGAGGTGAGTGGTAGTTGATTGCATATCATGTAATAAATTTAGATTTGATTTGGGAACTTGTAATGTCCCATAACGTTACTTTGTAAATTAAAGACAGACTACATCATTTATATTTTCTTTATTAATTAATTACGTGTAGTTCGTATCGTCTGTCGTTCTGTTCTGTCTTCGGTCATCGTCCCTTGTCCTAATTTTTGTCCAAAACATATTTTGCTTACAACTAATAACATTTATTTAAATATTTATAAACATATAAAATTTAAACAAATACTTACTCTACAGGGTGTACGTACCATATTACACCTCCCCGGAATTTTTAAAAGAATTTACTGTTTCCGAAAAAATAGTAAATTATTTTTATTCAGGAATTGCAATATGCATAAGTACCTACCTAAATGCTAAAATATTCACCAAAATTTACCAAAAACTAGTTTTAGATAATACCTATATTACTTACATTTTATAACCCATTTATATTATATAAAGTATAATTCTATTAATAATTTAATTTTAACTAATTAGATACATAATGTTAGGAATTATTTATACAATTAAAATATAAGTTACGATCATTCTTTAAAGAATTTAGTTCTATTTTTATGTACAATTATTTCTTTTTTATCTTTAGAGATTTTAACGTTTGGAGATAAGTCTTCAATAACCCTATATGGCCCTAAAAAACAGGGATCTGAAAATTTATTAGCAGTTTCATTTTTTAATAGAATGAAATCTCCTTTTTGATAGAATGCAGGGTTTTGATTTTTGTCGTAATTTTCTTTCCTTTTTAATTTAGATTGTATTAGATTTTTTCGAGCATCATTTTGAGCATGTTGCATCCTATATTTAAGTTCAATAGGATAGCTGTCAAAGTTGTAGACTGGATCTAACGTATTTTTTAAGTTACTTGGAAGATAACATTTCTTTCCGAAAACTAACTCAAATGGTGTGTATTTGGTTTCCGTATGTACTGTGGTATTATATGTAAAACACCAATACGGCACCCAAGTACTACAAGCTGCATTATATTCTACACTTTGAGTTCTCAAATATGCACCTAAAACTTTATGAGAATTTTCCAAAGCTCCTATACTTTCATGGTGGTAAGCGGTTGACTGAATATTTTTAATTTTAAGTAATTTACAAATTTCATCCATAGTTGCGGAAATAAATTCAGCGCCCCTATCTGTTGCTATTTCTAAAGGAATTCCGTATCTTAGAATAAAATTTTCTACGAAACTTTTTGATACAGTTTTTGCGTCTTTGGATTTTAAAGGATAAGCTTCGACAAACTTCGTTAATTCACATTGAAGAGTCAGTATATAAGAAAATTCATTATCATCTATTGGTAGAGGTCCAACTATATCTAAAAATATTTTTTGGAAAGAGGTATGCGCTGTAGATGTTATAACCATTGGTTCCTTGGTATATTTATTAGAATGTTTTTGCTTTTGACATGTAGTACACTTACTTACAAAATTCTTAATGTCTTGTTGCATACCTGACCAAAAATAGTATTTTTTGATAGTGTTGAACATTCGATTGAAACCTGCGTGACCACTTGTAGGAAGCAGATGGAAATCGTTTATAATTACTCTCTTTTGTTCGGGATCCACTACTTTTTTAACTCCTTGTACTATACAAATTCGGGGACCGGTCCAATTAGAGTTACTTTTTATACCTTCAGCTAGCCATTTAATAAAATGTACATTATTTTCATTCTTTAAAATAACTAATTCGCGAATATTAATCTTTTTGCATAAATCAATTAAGTTTCTCAACATTTCGTCTCGCGCCAACGCTGATCGAAAATTTAATTGTGCAAAATAAATCATAGAATGTAGTGGTACATAATAAAAGTTACCCGATTTTTCAGTTATTTTTTCACTAAATTTGGAGAGTTCTTTAGTTGACAAAAGTCTAAGTTCAGTGATGTTTTTTGGAGTTTTAAGAATTTCCACAACATTGGGTTGATCAGGCCTAACATTTGTAGTAGTTCTTTCATCCAACTCACACTCTTCGTCATTCGATACTTTACTCTGTGCCCTTGTCATAACATTCATTACATTCTGGCTCATACCTTTTAATTCATCAGATGTTCTAACTATTCTAGATAATGCGTCCGCTATGACATTTTCCTTACCTTTTACATACTCTACATGAAAATCGTACTCTTCTAATCCTAGTCGAAATTTAATTAACCTGCTTGATGGATCCTTTAAATTAAATAAATATAACAATGGTTTATGGTCTGTTAAAATTTTAAAGTGGCGACCAAATAAGTATGGTCGGAAATATCTCACGCTCCAGTATATAGCTAAAAGTTCTTTTTCGATGGTCGGATAATTAACTTCCGCCTTGTTTAAAGGTCTACTTGTATAAGCTACGGGTTTTCTATTTTTATTTAGTAAAACTGCACCTATTGCAATATTTGAAGCATCAGTTTGTACTATAAATTCATTTTCCTCAGAAAAATCTGGATAATCTAATATTGGAGGTTTTGAAAGAGAATTTTTCAGAAAATTAAAAGATATTTCACATTCATCCGTCCATTCAAATCTAGCATACTTTCTACACAACTTATTAAGGACAACCGTTTTTTCAGAAAAATTTGGAATAAATTTCCTATAGTAATTCGAAAATGCCACAAATCTTTTCACTTCCTCTGCATTTTTAGGCCTTGGATATTGTTTAATTTATAACTCCCTTAAATTTTCTAATAAAATGATCTCCAATAATACCTTCTGTTGCACAGGGTAATGACTTAATAACATAAAATTTTTGGTTAAAACTAGTGTTTCCTATCTTTAATTTTAAAAATGTAAATCCTTCTGCACGTAAAGTTCCACCTATACCTTTGATTTCTATTTCTTCTTTATGTAAAGTAAATTTAGATTTTAATTGTTCAGCTTTGATTGCACATAAAGTTGCACCTGTATCTATTAAAAATTGAAAATTAGCATTCTCTACTGAAAATGTAACAGAAATGGAATTGTTATTGGAATATGTAAAAACATGATTTAAATTCTTGCCTTTAGGCACGAAAAAAATCACTAGAAGTACTTGGAACTAATTCTGTTGTTTCCTGAAATAAGGAATCTTGATCTAGAGTAATGTTATTTTGTTGTGCAAGTCGTACATTATGTGACGCTGACCTTGAACCTCTCCTATTACCTCTATAAACTTGTCTAAAATTCCTCTTATTATTATAATGCTGATTATTATGATTTGTTGTACGGGTGTTATTTTGATTATAGAAATGTCGATTTTGGATATTGTTTTGTGAAATATTACGGCCACCGGTTCTAGGGCAAAAATTTCCACGCGGAACATGTTGCCTACCTCTTGCGGAAACTCTAAACATTTGCGGTGAACTTCGTATTGTGGTTGTTTCCTCATCTACTGCAGATCTGATTGCATCCTTCAGGAACAAAAAATTTCTAGATGCCACTATTGTACTTAGCCTCTGATTTCTCAAACCATCAGCAAACCTTTTAATAGCTTTTCATTTATGGGTTTTAAAACAGAATAAGAGTCGGCGTTACCATTCGCTTGAGATATTGTTAAATTTACAAACAGGTCTTCCAATTCCTTTCCAAATTCCTCAATAGATTTTTCGCCTTGTTTTGCGCGATATAATTTAGCTTGAAGTGCTGTATCTGATTGACGTGTAAGAAGATATGATTTCATGTCGTTAATTAAAGCCGCGATAGTAGTGTAATTCTGATTTAGTCTTAATTTTGCACCACTGGATAAGCGTGTTTTTAAAATAAAATTGATTAACAATTGCTTACCTTCCGGATCTAACATAGAATCATACAACTCTACAGCATCAATTAATTTTTTCGTGGTTTCTTCATAATCGTCCATGGTAGGTAAAAGACTAACAGCAGTTTTTATATCAAAAGAAGTCATTTTCGGTTCAGAAATGTTAACTTCCTTGTTTCTATCAAATTGTAAAATTTCGTTATAAAGGGATTTAATTTTTGAAATTAAGTCTTTTATTTCAGTTATTTCAGAACTTCCTATTTCAGATTTTTCAGCTTGTTTATTAATAATTTGTATTTCTTTAGATAAATTAGAATATATAGCTCTTGCTTCGTCAACTTTTTTCGGTCTCCTATCTATATTATATTTACTTACTTTTGATCTAATCTGTAATAAAGATTGGTAAATTTCCGAAATTTTATTAATAGCCATCCAAGGTATTGAAGCTTATTTAATATGTTAAAAAAAATGTATTATATTTATATACCAAAAATTAAATTTAAAATATCTACTTAAATATTTAAAATTGTTACTAAATTTAATAAAATATGATTACATAAACAAATTACACGTATACCTATAATAGTCCACATAAATTAAAACACTGGGTCGATGCACACGTTGCACATTCCATAGGTCATCAACTTTATTGTATATACAGTGATTTGAATTTTCATACCTGATCTTCTTGATTTAATATATTTAGGGATTTTCTTAATTCGTGCTTATTAATTTCTCGTCTTATTGTTCGTTTCATACCCTTTTTATACCTTTGCATCAATACATATACCAAACCCAACAATACCATTACTACTAAAATTATTAACAACCATTCTGCCAATGTCAATCCATGATTTAAATTTGCTGCTGCATCTCCACTTGCAGTTTGCGCTATCACAACTTGGTCTTTTGATTGCTTAGTGCCCATTATGCCATATCTGATATTATATTTTTAACTAAAATAATGAAAAAGGGCTGGCAGGATCGCCATGTAATAAATTTAGATTTGATTTGGGAACTTGTAATGTCCCATAACGTTACTTTGTAAATTAAAGACAGACTACATCATTTATATTTTCTTTATTAATTAATTACGTGTAGTTCGTATCGTCTGTCGTTCTGTTCTGTCTTCGGTCATCGTCCCTTGTCCTAATTTTTGTCCAAAACATATTTTGCTTACAACTAATAACATTTATTTAAATATTTATAAACATATAAAATTTAAACAAATACTTACTCTACAGGGTGTACGTACCATATTACAATCACATTAGCGCAGTTAATCTGAGCTGTAGATGGATAACGCCTATAAATAACGGTTTTGTGACATTTGTAGGTGTCAAAACCATATCTACCTATAGCCTTTTGTTATCGAAGATAGTTGACTAGATTTGGATCTGGTGAATTCTAGGCCGAGTCAAAGTATGATATCTTCATGTTCTTTAAAACCGTCGTCAAATGATCTGGAACCGAATATTGAGAGGGAACTACAAGATCGTTGCCTCATTTTTTCGCTGAGTAGGTACAAAGGGAAGCAACCCCATAATAAATTTAACTGTTTGGTTATTACCTCCCAATTTTTTTTACTATGTGAAAAATTTAAGACTTGTGATAAGTTCACCGGTCAACTCCGCTGTTTGGGACACTCTGTTTTGCGTAATTATATATCTTATATTTGTTCTCGTTTAGGAATTAGAAATATTGTTGAAACAAAACGAAGTGCTGTGATTAACTGTTTTTTTATTAGTTCTTTTTCAAAATAAAATGTTGATAACTTTCTAGAACTTTAATGTTTTATTCTATGACCTGCAATGCGGAAGGAGTATATACTTATTATTTCGAATTCACAATCTTGGTACGTCCAAAATTATTTAGATACCTACTTGAAAATTTTCAATGGATACCGACACCAATCGTTACTGTACAGGGTGACCCAAATTAGATGATTTTTCAGTGTTACCTCCATATTTAAAAAAAAACTAACCAGTGCTATCGGGGTTAGTGATCCTTGTTATCCCGCTATTTATTACGCCACTGGAATAAATGTATATTTTTATTCCATGTTCATTTCTGCTTAAAAAATTAATAATTTTTATGGGGCCAAAGTGAACGGTTTTGCAGCAACTTCAACCTTCAACTGTGTGTACCGGGTGTCCCATTTGGGGTAGGTACTTTGCCTTGAACATAATAATAATAATAATAATATATGTTTATTAGTTGTAAAAGGTATTACATAAATTTGTACAAAAAATGTATTATTACAACCATTAGAACTAAAGGGCTTGAAATCTCAGCCTCTCAACTAGGTTGAGTGCTGTTGAAGCCCAAGAAATAATACACAATAAAAAAAAAAAAAAATCAGTACTACACAATAAATAAAATATTAAAACACATAAGTATACAAAAATAAAGTGTTGGGTTAAAAACACTGCAAACAAAATGCCCAAATGAAATGCCTAAACGCTGTCAAGCAATATCTGTTTAATCGTAGATATGAACACATGCAAACTCTGAGAGAAATCCTTAATCACAAACCGGTTAACTAGCGTGGCGACATTATAAGAGAACGATCTTTTATATTTTATTATTTTGTAAAAGAAGCATGTAGAATGGTGAATGCGTCTGTTATACATATTCAGCCAATCTGCCTCCTTAAGTTTGTGAGATATGCGATGTCTTCTTCGAATGCCAAATATGAACCGCAAGCAAGAGTTCTGCAACTTCTGAACTCTCCCTCTGGCCACACTATCAAGACAAGGACCGTAGATGCTGTCACAGTAGTTTAAGTGCGATAAGACAAGAGCATCACACATACGAATCCTCAAGGTTACATTTAACGAATGTCGGTGAGGGTATAATTTTTTTAACATTCCATATCAGATTTTAAGTTTTGATGTTATATGGTCCTTGAATCGCAGCTTGTGTTCCAGAACAAGTCCCAAGTTCTTTGCTCCTTCCTGGAAAACCAAAATGTCTCCATCCAATTCAAGGGCATTTTGTTGAATTTGATTTCTTACATTGTCGCCACAAAATAGCATGCAAACGGTTTTATTCGTGTTTAATTTTAACAAATGATCACGCGATATTTGATGTATTCTCCTGAGGCCCCGATTTATACGATCCACGGCCACCGCAGCGTCTACCGCGTTAAGGGCACTATAAATCTGTGTATCATCTGCATACAAATGATATTTACAAAATTCTAAATCTCTGACAAAAACAGACGAATACAGACTATAAAGTATCGGACCCAGAACACTACCCCGCGGCACACCAAATAGAACAGATCTCTTCCTACACATATGCTCATCGCTCACAACACACTGAGAACGACCCGTGAGGAATGATCTCAACAAACCTCTTGACTCTCCGCTGAAACCAAAATAATTCAACATAGCAGCAAGGATATCATAATTAAGTAGATCGAATGCTTTACTAAAATCAAGCAGAACCAAAATGACAGCCCTGCCACTATCCAAAGCGTGAAATATATCATCTGTCACTTGAGACAATGCTGTAGAGCAGCTAATAAAGCCTTTACGAAAGCCCGATTGGATAGCAGGCAAAATTTCATTTGTAATTAAAAATGATGACATTTGCTGTTCCATAATTTTTTCTAAAATTTTTGAAAGTGTCGGCAGGACAGATGTAAAACGCAAATGGCTCAGTTCAGAAGGATCGCCAATCTTAGGCAAAGGTGCAACCTTAGCATATTTCCATTCATCTGGAAAAATACACTGCTCAATACATGTGTTAATGATATTCACTATAGGTTTAATAATCACAGGACAACACAGAGATATAAGAGGCTATTATATAGTATATAGTGTCAACTGCCACACACAGGGAAGAGAGAGACCGAAATAAATAATGTTTTACTACTATTACACGAATAAAAAAAAAAGGAAATACCTATAGGTATGTAATTTAAATATGATAAATAGGTGTCTACGATAAAGCCTGCTTCAGATAAAGACGAAATTCAAAATTACAGTTTCATGGTAAAGCAGGTTGAAAATTAAGTATACAATAATTTATAGTTTAAATTTTATATGGAGAAAAATAATTACACAATAAAATAAAATTAAATACTTAAATATTATTAATTTTACTGATTATTTAGGTGAAGCATTGCTTCACTTGCTTCATAGGCCAAGCCGCCACTGCTATTTAAAATATGTAAGTACTGAAACATTTACAATATTTAAAATAATATACACCAAAAGTTTATTTCTTAAAAATTCATATAGTTACAAAAACTATTGAAATAAAGATAAAAACTACCCTACTTATGGCACGAAATTTCAAGGATTTCTAGGTATTTACGTGCGGAAAGACGTCGTTCAAAAAATTTTTAGACAGTTGTCATTTATTTGCATTTGACGTCATATGTACGTTTCGGCATCATCGTCTTCCTCAGGTACAATTTCTTAGCAACACCGCATTTCATTTGGTTAATCAAATTGTATTAATTATTCCATTCACATACGCACACGTGTTTGGGCACAAACTTGCTATGATATCAAAGTGTGTCAATCGGTTATGGCCAAATATGAAAAATGTGGTAGATTTATTTATATTTTTATCGGTGAAATTAAAATTTTACATTTGATTTATTGCCATATTTACAACACAGCAAACTTATTTGATTTTTATTTATTATTATTACTAAACAGTTAAAATAATCATATTTTTAGTTATTGTTTTTGCTAAATGTCGATAATCCTTTACCTTTATTGGAAGTTGTATTTGAAAAAAAACAAAATGTCTCGAATAATTTTACTGGTTTTTGTCTTAGTTGTGCTACTCAAAGTTAATGTAAGTGCTCAACTTTTTCCAGCCAAAATGTGTAAGTATTCATGCATTCCTAGCCAATAAGAATTGTATTGTACTTACCTTAAATAAGTTGTAACTTTTCTTTTTCTGAAGTAATCCAAGTAGTCCTTGAATAAGTTGTAAATTTTTAATTTTTTCTTTTGACAAATTATCGTCATCAGCATTTACTGGCTAACGAGTATTAATTACTCCAACTCAGGGATTTCTCTTGTGAACCCTAAGATGGTTAAATAGACCGATCCTCGTTACAAAATTGACACACGCAATCATCTCCTCAATGCTAGTTGTTTCAGGATGGTAGAGAATCTGTGTTTTCTTTATATTCAGTTCAAGCCCAATACTCCTGTAGGCGCTGTTAAATGCATTTAGTATATATTGAAGATCCGCTTCTGTATCAGCTAGGACAACATTGTCATCCGCGTATTGAAGCTCAATGTTGATACAATATTCGTCCCAGCTTTCAGTCTACGAAGGTTAAAGAGTCCGCCGCCATCAAATCTGTATACGATCTCAGTTCAACCATAAAAAGTTGAATGACCGTTCCCACAAACACACCCTGCTTTACACCAGTTGTTATTGGAAAGGGCTCTCCTGGTCCGTTGCTGATTAGAACTGCTGCTGCAAACTTTGTAATAAATGAAAGAAAACTAGCAGTGCCATTAATTACTTGTGAGCGTCTCGAGAGGTTTTCAAACATTTTTTTTTTAACTTTTATCGCTTTGAAGCTGATGATGAAAACCACTGTTCTCGAAACGTGTAATTTTGTCCGTCGGTTTGTTGGATAGGGTGTTTTCAATTAAAATAGTGACTTGGATTTTGAGTTCCATTTCCGATTTATTGATTCCACTTTGAGTAAAGCTTACTTGTTTTCATTAATTTTAAACTTTTTGTATCATGAGCCTCTTTTATATTAGCTTCAAAACAAACACTAACACACAAAATTCTATGGTCGGCAGAACAATCTAAATTAGTAAAACGATACTTTAAGAGCCATATTCAAAATAAAAATGAAGAATGGGTTAGAATGAAGACATACGATACTTATCTTACATAATGTAACAGTTTATTATGTTTAGCCTAAATAATAGTAACCAAAATATTACCATTTGATTGCTAGAATTTATTTGAATTTGACGATATTTATTTTTATATTAATTACCTTTTTTAAAAACTTTCTAATTTTTAGTTCAAAGAGAAAACATATACAGCTTCTTAATATTTCAAATTGTTTTATTTTAAGTACAAAACCTGAATTTCCAACCCTTATTCTATTTTTCCGGATCACCAAAGGTGTTATTAAATTATTAGAATGTTCAAATATCGTAACTGCCTCCACCACCTATCTTACACTTTGTAATGTAAGTACATCAATACCACTATTGTTTCAAATGCGTGTTTGCCAAATCTCAGAGGCCAGTAGGTCCATTAGATGTACGGAGGCAACTTCGTTCAGCTCACATAAAATTTCTATATGCGTAGGTATATCTCCAGGGAGCCACCTGACCTTTTTTTCTCGAACTAAACTGTATAACTGTATATGTGTAAGTGGCGAACTGGCCTCCACCACAATTTTCGGTAGTGGCCTTCTTGGGTCTATTCTAATCATTTAAACTACTTATACACAGGGGTACTGAGTTGCCTCCGAAATTTCGCAGTTGCCTTCGTTTTGGAGGCAAGTTCGTTCAGCAAATACGTCTTTAGAGCTTTACGGAATCGAGGAAGGGATGATAGCAATTTGATTTCCATTGGCAGATGGTTGTGCATTTTTTTTTTTGCATTGTATATAATCGAGCTTTTGATTACTTCGGCGGATGGGGCTGGCAGATAAAGATCATGTTCGGCGTTTCTAAGGAGATAGTTATGGAATGGTCTTTCAGATACATCTGACTGGTGTTTGCGGATTAAGCAGACCGATTCCAATACGAATAAGGAAGGTAGTGTTAGTATTTTAAATTTTCTGAAGAAGTCCTGGCAATGGGCTCTATAGTGCAATCTCAGTGCTTCCGGTTATAGTGGGTGAACGTGAAATTGTGTTTATCAAATTTTTATATAAGACATATAAGACTTTATAAGATTACAAATGATTACAAACAATATCCGCTGAACACACAATGATCGAAAATAATATATTTATAGAAAATTACGAAGATCAAGCCATCACTTGTTGTTTTTTATTTTGAAAGGGTCCGTTCGATATGTCCCCGGTTTCACTGCAGCCTCATGGGATTATTTTATGCCAACTATTTCAACAAACCCTGAGCGCTCCAATAATTTGTGGAGTTCAGTTACGTGTTGGGTGTCAATATCTGCTGGCGCAATAAGCGCATGCCCAAAAATAGAATGCCGTCTTCGTTGCAAGGCACAATCTAAATTGCAGATCAAGTGCTAAGTGCTTTTGCGTAAATTTCAACCGAACCAGGAGACCTCTTTTGTATGAATATTTTGTCGACCATTCAGTCCTAAAATACAAATCTTCGGTCAAGGATCTGGGAGTTTACCTGGACACTTCCTTGAGCTTTGTGGATCACATCAGGCACTTGACTTCCAGGTCTCTGAAGGTGTTGGGCTTCATAAAGCGTTGCTCCGTTGATTTCAGAAATGTGAATACTATTAGAATTTTGTTCACGACGCTCGTCAAACCACATTTGGAGTATGCCTCGGCGGTTTGGACCCCGTCATACGGTTGCCATTCTGCCCGAGTTGAGAGCGTTCAGCGGCGTTTCCTTAGATATGTTCACTTTAAGCTTGGTCGTCCGCGTCCTATCGATTTTGTGTTCGATTACGGAACAATGATGAGCGAGCTGGGGCTTACGACTTTGGGAGATCTCAGGGTCGTCAGAGATATATTAATACTTTATAAGCTTTTGAACAATATGGTATCGTCTTCTTATTTGTTGTCCAATATTCATTTTCGTGTACCGTCTAGGAACAATAGATACTCTCACCTTTTCCATGAGGAATTTCACCGTACAAATTACGGAGGAAATAATTTTGTCCCTAGAGTGGCTAGAATGGCGTATTCTTGCTTAAGCGTTGATTTATTTGCGCCTATAGGTGAATTTATTCGCCGTTTGAAATGTGAGCGTCGTGACGGCAGTTTTGCGTAAGTCGATCGATGCCTGTTGCGTTGACGATCATGGTTTTCCTTTATTCCTGGCGTGGGTCTTGCGAATAGCTTTAGTATAACTTGAATTATGTTTAAATTGTCTACTTATTGTATAATTTAAAGTTTCTTGGGTTTTTGTAAAATTGTTGAATTTGTGTAGTATTGCATGGAATTATATTTGTTATATTATATTGTATGCTGTATAAATGGACTTTGTCCGTGAATAAATAAATAAATAAATAAATGCCCCATCTTATTTAGGTGGGTTCTCAGGGCGCAGTGCCCGTGTCGTTATTTTAGACAAGCTCACCGCAGGTTCCGGGCCATTATATGGGGTTTCAGAGGCAGGCTAATGATTGCCGCCACCGCCTCCATCCTTACCACGATGTGCAAGTGTGGGAGGTTCAGCAATACTTCCATTACTGATCGTCGTACTAGTTCTGAATGTCTTGTAGCGGACCGGAGTTTGCATTACTAAATTCCTAAACGAATGGCCCAATTTAAGAAAAAAACAAATGTTTGTGAAGCGAATCCGTCCTACTTTTCCTATTTAAATTCTGGTAGTGACACTCACCCCTCGAAGGGGTTATTTATTACTAAAATTCCAGTTCCACAAAAAAATCCGGAAAACATACCCGAGAATGCCTTCGTTTCGTTTTCCTTGAACCACGCTGTATACCTATTTGATTTAGTTAATACTTAGGGACTGCTGCCTTTTCACTGTATTGTGTCTACGGTTTCTGCTGGGGTACGAAGGGCTCGAGTTCACTCTAACCTTTAAGCATCCTCCCCAAATTCTACGTCTAGATTAGATGTTGTTTTTACATAATTTTTGTAAAACATTGATGTTTTATATATATCCAATTCAGGGGATGAAATGATTCGAGAGCACGCGAAATGTGGCGAAAACACTACTGTGGAAGTTGGCTCATGTAGTTATGAATGTTTGTACACTTGCTATGATTATGTAAAGAGAATACATCCGTTTTGTACGGATACGTGTGTCAATACCTATTTCTGTCGGGTAAGTGATAGGAAATAAAGACATTTGTTCAGTTATCAATTTCTGTTGTCTTATGGGACTACTAATACCTGAATTATTTAGATTTGGTCCAAATTTTAATTTTATATTTTATTTGTTTAGTGTAAACCAGGACACGTTTATGCTAAAAGGCTTAAAACCTCGAATTGCATTAAACGTCAAGACTGTAAGAATTGGTTAAGTGAATTTAGATACAGACCACGATCTCCTGACACTTTTGGTGGTTATTCTATTGGAGATTAATCTATACATTTTTCTTTGTTAAGTTAAAATTAATAAAAGACATGAAAACACAACTTTTTCTGTATTTTTTTTTGTATAACTAATTCCGACAAAACACTATAGCCTTGACTTTCCGACGGCATTAACTTTAACTGCCTATATTTTGCTAAGAAACTCTATGTATAAACTGATACTAATTCAATTTAAGGTGATCGTTCTGTACAATTTATTTGTTGAAGTTATTAGTTTCTTTCTGGAAGAAGCCAAAGTTGTACCAATGGGCCTGCTGCCATTGGTACAACGCGCGTGAATATTTGTTCATAACATTTTTAGCGGACAAAAATTACAATATTAATTATTTAAAATTTAAATGTTTATATCTTCTACACTTAAAATTATTTTTTCCAACGAACGTGCACTTTTCCGCAAATTTTTAGTTGGGACAACATTAGGCCCTAGATCTGTGATTAGGCCTAGTTTTACCAGCATACATTTAGATGCGTTGTTGGATCGCAAACAATTTCACAGAAGCTCAAAATATACTATGGCGGTGCTCCAATAGACTGACAAAATAAAGCTGAGATACAGGTAAACAGCAATCAACTTTACGAACTTCTTCAGTGAGAGAATGACGGCCAGAATATCATAGTGGCAACAGATACACTGTTGTCTTGACAATCCACGTCGAAATCCGTAATAAATTCGCATTTAAAGTTTCCTGGATTCTCGAGTGCCGTTTTAGAGTTTTTTTTAAAAATTATTGTGCCGAAAGGTGTGGAGATACTGACTCTCGACTATACTGTGACGATGATGATGATGACAAGAGACCGCTTGTGTCATTTACGTGATTGAATAAAATTTAGTTATTTCACAGTTCAAACAACTACTACAATGTGAGGGTGTTGTTTACCTTTTCAGATCCAGAACAATGCTGAACCAACATATCCATACTTGTCAACTGAATATCACACAATTGACATTTATGATTTGATCCCATGTCAGTGAATATAACACGTTTGACATGATATTTTCCATTCAAAAATGTCATTAGAATTGTTATATTTACATCGACCGTGTATCTGTAATTTCAACAATGGAAACTTTGAGCAATTATTAGGTGAAAGAAGTTAGAAATTACAAACCTGGAGTTGATTTGCTCATCTCTATTTTTAGTGAAAATCGTTTCCGATGTATCGGAATTAGGTACAAACAACCAAACAGAATTACCTACAATAAATACAAAATTTTCATTTAAGAATTGCATAATGTGACAAGACTTTAAGCTAAGTTATGTTTGAAATTTGCTTCACACATTTCGTTGCCCTACAACTCATCAGTGGTTATCGGTAAGCAATGTGAATCAAATTAGGGATGCACCGATACGATTTAATATTTTTTACGTTAGATACTCTATATTTTGTATCGATATTTCGCATTTCGATACATTGCAAGTATCGATACATTTGTACTGTATCTGGTACGGATGGCGTCATCTACTAGCAAAACCAAATACATTCACGCAACCATTCTTCATTCGAGCTCGGGCTTCGTCTTCCGTCAGGGGAATCCCTTGAATTTCATTAGCAAAAGAACGAAAGAAAATATTTTCCTAAGCGGGAAATGTTAACAACCAGACGGGCCGTTTCGTTTTTCAGATTGTTAAATAAGATTTAAAGCAGGTGTTGATTGGCTCACATAATAAGAATTGAAGCCGAATACTGATAATTAAGCATTTTATATAAAGTAATACTTAATTATAAAACAATCACAGTTTTTGATAATATCAAATTGTTTATCAATATATTTATCTCTAAGTATTTTTTTTACATAACACTGATTTTATTAAATCTATGTCAATTAAAACAATTTCATTTGTAGGTAATAACTTACAATACCTAATTATTATAAAAATATTATGGATGAAACAATTAATCGGTATGAGATACGACCGATTTGTCTGATTCAGTAGGACTTTAGATCTGTTTAGTGAAGTGTTGTTTTATATTAGTAACCATTGTCATTTACATATTGTAGTAGCACGCCATTTTTACATAATATTTCACATTGTAGTGTAGTTTGACGGTAAGTAAGGAATACATTTTATTTTAAAGAAGTAGGTAGTCCATCTTAGAATAGAGTTGTATACCTATGTTATTTGCAATAGCCGAAATAATATTTGGTCCACGACGGCAATATACCCATGATACGCGTAGAAACTCTTTTTGCTTTCCCAAATTTTCTTTGTTAACAAATCGTATCGTTTTAATCTACAATATTGGTTTGATGACATATAAAGTCCGTCCCGTTTTATTGGTTTCGTTTACAATTTCTGTATAACGTTCATCTGATAATAAAAACGATCTCTCTTTCTTCTCTGTCTTCAATTCCCGTAATCTTTGTTCAAATCCAGCCTTCATCTTAAAATATTTAGAAGAACCGCACGCACAAAATTTAATGGCTAAGTTAACACGTCGTTTCCCTCTATTACAATGCCAAACGGTAATAGCTCGGGAACTTCAATAGATTGTGACGACCCAAAATCAGTAGCCAAAACGCGACCTGCGCGAAAAATGTCCCATAAAGAAAACCAAAACCGCGCTATCATTTATTTCGCATTATAATGTAAGCACAACGCGTTCTGATTAATTACCTTTACCCACTATTCGAAAAAAGAGCTTCTACACGTATCGTGGATATATTGCCATACCCATAACGCGATGTGAACAAAAAATGCGCAATTTCGGCTATTGCGAATTAACGCCATATATGTGTCATCATATGGCCTTTTAGAATGGACTAATATATGCTGGAAATAAAAGTCAAATATCCACAAAACGAGTTTAATAAATCCCTCTAATCGAGTGTCGTAGATCAGAAGAACCATACACGTTTCGAAGCCTATGATTCACGAGATCTTGAATCACAATCTATAAAACGAAAAGTACATGAATTATTTTATTTATTGTCATTACATGTCATTGCCAAAAAAGGTTTACACAAGTCTTATTAAATATTAAAATATTACATAACACAACATAAAAACATAGAAATGTATATAACCTAATCAAAACAGAAAGTCAGTGCTGAGGAATTCATCAATGGAGTAAAAAGCCCGGTCAATTAAGTAGTTTTTTAATCTATTTTTGAACATTGCAAGGCTCAGTGTTTTCAAACTATCTGGCAAATGATTATAGCATGTGGGACCATAATAATTCACAGAATGTCATTTTTGTTTCTGGTATTGTGGTTGTGAACTTCATCATGCCTTATGTTGTACAGATTGTAATTATTTTTCACATACATAATTGAATTGTAGATATAGAGACACGGGAGTGTAATTATTTTACATTCTTTAAATTTAGGTTTGACATCCTCTCTAAACTTTAAATCTGTCATTATTCGAACCACTCGTCTTTAAATTGCGAATACCCGACTAGCATGACAAGAGTGTCCCCAAATTGACAAAGCATATGAAGCCACACTGTGAAAAAAGGCCATAATATGCTGATTTCAAAACATTAAAAGAGACTTCACCCTTCAAGCTTCGCAACATGAACACAACCTTAGACAACTTGGCAATGGAAACCTCGACATGACCCGCCCAGGTTAGCTTTTGGTCCAAAGTGACACCCAAAAACTTTACCAGATCATCAGAAACAGCAACATCCGTCTCACGTAATTTATATATTTTAGTAGCTGTTTTATTGGCATTCATACAGAGTTTGTTAGCTACAAACCAGTCCGCAGCCCTCGACTGTGAATTAATCATACTTTAGGCCAGAACATCACTCAACAGTTCAACATCGACAATAGTTGAATCGTCTGCAAACAATGTCAGGTCCGAGCATGGCAGATGTAGCGGTAAATCATTAATGAAAATCAAAAACAATAGAGGTCCGAGCACCGAGCCCTGTGGGACTCCACAAGAGCTCAACAAGGGCTGAGAAGACTTTGACTCAAACATCGTTACAACATTCCTACCAGGGTCCCTATTCTCGAGTATAAGAGAAAGTGATCACTCATATCACCAATATGCTCTATCACATCCCTGGTTTTTCTCCATTAATGCAAAATAGGTATTCTCAAACTCATATGATGTGAAATATAGAATGAAAGATTTCTACAATGTTGCCAATAGGTTTTGAAGCAAAAGGCCAGCATTTATCGTAATAAAAAGATGATATCACGTACCTACATAACCTTTTGTTTTATTATTTATTTTGGCGTAAATTTTGTTTTAGCTAATTTAGTATCAGCATTTTATAAGCATAAAGACAAGGGTATCAGTTAATCAGTTTAAGGTAATTTAGGAAAAATTGTATTAAAATTTGATACAGGGTGAGTCACGAGGAACTGTACATACTTCTACCACAGTATTTTATTCTGTGCTTCTACCATAAGTAGAGGCACGTTAGTGGATTATCGATTGACCATTAAAAATGTCTCCTTGTTTTGATTATTAATATACAGCGTGAATTATGGATCTTCACCAAAACAATGTTTCGTCATATCTTTTCAATGATTAAGTCGATTTATCTCATTTTTTTTATAAAAGTGTGTATTGGTGTCTGGCAACTAACTGACATATTCAGAATTGAAAAAATCCAGGTCCGTCTTCGAGAGTTTCCCCAAACAAATAAGAAACCTAGGTTATTACAAACATTGTTTATCTGTTTTCAGTCTATTACGGGGGAAAAAGTTACATACAGGGTGAATTATTGGGATGAACCAGATATGCCAATTTTTAAATCCGGCCCTGTAAATCAATGTAAATTATGGTATTTACCATACTGGAGCACAGTGTGTGTCGTTTCTGTTTATCTTAAAGATTTCTTTTTAATAACTAAACATTATTATACCGTAAGTTATTTCATTATTGCCAATTTTCAATTTGACTCTAAAATGAATCTTTAATTGGAAATGTGAGGTGACTGTAACAAAAAATTCAAATACCCAGGTCTAACTGTCTATGTATGCCCTCTATGAAAAAATTTTATCAGATTTTTGAAAAATCATATACAGGGTGAAGTGTTGAATGTGAAGCAGTCCCAAAAATTTTCTCGAAGACGGACCTGGATTTTTTCAGGTCAGTTAGTTGCCAGACACCAATACACACTTTTATAAAAAAAATGAGATAAATCGACTTAATCATTGAAAAGATATGACGAAACATTGGTTTGGTGCAGATCCATAATTGTATAATGTATATTAATAATCAAAACAATGAGACATTTTTTAATGGTCATTGGATAATCCCCTAACGTGCCTCTACTTATGGTAGAAGTATGTACAGTTCCTCGTGACTCACCCTGTATAATGACTGGCTGAATCACCTAAAGGTGGAAGCCACATCATAAATATATATTATCAAAATTACATTGTTAATAGATGAGCAAATTTGAAAAAAGCCGCACAGCCTTTGTAAGTAGCAAACAGAAACAAGTTTTAATTGATTTTTTACAAAATCAGGAAAATTTGCTGTCTGGGAGATTTTCTAATACTTTTATCAAGAAAAGCGCGAGACTATTGTGGGAGGAGGTTACCGTAATTCCAGGTGGTTCATGTAAAAACTGGATGCAATGAATGAATTTTTTAATAAATTTTAAATCATCTAATTCAAAGGCCTCCAAAGCCTTATACATTTTCCTTGATGGACGAGTTTCTTCTACTTCGCCATCTGAAATAAAAGTAAGCAGCTAATCATTAAAAAAGTACAAATAAATCAATTACTATAAGTACATACGTACCTACTAAATTGTTTAAACCTCTTCGTATACCGCAACTCTTCCATTCGCTAATTCCATTATTGAAAAATTATAAAATAAAAAAATCACGTAAACACAAGCCCAACTTACTGTTAATTATAATTTTGAGATGTTATATTTTTACTATAAACGCAAACTCCTCCGTCAGATCACATGAAATATAGTAGGAGAATGGTGTTCTCTCGTTATTGTGTGATGTGATCTATCACTTTTGTTCAAGAATACCTATTTACGCGTTTCATGAGAACTCCGCCCACATTTTCTCATGAGAAGCAATTCCCTGGATTCGAGAATAGGCACCCAGTGAGATAGGAACTCAGCAAACGAATCGAATTCGCACTCATACCGTATCGCTCCAGTTTACCCAAAAAGATTATCATTAGAAATTAATATAATTTGTTTTAGTCAATAGTTTAGTTACAAACCTTTTCACGAGGTGACCTTGGTATATTTCTCCTTTCATATCCAAAATCTATATCAGACTGCTTTTACACTTTGTAATTCTGCTTTTCTATATTATGAAGTTTAATTCTAACCACTGGAGATAAAGCAAGAGCTTCGAAACCTGTATAGTTTTTTCCGATTTTCGAACTCGCTTTGTGGAGATTTGACTTTTATTTCCCGCTAGAATACATTATAATATAACTTTATCTTATTACGTAATTCAAGAAGTAAATTACAGGAAACTGGACAATAATGTTGGAGTTATTAATAACATTTGCCATTGAAGCGATATGTATATTCCTCGTACTCAGTCTTCTAATTTTGGGATTTTACAAATGGCAATATCAATATTGGAAACGACGTGGTTTTCCTTATTTGGAACCGACAATACCATTTGGAAACCTGGGAAATCCTGGTGCTAAGAACTTTGCAATTGGTAAGTCAACAGTATGGAATTAAAGAAAGGTCTGCTTTCAGTTGCTTATTTGAAAATCCCTCCGTTATATTATGCGATGATCAAATAGGTAATTGGCAGGTGGCACTTTTTTTAACCTCCGAATTGATGGAAATGCGAATTTGCATTTTCCCCATCAAAAAATACCCCGGAAACCGTTTCAAGAACGACAGTCTACAAGCAGAATCCTCGCAAATTTTTGCTACTCTGGTTGAAACATGGATTCACTGTTACTTTTCGGCATGAGGTGACGCGTGCTTTCAACGGAGACACTCCAGCCCTCGCACAGTTTGAGAATTTCTTTCGGGGGCTTTCCTCAATTAAACGAAACGTGCGATCTGATAACTACTGAGGAAGTTCGAGGTGTTTTAGCCGGCACCAAGAACTTTGCTGTCTCGAAGGCCTGGATCGACTATCGGAAGGTTTTTGACTGAACCAGTCATCAACTACCGACCACCTTGTTGACAGGCCTTTCTATACCGGTCCCAGTGGTGAGATGCATAGAACGGAGACAGGCGAGTCTTAACTGGAGTGATCCTTCAGAAAGGGCGTCTTCCAAGGATATTCTCTTAGCCCCCTCATGTGCTGTATCACTCTACTACCACTGTCAGTTATTGCCCTACGAAACACACGCGGGTACTTTTGCGGTACACCCTCAGCCCGGAGCTGTAGGTATGCTTCCGGAGGCAAAGATCTAAAGAACACCTTGTTCTGTTGAGTACTATATCGAAAGTTATGGAAAATGTCGTTTCTGAGAGAATTTTTGGGTTCCTGAATGCTTGTCATGTGTTGAGCAGATGTCAATATGGATTTCGAAGTGAGTTTTCGACTGAGACATATACAAAACCGAGTACATCCAGCAAGTTTATGATCTGGTTGATGATGAATCATATGTGGTTGCATTTTTGATTGATCAGTCAAGCATATTTCACGTAGAGGACAGAGATTTCATGTGCAGGATAGTATTGGCATACGAGATCCGATAAATACGTGGATACGATCGTATTTATCCAACAGAAATATAGCGTGTGTTGTGTCTGATTTCCTGAACATAGATTCAGGAACGCCTCGAGGAAGTTTACTTGATCCGCTGCTATTTTTGCTCTACGTGAATGATCTCCCAGAAATATAACGCATGATTGGCTTTATATGATGTTGTAACTATTTTACTGTCGGATAGAGATTCTGAAGTACTAAAGCACAAAATCAATGTTACTCTAAATTTCAACAGATACAGAACAACATGGGTGTGCTAATGCATTCGGAGGTCAGGCTGGATGTCGCACGTGGATACGCTTTGTAGGAAGCTAAGTAGAAGCCTATTTTGCTGTCCCTAAAAACCTACATGAACTTACAATCAGTGTTTCATGCTCTTATATATTTTTCAATTGCTTATGACATCGTGGTCTGGGCCAGATGTCTTGAAATGGACAGTGTTCATATTGCAGAAAAGAGCCATAAGATGTAGTTTTGATATACCGTATAGTGGCACTTATAAAGATGCATTTAAAAGGCACCATTTCCTCACAGATCCCTCTATTTTTTCAAACTTTTAGGGATAGAGATCAAGTGCCTACGTGTGGTGACAATCATGGCTATTTCATCCGCTGGGTATTTTTATTATAATGTGCTTCCTCATAATAAAAAGTGTTGCCGATCTCTGACTGAATTCAAGAGGAAGCTAAGATCTTTCCTAACTGATAACGCCTTTTACCATTTTGCTAGAGTTTGCTGGCGTAAGTGCAGTAGTGTTATAGATTTTTATTGTGGGTGTTTGACTGACGAAGTCATCATCCAAAGGCTTTACCTCCCACGACGTCGAGGGGGCCGAGGAATCTTCAGACTTAAAAAGATCTAAACATTCGAAATATGCACGTGTAAGACGCAGGTGGTTCTATTTGAAGTAGGTAATTCGGAATTATTTATTATCTTAACCAAGGAACACCTGACAATCTGTTTTTCATTAAACAAATGCATGCTCTAAGTACCTTTTGAGATATCTAACGTTGGTACTTTGTAATTTGATAATAAATACGAGTTGCCTGATATTGTTAAAAGGATCGGACGTTTTTTTAACCGAAAATCAACTTCGACTAATTATGCACGATCCAGGAACATTTCATATATACGTCGTGCTTCAAAAAACAGTAGTAGTAATCATCTAATAATTTCAATGTTTACCAACATTTCTTTCAGGTGAAACCATATACGAATTGCATAAGCAAGCTAAGGCTAAAGGTTATCCATTTTGTGGTATTTACTTCCTAGCTGGTCCAACGTTAATTGTCACAGATGTTGAATTGGTAAGGCATATCCTCACAAAAGATTTTAATTATTTTACGGACAGATCATTTTATATGAACGAGAGAGATGAACCTATTGGGGCTCATTTAGTGGCTCTAAAAGGGGAGAAATGGCGAGCAATGAGGTATGTACGTTTTGCAAGCTACTCTGCTTGACTTAAGTGCTTAAGTTGTAAGTTATATTTATTTATTTATTTATCTACACGTCAAGCCAACCTTATGACTGGATAGGGTCGTCATTACACACAATACATTATTATAATTACAATTTAACAAATACAGGATAAACAAAACGCGAAATACATACAAAGAACACAGAACAACATTTAAATGAAAGTACTGTCAGCTTAAGAATCAAAAAACTCTTACAAACTATAATAACACTTGTCACTCAAAAAATCTCTAAGTTTTCTTTTAAAAATATTTTCAGTTTTCGAGCTTTTTATTTCATCAGGTATTTTATTAAAATATGCTCCACTGTTAGAAAGTATGTGCCATGCATTCACAGAGCACGTGTTTTGTTGTAGAGACATCAGAACACGTGCTATGTGAATGCATGGTACTTTTCTGCAAAAGGCTAAAACACCTTGGAGGGGTGACCCTAACAGCAGCAGAGGCCGCGTCTTCGCAAAACCGACAAGTGTCGTCCTCGGTTAGGCCCATTGAAATGGTACTTCAATGGGTGGTGTCCCGTAAAAAGGCTTGTAATTCGACTTAGGTCGCTTCTCTCCAGTTGGATAAGCTTCCCTGCGTTGGCCTCTGAAGGTTTGATAAACCTTTTTGATTGTCTTAGGTCTGGAGTGTTTCTCCAGTAGGACTTAAGTTGTTCCTTTTCCCATCTCCGAAGTTCTTCCTTCATATGGCTTTTTGGACGGCCAAAGATGGGTTCCGGGCCGCAGAACGGAGCGTTTGCGCCCTCTTTTGCAAGTTGGTCCGCCGCATCGTTCCCCTCTATGCCTTCATGTCCTGGCACCCATATGTCAGAGTAATCTTTTTCCCCTGAGCTGCCAGTTGCTTTAGGGTCTGTTTGCAATCCCATGCTAGCTTTGACGTGAAGGTGTAAGACCTAAGTGTTTTAACGCAGCTTGACTGTCTGACATAATATTGATCTGCCGTTCCGGGATGCCTCTCTGCAGGCATTCTTGAGCACAACGATTAATAGCGTTGATCTCTGCTTGGAATATAGTGGGACTTTTCCAGAGAGATTCAAAGAGCCTGCAATTAGGCCCGTATACTCCCATGCCTGTGTTCCCTTCTATTCTTTTTGAACCGTCCGTATACCAGACGGATGTGTTTTTTGGGAATCGTGGTTCCCCATTTAGCCATTTTCGACGGTCTACAATGACCACTTCAAATGGGATTTCAAAATCATGTTTGCGTGGCGTCCGACGGTTTACTTCCTGAATCCAAAGGTATTAGATGTAGTAACTGTTACCTTAGTGAAGTTGGTAATTTTCTCTGAAAGTTCTTATATTGAATTATGTCCCAAAAACCTTAAAGGCGTTATTTTCTAAATATCTTAGCTTCGCATTTCATTATCGCACTATTTATTTGGAAATGCATCTCTAGAAGTATATTTTATTTGTAATTTGAAGGCATAAAATGACACCGACCTTTACCTCTGGCAAACTGAAGGCCATGTTCCAAACATTAGTAGATGTTGGGACACAACTGGATAAATTCATGGAGAAGAGGGATACTAGCGAACCTATTGATATTAAAGAAATTTTAGGTATGTATCTTGATAATGAGATTTAAGCAATATTTTCAAGGATCTTTTGTTTAAGGATATTATACAACTGATGTAGTTGGTTCTGTTGCTTTTGGACTGGAATGTAACACATTCAAAGAACCTAATTCACCATTCAGGTTGTATGGCAAAAGGATCCTTGGAGCCATTACTCCAATAAGGTAAACATCATGAAATTTAGAAACGCATTATTACTTCTTGTATCAATCCTTAAAGTTTATTTCAGCAAGTGGCATTAAACGATCAATGCGTGTAGAGTTTTTTGAAGTTGAAACTTAGATTTTCGGCATTTTGGGCTGCTTCAATTTGGTATTTTGTTTTCAAGATCAAGGGATAGTTCACGTTCTGTGTGACTATTTCAGAATTCACTCGCTAACGAGTATGAATCACTCCTCCTGGGGACATCCGTACTTTCTATGGCAGCCCAAGTGTAATACTAGCGTGTTTTCACTTTTGGTTTTTATTTCTGTAGGAATTTCGCGAGAACCTTTGCATTCACATTCCACAAATTGGCCAATTGGTTGGGTATAAAACTGTTGGAGGAAGATCTGACCAATTTCTACACTAACATGGTTTTGGATACAGTGAGATATAGAGAGCAAAGTAATTTTAGACGTAAAGATTTTTTACAGTTAATGCTGGATATTCGTAATGAAAACGATGAGTCAAGCGGGCCGAAGTCAGGTAACAATTGAAAACTCAGCAAAACTATTCAGATTTTCAAAATTCTTTCAACGTCTGATTTTGTAGACCTATTAGGACTACATTCTAAAATAAGTGCTATTTATATTGGTGAATAAATAACAACTTTGTGTGGTGTTCAAAACACGTCAAAACTACGTTGATAATAATATTTTTAAAACGTTTTCAGAATACGTCAAATACACGTATAAAATAAACGATACATAAACGAATTTTATTGTTAGATATTTATTTTTAAACAACGTTTCTAAAGAACATTGAATAAACGTGTACTGGTATTTTTAAAAAAATACATTTATTAACGTAATATTGACGTATATTGTAAGGATTTTATAAAGTTTGTTTAGTGCAGCATGTAAAAGATTGAATAAATCGTTGAAAAAATCAGGTTGGTAATTATTTTTTTGGTAACTGCTCGCAAACGTCAACTTTATGTTTGTTTTAGGTGCAACCCAACCCAACCGAACCCAACCTGATTTTTTAAACGATTTATTCAAACTTTTACATGCTGCACTAAACAAACTAAAAAATCCTTACAATATACGTCAATATAATAAATTTAACTTTTTTTTACTAGTCGATTTTCTTGGGAATTAGGTTCAGATGAAACTAGTCTTTTGAAATAATATTTATTTCATGTCATATCTTTCGTACAACGTTTCGAAAACGTTACGTTGTCTTCCTCAGGCATATGGCAGGAATATGAACAGTATAAATGACTGATCTGATATCCAATTTTTGAGTAATATTTATAGTAATATAATATAACGAATCCCACATATTCATTATGAATCTTTTTAACATCCCTTGTATGAGTTGGAATCGCAGTCGGAACTTTCCTATCGGTGTGTGATTGTATACTTTTTATTTTATTTCATATATGTTTTTAATTGTAGTGATAGACATTTTAAACATTATTTTAAACAATGCCAAATACTAAACATAAATAATCTGAATTTTCTGGTACATATTAATGGCTTAGTAAAATGAAAAGATGTTGTAAGATATGTTTTATCAAATTATTTCTATTCTGTTTTAAAGTATTATGATTTTAATTGAGGAGCTCGTGAATTGTTTTGTTGGTTACCTGTGTTTTAAAAAGTTTTGTTGAATACATGTTTTTGTTTTATGTTAGTGAAATATTTAATATTTTTTAGAAATTAAAAAAAAAAGATTTTGTTGCCTGAGGAAGACAACGTAACGTTGTACGAAAGATATGACATGAAATAAATATTATTTCAAAAAACTAGTTTCGTCTGAACCTCATTCCCAAGAAAATCGACTAGTAAAAAATTAAATAATAAGGTTCAAGAAAACTTTCAAGAATAATCAATTTAAGATTCAACATAACGTCATATTAACCTAAAAGTTTTCTTAAGTTAGATTTTGGCCAGAAATGTTCGTATTAAAAACGTTGAATTAAAACGGCGTTACTTTGTACCAAAAAAATACGGTTATTTTTTAAACGTAAACGTTTAATCAACCATAGACACGTTGATTTTACGTTTAAAAAACGTATGTGTGTTTACTGGGATAGTTCTAAAATCGGCAAAATAATAATTATGCTTTGTTTTTTGTTACAATTTATTCAGGTGTTAAACAATTCTCAGACAATGAAATAGTGTCACAATGCTTCATGTTTTGGGCTGCTGGTTACGAAACAAGCGCCACCACGATGACTTTTACATTGTACCGATTAGCGTTACATTCTGACGTTCAGGAAAAAGTCAGAACTGAAATTAATAGAGTATTGAAGAAGCACGATAACAAAATTACATATGATTCCATAAATGAAATGACTTATTTGGATCAAGTTATGTATGGTGAGTAAACAAATAAGAATCGGACATTAAATTTGAGTATTATAATGTTTTAACCGTAGTAAACAAGAGGTTTTGTTTTCAGAGAGCATGAGACTTGAGCCTCCAGTTCCGGTGATGACCCGGATATGCGTCAAAGACTACCAGATACCTGGCACAAACTGTGTCATTGAGGAAGGTACCAAAATCTTCTTATCGGCTAAAGGCATCCATCATGACCCGGACCATTATGATGATCCAGAAGAATTTGATCCAGAACGGTTTAGTTCGTGGAATAAACAACATCGACATCCCTATGCGCATTTGCCGTTTGGCGAAGGGCCTAGAATATGTTTAGGTAAGAATTTTTGCTAAATTAATTAATACGAGCGCGACTATTTGTATTTTGAGCTTTGGCAACACTTGATGTTAGTGTTAGGCGTAAACTGTCATTTTCACTGGAAAGCTAACATTGTTTACTTTAACTTATACACCATGTTTGGTACGTGTTGGAAGCAGATTGGAAAACATGTTATGACAAATGGTTTGAACACATGCCAAAGTGAATATTTTGAAAAACAATACCTTCAATGATAAATTACTGTGTTTTGAGTATTAGGCTCAAAATATAAATAATGGGTTCTCATAATTTTAGCAAAGCTTGCAACACCAATTTTATGATTTATTTGTTGACTTTCAGGGATGAGATTCGGTTCAATGCAATCGAAAGTTGGGTTAGTAACATTGTTGAAATCTTACCGGTTTAAAATTAATCCTAAAACTGAATATCCACTTCAAATGGCGCCAGGGTCTCTTGTAGCAGCAGCCAAAGGTGATGTGTGGATGGATTACGAACGCGTTTAAGCTTAATTATTAATTTACTGTTAGGATTTTGTTTAAATTTTAATTAATTAAATGTTATTAGTGTTTATTAAATTGCCTTATTTTACTGCTATTTTCATTTTGTACTGAAAGTTTTGAACGCATACAGCGAGAAAATGCCTCTGAATAAATCCTGCCTTAAAGAATCAAAGAAATATAATAAAAAGCATTGTTTTACTATTTTGTTTATTTATTTAGTTTTCATGCTTGGAAGAAAAAACCGTGGATCCGGCCCAATTACGGAGAATTCGTAGCACAATTCAAGTAATTTGGCAGTGACGATTCGAGATGAATAAGCTGGAGCGAAATCGCGACGAAAGATCATTCTTTCTGGGCCAATTCTTCGTTGCATCTGGTCTTTCGCTTGTCAAACAGTCAATGTGGATCACGCCTTGCTGATCCCAAAAATCATGTTTGGCCTCTTTGAAGATTTTTCGCTTGGAAATGTTCCATTATTGCTTCGACTGTTGTTTGGTATGGAATAGTTTATGGATTTTCCGTGGTGACCTCATTTGGGTGTATTTTTGAACTCATAATAGTGGAAATTCAAGGCGAGACATCGAATTCACTTTTGATTTCCATTTGAGAAACTGAAAGTAAATCACCGACCGATATAGTTCTTTATCCATTTCACAAAAAAGCCAAGATTTGTCCCTTTCAAGTAAACAACAACAAGAATATAATAATAGGTATTCTCTTTATTCATAAGGTCCAAGATTGGTACATAGAATGCGTTACAATGAGTATTTAATACTATACCACATTTAACAGTAAATTCTATATATAAAATCAACAATAAAACAATTACAAAAAGATTAATGAAATTAAATTAATTATATTGATAGTTATTCTTATCCCAAACTGTTTATGTACATTCTTTTTATTCTGATTTTTGGACAGCGCGAAATGTTATTATATTTAAAAATAAAAAAATCCTCTCGATTTTAGCCTGAAGAAGTGCATATATTGGCACGAAACGTTGCAATAGAGACTCCACCAAGTTAATTGGAATTTCATTTACCCCGAAACCCGATAATTCGATATAATAAGTAATTATACAATAAAATATTGCTTCATTGAGCAAAAGCTGAATTATAACATGATAAATAACACTACACAATAAATTGTGTAAATAAAATCAACAAAAAAAACATTAATGAACTAAACAATTATACAATAAAATATTCAATCAGTGAATAGAAGCTAAACTGTAACAGCCAATCTTTAACCATCGTTGTTAGATTATGTTTTATAACAATGAGATTTTTGAGTTGTCATTGAATAAAAAATAGTTTGAAAGCTAACAGTAGTTAAATAGTTTTTAATAGAAAATTAGATAAAATACAGTCCACTATAGTAATAGAATTAACAATCGTTTTAAATGATCTGGGGTTCTTTGAAAACTTGTTTGTATGTGATATACCCACAGATCGAGTTTCTAGATCTGTGGATATACCATCTACTTTTGATTGTCGATGCGATTTTGGTTTTTATTTAGTGCTGACATTATTTTTACAGATATAAAAAAGCGTTTCGTTTTTCAAAAACCATCATCAAGTTGTTTTTTTTTTAAGACGGGCTCTGGCTTTTTTATTCCTAATTTAAAGCCATTTTCAATTCAGTAAAAACAAAATCTCAGTGATTTTAGCTGTTATTCAAAAATTAGGTATTCAATAAAAATCGCCATAGTTTTGCAAAAACATTCTTTCTTCGTGACTGAGGTGTTAAAGTAAGGGTCTGCATATAGCCCTGTGGGAATATACTGGGGAGCTAATTTCTGCTACCAAAATTGTCTTAACAAAACACTTTTTACCTACGACCACTACTGTAAAAAAACACACCGTCTCCGATCAATGTAAGAATCCTATTACGTCCGGTAAAAAAATCGCACTGCTTGGTAAAAAAATCGTACAGTTTTCCTAGCAACCATTTAGCAACGGTCAATACAAACGAACTTATTCAAAAACTGATATAATCTTAAATCAAATTTGTATGTAAGTGTAATATTTAAAGTGAAATTAGTTTGATTACATAAAAAATGTCGAGTGACAGTGAAATAGAAAATTTAACTCCACCCAATAGTAGCAAAATTGCAGAAGCTGCTAAAAACAACTTGTTACCGGCAAAATCTGAATATCGATACAAATTTACTTACCAAAGATTCATGGAATGAATATTAAAACACGACGTTAAATCATTTTCCGAGAATGTAATGATGGCATATTTCCAAGAACTATCAAAAACGATGAAGCCTTCCTCACTTTGGTCATTTTACTCAATGTTAAAGGCCACAATTAATATAAATCACAATGTCGATATTGCAAACTACTCCAAATTACAAGCTCTCCTGAAGAGAAAATCGGACGGCTTTAAATCCAAGAAATCCAAGATTTCGACAAGCAAGAATATAAACGATTTTCTACAAAACGCACCAGATGATAAATATTTGTTTATAAAGGTAATAGATTGAGCTCAATATAATGTTAGATGTGTAAATTTATTTCAAATCGTCTTTTAGGTTGCTCTTATAATTGGTATAAGCGGTGCATGCAGGAAACAAGAGTTGCGTAATATAAAACCGTCAGATATTCAAGACACAGGGAAGAATCTAATTATTAATATTCCCGAATCAAAAACTAAACGGCAACGTTCTTTTGTGGTGTCAGAATATTTTTACCCCAAGGTTAAAAAATATATAAACTTTCGCTCTGCAGTAAATACAGCTCCAAATTTACCTTTTTTTCTAAACTATATAAACGGAAAATGTACCAAACAGTCTGTTGGTATTAACAAGTTAGGAAAGATTCCAAAACAAATAGCCATATATCTGGGACTACCAGAAGCAGCGACTTATACAAGACACTATTTTCGACGCTCGTCCGCGACTATTCTTGTTGACGCGGGTGGTGACTTATTCGATTTAAAAAGACACGGCGGATGGCAGTCATCATTTGTAGCTGAAGGGCATGTGGATAATTCCCTAAATAATCAAACTAACAATTCGTCTAAAATATCATCTGCCATAGCAAGTACTAATAATAATGAACTAACAGTATTAATGAAAATTTCATTGAGGCAACTAATAATGTAAATCTTACATATGCTTCAACAAGCAAAACATTGTAACTTCTACCATTTCCAAGTTATCCCATTCTTATCTTGAACACAGTGTATAGGAAATTTTCATCTTGGAGATGACTTAGTTTTTTTATTATTGATAATAAATTATAATCATTAGGTACGTATTTAAAGATTATCGGTTATCAAAATTGATAGCACAGTAGCCAGCTGGTTTTCTGATAAATCTCTCGTGTACATAGCTACAATAAATTATTAGAAATCACGAACAAAAAAACAACAATAACTGATAAAATACTCAACAACATAAAGTATCAAATCATCACAGGTGTTCTAACACTACTAATAAACAATCAGTTAATCATGAATCTAACTACTAATAATTTGTGTAATATTATTTGGGCTAACTTATTTGTGATATCATGGTTGATTTTAGGTAAGTTTAGGACGCTAATATAACTTAAATAAATAGTTAAATCTTACTATTACATGCTGTAGCGAATTTACCGGTAACAGTTTCAAGATATTCTTAAAAGGGGGGCCTCCTAATAGATTGATTATCTTTGCAAATTTAATCTTCTGGAATATTCGTGACGATTGTCTGTATTGTCGTAAAGGCCAAGATTTGTCTGTACTTTTCTAGAATCCTTTATTATAAAAAGAGAGTTGTGTCATGGTCAGATGTTGGAACAGTTGATTAAAGATTTTCCTGACATAGTATATAGACATATCTAAGTGTCACAATATGTGCGTCCTCACGCTACTGTTGTAGTCCAGGCAGAAGTTCTGAATATTGATAGCAAGAGTACTGTGTGTGGAAGTCAATAACAATGTTCTCTGATACGCGACTGGCCATTAAGGCCGAAAGCTTATCAATGATCCACATCAAGAACAGTGTGAAATGGTCAAAACAGACTCGCTAATATTAAGAGAAACTATAATCACAAGGTACCGATGTCCATATTTTGTGACCATAGCAACAAAAATAAATAATATTCTCATTACCGCATTAGTGCGGTAATATACGTCATTATGGCATTGAAAATACTGTCAAAAATAGCTATTACATGACAGTTAGTTATAGATAAATAAATTTACATAATCCAACGTTGGTATTTAGTTAATACCTTTTCCATGTGACTAAAAAAGATCAAAACGTTCATAGACCTTAGTCTAATTATTATTAACCTTTCAATATTCATTAATTATTGTTTGCAGGAAATGCCCATGGACTGGAGGAATCTTGTCAAAGCGATACTGATTGCGCTGTACAAAACGCTAAATGCATTAATTCTACATGTCAATGTGATAGTTTGTCATATAATAACAGTGAAAACAACTACTGTTTTACCTGTAAGTTTATGTTATACAAGGTTTTCTAAAAAGGTTTTGCAAAACTTACGGTGACTGATTGGATTTTTCTTGTTTTCTTTCATCCATCGTTCGTTTCTCGGTGTTTTACAAATCGGCAGGTACGTTCATCAAGTGAACGCTCAATAAGAACATGCTAAATGCCCTAGTTTTGATCACCCTCACTTTCAAGTAACATTAAACATTGGTTTGTCCATTTTTCGTTTTTAACGAATAATTCTGTCAAATCTTAATCGATTTATACAAATGATCACTTTATTCTCAATGAAAAGGGCGTTAAAATAATTAATTAAAGTTGGGATTTGTAGCGATTAGGGGGATGAATATATCGAGTTGGCTGACTCTCAAAAACCCTCCCCTGAAGAACAAAAATCGACGGTCTCGGCGTTTTTTGAAATATTTTCCGGTTTACTAATTATAGGGTGTGTAGTTTTCGTTAGGACACGCGGTGTACAAGGAGAAATAATATATTCGTCTATTCCACATAATATTATTGTCACACAAAGAATAAACTTTTAAGAATATGAAAATCAATTTAAAAAACAAGTATCTACTCAAAAATCAATAATCATAATAATTAAAAAATTCCACCATGTCACAATAAGATTAGAAAGTATTACTTTGTTAAAATAAATATTGTATATCGAGAAGGGGTTGATATTTAATGATTGAATTCTTTTGTTTTTAACAAATTAACCCGCTTGGCTTGTCGAGCTACTTGAGAATCGCCCACTTACATCACGCTCACGAAAGAGTATCTTATTGATTCTCCCCTCGTAAACGAGTGACGGTCTGTATTTTAATTGCGTCTCTCAGTTAATAGTTACTTGATTGAATTTAGAAAACTATTTAAAAATAAAAAGGAAAGTCAAATATATTTTACTAACTATAATTTATTAAATCAACTATTTAAAATATAAGAAAATCAATTCTGTGAAAAAGGACAAGTTAAATAAATTCATCAAAATTACAACTATCATCATCGCCGACACAGCTGATCTTTCTTTCACGCTATATAAAATATTTAATATTTATAATGATTCAAATTAAAACTCCAATCGCGTTAAATAAACTAGAAAGCGTAAGACACTACCCAACGGGGGGATTAGTGCTTCTAGGGCTCGAAGTTTACTTCACCGAAGTTTGGAGAGAAGACCCCAAAAAAGAGAGTTTTGTGGTTAGAGAACCTGGCGGAGCATTCGGACACATATGTGCTCCAACGCGGGGAAACTTCATGGTCCGAGCCGCCAAGTCTCCAAACACTCTCTTCAAACTTTACTACACCGAAGTGCAAATCAAAATCCCCTGTAACTTTCTGTTACAACAATATTTATAACTTTACTTTTTACCACTCTTACGAATATCGACCAATGAAATTGTCTATTCTTAGCGTCGGTCGGACCGTTTTTTTAGAAAAATATTAATCAGCAATTTTCGTGTCTATTCCTATATTAGAATTATGAACTTGTATAAACTTTGATGAACTTATTAAATCAGCGTAAAATAGCTAGTTCGACCGGATGCAATATGTTTATTACAATATACTGGGTGTGACATTATGAATTTCATATATTTTTCTCAATTTACTTGGGGGTGTTGGTTCTATATTAAAAATTTATCAATTTGGTTTTAAATTAAACAAGTGTAAAGTATGCATTTATTCGATATGCATTTTATGCTTATTGTATTGACTGTGAATCACATCCCCTAGCTTATTGCTGATTCAGTAAAAACGTTTGTGATATATGTGGGCATGATTAGCGACATAAGAAAACAGAATACATCTCGCTCTTGTACGATACGTTTGATATTTATTTGTTACGATTGTTTGATATTAAAAATTATTAAATATTTATAAGTTATTCGATTTTCATTTTGAAAATTAAGTAGTTTACACAAGTGTTTTTTTTTCTGTTTGTTATAACGTTTTGGCATGTTTTTTGCCTTCCTCAGATAGGATATTAGTTACAGTTCTATGTACAATATATGGCATTTCAAACTATGCATACCTATAACACAAACAATAAAGTTACACTACATAACATTGAACTAGATTTTTTTTAATGACCAGAATTTGTAAGCTAAGTGTATAATTTTAAATTGTTATTCATGTAGGAATTTGTAATTGTTTTGTTCTAGTTAAATGTTATGTAGTGTAACTTTATTGTCTGTGTATGAAATTCCATATGATATATGCCTAAACGTCGTATTAAACAGAAAAAAAACGACAACATGTTTTGGTATAAAGCATTTAAAACTATATTGTTTAATTTATAATTCTTTTTATTTCTTGGGTTTTAAGGTTCTTCTAAGCAAAATATTTTTTTTCCTTTTGAAATATATTTATTTCAATGTCAAATTACGTACTACGTTTCGGCTTATTCGCCTTCCTCAGGTACATCTCGTTTCTTACCAACATCGCATGATTCTGTGGAATATACCACTTTTAGTGGGTATTTTGTTTTCTCTAATTTTTAAATTTAGAACAAACACCCAAAAAAAAATTAAAATAAGCATACGTTTCGAGAAATATCATTTTCATATAGAAAGTTTGTAACATTAATTCTGAAAAAAAATGTTTTAAAATGAAAAAATCACATATTGAAGACGTGTTTTTTGAATTGATAGGTAAAAAAATATTTCTGTAGAAAATAAGAAAGTAAATTTAGAATTTTTCGATATGAGAGCTGTATAAATTTAGAGAACAAGTAGGTAACTACTCCACTGTCTAGTACATAACATTTTCAATAGCGGGGACACATTGCTCTCACATCGAAAAATTCTAAATTCACTTCTTTATTTTGTACATAAATAATTTTTATATTTTCTTTAGATGCTACAGAATATAAAGCAATTTGTTATGAAACACAACAATGTGAATGGTTAGGTGAAAATTCCAACTGCACAAACAATCAATGTATATGCGAAAATGGTTACAGGTAATGCTTTATATAATTTACTATTGAAAATGCTTTCTTAAACCTTTGCTATATATATAAACTTTACTACGAAGATGCTGTGAAAGAAGTCTGAGGAAAACAACGGTGCTTTGTTGTCGAAACGTTGTGTAGTGCCACCACGAAATAAAGTATTTTTATTTTAATTATTAAAATCAAAATCAATCCAAAAGACTCCATACTATTTTAGCAGATCGAGCTAATTGATATACCTACTTGACATTTCAGATGGTATCAAGGCAAATGTCGTTCATACAGCCTTAAAGATGGTCCCTGCACTAATGCAATCGACTGCTATGATGGTTACAATCCTTTATCCCTAACTTGCAGCCAAGGAAAGTGCACTTGCAGCAGTAACAGTTATTATGATCGAGGTGGAGATTGTCGATTATCTTCGAGGATAAATAATGGTAAATATGTAACGTTTGCTCAGGTTGGGCGTTCAACTGGTCCCACGGCGGTTTATTCCTCGGGCGCCAGTTTATTAACGTGCTATTCTCCACGGACACCAAGTAACTAAAGTGGAGATAGTAATTCCAAGGGTCGAGTCTTTAGTCCGACCAAAGAGGACATAAGGGCTTAGTCCTGGTATCTAATAAACACAGTAGACAAAGTTTAATAGTTTATTAACAATAAACTTATGTACAAGTCACTGTGAAAATAAAAATGTAAAACTCTATATAAAACAAATTGTGGAACGGAATGTTGAAACGAAGCGGGATAGCGGAGTATAAAGGACTGTGTGTTCGGATATTATCTGGTGTGTTTCCCCACGTGGTTACGGTATTCGTGAAACAAAATGAGTTACCTCGGAGAGTACCAACGGTATGCGGTCTCGTAGCCTCGAATCATTGGTTTTAGGTATGTAAGACTCGCCTGAAACCGTTTACATCCGCCGCCGTAGCATAGGCAAATCAAACAGCCACTGGCGTGGTCCAGTCCGTCCGAACTGCAAACTCGCAGTCCCCAAATTAGTTCTGTTTATAGCAAGATGGACGTTCCAGAAAGCCGAGTGAATCCGCCGTCGTAGCGTAGGCAGATTCACACAAGCCACCGGTATGGTCCACACAGGCCGAATGTAGGACGCTTCTAAGTAAGACCCTTATGAATGTCGCCGTAGCTTTGACAATCACAAGCGACCCCCTGGGTATAGTCCAAACCGGCACTCGGGACGTCCAGACACCTTCAACCCCTTTCGAAAGAATATATTTAGTTCATCGAGGATTCTTGTGTAACCAAAATTTACAGACACAGATTTCTTTTATAGTAAAGTCATTAAAAGAAAATTTGGTAAACATATTACTCAGGTGAACATTTTTTGAAAAAAATATCCCCAAACATTCTTTTTATAAATTTCATAATATTTACACGAGCATCTGCTTAATAGTGAGTGTTTTCGAAAAAGCCCGAACTGTTTTTATAAGAAAGTTTTTTGAAATTTTAACAAACTCAGTATAGAGTCATACCATCAGATCTTACAACAAGTAGTGTTTTAAATATAAGTCTTGATATATTATTTATAGTCTTCGCTCATTTGTAAACGCATAAAAATGTTGTGTTAAGGAGGTGGTCAATCTTTGAAAGAATTTAAAAATAATAAATGTGATATTTTGTCCGTTTTGTCTAGAAAAGTTCCCGTCTTTCTTTTCCAGACTGCGCCATCAATCTAGATTGTAAGCCATGGTTACTTTTTAAGAGCGTCTGTGGATTAGGCAAATGTGTTAGTCCCACTACAATATCAAACAAAATGCTGTCCTTATCTCAGACTGAAGATGTAATAGATGTTGACTATATTGAAGAATTTGATGACAATCTTTACGAAATAGCTGAAGTTACAGGTAATTTACTAATAACACTGGTAAACAATCCACATTTTTGTAATACAACTCTAAAGCTTTTACCATTTTGATGTATCTAATCATTTTTTGCGGAAAAAACGAAATGCCATTAAGTTACCTTCAATCTTTCAGCTGTTTCTTCCACATCTTCACTACCATCCTCCGACGAAACCAATTGCACAACAACATATGAAAACGCAATGTGGTTCAAAGATGCTATCTGCATCTGTCAACATGGGTATTTCCTTTTAAACGGTAAATGTGTCGCGGAAATAGGAATGAAGGTCAATTCAACGCAAATCTCATCAGCTACAGACTGTCCAATTCGTCCAGCGAATTTCCAAAACGGTATATGTTATTGTAAAAATTATTGGTTCAATGATGATATGAACAGGAATTGTATCAAAAGTAAGTGCTTAACATTTCAACGCTTTGCTTGTATCAAATAAGTTCTAGGATCTTTTTATATAACTAGCGTCACAGAACTTTGGGTGCCTAGCCTAGCACGTTGAGTGCCGCATGAGATCAATGTGGCCTCTTTGGGACCGTACGGCCACGTGAAGCCACAGTGGTCTCACAGAACTAATCTGTAATTTTTCCGCGTGGTGCCACGATGGATTCACAGACGGCATTTAAATGTATGTAATCTGAAAGTATGCGGCCTACAGAGCCAGAAAATCATTTCGGCCTATGGCTGGTGATGCCGACGTTGGCACCACGGCACGACTTTGTCAGTATTTTGATTTCCATGTTTATTTATTTATTTATTTTTTTTTCAGGAATAAGACTACATAATATTATTGTAAATAAACTAAAAATTCCAAAAGCATTAAAAATGAAAAAACTTAACACTGATAATATAATATTCAAAGAAAATAAAGAAAAATATACGAAATTTTAAATAAGTTTCTTATTAGTTTCATGAGGGGCAAAAAACAATTTACACGGTAATATTTACCGCAAGCTATACTGAAACAATTTTGTGGAGTTTTTGAACCAGCTAGTTTTCTTCCCAGTTCTCTTGCCATTCTATTGTAGCATCTACACATCGACGTCTCTTACTTCGACCTACATCTTCAAGACGAAGTTGTTCTATGCGGTTTTCTTCACACGTATTAGATTCGCATTGTTGCGGATTTATTTTTACTAAACCGTGAATTACTTCTTCTCAAAAAGTTGTTATCGACATTTTATGTTTCGTAATTTCTTGGTGAGTAACAAAAGAGTTTACCAGCGATGTTCCAATCAGTATTTCTATAGGTAGCTAACATTCTGTACCACTTGAGGCTTTTTCTTAGGCTACTACAGCCTGACCTCCTGAGACCAATGTCTTACCATAGAAACAAAAGTGAAAAAAACTAACTTTTAATTAAAAAAACATATTTTCCAAGCGTATATTTTAATGTGTGTGTAATTGCCAACACTTTCATATTAAAAGAGAATTCATAATGCCCGAATTTTAGTTCAAGCCTTGTGGCAAAAGCGTACATTAATAAATCCGTTCTTAGTTAAATCAAAGAATTTGCCTCCGCTTATTTGGAGAGCCTAAACCACTAAAACTGTGCAAAATTCATCAGGCAAGATTGTTTGCAGCAATTTACACGAACATCATTTTGAACTTTGCAATAAACCAACTCGAAAAAGGGGTTTTTTAAAAATTTTGTAGTATAAACGCCACTCGCTACTCAATTTTTTCTACACTTCTAGAAATAGAAATAATTGCAAAATCAACATTCCAGAATTGCAAATTATTCTTTAAATTGGGAAAAAATACTAAAAATAAGGAAAAAACAGGTTAAGTTTGCATGTTGATATCGATTATCATTTCCAGCAACACTTGAATTGACGAAATCCTGTTTGACTAACGAATGGTGTCGTGCGATGGGTCCATATGCTTTCTGCAATTCCGAAACCAGCAAATGTGAATGCAACACCTTTGCAGAATTTAATAATACTTCATTTTATTGTGATCTAAGTACCAATGCAACAACAGGTGCGTGAATATCTTTGCCAGGACAAAATAACTCAATGTTTAAATGTTGATTCTTGTTCACAGATGGAATTTGCTTTAACGATAACGACTGTCCGATAACTGAGCAATGTGTTGATGAATCATGTATTTGCAATGAGAATTTCTTTAGATCTTCAAATGGAAGTTGTTTGCCAGGTACTATGCTTAAGCATTTGTTTTCTTCCCAAATTCAGGCAATCGTATTAGTTTTGTGGTAGGAATTGAACGATCCAATCTATCAAACACCTACGAGAACTCTGTGCAACCCCTCACTGAAGTTGGATGAGTGATTTGCCAAATTTCAGCTACGTTAATGACACGTGGATTGTTTATGAATAAAGTAAAACTGTTTCGAAGACAGTCTTATTGATTCCACCTGTTTTATAAACATGACAAAACATCTGCAGTCGTTACTTGTTGTAATTCTATTATAAATTTTCAAATTTCTTCATATTTTATAGAAATTGGTGGTACATGCGATTTCAGATCCTGCAACCATATCGATAATGCGTTTTGTGACAGCAATAACAAGATCTGTGTGTGCAACGAGGCATTTATAGCAAATGGCACGAAATGTTTTAAGCGTTAGTAGTCGCGTTTGGTCTAGTTTGAATTTATTGTAACTGTAGAACTCATTTTCAGTGGCTGATTCACTAAATGATGAATGTGACATAAATGAACAATGCCAAACTATACCTAATTCTGTATGTGATATTAAGCAAACCGGTGTTAATCCTGATGATGATACAAACAATAATACACAAATTTGTTTGTGTAATAGTGGATATACGGATATTGAAGGTGTTTGTTACGAAACTAGGGGTAAGTGCAATTTGAAGTATTTATATTTGCTTTTTTGGGAGTTGGGCTTTAAGTTGAGGATTCTACTTTTCTTTTGTGAGGGAGGAAGGGAGTACGTTCATTGTTAGTCCCCAGTTTTACGGGTTATTGTAAAAAGATGGTATTTTTATACAACATTCATTGACATAAAAATGAATAAATAAGAGAGGATTTTCATCAAAAATTTAAATCAGAAGAAAATATCAGCAATTTTATACTACACACATAATGTAAGGTGAAATTCGTTTTTTTCAAAAAAGAAAAGGTTGCAGTGCCTTACTTTATAATAATAATAATCCTTTATTGCCTAACAGGCTTACACCCAATTACAAGACAATTAACAAATGATACCAAATAATACAAATTTAAATTACTAAGCACTTATACAATAAATGATACACTACTAACTAAAACTAAACCTATTCGAACACCAGAATGCCCACCCCTCAATAAATTAGGATCAACATACACAACTTATATGGTATTTAGATTGGCCATACATCTATGCAGGTTGGCCACCAACTGAGGAACATTATTACTGAAAAAATCTAGTTCCCTATGGAAGTTGTATTTGTTGGTCAATGTGCAAGCTCTTGACACTGGAGCTCTAGTCTCATAATTTGTTCGGTGATGTGGAACATTAAATATGTTAATATGAGGCGCGAGTTGTATTGGGGGACACGGAAATTTACCTGGCTCATAGTATGATCATACCCCCGTACCGGAAAGTAGCCCCGATCCTTGAAAAATAAATATTTTAAGAATTTTCTTTGGACACGTTCGATTCTATTCGCGTGGACCTGATAAATTGGTGACCATATAATCGAGGCATATTCTAACTTAGATCTAACCAAAGAGAAATACAGTGACTTTAGACAATTGATGTTCCGAAATTTAGATGTGGTTCTTAGGAGAAAACCCAAAGAACGAAGTGCACTCTGTGTTAATTCCTCTATGTGCTGATCAAACGATAACCTACTGTCAACCAATACACCAAGATCCCTAGTTTCGTGTGCCAATTCCAGAGAGCAGCACCCGCGAGGATATATTCAAAACGAACAGGGAACTGTCGCTTAGAAAAAGTCATCACTCTGCACTTGTTAACGTTTAGAGGCAATTTGTTGATCAGACACCAATTCTGCAGTTCCGCTAAGTCTTCCTGTAATTGCAGACAGTCAGATTCATGACGTATTACCAGATACAACTTAAAATCATCTGCAAATAACAAGAATTTGCTAGTCAAATTCAACCCCATATCATTAACAAATATGGAGAAAATTCAAGAAGCCAAGTTAGTCCCCTGCGGCGCGCCACTGGTTGCCGCAAATTCCACAGACCTGAATCCATTATACTCTACAATGAGCCTACGCTCACATAGGTAGGATCTGAAAAAGCGCAACAAATCTGTGTGAAAGCCAATGTTGTTCATCTTTTGCAGAACAATCGTGTGATCCAGCTTGTCAAATGCCTTCGTGAAATCTGTATAGATTGTGTCAACTTATAGTCCTTGTCCTACAATGGGGTAAACAGTTTGGAAAAATTCTGCGAGATTCGATATCGTTGACCGTTTTCAAAAAAATCCATGCTGTTGTGGGACTATACAGTTTTTAATTTGTTCAAATATTTTCTCATGGAGTATTTTCTCAAAAACCTTCGAAAAGTTGGACAATATTGATATAGGCCTGTAATTGACTACTCTACTGGTGTCACCCGACTTATGTACGGGGCATATCCGTGCGGATTTCCATACCCGGGGAAAAGTGCAGGATTCCAAGGATTTGTTGTATAAAATAACTAAAGGCTCAGTAAATACATGAGCACAATCCTTTAGTAAAAATGCTGGCACATTGTCCAAACCGGACGTCAGTTTTGGTTTTAATACTTTTAATGCCTTTAACACGTCATTTGAGTCAACAGAACCTGCAGAAATTACGTTATGACTGGAATTATCGTCGCTACACTGAAATACAGAAGAGGATGGTAGTTATACATTTTGAAAAGTATTGGTGCTATCTGACATAGAACCAGGTATTCGTGATTTGTGTTTTTTACTCTGCACAAAATTCCAGAATTGCTTTCGATCTGATGTCATTTCTTCCTGAATATGAGAAATATAACGTGCGTATGCCAAATCGATTTCTCGTTTGACATACGCTCTCAAGGACCTGTACTGCTCTAAAAAACCCACATGACCATATCTCTTCCACTTATTAAAAGCTTTTGATTTGTCTTTGATACCGTTTATAACTTCACGATTAAACCAAGGTGGATATGAATACTTATGCTTTTTATTACTAAAGGTAGGAACACACATATCAAATACATTATAAATTTTTTATATATATCGACAGCCTCATTTATGTCTCTTACATGGAGCAAGGGAGACCAGTCTAAAAGAGACAGTTGCTCATAGAGAAGCACAAAATTAGCTTTTCGAAAATTATATTTTTTTAAGTCATGGTTGACATCAAAATTCTCCTTATTTGAATCGTAATTATGTCTACATATTTATTCTTAATGGTTCCAGTTTGAAGATGAAAACAGTTATACATATATTTTTCAATATCTATGTTCAAAATTAGAAAAATTAACACTGTTTTGTTTCATTTATTTTCAGTGTATGGTGACCAGTGTTCAACAAAACTTGATTGTGCGCTAGTAATTAACGATTCATTCGAATGTCGAAACAGTTTATGTCAATGTCCAGTTAATTACAAATTGGTCGATGGATACTGTTCATCAAGTTCGACCTTTACCTCGGATATCAGAACAGTTGTTACGGCAAGCTTTTTGTTACTCATTCTTTGTAGATTTAGATATGTGTAGATATCAATAAATATTTTCTTAGGTACCTACAATAATAGTTCTGTTCTTGAAGACTGCTGTGCCACCTTTGCTGCGTTTTCCTTTTCAATTCTTTTGGTAATGTGAGAAGATTTAAAATATTTAAAGAATTGATATCTTAATCTTCTGTACAGGGTGATTCAATTACATTTTGGGTTGGGTTGGGTTATTACTGGAAATCAGTAACAACAATACTGACCAACTTTCGTTTAGCGTTTTATTTTTAGGTTTCATTATACATTATCATGTTGTATAAAAAAATGTTGATAGAAATATATTTTTAAATTATTTTGGCACTGTTTCACTTTTGTTCTAATTCACACTCATGATTTTTCAATTTTTTGATTTTGATTCCTCGATTGCCGATTGTTGTTCGATTTTCTTTTGACTGTTAACTGGGATTCCACGACAATCTCATCAAAAGGTTGGCCATAAACTGTAATTTGAGGTATGAAATTAATAAGATACTTGATAAATCAAACGCCGTCTGCTCCACAAATTTTTGTATATATCTATTTTCAAGTCAGGATGCGATTGTTTTGCCAGACACGTTTCGGAAAGACTATTCCATCATCAGTGGCATGACATACAAACTTACGTAGTTACTTTGGTGGATTTTATAAACTTAGACATGGAATATAAACATACTATTAGGTATATGCATTTTGTGAAAAAACTATGACATATGACGTCAAATAAAATATAATAAAATTCGTAAAACTAACTTTAATACAATTTAAATTTATAATATGTGAATGTTAAGTTATTTCTACGAATTTTCTTTATTTTATTTGACTTCATATGTCATAGTTTTTTCACAAAATAATAAAACTCTGTGAAAATGTGAAAAAATAAGAGCAACTAATTATTCACGACAACTGATTCATTACGACCTGCACAAACTTCGTCAATGATTGCTAAAAATGATACTGCAGATGTCCCATTTGTAACTGTACCTATTTAACCATATTTATAGTATTTGCCAAGAAAGCTGTTTTATTTAATAAATGAAAATAATTTCGTGGCAAAGCGGACTAAAATGTTGGTTTTACCTACACAAGGAATTTTGTTTAATTTAGCAGGGCCCCAGTCTAATTCAATAGAACCAGACCGAGGCATGGGTCGACAGATACCGACGAATTCGTTTCGCTCTTGTTATGAGCTCGTCAGAGTACCATAGTCGTTGCCCATCTACAAATATCGGCCTGCATTTAAGCACAATAGGATATACAACAGTAGACACATGTAAACACGTATCATCTACATGTACATAGAAATGCATATCCCATACCATGTAGGTAAAACCAACATTTTAGTCCGCTTTGCCACGAAATTATTTTCATTTATTATATTTACGGACATGAAATCCTTTTTAAGTTTTATTTAATTTAAATCGGATTATACATAATATCGAATAACTCGTCTTGAAGTTTGGGGCCTACAAATGTTGTTTCATGACTAAACTAAGGTCAACAATGTAAAGTTTCCAGTGAAATCAACAGCAACAACAATGACGGTTGGCAAAGCTCAAATCCTCGTATTAGTTAAAGCAAATATAAAAGACAAAACGAAAAATTAGATTAGTTATAAAATTTACTCACATTGCGTTGAATCATCTGAGCCAGTGCTCAAATTTTGTCCAGCAGGTGCACCAAAACTCATCACAAACAAACACAAAGTAACCAATACTATTTTCCAAAAACTTTTCATATTTTTAACAGTGTTTATTGTATTTTTGTTAATACAAATTTCTTTGTTTATCGAGTTTTTCAACAAAACATATGTTGGTTTATATTATGTTATAGAATGTGTGTGTTGAAATCAAAAGTGAAAACAACGTGTGGGTACGTAAGTAAAGATCACATCGAACAGATCAGGTTTAGTAAAATTCGACGTAAGTAGCATAATAAATTCATATTTAGGTAGCACTTACTAATTCTCATTAATACCTACGTGAAACTTACTTCATATATACAGACATATACACATCGACCTCGATTGCACCTTTTTAAGTTGGATGCGTCACGACAAGGAAATAACAGACCAATAAAATGCGTTTTTACTTTTACGACTCATAGCGAAAGTATTGTAAACGCGCTAAAACAATTTTTGAGATAAAGACGGATATAGGTGTAACCATTTTGAGGTCCTCGAGACGATAAAGAATATTTGTTCTTCTTTCGTCCCTAGGTAGTTTGGGACTCTAGCCCAACTAAAACTCTTCCTTATCTTTGTAGTAAGGCTAGGGTTTTAAACCCTTTTCCCATGTCGTCTCCTGAGTTGTCTTCTAGAGGTATTTGTCTCATCTTCCGTTGCATATGCTTTCTCTTTGTTGTCGTGGTCTTGTGACACTAAATTATAATTTTAAAAATAATATAATAAGAATAATAAACAGTTTATTTGCAATCATATATAAAGAGAAAGTTACAATGCATAACGTGTAACATAATACGCAATCATAATTACAATATAGCAACCGCAATCATAACTACAATAAGCCAAAAAAATAACTGCAAAAGGGGTTAGAAGGCAGTAAAACTGATTTTGAGATTCTAACCCGTACGGAAAAATTAACACTTTATACTACTACATCTATAACAGTTCCCGAAAACTTACAATTAACTAAATCAATTTGAACTGCAATGAATACAAAGAAAAAAAGAAAACAAAATTAAAATAAAATAAAATTTGAAATCATAACCACTACACAATATGAAAATTAAACCAAATTTAATAGTTTTCTTCTAAGAAATACACGAAACGTTGTTACTTTATAAGTCTTAAAATTGTGAGGAATTCCATTGTAGATGCTATAGACGTTATAGGAAAAGGATCGCTCGAATAACAAGGTGCGATGAGCTGGAGGAGACAATAAACCCTTAAACCTCAGATTAAGATTGTGTACATCAGACCTAAACCTAATCTTTTTGAACAAATATGGTGGATGCCCGTCAAGCAGTAAATTGTGATAAAAGCATGCAGCGTGATGAAATCGTCTATCTTTCATAGAAAGCCATTTTGCACTAACCAATTTGTGGCTTATTGGATCATATTTTCTAATTCCGTATACATACCTTTGTACACGCTGAATACGGTCTTGATCTGACTTCAACAAACAAGGACCATACACAATATCACAATAATTGAAGTTACTTAGCATAAGAGTCTCTGTTCATTTTATTTTTAAATGTGTTGTAAGACAATATCTGTGCGGATATAACATTTTCAATGTAGAATATGCTTTACTTATACATTTAGTTATGTGACCCGTAAAGCGCAGATCCCTGTCCATTTCAACGCCTAATTTCCTCGCTGACTGACAAAATGCGATGGGCGTACCATCAATGTCAACGCTAAGACCCTGTTCCACGAATGCCCTGCTTCTACCAAAAGCCTTAGATGGATTAATTTTTAACTGGTGTGCACTGGACTATGTTATAAGAGAAGTTAAGTCTTGTTTTATTTGATTTGAAGCAACAGAGATATCTCAGCTGACTGTCATCAGCGTACATAGAGGGACTATACAAAAATTAAGACAGCTTGGAAGGTTGGATGTATATATACAGAAAAGCAGAGGTCTCAATACTGATCCCTGTGGTACACCACAAGCTATGTAGCCCAAGTCAGATCTTCCATTAATCACTTACCGTTTTTCTTCCTAGTTGAAGTGCTGTCTTCTCCCTGATTTCATCAAGGTCATAATTGGCATCTTGGACGCTTGCGAGTTCTGGTATCTGCCACTACGTCGTACTCGACTGCTTGTCTGACGAGAGGGTTCTCGTGAACTTGGGCTACCGCAAACACCTTCTGAGTCATCTTCCGTATTACGTCCCTAAGAGCGATGAGCTTCAGGTCCCTTCTGATCTGTGCGTTTGACACAAACCATGGAGACCCCACTGCTGTCCGGATGGCGTTGTTCTCCGTTGCTTCCAACCTTGTTAGGTAGGTTGGAGCGGAGTATCCCCACGCCGGCCTGGTGTAGCTTAAGGCCAGGCGAAAGACTACTTGGATCACGTGGAGCTTGGTCTGCAAGGCCACTTTGTTCCTTCTACTTATCATTGGATAGAGTTTCGAAAATATGCTTTTGGCATTCGCGATGCTCTTTTCGACATGTGGTCTCCATGTCATGCTTCTGTCCAAAGTTACCCCAAAGTACTTTGCAGTATCTTGCCATTCTACGTCGACGCCTTATCATGGACAAGAGCAAATCGATACTCATCAGGAGGAGAAGAATCAGTCCCTACGATCACGTCGACATAGAAGGCGTCGACATATAAAATAGGAAGGTACTGCAAAGTCCCTTGGGGTAAGTTGGGACAAAAGCATGACATGAAGACCACATATGGAGAGTCATTCAACATGTCGCAGGACTAAAAATATCTTCACCATTCTGCTTAATTAAAAACGCCCCTCGTAGACCGATTTCCAGAAAAACTAACTGATTTCAATGAAGAACAGTGAGAAATCAATTTCACAAAAATCTCCTAAATAATGTATTTTGATTTACAATAGTGTAATTTGAGTTTTGTTTTAAATAAAACTACTACTACTGGCGTGCCTCAAGGTTCGGTGCTGTGGCCGCTGCTTTTCATCATCTACATTAATGATTTATATTATCATTTGCATCCTGCCACGGGGGTGTTTTTCGCCGACGATGTTACTACTTTGCTGAGAGCCGAAAGTATAGAAATTATAGATGCGGAAAGATTAAGTTGCTTAGATCGAATGGAGACTTGGTTTTCCAGTAATACTCTCAAGCTTAATAGTGGTAAGACACAACATTTATTGTTTTCTAGTAATATCTCCAGTGTTGATATCTATTAGATTTTATTTATTTTTTGTTTTATGTACATCTATAAACTTTTTCTTTTGGTAGTTTGTAAAAATAAAAATATGTGTTTTCTTGTTTGTTTACATTTAGGATGACTAAGATGAATTCGTTTTGCCTTTTTATTTATATAATGCAAATTTTTGACGTGCTACAATTGTATGATTTTTGTACAAATATGTGGTAAATAAATAAATAAATAAATGAAACACGAAAAGTCATAATATATTTTAAGATTTTATTTGGGGTATAATAATAATCTGATAATAAATTGTAATAATAATCAATAATTAAAAACATTACAAGTAATACAATATTAAAAATATGATAAAATTGTGTATAAACATACTATTATATTATTATTATTAATAATTTATTTTGTATTATTTAATCTTGTGCTTACAAAAATGTACCACCTTAACTAATTATTTAACTAATATCTGCTCTTATTATTAATAAAATGTTTTAAATTGTTGCAATTTATTTATATTTTATTTAACAGTAAATTTACAATAACAAAACTATAAAGCAATATTTTCTATTTCTGCGTTTGACACTTTGGAACTGACAATATTAATTATTATTATCTAATAATAAATAAAATTTATTAAAAATAATTAACAGATTATTTAAACTTTATAAATAATTCAATTAACAAAGAAGCGTTTTACGATTATTATTAATTACAAGAGCATATTATAATATTTAAAGCTTTATTAATAATAAAAAAGACAATGTTAATGATTGATATGATTTTTCTACCTACTAAAATGACTGATTAATATTGCTTGAAATAAATATCTTTGTAAGTATTTTGTGATATTTTAAAATTTAATTGCTAATTAGTGAGCTGAAGGATAATTGATTCCTGTGATGATATGACATTCTACTTTCTACGTGATGATATGTCGATGAATATTACTATACTAGGTACTTTATTATAAATGAAATTAATAAAGTCGTTCATGTGTCAAAGAGGTTTAAATTTCTGATTACAAAATACAACTATTAATTGATCCTAACGGCCTTGAAAGTCATTGAAATGGTAAAGCGAAAAGCTGATAGCTAACACCCTCGCAAAGTGTTTAAAAAGTTGTGGAAAATAATAATAATACATATTGAGCAAATATCTAAAACCTACCTTACTCCTACCATATTATGCCAAACTATACATAAATATTTTTAAAATAAAAATGTGTACCTATCTAAGGCTAAAGTATAACAATTTTAGTTAATTACAATGAAAATATATACTACAAATATATCACACTATAAAATATCACATATTATAAAGTTCTCATTCGACTCAAAAATACATTTTTAGGAAAAAAGTTATAAACAACATTTTTACATGCATTTGATTACAAACCGTTATTCTTCATCAAACTCTGGCCGGCCTGCCGGCCAATGACAGCAACAGTGGTGGTCCCGTTGCTTGGCCAGTAAAGTCTCAAGATTTTTGTATTTGGAATCTATTCCCACCCAATACAAACACGGGATCAGCTTTGGAAAAGAATTCACGACGCCTGTAACGAGTTGAGGTTGAAAGAAAAAAAATAGTAAATTTGGAATACAAACAACAATATTGAACTTTAACGCATAGTTTCTAACCCTGTTGATAATAAAAATAATTAATAGATAATATTGTCAATTCCATATTTATATAAATTTACAAAACCAAGTATAACAAAGTTGTAAGTTTATGTAAATTTGCGCTTGTAACAATTATTCATTTAGATTTTTATCAAACTATTAATTAAATACAATTATGTAATTTACAAATTTAACACCTTATCTCTTTTATTGTTTATTAATATTTATGAAGACGGATTGTGTAGTGTTTTATTTTTAATTGTTTCAGTTTATTTGAATATTTTACAAACATTATTTTGTTTTAGATGTTCGTCAAATACCTAAAGAAACAGATTTTTCCTGTTTTTATTTTGCGTATTATTTTATTATTATTTTTATGCCGAACTCAGCCTCTAACAATGTTGCGAGCTCGATGCACATAGAGCCCCCCCATTGCCTATACCATCTGTAGTGTTTTATTTCAATTTTGTTTGCAAAATATTTAGCTTAAAATTTACAATAATTCGTATTAAATATTATTTTTCAAAATTTGATTTTGGTAGTTAATGTTATGTTTAAATATAATTGAGCAGTCTTCAACAACTGTTCAAACCATTTCGAATTTTTGTGATTTTTCATAATTATAAGTTGAGTAAATTTTAGACTCCATTGTATTTTTATTGTAGACGTACCTGACGAAGGCAAAAACATTGCCGAAACGTAGTATAAAAAATAAACTTATGACAATGTTATTTCAAAACATATAGGAAGGTGTTTTAAATTTTTCTACGAACCAGAACCCAAAGAAAGAATAAAAAAATAAACATAATAAAAGGTTCAAGAAAAACAAAACAAATAAAAAAACTAAAAGGGCTATGCAAATTTTGTTAACGGCAACCAAATTTTGCCCATATTCACAAGTTAAATGCAAAAAAAAAAAGTTTTTATATTTCAAAAAAATAATAATAAATTGTCAAACTTGGTTGCATTGAATTGTAGCTTTTTTTGGTTCGAATTAAGCTTTTTTTATTACGAAAAGTTGAGTAGTTTTTGAAAATTAGTAACAAAGCTTTCCGTTTTACGAAAAAGTAGCACTTTGTCGTAAAATTCGCAACTTTGTATCTATAAAAATAACGGAGATAGGTACCTACCTCGCAAAAGTACCCAAAATGGGACATTCTGTATTATGTTTTAAAATGTTTGTGTATAGTTAATATTCATCATTATCGAATTATAGATACTTACAATATTTTGCTAAATAAATAAGTATTAATCTCACTGTTTTGACGATGTAAGAAAATGCCATATTATTTACCATTATTTTGTTCAAAGAATTATATCGGCAATAGATTCAAAATACGAGGGCAACTATACTTTGAGTCTTGGCCACACTCCTTGTTGTTTACAATTATTTCAAAATTGTGTCACTGTAAAAACGGAAGAAAACTCATGTTTCGATCGATGATGAGTTTGATCATGTGCCGTGCCCGAAAACATCTAACCTGATTGGTTTAGGAATAATATGCCATTTTCTTAATCTATACTTAATTAATATATAATAATATAAATACACACAACGGCACAATTTGGGGAAGGCGCAAATGTTACACAAAGTTGGACACTAAGATTCTCTTCTTTTGACTATTCGCGCGATCTTGGTGAATTTTCAACGAATTGTAGCTTGATCTTTCGCGAACACATATGGCTAAACTTCTTACAAACATTACGTAGTAATTCCACAATGAACTTGTAAAATTTTAATTTGTAAATTGTCATAAAAAAATATTTTTTCTGCAAATGGTGAGTCCAATATAAATCAAAATTGATAACACCTATAATGATATTATTATTATATTATATTCCAGATTCGAATAAGCCCATTATATTAATTTCTGTATTAAATTACCTTTTTAATAACCACTGATGATGAGAACAATGTGTCTCGAAACATGTATGGTTTAATGACGCAATATTAATAAAATAAAAGAATTGTTTGTGGAGCAGACGCAGTTTTACTTATCATTACGGAATAGTCGCAGAAGAGTACCACATACCAAAAACGTTCTGGAAGAAGATCTCGTATAATCAGCTGAATTTTAGTTGATGCTACAGAGTGGAGCAATCATTAACCTTCGTTAGGGAGCATGAAAACTGGGAAAATAATCAATGGGCCAACGTTCTTCTTACCAATGAGAGCTGGTTTTGCATCTATTCAGTCAAGCAGCTCTGGGAAAATCTGCCTTAACAGTTGATCGACAATCTGACATAAGCATGAGCAGATAGCAATGCGTTCAGTTATCGAAAATCCTAATATTAGTCAAGATCAGATATCCGAAAACACCAATATTGCTTAGAAAACATAGATTTCATGCTTTTATAATTCAGCTTTGTCAAAGCTTGCTGGAAATGATTTTGTCAATAGAATTGAATTTTGCATTTGGGTGTGTGATGAAGTGGCAGCACATGAAATATTTTTTGATAATGTGTTATTTAGTGACGAATGTACATTTCACAACTACCATTATTATTCTGACTCAAATCCGCATGGATACAGAATTATCAGCAATCAAAATAGGTGACCCATTAATGTGTACGGTGGAACATTGGATCCATATTTAATAGGACTCCAATTTTGTTGAGGGATGATTAAATTGTATGATGTTTCTCGATTTTCTTCTACACCAACTTCCTGTATTATTAGAAGAAATTGCTTTAAACAGGAGAACAACCATGTGGTTTCAATTAGATGGAGCTTCGCCTCATTATCATCACGAGACTTGTTATTTTTGGATACCAATTTACAGAACAGGTGGATTGGAAGAAATGGATTTAAGTCCTCCGGATTTCGTTTTATGTGGATACGTGAAAGGAATTGTCTACAAGGCGTATCCAACAACACCACACGATATGAAAATACGCATATGAGATGCTTTTCAAACTGTTACCCCACAAATGTTGACCCGAGTTTATTTAAAAAACACCAAATGGTGTACAAAACAATTATTTGGCGTCTCCAAATAAAATGTGCAGATAAGAGAATTTGATATCAAAACCTGTTCTCAAGTTGGGCTTCAAAAAATATTGATCTTTCCACCGTTCTATACATATTATGTTTCCTCAGAAGAATCAAGCTACAATTCACCGAAAAAACATGAAAACCCAGTAAAAGATGATTCAAGAGAATCTTGAAGTCAGCCTTAGGATAACTCTCGTGCATTCTCCTAATTTTACCTATGTGTGTAACAGTCTATAACTATTATATAAAGCCTGTCGCATAAATTAACAAATTAAATTAGATTAAATCATCAGTCATTTTACAAAAATTAATTAATGATAATCTTTATGTAATTTAGACTGAAATTTGAATAAGTACCTAATTAAGAACATCTTAAATATGAACAGTGTGTTTACGAGCATCAAAGCTTCCTTCAATCGGTCGCCAGCTGTGGATCATTAGTGGACGTCTAAATTAGTCCAGGCGAATTTATTTTCTATGAAAAATTAATTCCAGTATCAAAAAAGGTGACAACTATTGTAAAACACCATTTTTGAACCTTCATTTTGTGTAATAAATTTTTTTGTTTGTAAAAAAAGTTACTTAGTGCTAAAGTTAATTGGGATATCTTAAAATAATTTTTTTGACATAACCTCAAACTCATAAAAAACATTATTTAGTTTTTATTTTTCATTATTAAAAATAATAATAAATAAATAAATGAAAATAAAGAAGTTTTTTTTTTATTCGAAATAAGTTTAGTGAACAGACAAACAAAAACAGCAGATTCTTAGGGATGATTTTAATTGATAGTTTAATTTACTGTTACGCTTCAATACGTTTTTACTTTACATGTATGTACTTCCGTGGGACGTCCTTAAAGCAACAAATAGTAACAGTCAGAAGTTCTTTGAAAGTAATAGTTTTTAAACACACTGCATATATTTATTTGATGTAAAAAAATAACTAAATTTATAAAAATCAATTACTATAAATAATTAAGTAATACTAAAGTAACTATAAATATTATTTCTTTGGTTTCTTCGGGCTACCCAACGGTGATTCCTGAAATAATATTGTTGATAAGTATTCAATCTGATTTTATTTACTTAATACGAGTACATAAATGATTACAACGTTTACTTTCTAGCACAGGGAGTTCGAATTACAACTCTGGCAATATTTTCTTTTCTAATTTTTGAATAAAGTAATTAGTTTGTTACGTTAGTTTATTGGAAAAAATTAAACTAATACAATTATAATAATAATAATAATTATTAAAATTCTGTTTCGTTACGCAGATCATATATTTTTGACTATATTATATCTTCTCGGGGCGACACAACTGATTTTTTTGTAATTCGTGGTACACTTGGGTAGTATAGTGTGTTTACTTTTTTTTCACCACCAGCTGCCAAGTCTAGGCTTGTTTAACTTAACCCATAATACTATAAGGATGGATGCAAACATAATAACGTATTAGTGATGGGCATAAACAACTCTCTTTACATATTCTGGGCATAAGATGATGCCTTTATAAGGCGAAATATGCAAACGTTTTTTTTTTTTAAATAAAAGACAAGAACATGAGGTTGAGATTCGAACAATCTCTTTGAAATTATGGATCAATTCACAGAATTTAGTTTAAAGTAGTACTAAAATCAGCAGCCTCTAGAGGCTCTCTCAAAATAAATGAGTTAAGTCTGCAAATTGTTCTATGAAGGGGACACCAAAGAGATGATTCACCCTCAGTGATTTGCTTCGAACAGAGTATTTCACTAGTCTCATGCGCAGCAATAGTAGTGTCTATGTTGAAAAAATCAGCAGTCAAGCGCTTGATAACACCAAACATCTTGATGGATTTCGAAATTAAGTAAACGATTATGCATTATCCATATACACACCCAAATACTTCCCAAGTACGTCATCATTCCGTGATACGTAAACGAAACAACAGTAATCAAGCGGCTGTAGTTAAATATTCAGTTATTTAGTCTTTTGATAAAAAGTCAACACGTCAACCTGATATGCTCAGATATGGGTTAGAGTCATCTGCAAAAACCTGGAAATCTGCATTCTTAAAATAGTCGTTTCTAAATACAAGCGGGAGTCGTTAATTCCCGAGAATGGTGAGGATATTTTTAGTTGTGGCATGTTCTACGACTGATATCATTAGTGTAAATACCATGTTTGATCTTCGAGTCAGTAATCTAAGAACTATTGGGGATCAAGCCTCTCAATCGAGAAGAAAAAAGTAAATCCATGAAGAAAATCAAAAATAAAAAAAAAATTGAAGGGAACAAATTTACGATCGATTGAGAAGTGAAGTAGAGAGCACAAAAATACGCCGAGTTTTTGCCGAAAGTTTCTAATTTTTTTATAAAAGGATACAAAAATGAATTGATTGATTAAGGTTGCAGGTCGATATATTGAAAAAGAAAAATAAAATTTCAATTAAAATAAATTTAAATCGCCCCCACGGACCGTATAAACCTTGAGGTACACCCCAAAAACGACTTCTTTGAATTAAGCAGTTTTAACTCACCAAATCTAATTCGTCTAAAGATTCTAATTTAGCGATAGGTGCTGAACGTTCCTCACTAACTGCCACATCCTTTTCTGTTGATAACAAACACTCAGTCCACGACTGATCCTGATATTTATCGAAATCGAAGGCTTTATTGAATGAAGCAAACCTGAAAACAGAGTATAAATTTGCAAAAATGTTGTTCTTTTTTTTTGCATAAAGTTCGAGTTGAGTTACCTATGTAATACTTGGGAATGATGAGTTTTTGATATTGGCTTTGGTTCACTAACCGATCTTTGAAATGTACATCTACTTCTTGTGCTACTACAACTGGTTAATCCTACATCGAAGCTCTCGTAATTAGGCATCTAAAACAAAATATTTGAGTAATGAGCTTCACTCTAGGGCTACATTGTGTAACAAAACAAAGAGATAATGGCAATAGAATATACTTTTGTCTTACCCTGTATATATATTCGGGTAGTTTTTGATATGTTAATAATATTTTTGTGAATATTATTTTAAATGGATTGTTACCAAATGTTTCTAAAACTTTTAAGTGGTTATCTATTACGAATATTATACAACATCTGGAAGTAATAAACTTATTATCTCTGGTGCCTTTTCCAATGTGTTAAAAGAATTTGTACCTAGAAAAGGGCCTTTAAGTCGAAAATATTATGTTTGTTTTATGAGGTTTTGGAAATATAGATGCATATATTGGAAAGGATTACCAGATGTTGTAGTTACGGGGCGACCTTTGTCGACACACCTTCAAAACCTTTAAATTGTTTAAATTAACAAATTAGTTGTAAGATTCAGCAAGATGCGATATTAACTACAATCTCCCAATATTTGACTGACATTTGGGCTGAGTTTTGGGCGGTTCTTTTTATTGTTTTTCATTAGAGTTCCGAGACCATATTTTACCCTTATTCCTAAAGTCCTGCACATATATTATGAATCAGCCTGTATATTGAGACTAATTGGCCCGTATGTAAATAAATAAATTACCTCTGGCTTAATAGTGGACACTTCACTCGACGACGTTTCATCAGTTGCTTGCGGCTGCTGCAACTGATTCGGTGTCCTATTATTCGTACTCGTACTACAACTATGACTACCACTACTGCTAAGTACATTGAGAATCGTTTTCACATCATTCGCCAATGTGGTTTCTAACGATTGCACACGTTTCGTCAGTTCTTCCAGACGGGTCGTCATCAAATCAAACTGTTCGGCGCCTATGACGACAACACCGGCTGGCATGGAATGTTGTGATGATTGATTTGTGGTGAAATGGCTTGGGAGCAGACATTGGTGCGGTAGAGGACACATTGAGTCCACGGGAATCTGAACGAATACAGAAGACATTAACAATATTGCAATTTTGCAGTGAAATATTTTTTTTGATATTAACCAAGAGTATAATGACAAAAATGGGAAATAAGGTGGATCTTCATCTTTAGAATAACATTTTTTGAAAAAAACCCTAGCCCCTCCAAATATTTCAAAAGAAGTTTCGGTTCTATTTCAACAATTAAAAACCGTAACAAATTTTACGTATAGGGCCCTATTTCTGGAGTTTTTGAGCTCTCTTAAGTATGAATAAGGACATTCGTTACACACAGATTTGATCGACAAGATCAATATTTTATTTTTTGCTATGGACTCTTTCTCTTTTCTTGATGATGCGGTTGATGACTGTTCCAAGAACTCTCGAACTTCTGCAAACACGTTCTCTTTTGTAATATATAGTTTGCAGACTTTGCCGTTTGGGACTTATTCATCTTTCTGCAAAATAGCTGTGACTCTGATTTGCTTAACTTAACTCTTCTTAAGTAATATCGACATCGGTCACTTTTGAGAAATATATGTCTCCCACTAGAGCTGCTGGATTTAGTTTGAGAACGGTAACCTTTAATGAAGTACGTGAAAAACTATCAGGTATGAAAAACACAAAAAGCTCGGATTGTTATGAGCTTAATGTTAGGATTATTGGGACTTTAAAGAATCTGCTAGTGGTGCCGCTTACTAAGTTGATAAACCATTGCATTGGTGACGCTGTATTTCCGGCGGTCTTGAAGGAGGCAAGGGTTATTCCAATCTACAAAAATAAAGGATCGGTTGATGATCCCTGTAACTATCGACCAATATCGATCTTGCCAATTTTTTCGAAAATCTTTGAGTCTATTATTAAAAATCAAATAACTGAATATTTTGAAGCAAATAATCTCTTTATGCAAGGTCAATATGGCTTTCGTAATAAGAGATCTACTACTCTTGCAATTAATAACCTTTTGGAATATGTTTCGGATGGCATGGAGCGGGGCTGTGACACCTTTGCTTCCTTTTATGACCTCACTAAGGCTTTTGACTGTGTCTCACACGAGATACTTCTTCAGAAACTCTCTTACTATAACTTTGATGTTGACAGTGTTGCCTTGGTTGGCTCTTATCTCAGCGATCGTTTTCAGCACGTTTTGTATGGGGGACGATACTCGGAGAGACGAAGGGTTGGACGGGGTGTGCCCCAGGGGTCGGTTTTGGGACTTTTATTGTTTTTAATATACGTAAATGATTTATACAAATTTCAAGAAGAGTCAAATATAACCCTCTTTGCTGACGACACAACTAGTCTGATTAGATATCGACCAAACGACCCTTTAGGTGAGATGGTTAATGCTGTTGAGACTGACATAGGCAATTGGTTTCTGGCAAATGAACTGAGCTTGAATCAGGCTAAAACTCAGAGCATGAACTTTACATTGTGTTCTGCGCCTATCGATCTTCAGAGCGATGTTCGTGTGAAGTTCCTTGGGGTTCATCTTGATCCTAAATTAACCTGGGAGAGTCATGTTCGAGAACTTGGTTGCTCGCTGTCCAGGGTCATATATCTGATCAGAAGGCTTGCGCAGAGTGTTTCAATCGCCAGTCTGTTGACGGTATATCATGGTTATTTTGTTTCCCGTATGTCGTATGGTATTTTGAACTGGGGACATAGTTCCCATGCAATGAAAATCTTCAAGCTACAGAGGAGATGTTTACGTACAAAGTATTTTGTTGAACATGGACTACTTACTTTGCCTTCCTTGTACATCTTAAACTGTCTTGGCTACATTCGAACCAATGCCTCGCATTTCACTCTACACTCTGATATGCATAATTATGGTACGCGAAATCGCAATGACATATTGCCTGAATTTCACCGCCTATTGAGGACTAGGAAAGGTTCTGACTATTATTGTGTCAAATTTTATAATAAGCTGCCGTCTCACATAAAGAACCTTGGTGAAGTCCAATTTACCAAATGTATTAAATCATTTTTAATATCTCAAGCTTTTTATACCTTTGAGGACTATTTCAGAAGCGATATTGTAAGATTTTTTTAGATTTTAGTTTGTTTTATGTTGTTGCTATTTTAATTTGTTTGTAAGCCTTTCTTTTTGCTGTAACTTGGATTGTTTAATTTTTGTTCTTTTATGACGTACTATACATGTTATGTAACATAAGATGGTGAAGAAATATATCTATCTATCTATCTATGACGGCTGTGAAGATAATTTTGGAGTAACCAAGCAAAAACTTGCTATTAGCAAGTCTTTAAAGTTAACCAAAAAATATATAGCGTACGCGAAAGATATGATTGTGTAGCTGGCAGGCTACGTAGGTTGGAGAGTCCGCCACTATCAAAAGAGTAGGTACTCACCAACATTTCCTGTGCCTTTGCTCCACCACCTGCATCATCTTTTCCACTACTGGCCACCCCTACTGGTGGACTGGGACTGTTTGTATAGTAGCTGGTACTGCTTGATAGCGGATGAGGCGGTGGAGCTGGCGGTTGTTGAGTTATTGGGGCAGCAGCCACCTGTTGTTGACTTTGAGTTTGATCGTGATGATAAGCGCCGATGGAAGACTGTCGACGAATGGTGCGGACGCGGTGTGTGGATGGAGGTGTCGATTGGGCTACAAATTTCGAAACGATTAGGTATTATTTTCTTAATTCTAGAAACTAATTCATTCATTCATTATAAAGGGGGCATACAGAGTTATGTAGTTAGTGTAAGTAGAATGTGGTTAATAAAGTATGACTTACCAACTAATGGCTGATGAGTGTTGGTTTTGTGTAACCTGAGATCGGGAATGCTTCGTTTGAGTTGTGATAGCATGCCTACAGGTACATAAGTATATCACATTCAGCAAAACAACTCTCTATTATTTATGTAAAATGGTTCAGTCAATATTTTTATTATTTGTGAATGTTTGAATCAATACAGAATGTCCCCTATATTATCCTCCGCCATAGGGTAACAGGAAGATAGTGTTTGATTCCCTTTTTTAACTATTTGTTAAACTAACGAAGGTATTTGATAGCGTAAACTTCGATAATTTTCGAAAATCGCTTTAAGTAGGTATATCTCGAAATCTGATACAAAAAAACTTAATGGCTCATCGTTAGTTTGATTCAAAAATAGGTCAAATCGAACTTGGGACACCCTGTATATTGAAAATAAATAAATAAATAAATATGAATGATGTGATTGATATATTTTGTTATTAAAATGATGCTAACAACAAAGCCAAGACCATTCTCATCATCTAAGGATATTAAATGTATTTGTAAGTCTAATCAAACACTATTACAACTGAAGTCTAATAATAAATAAACTAAAGTGGTCTACGCTAAAATTTGAATTTTTAAATTATAGAAATTAAAGTAAATTACCAGTAATTGAATTTAATGTGGACGATCTTCGTTTTTCTTCACCAAAGTTCAGATTCATTGGTGTGACGTCTTGACCAGCTTTTTCTGTTGAAAACTCTAGAATTCCATGACCTTGAAACAGAAACATTAAATTATTCATGAATCAAATGTTCAAATTATGTATTCTATACGAATAATAATAAAGAATTTTATTTCACAGAATATTCCCGAATTATCCGGCATTCCACAGGGTCCTCACTCTAGACCAATCCTATTTAATTCGGTTGTTTGCAGATGACCTTAAAAGATTTCAGCCTATGGGGAAGAGATACTTTGGAGTGCTATAGGGTAAGAATCAGTTTGTGCTCCGAATACTGTACTGCACGATGGTGAAGTTTTGTACTGAATATGCATCATGTGTATAGGCTCTTGTTTACATGCTTCATATACATAATATTGAGCGTGCACACAATATTCACATAAAAAGGAATCCGGAGGACTTAAATCCATTTCTTCCAATCCACCTGTTCTGAAAATTGGTATCCAAAAATTAACGAGTCTCGTGATGATAATGAGGCGGAGGTCCATCTAATTGAAACCACATGGTTGTTTCTTCTAATAATACAGGAAGTTGGTGTAGAAGAAAATCGAGAAACATCATACAATTTAATCATCCCTCAACAAAATTGGAGTCCTATTAAATATGGGTTCAATGTTCCACCCTACACATTAATGGACCACCTATTTTGATTGCTGATAATTCTGTATTCATGCGGATTTGAGTCAGAATAATAATGATAGTTGTGTCTGTTCACCAGACCATTGTTGTGAAATGTACATTCGTCACTAAATAACACATTATCAAAAAATATTTCATGTGCTGCCACTTCATCTAACACCCAAATGTAAAATTCAATTCTATGGTCAAAATCATTTTCAGAAAACTTTGACAAAGCTGAATTTTAAAAGCATGAAATCTATGTTTTCTAAGCACTTGTGAAATATTTGCCTGACTAATATTGGTGTTTTCGGATATCTGATTTTGACTAATATTAGGATTTTCAATAACTGAATCGACTATAGTAAAAATAGTTTCTTCATTTTCGGAGACAGTTTTTCTTGTAACGTATTTCTTATAGCTAACACTTCCAGTTTCCTTAAACTGATTTAATAGTCTCTCAAAATCAGCTGGTCTTGGATGATTTCGTATGGGAAACCTTTGAGCATAAAGTCGAGAAGCCAATAAAGAATTTTGATGACATTCTCCAAGGATCAATACCATAATCAATACGTTCTTCTTTTAAGTAAATAATCTTCATTTTAACAAAGCAATAACCCTAGTAAGGGATGAACAGCAAATTAAATTGATAGATAAAATAATTTATTTGACATTTCTTATTCCATAGGCTACTGGATACATTAAAACGTTTATTTGAAAAACACCAAATTGGTGTACAAAACGCGGAGACTTAACTTTTTCAAAGTCAAGTAGTTTGGCCACAATATTCCGCGCCATAAAGCGTGAATAACCCTGTATAATTACAATTGCTTGGTCACACTGCGGAAAAGACTAATGGACTGCGGATTTAAATATGAAAAATTGACAATACAATGGCGGTAATGGATTCAAGAAGGATAATAGAATTGCTGGAAGAATGCTTAGAAAAGATTAAAGATTATCGTGAGTCAGGTAGTTATATAGTTTATTTAGACGGGACGTAGTTTGATACTCACGACGCGTTATTGAAATAGGGTTGGGTGGATAATACAAAAAATGCAGACTAGGCACTCCAACTCTTCTAGAGATAAACGCGTCTTCATACTTCATGCAGGTGGCAAAAATGGGTTTGTTCGGAATGCGTTGTTAGTATCTGCTAAAAATATAATCCTCAGCAGATTATCATGAAGATATGAATTTGGATCAAAAATGAATGGATAAACAACTGCTACCAAACATTCCGAGTAATTCTATTATTGTTATGGACAACGCATTAAAATTCAGAAAAAAAGATATTATTAATTTTATGACAAAGAAAGAATTACTTAATACAATAAAAACATTTAATTTCAAAAAAAGAATATGCAATATGCAATAGACCAAATTTGCTTAACTCAAGGACATACTGTTCTCAGTTTGCCGCATTATCACTGTATTGTCAGTCTGATCGAGATGATTTGGGGATCATAAAACCCGATTACAAAAAAATTATTCAAACACCAAATATAATATAAATTTGCTTTTAATTTCGCTAAAATAATGATACGCCCATGCCACGAAACTGATAGATATATGCCGCCGAAAGTTTTTTTTTGCGATTTCAACTGACATTAAAAATTCTATACTTAAAATTAGTGCGACTTCTCGTTTTTACCTGATTCTGATTCATCGCTATACTGCGACTCTTGTCGACCATTCATAGAGTTGCTTTTACTCAAGAGTCCATTAGATCTCGATGGCACACCTCTGAAATAGCGACTCTCTTTATCCTTGGTGTAGTATGATCGGCGAGGTGCTACTCCGGCTTGATCGTCCTGTAGAAAATAAACTCAATAATAGAATTAAATGAACTGTGTCAGTTTCAAATAAAGTAAAACAAACTCCATAAAATGTGGAGTTGACTTTATTAAAGTTTTGTTTTGTTTGGTATAGTATAATGCAATGTATTCTACTTACATCCCTTAAATTAAATGTAATTTCCAAATTATTCAAGAAATGATTGTAGAACTCTGGATATAATTCCAACACCTCAAGCAAATCCTCGCGATGGATTTTATGTAGATCACAGTAGGTTAACGCTCGGACATTGCAACTGCTTTTGCCCAGTGTTGGATGTAGACAAGGGTTTTCACCAAATATGTCGTATTTACCTAAACCAAAAATAAATAGGTACTTATAGGTATAGTATCATCAAGCATTTGTCTTAACATACTCAACGTCTCTTGGAAATTAAGAAGAACTTATACAGACTGTAATATTATATAAATTACGTCGGCATTGGACGACAGATACTGACGAAATCGTTTCGCTCTGGTTCTACTGGCATACACGGGGTCTGGTTATTAAATAACGAGACTGCGCGCGCAGAAGGCGTCCTAGGGGGGTTGGGAGGGAAACGAATGGAGCGTTGCTTAGCGTGTAGTGTCTGCTACGCCACTGCGACAACATATTCTTGTCGCTGTAGTAGTTTTTTTTCTATAGAAGTTAAAAACGAACGCGGTTTTTCCTCGCGCCAATAACAATGTGTGACGAAAAACATGAGCAACGAATCAATGTGAAATTTCTCGTTAAATTAAAAAAAAAAACTTCGACGGAGTGCTATAAATTGTTGAAAGAGGTCTTCGGGGAGAATTCTCTATCTCGTGCACGTGTTTTCGAATGGCATAAACGGTTTCCTGAAGGCCGAGAGAACTTCAAAGATGACCAACGTCCAGACCGACCTGTGTTTCATAATAACTGCGCTTACCTGATGTCAGCGTAAATATAATTTACGCTGCTGACTTGCTTCTTCCATATTAAAGTATGAGATATTACCATGTAGGTACAAAACACTCGCCAAGCGTTGTCATATAACCTTATTTTACATTAAATCTCTGCTGCATCTTTATGAAGCGTGCTTCTTATAGTGTTTTTTTAATGGCAAGATTCGTATGCTGTGCTTAGTACAATTAAACGCTGGCAACTATGTTTATACGAAGAGAGATAGTGGGTATATGCCAGATGGCAGTGTTGCCCATTGTTGCTGAATTATAGATGAAAATGCTTTGAGGCACGCTTCATCTGCATAAGAACGTGTATGATAAATAAATAGGCTATTATCATAGGACACAAGCACTGGCAAGGGTGTCAACTGCCGTACACAGGGAAGAGAGAGACCGAAATAAATAATGTTTTACTTTATTACATGAATAAAAAAAGAGGGAAATACCTATAGGTCTGTAAATTAAGTATGTTAAATAGGTGTATTCGATAAAGCTTATGCTTCAGATGAAGACGAAATTCAACGATGACCAATGTCCAGGCCGACCTGTGTTTCCGCAAACAGTGACCAAAATCAATGAAATTGTGCGCGGAGATCGTCGTATGAGCATTCGGATAATTGTGTAAAAATTTTACATGACGAATTGAACATGAAGAAAGTCTGTGCGAAGATAGGCCCAAAAAAATTTGACCCCCGAACAAAAGCTCTTCTGTCAACAGAGCTGCTCAGATTTTCTTGAGAGGTTAGATGAAGAGCCTGAATTGATCATCACTTGCGATGAAACCTGGATATTCCAGTACGATTTTGAAACCAAGCGGCAATCCATGCGCTGGAAAACTCCTTCATCGCCAAGAATGAAACAAGCAAGGATGTCCAAATCAAAATTTAAGGCGGTATTCGTCTAATTTAGCACCTCGTGATCATTTTTTGTTTCCAAAGATCAAGTCTGCCTTGAAAGGAACCCGGTACGGGTCGATGGAAGAGGTGAAGCTCCAGATGCTCTCATAAAAGAAGACTTCCAGCTTTGACCAATGGAGAAAACGAATGGAGAGGTATGTGGCGAGGGGAGGGGAGTACATTGAAGGGGAGCATTCGATTGTAGATTTTTTTTTTTTTTCATAAGCAGTCTCGTTATTTAATAGCCCCACCTCGTATATAAGGTACGTTCACATCAATATGTTCAGTTTATCCGCCTTCACGTAAAACTGCTCTGATGAGCTAGTGTCAATTTAGCTATAAGTTTAGTGAACTCTGGAAGTCTTAGAAAAAAATAGAAAAGGATCTAAAATTGCGTTTCTTAGATGCTCTATACTTACCTAAAATCGCCATTACAATATCATCGCGTAATATTTCAATGGACCCACGTGATATGAAGTAAAGTGAAGTTAGAACATCACCTCGATGTACTAAAGTATCCCCAGGAGGTGCATGGGTTGTTTTGAACTTCAACGATAATGCCCTGTTAAAAATAATTGTTCGTTATTTCATATTAAATATGTAATTTATGTTCTTTTGTTTTAAATAAACAAAAAATGTTAAAAAATGCGGTATTTATTACCTTAAACAACCAGGACTGGCTCCGTCAAACACAGAACAATTCTGCAACAGATTCCTGTTTAAATGCAGACAAATGTCCGCTTGTAGACACTCAGGAAATCCTTTCAGCACCGAATTCATGTCGATACCGTTCGTATATGTCCATGCATGCTGGAAATACTCTTCTAAACGCTGTCGCAGTGGATTTGGAATTTGATGGAAACGGATAAACTCACGGACACGCAACATTTGCGTATGGTAACGTGCTGTGCCTGAGTAGAGACGTTGTATGATGGCCGAAACGTTTCCAAAGATGCTGGCGTACATAAGTGCTGAAACAAACCTCAGTTTGAAATTGTATTCGATACACACTCTTCTTTTAACACATTAAGGGTGAATTCAAAGGCTCTAGGCTACAACTGCAGATTTTTTTTCACAAGAATTGACCGAATTTGACCCAAATTCACGTTTTGTCTCCTATATGTATTACATTATGTCTACTACTTGTAATATTTATCAAATTAGCATAAATATGGCTTCAATTATTATACCACCAACATTTGGAAGTGTTTATACGAATACAACATAATTTTAGCACGGCACTCATCAACAACATGATTTTTACAAATAAAATACAATTTCAACTAATAAACCTCTGGGATTTAATTTAAATTATTAAACTTTAATTATATTTCCCATTAATACTGTACATACTACAGGTAATTCCAGATTAGTTTAATGAAAATTACTATACAATCAACTGATCCTATATTTCGAATAATCACGTGCCACCGTTGAATGAGATTTTAAACAGATTTAAGACTATAACTTCTATACAAGGTGTTAATTAAGTATCTGGCCAAACTTCAGGGGGTGATTCTTTGAGTGATTTTAAGGTAAAAAGTTCATATAAGCAGGCGTCCGGAAATGCATAGTTTTCAAGATACAGGGTGTCAAAAAATTTATTTTTTTACATTTATTTTTTAATATCTCAAACACCTGTTGACCGATTTTGTTGAAATTTGGCAGTATTATGGACTATGATAAGACGCTAAGTTAGAACCAATTGATTGTTGATTATGCCTTCCAGTGGCGTCGTAAGGGGCACTTTACGAATAAAAATATCAAAAAAATGTGCGCCACTGACTTTTCAAAATTACAAAAATAATTTTTGGATTAAGCCATTAAAAATACAACTTTTTTGTCTCTTGATATTTTTTCGTATCTTGCATCGTTTTCGAGAAAAAAAATTAAAACCACTTAAATGTCCCTGAATTATTTTAAAAATCACTTTTACAGATAGAGCAGCAATGTGGTTCATGCACGATGGGGCCCCACCTCACATTAGCATCGTAGCACGGGAATTTCTGGATCAAACTTATGGAGGGCAGTGGATTGGTTGCGCGGATCCACAGGCATGGCCACCCAGGTGGCCAGATTTAAATACTTTGGATTATTTCCTTTGGGGACATTTAAAGTCGCTGGTTTATAAAACTCCAGTCAATACTGAAGCCGAATTATGTCAGCGCATACGGGATTCATGCAATCAAATAAGACATACTCCTGGAATATTTCAGCGTGTTCGGCAATCGAGGATAAGGCGAGCTAATGCTTGCATCGAAGTTGAAGGTGGACATTTTCAACAACTATTATAAATTTATCTTTATTTGTTGATATGTTGTGAAGTTCTTAAACGTTTTTTATTAAAAAAGTATTTTTTGTCAAAGTTTAATTAATAATACGTCTTTGTTTTGTCTCATCAATTAGCATTTTACTACTATAAAAAATACTGCCAAATCTCAACGAATTTGGGTAAAACGTAATTCGCAATAATAATTCTGTTTAAAATTATTCAGGGACATGCATTTAAGTGGTTTTAATTTTTTTTCTCGAAAACGATGCAAGATACGAAAAAATATCAAGAGACAAAAAAGTTGTATTTTTAATGGCTTAATCCAAAAATTATTTTTTTAATTTAAAAAGTCAGTGGCGCACTTTTTTTTGTTATTTTTATTCGTGAAACTGCCCCTTACGACGCCACTGGAAGTCATAATCAACAATCAATTGGTGCTAACTTAGCGTCTTATTATAGTCCATAATACTGCCAAATTTCAACAAAATCGAATGAGATATTAATAAATAATGTAAAAAAAAATGTTTTTTTGACACCCTGTATCTTAAAAACTATGCATTTCCGGACACCTGCTTATATGAATTTTTTACCTTAAAATCACTCAAAGAATCACCCCCTGAAGTGTGGCCAGATACTTAATTAACACCCTGTATATTATATTTGTTGTGGCGCCGCTCATTATTTAGGTATTTCGCCACTTTTTATCCTCTGACGACGGGAACAGATTGATTCCTGATACGTTAGGACTCCACAAAGAGTTTTTTAATTTACTTTATTGTTAATACAAGATTTTAACCAACTTTTAACATAAAAGCCACTGAAAAATTTACATTTTTTCAATAACGCAGTGGCTTTTATTATTAATCCAAGGATTATTCTTGATTGCTTAAAATTCAGAATTTTAAATAGTGGCAAAATATTCAAATAATGAGTTTTCTATGTTGCCATTGCAGACTTAAATAAAAAAATAATGCAACGGAATCAGAACAGAACTTTGAAATATAGAAGAATGCTGAGAGGCCTTATGATGATGCTGAAAATTGCCGTCAACGCAGTTTTTGTTTCACATTATTTGGAAATACAAAAAACTCAAGGCAATGACACATGTTTTGCTGTGCGCGATCTAGCATTGTTATGATGAAGAATGATACGACGTTTTGGGTTGTTCTTCCTGATTTCGTCTATGATTTTTGGCAAAGAAATGATTGTATACCATTCAGCGTTAACTGATCTTCAAACTTTTAAAGAAATTGTTGCGACGACGGTGGTGTAGCAAAAGTTGACTTAAGCGATGTAATGTATCCTTTTGGAATTAATCCAATCCAATGAAAACCTTCATAAGTAATATTAACTCAGCAACAGTGCATGGATGAACTTAATTCAATTTTTGACGATGAAGCTCCATCAAGGACCAGTGTTTATCGATGGTATGGTGAATTCAATCGTGGTCGTAGTTCACTCCAAGACGAATTTCGTGAAGGTCGTCCAAAATCAGCTGTTGTTCCGAAAACAATTGATGCTGTGCGCGAACTGATATTGCAAGATCGTCATGTGACCTATCAAAAGATTGAGACAACCTGAGGAATTAGTGGGACCAGCATACATTCAATATTGCATAAACATTTGACTGTCAAAAAAATTTGTTCGCGATGGATCCTACACAATTTGTCAATCGCTCAATAAAAGACTCGTGTGGATTGGTCGAAAGAAATGCTCAAAAAATACGATCGCGGTGCTTCGAAACACGTCTATGACATCATGCCAGGTGATGAATCGTGGATTTACGCGTATGAGCCCGAAAGTAAACAGCAGTCGACTGTATGGGTGTTTCAAGATGAGCCAAATCCAACAAAAGTTGTTCGCGCACGAAGCACTTCCAAGCAAATGGTCGCCTGTTTTTTCGGAAACACTGGACATGTCACAACCGTACCACTAGAACAACGCAGAACAGTCAATTCTGATTGGTACACAACCATTTGTGTGCCAGTTGTCTTCCAAGAAATCAGGAAAACCAACCGCTGAAGACGGACCACTCTTCACCACGACAATGCGAGCTCTCACACATCGGCTCATTGCTGAGTTATCCGCCGTATAGTCCTGACTTGGCACCGAATGACTTCTTTTTATTCCCGTACGTAAAAAACAAACTGAGAGGTCAACGTTTTTCGACACCTGAAGAAGCGGTTGCTGCATTCAGAATGCATATTTTGGAGATACCTCAATCAGAGTGGCAAAAGTGCTTCGATAATTGATTCAAACGCATGCAAAAGTGTATAGATCTTCATGGGGAATATTTTGAAAAACAATAAAGTGATATTCGATGAATAATATTTGTTTTTGTTATCTAATCCTGAAATATAAAAGGCAACCTTCGTAATCAAATGCTAAGGCAAAGAATGTGTACTTTCTGTATGACTCTGTAGATGAAAACCAACTTATATACCATTATGTGGTAGATATTTTGATTAACTGGTCGTAACATACATCATCATATTTTATTTGTGACTTACATCCGACCAACATGACACAAATCGTGAAAATTTTTTCAGCATCGGTGTTGGGCGCCACATTTCCAAATCCCACACTTGTCAACGATGTGAACGTGAAATACAATGCTGTAACATATCGACTTTTTATGCTTGGTCCACCGGTGTTATTCGCTTCGTAGTATTGATGCGTATCATTTGCTAAAATGTCCAACCAGCCTATTTTTGAATGCAGCAGCGGACGTTCGGCATTCCCAATGGCGTACCTGGGTTTGTTTACAAAAATTCATTAAATCAATTTATAGCAAATTGATGATTTTCAAGTTTGTACAAGTATGAGCAAAGTCTAGTGCACTATAAAATGATCTAGCAGGCTATAGCTTTCCTGAAATCAATAATAACACTCTTCGCGATGCTCAGGGTTTTATCAGCGTTTTTTACTAATTGATTACGTAATAATAATGAATAACTACTCAATTTTTATGAAGCATAATTAATTAGATTCAATACCCTACCTTGGTGGAATAGGGAGCTAGCAAAGCTGATAAGATTCGAAGTCCGAAAAGATGGGAATCGGAAAAGGCAAAGTAGAAGAAAGAGGCCTCAACAGATCTCGCCCACATCAATGAAATAGGCAAAAACCCAAAGGGACAATACAATAACGCCTCGACGGAAAATCTCAGAATTCCCATGTCAGTTGGAATGGGCTTTACATAGTCCAAACCTATCAGGGAAAAGCCTAGCGGGAAAAATATTCATATAATCGGCAATTAAAAGTTCCCAAACTATATTACAAAGGCTCTTTAAAGCACCCCTATACTTAGGCGATATTCCTAAATCATCGAGAGAGACTGGGATGGCATTTATACCCAAAACAGGACGGCAACGTTGGCGTTCAGAGGATGACCTAAGTCCTACATCAGAGAAATATATTTTTAGGCTGAACTGAAGGTATAATAAAGGTCCTCAACGATTTCACGACAATCTACAAACTATTGTCAGAACTTCTATATAAACGAATAAATTAACTATAATACAGAAGCCCGTCTTAAATCAAACATCTTTTTTCAATTACTCAAAATGCAGGTTATTTTGGCGGGTTAAATTAGCTTACTAATACCTTCAACATTATTCTCATCCTAGTTGGATCAACATGAGTGGGAATCAGAGACGTTAATACAGTTCTTCGAGAAGATTGCAGAAACGAAAACACACTCTCAGTTCAATGTGGGTTATTCTAAGCATCGTTTTAGTTTACATGAACGATCCATGTGATGCTCTACTAAGAAGCAAGATATCTATGGCCCCCCGAGGCAGTTTGCCACTGGGTTACCTACCAAAAAATTGGCAAATAAATAGAGCAGCACTTATATTTAAACCTAATAGAGACAGGGTTCTGGATATAATCCAAAACGCACCCGAACCAATAGCGGAGCATTGAAGCATCGAGGCCTCAATGCGTCCAGCTGCAGATAGATAAACTGGAGGCCTGACAGTATGTTCCTCATTAATGAGGAACACGATATTAACAAAGGCTGATATGGAACTTTGTTATAGACGACTTGGTAAGATTTCTGGACAGTGAAGGCTTTGCGGACTATGTTAGAGTTAACCTGATATGTCATCCATAAAATGAGGCTGTATAACGGGGACCTGGAATGTAGATTGGTTAATGGGGCAGTTATAACACCATCTGATCGAAGCTGCCAGCTGTCCTGGCTCATGCACGGCCGTGAATGAATCCAGGAAATTCTGCGGATTGACATTATCAAATATCTGGTGTTATAATTTGACCACCACATTTAGAGCCTCAAATGTTACGCCTAATTATTTTTCCAGACATTCTGCATTTTGAATAAATTCAAAGAGCTTTAGCTTCTCTGGAGACTATTTTTGTATAAAATTAGGTCGAGTCGTTATCTGCTGCCTTGTAGGTGAGCTTAATTTTGAATATAAGGGGTAGGAAACTATTCTAAAAGACACAAAACATAATAATAAAAATCTTACCATATGCATGCCAGCCAATGTGCTATCAGAGCAAAAGTAGCCATTAGTAAAAGTAAAACGGCTGCGCCATACTCTGAGTATCTATCTATTTTTCTAGCCACTCGCACTAATCTTAAGAGACGAGCTGTTTTTAATAAACCTATTAGGGTGGTTGTCTGAAATAGAGAAATAGACACAAAAAAGAACTAAAATACATCATAACAAACATACATACATAATAAAAATATTAATATTGTACGTTATTATAAGCAAAAATCAGGCTACGGCTAAGTATTAAAAAAATGTTTCATATTATTAGTTTAAAATGTTATTTGTAAGAATTTATTTATTTATTTTAGAGAACTTTCAAAAGCAACTAAACTTCTCGAAACAATATATTTTTTCTGTGTCAAATTTACACTAGCTGAAAATGGTGGAAAGTGGTGGAAACCAATTAAATTTCTTGAAGATTTGAGACGAAGCTGACTTTCATTTTAGCGGATATATGAATAAACACACTGATCGTTACAGGTTCGACGCACATCAGCAACAACTTCATGAAAGACTTCTCCATGATGAAAAAGTCATCGTATGGAGTGGTGTTCAATGTTCAATGTTTGGTATCATAGGGCCATATTTTCTTGAAGAGAAGACTCAAACTGTTAACATAAACTCCAAACGTTACGTTAGTTGCGAAGACTGAGACACAATCATATTATTTGGTTCCAACAAGATGGGCCTACAGCACGGCAAACTCGAATTTTGTTGGAAGAAATGTTCCCCGGTTGCTTGATATCAAAATTTGGTGACATAACATGGGCCGCTAATTGCCCCGTTTTGCCATCTCCTGATTTTTTCTTTGGGGATACCTGAAGCATAAGATTTTGAAAGGCGTCCCAATACCATTCAAGAACTTAAAGTTCGTATTTCAGAAGAAATAAATAATAATGGAACACAAATGTTGGAACGCGTTATGCAAAGTTTTAGACCCCGACTACAAAAATGTATAGGGAATCCACGAAGTCATTTAAAGAAGTTTCTTTATAGAAAAATTTCGTGAACGCGGTTAAATCGAATCTGATCAATATTCCACAGATCTACAAGTACCTAATGCGTGTGGCAGCCACTTACGCACAGGGTTGCCTTTTATATTTCGGGATTTGGCAACCCTGGTGTTGCAATCTGGCAACTGACAGCTCTATTGTAAAGTTGGACATTTTTGAGGATATATACGTTTTGACATATGAGCGCTATTTGTGTTGTTTAAAGTAACTTAAAAGATTCATCTCGGCCCAAAAATGGAATTAAATCGTAAACATTTATTTTTTACAACTTGCGACGTGTGTTAACTCAGCAACAGTGCGTGGATGAACTTAATTCAATTTTTGGCGATTAAGCTCCATCAAAGACCAGTGTTTATCGATGGTATGGTGAATTCAATCGTGGTCATGTGTGACCTATCAAGAGATTGAGGCAACCTTAGGCATTAGTGGGACCAGCATACATTCAATATTGCATAAACATTTGACTGTCAAAAAATTTTGTTCGCGTTGGATCCCACACAATTTGTCAATCGCTCAAAAAAAGGCTCGTGTCGATTGGTCGAAAGAAATGCTCTAAAAATACGATCGCGGTGCTTCGCAACACGTCTATGACATCGTGACAGGTGGTGAATCGTGGATTTACGCGTATAAGCCCGAAACTAAACAGCAGGCGACTCTATGGGTGAGACGGATCACTCTTCATCACGACAATGCGAGTTCTCACACATCGGCTCAAACTACTGCATTTTTGAGCACCCAAAACATCGATTTGATGAGTCATTATTCCGTAACGTAAAAAACAAACTGAGAGGTCAACGTTTTTCGACACCTGAAGAGGCGGTTGCTGCATTCAGGTTTGCATGGTTTGGAGTTAGCTCAATCAGAGTGGCAAAAGTGCTTCGACAATTGGTTCAAAGTGTAAAGTGATTTTCGATGATTAATATTTGTTTTTGTTCTCTAATCCAGAAATATAAAAGGCAACCCTCGTAGTGTTCAGTTTTAATTTAAACGTGTTCACAAAACCTCGCTATGAAGAAGCTGACAGGACGATGAGCGAACCGTCAGATTTGACGCAGAATTATTGATTCAATAAGTTTAATTTCGCTTTGAAACTTAAAATTTTGATTGAATTGAAATAGTGGTTCACGAAGGCACAAGGGCTCCAAATGCCAGAAGTTTAAAAGAGTTTTTTAATGAAATTGTCGATTTTTCAGATCATTACTAAGACGAAATACTGTACAATCTGTGAAAAAATGTATTAAAATTTTAACGAGATAATAAAAATTGGAGATTCTCTTTCATTTCTATGCTGATCCAGTGTACCTATTACAATAAAAGTCGTTGGGTTTTGTATTAGAAAATTGCAATGGAGTAGTGGAATTAAAAAGACAAAATCATTCAACATGCATATTATTTTGTATACAGGGTGGTTCATCGAAAAGTATGCACTTATTTTCATAAAATTTAAGGCACTTACACCTCTAAAATTTCTTATGTTATGAAATTATCTTTCACTACTATTGGATTTTACTTTAATGACCTTAGAAACCTCAACCATGAAGTTCTCATATTATTGAGACATTTTAGTTAAAACAAATGTTGAACAGCTTCATTTCTAGCAAAATGAGGCGCCTATGGACCACGTTGCCATTTCAATGAATTTTTAATTACCTGGTCAGGTCCCTCTTGTCATCTTTGAACTATTTTCTTTGGGGAATATCTTCGCCAACGAATTATAGTTGAGAAGCTACAAAATTGTATAAAAGCAAGTTTGTTTGTTGGCAGGGGGATGAAGATGCTTAAAACGTGGCCTCGATTAAAGCAAAATTTTACAAAAACAGGAAGAGCTAAGTGCATAATTTTTGATGCATCACCGTATGTTCTAATAGATGTTTGGTAAGAGTTTTTTTTTTGAAATCTGCAGAGTATATTAGCAAATTTCACCTTACGTTATGATAAATTCGTGAAATGTTTTAAAGATGTAATTAAAAGAACAAAAGAACATTAACTGTAAAGTACTTTGGAGAAGCGGTTATAATTTCATTATGGCATTCAAAAGCGAAAGCGTGCTAAAAATGAAGGGATTGTATACGAGCTGGAAACAAAAGATTAAAAAAAAATCATAAAGCGCACAAACTGTAAAAAAAATATTTTTACACACAACTTTTAATAATGTTTAGAATTTATTTTATGCTAAAATATGTTCAGAAGAATTATGATTTAGCTTTTAATATAGCTCACAGGCGTTGCAGGTTGTTAGCAATATAGTTTTTACATTTTAACAAGTTGCCGTGGAGAATTACGTGTTCACTAAATTATTTAACAATAAACAAATATATACAGAGTGACGTTTCGTATACATTAAATTTTTGCCAGTTTTGATATACATGGTGTCCGGAAAAAGGAGGTCAAGTCCTTGAACAAAAATAATATGAGTTTTAAGATGTCATTTTTCATTTTAGCCCTCCATATTCGATATACAGGGCGTCAAAGTTGAAAATTTAAAACCGATATTTTTAAATAATTCTAGTATTTATTGAGATATTGGATTGAAATTCAGTGTGCTGCTCTAGCATAAAGAGCTACTTCTTTCCAAAAAACAACACAAAAACAATTTATTAATAGCCAAAATACGGGATGTTCAGTACCCATTGACCCCCAAAGTTTTTATTACGTACGCCAATGACTTTTAAACTAAGTTTTTATAGGTTACTATGTATTTTTGATTATTTTTTAACTCTTATAAAATGTCGATCAAATCATTTGTTTTTGAGATATTTTGAAAAGTATTGGCCCTTGTTGTCTGCGCAGCTCACGGTATTTTCACCACTAAATCAAGCATATTTAACTCAAATTACCAGTACCGTGCATTAAATTAAGTACAGTTTTCAAAAAGGTAATACAACTAGACACTACGAACACGAAATTGTTTATTATTTTTAACTTAATTTGAAGCATCATAGTCAAATATTAATTATTTAAACATATTATTTTAAAAACTTGAAAAAGTAACTAAATAAACATTAGAAAAACTACCAGTCTAAAGAAATTGCTCGATATGACCCCCATTTTTTCAATGCATATGCGAGCTCTTTTTAGTAAAGAAAATCTTAGTCTTTGAACAATATGAGGCTTTAAGCTAAAGTCTTCCCCAGCTTGTAAGTTTCTCTCTATTAAATGATTTTAACTCAAAATCCGAACCTTATAAACAAAATCGTTCGTACAACACCAGACTGAATAGTCCAAGGGAGTAAGATCTGGGGATCGGGGTGGACATTTAACAGGAGCATCTTGACCTCGCCCAATCCAGCGTTGGGGAAAGTTTCCATGTAAGTATCTCCTTACATTCCTAGCAAAATGTGCTGGTGCACCGTCAAGTTAAAACCAAATGTTTTGTCTGATTAAGAGAGGCAAATCGTCAAATAAATCGGGCAGTATGTTTTGAAGAAATGCTAAAAATGAATCACCAGTCAAATTCCCTGGTAAAATTACAGGACCCAAAAAGAAATTATCCACGACACCAATCCACACGTTGACTTTAAAGTTTATACTTGATGCGCACGATTATCGAAAATCGGTTAACACCAAGTATGGCAGGTGGCCGGATTTCTTTTGTTAGATATGCAAAAAGTCTTGGATTGGTGTTAGACACTGAACTACAATTTACGAGACGTCAGTAGCTGTGTGCAAAAGGCCTTTATGAGTTTGAGATTAATTTATAGTCAACGCGACGTGCTTAGTGAGGAGATGAGGAAAATGCTGTGTGATTCTTTAGTTTTGTTACATTTTAATTATTGTAGTGCCGTTTATACACCTTGTTCACTAAGTACTGATGAAAAACGTATACAGCAAATTCAAAACTGTTGTGTGAGGTTCATAGGCGGAATTCGCAAGTTTGAAAGAGGAGTATCTGCGAAGTTGCGTGAAATTGGATGGTTCACGATGAAAGAACGCAGAATATATCAAATGTATGTCTTGTTTAACAAGGTCATAGTCTTGAAATTGCCCAGATATCTATATCAAAAAATTAAGTTTCGTCATGATCAGCACCACCTGGATCTAAGGCATAAGTTAGTAATAACCATGCCACGACACAGAAGTGCAATGTTTGAACGGTCATTCTCATACACGGTTTCCTGCATGTATAATAGAATTCCTGAGGAGTCTAAATTGTTACGCCAATGTATGTTCAGTAAGTTTTTGAAAGTAAAACTATTGGAATTTGTGTGATTAACTTGGTACTTGATTTGTGTGTTATATTATGTTGTATTTCTATATATTATGTAATTACTGCAGTGTTATAGGTTGGAATTGTATTTATTTAATTTTGTTTTTTTTTTCACATTTGCTACTTAATATAAATGTTGTAGAATAGTCAGGTTAAGCTAGGAGACCTAGTCTCAACTTCGCCAATTGTGTTTTTTGATATAATGCAATAAAGCCCAATTATTATTATTATTATTATTATTATGATGTGTCTCTACTACGGCATGAGGATTTTCTTCTGCTCAGATATGTGTATTATGAATATTTGTGACCCCGTTTCTACTAAAGGTAGCTTCGTCCGTAAACAAAATATTTTTGATGAACTGTATATCTCTTTCATGCATTTCGCATATCCACCTACATAGACTAGATCTCAGCTCAAAGTCTTGATGCAGCAGAGATTGTACTTCTTGAATGTGGTAGGGGTAAAGCTGCTGCCTTTTTAGAATCTGGTGTACTTCAGATTTCCCAATGTTTTCAACCTGTCGGACAAGAACTCTGGTACTAATATTTGGTGTCTCCTCGATACTTGTTAAAACACTCTCCTCTTTTTCGGATTAAATTATACGGGGTCGACCGCAGTTCCCTCTACGGTCTTCCCTAAAACTTCCGCTGCGCGTTAGTCGCTGGACCAACTTTGAAAAATACCTTCGTTTTGGATGAATTCGATTAGGGAACTTTTCTGCGTACCGCCTAGCGCTAGAGTTACATTTTCCAATTAAATAAACAAAAATACAATTTTACTAATTATAATCAATCAAATGTCTTTAAATCTTACCCATGATTAAAATCATATCCGTCATTTCCGAAAAACATATAAAATGGTTTCGTCTACGATCCATTTTCGTTGTGTTTACTTATAAAATTACCGATAATTAAAAATATTAACTTTTAAACGTTAAACTACTGTCAAATTGTGACAACTAATTTGACAACAATAAAACACTGTTTAAGTAGGTATCCAAGGTAACACCAGAGTAGCTTGATATTTCAACAGTATAAGATTAGCCAGAGCCGCCGGAGCATCAAACAAGAGCCAATACTTTTCAAAATATCTCAAAAACAAATGATTTGATCGAAATGTTATAAGAGTTAAAAAATAATCAAAAATACAGACTAACCCATAAAAACTTAGTTTAAAAGTCATTGGCGTACGTAATAAAAACTTAGGGGGGTCAATAGGTACTGAACATCCCGTATTTTGGCTATTAAGAAATTGTTTTTTGTGTTGTTTTTTGGAAAGAAGTAGCTCTTTATGCTGAAGCAGCACACTAAATTTAAATTCAATATCTCAATAAATACTAGAATTATTTAAAAATATTGGTTTTAAATTTTCAACTTTGACGCCCTGTATATCGAACATGGAGGGCTAAAATGAAAAATTAAATATTAAAACCCATATTATTTTTACACAAGGAATCTGTGGTTAACGGATTGACCTCCTTTTTCCGGACACCCTGTATAAAGAAAATGTAACTTTTGTAGAATAAAATTTCCTACAATTAAATATCTACCTTTACTTATGTGTCCGGTAAAAAAGTAAGTTGATAAAAAGTGACATTTTATTACCTGTCATCAGAGATAATATGCCAAACTTTTTTCCCGTCACAGAAAAATTTTCTGATAGATACACGGGAAAAAAGTACTAGATTTTAGCTCTCGGTTTTTTGTCTTGAGAACACAACCTCCAGCTAAAATCTAGTAGTTTTTTCCCTTGTATAGTAAATAACTATGTTTAGTTTTCATTTGAGTACCATTGGATAAAAGCTCCCAATAATTTTATTTAGAATTCTTTATAGTGATAAGTGGTATATTATGATCCTATTTATTTATTTATTTCAACATTTTAATGTACCTAGTTGTTTATTTTTTTACATTAAAAAGTTTAAATGTCAGTACTAGCAACCATTTATTTATTTATTGCGTTTTATATCAATATGTGTGTCCTTGAATTGATTTTAAATTTCCACCAAAGCGATAAAACATCAGGATTTCGGTAATACCGTGTCGCTACCGACTGTTTTTATGACAACACAGTTTGTTCAGTGGAAACAAGATTTAATTGCTAAACAAGCACAGTATAAACAACAAACAAATCATTCAAATCAAACAGGAACAAACAAAACGAAACCAAAATATCATTTTTAGTTGCTTCATTGTAAACAAACCCGAATTTGGTTTGGTGAAACTCGTACTATGTACCGAAAACAAGCTCAACATTGTGAAAGGGGAGGAGGGAATACTAGAAAAAGGACTGAGAAACGTGAATCCATGGAGGGTTGAATATGATGTAGAAGTTCCAAGCTAATTCAGAAACAATCAACATTTGGTTTTACATGAAGATCGATATTAACGCAAATATCATTGGTGAAAGTTATCGTGAAATTTTATTGAATATGTTCAGAATGAGGTCCAATGACAGCAGAATTAAACTAACCAAAGCTCGTGTTAATTGGTGTAAGGTAACATGGATATACTCGTAGGAGCTGTAAACCAAGCAACCATCTACTGTATGGGTATTCCAAGATAATGATTGCTTGTTTCTTCGCTTGTACAGGATGCGTCGTCCAGAACAGTTAAACTAAGCTAAATAGTATACAGTAATTTGTTTGCCAATTGGACTTCCTTTTCTTCCCAAATGTGGAAGAAAAACTGCGTGGACAACCATTTTGTTTACCTCAAAAAGCGGTCGCAACATTTCAAACCATGTTTTCGAGGTAAAAGGTGTTTTTTTTGGCATTGAGGTATGAAAATGATTTCAGGTATGTGGCCACCGGGGCTGGAGGTCCAATTTTCACACACTTCTTGCAGTAAGGCAGGCTTTTTCAAGACATAAGGATCAATAATTCCAGAGTTTTTCTGGATGTAATGGTGTTTTGACAATGGCATGTGGATTAACATGGCTCCAAATTCTCTTTGTTCACATAAGCATTTATTCAAAAGTGTGCTTTTCACTGAACAAAATTGACCGATGAAATTGTGGATCAATTGCATTGTTTTCTTCGGTTCATTCACCAAATGAACGACGCGACAGGTGATCGTGTGGCTTCAATTTCTGCTCAAGTTGAATCTTGTAAGCACTTAAACCAAGATCTTCTCGCAACATTTTCCATACAGTGGATAAACATAAGTTTAAGTGTTGAGCACGACGACGGGATGCGTATTATCGATACGTGCAAACGTATTGCGACAACGAGCCATAAATTCTCGAATTAATCGCTCTGAAGGACGACTATGAGCACCATAAACGTAACGTAACGCCCGATGTGTTTATCGCATTGAACCGTCTTTTATGAAATATAATTGAACAATTTGCAACCGTTGCGTTGTTCCGGCGTGAGTCTATTTATGATGGACTGCCAAACTAACCAAACTAACCTCAAACCAACCAAGAATCGCCAAATCGGCTGTCACAGAAAACAGGCCACGTTAAAGTTCTCCGCCTCCAAAAATACCCCTTTTTACAAATTACTTTTAAAGAAAATGTTTTTGGGATGAGGTTCGAATACAAACTATCATGTCTATTTGTCTACTTTTCGGCAAGGTAAATCTCGCCTTCTTCAGGACAGTCTTATTTAAAAATGTTTTTTTTTTTTTATATTATTTGTTATCGGATTTTAAGCAACATTTTTCTGCTGGACAACAAGAATTATAGAGATTGTCCTTTTTTAAATTGTCCTGAAGAAGGCGAGATTTACCTTAGTAGTATAACGTAGACAAAGAAAAAGATGACAAGGAACTATATAAAAAAGTATAGTTCCAAATATGTGATAGTTTGTGTACGAACCTCAGCCCAAATGAATATTTTCTTTAAAATTAGAAAAAACAACGTCCAAGAAATCGAAAAAAGAAAAAAAAAATTACAAATTACAATAAGTGAAAAGAAAAACGATTTGAGAACTAGTTAGAACGTGTGCAAAAGTGTGTGTAAAATATAAAATCGAATTTTTTTGAAAAACAGTAAAGTAGTTTTTTGTTTGTAAAAACGTAAATTCCGGCGTAAAAGAGAAACCGAACTAACAAAGCCAGAGATGTGCCTATATGTTTGTTATAATGATTCCAGAAAAATCTTCACTTGAGAAACCACTGGTTTCATGATAGTGGCGGCCCGTGAGTCCTGAGGGTTGTGAGGCAGTTCAAAGATTTTTATAAAAAAAATGTTGATTACCAATATTATGTATATTATTGGTTTTTTCATGATAAGTAATTTACATTTACATCCAATATGTGCGGCACTTTTGTCGCGAATAGCCAGACTACGAGCTAAATTTTTTATATCAGAATACCCAATTTTAGTCTAAGTATTATTAGATACTGAAAACATGACACAAGGCCAACAAAATAATTTCTTTAACTCCGCGCTCCCAGCTAACCAATCAAACTTTTTGTACCAATCATTATTAAATATTTACTTAAATTTGGAATAGGCCTCGCTAATTCTTGAATGACGTATAATTTATCGTCGTGTCGCTTTGAAAATGACCGCCGATATATTAAAAAATTGATTATATCCACAGAATTTCGCATTTCTAAATCTACGTTTACTTGTACAACTGTCGGCGTTGGTACACTACAGCCTGGACCTAGAACATCCATATTGTCCATACTATTAACCATTCACTACCACTACACTAGCACAATAAAATGCTTCAGTTTAAGAATCTTTACACGAAAAAATACTAAATACCTATTTATTTATTGTATTTATTGCCTGTAACATAGACGATAAGGATTTAAGGATTATTTCAAACCTCTATCAGGAACAAAAGGCCAAAATTAGAATAAAAAAGAAAACATCTGGAAAAATTAATATCGAGAAGGGAGTAAGACAGGGATGTATTCTGTCACCCATACTATTTAACGTTTACTCGGAGGAGATATTTAAAAAAGCTCTGGAAGACACCTCAGATGGCATAATTATAAATGGACAATGTATCAACAACCTGCGATATGCTGATGACACGGTCATTCTGGCAGATAGTGCTGAAGCACTACAACGTCTAATGGAGAGGATAACGGCAGCCAGCGAAGAATTTGGAATGAAACTAAATACACAGAAAACAGAAACGATGATCATCAGCAAACACCAGAACAGAACGGTGAAGATCAAGGTTATAATAACTTACCTTGGAGGCAATCTTGATGAAACTTGGGACCACTCACTAGAGATAAGAACACGTCTAAAAAAAGCACGTACAGTATTTTACAAAATGCAAAAAGTCCTATGTAGTCGCCAGCTGAATCTTTCATTGAGAGCCCGAATACTTAAGTGCTATGTTTTCTCTACTTTACTCTACGGTGTTGAAGCCTGGACAATGACAGAGGCAACACAAAAATGAATCCAAGCATTTGAACTCTGGTGTTACCGAAAAATGCTCAGAATATCCTACATGAGTCATACGATAAACGAGGAAGTCTTGCGGAGAATGAACAAAGAAAGAGAGCTCATGATCCTCATAAAGAAACGAAAAACACAATATTTTGGCCACATCATGAGAAATGAAAAATACGAACTGCTCCAACTTATAATTGAAGGCAAAATCAATAGCAAAAGGGACCAGGAAGAAGACGCAACTCATGGCTTAAAAACCTACGACAATGGACAAATATGACCTCCATAGAACTGTTCAGGACAGCTACAAATAAGATCAGGTGGGCAAATGTAATAGCCAACGTCCTTAAGGATAAGGCACCATAAGAAGAAGATTGCCTGTCCCTAGTGTCCCTTAATTTATTACGATTATTATAAAGAAAAACTAGAAAGAAATAATGATAAATAATAAAATAACTTTTGAATTTCGTTAACAATAAGTCCTCATATAATAAATACTTTGAAAATAATATACGTACATGAGTACATGCCTGCGATGAATGAATATGCAATTTATAGTTATACAATAGATTATCAAATCAACTCACATAAATTAGTAAACATACATTTTTAAATTAAAAAAAAAAACTTTGTACAACCCATATGTGAGCAGTTAACTGTTAGCTGATCAGTTTCTGTTTAAGAAAAAAATCGGAGACTAATATTAGTAGATAACATTAATTAAAAGTGGCAACTCGGGACGACAGGCAGCGTCTCGCGTATAAAATTATTTAATTACGGCCAGTGTGGATGTTTTCATTTTTATTAGTAAAAAAATGTTAATTGGTTAAAAAGTTAGTGAGGCACTGTCTCACTTGCCTCATAGGACTAGCCGCCCCTGTTTCATGAACATTTTTTTTTAATGTAAATCAACTGATACAGTATAAAATATTTATCTATACTTACTGGAAGTTTGATTTTGTTTCGATACAGAAAAAAAAAACTTACATTATTATTTGTATGAATATATATAAAAAAAAGAAGCATAAATGACTAATTAAAAAAATGGAAAAGCAGCATCAAACTATCGATAGACTACCTCATCTTTATCCAAGCCCAACTATAGAAAAACAAAAAAATATAAAACAAAAATCATCATTTTTTTTTTCATTTTATTTTGATAATTCCCTCTATCAGTTCAAACATTAATGACTGAGTTTGGAAAATATAAAATGCCCGCACGCACGCACGCAAATGTGAGAATCAATGTATTTTCCAAATAAACAAATGAAACAACCTTGGAATCACATGTTTGAATCACACTCTTTGAAGGGGTCGGGTCGCCCAGTTTTATCCAGCAAAATGTCGAATTTAAATTGAATATACAGGGTATATTCTATATATATATATATATTCATTTTTTATTGACTATTTTTACAAATCATGGGTTGTTCCCAGCGTTTTTTCAGAATATTATAATAAATTTTGAAAAAACACTCGTTGATAAATTTATAAAAGGAATTTGTGTACGTAAATATAATGAAAGGAACAATAATTTTGTGGCAAAGCGGACAAAATTGCTATGGTTTTGCTTACACAAGAGATTCTGTTTAATTCAATAGAACCAGACCAATGCACGGGTCGACAGATATTGACGAATTATTAAAATTAAAATAGAAAGACAAATAAAATAAATGTCGTACTAAAAAGTAGTCCATTATCAGTGATTTTCTAATAGGGATGATATGATTTTAAAGCGACGTTGCGGCTATTTGTAATATGTCATGATCTGTCATTTGTTTGTCATTGTATTCAGTAGTATTTACAATTTCATCGTGGAGAAATATACGCAAGAACAACATTTACAAATTACTCAGTTTTATTATCAAAATAATCATTCTCCAATTGCAACTTTTCGTGCGCTTTTGCCATTTTATGGTCGTAATAATCGTGTGCTCGCTATTCGTCGAATTGTTGAAAATTTTGAGCGTACATTTTTTTTACATAATGTTCAAGTGCCAATAAGACAAAGAACCGCCCGAAATAATGCAAATATTGCTGCCGTTCAGGCTTGTGTTGCTGAAGACCGCAATTTGGCCATTCCAAGACGTTCTCAAGAATTGGGACTGTCTCAAAGCACAACCTGGCGGATTTTGAGAAAGGATTTGGGTTCGCATCCGTATAAAATTGTTCTCACTCAAGAACTGAAGCCATTGGACTACCGTAAACGTCGTGAATTTGCCTTGGAACAACTTGAAAACGATAACGATTTTTTTCAAAAAATCATCCTCTCCGATGAGGCACACTTTCATCTGAGTGGTGCGGTAAATAAAGAACACTGATTCTGGTGCGAAGAAAATCCACAAATTATTCATGAAAAACCATTACATTCACTTAAATTGACAGTTTGATGTGGTTTTTGGTCTGGTGGAATCATCGGTCCGTACTTCTTACTGTAAATGGAGAGCGATGTAGATCGATGATAACCAACTTTTTATGGCCGATTTTGGAAGAAGTTGATCTTGACAACATTAGGTTCTAACAAGACGGGGCTACGTGCCACACAGCAAATGCAATAATTGAATTATTGCGAGAAAAGTTTGGAGATTCGATTATTTCAAACAATTGTGATATTGAATGGCCTTCAAAAAGTTGTGATTCAACACCATTAGACTATTTCTGGTGGGGTTATTTGAACTCATTAGTCTTTCGAAACAAACCAGACTCTCTTCCAGCTTTACAAGTCAATATTGAACGTGCCATTCATGACATACGACTTGATTTAGTGGAAAAAGTGCTCGAAAATTGGGTTCATCGAATTCGTTCTTGCAGAAGAAGTCGTGGAGACCATTTGAATGACTTTTTATTTAGAACTTAATTGTATCGATTGTACTTCATATTCAATAAAAAACTTTTGATTTTCGTTAACAATAAGTGCGTTTTTTTTTTAAAGAAATCATAATTGGGAGGTCGAAATGACTGCTTAGTAGTTAATATTATTATTCTTATTTGACAGTTTTCTTAATTTGCCACGCTACTGCGAACCTTTTGGAATTTGGGTGCGCAGCAGCAAGCAAAAACAAAAATTCACGGGTGGCAAGACTAAAAGAAAATTTAACTCCTGATCCTTCCTAAATCAAAGATGGCATTATCTCTTTATATCATCATCGATCCTTTTACTTATTGGCCTAGCTCAATCAGAGATTGGGAGTGGAACAAAACTGCCTGCATTGGATGATCAAATTCATATCCAGGCACTATGTAAACAGTGGTCAACCGCAAGAAGGTACGCTCAATCAATTTTACAACCATGTTTCCCCCTGAATGAACTGTTCGTGTTATTAAACGATTCTTTTTTTAGGTGCCAACTTGTTGGCTCAATGATCATCCCCAAAGTTGTGACGCTCAGAGCTTGTTTGGTTCCGTTGTGCGACAGCGTTTGGTATTGCGTGTCATCGCATTTATCTGGATGCTTTTTAAATACAGTTATTAAGTAGTACAATAGTAGCGAAATTATTCATTCATGATTACTGTAAGGTATGTTACGATTTTATAAATAAATATCCCTCATATGCATTGAAGATCTCTCATTCCGCCAGTTTAAACCGTTATATTCTGTGGAAAGCCTTTAGCCCGTAACAAATTTTACATAAATTTTCACGAAGTGACCCTAATAATTACAATACTCTAAGTTTCTCTGCACATTGCGATGTGGCTTTTTGTAGATGCGACTATTATGGTACTCCAACGAGCTCATAATAAGAGCGAAACCCATGCCTCGGTCTGATTTGTACTGAATTAGACTGAGTTACTGCTAAATTGAAATTGGAATTGAATCCATTGTGTAGGTAAAACCAGCAATTTTGTTCGTTATGCCGCATAATTATTTTTCCCATAATTTTAATGTCCATAAATGAATGTTTTTTAATACAAACAACATTTTTGTGGAACTTTCCATATAAAAGGCAGTTTAAATGTGAGACGAAGCTAGACAAAAAATAAATTATAATTTATAAAAATATTACATGAAAAAAATGACACACAGTGTATATTTCTAGATCGTGTTTGAACTAAGTGATTTGTATTTTTTTTAGATGTTTGGATATCTTAAAAATTCAACAGGAAGACGAGTCAATCCTCCTTTATTTCGTGGATGATAGTCTTTTGTCCCTATTGTGTCTGTAGGTATTCTTCCACGATAGCGCCCAAACGCTTAAACCAATTGACTTAAATTTTGGCATATGAATTTGGGACAGTACTAGGATGAAACTATTAGATTTTGGTTGAAATCGCTTGAGCCCTGTGATAGGGGTGGACACAACCACTAAATTTTCATATATCAGTAGGGGTCGAGTCATATATCATTTTAAAGCATTTTTTATCTGCTTTACTTTTGATAGATGCCCCCATAATTCTCGAGAAAATTGCGTTTAAAACTTTACCAGTTAGGTAGTTGGAACTTATAACTCGTATTAGAATATAATAAAGTTATTTGATAAAGCGTTTTTGGTGTCATTGATAGAGCGTTTGCCTCCTACGCGGAAGGTTCTGGGTTCAAATCCCAGCTCTGGCAATTTGTCAACCAGACTTTTTCAGTGTTTTTTTTCTCTTTGTTTCAAAATTCTCATGTAGTTTCTTAATGAAACTGAACCTTCTTATGATAGGTCAGAAAAATTGTCAGGTTCGTCTAGCCCTGCTTTAAAATCCTTTGAAAGCTAATCATAATCATAATCATAATCATAATCATAATCATAATCATAATCATAATCATAATCATAATCATAATCATAATCATAATCATAATCATAATCATAATCATAATCATAATCATAATCATAATCATAATCATAATCATAATCATAATCATAATCATAATCATAATCATAATCATAATCATAATCATAATCATAATCATAATCATAATCATAATCATAATCATAATCATAATCATAATCATAATCATAATCATAATCATAATCATAATCATAATCATAATCATAATCATAATCATAATCATAATCATAATCATAATCATAATCATAATCATAATCATAATCATAATCATAATCATAATCATAATCATAATCATAATCATAATCATAATCATAATCATAATCATAATCATAATCATAATCATAATCATAATCATAATCATAATCATAATCATAATCATAATCATAATCATAATCATAATCATAATCATAATCATAATCATAATCATAATCATAATCATAATCATAATCATAATCATAATCATAATCATAATCATAATCATAATCATAATCATAATCATAATCATAATCATAATCATAATCATAATCATAATCATAATCATAATCATAATCATAATCATAATCATAATCATAATCATAATCATAATCATAATCATAATCATAATCATAATCATAATCATAATCATAATCATAATCATAATCATAATCATAATCATAATCATAATCATAATCATAATCATAATCATAATCATAATCATAATCATAATCATAATCATAATCATAATCATAATCATAATCTACCATCCCACTTTGTTTCAATTTATCAGGTTTTCTTGGGTATTGGGACTAAATGAAACTCAGTAATTCTGATTTTAAATTCTATTGCAACGTTTTGTGCAATATGGGCACATCATCAGGCTAAAAAACATAAAACCTCAATAAACTAAAAGTTGTATCAATAAAAATAAACATTCAACAAAACGACGATGACATAACATTTTAAAAAATTAGATTACAGTCTAATATACCTCCATAGAAAATCTGGTCAAATTCCCTAAAAATATTTTTAACATTGTGTGCGAACCTATAACAGCTAAATAAAATAGAATATATTTCAATAGAATTCAGAATTACTGAGTTTCATTTAGTCCCAATACCCAAGCAAACTTGACAAATTATTAGACTTATTTCTTAAATTGATTTAGATTACTAGAATCTAAACTTTTACTTTTGCTGAATAAAACTGGGTCACCTTGTACGGAAAATTAGGTTTCCTAAGAGTTGAGTCAGTCGTCGAGTGATAAAGAATTGAAGGTAAATATCAAATGATTCTAATACAAAAATTTAAATTAATATAACATTCAATAACACAGATAGTCAAATAGATTGTTTTGGATTTGTCAAAAATGCAAATATTGAACAGGAAACATTTAGTAACAAAAATATTCATAGCAAAAATGATAACAACACAAAGTTAGTTCTTAGAAAAATAAAATATTAATAATAATAAAATATTAGATAGGGAGCAGTCGATTTATAACACTTACATAAGAGAAGAATTCGTCATAACTCTAACATATATTATGCCCTCGTATATACTGTATACATCATACTGCACATCAAATGGAGCAAATAAATATTTCAAAATAGAGAAGTTTTGAACCAGATCATTTTGTTTATTTTTTTTATAATTTTACATTTTCATTTGTGGCGAAAAGATTTCTAGAAAAAAAAATTAAAAATCAAGTAGAGTATCACGGAGAACTGAATAAATTTGCATGGTTTACAAAGCAAAGCCCTTGTTATTTTTATTTAATAACCACCACAAAATTCAACGTAGCGTTAAATTCAAACTCATTAAGAAACATCTTATACGCGTATACAGTGTGTGTGTATACGAGTATAAAATGATGTACAGGGTGTATTTTACTCAATAGCTATCTCCGTTAATTTCAATCACACAGTGGAGTTTACATTAGCAAAGATGTAGCGTTTTTTCTGAATCGTCAGATTATAGTGCCAGAAATGACGTATGTCAATCCATTGTCACAATGTTGACATATGATTAGTTATTTTAAATGGAACATCCTGTGTTTCGTTTTCCTAATCGGTAGAGTTTTTTATTCTGAATTCAAATATATACGAGGTCTGTTCAAAAGGTTCCCGGAATTTTTGAATTGCGCGCGTCTGGAGAGTCCGGTGGTCAAAATTTTTTTTTTATTGTGTTGGTACACATGTCCCTAATGTATGGTGAAATTTTCAGCTGTATTCATTGTTTACATTCTGTCTTGTAGCGGCTGGTGTAGACGTGTTTTTTTGAGCTCGGCGATTTTTGTTAGTTTAAACAATGGAAGAATTGAAGAGTCAAAGAATTTGTATTAAATTTTGCGTGAAAAATGAAATAAAGTGTAACCAAGTGTGCGAAATGTTACAGAGAGCCTACGGTGACTCTGCTATGAAAAAAACAAGTGTTTACGAGTGGTATAAGCGTTTCCAAGATGGCCGCGAAGACGTTGAAGACGACGAACGCTCCGGTCGACCCAGCACGTCAATAATCGATGAAAATGTGGGAAAAGTGGAAAAAATGATTATGGATGATCGCCGAATCACAATTAGAGAAGTTGCTGATGAAGTTGGCATATCAGTTGGCTCATGCCATCATATTTTTTCAAAGGTTTTGGGCATGAAACGAGTGGCAGCAAAATTCGTTCCAAAACTGCTGAATTTTGATCAAAAAAAAAACGCATTACCATCGCTCAGGAGCTGTTAAACGACGTCAACGACGATCCAAATTTACTTGAAAGGGTCATAACTGGTGATGAAACATGGGTGTACGGTTATGATGTCGAAACAAAAGCACAATCGTCTACGTGGAAGCACTCAACGTCACCAAGAGTGAAAAAAGCACGTCAAGTTCGATCAAATGTCAAGGTTTTGCTTACTGTTTTCTTCGATTATAATGGCATAATGCATAAAGAATTCTTGCCAAAAGGTCAAACCGTCAATAAGGAGTATTACCTTGAAGTAATGCGACGTTTGCGTGAAGCAATTCGAAAAAAACGCCCCGATTTATGGAAAAACAATTCATGGGTTTTGCACCACGATAACGCACCTGCTCATTCATCGTTGCTTATTCGTCATTTTTTGGCTAAAAACAAGACTTTAATCATGCCCCAACCTCCTTATTCACCAGATATCGCTCCGTGTGATTTTTTCCTGTTCCCAAAGTTGAAGAGACCCATGAAAGGACAGCGTTTTTCATCGATTGAAGAGATAAAGGCAGAATCGCTGAGAGTGCTACAGAGCATTACAAAAAGTGACTATCAAGGGTGTTTCGAAGACTGGAAAAAACGCTGGCATAAGTGTATTATATCTAGGGGGGATTACTTTGAATGTAGACGAATAAATAAATATTTTTTTAGAAAAATGAGAATTCCGGGTACTTTTTGAACAGACCTCGTATGCTTTATTGAGGTTATGTTTAGAACTTTTACAGAAATATGCATTTTTCGTGGCTGTGGCCGGCTATCTATGACAGTGCTGATTTGTTTTTATCAAAGTTGCTGTTAGAGAATTTAACGTTTTTCACCACCATAAATAAGATATATGAATGGAGTTCCCACAATTGTCAATAATACGGAAGCTTCTTTAAACTAATATCATCGTCTAGCAGGAACTATAAACACCTAAAAATGATATACCAGAACGTAAGAGAAAATAAGTGAATTTTATAGCAATGTGGTTGAGGGGGAACATCATATCGTGGCAGTTACGGAAACTTCGCTTCAGCCTCATGTGAACAACTCGGAACTGCTCGGAACCAACTATGTTGTTTACCGTAAAGATAGAAATTTAACAGCACTCGACGTGAGAAGGGGGGCAGGCGTGCTATTGGCGATCATATCGGATGTCACGTCACAACCTATTATCTTCCCTAATGAAATTAGTTTGCTTGCCTCTATTGATGTAGTCGGATGTAGGATATTAATAAAAAACTTTAAATGTTACGTGCTTTGTGTTTATGTTCAGCTGGGGGCTAATATGTCGGTATATATGTTCAGCTATGTGAATTTTTTGAATCATTGACGTTTTTGTTTGGGTGTAATTTAATTATATTGGGTGATTCTACTAATACGAATAGTCACTTATCAACTGTACGTGATACTATGCATTTATTTAACTTGAATCAATGTAATCAAATTGTTAATTTTCAGAATAACATTCTAGACTTAGTATTATCATCAATAAGATGCGATGTTGTTCATTGTGTTCCGCCGCTGGTGAGAGAGGATGTACCTATATCATCCAGCTCTGCACATATTCTTTGACACTGCAAGTGACTCGGCGAGTACCAACTTTGGAACCAATCCACTGGCTAAACGGTACAATTTACGAAAAGCTAATTTTATTCAGTTATATGACAATATTTTCAGTCAAGATTGGTCCTTTATCAATGAAGTAGTAGTATGGTGAAATCAATCGTGGTCGTAGGTCACTCCAAGACAAATTTCGGGAAGGTTGTCCAAAATCAGTTGTTTTTCCGAAAACCATTGATGCTGTGCGCGAACTGATATTGCAAGATCGTCATGTGACCTATCAAGAGATTGAGACAACCTTAGGCATTAGTGGGACCAGCATACATTCAATATTGCATAAACATTTGACTATCAAAAAAATTTGTTCGCGTTGGATCCCACACAATTTGTCAATCGCTCAAAAAAAGGCTTAATACTTAATACCAACTTTTTACACTATAAAACTAATAGCTCTTTCTGGGGGTTTGGGTGCAAAACATCATAAATATATACAAAAACCAACGTAAATGAAGAGAGCGAGGGGTTTGTGACTTGTTCAATCTCACATCTATCTAAATCTAACAAAGCAAAAAGCCAATGACTTGTCTTTACAAAGATTAGTAGAAAAAACAAACCCAGTAATATTGATGACGATGTCATCCAGATATTGAGCAATTGTAAAGTCATACAAAAACAAATACGTTAAAATTTATAAAAATACTTTGTTCGGGAGTTTTCCGAACAGTTGCCATGGATATGAAAAATTGTGTTGTTCAGTTTGACAGTGACACTTTATTTTTTCAATATTAGATATTTTATTAAGTTAAAATGATCTATTCTAAGGAAAATGTGTCAGTTTTTATAAAAAGTAATTAAAATCTAAAGTTTCTATGGACCGCCCTCAAAATAATTCAACAAATTCAAATAAAAATAGAACAAGAAATGAATATTCTTCATAACAAACCAGAACCCTGGATAATTTAATCGAAATATACAAATAGGTGGTCAAAATTTGTGAACGAATTGTAATTGTAATTCTTCGAAAAGTCCTTATTTACAAAGATACAGGGTGTTAAAGATGACTGCCTGAGGACGACTGAATGCTTTTTTATGTAGAGAACTTTATTTTATCATATTTTTGACACAAGTGCGAATAAAAGTCACAAGAAAAAAAAGTGAGGTTATAATTAAGGCAAGGGTCCCCCCCGTTTACCCGCCTATGGTCATCCTTTTTTATTCAATTTCATGGCAGTTTACGACATTTAACTAGGTGAATAAATATTATGCTACATTTGATTAATTCATGTTTACTCGTTTCGAAAATATTTCACAAAAATCGTCCTCAGGCAGTAATTTTTAACACCCTATATCTTTGTAAATAAGGACTTTTGGAAAAATTACAATTTAGGTTTTTTTCATGATTAGACGTCCCCCATTCGCTCACAAATTTTGACCACCTATTTTAGAAACACCTTGTATATTATGTATAAATCGGGATCATTTTGAACAGTTTTCTTTAGTTGCTATTTATTTTATTTTTATTTTTAGTTATTTATTTAGTTGTTTTCATATCTTTGATAAAAACAAATCAGCACTGTCATATATTAGACTGCCACAGCTGCGAAAAATGCATATTTTTCGAAAACTACACACATAACCTCAATAAAGCATATAAATTTGAATTCAGAATAAAAAGCTCTACCGATTAAGATTTAAAATAAATATGTAAAAATTTTGACACCACATTCCTGGCACCATAATCTGATGATTCAGAAAAAACGCTACATCTTTGCTAATTTAAACTATATACTGTGTGATTAAAATTAACGGAGATAGGTATTGAGCTTTTTACTCAATAGTAAAATACACCCTGTACATAAGTTTATACTCGTATACACACTGTATACGAGTATAAGATGTTTCTTAATGAGTTTGAATTTAATGCTACGTTGAATTTTGTCGTGGCGATTACGAAAACAAAATACAGGGTGTTCCATTTAAAATAACTAATCATATGTCAAAATTTTGACAATGGATTGACATACATCATTTCTGGCCCCATAATCTGACGATTCAGAAAAGATCCTAGAAGTTTGCTAATTTAAACTATACCTATTCAATCAATCAATCAATCAATATTTTATTGTTTATAAAAATACATTGTTTTTATAACAATTGAGTTCTTAAGTATCTAAATTTAAACTTAAGTTAATTTATCAATTTCGGTACAAAATATACAAAGAAAAAAAAAAATCAAACAAAAGGAAAACCAAATATTTTAGCAACTCAGTACTTCACTAAAAGGAGTCACGCATTTAATGTCTTACATTACTGATTCACAAGAAATGCGCGTAATCTTAATACATTCCTAATAAATGTACATATTTTCTTAACTAAAGCAGGTGATTGTTCACTGTTAAGATCAGTCACAAAGTTACTGGGATTAGTCCAGCTCGGTGGCAATAGGTGCCTGTACAGAGGACAGAGAAAAAACAAATGGTAAAACGTTTCTTTTTGACTCAAGTTACAAACCGTGCAATACTGGTCCTGGTCGATAGTATAGGAAACTCCACCACATGAAAATTTTATTACGAATTTAGAACTTGTTCTAAGTTGTGCAAGTAGGCGAATCATCCAAAAAGGCATACTTAAATTCAAATAACTAGGACCATCTGGGGCCACTCGAAAGGTACTGTAAAAAAGAGTATACTTTGCCTTGATGATGAATTCAGAATCTCGAGTTAAATAGTGTTCTTTCACTATAGATAATATTCTATTTTTATTCTTCCTTAAAGCTATTGGGTCTGTTGACCATAAGTGATCGGCACCTACTTCCTGAAACCAATTAAATATATGGAAGGCCCAATTATATTTCCTCTGCGTACCCGGACCAAATAGAGCAATTTGTCTTTTAAGACATATTTTGGGTAACCTCGAGTCCTCCATCAACAGAAGCTTAATAAGGAAGTTCAAAGTTAATTTAAATATGAAATATCCCAAATGAATAGAACCAGTTTCGGCTCTTATAAGTGCGGATGCTGTATTTCTGGGAAGATGTAAAAGATATTTAAAAAATGTTGTCTGTATTTTTTCTATAATATCCAAATACCCTGGGGCCCAGACAGGAAGACCACCCGCGAAAATGCTTAATATAGTACTGTCAAACAGCTTTTTGTGACATGTTATTGCAGAAACTTTAGCCCTTGCTGTCATACTCAAAGCAGTGCCAGTCGCTCGATTTGCCCGTAAAACAGACACTTCAGCCATATTTCTAAAGCATGCCGATGACGCAAAAGTAACACCCAAATAACTGTAGTTTTTCACTACCTCAAGGGGCATGTCATTGATTGTAAACATAGGCGCGTTCGAAGGTAACCTGCCAGGACGATTAAAGTAGATTATCTTGGACTTTTCAACATTTACTCTGAGAAAATTGTCTTTTGCATATGCGTTCAATGTTATTAGCTTTCTTCGCAGATCAATCTCAGAAGCAGCCAACAAAACCAAGTCGTCCGCGTACAACAACAAAGACACATCTGTTACACTGTCAACACTAATTCCCTTAAGCCCTTGATCTAAAAATCTCTGTTCTATGTCTGAAATATACAGGCTAAAAAGTGATGGACTAAGTGGTTCCCCCTGCAGAACACCAGCGCTTACTCTATATGATCTTGTTAATCCGTCTAAACCTCGGATCTGAGTACTAGCACTGCTGTACAATCGCTGTAGTAAAGCTATGAAGTTTGAACTTAGACCCAACTTGTACAATTTGGACCACAATTTGCAATGCGCAATAGAATCAAAGGCACGTTGAAAATCTATGAAAGCCGCGTACACTGTCCCACCTTTAAGCCTCAGATGATTCTGGATGGTCAAGTGCAGCACAAACACATTGTCCGTAATGCCTCTATTTCTCCTAAACCCAGACTGGCATTCAGGTATAACCTTATTATGGTCCAACCAAGGTATGAGCCTGTTAAGTAAAATTTGTGACAATATCTTAAGACAACAATTAACAAGCGCAATGGGTCTATAATTACTGGGATTGTCAGTGCGGCCCTTTTTAAAAATCATAGTAAATATTGTTTCATGCCATTTAACCGGAAGTTGGTTCGTTTTAATTACGTTCGTGAAGAGCGCACATAAATACAACAACCAATTCTGCGGAAGATTCTTAAAAAACTCATATGAAATTCCGTCTGTGCCTGCTGCCTTTTTGTTTTTGCAATTTCTGAGGACATACACTAATTCAGCCAGGTCCACATCTGCGTCCAGAATTGGGTCTGAGTTACCAAAATAACATAAATGTTGGTGCTCAAGTCCGTTGTATACATTATTAAAAAAATGTTCCCAACTGGACACAGTTAAATTGTGGGTGGGTGTGATGCCCTTCAATCTATTGACCGTAGCCCAAAATGTTTTCTGGTCTCTAATGTTTGTAAGCGATTCCGAGATCGACCTGCAATAATTTTGTTTTTTAGTTCTAATAAAACCTTTATACTCTTTCCTAATTTCAAGGTACCCCAACCTATCCTCATTTGAAAAGCCAGATGACTTCAGTTTTTTTAATGATTTTTTTACAGCCATCTTTAGCTCCCGACAAGTGATGTCAAACCAAGGTTTGTTGACGTGGAAAGTCGCGTTTTGTCTCCTCAGAGGTGAAGAAACCATACTGCACGAGCTGGCTGCATCAAACACCGCTTGACAAAAATTTTCATAGCACTGGTTAACATCGAGTAAAAATACAGAGTGTCTCGAAAAGTGCATTCTTTGAAAATATGTTATACTATTTTCCTCCTTCCACTTTAGGGAACATGTCGACTGCATGGACGGCTCCCTGTATACACCAATGTTCATGTTATCTGGAACGGTTATAGTTAAAGCAACTGGAAAATGTGAAGATAGAAAGATATCATTTAGTATACGCAGATCGTCAATACAAAAAATCCCATAATTATTTGAAAGGAAAAAGTCGATCACACTACTACCCTGTGGACCGCAAAAGGTGTACCGAGCTGGACAATCGCTTAGAGTTCTACCGTTAAGAATAATCAAATCATAAGTCGAAATTAAATCGACGAATGCACGACCCCGCGAGTTCAACTGACAGTCCAGTGACCTCCGTGGGTGCATCAACTTTGAGCCCTCCAATGCCTCCTCATTTAGAACGTCAATATCAGAAATCCTGGCATTAAAATCTCCGCATATATAAATAGCACAATCAGAATTTATTTCTATTACATTATTCATGGACATACTAAACAAATCGAACAAAACATGCATATCTAAACTAGGCTTAAAGTATACAACACCTAATACAAAACAGTATGATTTACAATTAATTTTAAGAAATAACCACCAATCAGAGCTCTCGATTACGTTGAATTCATAACTGTTTCTGATAACCACAGCTAAACCTCCACTTGCGCGCCCCCTTGTGGCATCTTTAGTTGCACTAACACTATAAATACTGAATTTGTCAGCCATCTGTGGGGGGCATACTAAAGAGCCTACGTGCCACGTCTCCATCAAACATAAAATATCAAACTCACCATAGTCTTCGCAAAAATCAGATAAATTACAAATACCATCCATGTTCCACGAGACTATATTTAGTTGCTATTGCGGTTGAGGAATATTGGGTCCATTAGGATTGCTTCTCGAATGCGCCGAGTTGGATTTTGGCAGCTTATTATTGCTCGACGAAGCTTCGGGGGAGAAAGCTTCAGCACGTTGTCTTTTGTTTGAAGCTTTCGTAGATACAATTTGTGGCATACCCTTTATATATTTAATAGTGATATCTTCCTCGCCTCTAGACTTTCGAATTTGGAGCTCCTGTCGCAGAAGAGACATATTGTTCGATTGGAGTGGCGTCGAATCAGAGCGAATACTTACATTTTTATATAACAACGACGTTCTAAGGTTCTTTTTGAATTTTAAGATCTTGTAAGCGTCATCGGTAGAGGCCAATTTAACCTTTAACAAGCGAGAGAAATTATCCCGCTTTTGGCCCAATCGGAACAAACCCACTATCGAAACTGACTCGTTATGCAACAATTCGCGGAACAGTTGGTTAACCACCTCATCATCTTTGTCAGATTCAGCTAGATTACCGATAATGACATTTGCACGTCGTTTCTCCCGCTCATTAATCTCGGTAATAACATTGTCGACACTTGGGTGACGGTCTCCTACTTGCTCTAGTTCGGAAATTTTTTGCTTCAATAATACGTTTTCACTCTGTAACACTTCAATGTTTTGTTCACACTTTGCGAGGCTTTGACCCTGAGTGTAAACTAAGGCGGTCAAGTTCTCGATTTTCCCGTCACATGAAGCAATTGATGAAGTAAGCGCTTGTAATTGGGTCATAATTGCTTGGAAGTGATAAACGTTCAGCGCATTGGCAGTTGTTGAAGAGCCGCTCTCACACTTAAAACAAACGCATGCAGTTTGTCCCGTCCCCTCGTCGGCTGCAGCTCGAGCGCAGGTACTATGGCATCGTGAAAAACATACTGAACACACGGCAGGTATCTCCGTCGCAGGTAATTTGAGAGTACACACAGCACAAGGTGGGGATGTCACCTTAGATATCTCCTCACTCCCCCGCGACATTTTAATATATTTGATATTTAATAAATTTGAGATTGTTTATATATTTATAAAACGTTCTGTAACAGCAAAAATCAAATACCTGGACAGTAAAAGTACCTGAGCATTAAATGCCACTGCAGATCTCTCACTGAAATCCATCAGATTTCCACAACAACATTGCTCGCATTAAAATATATCACAATAACAATTCTTGTACCACAGCACGAATACGAAACGCACAGTTCAACCGACCAAACTATACCTATTGTGTGATCAAAATTATCGCAAATAGCTATTGAGTAAAATATACGTGATCACCCTGTAAAAAGGGATATCGGAAACCGTTGGAGATACAAAGTCGGTTAAATGGAAGAAGCCAAAAAATACTTCAGGTTAATTTTGTGGTAAATCGATACCGTTACGTAGATACAGGGTGATAAACAAAAATGCGCATTGCCAAAAAACCATATGTTTCTTATTCTAGAAGCTGAGTTTATCAAATTTGTAGAATATGGGTAAGAGGATGTTTCCAAAATAATACCAAAAAAAGTTCTGGTTCCATTAAGTTGCGCACGGTCGATATCAACTTTCACTTCTTACGGGTGCTGTATTGAATTTGTATTGAATTTGTGCATTTTTAAAATTCCCAAGACAAATAACGCTTTTCAACCATAAAATATCTGGAATAGGATTAAAAGTCGATCCTCCATGAAATAAAAAAAAAAACATAAAATATCTTTTACCAAAACAAATAATTAAAAATAAGAAATTTAAAAGTTCACGGTAGTGGGCTTTAATCACTAATTAAATGATATGTTTTCAAGCTGTACGATCAAATTTTGTTTAGAGAAATTTAAATAAAGTTGCTGATTGAAATTGAAATAGTGTGGGAGTTTTCTGAATCCCAAAAGTGGTTGAAAGCTCTACGGCATTTATGTATAATGGATTTTTATTGTTATATGATCGACTGCTTCCTTGAAATATTTTTAAACAAAAATAATAAAAACAAAACACTTAATAACTAAAATATAATAAATAAAAAGATAATTATAGTTAAATATATTTATAATAATAAAAAAATAAACGTAAATAATAATAATAAAAAAGTAATTAGTAACTGAAAAATTACTAAATTACGTATTAACATCAACAAACCAACAATAAGTTACACTAACAATTATTACTTAAAAGTAGTTGACTAAAGAGTAAAGAGTTATTCCCATATTTCTATAATATTAACTGTGTAAATAACTTAATCATTATTTTATTAAAAGAACTACATAAAATGATAATCTTACAGGAACTGAACATTTCAGAAATTTCGAAATCATCAAAGTATCTCCTTCAAAACTCTCCAAAACAGGACATCTATCGGGCTGCTATGTCTTCAATATTGAGCACCGGAAAACAGCTTCACGAAAACGCAGATTTCTAAGCCAAATGCAAAAGTTTGCAAAGCTGCTGGATCAGTTAAAAGCAGAGTACCCTACTGTTTCAACTGATACTCCAGCAATAACAATGATCCCGTTTCAGATTGATTAGAAATAACTCTTTCCTCTTACATCAACAAATTAGATAGTTAGTAAATATGATAAGTAAGTACCTCTGGAGACATTTTAGGCACAAATGAAATACTCACCTCGTCAGTATCAGCACCAAAAAACAACAAATCGAACGGTACTGCCGCTACAAGATCGATGAGAAACCAGCCTTTGAGATAATGGACGGCTATTCGTACTGGATCTGACACAATTTCATCGTTACCACTGACATATGTGGTACGGAAATTTATCAGAATGTCTATTATGAATGTCACATCAACTGCAAAATAGAACAAAAATTATTTGTGGCATACAGACGAATCAATATTGTTTGATATAGTTTCTATATGCAACGTTTCGAGTTCTTATAGGAAATTTTTCAGGCTTATACCGGGTCGGGCAGTACATTCGCCTCGGTCTCTCATAGCCTAACAAAATTAAAATTGCAAATTTTGTTTACGTGGGTGTATGTAGGTCTACCAAGAGCATTTAACAAGAATGTTTTTAAATATACCGGGTGGCCCAGAAAAGTGTGCCATATCAAAGTAATATTTTTTTAAATAGAACACCCAGCATTTTTGGATTTTTTGAAGACTTTGGATAAAATAAAGTAAATTACAATAAAAATAAATACATCGTCTCCACTAATAAAAATGTATTAAGATTCCTTTATAAAAGGGGACATGTTTCGGAGCTCCGCTCCATAATCAGCCTTAAATTTAAATCTCAAGTATTAAACATTGTAAAAAACAAACATATGGGCATGTCCCTTGACAGACTCATAAAGATTTAAATTTAAGGCTAATGATGGAGCGGAGCTCCGAAACATGTACCCTTTTATAAAGGAATCTTAATACATTTGTATTAGTGGAGACGATGTATTTATTTTTATATTACACTCCACTGCATCCAATGGATTACTTCTTTAATTTAAATAAAGTAAAGTTATTGTTATGACCCGTTTCGCCAATTTTTGCGTTTTTTGCAAAAAATAGGGTCATTTTGAAAAACATTCTGTGCGTTTATTTTTTTAACTAAACCGTTTAAAATTTTAAAATGGCAAGTGGATAGGACATACATTAGGTCGGTGTATAGCCCAATTGTAAATATTGTATAGGGTGGTCACAATTTTTTATTGTTCTTATCAATCATATTTATTTAAATAAATTTTTTATTTTAAATAGCACACCCTATATTTCATAGCACCTGTCGATACTAATAAAATTTAACTGGGTTTTGCAGATCAAGCACTTTTATAACATCTGTGGTGGTACTCATTTATGGGAATCTGCCAATAATGATTTGATTCTTAACATGTATAGCGATTTTTTAAAACAACATGACATTAATAGATTGGCGGTATCAACTTTTCCTTATTTGTCTAACTTCTTTTCATACAATGTTCTGTCTTCTTATTTATCTTTCAAATTCCCAATATATACAACAAGACTTATTGCACAAATTAGAACTTGTGGTCGGGATTATCTACGGTTGACTTATAATGGTATAGCCTACTCGATCAAAATGAACGAGTTGTGTACAATTTGTAATCAGCACAGGCCGGAGACAGTTGAGCATCTTTTATTTGAGTGTCACTTGTATGCACATTTAAGAGCACACTTTTTGTCAGATGTGGCAACTTTTACTGATCTGATCTCTGCCTTGGCATCGGAATCACTTGCTTGCCTGTCCAGGATAGCGAAATTTTTGGTGGCCATATTAAAGTTGAGATCGTTCTTACTAAATGAAAAGTAGATTTTTAATTTGATTTGAAATTTTAACATTTTCAGTAACATATTCATAATTCTTAACAATTAACAACAAAAAAAGACCCATTTACTATAGCTACAAAAAATGCTCAAAATGTTGGCCGTTATTTTCAATACACAGATGAATTCTTTTTCAAATGACTGTCTGACATTTGCTAAATAATTGTGGTGCAATTGTATCAAAAGCAGTTTTAATTCGCTGTTTCATATCATCCCGTGTTGTTGTTGGCGTATCATAAACAATGTTTTTAATATATCCCCATAAGAATGAATCTGGTGGTGTTAAGTCTGAAGAATTTGGGGGCTAGTTTTATGGACCACCGCGGCCAATCCATTGCTCAGGAAATAAACGATCTAGAGTACGCCTTACTAGCCTATGAAAATGTCATCAAATCAATAAGACAAATAAGTTAAAATATTGTTTTCTTGGGAAACGGTCACAGTTAGGTATAGGGAAGCCTAATAGGGTGTGCTATTTAAAATAAAAAAGTTATTTAAATAAATATGATTGATAAGAACAATAAAAAATTGTGACCACCCTGTACCATATTTACAATTGAGCTATACAGCGACCTAATGTATGTCCTATACACTTGCCATTTTAAAATTCTAAACGGTTTAGTTAAAAAAATAAACGCACAGAATGTTTTTCAAAATGACCCTATTTTTTGCAAAAAACGCAAAAATTGGCCAAACGGGTAGATTTAGGTATATGGATCATAACAATAACTTTACTTTATTTTATCCAAAGTCTTCAAAAAATCCAAAAAATGCTGGGTGTTCCATTTTTTTTTTTTTTGAAAGGGTCCGTAAGACTTTAGTCCCCGGTTTCACTGCAGCCTCATGGGCTTATTGTGAAAATCCCCGTATATTATGCCACCCAATCCAGCAGCTCTGTACCCTCCACTAGCTTGTGGAGTTCAGTTAAGTGTTGGGTGTCAATATCTGCTGGCGCAATCAGCGCATGCCCAAAAATAGCGTGTCGTCTTCGTTGTAGAACTACACACTCACATATTACATGGTAAGCTGTTTCAACTGCCCCATTACACAATCTGCATTGCAGGTCCCCATTGTACAGTCCCATCTTATTTAGGTGGTCTCTCAGAGCGCAATGCCCAGTAAGGAGTCCCAAAGTTATTCGTATCTGACTCCTGCTTAATGATAGCAGTTTTTCAGTGCGTTTTGTTGCTGCACCAGGTATAAAACTCTTCCCATGCTCCTGCTTGGTAATATGTGCCCAATATCTCTGGTGCTCGCTTTTGGCCCAGCACTTGAGGAGTTCCCTAGCCGTTCTTTTAGACAAGCACAGCGCAGGTTCCGTGCCAGTATATGTGGTTTCAGAGGCTTGTCTAGCCAGCCAATCCGCTCTCTCGTTGCCTTCTATTCCCGAGTGCCCCGGGACCCACACTAGATTAACTCTATTGTGGTCCGCCAAGGCCCTAAGTTCTGTTTGGCATTTCCATACCAGTTTGGTTGTAACCTTGGGGCTTCTCAGAGCCTTTACGGTCGCCTGGCTATCTGAACATATATTGATTCGCTTGTTTGTATAAGCCCTCAATCTGTTTAGTTTTGCACGCTGTAGAATTGCAAACACTTCCGCTTGTTCCATTTAAAAAAATATAACTTTGATATGCCACACTTTTCTGGGACACCCGGTATATTTAAAAACATTTTTGTGAAATGTTCCTGCATACACCCACGTAAACAAAATTTGCAATTTCAATTCTGTTAGGCTATGAGAGACCGAGGCGAATGTACTGCCCGACCCAAAATTTACAACAAGCTTAAGACAAAAGTTTGGAGCTTTTCTTCCTTCCCATAACGCAAGATTCTTATGAAAGATTAATCGTTTGGAAATTATTCAGGCCTATAATGCAGCAATTGATTTCCTAACTAAAGATTAGCCAGCTTTAATGGAACTATGTCTAAGAAAACTACTCTGTACGTACCAATTAAATCAATAATAATCATAGGATCCTCACTGTACTTCTTGCTCTTCCTGTTGTTAAAGTCCGGCTCGCCTAGAAGGAATGCTGCTACATACGGTGTAAAAATCGCTGTATACATCACCAGGAACAATATAAGCCAGTCCCAGGCAGCTTTAAACGGCGAATAATGGAGAACCGTATAGTTGTGGATACGGGGATTCTGCAGTTTGTATTCGGGGAGAATATCAGCGCCGAGCGACAGAACCTGGAACAGAATCATCAATATTTTCGTGTATATAATAAATAAAAACCCTCGCTTAGTTTCTGCATTGAAATAATACAGGTTGGTGTCCAGGAAAATCTCTAGAATGCAGATAGAACTACTAGTTTCTATAATCTCTTTTCCTGCAAACATTCGTTACGCCTTTAAAGGATTTTTCCTGAAAAACTTTTAAAGAGATCTGCATAACATGACAAAAACTGTACATGATGAACACAAATAAGAATCTCTTAAAATATTGTGCTTCAGACTAATTTAGCGTTTTTAGTTTACCAAGGGACGAAAAAGTTTTAGATCGTAAGGCTTAAATTTTTTTTATCCTATATAATAAAAAAACAAGATTCTTATCATAGATGAAAAAACAAGAATTATCTTCTGTTAAGATATTTTTGTACAAGTTTTTGAAAGTTCGGTCGTTGGTCTGAAACTACGCTTACAACATTGATATTTGGTTTCTTAAATGCTGCAAATATTATAAACAAATGTCAGCATGGATTTCGGCCCGGCTTCTCTACGGAAACCTGCACGTTCGATTTTGGTCAGCAGATACATGAGTTGACGGATAATGGACACTATGTGGTGGCCCTGTTATTCGATTTGACCAGTGCTTTTGACGTGGTGGATGGGCTTTTTTGTGCAGGAAGATCGATGATTTGGGTTTACGTGGGCTAGTTAACGAAAATTACCGTAAAAATTGAATCACATATATCAGAATTCCGAGAAGTTAATTTGGGTACTCCGCAGGGTGGCATACTTGGGCCACTACTTTTTTTGTTGTATGTTAACGATCTTCCCGCAAATATCTCTCAGGGCTCGGTGTACATGTACGCTGACGATACCTCCATACTTTTTCATGACAAAAATCCTGAAGCGGTAAAAAATAAAATTGATGCGACTCTGAAGGAATTTCAATCCTGGTGCCAAAAAAATAGACTGATTATTAATTATGGTAAGACTGTCGCCTTACATTTCAATAAGTATAAAAGTCCACTACTTTTCAATATACATTTTGAAAATCTTTTGGCTAAATTGTTGGGCGTCTATATTGATCCTGAACTTAATTGGATCGAACATGTTAACAACCTTTGTAGTAAACTTAGTAAAAGTCTGTACGTGCTGTATTCTTTAAAAGCTTATATGGACAAGCAATCTCTCATCTCAGTATATTACGCTCTTATATATTCAGCAATCTCATATAACATAGCTATCTGGGGGACATGCACAGATATGAACAGAGTGTTCATTCTACAAAAAAGAGCAATTCGATATTTATTCAACATACCATACAGGGGGACCTGCAGACAGGCTTTTAGAGAGAATGGTATGCTTACCTTAACATGTATTTATTTATACAAATTGCTTGGTTTAATTATCTTACTCGAGGAAGGGATAATTTATACCTGCCTCGCCCTAAACATGAGTTTTTAAAAAATCGCCACTGTATGCTGGCTATTCCTATTTTAACAGTCTTCCTTCAGTTATGAGGTGCTGCCCAATCGAAAACATTTTTAAAAAATCATTAAACAAATTTCTAATAAATGGCACGTTCTACAGCCTACATGAATTTACTGCCTCAGTATAGTTTTATTTTTAGTATATATTTTATTTATTTGTTGTATTGTATCATATGTCATATATTGTTGTATGTCTGTTCGTAACTTCGTTTTATATTAGTTTATTTGTATTTTGCTGTTGCTTATTGTTGTTGGAAGTAGTTATGATATTTCTGTTATTCGTCTGTCTTCAGCTATTCTATTAACTGACTTTAGATGTATGACATGTGTTGTTTTTATCTTTGTTTTTGTATTCACTTATGTTTTGTAATTCAATTGAATTGACTTGCCAATGTACATTGTTTGTATCTGTGATGGCTAATAAAGATTATTCTTATTATTATTATGATGCCATTGGTGGTTAGTCTTCTCAATTTTTGAATAAAATATCTTTCGTTTCGTCAGAAATAACCATAAAAATATTATTTTTTTTTTGTAGAAGTCGAATAACGTCAAATTTTACGCAAAAAAAAATTGTAGGAAAAAATCTGTTTGGTATAGGGAATGCTTAACAAAGTGACCTTTAAATTTTTTAGGGAATCTGAAAAAAAATTAATAAGGTGGTCCTCCCATTTAAAATAACAAAGTAGGTGGTTACTTCCGGTATAACTGGAAGTATTATAAACCCGGAGATAGTACATCAATAAATACTCAACCCCAAAGTTTCAGCAATATATCTTTTGTAGTTCCCGAGAACTTTGAATATGCCACTCAGGATGAATCACCCTGTATTTAAACTCTTGTGGAGTTGATGGGATTGCGCTAGAATTTGCCACTTCCTGCATTTAAAGTGTTGATGGATGCAATCAACCTATCATTTCTAAGTGGAATATTTCCTGCTTGCCTTAAGACTGCATTGGTAATTCCTTTATATAAAAAAGGTGAAACAGATTATCTGTCTAATTTTAGACCCATTATACTTTCAACCTTTTCAAAAATAATTGAAAAACTGGTCAAGAATAGACTTCAAAATTATCTGGGAACACACAATATAATAACTTCTACGCAGTTTGGCTTCCAGAGATCGAGAAGCACATCAGACGCTATATTTCTGTTTTTGAAAAACGTTTACACTAAAATTAATGAGAGTTGAGCGGTTGCAGGAGTGTTTTGTGACTTTTCTAAGGTGGATCCCCAGATTCTCCTTCGGAAGCTTCATTTTTATGGCATTGAGGGTGTACCTTTGAAATGGTTTCAATCCTATTTAACCAACCGCCACCAGCTCGTTAGAATTCAACAAATCTCATCAAATAGTTTAGATATAACTTCCGGAGTACCCCAGGGGTCTGTTTTGGGACCCATTCTGTTTCTGCTATATATTAATGACATAACAACTATTGGCTTGCGGGGAAAGTTTACCCTCTTTGCAGACGATACAACACTCCTGTGGGATAATGAGAAGGTTGATGTTATTAAACGGGATATTCAGAGTCATTTGATAGAACTAAAGGAGTGGTGTGATTGTAACTATCTTTCATTCAATATAGCAAAGACGCATATCTTTTAATTTTGACTTTGGTGACTTGATCCTGGAGAGCAATCCCATCGAAGATATTAAGTGTGTTAAATTTCTTGGGCTTCACATAGATATAAAACTTAAATTTGAGGAACGTGTGAGTCAGTTGAGTGGAAAAGTTTCGTCGGGTTGTTATGCGTTAAGGGTTATATAGCCTTCTGGGGTTCATGCAGTCGAGCTTTATTCAAAGGTGTCTTTATTTTACAGAAACGGGCAATCCGCTATCTGTGTAGGGTTGCTGTGGGAGCAAGTTGTAGAGAACTGTTTAAGAAACATCAAATATTGAGACTCACTTCATTATTTATATTAGAAACTGTATGTCTCCTGCATAGAAACTTGCAGATTATATCTTCATCTGCTCACCGTTATCCTACGAGATTGCTCCAGCGCGCATACCTACCTATACCTCGATCAGCCTTAGCAAGGAGATCTCTCATTTATGAAAGCCGCAAAATTTATAATCACTTGCCACCAACTTCAACGGCCATAGACAATTATAAGCAATTTAGATGGTCTGTCAAAAGAACGCTGCTTGACAAAGCCTACTATTATCTTGATGATTTCTTTTCAGATGTTTCAGAGTTTTTTTTTTCTTAACACTGTCATGTTGGGCTCACGTTTGTTATGTCTGGTAGTGCCCATGTTTTGTATTGTTGTACGGATCTATTGTTTATTGTATTGTTATGTGTATATGTTTGTAATTTTACATTTATATTTTTGTTTTTTATTTATTTGATATGATGATTGCACACTTGTGTATATGTTGTAATTTTTTAACTGTATTTTTTTTTTAAGTACCTGACTTTGTCTACAAGAAAGTGTAATTCTTTATGACAATAAAGTTATATATATATACATTACTTTATTTTCCATACTCTGTCGATATATCATAGAATAGGTGTGACTTAGTAGTAAACAAATAAGAATACAATGTCTTACAAGGCCACTGTATGAAAAGACACAGTCCGCACGTCATTTTGTTCCACTATGTATAAAAACACGTGGCTGACTGCTAGCCGCACTGCTTTCAGGGGGCGCGAGAAGTAAGGGGCAACAGCAATCTAAAATATCACAACACAACAATTTCAATTTTACCAGACGTGACTAAGGATTTTTTCAAAGGGTATTTTTTTATTTTCACCCTGTATACGAAATCGCATTTCAATTGAATAAAAAAAATACATGCTTACTCACGTTGCCAAAATTATTCTTAATATGATTCGCCCCAGGACTCCTCAGACTCTTATACTCCAAATTATTAGCCACCATAGCGGTCATACCGTTACAGGGCTGTTCCAGCTTCACAATACTTTTACGCGACTCCTCGTAACCGGTACCTTTAATCCGCACACTAGACCACTTTACCGGAAAACTGTTGAGCAAATTAGCGGCGGACCGATTCCGTCCGATCTCATATTTTAAACTACCACCTGTCGGATTGTTTCGGTTTTTCTGTATATTATTATGTCCTATGTCAGATTTTAATGCTACATCGTAACTTAATTTCCTGATGGCGGCTTCGTCAAGCAGTGACGAAACGTTGGACGTGATGTTTGCAGTGGTGGATGGTAGCGGAAGGGTGCTTTAAAATACTGTTTGTTTAAAAGTGTTTTGTTATTTATATTTGTGTGTATACGCAAGATTTATGGCGAAATCGCTATTCGAATTTGTTTGGAAAAGTTCGTAGGAACAGAGCATGGGCGTGGTCAAAGTGAGGCAGCCAAAAATCAAAGAATTTTACGCAAATTCAAAGTTGACACTATTTTCTTGATTTTTTTTAATATATCATGATATTTTAGATAAAATTACTTTCAAATAAACATCTAGATTTACTAAAAAAACCCTGCGTATACATTATTTAAATAACAAAAACAAATTCGAACAAAACTACCTTCCACAACACCCGATCTCATCACCACTTGTATTCGCATTTCTACTGGCACTCGTACAACAACCAGTGACATCACTAGCATCATCCCCTATCCATTGCTCATTGCTATCAATCATCCCACTCCAATTGCTGCTAAATTCCTCGAGTCCATTACTAGGACTACCGCAAGTGCCACGTCTTCGTGGTGTTTTCTTGGTACTTCCGCTGAAATCCAAGCGAAATAAACTACGCGTTTGACGTCGAAGTCCGCCGCAACTTTCTTGGGATTGTTGCTGTTTGGTTGGAGATGAATTATTGGAGACTAACAGTGGAATGTCTGACGATTGGATTACCAGATTTTCTTCCATAGTCATTTATAAAAGTTTTTAGGCTAAATTTTTGTTATATCGTTGCATATTATGTTAAACATTATGATAGTTTTTTATTTTAATTTTATTTGGTTATAGTTTGTAGTTAGTAATTCTAAAGTGAGGGATATATTTCAACTTATTATACCTACAACGTGTTTAAAAATGTATGTAATTTAGATAATTTATAAAGTCATTTAATGCTCTTTAATGATTACAACAGGCGTATATCCAGATTGTTCAAAAAGAACATTAATAAAACCTATCTTTAAATCAGGTGATAGGACAGAAGTCTCAAATTACAGACCAATAAATCTTGTCTCAAATATAAGCAAAGTATTTGAACAATTAAGAAAAAAAAAGACTTTGTAGTTTTATAGACAAATATAACTTAATATCAGAATCGCAATTTGGATTTCGTAAAAGTAAAAACACTTCCCATGCTATAGCCACAGTATAATAAATAATACAGTATTCTGTCTTTCACGTTTGCAAGCCGTCCTGCGCATATCGTCGCGCATGCCGCCATTATGGGTTACAACGTCAAAATAATCGCATTGACGTAGATACATACAGTTCACTACTGTGTTCAATATATAGTTCATTGTCGGCGTGTACGAGATAAATAAATATTGTGTTTAAATCTAAATCTGTGTTTTGTGTTTTTGAGAATTAAAAGGATTTTATTTTTATTAACGTGTCTTGGGATTCATACAATGAATAATCACGGAGGACATGTGTGTGTTGCAAAATGTTGTCCCAATAAGCGGTACACTTGCTCTAAACATTTTTTTTGCTTCCCCAAAGATCCTGTTAGGTGAGTAATAAGTAAAAATTAAGATAAATACTAGATAATTTTACGTTTATAACAACTATTTGTATAACCGTAAAATTTATATTACGAAATGACAGTATCTAATATGTTTATAAACTAAATACAAGTGAAACATAAACACAAGTTGTCGCGTGGCTAGTTGTTATTTTATTGACAATATCATTATAAAGTTTCAAGAAGTTTTTGCCAAAATTTGCCTTTAAAGTTGCTGTTGTTGTAATTTGTGAATTAAACTACCCGTTTAACTCACTACAACGATATTCATAATAAACCACGAAAATTGAAATAAACGCGATTTATTAATAAAGAAAAATAACAAACTAAATACAAAACTGAAACGATTTTAACTGACCAATATAATATAGAAATTGAAAACTAATCAAAAATTTGAGAATCTTAATTCTTTTTTGACAATAACAACTTTTTCCAATAGTTATTATTATTATTGTTATTAAAAATCACCCAATCATGTCAACATTTAACTGATAACACCACTCAAGGTTGTTTTCAACCAATATTTCTGAAATTGACAACGATATTATTATGTACTTAAATATTTTTACAAAAATAAAAATACAGTACTGTGGTTAGAAACCAAAAACTATAATTATTCTTAGTCAGGACCTGTTTTGTAACCCAAAATGGCGGCATCTTACGTCACATTTTTTTTCAAAGTGCGAACGTGGAGACGGAATGCTGTACTTATTAATGCTGTGCTATAGCTATGGTAACTAAAATGATTAAATTATTATTATTCTAAGAAAAAAATTCCTATAAACTTTTTTTTATCAAATCTGCTACTAGTTTCAGTTTCCTCCAGAACGCAGATGGTTGTTCGTCGGTCCTGCCATTTGATTCCAAGAATTCTTATAAGACTGGTACCTCTCTAGGGTTTTGCCTTCGATAAGTGTTACAAGACTCAGCTATACGTAAAGGTAGGAACTACAATAGCATTATACACTCGCAACTTAGTTCGCACGTCGACGTTATGATTATCGAAGACACTCGTCCTCAGACCGGAATTTTTATATAACATGCAGCATTCGATCCTGCACCAATTTATTGCATTTTGAATCCACATAATAGGGATTATTTATGGTGATAAAGGTCAACGGTATATTGTTATCAATCCAAATGGAATTGAAATGCATTTCCAATATCATTTATACGAATAGGTTCATTTCATAGTTGCACAAATACAGGAAATAGTCACTAACCGTGATTAGCCTCATGTAAACACAATCATCCCCTTTTGAAGTAACCCGCTTCTGCATAGTTGGCCTCTATTACAAAGATAATTATAGAATAAACGGTATTAAAAGACTGTTTAGCAGCCTATTCACTTTTAAGCACTCACCGCGAATGAGACCGGCGCTCGCTAATGAAGTATCGATGTATTTGACCATAAAGTTGACGTAAATTAAAAATCGGTTTATTTTTATTAAATATTTGTAAAAAAAACGTTTATACTATAGGGGAGGGGGTCCGACTGAGATTGTGGAACGCAGGCCCGGGGCTGAGTTAATACGCCACTGTTCCTTAGTATGATATTGTTTTTATATCATACAAGTATATCAGCACACTGGATTCTGGCAAAGCTGGAATATAGCAAGGCTTTTTATTTAACGAACCATGGACGATCGAGCTGACTTGTTTAATCGTTCATTTCTTTTTGGTGCAGGGCAGGTTGTAGATATTAATAATGACACGTTATTTAACATTTCTTTTTGAAGAGGTTTCCGCAGTATATTTATATCGTTTCCTTACAAGGATTTTGGGTTAGCTGAACAGGCGGCTACTTAGTAGTCAGCACTGAATCTCGCCCTTTAGGGATATAAACTTGAGAAAATGTAAAAAAAAATCACACTAGTTTTGTTATATTATATTTATAATTGTTTTTTTTTTTGTATTTTGTATCCTCAATAAAGGCCTTTATTATTATTATTATTATTTTGATGCCAAACGAGGATATTACGAGGGGACGGTAATTCCACGGATTTAGTACGGATCGAAGATAGTGGCGGGGATAATTTTAGCCCTGACATATTCTATGACTCATCGTTAGTATAATTGCCGAGTTTTATCTTATTTGGATCTTTAATTTTTAAACTATCAGTGACCAAGCAACTTAATCGAGAAGAACAGTAAAAACATTGAGAAAATAAAACACCGCGCCAACGATCTTGGCACATATTATGGACGATATTCTAAAAGAGACAGATAAAGAAAAAGCCACTGCATTGGTACTTCTTGATTACTCGAAGACCTTCGACAGTATGGACCCGAATAGGCTATGTAGTAAGCTTTTTTATTATAATTTTTCGAACAGAGCTGTTAATATGATTAGAAGCTATTTGTTCAACTGCCAGCAGCAGGTAGTTTATAAAAATGTTTATTCTGGCTACTCGGCTATAAAAACGGGCGACCCGTAAGGTTCGGTTCTTGGACCTTTGCTCTTTTCGATATATATTTCAGACTTTTATACAGTCATCGAGAATTGCCGCCTAGAGCATTATGCTGATGATACCCAGACCTATATATTTTTTGATTTATTGAACGCCGATCTGGACGTCTTGTCCAATTTTCATCGGCACACAATTTGAAGCTGAATGCCAATAAGTCCATCGGTATGTTGTTCGGCCCAAAGGCAAAATGAGAGACTGTGGGTAGCAGAATCGAATTTCACCTTTGCGGAGAAGTTATTTCTAGACAGAGTGAGGCGAGGAACCTTGGTCTTTTGATGGATGAGGGTCTGCGATTCACAAGTCATGTCAACCAGCTCTGCAGGGCCACTTATCCGATTTTTGAAATATCTTTTTCCTCATCGTCATACTGTTAATACCAAAAATAAACTTAGCATTTGTGAATTATTGATTGTCTAAGACTCTCATATTGTGACACTGTGTCCGGGCCGGCCTTGATTAAGTTTGATTCGGATCCGTGGCAAAGGAATCATAATAATTCAGGTTTTTGTTTTGCGTATTGCATTCGCAAATTCGACCATATTGAGGAGCTTGAGGAGATGAGGGAAATTCATATCATGGGGTTTAACATAAAATTCTAACCACTGGGAAATCTATTTAAATTTAAGAAATTTGCAAACATCACTGAGAGAAACACAAGACAGGGACAAATGCTTGTTATCCCAAGACATGTTTCAAATATGTATAAACGTAGTTTCGTTTATGCAGCTTGCTAATATTATATATACCATAATGCACGGCCCGAGTACCTGAAAAATATTTCATTATTCAATCTTAAAAAAAGACTAAAGTTGTACTATAGTCAGATTAACTGAGGGCTAAAAATATGACGATCTGTATTGCTCTTGACTTGGATTCAACTGGCTTGATTATTGATTCATTTTAAATAATTGTTGTGTACGTAGATAGTAATATAGGTAAGTGGAAAATTGTCTATATATTTATGTACATTATATGTGGCATTGTAAGAGGCTCATTTTGTTGTATGGCTGTGTATATGAGAATGTTTTGTATGGTTAGGTAGATTAGCGCGAATCTCGCCATTTCAATGAATTGTTTTTCGTGCTATATATTGTTATTGTTAATTCATTGAATAAAGTCATTATTATTATTAAAAAATTCCTGACTAAGCCAGCAAAGTTTGTTCAAATCATTATAAAGAGATGTTATCAGTTTACGAAGAATCAAGTGGCATAGACTTTTTGTAGTCAAGTAAAAATTGAACGTAATCTTTTTGTACCAAATAGTAGTTTTCAATTATTCATTCATTTTACACAGGACGAAATTACTGTGTAGCGAGCACGTGTCATGTTTAAATATTAAAATAAAATTATTATTAAATTATTAGTGGAAATTTAGTTTATTTATCGAAAAAATAAAACAAAATAAAATGAAAGAAAACTTAAATCATAATGTTTTTGATGTAAGTTTTATTTTGTTTTATTTTATATAATTTGCACATTTAACCTGATTTCGACAAAGTGATATGTTTGAATCCTAAACAAATCTTATAAGCACAACCCTCACATCCATGTAATTAAATTAAGGTTCTTTAAGCCACTGATGATGGACATATGATCCGAAACATGTCTTACTAATATTACAAGATTGTTTTATTCAAATCAATATAATTCACTCCTCGTCACAGGTGATGAACCATGGATATATTCGTATGAACCGAAAACCAAGCAACACGAAACGAGCAGAGTGGAAAAAATGTGTTGAGAACTAGTTCGAACATGCGAAAGTGAATATTTTGAAAAGCAATAATATTTTATTTTTAGTTGTAAAATCGTAGGTACATTGTAATACTAGGATAACGAGCTGTGCAATAGAATTATTATTATAACATTGTTGGAATACGTGTAGCTCAGATTTACAGAAAAAATATGGTTTCTGTAATTGACAAGTAAAAAAGAAAATTAGAATAAAACATTGTATTGTGTTCAACTTGCACTAACTAATCAATAACGAAGCGTGCGTTTGTTTTTGTGTGTCTTCACAAAGGCTAATACAAGGCTCACCTTTTATATATTTTCACAATCGACCACTAGATTGTGCTGTTGACATGTGTGACACTATATTTATACATTGTGACGTATAATTTATAAAGCAGGATCACCCGAATTATTGATAATAAATATATTAGTCAAAATCGGGTAGGAAACCGGTAACACTAGTTACAGTGCCACTGTTTTGTGTCATTGCCGGGAATTAAATAAGGTATAGGTAACCTATATAATTGTGTGGTTTTTAGGAACAAAGTTCTGGGATCCAACACGAAGAGAAACCCAGCATAGTTATAGCATATGCTAAACTGAAACCTTAACCTAACATATAGTTTCATTACAACAACGATACCACCGCCATCGTATGCTCCCAGAATGGAGGTGTATGATTCGGAGCTTCTCCAAGAGTGCCAAACTCGACTTTCAGCCACTCAGAGGCCTATAACCAGGTAACGGTCTTGTAAGAAAAGATGTTAAAAGACAGGTATGCGTTGCGCGACCCGAGTTAAGCAGCGGGAGTTTAGTTATAATACCCCAGGACGATCTTCACAGGGACAACCCCAATCCGAAACCACACATTTCCCCACGGTAGTACCGTTCCAACGAACAGGACAACTGCAAAATAAAGAAACCAAAACATACGACACAAGATAGGAAAGAAAACGAAGAAATGGAGCCTCTAGTCGCTTGTTCGAAAACAAAAACAAGTAGCGGGTGTTCTTGCAAATGACACTACCACTGATCTCCTTGCCGACGATTCAGCGGAGCTCAGGTGAATCGCAGTAGTAGGACCCAGCGTCATCGTCCGGTCTAATAAACTAGGACCACTCCCTCAACGACTCGCCAAGCACTACCCCCCGTCAACCACCCTTCCAAGGAATCTCGCCATTCAAAGCAGCTCTGAAAGACCCAGTAGCACCTCCCTATTTGCAAGCCGATCAAAAAGGAGAATGAACAATGGCTAGCAGACTACCAACTATACAAAAACGAACTAAAACGGAAATATGACAACAAACACAAAAAGGTAACGATAACGACTTAAAATCCATAACGCCTATCGAGATGTTCAGATAGTTAACTTTTAACGGTAACGATATTGTTCAGATTCGATGTTAGACTGCAACTACTGGTCATGATCATTCCTACATCAAATACCATTTAAAAGATCCCTGCCGGAATAGAATTCAACATTAAATCCGCTTGAATTCTATCAAATACCCAAAAAAACTCACAATAACACGGAAACCACAACCAAGTCGAAAGAAAACAGTTGAAACCTTTAGAGAAATTGTATACGAGGTCCGTACAAAACATCTGGTAAGTAAGATAATCAGATCTCCATAAAATTATGTAGAATCACTAATCATACATTCTGTCGAATTTAGGGGAAGGCCAAGGATGTATTGATGGTAAAATCAATAATCGGAAAACCACACAGAGCCGTACCAAGTATTTCACTCCCATAATAAATACAAGTAGTTGATAAAAATGTTAATTTATTTAATAGAACTAAAGATGTAAGGCTAAATAAATACAATTTATATAAGGTGAGTGTTAAATTTAATTTTTATCGTAGAATGTAATAATATTCTTAACGATATTAGCAATAAATATATACTCAGCAACGACACAAATCTTTAGCTGTCGTGGTACAAAAATGAACCGTAACACTATTTGTTAATGCGAAATGTATAAAGTAGTTTGTTCACAGTGAGAGGTTTAAGGCAAAAAGGTTGCTAACCCGTGAAGGCTTGCAAAAAACGTCTAACTCCACAAAGATGCTGGTAATCAATGAGTGAAGAATCACGTTAAGGTCGACTAAAATCTCTTAGTGAGCCGGATGCCAAACAGGTATTTAGTGTATGGGAGTTCTAAGATGAACCGAATATTACAACATACTTGAAAATCAGCGCTTGTTTTTTCAGGATTATTCCTTTAGTGGATAGACGAACAGTTAACGCTGAATGGTGGCACTAAAATGTATCAATCAGAATATTCCAAAAAATTTTGTAAAAACAAATAAGGTAACCCTCCTAATTTCGAAATGGAATGGATGACATTAGCGTTTTTTTCGCCGAAGTTTGTCATATGATGGAAAACTAGTTTGGTACCTATTTTATCTGAGCAGTTTTATTTCTAGATTAATGACATCTTTAGTTACTGACCAGCTCTTATCTTTTGTGTTTTCAATAAGTTTATACCACTTATTGTTTCAGGAATCTAAGATTGTTGTTCAATAATGCCGAAGAGACGAAGTCAATAACGCGCAACAGCAAACGTGACCGAAAGACCTAGAAATAAACCTTAGACATGTAAATAAGATCGATTTCTGACAGAAGCTACCTGTAAAAGACCAGTACGGCTTTTATACATGTTTCATCAAGGATTAAGACAATTAATTAGATCAACATTTTTTAACGTTTCGGAACGTTCATTTGCAAAGGAGATATTTTACCGTTTAAACGAATATTTTGCCTGCTAAACCAAATATAGTTATTATTTCTTTAGTTCGCAGTCCGTATATTATGTCAAGGTTTTTGCTATATTATGTTTAATTATTTATAGGTACACTAGTCTCAAACCACCATTATGACTGAAAACACGCAATTCTACCAGAAGCTCACCCTTTAGGGGTAGTTTTCCCTCAAAGACTAAAGCTAAGCATATATGAAAATAATGTATTTTCTCTATGAAATATTTAGAGTTGATCAAGAAAAAAAGAAATTTAATTTACTACTACAGTAGTAGACGATGTCGGTCGGGACCATTTCATCTGGAAAATTGCTAATGTCCGTTTTGCAAATTTTGGATCGAAAAGCGTAACCCTCGTAAGAGACATAAACGGCGTAAATGACATAAAGACGTAACCGTCAAAAGCACCATCTAGAGATTAGAAACGTGGTAAAGGACATTTACGTCGTTTATGTGATTTACGAAGGGTGATACCACTTTTCGATCCAAAATTGGCAAAACGGACGTGCAATTCTTTGTCAAAATTATAATTTGCTTAAAAAAGCGCGTTTTCTTATATCTTGATAAAATGCTTAGTTTTCGAGTAAATTGAGTTTAAAAATGTATAATCCACAAACAAAATTACATAATTAGCAAATTTGCCTATTTCCACGATACAATGGAGGACTACCCTGAAACGCATGATTTAGAAAAAAAAACAGTTTTTAAGTAAATTGTTTTCATTTGAATTAAACTTTAATATTTCAGAAATCACCCAGACTGCCTAGTTTTCCGGTCTACTAATACGTTTACCAATACCGAATGCCTTTTAACCCTTTATAACTCTTTCGTTAGATCTAAGCTTGAATATGAATTGAACAACTATCGTCCTATTTCTATAGTGCCTGTTCTAGGCAAAATATTTGAGAAGATACTCTTTAAACAATTAGCCAACTACTTTTAAAGAAATAATTTATTTTCTCCGAAACAATTTGGATTTAGACCGAAACTTAACACCGTTTCAGCTATAGAAAACTTTATAAACAGCGTTATAACCGCTTTTGAGAGTAGAAGGCTTGTGGGGGCCTCTTTTCTTGATTTAACAAAGGCGTTTGATTGCGTCTCACACGATATCTTGTTGGGCAAACTGGAGCGATACGGTATGAGTGCGAATTCGATTCGTTTGCTGAGTTCCTATCTCACTGGTAGGAATGTTGTAACGATGTTTGAGTCAAAGTCTTCTCAGCCCTTGTTGAGCTCTTGTGGAATCCCACAGGGCTCGGTGCTCGGACCTCTATTGTTTTTGATTTTCATTAATAATTTACCGCTACATCTGTCATGCTCATACCTGACATTGTTTGCAGACGATTCAACTATTGTCGATGTTGAACTGTCGAGTGATGTTCTGGCCTCAAGTATGATTAATTCACAGTCGACGGCTGCGGACGGGTTTGCAGCTAACAAACTCTGTATGAATGCCAATAAAACAGCTACTAAAATATTTACATTACGTGAGACGGATGTTGCTGTTTCTGATGGTCTGGGAAAGTTTTTGGGTGTCACTTTGGACCAAAAGCTAACCTGGGCGGTTCATGTCAAGGTTACCATTGCCAAGTTGTCTAAGGTTGTGTTCATGTTGCGAAGTTTGAAGGGTGAAGTCTCTTTTAATGTTTTGAAATCAGCATATTATGGCCTTTTTCACAGTGTGGCTTCATATGCTTTGTCAATATGGGGACACTCTTGTCATGCTAGTCGGGTATTCGCAATCCAAAGACGAGTGGTTCGAATAATAACAGATTTAAAGTTTAGAGAGGATGTCAGACCTAAATTTAAAGAATGTAAAATAATTACACTCCCGTGTCTCTATATCTACAAGTCAATGTATGTGCAAAATAATTACAATCTGTACATAAGGCATGATGAAATTCACAACCGCAATACCAGAAACAAAAATGACATTCTTGCTGAATATATGAGGTTGGGTAGAAGCATAAATTCTGTGAATTATTATGGTCCCACATGCTATAATCATTTGCCAGATAGTTTCAAAACACTGAGCCTTGCAATGTTCAAAAATATATTAAAAAACTACTTAACTGACCAGGCTTTTTACTCCATTGATGAATTCCTCAGCACTGACTTTCTGTTTTGATTAAGTTATATACATTTCTATGTTGTGTTATGTAATATTTTAATATTTAATATGACTTGTGTAAACCTTTTTTGGTAATGACAATAAAAAAATAATAAAAATACGCATCTATAACTTGGTCACCGATATACAATGTTTATATTAATAAGATTGAACGTTCTCAACGAAATTTTTAAAAATACCTATCTTGCTTTCAAGATTGATGGTCAATTTCCGCCACGTGGTTTCAACCACGGCTTGCTGTTGCATCAATTTGACTTGTGTTCACTTTCGAAGCGTCGAATTGTTGATTCGCAAATGTTCTTATGAAAGCTAATTAATAGCAATCTCGATTGGCCCCATTTATTACAGCAAAAAACTTTTAGCTTTTACTCCAAACTTTTTAAGGTTCCACAGATTCGTACTAATTACCAGTCCAGAGCACCTTTATGGCGCGCCTGCATCAGTTATTGCAATTCTTTGATAATATAAACCTAATGTGAAGCCTAGCAAGTTTAACCAGGATTTATCGCGGCACCGTTTCTTAGAAGAATTATTGGAATTAATTGGCAGGACCGACGAACAAACATTCTGGAGGAAGCTGAAACAACTAGCATTGAGGAGATGCTTGTCGGGCACAATCTGCGATGGACTGGCCACGTAATCCGCATGCCAACGAAACGTCTTCCAAAGATAATCCTTCATTCACAGCTTAAAGTCGGCTCACGAAATCGGGGAGTGCAGCAAAAGAGGTACACGGATGGGAGTAGATCACGAACGACCGACCAAGAATCCTACCAGTTTCCAGAGAAAAGTTTATTAAATTTAGTAATGGTTTATCGATAGCAGATTAAATATTTTTTAAAAATTGAGCAGTAAACTCGTCAATACTACCTTTATTGGTCAAACCAAATACTACCTTTTTTAAGTCGCTTAGATCTATGAGTCTAAAATTATCCATAGTTAACACAGGAGTCTGAATAAAATTTGTGTTAGACATACCATTACTAGTATCAATTTCAGACAATATGTCTTCAATACTTTGCACATAAAAAATATTTAAATTATCACATATTTGATAAGGATCGTTTATTTAATTTTCATTAATGTAAATTTTTTGTGCTAGACAATAACGGTTTTAGAGTTTTCCACATTTTTTTTGGATCGCCCTTACAACCATCTATCTTTACCTCAAATTATTTTCTTTTCTCTTCCCTTAGTATTTTAACCACCTCATTTCTTTTAGACCTATAAATTTCTTTGTTTTCATTGTGGGGATCCTCTTTATATTTTTGTAGCTACTATCCCTTTCCGCAATTACCTGCTTAATTCTGCTGTTCCACCATTCCTTATACTACTACTACTCTGAATAATTATCTCTTTATTAGGAGACACCTCGTCCAAAACGTTTAGAATAGTATTATAAAAATGATTAAACATATTATCCATGTTATAATGAGCATATTGCCAATTCACAGTAGATAACCTATCATTTAATTTCGCATAGTCAATGCTTCCACGTGTAACGATCCTTCTATCAATACCCATTTATACTATAAAAACAGGACAGATCATGCCCGTGACAGTCTCACAGATATCCTCAAACTTTTGCAATGAAATTTATTAAATGTTAGCGGCACTCACCTCAAATATCAACCTCAACTGCTCATGAAAATAATTCTCAAATTTCCTAACCGAACTAAATACAATAAATATGACTCCACCATGATTTTGTCACAATAAACCTGGCCTATATAATCAATTACAATAATAATAATTATAATAATTGTACAGCACCAAAATCAATAGGTAATTACTTAGTAGTTGAACTAAACCGTGGGAGATGGAATCTCTAAATTAGTTAATTAATTAGGCTGCCTAATTTTCACGTAATAATTATAAATATATCTGTAGAGTTAAGTCATTAAGAATGTCGAAACGGATCACAAATCAATTTTACGAGGGGTCGTTTTAAATGGCGCGCAATGGTGGAAATATTTGCATTGATATCGGAGATCATTGATCAGACATGCTCATGCCAAAAAAAAAAAAACACTTAATTCCTTCTACTTGCTAGTTGCTAGTATCACAAAGAAGTTCTGACCCGCTCTATTGCTCGGGTAACTAAGACGATATTATTCCGGTTTCAGAAATACAAATAATGTTTAATACAATTATCAATCTGTCTACAAAAATATGCATTAAAACCTTTTTCTTTTTAACACTAGCCAGACAGCGAGGGAATGCTGATGATGATGATGATGATACAATACATATTTTTTATATAAAAAATCTTACCATTTTGGTGCAAAAGGAAAAGTTACAATTAAAAATTTAAAATACTAGCATACGTTAAATAACAATTAAATGATAATTTCGATAATGGGTTTTAATTTATTTTTCATTTCTTATTTATTGAAATTTAAATGTAAAGTCGTGGAAGACTCGTTATAAATTGAAGCGTTTAACTTACAACGTAGTTACAAAGGAAATGAAGACGACATGTCGAGCTGAGGGTATGAAGATAGTTGTTTATGTGAGAAAATTTGAGCTTAAAGCAATTCTCAATTATTATCCACGATTATTATACAACACAGAGTCAAGTATTTTGTTTCATTTTCGGAAATTCTAATTAAATCAAAACGGGCAATATTTACTCATAGAATTTTTTTTTAATTTTTGGGTACTTACTTACTAGACATATAAGTCATGTATCTCTAGCAGAAATAGCAAAATACCATGTGTCCGGGATAAAACGAACTACATTTGAGGATTTCTGAAACGGTAAGATATACAATTTTGTTTAAATGGAAACAACTGCTCAGAGAAAACTTAAAAAATAGAAATACCGTCCATATTATGTAAAATATTATTAGTCAAGGAATCTGAGATGGTGATTTACAAAGGAGAATATTGCTATGCAATTGGTTCTTAGAAAAATGCCAAGAAAATCCTCAGTTTCCGCTCTGCTCGCGTTATTTAAAATCCGTTCTGAAATCGTGATGTGCCCCATCAAGTTAGGTAGGGTTTTAAGGTACGGCTAGGAGTCATAAGCGGAAACGTATTATTTAACATTTTTCATAATAATTTGACTACACCTCGACACAAAAATTACCTCGACCCAACTTTTGGAAATGTGCCTCTTCAAGATTAGCGACCATGTGATTCCAGCAACATGGAGCACTTCCAAATAATATGCAATTGACTATTTGAATCATTAGCATCTGAATCGGAACTCGAGATCCGGTTGCCTAGCCTGCTCACTCGCCGAACGTTGGAATTTTCAATCATATAATTTAATCGGTTTTTTTTTATTCGTTTTGAGTTTAATCATAAATAATAATGATTTGTTTATTGACTTTTGTATCATAAATAAAAATTTTTTATTTCATTATTCTACGAACCAATTGCAAAACAATTCTCTCCTTTCCAAATCACAATCTCTGAGTCATATGCCTTATATGTTTTACATAATATGGGCGATACTTGTAGTTTACCTGAGCAGAGAGTTAGAAAGATTGTCGATAAAACTTTGAAAAACAAGATTTTCATTCGACACTCTATTTCGTTGGTGTTTGTTAAAGGACAATATTTTTCTAATATTTTTGCATGCCGATAAATATCCTACATTTACATTTTTTATCATCTAAACATGTGCGTACCTTATAAATCGTTCAAAAGCTCTACTAGCCTCTTACAAAATTTAATGTGGCGGCTAAAAGAAATACCAACAAATTGACCCTAGTCGCTAATATACCTGTTTCAGCCAGCAATGTCAACAGTTTAGGTACGTATTCAGACATCCAAAACCAACATACAAGTTCCTATAAACATGCCGTTACAAAAATATAAACAACTTCCCAAATGGGTGGATTGGTTGAGGTGGTCCGCATAATTGGCCAGTTAGAACGCCAGAGCTTAATTCTCCGGATTGTTGTCTCTGGGGTTGGTTTAAATCATTGGTTTATTCAAGTAAAGTAAACACTACAGATGCATTACTCGATCGAATAATAAATGCAGCAGCGCGAGTCTAAGAAACAGAACAGAATTTTTGAAAACTGACTCATGTTTATACGAGTCGACTCCTCACTGGTGAAATGGATTCAGGCAATTTTGAAAGACCGTGTCATTACGGCTGAAATAGCAAAAGTGTCTGTAACAGTGACAGCGGCTAGGGGATGCCCACAAGGCGGTGTATTGTCCCCTCTTCTATGGTCACTAGTGCTGGATCATCTCATTTCAAAAATGGATAGGGCAGGCTTTACTCTGCAAAGCTACGCCGACGACATTGTTCTCACAGTTAAGGGAAAACACACATCGGTTATATCCAACCGCATGCAAATTGCATTAAACAAAATTAAAAACTGGTGCGACGCTGACAGATTGAATATAAATCCGAAAAAAACAGTGTTGGTACCATTCACGAGAAAGAGAAAGGTGGACATTATTAACCCCACTCTCAGCTGTGAGCAAATTTGTCTTTGGATAAAGTCAAATACCTGGGAGTAATCCTGGATGATCGACTAATCTGGAATCAGCATATAGAGAAAAAACCATATCGAAAGCCACAGCGGCCATATGGACGTGTCACAGGCTACTCGGCAGGACTTGGGGGCTAAAGCCAAAGCGCACATACTGGGTGTACCAAACAGTCATTAAACCCAGGGTTACACACGCCTCAATAGTATGGTGGCCAAAAGTTGCAACGGCTTGCATGTTTAGGAATAACAGGGGCAATGTGATCTTGCCCCACAGCAGCGATGGAAATGTTGCTGCATCTAATTCCTTTGCCTGGCCTAGTCAAAAAGGAGGCAGCAATTAGCGCTCTGAAACTGGCACAGGTAATGGAATACAAATCTGGTAATTTAGAGGGACACATCGGAATCCTGAATCTAATACCTTTCAATTCAGAAAGAAAACCGTCGGACGCTTTGCCACGCAAATATTATTTTGAAATCACATTTGAAGTGGTCATTGCAGACCGTCAAAAATGGCTAAATGGGAACCACGATTCCCAGAAAACACATCCGTCTGGTACACGGACGGTTGAAAAGGAATAGAAGGGAACACAGGCATGGGAGTATACGGGCCTAATTGCAGGCTCTCTGAATCTCTCGGGAAAAGTCCCACTATATTCCAAGCAGAGATCAACGCTATTAATCGTTGAGCTCAAGAATGCCTGCAGAGCGGCATCCGGGAACGGCAGATCAATATTATGTCAGACAGTCAAGCTGCGTTAAAAGCATTGAGGTCTTACACCTTCACGTCAAAGCTAGCATGGGAATGCAAACAGACCCTAAAGCAACTGACAGCTCAGGGGAAAAAGATTACTCTGACATGGGTGCCAGGACATGAAGGCATAGAGGGGAACGAAGCGGCAGACCAACTTGCAAAAGAGGGCTCAAACGCTCCGTTCTGCGGCCCGGAGCCCATCTTTGACGTTCCAAAAAGCCATATGAAGGAAGAACTTCGGAGATGGGAAAAGGAACAACTTAAGTCCTTCTGGAGAAACACTGCAGGCCTAAGACAATCAAAAAGGTTTATCATACCTTCAGAGGCCAACGCAGGGAAGTTTATCCAACTGGAGAGAAGCAACCTAAGGCAAATTACAGTGAAGTACCATCTCAAAAAGATGGGCCTAACCGAGGACGACACTTGTCGGTTTTGCGAAGACGCAACACAGACAACAGAACACGTGCTCTGTAAATGCATGGCACTTTTTTGCAAAAGGCTAAAACACCTTGGAGGGGTGACCCTAACACCCGACGAGGCAAGGAATTTAGCCCCCAGAGAAATCATCAACTTTATGAAAAGTGTGGGACAGCTGGGCAATTCATAGATTAGAGTCATTCACAAAAGATCTTCTGCAGGTCGAAGTGAGGGGAGGCCAAACCGCCTAAACGACTTCGATAAAACAATCTACATGTTTATATGAACTGTTATGTATATTTTGGGTCTCTGAATACGTACCGAAAAGATTATATTGCTAATGTACGAAAAAAAAACAATTTTTAGTTTTTCCCCAACAATTTGAAAACCCCTGTAGATATTTTTTAAGGCGATACAGCATCTGATCGGACTCGGAGTAGGGCAATTTTGTGCCCATTTAACCAAACTTTATCTCTTACCATTTCCGATGTAGTTACTTTTATTTGCGACACCCGGTATATCCAGAATCTGCAATCTACGATATCCTGCCTTGAACTCACCCTGTATCGACATAAAACAATAATCACATGCCTAAACTATTTACAGAAAATATTTGCCCTATTTTTAAATATTTATTTTTCCTTGACCTAACAACACGAAGAAAAATATTTGGTAGATACGAGTAGTAATAAATTATTAATTTTGAAAATGGTAAAACTAATTTTCCTGATTTATTATCAGGCTAACATGTTAAAAATACATTTTTAATATATAAATTAATATTTTACAATTATTATAAACACCAATGTATTAATATTTCAGCATCAAACATTTTCAGATTTTTCTTTTTGGAAATACACGTCTGTCATCAACTAATATTTTATTTACATTTTCGAAAATAGGTGGTAGTGGTATTTTAACACATTTTTTATAAAAAAATATTATCTAAGGGTTATATAAATTAGAAGAAAGGGTGACGTTTATACGAGTTAAGTATATTATAATAAATAATTTTATGTTATAATAGTTCTTTTACACGAACTATAAATTTATTATGTTACTACTATTGTATTGTTAGGTGTATTATTATTTATATACTGCACACGCGAAGCGGGCTATACGCGACCTTTTTGAATGAGCATGGACCACACCGAACAGTTGGTTTTCTAAAGGGGATGATTGCGCTGTTGCCAAGAGTAGCGTGGCATTTTCTGTTACAGCTAATAACCACTGAAGCAATTCCCATGGCCTTTCTTCGGTTGTAATTATCATTTCTCATTTTGTTTTTGATTTGTGCTTCTCTGGATGACAGGTGCTTTTTGATTATACAATGAGATTATAAGAAAACATCATTATGATGCCAATAAAACAGCTACTCTAGGATATTGTGCAACGAACATGAAATGACATTTATTTCCTACGAGTAGAAAATGGTAATTTCATGTGAGTTTCACACTATACTTTTTCATCTCGGTCCAAAAATGGAATTAAATCGTGAACATTTTCTCTCTTCTTTCACTCAGCAACAGTGCATGGATGAACTTAATTCAATTTTTTGCGATGAAGGTCCATCAAGGACCAGTGTTTATCGATGGTATGGTGAATTCAATCGTGGTCGTAGTTCACTCCAAGACGAATTTCGTAAAGGTCGTCCAAAATCAGTTGTTGTTCCGAAAACCATTGATGCTGTGCGCGAACTGATATTGCAAGATCGTCATGTGACCTATCAAGAGATTGAGACAACCTCAGGCATGAGTGGGACCAGCATACATATTTGACTGTCAAAAAAATTTGTTCGAGTTGGATCCCACACAATTTGTCAATCGCTCAAAAAAAGGCTCGTGTCGATTGGTCGAAAGAAATGCTAAAAAAATACGATCGCGGTGCTTCGAAACACGTCTATGACATCGTGACAGGTGATGAATCATGGATTTCCGCGTATGAGTCCGAAAGTAAACAGCAGTCGACTCTATGGGTGTTTCAAGATGAGCCAATTCCAACAAACATTTGTTTGTCAGTTGTCTTCCAAGAAATCAGGAAAACCAACCGCCGAAGACGGACCACTCTTCACCACGACAATGCGAGTTCTCACACATCGGGTCAAACAACTCCATTTTTGAGCACTCAAAACATCGATTTGATGAGTCATCCGCCGTATAATCCTGACCTGGCACCGAATGTCTTCTTTTTATTCTCGTAACGTAAAAAACAACTGAGAGATCAACCTTATTCGACACCTGAAGAAGCGGTTGCTGCATTTAGAATGCATGTATTGGAGATACCTCAATCAGAGTGGCAAAAGTGCTTCGACAGTTGGTTCAAACGCATGCAAAAGTGTATAGATCTTCATGGGGAATATTTTGAAAAACAATAAAGTGATTTTCGATGATTAATATTTGTTTTTGTTCTCTAATCCCGAAATATAAAAGCCAACCCTCGTAGCTTTGAAACCTTCGAAATTAGCCATATAATTTAAACCGTCAATTTAGTTTAATTGTATTGTCGGCGTTACGTTGGTGATTTTTTATAGCCGAATCTACTTTTGTCATTACCAGGAAATTTACGCGTGCATTTTTAAATATTTATTACAATGTAATACATTTTCATATTATGATTGAACAAATATACTGTGTGTCCCAGGATAGATGTAACAAGAGGTGTGATAGACAAAAAAATTTAGAATTTTGGAATGACATTCCTGCTTGTTTTAAAACTAAGGTATCCAAAAAATTAGTTAAATCCATGTTGTACAGGGTGTTTTATAAACAAATTTATAAAAATTATCATCAATGGAGTGTCTTATTTTACAATATGCCCAAAATTCTACTAACAAAAGTTGTTTAGAATTCAATGTTATATGTTAGCGAAAATTATAAATTCTATATCTGCAGGTAAAATTGGAGCCTATGCAGATGATATGCAAATATTATACAACCTTAAAGTGGAGGAATATCATTATTAATAATGAGCTGAATTCTATTCAAGAAATTTCAAAAAAACACGCATTAAAATTAAATTCGGAAAAAACTAAAATTCTATGCTTTGAAAACGTAAAAAATAAAAACTTCTTAACTAACAATATGAGAATCCATATGGATAACATCAATGTACATTTTACTGAAAGTGCAAATGATCTAGGTCTTCTTCTTTTGTCAGATTTTCGTTTCTGTGAGCATGTAAAAAACTTAACAAAAAAAGCTTACATGTCCTTAAGACTTCTATATTAAAATCGTCATATTCTAAACTTCTCTTTAAAGAAGAAACTTTGTGAAACACTTGTTTTGTCACATTTGACATACTGTAACTTTTTGTATGGATCGTGTTTGTATGAGGTGGATAAGAATAAGTTAGAATAGCCAATGGCTAGATTTCGCCTGATGCAGATCTTTGTTTTCTATAAATATATTGTGATGTTACACTGAGAATTGAAATAAAGTCGATTTATTATTATTATTATTATATCACCGCACCGAATTTCAGGAATACAAATTCAAATTTTTGGGAAAAATACTTTTTTGCAATAATTAGTATTATCATAGATTACTTCGTATTATTTTATTTTGTATCTTAAAACAAATACCATTGGTTTAATATTTGGTAATAAACATTTATTCAATATAATCACCGCCACCGCCCATATCCGTTCATCGTTCGATCCTTCGTCTGAATTCCTTAAAACTGTTATGAATTTGTTCTAAAGTTAAAGAGTTACTTCTTTCCTGTAATATTGCTGCTTCATTAGGAAGTGGTTCAGCATAAACCAATTGTTTGAGATGACCCCAAAAAAAAAAGAAGTCCAATAATTGATAAGTAAGGGAATCTCGGCGAGCACTTGAACAAACAATTGGTATTTTAGGAATATAAAAGCATATTTCATCTATCATCATCTATCCTGGGACACACTGTATAAAAACGGCAAAATCCTTCAATTTGGGGCAACAGGGTAAAAAATCAAATCCTTAATTGCTCATATCATATTCGGTTGGAGCTTGACCTATCTAACATGTTACGCTCTAACGTAAGGAACAACCAAAGCTCCATTATTTTACTCCCTGTAAAATAAGTAGTTAAATAAAGTTGTATCTCTGATCACTATTTCGCTAAAGCAAACGAATTTTCATGAAAATTGACAATACTGTAAGTATGGGAAATGGGGAAATAGAGAATTGTGTGCGCTCAGGTCGATTTGGGAAAGCGTTCCGAGATGAGCGGACAGGATACGATACGATGAAACCGATATGATAGAAAAATGCAACATATAGGGCGATTCACGTTCTGTCCTAAGTAAACTACCTTACTATCAGCATTTCTTGACGCACCATAATCACCTAGGCTGGTTTATACAGCATATATATTCATATATGAAGTATTAACTAGCCACCAATTTAAATTTTTAGCTAACAAATGCACTAATGATGCTATATGCATATAAATGCACATCCATCTGCCAGTGGAAATCAGATTGCTATCATCCCTCCCTCGATTCCGTAAAGCTCTGCAAAGTTCAATACATTTCATACAAAACAGACAGAGAAAAGCTCAGAAATCCGATGCTTAATCTAAATGGTTTGTAGCCTACCTGGTTGACTAAAGCATTAAGGCTCTAGCTAGTATGCTCCAAACAGCAGACTTAACCAAGTTAATGTAACATGAGCTTCATGTAAGTTTTCCTCCTAAGTTGAGTACACTGCACATTCCAGGAAAAATGCTTCAATTTGCATGGTACCTTATATATGTCGCAATAGCCGAAATCGCACACTGGCCGAACGTTTTGTCCACAACCCGTTATAGGTATGGCAATATACCCCATTTTACGTGTAGAAGCTTTTTTTCGAACAGTGAGTAAAGCTAATTAATCAGAACGCGTTGTGCGTACAGTATATAATGCCCAAAATGCGAAATAAATGATGGCGCGCTTTTATTTAGCTTTGAGGGGCATTATTACATCATACATTTCACTTGCTGCACAGTGAAAAATTAAACCAGATTGCGTTCCTAAAAAATTTTCTTTGTTAACTAATTTATCATTTTCCCCAACAAATCGTATCGTTTTAATCTTCGATATGCTTTGTACCGCCTCTTTGGTTTCGTTTAATATATCTGTATAACGTTCATCTGATAATAAAAACGACCTCTCTTCTCTGTCATCAATTCCTGTAATCTTTGTTCAAATTTAGCCTTTATCTTAAAACATTTTTCTTTCCTTCTTCGGCGCTCCTAAATTTTTTCTCTTGGAATTCTTTGTTCATTTCTAGGAACTAATCTCCACTTTGAGCAGTGCAGCCAGTAGTGTAACACGATACTTGCAAAACAGCATTCGTCAATTTTCTACCTTTTACTATTCTATAATTGAAGTGCATTGTTTTCCAGTTCTAATAATACTTTTATCTTTATAATCAATCAATAGGGTCTGACTGTGTAATTTTAAGCGTCTTAGCTGTTGGTGTGCCTTTTTTATGCCACAGCATTGAGTCCTGTTTGGACACAGGAAATATGAACCCAAGGTTCATTCTAAGTAAAAATCCAGGCCAGCACGCAGAGGTCCACAAACTCACGAGAACATTTGACACGCTGTTGTCTTTGCGGTACCATTGTCATGCCAAAATGATCATTCAAAAATGGCTGAATCGGGTAGGTACTCCAATAATTTTTGTGACTTGTTAGTTCAACTTCAATCCCCACCATTCCACGGAATTAAGAAGAATTCTTTTGATTCAGAGTCAATAATATAATAACATCGGAGCAGTTTGGCTTCCAGAGCGCCAGGAGCACTTCGGATGCCATATTTTCTTTTCTCGAAAATGCTTATTCCCAGCTCAATGAAAGTAGAGCAGTTGCCGGAGTATTGTGCGATTTTTCGAAGGCGTTTGATTGTGTAGATCACAGCATCCTTCTCAGGAAGCTTGAGTTTTATGGTGTTAGGGGTGCACCTTTGGACTAGTTTCATTCTTATTTGACTGACCGAAGGCAATTAGTCAGGTTTGGGAAACACATGTATTATCTTTTAATTTTAAATTTGATGATTTGCTATTTGAAAATAACCATATTAATAGTCCTAATTGTGTTAAATTTTTGGGACTCCAAATTGATTTAAAGCTTAAGTTTGATGAACATGTTAAGCTGTTGGGCAGGAAGGTTTCATCTGGCTGTTATGCTTTGAGAGTTGTGTTAGGGGCTCTTGGACTGAAAGTTGCACGAAATGTGTATTTTTCTTTAGTGGAGGCGTATCTTCGATATAGAATGGCGTTCTGGGGTACTTGTAGCCACACTTTGTTTAAGAGTATATTTACACTGCAGAAGCGGGCTGTTCGTTATATGTGTAAGACAGAATTTACTGCAAGCTGTAGAGAATTATAAAAAAAACACCGAATATTGACTCTTACATCACTTTTCATTTTAGAAACTTATGTCTTATTTATTCATAAAAATGTAACATTAACAGCTCAGCTCTACCTAGTCACCCTTATCCCACGAGACTAGTTCAGCGGGTGTACTTGCCTATACCGAGGTCTGCATTGTAAAGAAATCACTCCTTTATGACAGTCGCAGAATGTACAATCATTTGCCGCCAAACTTGACGGCTGTAAAAAATCCCAAGCAATTTAGGGAGGCTGTTAAGCGCGTTCTTCTTGCCTATTACTCACTGGAGGACTACTTTGCTGATGCATGGTAGTGTTTGTTTTGATTTTGTTGTGTTGGTCCGCTTTTGGCTTGGTTTGATGATTTTAATGTATTATATTTTTTCTGTTCTGCTACTTGCATTTATATATATATTTATGTTGTGTTGTTATTTAGATATTTTACTTCATAAATGTTTGGGGGATTTGAGATTTTATTCTTGCCTTCCTACTAACACTAACAACATAATGTAGTAGGTTTACGTATGTTTTTAAAATATTTTTATTATATTGTGTTTCAAATGATTAATTACATTAATCTTTTGTATTTGTATACGTCTTTGTTATATATTATTTTAAGTATGACTTTGTCTACAAGAACTTTTGTGATTCTTTTATGACAATAATATTGTCAGATCTCAAACAGTTAGATTTTGTGTGATTATTTTTTAATATTGAACTGTTATCGATCGCATTTATTTTTGTAGTATTTAATGTTAATAGTCAGACTGTCGTGTTTATTTATTTGAAGAGTTGAAAGTATACTTGGATAAACTGAGTTAATTTGTGATTATTGTTGACATTCCGAAATATTTAATCAATATTTTTATTGTTTGCATTTATTGTTTTGTTTTGTAACGTATTTATTTTGTTGTTTTTTGCTCTTAATTTGATATGTTTTTATTTTCAATTAATTCAAAAATGTATTTATTGATTTTCCTGTAAGTGGGTTTGACCTTTTGGGAATAAATGCTTATTATTATTATTATTAAACCGACCTGTTGAGCAAGACCCACCATGTAGGAGAGAGAACAATCAGCAAGGAAAAACATTACCTATAATGCCAATCGAATAGAGGCTCTATAATAAATTTGTTGTCTATAATAATATTTGTAGAGAATATCCGCAATAAAGGGGAAAACGCTTACAAGTGCTGCAAGGTAGCAACAGTTCGAGCTAAAAATCCAATAAATATTTTAGTAGGTATAATATAGTTATTTCATATGCCGTTGAGGCAACTAGGTTATTTGCTGAACACTTAATAGTTGATTTTTAAAACCAATTTATGGACGAATTTTTATTAGTTTGGTTTTAAAAATTCCAATAGAAACATCAATAATCAACCGGCTATTGAGAATTTAGTAAAAGCACGCATCAATATTCCATAATGGATTTTTTTTCTTGGGATGAGGTTCTAATTATTAAAACACTTTGTAAGTGAAACCAACTCCTGTTCCACATGTCAGACAACAACAACTTTTTGGCAATGCATAATTGCCCCCTTCAGGTACATTATTGACTAAAAGACATACATTTACAGAAAAATATAGACAAACATTACAACAACTACTTATATAAATATGACAAAAATTGCACATAAATTTCTTTGTGTATTTACAAAATATACAGGTTATGCAATTTTGCTTTACCTAAATAGTCTCCTGTTCATCACAGGCATTCAATTTTTCATACATTACAATTGTGACCTCGCGTCGCTCGAATTTAATTTTTATTTCTAGCTATAAGGCACACGTTGGTTGGTATATTAGTTTTTTAATTTAGACATCTTTTTTATACCGGGTCGTCCATTTATCTTGCGACAGCCTTATATGTTAAAAACAGCACATTCTCATATCAATTTTGCAGAACTATACCTCAAACAATGCAGTTAGCCATTTGGAACAAAGATACATTTTTTAGTGGCTAATAAAATTGAAATCTCTACAAAAAAATAAATTTAATAGAAATCAGATTATTGTCCAAACATGTTTCGGAACTCAATCTAGTTCCATTATCAGTGGCAGAACGGAGAAACTTTACAATCTTATCAATTGAGGTCATTTTTATAGAAATTTTTTTGTTATATTATATTAACTATTACTTGGGTGATGCTGAGCGTAGACTTAATGGTGACGCTAAGACTTTCTGGTCATTTATAAATTCTCGTAAAAGTTTTGGACGTTTACCTAGAGATATGTATTATAATGGCGATAATATTAAAGATCTGCAAGAACTTGTGGATAAATTTGCTCAATATTTCAATGAATCCTATGTCAATTCCCAAATTTTTGACATGAAAATGTGAGTGAGGCTCTAAATGTGTCCTTTTTGTCTGATTGTGGAGTTACTGCATCTGAAGTTTACGGAACTCTGAGAAAGCTCAAAGGTAAACCAACAGCAGGTCATACCATCCTTTTTGGCTCGTGATTGTGCTGCGGTGTTGGCTGGTCCATTGTGTACAATATAGCCTTGCCTTACGACCAACTAATTTTTCTGCGTTTTGGGAGTTATCAAGGGTGACGCCGGTTTTTAAAAAGGGAGATAAGCATGATGTAGGAAATTATCGTCCTATATCAATTCCATCATGTTTTGCGAAGGTGTTTGAGTTTTTACTACATGATATTATAATGTGTCATGTTAGACGACAAATTTCAACTGTGCAGCATGGTTTCTTCCCGGGTCGTTCTACATCTACCAATTTATTGGATTGAACACAGTTTCTGAGTGAGCAACTTGATAATGGAGGTCAGGTAGATGTTATCTATACTGACTTTTCCAAGGCATTGATCATGGTGTCTTGATGGCTAAACTTTGTCGTTAATGGCTTGCTCCTTCTCTTGCATTCATATTTAAATGGTCGTTATCAATATGTTGAGTAAAGAGGGTTCAGGTCTGTCAATTTTTTAGTGACCTCAGGAGTCCCCCAGGGTTCTGTGTTGGGGTCATTGTTGTTTTTGTGCTTTATTGATGATATTCCCAGTGGCTTGACTAGTAGTTCGCTCTTGTATGCCGATGATTTGAAGATATACTCGGTCATTGATAGTGCGCATGATTGCTCTGTTATTCAGGAAGACCTTAACAAGATTTATGAGTGGTGTGTTCGCAACAATCTTTATTTGAATATTGAAAAATGTTTTTCGGTTTCTTATACACGCAGATTAAAGCCTATAACTCATTTATATTTATTAAGGATTTGGGGATTTTCTTTTATAGCAAACTGAACTTTATTGAACATTATAATTATATGATTTCAGCTTCGTATCAGTCTCTGGGTTTTATCATGCGTAACGCGAGAGATCTTAGGTCTCCTCAAACACTTATTGCGTTATTCAATGCATTTGTTAGGGCTAAGTTGGAGTATGGCTCAGTTGTGTGGAGTCCTACATATGAATTTCATTCGGCGAGTATGGAACGTGTTCATCGTCGTTTCTGTGGTTTCGTAGCGATGGAGTTTATCCAGTCATTGGATTTCCACATGATACGCTCCTAAATCGTTTTAATTTGACATTTTTAAGTACGCGTAGGGAATGTTCTGCTATTATCTTACTGTACAAAATTATTAATGGAGATATTGATTGTCCAGAGCTGTTAGAATTGCTTTCATTTTATGTCCCTACTTTGCGTACACGTAATAATAATACTGTTTTTTACTTGTCAAGAGCGCGCACTAATTTGTTGATGCATTCTCCTTTGTTCGTATTGTGTAATATTTTTGTAACCGTATATCTAATGATTTGGATATATTTGAATCAAATCTGTCATGTATAAAACGTTTATTTTTTAAGTAATTAGTTTAAGTTATTAATTAGTTATTATTGTTATTTTGATGTTATTGTATTATTTGTAATTTTTACCTGCCCTTTACAACAATTAACAAAAAATTTTCCATAAAAGTGCCCTCAATCTAAATTTTAAATATACTGGATTGATAATTCTGCTACTGATGATTGAACTAGATTGAGTTCCGAAACATCTTTGGCCAATAATCTGATATCTATTAAATTTATTTTTGTGGAGAATTGAATTTTATTTGGCACTAAAAAATTGCAACTACATTTAAGAGTGGACTACTTTTTCAAACATAGATAAATGTTTATACTCTGTAAATTTGGAAAATGACAGATCCTTAATCCAGAATTGCCTAAATTTTTGAACATATTGGGATTTTGGCATTTAAAATGCGATTTAGGGGGTATATAGATATACCAAAACTCAAAACAACAAAATGTTGTTGTTAAATGAAAATTCACATGGAAAACAAATTTTGAGGAATTCTTTAGTAGAAATGTTAGTCCCTGGCGTGCCGATTTTTTCTTTTCGGTATAAATGCTCACTGCTTCTATACATTTAAACATATAATGCTAACAACTTATCACTGAATCTGTGAATATGCTTGTTAAATTTGAAAGCAATATTGTTACAAATGTTTAAAATATTTTGTTGCGTCCACACTTATTATTGTTGTTTTGTATATGTTTTCAAATCTCAATTAAGTAAAATTTTTGTATGTTTTTCTTTCTAAGGTATTTTCTTTATACTAGTTTAAATCATCAAATCTTAATAATGATCTAAAGTCAATGCACTGCTAATTTCATATTTTTCTTCATTAAATAATGTAATAAATTTGCGTGTCTATGATGGCCTTTAGAATGAACTTTAGAAGAGTCGCTATTGGTCAGAAATTCGAGTGACGCGTGTTTTCTATTGGTGACTTATTGTTAATAAATTATTCTCTCATGCATCGCCGTTAGAAATTGTTCTTAACGTAAAAAATATAGTTATTCTTATCATCAACGTAATTTTCATAATTCAATTCAATTCATCCGTAATTTAGAAGTGTTCGTGTATGTACTGTGTGTTATTTATGTGTAAAATTGGATAGACTTTTCAAGAGAAGAAAGAGGCTGGCCGGCCAGAAGATCACGGCACCATATAAGAAGTGAAGTTAAATCTTTGATAGACAAAATAGGTGAGTCCTAAGGCCTCGTTCTCTTTTATTTATTGTATCCTCATTTCTTGAATCAATTTAAAATCTGCCTACAATCCATTCTCTCTAGCTATCCGCAATTACATTACATATTTTATACAACATAAATAAGTAAATTTTTATACAGGCTGCGAATATCAAAAATATATTATTTTAATAAGTTCTATCAACACTCAAAGTTGGTCTGACTCACCCTGTATAGTTACAGAAATTCTCTATGGAATTTTCCAGGTATTACCTGAGGCAAAAATCCCTTTGTTAACCTAGTTTCATAACAACAACAAACAAACAACTTTGTTGTTGATGAAATGAATATCATCGTAATAATGCCAATCAGTTTTTCAGTCTACTTTTTTTTTAATTTTCAATAATATTGTTCATCCGTCAGAAGAATTGCAAAGCGTTTTATCCTTTTAACTATTATCTCTGTCGAATGAGATTTTCAATTTAATCTACTTGTATGTGGACATCATGATCTCTTATTTGAAGATATCAAAGCCTTTTTTTGTTTATTTTTTTTGTTTAAATACACTGTTATTCTCGAGGCATGAAATAGGTTTTAATTTTTAAGTTTTTAACCCTTTTTACAGTCATTTCAAACGCTAGTGTGTTTTTTTTTTTGAAAAAAAAAATGCTGAGGACAAATTTGTTTTGTCCAAACGTTTTAGGTCCTATTCTAGGTATTCAATGAAATATTATTCAATATTTCGAATAAGGTTACGAACCATAAGTCTTTCAATATTTGAACCCTTTTACTATTGCCTTGCTTGAGTTATAGTGGATACAGATTTTTCTGATCCTTCTTTAGAATTTCACAGACACCCATGATACGTAAGTTTTTGACGTGCATTTTTAACACAAATTCAACTACTTAAAAGATTAAATCTACCAATTTTACAGTCTAATTTTTGACCCTTTTTCTATCATTTATGAACGCCTATGTAAACAAGTTTTTTTTTTGCTGCATTTTGTAGTGCCTCTCGTATTTCACGAGGTGTTTTTCTATATCTGATAAAGAAATGATAGTAGGATAAATAAATTTATATCCAGACTGCCGTCTTTTATTATAGGTAGGTACCAGTAAAATAGTCAAGTCATTCCCATAAAAAAGGGGAACAATATAGCTAAAGAAATGAAGAAAGACGATAATGCCAAACTCTAAAGGACGACGCAATAAAACGAAACGAAAAAGACGTGACGTAGGCAACAGTTTCCTTAAAATTTGGATAAACATTTCATGACGTATTTATCAATTGAAGGTCCTGGAACATTGATAAAATTGATATATTTATCAGCTTTTATTGGACCAAAATAAACCTCTGCATCGTTTGCAGCAAAAACAGTCAACGGGATGGCAATAAAACCACAACAATCGTCGTCTTCTATCGTATCGATCGAAATTTTCGTACTCTGTAGTATTAAGGGCAAAAAGCTCCATGAGTTACTTGGGCGGTTTTTGCTCCTAAGGCTTAAGAAAGTCTAAACTCCCTTTTTTGTCAAAACACAGATGCATCTAGAAAACGGCTCGCAATTAACAAGGCGGGTGCTGCCAAAAATCCGGAAAGGCTGTCTAAGTGGATCAAAACAATTTTCACATGACACTACGCCCGAGTGTATGAGGATGATAAATCTGTTCTGCAAAAGGCTGAAATACCGTGGAATGTTGACTGTAACAAACCCTAAAAAGACCATCAACTTCATGAAAAGTAGAAAAATAAATTACAGAAATTACGTTTTAGGTAATCGAAGTAAAATTATTCTTTTGTAGAATTTATCATTTTTATTCTTCAAAACCACATGCCCTATAAATATTTTATGAATGAACTTTATTTTCCTCTACGTTCTTTTTCCAATATTTTAAGTGGGACAGGTGGCATTTTATTTATATCCGTCCGTAGGTATATAGTGTATCGATCGTTATGCTGAAATGATTATTTCTTAATAACCCGAACAACATGAGCACCTATAGGTATCTATTCCAATCGAGATGGCATATCGCACTTAATATAAACGTAAGATATACGGTGTGTGAATTAAGTAATGACTCAATTTTGTTCTAATTTTTCTGTGTTGGATTAAAATTACAAATACATATTGTCTCCTTCAAAGTAACTAATCTTGGCAAGGCACACATCGCTGGAGACGATTCTTAAGAAAAATATCTCCATATCAATTTCTTTAAAATTTGGCAGCTAGATATAAATATATATATATCGACCTACTTCAATTCTTCCTAATTTCGCAAAGGTTTTTGAAATTGCTCTGCACAATAAGTTATTTGGGCAAATAAAACATAGGCTAGTTTTCCAGCAACATGGGTTCATTAAGGGTCGTTCTACGGTGACCACTTTCCTGCAGGATGTAATTCCGGCTGTCGGTGGAGGTTGGTAAGTCGACGCAATCTATACTGACTTTTCCAAGGCGTTCGATAAGATTGATCATTCCCTGATTCAACAGAAGATGTGCGACATTGGCTTAGGCAGGAATCTGATATCTTTTTTCAGTCCTATCTTTTTTTCAGTTCAAGTTCACTCACAGCCTCAAGTGGAACTCCGCAGGGCAGTACGTTGGCTCCTCTTCTCTTTGCAATATTCGTAAACGATATTGGCTCTGGTTTCAATAGCAATTATTTGTTGTTTGCGGATGATTTAAAATTGTATCGCACTGTTGTTTGTAAGAATGATTGCGCACAGCTTCAAACAGATCTGTGTCGGCTCTCAGAATGGTGTGATTTAAATAGACTTCCTCTAAATATGAACAAATGTAAGTCGGTGACATTTACAAGACGTCAAGATCGATTTTTGCGAAACTACACCATCGATAATTCAAATTTGGAACGCTGCGCTTTAATCAAAGATCTCGGTGTATACTTGGATGGTGATTTATTTGGATTTGTTTTAATGAATTATGTTCATGTGTTGATTATTTATTGTTATTATTAATTGTTCTTGTATTCCTCCCAATTTTCTTTCGTTTTGATGCGTGTATTTCTTTTTTTGTATTTTTCTATTTTTCAGTTAGTTCTAAGCTGGGTATTTTTGTATGCTAATGTTAGGCAATTGTTTTTTTTTAATGTAAGATTTTGTCTTGTTATTGGGTAGCAATACCTGTTAGACAATATCTCCATGTCAGTTTGGGTTTAGGACAGGGCGAACAACAACCGGGGCGTTGTTTTGTTGTGCAGTATTGTCCTAATTGTTGTATATTGTCGTATATATTTTTATGTGATTTGTATTTGTGTTGTATTTGCAAGTATTGTATTTATATTGACAAACTGTATTTTTCGAATATTGTAATAAACTATCTATCTATCTACCGCGATCGTATCTTTTGAGAGTTTCTTTCGACCAATCGACACGAGCCTTTTTTTGAGCGATTGACAAATTGTGTGGGATCCAACGCGAACAAATTTTTTTGACAGTCAAATGTTTTTGCAATATTGGTCCCACTAATGCCTAATGTTGTCTCAATCTCTTGATAGGTCACATGACGATCTTGCAATATCAGTTCGCGCACAGCATCAATGGTTTTCGGAACAACAACTGATTTTGGACGACCTTCACGAAATTCGCCTTGGATTGAACTACGATCACGATTGAATTCACCATACCATCGATAAACACTGGTCCTTGATGGAGCTTCATCGCCAAAAATTGAACCTCAAAAATGTCCAACTTTATCATAGAGCCGTAGATTGCAACACCAGGGTTGCCAAATCCCGAAATATAAAAGGCAACCCTCGTATTTGCTCCTCACAATCTGACAGTTGCTTTTAGAACACCTTGAAGAAGCACATTGTTAAGATTAAGGATAGGCTGGATTCTCCATTTACTGGAAGGACACTGTCCTCCAGTATAGTTGGCATGCGTAAGTTTGTTTTTGTTAGCCTATTATGCTTTATGTTTTTTGTGTCTTTCGACCTTCTTCTTATAGATCTGATGATGTCCAATTGAGGGCGAAATATTTAATCCAATTTAAACAAATTTTATTGGAGTTGCGACTGGAAAATTATTTAGGTATTTTAAACCATTTGATTGCTTTTCCACATATTGGCGAGTATAGTTTTGCATACGTTCGAATATGTTCTTAAAACAATCGCAGTCCATCCATTGCATTTCGTGATAAACTAGGCAACTATACCCTCCTAAATCTATATACGGGCCAAATTGCAGGCTCTCTGAATCTCTCGGGAAAAGTCCCACTATGTTCCTAGCAGAGATCAATGCTATTAATCGTTGTGCTCAAGAATGCCTGCAGAGAGGCATCCCGGAACGGCAGATCAATATTATGTCAGCCAGTCAAGCTGTGTTAAAAGCACTGAGGTCTTACACCTTCACGTCAAAGCTAGCATGGGAATGCACACAGACCCTAAAGTAACTGGCAGCTCAGGGGAAAAAGATTACTCTGACATTGGTGCCAGGACATGAAGGCATAGAGGGGAACGAAGCGGAGGACCAACTTGCAAACGCTCCTTCTGCATCCTGGAATCCATCTTTGGCCTTCCAAAAAGCCATATGAAGGAAGAACTTCGGAGATGGGAAAAGGAACAACTTAAGTCCTACTGGAGAAACACTGCAGGCTTAAGACAATCAAAAAGGTTTATCAAACCTTCAGAGGCCAACGCAGGGAAGCTTATCTGGAGAGAAGCGACCTAAGGCGAATTACAGACCTTTTTGTGGGGCACCACCCAGTGAAGTCCATCTCAAAAAGATGGGCCTAACCGAGGACGACACTTGTCGGTTTTGCGAAGACGCAACAGAGACAACAGAACACGTGCTCTGCGAATGCATGGCACTTTTCTGCAAAAGGCTAAAACACCTTGGAGGGGTGACCCTAACACCCGACGAGGCAAGGAATTTAGCCCCCAGAGAAATCATCAACTGTATGAAAAGTGTGGGACAGCTGGGCAATTCATAGATTAGAGTCATTCACAAAAATCTTCTGCAGGTCGAAGTGAGGGGAGGCCAAACCGCCTAAACGGCTCCGAAAAACAATCTACAATACCCTCCTATTTGATCTCTTTTTCTGTTACTAGTTTATTACATGAATCCCAATTCCCTATATTTTATGCAAGTTATAATATTTGCATCCATCTAATATTATAAGATCCATGACCACAAAGATATCCCTAAGGAACGATATTATACAATAGCTTGTATGGTATGATGAACATTTTCCTTGGAAAAATTATTTTCATCATAATCATACGCATTCAGATTTTATGATTTACTTGAAACATTTTAATCCTGAAAATCCAAATACTTATTAGGATACAATATATTCTTGGCATTGACTATTATAAATTAGAATAAAGTTGGAATTGCTTTTCATGAAGGTCGTTTTGCACAACATGCACTAGTGGATTTACTCTTGCCCGTGCCTGGATTCCAAGATTACTTCTGTTTCTCCTAATTGCAAAGTATGCACAGAGGCGTTTCAATATGTTTATACCGGGTGTCCCACCGGGAAGGGATTCGATCGATTATGGAGAAACTACACTACAATGTTTTGATATGGTTGCATGTGAGCGACTGTTGTTGAAGCTGGAGCACTAGTGTAATCGAGGATGATAGTTGCCCTAGTAATGATCTAATCGTATTATTATTCCCAAGAACAAATATGGAAAAAAATGATCTGTCAGATGTCATTAAAACTTGTCAGGTTTATAGAGAAAATAACTTACTTCCCCCGTACAGTTCCAGCGTATCTCCCTGCAATAGTTTTGTATTCCCAGGATTGAAAATTCCATTTCGTTCACTCCAAAGCGATTGAACGAAAATAACTACATCAGTACTTAGAGTTCAATAAGGCTCAAAGAGACCATTTTCGGGAGAGAATCTATTTATTCTACTACAAAACAAAAACCGTATAATGATGCTTTCTCCATACTTTAACAATGTACTACTCGTTTGTATTGTCTTTGGAATAATACAAGTTTGAGAGCATCAAAGTGATGTCAAAGAATCTTTGAAAATCTGCTTATTATGTATTTATTCGAAAATAAAACTGCTACATAATTGTGGGGGAGATAAATGTAACAAAATTTTAATAACAACGATCAACATTAATATAAAAATCCTTTTTAATATCATGGATCTCCTTAATTTAATGAGGGAATTAATAATACTCTGTCTCCTCCACTAAATTTCAATATATATTCATAGATCTGGTCGTATTCTAATTATCATTGGTTTCTTATAACATATAATATGTTTCGGTCATATATATGGCCATCCTCAGTGTTACATACAAAAGTTACATTAAATTTCTTTTAAAAAATCTACATTCGTAAAACTAACTTCTAAAGGACATTATACTTCTAAAATTTTTGTTTTCTTTTTGTATATCATGATAAATTTCTTGATTGAATAGATATTTATAAATTTCGGATAGTCTGTCTTCACACACTATAAATATTATACTGATCAGAGAGAAAAATCCGAAATTTATAAATATCTATTCAATTAAGAAATTAATCATGATATACAAAAAGAAAACAAAAACATTAGAAGTATAATGTCCTTTAGAAGTTAGTTTTACGAATGTAGATTTTTTAAAAGAAATTTTTTTATTTTTATTCCAGTAAACTTCAATATAATATGTATGTAACACTGAGGATGGCCATATATATGACCGAAACATGTATGTTATAAGAAACCAATGATAATTAGAATACGACCAGATCTATGAAATATATTGAAATTTAGTAAAGGAGACAGAGTATTATTAATTCCCTCATTAAATTGAGACAGAAATATGGACTACTTCATGAATATCTCCTACTACTTCATGAATATCTCCTTACTTGTCTAAACATGAAAACTAACCTCTTTGACGTGCTGGTTAACACGCTCCTGATGCTTTTTATTTTCCATAAACACCGTGATCTCATCAATAATCCCATCACGACACTTGATTCCATTAAATACACTCTGATTATGTTTATCGCGCCGAAACTTTGCTGTAGCGGCTATTAACGAATTTGCATCGGCATTTTCATTGTCACAATAACTTTCTAGAACGTTCACGTATAGATTGTCCTCGGAAAACGCACCGCTCCTAGTACTATTCTTACACTTGTAGATCAAACTAGTATTGAGACTGTGTGGCAGTTTTGGCGATATTTGCGACTTTTTGTATTTGTGGATGAATGTGTCACTGTGACTGAACTTGTTATGTTTGTGTGACGCTGATATTTTATCGGATTTATTGTATCGTTTTTTGATGTTATTGCTTTTACGTTGATTATTATTGCTGTTACTGCTTGTAGCGATTTCGAAGTCTTTAATGATTTTTTTGATTATATTTATGTTTTCCGTATGTATTGATTGTTTGTTATTATCGATATTTGTTGATTGGATGACCATATTTAATTGTTTTAGAATTGTATACACTTTATTGTAATTATTACTTTAATTAGTAAATATCAATAATTAGATATTGTTGATTTACAAATCTATTCTTGTTATAATAATATTATTATACAAGGTGTTTCTACAATAGGTGGTCAAAATTTGTGAGTGAATTGAGGACGTCTAATCATGAAAAAAACTTAAATTGTAATTTTTCGAAAAATCCATATTAACAAAGATACAGGGTGTTAAAGATGACTGCCTGAGGACGATTGTTTTGAAATATTTTCGAAATGAGTACGAGATGTTATAGTATGTATTCAAAATACAAACATTCAAATTTTACGCGCGTTATCTCTGTGTGCATGGCTTGCCGCTCTGCCCTGCCGGCCAATCAAATGCCAGCCAGTGCAGAGCGTAAAGCGTCTGTGCGACATAGATGGGCGAGACAGAGATCGAGATAGACGCGAGGCGAACCCTACTTTTGCCTCCAAAAAGTACTTCGTTTTGTGTCCTGGTGGCGAATAGATGTAGTGGAAAGTTAAGCTGTGTTTTATTAATTTTTATTATTATTTTTCCTAACAAAATAGTAGTTCGCGTTGTTATTATTATAGTAGACAATTCATACTAGAATAATGAAATCGTTAACATGGCGCCCAACGTGGGGCGCACTACATCTATTCGCCACCAGGGCACAAAACGAAGTGCTTTTTGGAGGCAAAAGTAGAGTTCGCCTCGCGTCTATCTCGATCTCTGTCTCGCCCATCTATGTAGCACAGACGCTTTACGCTCTGCACTGGCTGGCATTTGATTGGCCGGCAGGGCAGAGCGGCAAGCCATGTATACAGAGATAACGCGCCTAAAATTTGAATGTTTGTATTTTGAATACATACTATAACAGAGGGTTGCCTTTTATATTTCGGGATTTGGCAACCGTGGTGTTACAATCTGGCAACTGACAGCTCTATCAGAAAGTTGGACATTTTTGAGGTTATACGTACTCAGAACGTTTTGACATACGAGCGGTATTTCTGTTGTTTACAGTAACTTAAAAGATTCATCTCAGCCCAAAAATGGAATTAAATCGTGAACATTGTCGTGCGATTATTTTTTCCAACTTTCCACGTGGATTAACTCAGCAACAGTGCATGGATGAACTTAAATTAATTTTTGGCGATGACGCTCCATCAAGGACCAGTGTTTATCGATGGTATGGTGAATTCAATCGTGGTCGTAGTTCACTCCAAGACGAATTTCGTGAAGTTTGTCCAAGATCAGTTGTTGTTCCGAAAACCATTGATGCTGTGCGCGAACTGATATCGCACGATCGTCATGTGACCTATCAAGAGATTGAGAAAACCTTAGGCATTAGTGGGACCAGCATACATTCAATATTGCATAAACATTTGACTGTCAAAAAAAAATTGTTTGCGTTGGATGCCACACAATTTGTCAATTGCTCAAAAAAGGCTCGTGGCGATTGGGCAAAAGAAGTGCTCAAAAATACGATCGCGTTGCTTTGAAACACGTCTATGACATCGTGACAGGTGATGAATCTTGGATATACGCGTCTGAGCCTGAAAGTAAACAGCAGTCAACTGTATGGGTGTTTCAAGATGAGCCAAATCCAAAGATGGTGTATGGCCTGGTTGTTACTCATTAAAAACCTGAGGCCAAGCAGCAATGGCATCAAAATGGCACGCCAGCACCGAAGAAGTTTAAGGTATACATTCAGCATGAAAACTTTCGCCGACCATCTTTTGTGACTTGGAATATTGCTCGAGAAAAAGATGCAAATTGACGAAAGGTGCTTCTACATGACACTGCCACAGTACACAAGCCCCGAGCGATTATTACTTGATCCCAAAAATGAAAAAAGAACTCCGTGGGAAGAATTTTAAGCCCGATGTAGAACTGAAGGTAGCAGTTTCGGTGAAATATTTAACATTTATAAACAAATTGATTGATCTTTGTAATTCCGTGGAATATGGGAAAAATAGTAGAAAATAAAAAAATATATGATTTCACTATACAGGGTGTCCCTAAAAAAATCTTTGAGGGTAGATCTACGACAAAAAATAAGACGAAATCACTTGGGAGACATTTTTCGAAATTTTTGACATAAGTGATATTCGTTTTATTTTGGGTTGTAGATTCTACGCGCAAAACATGTGAATTTTTGGGACACCCTGTATAGTAGAATTATATTTTTCTACTATGTTTCCCATATTCCACGGAATTCCAAACACGCACTGAGGTGCCCCGAAAGTAAACACGGCCCCTCGTATTTACTGGTTACATAATCAATAACACTCGTAAGGATTTATTTTTTATTTTCTTACTTTAAGGTTCAGTTCACGATTTCTTGTTCTTTTTTTTTTTTTTTTGCAGTTCATCGGGAAAAACTTAATTACAAAATTTATACCTATGCGCAATTTAATCAATGCGTTTCTAAGAAAGTTAATCCATAGTTCAGTGATGTACAGATAGTTTTATTTTACGGCCCCTAATTACGGAAATATAGCAAAGTTTTGTTTTTGTAAGGAATTACCTATACTACCTAATAGATTTTTAATAACAGGAAGCCTAACGTTTATTTTTAGTTTTTACCTTTAAAACTTTGAAGCAAGATATTATATTTTCATTTTAATAAACATGACAGAATATATTATTTGGAAATATAATATTAATTAAAACAAGGCAAACAAAATAGATTTAATACGTTGCACTCCACTGAGCGAATGGACTATTTCTTCAAATTAATATTAATTATTTTATAAAACAACAAACTGGTGCATTTTACGAGGATGTCATGATAATTGGTAATACTTGAAAAAATCTGGCAACATTGCACCCTCTTTTTGTGGTTCTTTACATGGAATACGAGGTCAACTTTTAACCTTTCTGTAGTAGCGTGCGGTCTCACAAACCGGCTATAGTTGTAACTACGTATTATTTGGAGCAGGGAGTGAGAGGAGCGTCCAGCGTGGCCATAGCTGCTGTTTGTTCTGTGAACTATACTCCTTTCCAGTATTAGTCCAAACGCGTTATTTGGTGCTTAGATATTTTAGTGAACGGTCTGAGAGACCGACGCCATAATTTACGTATTGTTTATTTTCTTTAAAGCAAACTGCGCTTGGTAAGTTATTTCACATGTTTTCAGACGTTTTGTTTGCTATAGTGTAGTATTTATTAGTTATGGCTATGGGAGATTACGAGCGGAAACAAGTACGGTTGCTAAAATTACTGGACAGTCAAGACATTTTAGAAACAAGCGAAGAAGGTAGCGAAAGTGAGCAAGACATAGAAAGTGATGAGGAAATTGAAAACGAAGGGCCTTATTTTCTTGGAAAGGATGGAGTTACTAAATGGAGAAAGCATATTACAGAAAGAAGCAATGTAAGGGCAAAATCAATTAATTTTATAAAGCAATTGCCAGGTGTGAAGAGAGATTTTAGAAATATAAACGAATCAAAAGAGATACGGGAACTATTATTCAATAAAAATATTATATAGACATAATAGTGGAAAAAAACATAAATAGGTCTATAGAAAGCAGTACAAATAATTATACTAGAGAATGAAATTGTAAGCCAACTAACGCCCCATAAATAAAAGCATTACTTGGGTTGCTGTATATTGCACCTTCAAGAAAATATAATAAAGTAAATACTAATGATTTATCAGACAGAACATGCTTTTTATTGTTCCCAAGTAAACTATTCATATATAGAGTCATAAGTATTTGGTTTTACCCGAAAAACAAATTGTCGGTCTGTGAGATCGACGCCACTAGTAATGTTAAATTTGTGCACGCCACTACAGGAAGGTTAATATTTTGTAGCTCGACAATACTTATGGTTGGTAGATGATAGTTGTTGTTTAATTTAACTCTCTACACCAAACATGTTGTCAATAGAGCAATATTTCTGGTGTTTACAACTAGTTAAATATGGTGTCAGCGTACAAATGAAATTAACCCGTGAACAGTTTCCGCGATGATTTACTACGACTTTGGACGTGGATTATAACGACATCAGTGTCTACATCAACTAATTTCCCCGTGAAACGCGGGTATAACTTAAAGCATAGCTGTCATTCTCTCAATGACAATATTCAGATAGTCCAAAATCAATACTCATAGCTGAAAACATTGATGATTTCAGGATTAGCCTAATCTAACAAAAGATTGTCTGTTTTTGCGAAAGAGCTGGTTATCTAGCAACTGTACTCGTAGAGGAGCGCCAGTTTGTTTACTAGAAGTCTTTGGTGAGAAAATAAACAATCGTCGTCGGGTTATTCTTCATCAAGACAATGGACTATTTGAGGGCTCAGTATTTATAGATATTCTGCCAAGAAACCTAAATGAGGCCTCCATCAACAAAATCCATCATCTGCATGTGCTAACAACTAGCGAAATCGTGTGACTAAGTCCTCCATAAGTGTTTGGCGTTGTTGAAGGGCAGTTCGAAGAACTTTTTCATGCGCTACGGCACCGTGGTTGAAATATGGATTTACAGCAGAGAATAAGCAGTACCTACTCCACGTAATGAAATTATTTTTTTGGGAAATCGTGCACAAATAATTAATTGAATAAAACAGACAAAATTTGGCACGAATAAAAATGCTTGACTCCGTCCGAATTTTTTCCCACCGACATTAAATCTTTACACATGGATAATGTGACAGAAGAAATACCCTATCCAGAGGGTTGAAGATGTGCGCAATGACACCTTAGTATACCGCAGACATAATCTCGAAGTAGGGTTTGCCATTCCGCAAGAGACATTTATGCACTTGTTGTCGGTTGCCAGAGATATGCAGCCCTTGTTTATATTCATCGCCGTGATGCGGTGTTATGGATATACGCTCAGGATGCTGGAACACCAAATAATCTAAACATCGTTCTCCTTGATAAGACGTGCACAAAATCTTTTTCAGTTGAAGTGGTAAATGAGAATTCTTTTATCGAAGCAAATGAACATAACTAAATGATGACAGAAAGAAGCGACACCAGAAATTTGGACCATTCTCTCATTGATTCTAATTCATTTTCCGGCAAGTTTAATAACTGTATAATTTTTATTTTATGAAATACTTTAGTTAATTGGTATTGTTTATCTTCTGTGTAAATTTCATAGAAAAATAATGATTAAACTATTCTACTTCTATTTTAATTACAAGCGCCCAATAGACTCAGTTGCAATACTCGAGACAATGGTTCAACCTTAAAAAGAAATTGAGATCGATTGGAATATATCGATACATTTCTTGCATCTCTATGACCCAGTTCATTGAACTTTTTTATTATTATCGAAATTGTAGCTCGTCTGCTTTAATATTGAAATTGTAGCCCGTCTGCACATATTGAGGTCATTGAAATGTTTTTATTATTATTGAAATTGTCTGATGGGGACGGTAAAAATCAATATTCGAATGCCAAATGTGTCAACTTGTGTCATTTAAAAACAATTCTGCCAGATTTGCTCAAGGAATCTGTGGTTAACGGATTGACCTCCTTTTTCCGGACACTCTGTATACTGAAACGAAGTGAGATCAAACATGAAAGATTATTTTTAACCGAAAATCCCTTTTGGAATTCATCTGGAAACTGGTATAAAAATAGTTCAGTTGGAATAAACACCATTGGGCCAAACAGGCGAGGAAGAGGCTCTAAATACAAAAAAAAAAAAATAAACTAAAAATACTAACTATTTTTTACGCAGTTTCAAAACTAGCGAAACAAGGATTGAGAGAGCAAAACAGCTCATCAAAATAACTGGTCTGTCGTACACAAAATGAATCTGAACTTTTCTTTGCATAAAAATGACGTCAATAGAAATTTCTGGAACCTATTTGTAAGTTTCTCTTTTTGCCACTGATAATGGCACTGATTTAAGTTCCGAAACATATTTAGATGCTCATTTAAATTTCTATTAAAGTTATCCTAGCTGCATTGAAAAAAATTCTGAAAATGAACCCCAATAAATAATTATTTGGCTTTTATTTGTTTAACTCAAACAAAATTTATTTGACTCAAATAAACAGTGTTTGTCCGGAATAAATATAGTTATTTGATTTTTTTTAAATATTTATTTGGCCCGGGCTGCTTTGGCGGAAATAAATATTTATTTAGTTTAAATATCAGATTTTATTGTGTTAGTTATGACTTATATTATATAATAAATAAAAAAATAAAGTCCGTTGAATCGTTATTATAGTGGTGTGGAACCTATGATCCCTTGAATTTGTAAATTAATTTCTAGAAAAAAACATGCTTGAATAAATAAATATTTATTTGTAACAAAAAAAGTATTTATTGAAAGTAAACTATCAAATTTACGGAACAAATTGTTTGTTTGGATATAAAAAATCACATATTTAATATAAAAATGTTTATTCAGAATAAACAAATATTTATTTATTCCAAGTAGCAGCACCTTTGAGCCAAGTACATGGAGTGTTTCTGCTAAATAACTCTAGTTAGTTCAAGCAAACAAATATAGCCTTACATTTTCGGGCCTTGTTAACAAGTAAGTAAAAGTACTAAGTCAAATAAATATTTATTTAAATCAAACAAATACTAGTTGGGTATTTCAAATAAACCATATAGTTGTCTCAAGTACATGGGTTGTTTGTCGTATACCGAAGAAATATTTGTTTGGTTCAACTCCATTTTTTTTGGATCCAAACAAATCTTTTTTCAGTGTGCTCGAAAGTACCGTATTGGAGTAATTTTCTCCCTAAATTACACTCTGGCCTAAGTAGGTATTTTCAGATAATTTTGTGTTTAAAAGTATTTGCTTTAAAAACCAATTGGTTGTAAATCTCGCCCAAACTTGAAAATGGATTCTTGTTGTTTTTAGGCATGCAAACTCATTCGAAAAGTTTTAGACACTAGTGTAACAGCTAACAACAATAAGTTTTGCCAAGGCTCAAAATACAAACAGTGAGTCTGCAATATCCTCACATCTGTCAGATTAATAATTGAGCAAAATGAAAGCACCTACAAAGAAACTAGTACCTAATGAACAATAATAATAGCACATGAGCATGAAATAATTAAGCTGTTCTAGAAATAAAACTAATTGACTATCCTACCGATAATAATTTGTACTTTATTTTAATTATTGTAAATTATTTGTTTTATTTATTTGTTTACGAAATAGGACGTAGTGTCTTGTGTTAAAGTCTTTTGTGTTGTGTTAATTTTGTCGAATATTGAGCACAATGTTTTTAATTAAACATTAATTATTAAAGACAGTGAGAATAACAGCGTTATTATATACAACTAAGCAACTATAATAAACGAGAGTTCTAATTAATGAGTGTAAAAGTGTAAAAATATCATAAAGTGGTGTATGTTTCGTGATTTCTACTAGTCGACTGTATAACGAAATTATTTTCGGTCTCTATGTCGAGACTAGAGGCGGCGGGTTGCTCTATATATTGCTCTATATAAAATGTGTAGTGTGTGTTGGTGCGTCGCAACAACCGGCGTCACTGGGTCGATTCAGTTCTATTCGCCTCTGCTCTGCTCTAATACTGTTTCACTTCCTTTGTTTTCCGCTATTTTTCTCTCAAGCGTTGTGTTCTTATTGTGTTTTTGGTGTGAGAGTTGAAGCAGTTATTTACAACTAGTTTTCAAGGGATGGTTTAATCGTAGAATCAGTTTTCGACGCACTTCTATGACACCAAATGGGCGTAAGCCTCATCGAGTATGTGATGGGAAATTTTTAGAAAAATGTATGGACACGTCGGTTTTGTTTGAACATGTAAAGCATTCAAAAATTATACGAAATCAGGAAAGAGTATTACTCGCGGATCCCTGAATAGAAAAACTGGTTGTAAATCCAGCCACATGCTTTTAGAGCAGCTTTAAAACCTGCTGATGCCTCGGTTAGCTGAATTAAGATATTGGCGCTTCAACCGTTCGTATTCACTCTAAATTCAGCTGCAGTTTCAAACTAAGGCTCTTGAACGAATTGATAGAAGATTTAAAGCAATCAAAACTGATACGAATCAGGAATATTGCTCAGAAATCACAAAAGTATTGCCCGGGAATCCATGAGGTGAAAATTTGGTTGTAAATCCATCCAGATGTCTCTAGAACTGTTTTAGAATGTGCTGATGCATATGTTAGCAGAATTTCAAGCGAAATTAGGTATTGGAGCTTCCCCAGTTCGCATTCACTCTAAACGCAGCTGCAGCTAGACACTAAGACCCTTGAACCAATTGACTCAAGATTCAAAGCAATCAAAAATAAGACCAATTCAGCAATATTGCTCAGAAATCACAAATGTATTGCTCCGGAATCCCTGAGTGGAAAATCTGGTTGTAAATCCATCCAGATATTTTTGGAACCACTTAAGCAACTGATGATGCCTAAGTTACCTGAATTGCAAGTTAAGTTAAGCTGTTTGAGCTTTCTCAGTTTGCATTCACTTTAAACTCAGCTGCAGCTTGACACTAAGACCCTTGAACTAATTGACTGAAGATTCAACGCATTCGAAAATGAGACCAATTCAGGAATATTGCTCAGAAATCACAAACGTATTGCTCCGGAATCCCTGAGTAGAAAATCTGGTTGTAAATCGATCCAGATATTTTTGGAACCACTTTAGAAACTGCTGATGCTTAAGTTAGCTGAATTGCAAGTTAAGTTAAGCTGTTTGAGCTTCCCCAGTTTGTATTCACTTTAAACTCAGCTGCAGCTTGACACTAAGACCCTTGAACCAATGGACTGAAGATTCAAAGCATTCAAAAATGAAACCAATTCAGGAATATCGCTTGTGAATCTCTGTGTTTGTTGTAAATCCATCCAGATGCTTCTGACCAGCTTTAAAGCTGCTGATGCCTAGGTTAGCTGAATTACAAGTTAATTTAAGATACTGAAGCTTCCCCAATTCATATTCATTGAAGATGTAACCTCATTTTGAAAATAAGATCCATAATAAATTGAAAGCATTCAAAAATAATGCGAAACCAGGAATATTTGATCAGAAATCAAAAGAGCATTGTTCTTGAATGCAATGCTGTTGGAGAGCCGCTTCAAGAGCTGCTGATGCTAGCTCGTATTGATTAGAGATTCAAACCATTCAAAAACGAATCCCTTATTTGAAAATCGAAAACATGAATCCAGTGATGTAAAAATAGTTTACATACTATATCATTACACGATCAACCTTTTTCAAATGTAGTAATATTGGAGTCACATGATGAATTCCGTTTCTGAAGAGTCGAAGACGAAACTAGCACCAGAAATGAGCTGGGTACAATGAACCAACAGCCGAGTGCGAGACGCTTCATCTCGGCGGTCGGAAGCCATAATGGCAAGACCCAAACATATAGAAGACTACTCATCCTAATCTCTCGTCACAAAGTGACGACTTATGTATTAGCCGGAGGCTGCGAGTGTATCCGATATTTCATTGCATCAATACTGCTTGTGGACTATGATATAGTTACTAAGAATGAGGTCGAAATACTGATTCCTTATCCCTTATACTCGATGATTTTTAGTGACGGGAGGATTCTAGTGAAGTCGAAAACCTGAATCTCCTAATGTGAAGAGAATTTACAAAAACCATATATGCGACTAATAAAACAGTGTTCCCAGAAATTTTCTTTCTTTTCAGATAGGTAATGGCAATTGTTACAAGACAGTGTCAATCACATATGACCAATGATTCCCACTTCTGCAAATGGGACATTTTCAAATAGTTCAGGTAACACGAAGTCCAAGAAATGACGATACTCTTAACAATCGTCTTGATTGAATTTCATCGTCACATAAGCTTTTCATCAATTTATATTTTTTTGTTACATTTAATTGATATTAACAGTTGTCGGCAAAACCAATAATAATACAAACTCTTTATGCAGCTCTAATATTTTTAATGTTAACTTAGTAGTGTGGGTTAAGACCTTGACATAAAATATAAACCTCAGCTGCAAGTAATACCTGGATATATGCGCCTGTTGTACCATGTCACGGTATGGATATCGTAAGTACAAATAATATATTATGCTCTAGAATAATACCCATGTCGCATTTTTAATTTTGAATAAATTATAATACACTACAAGTTTCCCTTTATTTTTCAATATTATTTTCTCATATATACAAACATTAGGTTTTTAATCGATACTTACGAGACGAGGTAAAACAGTCCTTATAAATCTTAGAAAATCCGCATGGTAGTGAGTTGGGTTTGGCATCAGTGGTCAGATTATCTCTTGACTTAATCAAATGTCGTGCAGTCACATTAGATGATCTTTCATGATGTGTTAATTGTTGCAGAAATGCATGTTGAAGCAGTTATATAAAAGTCGTCATGAGCTGAGTGTGGGTGCAAAAAGGATGATCTGTGATTCTATGATCCGCAATGGTTGAGAATGCATGAACGAAAAGTCGTACATTTGGCTAGCATTTGGAATGGTTTATAAAATAATTAAAGCCCAAGCTCCGGCATATCTACATATATTCGAAAATTTTGCCTAGGACTTCCGTCAATCTTCGAGGTCTGCGACAAGTTGATCAGTTAATGATTGCTCAACATCACAAAACATACATTTTTAATTTGAAATTTACTGTCAAATAGTCTGTTAAAAATTCTGACCTATGAGTTGGGAATTTTTCATAAAGCAGTTTTTTATCTGTGACATGATTTTTTTGGGAGAATGGATCAAAAACGCTTTACTGGCATTGCGAGGTTACACTTAAAGGTTCCCGGCGCACAATCATCCCAAAAAAGCGGTCTTCGAGAGACTGTTAAGGCAGTTTAACGAAAGATACCACCCAAACACAGTGCAACTGCATCAAGAACTTTTAAATATTGATTTTAAATCGTGTTGAATTTTATACATGGGCAGGAACAAAATCATCGAAAATGAATACTTTTTTAATACAGGAGATGAAGGACCAAATAAATGAAGCGTTTAGAAGCGTTACACCAGGTTAAAGTTGTTGAAGGATTTAAGAAAAGGATTCAAATGTGCCTAGAGTCCAATCATTTTGAACATTTCTTATAAATTTTATCAGTATTTATGTATATCTGCATATTTAATTTAAGTTAAAAATGTATTTATTTATTATGTGATATATGGTTTGTCAAATTCTCGGGGCATGCAAAACTAAAAATATACATACCTATAGGAATACCTTATAGTGATTAATAGATAATTAATTTCATCATGATCATATACAGGGTGGTCTACATGAAACCAACAGGTTCAATTAAAAATTATTAATATTATGAATACGTTCATTTTCCACGAAATCGTCAAGAGTTATCCATAGGAAAGTCAGTATTTGACAGATAGTTACGTTGTACATCTAATTTTGACCTCATATACTGGGTGTTCCATTTGAAATAAACAAGTTATTTAGAATCAAACTTTACGTTCATATAACTTGTATTATTGAACACCTTGTATTTAGTATTAGGGGTTTTTTATATTTGGCGTAACAAGTGATGAGTGGGTATATTCATCAGCCCAGACTGGTTAAAAAAGAACAAACGAATAGGTGTGAATTTTTTCATTCAAATTATGTCTAAATTTTTATAAAAATTAAAATATTAAAAAAACTGTCAGGTTTAGGTGAGATGTACTTTAATGAAAGTTATGTTTATTTTGAACGGGGAATCTAAAAATATATTCATATACAGGCATTCCATTTAATATGGTTAATTTCTTATATTTGGACACCCTGTATAGATTCTTATCGAACCCATGAATAAAACTTTTAGGAAATTAAATAGTTTAGCCACAATATTCCTTGTCGTATGGCGTGAATAACCCTGTACAATATCCTTCCACGTAAATTCAAATTGCTATCTCTGAGTAGGTAGTAGCTTAAGCTGGAATCAACCAAGACATTGATATAAAATCTACAAATTTACTGTTTTTAACACAGCTTTTGAGTGAACAACTCGATAATGGAGGAAAGTCAGATAGATGTTATCTATACTGACTTTTCCAGAGCCTTTGATCACTCTGTCTTGATGACTAAATTGTGTCGTTTTGGCCTATCCCTTAGGGTTCTGTGTTGGGGCCATTGTTATTTTTGAGTATGCAGATGATTTCAAGAGATACTTGCTCATGGATATCACGGATGATTTCTCTACTATTTAGGAAGATTTATGAGTGGTTTTTTTCAGTGTCTTATACACACTGATTGAAGACTATAACTCACTTGTATTTCATTAACACTACTCCATTGATCGTTTGTGATTGCATTAAAGATTTAGGGATTTTCTTTGATAGCTACCTAATAATTATTGAACATAATAATAATATGATCTCAGCTTCGTATCGATCTTTGTCATACCTACGTAACGCGAAGTCATCTCAAACACTTATTACTTTATTCAATGCATTATTTGTAAGTGCTGTAATTTGGAGTATGCATCTGTTTTGTGGTATGCTATATAAATGAAATACACTCTGCAAAATTGAACGTATTCAATGCCATTTTGTTAAGTTTCTGTGGTTTCGTCCTGATGGAGTTTATCCACGCATTCGATTTCCTCAGGGGACACTACTAAATCGTTTTAATTTGACGTCTTTAAGTACCTACGCGTGGGGAATGCTATGCTATTATTTTACTGTAGCTACAAGATTATTAATGGAACTATTGATAGTCCAGAGTTTTTAGAATTGCATCTATTTTATGTCCCTATTTTGCGTACACAATACTGTTACTTTCGCGCTCAGGAAAAGTAAACACACGCTAAACAAAATTTAAGATTAAGTAAAATCTAGCAAAAAATATTTATGAATGATTCTTAATTATAGTGGAGAGAATAATCACACAAATTCAATCAACTAATTATTATTCTAAGACAGTGTGTAAAGAACTCACCTGAGCAACTTTTTCACCCATTTTCGGCGTATGAATACCACTTTGGAAATATTTAGCTGAACCATTATCCTGCAGCGAAAACTATGAAAGAGAAAACAACTTTAATACATTATTCATGTTTAAAAGCATAGCTACGTAGGTACATTATTATTCTAACAACCATCTGTAATAACAGTTCAATACCGTTATTACTTTTAAGTGCGACTTCAATGAATTAATACAAAAAAATATAAAACCTTGGCCAAGCTTGCGGTGGAATAATAGTCGTTGCGAACAAGCCACCCTGGTTATACTATACAGGGACTCTCCATTTGGATGACACTGCAGGCTATCTCGATAACGATAGGCGATAAAGTTATATTATCATTTGTTTCCCAGTAAACACACATACGGTTTTTAAACGTAAAATCAACGTGTCATTGGTTGATTAAAGGTTTAAAAAATAACCGTTTTATTTTGGTACAAAATAACACCGTTTTAATTCAACGTTTTTAATACGAACATTTCTGGCCAAAATCTAACTTAAGAAAACTTTTAGGTTAATATGACGTTATTTTGAATCTTAAATTTATTATATTACAATACGTTTTTTTAACATACTTTCTAACATACTGTCTAATCATATTCAGCTATTCACACGTTTTTTTAAACTTTTTAATAGTATATTAATATTTCTAATAAAATTAACGTTTTTTATACGTTAAAACCAACGCAGAATAAATTAATCTTAACTAATAGAAATAAAAAACGACTTATTGTCGTATTTTCCTATCGAAAATATAACAGTCATTATCTTTATGTTAAAATAACGTACTAAGCGGATCGCATGTTTGACGTTTATCAATACGGGTCAAGAACGCGTACAATGCTCAAATTCAAATTCCTTATTTTTAGTCATAAAGTGTACATTTTTGTCAATAGGTATACAATAATAAAAAAACTTTTAATAACATTCAAAAAATAAAAATAAATAATACAATAGGATATAATGGAGTTGTTACTTCTTGTCCGGCCACCCGTTTCTGAACTGTGTTTCACCCGACATATTGCCTGTTCACGCTAGATGCCGCCAAAACATCTCTCTCTCAATCAATTCTTGTGCTAGTATAAAATCTTTGTAAATGTTGAAAATTTGGGTCACACTGCCTGCCGATCACCACTGATGAGTCGTGGATCAACGAAACGGCCGTCTGGTGAAAGCATGGGAGTGTGAAACAAATTTCCAACATAACTTAAAGTCTTGTTGCTTTATGTAACAAGCAATTCTTAAAAATAAATAAATAACAAATACACAAACAAATTCAAAGCAATTGAAATGAATACAAACGATTAAAAATCCGCCCTGTTCATGAGATTTGGCTCACTTTGACTATGATAATATCTGATTTGAATATATTCCGATTTGGGTTTTAATGTCACCTCTCTTTCGAGTATGTCAGACTTGCGACCATATCTTGGTGTTCAGGTCAGATGTGTTCATCGCTACCAGTGGTGCCCGACAGGGGAGTATTCTGGCTCCATTGTTATTTTCAATTTACATTAATGATATCACGGCTAATATTCAGAGTAGATAGATGTCTATTGTTTGCTGATGACCTGAAGATATTCCGCATCATAGAGGACCGCAGCGATTGTCTCCGATTACAGGAGGACCTAGATGAGTTGGATCGATGATGTACTTTCAATGGAATTCCACTCAATAAAAGCAAATGTAAATCCGTAGCATTTACCAGACAACGGAGTCCCATTGAATGGCATTATAACATTGGCGGTGCCGTCCTTGAAAAGTGCGAGAGTCTGCGGGATCTGGGTGTTTGGGTTGATAGTGATTGATCCTTCAACCGTCACATTCAAGAAATTACTGCTGGTGCGATGCGTAGCCTGGGTTTTGTTGTGTATTCGACCTCGGGATTCCAGAGCGTACCCTATTTGGTATCTTTATACCAGGCATTGGTTAGGTCCAAGTTGGATTATGCATCTGTTGTATAGTCTCCAATCTACCAAGTATACATAAACCAGATTGAGAGCGTCCAGCGAAAACTTTTTGACCTCTATTTTAAAATTCACGGGAGGTACCCATACAGGGGTTATGATCATCGGTTGTTACTGTCGTGTTTCGGGTTTCAGTCATTGAATTCCAGAAGTTTTGATTTAGATTTGAGTCTTTTTTTTTGTGTATTCGGTTTTGCTGCTTGTGTTGCATTATGTATGAATGTGTTTTATGATGATGTATTATTATTCAGTCATTCTATCTGAGCATTTGTTAAATTGTCTTGTAATTGGGTGTAAACCTGTTAAGCAAGTAAATAAATAAATTAATAATATCACAGTTTGATTTAATTTAACTGTAGTTTTCTGTTTACTCGCCAATATTGATTTAAGAATTCTTGCAAGCAATTTACGTTTAGCAGCAAGATTTCTATTTATATCAGGTTTGATGTTTCAATCGATACAAAGCTTTAAGTTTTAATAAAAGCTCATAGATGACGTTCGTCGAGGTTTTTAAACATAAATCTTCTAACATACAGTCGAAATTATTTTTTTAATTTTTCTGTTGTGTTAAAATATATTATTCCATATACTAATAAAAAAAAGATACTGAAAACATACTTGCGGGCAAACCTTTTGCTTCAACGAGTCTGTAGGATTTGACAGACTAGGACTCCTTCTATCGTAGGATTGTTGGCGGGCGGATCGGTATCTTTGTAAATCGCTCTCGGAAGATACATTTGGAAATTGTTTACTCATTGGTTTACTACCTAAAAATATACAACTTAAGTTTAATTAATGAAATGACAAATTTACGCTCTCAAACAATCATAAAAAACAATAATTATGAAAAATTGAACAAATCCTTGAACTTCAATTGCCTGTATCAAATTGGATAAAATTAAGAAAAACTCTGGGTGTCTAGACGGTTCTTCAAACCTTGAGTAACTACCTTATTCGCTGAGGTTGAGAACATTATAAACTCACGACCAGTAACGAAAGTTTCCGGAGATCCTGAGGATTCAGAGTCACTAACGCCTAACCATTTTCTTCGAGGAACTTCGAATAATTTAAATTATTATGGTCCACTTACTACTGATCTAAGAAAAGAATGGAGAAAGTCCCAAAATTTAGTAGAATCAATTTGGAAACGATGGACTAAAGACTATTTAACGACCTTGACCAAACGATCGAAATGGAATAAAGATGGGAAACCAATTAACGAAGGAGACATTGCGGTAGTGGTTGACGAAAGTGCTCCTCGAAAATCGTGGAAACTTGCGAAGGTATTGACTCTTTTTCCATTCGATGATGCTTAGAGAAAGTCATCTCAAATTATGTCTGAAAATCGGCACTGAAATCATACACCTTCACGTCAAAACTAGCATGGAAGTGCAACCCGCCCTGAAACAACTTGCAGCTGAACAGCAAGGGACGAAACGAAATAAGGTTCAGCCCTCAGAAAATCAGAAGGTTCATTAGACCCTCGAAATCAGATACAGTTTTATGCAGATGATGCCAAGATTTATTACAATCCTGTTACGCAATATGATCATGCGGTGGGAGATTTGCTCGTGGAGGCGTGACTGGCTGATGACGTTGAATGTTGGAAAGTGATCGGTTATGCGCCTCGGAAAGAACAACCCGCGTGTCGCGCCTGTTATAAATGGTCAGACCCTCACCGAGGTTGCCGAACAAAAAGACTTGGGTGTTGTCATCTCTGAGGATATCAAATGGGAAAAGCAAGTTATGAGGGTCGTCAAGAGAGCAAATTCAATGACTTACCTGATACAACGTACATTTAATGACCACTCCACCGCTATGATTGTAAAATTGTACAAGTGTTACATACGACCAATTCTGGAGTACGCTCAGTCGGTGTTGAGCCCTTATTATGTGAAAGACATAGAACTCTTAGAACGTGTGCAAAGAAGAATAACGAAAATCCCACCAGAATTGATGAATTTACCGTATGAGGATCGCCTTAATAGAATGAACTTAACAACACTGGCTGCTCGTAGACTTCGTGGCGACTTGATACAGACTTATAAAATTGTAAATAACTACTATAACACACCACTTAATATGTTTCATGTTAACGACAGAAGAGAATTGAGAGGTCACTCTAAAAAACTTTCTAAAGAGAGATGTGCGCGAATGTGTAGGAAGAATTTCTTGACGAACAGAGTGGTGTATATGTGGAACGATCTTAATGAGGACACAGTGAGTGCGCCATCGGTCAATGCGTTTAAGAATCGTTTGGATTGTGAACTGGAAAATGGTGCTGCGACAATTACACACTACTTTTAAAATTCTTATAAATTGGTATAAAAGTAGTTTCATCAGGAAACCGCTCACTACTTTAACTAACAATAATCAAAATCCAACAAGGTTATGGACCCAGAGAGATCGTTTTTCCGAAGAACTAACAGAGACCATTGAACCCGTGTTATGCGATTGAATAGCACTGTTCTACAGCAAGGTGAGTTACACGCCAAGCCAAGAATCTCTCATCTTATTTGATAATTTTCCAATAAACAGATCATGAGCAGCTCTAACCGTTGATAATTCATCACGAAGGCTTCTCAGTTAATCGTTATGGGCGTTGTTCACTTTTTTATTGGCAGTGGCTTGCGAAAAAACTTTATATGTCAACTAGAGTCGTCATCAACTTACATAGAGTAACAGTTGGATAGCCAGTTCTGAAGCAATGCCGCTTAGCAATAGCATCTAAACTAGTCGCATGTGACACACCATCATGTTGTGGTTGTTGTGTCGATGTATTTGTTGCTGTTGTCGTAGTTCCCGTGGTGAAATTACTTAATGGATATTGTTGATAAGGCCTACAAATAAAAATTACTTTACACTATTTATGAGAGAGCCCAAAAATAAATTTAATTTAGTAATGAAGAAATAAAAGTCAAATATCCACGAAATAAGTTTAACAGAACCATTATCAAAGTATACTTTCAGTGAGTACCCTCAGTCAAACATGTTTCGGAACAAAACATCAGTGACAAATAAGGAAAGCCTTCAAACGAAGGTTCTATTAGTGGGTTGTTTTTATTTTAGACGAACTTACCATTTTGTGAAAACAAAAATTAAGTATATTAATGAATTTCAAATAAGATGATTTTTCCTTTAATGATGAATAGATTCCAAAACATGTTTGGCTGAGGGTAGGTAGGTAGGTTCAAAATGAATGGGTCTGCGCCGGACCCCCCACTGGGACCACCGAGGGTCTATTGGCTGAGAGTACTTTGACGATTATTTTATTTTAAGTACTTATTTCGTAGGGAACTTGTGTTTCCTCATTTCCTACTGAAATTATGACTTAAGCATGAACTACTTTTTCAAATTATTTCGGATTTTTCTCGTTGCAGCGTTAGTTTTGTTTTTTAGACAAATTTTTACAGGTCAAAATCAAACTTCTGTGACTAAATTAAGCACTTTTCGGTGTTATTCAGCCTAAACTCTAGAAATTAAAAGATTTTGAAAGAAAATATGCCAGCTGTTTTCGGATAACAGCATGACTTTTGGCCTCCACATTTTATAGACAATTATCCATTATAAAGAGTATACATGGTGTCTCAGATCAAAGTAACGTAACTACATACATGGGGACTCCGGAAATGGTGAGAGATACAATTTTGGTTAAATCAGATGCTGTATATGTGGTTGTCAAAATGTTGGGGAAATACTAAAAAATATCTTGTTAAGCGAATCACGTTGCCGATTTTTTTCTAGGCTTTCTATATATTCTGCAATTATAGCACAACCCATGGCCGGTGCGACCAATTAAAGTGACCACTCCGGTTCTTGTTGAAAAGTTGCAGGGATGGCTGGAGAGAGGATAGGCTATGTCGGTTCTGCTAACGTCCAAATTCCCGATTTTGCCTGTTTTCAAGGACACACATACATACATTCTTGACGTATGGCGTTGACATATGGTGTTTAACATTTTATGTTAAGATCATGCGCAGAGGACCGTCGTATGTGTGTGACCTTGAAAATAGACAAAATCGGGAATTTTCCATAGGAATTGAGGTAGAACCGACATAACCTACCTACTGTGGATTATCTAATACAACCATTTTTATGATTATTCTGAATTGCCAAAGGTCAGTGAAATATGCAATTTTCTCGTGCATTTTTGGACATCTCTAGTGATGATAAGGATAGTATGCTGACCGAATTGTTACTGGAGATGAAACTCAGGACTCAATCAGGACTCCATGCAATGGCATAAAAGAGGGACAGAACCACATACCGGAAGAAGAAGAAGCGACAATCTTTCGGGACTCAGAAGGGATCCCATTAATTGATTATAAAGTTGTGTCTATAACTGGAAAATCTTACGCTTCAATCTTAGAAAAGTTAAAAGAAGCAATGAGAGGGAAATTGACTTGGACCTGCACGACAATGCTCCGCATCGTGTTACGCTGGCTGCCCTGCAAAAAATGGGCTTCGATATTATTTGTTACTATACAAAGTGTTCAGAATTGATAGTGCCAAAAATACACCACTTATTCACCGCGAGAAATACAGGAATATGTATTTTTTGTTTTATCTTATTTTAATTTTTGGGGCATTTAGTGGCCTCAAAGGCGAGCCCAAACTTCACTTATTCCTATTTTCGAAGCACTAATTCGATTGCGCTTAAATTTGGAACAGTTATTGAGTATCGTATTTCGAACCAACGACATCAGGTCACATACGTACTCTTTTGCATATTTTGGGTCAGAATTTATGCATCTATCAGGGATTTTAACTTTTTTTATCGAAACTGTAAAACTTAACATTTTTTCATGTAAAAAGATGTCTTTACTCTTTCGTTATTTTCGAGAAAATCACGATTCAAAAGTCTACGATATTTAGCAAATTTATTTAGTTGTTATCCTAATAGTCATGACTGGGCCATTTGACTGATTATTTATTTATTAATATTTGACACTGAAGGAAAATGTATTTCTCTAAAAATGGTTGTCGTAAAATGAAGGTTTACTTTTCATAGTATGAGATTAGCGGTTGAAAGTTTACAAAAAATGCGACAAAACTTCCATGCTTGAATTCGTGCTGAAGGTGCCCATTTTGAGCAATATCTGTAGTATGTCACTATTTTTAACATTTTTTGATAGTTTTTCGTGAAATTGTATGTGGTGTGTAATAATTTTAATTGGTTTTTATTTAAACGTAACAAGTTTGTGCCAAACAGTGTAATTTTCAAAATGGTTAATCGTAATTTTCGCTAAAACCTTGAGGGTTATCGAAAAGGGCAGAAACACCGATTCTAACAGAAAAATGTCAAACTTTATTGTTTCAATGAAGTGCTAAATCACTCTTTTGTAACATTTATAAATCCATTATCGAGTACTATTAGGATAACAATTATTAAAATAAATTTGTTAAATATCAAAATGAGAGCTCAAAAAATTCTAAACGTTTTTGCGAGTCTTTCCACGACTCAATACCAACATTAAATTCTTCTATTGAACCAATAGGCATAATGATACGTTTTAACCGACTGCGCCAAAATTGTTGTATACTTGCTGCTTTACTAAATAACTTTATTTCAAATTCATGTAATTACAACTCTTTGTATGTCAACATTACAACTGTGACTGAATAATTCTGATAATAATGAAAACACAATATGAAAAAGGTACAGAGTACACCCACAGAACTCTATTGTTTCAATAAAATTTATGATTGTGTCAGTTTTTCTGTCCCTGGCTCTAGTTCATGTTGACTGCGAGCTATGCTGGTGAAAAAGCGTAACGCCCGAACATACTCTTTGAGTTTTACGTTACAACTGTTAGGAGTAACGAAAAAGACATGACAAGACAAGTGCAAGACGATGATGGGGGACTCTCAGTTTGGTTTTCGCAATGGCTTTGGAACAAGGGATTTAGCATACAGGTTCTTATCCAAAGGTGCCGAGAGATATCGGCGACCGTTTACGCATGTTTCATCGATTACGAAAAAGCCTTTGATAAAGTTAAGCACGAAAAACTGATCAACATTCTTAAAGAAATAGGCCTAGAACAACGAGACCTCAGAATAATAGCCAACCTTTACTGGAACCAAAGTGCTCACATAAGAATCGATAACAACCACGTCTGACGATATCAAAATCCTGAGAGGCGTTTGTCAAGGGTGCAGTTTATCACCACTGATATTCAATTTGTATTCCGACAGGATATTTCAAGAGTAGGCGTTGGATGAATGCGACGAGGGGATATCTGTCAATGGGATTAAAATCAACAATCTGAGGTATGTGGATGATACGGTTCCTGTTGCCGACTCCCTGGAAGGACTGCAGCAACTGGTAAGCCGCGTGACGGCTGCAAGCTCAGAGAAACACAAAATGGCTAGCAGTTAGTAAATCAAACAACGCGGACGGACACCTGACAATGAACGGTCAACGAATTGAGCGAGTAGAAACTTTTAAATATCTTCATCATCATCATCATCATCATCATCATCAAACAGCCTGTCTCGTCCACTGCTGAACATAGGCCTCCGTTAACGATCTCCATTTATTTCGATCCTGGGCATCCTGGATCCAATTTGGTGTTACTCTTATTATGTCATCCGTCCACCGGGTCGGCGGACGACCTCTGTTCCTGAACGCATCTTGCCTAGGTCTCCACTCTATGATCTTTTTGGTCCATCTTTCGTTGGTCATTCTTGCGACATGTCCAGCCCAGTTCCACTTTAAATATGTTATTCGCTGGATTGCATCGGTAACCCCTGTTCTCTGACGTATTCGATCATTCGGAATCCTGTCTCTCAGCGTGACTCCCAACATGGAGCGTTCCATGGCCCGCTGGGCCACTCTTACTTTATTTACCGATTTTCGTGTTAGAGTTAAGGTCTCCGAACCATAAGTCAGAACCGGCAGAACACACTGATCAAACACTTTGCGCTTAAGGCATGTGGGGGTTTCGGACTTAAAAATGTGCTTCAGCTTCCCATAGGCGGCCCACGTTAGTCCTATCCTTCTTTTGATTTCGCAGGTTTGATTGTCCCTGCCAATCGTAATATCATGGCCCAGATATCTGTAGGATGTAACTTGGAAAATTTCTTTTCCTTCTACTAAGTAGTTTCGGCTTGGGACTAGATTTGTCATGAAATTTGTTTTCGATGGATTGATTTTAAGCCCAACTTTATGTGAAGCAGATGTTAGTCTCATAAGCAGTTTCTCTGCCTTATCCAAGCTATCTGAAATCAGTACAATATCATCAGCGAACCGAAGGTGACTGAAATTTTCACCGATAATATTTATACCCATATTCTCCGACTCGACACTCTTGAACATATACTCCAACAAAGTGGTAAATAGTTTAGGGGAGATTGTGTCGCCTTGTCGTACACCGCGCTGCACTCTGAATCTGTCTGTCTCTTCATGGAGTCTTATGCTCGCTGTTGCATTTCCGTATATATGTTGCAGTATAGCAGAGTATCTGTGGTATACTCGGTAGTCGGCAAGTGCTTTAAACATATCGCTGTGCTTGATGGAATAAAACGCCTTTTCGTAGTCCACAAATATTAACACGAGTGGCTTGTTGTACTCAACGGACTTCTCGATCAATGTCTTAATAACTTGCAGATGGTCATTTGTTCCGTATCCGGATCGGAAACCTGCCTGTTCTGTCGGCTGGTAGAAGTCCAATTTCGATGTTAGACGCTTAGTTAGAATTTTGGTAAACAATTTATAGAGATGAGAAAGCAGGCTAATTGCTCTATAGTTTTTCAGGTCGGCAATGTTGCCCTTCTTATGCATGATGATTATGGTTGCATTGTTCCAGTTCGTAGGTGTTGTGGTTTCCATAAGACATTTATTGAATAATTTTGTTATGGCCTTTAACAGTTGTTCTCCGCCTTCCCTAACTGCCTCAATCACGATGTCGTCATCACCTGGAGCCATATTGTTTTTCATTTCCGACATTGATTTTAGGACTTCCTCCTCTGTTATGTCAGGCATTTCCTCCGATCCCTGGTTTAAAACTCGAGGGATGTCCTCTGTGCATCTCAGCTGTTCATCATTGCCATATAAATTTGCATAGAAATCTTTCACAGTTTCTAGAATCTCTTGTTTATTTGTGACTATTTGTCCATCTGCGTTTTCCAGTTTAATGATTTCTGTCCTCCCCAAAGCGAGTTTATTTCTGAGTACTTTGGAAATGGAATACAGTTGCAAACAAAGAAGAGTATCAAAGAACCATAGCTGAAAAATTGGGAAATATAGACACAAAGGATGTAGAGGACTTGAATGACACAATACTGAAATCGTTACGAGAAGCTCAGCAAATACACTGCACCCAAAGGAGTGATAAAGAAGAAAGACTATTGGTGAACACCCGCCACCTTATGAAACAAAGGCGAGAAATGATACACAAACAATCAATCAACAGAGACCAGTTGAGAATATTGAATAGGAATATATCGAGAGCCGCACGGAAAGATATCAGAGATTACAACACAAGATGGGTAACGAGGGTCATAGAGGAAAACAAGAGCATGAAAGTTAAATATCTTAGGTGTCAACTAAATGAAAAGTGAGACGGCATGCAGCAGATTCGTGCCAGAATAGAACAGACTCATGCTTCGTTTCTGAGAATGCGCAAGGTACTTTGCAGCAGAAATTTCAGCTTGCCTCTGCGCATCCGAGTGCCTGGCTGCTACGTGTTCAGCATATTGTTTTATGAACTTTGACAGATGCGATGTACAAAACATTGGAGACATTTGAAATGTGGACGTACCGAAGGCTATTGAGAATCTCCTGGGTAGAAAGGGTACGTCTCGACAAGCAGCTGGAAGTTCTGTTTACTTTAAAAAAGCGCAAACTGGAGTATTTTGGACACATCTTAAGGAAACATGTATCGACTTTTAAAGCTTATTATAGAAGGGAAGACCGAAGGAGGAAGAGGCCCGGGTAGAAGAAGGATATCCTGGCTAAAAAACTTGCGACAATGGTATGGAATGAGCATTACCACATTGTTCCGTCGAGCTGTAGACAAGGTTCAGATAGCACTGATGATTGTCAACGTCCGAGGAAGACAAGGCACCTAAAGAAGAAGAAAAATAAGTGAATTTTGGGCCCCTAAGTGACCCAAAAATTAAATAAAGATAAAACAAAAAAATATATTTTCCTTTATTTATCGCGGCGCATTTTTGGCACCATGTAGATTTATAATTATTATTTAACACCTCAAATTGATTCCTACGATTTTCTTCCATCCACAAAGTACATCGTGATACATATAAACCCTCACCTAAAATTACTAATACCGCTACAAATATTACTATGATTATTATTGTTTCCAATTTGTTGTGGCCGTGTCCTCTCCACGCTCTCACCCCTCTCGAACGACGCTTGATGACTAGCTGGTGCACTGTGTGATATCGTTAGGGCTGTGTAGTCCCGAGGGGCGCGTGGTGGCAGTGGAGCCGCCACCATTGTCGAATTCGTTGTTGAGTAAGTTTCGTTGTTGTTTAATGTTGTTGGACGTCCCACCGCTGATGCTGCCGACCATGTCCCATGATGGTAATTTTGGTGGTCTACGATGGTTGCTGTTCTGCCTGCATTCGACGTTAGTGGACTGGAAATTGAATTTTGGTTGAGTTATTTATGTTTTTCTTATACTTAGGCGTGCGTTGGTCATTAAAACTTTTTTTTTTCTACAAGCATGCAGGAAAGTGCAATTTTTCGCCAGTACACAAAACAATCTTGTTTCTATTTTATTTTTATTTTCACGAGGTTGCATTTATTTATTTATTTATTGTCATTACATGTCATTATCAAAAAAGGTTTACACAAGTCATATTAAATATTAAAATATTACATAACACAACATAAAACCATAGAAATGTATATAACTTAATCAAAACAGAAAGTCAGTGCTGAGGAATTCATCAATGGAGTAAAAAGCCTGGTCAATTAAGTTGTTTTTTAATCTGTTTTTGAACATTGCAAGGCTCAGTGTTTTCAAACTATCTGGCAAATGATTATAGCATGTGGGACCATAATAATTCACAGAATTTCTGCTTCTACCCAACGTCATATATTCAGGAAGAATATCATTTTTGTTTCTGGTATTGTGGTTGTGAACTTCATCATGCCTTATGTACAGATTGTAATTATTTTTCACATACATAATTGAATTGTAGATATTATAGAGACACGGGAGTGTAATTATTTTACATTCTTTAAATTTAGGTCTGACATCCTCTCTAAACTTTAAATCTGTCATTATTCGAACCACTCGTCTTTGGATTGCGAATACCCGACTAGCATGACAAGAGCGGCGCCAAATTGACAAAGCATATGAAGCCACACTGTGAAAAATGCCATAATATGCTGATTTCAAAACATTAAAAGAGACTTCACCCTTCAAGCTTCGCAACATGAACAGAACCTTAGACAACTTGGCAATGGTAACCTCGACATGACCCGCCCAGGTTAGCTTTTGGTCCAAAGTGACCCCAAAAACTTTACCAGACCATCAGAAACAGCAACATCCGTCTCACGTAATGTAAATATTTTAGTAGCTGTTTTATTTGCATTCATACAGAGTTTGTTAGCTGCAAACCAGTCCGCAGCCCTCGACTGTGAATTAATCATACTTGAGGCCAGAACATCACTCGACAGTTCAACATCGACAATAGTTTAATCGTCTGCAAACAATGTCAGGTCAGAGCATGTCAGATGTAGCGGTAGATCATTAATGAAAATCAAAAACAATAGAGGTCCGAGCACCGAGCCCTGTGGGACTCCACAAGAACTCAACAAGGGCTAAGAAGACTTTGACTCAAACATCGTTACAACATTCCTACCAGTGAGATAGGAACTCAGCAAACGAATTGAATTCGCACTCATACCGTATCGCTCCAGTTTACCCAACAAGATATCGTGTGAGACGCAATCAAACGCCTTTGTTAAATCAAGAAAAGAAGCCCCCACAAGCCTTCTACTCTCAAAAGCGGTTACAACGCTATTTATAAAGTTTTCTATAGCTGAAACGGTGTTAAGTTTCGGTCTAAATCCAAATTGTTTCGGAGAAAATAAATTATTTCTTTCAAAATAGTTGGCTAATTGTTTAAAGAGTATCTTTTCAAAAATTTTGCCTAGAATAGGCACTATAGAAATAGGGCGATAGTTGTTCAGTTCATCATTAATACGTTTCTCTGGTTGTCAACGTTGATCGCTCATGAACTATGCACCCTTAGTCAATATCGGCCTGCATTCCCTGAGCGGGAAAGTAAAAATCCCACAATGCGTGCGGAAAAGTAGGTATTGTTTTGCGTACAGGCGGAAAATTGCACTTTTCTTCACGCAAAAGGTATTAATGTCCAAAGCTCGCTTGAGTTGGGGCTCGATGAACGATAACCTTTTTGAAAAATATTGAAATAAAAGTTCTTTTAGAATTTTTTGTTTTTTTTAACATATCCTTTAGTTCTATTAAAATTTCCAAAAGTTCCTCAAACTTTTTTATAAGTAATGTTTAAACATCTTACTAATTCTATTTATCCAATATACAGAAAATTAAAAAAAAAAAACTCGACGAACAACATTAGAGCCAGTAATTTTGTCAGCTATGCCACAAACTTAACTATTTTTTTCCCTAGGACTTAGTGAACGCCCCTTATATTATAATATAAATAATATAGTGCCAAAAACATGTAGCTTTAATTTCCTGAACTTTGCAAATTTTAGACACTCAATTTTTGGCACTGCTTGTACTGAATAAAAACATAAGTGTGTCTAAACATTTAGGAATTTTTCTGTTTACACTCACTAATCTCAATGTCATTGAATTGGCGACTACAACCAGTTTATTTTCATGGAATTTTAAACTCTCTTCAAGTGTTTTTAATTAATTAAACTGTCAAAATATTTTCAAAATATTATAACAAGCCTCATTTCATTCATAATAATATGTCTGTGTGTATTATACTTTTACAAAAAATAAACACGTAGCTAATATAAATTAAAATAATTATTATTTCTATAATAATATACACTCTGGTTCACTGTTCAATAATATTGTGTATTAGATGATGGACTTTAAAAAAATATTTGTAAAATAATGAAAGATTTTGTCACTAACACAGCATACGTATCTTATTCTGAGACTGTGTTTAAGAGCAAATTGAAACAAATTTTAATAAGTGGCGCATTCTACAGCCTTCAAGAGTTTTGTGTTTCGATGGAATATTTTTTTTTTGTATAGTTGTCTTGTTTATTTGTATGTTTATGTCCTTTCCGTTATTTATTATGATGATTTTTAATTGACTGATGAAATTATTCTATATTTACATAATATTGACACTATATTGAAAGAAATTGACCTGTCTATGTACAGATTTTATTGTACTTTTAAAAAGACCAATAAAGATTATTATTATTATTATTATTAGGTCTTAAGGTATTTGCAACACACGTCTGACAATTCGACACGTACCCAAGTTGACCGCTTTTTGGGCTTCATGTAAGTATCCATAGTTTAGATTAAATATTTTAAGATTTCCCAGAAAACTTTTATGAACCAAGCCGTTAGCCGACAGGATGAATGGAACTATTAACACTGACTGTAGATTGTACAGGTGAGTAATCTCATATTTTAAAGATTCGTATTTTGAAAGTTTTTCTACATAAGTTTTCTGTAGATTTTCATCGCCAGGGTTTGCGATATCGACAATATATCCTAACTTTTTTTTTTTTTTTATTATTATTATTATTACTTTGCAAATAATTTATAATATTAATAAACAATAATAATAGAAATATTCAACTCACCTAAGCTAATTTATACTCATTGTGTTTTAGGTTTTAATTACATTCTTAACAGCTCTCTGCTTAGAGCCCTTGGCGTGCTGATTGATAGTAAGCTAACTTTCAATCAGCATATAGATGCCCTTATTAAAGGTGCATTTCGGTATCTGGGCTATGTTCTCAGAACAACAACAAATATTCACAACATTAGTTGCTTAAAGATGTTGTATTTTTCCCTGATCAGGCCCAAATTGGAATATGCGCCTGTCATATGGTCACCAACATACCGGGTTCATGAGGATAGGATCGAACGTGTCCAAAAAATTTTTTTTAAGTACGTATATTTCAAGGATCATGGACATTACCCTATAAGGGGATATGATAATGCACTATTGTTGCGCGGTTATGACTGTCTGTGCGCAGGATCTGCGCCTATCAAGTATTTCTTTTTAAATTAATACATTTTCTAATTGACTCTCCCCAGCTCCTGAATCAAATAAAACTTCATATTTCGCAATACTATGCCCGCAACAATTATATATTCGAAGTGTCGTATCTTCGAACAAACTATGAGGAACGTGCGCCATTGACTAGAGCTTGTAAGTTGACGAATACATTTAATCTACATAAAGAACTAGATTTTTTCGATGGCAAAATTGGCAGATTCCTGACTGATCTGCGGAGATGCATGGGAAATTTTTATTAAACTTCAATATTGTTGTTGTTTGGGTTCTTCTTGGTTGTTTTTATGTTGTATATAGTTATTTTTAACACCTGTGGTGTTGTTATATGGCCCATGGGTACTCCTTCATCTGGGTATTTTGTATTATGAATAATTAAGCATTCTGGTACTTTTGTAGTTTGTTAGATTTATTTGATATTAATTGAAACTATGTAATTTTTGTCTTGTATAAATGAGTATTTATTTATTATTTATTTTATGTTGATTTTGTAAGTTAACCCTCGTGATTATCTCTCATTTTATCTTTGTATTCATTGTTCTTATATTATACAGGGTATTTCGAAAGACATGGCCAAGTTGCTAGAGGTGATAGAACTGCTTAAAATAAGTGTAGCTTGTTATATACATTTTTGCCGAAGGAGACTTCCTTTTTGAGATACAGAGAATTAAAAAAAAAATGTTTTTACTATTTTTTCTAACTGACTATGAATGATTAGAAATAACGGTCTATTTTTTCATATGAACATTTTTGCGGTCGCAGAATCCATTAAAAATACTCGCGTTACTTTAAAGCATAGAAGGCGCTAGTCACACAATGTCGAAGCCAAATTTTTTGCTATTTACTTTAGAGATTTGGTAATTGCAAAAAATGATAGCTCGTTTATTATCCAACAAAAAAGGTAGGTACTCTTTGAAAAAAACGCTTGGATGTACCGTTTCCAAGATATTTTAAGTTTATTCAGACATAAAATAGGTACCATTGTTCCAAAGTGTCATCTTCTTCCTCGGTTGCTGTGACATCACTAGGTGGTGTCAGGTATCCAGCTAATCGTAATCCTCTGCCACGAATATTTGGTCCTAACCTGAGGCTTTGACGGAATGAAGCTCTTGCTCTATCAACTAAAAAAAAAAACGAAATATTCATCAGTAGATTCCAAAAAATGTTGTTCTTCTTTTACAAGAAATTTAATTTGACTTTATTCAACAATAAAAAAAGTTGAGATCATTTATTAAATCATTTTTATCATAAAATCACTGTGTAAATTAAATCAGAATCCCTAGAAAGACAAATTTAAAATAGTTTTGTATTCAGAATCAAATAAAGTTTGATGAATTTTTGGGTAAACTCCATAACAACGAGTTTTAGAAGTTTCGTATGCCCGGAACTGCTTCAAATATGGATAGACATTTTAAATTTAAACGAATTGCTTGTTGATAATATATCGAAAAAAGTATACAAAAACCTGAGAGCGGCAACAAAAGCGACGTAGGTCAAGGATTTCATCCAATTGAAGTTCCCAGGATGATCAGTTTCAAAACCGAACTTGAGCTTCCTTTTGTCTTGGTTAAAGTGCCATTTATGGAGGACGGTTAACCGGCTTGTCAACCTGGTGGTAAGGCAGAAGAAAAAGCGGAGGTCCCACTCAGTGCTTTAGGTGCCAAGAATACGGCAATTCTCAAAGTCACTGTGCGAAATGCGGAGACGAGCACCGAGCAAACGAATGTCCAAGGTCCAAAGATGAAAAGCCAACGTGCAAATTATAGACGATGCAGTCATTTTCCGGACCTACCTATCAGGAAATGCCCAATTTTGAGGCCTGCAAATAAGAGTAGCCGCGGTCCAAATCTACCAGGCGAACCACAACTGGTGGTACGCAGCCTGCGCAGCAAACTAACGCAAATCCTGCGGAAGCTACTTCTTCCTGTTTGAGGGACAGATATACCAAGAACTCGCGGATATAATGCAATAGGAAATGCATGCAATCATGATGTCCCTCATGCGTAATTAATCCATTTATATATATTGTCTCTTACAGGGCATGCAACGCGATTACGACAACGTCATGAAACATTCAAGGTCTGCAGGAAAAGAAATACGAATTTGAAGACATGCAACAAACCCGAAAATTCAAGAGATCAAGAAGTCAACGTATTAAGATAGAAACAAACAATGTTTTAAGACAAAACGACAAGATGGACTTAGTCCCGAATCTTTTGCATTCGAAAGGAGAGACCCTGGAGGAATACGATGTCTTCCCTCCGAGTATCTGCGAGAAGGTTATCGTATCGTAAATGCATTTCCTCAAAAAAAAATTTTTTTGTTGTTCCCTAAAATACAAATGTATGTAGAAAGAAGAAATATGAAAAGTGCTAGATGATGTTACCATTGGAAATTTAGAGAATATTATTTACAACCATAATAACTACAGTGTGGCACAAGAAAAATATATACAGTGTGGTGCAAGAATAATGGTCGCCACAAGTGTACAAACGATAAAAGCGAATATTTTGAAAAGCAATAAAATAGTTGGTTTTCTACTTGATAAAGAATTTAGCATTCGTTTAGTTTGGAAGAAATATAACCAAAATGCGAAAACGACAGACAGCAGAGAGATGATACAGCAGAAAGACGATTCAATATATTATATATATGTTTAATTTAGCAATAAAGAATGGGGTTTTCCCAGTTCGATGGAAGGAGGCACGTGGGGTCCCAATTCACAAGTCTGGCGAGAGATCACTCATCAGCAACTACGCCCGATCTGCATCCTGTCGAATCTGTCCAAGATCTTTGAAGCCATCTTGAGTGATAGAATCTCTTTTGCATTGCGTGGTCAAATCACCATCAATCAACACGGTTTTATGCCGAATAGGTCCACTCTCACTAATCTTTCTTGTTTCACAGAGAGGGCCACGCGTATTGTCGATGGGATGTTATTTATACTGACTTTGCCAAGGCTTTCGACAGGTTGGATCATGGGGTGCTAATTCGGAAGCTGAACAGCTATGGGTTTGTCAATAACCTGAAATCGTTGTTTATTTCATATCTTCGAAACAGACTACAGTATGTAGTTTATAATGGCTACAATTCCAAAAAATATAAAGCATCCTCTGGTGTGCCTCAGGGTTCAAACTTGGGTCCCCTACTTTTCTTGATCTTTATTAACGATCTTAACGAGTGTCTGCAGGTTAACAGGTTGTTTTTCGCTGACGATGTCAAGCTGTTCGCCACTGTCGTGTCGTACGAGGACTGCATAGGTCTTCAGAGTGAGCTTGAGGCGATGGAGAGTTGGTGTAACAATAACAAGCTATATCTAAATGCTTAGAAGTGTAAATGCATGTCTTATTCGAGAAGGAAAACTGCTTTTAATTTTCAGTATCGACTTGGAAAGACTGTTCTCGAGAGATGTGCAACTTCTACCGATTTGGGTGTTACGTTTGACTTCCTCATATTAACTTAAAGGCGAATGAAGCGATTAGGGCTTATGGTTTCATTGTTAGAAATTGCACAGGCTTTAAAAATATTAACGCATTGAAAACATTGTATTTCTCTTACGTTCGTTCGAAACTAGAGTATTGTTCAATCATCTAGTATCCTATTTATGGGGTCCATAAGCACGCCATTGAAAAAATTCAAAGGAAATTCCTCAAATATCTCGTATATAAATCTGATGGCGTTTATCCAGAAAGAGGGGTGGATAGTTCGATGCTCTGGAATAGATTTAACGTCCGTAGCTTGGAGTTCCGTAAAATTCTTGCTTCTTTGAAATTTTTGTACGGTCTTTTAAATGGTAAAATCGATTGCTCTGAGTTGCTGGCTGAGATTGATATAAATGTTCCACGCCTGGGGAGTCGTAACGGATTAATGTTTTACTGCAAACGTCCTGTTACGAATCTATACACGAAATCGCCAGTTTTTGTGATGTGCAATAATTTGAATATAATCTGTAACGATTGCGACATATTTGATTGTTCGTTGCACGACTTAATGGAAACTGCTCGTAGTTTTTTTAGGGTGTGATGTAATGCTAATGTAATGGTAATATAATGTAATGAAAGTAAATGTCTACATCTGAATTTAATTTGTTAATATTATTCCGTTTAGTTTCTTGATTGTGATTGATTTTGGTTTGTTTCATTTGCTGTAATTTAATTTGAATTATTATCTTTGTTATTGTTTATTATTTATAATGTTGTATTATATGTTGCTCTGTAAAGGGATTTATTCTGTTGGGCAATAAACGCTTATTTATTTATATCGATCATCATCCAAAATCTTATTATAAAAAAAAATATTTTTACTTCATTAATCTAAAATGTGTATATAAGAATTTCAAAACGTCTAAGTACCTACTAACTAAAAATAATATTTACCTACATTTACTTAACCGATTCTTCGCCACTGGACTGTTCTCTAATGATGGAGCTGGTATCGTTGTTAAGTCTTCAAAATTGATTATAATCAGACTAATGTCATCCACATCGCTTCGAATTGGCGCTATCACTTCTGAACACAAGAATTTTGACCCTACAAATCAAAAACAATTTCTATTAAACACATTATTTCTTTGTCAATATCAACTTGGAATAGTTTCAATTCTCTCTCATGGATATTTATATATCTAGTGTAGGTCCTTTTGAATTATTATTGAGAGTTAACTGGCAACATATTAAATGCGCTGTGCTTCCAAAACCCTCACAGATTTATAGTGATATAGTTGTGTTGGTCAATTTTACAAATAATTTGTATTAATATTATATCGATGCGTAATTTTGAATTTTGTGGCACACAATAATTGAATTAATCGCTGGATAACTGCAAATTTTTCAAATATATAACCTCATTATCCAATTAAATTATTTACGACATGGAAAACATTACGCGGCGTTGTAGAAACTATAGTTCTGGATAAATTCCGCATCAAATTTACACTGGCTAACGTTTCATTGATAATAATAGTAATAATAATAATAATAAAGGCCTTTATTGAGGATACAAAATACAAAAAAAAAATAAACGGGTATGCAATACATTGATAATAATTACGGAAAAATATTTCAGACGCCTGGCGATATAGAAGAAAAAATACAATCACAAATAAACAAAGCATTGAAGAGAAAAATACATCAGCATGTACAACCGTATCTTCTAGTACAAGGACCAATAAACAAAATTGAAAATAGTTATATCGTAATTGACAAGTTACATTTTCATATACGACATCAGTTTTAAAAGGCTTATATATATTGTTCAAGTGTTTTTTATAATTTATAATAATAAATAACAATTTTCTTTCAATAATACTGCTTTAATCTAATCAACTTCGCAATAGATATAATTATTATTGCCTCAATAATAATACACTACAAGATATAATTAAATTAAGAAAAGTTAGAAATGGTACCAAACAGCTTAAAGCTTGCATTGAAAGAATGTAATTTCCAAGTAATAAAAAGTACCCTTGTAACCAATGAAACGCTATTGTTGTATGGACATTCAATGTTATCGTTTGTAATAAAATCGAGATTCAATTTAATTATATGTATGAATTACAATCAAAGAATCACTATAATTGAATTGTTCAATGGTATCCAATAATAAGTTTTATTTAGAAAAACAATGTCTTCTTATTATTTTCCAATAATAAGCGTCCGCTTGATTGAAATTTAACTATGTCCGAGGAATACTTAGTATAGCATATCATTGAATGAAATGGTGAATTTTTGAAAACACAATAGTGTTTTTTCCGTGTAGGTTTGTTTACGTTAATAAATGCCTAATTTTTAATGAAAATTAAATTAATTTAGCGTAACAATTCGCAAGACAATAGTACTAAGATACATTACAAGAACAATCAAACAGAAAACCGTACCATGTAACTTAAAATTGACCCAGAACTCGAAACCAATAGATAGTACCGAAAAGTCTCTGAAAACACGAAAATTGACAAAGGTAGTAATGAGTTAATCTAATCTAATATCATACTATTTGTAGAAATACAATAACAACAATATCTAAAAGAATCAGCGCGTACGAGAGCCTAATAAGTCATGTCATGTTTTAGAGGCAGATTGGGAAAAATGTTATGTTTTGACAAATAGAAAATTGTAATAGTCATAAATAGGTGAATATTTTGAAAAAATAAATCAACTCTCAATGAAAAATTACACTAATTAGGCTAAAAATAGATATCTACTTACTAACCATTACCTAGGTACAACAAACATAATATATTAAGTTAAATAAATACGCCTATAAAATCAGAATATTGATAATGTAATAAAACAAAATAAAATATTTACAATACAACCGATCATCATAAATCATTAATAATAACCTTTACTACTTTTAAAACTGACAATAACATTAAAAAAAAAAATCCAACCGCATTGGAGCTGTGGCACACTATGTCCAACAAAACCGTCATAATTAAATCGCACGCCCGAGATAAATAAATAACAAGTTCATCAAATAATAAATAATTTAGACTCGTATAATTATGTGGAATATACCTACAAGCTACCGCAGCATATACCCTATAAATAGACAGCATTTTTGGTATTTTTAAATCTCGACATACGCTTTATTTATTATTTGTTGATTTTGATAATGTGGCTTTTGGATTCAGTTCAGCTCTAAATGTGATTTAGTGTAGGACATTCTAAATTTAGATGCCTAAATATATGGTGTGTTTAAGAAGAAGTCATCAATAATTGAAATTAAAAAGATTTCAAATGGTTAAATTAAGGCCATTTATATTCATGTGTTTTCCAAAATTTAATTAAAAAAAAAAAATGTATGTTAAGACCGAATTCACAAGTAAGATTCCTTGCCTTCTTCTTCTTCTTCGGATGCTATCCACTAATGGATGTTTGCGATCACATTTTCCATCTCCTCTCTATCTCTTGCGGTGTGAATTAGGGTCTGTATGTCATTTATTCCTGTCCACTGTCTTATGTTCCGCAACCATGACAATTTCTTCTTTCCTATCCCTCTACGGCCCTCTATCTTACCCTCGATCAACAACTGTAGATACTCATACTTCTTGTTCCTCATGACGTGCCCCAGATATGAAGTCTTTCTCTTTTTTATGGTGGTTAACAGTTCACGTTCTTTGTTGATGTTGGACAGAACTTCTACGTTTGTTATTCTTGCAGTCCACGGTATCTTGAGCATTCTGCGGTAAAGCCACATCTCGAACGCTTCCAATTTGTTAATGTTGTTGACTTTAAGAGTCCAACCTTCCATCTCGTAGAGAAGTACTGACCACACATAGCACTTTAAGAATCTCAACCTCAGACCAAGATCGAAGTCCGAGCAACTAAATACTCTCCTCAGTCTTAGGAATGCTTGTCGGGCTTGTTTGATGCGACTCTTGACCTCGATATCAGAGGTCCAGTCTTCAGATACCACATGCCCAAGTATTTAAATTTGTTCACTCTGTCTATGCGCATTGCGTTGAATGTTAACTGTGAGTCTTCAAACGCATTTAGGTTCCTTGATATTATAATTATGATTTGAGTGTAATGTTACTTTTTATTTTTTCTCTAAAAATACTGTTGATCCAATTACAAAAAATACCTAATTATTTGCAATGAGTTGATTCAAATTTTCATTTCATTTCATTTAAGTAAAGTTTCAGTAAAAAATGAAAGTAGGTAGTTGAATAGAAAACTACAAATATTGTCACAATGGAATTCAACAGCACAAAATTAAATGGAGAAAAAGTCAAAATAAGTGTTTAAAATGTCCTCCATTTTCTCGATTGATTAATAATTATTGGCATCGGTATTTTTTTGCAGATCTTGCACTATTAAGTATTTTTATGGGTTTTATATTGGGTGAAAATAACTTATTATTTATAATGTGATGTTATTTTTGTTAGATGCGTATAGATATTTTATTGATAGGTAAAAAAATATTTATGTAGAAAATAAGAAGGTGAATTTATTAATTTGATTGTGGCGCAGAGCATTCGCGGTGACGGACGGCGCAGCGTTTCCTTGCTCATTTTCGAAGAAATACAGCCTATCCACAAACCGCACCATATACGGTCACTTTCTTTGGATGTAATGGTTTTTCGAGGACTATTTGTAGATTTTGTGAGCCCCATATGCGGCAATTTTGGCTGAACCAACCTGGTTGGGGTTTTAATGCCCGTTTGTAGCACATATAATCTAAGGGATGATAAGATCTAAGAGTCGAAAAGTATCTATTTTTTATTGCACCGTGTTGAAACTTCACTTAAATAAGTTAGGGGTCGAAGATTCTTTTCTTAAATAGAATTCTAACCTCCAAATTGCTTTTATATATTTCATAATTGGATTATTTTACTTTGTTTTTTTGTGATTCCGAATGAATTGAACATGGATTTCCAAGGAGGGTTTATGAAAAGACGAATTATTGTGAGGATATGGAGACTTTAACTTTTATTCAAAGATTTCGACTGACGAAGCCCAGGAAAATTTGATGAGATTAAGTAAATTATGTCAGCTTTGATTAGAAGATAATATGTTACCTATATGCAAAGACCGAAATTATTTTAGAATTTACATATATTTAGAAATAACTGCATGACCTTCATGTTGTTATTAAACCTGAGACTCTACGCCATATAAGTGTTGTTTGGAGCTCTTTGTTTTTTTGGGTGTATCACTAATTTCCTTGTATTTTATTTTATAATGTAATTAATAACTTGTTTACATAGTATGAATTATGTTAACTGCCCAACCAAAAAATCTTCTTCGATTTTCGGCTACCTACAAATTTGACAAATTTAGCCGACACTTAACTAAGTGCCATCTACTTACGAATCGGTGCAATCAATTCTTAATCCTTAACAACTATTCTCTACTTAAACAGTGTGTCGTGCAAACGGGCATAATATCGTTTAATTCAAAATTTACTTTTATCGAGCCGACTTCGCTATCTGCGTATTTTTTAATTTTATTTGATAATTTTTCTGTAAACTACTGATGCAGTATGTAAATCTCAGTCTGAAGGAGGCAAAAAAACATACCATAAATCACGATAATTGCGACGGGGGTCTACGATGACTTAAGGGTTCACAAGTTGTAAGTGGGGGGTCCACGAAAATGTATCAGCTTCCGATAGTAAAGAACAAAAATGTTGGCTTGGCTTTACCTATCAGTGTAGGCAGATAATAAACTACTCAAAAAAATTAATGCGGCAAAAAAAAATCCAAAATTTTCGGCGATTTTTGTTAAATGAACTTAAAATCCCAAAAGAATAAAAATACACGTACGTTACTGGATTCCTATTTTCTGTATCTAGTAAAAGTTCCTTCAGCATTTGTGGGTATTTAACCTACTTAAAATTTATTTTATTTTAAGTAAATATGGTTTTTATTTTTATTAAGTTTTACTAAATATAATATAATATATAAATATACTTGGCATACACGGTTGTAAAGGGAATGAAATTTGGAATCTACTGACGCTTTAATATATAGGGTGTCCCATTGAAGAAAACAAAGTTGATAGCGATATCTTGAACAATTGGACTTGGAAAAAAATTCTTGATACGCCACTGCATTAAGCATCAATTTATATCTAACTTTCATGAAAACACTTTTCCCGTTACTCTAATACCAACCGAAATATAAAGGAAAAAAGAAAATGACAAAAACGTCGAAATTTGCCCACCCTGTACAACTTATCATCTCATCTACAAGTTCACGCTAGACTCCGTAAAGCACTATACGAGAAAACCACTCACTGACTTACACAACTTTCCAGAAGTTTTCATGAACTCTACCAGAGTTGTTTCTTACCTCTTCGAGTTATTTAAGATAAAACTTATTATTATTATTATTTTTGACTATGTATTATGTCACTGCCTGCGAAAATATTTAAATTATTAATTAACAACAAATATTTATCTAGTTCCACTATAAAACAAAACACATCGATAACAACAACTCTCATAGTAATAACACCATAAAGCTCCCATCTAACGAAAATCGAAGTGCCCTTTAAAACAGCCCTTGTTTTCTTAAACGTGATAGGTTCAGAGCTTATACTAGGTACACTATAATACCTTATAGTATAAACCAGTGGCGCGCTCAGGGGGATTTAGATGATAAATAATTTTTACTAATCCCTAAACAAGAAAATGGCTGAAGTTTAAGATTTAGTATAAAATGCTTTTGTGTTACTGACCAATTGTTATCAAAATAATGTTTAGGTACATTTTTATGGTACTAAAGTTAAGATTGTTTTAATGCATTTGCCCGATTATTCACTGATTACTTCAAATTCTGACTGTCTTCAATTGCAGAATGATCTGAATGTCCTGGTTGACTGGTGCATTCAAAACAGGCTTGCCCTTAATTTGGATAAGTGTTGTTCTGTAACTTTTACTCGTAAGGTAAATCCAATAAAATTTGTGTATAACATTGACTCTGTTCCGCTTAAAATATGCGATGAAGTTAAGGATCTGGGGGTGCTCTTTGACGCTAAACTTAGTTTTGTGGGGCATGTGATTGATGTGGTTTCGTCTTCCTATAAGAGTCTGGGTTTTGTTATGAGAAATACAAAGCATTTTGTGTCACCTAAAACTCTTATTTTACTGTATAATTCCTTCGTTAGATCGAAATTGGAATATGCGTCTGTTGTGTGGGGTCCTGGTTATGCTTTGCACTCGAATAGCTTAGAGAGGATTCAGCGAAGATTTGTGAAATATTTGTCGTTTAAGTGTGACGGAGTGTATCCAACCATGGGATTTCCCCATGATGAACTTCTGGGTCGTTTTAATTTTGTACCTCTTGATAAGCGTAGAGAATATGCCTCACTCCTGTTCCTATTCAAAATCGTGAATGGCATCATTGATTCTCCGGACCTACTTTCGATGATACCTTTTCATGCTCCACATACGAGAACGCGTAATTATGGTTCTAGCTTTTACTTGCTTACCGCACGTACCAACTTGTTGCTCTTTTCGCCATTGTTTGAGATGTGTTCTGTTTGTGACTCGGTGAGTAACGATGTTGATGTGTTTTTTAGATAAATATTTGTTGTTAAACCATTCTAATTTTGACTATTTTTTGCGATTGTAATATTTGTATTATTTATAATTTTGAAACGTGTATTTATGTTAATTTTATCGTTTTGTAATGTACCTGCCCTGTAATTGGATGTGTTTCTGTCTGGGTAGATGTAATCTAAATAAATAAATAAATTACTGTTTCCTCAGGGTTTTAAAAAATTTTTGAGTATTGCTTTCTGGATATAGACTCCAATTTTTTCTAAATGCCAATAGGATTATTTTAGCATGGTTTTCAGAGTCGACATACACTGCTTTGTGTTCATTCTATTGATGCTGGTGAATGCCCGACTCGGATCTTCTGCAATCTTAGTAAGGCGTTTGATTGTATTATTCATGACATTTTACTCTGGACATTGGTGGATCTTGGTGTGGGGAGAGTGTGTGTCCGCTGGATTGAGTCCTTTCTCAAAAATAGTGATCTTATGTCACGAAGCTATCTGAATTCACATATTGGTTGCTTTGATATTGGCGTTCGTCAGGGCTCGGTTTTGGGCCCAATGCTCTTTTTACTATACATAAACCTGCAGGATTTTTCCTGTGGTGGAGTGAATTTGGTTAAGTTTGCTGACTAGAACAACGCAGAACAATCAATTCTGAGTGGTACACAACTATTTGTTTGCCAGTTGTCTTCCAAGAAATCAGGAAAACCAACCGCCGAAGGCGGATCACTCTTCACCACGACAATGCGAGCTCTCATACATCGGCTCAAACAACTGCATTTTTGAGCTCCCAAAACATCGATTTGATGAGTCATCCGCCGTATAGTCCTGACTTGGCACCGAATGACTTCTTTTTATTCCCGTACGTAAAAAACAAACTGAGACGTCAACGTTTTTCGACACCTGAAGAAGCGGTTGCTGCATTCAGAATGCTTGTTCTGGAGATATCTCAATCAGAGTGGCTCAACAATTGGTTCAAATGCATGCAAAAGCGTATAGATCTTCATGGGGAATATTTTGAAAAGCAATAAAGTGATTTTCGATGATTAATATTTGTTTTTGTTCTCTAATCCCGAAATATAAAAGGCAACCCTTTTAAACCTGAACTTTAAAAGCCAGGGTCAGGCTGTTGTATCAGAATTAAACTGGGTGTCATTGTTATGTTGCAAAAAACTTCTTTACTCAGCATTTTGAAACTCTGCGACAAGTGTATTTGCAACATTCATGCAGCAATCCTTAAAAAAATTTTGTAAATTTAATGCAACTTGCAAAATGTCCAGAAATCTACCATTAATAGTTTTATTGATAAGAAGATATTCCCGAAAGAAAACTCCATAGCACGCCACCGATCTACACTTTCTACCCAAAGGAATTGACCTATTAAAATGATTATAGACAAGTAGTATAGTATGGTGGCCGAGGTCATAACAATATAACAGCATGTGATATCGGTCGGTCGGCAATTTGGCTACTCGTTTTTAATTTGCCAAAACATTTCAGTAGGCATTAAATTTTAAAATATCGGTGCCCGTAACATTATTTGTGTTTTTTTTAATTAATTTGGTCATACAAGCGTGGCAGAATTAATGAAATTATGTTTTGGAAACATCGGATTTAAACATTTCAGTGCTCCAAGCTGATGGAGCCCTCCTACCATACTTCAAGGCCATCATTCATTTACGTTGTAAATTCTTGAAGTTTTCTTGAGAATGACTGGCAGCGTGCATAACGACAAAGGATGAGGTTTCATTGCCAATCGTGGGAATTAGTGATCGATAGACTGTTATCTTGCTAATCCACCTTGACAGTCGAATAAAGCATCGCCAAGGCTTAAAATAAAAATAGATCCCTTATAATTCCGATACTTTTGAATTTAGAAACAGTAGTCTCTTTAAAAAACACTAACTTCCTGTAGAAATCTCAAAATAGCCGATTGTTGATCACACTTTTCCCAGCATTGCAATCATAGGCCCAGGGCTCCAACTCTATTTGTATACATAATTCCAATTATTGTCTTCATATTTTATTTTATTTTCAAAAGGCACCAAATTAAAACGATTTAACAAGAGGTCATGAGGAAATCCAATGAATGGGTATACCGCATATCATTTAAACCACAAGTACTTCGCAAATCTACGTTGGATCTTCTCTAAACTATTCGAATGGTAACCCGGATTCCACACCACTGAGGCGTACTCCAGCCGCGATCAAACAAACGAATTAAAAAGTGATATAAGTGTAGAAGAAAAGTGGAAATACCTAGAGTTTCGCATTATGAAACCCAAGCTCTTGTAAGAAACCGCAATAATTTCAGCAACATGCCTCGTGAAACTGAGCTTTTCATCAAACCATACGCCCAAATCCTTCACCCCAGAACACTTCCCAAGAACCTGAGAGTTAACGCTATAAATAAAATTAATTGGGTTCAATTGGCGTGAATAAGTTACTGAACAACATTTACTTAAATTTAAGTGAAGTCTGTTTCGACTGCACCACTGATATAATCCATTCAAGTCACTCTGTAAGACCAAGCAGTCCATGTCAGAGGTAATACAGGAGTAAATTTTAAAATCCACATGTGATATCATTTATAAAACACATAAATAAAAGTAGGCGCAACACTAACCCCTGCGGAACACTAGAGGTTGCCCGGACATTAACAGATCTAAACCCTCGATATTCAACATACTGCATGCGGTTCTCAAAATATGAGGCAAAGAACGATAAGAGACCCGAAGAAAACCCAAAACCAACCAACTTACTCAAGAGGATTCCGTGGTCCAGTCTGTGTATATGGCATCGACTTGACCACCCCTATCCAACTTTTCAGCAACGTATTGAGATAAGACAGCAAGATTGGTAGACGTAGATCGCCCAGGAAAAAATCCATGTTGAACAGGGGAGATAATGCGCTTCACATGCTCAAACGTCATTTGATGTAAAACCACTTCAAAGGATTTGGCAAAGTTGGACTGTATGGAGATAGGCCGGTAATTCTCAATGCGTTGCCTGTCATCCTTTTTATAAATCGGACTCATCCTCGACAGCTTCCAAATGACCGGGAACTCATCATTCTTTAATGAAAGGTTAAATATGACAGACAATGGCTTGGCTAGTACAGCAGCACAATCCCTAACAAAAAATGAAGGAATGCCGTCAGGACCACTTGTGAGTCGAGACTTCAAGGATGAAAGCGCTCCAAGAACATCCTCCTCGCTGACCCCCTCTATTAGGAGAGGCTGAATATTATTGCCGTCAGCAAACACCGGATTAGATGGAGTAGATTGAACGTAAGAAGTCTGAAAATAATCAGAATTGTTCAAAAAATGATTTTATGGCAGTTTGGCATTATTGCAACGAACATTGGACTCAGTCAGTTGAAGATATCAAATCCGATTGAAAATTGCACCGCGCAAGGATTAAATAACGCTAGATTCTAGCTTATTTCACAAGTTTTGCATCCCTGCTACATAAGCCTGTCCAAGACAGCAACACATATTTCAAGAAACAAACTGCAGTGAAAACGATGAAAATATGAGAAAAGTAGGAAGTAAGAACCCCTGGAGAAATGTGTGGCGCTTTATAGAAAACACACCCCAGCAATTTTGAATGTATTTTTAATTTATTATTTTTTATTTTACCCGTTTCTAGTGCACATGCAGGATTATTTATTTTTAAGAGCACCACTTCTCTGTTATATTTTCTATTTTACCGAAGAAATGTACCGGGTGATTCACTATAATGTTACTTTAAGTTTCCCAAAAAAAAAATAAAAGAAACTAAATAATACTTAGCGATTGTTAACTAAGTAGTTGGATTTAGATCGTTGAAGAAACACAATAATGTTAAAACCGTACTTTTTCCAGTGGCGTATAAATTGGGGAGAAAAACACACACTACCCCTGTTTTTATGTAGCAGGCTTACGTTGGTTTGGTTTATCTTTTCTCATTAATATAAATCAGCTAAAAATCAACAAGAGTGCAAGCATACGTAGATAAGAAAACAAGCTCAAACATTTTTTTCGATATTATCATTTACTGCTTCAACCTGAACATCATCGACTTTTTGCTAATACATCACAGTTCTATCTAAAATCGCAAATTGGAAAAAAAGCCTTCCACTGCTGTCAAGTTCATCAAAATCGGTTAATTATTCGTTAATTTACAGCAATCAAAATTTAGAGTTGAAAATAATTGCTTTATCCACAGATTTCTAGTTGAAACTCCACTCATAAGTAGATCCTCACTTATACTGAAGCCGTCGGTATAAACTTGTAAACAGATGTTATCAGATATCAGATAGATAAAAGGCATACTTCGATATAAATATTTAGCAGGACACGCTCCAACAATAAATTTCGCGATGGTCAAGGTTGGCACGATGGAATACCTAGACCTTCAACAGAAAACAAAAAAGTTATGAATAAAAATTAGGTGAAATTTAATAGTGACACCAGTCCACTTAAAATTTACTACTTGTATTTACATTGTTAGACCAGCGATAACGATAATATTATGGCGAAATTCTGCGCATTATTTTATTCCATTGTCGTTGAAATCTAATGTCTAAACATGCAACAAGAAACCGTGTACTGAAATGTTTGTAATGGAAATTAGTTGCGACAAATGTGGCCAAATAATGCAGTATTTAGAATTTTACGGGGAAAATTGTTTTGTGATACGCTCCCAAAAGTCGGTAAAATACTTGTTTTCGGCCTATAGTCCCTAAAAAGCATCCTAGCAACTTTTCATCATCAGCATTCACTAACTAGTATTAAGTTATATCGAATGTTAAATGTAAAGTGGACAAAGATGAATCGCCATTGGTTTATGAGGACAGATTGTACCATCCTGCGCTGCGTGTGGAATTGTTAGGTTTAAATTTTAAAGAAAAAACCTTCCAAACTAATTTATCTAAGAATTTTTACAATTTTCGGCGGGCAAATTTCTTTGAATTGTATGAGGCACTTGTCAATTTTGATTGGACATTTTTAAATGATTTTGATGACGTTGACAGTACTCTCGAATCATTTTATTCTAAACTGTATAGTGTTTTTGACTTATTTGTACCTTGCCATAAGACATTTAGTCATCGATATCCTTCATGGTATACGTCTGACATTATAAACTGTATCAAGAGAAAAGCTAAATGTCACAAAACTTTTAAGTCTACTGGATCCCGATATCATCATGAGGAGTTTAGGCGTTTGCATGCGCACTACAAACGGTTGATTTCCGAGGCTTACTCTAATTATGTAAGAGCTGCGGAGAACAGTATTACGAGAGATCCTAAAATGTTCTGGTCTTTTGTCAAATCGAAAAGGGGTTTGAGTAACACGGGCCTCACGACTTATAATGAAACAACATATAGCGATCAACAATCTATAGTCAATGCGTTTGCTGAATATTTTCATAGTGTATTTGTTCCAGCTAGTGGCGCACTCCAGCTACTGGTACTTTAAATATATTGTCAGAGATTGATTGTGACATTGATTTCCGAAATATTACAGAGTCTGAGATAATTTTGGCATCAAAGAGACTGAAAAATAAATTAACAACTAGCCCGGATTGCGTTCCGTCTTTTTTTAGTTAAAGATTGTATTTCTGTTTTTAGTGGTCCAATGTGTAGTATTTTTAATCTAATGTCCAAAACAGGACGTTTTCCAACATTGTGGAAATTATCTCGTGTATGTTCTATATTCAAGGCGGACGACCGTTCATCTGTAAATAATTATAGGCCAATATCAATTTTATCAAATTTTTCCAAGCTCTTTGAAATTGTTTTATATAATAGAATATATCCTCTCGTTAGAAATGAGCTTGATGATTTTCAGCATGGTTTCCTTTCCCATAGATCAACAACAACAAATCTGGCGGTCTTTTCGCAATATATTTCTAACGTTTTGAACGAGCGTGGGCAGGTGGACGTGATCTATACCGATTTTGCGAAGCCTTTTGATAGAATTGATCACTCTATATTACTTTGTAAGCTAGCAAGATTCGGTTTTAGAACTTCAGCAGTTTCTCTTATTCAATCGTATTTATCGCAGAGACAGCAGTATGTTTCAATCAGTGGGTATGATTCTCCGTGCTATTTAGCAAGCTCTGGGGTACCGCAAGGTTCAAATTTGGCCCCCTGTTGTTCATATTGCTCATAGATGACCTCGGGAGGGAATTGGCTTGCCGAAAGTTGTGTTTTGCTGATGATCTCAAGATATTCTCACAAATAGGAACTCTGAATGATTGCTTGCAGCTTCAGCATTCTATTAACATAATTGAATGAACAAAGAATGGTGTCAGAGTAACAAATTGTGTTTAAATGCTGGAAAATGTAAAGTTGTGACGTACACGCGGAAGCAATCTTTCCTCAGTTTTCAGTACAGTATAGGTGATGAAGTTTTGCTAGTTCTTGAATCTATAAAGGAATTGAGAGTTCTGTTTGACAGAGAATTTTCGTTTTCGGAACATATTACAGTTATGGTTGGAGATGCTTTGAGGATGTACGGTTTTATTACGAGAAGTTGTAGATCTTTTACAGATGTGAATGCCATAAAGTTTGTTTATTTCGCATATGTCCGTTCCAAGCTGGAATACTACTCTCTTATATGGTACCCTTATTATACTTGCTATAAAGTTTGCATTGAGAGAATTCAGAGGAAATTTCTAAAGTACCTTTCCTTTAAAATTGATGGAGTTTATCCAGAACAGGGTGTACTTTATAGTGAATTAATAACACGATTTGATTTTCTCAGCTTGGCTCTGCGTAGAAGGATATGTTCCGTGTGTTTTCTTTATCGGCTGTTGCATGGTAAAATAGCTTGTTCAGAGCTCTTGGCAGAAAGAAATTTTTTGATTCCTAGAATAAATTAAAGATATAATTTTCCGTTTTATTGTAATTGTAATCTTTATTGGCCATCATTAAGTATAACAATATATACATTGGCAAGTCAAACATTATTTTGGATAGTTAACATAAAATACAACAATATGTCATATAGTTACTCAACATTAAACACTAAACTTTGATGCACATAAAAAATGTCTCAGTAAAACAGAGATACAACAACAAACAAATAAACAAATGAATAAATAAAATTGCAACACATTGATAAAATCTCAGTGAACCATTGCAGTAAATTCCTGCAAACTATAGAATGCGTTATTGGACAAGAATTTCTTTAACTTTCTTTTAAATTTACCCTCTGACTGACAGCCCTTAATGTCTTCGGGAAGGAGATTGTAATAATAACAACCCGAATAAGTCGGCGACTTCTTAAAAAACTCATGTCTCGGACGAGGCAAATGGAATTGGTCTCTCCCCCTAGTAAAGTAATTGTGATTGTCGCCACACGTAGGGGTATGATTTCTATTTCTGAAGGCATAACAGAGCAACTTGTACAGGTAGATCGATGGGACTGTAAGCACACCGTTATTTTTGAAGGCATCTCTGCAGGTGGCCCTATAAGGTATTTTAAAAATACACCTCATCGCTCGTTTTTGAAGTATGAAAACTCTGTCAAACTCGGCGCTCCTACCCCAGACCACTATACCATATGAAACTGCAGAATAAATCAAGGCGTAGTATACTGACATTAGTGCACCTAAATTCATGAAAGTTTTTATTGAGTTTAAAATATACAAATTTTTATTTAGTTTTTTACAAAGATCGTCCACGTGCGCTACCCAGCTCAGCTCAGAATCTACAATCACTCCCAACAGTTTGGCGGACTCTAATGGAGATAATTGGATTTGATCAAAATTGATGTTAAGATCTATAGTTTTATATCTATTAAATTGTAAGGCGACTGTTTTGTCGTAGTTGATGATTAACCTGTTTCTTTGGCACCATGCACTGAACTCACTGAGTGTGACATCGATCTTGTACTTGAGAACTTCAGGATCCCTATCCGCCAACAATATTGTGGTGTCATCAGCATACATGTAAAGGGAACCCTGTGTAATGTTCATTGGGAGATCATTGACATAAAGTAGGAAAAGCAGTGGACCCAGTATGCTTCCTTGAGGTGTTCCTAAATCGATGTCTTGGAAATCTGACACAACAGACTCAATTTTTACAGCTATCTTTCTGTTGGTCAGATAAGAATGAATCCACTCGTTTATAGGACCACGTATATATATAGTTTCCAATTTCTGACACAAAAAGATTTTATCAACCACATCAAATGCGCTTGAGAGATCAAACAAAAATGCAACCACATACGAGCCGCAATCAGTTAAATCGTGCACGCGCTGGACAAACTCACAGGTGCACGTTTCAGTTGAGAAGCCCCGTCTGAAGCCATGCTGGCAACTACTTAACACATCACAGACATTCAAAAATTCAAAGATTCTCTCGGCCAGAATTTTCTCAATAATTTTGGATATACTACTTAACAAAGCAATTGGCCTGTAATTTTCAGTAGCCCTGTTATTCCCTTTCTTGTATATCGGGACAATAAGTGCACTCTTCAGTTGTTGAGGAAAACGACCACACCGCACTGATAGATTTGTTAATTCCGCTATTAATGGACAAAATATATCAGAAGATTTTTTTATTAATTTTATTGGAATACTATCCATACCCGTTGATTTTTTGTTTGGGAATTTCTCGATCACTTTTGCCACCTCATGTGGTAGGACCGGATAAAAATACATACTTCTAGAATTGGTCAATCCCACAGTACAATGCGTAGATAAGTTACCACCAAAATGAGAACTCAATTTATCTGCAACCACAGTTGCAAAGTATGTGCAAAAGACAGTTGCCACCTCAGACGGATTGGAAATTATGTTACTACCCTTAACAAGCGTTGGTGGATTGCAAGGCTTCCGTTTACCAGCATGCTGTCTGAAGATGCACCAAACAGTTTTAGATATGTTATTAGAGTTTGCCAGATAATTATTAAATGCTTCACGTTTTTCATGTGAGATTTTTCTATTAACGCTTCTTCTCAATTCCCTGTAAGTATGCTGCAACTCGTCACTCTGAATACGTTGCCTTAGCCAGTTTATACTTTGAAGTTCCAAATATTCATGCTGAAGTGTCTCTGAAAAAGTTATTTTAAATTTAGATTTAGGGGGAGAAGACCTCATAGATTTTAGTGGAAATGCCACGTTAAAACTCCACTCGAGCATTTGCCAGAACTTTTCGAACGCATCGTCAAAACTCATGCCTGTCAAAACACCAGCATCCATCCGCCCGAAGTGAAACCGAAATTCCGCAATGGCAGAATCACTAAACTGTCTACAGGTTGAGTTAACTCTATTTTCAACTAGAGGCTTCAAGCAGTTATATGAAAGCTTTGTGCTTTGAGCATAATGATCTGAAAACCCAATATCAAAATTACACACATTTGCATTCTCAGGTAGGTTTGTGATTATATAATCAAACCTAGACATAACCGTTCTCGCAGCTATGCGAGCGATACGAGTCGGTGAATCAACAAGCGACGTCAAACCGAACGAGTCAATAACATCTCTCAACAGTTTATAATTGTAGCGGCTTCGTTCACTCAATTCGTCAATGTTAAAATCGCCACATATGAGTAAAATATCGAACTTATGTAAAACCTCAGACAAGAGCGCCACCAGCCGAGAGCAAAAAATATTTATATCCCCAGAGGGTGATCGATATATTGTAATAACGCAAACTACTTTATCGTAAATAACTGCTGAACATTCAAAGTCCATTTCAGTTGCAAATCCACCTACACAGGTCAATGGCTCACACATAAAAGTTACGTCATTTTTGACAAAAATTGCTGCACCACCATGACAATGCGATGCACGGCAATAATACGACATCAGAGTATAATCTTTTAAGAACATGTTTTGAATTTTATCCTCATGCTGCCAATGCTCTGTTAAACATAAAATATTCACCGGATTGCCACCCAAATACAAATCAAATAAATTCAGTTTATTAGAAATTATTATTATAATGTGAGAGCGAGGAGTAACATATACGAAAGGTCACCCATATACACAATGTGCGATAATTTTAACTCTGTTGCTGACTGCTGTGATATTTATTCTGAATCACTGACATTAGTTAGACGGTCAGTCACATAAATGTTGAGTCAGTCATCTTACTGATTATTTTCGAACCTTAGCGCTAATTTATTTTTCTCAATGTATGTAAAACATGCTTTTTGATTACTTCATTTTATAGTAAGATTTAGTAGGTTAAGATGTTGTTAATGTATATTTTTTAAGAATGATATATTTCTTTTTTCTTATGAGTATTGGATGATTCTTATTAAGTATCCTGGTGTCTGGTAGTGTTTATAGTAATAATCATATTTTTTAAATGTGCTCTGTTAATGGTATGTAATACTGTTGGGCAATAAAGCAATTATTATTAAGCAATTATTATTATTAATGACTCCAACTCAGGGATTTCTGTTGGGAATCTGTCATAAATTTGAAACAATTAATTTAACAATTTTTTTTTGTCATTTATTAATGCTATTTGTCTAACGAACGGTGCGCCACGCCCCCACACTTTACACATAGGCATTAAAGACAAAAGTCGACCTGAATATATTGACAATAAGTCTGTAAAACCTATACCTAATAATACATGTAATATTACAAAATAGATACAGTCACACAGTCAGCAGCTTTAAAATAGCAAAGTTGGCACTGGTTTACACACTAAATCGAAGTGACGTCATGACCTTTTTAGCTATGACGCTATAAATGTGTTTGATGCAAAACACATTTAGTGAGTTTGCTTCTCTGTTCCTATTTTACTTTATATTTATTGAAAATATAACTATGCGGATTCAATACCATTAGTTGTATGTAGAGTTCAATGAATTCGAGTTGTTTTGTCAACTGCTTTATTTAATACTTAGTGGCTGGTCCTTCGGTTTGAATAAATATGACTTTCAGATTCTTCAGTAATGGCTTTTGAATTTTTGACTTTTTCCTTGTTGAAATGTCAATTCGTTCAGTCACAATGTTCATGAATGTGGGCTAATGCGGATCAACACTGTCTTTTAACAATTGTAAGTACCCAGTGCCCAATATAAAAGGAGTGTTGAATAAAAAAACTTAACTTTCATAATAACTTCGCTTACCTGATGTCAGCGTTAATATAATTTACGCTGCTGATGTGTAGTACTTCCACTTGCTTCTTCAATATTAAAGCATGAGATATTATAATATATTATATTATTACGGTACCTACCCATTTATTTTTATAAAAATGACAAGGAAGAACAATATGGTTCATGTGTTTATGCAATTCCTGTTGTAATTGTGTAAATATCTATCGATGTATTTATAATTGTACTGTTTGTTTTTATTACGTAATTTGGAATCTTTATACCATCAGCTTTTAGTGGATTTTATTGTATTTTTTTCTTTATGCTTGAAGAAACGTCGGCAAGGGAGAAATATTGTTTTTCTTCAACGATCTAAATCCAACTACTTAGTTAACAATCGCTAACTATTATTTAGTTTCTTTTTTTTTTTTTTTGTTTTGGGAGTATTGTTGAGCCTTTAACTTTCATTTTCAATAAATGTATTTTAAATGGTATATTTCCCGATGCATTTAAAATTAATCGAATAACACCAATATTTAAAAAAGGTGATATTAAAGACCCTAGCAATTACAGGCCAATTTCAATATCTTCAATTTTCGGAAAGATCTTTGAGAAAATCATAAGCAGAAGTTTAGCTAATTATTTTGAAAGAAATAAACTTTTGAATATGTCCCAATTTGGATTTAGACACGGACGATCTACTATACAGGCTGTCTCAAAACTGGTTGAGTATATTGTGGAGGGCCTTGAAAACAAGGCTCAGGTGGGTTTGACTCTTTGTGATTTGAGTAAAGCTTTCGATTGCGTGTCTCATGGATTTCTGGCGGCAAAACTTGAGAGGTATGGTGTGAGAGGGATTGCTTTGGAATTGTTAAAATTGTATCTTTGTGGTAGACAACAACGTCTTGTGGATTCTGTCTCTGATCTTTTGCCGGTGAGTACAGGTGTCCCTCAGGGCTCTGCACTGGGTCCATTGTTATTCATAATTTTTATTAATGATTTTCCCAATTATTTGAGGCCCTATGAATCGATACTTTATGCTGACGATTCAAATGTTCTGGCGACTCATAAGAATGTGGAGACTCTGAAAGTGATGATGACGATCTCAGAGAATAAAGCAGATGAATGGTTTCGCCAAAATTTTTTAAAATTAAATATAGAAAAAAATCAAAATATAATTTTTTCAGCAAACACTAACATATCTAGAGGTCACTCAGTTAAGTTTCTCGGAATAACTCTGGACGACCGTTTGGCATGGGCGCAGCACGTCCATAAGCTTTTGGGTAGGCTCTCTAGTGGTGTCTTTCTCCTGCGGAGATTGGTGCCGGTTGTGGATAGGTGGTGTGCCTTGGCAATTTATAATTCGTTATTCCATTCGCATATCTGTGGGGTAACTGTTCGACTTCAATCAATGTATTTCGTATGCAAAAGAAGGCGGTGCGTATCGTTGTTGGTGCGGGGTGCCTGGATCATTGCAGACCAATATTTAAGCAGTTGGGCATTATGTCAATGCCCAATATTTACATATACCAGCAGGTGCTTGAAATTCATAAAAATAGAAACAAGTTCTCAAGTAATTCAGATTGCCATTCTTACTTAACTCGGCGTGCTAACGACATCAGGGTTCCTGTATTTAGAATTGGTTTGTCAGGGAAGAACTCTCTCTAATAAATTACCAAGCTCTATTAAAATTTTACCTTTTAACAGATTCAAACAAGCTTATTTTAAGTTTGAATGTTTCTATAATGTACAAGAGTATATGGAAGCCTCCGTGAATGTGTTATACTAAATTTATATTATATGCGTTATAGTGTGAACTGTTTGTGTATGATTATGTCCCATGTATTGTTATTTACATTAATTATCTAGATTATTTTACTATTCATTTGTGAGTAAAATAATTTTAAGATAGACGAGCTGCAATTATAATTTTACAAAAAGTCACAATAAATATATATGTTATGTATGTTAATGTTAAAAGCCACAATTAATATAAATCACAATGTCGATATTGCAAACTACTCCAAATTACAAACTCTCTTGAAGAGAAAATCGGACGGCTTTAAATCCAAAAAATCAAAGATTTTGACAAGCAAGAATATAAACGATTTTCTAGAAAACGCACCAAATGATAAATATTTGTTTATGAAGGTAATATATTGAGCTCAATATAATGTTAGATCTGTAAATTTATTTCAAATCATCTTTTAGTTTGCTCCTATAATTGGTATAAGCGGTGCATGCAGGAAACAAGAGTTGCGTAATATAAAACCGTCAGATATTCAAGACACAGGGAAGAATCTAATTATTAATATTCCCGATTCAAAAACTAAACGGCAACGTTCTTTTGTGGTGTCAGAATATTTTTACCCCAAGGTTACAAAATATATAAACTTTCGCTCTGCAGTAAATACAGCTCCAAATTTACCTTTTTTTCTAAACTATATAAACGGAAAATGTACCAAACACTCTGCTGGTATTAACAAGTTAGGAAAGATTCCAAAACAAAAAGCCTGGGACTACCACAAGCAGCGACTTATACAGGACACTGTTTTCGACGCTCGTCCGCGACTAATCTTGTTGACGCGGGTGGTGACTTATTAGATTTAAAAAGAAACGGCGGATGGCAGTCATCAGCCGTAGCTGAAGGGTATGTGGGTAATTCCCTAAATAATCAAACTAACAATTCGTCTAAAATATCATCTGCAATAGCAAGTAGGTACTAGTAATAGTACTAATAGTATTAATGAAAATTTCATTGAGGCAACTAATAATGTAAATCTTACTGATGCTTCAACAAGCAAAACAAACGATATACCTTTTGTTTCTATAATAATTGTTCTGTAACTATAAATAATTATTATAATAAGAATAAATAATATAATAAAAAATAACACTTGTAAATTTAAATAATCATACTGTAGAATTATTACAATAAATAACTTCTCGTTGATGTTATCACGTTCTTAAATTATTGATATTGTTACCAGTTCAGCATCAACACATTTAGTTCTAGTTTTCCATCTGAACTGGTAACAAGCACAACTTTTCTATAATTTTTTCATTTTTTTTTTAATTTTGCAATTATAAAGTTAACGTTTAATTAGTAGAAAAAATTAAATTTATTTCAAGAAAATTGACCACGTTCTACAACAATATTCAAAAGTTGATTTTCCTCGAATACAGTCCACTTTAGAGCTTATGACCAAGAGTACCTTTTTTGTGTTGCAAATATTGGCAATTCAATTGGGTATCTTAAAACCGTTCTGTTGCAGTGGCGTAGAAATTGGGGAGAAAAACACCCACTGCCCCTTCAAAATCTTCACCAATTATGAATTTAAAACAAAAAATTCTAACAATAAACATAGCTTATTACCAGTAGACAATGCTTATAAAAGCTGTTTTCTGTACGATAAACGGTTTCGGAGAGAAATTGAAAAAAATATGCATTTTAGAGGGTAAGTTAATAGAAACTTTTTTTCATATTTTTGGACGAGCGCTCACATCTTAAAGCCTATAGGTATATCAGCTTACCGTCTTTGCGATAATAGAGGATCTCCGCATGTTTTTCCACGCCAGTCTGCAAGGCTTCTCGTAAACTGGCTACTGCTTGTTGTGAAGTTAATGGACCACAAAGAAAGTCGCAGGCTGCAGGTCTTTGCATCACTTCCGCTCTGGAATAGCCGGTGAGGCGACAGAACCCATCTGAGCAGTAGATGATGTGGCATTGTCCTTCACGAGTGTTTGCTACTAAAAATGAACGATCTGAAAAATGGAAATTATTGAAAATCAGAATTGCTCTAAATCAAATTGTAGAAATTTAGTAGTAGTAAATTCATCTAGAAGCATTACTGTCATATATAAGTTTGGTTGCTTGTGGAAGAATTCTGTCTAAAATATCTAATTTGTGCATAATTATTCTATCCAAGTTCCCAGATATTTATATGTCGACACATTTTCTTTCGTGGTGTTTGTCACCGTCGTCGGAGTCAATGTTTCTGCTGACGAGCAGCTGATGCAACCTGTCATGTTTCACCTTGTCAAAGGCTTTCTCGAAATCGATGTAACATTCATAGACAGCGCGTTGAACGTTCTCGTGCCTTTTTGGACTTTTGTAGTGAAGCTAAGCAAGTTGTGTTGGCACTGCTTGTTACTGAAGACGAAACTATGAACCTGAGTCCAAGTAGGACTCCACGCAATGGTATGGAGCAATAGAACAGGGAGGATTTGTATAAATATTCGCAGTTAGGTATCTCAAAAAGTGAATTTCTCCAGAAAAAAATAAGATACAATTTAAATCTGATTGGTAGACGCCAGCAGCATTACACATTAAAAATACGGGAGTATAACATGCATGCGACCCCCTGAAAATGTATCATCACCCTGTCGTTAATTTACTGTCATTATATGGAGTTTGTGACTACTAAATTTTAATTTGTTACTTATAAAGGTCTTGGAAATATCCAACTTCTTATGGTGAGCTTAGGCCAATAAGTGTTTTGGGCGTTATGTCTAAAATTCTTGAAAAGGTGATTAAGAAACAGTTAGTCGATTACATTGAAGTTAAGAAAATACTGCCGGACACACAGGCTGGGTTCAGGGCTGGTCACAGCATATTTTTAGTGCCATGGACAAAAAAATATGTTCGATATTGGCCCTTCTTGACTACTCGAAGACCTTTGATATTACAGGGTGCGGCATCATAACTTCCTTTTTTGAAATGCGCGCTATTTAGACTGTAAAGATCGAAGTGGGGGGAAACTGCTCTTCTTCGGTAGGCGTGCATCTAAAGTTTTGTTCCCCATACGGTCAGTCGCCACGATGCGTTGCAACCGTGAGCAACGTGCATTTGCCGTGGAGGCGTACTTTTCGAATGGACGTCCTTTGATCGCAACTCAGCGTGTCTTCAAAATCGATTCGACATAGCCCCGGCAGGGCCTGTGCCAGATCGGAAATCAATCCTTACATTAGAACACCTGAAAACATTGAAGCTGTGAGAGCCTCAATATTGCGATCTCCACGGCCCTAAGGCTTTCCGATCGTTCAGTGAGGCGAATTCTTCACGAAGATCTTCATTATCATCCATACAAATTCACGATTGTTCAAGAACTCTCCGAGCGTGACTTCAATTCTCGGAGGAAGGCATGTGAGGCATTTCTCGAAAACGTTCCTGGGCTGACACCAACCCCCGCGAAAGCCCCTGTACTCACCTAAAGTCACAGTGTGGTGTGCAATTTCTTTGGTAGGGCTGGTATGTCCCTGGTTTTTTGAAGAAAATGAGGAAACAGTGACAGTGAATTCTAACCGATATGTAAACATGTTGGATAATTTTTTTTCTCTCGACTTAACGAATTGGATTCAGGGGTCGTTTGGTTTCAACAAGACGGCGCAACAGCTCACACTTCAAGGGTATCAATGGCTGTTTTAAGGGAACACTTTCCCACTTTGATTTGGAGTGGCCAGCTCGTTCCCTGATTTGACCCCTTGCGATTTTTTTATGGGGATTCTTGAAATCCCGTGTTTATGTCAATCGTCCAAGAACCCTAGAATATCTCAAAGCCAATATCTGTGCCGAAATGGTCAACATACCTGCTGCTATGCTGGAAAGGATTATGACAAATGCCACAAATCGGCTTATTCAGTGTATCGACAATGTGGAGGGCGTCACCTACCTGACAAGGAAGTTATGCTGCCGCAGCCACAGTATTCTTTTGCATATTTTGAATTATATTGGACTTAGTCCAAACGCGGTTAGATTTTTTGGAGAGTATTTGGTGGGTCGGGTTTTGAACGGGCAAGTGTCACAGGTGAGCGATGTTATGAGGGGCGTTCCGCAGGGATCCGTTTTTGGGCCCATTTTATTTAGTAATTAATACCTCACAGATTCCTGGACTCCTTCAACATTGTAAATGTCAAATGTTCGCGGATGATATGCAGATTTTTCTTTTTTTCGATCCACAATATTGTAATGAAGCATGTACTCGTATAAATGCAGACTTGGATGTATTGTATAAAATTTCAAAAGATCAGACAAGTGTACTGCAATGTTCTTTGGCAGACCTATAATAGATATATCAAAATATAGAAATTTAGTAAAAGTAAGAACGAATGATGTCGATATTCCTTTTAAAACGGACGTCAAAAATCTTGGAATAATTATGGACACACAGCTACGATAAACATGTTTCAATGTGTATTAAAAAAGCTATTGGTAATTTGAAATTATTGTATAACTCTCGTCACATTAATGCTCTCTGACTCCATTATTCTTTCCGTTTTCAATCACGGAGATGCCGTGTATGGCCCTTATTTAACTGGCGCAGCATCAAATCGAATTCAAAAAATACAAAAGCATTGCTTGCGGTTCTCTTATGGAATTCGGAAATATCAGCCTGTCAGACACAAATTGAAAGAAGTAAAATGGTTAGATATGAAAACTGAACTGAACTGAAATTTGCTGTAGAAGCGAAAAAAATATATGAGGATAAAATTCTAAAATTGACCCCCATCAAGTCAAATAACCAATTGGCATTTTCGCCGCCCATGCTGAACCCGATTCCAAGCCCTCATCATAAATTAAAAGAAAAAGTATGTCGGCATATTATCGCGGTCAACCGAAACTATCGATTTTCCAGGTGAAAACGACTCACTAACAGAACTTTGCCGATGTTTAACACCATTTATATGCGTTATAGGATAAAATGTGCCACAAATATAAATCTATTCATTATAAACACATGAGTAAGAGAAAGAAACATCTACAATCTGAAATATACAGGCATGTATACGTATGCGTGTACCCTTCTTTTCTTTAATATTGGTGGCATACATACGAAATGTCAAATAAACGGAGTTTCAGGAGTTTATTTTTATTGAACTGTTCTACATTTTCCGCTTTCCACAAATCATAAAACATTATTACGTATTTTACACGGTAATTGAAATTGAAATTACGTAAGTGTGCGATGTTTTGCTAAACTAAATTGTTGCGACATATTTCAAGGGGGTTAATTTCCGGCAAAAAATAAAGTTCATATATCTATCCAAGTTCAGACATATTACCACTCATAGAAAAGTACCCTTACTTCATATTTAACAGGCAAATATCCAGTTTTCCCATAGTCAGAGGAAATATATTTATAGAAAATTTCTGTCAAGCTATAAGTTCCAACCCACTTCATCCAACAGTAGTGAGTCTCAGTCCAAAGTTGCTCAACTCGTACTTCCATATTATGTACACGGTCTGGTAGATACTTATAAATTATTACTGCGGCTTCTGGTGCGTTTAATTTTTTAGCGTAACATTTCGAAATCTGTTTGATCTAAAATGGCAGCATTGCGTTAATTTATTTGTGTTTGTACAAATGTCATCCTTGATTTCAGATTTCATCGCCCGTTTTTTATAATGACAATTTCAAAGAGTCTTTATACACACGGATTTGGAAGTTATTTTACGTCAAGTTTCATATTTTATTAAATAATTCCATCAATATATTTTATTTTACATTTTATTATACTTTAACCCCTGTTTCGACACTTTCTATGCGCGTTTTGGATACTGATTTTTCTTGCAGCAACCAAGTTAAGTATGCTATTACTTCAATATTGTGAACGATGTCATTATTGGCACTACTTGACAATTCTTTTTTATATTTTAACCCTTTTTAACCCCTTCATGGACAGTCTATGCATATGCGCATTATATCGGATATCTTTCGAGCCAAATTATATTCTCTAAATTTATGTCACATTTTTTGAGACTGCTTTAATTTTATGTTTACATTCCAAAATGTTGGTGCTTTTCCCAATTAATTACGGACGTCCTGTATACATTAATTGTACATCACTGCCCCTTTTTTAACCCCAAAATATCTCATACTTTAATATGGAAGAAGCAAGTGGAAGTACTACACATCAGCAGCGTAAATTATATTTACGCTGACATCAGGTAAGCGAAGTTATTACGAAAAATTATGTTTATTTTTTCATTTTAACTAAAGTTAAGTTTTTTAAATCAACACTCCTTTTAAGAAAAGAAAAATCTTGTTAAAAATTTACAGACACACCATCATTTCAACCATACCTAAACACCCTTCTAAAGTATACTTATTAAAAACAGGACCGCCCTGATTATTTTACACCTCGCAAGCGAAAAAAAACGGCACAATGAAAAATTATTTCCAGTCACGTTGTTCTTATTTCTGCGACCAGCATAGTAACATCCAGCGCACATAAAAGTGTGGTGATATGAAATTTGAATGTTTTACCTTTTCTGGGCCAGCTGCCAGGAAAGATAGGAAGACTGGACCGTTGATGTTTAATTACTGACATTGTTTGGAATGAAGTTGTTCATCACACCAGCATACACAGTTTTTGTTTTCATTTGAATAGCATGCAAAGTTGCGATGATATGTTTTCATTTGAGGTTTTTAAAAAGAATTGACATTGAATTTTCTTTTTTGTGTTGCAGAATTTATGGTGAAAAACTTCAATAAAATTTTGTTTGATACAGCATGCAGTAATAAGTAATTCGTCATAGTGCGTTTGACAATTTTTACCTAAAGAACATCGGGCTTTGCTATGTGTTCCTATGAAATTGGGATTCCTAATTGGGATTCCTGGATGCATATTAATGAAAATTATGTTGATTAACAGATCCATTTTTATGAAATGTTGCTTCATCTCCAAACAACACAAAGTCAATAAAATCTCTCTCCCAATAATATCGAAATCATATCTATTAATTCATTTTTGGGACAATTCATTTCAACCAAAATTTAATTAAATAATTATTAATAAACTAACACTTTTGTAATAAATAGCTAATAAATGACATTTCTACAATAAAATAATGTAATGAATAAATGTCACTGTCATTCGATCAAAGCATTGTGGATTTAGTTGATAAATATTGCCATTATTATACCAGTTTTGATTACGATTATGATAAATAAATAACTATTCAAAAAAGGTTGAATTTGAAAAATATTATTTTGGTCATCAAATATCAAAAATGAAATTAGGTATGTTAGCTTTTTCTCATTCATCATCATCATTGTCAGGATGAGATCTCAGTTCAAACACGTAACGAAATGTTTAAATATTAACGAATATAGTAAATATTAACAAATTAACAGTTTGAACACCTTAACAAACAAACTCCTTCGATTTCTACACAAAAAAACTATTGGTTACTTTAATAATTATATATATATTCTAATACTAATTCTAATATCTACCCGCGATTTACCTAAAACCATTGTTGCCAAGTTGGGTAGCCAAGTCTGTCTTATTATACCTAAACAAAGCTTTAAATTTTATAAATCAAAGGCCTCTACTACAGAAAATATTTTTACATACATGTTCGAATCAGCCAAACATGTTTCGTAACTTTACTGTTCCTTCTTCAGTGGCATTAATAAATCTTACAAAGAATTCTTACCTAGTGTCTTAAGGTATAATATGGATTCAAACATGTATACCTACATACACTTTGTGGAAACACTTTTATTTAATAGCAAAAAACATGAGGTTTATATAAAATTTTTCGAAAACTTAAATTTGGTTATACCTACTACTTAATATGTAACTAGCAAATTTCTGTAATACACCATTTAATGTAGAATGTTTCTTTTTGTAAATCATTTCAATAAAGAAGAATTGTTGAAAATACACTTATGTTGTTTGACTTTAATCAAATTCAAAAAAGTGTGTGTTAAAATTAATAAATTTCTGGAAACCCCGAAAAACCCCGAAAGTATACGTACCTATTAAAAAAAATAATAATTAGATTATATATATCTTTATATCTCCTATAGTATGAGAAGAAATTCTCACTTTGGCATCACTGTTAAAAAACAACTGTAATAGTTTATTCACTAATAAACATTTCGACCTTCACATACGTTTTCGGCCAATCATATGCTTTATAATTTAATGGTGTAACAACGGCTTGCCTTCAACGTTCAAGCAACGTTTGAAATGTGTGAAACTACACAAACAGATGTTCATATACCTAGCAAAATCAAAAACATTTTTTTGTGATTGCTTTGCCGGTTACTAGGTATTTAAGTAGGTATAATACCGCTTATTTTTAACTTCTTATTCAAGATTGGAAAAAATATGTTGTAAAACTATTCTGAAACTTATATTTTTGCATAAAAAAAAAAGAAAAACCCAACAAATCATTATAAGATTTAATTAACTTGTTAACAAATATTTCGCATTACTCTTGTAAACTTAGAGTACCGATAGGTATAGCTAGTTGTAGTAGGAAGTTTTTGATAAACACTTTTTTTTCAATTTGTTATGTACACTATGTCCGAGATAAGAATGGGATAGCATTGGAAACTAGGAAACGTTAGGACTTACAAGGTCGTTTAAATTAGTGTAAAGTTATACAATTTAAACACCTTTTAAATGGTGTTTTCAAAAGTAACTAACTAAATAGGTATATTAGGGATTTACTTACATATTATAAAGTGTTTGTTTTACTGTTTCAACTGGTAGGTAAATTAAGGTTAAACCTTTATATATTCTAGATTTTTGAAAATACATTTAGGACGTAATATTCGTTGTTATTTCAATAATTCTAGTTTTACATCAAACGATTCATTGACACATTTTTTAAAAGTATTTGGAACCGTAATAATCAACGTTTTAAAATTTCCCACTTTAAATATTGCTCATTTTAAAAATAATTTCACACGTTCTTCTAATTGTAGGTACATTTGGAATTGTGATAACATACTTTATAAACATTATATAAACGTTTTGAATTTTCCCATATTAAGCAATAAGAATTTTTATGGGATATTTTACACGTTACCTTAACTGTAATTTTAGAATTATTATAAAATACTTAAAAAACGTCATTTTAACGTTTTCATTGTCGCCTCTAAAAATTATGCGCTTCTAACGAACATTTTCTAACGTTATTTTAGCTATAAATATCGGTTTATTATAAATTACATAAAGAACGTTTTATAAACGTTTTTAATTTTGACATTGTTTGACACGCGTTTAAAAAACACCTAAAACAAAGGTTTTTATTTCATGGTTTATTAATACTAGATATACAACGTTACTTAAACATAATAAATGTACGTAGTTGTATTTAGATAATAACAACACGTGTCTATAACGTTTAAATTGAACGGTGTAAAATTAAACTTAAAATAAACCGTCACTTTTCTAACGTAAGACCAATTATCAACGATTGATACGTTAAATCAACGTTAAATTTACGTATATGTGTTTACTGGGAGGGAGCTGTCAACAACAAGGCCCAGAAACTTTACAGAAGAAACGATATTTTATACAATGTGATTTTAATAACGAACTGTAAAAAAAAACTAATAGAAGAAGACGATAAACCATCGCCGAAACGTTGTAATAAAGTTAGACAAGCTATATGTAACTTTTCGCTAAAAATTAAAAAAAAAAGAAAATTTGTTTTCAAGAATCTAAAACCCAAAGAAAAAAATAAAATAAATTAAAGAGGCAAATGGTTCAAGAACATAAAAAAAGAAAGATGAAAGATGGTAAATTATGTAACATCAATCAATAATAAACAAAATGGCTAATGCTGGTACCTACTATTAAATAATAATAAAAAAATACTAACCTCCTGGCGAGACTTTTGCTTCAAACTTTTCAATAAATTTCAGTATTCCAGCAGAGATCTTGGAACTCATAATATACAAAATAAACATCAAGATGGAATTTATCGATTTTACATTGCAGCACTACAACTACTATTATTATTGTTTCATCAACTATAGTGTATTATAAACAAAACAGTCGTTAAAAACCATATTCCACAACACATGATTTTATTATTTATTAACAGCAATTTTGTATATTTTTATCGAAACACATTCATTATAGTTCGCCGAAAAATTGGAATAGGAAAACCACAACGAAATTAGAATTTTTACCTTGTGGAAACAATAAATCTCAAAAATTTATGCCAAATAGAAACACTAAGTATATACAATAAATCAGTTTACAAGAATTTATGAATTAAGAGTTGGTGCGTGAGCATGTTTAGCATCAATTCCCTAATTTATTCGGCTTTTGCACTCACAAATCAGAGTCTACATATTGAAAAAATCTTCCTGAAGGTAGCCACTGATTTTCAGAGGCAAAATCCACACTTGAGGCCTACCGTGAGTCCGAAAAGAATTAGTGAAAATATCATGACCTATTTTTATACAGGGTCCCGTGTAAGTAGACCTGAATATTTCAGGATGTGATAGCAGGAGTCATAACAAGCCAATTTGTCTATATAGCACCCTGGTTCAAAGTGACCTTTTTCGGGATATTCGAATGTTTAAGATTTTTTGGGAAAAAGTCATCTTGAAGTCGAAGATTTATAATATTTGTTTAATTTTGTCTCGTTTTGAAGATTTTTGTTAAAAATAAGACACTTAATAAAAAGTAAAATTTAAAGATCCAATTGGATTGTGATTTTTGCATATTATGCATAACGCAAACTATAGTTGCTTTGGAATCCTTACCCTCTACGAGGGTTGCCTTTTATATTTCGAGATTTGGTTGCAGTGCCAACCTTTAACGCTGTTCAATTTTTCTTCGGTTAACGGTCCGTTTCAAATGCTGAGGCAGATGCTTATCGGCTTACAGACTCCTTTAGAAAGTGTCACAATCTATGTCTACCTCTTCAGATACGAGTCGATTTCGACACCCAGAAACTTTACTGCAAATTTCTGTTCAATGCTGCAATCAGTACTTTGGATTCTAACGCTATAGTCCACTTCATCTTTAGGCCAAAAATAAATGCGATTTTGTTAATTTATTGTTAATGTGTATTCCTATCGCACAATAATCTTTCACATCCTCCAGGCATCTCTCCCACTTTGCACTCACATGTTCGGGTAATATAAAAATTTTAAATACGAGGGATGCCTTTTATATTTCGTGCGATTATTTTTTACAACTTTTGACGTGGATTAAGTCAGCAACAGTGCATGGGTGAACTTAATTATATTTGTGTTTATCACATTAATTTTTTCGCAGTCTTGCGGTATTCCGCAACTGAAGAGACGAATAGAAGTCGAAACAGTAGAATTATGCCTTCTCCAACAGAAAGTGCAAAACTTTGACTGCCTGGATATTAACAGTTAGTGTATAGAAAACGTATTGGACAATGTCCAAAACAATTTTCTGTTGCGTATGGCTATAGGGTTAGGAAATTCTATCTTCTTTCGAACTCGGGCAATTCTTATCAGTATGGCTAGGAAAGCCATATAGCATGGTGTTGAATTGGTGTGCCGTGGTGTAAAAGTAGCCGTACTTCACGCGATAACAAGCGTTTTTGATAAGTGAAAAGTGCTCTCGCTTGGCGAGGGAAGTAGCTAATAGGAAGATACGCGCGAAAACAACACCCAACTGTTTTACTAATTTGGATAGCTAAAAACACGTAGATATTTTTTCAGCAATCTGTACCAAAAAATGTATGTGAATATTTTTGTCAAACCGTCGATTTAAATAAAAGCATTGTTAATATTTTACATTTAATGTAGATTTAAAGGGCCACCGCTCCAGTAATTACCAGATTTCTTGTACTTTGAATTTCTTCAAGGCGACACTTTCACAAAAAAAAACGAATATCTCGAAAAGGGTCTACTTAGTTTTTATTGTTATTTAAAACATAAATAAAACATCTATCTACACCCCTGGATTCTATGCAAAAATCTCTATTGGGATCAGTTTTTCTGTTCCCGCCAAGTTAAAGGGTAACCGAGATACGAGGCAGGTCTCAAAAAGCAATATTTTCAATATCGCCCTGTAACTCGGAAACTAAGACCGCAAAGACCATTTTTTTTTGTGACATCTTTCTTTTCACAAAAAAGTACCGAAACCCGCAAGGTACTATCTTTAAAACTAACATAGATATCACGTAAGAACAGCCAAAATTATGTATCAATAAATGATTTTTTGTCCCGCAGTTTGCAAGATACGGATGACATCGAAATATGTCTCGGAGCTATTCAAGAGGCTCTGCCCCCGCAGGGTAAACTCGCAGAAGCCGTGGATCAACGGAAATATTTTCGGAGAAATACAAAGGAAGAGGGGACTCTGGCACAAGTATCAAACATACAAGATACTTAGTGGCTACTACTCGGTGAATCTCGATGTATTTCATCCTGCTAGAAATCCTAATCTGCGGGGCAATAGTAAGAAACTTGACAAGGAGAGATGTGCTAGACTTCCTCGGAAGAATTTTATAACAAACAGAGTTGTATATGCATGGAATTCATTACCTGAAGAGGTGATAATGGCGCAAACGGTTGACAGCTTGAAGAACAGGCTGGACAATGTCATGGAGGACCATGGCGACCAGTTGGTCCACTACTCGCTATAGAAGATGAGTGAGGATGACATCAATATTTCAAAAACTTCAAATTAGGAACTGAGCAACAGTTTCATCCGTTTTACCGTTTACTGTTTTACGACTAATAATAATAATACCTAATAAAATGCGACACCCTGTACACTATTCTTGAGGACAATATTGTCTGTTGTAATGTACAGAGTAAATAAAGGTATTTCCTTTATTTATTATTTATTTAGATTCCTGACCAAATCATGTGGATATTTCAATCGATACAATAGACATTTGCTGCGAACTAACAAAATCACCCTGTAGGTATTTATATATGCACCTATTTAGATCACTTTTCACAATATTTTCTTTTATATTTCAACACTACACTAAACAGCAAAATGTTAATTTTTTATACAAGTAACTTTTCTGTATTATAATAATTTATTAAAAAACAACCCTCTATATGCCAAGACCCCACTGTGATAACCGTAAACCAAATACCTAATAACATTAATTTCCATATGTTGTGATTTCTCTTTCTAGCTAATTTCAAAGCACGCAGAAAAAAATATAACGACGCACGGTAGCATCGCGGCGGCGACGACGACGACGACGATTATATTCGACGCTGTTTTGGAATACACTCCACATATGTGTGAGATTCTAAATAAACTGAGGTACCAAATGTACTGTACAGAAAAGATAATTACGAGCAAAAAAAAAAAACGTATGATCGTGTCGATGAAAATAAACATTTTTGATATAATCGTACAGACGACGTTGTAGATTGCATATAGGAGAGTTGTGTATAGTAGTTAATAGAAAGTTATTTATCGCTAAATTCGTTTTATGCTTGTTTAATTTACGGTTTCAGTGTATTTATGTGTTTTGTTTATGTTTTTACTAAAAATATAGCTATTTTACGGCCTTATCCTTAACGTCGTCATATAGCAACCCTTGCCATAGGCGTAACCAAAGAGCCTTAAGGTGTTAGATAGAACCCCCACCATTATAGGAGAAATTACATATAAATAAAAATTATATAATTACAATAAAGATACATACATCGTCTCCACTAATAAAATTGTATTATATTAAAATTCCTTTATAAAAGGGGACATGATTCGGAGTCCCGCTCCATCATCAGCCTAAAAGCAACAACATAAATAACTATGGTCTTACAAAAGAGAAACAGTAACCAAACAATATACAAACCTTAAATTTAAGTCTTAAGTATTAAAAATTGTAAAAAATACGGGCAAGGCCCTTGACAGACTGAGTTGGAATTTAATAATTAAGGAAGACAAAGAATACATTTGGGTGGTATATCTATTTAAATAAAAACAAAAACGAGTAATAATAATAATAATAATAATCATTTATTGTTTCTGAAGGTTACAAACATTATAACAAGAGTATGGTTTAACAACAAAAAAAAATACATTCTAACAACAAAAATACAAAAAAAAATAATAATAAAAAAACGAGCCAATGACATATCACAATAGGTAAGTGGTACAATTACATAACTTATATCAAAAAAAAAAAAAATAATTCAATTAATTCCTAGAGAATTTTAAAATTTCAAATCAAATTAAAAATCATTCATTTAGTAAGAACGATCTCAACTTCAACATGGCCACCAAAAATTTCGCTATCCTGGACAGGCAAGCAAGTGATTCCGATGCCAAGGCAGAGATCAGATCAGTAAAAGTTGCCACATCTGACAAAAAGTGTGCTCTTAAATGTGCATACAAGGGACACTCAAAGAAAAGATGGTCAACTGTCTCCGGCCTGTGCTGATTACAAATTGTACACAACTCGTTCATTGATGATGGTCACAAATTGATGTTTTTGTGAAAACCGTAAGGGATAGGTATATGACATTTTACATGGTTAGGTTTAAGCGCGGCGATTTTACCTGTAGGTACGTCCGGTGCTACCCTCTAACCCATCCAAAGCGATGAAACCGCAACAGTCATTCTGTATAGAAATTCGCTGCACTTTATTGAACTAAAATTTAATGTGTTTCGGTTTCCTGGATCCAAACCATCAATAAGAAATTTGGAAATATTTCGGGGGAAAACAAAACAGGCAGGTAATGTAGACACTTTGGCTGTTGTTGCGGATTTATTATTAATCGGGTAAAGTGTGAATCTGTGAAAATGGGTGAACAACAAAACACCCATATACAAGTTTAATGCAGATTTTTCGCAATGTAATGTACGTAGTAAGCGTGTTCTGAAATGGAGTATTTTCATTTAAATAATTTAAGTATGAAGTGACGATATTTTAAAATGTGAAGGAAAAAATAAAGATGTGGGTGGGAGATCTCTATTCCACCAAATATCCAGTCTAGGAAAAATCTGCACTTACACGAAACAATTATTAAGCAGTGACGAACATTAATTAGTAATTTGCTTCGAAACTTCCTCGTTCCATATCGAAGAGGAGCTTGATATATGCAGAAAGAAAGTTCTGGAGCAGAAGGCGTTTAATTTCTCGTTATAAAAAATAATGATTATGATAATATATTTTATTTGTAAGGATAGCATGGTGCAGCATCATCAAATTTGGAACACACTCTACATTCAAACTAAAGTTAAATTCTGTTATTGTAGTAGTTGACCTGATTTTATGCCCTGTAGAATGAAAAATAACCGCCCAACTAACTGACCTCTTTACTTTTTTGTTGTGTTCCAACATTTCCATGTTTGTGGCTACAAAACACTCTCTTTCCGTTATTGATTGATCACAAAATGTTTTTGACTGTGTTGAATTGTGGGGATCACAAAATAAAAGCTTGAAAGCAAAGTTACAGTAATATATAAATACGCCCATGGAGTTTATACAGGTACCTATTTAGGTAGGTACTTACACCGAATACAATGAAATTTTGTTTAGGAAATGGCAATTACGGTAGAAGTTGAGGGCATTTAATAATAACGATTTGTTGACCTACTTGAAAAATATACTTTTCCTAGCCTCTTTTACAAATACTAGGGGTTAATCTTTTGCATTGTAATGTAAATTGAATATAATTCCGCATATAGGACCAAAAAATCGTATTTATATACAATTCACTTACAATTTTTTAAAAATAAAATTAATCATACATAGATACCAACAAAATTTAAGTTACCTACACAATAAAGTCACAATTTAAAAACATCAAATGAGTAATATGCCATTTTCTTAAAATATTCTTTTAGTTTTACAGTGTAGCTCTTAAATGGTAAGTTTCTCCATTCAATGGGAAGCTTATTATAAAAATGTATGGCATAATACCAAGGACTAGTCTGACACCTCTTCAGCCTTAAAAATAATTCGAGCATAACGTTGTTTTTGTTTCGCGTATTATAGCTGTGAACATTATCATGGGTCACATACAAATGGATATTTCTTTTTATATAAATCAAGTTACAAAGTATGTAAATTCCTGCAAAGTTGATTATTTCATGCTGCATAAAAGTGTTTCTACAATCATCTCTTTATCCCAGCTGGGTAAGAATCCTAACCGCTCTTCTCTGTAATAAGATACTCTAAAAGCAGCACCTGCGTGCCCCAGATCAAGACAGTATAAAATATTTACTAGAATGGACCAGGGAATGGTACGCCAAAGAAGGATGTTACTACAGAACCTTTCACGCAGGCTGTCAATATGAGATTCCCATGTCAATCTCGTACACACCAGGAAACTCCATACCACCTCGACAGTGAACCTTCCGCATGCAAAGCAAACGCTCTAAAATGACGCCAAAAACCCTTTCGTCTATATTAGGTATATTGTAATAAGAGTTATATGTTTCAACTACATAACTGGTGAAATTTTAAACGCAATTTTCTCGAGAATTAGGTGGGCAAACATCAAAAGTAACATGTTGCTGAAAAGCAAATAAAATGATGTATCACTCGACCAGTACTGCTATTTTTTGACGGTTGTGTCCCACCCCTATCAGTTTGCTGGCCTGTTAAAATTGAAATTTTCTTCAGACAATTTTACTAAAAATAATCAAATAATTTTAAAACGTTAAAGGAAAAATGTGTTTGTATTTTTCTTTTTTACCCATGCCATGTAGCGATTTTCAGCCATCTGGTGAAATTTTTTCAAAAATAAGCGTAAGTATTCGGATTTTTAAAGTATTTCAAAAATTATTAAAAAAAGTTTCGGTAATTTTAAATTATATTTTCAAAATGTTTAGGTTACAAATTATTATGCGTAACACTGCTTTTTCCATAAAAAATCAAATATTTAACAAAAATACTTCTAACGATGCAAAGTTGGAATCATTTTTAAAAATACGTTTGCATTTTAATTTTTATCGAATTCTTGTTAACTCGACTAATACTTGCGTTGAATCAAAAAAAAAAAAAAATCGGTTGTGTCTCCCCAAAAACGTTCCCGACAAGATATAATTAATTATTATTTATTAAGAATGCATACATACATTATACATTAAATTATCAAGAAGGCGAAGTTTAGCTTAAGTTTTATGACAATTTTACAACTCAATAGCAAATCGAATTACTATTAATATACAGAGCAAATTGGTGGGGTAGGCAATTTATAAAATTAATAATAATTGAAGCGCTTGGCGGAAAAAGGTAACAAGCCACACTTCTCATAAAAATGAGAAAACTATCTTTGACTGTTGTTCTTAATGAAAGAAAGTGATCTGTGTTTAATCTTTCGTCATTAGATAATAGGTGTTTGTAAATTTCCTTTTACGATTAAAATATTATATTGAATATTTTGCACAAAAGGCAAGCCGCCAAGCTCTTCAATTTCAAAATACTAACATTATTAGACCTGTATTAATTGTATTAATTGAGAATTTATGGTTTCTCTAAAACTAAAACGCCTTAATCCAAAATAAGCACTATATGCATGTTATAATTTTAAAGTTGGAGATTGATTTTAAGAAAAGAACACTTTATAAGATTAAACACATAACTTTATTTTTGAACTTTGAAATTTGATTGTTACAGAATGAATAATAATAATAATAGAATCTCTCTCCAGCTCTCAATCTCCCTTTATTTCTTACTATTTATACTAATTTAAACTGCTAAATCAGATAGCTTCTATAATATTGGATTGTTTATGAAAATCATAGATTTTCATATAATTAAACAAAATTATTAAATTACTCATAAACAATAATTCGTGCCTGCCTTGTAAATATTATTTAGAATTGTCTTTGCAATTCAAAGACAATTCTAAATACTCGTAATATCTTTGGAAAATGAAAAACAAAGGTTTTGAATTACTGGGAAATTACGTAGATATTAAAATTAAGAATATAATAATAATAATGCCTTTATTTTTTGACAAAAAAAAAAAAACAGAAAATGTATAATTTTTATATCTTAATGTACCAAAAAATTGTCAAAAAAAGGGGGAAGTTCACACGGAGTGTGGTCTACCACTTAACCCCATTGAAATTAATAATTAATCAAAATGTATATAAAACAAATGAAAAAAACAGTACAAGTAAGTATATATCCAACCCCGGTAGGAAAAATTAACAAAAAGCAGATTACACTAATTGTAGATATTGTATACAGATCATATTTGGAGTACCAGAAAAAAATTAAAATAGACCCCCAAGTGTTTTTCTAACTGAGAAAGAAAGAAATATAAGAATGGGGTCAATTAACAAGAGATAGGTGAGGTTTGCTGTGACCAAATCCATCCACCATATCGTGTATGAGAAGCTTCGTTGAAAAGTTGATGTTCTATGCACTGGAGGTGTTAGTAACGATCTATTTCTTATATTAATATTGTGTACATCACTGCGATATGTTATTTTGTTGTAGAGATAAGGAGGAGATTGAAATTTTACGATTTTGTTATATAAGCAAATAGTATTTAGATGAAACCTATTTCGCATATTAAGCCACTTCAAGTCAGGTAATTTGTCAGACACATGTTCATATTTTCGTATGCCATATATCAGTCGAATGCATGAGTTTTGTATTCTTTGGATTTTATTTACAGTGTCCACATCTAGAGATGGATAATATACAGGGGAACAGTAGTTGAAATGAGATAGAACGAGAGTCTCACATAACATCTTTTTTGTCTCCTGCGTTAAATATTCTCTGTGTGGAAATAATAGACGTAGGGCCGAGTATGCTTTTTGAATGTTGTTCTTAATGTGATCCCTATATCTAAGAGTTTGATCTAATAAGACTCCCAAATTCTTACCATTGTTTGATATCGACAGCAATTCATCGTTTATTCTCAACTTTAAATGATCCTCTAGACGCCTGCAGTTCTTCCTATTTCCAAAAGCGAGAACTTTAGATTTGATGGGATTTAAACTTAATGAATGGTCGCGAGATAACCTAAATAATGAGTCGAGATCGTTATTCATAGCAATAGCAGCTTGATGAATTTCACTTACTTTAAAAGAATGATAAATTTGCGTGTCGTCCGCATATATACCAATATTACATATAACTCAATCTTTTGGAAATTGACTGGTGTAGAGAGTAAAAAGTAGAGGAGATAAAATTGATCCGTGTGGTACGCCGGTATTAATTTCTCGCGGATCGGAATTAATATTATTAATTTTGACCAACTGTTTACGATCTGACAGGTATGATTCGAACAGTTGCATTGCCGACAAAGCAAGCCCGCATGACTTCAAGATTTCTAACAAAATGCTATGGTTTAATGTATCGAACGCCTTACTATAATCCAGCAGAACCATTGCCGTGACTTTTCCCTGATCAAGACCCCTAAAAATATCATCGGTGATATTAAGAAGTGCTGTGGCGCAGCTGTATCCTCGCCTAAAACCGGATTGAGCTATCGGTAAAATATTGTTTGAGCTGAGATACTCACTTAACTGCATTGCCATAATATATATATATATATATATTGGCCTACCTATCTTACTTGCCTCCACACATATAACAGACGCACATGCCTCCACCCTTTCCGCTAATGCTACAGCTGTATATTATATACCAGACGATTCGCATTTGCCATCTTATTAAGGGCACGGTGAGAGGGGTAAGGAAATACAAAATAAAACTTATACAAATAAAAATGAAACACAAGATAGCAAATGGCCTCCATACATGTAGCGACAAATTGGCCTCCAGTGTGTATATAAAACAACACGGATGCGACGCAGTGGCCTCCAGCGCTGTTGCACGCTTTCCCCTCTTATTTACTTGATTGTTTTTACGTCGCCGAAATAGTTCAGTGAAATATTTGAGCTTATGTATGCGACGATGAATAAAAAAGTGTTTAATACCTTACTTAATACTATACTATAATATGTTATTAACTTCATTAAGGGTGATCCAAAAAAAATATAATAATAATATTTTGTACTTGCATTGTAACTTTTTTAAACGTGTACCAATTCTTGTAAATATTGGCTTGTCTGAAGAACTAACTGCAGATTTAGTCAAAAGACTTTCGGTTTCGGCGATCGCTATAGCAGGTAAATATGGATATTTTTCGAGCAGATATCCTGTAAGAATGTGTGGTACGAAAGTAATTGAATTTTTAGAATCATAACTGGCCGAAGCAAAAGATTGGTCGCAATGGCAACAAACAAGGCCGAAAAAGGTAAATGAAAATTAAATAACAAAACTTAAAAATATATACAAGACCTTAGCTGAGGTAGCGTAGATTTGTTTTAATTGATCTAAGATTGACAGGAACTAATAGTTATGCTTTGAATAACCAAATATGTAACTGAAATTTCACTTTCTCCAAAATCTAAACCAAAAGAAAGTTTTACAGGAACTGAAACATGGCTTTTTCCTCTTTTTTTCAAGATTAAGTAGGCCTCGTATATGACAAAATTCAAATTGCTTCGATATCTTATTAGTAAAGCAAATTACTGCGATTCCTTTACATAATATTAATATTTTATTGCATTTAAATAGATTGATTTATGGATTATAGTCAAATTATGATTATACTTATAGATTTGTACCTATGCAAAAAATTTAGCGAATTATCTTAAGAAACAACCAAACGAGCTATTTCAAATGATAAAAAGATTGCGTATGCTAGTTCAACATATTTTTGAAGTTTTTTTAAATTTTTCATTTATCGGTTTAAGAAATATTTTTTAAAATTTTTGTTCGTTGACGCAAACAGCGTGAGTCATTTGTACAAACTTAATGAATTAGTCGTGGCAGCTAAACAGTAATCGAAGTTGACAAGGAAAGGGATCATAAAAAACTACATAAACAATATGCACATATCGTACGGACGGACAGTTAACATCAATATTGCAAGCATTCAATAAAAAAAAATTACACGGATAAATAAGAGAGTTGAAAGAGGTGATGAATTAGGCTACTCAAGGGTTGGTTATAGCGCAGCTAATCTTCAACTTTCATAAGAAAGAAACATATTAGTCTGAGATAAACAACAGTTTGTACAAGTTCTGATGTTTGACCTCGACTGTTGCGTGACGAAACCTGCACAACAAAAAAAAGAATCGCATGTGTAGGAGTGAAACTTTGTGATTTTTTACCCACTTCAATTGTCTATTATTCAATTTCAAATGTAAGTGTGTGAAAATCTTTTAAATATTTCCGGAGCCTGAATGTTACTTGGATGTTAACATAACGGGTAGAAATCCATTAAAAAGGTATAATATGGAAAGTAAAAATGATTTTAACTAAAATTATATACACGGTGAGTTATTAGTGCGTTGAACCTCAAAGACCAAAAATTTCACGCATAACTAAGCAGCCAGTGTTTAGGCAGTCATAAAGTACGTATTTTAAAATTATTGATATTTGTACAGGGTGGCTCATCTCATCAGGATGAACCAAACTTACGTTTTTTTAAATGGAAAGCCCTATTTGTTATTCCACAATTTCATTGGTTTAGACTTGACAAGTCAAATATTTTAATAACCAGAAGAGATACGGACATGTGATTTTCAGGAGATTAAAGACAAACCATTATGTGACTAGAGCCATGACTGTAGATTTTTTAAATTTAATCGATACTGAAATTTACAGGCTGTAAACAAAACTACTGATTTTTTCTCGAACTTAAAGATCCGAGATTTCCGTTAAAATTTGATTATTTTTGAAATGAAAAAAAAAATGTTAGCCTAATTAAAATTATAAAATAATAACAATGATCTGTTAGATAATTATTTATTAAATGTTGATTTTTGGTTAAATATAAATAAATTTCTTGAAAAAGTAGTTCATTCTTAAGTGGAGTTATAATTTCAGTAATGAAAAATAAAATAAAAATAATTTCGTTGAGATTGGACTTTTATTTTTCAATACTGAACATTAAATTTGTCTAAATTCAGATTGTTTTTACAGTAGTGCTGTAAATTCATCGCTAAAATGCTGTAAATTCATCATTAAAATATTGCATCATAATCACCTTTTATACGGACTATAATAGACTTTTTATGGAGAAAAGGAAAAACCTGTTTCAGCTTATTGGCCAATAGTTACGGAAAATGTTTAAATACCTTTTAACCTAAACATATAGATACTTCATAATTTCGCACTTATAACCGGTAATATTAACTCGAAATTGAAACTCAAAGTCCAATCTACTATTTTAATTCAAAACGTTCTATCAAACACATCAATGGGCAAAAGTACATTTCCAGAACACTGGTTCTCATCATCAACTTTTAACGATACAAAGCAATAAAATCAATATACAAAGTCAATATTGAAAATGGTTTAAAAAGCCTCCATTGGCTGGTGGAACGCTCACAACTGTGAATTGCAAAACCGGCACTCACTCGCAAAATCGGCATTCACTCGCTAATGAGTATGAATTATTCCATCTCAGGGATTTCTGTTGTGAACTCTAAGATGGCTAAACAGACCGATCCTCGAGCCACAAACCTTATAACAAAATTGACACACCCAATCGCCAACATTTACCGGCTGTTGTAGGTGTGCTGCCCCATCGATGCGTTCTCTCTCTTTTCGATGCTGTTTCTTTGCACCCTCATGTCGCCGACGCTGCTCTTCAAAAACTTGATGACCCTAGTAAATGGTACGCCTCCATCTCGGTCGATCGTTCCCGATCTGCTCCCAGTTGCTCTTTACATCTAAGCCATACTTCTTTATGTTGGTCTTAGGAACATCCTTGTACCTCTTTTGTTGCCCTCCTTGATTTCGTGAGCCGACCTTAAGTTGTGAACAAAGGATTCTCTTTGAAAGGCGTTCCGTTGGCATGCAGATTACGTAGCAGCTGGTGGCTCACAATCATCGCCTCAATGCCAGTTGTTTTGTCTTCCTCTAGAACGCTGATGTCTGTTCCTCGGTCCTGCCATTTGATTCCAAGAACTCTTCTAAGACATCGTTGATGGTACTTCTCTAAGGGTTTTAAATGCCTCCGATAAGTGGTCCAAGACTCACAGCTGTACGTAAGGGTAGGAACTACAATAGCATTATACACTCGCAATTTATTTCGAACGTCGATGTTATGATTATGGAAGCCGCTCGGCCTCAGTCGGCCAAAAGATGCGCTTGCCCATCTTCTGCGATGCTGAATTTCATCATCGATATTTGCGTACGCCGCGAGAATACTGCCGAGGTAAGAGACACTCTCGATGTTCTGAAGTCTGTCTCCGTTAACCTGAATATGTGGTGGGACAGCCCTATTGTTTGGTGCAGGCTGGCAGAGAATTTGTGTTTTCTTTATATTTAGTTCATGCGCGATCTCCTGTATGCGCTGTTAAATGCATTTAGTATATATTGAAGATCCCCTTCTGTATCAGCTAGTACAACGTTGTCATCCTCGCATTGAAGCTCAATGATGTGGATACGATCTTTGTCTCAGCTTGCAGTCTAGGAAGCTTGAAGAGTCCGCCGCCATCAAATCTGTAGACGATCTCTATTCCCCCTGTAGTTCATCCTTAACAAGTTGAGTGACCGTTTCCACAAACATCGAAAACAAAATCGGTGCAATGACACAACCCTGTTTTACGCCAGTGTTATGGGAAAGGGCTCTCCCGGTCAGTTGCTGATTAGAACTGCTGCTGCAAACTTTGTAATAAACGAAAGAAAACTAGCAGTGCCATTAATTACTTGTGAGCGTTTCGAGAGGTTTTCAAACATTTTTATTTTACTTTTATTAATTTTATCGCTTTGGACCGTTTAAAGCTGATGATGAGAACAACTGTTCTCGAAACGTGTACTTTTGTCCGTCGGTTTGTTGGATAGGGTGTTTTCAATAATTAAAATAGTGATTTGGATTTTGAGTTCCATTTCCGATTTATTGATTCCACTTTGAGTAAAGATTACATGTTTTGGTTAATTTTAAACTTTTTGTATCATGAGTCTCTTTTATTTTAGCATCAAAACAAACACTAACACACAAAATTCTATTGTCGGCAGAGCAATCTAAATTAGTAAAACGATACTTTAAGAGCCATATTCAAAATAAAAATGAAGAATTGATTAGGAAACATCCTAATTTATTGAGCAATAAGGGCTGGGTTAGAATGAAGACATACGATATTTACCTTACATAATGTAACAGTTTATTATGTTTAGCCTAAATAATAGTAACCAAAATATTACCATTTGATTGCTAGAATTTATTTGAATTTGACGATATTTGTTTTTATGTTAATTACCTTTTTTAAAAAACTTTCTAATTTTTAGTTCAAAGAGAAAACTGTTCAAATATCGTAACTGCCTCCACCACCTATCTTACACTTGTAATGCAAGTATATTAATACCACTATTGTTTCAAATGCGTGATTGCCAAATCTCAGAGGCCAGTAGGTCCATTAGATGTATGGAGGCAACTTTGTTCAGCTCACATATAATTTGTATATGTGTATATGTCCAAGGCGCCACCTGAACTTTTTTTCTCGAACTAAACTGTATAACTGTATATGTGTAAGTGGCGAACTGGCCTCCACCACAATTTTCGGCAGTGGCCTCCTGGGGTCTATTCTAATCATTTAAACTACTTATACACGGGGGTACTGAGTTGCCTCCGAAATTTCGCAGTTGCCTCCGTTTTGGAGGCAAGTTCGTTCAGCGAATGTACTGATACGGAGGCCAATTTGACACTATGCATATATATATATATATATATATATATATATATATATATATATAACATAATATGATAATTCAAAAATAAGACGCAATAGTACTACTTATTGATCCAATTTAACATCAATTATTTAAACTTATGGCTTGATAAGTAAAACTTCTTTGAAATAAAGCTAGCGAGTACTGAGGCATGGTCAAAAGATGCACTACACACTACCCTATATGGCTAGGGAAAGTAAAAGTTGCGTGGGTGGTACGTCCTTAACATGGACACACTGTATATATAATATAATTTACGTTTATTTTTGAAAGTTTTTAAAACAATATACACGAGTGTATATAGTAAGAATAATCATTTTATAATTGCAAATATGAGCGTAGCATTTATTATTTTATTTATTGATATGAAATTCTTGTAATAATAGTTAGTGACTTCAAAGAATGTTTGAATTGCCATTCAGATTTTATTGAAAGAAATAATTAAAGCAGCCGAGTTTACAAAACTGTTTCTCTCTAAACGAAATGAACGAAAATTAAACTACGTTTTGGTAAATGCGTAGATATACAGGGTGGTCCAACGAAAAGTTTGCACCTAGCTTTTCTCTTTTTTTTGTAGTCGAATGCGAAAATGCTCGGACACGTCGATTTTGCTTTTGAGGGGGACACATTTTAAACATATTTTTCGATCTGCGCCTTTAACCCCCTAGCGGGGGTGAGTAACAACCCTAAAATTTTAAATGGAAAGAGGGGTCTAATGACATATCATTTGAAAGGACACAAAATTGTCTTTCTAATGATACCCTATTTGTCGAATTTTACTAAAACAGTTAATACGAAAACGACTTTAAAGACATTAAGCCGATAATTTTGGTATTAATGAGAAATACAAATAAGTTTTAATTATTACGACTGAAAACAACTACAATCATTTCTAAATTATTTGTTTTGAAGAAAAACGGGATTTCAAAAACACTATCTTATTTATCAGAACTAAATTCCTCACTAATCGTTTGCGTTTTTTGTTGAAATAAAAACTGCAGATACGTGTAGGCAAAGAATTTACACCGTTTATTTTAGTCTTTTCATTGATTCAGTTTGGTTGCTTCTCAAGTTATTTTACTTTTACCGTACAAAATGATTTATTCCATTCTAGAACGAGTTGAAATTGTTAAACTTTATTTTCAAAATAATAGTAGTGCTAGACTTACGGCTCGCTTATTTAATGAGAGACATCCCGATAAAAATGTGAATGATGTGTACGTTGGCAAGTTAGTTAAAAAGTTTGTAGATACCGGATCTGTCTGTAATGTAAAACACCAGCCGCAGAAACCGATCAGAAATGAAGCTGTGGAAGTCGCTGTTTTAGGGCATGTTGAAATGGATCATAGTCAAAGTACCCGCCAACTAGCTGAAGCCTCAGGTGTCTCCCGTTCGTCCATAATACGAATTTTAAAAGCGTACAAATTTCATCCGTACAAAATCAAATTAGTACAGGAACTAAATGAGGATGATCCTGATAGAAGGCTGCAATTTTGTGAAGCAATGAGCCAGCGTTTAATTGAAGATCCGCAATTATTATTTAACATTTGTTTTTCCGACGAATGCACATTTTATTTGAATGGAGCTGTAAATAGGCACAATTGCCGTTACTGGGATGACAGTAACCCACATTTATTCCGTGAGGTTCATACCCAGTATCCTCAAAAAATAAACGTCTGGTGTGGCATATTAGGAAATCATATTATAGGACCACTTTTTATTCCTGGAAATTTAACTGGTGAAGTGTACCTAAACATGCTTGAAGACACAATTGATCCTTTAATAACACAAATAATAGAAGATGACCAAAATCATACTGCTGATCGGCTTTATTTCCAGCAAGATGGAGCACCTCCGCACTATGTGGCTCCTGTAAGACAGTTCTTAGATGACCGGTTTCCTGGACGGTGGATTGGAAGGAGGGGCCCAATTGAATGGCCTGCCAGGTCACCGGATTTATCGCCTTTAGACTTTTTTCTTTGGGGGCACTTAAAAAATAAATGTTTTGCCACGAAGCCCGAGTCCATAGAAGATCTTCGCCAACGAATTACAGAAGAGTGCAGAAACATAACACCTGATATGCTACAAAATGTTAGAAATAGATTTGAACAAAATCTGTATTATTGTATGGAATCAAATGGGTCACATTTTCAACATTTGTTAATGTAACGTTTTAATAAATCAATTTAACAGCTTGTTTACTTTTTTTACAAAGCAATGTTAAAACTAACAAACATTGGAATGTACTAACGATTGCAGGTGTTTTCACTCGCAATAATTAAAACTTATTTGTATTTCTCATTAATACCAAAATTATCGGCTTAATGTCTTTAAAGTCGTTTTCGTATTAACTGTTTTAGTAAAATTCGACAAATAGGGTATCATTAGAAAGACAATTTTGTGTCCTTTCAAATGATATGTCATTAGACCCCTCTTTCCATTTAAAATTTTAGGGTTGTTACTCACCCCCGCTAGGGGGTTAAAGGCGCAGATCGAAAAATATGTTTAAAATGTGTCCCCCTCAAAAGCAAAATCGACGTGTCCGAGCATTTTCGCATTCGACTACAAAAAAAAGAGAAAAGCTAGGTGCAAACTTTTCGTTGGACCACCCTGTATAATAATTTTATTTATTAAATACAGTTGCTACATAGTTGGATATAATATGTAGAATTTATTAACTTTTTGTTTTTGAAGGAAAAACAATATCTCCATGTCTTAGTAGAGATATTTGGTTTGGAGTCGTCGCAAATATAGATTTATCGCGTATATGTATGGAAATCATCGAAAACGGCTTGGAAGAAAACATATTTTTCTTGATTTCCGATTTGCATTTGTATTTTAGATGCCAAGTAGTTTGGCTATTGATTATAAAAGTAGCTTATTTGACATTATTTGAAGCAAAATTGCTAGGCTATATTCAACTGCGTAAGAACCCAAATAAGGATGAGTTATTAGGAATTTTAACTATACTTATAGGGAGGCTGGTCAGTTGGTTATAACCAGTGCCATTTAAATTAAACACACACACACACACAACTATACTTATAATGTGTCTACCCGGTACATAAATAATAAAAATAAAATGGTATACAACACAGAATGTTATTGTTTCGACCTTATACATATAATATTATAGAATAATAAATTTCTTTAGAGCATTTTAACTGCAGGCCTTCAGTTCAAATATTATATTAATACGCCACCACTATCTACTTTGTACATAATATTTTGAAATAAAAAGAAAACAAGGCTGTAATGTCTGCATGCAGATGTATTGCTATCGTTGTGCTATTCTATTTTCAGTTTTAGTTTGATATAGAGAGCTGCTATGTCCGAATTCAATTTTATGCTTGGTGGTTTAGATATCGACGAGATCAGGTGTTCAACTTTTGAACAAGCCTTCAATAGATTCTGGCAAAGATTGGAATGGGCCTGCAAAGCCTCCTTTTCTAAAAAGCCCATCCCTGCTTATCATAGACAGGGAAAGTTTAAAATTTTTTTCTCTAATGAACTGCATCATGATTATATGGAGCTTCAAAATCTGAACTGGCATAATGTTTACGACGAGAACTTGTTTAATATATATAAGGATCGTCGGAAAAGTATCAATCGTAGAATAGCTATCGAGAAAAGGACAATATTTGATAAGTGTCTGACAGAATCTCATAATAAATCAAAAACAATTTGGAACTTTTTCAAGCAACTAAGGGGCAATGCTGGAGGGCAGAGCAGTGCAATTAAAATTAATTATAACAATGTAGGCACAGCGAACCCAACTGATGTCGCAGCTATCTTTTGCACTTATTACTCGACTAACATTAAAAGAAAGTTAGAATCCCATTTTGGTGATGACTTGTCGGTGCAGTGCACATTGGGCCCAGTAAATTGTAGATCTATGTTTTTCATTCCCGTTACAGTGTACGAAGTGGCCAGGGTAATTAGAAAAATGCCAAATAAAAGATCCACTGGTTTCGATGACATACCGGTGAGGTTAATTAAACACGCTGTAAATGTTTTTTCTCCTATCTTGGCTGAGCTCACCAACATGTCAGTTCAAGGTGGTATATTTCCTGATCAACTTAAATCGGCGATCGTTATCCCGGTGTTCAAGAAAGGGGACAAAGCCACTGTAGAAAATTACAGACCAATATCGCTTTTAAGCACGATTTCAAAGGTCATCTAAAGGATTGTTTCGGACAAAATTTTTGAGTTCTTGGATTCCTCCAAAGTATTAAGCGCTTGTCAACACGGGTTCAGGCCAGGTCTTTCAACAAAGACGTGCACTTCTGAGTTTGTACAGAGGGTGCACGACCTGACTGATAGTGGTCATTGTGTGGTAGCGCTATTGTTTGATCTCTCAAGTGCTTTTGATGTGGTTGACATGGAGTTTTTGTGTGCCAAAATTGAGAATATTGGTTTACGTGGGCCGATAAACACATGGATTAAATCCTACCTGACACACAGAAATATGGCGGTAAGGATTGATACTGTTCTCTCTGAATTTCGAGAGCTTGAGTTAGGCACGCCTCAAGGTAGCATACTTGGACCACTTCTTTTTTTACTATACGTGAACGATCTTCCATCTAACATTACGCAGGGGACATTGTACATGTATGCTGATGACACAACCATATTACTGAGTGACAGAGATCCGAACATTTTATCACACAAAATCAATGCCACTTTTTTAGAATTTCAGTCTTGGTGTCATAGAAACAAATTAATTGTCAACTATAAAAAGACTGTTGCCCTACGTTTCACCCTATATAAAAGACCTGTAAACTTTAACCTTAATTTTAACAACACCACCTTATCATGGTCAGGGTCAGCTGAATTGTTGGGAGTGACTGTGGATCCTGATTTGAATTGGAAGAGCCATGTGGACAACCTCTGCAGTAGGATTAGCCGAAATCTGTTTGTCCTTAACTCTCTAAAGAGCTACATGGACAGGAAATCGCTAATATCCATCTATTATGCACTTATATATTCAGCCATTTCCTACAATATTACACTGTGGGGAAGGTGCACGGAGGTAAACAGAGTGTTAATACTTCAGAAAAGAGTCATTAGGATTATATTCAATATTCCATATAGAGGGACTTGTCGAGAGACTTTCAAAGCGAACAACATTCTCACGGTCCCGTGTATCTATCTTTTCAGGTTGCTCTTTTCTGTTTTTAAAAGTAAAGATCGGGCACCCACTTGCGGTGATAACCATGGCTACTCGACTCAAGGAAGGGATCAGTTGTGTCTGCCTCGCCCCAAACACCAATTCTATAAGAAGTCACCCATCTACTCGGGATATTGTTATTTTAATCTCCTTCCTTCGGATATTAGGGGCTGCCAGTCAGAAGGCATTTTTAAAGGTAAATTCAAGAAATTTTTGTCTACAAGAATTTGTCTCATTATAATGTAGAGTAAATTGTTTTTAGCATTATTGTAGTATTGTTTTTGGTATTGTTTTAGTATTGTTTTTGGTACTGCTTTGGTATTGTTCTTAGTATTGTGTTTATTATTTGTTTTTAATTATTAGTATGATTAATGACTTGACTTTTGACTATTGTAATCATTATATAGGAATAGCTATGTGTCAAATTTGTAAGCTCTTTGTATTGGCTTATTTTAGCTTCTCGCCCGGGCATCGTTTGTGAACTGTTTTACCGGGCATATTGCCTGCTCACAGTAGATGTCACCAAAAACATCTTGTTGAAGGTCTAGATAGTTAACTAGTGGTTTTCTTTAATTTAAAAATTGAACCCGTTCGTTACAGGAGTTTCATTTCAGATAAGAATCAAAACTCTCAGTATAGTAATTTTAACAATTAAATTAGCAATTAAATCAACGAGACCGCATATTTTTGATTTGATTCAGTTTTGACAAAAATGGTTTCACTTGGTAACAATTATTTTACCCTCAAAACCTTTCAATTTAGGAAAAATTGGTCTACTTTATTTTTCTCACTTAATTGAAAAATGTGGTAAAATACGGGGGATACGCTGTATATTTGAAATGATTTTAAAAATCGAGAAATAGGAGTATCTAGTTTGCTCATAAAGCTCTGTGGCGTCCGTCGTGACACACCCTGTATAACAGTATTTTCTTTTTACATTTCCCATGTAATATACGCGCAAAACCCTCCTCCTGTGTTATTTGGCAACAATAAAGTTCAATTTTTCCTATTTATGTGTGGTATTTGTCGATTATAAAAGTTTAGTTGGTGGTATATAGGCGATTATATTATAGGAATTCATGAATATAAACTAATAAAAATGTCGATAAATTTGACGCACCATATTACTGCTGCTGGTTAGTAAGTTGATGAATATACTTGGAAAAGCAAAATTAACTTCTAGTGTGTTATGTGCTTCTAGTAGTTATGCGTTATAAGGTAGTTTTGTAATGACACTTTAATGTCGAAAATGCTGATTATTACCTAAATTCTAGCAATAATAACTACAGCCCTTTAGTATAATTATTGTGATTCAGCCTAAAAACCTAAAACTTTTACAAGAAGTAATGCTTTTAAAGCACGAATGCTGCTATTTCATAAAAAAATCTGTATAGAAAACTAAAATACGATAGATACGAGGGCGTGTTTGGTATTGCATCTATAGTACCGGTGTGTATTTGGCAGGCAGAGCTGGCCACAGAAATCTTATATTAAATATATATATATATATATATATATATATATATATATATATATATACTCTAGAATGATAATCCCGTAGTACAAAAATGTAACCAAAAGTGTAGAGCTGTCCATAATGCGTATGATCACCAGTATCTTATTTTTCAACATGACCGGCTTTGATTAAATGTAATATTACTGTTATGTTATAGGTATATTTAAAATTAAGTTTTACCATTTGGTAATATTCAAATAAAAAAATAAAATAAAGGAATTTAAGAAATAAAAAATTACATTAAATATCTAAATACTTTATTGTCTAACAGGTACAACCCAATAATAATAAATCTAAGCAGAAACGAGAAATAAGTAAAAATTCTAATACTGGAAAATATCTTAAGAACATGAGCATTCTAATTATTTATTTTATTATTATATAATATTTGTTTGTTTATACAACCACCTTAGGCGTCTTACCTCTCTACAGTCTTCAAAGAAGGGGTGCAAGAAACAGTGACTTCACAAATATTTTCCGTGTCCATGTAAACCACTTCCATATCATCCGTACTACTCGCAATAGTATTTTGTGACAAAACATGGTTGGTAGAACTTGTATTCTCAGCAATTCCATGAAGGATTCTATAATTAAGTATATTCCAGTTTAACAACAGAATTCAAACGAACTTTGCTTTTAAGTAACCAGTGTCTTGATATGAAACGATTAAGAATTTAACTTTCACTCTCATTTACATAATCTCTTCTTTTCAACAAAAGTTTGGGAACTGCATCGGGTACGAGGGTGATCCTCTTGCCGTCTTCTCTACAAATGATATCTTCTGCAGCGAAATGCTTACTGCATATGACATTCCCATCACATAAATTTTCTGTACTAGGATCCCAATGCCCGCATCCAAACATCTTGTCTTTTTTTGTCAAGCTAAAAATGAGTATCATGTCAATGGTATCATATTGACTCAAACTGAGACTGTTAGAAACCCGAAACAATAACTTACTGAAAATATTTAATACCAGGAATGAGACCTTCATTTTTACACCACAACACTATATACCTCATTGTTTGTTAAATAAACGAACTAAAACCAAAATAACAAATATTAAACACAATTTTAATCACAAATAGGTATATCTATCAACAATTAAAATATACCACGAATAAAACCATAACTCAATTATAAAACCTATCTGAATTGTTGTGAAGCCGACTCTGACAGATATTCCCACTACGAGAAACGTAATTTGCGAAAACAGACGCTGTTGCGAAATCTCCTAAATTTAATAAGATTTGGAAAAAAATGTTTCGTTCATATTGCTGAAAACTAAACAGTATGCAATTTTACCGATAACATTTAATTATTTGATTTTGTCAAGCAGTTTCGTATGACGCAACATATGGATTTATTTATAAAACAGATATGTCGCATAAATTCTGTAAGGCGAACGACAAAATAGTTTTAAATATGGCAGCTCTGTACTGAAAATAATATACTGAGGAGCATGTGTAGATCGTGAAAACTCTGCATACCCGTTACACTTTTTGGTATTCGGCTGGATTTAATTAGCATTCTAGAGTACATATATAATATAAGATTTCTATGGAGCTGGCAGACAAAATTTCCGAATACACCCGAAGGACCAGTGGCGCACCGAAAATTTACAAGGTCAACGACTTTATATATTAAATGAATATAAACATGATACCTATTTTATTTACAAATATATGAAGAACGTTGTTTAGTAAAACTATAAAAATACAGTATTTAAAAATAGAGAAGTTTCTGTGTACCGAAACAGGTAGGTTTCCCAGGGAAAACAATTTGATATCCTGTAGGGACATTGAGGAACTAATGGCAGTATTACATCTAAACTACAATCCAAAAGACTGAAGGCTATTTGATTTGATTGATTCCTCAAAAGTAAGTTTAAAGGTTTGTTTGTGGGGATTTAAAAGTTCTGACAATTTTGTTTGAAATGCGGCTAGGTTATACCAAATATTGCTCTTTCCTCTGCGAATGGGATTGTCTAGGACGATCTGAACATATCGCTACCGATTGAGGAAAGAAAAATGTAACCAGCGAGCTTTATGAAATATTTTGTGAAAGCCATAGATAGAAAACGCATGCTTTTAGTTATTTAAAAGAAAAGTTCCCTAGACTCAATGAAGCTGACATTAAAGCGGAAGTATTTCTGTGTCCCCAGATCAAGAAACTTAGCGGAGATAATAATTTCGATTCCATACTTGAAGGCAAGGAACAAGACGGTTGGAATGACTTTCAAATGGTTGCAACCAATTTTTTGGGAAAGCAGAAAACTCATAATGACCTGCGGTTGTTGAACTCCTTATGTGTTATAATATGTCGTTGAAAATTCACTTCCTGGATTCTCATATGGAGTAGGTACTTTCCGGAAAATGGTGGTGTTCTGCTAGGTGACGAGCAGGGTATTTCAAAAATGGAACTTAGCCGACTACTACTACCGACTAATCGTTTACGAGCATCTGGTTGGTTTCGCAATGGAACTGTCGGTCTTAAGATACCAAATTGTTTACAATATATTCGTGATTTGACAAAGATTTTCAATAAGGCATTGATTTTAAAATTATGTTCCAATCTGAAGCGGTAAAAAAAGGTACTGCTAATCTGCTACAGAGGCCTCCAAAACATGGCTGCTTCTATTGACGAAAATCGTTGTAATTTTTAAGGGCCACATCAAGACTGTACATATCAATTCGATTTTTTGAGCGTTCAACTAGTTCAATTTTTGACAATATATGTGAGTGCTCGCCTGGTCTCGATGCAAACTGATCCGACGAGGATTGTTGGCTTTCTTTATTTTACCAAAGAATTTGATGTGGACAAATCAGACTTGGCACATGACCAATTTTTCTTAAGTTCTTCGATATCAAACCGTTTTTGTTGAATCAGGCTGATCTTGAAACATCCATACAGTCGATTGTTTACTTTTAACCTTCACGGGATATAGACTCAAAATGAAAACAATTTTGAACTTTGCCTGGGTTTCGTTTTAATATATATACATCTTCAGAACCAGTTAAAATACCACTGTCTAAAATTATTATGATTTCTTTTCATATGGGGCCACCTGAAGACCTTAGTTTACGCTACTCCTGTGAGAAATGTGGAAGACCTAAGGAATCCCATTATTGCTGCGTGTAATTTACGCAGGACAATGATATTATGAAGGGCTATTTGCATGCCACACGACATGCGCCTCAACGGTTATTAAGGATAGTTTGTTAGGTCTTGATTAGGTCCTGTATGATAGCGGCCTATACCAAACTAAGGCCCCAAAAAATTGAAATCTGGTTCCCTAATAATGGGGTCGTGAAACTTACGCAGGACAATGTTATCATGAAGGGCTATTTGCATGCCAAACGACATGCACCTCAACGGTCATTAAGGGTAGTTTCTTAGGTCTTGATTACGTCCTGTATGATAGCGTCCTATACCAAGCCAAGGCCCCAAAAACTTGAAATCTGGTTCCCTAATAATGGGGTCGTGAAATTTACGCAGGACAATGTTATTATGAAGGGCTATCTACATGCCAAACATCATACGGATGATTCCTCATTAACGATAGTTCTTAGGTCTTGATTAGGTCCTGTATGATAGCGTCCTATACCAAACCAAGGCCCCAAAAAATTGAAATATGGTTCCCTAATAATGGGGTCGTGAAATTTACGCAGGACAATGTTACTAGATACTATATGTGTTTCCAAGGCTCAAAATATAAATAATAATTATTATTATTATATTATGAAGGGCTATTTGCATGCCAAACGACATGCGCCTCAACGGCCATTAAGGATAGTTTCTTAGGTTTTGATTAGGTCCTGTATGATAGCGTCCTACTCGTATATCAAACCAAGGCCCCAAAAAATTTAAATCTGGTTCCCTAATAATGGGGTCGTGAAATTTACGCAGGACAATGTCATTATGAACGGCTATTTGCATGCCAAACGACGTGCGCCTCAACGGTCATTAAGGATAGTTTCTTAGGTTTTGATTAGGTCCTGTATGATAGCGGCTATACCAAATCAAGGCCCCAAAAAATTGAAATCTGTTTCCTTAATAATGGGGTCGTGAAATTTACGCAGGACAATGTTATTATGAAGGGCTAGCTACATGCCAAACATCATACGGGTGATTCCTCATTAAGGATAGTTCTTAGGTCTTGATTAGGTCCTGTATGATAGCGTCCTATACCCAACCAAGGCCCCAAAAAATTGTAATATGGTTCCCTAATAATGGGGTCGTGAAATTTACGCAGGACAATGTTACTGGATACTATAAGTGTTTCCAAGGCTCAAAATATAAATAATAATAAGGTTATCGTGCTGATGGGCTCCTTGTGTCTAAGCCTTTGACTGAGTATAAACAACAATACGAAAACATCGAAAATTAAACTAATTTCGATTAAAAAAAATCAAAAATGTTGCTACCTACTAAAATAAATTAATCTACTATAGGTACTTACTGTCAGTGTCAAATTTTCTAATAATAGTTTCAATCAACGTTGTCCTTGGAGCCACCAGTCCTCTTCTAACAGGCATACTAATAAAGTCTTTTAAATTTATAGTAAAAAATTTAGTTTCACGTTAAAAACCTCATAATTTTATGATTTTTTTTATTTTCAAAATTATAAGCTTAAAAGCTTTGTGAAGTTTATTGTTATTATTTTATTATATTAAATACTAAGCAAGCTTTAGTTGTTACAATAATTGTTAGAACAAAGGACTAAAGCTGATTATTATTAAGGCAAATTTGTAAGGCATTATTTTGCAAATTTAATTATTTATGAATTAAGCATATTATATGTGGAGGTTATTTTAATTGATTGTATTAATGAAATTTTGATTATTAAAAACGCTATAAATAATTAAGAATGTTGTTGTTTTTATCTACTAAAAATTTTTAGTTTAGTTAGTGTTTCACGTCATATTTTTTAGTTTTTCATTAGACACTAACCAATATTTACAACGACAAATTTATCACAGTTCGTTTGTTTACTAATCATTTAAATATTGCTATTATTAATTAATGAATTATAATACAATTAAACTCTGTTATGTTCTACACTTCGGACGTGATATGTTGTTTGATACTTCTAATAATTATTTTTGTAAAAAAAATATTGTGAGTTTGTTATTTTTTAATGAAATTTGCCGGAAGATAAACGAATGGAAAATACATGGGAACAACAATACAACTCCCGGCTTGTGATCGAGGAGTTGCGTCGTCCTGAAGTTGCGCATAGTGTAGATTGGTTATCCGGAGTTGCTTTGCCTTCTTTTCTTTCCTGTTTTATTATTTATGTCATATATGTAGGTAGTCGGTAGGTATATACAGTAAGGAGCAAAAGTCACGTATTATAACGTATAAATTCGATAAAATGTGAAGGAAATTTGGTTGGTTTGAGTTGCCCGTTTGTTGACGTAACAGAAAAGTACGCAGCGTCGATAGTGTAGTCTTCTTCCTAGTCGGTAGCTTGTTTTCAAGCATCGTGATTTCGTGAAATCTCCTGTACTGTCAGCCTCCATTCATTTCGATTCTCAGCCATCCTTATTGATTGTGGCAAGGTCCTGTCAGTGAGTTCGGTGATCAGGTCCTGGTCCATGCCCTCTATTGTTAGTTTTTCGAGCCCATCTCTTCTGACCACATGACCGAAGAATTTGGCGATGTTTTCTGAAACTATGATGCGTAGCCTTTTCTTTACATTAATTAATAAATTAGTTCTCCTCTCGATCCAGGAGACCCTCAACATTCGACGCCAACAATACATCTCAAGTGCGTCTATCCTCTTTTTGTCTGATTGCTTCAGTGTCCAGCACTCAGCTCCGTAAAGGAACACAGAAAATACCAGGCTCCTAACCAGTCTTATTTTTGTGTTCAGCGTGATATGATGACTTTTCCATATCTTAGTTAATTTCGTCATAGCTTGCTTAGCCAATGCGGCTCTTCTTTTGATTTCTTCGCTGCATCCGCCCTGATTCGTGATGAGAGAACCTAGATAGACGTACGTGTTTACCGTTTCGATATCACCAATCTTCTTTACTATCGATCTATTCTGGTTCTGTCAGTCTTCTATCATTATCTTGGTCTTCTTCTTGTTCATTTGAAGACCGACTTCCATACTCATTTTCTCCACTTTAATTCGTCTTCGGATGCAGCTATGAGCGTGGTGTCATCAGTGTAGCGAAGGTTATTAATTTTGACCCCGTTGATGGTTATTCCTCCTTTCCAATTCTCTAAGGCGTTTCTCATAATCCATTCGCCATATATGTTGAAGAGCCTTGGGCTTATTATGCAGCCTTGTCTAACACCCTTGCTGACACTGAAATGTTCGGTGAGCTCGTCTCCTACTCTGACTTGACCGCTGTTGCTGTCGTATAAGTTTTTTATTATCCATATCAGATGCCGAGGTATGCCCATTTCTTTTAGGATACTCCATAATTTCTGCCAGCGCACGCAGTCAAACGCTTTGGTGTAGTCAATATAACATAGTGTAGTATGTAAACGTAATTCAATATGTTTTCTTTATGGAACACCCTGTATTTTATTAGTTTGTCTTCAAATTTTATTGAGTTTATCCGTGACTTTTGGTTCTCACTGTATAGAAGGAGTATGAGAAGCGAAATCGGGAAGTTGCATTTTTTACAGGTTACAATGCGACGTGGTATAGTTTTTGGTTTGTAGTTTGGTTGAAGGTACTGATTGATAGAGGGCCATAGGCAAACTGATGCTATTGTTCAGATGGATTTTGGATTTATGAAAATTTAGGATAAAAAATTTGAAATGTTTCTTGTAATACCACATACAACATCAGAAGTCTTAGTATTTTGTAATTTAGTATCTTTTTAAATAAAATTGTTAATGTTTTTTAAATTATGTTTATTTCTGAAGGTATTTTGCACAATAACAATATTTTCGTTGTATTGTCGTTCGTTTTGTTGTTTGTCCTTTATTACCTCATATTTTGTTCTGCGAATGCATTGCTATCTACTAAGGGAATTGGAAAATACTACACTAAAACAATACAATTAAGTTATTAAAAATACAAAAAAACTTTAAAATTCTACTTGCATCTTGATTGCCTGATGTAAGACACTTCATATATTCAAAGGCCACGTCACATGTGGTGCTTTGAGTTTTAGTTTCTGCAAATATCAAAAAATTTCAAAATATAAAATACCACATAACCGCCGGATAGATACGTACCCTTGCCTGTAAGTTCAATATTGTCTTGATCGTCTAAAAAAAAATGTTAATAGATTAAAATAAATGTCAGACCTCTACAAAATAAGTTTAATAAAAAATATACCTTTTTTTCCTTTCAGCCAGACATGTTTCGGAACTTATGAAAAACTTTCTCCAAGAATTTATACAATATATTGGTCTATGGTTTCTATCACCGTATATCGAAAAAAATGTAGACCAATATAATGTAAACATTCTCGAAGAAAGTTTTTCATAATTTGAATATTTGATACTGAAAATGAAACTAGTCTAAGTTGCGAAACATGTCTGGCTAAAAAAAAAGGTATATTTTTGAGAAGGTATGACTTTTATTTTCATCAATTAAAATTACAAACTCCACTTAAGAATGGACTACTTAATTTAAAAACAAATGTTTGGAAAAATTCGCCACTAATAGTGTCATTTAGAACTGATAATGTAATTATATATTTCTTACATGTCGAAATTGAAACATTTTCGCTACATTTGATATCCAATTCCATTAAATTTTTGGCATGTACGTAAACTACATTATTTTCAAACCATTTAACAATTTTCTCAGACACTGGATAGCCAGTAGCGTCTAACTAGAAAGGAATTTGCAATATACATTTGTAGTTAGTTGCAAATTAATATAACGAATTTTGACTTATATTATTGGTGAGGTTAAAACGTTTATGGTTTATGACGCAATATTAATAAAATTAAAGAACTGTTTGTGGAGCAGAAGAAGTTTTACTTATCAAAACATCTCTCTCTCTCTTCCCTGTGTGCGACAGTTGACACCCTTGTCAGTGCTTGTGTCCTATGACAATAACCTATTTATTTATCATACACGTTCTTATGCAGATGAAGCGTGCCTCAAAGCATTTTCGTCTACAATTCAGCAACAATGGGCAACACTGCCATCTGGCATATACCCACTATACAACCACCTATCCAGCGTTTAATTGTACTAAGCATAGCATACGAATCTTGCCATTCAAAAGACAATATAAGATGCACGCTTCATATAGATGCAGCAGAGATTTAATATAACATAAGGTTATATGACAACGCTTGGCGAGTGTTTTGTACCTATATGTCGATTATTATTTTGATTATATCTATTTCTATCACACAGTCGCAAATTTCTAGTGCCGCCACAGTTGTGCTCTGTGCTATAACTGTACTAATATTATTTTTATTTACTTTTCGGGCAGCTTAAAGTTTTGTTTTTTGATATTTTGAATACAAATTAGTCTTTCCCAGATAGCACATGACGTCCCCAGAACGTCCAATTTTGATCTAATTTAGGTCCAAATGTCCCCAGCCCGTTTTGGACGTCCTGAGGACAAATGATTTGAGACCTGAATGGGAAATTCGAAAGAAACGTCCCTGAGACGTCCTGAAGATAATCGATTTTAAATTTTGGGTACGGACATTTGTTTGCAATGTTATAATGCAATATTTACATATATAAATTAATTATCCATCAAAATTTAAATTACAATTTGTACAAAAGAAATTCAACAAATTAAAAAAAATACGTACCTCGTACCTACAGAATACATAATATTAAAATAGCGAGGAAATTAATGCAACGTTGCCACAATCATGAAAAATAGAAATTGTTTGAAAGTTAAAATGAAGGAAAATCTGATTATTTGCATATTATAAGTACTGAAAAGTTCAAACTTAATGTAAGTATAAAAGAATAGAAAAAAAAATCAATTATATAATAATATATCCCTATTAATTTTAGCTACCTATTAAGTTTATGACTTTATTTTATGTTATGCTTCACTACATTAAACTGCCACAAGCCGCCACTGCTGTGTTTTGATTATTAGACTCAAAATATGTCTATGTGTCTACTTACAAAATTCAAATGCTGGAAAATGCATTCATAGTAATCACACTGAAAATAGAAAATCATATTTCAAAAAATGTAAAATGGATATCAAGCAAAAATGAAAACACACCTTCTGTGGTTTGTACTCATCTTCGCTGTGCGTACTCATTCCCAAAGTTTTCTTTGCAAAATTAACCAAACTCTTCGACGTGTACTGAATTCTATCGACAATCTCCACTTTTTCCGACCAACAAAAGTCCTCAGCAGCGACAAGATGATTGGGTCTGTCGCATACACTTTGAGCGCTCTAGGAAAAATTGTTTTCGTAGATACATTTTCTAGATAAATGATAAATAATGTATGAACTGATTTAGAGGATCATTTTACGTTTTGTGACTAATATTAAAATGTCCCCTACGCTTAGAGATAAATAAATACAGCCGGCAACACCTACGCGCGCCAGAATATTGTAGAACAAACGACTATGTACTGGAGGCGTTCGAGAAAGGAAAAAAACTATATAAATAGCCAACGTATAACAGGGACAGCATTATTATTTCACACAACGAACTCAGAAAAACGTTGAAGTATTATTCAACGGATAACTCTGGAAACATGTCTATTTTTTCATGTTGGTAGAATTTCGCAAATATTCTTGGCATGTTGAAAAATGTTTTAAATTTTATCTCGTAAACGAAGCAACATATAAAGAAAATGAAAGAGATACAAAAGTTGTAGTTTTAGTTTATTTATCTCAAGACAGTATCGAAATTAAATTACAGTCAGTGGCGTACATCTTTTTTGTCAATAATTTTTATTAAGTCGCCCCCCTAACGCCATTGGACTTAATAATTTTGATCTAGTTAGGGCCATATTTCTAGTAACAACGCTGTCAAATTTCAAAGATATTTTAAAGAAAAATATGTGGATTATTGTTTACTTACTGAAAATAACTGATTGATGATAAAAATATATTTAAATATCCAAAGTGGACACATTATTTCCAACGGATACAACCGTGTAACTATTTCAGAGCTGTTAAAAAGTATTTCATGTTTTATTCTATAAAAAAAAAACATCAAAACGACCTTCGCATTTTGTGGTTTTAGATTTGAATAAAATGGTGAAAATTGTAAAATTAATGTTTTTAAACAAATCGAGCGTGCAGAAAATTATTAGGTATTTTATTTATAATTATTTTCTTAATTCGTTCGTAAATACAGTTGTAGGTACTTTTGTAGGTATCAATGGTTCGCTCTGCAAAATATGTCGATATTGGCATTTAATATACCGTCGGTCCTATTCCAATAATTAACTTTTTGCACACTAGTTTACTGGAAAAAGATAAGGGAATAAAACTAATACTCAGCTACGAGTAATTAAAAGTAAACAAATGTGTTGTGTGGCCATATAACTCCCCGATACGATATCATATCATTTCGGGTATTAGCTGAAGTTAGGTCTCATGATTTGGAATGCTTGTGGATTGGAATCAAACTTAACAATATGTTAGGTATACCTACATGTGTTTGTGGTGTTTTATAATATAGAGTTCCTTCCGGTAATCTCACATCATTTTATAATGAATTTCTAAGTATATTGTTACAGATAATCTAATTGTGTGGAGTGGTGATCTAAATATTGATCTTTTAGATATTTGTAATAAAAAACAATCAGACTTTCTGATTTGCTTAAGCTGCTTAAAGCAGATTATCGATACACCGACTCGAATAACGGATAAATCTGTTACGATGTTGGATACTATAATTATTTCATGCGATATTGAAGATCCAGTTTCGGACCATTTGATGACCTATTTTAATCTGCCCGTTGTTAATGTCAAGCTTAAATGTAGAACATTTCGTTCGATATGTTTAAATTCAATTGATCATACCTTTTTTAATTCTCTACTTGAGAGGACATCATTTGAGGATATTTTGAGCATTGAAGATGTTAATGAGAAAGTAGCACTTTATAATTTTTTTATCTTGAATCTGTTTGATACAGTGTGTCTAGAAAAATGTTTTTAAACAAAAAATTCTAATAAACCATGCATAACATTTGCTGTGAAAAAGATGATATCAATGAAAAATAGAGCATTTCAAAAATTTAAGCAGACTAAAACAACATCAGATTAGCAAAGTGAGTTTTATTATTTATTTATTTATTTTTTTATTATTATATTATTCTGGGACCAAACCAGAAATTAGAAAAGACTAATTTTTCCATATTGAAACTAAAATAAAACAATAAATTAATATAAATTCAATAGTTAAGTCTTTATTAGTTATTTTGGCTTCAATTTATATACACCATAATATGATAAATAATTATTATATAGCAAACAATTAAAAATATTATGTACATAAATATTATTAGATAATATAAAATAAAATATAGTGGTAAGTCTTACGTACAGGATCGGAAGTGGAAAACCTATTTCCTAAGTAGGTGGGATTAAGTGGTAGAGCACACTTCGTGTGAACTTCCCCTTTCTTTGTACATTAAGATAGATCTTTACATTTTTTTTGTCATTATTATTATAAAGCAAAATTACATGTCATGGGCTCGATGGCTATGAAATGATTAATTCTAAAAACAGCATAAGAGCATCTTCATTACCAACCAAGATATAAGTTAAGTAGTGCATTTTTCAATTTTCGCCCATTTTTAAAATGACCCATAGTTTTCATATTTCGCAGAATATGAAAATTCTGTAGACACATTCCTAAGACACTTTTTTAAGGACAATCCAGTGACGTATTCCAATTTTACCAGAAATAAATTAAGTAGGTACATGTTTGTTCTTTATCCATATCGAAGCGGGCCTTGGAAAAATCGCGCGTTTCCATGTACAAATGGTTTCTTCCTGCACTACTAATCTGAATAAAAATTTGTTAAAATTATGCAGATTGATAGTGCTAGTTGTCAATGGCAAACATAATAAAAATAATTTAAATGCCATTTAACTTGAGATTAAGGATGTAATTTTCCCTCGGTACGTCTTTTGTTTGATACACGAAGAGAGAAACCCCTAGCCCTCGTCACCTAATAGCATGGGGGTCGGAAGAAATCAAGAGTTGGTCAAGAGAGACCAAAACAGAAAAGATGAGAAGACGAAGAGGATACCACCCCAACATCAGCGAAGAACGTCCAACCAAAGCAGCCCAAGAGAGAGTTTGAAAGAGTGATAATAAAATCACGAAACGTTGCTATCTTTTAATTGAGTGCTTGTCTGTAACTGTTTGTAGCACTAATAAATGGTTGAGATGATAGTGATGGTTCTATAGCTTTGTTAACTGTCTGAATAAATATATGACGTAAAAATATTATAATTTAATAAATAATTGAGCAAAAAGTCAATATAAAGTCTCGCCACAAGGCCCACCTCGATGTAACGATAAAACATATTCACAGCCAACTATGATTTCCTCTTAAAAAAATTTAAATATATATTTTATCACTATATTTTGGTATTTTTGAACCTTCCTCTTGTATATCTTTACTGTTTTTATTTTTAGGGATGTAGATTCGTATAATAATACAATAATTATCTTAGAAAATAAAAATATTTCATTTTTATTTCCATGTCCAACATTTACATAACGACGTTTCGTCGCATTATTTGCGACTTCTTCAGGTTAGTATAATTTTTGTACGTTCTTCAAAATACCTTTTTGACGCAAGTCCATCAATTCTTTTTTTTTCCAAAATTGTGTAAATAAAAAACAAATATAAAGTTAGACATCATTTTACAAAAGTAACACTCACAAACACGTTAAAATTCATGCAAATAAAATATGTTGTTTACAAATACAAATAATGCGACGAAACGTCGTTATGTAACTGTTGGTCATGGAAATAAAAATGAAATATTTTTATTTCCTAAGATAATTGTATTATTATACGAATATACATCCCTAAAAATAAAAACAGTAAAGAAATATATATTTTATTTATATGTGATAAAAATGGCGACTACCTATAGAAACAATCTGAGTATGCCACTGCATTACCCTTAAAAAAGTGTTTCACGAATGTGTTTCACATAATTTTAATATTTTGCGAATTATGGGCAATAATTTCCGAAATGGAAGAAAATTTAATATATTGATTTGGCAATTTCTGAAAAATCGAATGTGTATGTCTCTCTAGTCAGGACCTAGATTTTCCCTGTCAAAACAAACCAATTTCAACCACCCTGTACAGTAAAATTATTGTAATTATATTAATTACGAACAGGAACAATATAGATTTTGACTTATTTCTACTAATTCTAGAAAATAAATATTTATACTCTGGCAAAATAATAATTAATTATTATAGTATAAAATCTATTATTAATAATTATATTAAATCAGGATATATAATAAATTTATTTAGTCATTAGTTCAGTCCAATTACACAAATTCCAAAACTAGCCTCCATTTGACACAAAATTGACCGATAAATGTAAAGCTGGACAAAAAAAAACGGGGGGGGGGGGGGGGGGGGGAAATAAGTTTCTCCACAGATATATCGAATTTCTTTAAAGATCTCCCCGCATCTTGGTAGTCTACTTCAAGCTCTGTCTTATTTCTAAGTCTTATAAGACGCGCGGGCAATGGAATTTCCTTTTGTCCTACCCTGTATTTGTGTTTGGTTTTATGGATGTGTCTCATAATTTTATAGTTTTCTACCTACAAATACAATCTTTCGTCAATATTTTACAACATATATAAGTAATATAAGAAAATATATTGAGTGCCTATGATAAAGAATTCTATCCAGAAAAAGACCTTTTTTTCAAGTCGAAAAGTAATAAAGACTCTGTAAAGATAAAGAGGACTAGAAACAGACGGATATGTTTCTTGTTGAAGAATGACATGTTTAAAATACCCGGTGGTCTAAACATTTAAGATTCTCAAAACACCTTAATGTAAATTAAATGTCGAACTGTTATTATTATATACAAAAGCTAGTTGGAGGGCGTCACGGTTTCCCATATCAAATGATATATACAGGGTGTTTGGAAGGTCGATAGAAAGTCTTGAGGAGGTGATAGGGCAGACCATTTAGAATCTTTTAAGCCAAACATACCTTAGTACAAAGTCTTACGGTTTTCGACTTATTGGAGATTTCTGATTTTTAGTATGAAAGTATGCATTTTCGCACTAAAAGAACAACAGGCTATATGAAATAGTTTTTAAATACCTACAAGTGTGTTTTTTTTTATTTGGAGAACACAGACAAAAACAAATTGACTGCAAACAAATACTAAATAAATGATTTGTGTAGTTGACGAGTTTTATTTAAATCATCAGATTTGCTCCTCGATATTATGGACTACTTTAGAATTATAAATAAATGTTTTCGACGAATGTCCAGCTCATTTCCGTTTAGACGTAAGACAATATTTGGATGATATTTTTCCAAATAGCTAGACCAATTCAATGTTCTGTCGCCTGCTAGATCCCTGGACTTGACACCATTGGATTTTTATGTTTGGGGCGGGCTAAAGAAGTTTATACTGAAGAAATCGTATCAAGAAACCATTTAATAAGAAAAATTCGAGAAGCATTTCAAGTAATGCAGCAAGACAAGTTATTACATACAGCTACTACCGAAGTAAGACGTAGAGCTCGAGCATGTATTAGAAACAATGGTTCTCACGTTGAACACCAATAAAGCATGTTTCAATTGTTTATTTTGTTTCAATTACAAATTTATGATTTAAATTTCAAAATCCGAATATCTCGAAAACCGTAAAACTTTGTACTAAGGTATGTTTGGCATAAAAGATTCTACATGGTCTGCCCTATCACCTCCCCAAGACTTTCTATCGACCTTCCAAACACCCTGTATAATGGGCGCATAAAAAAAACAATGGGTTTTTGTCCAGTCGCGAACTCCGACATAAGATACCTAAGTATCAAGAACCTTTATTAAAGTCGACATACAAATAAAAATGTATCTTATTTTGTGACTCTTTTCACCCTGTAGATGTATCTGTATATTGTAAACATGGCCTTTTTTCTGATTGGCTATTTTCATTCTGTATTACCTACTATGTAATTTTTATGAGGAATTTTGGAAAGGCATTAGGACTTTAAGATTAGATCCGTTCTAGCCTTGGTTCAGTCAAGATGTGTTTTTTCTAATAATATAAAGTTAAAGTAAATATTTTAATTTGTTTTTGGACTTATAGATTTTTCCAGTTAAGAATTATTTTCTAGTTTTTGTTTAAAGACTAAGTCCATTTCATTTTATTCTGAAGTAGTGAATTGTATAAAGTTCCGTAAGTTTTTGTTAATTTTGTTTACAATCAGCTCTAGCCCTTTTAATTAATGACTTTGGATTTCTTGGAAAACTTCTATTCGCTTTTACTAAAAAAATATTCCTAAGCAGTAACATGATTAGTTTTCGAGAGCCACTTTTTCCCTTCCAAACCCCATGTTAAACTTGAATTTTCTTTTCTCTTTTATTAATCGAAATATACACTGTGTCCAAGATAAGAAGGGGACAGTATTGGAATCTTGGAAACGGCTCAATTAAAAAAAAATTAATCCAAATCCTACGACTAAACTAAACCATATAACTAAGCACAGCACTAAATATAATTAACTTTGGTACATCTAACTCAGTTACAACACTCTCCTCCTCTTACTATTACAACTTTTCGTACGACATTTATACAAATTCATGGTGTAATACAGCCTAACAGTAACCCCTAGACATACTAACAGGAATCCAAGTCCCATTGGTACTACTACCATGGACAACAAATAGACGCACACGAGCAACTGGGCGAAAACCATGAGTCCTCCTAAGTAGAAAATGCATCCTAACAGAATTGTCGATTCAAAGCATCTGCTGAATATCCTGAAGGTATTTGAAACAACTGTGGAGAACTTGTATGAATCTATGCTGGTAGATGTGGATTTCGTTGGTCGCATTAGGGTACGGAAAATAAACTTGTAGATGAATGTGTTGATCATCATTGATTTGAGGAAGAGGATTGATTTTTCCGTGGATGTTGAATACAGCTGCGTGGATTTGATTAGACCAATTACAGCTGGGAGGAAATAGAATTGCTGGGAGCAGTAAGTATTGAATCTGAAACAGAAAAAACAAAAATAAAATTAATTTCAAGTATGACGTCGCGACATTCCATTCAGGAATCAAGGAACACATCGCTGAGTGATGGTAGGTCTCTCAATCCCAAATCATCGTACAAGTAAAAATGCAAAACCTGGACCGGAAGGCATCGCAATACGGAATGCAAATCGAGCCTGGAATGTTCACATCAGCGGTCGTGTGAACAAGCACAACTGTCTCATCTGGGCAACTGAGCACCCAAAAGAAGCTCGAGAGCATATTCTCCAGGGTGAGCCGCAAAGCAAATTTGGAGTGACGGAACCCTTCTTTTTTGAAGAGCGTGCGATATTGCGATTCACTCTGATAGCCAATCTTAACAAGCTTAGCAAGAATAACAGATTCTTTTGTTTGCATACTAGGACATTCTGGTATCAGAGGAAACGATTAAGCCAAAAAGTTAGCAAAAAGGGGGTGTCAATCTCTTTTGTAGGCTCTGAACCGTTCTGCGGCTTAGAGAAACACACGTACAAGGAGAAGTTCAGAGTTAAGGAGGAAACAGACGGAGCAATACTCTGCTAAAATCTTCCTGGACAGATACACTCCAAAAATTCCTTGGAAACTTCAATCATAAAAGATCCAAAATCTATTTGGATCTTAGTAAGAACGGGCTACGAATTCGTACAGGACATTATCGCCTTAGGAAACATATTATGGCAAAATTAAGCTTAGAAGAGAGCGACGAATGCAGATTCTGGAAGGAGGAAGAACAAACTCCTGATCACCTAGTAACAGAATGTGCCGCTATCAAAAGCCAAGACAAGGAACACTTGGGGCATGAAGTCGTGCAAGATGGAGACGTGTTGCCCTTGAAACCAGCCAAGCTACTGGAGTCCATAAGAGAACTAGAACTTGATGGAGAGTTGTAACTTGAGGCACCCCTAATTTGAAACTTGATTCCCCAGGGAGAGCTTTGGTGTGCCGTCAGCGAATTTGGAGTGGTCGAACCCATTTTTTTGAAAAGTATAACGTCAAGAACACACTATTTACTGTTGCAGTTGGATTCTTAATTCTAGTTCTACGAAATAGAGCAGTGTGAGGATAGAGTATTGTCAATTTCTCAGGAGTTGTAATGTCCCGCTGACCAATCAATCATTTTCTATTTTAGTCGAATTTTATTGCGGCATAAATAATCCTAGAGCATACTGTGTTCTGTACAAGACCGATAAATAAAATCACATAAATTTTAGCGTAAATTCCGGTTGAAAATATGTTTATTCGAAATGATTCGAAAATCTTAAATCAGAGAATATAATTATCCCCAGATTTTTAGCAAATTTTTGTTTTAAAAGAATTTCTGTAAATTCTTATTATGTCCAAAAAACATGACATAATTTTGTCGAAATTAAATGTCGCGCATTGGTTCGTTGGGGACCAGTCAGGACGGGGCATTCTGAACAGCAGATCGATTATGTCGGTTCTGACTCATTTCTTATGAAAAATAACATGGGAAATTGCTAAGGTTCGAATTCCCGATTTTTGATCAAAAATTGGTGGGCGTAACTATACGTCAACGTCTTATGCCAACGCCATACGTCAATGTCAAACACCATACGTCAAATGTCAAACACCATACGTTAAATGTCAAGCACCTTACGTCAAATGTCATTAAAAGCGGTATGTCGCTCTTCTATCACCGTGTTGGGGTTATCCCCACTACTTTTTTATTGAAAATCGGAAATTTGGACCTTTCCAATGTTATTTTTCATAAGAAATGATCCAGAACCAACATAGCCATTCTACTCTTAACGTTCGGACCGTTTGCATAATTCGGAATCTTACACAGAGTTTATATTAAAATAAATTAAATTAAATGATTGATATGTTAAGGCCCACAAGGACTATTAATCTTCTGTGGACATGCGAGTAAAATTTGTCCAATGTCCACTGTCCTGTCTCTCAGCAATGCATTGTTCTCGCGTCTTAAAAATAGACGTCTCATCCAAATTTTCTTCTTCTTGCTCTTTAAATTGGAGGACAGGGAATGCGTCAAGAAAAAAAGCACCAGTTGCCACCATCATCATCAGCATTTCGCAGCTAGTGCCTCACAATCATCGCCTCAATGCTAGTTGATTCAGCTTCCTTCAAAACGCTGATGTTCGTTAGTCAGGGTAGGAACTATAGTAGCATTATGCACTCCCAACTTAGTTCGAACGAATTTCATCATTTGCGTTGGCCGCGAGAATGCTGCCGAGGTAAGAAGAGAGAGAAACTTTCGATGTTCTAAAATCTGTCTCCGTTAACTCGAATATGTGATGGGACAGCCTGACAGCCACAGTTAGTTTGATGCAGGCTGGTAGGGAATCTGTGTTTTCTTTATATAAAGTTCAAGCTCGATAATATACGATAATCTGTGGAATTCTAAAAGTATAGTGATCGGGAACACGGCAAATAGAGCAAAAAATGCTCACAGCGATCACTTGCGCAGATCGCTTGTTCTAATGTTTTTTCGCGCGCTGCGTGTTCGGTTCGTTCGGAGTAAAATGTTCAAATCAAGACGCAGGTTTAGGATTTGCACGGTTGTAGCCATAGAAATCTTATATTATATATGTACCTACTCTAGAATGCTAATTAAATCCAGCCGAATACCAAAAAGTGTAACGGGTATGCAGAGTTTTCACGAACTACGCATGCTCCTCAGTAACTTATTTTCAGTACAGAGCTGCCATATTTAAAACTATTTTGTCGTTCGCCTTACAGAATTTATGCGACATATCTGTTTTATAAATAAATCCATATGTTGCGTCATACGAAACTGCTTGACAAAATCAAATAATTAAATGTTATCGGTAAAATTGCATACTGTTTAGTTTTCAGCAATATGAACGAAACATTTTTTTCCAAATCTTATTAAATTTAGGAGATTTCGCAACAGCGTCTGTTTTCGCAAATGACGTTTCTCGTAGTGGGAATATCTGTCAGAGTCGGCTTCACAACAATTCAGATAGGTTTTATAATTGAGTTATGGTTTTATTCGTGGTATATTTTAATTGTTGATATATATACCTATTTGTGATTAAAATTGTTTTTAATATTTGTTATTTTGGTTTTAGTTCGTTTATTTAACAAACAATGAGGTGTATAGTGTTGTGGTGTAAAAATGAAGGTCTCATTCCTGGTATTAAATATTTTCAGTAAGTTATTGTTTCGGGTTTCTAACAGTTTCAGTTTGAGTCAATGATACCATTGACATGATACTCATTTTTAGCTTGACAAAAAAAAGACATGATGTTTGGATGCGGGCATTGGGATCCTAGTACAGAAAATGTATGTGATGGGAATGTCATATGCAGTAAGCATTTCGCTGCAGAAGATATCATTTGTAGAGAAGACGGCAAGAGGATCACCCTCGTACCCGATGCAGTTCCCAAACTTTTGTTGAAAAGAAGAGATTATGTAAATGAGAGTGAAAATTAAATTCTTAATCGTTTCATATCAAGACACTGGTTACTTAAAAGCAAAGTTCGTTTGAATTCTGTTGTTAAACTGGAATATACTTAATTATAGAATCCTTCATGGAATTGCTGAGAATACAAGTTCTACCAACCATGTTTTGTCACAAAATACTATTGCGAGTAGTACGGATGATATGGAAGTGGTTTACATGGACACGGAAAATATTTGGAAGTCACTGTTTCTTGCACCCCTTCTTTGAAGACTGTAGAGAGGTAAGACGCCTAAGGTGGTTGTATAAACAAACAAATATTATATAATAATAAAATAAATAATTAGAATGCTCATGTTCTTAAGATATTTTCCAGTATTAGAATTTTTACTTATTTCTCGTTTCTGCTTAGATTTATTATTATTGGGTTGTACCTGTTAGACAATAAAGTATTTAGATATTTAATGTAATTTTTTATTTCTTAAATTCCTTTATTTTATTTTTTTATTTGAATATTACCAAATGGTAAAACTTAATTTTAAATATACCTATAACATAACAGTAATATTACATTTAATCAAAGCCGGTCATGTTGAAAAATAAGATACTGGTGATCATACGCATTATGGACAGCTCTACACTTTTGGTTACATTTTTGTACTACGGGATTACCATTCTAGAGTATATATATATATATATATATATAAGCTTAGTTGAATATCTTTGTTTGTATATATATATATTTAATATAAGATTTCTGTGGCCAGCTCTGCCTGCCAAATACACACCGGTACTATAGATGCAATACCAAACACGCCCTCGTATCTATCGTATTTTAGTTTTCTATACAGATTTTTTTATGAAATAGCAGCATTCGTGCTTTAAAAGCATTACTTCTTGTAAAAGTTTTAGGTTTTTAGGCTGAATCACAATAATTATACTAAAGGGCTGTAGTTATTATTGCTAGAATTTAGGTAATAATCGGCATTTTCGACATTAAAGTGTCATTACAAAACTACCTTATAACGCATAACTACTAGAAGCACATAACACACTAGAAGTTAATTTTGCTTTTCCAAGTATATTCATCAACCTACTAACCAGCAGCAGTAATATGGTGCGTCAAATTTATCGACATTTTTATTAGTTTATATTCATGAATTCCTATAATATAATCGCCTATATACCACCAACTAAACCATTGACATGATACTCATTTTTAGCTTGACAAAAAAAGACAAGATGTTTGGATGCGGGCATTGGGATCCTAGTACAGAAAATTTATGTGATGGGAATGTCATATGCAGTAGGCATTTCGCTGCAGAAGATATCATTTGTAGAGAAGACGGCAAGAGGATCACCCTCGTACCCGATGCAGTTCCCAAACCTTTGTTGAAAAGAAGAGATTATGTAAATAAGAGTGGAAGTTAATTTTTTAATCGTTTGATATCAAGACACTGTTTACTTAAAAGCAGTCTGTCAAAAGGCATGATATGTATGTCAAGAATATATTTCCTACGTTGTGTAGGTATACAAAGTTCGTTTGAATTCTGTTGTTAAACTGGAATATACTTAATTATAGAATCCTCCATGAAATTGTTGAGAATAAAAGTTCTACCAACCATGTTTTGTCACAAAATACTATTGCGAGTAGTACGGATGATATGGAAGTGGTTTACATGGACACGGAAAATATTTGTGAAGTCACTGTTTCTTGCACCCCTTCTTTGAAGGCTGTAGAGAGGTAAGACGCCTAAGGTGGTTGTATAAACAAACAAATATTATATAATAATAAAATAAATAATTCGAATGCTCAAGTCCTTAAGATATTTTCCAGTATTAGAATTTTTACTTATTTCTCGTTTCTGCTTAGATTTATTATTATTGGGTTGTACCTGTTAGACAATAAAGTATTTAGATATTTAATGTAATTTTTTATTTCTTAAATTCCTTTATTCCATTTTTTTATTTGAATGTTACCAAATGGTAAAATTTAATTTTGAATATACCTATAACAGTAATATTACATTTAATCAAAGCCGGTCCTGTTGAAAAATAAGTTACTGGTGATCATGCGCATTATGGACAGCTCTACACTTTTGGTTACATCATTAGCAATTAAAAAAATTCATCAAATCAATCAGCCAAACCTTGATACATACCGTTTAATTTTTTCAATAGAAGTAGTCCGCACCAGTCGATTGCTGACAGCATTCTCCTGAATTGTTCCCAATATTGAACCTCCACTTTGAGGCACCACCATTTTTGTGGTTACTGTAGACACTGAACTGGACATTTTGTCTTGATTTGATTTAAAAACCCTGGAAACAAATTTAAATCAAATTATTCTAAAGTCGGGACAATATACGATGAATATTACCATACAACTAATTATTAACAGTTAAATCTAATCAAATGTAAACCGTCATAATGAACAAATAATTCGATCACAGCAAAATTATGTGGACATTTTGTCTTGATTTGATTTAAAAACCCTGGAAACAAATTTAAATCAAATTATTCTAAAGTCGGGACAATATACGATGAATATTACCATACAACTAATTATTAACAGTTAAATCTAATCAAATGTAAACCGTCATAATGAACAAATAATTCGATCACAGCAAAATTATGAAGTAAATAAAAAGTGTTGACGTTATAACAATAGTTTTATAAGCAGCATAATACGATTTTTATCGCGAAATAATTACTTTGAACTTATTGTTAATAAAAAAAAAACTTCTTCATACGTAAGAATGTTATCTTCTTTCTACAAAATATACATTAATAACGTACTGATTACGTTATTTTATTATTATTTTGTTCCAGAAGTCCAAATCTCGAGAAAAGAAAACCGCAGCGGGGACTGTGGGCCGTAACTTGAGAAATGCAGGTTTTTGTCTCCTCATCTACATTTGGAAACAGTCTTTTGTAAAACTTCAGTATACAAGGTGTCCCAAAAAATATTCCTCACATTTTGGTGGTAGAATCTACGACCCAAAAACGACGAAAAATTACTTCAGTTTAATATTCAATATGGTCATAATTTCATAAAGAGATATTTTTCGAAATTTTGACATAACTGATTTTCGTCTTATTTGTGGTCGCAGAGTCTACCCCCAAAGGGTGGGGAATGTTTTTTGGGACACCCTGTATAGGTAGGTAGGAATTTGTTGCTATTCTCGCCGCTATTTGAGATGTGTCGTGTTTGTGATTCGGTCTCAGGTGAGATTGACATATTTTGTACAAATATTTATCAGATAAAGAGAGGGTTTTTTGAACAATCATATTTGGTGTCTTTCGGAAACGTTTGAGTACGTATATTAGTATTTTATTATTAAAATTTAAATACTATGTTTATTCTCTAAACTATTGTTATTTGTATGTATTTTTATATGTGTTTTATTTCATGTTATATCTTAACATTTTATTTATGTATTATGTATAGTGTGTAATTTCAATATTTATTATTGTTTCTGTACCTGCCCTTTAAATAAATAAATATATAATAAATAATCGTTTATTGCCTAACAGGCTTACGCCCAATTACAAGACAAATAATAACAAAATAATACATAAAAAAAATAATCAAGTAGAAGCATTTAAACCAACATTCATCTATAGGATTACCAAAATACTGTTATAAAATGATGTGGCAAACCATATCAAAAATCTACATGCTATTCATAAATCAACACAAAAGACAATAATAATACCCAAATACTAACATTTGATACAATATTTAATCATTCAAATGCAGTTCAACGACAAACTGACCGATGTTTATACCAAAAAAATTGAAATCACTTTGAAGGTTAAGGCTATTCGCCAATGCACAGGCTCTAGACACTGGCGCTCTACGTTCGTAATTTGTTCTTTGTTCACGTGGCAATCAATATGAGCCAATAACTCGGAGCTGTAAATCCTGAAATTTATTATTTTAAAAAGTATAATACCTGATATGCGCAGTCCCTTTGGCGAGCCAGTGACTGAAATTCATATGTCCGCAACAATGAGGCATGTTCATATTCCCGTACAGGAAAACGACCATGATCCTTAAAGTACAAACACTTAAGAAAACGTCTCTGAACACGCTCAATGCATATTCCAACCGTGATCGAACCAGAAAAAAATACAACGCTTTCAAGCACTTTCTATTTTGAAATTGAGATGTGGTTCTCAAAATAAAGCCCAAAGATCGCAGAGCGTTCCGAGTCAACTCCTGAATGTGCTGATTAAAAGTCAGTCGACTATCAACCAGCACCCCCAAATCTCTAGTTAGGTGTGTCAACTCAAGGACAGAACCATCAAAAACGTACTCAAAACGTCAATGTCATCAAGTCGCTTTGCAAGCTTACACAGTCATTCAAATCCTGAATAATTCGATACAACTTAAGGTAATCGGTAAACAACAGAAAATCGCTACTCATATCAATCCCAATATCGTTAATGAAAATCGACAAAATCAACGGTGCCAAATTGCTTCCCTGTGGTGCCCCACTGGCTGCTAAAAATTCGTCAGATTTAAATCCGTTATATTCAACAAACAACTTACGCTCCCGTAAGTAAGAAACAAAGAAACGCAATAGATCAGTGTGAAAGCCCATATTGCTCATTTTTGGTATAATGGTCGCGTGATCGAACCTATCAAAGGCCTTCGAGAAATCTGTGTCCTCTGCAGTCCTCTCCCCATATCTTGGTAAACTGATTGGCAAAATTCTGCTAGATTGGTAACAGTTGATCATTTGAGGAAAAAACCATGTTGTTGTGTTATAATACAATTTTTAACTTGATTAAATAATTTTTCATGGAGTACCTTCTCAAAAACCTTCAAAAAATTCGACAAGATCGATACGGGTATATAGTTGTCAATTCTTGAAGCATCACCTGTCCTTATGTACTGGACAAACACGTGTGGATTTCCATAATTGAGGAAACGTGACTGATCTCAAGGACTTGTTGAATAAAATTAACAATGGTTCAGTGAATATGTAAGCACAGTCCTTTATTAAGAATGCAGGCACGTTATCTGTGCCAGCAGTCAATTTTGGCGTTAGTTGTATCGCCCTCAGCACATCCTCCGATTTAAGAACACCTGTGGAAATTAGATTTCGATTTGTATGACCATCGACACACTGACATGTGGATGATGGAACATAGGAATTTTGAAAATGTGAAGCAAAGGCGCTACCGATCTGCAGCGGATCAGAAATTGTTGAATTGTTATTATCAATCATAGTTCCGGGTATGCGTCTCTTGCGCCTTTTATTTTGCACAAATCTTCAGAACTGTCTCGGGTCTGACACAATTACCTCTTGTGTATTTGAGATATAGGACATATAAGCTGCCTTTATGTTCCTCTTTACCTGGGATCTCAGCGACTTATAGCTATCAAAATAGTTAGGATATCTAAATCGCTTCCACATCGAAAAAGCCCTGGATTTATCCTTAATAATATCGATAATTTCCCGATAAAACCACGGCGGATAAGTATATTTACGTTTTTTATCACTGAACATAGGGATGCACACATCAAATATATTATAAATATTTTCATAAAACATACTAACAACCTCATCCACGCATTGGATGTCATGCAGGAATGACCAATCCAGGAGAGACAATTGTAAAGAATTATGATTGACATTAAAATTTTCCCGATTACCGTCGCAACACAATTTCACGCATATTTGAAGCGCTGGATGGTAATTGGATATATTCTGTCAGGACATCTTAAATAAATAAATAAAAAATACTGCGGTGGATGTACACCATGGGGCAATAGCTGACACTATAAGAACAAAGTACAGCAGTGAGAACACTTGATAGGGTACAAAGACTATCATGCATATGCATTACTAGGGCCCTAGAGATCATTAAGTTAATAAGTTGAGAGGATTATTTTGATGAATAATGTTTATAACTTGCCCTAGTGCCGAAATATCCAAATAATGAGCTTTAGGCATGGAATTGTCTTGAAATAGCGTTACAGAAACTTGAATCCAAATTTGAAATAAAATAGTGTATAACACTATAGTCTCATTAATTTATAGTCACACCTTATAGATTTCTTCAGGATAAAAAAATGGCCTTTTATGTACTACTATACAAGTTGTAGGTATTTCTCGTCAAAGTATATTGAACCCCTGTCTTGGCATAATACCCAAGGTAAAGTTTTCAAGAAAGTCAAACACAAAAACGCGATGATATGCAAGCAAAAGAACAACAACAATAATAATTACTTTTACAAAGAAAAATATAGCAATGTTCTCCTCAAGGTTATGCCGTTTTTACGAACTTGCTTTGTGGTTTTAAAATAGATACAAACATTATTTCTTCCTTTTAATCATAATTTCTCTTTGTGTATAATTTCCCTTAACATTGTGAAGAATAGATAAAAAAATAAACAACACTTGGTCCGACTCTGTCGTACTTTCAAAGAACTGTTCTAAATTTCTCGGAAATAATTTCTGCAATCCATTGCATAATCAAAACGCTTGTAAAAACAAAAACCTCTGTCCAGTTCAATGAAGTTCAAGGTTACATTCATTTAAGTAAGTATATTATTTGTTCCAAAGAAAAATATTTTGATAAGAAACTATACCAATTACGAAATCCCTTTAATGGTTTGTTAATATATGTGTATTAAAAAAACCTGTTAATAAAACATGAGTATGTATACATTAAAAAACTATTAAAAGCTTTAAATCACTCAGGGGCGTACTCACGTACGCAATATTTATGTAAAATCATAGAATAAACAGAGAAAGCCAGAATTGAGCCATTTTAACAGGAATGCATTATTGGTTTCGATGACGACCTTCTACGAGGCTTGCCTTTATATTTCGGGATTTGGCAACCCTGAGGTTGCAATCTGGCAACTGACAGCTCTATCGTAAAGTTGAAGATTCATGCATCATATTGTTTCAAAAGGGGTCCCGACCTGAAATGATTCAGGATGTCATATATGAAGGAAAAGCGCTTAACAGAAAATACACGGTTAAGTACTTGGGCATTGAATTTGATTACCAACTAAACTGGAGGGTACAAGTAGACCGCTACATCTCTAAAGCCAATAAAGCTATCAACATTCTGAGATACCTTTGCACTACCTGGTGGGGATCACATCCTATTACAATGCTAAATTTTTACAGGGCATACTTCCATAATCCAGATGCGACCGGACATATGCCCTGTAAAAATTTAGCATTGTAACTTGTAACAGGATGTGATCATACGCCGACCAATATCATTCTGTCTGAGGCCGCGGAAATGTCCTTGAGATATAGGAGAATCTGGTTAACGGAGAAGTTCATAATGAAATCATTCAATTTACACAAAAATTATATATAAGTTTTAATGAAAATTTTAGTTATTGGAATAGAGAGAGTAGTCCTCCTCTATTGGACGCATTCGATTCTTGTTCTGTCTATTTCGGCAAAATGATACAGGACGTTTCTATGGCTTGTTATGATTATGCATATGAGTTGCAGTACTTTACCATACCAGTTTTCCTATCCCAATTTTCCAAAGATGAGACCTCTGCTGTAGAATTTAGAAGATATGTGGCAGAACATGGGGAAAAATACGTAGAAATTTTTACTGACGGGTCTAAAAAAGAACGCAACCAAGTGGGGATAGGGATTTTTTGCCCACAGAGAAATATCTCCATAGCAGAAAGAGTTCCGGATTATTTTTCAATATGTACAGCTGAAATTATTGCTATTAAAAGAGCAGTAGTTCAGAACCTGGGAAATATATTATATTCTCCGACTCGAGAGCTGCTCTTATGAAACTGAAAAAAATAGGATTACATAGGAAAATGGACAGGATAACTTTGGAAACTAAAAAATGAATTGCTGGGAAAAGGGAAAACAGAATAATAATAACATTATCTTGGGTTCCTTTTCACTGTGGAATTAAAGGCAATGAGATTGCCGATCAATTGGCGAATAGAGGACGAGAAAAGCAAGAATTAACTAAGTATTTGATACCGTATATGGACCTCCTGGGAGTAGTAAAGGACAGCGTTTGGGTTAGGTGGAGCGAATAATGGAGGTCGGCTGGACGAACTAAGGGTGTGAACTATGTTGCTATGGTGGAGAAACCATATAGAAGGGTATGGTTTTGAAGCTATAATAATAACAGAAAAAGTTACACTGTGCCGTATGAGGAGTAATGATTGTTTATAATAATAATAATTCATTTATTATTTTCTAGATCGCAAAATATATTTGAATTCCATTACCAACTAAGCTCTTGAGCGTTGCGAAGTGTTGCGAAGTGTTGAGGGATCTGGGAGTCCATGTTGACATAGACTTATCATTTGGCCATCATATTGAGTGCATCACGCGGGATGCATTGCTTCTTCTTTAAAAAGCTCTGGAGATATTATGCCATCAGAGCCAACTGCTTTATGGCTTTGTGAACTTTGTTTCACCGGGCATATTGCCTGCTTACACGAGATGTCGCCACAAACATCTTGTTATTAATACTTAGTTGCCCTCGTATTATACATCGTAGTAAAATCAAAGATTACAGAAAAAGTTTGTATTGTGTACTCTTTGGTAATATTACATCATATTTTGTTTTATCAAAATAATCGGTTTTTTTTCTTGTACACTATTTTTTCAATATTTAATTGAACAGTTAAAGATAAGACCATAAACACGGTTTAGATGCATGTTTATTTAAATTAAATATTTTCGTTAAATTAGTAAAAAAAATAAAAAATACTGTAAGTACTTCATCCGAAACTAACTTTATCAGAAGTTACATAATTTGATTTTTTCCTTTCCTCATTAATTAGTAATGTTGATGGAATAATAATAAAAATAAACAACATTGAGATAATCACCATGCATGGACGTGTTCCTAGTAACGAGATTACATGATTTAGACCAAGATTTCACATTGAAAACAAACAATAGTCCATCAGACATGGATATGAGCGATGATCTTTTCACGGTTTATAGCTGTCCAACACGTCGATATCTTCTTTTGCATTAAGAGTTGCTCTTAGCATAGAACAACTTGACCACAAAGTAGATGCTTTCACCATGGTTTGTTGCTAGCCATGTGGGTTACCTGGGCTTCGGGGAATCTGCTGTGTCTCTACTCAGGACGTATTTGAACGATAGAAGTCACGTTTGGGAAGAGGAGTTTCTGGGTCCAGGACATTGCGGAGTGTGTTGCCGCAGGGTTCTACGCTTGGTCCAATTTTGTTTTCAATTTACTGCTCATTTATATGCCGATGACACCCAGCTCTATATGTCCTTTAAACCCGTCGCTATGGACGAGACAATGCGTCGGTTTTATGATAATTTGGAGCGTTTGTTGAGAGCATCCAGGAAGCATTGCCTCGAAATAAACCCGGGTAAGGCGCAATTGTTATTGCTGAGCTAGGATTACGGGGCTTTCTCACTCATGTTGGAGCTTTTTACTTTACACCGTAAAAGATTTGAGTGTGTTGGTGGATTTTTTTTACTAGAGGTTTAGTGAACATGTAAGTGCTTGCATAAAAAATGCATTTTATATTTTAAAAATGATACTCGTAATATATAACCATTGAAAATTGCTGACTGCTCCTCTCAAGAGGTTATTATGTAATAGCTTGGTCATGTCACATTTTAACTTACATTTTGAATAAAAATAAAAAACTAACTGGAAAATGTGTGATAAAGAATACCGCCACACCTCCGACAGATCCATGTTAACGATACTTGTTCTGCTGGATCAAAGTAAAGCTTTCGATCGTGTTAATTTTGCTTGCCAAGCTTAAATATCTTGAATTTGATGGTGTGTCGTTGACATGGTTCAGAAGTTATCTGTGTGGTCGAAGACAGCGAGTGAAATTGCATGGCAAATGTTCAGATTTTTTGGTGACCAATAGTGGTGTTCCACAAGGGAGTATTCTTGGACCATTGTTGTTTTCTGTTTATGTATTTGACATTGTGGGATCATTCCAGCTCTCTACCATACACCTCTATGCGGACGATATCCAGGTATATTTGTCTTTTCCCCTAGCCAGTGCTGAGACTGCAATTGATGTAATAAATGCAGAGCTGTCTCAGTTTTCTTGTTGGTGTGTAAACAATGGTTTACTCCTGAACTCTAGGAAGACGGTGGCAATGTGCATTGGCAACGAGCGCCACGGTAGTTTTGTTACTCAAGAGTTTAATGTTAAGATTAACAATGATGTTATCCCCTGGATGCATAAAGCTCGAGATCTAGGAGTAATCGTGGATTCTGGGCTAAATTTTAACGAGCATTGTGGCAATGTATGCAGGAATTCACTTTTTAAATTGCGTTCGATATACCATCTTAAACACCTGGTTGATGAGCCTACTAAACTTAAATTGGTTAAAGCTCTTATTTATCCGCATTTGGATTATTGTTTTCCGGTATATTTTTATTTTTTGTTTCATTACAATAAAATGAAGTTGCAGAGAGTGCAGAATTCTTGTATAAGGTTTGTTTGCACGGTTTCTTTTGCTGCACATGTCACTCCTTTTTTTGAGAGATTGGGTGAGCCAAAGTTGGATGTGAGATATGAGTATTTATATCCTTCATTGCTACATAAGATATACCATGCTCGTGACCCTCAATATTTGTATAAGTTGTTGTGTAGACGTTCTAATGTTCATGATGTTAATGTACGTATTGATTCCTTTACTATCCCTAAGCATATGACAGCAAAATTTGAGGGCAGTTTCTCGTATATGGCCTCACTACTGCTAAATAAATGTATTGATATAATTGATTTGCCATTGGAATTATTTCACCGACAATTGAGGCTCAGAATTTATTCATAGTGTGATTAACTTTTTACATTAATTTAAAATGAAAATTTGTTTATTCTAGTTTTAAGAGTTTTTGTTTTGTATATTCTTTCTTTATTTGTATATGCTTTTTTAAGGAAGAGTGGAAAAGTGGCATTGGCCAAATCTCTATCCTTTTTGTGCAATTGTATATATTCTACATTTTCACAATAAATCATTATTATTATTATTATTATTATTATTATTATACCTTGAGTAGTTACCTGAAAAACTAAATAAATTAAATTCTTGCAATGCACATTGTATTTGTGTATGCGTATAGGTATAATCATTTTACAGTCTTCATAAGCTGATGACCTAAAATCCATTTAAAAAGTTTGAAGAATCTATATTTTGTAATGCTCTAGAAATGCCATGGCTATTTATAAACTTGTGTTAACTACATAGAGAAATATTTTGCAAATACGATAATGTTAAAGAATTGCCGGTAGTATATACATACAGGGTGTCCGTTTCAAGTGATACCACTATTTCTATTGCAAAAACCTTAAGAGGTACGAGGTCGGTTAAATTAGAGAAAAGTTGCGGTTTTGATCCCTATTCAGGATCCGTTTACCATGTTCTCAAATTCTTCTTAGTTTCTGAGATACAGGGTGATTTGTGAAAAACGTTGAATTACATTTTGTCGAATAGTTTTACTTTTAATTTTACTATTTAATTCCGGGATACGATTGAAATTAGAAAGTTGTTTAAGTTAAATTTCTCTACTAGATTCTGACGACTTTCAGCAACTACCATAAACTTTGTTTTTTTAAATACGGACCTGAATATTTAATTTTCTTTTCTTAAAGCGTTTGTCATTCCCTTTAAAATAAGATATCAGCCAGACATGCCTGTTGACGTTTTGATATGAAAATAACTATCATCAACATTTTCCTTAGTACCGACCTGACTTCCCAACTAGCAATTCGACATTCTTAAAGAACTAATATATTTTATAATTATTTTATTGCAGCTGAGTTAAAACTTTTTTGTTGTTTAAATTTTCGTTTCGTGACTAAACTGCTGTGTTAAACTTTTCTGTGAGAAAAATTGTTTTAAGAACGTTTTTACAGCAAAATAATAAAATAGTTATAAAATATGATATTGTAACAATTTTATAAATGTTTATAAAATACTTCTTGTAGGACGAATTTGTTCCGAATGATAAATGGATTTAAAAGCATTTTGTAAAAGTACTAGTCTGGATTAACTTGTTCCTTTAAAAACAATTATAAAATTATTCTGTTAAAGTACATTTCGTAATAATAAAATAGTTTTTTTATTGTCGTTATTAAGAGCGATTTGTTTTCTGCAGCAAATTTGTGCGCAAATTAATAATTACAAAATTGTTTTTTAGTTATTTTATTAAAAACAATAAATAAAATAAATATGTTGCCAATGCATATTTTATAAAATTAAAATGCTGTCATAAACATTACCTAGAACTAATATATAACATAGTCTTATTTATTTTCAACTGATATTTATTGTTATATCATACACAGGTTTAAAATGTTGTCCAAACGAAAAGCAGTTGTGCATTTAATAGAAAATTAATTACAATATTATAAGTAAATTATCAAAGGGAAAACATTAGTGACTATAATAAAGAGTAGCAAACTGTAATGGAATCTAATCAAATTAATGACAATTTATAAGACACCAAATATTTTGGAGACTGATAAATTCTCAGGAGGAATTATTACTAGATGGTGAGCGGGTAGCCGAAATAGAGAATTATTATATTATGAAGGGCTATTTGCATGCCAAACGACATGCGGAGACAGTGTCATTAAGGATAGTTTCTTAGGGCTTGAATTATAGGACTATAGAATCCTATATCGAGCAAAAGCATAAAAAAATTGAAATTTTTCCGGTGCCTGAAGGGCTGTGAATTTTAGACAGGACGATGATATTATGAAGGGCTGTTTGCATGCCAAACGATTTGAAGCAGCATATCGTGGAAATTTTAAGAATAATTTGGTATAATGAGTCAAATGATTAATAATAAGAATATTCATTTATAGATACTTAGAATACTTACAGATCAATACAGTAGTTAAAATATCTTCAGCACACTATGTAGTTCTAGTTTAGGTATAATTAAGTAGTTAATAGTCAATGTTATTAAGTATTATTTTTACAATCACAATCTAAGTTTTATAATAACGATAGTTGTGTTCAACTAATAATAATTACGCTATTGATGAAAGCACGTTGTTAGTTTAATTATTACTCACTAAAACCAACGATAATCAAAATAAAATCTCGTTCCATGTCAATAATACAATGTACCGGCACTAACTACTTATTATTGATCTGAAAAACACTGTTGAATCTCTATGTTATAAACACAAACCTTATTTTTGTACTGCTATATTACTTACTACTACTACTGCAGAGCGTAAATGGAAAATATTTCTCTAGTAATAATAAATATATTGCAGACCTCATCATGCCTCTTTACATAAAGTAGGGTAGGTAGGTGGATATCAGTCATAAACTCTAACAACTAACAACAAACCAAGACATACGACATGCACTCCTTCACTGCGTGATGCGCCGGGTTTGTTTTACGAATGGGAAACTCCTCGTGCGCAACATAGGCGTAGTTTCAGGATATTTATAAAATCTCGCTATTTATGCTGGTTCGAAATAATTATTGTGAACTGTATTTGTGTTGGAAAATATAATTTTAGAATAAAAGGATAAATAATTCAAACATGCGGTATTGATGGATTATCAATTAGAATTTTTCAATGTTTGCCCGATGAGAGTCTGTCGTTCCTGGCGTATGCCATAAATGTCACCTTCGAGACTGGAACATCTCCATCAAGTCTTAAAGTTTCACTTGTGAAGGCGGGCGACCTAAGGGATGCAACAAATTACCGTCCTATAGCACTCTTTTTGCAAATGATAGACCTCAGTTAGAAAATAATCAGGAAGATGACCTGTCTGGACCGTCAATTACAATAGAAGAGATTACTAGGGCAATAAAAAGCTCGAAAGATAAGAAAACGGTTGGACCAGATTTAGTGCCTGTTGAACTGCTCAAATTACTAGACAACCAAAGTATTAAGAGGCTACAAAGACTTTTCAACCAAATTTACAACACAGGAAAATTCCCAACCAAATGGCTTACATCTCTTTTTATTCCACTCCCAAAGAAGAGCAACGCAACAAGATGTGAAGATCACAGATTGATCAGCTTGATGAGCCACACTCTGAAAGTGTTTCTGTAGGTCATTCACTACAGAATTTTTACAAAATGCGAAAGCGCTGTTGGATCCTCTCAATTGGGATTTAGAAGGGGTCTCGGTACAAGAGAGGCACTGGTCGCAACCCAAGTGTTGGTTCAGAACTGTTATGATCAGAGAAAAGATGTAGCGATGTGTTTCATAGATTACGAAAAAGCATTTGATAGAGTGCAACATCACAAACTCGTTCACAAATATTTCCTTCAAATTCAGAAAAAAACTCCCCCATCTCCGTTGAGCCAGGAAGTCGATATAACAAACACAAAATATTCCTAACCATACCGAATTTAAATTTACTCCAAATCTGTTCAGCATGGTCATTATCAAAATTCAAAACTTGAGTAAAATTGATAGACTTCCTTACGTACAGCAATACTCCACCACCTCGACAGCGACCACGGTCGTGTCGTACAAAATTGTAGCCATTAATAATCAAATAGTCATCCAATATGCGTTCGTCTAGCCAAGTCTCAGAGAGCCCAACAATTTTATTAATTACACATAAAAATTTTCACGAAATGGTAAGTAGGTACCCATATTGTAAGACTTAATGATGTGAAAGGTACCTACAATGTTACATTCTTGTCTTACATTACTCTAATTATTAATTCTAAGTTCTCTGACGATGGAGCTTGAAGCTCCGAAACCTGTTTGGTAGTTAATATATTTGTTTTATTTTGTGGAGGATTGACTTTCATTTCTATTAAATAAAAATTACTGCACCTTTTTTGTTTTTAAGAAAAAAAGCTAAAAACAAACTTTTTTGATGCATGCAATTATTAAATATGTTATTTTTGATATACCCTGTATAGTAATCGTAGATTTCGTACTCGAAATTGTAGTTTTGACACAAGCAGACGTTTTTATAAAGAATGACTTTTTCTTCTAAATCTACAAATAAAAAAGTTTTTGTTCTTTCAAACTCTATCCGTGGACACAAAGCTTACAAACAAATTAAAATAGCAACAACATAAAACAAACTAAAATCTAGAAAAATCTTACAATATCGCTTTTGAAAGTATAAAAAGCTTGAGATATCAAAAATTAGTTAATACTTTTGTTAAACTGGACTTCACCAAGGTTCTTTATGTGAGACGGCAGCTTATTATAAAATTTAACACAATAATAGTCAGAACCTTTCCTAGTCCTCAATAGGCGGTGAAATTCAGGCAATATGTCATTTCGATTTCGCGTACCATAATTATGCATATCAGAGTGAAGAGTGAAATGCGAGGCATTGGTTCGAATGTAGCCAAGACAGTTTAAGATGTACAAGGAAGGCAAAGTAAGTAGTCCGTGTTCAACAAAATACTTTTTACAGCAGTTACGCCAACCGAGCCCCAACATTGTACGTAAACATCTCCTCTGTAGCTTGAAGATTTTCATTGCATGGGAACTATGTCCCCAGTTCAAAATACCATACGACATACGGGAAACAAAATAACCGTGATATACCGTCAACAGACTGGCGATTGAAACACTCTGCGCAAGCCTTCTGATGAGATATATGACCCTGGACAGCGAACACCCAAGCTCTCGAACATGACTCTCCCAGGTTAATTTAGGATCAAGATGAACCCCAAGAAACTTCACGCGGACATCGCTCTGAAGATCGATAGGCGCAGAACGCAATGTAAAGTTCATGCTCTGAGTTTTAGCCTGATTCAAGCTCAGTTCATTTGCCAGAAACCAATTGCCTATGTCAGTCTCAACAGCATTAACCAACTCCCCTAAAGGGTCGTTTGGTCGATATCTAATCAGACTAGTTGTGTCGTCAGCAAAGAGGATTATATTTGAGTCTTCTTGAAATTTGGTATAAATCATTTACGTATATTAAAAACAGTAAAGGTCCCATTATTAGAAACATTACAAAAATAAATTATGAACGCCACTGGAGGGATCACCATGTGTGCAGTCTGGTCACGTACACGCTCATGTCATTCAAGTCAGTTTTTGGGTGATTTTATATATAAAAGAAAACTAGAACTTAACTGTTATCCATATCTTAATATGTATACAACATATCCTTATCAATTAGACAAAACAAATTATTAAAAACGAAAAATTAGGTGAGTATTCTATTACTCACAAATCTACGACGTTTACACTTAATTATAGTATCCGCTTTGAAAAGAAGTATGAAATGCTGAACAAATGAAGTGCTACGGACCAATTTTTGCCTTCATGTCATAGTCCAGGGCTATTAAAGACAATATTTAAGATTAAGGCGACGTGGCTAGATTTTTTTTATTGTTAACGACCGCAGTAATCTACAGGGTGTAAAGCAAAATACTCCTAGTTTAAGGCTATATCGAGATTTCGTAACTTTTATTTTTTTGGTACGTATGTGGCATTTTAGTGTTTATTTTGAAATGGGATAGGTACAATTATAATTCTTGCAGGCGGGTGCTGACCTACTGGGAGTTTCCCTCATCATAAACTGGTCAAGGGGCTCCATGATCTCATCTAGGGATCGATGGCACTGTCGATAGTTTCCGAACTCACAAAACAAGCGATGGTTTTTTGTACTTTCCATAGAGGCGCATTCAGACAAGCTAACTTAGCTTCTCAGTAAATTTTAGTTAACTGTATAGGAAACAATAATGTTTATTGATTACGTAGCTGTAGGAGTCTGGACAATCTGTCGGCGTTCAATTTAGCAGATCGGCGCGCTTACCTATAATATAATAACGCAGCAAAATTTTATGAAAATATTTTCAAAACCGTGATTTACTACACCAATTGTGCAAAAAAAACACTAATAAACTTTTTTCTCAAAGTGGTTAATTTCATAGCTACTATTAAAATAATAAAATTAAAAAAAGAACAAGGAAATCAAAATCATTAAAAATGTTATTTTTGATATACCCCGTATAGTAATCGTAAATTTCGTACTCGAAATTGTAGTTTGGACACAAGCAGACGTTTTTATAAAGAATGACTTTTTCTTCTAAATCTACAAATAAAAAAGTTTTTGCTCTTCCAAACTCTATCCAATATGTGTAGAGATTGGAAGAGCAAAAACTTTTTTATTTGTAGATTTAGAAGAAAAAGTCATTCTTGATAAAAACGTCTGCTTCTGTCAAAACTACAAATTCAAATACCAAATTTACAATTACTATACAGGGTATATCAAAAATAATATTTTTAATGATTTTGATTTTCTTGTTTTTTTAATTTTATTATTTTAATAGTAACTATGAAATTAACCACTTTGAGAAAAAAGTTTATTAGTGTTTTTTGCACAATTGGTGTAATAAATCACTTTCATAAAATTAAAAAAAAAACAAAAAAATCAAAATCATTAAAAATATTATTTTTGATATACCCTGTATAGTAATCGTAAATTTGGTATTTGAAATTGTAGTTTCGATACAAGCAGACGTTTTTATAAAGAATGACTTTTTCTTCTAAATCTACAAATAAAAAAGTTTTGACACATTGTATATTATAAAGCCGACAGTGGCGTCAATCGTTGTTAAATAATTTAAATTGATTCTCACGTTATAAGCGCGATATCCAGCGCTATCAACCAGCATCAACCTCATCCCAACTGAATAATTACTTTTATAGAATATTCTCGAATAAATAGGGACTTCCTTTATAATAAGTATACAAACGCACTTTAGATTTATTAAGAAATCATCAATATATGACTAGGTACCTATTTGTCTATTTTTGTCAACGATATCCAAAATAATTATTTTAATACCTTGGAAAATGAAACAGCCAAGTTAATAACTTCAATATACAGGGTGTCCCGAGATAACTTTCATATGAACATACATCGTAAAATGCGAAAATCAACATTATTCTGTAACTTACTTTGTTTCTTTTTATAGATCATAATGGACAATTACATTTTTTCAAATGATTTATATTATTGAATTATTTCGATGAAAGTCGAAAAATGGATGAAATGAATTAATTTTTCGACTTCTATTAATAAATTTCTAGTAAATTTATTTTTGTGGAGATTCGACTTTTATTTCGTCATTGAGAATCGACAACTCCACTTAAGAATGGACAATTTTTCAAATTATACTTATATTTGTTTTTCTATATTTATAAATAATAGAAGCAACTACCTGATGTAGTCAGTCATCGCACAGGTTACATTTATAATATCTATGGAGAAAAACTATAGGTACCTATTGTTTTATTTGGTTTTGGAATGTAAAAGGGCTTGTATTTTATTTTATTAGGTATTATTCATAACCATTGTAAAGAAATAAGAAATTACATAATATTTATTAGGGGTGAATTGTAGAAACGAATACATTCTCAATAAAATTGTTATTCTGAAAAGTATATAATTAAATTTTGTGCCAATACCTAAATAAGGGTATTTACTATTTACAATACGCCTCATTGAAGACAAATATACCTGTTATAGAATGATATTTTTTTCTTCAATATAGGATCTAACTTCTAAATATAAGGTAATTTTAAATCAAGCAAATATACAACTTACATCTAAGAGCAACTGTATATTTAAGTTCTTTTGATTTAACTGAAGCATTATTATACTTGCATCAATATTTATCTACTATTCTTATTTGAAGATTTGATTTTTTTCCATGTACCTGCATGACTATGACTGACTATGATAACTAAATGAACTCTAAAGGGAGGACTTCCTTTATTATATATTATATTTATAGGTAGATTTAAAATAAAATAAATAAATTAATTAATTAAGGCTGTTCTCCCGAGTATAAAACACAAAGGTTTGGCTCGAAGCTGTTTATAATTTTACTATTGAATATTTTTTTTAAATTTTTGACCAGTTTATAGGCAAAGCTTGGTACCATGTTTCTATTGCAATAGGTACATTTTTCACAGGTATCAAATTGTGTAGGTAAAAATGTGTGTTTTTTCAAATGAGCTTTATTCCGTTACAATTTCGAAACTTGAGAAACTAAATCGATACAAACATGTCGAGATCCTTCATCTATACAATCGTGAAAAAAAATCCAAAAAATATTGAGAAATAATCACGAAATGGGTTTTGTATTAACGGTGATAGAGGCGTGGCCCACCTATTTTACGTATTCAGAACATTTTGCTTTTCTCTTCTAAATCATACAGTAATATTATTTTTATGAGATTTCATATTTTCTAGATATACTTACACACCTACCTCGTATACGACTGAAAAAATTTAACGTCTGATGGTTGCATTTTAGGTTTTGGACTATGTAGAACTTTTTATGAAGAATAACTTTTTTTCGTAAAATTAATAATAAAGAAGTTTCCCATATGCCGACAACTTACGTGGACACACAGTATAATGAGTGCGAACAAAAATCTGTATTGTTATCCTTACTCTAGATAATAGTAAATTAAAGACAACAAGAATTATTAAAATATATTGAAAAATGCAGAAATTCGAGCTGGTCAAAATTTGCACAATTTTCACATGACCCTAAGGGACTTTGTGAAGGACCAATTTCACAATGATTGTTGAAAATTACACACCGGCCGGCAAAGTCTTCTTCTAAAAAAATCTTAGATGTTGCGGGGTGGTCTACGTCTACTTCCAGAAATATCCGTTGGGGTCTGTCAGACCCCTCCAGGGGGGGGGTTAAAATACCAATTTTATGTCGTTTCTACTGAGTTGATGTTGCTCTAGATGAAAGTTATTTTACAGCTAAAATGCTATACTAAAAAATGTCGCAGATGGATATTTTTTTTTTAATAAAATAGAAACAATTAAAAACCAACTACAGGGTGTCCTGTGGTGACGGCCCATTAAAATATTTCGGAGACCACTTTATTTGGAAAATTATATGTATTGCCGAATATAGACTATTCAAATACCAACCGCTTAGCACTTCCGGTTATATCGGAAGTTGATAGTGACTTTGTTATTTTAAATAGAACACCCTATATATTATGACATTTTTGGATTCCACATAAGATTCTAGGCCATGTTTTAGGTATCATGTTCTATACCTAAATCCAGCCGTTTTTGACATATATCAAGATTTATATGTCAAAACTGACACTTTAGGGCTCAGTAATAATCACACTTTCTTCTCATAAAAGAGTCTTTAGTTATCATTTTGCAGGCGATTTCTTATTAAATAAGGTCTCTTTTTTTCGGAAACGTTCGACATTTATTCATACAGGGTGCTCAAAAAATTATACTGAAAACGATGTCATAAAAACAGTCGAAATTCAGTTTTTTCGAATGGAACTGGCATTTTTTTTTTTAGTTTTCGAAATATCGGCAATGTAACGCATTTTTGAGCATTTTCACTATTTTCGTATATTAAACGTCAAATCAAACATCAAAAGTTAATTGTTGTTAATCAAATAGTCGTAATTAATCAGTTATTTTGAAAGGCATTATTTTTATGGCACATTAAATTAATTAGTCAAAGTAATATACGAGAATAGTGAAAATGCTAAAAAATGTTACATTGCCGATATTTCGCAAACTATGCATTTTCGAAATCAGTTACCTATTGGAAAGTTTCTTTAATTTTGAATGATACGTAAGACCTGTTCCATTTGAAAAAACTGACTTTCAACTGTTTTTATAACATCGTTTTCGGTATAATTTTTTCACCACCCTGTATGAATAAATCAGAAAATGTCGTACGTTCCGGAAAAAGGAGGCCCTACTTAATAAGAAAACGCCTGCAAAATGATTACTAAAGACTTCTTTATAAGAAAAAAATGGGATTATTATTGAGCCCTAAAATGTCAGTTTTGACATAAATCTTGATATACGTCCAAAACGGCTGGGTTTAGGTGTAGGACATGATATATGAAACATGTCAAAAATCTTATGTGGAATCCAAAAATGCTATATTATATAGGGTGTTCTATTTAAAATAACAAAGTCACTATCAACTTAGTACTAAGCGGTTGGTATTATGATATTTGAATAGACCATATTGGGCAATACATATACCAAAATTTCTCCGAAATATTTTAATGGGGCGTCACCATAGGACACCCTGTATATTCACCATCTTGATTATTGGCGAATGCGCGACATCACCTGGCAGACATAGCCTTCTGAACTAGACAAATCAATATAGCAGAGAAACAAAAATTAATATAAAACTTTATTTTGCTAACAATAAAAGGTAAGAAAACTTAACTTTTTGTAACAATAAACGAAAATATTTATTAAATTAAACGTAATGGCTCAATGTTTTCTATATCCATTTCATATCATCGCAAATTCGTACGATCTGCTTAATCTTCTCTTTCACTCCCGGAGCATTAACGCTCATCATCTCCTTAAACGCTTCGGGTTCTGGCGTTTCCAGCACTACATTAGTTCCGGCTCCTTTTTCCCGTTTCGAAACACACGTAAATAGAAAAGCATGCCCCAGTTGTCCATTTTGGAGATCTCCTTTCAACTCCTCTAAATAACTGTCATATGTAAACGCTGTTGAGTCCGTTTTCAGTTCCTTTAGAGCCTCAATAAAGTGATCGTAGTAATATCGCAATAAATATTCAAAATCTGTGTCGAGAACTGAGGATTGTACACTAGTGAATAGGAAAAATAGTACATCAGCAGCTGCTGATCTATAACAAGTTGTTTGAAAATCCAGGATTTTAACATCGTTAGTTTGTGGATTTATCATAAAATTAGTCACCCAGAAATCGTTGTGAGAAATTGTTTTCCACGCTTCTGCTGGTTTAACACTAGACGGTGCATGATCTAACACGCTCTCTATTTTTGGTATTAAATGCTGAAATGCCTGGTCCTCCTTAAAGGCTCCGATAAAGTCTTGGAATATGGTGAAGCCACCTTTTTTAGCACCCGGAGGCGGTCCGACCTGCATTGGTCTGATGTTTGCTATTATCTTATCTGTGAATAGTTTTGGATTGCTGAGTTTTATAGCTATTGGCAGTGCGTGGAATTTTGCTAAAGTTTTTAGCAGAATTTTAGACGTTTCTAAGTCAAGGCCTTCATGTCTATCGTAGAGTTTGTAATCTGAAAAAGATGAGAAATATATTTTAGACAGAAAACTTCCACCGGAATGTAGTGTGTTAGTCGGCGATGAAGGAGGCAAGGCGTTATTGTTGACTACTACATACCAAATGGGTGAAAGATATAGACCGGTATCCCGATTTACGTTAAGTTTAAGCAAAGGGCTGTATACAGGGTGAGTCACGAGGAACTGTACATACTTCTACCATAAGTAAAGGCACGTTAGGGGATTATCAAATAACCATTAAAAAATGTCTCCTTGTTTTGATTATTAATATACAGGGTAATTTATGGATCTTCACCAAAACAATGTTTCGTCATATCTTTTCAATGATTAAGTCGATTTGTCTCATTTTTTTATAAAAGTGGGTATTGGTGTCTGGCAACTAACTGACATACTCGGAATCGAAAAAATTCAGGTCCGTCTTCGAGAAAATTTGTGGGACTGCTTCATATTCCACGCTTCACCCTGTATATGATTTTTCAAAAATCCGATATAATTTTTTCAGAGAGCATAAATAGACAGTCAGACCTGGGTATTTGATTTTTTTGTTACACTCACCTCACATTTCAAATTAAAGATTCATTTTAGAGCCAAATTGAAAATTGGCAATAATGAAATATCTTACTGTATAATAATGTTTAGTTATTAAAAAGAAATTTTCAAAAATAGACAGAAACGACACACTCAGTCCTCCAGTATGGTAAATACCATAATTTGGATTGATTTACAGGGCCGGATTTAAAAATCGGGCATATATGATTCATCCCAATAATTCACCCTGTATGTAACTTTTTCCACCCGTTATAGACAGAAAACAGATAAAAAATGATTGTAATAACCTAGTTTTCTTATTTGTTTAAGGAAAACTCATTTGTCTAATTATTTTAATCCGAATGAAATGAACAAGCCAGGGAAATGTTTATTCATAAATTAAGAAATAAATAAAAAACAATAACCATACAATAAAACAGTTTTAACAATGTGGAACAAAGTAAAAAACAATTTAATAAACATTACGATTATAAAACACAACAGCTCATTAACAGAATTATTCACTGTTGCAATATTACCAGAAATGACACACTGACAATCAGAAAGTCCATTACACATTTAAACATTCGTCAAGAAAATTGTATTAAGGCAGATGGATTTCATTTTGAACATCTTTTATAATTGTAACAAGTATCTAAGTTAAATAAAATTATAGAATCTTTTAAGGAAATAGGACCTGAGGATAGGATTGGTCGCACTCATTTAATAAAGCATACAATTGAGCTAACAGATAATAAACCTTTCAAGCAGAGGCAATATCCCCTGTCTCCCGCGATGCAGAAGCATCTGGACAAAGAAATCGATGAACTTTTGGATATGGGTGTTATTCGCCTCAACCTGGATGCGATCCTCCAATACCTGACAATGTTAGTGAAATTACACCAGGGAAATTACTTCACCAAATGTCACCGATTCCAAAAACCAGTGCGACCGTAGCAGTCAAAAAACGTGGAAGGCAGCTTGCAACCATTTTGAATACTGTGGAACGAATTGAGCACCAAAAAAATAGATCTACGATAAAACAGCTAAGAAAAGACTCGAAAGAAATTAATAGGTACAATTGAAAAAAATGGAATGAAACACCAGGTTAAAAGATGTGATTCAGGAAAAAAAGGAAAGAACCGCAAAGTTAACACATCTGATTCTGACGATGGAAGTCCTATAGTTTTCCAAGAAAGTGATATGTCAGCGAAAGAATGGGATGAAAATAAGTGTGCAGGTTGCGGTGAAAACTATTTCGAAACATTCAGAACCGATGACTGGGTGAAATGTTGCAGATGCACAAGTTAGTTTCATTCTGATTGTTCTAAATATGACGCTTTTTGTGATTATGTGGAAAACTACAAAGCAAAATTCTCTTAAGTTATTTTTTTTAATTTTGCTATTTTGTATATTAGAATAGAATGTTATTTTTCTATGGTCGGTCTTACTCGTATTGGATGGACGATCTAACCCGGAACACGGGTTAGACCGATCACTTGCAATGTTTCGTGTTATTAAATAAAAAACTGAACTCACTACTTGTTTTTGTCACTTTTGGTACTAAATTACAACCCTGAACCTCTGAGCTAGTGAAGTTTGAGAGGCAAAATACCTTTTTAACTGTCTTTCACCCAATATTCAAATCATGCATTTCCTTCTTACGGTTTTTGCTACAGGATAAAATGAAATGACAAGTCAAATTGCATCAAAAATTGTGAACGAAGTGAAGGTGCGGTAGATTGAGATACGTTGAAAGATAATAAAAAAAATATCGAAAACTGTCGTGTTTTCAAGTTACTCTGCAAAATTATTAAAGTTCGTAGGTACACCCTGTGTACAATATTGTTTACCTTTCAAATATTCTAGCACAACTACAGCTGTCTCATCCACTATATCAGGTGTGTCTGTCAAATTCAATCTGCCACCATAATATTTTGGATAGAACGACGTGTAACCAGTTACGCCGCGTTCTTTCTCGAAATTTTCAAATAAAGGCACCAAATCTCTGTACCAAACGATCTCAGTGAGGAAGTTGGTTACGGAAAATGCTATTTTGCCTAAAACACAGAAATGATTAGATTAGGTAAATAAATTAAATTAAATTAAATACGGCAGAACAACACAACACACCGAATGAATTGATATTACAGGTTTTGGCTCAATTCAAACTAAACCCTCAAGTGTCTACTCGAAATTTGGATCCCGAAACTGATATCTGATATCACAAGATGAATTAAGAAAAAATTAAAGTATCTGTTAAAGAAAAAAAAAATTTCCGCTACAAAATAGTAAGTTTTCCTTTTCTCTCAACGTCGTCAAGGGGTATCGTTGATTTTCCTAGACTTCATGTGATCCATGTAAAAATAGGGTTATTCTTTCGTAGTGATTGATCTGAACAAGTGAATGTGAGTAAACTGAATGTGATTATACTGAACTGAATATTTGGCGAAACCGAAAGATCATCTTTTTTGTGATTGTCTTTCACTTAACCTCGAAATCTTGTGAAAACAAAAAAATCTGCTCTGAAAACTGGAAAATTATTTCTTCCATGATATTATTATCCATGTTTTAAACTTTTACAATTCATTGGTTTGATTCGAAATCATATTCCAATTATTATCTCTCAATATTCAATACTTTTAGAGGTTAACTGTTAACTGAACGAACTAACCGGTACCTAGAGGTTGATCAGTAAGCGAAAAGGGGGGTAGGAATTTTAATCAGTTTGGTTGAAGTGACCGATGTCGAAAGAATACGCACAATCGTGAATGAACTGACAATTTTCAGATTGTTCACTTAGTTCAGTACGAAAGAATAACCCTATTGTCGATGTACCTACTGATACACGATCTGTCATGTGTGTCGTGTGTCAGACATATGCCTGGCTACGCTAAAACTAAATACTGTTATTTTGTGGTCTTGACTAGTATTTCGTCAATATTTATTGTTCGAGCCATAAGGATGGCAAAGTTACCGAAATGTCGGTATAGAATAAATTGGGTTTTATTACATTTCCCCCCACCAAAATCATCACTATTAAACAAAAGAGACATTTCAAAAACACAATTATATTTTATATTGTCTTACCCTTTTGTGAGGTCGCCTGGGGGTACAAATTTAGCTATCGTTTCGACAGTATCAATCTTGTCACCACGTTTTACTTTCAAATCCACTTTCAGCACCAAACTGACGTAATTATCCCCGGGGGCTGTGACTGCTCGTGCATTTTGGTCAATAACTTCCCCAGGTAAATAATCTTTCACCAGTTGATTGACATTTTCAATTTTTAACTTAGTCTCATCAAACATTGTTCCAAACTTGTAATATAAAATCTTATCAGCAATTATTGTTGAACAGTTGCACGTTAGTGATAACACACTGAGCTATTTACTTATAATATTATAGAAGTTATGAGTGATACGAGTATTTATATTAATAATCTTCGTAAACATAGGTACGAGTACCTATTTATCTGTAAAAGTATGCCATAGAAAAGTACTACTCGTAATAATAATTATTAGTTTGATAAAACTCAAACCGTATAAGTACGTAACAACATATTTTAATTCACTTAAAATATGTACCTACATACTTCATGGATCGATATCTCAAAAAGCAAACATGGAATTGTGTTGCAAACATTTTTGAGATATTTGCAGTTTTAAATTTTAAAGCTGCAGACTCGTGGAATTGACAGTTTCTTCATCTAAGGTTGCCAACTGACAACTGACTTTTAATGGTTAAAATTTTTGTGTATTACCATTGTCTTTATAAACAGATATTTTAGACCAAACTCAAAGCGAAAATTTGTTTTTAAAAAGTATTCCATACTTGGTCTACAAAATCTGCTATATAAAGTTAATGTGCATAATAACGCTTAGTGTCAGAGAAATAATTAAAGTCATTTGTACAAGGGACAACAAAAATGCAAATTCTAGGCATTAACAAAAGATCACATTTTCGTCAAAATAACACATCAATTATAGTAGTAAATCTTAATTCCAAAATTAAATCGATGGAAATCGATAAAGGCGTTTAGAAATTATTCAGAAAAAACGATATTAATTTGAGAATTTTAGCGCCCTGTAGAGGCACATCGAAGCAACATGACATACCCTATTTGCCTCGATTGGCTTATTTTTAGTTGAGGAATTTGTAGTTAAGCGTTGTAGTCATTTCATGAACACCTACATCTACATCTACTTAAATAAATACTATTTTTCACTACCCATTTTTTACAGTAACCCCGTTATTATGCTCATCAACTTTTTATAGCAGATTTTGTAGACCAAGTACGGAATACTTTTTCAAACAAATTTTATGTGCGAATATTTTTGTTTGTCCTACCTCAAAATTGTATGGTCTGGCAACCTTAGTTGTAGAGAAACATCTACATCAAATTTTCTGGTCTGGCAACCCTAGTTCGGGTGAAATAAACTAACAGAGGGGAACTTTTATGTAAAAGAGGAGAATTTTGATTATCATTCATAAATCGTACTTCAAAGTTTGGCCACCAGAGTCCAGCACCTGCCGGTACATAGCGCTGACAGACTATCCTTTTAAAGATAATGATAATACCTAAATAACATTTAAACACCTATTTACAATAGTTTCTCATATTATTTAAGCGCACGCCCCTGGCAAACAACAATAACAAAAATAAAAACGGTTAATGATTTGATCCGAACAAGTGAATGGATTATATTGAACTGAATATTTGTCGAAACCGAAAGATAATCTTTTTTGTGATTAGTCTTTCACTTAACCTCGAAAACTTGTGAAAACAACCAAATCTGCTCTGAAAACTGGGAAATTATTTCTTAGATGATATTATTATTATCCATGTTTTAAACTTTTACAACTTATTCGTTTGATTCGAAATCATATTCCAAGCATTAGAAATTATTATCTCTCAATATTCAATAGTTTTAGAGGTTAACTGATGAAACTAACCGTTACCTAGAGGTGATAAGTAAGCGGCAAGTTGGGTAGGAATTGAATCAGTTGGATGTCGAAAGAATACGCAAAATCGTGAAAGAACTTTTCAGATTGTTCACTTAGTTCAGTACGAAAGAATAACGCTATCAGCAAAAAAAAATTAAGTTGTAACAACTCAATCTAGACGAAAAACTTTCAGTAGGTAGGTACCAAATTTTAGCAATTAAAAAATAATTTTTGTCCGTTAATGATTGATAATAAAGATATTAATTTATGGGTACTTACATTATACACAGATCAATACAGTAGATAAAATATCTTCAACACACTTGTTGGTAGGAATTTAGTTATTAGTCAGAGACAAACAATTAAAATCACAATCTAGGTATGTGCCTATTATAATCACGATAACGATGATTCTGTTCAACTGTTCAACAGCATAATACTGTTGTTCGCTGATAATACGTTAATTTGCTATTATATCGAGACAATGGGAATGATCGGCCTTGGCATCGTGGATCGGAGGCGTGTGTGTCGCTGTTTGGAGTGTTGTATTTATTTCATAGAGATTTATTATTTATTGTCTTAGATTAGATGAAAGATGAAATGTGTTATAGAGCGTTAGACGAAAGTTCCTCTAATAGATTTATGTTCTTGAAAATTTGTAAAAAGAGAAAGCTATAAAAGCAAACTCACTAGGTAGAATCCAAAATACTAACAAATATGTAAATCAGTAATGCCTAATTGCACCGTTGTTCTTAAGCCCATCTTAACTACTTAAGTAGACTTAACAGAGAGAATTATACATTGGATTTGCGTTGTACCGTTGAGTTTTAGGTGTTAAGTCATACCTACTTAATTTAAGCCCAGAAGGGGCTAGGCTTATAGTAGTGCGAACTTAAATTTAGGCACAGGTAAATGTGTATTTAAGTTTGTACCTACCTAGCTGGTGATTTGCAGAAAATAATAAAATTATTAGATGGGTACTTATTTATTAAAGCGATTAACTTTGGGTATTTCCCACATAATTCCTCAATTGGCGTATTTTGTATTTGCCATTTGCTGGTTTCACCTACATCGAAAGGTAAATATCGACATAACCTCTACCATCAACGTCGAAAACATCGAACATCGGTAACAGGGTTGTTCCAGGCTGCACAATTGTGCCAAAAGTGGCCCAATCAAGCATCCTTTGGCACACTGGCACCTCTTTGGTAAAAATGGCACAATTATAACAATTGATCTTTAACACAAAATATACACCCTGCGACTAACCAAATTATTACTTTATTCAACATAAAAGCGATTTTTTAATTGGGAGTTTGAGGAGAGATAATTTTTTCCTGTATGATGCTTGAGCCAGTCCTGAATTGTCGCGATAAGTTTAACGACCTTTCTATTATTAAATAATAAAAAAAGACAGCACAGCAGGCAGCCAGGCATACACTATATACAAAATTATTTTTTTTTAATCTGGCACCATTGTCGGAAAACTGGCACTATTGGAGCGTTGACAAATGCACACTCAACAAATCTCTAGGAACTAGGAACAAACTGCTCGCTGATCGGTAACAGATAGTGCTGGGACATCGAAACGCAAAATCGATGTTGACCATCGATGTTAACATCGAAAACTAACATCGATGGCTTAAAAACATCGGTTGTAAAACATCGATGTTTTCGAAACATCGATATTTAATACAGTACATTTGCGATTAGGAATAAATTAGATATAAAAAATAAACTTTTTATTAGAAAGAATTAAGAAATTATCAAACGTTAAAATACTCAATAACAAAAAAACATATAAATAACTCCAAAAATAAAACAAATTTGAAAACATAATATTTTATAACCCCGGCGTCGAGCCAGTTGCAGTTTACAATACGTATGGAAAACAAGTTGCGACGTTGCCGAATGTCGACTGGAAGTAACAAATGAAATCAAAAGCTTTCGTTCTTATTTTCTTGTGCTGGGAAAATTGATTTTAAGATAAGAACCTAGTTTTCTTGTTTTGTCATATCATTGAACATCGAAAGGAAACATAGATGTCAACATCGATGTTTTCTACATCTGACATCGATGTCGAAAACATCGAACATCGGTAACAGAACATCGATGTTTCAAAAACATCGATGAACATCGCTCAGCACTAGTAACAGAACATCGATGAACATTGCACAGCACTCGTTTCACCAGTTTGCCATTATTTTAGTTTCATTAAATTGTTATGTTTTAATATTGTTATATTATTTGTTGTTATAGAAGTTATTTAGGTATATGATTTTTAAAAATTCTCCTGAAAAAGACAATGATACTACCTAATAAATTTCAGAATTGGGACATTGTACAGCATGGTTGGCAGGTTGGCTATTATCTATGCTGTGAAGGCAAAAGCCAAGAACAAAAAAGAAGAAAAGAAGTAATAACAACAACATAACCTCGAATATAATTTAGAAATATAAACAAATAGATGATTGTTTAAACTTGTTAAATACATATTATTCTCAACCATTACACAAGATATACAATCTAATGTAAATTCCCAATGAAACCAACTTTTTATACCAATTATTTTATTTATAGGTTTCATCTAACTCAAAAAACGATAATGTGATAAAAAGTGTACTTACACGTCCCAAAGAAAAGACATACAAATCAGCGACTATCTATTAAAATGTACAAAAAACTATATATGTATTTTTGTAAACCAATACTAAACGGGTAAATTAAATATAAACTAAGTACCTACTTTTCTAATATGTGTAGTTTCTTCCTTTCTTCAAATTTTACCTATAAGTAGTAGCAATTTTTAGGTACCTAGTGGGTTCTTGTTTTTTTATTTAATATGCTGATATTTTATGTTTTACAGATAACAGTAGTCCTTAATATATTTTGTTCCAAACACTTGTCTGAAGAATATTTGAAAAAGAAAGATAATTCAAAGGTAAGTTAGTTGTACTTAATTCTTCAAATTTGAAAGCTGATACGTAGGCACTTTATAAAGGACTACAGTAATTCCAATTGTGGTAATATTTTTTAGATGGAAAAGCCAAAATGTTTTCAATGTGGCTATTGTGAATTTAGAACCAACCGTAAATATCATTTCAGCCGGCATATGTTGGTTCACAGTGGAAATGTGACTGATTTGTTCCAATGTACTTTATGCTCATTTCAAACTAGACATAAATATAGTTTTACTAGACACGAACAATTGCATTTGGATAAAGGCGAAGGTGCTGGAAACGCAGGTTAGACACTAATTAATTAATTGATTAATAGTTGCTTTCTTACTTACTTACCTTAGGAAGTATCAAAAAATGTTAAACGAACTTTTAATAGTTGTTTTTTTTTCACGATCCAATACCAAATTAAGATTGTAAAGCCGATGATGAGTCGTGGATCGACGAAACGGCTGTCTGGTGAAAGCATGGTAGTGTGAAACAAATTTCCAACATAACTTAAAGTCTTGTTGCTTTATGTAACAAGCAATTCTTAAATTTTTTATGTTTTGACCCCTTTTCCCCTATTCACGAACGCCAATGAAAGTAAGTTATTTATGACACATTTTATAGGTTGTATTCTATCAAAGCTATAAATAATTAGTTAATATTTCTGCTATGTGTAAGAAGTACGTTTTTTTAAATATTTTTTACCCCATTTTACACTATTTTCGAACGCCAATGTGGTCTAATATTTTATGTTCAATATTTGAGGTTATATTCAATTAAATGCGTAAAAAATTATGCAGTATTTCGGATAAGTTTAAGAACTATGAATTTTTTTAATTTTTGAACCCTCTTTTAAACCCCTTGCCTACGCTCAATGTTTCCCAAAATCAGCTCCTTGCCATGTCCAATAGTATTTTTGTACCAAATTTGGTTAAAATCTGTTAAGCGGTTTTTGCGTTTTCGTGCATACAGACAGACAGGCAGACAGACTGACAGACAGACATTTTTCATGAAACTAATAGTCTCCATATTATATACATTTATTACATATATGACATGGAGAGCTAATAAAAAAATATAATTAATGGTTGTATTCCAATTTTCAGTGACCTATAAGTGTACGATGTGCCTCTACAGAACTCCAGTGAAAAACAACCTGAAGTATCACTTGAAAATCCATTGTGATCCCGCCAAATTGCCATTATACACATGCAACTTATGCTTCTATCAAACGATTCGCAAAGGTGATCATACAACACATCTCAAAACGCACATGACACCTGAACAAGTGAATATTCATCAGTGTCACATCTGTGACTTTGTGACAAAGCGTGGCAACACATTAAACAGACATTTGTTGACGCATCAGAAGAAGAAAAAGTTGACATGTGCCGAGTGTGGTTACAAAACTAAGAGAAAGGATACTCTGAAGTCGCATATTGAGAAGCATCGTCTAATAAAGTGAGAAAATGAAATTAGTTATTGAGTTTTATTTCTACCACCTATTTCTAACACTATAATTATGAATATGTAGGGGTGTATTAAGGTCGATAGAATTCTAGGTAAAATTCTAGATAAGAGTTTTTATTGTCCTATACGTAAGTCTAGCTGTTTTTGAAATATTTGTCAAAAACGACGTTAGAATGTCATCCAAAAATTGTCATTATGCAGAAATTCTAAATAATAAATTTGGGTGAAGATTCTTTTAAAGAACGCAAAATATTTATGCCAAAAATAACGTTTGAAGGTCATCCAAAAATTGTCATTATGCAGAAATTCTAAATAATGAATTTGGGTGAAGATTCCTTTAAAGAACGTAGAATGTTTATGCCAAAAATGACGTTTGAAGGTCATTCAAAACTTGTCATACATAAATTCTAAATAATGACGTTTCAAGGTCATCCAAAAATTGTCATTATACAGAAATTCTAAATAAGGAATTTGGATGAAGATTCTTTTAGAGAAAGCAGAATATTTATGTCAAAAATGACGTTTGAAGGTCACCCAAAAATTGTCACATAAATTCTAAATAACGACGTTTGAAGGTCATCCAAAAATTGTCATTATACAGAAATTCTAAATAATGAATTTGGATGAAGATTCTTTTAGAGAAAGCAGAATATTTATGTCAAAAATGACGTTTGAAGGTCATGCAAAAATTGTCATTATACAGAAATTCTACATAATAAATTTGGGTGATGATTCTTTTAAAGAAAGCAGAATATTTATATCAAAAATGACGTTTGAAGGTCATCCAAAAATTGTTTTACATAAATTCTAAATAATGACGTTTGAAGGTCATCCAAAAATTGTCATTATACAAAAATTCTACATAATAAATTTGGGTGATGATTCTTTTAAAGAAAGCAGAATATCTATATCAAAAATGACGTTTGAAGGTCATCCAAAAATTGTTTTACATAAATTCTAAATAATGACGTTTGAAGGTCATGCAAAAATTGTCATTATACAGAAATTCTACATAATAAATTTGGGTGATGATTCTTTTAAAGAAAGCAGAATATTTATATCAAAAATGACGTTTGAAGGTCATCCAAAAATTGTTTTACATAAATTCTAAATAATGATGTTTGAAGGTCATGCAAAAATTGTCATACAGAAATTCTACATAATAAATTTGGGTGATGATTCTTTTAAAGAAAGCAGAATATTTATATCAAAAATGACGTTTGAAGGTCATCCAAAAATTGTTTTACATAAATTCTAAATAATGACGTTTGAAGGTCATCCAAAAATTGTCATTATACAGAAATTCTAAATAATGAATTTGGATGAAGATTCTTTTAGAGAAAGCAGAATATTTATGTCAAAAATGACGTTTGAAGGTCACCCAAAAATTGTCACATAAATTCTAAATAATGACGTTTGAAGGTCATCCAAAAATTGTCATTATACAGAAATTCTAAATAATGAATTTGGATGAAGATTCTTTTAGAGAAAGCAGAATATTTATGTCAAAAATGACGTTTGAAGGTCACCCAAAAATTGCCACATAAATTCTAAATAATGACGTTTGAAGGTCATCCAAAAATTGTCATTATACAGAAATTCTAAATAATGAATTTGGATGAAGATTCTTTTAGAGAACGCTGAATATTTATGTCAAAAATGACGTTTGAAGGTCACCCAAAAATTGTCACATAAATTCTAAATAATGACGTTTGAAGGTCATCCAAAAATTGTCATTATACAGAAATTCTAAATAATGAATTTGGATGAAGATTCTTTTAGAGAAAACAGAATATTTATGTCAAAAATGACGTTTGAAAGTCACCCAAAAATTGTCACATAAATTCTAAATAATGACGTTTGAAGGTCATCCAAAAATTGTCATTATACAGAAATTCTAAATAATGAATTTGGATGAAGATTCTTTTAGAGAAAGCAGAATATTTATGTCAAAAATGACGTTTGAAGGTCACCCAAAAATTGTCACATAAATTCTAAATAATGACGTTTGAAGGTCATCTAAAAATTGTCATTATACAGAAATTCTAAATAATGAATTTGGATGAAGATTCTTTTAGAGAAAGCAGAATATTTATGTCAAAAATGACGTTTGAAGGTCACCCAAAAATTGTCACATAAATTCTAAATAATGACGTTTGAAGGTCATCCAAAAATTGTCATTATACAGAAATTCTAAATAATGAATTTGGATGAAGATTCTTTTAGAGAAAGCAGAATATTTATGTCAAAAATGACGTTTGAAGGTCACCCAAAAATTGTCACATAAATTCTAAATAATGACGTTTGAAGGTCATCTAAAAATTGTCATTATACAGAAATTCTAAATAATGAATTTGGATGAAGATTCTTTTAGAGAAAGCTGAATATTTATGTCAAAAATGACGTTTGAAGGTCATGCAAAAATTGTCATTATACAGAAATTCTACATAATAAATTTGGGTGATGATTCTTTTAAAGAAAGCAGAATATTTATATCAAAAATGACGTTTGAAGGTCATCCAAAAATTGTTTTACATAAATTCTAAATAATGACGTTTGAAGGTCATCCAAAAATTGTCATTATACAAAAATTCTACATAATAAATTTGGGTGATGATTCTTTTCAAGAAAGCAGAATATTTATATCAAAAATGACGTTTGAAGGTCATCCAAAAATTGTTTTACATAAATTCTAAATAATGACGTTTGAAGTCATGCAAAAATTGTCATTATACAGAAATTCTACATAATAAATTTGGGTGATGATTCTTTTAAAGAAAGCAGAATATTTATATCAAAAATGACGTTTGAAGGTCATCCAAAAATTGTTTTACATAAATTCTAAATAATGACGTTTGAAGGTCATGCAAAAATTGTCATTATACAGAAATTCTACATAATAAATTTGGGTGATGATTCTTTTAAAGAAAGCAGAATATTTATATCAAAAATGACGTTTGAAGGTCATCCAAAAATTGTTTTACATAAATTCTAAATAATGACGTTTGAAGGTCATCCAAAAATTGTCATTATACAGAAATTCTAAATAATGAATTTGGATGAAGATTCTTTTAGAGAAAGCAGAATATTTATGTCAAAAATGACGTTTGAAGGTCACCCAAAAATTGTCACATAAATTCTAAATAATGACGTTTGAAGGTCATCCAAAAATTGTCATTATACAGAAATTCTAAATAATGAATTTGGATGAAGATTCTTTTAGAGAAAGCTGAATATTTATGTCAAAAATGACGTTTGAAGGTCACCCAAAAATTGTCACATAAATTCTAAATAATGACGTTTGAAGGTCATCCAAAAATTGTCCTTATACAGAAATTCTAAATAATGAATTTGGATGAAGATTCTTTTAGAGAAAGCAGAATATTTATGTCAAAAATGACGTTTGAAGGTCACCCAAAAATTGTCACATAAATTCTAAATAATGACGTTTGAAGGTCATCCAAAAATTGTCATTATACAGAAATTCTAAATAAGGAATTTGGATGAAGATTCTTTTAGAGAAAGCAGAATATTTATGTCAAAAATGACGTTTGAAGGTCACCCAAAAATTGTCACATAAATTCTAAATAACGACGTTTGAAGGTCATCCAAAAATTGTCATTATACAGAAATTCTAAATAAGGAATTTGGATGAAGATTCTTTTAGAGAAAGCAGAATATTTATGTCAAAAATGACGTTTGAAGGTCACCCAAAAATTGTCACATAAATTCTAAATAATGACGTTTGAAGGTCATCCAAAAATTGTCATTATACAGAAATTCTAAATAATGAATTTGGATGAAGATTCTTTTAGAGAAAGCTGAATATTTATGTCAAAAATGACGTTTGAAGGTCACCCAAAAATTGTCACATAAATTCTAAATAATGACGTTTGAAGGTCATCCAAAAATTGTCATTATACAGAAATTCTAAATAATGAATTTGGATGAAGATTCTTTTAGAGAAAGCAGAATATTTATGTCAAAAATGACGTTTGAAGGTCACCCAAAAATTGTCACATAAATTCTAAATAATGACGTTTGAAGGTCATCCAAAAATTGTCATTATACAGAAATTCTAAATAAGGAATTTGGATGAAGATTCTTTTAGAGAAAGCAGAATATTTATGTCAAAAATGACGTTTGAAGGTCACCCAAAAATTGTCACATAAATTCTAAATAACGACGTTTGAAGGTCATCCAAAAATTGTCATTATACAGAAATTCTAAATAAGGAATTTGGATGAAGATTCTTTTAGAGAAAGCAGAATATTTATGTCAAAAATGACGTTTGAAGGTCACCCAAAAATTGTCACATAAATTCTAAATAACGACGTTTGAAGGTCATCCAAAAATTATCATTATACAGAAATTCTAAATAAGGAATTTGGATGAAGATTCTTTTAGAGAAAGCAGAATATTTATGTCAAAAATGACGTTTGAAGGTCACCCAAAAATTGTCACATAAATTCTAAATAATGACGTTTGAAGGTCATCCAAAAATTGTCATTATACAGAAATTCTAAATAATGAATTTGGATGAAGATTCTTTTAGAGAAAGCAGAATATTTATGTCAAAAATGACGTTTGAAGGTCACCCAAAAATTGTCACATAAATTCTAAATAATGACGTTTGAAGGTCATCCAAAAATTGTCATTATACAGAAATTCTAAATAAGGAATTTGGATGAAGATTCTTTTAGAGAAAGCAGAATATTTATGTCAAAAATGACGTTTGAAGGTCACCCAAAAATTGTCACATAAATTCTAAATAACGACGTTTGAAGGTCATCCAAAAATTGTCATTATACAGAAATTCTAAATAAGGAATTTGGATGAAGATTCTTTTAGAGAAAGCAGAATATTTATGTCAAAAATGACGTTTGAAGGTCACCCAAAAATTGTCACATAAATTCTAAATAATGACGTTTGAAGGTCATCCAAAAATTGTCATTATACAGAAATTCTAAATAATGAATTTGGATGAAGATTCTTTTAGAGAAAGCAGAATATTTATGTCAAAAATGACGTTTGAAGGTCATGCAAAAATTGTCATTATACAGAAATTCTACATAATAAATTTGGGTGATGATTCTTTTAAAGAAAGCAGAATATTTATATTAAAAATGACGTTTGAAGGTCATGCAAAAATTGTCATTATACAGAAATTCTACATAATAAATTTGGGTGATGATTCTTTTAAAGAAAGCAGAATATTTATGTCAAAAATGACGTTTGAAGGTCACCCAAAAATTGTCACATAAATTCTAAATAATGACGTTTGAAGGTCATCCAAAAATTGTCATTATACAGAAATTCTAAATAATGAATTTGGATGAAGATTCTTTTAGAGAAAGCAGAATATTTATGTCAAAAATGACGTTTGAAGGTCACCCAAAAATTGTCACATAAATTCTAAATAATGACGTTTGAAGGTCATCCAAAAATTGTCATTATACAGAAATTCTAAATAATGAATTTGGATGAAGATTCCTTTAGAGAAAGCTGAATATTTATGTCAAAAATGACGTTTGAAGGTCACCCAAAAATTGTCACATAAATTCTAAATAATGACGTTTGAAGGTCATCCAAAAATTGTCATTATACAGAAATTCTAAATAATGAATTTGGATGAAGATTCTTTTAGAGAAAGCAGAATATTTATGTCAAAAATGACGTTTGAAGGTCACCCAAAAATTGTCACATAAATTCTAAATAATGACGTTTGAAGGTCATCCAAAAATTGTCATTATACAGAAATTCTAAATAATGAATTTGGATGAAGATTCTTTTAGAGAAAGCAGAATATTTATGTCAAAAATGACGTTTGAAGGTCACCCAAAAATTGTCACATAAATTCTAAATAATGACGTTTGAAGGTCATCTAAAAATTGTCATTATACAGAAATTCTAAATAATGAATTTGGATGAAGATTCTTTTAGAGAAAGCAGAATATTTATGTCAAAAATGACGTTTGAAGGTCACCCAAAAATTGTCACATAAATTCTAAATAATGACGTTTGAAGGTCATCCGAAAATTGTCATTATACAGAAATTCTAAATAATGAATTTGGATGAAGATTCTTTTAGAGAAAGCTGAATATTTATGTCAAAAATGACGTTTGAAGGTCATGCAAAAATTGTCATTATACAGAAATTCTACATAATAAATTTGGGTGATGATTCTTTTAAAGAAAGCAGAATATTTATATCAAAAATGACGTTTGAAGGTCATCCAAAAATTGTTTTACATAAATTCTAAATAATGACGTTTGAAGGTCATCCAAAAATTGTCATTATACAAAAATTCTACATAATAAATTTGGGTGATGATTCTTTTCAAGAAAGCAGAATATTTATATCAAAAATGACGTTTGAAGGTCATCCAAAAATTGTTTTACATAAATTCTAAATAATGACGTTTGAAGTCATGCAAAAATTGTCATTATACAGAAATTCTACATAATAAATTTGGGTGATGATTCTTTTAAAGAAAGCAGAATATTTATATCAAAAATGACGTTTGAAGGTCATCCAAAAATTGTTTTACATAAATTCTAAATAATGACGTTTGAAGGTCATGCAAAAATTGTCATTATACAGAAATTCTACATAATAAATTTGGGTGATTATTCTTTTAAAGAAAGCAGAATATTTATATCATAAATGACGTTTGAAGGTCATCCAAAAATTGTCATTATGCAGAAATCCTAAATAATGAATTTGGGTGAAGATTCTTTTAAAGAAAGCAGAAGATTTATGTCATAAATGACGTTTGAAGGTCATGCACAAATTGTCATTATACAGAAATTCTACATTATAAATTTGGGTGATGATTCTTTTAAAGAAAGTAGAATATTTATGTCAAAAATGACGTTTGAAGGTCATCCAAAAATTGTCATTATACAGAAATTCTAAATAATGAATTTAGGTGAGGATTCTTTACGAGAAAGTAGAATATTTATGTGAAAAATGACGGATGAAGTTTGTCAAAAAATTGTCATTATACAGAAATTCTAAATAATGAATTTGCGTGAAGATTTATGTTAGAAAAAGTTGCTTTCTTAACATCTTTTGTTATTTTTTTTATACAGGGTGGTTCAAAAATAATATAACGGTAGGTACAATAACAGGTCATACTAGGGGGACGTTTTTATTCCACGGAATAGGAGATAATTAAGGGTAGAAAAAAAATCAAATAAAATGCAAAATTATTTTTCGTTTCCTGCAATTATATTACACTTTTCATATCTATGAATTAATTTCATGTAGGTACAATCTTTCGACGAAACTTCTTCCGTCACTTCCCACGAAGTTTCTTTCACTTTAGGGAACAAATAATCGCTGGGGACCAGGTTTTGACTAGGGTGGGTGATTTATAATATCGAAGCCCACTTTGTGCAGGCCAGCAGCGTAACACGACTCTTGTGTACTGGAGCAATGTCGTGCAAGAGCAAGACATCTTCTGTCAATTTCCCTCTTCTGTTTGTTCGGATTGCTTTTAGCTATTCTAAGATTAAAGCGTAGTATTCTTCAGTTATAAACAGAGCTTTAGCTTTATAATAAAGCGGTAGGTTTCCTTCTGAGTCCTATTATAACATCGACGTTCCTACCCTTACGTATAGCTGTGAGTCTTGGACCCCTTATCGAAGGCATTTAAAACCTCTACAGAAGTACCATGAGTGATGTCTTAGAAGAATTCTTGGAATTAAATGGCAGGACCAATGAACAAACATCAGCATTTTGGAGGAAGCTGAAACAACTAGCATTCAGGCAATGCTGATGATGAGATGGAGTTAGCATTAGAGAAATCGTAAACTAAATGCGTATGGATTATTTCTGTTTTGCGTACATCACCATTTTAATGAATTTGTGCAAAAAAAGCTCAAACGACAACAGGAAATAACACCAAGTGAACTGTCAAAATGACAGCAGCTTACTAGATAAATTAAAGTTCGATTGAAATTCCAGCCTATGCGAATCATAGCTACCATGTAACTGTTAATAATTTATATCTCAGAAATCGTCAAGTTTACGAGAAAATTACAAGAGAGCTTATTTCAATCACATCATCAATTCTTCCTCACTTATTTATTCACGTCGCTACTTTGAAATAGACTGGCCAATAATCTAGGGTGTCAATTGGCTTGGAGAGGTGACCAAAGAGGTCTTGGTGCTGTTATTTTTTTTTATTTTATTACCACACCTCGTATTTACTCGAGTTTTCATTCAATTTACAATCTGTAAGTAGGTTGCAATTTATTTTTAATAGTGTGTTTGGTGAAATGTTACACACCTTTATATTTATATGAAAATAAAATTAATTAAACAAACCCTATATAGATAGGTAGGCATTCAACTGAGGAAATATGTTTTTGAATTGATTTTTCGCTATACCTACCTACCCAATGATAGTACAGTGTGTACCAGAATTCATCCCCATTTGGGAGCTCAAATTCATGTTCATCTTCATGACCCTTCATGCTATCTGCTTCTTCAGACCAGAAGGTCTGAAAAAGAAGATTTTCATTCGTTGGGAACAACGAATGAAAATGACTCACTTAGTTCGCAAAATTTCGTCATGTTCGTACATCAGTGTGAGTGATGAATCACGAGAAGCTCGATTGATATACAATCATATAAACTATGGGAGTAATACGCAGACGTTTTAGTCAGGAAAATATAACGTTATTTAAAAGTAAGATCCATACCGTTCGATGGAAAATTTTATTTGAACATAGTGCTGATACAAACCATTTATTCGATGCGTTTTACGAAACAATATTGAGTATATTTGATAATACATTTCCAAAAACCTACCACAAAAAATATAATAATAATAACATTAATAAAAAAACATCGATGACCCGTGAGTTGCGCGAATTGTCAAAGTTTGTTAGGGAAATGGCAACTGTAAGAAAACATATTCAAAATGAATTCTACACAAACAAGTACCTACAAAGAATTGAAAAAAATGTATAGCCAAAAAGTTAAACAGCATAAAAGATCATGTAACAACAGCAGAATACTTCAAGCAAGTAATTTGAATAGGGAATGTTGGAATATAATTAATCAATACCGTAACTCTAAAAATAAAACGAACATAACTGAGATCATTGACTCAGCACAAAATATAATTAATACCATCGCGAACGCGTTCAACGACTTTTTTACTAATCTTACCAACGAAAGTATTTCGCCTGATTTCAATAATATTTCTCCAACCTTAGTCGAAGCTTCTAATTCATTTTTTCTTTACCCCACCACCCCAGACGAAGTGATGAACGCCATCAGAAAAGTATGTCGAAAGAACTCAAGTGGTACTTACGAAATCCCCGGTATTATCGTCATAGCCGTCGCTGATTCGATAGCGGAACCGCTAAGTCTGATAATTAACAGAAGTTTCGAGGAAGGCGTTTTCCCTGCTAAAATTACACAGTCAAAAATTATACCCATATTCAAAAACAAAGGTGACCCAAAAAATCTAAATAATTACAGACCTTTCTCGCTACCAAACCAATTGAGTAAAACATTCGAACACATATATAACAGAAGACTCACTCGATACCTTGAAAAATTTAATTTACTTGCAAACCAACAGCATGGTTTTAGAGCAAAAAGATCAACAGAAACAGCACTTAGTCAAGCCCTGGAACACATATACAGATCATTAAACAATAAGGAACTTGTGCTGGGACTATTTTTCGATCTGAGTAGAGCTTTTGACACCGTCAATCGTGAACTACTGATGAGAAGGCTGAATGATGTGGGTGTAAGGGGAATGGCGGCCGCCTGGATATCTACAATTACGCACACAAACGGTTGAGGTTAATGGTGTTCGTTCTAGAGTAGCATTCACAAATAAAGGAATACCACAGGGATCATGTTTGTCACCCACACTGTTTAACATTTTTATTAACGAATTACCGAACAAAATCAAGGAATTCGGAACTCCCGTTCTCTACGCCGACGACACAAGCGCCATAATAACCGACAAACAGGAGATAAAGGTCGTGAACAAAGCACAGCATGTAGTTGTGAAGATAGCCGATTGGTGTAAGCTGAACAGACTCTCACTTAACGCCTCTAAGCCGGTCGCTCTTTCGATTACAGCAAATAACAAAAGGCCTGATAAAAGTTTATTAATACGTATGGGCGGCAAATCTGTGAGGCAGGTAGATAACACCAAATTTTTAGGCGTAATCACGGACGAAAAATTAACTTGGGGCAACTATATTGACCGCGTCACACAAAAGTTGAGTAGCTGTGTATTTCTCATAAGGAACATCAGGGACACTGTATCGCGTTCGGTCCTCAGGTTGCTTTACTTCGGACTGGTGCAGTCGACTATGGCTTACGGTATAATGTATTGGGGAGGGGCAGGGGATGCAATTAGGGTCTTTATAAAACAGAAAAAAATCATTAGAACAATGACTAAAATAAATCAGAAAACCTCGTGTAAAACTTACTTTAGAATGCTGGACATAATGACCCTCCCTTGCCTATACATGTACGCACTGATAGTCAACATAAAAAACCTATCAGGATCAACGAGAATTAAGGACAGCCTAGAATTGCCATTCTCCAGACTATCGAAGGGCCAGAAAAATCCGAACTATATAGGCATGAAATGTTTTAACAAGATTCTGAGAATTGGAGGGTTCGTGGACATGAAAATAGATAAGTTCAAGCTCGAGCTGAACGACTTTTTTGTTCGTGAATGTTTTTATTCAGTTGACGAATTTTTAAGTTATTAATTGTTTGTTTTGTTGATGTGATACTTGTAATATGTAACTGTTATACTGTCTGATTTTTATTTTTATTGTTATTTTGACGAGCCGACAATGTAATAATAATAATATTAATAGCCTTTATTTGCCCAACAGTACAAAACCCTTTACAGGACAAATAATTTAATAATTTTAAACCTAAATCATAATTCACTAATGCACAAAATAAATAAAACTAAAATGAGTACCTATATCTAATTACCGAAGTGTTGGATGGCAACTTCCAGAACCTGTCTCATCTCAGAATTGAAAATGTCACAGTTTGCACAAATCAAGTTATAATTACCACACATAATATTGACAGGAGAACGCAACAACACATTGGTTCTAGCTCTCGCAATGTGAAAAGTTGAACTGTATCTAGTTTCAAATCTCGGAACATTAATATTTACATTCATTAACATTTCAGAACAGTCAACCTTTCCATGTAGAAGCTTATACAAATACTCAATTGAATTCAAAATTCTTCTTTTTTCCAAGCTCCGCGTATCAAATCTAGTCAACAATATATTATAGTCAACTCCCCTTTCAGGATATATTCCATCTTCCTTATACACGAGATGTTTAAGAAATTTACGCTGCATTTTTTCAATTGCAGCTTTATGAACATTATATATAGGGTACCAGACTAACGAACCGTATTCAAGCTTAGGCCGAATGTATGTAGAAAAAAGAATTTGTAAAGCAAGAATATTATTGAAGCCTTTTGTATTTCTCATAATGAAACCATAGGTTTTATTGGCTTCCGCTGTCTTAGTTAATATGTGTTCAGCAAAACTAAATTTAGAGTCAAAGATGATTCCCAAGTCAGTCACTGTCTCAGAGGATGTTATGGCTGTGTCATTTATGCTGTAGTTATATTGAATATTTTGTTTTTTCTTTGTATACATCACGATTTTACATTTTGCTGGATTAAGAGGTAAATGGTTAGTTTGACACCATTCCGATACATGATTCAAATTTGCTTGAAGCTCATTACAATTATTAATATTTTTTATTTCAAGAAAAATTTTTAAGTCGTCAGCAAACATTAACTTGCCACAGGTCAGTCTTTCCTCCAAATCATTAACAAACAATAAAAACAATAAGGGCCCAAGGTTTGAACCTTGAGGAACTCCAGAAACTGCATGGAAGGGAACTGATCTGTAACCGTTATGTGACACAATCTGTTCTCTTTCCAACAGATAAGATTTCAAAAAGATTTGCAAGTCGCCGTTGTCGAAGTTGTCCAATTTCATTAGCAATCTGCCATGATCCACCCTGTCAAACGCCTTCGCGAAGTCCGTGTAGATCACATCCATCCGACCACCACTGTCAATCACCTCTGAGATACTTTGTGATATTAAAGTTAAATTACTTATTGTGGATTTCTTTGACATGAATCCGTGCTGAATTGGTGTGATCATGTTTCGGACAGAGGGATAGATGCGACCAAACAATACAGTTTCAAAGATCTTACAAAAATTTGACAGAATTGATATAATATAATGTATTACATTATATGGCAAATAAAGAATTTGAATTTGTACGTGTGAGGTAGACGTGTTTTATTCAAATCAATTAAAAACGATTAAATCTCATACAATAGATAATAATACTCGGCATGCTGCAGGACAACCCGCATAAATTAGAACCAATCGAGACACGAACTGCCTCCAGGAAAGAGTGGCGACCCAGGCTGAGTGAGATTGACAATATTTCAGAGTGGTTTTACTGTGTCCTATATTTACGCTGCCTAAAGTTACTAAACTTATAATGTTTTCTTTGTAAAAAGAAAAACTATGCTGGAAGGATCGAGTGGCACCAAACAATAAATGTACAATAATATGAGAACACGCGATTGCAACACAGATGTAGGTACACCGTTTCCAAATAAGTAATCTGAGAACATATTTGTTGTCTTTAAATTAACGTCAAAGATAATCCATCAGGTATCTTTCTTTTGGATTGATAGATTTTAGTGCAGATCTGTTAGAATCAGCTACGGCAAAATATACGAGTATTTCCAGATTACATGGTTGCTTAATTGGAAACACTGTACATCTGTGTTGGAATCGCGTGTTCTCTTATTATTGTACATTTATTGTTTGGTGCCACTCAATCCTTCCAGCCTAGTTTTCGTTTTTACAAAGAAAACATAAGTTTAGTAACTTTAGGGAAGTTTTTATACAACAAACGAACTTTCGAATACTCTTAACATAAATTATGTGTGTTTAAAGTTTTTAAAAAATGCAAAGATGGAAAGGTAAAGTCGCGATAATTACCGGTGCAAGTTCTGGAATTGGTGCTGGCATTTCAAAATCTCTTGTTCAACATGGAATTACGGTATGTTCATTTAAATGATTAATTATCGTGATTCTATTATTAGCAATATATAGTTTGTATTGCTCAGGTTGTTGGTTTAGCCAGACGTATCGATAAAATTGAGGAACTATCAAAGTCGTTAACAGAGTCGGCTGGAAAACTTTATGCGGTTAGATGTGATGTTACCAAGGAGGAAGATATTGTAAAATCGTTTAAATGGATCACGCAACATGTTGGGCTAGTGCATATTTTAATCAACAATGCTGGTTTGACTAGGCCTACAACGTTAACAGGTACCTAAATGTTGAGAATTTAATATAGTCGATGTGAATTGTCGAACTGTGGTTGGCGATTTACAAACTTTACACTTTTTAACATAATTTAATAATTTTAAGTTATTAGAAGTACCTAACATTATGGTTATTATTAAACATATTGTATTTAATTTGTCATAACCTAAACGTGCTATAAACTTATAGTGTTAAGTTGTGGCTATTCAAAGTTCTCGGGAACTACAACAGTTATGTAGCTGAAACTTTGGGGTTCGGTTATATCGGAAAGGTTTCAAATTCAGCTATAAAAGCTGCTAAAAACATATATGGGGAACTTACGGGATTTAATAATGTACACTTGATTAAGAATTCAGTTGAGTTGTGTTCTAAGATTAAAAATGTTGGCGTGCCTTCTTCTTCTTTGCTGTTCTCACTTGATGTAACTAATTTATTCCCGAGTATTCCACCGGAGGAATGCATCTCTTTAGTTAGACATGAGCTTCTTCATAACAATGTACCAACTCATATTGCACTCGATTTGTGTTTGTTGCTTGGTTTGGTTTTGGAACAGAATTTCTTTCAATTTAATGATAAGTTTTATAGACAAGAAACGGGTTTGGCTATGGGTTCGAACCTTTATTTATTACCTTTTTTTATTATTAGGAATTGTCGGCAATTCAACGATGTTTTCACGGTTAAGCTTTTGTTTTAGGCTTTTGTTAGATCTAAACTGGAATTTGCCCTATTCTCTACCAGCATTTATTTTGGTTTTTTGGACATTCAGAGGTTTATATCTTAATTCTGCCCGGATTTGGAATAATTTCTCATATAATTAGACAGGAGAGAGGTAAAAAAATTGGCCTACTAGGATTTGTGGTATGAGCTCACCATATATTCACACTCGAGCATACTTTACATCGGCTACTATAATTATTGCAGTTCCCACTGGAATTAACATCTTTAGGTGATTATCGACCTTTCATGGGTCTCAAATTAAAACCATCCCAGTTACCCTATGAGCTTTAGGATTTGTTTTCCTATTTACAATTGGGGGGCTCACTGGAGTAGTACTCGCTAACTCATCAATTGGTATTATCCTTCATGATACCTACTATGTAGTGGCTCACTTTCACTACGTTCTATCAATAGGAGCTGTATTTGCTATTCTAGGAGGATTTATTCAATGATTCCCACTATTCACAGGAATAGCTTTAAACAACAACCTAGTAAAAATCCAGTTTTTTACTACCTATTCATTGGGGTAAATTTAACCTTTTTTCGCCAGCATTTCCTGGGACTAAGAGGAATACCACGAAGATATTCAGACTATCCCGATGCTTTCACTATATGAAACATCATTTCATATGGAACCCAATACATAGTACTCATATTAGATCCTTAGAGTCTGTTCAGCGCCGTTTCCTTAAATACCTAGCCTATAAAGCCGACAATGTTTATCCTCCACGGGGAGTAGATCATGCGTCTTTGCTCTTGCGTTTTAATGAACCTTCTCTCTTGACCAGAAGAAACATTCACGCAGTCAAGTTTTTATACAAATTATTGCACTGCGCCGTTGATTGCCCATATCTATTGGGATGTATTACATACCATGTTCCGCGATTGGGTGCTCGACATTTCGTGCCGTTCTCTGTGGGCCCAGGCAGGACTAATATTTTGTTACAAAGTCCTGTTTACTATATGTGTCATATTTTCAATCGGTATTGTCGTGATTTTGACGCATTCATGACTCAACTTTGTCCGCGATTAGTAATAGTTTACTTAATGGATAGTGATTATTTTCTTTTAATATTGAACTGTTATTGATCGCAGTTATTTTTGTAGTATTTATGGTCGATTGCACCAACTATTTTGAGGAAGCCTTAAGGAATAAGGGAACCTTAAATGCAAATTTATGTTGCACCACCATTTAAGAGGACTTTAAATTTTCTTTAAGGTTTCCTTTATTAAGTCGTGGATTTTTACGACTTAAACTATCCTTAACAAGATTGTAAGGTTATGTATCGTTTTTTTTTAATTATTCTATAAAGCGATTTTATTTTCCTGTGTGAAACTTATTAGTCGGATTTAAAAAATTGACTTTTTTGAAGACGACCTCGAAGTTTTCGATTTCATTGTACATGGATTTCCACGAAGAGTATATAATAGGCAAAATTACTACCAGGAAATGGATCAGTTGAGTTTTTTTAAACGATTTAGGCTAGAATATCCAGACAATAGGTAGGTACCTAAATATCTATTTTCCGTTTGCCAAGTGTCATTTAGCATTTTTCGTAGTTGGTTTCTCTTTGCCAAGCAATATTTTTTTCTGATGTTGATACTGCATCCGTTTTTTTGTTTTCAACAATATGTTTATATTTACTGACTAAACTTAGCTGTATTTGACTCTCGCGGGGGGTAAAATGAGAGCCCCTTTTTTTCCTTTGTTAATAGTTAGACTGTCGTGTTTATTTGTTTGAGGAATTGAAAGTATAGGTACATGGAGAGACAGTGTTAATTCTTGATTATTTTTGATATTCCGAAATACTTAATCAATTTTTTTTATTGTTTTGTTTTGTAACGTAGTTATTTGGTTGTTTTTTTTTTGTTGGTTTTTTCCTCTTGATTTGATATGTTTTTTTTTTCAATTAATTCGAAATTGTATTTTTGATTTTCCTGTAAGTGGGTTTGGGAATAATAATAATAATAATAACGTTTATTTTGCCAAAATAAAACAATTATAAACAATATTACAGTAAAGCCCTCAAAACGGTTAAAACAAAATTTACTAGGTACAATAACAATGTTAAATTAATCAGCAAAATAAACATGTCTAACTCACAAAATCTTTATAAAGATTGTCCGTGAGCTTAACATATCTACCAGGCCGCAGTACCAGCACATCTGGCTTCTAATACAGCTTAATAAAAAACACAACAACAAAAAAAATCACCACATACTACACAAAGAAAAAGGCTAAGACTGAAATGACTTGAGTATATAAAGAAAAAAAAAAGAAAAAAAATCCCAATATGATTCACAGAATCAAAGAAAACCGATAAGAGTCTGAAACTCTTCTCGAGTCTTGCCACGCATGTATTCTTTTACAGATGCCTTAAAACTCTTCAAAGCGGGCTTGGATCTAACCTTCGGAGGTAAGAGATTGTAAAACCGTGGGGCCAAATACATATAGTGTCTCTGACCTATTGATTTAGACGAGAAAGGAGTTCTGTATGAATCCTGTCTAGTGTTTTCTATTTATTCCTTTAAATTACCATCTTAACAATTTGCCTAGTCTTGAACCGGGTTTGAAAATACCATTTCTGGCTTAATAATTGAATTAATACTCAAAACTCAATATTTTGTATTATAGAGGGAGCTACTGAAGAATGGCGGAGGGTCATAGATGTAAACGTCATCGCTGTGTGTATCTGCACAAGAGAAGCAACAAGAATCATGATTGACAATGGCATTCAAGGACATGTTATCCATATGAACAGTATCGCTGGTAAGGAAATTAATCTGATTTTCTGTTGACCATAAAAAGTGTAGGCCTTTATTTCTAAAATATAAAATAGCCACAGTATATATGGACAATGGGTTTAGTCCAGAGTAGTTTCAGAAAAACTGGTCATGTAGCAACTGTAAATTTAAAGGAACTTAGAATTGTCATTTTTTATTGAACTATTTCAGCGTTCAAAAACTCTCATTTCAACTTTCAATGATCAACACTTTTGAGTATTAGGCATTCTGATAATAAACACCGCCTTAGGCCAGGTCCTGCGGTTTGCATTAAATCTAAATATCAAAAGTTAAACTTCAATTTTCTGTTTTGTTTTAAATGAAAGATCAAATTTTGTAATGATAAATTAAAATGTATTCAATTAATCTCCCTTTACAGTTACAAATCTATATCCATTTCATATCATTGCAAATTCTCACGATTTCCCAAAATTTCTCCTTGATTTCTAGTGAATTTGTGCTGAAAATCTCAGTAAACTTCTCGGGATCTGGTAGCTCCATATTTATCGCAGACGCAGATCCTGCATCCCTTTTCAAAATACAGGTGAAAAAAAACGCATGTCCCAACTGTCCCTCTTGTAACTCTCTTTTCAACTCCCCCAAATAATTGTCGTATGTGAACTTTGTCGTTGCAACATTCAGTTCTTGGAGAGCCTCAATAAATTGATCATAGTAATATCGTATTAAATATTTAAAATTTGTTTTAAGAACTGAAGATTCCACACTAGTAAATAAGAAAAATAGTAAATCATTTGTTAATGATTGATAACTAGGTACTTGGAAGTCAAGGATTTTAACATCGTTAGTTTCAGGGTTGATCATGAAGTTATTCACCCAGAAATCGTTGTGACAAATTGTACTCCACGTTCCTGTGGGCTTATTACCAAAGGGTGGATTTGGTTTGAGGTATTTCTCAATCCTAGATATCAAATGGTCAAATTCATGGTCTTCTTTAATGATATCGATAAAAGCTTTTTCTGGGGTTGCATCGTTCTTCTGTGCCATATCCGGAGGTGGCATAGGCATTTGTCCAAGCACCGGAAATACTTTATCTTTGAATAACTCGGGTTTGCGTAGTTTTAGAGCAATTGGGAGCACGTGGAATTTCGCTAACACTTTGATTATTGCTTTGGACGTTTCGAGGTCCAGACCTTTATGTCTATCTCCGGTTTTGTAACCTGAAAAACACATTAAATAGATTAATGAAGATTTGGTATGTAGAGAACTGAACCTTTCAAAAATTCTAGTAGGACTATAGCTGACTCATCGACCATATCAGGTTTGTTTTTCAAATTCAATCTGCCACCATAATATTTCGCGTAGCAGGACGTGTAGCCAGTTACCCCGCATTCTTTTTCGAAATTGGCGAGTAAAGGCACTATATCTCGGTACCAAACGATCTCGTTGCGAAACGTCAGTATGGACATTTCTGCCTTTCCTGGAAAACGTAAATGATGTAAATAATTTTTACAAGACAGTTTTACAGCAGATAAGTTCAATGTGACCTTTAATACGTACGTTTACCATTATCGCCATCAGCTAAACTGTTGTAGGTTGGGTGGTGCTTGGTGAGGGACTACACATATGGACACAGTCACACATATACTGTGTGTTCCATTAAAAAAAACATAAGTTTATATCATAAGATCACAAGGCAGGCAGCCAATTACATTTCTCAAAGGCCATCGATGTTGTTGGCAAAGGTAGAGTACATTGGCTGTGATTTGCAAGTAGGTAGTTCGTTTTTTTCAATTGTATCTATCAGATCGATATCAGCAGGTGAGCTCGTGATAGAAATTTGGACAGGTTGCTAGTGCTATTAGTTTTCTCTAAGGCATTTGATACGGTAAACCATAAGTTGCTTCTGGCAAAACTCAAATTGTATGGTTTCGATGACGGTGCATTGCGTATTATAAAGTCTTATCTGTCATCTAGGAAGCAACAAATTGTAGTTTTCTAGTGAGGCTAGTATTGTGTCTGGCGTGCCCCAGGGATCAATTTTGGTACCTTTATTATTTATTATATACATCATATATATCATTGGAACATTGACGACACACAAATCTACTTTAGCTTCGACAACAACGACGGTGAACGAGCAATACAGCTCATGAATTCAGATCTTAGTATCTTATCAACACTCGACTAAAGATAATTTATGCGAATAGACATTTACTTAGTGTTAGATTTAAGAAAGACAATCTGTGACTTGTCTTGTTTTGTTGTTGTTTGGATATGGAGACCATATTTATGGCTCTTGTCTGGATCAGAGTCCAAAATTCTTGCTCTCGATTGATTTATGGTTAACGCAAATTTGACAGAGTCTCACATAAGTTGAAGGAGCTTTTTTCGTTGCCTATGAGGTATTATGTGGGAAGTTCACCTGGTTACTTTTGTTCATAATTCATAATATTTAAAACCAGCATTAATGGAAAGAGGAATTCATGTCGTACACTATGAGTGTTTCTTTATCACAGCCCACTATTAATAATAATAATTAATTTTATAAAAAATGATTGATTGATTGCTAAATTTAGGCAAAATATATTCATTCATTTACATGGACAGGAAACAGATCACTGTTTTCCTAAGTTTTACGTGCTCTTTCCATCTAGTGAAGACTAATTTGATTCTTCTAAGGAAATTGACAAAATCAGAAACATTGTTGTATAGCTCCATATAGCGGCTATATATAAAAAATAAATAAAAGCACCAATACTTTTTTTGATACTCCCAAAGATTATCTTTATACTGAGCCTAATTTTATGAAAATAGGACTAGCCATAAGAAAGTTAGATAACTTATTACAAAACAACATTCTCCGGCTCCGACACTATTTATTTAAGAGGATAGGGAAAAAAGGTTTTTATGAAAAAGTTTCAGAATTGTAGTTAGATCATTCGCATTAAGTTTAACATTTACATCATATAAGTATGTTTTTAAGTAAACAGTGTTTTTCAATTTAGAGTTAGATTTACGCCCGGAAACTGCAACCATTTCCCAGCAATTTCCCTTGTCCGCTTTTACTCAAATATTTTCTGTTAAATATGCTATAATCTCATAAAATGTTTTTTCAACGGATGAACCTATGTTTGGAGGCACATAAGAACTTTAATCTGTATAAAATATATTATCACTGAGGATGAGAATTCAATTCTGGAAACATGTATTGTAGATAATAATTGATTGACAAATAGAAAGTTCATTTGTGGAGTAGACGAGTTTTATTTCATTATTTGTATAGTTTCTTGTGTAGACGTTCGAGTGTGCATGATGTTAATATACGGGGTAATCCATTTACAATCCCTAAGCATCACGCATCAAAATTTCAGGGTTCTTTTTCATATATGGCCTCGCTGTTTTCAAATAAAGTGATTGATATAATTGACTTACCTTTAAACTTATTTCAGAGATAAGTGAAACTAAGAATTTACCCATAGGCTCCATGTTTTGTTAATTAATTTTGTTAATTGTGGATGGGTTCTTTTTTTTTTTTTTAAATTGTAACATTTTTTCTTTTTTTTTCTATTTTTTGTACATTTGTATATCTTTTATGTAGAGTGGCATTAACATTTTGTGTGATTGTAATTTTTTATTATTAATATGGGACGACACCCTGTCAGAGAATATTGTCTTACCCTTTTTCAATTCGCCTGGTGGTACAAATTTCGCCACAGTTTCGACGGTGTCAATATTGTCGCCACGTCTCACTTTCAAATCCACCTTCAGCACCAAACTGAGGTAGTTATCCCCAGCAGCTGTTAGTACTCGTACATCTTGATCAATAACTTCACCAACTAAATAACCATTTAACAGTTGTTTGGTATTTTCAATTTTCACCTTGGTTACGTCAAACATGGTCACGTTGTAATAATCTTAAAATTTATCAGAAATTGTGGAGTATTGGATATACGACGCTGAGATGAGGCAATTAACAACTGCTGTAACGTGTAAATTGTGGCAAGCGTTTTAGGTAGGTATTTATATAATAATAAGTAATAATCAATTTGGAATTATTTATCTCTATTGTTTTGTTTAAGAAAAATGCGCTAATTAGTTTGATAAAATCGAAGCTAATTCTATTCCATTGATTTATTTTCTTTATATTTATATATATTATATATTTTGATTATCAGCTGAATATTTCGAAATTGTGGCTAGATCTTCATTTATTGCATCTTGAACCCATCGATAATTATTTTTATTAAATTTTGTATACAATTGCGTGTCATCAGCTTATTGATGGACACAGCTATTTCTAGCAAAACTTTGTAAATCCATAGTAAAAATTACAAAAAGCAGCGGGCCCAAGAGTGATCCCTGTGGCACGCCTCTAATCAATCTTAAAGGTAACGATTTGATCTAATTAGTTCGACACTATCAACATTGAAACCATAATATTTTAACTTGGCACAAAGCAGACGATGTTCTATAGTGTCGAAAGCCTTGCTATAATCAAGAAGCGTCAGCGCACTTACCTCACCATCATACATGTTAATAAGTAGATCATCAACTACTTTTGCTAACGCAGTGGTAGTACCATACCCTTTTTGAAATCCTGATTGATTTGTGAAAATAGAGAATTTGATTTCAAATAACCAATAATTTGTTCATATATTAATTTTTCGAAAATTTTTGAAAAAACTGTTAATAAACTTATAATAATTATTATTAGTCGTAAAACAGTAAACGGTAAAATCAATGAAACTGTTGCTCATTTCCTAATTTGAGGTTTTTGAAATATTGATGTCATCCTCGCTCATCTTCTATAGCGAGTAGTGGACCAACTGATCGCCATGGTCCTCCATGAAATTGTCCAGCCTGTTCTTAAAGCTGTCAACTGTTTGTGCCATTATCACCTCTTCAGGTAATGAATTCCATACATATACAACTCTGTTTGTTATAAAATTCTTCCGAGGAAGTCTAGCACATCTCTCCTTGTCAAGTTTCTTACTATTGCCATGCAGATTAGGATTTCTAGCAGGATGAAATACATCGAGATTCACCGAGTAGTATCTTGTATGTTTGAATTAGATCGCCTCGTTGTCGTCGATCATAAAGACATGTCAAATTTAAAAGCCTCAATCGCTCCTCATATGGTATATGGCTAAGTGCATGAGGTAGCTTACTGAATCTCCGCTGAACCCTTTCCAATGCCTCTATGTCCTTAATGAAGTAGGGGGACCAAACGCTGTTGGCATATTCCAATAGTGTTCTGACATACGATTTATACAATTCCAATATTAGAGAGTTTGATCTCGATTTGAAAGCTCTCTGTATCAGATACCACAGTCTATTAGCTTTCTTCACTGTGGTGGAAATATGGGCCTCCAACTTCAAATCCGCTGTTACTATGACACCAAGATCCTTCTGCTGATTTACAGATTTAACGGCATTTCCATTGATGAAATATGGAGTCCTGGGATTATTAGCTCCGATGTGTAGTACCTGACACTTCTCCAAATTCAAGTTCATCAACCAAACCGCCGACCAGGACACTACCCCATCAATGTCGATCTGGAATTCATTATCGTCTCGCAGTGCGTTACAAAACAATTTGGTATCATCAGCAAAGAAACTCGTTTGACGTGATGGTACTTGTTAAGTCTGATATATATGCCAGAAAAAGCAATGGCCCCAGTACAGACCCCTGCGGGACACTACTCAAGACCGGCAATTTAGCGGATAATGCACCATTCGCTTTAACTTGGAAAATTCTTTTTGTAAGAAACATCTGAATCCACCCCAGTAGCGCTATTCTGTACACGTTTCCGAGAGCCGTCGGTATCGGTAATTCTCACTTACCGACAGCCATCGGCAAGTCGCTTCGTGCGGCATTCTGTATGCTCTAATACCGACCGATATCGGTAATTTGAGTCGACAAAGATCGGTATCTCACCGTGCCCTCGTTCACCTCACGGTGGACGTTACCGATATTTGTTGAGCGATTATTGGATCATTATTGATGTTTTGGTTGGAATTGCGGATTATTATTTAAGTATATTTGGACTATATAGAGTGATTTTACAGTGTAGTGTCTAGATAAGAATTATTAGATACCTATGTAGTTAAGTTTCGGTGTCAATATATTATAATATTTTTTTGATTCTTCTTAAAATGCCATTACATGTTAGGTATTTTAATTGACAGTGCTTTATTGCCTTATTGTTTAAAACACATTCTAATTTACAAACCAATGCATTTTGGACCATTTTCTTGCAGACATCTTACATTCAAACTTAAAACATCGCACAAATTACAAATGACGCACAACAAAATATTTGTTATTTGTTTACAAATATCTCACCGTTCATTGGCTGAACGTACCGATTCGATTGATGTCACTTGCAAGCCGACACTTGACGGTTGCATTTCCGACTGTCGGTAACCGTGGCATACAGAATAGCGTCGTTTTGGTTAAATCGGTCGCGCAACCGTTGGATGTCGGTAACATACCGATACCGATGATTGTCGATACAGTGTACAGAATAGCGCTACAGGAGTGCCCCCCGCACGCCGTAATGCTCCAATTGCAGCAACAAACGAGCAAATGGCACTCTGTCGAACGCTTTCTCAAAATCCAGATACAACACATCCGTAGGCTGACCAACATCATTATGGCGGTCACACACATTCCAGAAGATTCGACTCCAGCGACCTCTTGGGCATAAACCCATGTTGTTCATTGGGAATAATATTTGATTCAACCAGAAATTAAGTCATATTTCTTGTAATGACTTTCTCCATGCATTTATAAAGTGCGCAGGTCAAACTAATAGGTCGATAATTTTCTGCAGCGAACTTGTCACCCTTTTTAAATAAAGGTATCACGACAGCAGACAACCATTCCTCCGGTAGAGTGCTCATGTTGATGCATTTTTGCATTGCCAATGGTCGTAATAATGATTCAATGCATCTCTGAAGAAACAGCGGAAGAATTTCGTCCGGGCCGGGACTCGAGTCTTGCTTCAAACCCGCCACTGCCTCCTTTATATCGGCGGTTATAAAATTAATGGTTGTTAATGACTGCCTGTTTCTGATAGACTGGGGTAATACAGGTAAATTGTCCCTCGAGTCGTCGGTAAAAACACTACTGAACTGGTTAGCGAATGCATGGGCTATGTCAACTGGTCTAGTTATTGGCTCACCCGTAGTTTTTGCTTTCAGAGAGAAACTAGAAACGTTAGAATTTAGTGACCGTTTAATATAAGCATAGAATTTCTTATTGCTACTCGCCGCCATTTCACTTTCATATCGACAATGACTCCTTAATCTCCAGAAAAGCTAACTGGATGAAAACCCATATTATAATAGCCCTTTAATATATATTCTTTGATATGGGAAACCTTGTTAACTCCTCAACTACCTATGTATATATAAGAATAGTCTTACATTTTATTTATATGAAGGTATTTCGATAAAGTTGAAAGTGACCACCCTGTAACTAAATAATTAATTCTTCTAACAAAACGTAGCCATCTGTTTCTAGTCCACTTTAACTTTGTAGAGTGTTTATTGCTTTTCGAAAAACTAATACGAATAAACTATAGGATAAAAACAGACCTTTTGCTAGGTACTAGATTTTATTCTCTGAGAAAAAGAGCCCCTTTTGAATATTATTTACAACAACTTTTAGAAACATTTGGTAACAATCTATTTAAATTAATCCCCGCTTACAGTTACAAATCTAAATCCAATTCATATCATTGCAAATTCTCACGATATCCCAACATTTCTCCTTTATTTCTGGTGTACTCGTATTTGTGCTGAAAATCTCAGTAAACTTCTCGGGATCTGGTAGCTCCATATTTATTTCAGGTGCGGATCCTGTTTGGCTTTTCAAAACAAACGTGAAGATAAACACATGTGCCAACTGTCCCTCTTGTAACTCTCGTTTCAACTCCCCCAAATAACTGTCGTATGTAAAATTTGTCGTGGCAACATTCAGTTCTTTGAGAGCCTCAATAAAGTGATCATAGTAATATCGTATTAAATATTTAAAGTTTGTATTAAGAACTGAAGATGCCACACTAGTAAACAAGAACAATAGTAAATCATTTGCAAATGATCGATAACTAGTTCCTTGGAAATCAAGGATTTTAACATCGTTAGTTTCGGGGTTGATCATGAAGTTATTTACCCAGAAATCGTTGTGAGAAATTGTACTCCATGGTTCTATGGGCTTATTAATAAAGGGTGGAGTTGGATTGAGGTATTTCTCAATTCTCGGTATCAAATGGTCAAATTCATGGCATTCTTTAACAGTATCGATAAAAGCTCTTTTTGGGCCTGGATTTTTCTTCTCTCCTATAATGGGAAGCTGCATAGTTATTTGGCCAAGCACCGGAAATACTTTATCTTTGAATAACTCGGGTTTGCGTAGTTTTAGAGCAATTGGGAGCGCGTGGAATTTCGCTAACACTTTGATTATTGTTTTGGACGTTTCGAGGTCGAGACCTTTATGTCTATCTCCGGATTTGTAATCTGAAAAACACATTGAATAGATTAATGGAGATTTTGTATATAGAGAATTGAACCTTTTAAATATTCTAGCAGGACTACAGCTGACTCATCGACCATATCAGGTTTGTTTTCCAAATTCAATCTGCCACCATAATATTTCGGGTAGACGGACGTGTAACCAGTTACCCCACATTCTTTTTCGAAATCGGCCAGTAAAGGTACTATATCTCGGTACCAAACGATCTCGTTGCGAAACGTCATTATGGACGTTTCTGCCTTTCCTGGAACACATAAATATGCTTTAAATATATTTTTACAAGACTGTTTCACAGCAGATAATTTTAATGTGACCTTACTATAATACTTTCCTATGGATAACTCTTGACGTTTTCGTGGAAAATGCACATATTCATAATATTAGGCGAAATTTTTAATTGAACCTGTTAATTTAATGTAGAGCACCCTGTATTTGATGATGACGAAATTAATTATCTACTCTTATCACTATAAGGTTTTCATACAGGGTGAGTCACGTAGTAATAGGAAGAATTTTCAAAATTATATTTGTCAAGTCAGTGTGTTTGGGTGGTATCTTTCGTCAGAGATTAATGTGTACATTAATCTTTGCTTTCGTTAAACTGCCTTAACAGTCTCTCGAAGACCGCTTTTTTGGGATGATTTTGCTCCACGAGGTTTAGGTAAGACGTACTGTAATGAAACTTAGGTTTATTTCGAACGGGGAATCTAAAAATGTATTCATATTTATGGAATAAAATTCATATCTTTTTTCTTTTGATTTCTTACGAAAACTCAAAAACACTTAAATAGGTTCTAAAAAAATCAAGGCCTTGTTTTGTGATGAACATTATTTTGTACCGTTAACCCCTGAACTCCCCAGCCGCCTTTTTTTTCGGATGGAATGGACCACTATGGAACACTAGGTACTCTCAAATGTTTATACAGCTAACCACATTTTTAAATTTGAATGGAAATGTCAGATATAAAGAGGGCGCTAAACTGACTACGGAAAATCCTCTTATTTCGACTTTGCGGTAGGGTGCACGGTTCTCCGGGGATGCTTACGATCGAAAACACCCCAATCTATAAGGCCAAGAGCTGTAAGTATATCAACAATCAACATTGAGCGTCGTTTTCCAACATCGGATTGTCATTCACAAACATTGATCAAAGCCATAAGGAACAGCATTTCTGCACATGCCCTAAGTTTCGTTCATGTTTAACACAAAACATTCTAGTAAAATAAAAACCGAGAAGATCATCCGATTGCGTTTAGAACTTGACACCCTGAAAATATTGTCTTACCCTTTTTGAATTCGCCTGGTGGTACAAATTTCGCCACCGTTTCGACAGTGTCAATATTGTCACCACGTCTCACTTTAAAATCCACCTTCAGCACCAAACTGAGGTAGTTATCCCCAGGGGCTGTTAGTGCTCGTGCATTTTGGTCAATAACTTCACCAACTACATGACCATTTAGCACTTGTTTGGTATTTTCAATTTTTACCTTTGTTACGTCAAACATGGTCACGTGAAATTTGTAATAATCTTAAATGTTATCAGAAATATGAGGTAATTAAAACAACTGCTGTAACGTGAAAATTGTATAGCAAACGTTTTAAGTAGGTATAATAACTAGAAGCCCAGCACCGAATACTATTGTCTTTTTTAGCTTATTCGATAATATAAATTATTGTTCTTATTTACTTAAATTAGCTCAAAAGACATTCATCATCATATTAAATATTTATTCAGATATATACGATATTTAGTTACCTACGTAAAGATTCATAAAATATAGCCAAGTTGTAAATACAACTTAATTCATAAAGATACAAATATTTGATTAGTTTTACTTTAATTTAGATACATTTGTATTGTTTAAATGAAAGTTTTTCTTTTACAAACATGGTCGAATATCTTTGGTTGTTTCGTTAGGGTGTAAATTATATTATTTTTACCTCTGCAAAACTAAAAAACAGCTAAAATGAGCCAAATAATTGTAAGATATAAAATTAAAACACATCTTTCCCGTTTTACAATCTGTTTTAATATATTTATTTTTATTTGTGCCAAAAGAATTTATAGAAATTGAAATAACAAAAGGAATCACTCATAACATAAAATCGATATCACACAATTTTAACTAAATGCATAAAAAGGTAAACAGAGTTATATTCCCGTGAGAATAGCATCTCAGCAGTTTTGTCATTATAATGCTTATTAATATTCCTGTAAGAATTATTGTAACTCAGCTCTCACACTATTGTTATAAATATAACCAAATGTAAATTTAAGTTAGTCTTATTGTAACCATTGTCGAATTGAAATAAAATATTTTTTTTTATAAATTTTGAGTTTTCAAACTTATAATTGGCGCAGTCGGTAGGATTTGAAGAGAGAATTTCGTTGATTGGGTGAGAATTGGTAGTTTTGTCGTGAATTTCTTCCGATATTATGTTGTGTAGGTGGGATGGTGGTTGTCTTACAATGGTGTTGCCGGATGACGTATCCATCGGTTGCGGTCTATTTGAATGGACAATCGATGAGGTTGCTTGTCTTTTAATGCCACGATTAAAATAATTAAATTGAGGCCTAGGTTGATCTCGTAGAAAGACTAATTTGTATTCAAAATATCAAAAATCAAAACTTTAAGCTTCCCGAAAAGTAAATAAAAATAATATTAGCACAGGTATAGCACAGAGCACAACTGAAGGGTGTCAGGAGAAAACTGGAAATGTCCATTTTCTACCTAAAATGAGTTAGATGCATCATCAGTTTTTAAAACTTATGTATTTTCCCATGCCTTAAACATGTCATATTCTACAACGTATTTTTAAAATGGTAATGTCCAGTCAGAGCTATTTTCATTGGTTTGTGAATGTATAAGACTCAATTGTACGGAAAAAGTGAATCCAAGAGACAGACCAGCTATTCTTGGTACACCTTTGTTCGTTTTACTCATCGTTTATATATATTATGAAAAACAGGGGACCCAGTACCGACCGCTGGGGCACACCGTGCTTGGCGTCAACCCTGATGGACTCAATATTTCCCACTTTAACACACTGTTGTCTACCAGTGAGGTAGGACTTTATAAGATTCCAAGGAACACCTCTCACACCGTAAAAATGCAACTTTTCCAAAAGAATAGTATGCGAGACACAGTCGAACGCCTTGGCAAGGTCACACACCATCAACGATGCGTGCTCCCCCCGCTCAAATGCATCAACTATGCCTGCCACAATCTCCGAAACTGCTTTGACCGTGTTCCGTCCGGATCGAAAACCAAACTGAGCAGAGTCAAACAGGTCATGTTCTTCAAAATATAAAGCCCTACTAAATATGTAGCTACTTGTCATACATGGTTGTAAAGGGAATGAAATTTGGAATCTACTGACGCTTTAATATATAGGGTGTCCCATTGAAGAAAACAAAGTTAATAGCGATATCTTGAACTATTGGACTACAAAAAAATTCGTAAGCATTAAGCATCAAATTACCTCTAACTTTTGTAAAAGCATTTTTGCCGTAACTCTAATAACAATCGAAATATAAGGGGAAAAAAATGACAAAAAATAAACATCGCCCTGTATAACGAAAACTAATCAAGTTAGCCGCGCTCCGATTCGCTCTATCTATAACCCTGTACATATTTTTATATTTGTTTTAAATGAAATAGCACATTATGTAAAGATAAATTAAAATTTATTCAATTAATCTCCGCTTACAAATCTATATCCAATTCATATCAATGCAAATTCTCAAGATATCCCAAAATTTCTCCTTTATTTCTGGTGAACTTGTGCGGAACATCTCATTAAACGTCTCAGGATTTGGTAGCTCCATATTTATCGCAGCCCCGGATCCTTTTTTCCTTTTCATGATACAAGTAAAGAGAAACGCATGTCCCAACCCTCCTTCTTGTAACTCTCTTTTCAACTCCTCTAAATAACTGTCGTATGTAAACATTGTCGTGGCAACACTCAGTTCTTCAAGAGCCTCAATAAATTGATCATAGTAATATCGCATTAAATATTTAAAATTTGTCTTAAGCACTGAAGATGCCACACTAGTAAATAAGAAAAATAGTACATCACTTGCTACTGGGCGATAACTAGGAGATTGAAAATCAAGGATTTTAACATCGTTAGTTTCGGGGTTGATCATGAAGTTAGTTACCCAGAAATCGTTGTGAGAAATTGTACTCCATGGTTCTATGGGCTTGTTAATAAAGCCTGGATCTGAATCGATGTATTTCTCAATCTTCGATATCAAATGATCAAATTCCTGACCTTCTTTAACGATATCGATAAAAGCTTCTTCTGGGCCTCCATCTTTTTTTTGTCTTTTATCCGGAGGTGGCAGAGGCATTTGACCAAGCACCGGAAGTACTTTTTCTTTAAATAACTGAGGTTTGCTTAGTTTTAGAGCAATTGGGAGCGCGTGGAATTTTGCCAACACTTTGATCGTTGATTTGGACGTTTCGAGGTCGAGACCTTCATGTCTATCTCCAAGTTTGTAACCTGAAAAACACTATAAATAGTTTAATGAAGATTTTTGTATATCGAAAACTGAACCTTTCAAAAATTCTAGCAAAACTACAGCTGACTCATCGACCAGATCAGGTTTGTTTTCCAAATTCAATCTGCCACCATAATATTTCGCGTAACAGGACGTGTAACCAGTTACCCCGCATTCTTTTTCGAAATCGGCTAGTAAAGGCACCACATCTCTGTACCAAACGATCTCGTTGCGAAAGGTCATTAGAGACATGTCTGTCTTTCCTGGAACACATAAATGGTTTAAATCAATTTTCAAAAGACAGATAATTTCAATGTGAGCCAAAGTGTTGGGGCTAGTTTTCTTAAAATAAAACGAACAACCACTGGGCTTCGTTGCGAACCACTTTTCTTGGATTAGGCTTATCTTGAAACACCCATAGTCAAATTTTGTGGGATCCAACTTGGACAAACCTTTTCACAGCTTAATGTTTATGTATGACGGTGGAACTAGTGCATATAAGGTTGCTTTAATCTAACAGTATGTTACATGACGATATTGCGGGATCAGTTATTGCACATCAGCATCAATGAGCAGCACAACTGATGCTCGGTCACATTGACAAACTTCGTCAGTAAGAGAATGACGACCATGATTAAATTTGTCTTACAAAGTGATGAATAACACTATGTTGTTCATCGTAAATAGGTCATGGCATAGTGTATTCCTTAAATCATCTAGGTATCTTGCGCCGAATGGTTCTGACAACTATAATATTATGAATATCGGACAGACAATCGACTTAAAAATAAATTTGCCTCTGGATATGATAACATTCCCTTTTATATTGTCCGATATCGCATTTCTGTCTTGGCTTCTCCCTTACCGTCTATTTTCAATCTATCTTTAAAGTTGCCCGTGTATCCGGATCTTTGGAAGGTATCTAAAGTTGTACCAGTCTTTAAATCCGGTGAAAAGTCTCACGTTAATAACTATTGTGCAATTTTTCCAAATTATTTGAATAAATTTTATATGATCTGATTTATACAGGTGTAAGGCTTCAGATTTCGCCTAACCAGCATGGTTTTATGTGTGGCCGGTCCACTGTCACCAATCTGTCAGTTATTACCTACTGTATCTCTGAAACTCTTGATCACTGCGGTCAACTGGAAGTAATCTATACAGATTTCGCCAAAGCCTTTGATAGCCTAGACCAGGGGTTCCCAAACTTATTTTGTCTACTGCCCACTTTGAGAATAAATTATTTTTTAGCCCCCCCTTTTTTCACCTACTTAAAAACCACTATAACTTCAAATTAAATTAATTAATTATCGTGAGCTATATTAGCAGAGACTTTTACTATAAAAAGAGTTAATTTGAGATCTGAGCGCAGTAGGTAGTACACAACGGCGGCGTTCAGGTCTCAAGTTAACTCTTACGGGCTACACCTGCCAATGAGAATGATTATTGAAACGCAACTTTATAATATTCAGACAGAGTATCTTTTATTCAAAATAAAACAAACATAATCGATTCTTATATCGGGTCCGCCATCTAACGTTTTTTTTTTCAACTAGTGCTTATTTCGTGAAGGGTAACACTTAGCTCATGTCTGATTTGACAGATAATTAGTTTTATCCTTCCGCTGAACGAATATGGTTGTGTATACCCTTGAACAACGCTGGGAAATATTGCGACATTACTTTGAAAATCATGGTAATGTTGCAGAATGTGTGCGCAAATTGCGTACGGATTTTGGAAGAAGAGCCGTCAGCCCGGTAGGTTCGTTATCTCGTGAAAAAAGTGAAAGAAACTGGCATCCTCATCGATAAACCAAAGCGTGAAAAGCTAAAAACAGTGCGTACACCCGAGAATATTGCTGCTGTGGCAGAAAGTGTGCGTGAAGCGCCATCAACATCAATTCACCGTCGGTCTCAACAATTGAACATTTCGGAGACATCATTGAGACGAATTTTGCATAAAGACCTTGGTATGACGCCATACAAAGTCCAATTGGTTCAGGAGTTGAAGCCAACTGACCATCCAATGCGTTTTCGCTTTGCTCAGTGGTCTTGCGATCGACTTACAGAAGATGCCGATTTTGCCAAAAAAATCATCTTTTCAGATGAAGCTCATTTTGATCTTGGCGGGTATGTAAACGAGCAAAATTGTCGCATTTGGGGCACAGAAAACCCGCACGCATACATTGAAAAGCCGATGCACCCAAAACGAGTCACTGTTTGGTGCGGATTTTGGTCCGGAGGCATAATTGGGCCATTTTTCTCCGAAAATGAGCAAGGAGTGGCCGTTACAGTCAATGGCGATCGTTATCGAGCCATGTTCAACGAATTTTTGTTCACAAAAATTGAAGAGGAGGATATTGGCAACATTTGGTTTCAACAGGACGGCGAAGCTACACTCGATGTTTTGCGCCCTGTTTTTGAAGATCGCATTATCAGCCGCAGAGCTGATGTCGTTTGGCCACCTCGGAGCTGCGATTTGACACCGTTGGACTATTATTTGTGGGGTGCCGTCAAAGATAAGTGTTATGCCGACAAGCCAGAGACAATTGACGCTTAAAAGGACAATATTCGTGAAGCCATTGGTGAAATACAGCCGCACACAATCGATAATGTGCTTAAAAATTGGACATCGGTCTCTCTGACCTTTCTGTCCATGTTAAAGGTATCATCTATTCATCATCATCAATTTCCTTGCATCTGTCCGCCATCCACTTTTCTTTTGCATTCTTGCTTTTGTTCTTTATTTCCTTTTATTTGTTTTTATATTCCTCTGTGTTGTTTTTGCATTTTCATCTTTTCCATCCTTGCTTTTTTTGGTTTCGTGTAGGCTACTGCATGGTCAGCCGAGGTAGCCATTTGAATGAAGTTATTTGTCATTATTAACCGGAAGGATTGTACTTTCAAATAAAAAAAGAAATTTGAGAAAATATTCAGCAGTTTTTTTTTTATAGCATTTTCAAAAAAAAAAGTTATCTGGCAGACCCAATATAAAAACTAATGTTAAGGATGAATATGATGCTGTTTAATAAGTTTGTTGATATCAGGTTCCAATTTACCTACTCAAGAACAGCCGCAAGTTGCCACGTTCGGTAACATGCAAACGATTTCTCTTATTAGTAAGCAGCGTTGCGACAGCACTAAATCCACGTTCACACAAATACGACGATGGGAATGCTATCAAGAATCGTTGAACGATTGACCACAATCCAGGGTACAATTGCGGGATCGGTTTTTGTAGCCAAAATTCTTGATAGCCATTTTTGAACTTGATTTTTATTTGCTCGTTTGTTGTCAATTCTATAAGTTCTTCTTTCAGCTGAGGTGACATTGTTGTGTTGACATTTGAAAACGGATCCAACACCCAGTCTGGTATTTCCAAGTTCAAAATGTCCTGGTATCGTTCGGTGAAGTCTATGTCGAGGTTTTCCAAATGATGGCAGTCGTCGTTTCTGTAGGATACTGATAAATTCGACAAATTGTGAAACTCACGTCTGCCCATATTCTTTTTATGCACAAGCAGTTTGGCTGCGAAAGCAGCAACGACATTTTTTGTTTTAATTAAATTTAGTTCATCGCCTTGCAGTTGGAGATTCATGTCGTTGAACAATTTATACAGGTCTGTCATGTAAGCTATATCATTCTTTGATGTAATGAGCTTGTTGCGCAATCCTGTATATCTTTAGTTTCCAAGAACTGTATCACAGAGTCAAACAGGTTGTAAAATCGAGTCAGCCAACGAACTTCAGTATGAAGCAACAAACGGTTGAAATCTTCGTCATTAGTAACACAAAGCTGATGAATTAATCTATCATTCAAAGAGTTGTTACGGATTTTATTGACTGCTTTAATGACATATTGCAGTGATTGAAATAGTCGTTCACTTAAGTTTCTAGCAACCAAATGTTGTCTATGAATAACGCAATGTTTAGCAAGGACATCTGGAATATTATTTTTTAAGTACGTTATGAAGCCTTTCTGGCACCCTGTCATAGCCGGAGCGCCATCCGTAGCAACTGATATAATATTTTTCAAGGGAATCTCTTTCTCATCACAAAATTTTTCCAATGTATTGAATATGGTTTCGCCTTTTGTATCGGTCTCTAAATTTCTAGCAAACAATAGTTCTTCACATATTTTCTCATCTTTAATAAAAATAATAAGACAGCAACAATGCTTCATTAGTTGGTAAAGTGGACTCATCGAGCTGAATTGAGAATTGACTAGTCCTCAGATGATTGCACAATGATCCTTCAATATTTTCAGCCAGCTTTCATTTCGAAACAGAGCGACCGATTGACATGATTTTTCATTTATTTAATTAATATTAGTTGATGTTCAAAAGGTGTAGTCGAGAGTCGACCGCTCAATCGGTGTCTAAGAGTTCTTCCAGCTAGATAAAATTACAAATCGCCCCCCAAGCCTCTACACAACGCTCCCATTTTTTTCTGGGTCTCTTACCGCCCCCCTTTAGGCCTGCAGCGCCCACAAGGGGGCGTTATCGCCCACTTTGGGAACCGCTGGCCTAGACCCTAGACCATGGCATGTTACTGAGTAAACTTTTTCCAATAAATGGGAAACTGTTGGGCAATAAACGCTTTATTTATTTATTTTATTTATTTATGACATCGTGGCCTTTCGATACCCTATAGGGTATATCATCGAATTTGGGATAACCTATCAGAAAATATTGTCTTACCCTTTTTGAATTCGCCCGGTGGTACAAATTTCGCCACAGTTTCGACAGTGTCAATATTGTCGCCACGTCTCACTTTGAAATCCACCTTCAGCACCAAACTGATGTAGTTATCCCCAGGGGCTGTTAGTACTCGTGCATTTTGGTCAATAACTTCACCAACTAAATATCCATTTAGAAGTTGTTTGGTATTTTCAATTTTCACCTTTGTTATGTCAAACATGGTCACGTCGAATTTGTAATGATTTTAAATTTTATCAGAAATTGTGCAGCATACGGTGCTGATATGAGGTAATTGTTACTGAACGTGGAAATTGTTGCACGTGTTATAAGTAGGGATTTATATAACAATGATCAACAAGTTTGTCTATTGTTTCGTTTCAAAAAAAATTGCTAAATAGGTAGTTTGATAAAATCAAAAATGTTGATACATTGATTTCTATTTTTTATATTGTGAAGAGTATGATAAGATAATTCGACTTATCTACATAATTTTTGAATCTTTTATTTCAAATTGTGTCTAAACATTGTGTCCATTAGTAATAATTTTTAACGATAATATTTATATTTGTGTCAAAAAGAACGTTCATTTAAACCTGAAGAAGTTGTCAATGAGTAACGAAACGTCATTTTGTATATTTCTGACAAAAAAAAAATATTTTCTGAAGTAATCCATCTATCGAGGAGTGAATATTATGATCTGAATAAAACGACGTCTACTCCACAAAATGATCTATATATACACGTTAAAACCTTGTTTTTAAATGCCAGACATGTTTCGGACTACACGTCCATCATCAGTGGCTTAAGGAACCTTATATAATATTGTTAGAGGTGAGGGTCGTTCTTCATATAAACATTAATAGAGAGTTTTTTACATTGATTTAAACGTTCATACTGTCACAAAAATAAGCTTTTAAGAATAATGTAACGAAAAAGATATAATTAAATCAGATAAGAAGTATCAATTTAAGGGAAAAAGAAGAAGTATTAAAAACTAGTAATAATTATAATAATTAAAAATTATCTCGCTTGGTTTGTTGAGCTACTCGAGAATCGCCCACTTACATCACGCTCACGAAAGAGGATCTTATTGACTCTCCCTCGTAAACGAGTGACGGTCTGTATTTGAGCGGCGTCTCTCAGTCAATAGTTATTTGATTAATTTGAAAGGAACTATATTAAAAATAAAAAGGAAAGTCAAATATATTTTACTAACTATTATTTATTAAATCAACTATTTAAAATGTAAGAAAATCAATTCGGTGAAAAAAAGGACAAGTTTCAAAAAAATCAACAATTCTAATAATTAAAAATTGGTACTTACATTACAAATATCTTTGACGTCACAGCTGATCTTTCGTTCGCGTAAATAAAATGGTTAAAATTATAAATATTTAATATAGCTACGTTAAAATAAACTATAAATCTTAAGACACTATACCCAACGGGGGGAATTAGCGCTTCTAGGACCCGAAGTTTACTTCACCGAAGTTTGGAGAGAAGACCTGGTTTTTTCTGTTGCGTTAAAATTTATAACCTTTGATTATCTCCACTCTTTCGAATATGCAATTTTCTATTCTTAGCCTCGGTCGAACCGTTTTTTGTTGACTTTGCAATTTGTCTATTAGGTACAATACCGATGCTAAAGTCATGAACTTGTATAAACTTTGATGAACTTTTAAAAATTATTAATCACCGTAAAATAGTTAGTTCGACCGGATGCAATATTTTTATTACAATATACCGGGTGTGACAATAAACAAATGGTTGAAAATTTGTTAATCATTTTTGCTTCCGTTCTGCGTTTCTTTCTATTTCTCATTTTAAAAGGAAATTAAATTAAAATTTGTACGATTTGGTAAGAGCCCACAACAGTATGGCTGTTTTAAGATTCACAAATAAAATAAAAAAAAATAAAAAAATTTGTGAATCTTAAAACAGCCATACTGTTGTGGGCTCTTACCAAATGGTACAAATTTTAATTTAATTTCCTTTTAAAATGAGAAACAGAAAGAAAGGCAGAACGGAAGCAAAAATAATTAACAATTAACTCATAAAACCATCTGTAAATATATTCTTAAGTGGTTTATTTATGGATTAATTATTTAGAAAACTATTTCTTGAAAATCTTTATTTATTAACTATAAATCTGACGGAAACTCAACAATAATCATGTCAATAATAATAATACAATATATGGAATGTTCTAATCATAGCATATCTTCACCCCTAGTGAAGACTCTTCACGTCCATTCTACAAATTTTTGCCGACGATATGTACCCATTGCCGTTTTAACTTCGAAAGCTTTAATATGATTATTATCGATAAGTAAGTTAGTGAATCTATGTTTAGAGTTTAATATAATAGGATTTTTTCTATCAAAATATTTTTCTTCCCCCGGTGGAATTCTTCCTTTTAGACGTATTATATTTTGGCAATCCATTGTAACCGTATTGTAATTAGCGGGTGTTATATACATTCAGAAGAATACTACTGTTATAGTTCCATCCGAATGAACCCCGATATGCTATTCAATTTGTTACGGGTTCGATTTAATGTTTTACGAGCGGTTTCAAATTAAGAAGAACAAACAAAGAATATCAACTTGAATAATAACAGAATCAAATTATTAGATGAACAAACATCTAACTAAAATAAGCTTTATTAATCTGTATTGAAGTAATTCAAAATTTACTTACCATTATAGTATTGTATCACTATCGGTCACCGACTTTAATTAAAAAGAAACATTTAATTGGTTGACCTTTTTGTCACTAATTTATTGAAAACTTTATTAGAAATGAAACACATAATTTTCGGGCTAAAAACAACTAATTTAATAATTAAAACTAATTAAAGAAATTTAATAACAATAAAGAAATGAATATGTATAAATTAAAGAAAGAGAAAGAATAAAACAATTAAGCGATAATGAGAATTTAGAAGAAAATCGTAGTTATTACTTGTACTACTTAAAAATAGGAAAAAATTAATATAATTCGAATAATTATATTAATTCCTATACGAGACTTTAACATACTAGTGAAAACGGAATTTATTTCAATTACTAAAGAAATAACTTTAAACTTTATATAACAAAAACTGATTAAACAAAAAGGACTTCAATTAAACAATATCAAAACTTACGGAACTTTATACATTTCACTATTTCCGAATAAAAAGAAATGAACTTTGTCTTTAAACAAAAACTAGAAAATAATTCCTAACTGAAAATTTACTAAGTTCAAAAACAAATTAAAATATTTAATTTAACATTTATAATTAGAGAAAACACTTCTTTACTCAACCAATGCTAGGACCATTCTGAATATTTAGACCAACGGTTATTTTAAACATGTCATTCTTCGAATAAGAAAAACACGGTCTATCTCTTTCTAGTCCTATTTATCTTTACAGAGTCTTTATTACTTTTCAAGGGATATTAGACAAAAAAAAAAAGGTCTTTTCTAGATAATTCGTTATTATAGGCACTCAATATATTATTCTTATATTACTTGCAGGGGTTGTAAAACCCATATCAATAGACGACAAGATAAATCTACATTATTAGAGAATGTCCCATTGGCCATTATTGGAAGAATGTATTACATGCATAATGGGGCGCCAGCTCACTTTTCTCGAGTGTCAAGGGAATATTTGGACAGGAGATTTGGAAATACGTCGATTGGTCGAGGGGAGCCTGTGCCCTGCCCAGCTCGTAGTCCCAACCTTAATCCCCCCGATTTTTCATTTTGGGGATTTATGAAAAATGAAGTTTATGCAGTAGAAATACATAATGAAGAACAATTATGGATAAGACTTATGGAATCGGCAAATAGATTTCGTAATAACCCAGGAATATTTCAAAGATGCCGTCAATCATTAAGAAGGAGAATGGAAAAATGTATTGACGTACAAGGGCAACAATTTGAACATCTTCTAAAAACTTAATGTTTTGTTTTAATTAATCATATTTTTCATCATACCATTAAAATGTAATTGTTGAATTATTTATCATTGTTTTTGCAAAGGTTTCTTTGGCGCTTTTTGAATAATTTGCGTGCATTGTCGGCTTCTAGATGCATTTGTACTGGAACCATTGCTTCTAGCGACTTGGACAAGGTATACCTCTCTTAAGTATAAAAAATGGGATAACAAATTTTTTCAGTCGAAAATGACATACAATGTATAGCAAAAAAGTTACGACCGATTCAATAAGGATGGAACCCTGTATGTAGCGCCCTCTATCAATAATCACAAAACTAAGATCTTATTTGAATTTAGCATGATAAAAAAACCCCTGTATACCACATTTTATCCATTTCTTGCATCTCTGCCTAAAGATATTCAAAAAAACCCAAAAAAAAAATAAAAATTCAACACCCCGTAACTTTTAACCGAAGCCCTTGCGGACCCGTGTTAATGGGAACTTTTTTCTTATTTTAGTGTGCTCTATTGTGTGGCACTATGCAATGTACTTTTTTCTATGTCACCCTGTATATTGAACTGTAGAATATTTACTTAATTAAATTACTTTAAGTATCTTAATTGATTTATTTATTTATTTATTTGACGATGTACCTGTATGTATTAATTATTATTCTCATGTTTTGTTTGTTGATGTATGTCTACAAATTATTTTTAATTTTTTGACAAATATATATTTTTATATAAATCAAACGGCGTCTGCTCCACAAAACAAATATATTTTTATTTCAATTTTGAATTCATATAAAACAGTATTTTAATTTTAATTTACATAAAATCTTCACATAACCTTTTTCACAAAATGGTAAGAAACATCTAATGTTCAAATTGTTGTACACATTGTAAAGTTTACTTGTCTCTTATTTTAGAATATGTTACATTAGAAAACTGAAATTGTTCATCTTGTACTTGATTGTCACTGATGATGAGAATAATTTTCTCGAAACATGTCTGACTGACATAGGCAATGTGCCTTGATTTTTTAAATAAAAATATATTTGTTTTGTGGAGCAGACGCCGTTTGATTTATATATTAATCATCGCTCCTCTTTGAATGGATTATTTCATAAAATAATATATATTTTATTTATTATTTATTTTCAACAGCACTCAACTTAGTTGAGAGGCTGAAAATTAACGCCTTTTAGTTCTAATAATAATAATTTTGTCATGTATATCCCAGAATTCATTTATGTAATGTTTTTCTTAGAACTAATAAACGTATTATTATTATTATATCCAGTTGTGGTTTTTTATATCATTTTAAACTAAAATTAGAAAGACTATACATCGGCATCCGTATTTTATATTTATTTACCATTCTTGATTATTGTCGAATGCGTTACATCACTTAGCAGAAACAGGCTTGTCAACTAGTAAGCAAACAACGTACAATCATTAATATAAAAATTTATTTTGCCAACAGTAAAAGGTAAGAAAACTTAACTTTTTCTAACAATAAATGACAATATTTATTAAATTTAACCTAATGGTTTCTATAGCCAATTCATATCATAGCAAATCCGTACGATGTCCTTAATCCTCTCTTTTACGCCCGGAGCATTAACGTTTATCGAATCATCAATGCTATCTGGACCTGGCGACTCCATCACTAAATTGGTTCCGGCTCCTTTCTCCCGTCTGGAAATACACGTAAAGAGGAAAAAATGTCCCAGATGTCCATCTTGTAAATCATATTTCATGTCCTTTAGATAACTGTCATATGTAAATGCTTTTGTGTCCGTTTTCAGTTCTTTTAGAGCCTCAATAAATTGATCATAGTAATATCGCAATAAATATTTAAAATTTGTGTTGATAACTGAAGATTTTAGACTAGTGAAGAGGAAGAATAGTACATCAGCAACTGCTGATCTGTAAGAAGTTGTTTGGAAATCCAGAAGTTTAATATCGTTAGTTTGGGGATTTTTCATAAAATTAGTTATCCAGAAATCGTTATGGCAAATTGTACTCCACGGTTCTGGTGGTTTAGCGCCAGAGGACATTGGCATATTTAAAATGTTCACTACTTTTGATATTAAATGGTCTAATTCGTGGTCCTCCTTAAGGACTTCGAGAAATTCTAAGGATTTATTATTGGATTTAACGTTTTTTGCATCCGGAGGTGGTCCAGGCCGTTTCCCAATCCGCGGTATTACCTTATCTGTGAATAATTTTGGATTGCTGAGTTTTATAGCGATTGGGAGTGCGTGGAATTTTGCTAAAATTTTTAATAGAGCTTCAGCCGCTTCTAAGTCGACGCCTTCATGTCTATCGTAGGTTTTGTAATCTGAAAAAAAATTAGAAATATATTTTAAATAGAGAGAAAGAACTTCCACACTAGTTTTTTAACGCGGAACATAGGAACATGCATTAATAATAAAACACTCTACTAATTTTGATCTACTCTTGTTGATTTGTTTGTCACTTTTGACAACAAAACATAGAAATGTATATAACTTAATCCAAACAGAAAGTCAGTGCTGAGGAATTCATCAATGGAGTAAAAAGCCTGGTCAATTAAGTAGTTTTTTAATCTATTTTTGAACATTGCAAGGCTCAGTGTTTTCAAACTATCTGGCAAATGATTATAGCATGTGGGACCATAATAATTCACAGAATTTCTGCTTCTACCCAACCTATATATTCAGGAAGAATGTCATTTTTGTTTCTGGTATTGTGGTTGTGAACTTCATCATGTCTTATGTGCAAATTGTAATTATTTTTCACATACATAATTGAATTGTAGATAAAGAGACACGGAAGTGTAATTATTTTACATTATTTAAATTTAGGTCCGACATCCTCTCTAAACTTTTAATCTGTCATTATTCGAACCACTCGTCTTTGGATTGCGAATACTCGACTAGCATGACAAGAGTGTCCCCAAATTGACAAAGCATATGAAGCCACACTGTGAAAAAGGCCATAATATGCTGATTTCAAAACATTAAAAGAGACTTCACCCTTCAAGCTTCGCAACATGAACACAACCTTAGACAACTTGGCAATGGTAACCTCGACATGACCCGCCCAGGTTAGCTTTTGGTCCAAAGTGATACCCAAAAACTTTTCCAGACCATCAGAAACACCAACATCCGTCTCACGTAATGTAAATATTTTAGTAGCTGTTTTATTGGCATTCATACAGAGTTTGTTAGCTGCAAACCAGTCCGCAGCCCTCGACTGTGAATGAATCATACTTGAGGCCAGAACCTATCCTACTATAATTTTTTTTTTCACTTTTTACCATTTTTAAAATTATCGACCCTGGTCTATTATTTAGTTGCTTTTATAAGTTCACAATGTTAAACATTTTTTACGGAATTTGACCACATTTTCTATGGTAGGTATTAGACTCTGTGTCACAATAATCTAATTTTAAATGTTTAGTCATCGTCCTCTTGTTGAATGTTAATTTTATTTATACAACTTTTAGTTTATTGAGGTTTTATGTTTCTTAGCCTGATGATGTGCACATATTGCACGAAACGTTGCAATAGAATTTATAATTCAGAATTACTGAGTATTATTTAGTCCCAATACCCAAGAAAACTTGAGAGATTGGGATACATTGAAGAAATAGGGAAAATGTCAAAAACTAAACCACTAATAAAAAACTTTATCGCTCATCTTACAATTTCTTCTTCATCTCGTCTGTTTTCGAGATACTCTGCAAAATCGTCGAATTTCGTAGGTACCTACAGCCTGTACAATATTGTTTACCTTTCAAATATTCCAGCATAACGACTGCTGTCTCATCCACCATATCAGGTGTGTCTGTCAAATTCAATCTCCCACCATAATATTTGGGATAGAACGACGTGTAACCAGTTACTCCGCATTCTTTCTCGAAATTTTCAAATAAAGGCACCAATTCTCTGTACCAAACGATCTCGTTGCGGAAGTTGTTGACGGAAAATGCTATTTTGCCTAAAACAGAAATGATTATATTAGTAAATAATTTTTACTTTCCCACATCATGTATAATGTCAAAATCTACGCTGTAACTCGTAAATTGTATTAATCTCTAGAGCCCTGAGGATGTCTCGATGTTGAGGCGAAACGTTGGCAATTCCTAAAATTGGTTTTTAATTGATCGACCTAAAATCCACATAAACATGCGGATGGGTATATCCTTGTTTCAACATGGAAAATGTACCAAAACTATGAGAAATACGAATGTTTTTTTGAGTGTAATGAGAATGCGACAGCTGCCAGCCAATTTTGTGAATAATGATATCCAGAGCAACCACAGATATTTGGACAATAATGTTTCAAATAATACTGAAAAGAAACCAAACAAATTATGTTGCGTTTTGTAAACAGCGACAGAACAACCACACACCGGAAATTAATGGGGAATTCTCCATTTGTCTGAACGTTGTAGTGCGTGTCGTTCAAATCAAATCAAAATCTTTATTTTCCATAAACTGCAATTGCAGTGTAGAAATTGTCCTACAGTATAAGTATATATGTTACCGTGAAAGTCCGAAATCTAGTGAATGTCGAGATACGCCGGTGAATGTCTACATTCACCGAGTTACTTGGCGTTTGTCCGAAATATTGATCAAATATCATTATTTCTCACTTACACCGGCGAATATCAACATTCACCATGCACTCATGGTGAATGATGAAAAGAAACATTGTTTTATTGATTGAGAACAACAATAAAGTTCTTTTTATTATTTATTTCATGTTAAAACATCTGAAAACTTGTCCAGTAAACATAAGGACATTGTTGAACTTAATACAAACTAACAAATTGAAATGAGAAATAAAAGACATATTTTTACTTAAATGTAAACAACAAAGAAAATGTATGACGAGCTTATTATTTATTGCAACAACTCAAACTACCGTGACACTTGGAATTGCACAAAAGCCTCTTGCTCTTACAGCTACATTTAGCCGTGGAACACTTCTTTTTGCAGTTACAACGTGTATAGCCTTGCCCTCCACTTTTTGAATTAGCAGAAGCTGCTTCTCTTAGCGACATTTCTGTGGTTGAGACTTCATCCATGGAAATTAACTTTTCCTTACAAATTGTGAATTGATTACGGGTGAAAAGCTGCTTCAAGGTACCACTTTTGTGTGCTAATCTATAAAAGTCTGAGTCCTCTATACCAACAATAGTCGCTAGTACATTCCGGGGGTCTGTACGACCACGGTCGACGTCAGGAACTTTGATTCTTACGGTATCACCAATTTGGTCCAGAGGAAATTTAGATTTTGAGGTTTGCAGCATTTTTGTTGCTTGAAGTTGGAGATTCTCTCTTGCGGCTATTCTTTTTAAATGAATAAGCTCGTGTTGTTCAGTCAGCAGTTTAGAAGAAGGCAAGCTGGGTTGCAGATTAGTAAGTGCTTGAGAGGAAGACGTGCTGGGTTGGGGATAGGTCAATACTTGAGGAGAAGACGTGCCAGGTTGCGGATCAATCAGTACTTGAGATGAAGGATTCGGATTATTATTTTGATCATCAATATGGTCCTCAACCAAATTTTCTTCACAGCTATTAACGTAAGCTTCTAGCTCTTCTTCGGTTTCAATATCTGCAATTTCCCCGTGAGGAAGAGATGACGATGCTATTCCTCTTTTTGGTTTAACGCCAAACAGAGCTCATATGGACTCTGGCGTATTCCTTCATGATAAGTTGTGTTTTTGGCAAACTGGACAAACGACAACCCTTCTGACCATTTTTTTGAATCATTATCGTGCATGCACGCAGTTAACATATTCTGTATGTCCTGATTGGCCCGTTCGACTGAGCCTTGCGTTTAGCTATGACGAGGCTTTCCGTGCACTATCTTAACGTCTTTCCACATAGCGCACAATTCAGATATAACTCGGTTACTGAACTCTCTTCCATTATCCGAATGCAATATGGCCGGAGTACCAAATATTAAGAAAATTTCAAGAAGGTGATATGCCACTTCTTCCGCTCTCTTGGTCTTTAATGGTCGTAACTGGAGAAAGTTTCTTAAATGATCTTGGTATACCATTATAAATTTATAATCGCCATCGCTGTGTGACTTCAAGTCTATCAAATCGACTTGACATCTTGAGTTTAATCCGGAACTAACCATCGGTTTTACAACAATAGCTTTTTTGGGCGCACTCTGTTTCATTTGGCAAGTTTAAATACAACATTACGACTTCATAAGTAATATTTTTGTATTTAATTTGCAATTCTTTAAGCATCCGTGTTCTTCCTCCATGGCCTGCTCTTATGTGAGTTTCGGAAAGAATGTCGAACAATTCCTCATTTGTAACATAATACTGAATATTCGTTACTCTTGGTTTCAATGGCACAATTAACTTTTCTTCATCACTAACTTTTAAAATGTCAAAACCCTTCAAACGTCGATAGTCCAAAGGTGTACTGCACTTAATTTTAGCAGAACTTACTTCTGAAACAATTTTCGAGTATTTCTCTCGAGAAAAATAAAAACAATTGTCTTCTCGTTTGCTTCCAATCAGGGCTTGTAACTTTTCAAAAAACTGGTCACTACTCACTGCGGTAGCCATTAAAGGTAGCACAGATTATGAAAACGTTTATTTAAATTCAATAAAGTAGTAAGATTGCACGCACTCTATCAAACTTAGCGTAAGACTGACGACAATCGACAATCTCACACAGACCAGAGACCGCAGAAAAAGCAAGTTATAACTTGTCGTTTCCGACTTCGACCGGAGCTCATTGGTGTTTGTCGACATATACCGGTGAAGGACCGAAACGATGCTGAAATTAATAAATATTCGGTCTTTCACCATCTCATTTGGTGTTTGTCGACATTAACCGGTGAATGTGGACATTCACTAATTTCGGACGTTCACAGTAACATATACACAGTACAAATACATAAACACATCTCCGCCACAATACAAATGAATAATATACAAATGAAGGCAGTTACGATATATACAATATCCAAACATTGATACACAAAACAAACATATAAACAACAAACATCGAAAGATCTTACAAATTTCTACAATCAAAAAACTCACTTAGGCTATAAAAGGCGTGGGAAGTTAACATAGTTTTCAAGGTAAATTTAAATGTATTAATAGTAGATACTTCCTTTAATGCTCGAGGCAAATGGTTATGTAATTTAACCGGCAATACTAGTGGACTCTTGGTCACTAAAGATAATCTGTGTCGGGGAATCCGAAAGTTAAAATTCTCACGAAAAGCATATGGTGAACCACTAAATAGTGCATAATCAGAGGGATTATTCTTCAAATATATAATACTGTTAAAAATGTACAGGCAAGGCAGGGTTAGAATGTTTAAGGCAGGAAAGAGTGTGCGACAAGAGTACATTTTACGAACTAAAAGACTTTTATTGAGATCCCGTGTTGAAAATACCAATAACTCGGTTTTATCTTGATTTAAAATTAAATTATTTTGACTGCAATGACAAGCTTATGCGAATTCCTACTCAACTCACCAAAGTCGTGGCTGGAAGCTAAGGCCGCCGCATCATCGGCAAACAGGACAATAAAATATCCAGCAAAATAGGGGAAAATGTCCTGAATAAAACCTATAAAAAGCAAGGGACCCAACAAACTGCCCTGAGGCACTCCAGTGCTAGTAAACCTGGAGTCAGATTTATATAATCTTGATCCCTCCCTAAGGGCTGTCACTTGTTCTCGAGCTGTTAAAAAAGACCGAAGCCAATCGAGAGGTATCCCACGAACCCCAACGGTATAATATTTTTCCAAAAGCAAATTTATGTCAACAACATCGAAGGCCCGTTGAAGATCGTAAAATAAACGTGCTGTCTCTCTCTTACATTCCATATTCAAAAGAATTTCCTTATACAAAGTCATGACTGCATGCTGCGTGGAAAGACCCTTCCGAAATCCAAATTGCAAAGAATTAAAAAAATTAATTTTTTCCAAAAATGAAAGCAATCTGATATAGAATGCTCGTTCAAATATCTTTGAGAAAACAGACAATAATGCTATTCCACGGTAGTTTTTTATCTCGTGGATATCATTTCTCTTATGAAGAGGAATAATCACCGATCTCTTAAGAGATTCAGGAAAGCAGCCTGAGCTAAATGACAGATTTATCAGGTAAGTTACTGGTTCAAGAATATATTCTACAACGTTCTTCAGCACCGAACACATCATCCTCAGAACACGGAAACAGACACATACTATACTGCGAAAAACCCGAACCCGAACCAATGCTCCTATTGACATTCTTTTGAGTCAAAGTAGAAATTTCCTTTCTAGACTGTCCCAGCCACTGATGATGTGTCAGACATATGCCTGGCTAAGCCAAATACTGTTATTGTGTGGAGTTTTGACTAGCATTTCGTCAATATTTATTGTTCGAACCATGAGGATGGTAAAGTTCCGAAACGTCGGCATAGAATAAATTGATTTTTATTACATTTTGTCTCCTGTGAACATAATGTGCAGTAATTATAACTCAGTTTTCGCTGTACTGTGACATATTTGCTTGTGAAATTATAGAGATTCTGGGGGTTGCCGACCGGCAATTTAGTAATTGAAGTAAGGCACTGTAGCTTTATGTTTTTTCTTTTCAAATTGTTTATTTCATTTGTATGGATTTATTATTTATACATACAGGGTGTCCTACGGTGCCAACCCATTAGATTATTTCAGAAACAACTTCGATTTGAATTTTGAAAATTTCAGTGTCTGTATTGTCAAATAATATGCTCTACTCAAATAATATAATAGCAACGGCATAGCACTTCCGGTTATACCGGAAGTTGATGGCAACTTTGTTATTTTAAATGGAACACCCTATATATTATTACATTTTTGGATTATAAATAAGATTTCAGACATATTTCATGTATCATATCCTATACCTAACGTCAGTCGTTTTTGACTTATATCAAGATTTATGTCAAAATTGACAGTTTAGGGCTCCATCAGAATTCCGTTTTTTCCTTGTAAATCAGTATTTAATAATTATTTTGCAGGTATTTTCTTATCAGGTGGGATCTTCTTTTTCGAATTGACAAGATATTTTCTGATTAGTTTATACAGGGTAGTCAAAAAATTATATTGAAAACGGTTCAAGGAAAACAGTTGAAAGTCAATTTTTTCAAATGGAATGGGTATATTATTATTATTTTATCTTCCTTAGCATTAAAAAATAATGCAATTTTGTAATAAGGTTATCATTTTCTAAAATGCATAGTTTTCGAAATATCGTCATTTTAAATTTTTCTGCAGCGCCTACCGTTGTCTCTCTGGAAGCTAGCTAATTAATTTAACAATTTAACAGACTAAACGTCAAATTAATAAAAATAAAAAATACTTATTGATATTATAAATTTATTATTAATTCATGGAGAATAAAATAAAGTGATTAATATCACCTGTAGAGTATTTAACGAGAGAAATCCCCATTTGCTAACGATGACTAGAGAAATTAGGAAGAATTTTGAGAAATCATTTAGAGCAGGTTGTGAGGTATACAAATCAAGTATTACAACGAACTAAGGCTAAAATTTAAAATAATACAGCAGAAATGAACAGAAGATTAAACTAAATAAATTTTCAACTAAAAAAAGTTAATCAACGAACGATAACAAAACTAACTTAATAGTTCGATATGACGCCCATTTAGTCTTAAACTCAACCATTTCATTAAGCTGTTGTGTGATTCTATTTCCACAGTGAGGTGGTGCTCCATCTAACTGGTACCAACAACTTCTTAATTCATTTAATGGTAGATCATCCAAAAAATGCGCCACAACTTTTTGCAAAATATAAAGATAACCTTTCGTATTTAAATTATGCTCGTAAATAAAATATTCCACATGTGTGTCTTTCACCATACAAAAAACGTTCACACTAAATATATTTTGAAAATTTCGTTCACGAATAGCGTGCGGATTCTCAGAAGCCCAAAAATTACTATTTTGTCTATTAACGATTCCATCTCTCGAAAATTTCGACTCATCTGTCCAAATCACTTTTTGCAGAAACCCAGGATCTTCTTGCGTTCGTGTTAAAATGGTTTCGCAGAACCGTACACGTCGTTCGGCATCACATGCTTCCAGAGCAGAAAGATATTTGAATTTAAATGCATGTAAACCACTACTTTTTAATATTCTTTGAACAGAGGATTTTGAAATTCCTAGATATTGTTCAGAAGCACACACTGATGATACAGGATATGTATTACAATATGCCAAAACATTTACCACATTATCCTCATTTGTAGTTACAGATTTTTGTAGTACTCGATTTGCATGACACTGCCCCCACCGTATTTGATTTATCAAAATTCTTCTTAATTTTTCTCTAGTCATTGTTGGCAAATGCGGGTTTCTTTCGTTAAATACTCTACAGGTTCTATTAATTACTTTGTTACATTCTCCATGGATTCATAATACATTTACAATATCAGCATATGAATAAATATTTTCCATTTTGTAATAGTTATTGTAAAATATAATGGTCACAAATATTGATAAATAACGACTGGTTGGATAGCAACAACTAATTTCATATTTAGTTTGACAATGGCAGTCGCTGCAGAAAAATTTAAAATGACGATATTTCGAAAACTATGCATTTTAGAAAATGATAACTTATTACAAAATTGCATTATTTTTTAATGCTAAGGAAGATAAAATAATAACAATATACCCATTCCATTTGAAAAAATTGACTTTCAACTGTTTTTCTTGAACCGTTTTCAATATAATTTTTTGACCACCCTGTATAAACTAATCAGGAAATGTCTTGTCAATTCGAAAAACAAGATCCCACCTGATAAGAGAATACCTGCAAAATAATTATTAAATACTGATTTACAAACTGTCAATTTTGACTTAAATCTTGATATAAGTCAAAAACGACTGACGTTAGGTATAGGACATGATATATGTAATAATATATAGGGTGTTCCATTTAAAATAACAAAGTTGCCATCAACTTCCGGTATAACCGGAAGTGCTATGCCGTTGCTATTATATTATTTGAGTAGAGCATATTTGACAATATAGACACTGAAATTTTGAAAATCAATTCGAAGTAGTTTTTGAAATAATCTAATGGGTTGCCACCGTAGGACACCCTGTATATTAAATAATAAATACATGCAGTATGTAGTTGGATGAGAGGTAAAATCCGAATTTCTTAAAATTCAAAGTATTCCTTTAATCAAAATGAAAAAAATAAAAAGAACACAAAAACAAATTAATGTTCTACGAAAAAGAAAAACCACAAAATGGATCTTTAAAATTTAAAGTTGAAATCTATTGCCCTCGATAACATTCGACAATAAGATAATTGTAATTATTATGTGTTAAGTTTTCATCTAATATATATTTAATTAAAGATTAAAGTGTAATAGCCACTGAAGATGGAACCTGCTTGATTCCGAAACATGTCTGGCATTTGTTAATTTTGTTTTAGCGTATAAAGGATCTAATTTGTCGAGAAGATATGTTTTATTTCACATATTTATGTTTTTTCTTTTGAAATTGTTTATTTCATTTCAATTATTGCGGTTTGAGATATTGAATTATTATTTATTTGTGAATGTATATTGTTTATTCATTTAAGTTAATGTAATTGAATTATTATTTTATTTTTAAATTTAGATTGTATTTGTCTTGTAATGGGTTTTATAGTGTTGGGCTATTATTATAACCCATCAAAATCATCATCATTAAACAAAAGATACAATTGTCTTACCCTTTTTGATGTCGCCTGGGGGTACAAATTTCGCTATCGTTTCGACAGTATCAATCTTGTCACCACGTTTTACTTTCAAATCCACTTTCAGCACCAAACTGACGTAATTATCGCCAGGAGCTGTGACTGCTCGTGCATTTTGGTCAATAACTTCCCCAGGTAAATGATCTTTGACCAGTTGTTGGACATTTTCAATTTTTAACTTAGTCTCATCAAACATTGTTTCAATCTTGTAATATAAAATCTTATCAGCAATTATTGTTGAACATTTGCACGTTAGTGATAACAAACTGTGGTATTTACTTATAGTGTTGAAGTTATGAGTGACACGAGTATTTATAATATTAATAATCTTTTTGAAATTGTTATGAGTACCTACTTATGTGTAGTAGTTTGCCGTAGAAGAGTACTACTCGTAATAATAATAATTATAAGTTTGATAAAATTCCAAAGGTACACGTCACAACAGATTTTATGATTTGATTATAATTTGTTTGTTAAATATTGTGTTCTTGTATCCTCGAGAAGCAAACATGGAATTGTTCCTTTAACACTACTGTTCCTGCCATCGAAATTAATGCGTTATGACTGTTTAATAATTTATTCATTTTGTATATTATTAATTGTTATTATAATTGTTGGATATATTTTGTAACTATGACACAGCATTAATAAGTACAGCATTCCGACTCCACCTTGGTACTTTGAAATAAACTGTGACGTATGACGCCGCCATTTTGGGTTACAAGTCAGGTCCTGACTAAGAATAATTATAGTTTTCGGTTTCTAACCACAGTACTGTATTTTCATTTTTGTAAAAATATATTTAATTACATAATAATATCGATGTCAATTTCAGAAATATTTGTGGTGTGTCATAGTGATTGAAAACAGCCTTGAGTGGTGGTATCAGGTAAATGTTGACATGATTGGGTGATTTTTAGTAATAATAATAATAAACACAACAATAATACAGACTTTATTAGTAAAAAAGATATTTTTATAAAAGTTGAAGCAGTGCTTCCTAACTTAACCTGAACGTAACTTATATTTTAGCTTAAACCTATCTGAAATTAGTTTTACATCCCTGGCCAAATTAAGTAGGTAGCTTATGTTTACAAATTAATTTGTTCTATTACGTGTCAGACAGCGCTCTTAAACGAAAACCCCTGTAAACTTTTTATATTCTCCGGTAGAGCGTTGTAATATCAAAGATTGATGTTCAGTCTAGCGGTGGCGTAATGACAGTTTTATGAGGAACATTCACATCATACACCGATCCCCGGAACTATAATCTTTCATATAAGTATTCCGCCTATTTCCATCTGATGATTTTTATTAATAAAAATTAGTGAATGAAAATCCGACGTTGTTTCATTCTTAACCAGCCAATTTCCTTAATCTTATTGCTAGCGTCTTTCACCCCTACGAATTCCACATACAAGCCATGTGCCTGAATTCAGCATCAACTGAATCCTATTCTCAGCAATTTTAGTCAAACAAGGGCCATAGATATATTGTCAATAATATTTATAACCCCTAGCTGATTGCGTTATCATGCTATCTCGCCACGAGACAACTTGTGTTTATGTTTTACTTTCATTTAGTTTAAAAACATATTAGATACTGCCATTTCATAATATAAATTTTACGGTTATACAAATAGTTGTTATAAACGTAAAATTATCTAGTATTCATCTTTATTTTTACTTATTACTCACCTAACAGGATCTGTGGGGAAGCGAAAAAAATGTTTAGAGCAAGTGTACCGCTTATTGGGACAACATTTTGCAGCACACACATGTCCTCTCTGATTGTTCATTGTATTAATCATAAGATACGTTAATAAAAATAAAATGCTTTTAATTCTGACGAACATTATACCAAAAGCACAGAATTAGATTACAAACACAATATTTATTTATCTCGTACACGCCGACAATGAACTATATATTGAACACAGGAGTGAACGGTATCTATCTACGTCAATTCGATTATTGTGACGTTTTAACCCATAATGGCGGCATGCGCGACGATATGCGCAGGACGGCTCGCAAGAGGAAAGTCAGAATACTGTATTATTTATTATACTGTGACTATGAGAACGAGAATAAGAAAAATATAGATAAGTTGAGTTGAGTTGTACCAGCTATTTTTATACTAAAAGAACTGGATACGAATTATAAGTTAAATACAGTCACATTCGAATCATCCCCAACATTTTGATGTTATAATAACAATTAATAATATACAAAATGAATAAATTATTAAACAATGACAGCGTAAATACACCGGGTGTCTCACCGGGAAGATGTAATAATCGATCACTTTTAGAAAATCCAGACTCCACTGCAAATTTTCGCAGAGATGTCGTAGGATATGCCGTGAAGTACCCCCGTTTTATTTTTGACTTTACGGACCCGAAATTTTTGAAATTATCTATTATCCGTTTAACAACTTTTGGTGATGGCTTGTGTTTTTCTGGGTACCTGGCAGCAAATGTATCACACGTTTGTGACATCACTCTGTCACATTATCCATAAATAATAAACGCATTTAGATAGTATGCGAGAGTATAAAATATACGCCCGCCATGATTATTACTACTAATTAATTTGTCATAATTGTTGATTATTTTTGGCAACTACGAAAAGTGGAACTGTGCCGGTCACGTAGCTAGAAGAACTGACGGAAGATGGTCTAAAAAACTATTGGAGTGGCGCCCGAGACACGAAGCTTATCGTAGTAGAGGGCGCCCCCCCACACGATGGACCGATGACATCAAAAGAATCTGTGGTAATTGGATACAAATGGCTCAAGATAGAGAAGAGTGGCAAAATAAACGAGAGGCTTATGTTCAGCAGTGGACTACTATAGCTGAGTGATGATTGGCAACTACCATCTGATACCTTTACAATGTCAGCTAGCTCCTGCACCTTCAATTTTCGATCGTTTATAACCAATTTGTAAATTTTTTGACGTTTTCTGGAATATCAGCCTCACTTGGGCGTCCACTGTGCTCTGCTGTGCTGGTACGACCACGTTTAAGTTCAGCAATACACTTCCCTACCATTTGTCTCGATGGAGCAGAGTTCGGTATCTCATCTCTCTGTAAAGGCTCCACAAAGGATATAGACGAAATGGGTATACTGTCTCTTATATTTACGTTGGTTATGAGGAAATAGTGGGATATTGGGCGAAGTAGTCACAACGTTCAATTAAAAGATCGCAACGTTTCGTGATTTTATTAGCACTCTTTGATGAGACAGCTTGAAAAAATGATAATATAATCACCAAACGTTGATTGTTGTTAATTGAAAGTTTCCACATAAAGCTTTAACACATTTTTGTAGTTTCTTTCGTTGTACAGTAAAGTGCATTTAGAGGTTTTACCGATATTGTTGCCTCTAAAAGGACACAATATGCTGATACGTTTAGGCTAAACTTTTATCTGATTTGAAGTCCCCATCTCTAATTTTCAAAGTTATTTGGTGATGTTGAATGGTATTGAAATAAATACTTATTTCAGGTCATTATGTGCCTCTCAGTCCTGAACCCAGCCTCAATGTATACCCGGCATCAAAACATGCTGTGACGGCACTGGCAACCACGCTCACTCAGGAACTCAAGTTTTTAGGACAGAAAATTAAAGTAACAGTAAGTACATAAATAATTGAAGACAGGAACAATTACGGTAATCAAATGAATAAAATAATCGATGAGTAGAACCTTTGGTGTAGAACACTAAACTGACACTCGTTTTACCACTTCACCAAAATACTTCTTTTAAATCTCGACGCGCGTTTCGCTAACAATGTTAGCATCCTCAGGAGAGAATTAAAACTGAACTTTTAATTCTCTCCTGAGGATGCTAACATTGTTAGCGAAACGCGCGTCGAGATTTAAAAGAAGTGTTTTGGTGAAGTGGTAAAACGAGTGTCAGTTTAATCAAATGAATAAGTTAAAGTAGGGCGACATGCGTGTTTACGTCATTAACAATGTGATTATACTTAGTCACACACACAAATAAGTCATTAAAGAGAACCCAACACAGAGTCCTGGGACACTCCAGATGTAGCGCAAATAATGTTAGACCCGAAACCACGGTAATTCACATACAATGTGTGTCTATATAGTCTGGAAGGCAAACCATTTTGTATGTTAAATTTTTAGTTTATATTCTATTAAATCAATGAAAAATTATTAAACTATAAATGTTTAAACCCTTTGGTAAACCTCTTGCCTACGCTCAATGTAAAAAATGAACCAACTAATAGAAATATCCTGAGGTATTTTTAAAATACCTGATAAATAAGTTCATCTGCATAATTTGGAAACTTCTAAAAGGATATTTTCGCATATTGAACAACTACACTAATAACAAAAGCCGCAAACACACTAAAATGTCCGATTATTTTATTCAAATGGGTTATTTTTACTTCTCGCGTAGCGAAAAAACCAAATGTTCGAAGAGGCCAACTTCACTTTATTTCCGCACTTAATCACTGAATTTCATCATCACCAATCTCCGTTTCATAGACAAATCTTCATGTAGATCTAAAACTATTATTATTTTACATAAATCGTTCATGTTTTACAACAGAAACTTCTCACTCATCACAATAATAATATATGTATGCCTACAACCTATACCGTAAATTGTTGTGCTTCAAATTGATTGTTAAAGTTACGCTAATTCCGTTCACTTTCATCACAAAATTTAAACAAACAAATCATAGATAAGTGTTTATTAAAACAAATAAAAAATACGGTTAATAATCTTACGGTATAAACCTGCATTATAATATGATAAATATTTTGGGAATTTGTTTTTGCAAAGCAGCAATTTTATTATTAATGAAACCTTAAATATTTACTGTTAATAGCAAAAAATAACTACTAACAACAAACTTGTGAATAAGTTATATTGACTTACAAAAAATATTTGACAGTTCACAATTTCCTGAAGACTAAAACATTAGTCGAATTCACGCCAATTAGCTAATGACAATGTTGAGTTTCACGTTCCTTTTACAAAGAAAAATTCAAGTAAGATGAGCCGTAGGTGATCATGTCACATCATTAGTTTGCGCAGAATCCCGACTGTTTCTGACGGTTTCGGACTCTTGTGAAACCGCAAAGAAAATATGTCACAGCTAACATCCACATGTTAGCTGTGATGTCATGATGGTCTTTTGCGTGACGTCATCATAGTGAAACCGCCAATAACCGGGGTCGCGTGAATGCAAAAAGTTAATAATAAAATTGCTGCTTTGCAAAAACAAATTCCCAAAATATTTATCAGATTATAATGCAGGTTTATACCATAAGATTATTAACCGTATTTTTAATTTGTTTCAATAAACACCTATCTATGATTTGTTTGTTTAAATTTTGTGATGAAAGTGATCGGCCGAATTAGCCTAACTTTAAGAATCAATTTGAAGCACAACAATTTACGGTATAGGTTGTAGGCCTACATATTATTATTGTCATGAGTGAGAAGTTCCTTTTGTAAAACATGAACGATTTATGTAAAATAATAAGAATTTTATATCTACATGAAGACTATTGTCTATGAAACGGAGATTGGTGATGAACCGCAGTTACGTCTACAAATTGAGGGGCAGTGATTAAGCGCGTAAATAAAGTGAAGTTAACAGTGGCTTCTTTGAACATTTGCTGTTGTAGTGTTTTGAAGTGCTAGTGTTATTTGCATTTGTGTGTTTTTTGTTATTTTTTGGGGTTTTTCTGACGGAGGGGATCCACCTTGTCGTGGTCGTCGCGCTGAGTACCTGAGTACATTAAACAAGAAGAGTGAACGAGGAAAACTAAGCGGTCCCCAGGAAGTTCAAAAATTAGACGAAAGACGAAAATATCCACTAAATTAGATAGGGTATATTTTTTATGGTACCTACCTATATAAAACGTTTAGGTTTAATGTCTAGTTCCAAAAACCACAACGTAACACACACACTATAAGCTATAACCACGAGATTGTTGATGAAACTAAACGCGCTACTATTGCAAAAGGGGATTACATTCGTTTAGTATAATGCAAAAAAATAGGTATTTCGAATATCAAATCAAATGGAGTTAGTGATCGTCTGACCGTCAGAACCAATAGGATTCCTCCCCGCGATTTAACAAACCACATTTTTATTAGTAAAAATAACGTGTTAAAAATACGTTTTTTACACTATCAAAAATGACCAATGTAGGTAGGTTTTTTCTAACACGTTTTTCTCACTGTTAATAAATCGGCGTTTTTTAAATGGTGGGAAACCATCGTATTGGTTCTGACAGTGACAGTCACCTATACGCTGTCGAATTTGGAAAGTTGAGTACACTAGTAAAAGGTTTGTTCCTACACGTTTTATTAGTTGCGAGAAACGTTAAAAACCTGTATTCATAAACGTCAAACATGCGATCCGCCTAGTACGTTATTTTAACATAAAGATAATGACTGTTATATTTTCGTTAGGAAAATACGACAATAAGACGTTTTTTATTTCTATTGCTTAAGATTAATTTATTATGCGTTAGTTTTAACGTATAAAAAACGTTAATTTACTATTAAAACGTGTGAATAGCTGAATATGGTTAGACAGTATGTTAGAAAGTATGTTAAAAAAACGTATTGTAATATAATAAATTTAACATTCAAAATAACGTCATATTAACCTAAAAGTTTTCGTAAGTTAGATTTTGGCCAGAAATGTTCGTATTAACAACGTTGAATTAAAACGGTCTTATTTTGTATCAAAATAAAACGGTTACTTTTTAAACGTACACGTTTAATCAACCAATGACACGTTGATTTTACGTATGTGGGTTTACTGGCAATAGGGTGCGTCTATGGACGGCTACGGTCGATATTGACACTACAAAGGGATATCGAGTTGTGGTTTTTTGATATCATTTTAAAATTAAATTAGAAAGAGTATACCTTGCTGTGCTTACGTCACAGTGTTGCCAAACTTAATCCCCGATCCTATTCTTCCGGTGTTGTCGATATGCAGCATTAGTGGTCTGACTATATGAGTTTTACCACCGTAGATATAAAAATAAGTTGTCTCACAGGCTGTCGGCCGTTTCATCTTACGGTTACAAAGCGCTTGCCGACGAACGTGGTGGGAGTGACATGTATCGCAAAATGTTTACGTTACACGGCGATGATATACTACAGGGTCTACAAAAAAAATGCTTGAACATTTTAATTTAAGCTGTAATTTTATTTTACGTTAATAAAATACTTACTTTTTTTATTAATTATTATTATTAATTAATTAAAATTATGTATTAATCAAATATTTTTAAACAGTACTACTAATATTAAAAAAGAGTAACGGGAATATTTAAAATATTAATTAACGATTTCACATTTAAAATCATAGTTTAAAAAGAACAGCATTCATACAGAATAAACACAATATTAAAAGCAGTACTAGGCTTTATTTTTAACTACCTTAAAAGCAATTAATAGTACCAGACTAGAATAAATATACAGTAATGCCTATATTATAATAATAATTATACAGCGTGTCCGAATAAGCTGTCCTTTGTCGATTGTGGATTTATGATGCTAAATAATTTACATTATGTAATAAACAGTCTTTTGAGCAAAACCAATACTTAGCTCATATGATAGTTAGTCCTTGTACTGAAATGGCAACAATTTTAGACAGCACGTAACGTTAGGGAAAGAATAAGTGCAAACAAAATACATACTTTAACATTTCCCTAATGTTGTAATCCCGCATAGAGCAAGCGAGAGCCAATTTTATTAAAATGCGGAAACTTAACTGAGAGAACATTCAATTTAAACATCAGATATAACTTCTTTAGATGTTATGTGTATTCCACGTTACTGTATGAAGTCGAGGCCTGGCCGCTAAAAGTCAGAAGTATTAACAAGCTGGAAGCATTTGAGATGTGGGTGTATCGCAGAATGCTGCGTATTCCATGGATCGATCATATCACCAATCAAGAGGTCTTACATCGGATGAACAATTCTCGAGACCATAAAAAAGAGAAAGACTGCTTACCTTGGCCATGTCATAAGACAGGACAAGTTCAGATTCCTGCAACTGATTATGGAGGGCAAGATTGAGGGAAAACGTGGTCTTGGACGTAGACAGTGCCCTTGGCTGAAAAACATAATGGATTGGACAGGCTTAGACTCAAACTCCCTGCTGAGAAGAGCCCCAGACAGAGATGAATTTGCCAAGATTGTTGCTGATCTTTATTGAATGCAGAAGGCACTTCAAGCAGAACAATGTTGTAATGTAATGTATGTAATAATTATACCCAAGTAATAAGCCGCAATTTCCAGTTCAAATAATACTTTGTTATTATTGTCCAAAGATAAACTTATAATTATATAAAAAAATCGAAATCTTAATAATTATTTAATATACAACAAAATATCCAAACGGTATATCATCAAAGTGTGTATAACAAAGGACAGGCGGTATATATGATCTAGACTAGACTTACTGAGAGCGGCGGAGATGCAATAAGGGAGGTAAATGGGCGGGGACTCACTGTGACCCTTCTAGTCGTAGTATACTTTCGATGGTTTTACCCTCTAAATATTTCTTCATCTAATAATAGAAAATAGTTATTAACTAGAAATCTAATGATGAACTTCCATAATGGATGTTGTATTACTTTTCATAAAATATATGTTGTTTGTAATCAAGGAAACCAAAATCACTTTAAAATATTATTTTAACTATACAAACAATTCCCTCCTCTATGGAAAGTAGATGTACATAACATTTCATATAAACATCGTGGGTTCATTAGTTCTGTTTTAGTTCTAGTAAAATGAGTATCAGTATCGATATAGAAATAATAAAATTCCTCCGTACCTATGGAAAATTCTTCGGAATATCCATATTACAACACAGCCTAAACAACAACGAATCAAGGCGTAAACGCTTTTTCAAAACGTTGTTCATTGTTTTTATTGTATCACTTAAAATCACGTTGGGCGTTTTAAGATTTCAGTTACTCTCATATGCCCCAATTAATTTGAAGTATAAAACTGTATTTTGGTTAAATACAATCAAAAACATTTCTGCTACTATTTGTTCATCGTGGCCAATAGTCTTATCAAATGTATCTGGTGAGATATACTGGGAGAAACTAATAGAATTAATAACAAATTTAGAGAAAAACTATACGTTTAAATTCAGTCAGAAGTCATATTATCACCTTAAGTGGGTAATATTTGAATCTTGGATCATCTTTGCACCAATTCTTTGCGTGTTTTGTGGATTAATTTTTAGGTTTAACGTTAGGGAAATATGTGGTTTTCTCATGTATTCGGAACACTATTGTTGTATGTCAGTGTTTTTTGTGTTAATTCACAATATTTACGGTATTATTAAATCAAAGCATATACAAGTTAATGAGTTCCTAGTTGATATTTTCAAATCCAGAACATCTGATGACATCAATAGTATAAAATCAAAATTAAAAGAGATTAACCTGATGGTTGTTGATTTGTACGAAATCGTTTTGAATGTGAATGGTTTATTTGGTTGGTTCCTATTAACATGGACAGTGGATAGAACATTTGCTATTAACCTTTGGATCAGTGCTACAATGATAGATCCATTAAGTGGTCATTTGGATATATTTGTGGTACTCCGTTTATTTTATCTGGCATGGTTCGTGGTAAGTATATGTGTTGTAATAGATAAATGGAGTTCCATTCCATTTCTAGACTTTTCATCGCTTTAATTGTTTTCTTACTGCTTCTTTATCGTCTACTTCTAATGGAAAGAGTCTCTGAAGTGGACGAATGAATTCTCCATTTGATATTTTCACTTTTGCAACTCTTACAAATTCTTTCTCTGCCAGTAACTATTTCCAGGCTATGCGTCTTTTGTCATCAGAACCAATTAATACAACATCATTCACTTTAATGTTCTCTGTCACCAAGATGTACTAAATTCGCCAAGTATTCCTTCCGAAAGCGTTGTCTAAAGAATCTCTTCGGTTTTAAACATATCTCAACCGCTTCTTCATGTTGACTCTATCGATTTGGCCTAAATCAGAAGTCCCTACTGTCGGCATTGCATGAATAAATGACATTGGAGTTATAGGTGGTATCTCTTCAGAATTCATTATTCATTAGTACAATTTAAAAACTCGTCTACAGAATAAAAACATTTCTCTATAAAAAAGGTTCTCAGCTCCAGTTTCAATTTTTTGATAGAAATGTTTTGAAACTTTTGTATTTTTAAAATTTTATTGAAACATTTAACACCTATGTAGTTAGGGTTCTTTTGGCCAGTAGTTGATCTGGAGAATGGTAATACCAAGTTATTTTTATTTCTAGTATTGTGACTATGTATATCTTCTGATTTAGGCAATATTTCATTTTGTTTTTTTATATGTATTATAAGTGAGTACATGTATAGTGAAGAAAATGTCATTAACTTCAATTTTTTGAAATGGTCCTTACAGGAAGTAGTTTGAGAGATTCCCTGCATCGCTCTGATGATTCTTTTTTGAGTTCTGAACACCCTCGCAGTCCCACTCGCTCCCCCCCAAAATATAACACCATACATTAAAGTAGACTGTATCAGACCAAAATATATCAATTTAAGAATATCATTCGATACAGTATTTTTGATGTTGTTTATTAGGAATATGTAGCTGGACAATTTCTTTACTACAGCGTCTATATGCGTGCTCCAGGTCAATTTATTGTCTGTATATATTCCCAAGAATTTGGTGCTACTGACCTGCTCAATATATTTATCTTTGGCTCTTATTCAATAACTTCGGTCCGTTTTCCTATTTGATATGGAAATTGGGAGAAAGTCAGTTTTTGATGCATTGAGTGCCAGTCCATTGTGTTCGCACCATCTGTGCATCGCGCCAGCTAGGGCATTAACAGATCGTACCAACCCACTCTCATCCCCGGCTGAAACAAGGACACTTGTGTCATCCCCATAAAGAACGGCCAGGCCAAAAACCCCCAAAACGTCCGGCAGGGTATTAATAAATATATTAAATAAAGTTGGCGATAAACATGAGCCCTGTGGTATCCCATTGCTCACAATTCCCACCCCTGAACGAACGCCCGCAATCTCTACTTGCTGGGTACGATGCATGAGATAACTTCCTATCCATTTAGACGTTGTTCCACGCACTCCAACATCCTCCAATTTTGAGAGCAGAAGTTTGTGACCTATTGTATCAAAAGCCTTGCTCAGATCAAAGAAAATACCAGCCACCATTTGCCTGTTATTAAAGGCATGAAACAAGTGACCAAAAGCCTGACCCAGAGCTGTCTCTGTTGACCGATTGCTCCTAAATCCATTTTGGCTGTGAGCAAGCAGTTTATGTTTTTCCAGATAATCATTAAGTCTATTGTTAAATAAAGATTCAAAGATTTTACTGAACTGATTTTGTAATGCCAAAGGTCTGTAATTATTTATATCCCTAGGATCTCCTTTATTTTTATATATGGGAATAATTTTTTATTAATTTATTAATTAATAGAGTCATTAGTTCTTCATATGGCACGCTCTTTTTTCCCAAATGTCTTCTTAAAAGTTCTTTAACCATTCTTACTATTTGAAGAATACAGATGTATGATATTTTTTCTCATAGCTTATATTATGCATCTCATATAACTTTCAATAGGCACATAATAAATCTTTAAATTCGTACTTTTCTCTCCTTTTTTCGACGAACCTATTTATCATCTCATTTATAAGACCTGAAGCAGATTTAAGTGTCTTAAGTACCTCTCTTTCTACAGACAATAATGATAAGTCCGACAGCCGTTCTTGTTCAATAGAAGTTCTAAGATAATTCTTGAACAATTCTAATTTCTTTTTCTGTTTAATTTTTCTTTTATAGGAACCACTGGGATAAATCCTTTTTTTATCGCCCATATTGTTGAAATTTCAAATTCACTGCGATATTTATCGCTGTTTTTCTGTTACAATTATTGGTCCTTCGAGCCGGATAGGATCAATAAAGTCCAGTTACAGTCAAGTCGAGAATTACCATGAACGATGTCTTAGAAGAATTCGTGGAATTAAATGACAGGACCGACGAACAAACGTTCTGGGATGAATGTACACCAGGAGTTTTACAAATTTTTTTTTACCATACTGTAGCTGTTGAGTTAGCTTGGCGAGGTGGTGAACCAGCTGATTGCCTTATAGATTATTTCACGATTGAGAAAAATAATGATGGAACGCCAACCAACAGAATTGAATACAATCCAATATTCAGTAAAACATGCCAAGGAGGATCGAAAACTTGTACAAATAGTAGTAATTGTAGTTTGGACACTTAGTGTAAAAAGATATCCAATCATCGAACAGATCAACTGCAGTTAGCCAACACGCTTTCGGCATTCATCTTAGAGTTCACAACAGAAATCGCTGAGTTGGAATAATTCATACTCGTCAGCGAGTGAATGCTGATGATGACTGTGTGTTAATATAAAGACAATGGACATACCTCCCTAATAAATCAATAATTTGATAGTTAATATGATGATAATTGAAAGTTATCGGTGTTTAGTTTGTTTAATATATTAATGCACTGTGGTTCTTCTTTCAGTTAATGTTTCTCATAATCGTCTATTACGCAGACAGCATCAACAGAACACATCAAGTTTTCGTAGAAAAATGCATTTTTCTGCAGATAGGTCTCCATCCAGAAATAAAAGATGAAATGTTGAAAATGGCAAAAACTGCGAAACGGAAACCCATTTATATATCTGCAGCAGATTTCTTCAATATTACTAGGAGAACTTTGTGTCCTATGATTTCTGTAATAGTTACATTATTAACTATTATTATTATACAATTTAATATGCTAGAGAAATAATTTGTAAACATAATGTATCACATACGTATTTTTTAATTAATTGGTTTGTTTGGAGTGCACCAGTTTCTTAGTACACACTTATACTTACATATTATTATGAACCACATATGTAGATAAATGTTTGTGCTATATTCTCATTTATATCAAACAATAAATATCTGATAAACGTTCAACGACTCATTTTTTAAACCTAACAAGCGGCCAATAGACTCAGTTGCAGTCGTCGAGGCAATGGTTCAACCTTAAAAAGAAATTGCGATCGTATCGAATATATCGATACAGTTTTTGCAACTCTATTAGTGACAGAAAGTTGACATTTTGAGCATCCACGTCAAATTAAATGTATCCGTTAGGTCTTTAGTTTTGTTTCCAATAACATTCGTCACGTCAAATGCTAATATTTTATCATTTTTTATACATTTCGCATAATTGTTCGCACACCCAATATGGATTGAATTTCTTGTTCGAGTTTTTATCTATTGTAGTCTCTGTTTTTATATTAGCTTCTTTCTATTTTTATACACATTTTTTTATTAAAATTTTGTAACCGTATTGTAATTAGCGGGTGTTATATACATTCAGAAGAATACTACTGTTATAGTTCCATCCGAATGAACCCCGATATGCTATTCAATTTGTTACGGGTTCGATTTAATGTTTTACGAGCGGTTTCAAATTAAGAAGAACAAACAAAGAATATCAACTTGAATAATAACAGAATCAAATTATTATATGAACAAACATCTAACTAAAATAAGCTTTATTAATCTGTATTGAAGTAATTCAAAATTTACTTACCATTATAGTATTGTATCACTATCGGTCACCGACTTTAATTAAAAAGAAACATTTAATTGGTTGACCTTTTTGTCACTAATTTATTGAAAACTTTATTAGAAATGAAACACATAATTTTCGGGCTAAAAACAACTAATTTAATAATTAAAACTAATTAAAGAAATTTAATAACAATAAAGAAATGAATATGTATAAATAAAAGAAAGAGAAAGAATAAAACAATTAAGCAATAATGAGAATTTAAAGGAAAATCGTAGTTATTACTTGTACTACTTAAAAATAGGAAAAAATTAATATAATTCGAATAATTATATTAATTCCTATACGAGACTTTAACATACTAGTGAAAACGGAATTTATTTCAATTACTAAAGAAATAACTTTAAACTTTATATAACAAAAACTGATTAAACAAAAAGGCCTTCAATTAAACAATATCAAAACTTACGGAACTTTATACATTTCACTATTTCCGAATAAAAAGAAATGAACTTAGTCTTTAAACAAAAACTAGAAAATAATTCTTAACTGAAAATTTACTAAGTTCAAAAACAAATTAAAATATTTAATTTAACATTTATAATTAGAGAAAACACTTCTTTACTCAACCAATGCTAGGACCATTCTGATCTTAAAGTCTTATTGCCTTTTCAGAGTTGTCTCATAAAAGTTACATAGTAGGTAGTACAGAATGAAAGTAAACCAATCAGAAAAAGGCATTTTAAATGTTAGGCCAACGGTTATTTCAAACATGTCATTCTTCGAATAAGAAAAACACGGTCTATCTGTTGCTAGTCCTATTTATCTTTACAGAGTCTTTATTACTTTTCAACGGATATTAGACAAAAGAAAAGGTTTCTAGATAAAATTCTCTTTATCATAGGCACTCAATATATTATTCTTATATTACTTGCAGAGGTTGTAAAAACCCATATCAAAGGAAGACAAGATAAACAGAAAACATTCCCTTACATTTTATGACCGAGAGAATATTTGTACATAATCTACCCAAATAATATTCCCAAACTAATATAAACCATAAAACTGAGACATAACCACAGGGCCGGACAACAGTAAATTCCATTGCCCGTTCGTTTTATTACAATTTATTTTTTATATACCAAATTCCACTTGTCATAGTTGTCTTATTTAATAATTTATCTCGATTGTTGCATCGTTGTTAGATTTAGTTTAAGCTAGTACCTATATAATATATAAGTAAATTGAAGCTAAAGCTTGGATAATTTAACTTTGTGCTTAATTAGGTATTTGCACTTGTGTGAGAGGTGTCAATAGATTTCGGATTGATTTATTGATTTCGGTATTACGCGATACAATTTTTCAAATAAAGTGTGGCATCAGCGAATTTTTCTCATTTTTTCTTGATTGTTGTCAGATTTTGAATGAATTGAATTGAATTAAATATAAATAATATGGAATTTTTGGAACAACCAAAATATTTTTGCAAAAATTAAATAAACGAGTTTGCATAATTTGGCTAATATATTGAAAGATTATGCGGTAAATATGAGAAAAGCTGACGGAACTGAATATAAACAAGCAACTGTAAAAACAATTTGGAATACTACGAGTAGGCTACTCCAGGAAAAATACTTCAATGACTTCAAAATTGTATTTGACCCGTTTACCAGTGGAACTCCTCCAGGAAAAATACTTCAATGACTTAAAAATTGTATTTGACCCGTTTACCAGTGTGATAATCAAAAATGCGCAAAATGCAAGAAATGCAAAACGTAAAAGATTACAGCAGGATCCAAACAAACGAAAATGCAGTTCATCAAATTTAAGTTCAAGTGATTTGGCTAGAATCATTGGATTATGGGATGAATGTACACCAGAAGGTTTACAAAATTTTTTTTACCATATTGTAGCTGTTGAGTTAGCTTGGCGAGATGGTGAACCAGCTGATTGCCTTATAGATTATTTCACGATTGAGAAAAATAATGATGGAACGCCAACCAACAAAATTGAATACAATCCAATATTCAGTAAAACATGCCAAGGAGGATCGAAAAGTTGTACAAATAGTAAGTGGCTTGTTCCAAATATTGCAAACGAAAGTGCATGCCCTGTTCGGTTATTCCATAAATTATTGCCCAAAAGGGGGAAAAATATTACGTCCAGTCGCCTATTCTTGAGACCAAATCGTTTCTGGAAATCCGAAAGTGACACATGGTTTGACAATATACCGGTAGAAAAGAACACAATAATTAATATGTGGACCAAATCATCCGCTCAAGCTATTGGTTTGGACACTAAGTGTGAAAAGATATGCAAACATTCGAACAGATCAACTGCAGTTAGCCATTTGGCAAATAAAGGAATTCCTGAACAGCAATTAATAAAAATAACAGGACATAGCAGCTCTAATTCAATTAAACAGTATTCGAATATTAACCAAGAACGTCATGGTGAAATAATCAACATCATGCGAGGAATTTCTTCAACAGTGGAAATTAACAATCCGTCCACTTCAGCAAACTCTTCTTCCAATTTAACATTTACCAATTGTAGTTTTCACAACTGTAGTTTTAAATAAAAATGAATAATATTTGTTTGATTAAAACTAATACATTTTGTATTGAAAATTATTAAACGTCAGATTGACAATCAAATTTTTGATATCTACAAAGTAAAAAATTATCTTATCGAATACTCCTCGGGCCTTGATAAATACTCAAAATTTTGACATAGAGAATCCTCAAGCGAGTTGCTCAAGGATAATAGCCCTCGGCCTGCGGCCTTGGGTATTATCAAGATCCTAGGGGTATTACTATTGAATATTTAAACGCAAGTAAAAAAAAAGATTTCACACTATTTTGCGGCAAGTTTTTATTTTCAATAGATACCTACACAATTAAGGATTCTTTATATTAACTAAACCCAATTTTTCTTAACACAAATCTCCGCCATCTGCAAAATACGTTTTCGTTGTAACTCAGTGGTGTTGAGTTTGGTCGAAACTGGCACTACATCTTCATCACTCCCCAGCTTCTCCCGATACAATACGAATGAAATAAACATAGCATACGACAACTGACGATTTCTAATTTGAAAACCAAACTCCTCCAAATAGTCGTCATTGGAAAATATCTCTTCTGCATTGGTAATGTTAAACGTGTGCAAATTGCTGATAAACTCCGTGTAATACAGTTTCAGTAACTCGTCTAAATGTTCAATTAAAACGTCATGTTGGACGCTTAAAAGTAAGAAAAATGCCAGGTCTGACAGTACGCTGGTATATGTGACTACTTGAAAGTCCACTAATTTAAGTTTAGATGGATCTTTTTCATGTAACAGAATGTTATTTACCCAAACGTCGCTATGACTAATTCCTGCCCAGGGTTCAGTTGGTTTTGTTGGATGTAAGCAATGGTTCTTCAAAGCTGTTTCAAGGTTCCTGCGTTGAGTCTCGGTAAAACTGTGTGGCATCTCGTCCAAATACGCCAGAATGTCTGAATAAACGTATGGGTTTCTTTCAGTATTGACGAATAATTCCTTTGCATGTTTTACTGATAGGCCTAATCTTGGTACGATTTGCTTGTTGAATTCTTCACGATGTGTTAGTTTGTATGCCAGCGAAATACTATGGAACTTTGATAATAATTGTACGATACATTTGGTTGTTGAAAGATCGAAGCCGATTTGTTTGTCGATGTTTTTGTAATCTGTAATGAAAGAGAGTTTGTTTATTATTTAATTATTTATCTATTTAAATTATTGAAAGACTTTTGCTTATGAAACTTTGTATGCTTTTTTTAATGCTACTTTAAAATGAGGCTTCTACCAGGTACTGATCAGAACCAGGGCATTATGGGGTCAGTGACCTCCCAGGCAGTCGATATAGTGAATTGTTGTTCGCTCGGCGTACTATCAACGAAAACTAGATGTCGCCAAACACATTCTTCAGCACTGACGACTCGTGGATCGACGAAACGGCCGTCTGGTGAAAGTATAGTGGTTGACAGACAAACTCTCGGAATTTAAGTATTATTTTGTTAAACAAGCCCATTTCTAATATAGGCGGTCCCGCATAAGGGAGTATGGGCGCATCTATGTGTTGGTAGTCGTGCTTTATGGGGTCAGTGACCTCCCAGGCAGTCGATATAGTGAATTGTTGTTCGCTCGGCGTACTAACAACGAAAACTAGATGTCGCCAAACACATTCTTCATCACTGATGAGTCGTGGATCGACGAAACGACCGTCTGGTGAAAGTATAGTGGTTGACAGACAAACTCTCGGAATTTAAGTCTGGTTTTGTTAAACAAGCCCATTTCTAAATGTCGGATCGACTTGCCAATAGCATGTTGTTAGTGAGCGTTCACTTGATGAGCAAAGCTGCATAAATATTTGTAAAACATCGAGAGACAAACGAAGGATGACATAGAATAAGAAAATCCAAACAGTCATTCAGGGTGTGCCGAAATTAACTTAAAATAATTTATGAGGACATTCTACAAGCTAAAATAAGGTTTTTTTCCTATAAACATATATCGAAAAATGTTTTTCATATACAGTGTGTTATTTGTAAATTTCTGAAGATGGGTGTTTAGTAATATTTCCGAAACGTGTTTCGATATCGAAATGAAATTTGGCACACTTACGTATCTTTGTACGATTATTAAAAAATATGATATACCATGGTTAAGAAAATGTCAGGGGTGGATTAGGCTGGGGGTAGTCGGGACAAATTTTGTAATATTTCCGAAATGTGTCTCGATATCAAAATGTCATTTGGCACACTTTCGTATCTTCGTATGAAAGGTATAACCCTTAATATGCATATGCATCACAATATTATAGAGTCATAGATTCGACTGACCTGAGTAACCGCTTACATTTTAAAAGAATCATATGCTTATTTTTCTCAGGAAAATTCAAAGAAATGTTTTAACGTTACTTACCTTTTAAATACTCCAATAAAATGACTCCATTCTCATCGATATCCTCATTGTCTCCATGCAAATTCATTCTGCTACCGAAATAATTCGGAAAATAATCTGTAAATCCATCCAAACCAAACTGTTTCTGGAATCGATCCAGCATTGGTACTATTTCACTGTACCAATAAATTTCACTCTTAAATATTGAAGTACAGAAAGGTTCAATATCGGTATTCAGAAGAAAGTTAGAGGGAAATTTCGCTACCATTTCCAAGTTGTTCCCTTCATTACCCTCATGTTTAAATTGGTCCTTCTGGTGTAACTTGAGCGTCAATATGCATATGTCACTCATATAGTTCTCACCAGGCCCAGAAAGTCGTGTGAATTGCTGTTCGACAACATCGATTGAATCTGTTATGATGTTGGTTGATTTTAATATATCTTCAATTCTAGCGATTTTCATTGTTACCGTTTAGTTTATCACAAGGTTGCACTTTGAAAACTGCATTTTATCAGTTGTGTATACTATAATAGTATACTAAGTATTTGCTTATCCTATATTTGCCATAATAATATGTATGCAGGTACCTACAGGGTGGACCAAACTAGATGCATTTGATTCTTTGATTACTCATATTTTTTTTTCAATTACAAATAAAAGCTCCACAAAAATAGATTTAGTAGAAATTCATAAATATTGTCCAAACATGTTTCGGAACTTACAAAACAAAGACACACTGGCAATAGAATATACTTTTGTCTTACCCTGTACATGTATTTGTGAAATATAATATTTTTTGAATATTAATTTAAATAGATTGTTACCAAATGTTTCTAAAAGTTTGAAGTTCTTATCTTTTACGAAGATTATACAACATCTACAAGTAATAAACTTATTATCTCTGGTGCCTTTTTCAATGTGGTAAAAGAATTGATACCTAGAAAAGGGCCCTTTTTGACGAAAATATTGTGTTTGTTTTATAAGTTTTTGGAAATTTAAATGCATATATTGGAAAGGATAGATAACCAGATGTTTTAGTTACAGGATGGTCAAACTTCGCTTGATATTATCGAAATACCTTCATATAAATTAAATGTCGGACTATTATTATTATATCAGGATTATGACGTTTTGTCAATAAGAAATATATTTTATAAGCACAGATTGAGAAGTCATTATAAAATCGTATTGTTTCTTGCTTTACAAATGGTAGTGACTGGTTAATCTTTTGAACGAACTCCAACGTAAGATACCTAAGTAACAACAATCATCACAGCCTACGTAAAAATGAATTTTTCTTTCTAAAACTACTGTCACCCTGTAGTTGTATTTTACAGGGGTGTATGTTCAATGATCTTTTCTTATTGGCCATTTTCAGTCTATAGTACCTTTCTTCTCATATTTATGAAGCAATTTGGAAATACAATCGGATTTTCCAAGTTAGATTCGTTTTAGCTTTGGTATGGTCTAGAGGTACCAATTTTATAAAGTTAATTAAATATTTTAATTTGTTTTTGGACTTCATCTGGAAGTATATTAGTATAAAAATCAAGTCCATTTCATTTTCATCCTGAAGTTTTCTAAAGTTTTTTAATAGTTAATCGACATAAAACTTCCGTAAGTTCTTTGTTTATTCTTTTTAATTGAAGGCCTTTTTGTTTTCAAATCATTTGTTATAAAGATTTAAGTTGTTTCTTTTAGTAAGTGAATTATATTCAGTTTTCAATTGTAATTAAAAGTTTCGTATGGGAATTAATATAATTATTCGTAATTATATTAATTTACCTATTTTATTATATTATTATAAATATAAGAAAAAAAAAATAAAATAATTAATACATAATATCTAAAAATTTTCTTTGTTCTTGTAGAAATATAAGTTTACACATTGTTTGTAGTAGAAAAGAATTTTTATCTTAGTTTAAAACAATTTAAGATCAATATATACTACTTCATAAAATTAAAATAAAAAATGGTAAAAGGACTCGAGGCTACTTTAACAGGTTTTTTAAAATCATTTACTGTTTTCTAGATAGCCAATATAGAAAAATCCAAATCAGCTTACTTAGACCCAATTTCTTTCAACACAAAGCTCAGCCATTTGCAGCATACGTTTCTTATGCATTTCCGTCGGTTTGAGTTTCGTCGTTATCTGTACTTGATCTTCATAACTCGGCGGCTTTTCCTGATACATTACGAATGATATGTACATGGCATGCGATAACTCTCCGTTTCTTATTTGAGAACCAAACTCCTTCAAATAGTCCTCATACGAAAAAATCTCTTCAGCATTGCTAATATTAAACTTGTGCAAATTGCTGATAAATTCCTTGTAGTACAGTTCCAATAACTCATCCAAATGTTCAATCAAAACGTCATGTTGTACGCTCAAAATTAGGAAAAATGCCAGATCTCCCAGTACACTTGTGTATTTCAGTACTTGGAAGTCAATGAATTTAATTATAGTTGGGTCATGTTTGTTTATCATGATGTTGTTAACCCAGAAATCCGAATGAGAAATTCCAGCCCAAGGCCCAGTAGGAGCAGGTACATTAAAGCAATGATTCTTTAAAGATTTCTCAAGGTTGCTGCGCTGGATATCCGTAAAATTGTTTGGCATGGCATCTAGATGAGCCAAAATGTCTGCATAATTATATGGTCCAGATTCAAAGTCAAAGAGTTCTGGTGAAGTGTTCATTATTAATCCTATCCGAGGTAAGATTAGTTTGTCGAATTTGTCGCGTGATGTTAGCTTGTATGCTATCGAGGAGCTATGGAATTTCGCTAATACTTTTATGATGGATTCAGTTGTTTGTAGGTCGAATCCAATTTGTTTGGAGATGTTTTGGTAATCTAAAATAAAAAAAAATCAAAAACATCATATAAAAATTGTAGCTTAGACGGTAAGAGGTAGAGAAAGATAATCTAAATTTAGTATTTTTGGACAACAATATTCTATAGAAAGATCTAAAGTATCTCTTACCAATTTCAAAATTTTTCAAAAACACTTACAGTTTGAATTTTCATTTTTATTTTTTCCTAAACTTATTTAAAAAGATATCAAGAAACCAAATGCGCATTCTCGATGCAAATTTCTATTCTTTATATGTTTGGTAAGGGTTCGTACCCTTAACTTAACTTTATGTTTTTCATATGGGCGCCATATTGGATTGTACAACAAATTGGTAACGTTTTTGTTTCTTTCCTGATTGTGAAAATGTATAACAGTATGTTACGTGCAAAAATACAGTGCCTACTGAAACAAACACATTTTTTGATGATAATTTACCGTACATGAAACTTTGGATAAAAGATCTGAAGCTGACCTAACTTACAGAAAAAGAAATAAATTTTGTTTAGTTGGACCCTTTTTGGATACCTACCCAAATAGCATTAAATTGTATTTTTATTATCTCTAGTATTTTTATAATACCTACGGGGACACCTATGTATTTTTATCTCATAGATTTTCCGAATGTAAGACTCTTGTCATTAACATGAATAAAGAAAATGCGAATTTGAAAAATTTGCATTTGAAATATGAATTTGATTTTAAATAAACTGTTGCCCTCGAGGCACGAATAGCTCTCCATATTTAAGTGTAAAAGTAATAATTTTATGACCTTTTTATCATTTATCTAAATTTAATAAATTGTTGTTTTGTTTTAGACATCAGCTATTTTTTTTAAGTTTCGGGTTTTGTGCCTTTTTCTTCTCTTTGGAGGCACTATTTATACGCAGATATTTTATATTTCAGATCTAGGCCAAGTTCTTGAACGCAAATTAATTGATTTTTTTTAGTTTTATTATAAAATTTATTTTGACCCTTTTCTACTATTTACGAACGCCTATGTAAACAAAATTGTTATGCTGCATGTTGTAGGTTATCCGTTAAGTAATTTTTCAGTTATCACGGATACAAATTTTTTCTGAACCTTTTATAGAATTTTCACCGACGCCTATGGAACATTAATTTTTGTCGTGTATTTTTAACACCAATTCAACTAGTTAAATATAAAATTTTTTACATTTTAATTTTTTTTTATTTTACCCCTTTTTTACTATTTACGAACGCCTAGGAAAATAAAAATTTTATGCTGCATTTTTTTTAGGTTATCTTTTCATCAATTTGTCTGGTATATTTGGGAAACATTTTTTTTTTCGTTTTTGACCCTTTTTTAAGACTATTTTCGAACTAATTCTTTTATGTAACATTTTTTAGGTTATATTCTATCACAACTATAAAAAATTATTCAATATTTCGGATAAGTTTAAGAACTATGATTTTTTAAATTTTTGAACCCTCTTTTAAACCCCTTGCCTACGCTCAATGTTAATCACCACCTATAAATATCCTGTAGTATTTTCGTACCAAATGTGGTTAAAATCCGTTAAGTGGTTTTTGAGTTATCACGGATACAAATTTTTTCTGAACCTTTTATAGAATTTTCACCGACGCCTATGGAACATTAATTTTTGTCGTGTATTTTTAACACCAATTCAACTAGTTAAATATAAAATTTTTTACATTTTAATTTTTTTTTATTTTACCCCTTTTTTACTATTTACGAACGCCTAGGAAAATAAAAATTTTATGCTGCATTTTTTTTAGGTTATCTTTTCATCAATTTGTCTGGTATATTTGGGAAACATTTTTTTTTTCGTTTTTGACCCTTTTTTAAGACTATTTTCGAACTAATTCTTTTATGTAACATTTTTTAGGTTATATTCTATCACAACTATAAAAAATTATTCAATATTTCGGATAAGTTTAAGAACTATGATTTTTTAAATTTTTGAACCCTCTTTTAAACCCCTTGCCTACGCTCAATGTTAATCACCACCTATAAATATCCTGTAGTATTTTCGTACCAAATGTGGTTAAAATCCGTTAAGTGGTTTTTGAGTTATCACGGATACAAATTTTTTCTGAACCTTTTATAGAATTTTCACCGACGCCTATGGAACATTAATTTTTGTCGTGTATTTTTAACACCAATTCAACTAGTTAAATATAAAATTTTTTACATTTTAATTTTTTTTTATTTTACCCCTTTTTTACTATTTACGAACGCCTAGGAAAATAAAAATTTTATGCTGCATTTTTTTTAGGTTATCTTTTCATCAATTTGTCTGGTATATTTGGGAAACATTTTTTTTTTCGTTTTTGACCCTTTTTTAAGACTATTTTCGAACTAATTCTTTTATGTAACATTTTTTAGGTTATATTCTATCACAACTATAAAAAATTATTCAATATTTCGGATAAGTTTAAGAACTATGATTTTTTAAATTTTTGAACCCTCTTTTAAACCCCTTGCCTACGCTCAATGTTAATCACCACCTATAAATATCCTGTAGTATTTTCGTACCAAATGTGGTTAAAATCCGTTAAGTGGTTTTTGAGTTATCACGGATACAAATTTTTTCTGACCCTTTTATAGAATTTTCACGGACGCCATTAATTTTTGTCGTGTATTTTTAACACCAATTTATCTAGTTAAATTAAAAATTTTTACATTTTTTTTTCGTTTTTGACCCTTTTTTTAAACTATTTTCGAACGCCTGTGTGACCCAATTCTTTTATGGAATATTTTTTAGCTTATATTGTATCACAACTATGAAAAATTATTCCATATTTCGAATAAGTTTAGAAAACATATATTTTTTATGTTTTGACCCCTTTTCCACTATTTACGAACGCCTATGAAAGTAAGTTATTCATGACACAGTTTATAGGTTATATTCTATCAAAACTATAAATAACTAGTTAATATTTCTGCTATTTTTAAGAAATACGTTTTTTTTTGAATTTTTTTTACCCCATTTTACACTATTTTCGAACGCCAATGTGGTCTAATATTTTATGTTCAATATTTTAGGTTATATTCAAATAAATGCGTAAAAAATTATGCAGTATTTCGGATAAGTTTAAGAACTATGAATTTTTTTAATTTTTGAACCCTCTTTTAAACCCTTTGCCTACGCTCAATGTTTCCCAAAATCTAATCAGCTCCTTGCCATGTCCAATAGTATTTTTGTACCAAATTTGGTTAAAATCTGTTAAGCGGTTTTTGCGTTTTCGTGGATACAGACAGACAGACATTTTTTTAAAATTACTTATTTATGTATAAAATGACCAAAAACAAGTATTTCCGGTGAAATTAAAAAAAAAAAAATTTTTCATGAAACTAATAGTCGCCATATATACATATATTACATATATGATATGGAGAGCTAAAAATCAATTATTTGCGTACAAGGACTTGGCCTAGAAGATCTGAAATATAAAATATGTACGTATAAATAGAGCCTCCAAAGAAAAGAAAAATGAACAAAACCCGATACTTAAAAAAATAGCTGACGTCTAAAACAAAACAAAAATTTATTAAAATTAGATAAATGACAAAAAGGCCATAAAATTATTACTTTTACACTTAAATATGCAGAGCTATTCGTGCCTCGAGGACACCAGTTTATTTTTTATTATTATTATTAGGTACCTTCTAAATATTCCAACAAAATGATGCCATCTTTATCAATTTCCCGACTCTCCCCATCGAGACTCAATCTACTACCATAGTATTTTGGAAAATAATTCGTAAACCCATCCAAGCCAAACTCTTTTTGAAATCGATCCAACAATGGTAATATTTCACTGTACCAATAGATTTCGCTCTTAAATATTGACGTAGTAAAAATGCTCACATCCATATCCAAGTGAAAGGCAGCAGGAGATTTAACGACCAGTTCGAAAACCCTTTCACTATTTTTATTGGCTTTCACATCATTCTGATTTATTGTGAGTGATAACTTGTAAATATCACTCATGTAGTTCTCTCCGGGATCGGAAAGGCGAGTTATTTTGTGTTCGAGGATGTCAGATGAGTCTTTTATTATATTCGCTGATTTTAATAATGAATAAATGTTGTTGATATCCATTATTATTATTATTGTTGAACCACAAAGAAATATTGGATTTATTGCTGTTTAATACTAGCACTAATTTGAAAAATTATTAGTACAATTACTATTAATTTTTATCATTTAAACGTTAGGTATTAAAGAAAATTAATGTTATCTATATGCGTGTATACTTGAAATTTTGTTAGTCACTCTGATATTGATATACGACCATCGAACATATACTTATTCACGGTGATACGACGTACTACCATCGTAAATATAATTAAATATACTGTGGTACTACCAACAGATTGCTAACGGCAACCAGTGGCGGCTTGTCCTATGAAGCAAGTGAAGCAACCTTCATCAGTAAAATAAATAATATTTATAATTAATGACAAATGAAATTTCGTTCCCTCATTTTTAACAATACTTATGGCTTTAATGGCCATTTGCACCGACGTTTTTAAGGCAAGTTTAGGCTTAAGCTTTTCTTATCTCTTTGCACGGTACGTCAAAATGTATTTAAGTGAGACTTAAATTAAGTCACGGTTTTTCTAGGCTTAACTATTTAAGGAAGCTTTTCTAACCTTACTTTTCCTGTGTTTTTGAAACAGTTTTTTTTAGAAGTTTGTTTTCTAGAGTGTATTATATTTTTAGTCCACTATAAAGCTCGTAAAATTTACAAATAATGGATTTTTTTTATTTGGTGGGAAATCTATTAATAGGAAATATTAACAAATAAAAATGTTATTAGTTTGCCTCATTATCTGAATTATTTTCAGTTCTAAATTTAAGAAATCTCCATCAAAAGGATTTTCAAGACCAAAAACAGTTTTTTCGTTAACAGTTGCTAACAAAACGTCATCTATTGGTTTTTTGGGTAGATGAGGCGGCTTCCTCCTGTTTTGTATATTTCACACATCTCTTTTGCAGTATGTTTCCGAGGCTCCTTTTTTCTGTTATCATAGAATTTTTTTAGAGAATCGGATGACCGAGGAATCAAACCCGGAGATGCAATATTAAATTCTTTTCGAATGTTCTCCCAAGTATCTCAATTTACAAAAATAATACTTTTATTATTTATGATTTTTTTTTAATAAGTTAGTATCGCCTAAGCGAGTACTAACTTTATAAGGCCTCTTGCGACTTTTGTAGCATACAGCCAGTTTATTTTTAAATTGTTGTTTACAATCTATCCTTATATTAAATGGAGCAGTATAAGTGTATACCAACTACACACCGGCGCGACCTGCTCCTGATAAACTTTTATTTCTACTTTGTTTTTGTTTAAAAAATTTTGACTGAAATGAGGTTAGAAATCATAGAATTTTGACAGAATTGCAATGCTGCCACGATTATTTCGAACTTAACTAAGTGGAGTGCGGTGCAAGACTACAAACTTAAAGACACACTTAAAATATAAGGCGATTTTAGCTAAGTTTACTTATATTAGAGTCGGTACAATTGGACATAAGGAAAATAATTGAGTTGTTATAATATTAATTTTTATACTTGATCGATGAATAATAAGAATAAGAAAAATAAATTTTCGCTATGCCTAAGGCATCAGCTACTATGTAATGTATAATTTTCAATAATATGCATAATTTTGTTATGTGTTCTTTTCCACTAAGGTAAAAAAAAGTTCTTGTATTGCAATACGATAAATTCTTATATTCTTTTATGTATTCTAGTTATACTGATGATGACCTTAGCTAAAGTCGAAACATGTCTAATTTTAATTAAAACAATTTGGTGGATGTGACGGAGTCTTATTCCAAGAAATTGTACATCCACAGCGACATGGACTACTCCATATTTAAATGTAAAAGTAATAATTTTATGACCTTTTTGTCATTTATCTAAAATTGATATATTTTTTTTTTGTTTTAGACATCAGCTATTTTTTTTAAGTATCGGGTTTTGTTCTTTTTTCTTCTCTTTCAGATCTTCTACGCCAAGTTGAAAATAGTTGATTTTTTTTTATAATAAAATTTATTTAGCCTCCTTTTCTATTATTTACGAAGGCCTATGTAAACAAAATTGTTATGCTGCATGTTGTAGGTTATCTTATATCAAAGCTATATATAATTAGCCAATTTTTCTGTTATATTTGGATTTTTTTTTTTCGTTTTTAACCCTTTTTAGCTCTCCATATCATATATGTAATATATGTATATATGGAGACTATTAGTTTCATGAAAAAAAAATTTTTTTTAATTTCACCGGAAATACTTCTTTTTGGTCATTTTATACATAAATAAGTAGTTTTAAAAAAATGTCTGTCTGTCTGTCTGTCTGTCTGTCTGTCTGTCTGTATGTCTGTCTGTCTGTCTGTCTGTCTGTCTGTATCCACGAAAACGCAAAAACCGCTTAACAGATTTTAACCAAATTTGGTACAAAAATACTATTGGACATGGCAAGGAGCTGATTAGATTTTGGGAAACATTGAGCGTAGGCAAAGGGTTTAAAAGAGGGTTCAAAAATTAAAAAAATTCATAGTTCTTAAACTTATCCGAAATACTGCATATTTTTTTACGCATTTAATTGAATATAACCTAAAATATTGAACATAAAATATTAGACCACATTGGCGTTCGAAAATAGTGTAAAATGGGGTAAAAAAGATTAAAAAAAAACGTATTTCTTAAAAATAGCAGAAATATTAACTAGTTATTGATAGTTTTGATAGAATATAACCTATAAAATGTGTCATGAATAACTTACTTTCATAGGCGTTCGTAAATAATGGAAAAGGGGTCAAAACATAAAAAATATATATTTCCTAAACTTATTCGAAATATGGAATAATTTTGCATAGTTGTGATACAATATAAGCTAAAAAATATTCCATAAAAGAATTGGTTCACACAGGCGTTCGAAAATAGTTTAAAAAAGGGTCAAAAACGAAAAAAAAACGTTTCCCAAATATACCAGAAAAATTGGCTAATTATATATAGCTTGGATATAAGATAACCTAAAAAATGCAGCATAAAATTTTTATTCACATAGGCGTTCGTAAATAGTAGAAAAAGGGGTAAAATAAAAAAAAATTAAAATGTAAAAAATTTTATATTTAACTAGATGAATTGGTGTTAAAAATACACGACAAAAATTAATGTACCATAGGCGTCCATAAAAATTCTATAAAAGGGTCAGAAAAAATTTGTATCCGTGATAACTCAAAAACCACTTAACGGATTGTAACCACATTTGGTACGAAAATACTACAAGATAATTATAGGTGGTGATTAACATTGAGCGTAGGCAACGGGTTTAAAAGAGGTTTCAAAAATTTAAAAAATCATAGTTCTTAAACTTATCCGAAATATTGAATAATTTTTTATAGTTGTGATAGAATATAACCTAAAAAATGTTACATACAAGAATTAGTTCACACAGGCGTTCGAAAATAGTGTTAAAAAAGGGTCAAAAACGAAAAAAAAATGTTTCCCAAATATACCAGAAAAATTGGCTAATTATATATAGCTTTGATATAAGATAACCTAAAAAATGCAGCATAAAATTTTTATTTACATAGGCGTTCGTAAATAGTAGAAAAAGGGGTAAAATAAAAAAAATTAAAATGTAAAAATTTTTATATTTAACTAGTTGAGTTGGTGTTAAAAATACACGACACAAATTAATGTTCCATAGGCGTCCGTGAAAATTCTATAAAAGGGTCAGAAAAAATTTGTATCCGTGATAACTCAAAAACCACTTAACGGATTTTAACCACATTTGGTACGAAAATACTACAGGCTATTTATAGGTGGTGATTAACATTGAGCGTAGGCAAGGGGTTTAAAAGAGGGTTCAAAAATTAAAAAAATTATAGTTCTTAAACTTATCCGAAATATTGAATAATTTTTTATAGGTGTGATAGAATATAACCTAAAAAATGTTACATAAAAGAATTAGTTCACACAGGCGTTCGAAAATAGTCTTAAAAAAAGAGTCAAAAACGAAAAAAAAATGTTTCCCAAATATACCAGAAAAATTGGCTAATTATATATAGCTTTCATATAAAATAACCTAAAAAATGCAGCATAAAATTTTTATTTACATAGGCGTTCGTAAATAGTAAAAAAAGGGGTAAAATGAAAAAAAAATTAAAATGTAAAAAAATTTATATTTAACTAGTTGAATTGGTGTTAAAAATACACGACAAAAATTAATGTTCCATAGGCGTCCGTGAAAATTCTATAAAAGGGTCAGGAAAAAATTGTATCCGTGATAACTCAAAAACCACTTAACGGATAACCTACAACATGCAGCATAACAATTTTGTTTACATAGGCGTTCGTAAATAGTAGAAAAGGGAGCAAAATAAATTTTATAATAAAACTAAAAAAAAATCAATTATTTTGCGTACAAGAATTTGGCCTAGATCTGAAATATAAAATATCTGCGTATAAATAGTGCCTCCAAAGAGAAGAAAAAGGCAGATGTCTAAAACAAAACAAAAATTTAGATAAATGACAAAAAGGTCATAAAATTATTACTTTTACACTTAAATATGGAGAGCTATTCGTGCCTCGAGGGCAACAGCTAGTTTACACTATTTTCAAACGCCTGTGTGAATCAGTTTATTTTTGTAACATTTTTTAGCTTATATTCTATTACAACTATATATTTAATTAAACGCACAAAAAAATTAATCAACAATTTTTTTAATTTTTGAACCCTCTTTTAAACCCCTTGCCGACGCTCAATGTTAATCACCACCTATAAATATCCTGTAGTATTTTCGTACCAAATATGATTAAAATCCGTTAAGTTGTTTTTGAGTTATCACGGATACAAATTTTTTCTGGTCCTTCTATAGAATTTTCACGGACGTCTATGGTACATTAATTTTTGTCGTGTATTTTTAACACCAATTCAACTAGTTAAATATAAAAAAAATTTACATTTTAATTATTTGTTTTATTTTACCCCCTTTTCTACTATTTACGAACGCCTATGTAATTAAAAATTTTATGCTGCATTTTGTAGGTTATTTTATATCAAAGCTATATATAATTACCGAATTTTTCTGGTATATTTGGGAAACGTTTTTTTTTCGTTTTTGACCCTTTTTTTAAACTATTTTCGAACGCCTGTGTGAACCAATTCTTTTATGGAATATTTTTTAGCTTATATTGTATCACAACTATGCAAAATTATTCCATATTTCGAAGTAGCTTAGGAAATACGAGGCATGTTTTTTAAGTAAGTACCGTTTTGGAATTAAAAAAAGACGTGCAAAGATATCGCAATAATTTTATTTTTACATGAAAGCCTGTACCTTAATCTACTTTTCTACATAATTTCCGTGAATATTGAGGTACTTGTCATAACGTGGCACCAGTTTTTGAATACCCTCCTCATCGCATATTTTAAGCGGAACAGAGTCAATGTTATACACAAACTTTATTGGATTTACCTTACGAGTAAAAGTTACAGAACAACACTTATCCAAATTAAGGGCAAGCCTGTTTTGAATGCACCAGTCAAGCAGGACATTCAGATCATTCTGCAATTGAAGACAGTCAGAATTTGAGGTAATCAGTGAATAAACCTTAAAATCATCAGCAAAGAGTAGGGAGCCACATTTCACGCCATTAACAATGTCATTAATAAAACACATAAATAAGAGGGGACCCAACACAGAACCCTGCGGCACTCCAGATGTTGCACGGATAATACCGGACTTGAAACCACGGTACTCCACATACAAATTACGTTCATGGAGATAAGTAGACAGAAATTTTAAAAGATTTACAGATAAACCAAATTCCGAAAGCTTTTGCAGCAGAATTCCGTGGTCAAGCCTGTCAAAGGCTTTGGTAAAATCCGTATAAATAACGTCAACCTGACCCCCGCTATCCAAGCTTTCTGCCAAAAACTGGCTCAAAATTACGAGATTAGTAGCAGATGATCGGCCAGGAAAAAAACCGTGCTGAATAGGCGTGATGAGCCGCTTGACATGATTAAACAAAACTTCATTATGAAAAATGATGTTTATTTTTTAATTTTAACTAAAGTTAAGTTTTTTTAATCAACACTCCTTTTAAGAACAGAAAAATCTTGTTAAAAATATACAGACACACCTGTTCCAGATTTAAATAAATGTTTGATAAATATAAATAAACGCAAATGCATAAAAGCAGAGCTTTTAATAATATCTGGTATGAGACGTATTATGATGAGCAGTCCTTTTTAGGGTCCACTCTACTCACTCCGCATGGGGAGGGGGCTATAAAAGGTGCCCTAAACATAGTCAGTCTTCCCATCCGCTTGCCTGGATAACCCAATCCAGAGAGTACACAAATCGAACCTTCCAAAGAAAAAAATGGTTTATACACAAAGGCCGATTGAATTGATAGTTTTGAATTTAAATTTCAGTAAAAATAATGTTTGTGATAACTGGAATATTAAAAAAAATTAAATCGGCCCAATGGTTTAAACATCAGTAGAAGCTAGGCAATTAAAACATATTTTGTGATAAAAATAAAATACTTTATTTATCATTAATATCAATACGCAACAATAAATATTAAAAAATCATAAAAATTTAAATTAAAAAAAAATACATTTCCGTTAAAAATGTTACAAAATCTTTGGTTCTTAAAATTGCTATAAATCTATATCCAATTTTTCTTTGCACATATTCTAAAAACTTCATATACTTTCTCCTTATACGTTGTCGATTTTTTAGAATTTATCATTTGCTTGAAACTATCGTCATCCCCTTCAAGTACAATATCAGGCCCATGGCCTTTCTCCCGAAATACAACATTGCAAAATCCTAAAGCGTGTGCGAATTGATGCCCATTCGTTACAGCTAGTTTAATTTCTTCCAAGTATCCTTCATATGTAAACTTTGAAGTATCCACATTGAACTGTTTCAAGTTGTTGATGAAGTTTTCGTAGTAGAAATCAATCAGGTAATCGAATTGAGTCTTCAGTACTGTATTATCAACACTGAGCAAAAGGAAAAACATTAGATCAACTGCAAATGATTGGTACAGCACTACCTGGAAATCTACAAGTTTCACTGGAGCAACATCTTTACTAGGATTCACGGGGATCATAATATTGTTCACCCAGAAATCCGAATGAACTGTTGTGGCCCATGGTTCTCGGTAATATTCGCTTGTTCCAAATGGATTAAGAGCCAAGTATTTATCAGCACGTTCGAGAGTTTCTTCGCTGAACTCGTTTAATTCTTTAGCAACGTCCAATACACCCTGTGTGAATGTCATTTCATCTGGATTTTCCTCATTAAGAGGTTTGGGTGGATTATTGATATAGGGTTTGATTTTGGCATCAAAAAGTGCCGGATTGAGTTCTTTGATTGCAATCGGTAATGTGTGGAAATGTGCTAGAGCTATAAGGACTTGTTTAGACTGTTCCAGGTTGAAGCCTTTCTGTCGGTCGGCGTTCTTATAACCTGTAATATAATAATAAAAGCTAATTTAATATTAAGAGATACAAAAAGATAGCACGCAACAAATCATCCACAATGTCCAAGAGGACAGTCACACAGCTGTAACCCTTTCTAAATCCAGACTGTCTAGTGGGCAATATATGATATTTGTTAACATGTTCTCTTATTTGAGTACAGATTATCTTTTCTAGAACTTTAGAAAGTGCAGGCAGGATCGAAATAGGTCTCAAGTCACTCAAATCACCAATTACTTTCTTCTTTCCGAGAGAAAAAACTTTTGACACTTTCCATATGTCTGGGAATGTGGAATTTGAAATGCAAGAGTTCATTATATGGGTAATAAAGGGCAATATATAAGGACAGCACAAAAGCAGTATATCTATGCCTAACTTATCCGCCCCAACTGCCCTAGATTTAATTGCCAATAGATAACACAGGCCAACACACATTTTGGTGCCTGCGATTTTTTAACTGTTCCTGAGTAATTTTTGGATGCAGAATGTAAAAAGGTTCTCAGATTTTGTCTATCAGATCTAGTTTTTGAGATTTTTTAAAAAATTGTGTATATAATTTACGTTATAACTGTTATAATATATAATATTACTATTGACAGTTAAAAAAAACAAAGACACATGGATTTAAGTATTTATTGCAAAAACTTAATTTACATAATTACATTAGTCACTAATCACATAAAAATTTTCTTTTATACGATTTTCTAGAATGGAGTTTACTAGGGCAGTCTCGCTGAAGGCTCCAGCAGTAGTCCGCCATCATGTGGCTATCCCATCGTCCTTGATAACGATCTTCCATAGTTTTAATATCCTGGTGGAATCTTTCCCCCTGTTCTTCACTACAATCACCTAAGTTTTCTGGAAAACGATCTAGGTGGCTGTGGAGGTAGTGAACTTTTATACTCATGTTACAGCCGAGAATATTAAAATTTGAAAGCATAGTTTCCACTAATTCTACGTAATTGTCTGCTTTATGATTGCCAAGAAAATTTTGTACTACTTGAACAAATGAACTCCAAGCGTTAGATTCAGTCTCGTTCATTGATGTGGTGAATTGTGGATCTTTAACAAGTTGCCTTATTTGAGGACCATCAAATATACCAGCTTTTAGTTTTTCCGTGCTAATGCCAGGAAATTTACGTGACAAATACCCAAAACAATTTCCATCTCGATTTAAGGCCTTCACAAATTGCTTCATTAGGCCTAGCTTGATATGCAAGGGCGGAAGTAAGATTTTTTCTCTTGAAACCAAAGGTTCGTTGATCACGTTTTGTATTCCTTGAATCATGACATCTCTTGAAGGCCAATTTTTGTTAACCCAGTGCTCATTTTTAGCTCTGCTGTCCCAAAGGCACAAAAAACAAGGATATTTTGTATAACCACTCTGCTGTTCAAGGAGGAAGTTAATCATTTTTAAATCAACACAAATTGACCACTGATGTTCTTCGTATTTAATTTTTCTCAAAACTAATGCTATTGTTTCATATTCTTCCTTCATGGTAGTAGAATGACCAATAGGAATTGAGCCATATTTGTTACCGTTATGTAAAAGAACACATTTTAAACTACGTTTTGAACTGTCAATAAAAAGGCGCCAATCATCTGGAGTGTATTCAGGCAAACCCATTTTTTCTAAGAGCCCTTTTATATTGTTACAGAATACCAAGTCATTTTCCTGAGTGAAAAAAGGCAGCAGATCCTTATCTCTTTTACGATAAAATGTAATATTAGTACCTCGACAAAGTAGATTTTTTTCTTTTAATCTGGATGCAAGTAATTCAGCGGATTCCTTTGAGAGATTCAGGTCTCTTATAAGATCGTTTAGTTCTTCTTGATTGAAACACTGCGGAGTTGCTAAATCTGCTTCAAAATCGCTGTCGTTTTCTGATTGAATTCTTTTAACTTCGTCAGACGTTGATGTTTCTGTATCATCTTCTGTCAGTTTGGGTAGACTGCTGAATGATGGAACGGGTATTTCTTCCGAATGCACTACAGGCCTTCTTGCAGAATCTAGATCAGGATATGTCCATTTGTGTCTATTGTTTCTATTTATGCCTTTAATATTAACGAGACAAAAATAGCAGTCGTCATGATGGTTCCGCGGTTCTCTCCAAACCATTGGTACACCAAACTTTAGGCACTTCCTCTTTCCAGTTGTCCACTGTCGCAAATGTTCAACACATGTTTTACATATGAAATGTGGGGCCCAAGATTTATCTTGATCTCCTAAATGAACGCCAAAATAGGCAAGATAAGCTCTTTTCACAAAGTCAGAAATCCTTTTTCTGCTCTCTTTCAAAGTGTATTCACCACACACATAACAAAAAACATCGGGATGATTTGCACAGGTACGTCTGCTTGTGGATGCCATTGTTTCAGTTTAGTGTCTTGATACTACAAAACGACCAAAATTTACACAAAATGATAGCACAACTTTACTTGGGAAAACTCAGTAATATACTAAATCAAGTACAGCCAAGCAGGTATAGAAGGATCGGGTCATAGGCAATTACAGGTATAAAAGTAAGTAAGAGCATTGTATTGAGTAGTTCCTAGTATAGGAACATTGGGTCAGGGACAATTCCAGGTATCCATTTGGCTAATTAGATTCTGGGAAATTCCTATTTTGACGATTAAGTACATATTTATCTCTTTATTTGTTGTCCTTTATCAGAAAAAAATATATCATTTAACCTGTAACGTGTATCTCAAAAACTAGAGCTGATAGAAAAAATCTGGTGGCATTTTTGGAATCAGCACATTAAAAACATCTAAAATCAGATGTTAGATTTCTGGCACCAAATTTTTTTTTTCATTTTGTTGGCCTGTGTAATCAGCTACATCATTCTGGTCCACTAATCTAAATTCAAGCAGATCTTCAAAATTACATTTTTTATTATCATTATAAAAAGAAACTAATTCGTTATCTGGAGCTTCATAAGAGGAAAATTGTAAAAAGAAATTGTTAATTTTTTCTGGGTCATTAAGTGACGTAGGAAGTTATCTACGTTTATTTTTTGAATGGATGTCTAATTCATTTAATTCTTGCCAAAGAGCACGACTATTATTTTTCAACTTGCAGAAGTTCACCATGTTGTTGCCAGACGAGGATTGGAACAGGTTGGTACTATAGTATCAGCTGAGAGAGGAACTCTAGTGAACATACCAAGTGCAGTGTCAGCTATAGAAAATTGTATACGCCTTTTTTTATTTTCCCCCATGTGAATTTTAAACCACATTCGGCTCCACCTGGTTGACAAGGTTCAGCAAACCCATCAAGATGGATGCAAGAGTCACATTTCTTAGATATTCTCAAATTTGTTTAGCTTCATATAAAAAGTACTATGGAAAGACGTTGCCTACTTTTATTAGATAACCATGCTTTCGTTTCAGCCGCATTGATCACACAAGCTTCAACCTCTAGAGTGCTCTGTTTTCGACGCTTGTAAAAAGTGTGTTAATACTGCCTGCCATGCTTAAATTTTAAATAATCCCGGAATGACTATATACGACGTACCGTCAGTCGTCTCCATCGCGTATCTCTTCGCATTTACTCCAAAAAATATCCAGTCTGGGTTTAGGGTGTCAGGTGTGTTTATATATAAGTCTATTACCTACTAAGACATTTAAGAAGTCTATTACTAAGACATTTAATAAGTCTATTACTAAGACTGATTTCCTAGTGTATTGTATTGATTTTATATTGTGTTAAGGTAATGGCGTCTGTACGTATTTTGGAAAGCGAACGGAATAATATTCACAGACTACCTCCAAAAAGGAACCACAATCAACCGAAACGTTAGCAATAAACCGTCAGATAAATAACGTTATGGAACTGATTTTCACATAGCAAGGCAAAGGTGGCTTACCATTCAAGAATTCCAATACTGCAGCTGCGTTTTCATCAATTGTATCATTCTCTGGATTCAGACTAAGTCTACCACCATAAAACTTTGGATAGAAGGCCGTGAAACCGGTGACGCCATGTGATTTTTCAAATTCTTTTAAAACTGGTACCACCTCACCATACCACATTATCTCGTTGTTGAATGTCACTTGTGAAAAGTACAACTTTCCAGATTTCAGTTGACCTATTTAAAGAGATTACAATAGTGTTAAGGAACCGTTCAAGAATTTGGAATGAGATTATTTTCCTACATACTTGGAGGTACTAATTTGACGACAGTTTCGACAGTCTTTTCCTTGTTATCAGCTGCATTCTTGACTTTAATGTCTAGTTTGAGAATAAGACTTAAATAGTTGTCACCGCTTTCAGTTAACCGTTTCACGGTTTGACTGACTATTTCACCATCAATTCTACCTTTCAGCAGTCCTTCAAGGTCTGGTATCTTCTCAATGATAGCCATATTGTCTCCCTAGAAACAAAATATATTAATTTGATGAGGCAATAACATTTTATAACACTTATTGTTGAAACTTAAATCAAATTATACGAACTAAAATTGACGGCGACATTCCGCAATGTTGAAATATCAACTGTCACTAGAGCTTGAGTGAAAGGATGCTAAAATAAAGACGCCCTCCATTATGAGATTAGACGGAGGGTTTACTTCCCATTTAAGCGACTGTTTGGATCATCATTATATTTTTATGATGTTTGTAGTGTTTTTTTGACGAAGAATACTGTTGAAACGTTGGCCTAATAAAAAATTGTGTTTCAGTAACGTATAGACGCGTTAAACAATTATGGATATTTAAATCCCAATACCTTTAATTATTTTTGGAGTTCAGAAGTGAATTATTTTTCGAAATTTTGAATAGTAGTGTTATAATATTTTAGTATATAAGGGCATTGTACCATTAGATGACCTGCAACTTGTTTCTTTTAACACACTTCATATTATACTTAGTGTGTTATTGGTTATATTTCAATCATTATATCATATAACCCAAGATTGCTTTCTGTTTCGTTTTTGTTTATGTTAACTCTCTAAACATGTCAACGACTAATATTTTAAAAAAGGCTGAATGTACAAGTTTTAATTTGGATGCCGAAAGGGAAGTGAACGAATATAGAAAAAAGCTGTTGTACTGAGCGAATTAAATTCAATTATTTACATTATTATCGGGTTTTATTTGAATTTACTGTTATTATCCTTACAGTAGGTATAAGCCTAAAAATACACTTTTTAAATTTCGTGCGCTCCTCGACTGGTTGACATACGGTCGACTGTGTTGACAATTGTCAACTTCAATCTGTGTTATTTTTATGTGTACAAAAATTCTGAGTGATAGTTGTGGAAATTGGCCTGGCATATCATGGCGAATGAAAAACGAATATTGGAAATATGAGTGAAATTAGTTGTTTTAGTTATTAGCAAACGTCTGGTTAAAATACGCCAGTTCAAGTAACTATGCTCCAACAATGGGTATTTCTTTATTCTTCAATAAAAATCTACCAAAAAGTAAGTTCGTTGTATTATTTTTTCTGTGTGGTTAAAATTTGTGGACAACCCGTATATTATAGAACAGTTATTTGTTAGATGGACTTTGCTACTAGGTACTTATTTCCTGTTTGATGTTATAGGTATTAACTATTGAGATACTCGTATACCTATTTTCCCAACTGGACAAAATATTATACAATCAGCATTCTGAAAATGAAAAAAAATGCAAATTGCGTATTTAAAACGTAAACAGCTCTCAACTGATACGGACACAGTACAGATGGTATGTTTAATTAAATCAAATATTGCTTATGTGCTTCGGGGCAGCGGCGCAGCGAGGGAGGTTTTGGGGTTGAAAAAAAGTAACATTTTAAATACACTGCTCATTCTCTATTTCTCTTCGCAAATTGCCACTTCCCTCGTTTTGAGGGCAACTCTCCCCAGCTACTAAAGCAGCGCACGCCTTTTCTTGCGTCAGTGTCTACGATTTGCGCCGCCCAATTTGCGTAGAAAATATTTTTTTTAGGATTCTGACATTTGCAGAATTTTGTAAAATAAACTGTTGTTCTCGAGGCACGAATAGCTCTCCATATTTAAGTGTATAAGTAATAATTGTATGACCTTTTTGTCATTTATCTAAATTTAATAAATTTTTGTTTTGTTTTAGACATCAGCTATTTTTTTTAAGTATCGGGTCTTGTTCATTTTTCTTCTCTTTGGAGGCACTATTTATACGTACATATTTTATATTTCAGATCTACTAGGCCAAGTTCTTGTACGCAAAATAATTGATTTTTTTTATTTTTATTATAAAATTTATTTTGCTCCCTTTTCTACTATTGACGAACCCCTATGTAAACAAAATTGATATGCTGCATGTTGTAGGTTATCTTATATCAAAGCTACATACCTATAAGTAGCAAATTTTTCTGTTATATTTGGAAAAACATTTTTTTTTGTTTTTGTGAAAAAAAAAATTTAGATTAAGACGGATGTAACCATTTTGAAGTCCTCTGAGACGATTAAGATTATATCCTGAAGGAAGTATATTAGTTTGGCGGATTCCGAGGATGAACCCATTAGTTTTTTGTTGGAATCGCTTTGACTCTGTGATACAACCCCTAAACTTTAAATAGCAGTAGAGGTCCAGTGATACATCATTTGAAAGCACGTTTTATGCTCCTTAAAGCAAGAGCTTAATTTTGAAAGTTGTAAGCAATTTAATTAATTATTTTCCCAATAATCTTACGTATTTTATTAACAAGGCCAGTACCATCAGGCCATTCTCAAAACTGAAATTTATTAAACATCATTTAAGTCAACTAGGGGTCAAGAAAGATTGGATAAATGTTGCAATTCTAGTGAAGTGCAAAAATTGGTAGATTTATTTATAAATCAATATTGTGAAATAATTGGGTACATACTAGTTATTACTATATTTCATATAGATAAATTGATAACACTTATCAATTATTAAAAATTACACAGCCTTGTGACAATAATTAGTTTAAATCGATTGATAAAAATCTGTGATGACAATAAAAATTTAAATAGTTATGTAATTATTATTATATAGATAGGTAGGTTTAAACAAAATCTAATATTTATTTAAGAGTTGGTTAATTATGCACTTACTTTTTAGTTCTTGCGAAAAATGCTTATAAAGAACACTAGATCAGAGCATATAAAAACACTTCAAATGGTTCTATAGGACCACAAAAACAAAACTTGCATTTATTCCTATTCAAGATACCTACTTCAGGCTATTATGTCCTATTACTGCCACTGTATATAAGAGCGCTCACTCGATATAATTGCACGACAGCGCCGATTAGGCTTGGTGCGGACCTGGCTGCTTTCATCTTTTTATTATTTATCTTACTATAGATATGTAAATTCAGATATGTATAAGAGTAAAAGTTGAATACTTGTAACTATTATAGACTTACGTAGGTTTAAATAAATTATATAATTACGTAATAGGTATTGCGAAATATGTAGGTAGGTACCTACTTACTAAGTTTCATAATATTATAGATAGGTAGGAAACACAAATCACACAGTCTCGTGACAATTAGTCAAATAGATTGATAAAATTCAGTGGTGGCGATAAAAATTGAAAGAGTTATGTAACTATAATATGGGTAAAATGTTGTTCATTTTTAATTCAATTTATAAATTAGTAATTTTCTTTTGTTGGCGTCAAAATACCTCATTACCTAATCCCATCCTTAACCTTTTAAACCCTGTTCAAACTTGAGATTTCTATCCACAGAAATAGGCCTGTAAATTTGAAAAAATTACCCATGTTTGAACTGAATTTATGTTATGAGTTAACTATTTAATTTTTCCGCTTCATAATACGTCATTACGTAACCCCATGTTTTATTTTTAAAACCATATTTAAATTTTTGCTACCAGCTATATATTAGTGGAGATTTGCATCCACAAAAATATGCCTGCCAAGTCGAAATTTGATCATTTTCAAACACTTTTTTTGAACTAATTGCCTGCCTTTGAATTTGGGGACTAATTAACACTAACAGTAAGTACTGTAAGCATAATAATAGTAAATTCAAATAAAACCCGATAATAATGCAAATAATTGAATTTAATGTACTGCTGTTGTACTGAGCTTTTTTTCTATATTCGACTATTCTCTAACAATATAATCATCTAAGTAACTAAAAGATCATTTCTCTTTCGGCATCCGATTGAAATATAACTAATAACACATTAAGTATAATAGGAAGCGTGTTATAATTTATTTATTTATTTATACATTGCCCAGACAGATAAATAATCCAATTAAAGGGCAGGAAAATTACAGTAAATTCTTAATATCTAACACTAAATTTATATTCTAAGAAATATATTTTTTATACAAGACAAAGTTGAATTAAAAATATCAATTTGCTCGGACACAGAGTTACAAGTATGGCACATAAAATATAAAGGGGAACGCAACAACAAATTAGTACGCGGGGCCGGAAAGTAAAATACGATTCCGTTATTACGTGTACGTAGATTTGGGACACAAAAAGGAATCTGGCTTAAAAACTCTGGACAGTCAAGAAGTCCATTAATAATCTTAAAGAGCAATACTAGAGCGGAATATTCTCTCCGAGTATTTAATGATACTAGATTAAAACGGTTTAGCAGTATATCATGAGGAAACCCAATGGATGGATAAACCCCACCAACCCTAAACCACAGCAACTTGGCAAAACGACGCTGGATTCGTCCAATATTAGTTATATGTATGGCATACATAGGATTCCATACTACAGATGCATATTCCAGTTTAGATCTGACAAATGCGTTGAAAAGAACAATGAGTGTTTGAGGTGTCACAAACTCTTTCGAATTTCGCACAATAAAACCTAGAGATCTATAGGATGCTGCAACTATATTATTGTAATGATTAGTAAAGCTCAGTTTACCATCAAACCAAACACCTAAATCTTTAAACTCATCACAAGTTGTTAAGGGACTATTATTTATACAATATGAAAATTTCACAAGGTTTATTTTCCGTGTATAGGAAACACTAAAACATTTATCAATATTCAGATAAAGATTATTACGGACACACCACTCATATACAACATTTAAATCGTCCTGAAGATGAGAACAATCTTCAGTACTATTAATGACAGAATATACTTTGAAGTCGTCAGCATATAATAACGAACTATTTGTCAAGCCACTAGAAATATCATCGATAAAACACAGGAACAACAATGGTCCAAGGACAGAGCCCTGGGGAACACCAGATGACACTTTAAAATTTGCGGAACGAAATCCTCGACTTTCCACATACTGAAATCTATCCTTCAGATACGACTTCAAAAGCAGCAGTAAATTATAAGATAATCCATAACGACACAGTTTACGCAGTAGAATACCATGATCAAGTATATCAAAGGCTTTAGAAAAATCGGTGTAGATTACATCTACCTGACCCCCGTTATCAAGTCGCTCAGTTAAAAACTGTAATAAATAAGTTGCAGGTCATCGAATAGTACAATGGCCTTACTATACTAAAAATATTATAACAGTACTTACTAAATTTCATATAGGTCAGTAACAATTAACAATAATTCAAAATTACAGTCTTATAACGAATATCTAAGTTTAAATAGATCAATGAAAATCAGTGATGGTGATAATATGAAATAGTTATATAACTGTATGCTTAGATAGGCAGTTGTGTTTAAGCAAATTATTATTTAGTAAATATTGTGAAATAAGTAGGTACTTACTAAATTTCTTATAGACGACACTTAACAATAATACTAAATAATAATTCAACTTTTCTCACGGTTATATTATATTATAGTCCTCATCACTATCGGCATTAGCTTTTAAGTGGTTTATTGTTCACAGAATGATTCAACATCATGCGGCTACAGTGTGTGCAAATCGTTGTGCTAATCTAAATACAGTGTTGTATTAAAAGAAATCTTCTGTAGTTCTTGGTGATTTAACAACTATCATCATTGTAGGCAGTGGCGGCGCGTGGTGTTGAAAACTAGAGGTGCTGTAGGTACCTAAATGAGACTTTACTGTCGTTTCATCAGTTAAGACAATATAATAAATCGTTGTGAATTTCTGTACACGTTGCTCTAGAAACTGTAGATTGTTCTGTGTTGCCTCCACAGCAAATTGTATAGGTAACTTAATATCTACAAAAATTATGAAAAGAACTTGGGTGGAGTTTTCCACTATCATCCAGGAAGCTATGAAAAAATTTCGACTTCTCTAATTTGGACAAATGAATTACCTAGCAAAATTAAATCGGCCCACTGCACTGGTATTTAAATTAAAAACGAAAATAAAGTTAGGCCAAAAATTAAGTGCGTCACTTTTTTGGAACTAAATGGGGCCCTCATGATAACATCAGTAGAAGCTAGGAATCGAAAATAATTTTTGTGATAAAAATAAAATATTTTATTTATTATTAAATATTACAAAATTCATAAAAATGTAAATAAAAAAAATACTTTAAAATATTATAAAATCTTTGGTTTTCAACTTTGCCATAAATCTATATCCAATTTTTCTTTGCACATATCCTGAAAACTTCAGATACTTTATCCTTATACGTTGTCGTTGATTTTTTAGAATCCATAAATTCGTTGAAACTCGCGTCATTCCCTTCAAGTACAATATCAGGCCCGTGGCCTTTCTCTCGAAATGCAATTTTGGAAAATCCTATAGCGTGTGTGAATTGATTCCCAGTTGTCACAGCTATTTTAATTTCTTTCAAGTACCCTTCATATGTAAACTTTGAAGTATCCACATTGAACTGTTTCAAGTTGTTGATGAAGTTTTCATAGTAGAAGTCAATCAGGTAATCGAATTGAGTCTTCAATACTGTATTATCAACACTGAGCAAAAGAAAAAACATTAGATCAACTGCAAATGAATTGTACAGCACTATCTGGAAATCTACAATTTTCACTGGAGCAACATCTTTACTAGGATTCACGGGGATCATAATATTGTTCACCCAGAAATCCGAATGAACTGTTGTGGCCCATGGTTCTCGGTAATATTCGCTGGTTTTAAATGGATGTTCAGCCAAGTATTTATCAGCACGTTCGAGAGTTTCTTCGCTGAACTCGTTTAATTCCTTAGCAATTTCCAATACACCCTGAGTAAAGTTCCTTTCACCTGGATTGTCATTATAAGGAGGTGGATGATTATTGATATAGGGTTTGATTTTGGCATCAAAAAGTGCCGGATTGAGTTCTTTGACTGCAATTGGTAATGTGTGGAAGCGTGCTAGAGCTATAAGGACTTCTTTAGACTGTTCCAGGTTGAAGCCTTTCTCTCGGTCGGCGTTCTTATAACCTGTAATATAATAATAAAACTTAATTTAATCTGCAGAGACAAACAATATACGAAGAAATAAATGGCACCTACTTAATAATTCTTATATAGGGGCACGAATTCACATTTAAGTAATATTTTAGTGACCTTTTTGTCATTCACATTTGTCGCAAGACTCTTGGTGACAAGTTATATTGATAGAACTATCATAGCTAACCTAAATACTGTGGCTGTAATAGTAAGAGCAAATGAAAACAGAACATACGCCGAGCTGCTAAGGTCAGTAAAGAGGGAACTAAACTTTGACAACATGGATGTTCAAATAAATTCCATAAGGAATACAAGAAATACTGATCTTCTCTTTACAGTTAAAGAGGGAGCAGAAAATGCTCAGACTCTGAGGAGGGACATCCAGAACAAGATCCAAAGAGGAATGTTGGTGAATCCAAAGTCCAAAACAGAAACATTTCACCTCAGAGATATAGACGCAGTTACCACTGGGGACGAAATTGAATAATGTGTGGCAGAGGCGGCCCAAGTAACTAAAGAAGATATAAAAATCAAATCCATAAGTCCAGCGTAATGGCGACACATAGAACGCAACCCTAGTGGTAATCACAAATATAGCAAGAGTATTCAGCAATTTAAGGCATATTAGAGTATGCTAAGTCCAAAAAAATGCATCCAGGTAAAAAGATGCTTCAGATGTTGGGAGCTAGATCATTTTATGGCAGACTGTAAAGGACAAGATAGAAGAAATGCGTGCTCCAAATGCGCGAAAGAGGGCTATAAAGGTGAAAGCTGCGAAAAAACGCCAGAAAAAAATAAAAAAGCTTAAATATCTCCAGGCCATCTTAAATCGTGCAGCGCACGACTTAGCGTACGCCACAGCACTAAAAAATATTATAGACTGTTTGGCTGTAAGTGAGCCAAATGCAAATTTAGTGAAAAAATACAAGTGGCTGAAGGACAACAACTCAGTCGTAGCCCTATACTTTGTAAATAAAAACCATATAGTGCGCGAGACCCAAAGCCACGAATAGACCAGGGTCGATAATTTTAAAAATTGTAAAAAGTGAAAAAAAATTATAGTAGGATGATACCCATTGGAAAAGGTAGAGAATTTAACAAAAATGAAAGGAAAAATAAATTACATACCTCAGATCGGTCGGGAAGGAGGAGGGGGTGAGTTATTAAGGGTAAAAAATGGTTAATCTCGATTTCCGGTAAAACTGCAAGTCCTATGAAAAAAAGTTAAATAGCAAAGTTGTAGGTAATATTAAGATCTACAACTTTTGTATCGACACTTTTTTCACACAACCTCAAAATTTATGTGAAAAATTCGAATAACTGAGTTTTTGGTTTTTTATTTTTGTCTTTTGCAAAAAAATTTATTTTTTCACGAAATTTGGTGAAAACTTACCTTTGTATGTCCCAAACATACAGTAATTTTTTTTGATTTAAAATATTAATTTTTTCACCTTATTTTGACTTAATATCGAAAAAGCACCCTAATTTTCAACCGAAAATTCTCACGTCAAAATATATGCTTTTTTAAAAAAGTTGGTGCGTTTTTTGTTCGCTGAAATCTCTACTTTCTGATGGTATAAAAAAATATACACTACTATGGTAAATGTTCTCAGAAAATGCAAATAATGATCTAATAGTTTCAAGTATGAATCCTTAAAAAATATCGTTGCATTTCTCCATTGTTTTTCTGGTTGCGATACAACATTTGGATTTGCCGGAAAAGGAAAGAAAAGTATCGTCAACTCTTTATTAGCCGATAAAAATGTGTCAAATTTGGCCAATATTTTTTATAAAAAAGATGCGAACAATGAAGATATAAAAAAAAATGGATTACAACAAATTTATGCCCAAATTGTCATGGTTCTGAAACATACTCCAATGTGGAAGAAAAAACCTACGAGGAAGTTGATGATTCAGATGAAATTGTGGATGAAGAACCAATGCAGACCGGAAATAATCTTGGAGACGAAGACGGTGATGGTCTTGAAGATTTTGAAGATCCACTAGAATCGGGAAGGTTTGTCGAATCTAACGATAAAGAAATGCCATCAAATAGACAAAAACTAATGGAGAAGTAATTAGAAAAAAAAATTTCGGATTCGAGTTTTTTTGATTATTTGCATTTTCTGAGAATATTTACCATAGTAGTGTATATTTTTTTATACCATCAGAAAGTACAGATTTCAACGAACAAAAAACATACCAAATTTTTAAAAAAAGCAGATATTTTGATGTAAGAATTTTCGATTGAAAATTAGGGTGCTTTTTCGATATTAACTCAAAATAAGGTGAAATAATGAATATTTTAAATGAAAAAAATTACTGTATGTTTGGGACAGACAAAGGTAAGTTTTCACCAAATTTAGTGAAAAAATATTTTTTTTTGCAAAAGATAAAAATAAAAAACCAAAAACTCGGTTATTCGAATTTTTCACATCAATTTTGAGGCTATGTGAAGAAAGTGTCGATACAAAAGTTGTAGATATTTTTATTATCTACAACTTTCCCGTTTAACTTTTTTTCATAGGACTTGCAGTTTTACCGGAAATCGAGATTAACCGTTTTTTACCCTTAAAAACTCACCCCCTCCCTCCCCCTTCCGACCTCAGATCGCCCGTAATTTATTTTTCCTTTCTTTTTGTTATATTCTCTACCTTTTCTCATGGGTTTCATCTTACTATAATTTTTTTAAGTCTCAAAAATTATCGACCTTGGTCTAGAAGGCTTTGTAAGAGTGGAATTTATAAAATACGATCTGGAATAACGCCCCAAATTTTTTGTCACTGGAATATTTCACTTTTTGAGTTCATATTAATAAAAAACAATTGTAATTTGCTTAAAAAGGTCGACTTCTATAATTTTGATAAAATGCATAGTTTTTGTATAAAAATTTACTTAGTAATCCACAAAAAAAAATTCATAATTTAATTGAATTAATAAACAGATAAAATATATTAAAACCAAATTAACTAGAATGACACAACTAGAAGAACTGTTCAAAAGTACCACCATTTTTTTATGTCAAGCTGACATCTTCGGTAAATAGACCACCGAACATTGCGCAGCATAAAATGTGTGATGCTTTGGGCAGCATTCTCGATTCGCTGTGTAAGATCTTCAAGCGATCGCTCTGGAGTTTCGTAAACACAATTTTTTATGTACCCCCTAATAAAATATCTAATGGGGTTATATCGGGAGAGTGGGGTGGCCACTCAATAGAACCTCTTCTTCCAATCCATCTGTTATCATAATTTTCGTTAGGCCAAAAAATAATAATAAAACGTGCTTTATTAGGTACAAAGCCCCAAAAGGCCATTGACCGGAAGTCCTTCAGCCTATACAAAATTTAAATTAATACAATATATTTTAACATATTGATTGTATATTTCTAACTAAAGAAATCCTAAATATATTTGAAAAAAAAAAAGGGAATCAAAAGAGAAGACAAGCGATTAATTATAGTTTTAGTATCAGTTTTAATAATTCCTGATGTTGAGTTTTCAATTTTGGCCATGTTCGTACAGTCTCTGCAAAGCCTCCAAGAGAGTTTCAGGTGGAAATTTCAGACGGGAAATGTGTTCACGAGGTCGCAATATAGCATATTCATGTATTCTTCTTATTTTCTCATCAGAACCAGCAGTTAAGTGTGGTAGTCGTTCCTCTATTGGTACAATTTGCGTACGGCTATATAGTAGCTGGTTTGATGGCTTAAATAGCCGGTTTACGGGATTCCGAATTTTTGTTATTGTTCGTAGAGCTGAACGTTCGGCAATTTGAAGATTGTACATTGACCCTCGGCGACAGTTGAGGTAAAGTGGATGGCCATATTCTAGAAGTGGTCTGCAAATCGACTTATAGATGAAAGCTGATTTTGGAGTAGATAAGCCTTCGTTCTTAAATGTTAAGCCCTTAAAACAGTTAGCTCTTGATATGACGCGTTTTCTCATGCTATTGGTATGCTCTTTAAGGTTCAATTTGTGGTCCACAGTAAAGCCCAAATATTTCACCGACGTCTTCGGGGTTATGCTGGTATTTCCTAAGTTAATTGTTGGAGAAGCATTAGTGGTGGTATGATTAAATATAATGAACTGTGATTTAGAAGCATTTACTTGTAGTCGCCATTTGGAAAACCATGTCAGGGTCCGGTTTAGAAAATTAGACAAGTTTGCAATTGTCGTTGGTAAATTCTTTCCATGCGAAATGATGGCAGAGTCGACGGCAAACTGAAGTCCGTAGACAGATTGACAAACGAAGGCAGGAAAAGTATCAAAGCAGTATATATTTTATATAATTGGTGATAAAGATGATCCTTGAGGGACACCCTGATAGGCGGAAAAACCTTTTGAAAATGAAGAATTAATTTTTATTTTTAGGTTTCTGTTTTCAATTAAATTTTTAATCAAAAGTAGTAGAAATTGAGGTATGCTTAAAACAAAAAGTCTGTACAATAATCCTTTGTGCCACACATTGTCAAATAATGCTTTACTAATACCAAATAGAACTGCAGCAGATTTGCTTTGGGTTAACCGTGCAGCCTGGACATTGGAAACAAATATTGTTAAAGGTTGAATAGTTGAACATTTCTCCGAGAAACCGAACTGATGTTTAGGTATTATATTGTTGGCAGAAATTCAATTATTCAGAAAATGTTTGACATTTTTTTCGAACAATTTTCCATCGTTAGGCCAATTTCTTACAACTCTTTAAAAATTGGCCTGACATCCGTTCAATTGGAAGAAAAAATGTCTCCTTATTATCAGAGGGATATTTTCGCATAATTCCCCATAGTTTTCTATTAGAAATTGCAAAAAAATAGGCCCCAAGCCAAATGTCCTACAACAGCCCAAACACACAGATTATGGAAGCTTACAATACCTCACATTGTGAAACGGGATTCGTCAGTCGATATTATTTTCTCAGGAATCACTTTTTGCAATAATTTACCTACAAAATGCTGATCGTCGTTGTTTATATGTTTTTATTTAAGTTTAGTATTTAAGTATTAATTTTTTAGTTTGTTTAATAATTTTTAATCGTGTTTTTCCTGTTTTGTATATTGTTTTGTGTAAGTAGTAGTTGATGACTGTAAAAGACTGTCGTATAGCCTTTATGTCTGAATATAGTATGTTTTAAAAGACTTAGTCAATATTGGCAAATATTTTATTTATAACTGACTTTTTTCTATTTTATCTGACATGACATTCATTTTATAATGGAACAATAACAATATATTAACAGGGACTAACGCACATTAAATTAAACATTAACTAATTATGTAACAATGACTCAATGAATATTATGATTATGTCAGCATCTTCAAAATTGCTGAATTAAAACGGCGTTTTTACTATTCAAATACCTTAAAAATTCACAACAATAGCTTGGTTTTTATTTAATGAGTAAACAAAACAAAATTTTGATTCAAATGATAATTGTTTAAATATTTGACGCTACTATCTCAAGATGACAATAATTTGTCAACAATGTTGTTACGAAACAATGCATTCCATGGCAATCCAAGATTGCGGACATAAATTTCTAATTAATTATTAAGTAAATTTTTAACATAATTTACTAAACAACAGAAATTAAGCGACTCCGGGTAAATGGCATATTTTCAACAGCCATTCATAAATTTTTATCTTATTCGCGTCATGAATCTTTGAACTTGCTAGGCTTGAGGGCGTTCAGCGTAAATTTCTGAAGCACCTTTTTTTCAGAGTTGAGTCAGTTAATCAAGAAATTTTTCTTGAGGGATTAAATGTTGATTCAACAAATTTTTATTTTAAACTCAATTCTAATTGATTGTCTGAAAAAATGACATATAGGAAGCAAATTTATTTTTTTAATCAAAACTATATATATGTGCTTTATTTTGTAATCATATTTATTACATTTTAGTAGTTTAAGCACTGAAGATGATTTTAATAAAAACCGAAACGATAGCAATAAATTAACTAGTATAAACTGTGAGAGCCCTTATTCACTCTAATCTTCAACGAAAACGAGTAAAAGTTCATACGTATCTCCTCTGAAGAAAAACAATTGTAAAATATGTCCTGTGTTTTAACATACAGTTAAATATTGAGAATAAGCATTAGGCTACCTTTGGTGAGGCTCCTTTGAAATCAATCTCAAGAAAAAACCCACTCATTTATTAATGACTTTAATAAATTTTTCGATGGAGTAAGTAAAAAATTATTTTTTCTTTATATTTTTAGAAAAGGGCATTTTCAAGTTGTGTAGTTATACAATTTAGATACAAGCTAACTCAAAAATGTTCTCATTTATTTTTTAAGATTTTTGGGCAAGGCAAAACCTAATTAACAGGAAAACTTTTGAGTTTTCTTAGTTTGTTAGAATGGTGTCATAAAATTTATTTATATACAGGGTGTCTCAAATGTAATTATATTTATTTGATTAGGTTTTCAACCCATATTTTCAGTTTTTTTTTATAACCCTCAATGACTTTTGTCATAGATAAGACTACCACAAAACGACTGGGAAATCCCAAAGGGATTTCTTGTAATCATATAAATACCCTTATGGATCTTATTTTCACATAGCAAAGCAAAGGCGACTTACCATTCAAGAATTCCAATACTACAGCTGCATTTTCATCAATTGTTTCATTCTCTGGATTCAGATTAAGTCTACCACCATAAAACTTTGGATAGAAGTCCGTGAAACCGGTGACGCCATGTGATTTTTCAAATTCTTTTAAAACTGGTACCACCTCATCATACCACGTTATCTCGTTTTTGAATGTGACTTGGGAAAATAACAACTTTCGAGATTTGAGTTGGCCTATATATAAAAAGAGATTACAATAGTATTAAGAAACAGTTCAAGAATTTGTAATGAGATTATTTTCCTACATACTTGGAGGTACTAATTTGACGACAGTTTCGACAGTCTTTTCCTTGTTATCATCTGCATTCTTGACTTGAATGTCTAGTTTGAGAATAAGACTTAAATAGTTGTCACCGCTTTCAGTTAACCGTTTCACGGTTTGACTAACTATTTCACCATCAATTCTACCTTTCAGCAGTCCTTCAAGGTCTGGAATCTTCTCAATGAGCGCCATAGTGTCTCCCTAGAAACAAAACATATTAATTTGACGAAGCAATGACAATGACGACACCCTTCATTATCAGATTAGACGGGAGGGTTTATTTGCCCACCTACGCGATTATTTTGTTGATCATTATATTTTTATGATCTTCATATTGTTTTTTGACAAGGACTATTGTCCAGTTCATGCTTATTTTTATGTTAATACTATTCACACGAACTAAATTTGACAGAGTTGTTTTTAAATGAAAGAAGTTGACACATTTGACATTGGAATATTGATTTTTGCCGTCTTCACCATCTAAGTTATGGGCGTCTGAATTTAAAGACAACTTTAAAAAACCCACTACGCTTGCGAGTTCAAAACTGAGCCATGTACGTAATGCCATCTTTACTCTTTAACACCTTATCAACAGTTTTGCTACTAGATACGTCCAAATTTCCTGGACTATATCTTGATTCTCGATTACAGTGGGCGAGCCAAACTGATGCAATTTGCAGCAAGCTAAACAAGAGTTTTTATCCTTCAAAAAAGAATAATACGCATCAACTATAACTTGCCTTACTAGAGAGACTTATCTACCTGTATTATTAACATAGATATACCAGAAGATCGAAAAGCTTCGTACCAACGGTAGTTTGCACGGGCACAGTACTCGGGGGCGAATCGCCTGTATCTCCCACGGGTTAAGCTTTTTAAACGGAGCCCAGTATACTCGGGTCAATATTATTTTAATCAGTTACCAACAGCAATCAAAAACGCACAGTCAATAAATGCGTTTAAAAATAAGCTCAAGCGCTTCCTGGCGGATGGTGCTGTTTATGCGCTTCAGGAATTCTCTGACCTGTGTGCGACCCATTATTGGAATGGTCGTCTGGGATGCGATCGTGCGAGAGTCTATGTTCTATATTGTTATTACATGTTTCTTTTTTTTTATACCTATATACGATAATGTTCTTCTTTTCTTTTCTTCTTTTAAATGTGTGTAACAAATTGTTTTGGGTTTGTTGTAGTTAGTTTTAAGTATTCACGGTATGACTGCCAATGTATATAGAAATTAATGGCCAATAAAATTATTATTAGCGGAGATTTCCATGCACAAAAATATTTATGTCTTCAAATTTCAAACAAATTTTGCGCGGTAGGTATTCATATTACAAAGGGATGTTTTCTATTTCATTTTAAACTAACTTTAGAAACACTATACCTACTTACTAAATTATTGTACTCGTATATAGATGACACTTAACAATTCCAAATTACACAGTCTTATGATGATGAAATTTAAATAAATCGCTTGAAATCAGTGTTATTGATAAAAATTGAAAGCCGCTACTAGATAATAATTCATTTTTTCTAACGGTTATATTATATTATATTCCTTATCACTAACGGCATTAGCTTAAGTGGTTTATTGTTCACCAAATTATTCATCAACAAGATGCTACAGTGTGTGCAAATCGTCCTGCTAATGCAAATAATCGAAATACTGTGTTGCATTTAAAGAAATCTTCTCTGGTTTTTGGTGATTTTACAATTATCATGCTCTAGGTACCTAAAAGAGACTTCGTTGTCGTTTCATCATCCTGAATTCCTTTACACATTCCTCTAAAAACTGTAGTTTTTTCTCCATATTCACTGTTGCCTCCACAGCAAATTGTATGTATATTGATGAAAAACAAATACAAACCCTTATATTATGTTTTACGACAAACATATGGTTTCTGAAAGGGCAGACAAGTTATCTGTATCGTAAAATTGAAAGCTTTTGAAATTCATGTTTCTTAAGACAATAATTTTTTTTTTGCTATTTTTGATCCTTTGTGCAACCTTTTATGAGTGACAAAAGTTACAAATATTTATTAGATAACAGTGTTGCCGATTTGCTCAAGAATTGCTTTCCTTAACATTGCCGATACGGTTATAAATTGTTTAAATTAAGGAATGAGTCGTAATAATCGATGCTTCCCCATTTTTCTGAATCATCCAGTGGTATGAATCTTGGGCAGTCTTTTTTCAACCGAGTTAAAGTCTTTCGTTGCATTTACGAGATTATATTTTACCACTAATGTAGTTTTGCTATATTGCGGCAGAATGTACTCGGATCTACAGCGAAGGAAATATCTGCATTACGTCGAATCATAGTTAGTATAATTTAAGTATGTTTAAGCAATTATACCAATTAAATTGAAGCATATAGAAATATTATTAATATTTGCACGAAATTAAACCTCGTATCGTCATCTCTGGAGACGCTTAAACCACATCGTACAACAGAAGATAGAAGTACGACCAAAGAGTAAAATCAATAATTAGTGCTGTATTCTAACACGCGCAAGGGGTGCGTTCTGAACCGAGCGTTTCAAATTTCCATTGGCTATCATCCCTCTGTTTTCTAGCCATAATAGGGGAAATAATTGGATTCGCGCTCTGAAAGAAAGTACCTCGTGAGTACTTTGAAATTAAAAAGTGAGTTCTTGTTCGAGATTCAAGTAAGTCAGTTCTAAATATATTTTCTTGCAAGCTGTTTTAAGATTTATAATTTTCTAAGTTCATTTTCTTGATTATTACTAAGAGTTAAAAGTTATTTTTATTTTACTCTTTGCGTTTTTATTCAGAAGTTTATCAAAGTTGAATTTTTATTTTAGTTTTTTTTTTTGTTTTCTTTCTTTTGATTAATATAAAGTAACTGAAGATACTTGGGTGGAAATCAATGAAATTATTCGTATTTACATCGATTTCCATTATACTAAGTGCTTATTAAGATTGAATATAAGTTTAGAATAAGAGCTTTTGTTTGATAATCAATTGTCGATTATTCTGTGTTTTAGTTTATTTATTTTTCAATGTTTAGTTTTAATTTATAGTTAGATTTTCTTTTAATAATCATTTCTTTTCTTTTTTATTATTAATTCTAATTATATATAAAGTTGAGTTTTATTACGAGAGGGAAACGAAATGAATAAATCTTGAAACAGTAGTGTTAAACAAGGTTGAAGTGTTGTGAACGAGGCTAAAGATTGCTGTGTCATCTAAAAAAGTTTTGATTAGCTATTAGTTGTTTGTCTTTTTTTCACATAATTATTTGATTATTTTATTATTCTTTTGATTATCTTTATTTTTTCCTCTTTGCTTATTATTGTGCATAATTCGCAGACTTGAAAGAGATTACTTTCTTTACTTAGTTTTGTTCTGAATCTTTAAGAATTGTGCAACATCAGTCGGTACTACCTTCAGCCCGAACAACGTCAAGGTAGGGTTTAAAAGGTCTCGTTTTTGTGTTATCTGTTCTTTACCTAAAATCTAGAATGGTGCATTTATCCTGCTGATCTTTTCGTGTTTATGTTCATACATTTTTCATTTAACGCTGTAGCCAGCAAAGCTTTGATAGAACGAATATAAAGGGCCGCGTCAATGTGATCCTTCTTTCAGCATCCGCGGAACATTTTGTGGAAACCACATACCTACAAGATTTTAACCGAATATTCTAAGGTGATGCACCCTTTTTTATCAACGTAAAATCCGAGAGTCAATAGAAATGTTCAAAAAACCAATAAACTTAAATCGCGATACGGATCCACATCAGGGAGAGAACAACTATACACATTTGACTCCAACTTCTTCTTCTTCTTCTTGCGGTGCCTTGCCTGTCTCAGGCGTGGGCTATCTTCGTGACAATCTGGTTGAAGCACTCTCTATCTTTAGCTGCTTGGAATAATTGTTCTACTCCCAGTCCGGTCCAATTCCTGATGTTTCGCAGCCATGATAGTTTTTTGCGGCCTATCCATCTTCTGCCCTCAACTTTTCCCTGGATGATCAGGCGAGGAATGTGGTACTTGGGTCCTCGTGTTATATGTCCAAAGTAGCTAACCTTTCTTGTTTTTATGGTGTCCAGGAGTTCTCGATCTTTATCCAGCTGTCTGAGAACTTCTTCATTGCTAGTATGCGTCGTCCAAGAGATTTTGAGGATTCTCCGATAGCACCACATCTCGAATGCCTCTATTTTATTCATGGTGTCAATTTTAAGGGTCCATGTCTCACAGCCGTACAGAAAAATGCTCCATATGTAACATCGGAGTGTTCTGAGCCGCGTTTGAATTGAGAGATTTCTATTAGTAAGGGTGGGTTTCCATTTACTAAACATCCCACGTGCCATTTCAATCCTCGCTTTAATCTCTTCTTCGCATGTTATTTCATTGTTCAGCCAACTTCCCAGATACTTGAAGTGTGATACCAACTCGATGTTGTGTCCGTTGATTGTGATCGGAATTGGTTCTATGTTTATTTTACCTACCGCCATCCATTTTGTTTTTTTTATGTTTATATTAATACCCCATCTTCGTCCAGCCTCATACACTCTGTCCAGCAACACTTGCAAGTCCTCCATAGACTCAGCGATAATAGCGGTATCATCTGCGTACCTTACGTTGTTTATGATTTCGCCTCCTATCTTTGCTCCCTCTCTCCTGCCATCTAAGGCCTCGTGAAATATGTTTTCTGAGTAGAGATTGAATAACATGGGTGACAAGACACACCCCTGTCTCACACCGCGTCTTATTGGTATTTCGTCTGTAACGCTGTCCTCTAGCCTGACCACAGCAGTCTGATTGTAGTACAGATTTATCAAAAGGCGTATGTCATAATAGTCTACGTTACATGATTTTGTTTTGTGTGGTCAACTCGATCGAATGCTTTTTCGAAATCGATAAAGCACACATAGATGTTCTTTCGAAATTCGCAGCTCTTCTGCAATAATGTTCTCATGCAAAAAAGGGCTTCGCGTGTGCCCAGTCCGCCACGAAATCCAAATTGCTCCTTACCAATGTCTCGATCACATATAGCATATATTCTATTGAGCAGTATTTTTAAAGTGTGGCTCATTAGGCTAATCAGCCGGAAGTCATTACACCTATTTGCTTTGGAGTTTTTGGGTAAGGCAATGAAAATCGATTTCTGCCAGTCGCCAGGCAGTTTTCCGGTTTGGTAAACTTGGTTGAAGAATGCCGTGAGAGTAGATACGCCTTCGTCTTCAAGAAGCTTCACCAACTCAATAGGTATTTCATCGGGTCCGGGAGTTTTTCTTGCTTTCGATTGCTGTATAGCTTTTTGAACTTCGGATTTGAGGATACTTGGACCATGTTCTGTCCTATGATTAGCTAGTAAGCTCTCTGGCATTTCGCGAGTTTCATCGTTAAACAGCTGTTGGATATATTGTTGCCATTCATTACGTCGATCTTCCTCCAACTACAAAGTTAAAATTACGATTTCACCGTATGATTGTCACGAAAAAAATGAAACAAAATATCCATGGATTCAATTATATTCTTTATTCTTAGAATGAACAATGTTTAATAAAACTAGGAGGCTACAGCCTTAACTTTATTTAAATCGTTGATCTTAAAAATCTATTTAAAAAAATGAAATAAGCCTATATCCAATTTTTCTGTACACATATCCTGAAAATTTCCTTTACTTTTTCCTTATATTTCAACGATTTCTTAGAGGTTATCAAGCTCTCAAAAGCATCCATACCTCCCTCAAATACCATATCAGGCCCGTGGCCTTTCTCTCGAAATACAACATTGCAAAACCCTAAAGCGTGTGAGAATTGCTTCCCATCTGTCACAGCTAGTTTAATTTCTTCCAAGTATCCTTCATATGTAAACTTTGAAGTATCCACATTGAACTGTTTCAAGTTGTTGATGAAGTTTTCATAGTAGAAGTCAATCAGGAAATCGATTTGAGTCTTCATTACTGTATTATCAATACTGAGCAAAAGGAAAAACATTAGATCAATTGCAAATGATTGGTACAGCACCATCTGGAAATCTACAATTTTGATTGGAGCAGGATTCTCTGCGATCATAATATTGTTGACCCAGAAATCCGAATGAACTGTTGTCGCCCAGGGTTCTCGGTAGTCGCTTTTTTCAAAGGGGTCTGCGTCTAAATACTTAGCAGCATGCTCAAGAGTTTCTTCCCCGAACTCACCTAATTCTTTCACAGTTTCCAGTACACCATGAGTGAATTTCATTTCAGGTGGTTTTTTATCATTTTCGAAGGCAGGAGGAGCAGGTCGAATATCAATATTAGGTTTAATTTTGGCATTAAAAAGTTCTGGATTGAGTTCTTTGATTGCAATTGATAAGGTGTGGAAGCGTGATAGAGCTACAATAATGTCCTTGGACTCTTCGAGATTGAAACCTTGGAATCGGTCAGCGGTTTTGTAACCTGTAACATAAAATAAAACTTAATTTTTCTCGGAATTCGGAAGTCTAGTTTTATTAAACCTATTCATAAGTCTGAAAATAAGCATAGCATCAAGAATTACAGACTCATCAGTGTTATTTATCACGCATTTAAGAAAATCATTGTGGCAACAACAATAAGGGTTCTTGCCCAGAAGATCAGCAGAATTGAACCTTTTGAAATACACCAACTTCATTCTCTAAGGCGTTCGACCATCTCAACCAAAATATTTTATTAATTTGTGAAGTTAGTGGACATTTTCTCAGGTTAATCAGCAGATACCTAACGGGCAGAGTTCAGTATGTTAAACTCAAGGGTTTTATATCTAAGGAATTGCATGCCTCGACGGGAATTCCCCAGGCATCTCACTTGGGACCATTACATGGCATCGCCAAGTGTATCACTTCAAGTAATTTGTTATTATTTGCTGATGATCTGAAGCTATTTAGAAGGATAGATCATGCATCGTGCAGAGCTGTCAGATTTCTTTTAGAAGATCACGCCATGTCAGTCTTTTCCACTATACCTTGAATGAATCATCACTAAAGTCGGTCGCTATGGTTCAGGATCTGGGAGTCTTACTTGATAGTAGTTTGAGCTTCGTTCCGTACATTTCATCAATGGTTCCAAGATCAGTAAAAGTTCTCGATTTTGTTAGCAAATTTCTGAGATATATGGAATACAAACGAGATGTGAATAAGACGTTTGTTTGTTTCCTGGGATTGGCAAGGCAACTCTCTTAAATTTGTTTTTTTAATCCAATTCTAAAGAATAGTCATCGTAAGGACCGAATAAACTTTAGTAATCAATGGTGCAGTATCAGGAGGTATATCTACAGCTTAAATACTTGTTATCACGCGCTTCGTGCAAGTCATTGCGTAAGCTGGACAGTTTTGCTGCCATATCATCTCGTTCAAATTCCATGAAAGACTAGCCAGACAACAATAGCAACTTAGGAGAATCCTTGGCATTAAATAACAGGACTGTTAAATATTTAGTTAATAATAATAGTTTAGTCCCTGTATGTTAATGTATTGTTACATTGTTATTGTTGGAATATTATAAAATTAATGTCATGACAGTTAATATAAAAAAGTCAGTCATAAATAAAATATTTGCCAATATCCAATACGTCTTTAAAACATACTATAAACAGACATAAAGGCTATACGACAGTCTTTTACAAGGACCGACGAATAAACATCAGCGTTCAGGAGAAAGCTGAAACAACTATCATTGACGAAATGATTGCCAGGCAGATTGTGAACGACCGACCGGAATGGAGCGTACCATTTACCATAGCCATCAAGTTTTTGAAGAGCAGCGTCGACGACATGAGGATGCGAAGAGACAGCATCGAAATGAGAGAGAATTCCAAGTGATGAGAAATGGAAGAGCAGGTCTGATTGTCTTAGATCAGATGTTTGAAGATCATGTAACCAAAATTGTTAAATATGTTCGATATGATAATGTCGATCAGACATGCAAGAGACATTGCTTACGCAATTCGAAGTGATGTGGAGATGGAATAGCATGGATGATTGTCTTAAAGATCTACGTCACTTAGTGGGACATAGTAAGATTTCAAATATTGGGCTTAAACATTACCATAATGACAATTTTAAAAAAGCAAAGGCTTACCATTTAAAAATTCTAATACTAGAGCTGTATTTTCATCAACTGTACCATTCTCTGGATTCAGATTAATTCTACCACCATAAAATTTTGGATAGAAGTCCGTGAAACCGGTGATGCCATGTGATTTTTCAAATTCCTTTAAAACTGGTACCACTTCACTATACCACGCTATCTCATTTTTGAATGTGGTTTGTGCTAGGAACGTCATTTCAGATTTCAGTTGGCCTATATAAAACAGTAGTCAAATTTTACAATAGTGCAAAGGAATTTTTAATGAGCTATTTTCCTACATACTTGGAGGTACTAGTTTGATCACAGTTTCGACAGTCTTTTCCTTGTTATCATCTGCATTCTTAACTTGAATATCTAGTTTGAGAATAAGACTTAAATAGTTGTCACCGCTTTCAGTTAATCGTTTCGTGGTTTGATTGACTACGTCTCCATCAATTCTACCTTTCAGTAGTCCTTCCAGGTCTGGAACCTTCTCAATGATAGCCATATTGTCTCCCTAAAAAATACAATAATAACTTTATTCAGTTATTCAATTACATAACATACATATGAAACATCATCGATATACATTTTTCAAGTAACATTGTACCATTTATATCATTAAATTGGAACAGGCAATTATTCAGTTTATAAATTTTGTGCCAATTAATGCATTTCTTCTAAGATTTTATTTAGAAAATTTCATAAAACTGATCGGTATGCTTTTGGCAACTTTGAGACTCTGTCTCCCGAAGAACATTTTGGATTTCCAAAAGCGAAGAAACGGAAAATTGGAACAAGAAGGTCGAAAAAAAATTATAACGGACACAACAGAAAAGGAGGAAATCGAGCAGAAAAGTAAGAAGAGGAAGGAATCTTTGAAACAAAAAGAAGAGTTGAATTACATTCAAAAAGAGCAGCAAATATTTCGTCATGGGACAGCGAAGCCAATTCATTTGTATCTGAGTCATATTGACGAAGACAATAATACCTATTAACGCATATGTTTTGATCGAATTTCATGATAAAAAATCTGTATTTTATATGGCCAACGTTTTTGAAAAAAAGATAATGATTTTAATGTCAGTTTTTTGCGACAGTTCTAAAATAAAAAACTTGTTTGTATTTCCAACAGTTGCAGATACGGCCTTTGTAAACATCTGAGATATTCGGTATGTTCTACCACCATGTGAAAAATCGGGAAGTACGAAACGGCAGCAAGCTTTTATCAGTGTTGGTATTAAGTTTGATAATATAGTTTTAAGTTTAATTCTAGGTTACAATCAGAATACACATTATTTTTGCGTTAAAAAAATAGTTATTTATTATACAAGGGAAAAAGTACTAGATTTTAGCTCGAGCTAAAATCTAACTTTTTACCCGTGTATGATACACTATTTTTTTCTGAGACGGGAAAAACTTCGATTTAATATTGAAAAAAGTCAGAAAATTATCCAAGTGAAATTTGAAGTTTTAAAAACCTTTCAGTAATCAAATATCTGTCAATTTGATTCTATGATTTAATTTAAAAATTGCGAACACGCCACCGGAGTCAGAAGCAGCAAAAGTAGTGTCACAAATTATTGCCAGTTTTGAAATATAAAGAAAATGTTACTTTTGTATAATAAAATTTCCTAAAATTAAATATTTACCGTTACTTATGTGGTCGGGAAAAAAGTACTCACTTTTTTCCCGGGGATAAAAAGTGACATTTTATTACCTGTCAAGAGAGTAAATATGTCAAACTTTTTTCCCGTCTCAGAAAAATAGTTATTTATTATACAAGGGAAAAAAGTACTAGATTTTAGCTCGAGGTTGTGTTGTCTCCCGACGCGCAGCGGAGGGAGACAAAAAACCGAGAGCTAAAATCTAACTTTTTTCCCGTGTATGATACACTATTTTTTTCTGAGACGGGAAAAACTGCGATTTAATATTGAAAAAAGTCAGAAAATTATCCAAGTGACATTTGAAGTTTTAAAAAAGTAATCAAATATCTGTCAATTTCATTCTGTAATTTAATTTAAAAATTGCGAACACTCCACCGGAGTCAGTACAAGCAGCAAAAGTAGCGTCACAAATTATTGCCAGTTTTGATATATAAAGAAAATGTAACTTTTGTATAATAAAATTTCCTCAAATTAAATATCTACCTTTACTTATGTGTCCGGGAAAAAAGTGGTTACTTTTTTCCCGGGGATAAAAAGTGACATTTTATTACCTGTCAAGAGAGTAAATATGTCAAACTTTTTTCCCGTCACAGAAAAAATATTTTTTTTGGTTTATATATTTTTTGTTGTAGCAGTTATTAATAAATATGCAATATTTTTCGATTGAATTTTAAATCTTTTATTTCATATCTCATAGTGGCTCATGAATAGGGCTACTATGGGACAAAAACATGTTGTTTTAATTTTAAAATTATCGCTTTGTGATTGGAGGTATTGCCACTAAATACTACTAAATATGTTTGCAATAGACTGATGAATAACAAGCGATTGTTACTTTTCCTTTTTTTAATATATGAGTATTACTCAGTAAAAAGAAACTGAAAAATGTCTCAACGTGGCCCACTCTCCCCTATACCTAATCCACACCACAAGCAGCGGCGGCGACGCAATACGTCTGAAATGGTCACTTCACTAGCTCGGACATTCTGGCGCGCGAAATTCTCAACTGATGTCGAATATTTATCAGACAACCCACTAACGTTAAAAGTAAAAGGTGAATAATTCAGTAACTATATGGTACTTACAAATAAATATCAAATACTAAATAGCAAGACACACTTAGCAGTCAGGATGATACAAATTAACAGCACCCACTAAAGCAGTCACTTATAGTTAAATGAAATATGTCCACGTTTAGATTAGATCAGAATCTGGTATCTGGTATTTCTATGTTTTATTGTTCACAATACCAAACATTCATCACCATATCTGTGTAGGTACAGTGTGTGCCTTTCGTTTAATTGTGTGTTATCGCAATGATTTGCTTTTTAGCTCTCCATATCATATATCTAATATATACAGTATGTCCACGGATGCGGTTAACAAGAGGACAAATGGACCAAAAATTGAAAAAAGGATTTTCTTGATAAAAATGTTTGCTTGTCGAAAAAATAAGAACTACCCTGGAAAAATAGTTATTTATTATACAAGGGAAAAAAGTACTAGATTTTAGCTCGAGGTTGTGTTGTCAAAAAACAAAAAACCGAGAGCTAAAATCTAACTTTTTTCCCGTGTATGATACACTATTTTTTTCTGAGATGGGAAAAACTTCGATTTAATATTGAAAAAATATTACAAATCAGAAAATTATCCTAGTGAAATTTGAAGTTTTAAAAACCTTTCAGTAATCAAATATCTGTCAATTTCTTTCTGTATTTGATTTAAAAATTGCGAAAATTCCACCGGAGTCAGTAGAAACAGCAAAAGTAGCGTCACAAATTATTGCCAGTTTTGATATATAAAGAAAATGTAACTTTTGTATAATAAAATTTCCTAAAATTAAATATCTACCTTTACTTATGTGTCCGGGAAAAAAGTGGTTACTTTTTTCCCGGGGATAAAAAGTGACATTTTATTACCTGTCAAGAGAGTAAATATGTCAAACTTTTTTCCCGTCACAGAAAAAAATATTTTTATTAAACAGGGCGTCTCAAAAAGTCATGAATATAAGATTAAACAAGAGCAAACAGTCATATTTTGGTGTCTTAGCGTAAAATGATAAATAGAAAAAATGCTCCAAATTTAATCCTGACCTTGATTCCAGAGTTACAGAAGAATATTTAAATGTATGGAAAAAAAATTCCTGGCGTATACGTTTCGAAAGTTGCTGTTCACAAATTGGTGAAAAAATTTGAAAGAACAGGATCAGTTTTTGATATTAAAAAAGAAAGCAAACAATATAATGAGGACGATGCCAGTACAGTTTTGACATTGGAATCAGTAACTGAAAATCCATAGCTTTCTTTAAGAAACAGGGTTAAGAATTTAGAGGTGATGGAAAAATCTACCATTCAAAAAGTTTTAAAAGAAAATAAAATTTATCCTTACAAGCCTCATTTCAACCAAACTTTGGAGGCTGGGGATGAAGCAGGCTAGATTTTTGTTTGTGGGTTGGAAATCAGATTTTAAACGGCCATAGAAATTTTCACAAGCTTATAATATTTTCAATTTTCATTTTAATTTGTTTAATTTTATGTTTATTCCTTTTTGACACGCCCTGTTTAATAAAAATAATTTTTTTCATATTAGTTCTTATTTTTTCGACAAGACAACTTTTTTTTGACACTGACACTACAACAACAATAAGATACCTAATGTAAAGGCAGAGTATAATAAAGGTAAAAATTAAGTAAAAGGACGCACACATGAAAAAAAAAATTAAATATCCTTCTGTAACTCTGGAATCAGGGTCAGGATTAAATTTGGAGCATTTTTCTATTTATCATTTTACGCTAAGACACCAAAATATGACTGTTTGCTCTTGTTTAATTTTATATTTATGCCTTTTTGAGACGCCCTGTTTAGTAAAAATAATTTTTTTCATTCATTCAAACATTTTTATCAAGAATTACTTTTTTTCGTATCTTTCAATTTTTTGGTCCATTTGTCCTCTTATTAACCGCATCCGTGGACATACTGTATATGGAGACTATTAGTTTCATGAAATTTTTATTTTTAATTTCACCGGAAATACTTGTTTTTGGTCATTTTATACATAAATAAGTAGTTTTAAAAAAATGTCTGTCTGTATCCACGAAAGCGCAAAAAGCACTGAACAGATTTTAACCAAATTTGGTACAAAAATACTATTGGACATGGCAAAGAGCTGATTAGATTTTGGGAGCATTGAGCGTAGACAAGGGGTTTAAAAGAGCGTTCAAAAATTAAAAAAATTCATAGTTCTTAAACTTATCCGAAATAATGCATAATTTTTTACGCATTTATCTGAATATAACCTAAAATATTGAACATAAAATATTAGACCACATTGGCGTTCGAAAATAGTGTAAAATGGGGTAAAAAAGATTTTAAAAAATCGTATTTCGGAAAACATTAATCAAAATATCCATGGCTTCGATTATATTCTTTATTCTTAGAATGAACATTTTAAAAAATAATTAAACTTTATTTAAATCTTAAAAATCTATTTACACAATGAAATAAGCTTATATCCAATTTTTCTGTACACATATCCTGAAGATTTCCGTAACTTTTTCTGTATATTTTAACGATTTTTTAGAGTTTATCAAGTTTTTAAAAGCATCCATATCTCCTTCCAATACCATATCAGGCCCATGACCTTTTTCCCGAAATATGAAATTACAGAATCCTAAAGCGTGCGAGAATTGATTATCCTTTGTCACAGCTAGTTTAATTTCTTCCAAGTATCCTTCATATGTAAACTTTGAAGTATCCACATTGAACTGTTTCAAGTTGTTGATGAAGTTTTCATAGTAGAAGTCAATCAGGAAATCGGTTTGAGTTTTCAATACTGTATTATCAGTACTGAGCAAAATGAAAAACATTAGATCATCTGCAAATGATTGGTACAGCACTATCTGGAAATCTACAAATTTGATTGGAGCAGGACTCTCTGCGATCATAATATTGTTGACCCAGAAATCCGAATGAACGGTTGTCGCCCATGGTTCTCGGTAGTCGCTTTTTTCAAAGGGGTTTTCGTCTAAATACTTAGCAGCACGCTCGAGAGTTTCTTCCCCGAACTCATTTAATTCTTTCACAATTTCCAGGACGCCCTGATTGAGTTTCAGTTCAGGTGGTTTTTTATTATTTTCGGCCGCAGGAGGAGCAGGTCGAGTATCAATATTGCGTTTGATTTTGGCATTAAAAAGTTCTGGATTGAGTTCTTTGATTGCAATTGATAAGGTGTGGAAGCGCGATAGAGCTACAATAATGTTTTTGGACTCTTCCAGATTGAAACCCTGGAATCGATCAGCGGTTTTGTAACCTGTAACATAAAATCAAAATTAATTTACTAAACCTATGTAAGTCTGGTAAAATAAGCATAGCATAAAGAATTACAGATCCATTAGTATTCTCAGTGTTAGGCCGCAGACATTTGAGAAAATCATAGTGGCAAAAACAGTATCGGTTCTTTCCCGGAAAAACAGCAAATTGAAGCTTTTTGGAAATAATAATATCGCTAGAGCAAAATTCAGACAAGCAGGAGGCAATTCTTAATAATACCAAGTGATGTGAGATGCAGTTGCATGGCTGATTGATTGTCTTAGTACGTCACTCAGTTGGACTGATCGGTTTTTGGAATTAGTTAAAAGGAGAGAAAAAATGGACGTATCCCTTTTTCAACTAACTAAAATAAATAAAATGGCGTTGAAGCAATTTTAACTTGTCAGACCGACAAAATTGAATTACTGACTAAACATGTGCGACTTACCAATTTACTCTTCTTTCTTCACTCTGTCCAGGCCTGGATTCTGATCCAAATACCCAATTTTCCATAAAATAGACTTAATAGACAACGATTTTAGCGTGTTTATTTATATATCAGTATGTTCACGATACGGCGGTTTTTAATAGACTGCCGAATATGACCGTATTTATCATGCGCGGTCATTCCCTTTTTAATTCGCTCTAGGTACTTAATAGCAATTCAAAATTTGATTTGCGCGAAATATATATATATATATCATCAATTAAAATATTAGGAAATATATTCGAATATCGAACAGGGACATAATATGATTTCAAACATTGGGCTTAAACATTACATTTTTTTTTTCTGAAGTAATCCATCTTAGAGAGGAGTTGAATGTGTAAGACACAAATAAAAACAACGTCGACTCCACCAAACTATTCGTATATTAGTATGCAATCAGCCTGCAGCGCCAGACGTGTTTTGGAAAACTAAGTTTTTATCATCAGTGGCTCATAATAAACAGTTACGCAGTCATTTTAGGTAAAGTCAAAAACAGTATGGCATGGATTATATAAACATATACAAACAATTAGTGGAAATTATTTAAATAAAATCTTATAAAACTAAAATTTAAAACATTTTCTTATTGAAAAAAAAAAAGAGAAACTCAAAATAATTGTGTGGTCATAATATATAAAAATGACTAAATAAAAATAATTGTGTGGTCATAATATATAAAAAATTTTATATATTATGACCACACAATTATTTTGAGTTTCTCTTTTTTTTTTATTTTTTTTTTCAATAAGAAAATGTTTTAAATTTTAGTTTTATAAGATTTTATTTAAATAATTTCCACTAATTTTTTGTATATAATTATATAATCCATGCCTAAAAATGACTAAATTTATTTATTTATTATGACCACACAATTATTTTGAGTTTCTCTTTTTTTTTATTTTTTTTTTCAATAAGAAAATGTTTTAAATTTTAGTTTTATAAGATTTTATTTCAATAATTTCCACTAATTGTTTGTATCTTTTTATATAATCCATGCCATACTGTTTTTGACTTTACCTAAAATGACTGCGTCCACTGATGATGGAAACTTAGTTTTCCGAAACATGTCTGGCGCTGCAGGCTGATTGCATACTAATATACGAATAGTTTAGTGGAGTAGATGTTGTTTTTATTTGTGTCTTAAACATTACAGTCATTACAACTAATAAAATGACAATTTTAATAAAGCAAAGGCTTACCATTTAAAAATTCTAGGACTAGAGCTGTATTTTCATCAATTGTATCATTCTCTGGATTCAGACTAAGTCTACCACCATAAAATTTCGGATAGACGTCTGTGAAACCCGTGACCCCATGTGATTTTTCAAATTCTTTTAAAACTGGTACCACCTCACTATACCACGTTATTTCATTTTTGAATGTGGTTTGTGCAAGGAACGTCATTTCAGATTTCAGTTGACCTATGCAAAACAGTAGTCAAGTGTTACAATAGTGCTAAGGTATTTATAATATTAATATTTTCCTACATACTTGGTGGTACTAGTTTGATGACAGTTTCGACAGTCTTTTCCTTGTTATCATCTGCATTCTTGACTTGAATATCGAGTTTTAGAATAAGACTTAAATAATTGTCGCCGCTTTCCGTTAATCGTTTGATGGTTTGATGGACTATTTCACCGTCAATTCTACCTTTCAGTAGTCCTTCAAGGTCTGGAATCTTCTCAATAATAGCCATATTGTCTTCCTAAAAAATACAATAAGTTTTATTCAGTTCTTCAATTACATAGCAAATAAAATTCCATAGGTCATTGCTTTAGAAGACAGAATGATAACCGATCCTGAGAAAATAGTTGATAAGTTCGTGGAATTCTTTTCGAGTGGTTACACTATCTCTGACCTAGAAAGGTGCACTGATCTTACGGCCATTTCATGTAAATGGCCCTATACCGGGTCGGGCAGTACATTCGCCTCGGTCTCTCATAGCCTAACAAAATTGAAATTGCAAATTTTGTTTACGTGGGTGTATGTAGGTCTACCAGGAACATTTAACAAATATGTTTTTAAATATACCGGGTGTCCCAGAAAAGTGTGGCATATCAAAGTTATGTTTTTTTAAATGGAACAACCAGTATTTTTTTGATTTTTTGAAGACTTTGGATGAAAGTTATTGTTATGATCCCTATACGTAAATCTACCTGTTTGGCTAATTTTTGCGTTTTTTGCAAAAAATAGGGTCATTTTGAAAAACATTCTGGGCGTTTATTTTTTTTAACTAAATCGTTTAAAATTTTAAAATGGCAAGTGGATAGGACATACATTAAATCGGTGTATAGCCCAATTTTAAATATTGTACAGGGTGGTCACAATTTTTTATTGTTCTTTTCAATCATATTTATTTAAATAACTTTTTTATTTTAAATAGCACACCCTATATTTCATAGCACCTGTCGATACTAACTAATGTTCTCTATCAAATGGTATTAGGCTTCCCTATACCTAACTGTGACCGTTTCCGTTTCCCAAGAAAAGAATATTTTAACTTATTTGTCTTATTGATTTGATAACATTTTCATAGGCTAGTAAGGCGTACTCGAGATCGTTTATTTGCTGAGAAATGAATTGGCTGCGGTGGTCCATAAAACTAGCCCCCAAAGTCTCCAGACTTAACATCACCAGATTTTTTCTTATGGGGACATATTAAAAACATTGTTTATGATACGCACAGCGAATTAAAACTGCTTTTGATACAATGGCACCACAATTGGAAGCAAATGTCAGACATTCATTTGAAAAAAGAATTCATCTGTGTATTGAAAATTACGGCCAACATTTTGAGCATTTGTTGTAGCTATAATAAATAGGTATGTACGATATAGGTATTTTGTTGTTGTTAATTTTTAAGAATAATGAATATGTTACTAAATGTTACAAATTTGTACCAATTTAATTATTCTTAAGTTTTAGCTTTCAGAGTTTGTTAGAATTAGGTACCCAATAAATTTCAGTGTAAAAGTTTTTAAGAACGATTAGTATCCCACTTTATGGTAGAGAAACCTTGTTGTCTTTTAAGTTCCAATTTGTCTACGGAAAAACTGTCGTAATAGATATTCGAATACCGATCAGCTAATAGTAATTTAATAATGTAAATTCAGTCACCCGAGTTTACGGTACTTACAAATAATAAATATAAAATATTTAATAGCAAGACACACTTACCAGTCAGGATGATAAAAATTAAAAGCACTTACTAAGCAATCACTTATTTCAATGCAATTTTCCACGTTCGTTGATTAGATCATAATCTGTTATCTGGTATTTCTATGTTTTATTGTTCACAATACCAAACATCCATCACCATATTATTACTATTATGCGTACAGTGTGTGCCTTTCGTTGCCATGTGATTCCTGCGTTGAATTTGTTTAGTATCTCGATATACAACAAATGACACACTTCTAGGCACGCTAATTTTCATTCAACTGTTATATCAATTAATAACGTACTTTCCAGATTATACAGCAAATTTCCAACTCATCAATTTTAATTGTGTGTTATCGCCATGATTTGCTTTTTTTGAATGCGGATTAAATAGATCCATACAATAAAAGTATACGACTTCCACTATTATTCGCTTTTATGGTGTTTAATTTTCGCGTTAATTCTTCTTTTTCTTCGTTTTTTTTTTCATAACTTGCCTCATCAAATCAAAATCAAATAAAATCAAATCATTTATTTTCTCATATGTTGTACATTATGAGGTACATTGACACGTCAATACTTAATCTTGCAAAAACAATTAGGTACACAATATAACAATTACATACAAACATAACATAGTCTTATAAGTTATTAAAGAATAAATACGACAAAATTAAGAAATTCATAAGCAAAATGCAATAAAAAAATATGTATATATATATACAACAGATAAAATAAATAAAAATAATACAATACACAACAAAACAAGTACAACAATTACTCTAGGGGAGCGCATTCCAGAATTGGATAACAGTCACAGCGATCGCAGCATCAATGTCTTGTTACAATAAATTCAGTAAAATCCCGAATGCTATAAAACGCATTAGCTGCTAACAAAGTCTTTATTTTTTTCTTAAATAATGTCTCGGATTGGCACCCCCTTATCTCATTAGGAAGCAGATTAAAGAAATACAATCCTGAGTATAGGGGTGACTTTTTGTAAAATTCATGCCTCGAACGTGGTAGACCGAATTGCTCTCTTCCCCGGGTTAAGTGCGAGCAGTTCCCTTCTTCCTACAGTTAAACGCAAAAGACAACACCGTGTACAAATAAACACATGGAACAGTGAGTATCTGATTTCGAATAAACGTATCTTTACAGGTACCACCATATGGTATGTTAAAAATTAGTCTTAGTGCTCTTTTTTGTGTGATAAAAACTCGATCTGCCTCCGCGCATCTGCCCCATACAGCGATACTGCAGCAAATCGCAGAATACATTAAGCCATAATACACTGAGAGCAATGATGCTTGGTTCATAAAGCTCTTTAAGGAATGTAAGATGTATATATTTTGATTCAGCTTACTCCAAAGTTTGTCCACATGCAGTGTCCAAGAGAACTTGGGATCCACCTGCAGACCCAACAAACCGGCAGAAGCCGACCAACGCAAAGTTATGATATTGAATGTGAGATTAAAACCCAACTCACGCTTGTATCTGCTAAACTGCAATGCCACCGTTTTACTGGGATTCACCATGAGCCTGTTGCTTACGCACCACGACTGAAATTCCTTAAAGGTAGTGTTAATTTTCTCTAGTAATTTATCTGGATCGTGGTCGCTGATTAAAATTGTAGTGGCGTCAGCATATATGTACAGAAAACCCCGTGTGACACACAGAGGAAGGTCGTTTGTATACAATAAGAATAGCAAGGGGCTGAGAACACTACCCTGCGGTGTCCCTATATCCATATCCTCAAAATTCGAAACACATGAACCCACCTTGACAGCTATCCTTCTATTTGCCATATATATAAGTTAAAATATGAAAACAGTAGGTGTGCTAATGAACAAAATCCTACTAAGTGTGTTGGCCGAAATTATGTAATTGAGCTTTTTGCCAAATCAAGGGAGATAGGATCGGTGGCGAATAAGAAATGAAACAGTGGGAAACGAAGCTATGGAAGGAGATGTTTTGGGCCACGTCAATACCCATTCAACATTACGTACCAGCCAACTATCTACAGGTTCTGTACGAGCATTAAAAAAAAATTAAAAAACGAGTTAAATGATAATGACTTTGACGTTTGCCATTATAAGTGATTGATTTTGAACTGTTCTGACTGATCACAACTGTCGGTATTGGTCTGATGAAAACCCATTCATGAAGTTCATACTCAACAACATGTGAGGTTGCAATTTGTAGCGACTGTATTGTTAGTCATTTTTTCTCGCTGCTCTTCAAAAACTACATTCAAAACTACATAATAATAATATTGTCAAATGAATTAATATACAGGGTGAACTATCACTCAGTACAAAAATTTTAACTGGAGGTAGAGAAAAATAAGATTTAACAGAATCGCCTTTCAAAAAATAAAATTTCCAACATTTTTATTAAGGCCGGAAATTATTTTTTTGTAAATCATGTTAAACTCCCTATGAACGCCTGCCCAACTGAAGTTTAAATTAGACATTAACTTAAAGGTTGCCGGGGCGGGTGGTCTAGTGGTTAAGCACGCTAGACTTGAGCAGACTGTCCCGGTATGTAGTTGGTTCGAACCCCGGACCAGCTACATGTAGTTGCTCATTGCAAAGCAAATTGAAAAAAATTATTTAGATAAAAGAAGACTGATCGAAAATTGAAAAATCAATTAGAATATGGCTGAATTGCCTAATAGATGCAAAGGCCAAAAAAAAAAAAAAAAACTTAAAGGTTATGATACAGCGCCATGTTGCCAAGGGTATCGATTTACCGAGCATTTAAAGTAAAAAAAATATTTAGAAAATGTAGATGATTATGTGACTTCAATCATGCGAAATATTAAATATTATGTAAGCTCCTACCTTTCGGATAGGTCTAACATGCCATGCCATGCTGTCATGATTTTTGAACTTCCTGGGGACCGCTTCATTTACTTCGTCCACTCTTCTTGTTTAATGTGGTACTCAGTCCGACGATCACAAGGTGGATCCCATCCGTTAGGAAAACCCCAGAGGGCAACAAAAAACACTCAAAGGCAAATAACACTAGCACTTCAAAGCACTACAACAGCAAATTTTCAAAGAGGCCACCGTTAACTTCACCACACTTGTTGATGCGCTTAATCACTGAACTACTTCTAGTGCCTGTACCTTTTGTATGTGTAAGCTCAGGGTTGCAGTGGACTTGTTATAATTACTTGTAATGTTTTTGTAATATTTTATTAGTCAAAATATACAACTTATTTGAACAAATAATTATTAACAGACACATGTCAGTGTACTTATTAGTTTTTTTATTGTCATATTAAAAACAATTGAAAATGCCAAAGTAACAATAATATGCCAAATAACAATACCTAATATGCCAGTGGCCTTTAAACAATTAACAACAGTACCCAACAGTATGTGATACGATTGAAAATCCTTGTCCACCCGTTTGAGCTTGCAATGTACCAGTATCTCACAAACGTTGTCATTACAACATTTACAAATGTGCGAGGAATAGATTCGTATTTGGAAAACGTCTCCGGTATTCCACTGCCGCCCGATTTGCTCTTTCTTTGCATTTCCCATAGGTATAATATTATTACCATGTCTGTTAATTCCGCGTTTTTCAATAATTCAATTCAATTTTCAAACATTCACAAATCAATAAAGTCTGATACCACTAAATTTTCATATATCAAAGCATTTTTTATCTGCTTTATATTTGCCCCCATAATTCTCGAGAAAATAGCGTTTAAAATGTCACCAGTTACTTAGTTGGAACGTATATATTATACATAAAAATACAGTATTTATTCCTGTTAAGATTCAACATTATTTTAAGAAGATATAAGGGTTGACAGAGAAAAGTAATGCCCCCTCGTAATTCCTTTACTATAAGTTGCACGTTATTTTTGTTGTTCCAGAGTCTCAGTCCTGGTCTAGTACAAACTGATTTTAGTGAAAATTCAAATGAGACGTCACGTAACAATCCATTGCGCAACCCAAATATCCCGATATTGAAACCGGAAGATGTTGCTGAAGCTGTAGTTTATATTTTGTCGACTGGCCCAAATGTACAGGCAAGTATTTTTGTGTAAGGTCTTATCCTTAGCCAAAGTTTAATAGTAAATATTAATTTAATGTAAAAGGTTGCTAAATTTTCCAAGCAATTTCTTCTTTGGAGTTGCCATTACGATGCTTTGTTAATAAAAATAAAATCCTTTCAATTAAATCTTACTACAAACACAATTTTAATTTATCTCTTATCTCGTACACGCTGACAGCGACCGTATCTACCTACGTCTATGCGATTATTGACAAGTTCTCTCCTATAATGGCGGCATGCGCGACGAGATGCGCAAGACGCCTCGCAACCTGAGACTTGGAATGAATAAGAACTATCATGTTGGAGGGTTTTTACAAGAAAGATACAGAGAGAATTATCATGTTTTGTAATAGTTCTTAATTAAAAAATGTTTTTTTGTTAATTTTCTAGGTAACCGAGCTTACGATACGTCCATTGGGAGAAGTAGTATGACATATTAAAAAAATAATCATTTAATTATGTATTGTTAATACGAGTATATCTGTATATTTATATAGCAAACAACTAATTTATTGTTAACAAAAAAATGCATGTATAATAATTAAAATTAAACTTTAATTTAAATATATTTACATTTATTTCATAATTACTATCTCATATTATTTATAATTTAACTACTTTTTGCGTCATATAGAAAATTGAGAAACAGGCAATTATTGCTAACGTGGAAGCGACGAGTGATGGGATGGTAAGGAAATGGGTGAGAGCTTTTAAAGATGGCCGTAAGAGTGGGCATGACCAGGAACAAAGTGGATGACCCTCACTCATTACTGATGACTTGAAATTGATGAAAAAGTGAAAGAGAACAGACGATTTACGATATCAGCGTTATTTAGTGAGTTTACTAAAGCGTCAAGAAGTGTGAAGTTAAAGCAAACAATTTCTGCCCGAAAAACAATGTGTACCGTTTTCTCGGACACCAAGTTTGTTTTGCTTGTAGAGTTTTTTTTTGACTTTATTGGCATCATACATGCATTAATCATCATTAACAAAGAGACATAAAATGACTGCAATGATTGTGCAGTCAGGCGGCAGATTTCTTCGAGAAAGAATTTCAAAATCTGGTTGTACGTGTCTCATTATTGACGGAAATTATGTTGACAATGTTTTACTAAATATAGTAACCGATCAAATTATTTAATTGTAAGTCATGTGTCAAATTTCATCCAATCACCAACTGAATGCTGAAACGAGTTTGCATAATTTGACTAATATATTGAAAGATTATGCGGTAAATATGAGAAAAGCTGACGGAACTGAATATAAAGAAGCAGCTGGAAAAGCAATTTGGAATACTACGAGTAGGCTACTCCAGGAAAAATACTTCAATGACTTCAAAATTGTATTCGACCCGTTTACCAGTGTGATATTCAAAAATGCGCGAGATGCAAGAAATGCAAAACGTAAAATATTACAGCAGGATCCAAACAAACGAAAATGCAGTTCATCAAATTTGAGTTCAAGTGATTTGGCTAGAATCATTGGATTATGTGATAAATGTACACCAGAAGGTTTACAAAAAAAAGTTTACAATATTGTAGCTGTTGAGTTAGCTTGGCGAGGTGCTGAACCAGCTGATTGCCTTATAGATTATTTCACGATTGAGAAAAATCATGATGGAACGCTAACCAACAGAATTGAATCTAACCCAATATTCAGTAAAACATGCCAAGGAGAATCGAAAAGTTGTACAAATAGTAAGTGGCTTGTTCCAAATATTGCAAAGGAAAGTGCATGCCCTGTTCGGTTATTCCATAAATTATTGTCCAAAAGGGGGAAAAATATTACTTCCAGTCGCCTATTCTTGAGACCAAATCGTTTCTGGAAATCCGAAAGTGACACATGGTTTGACAATATACCGATAGGCAAGAACACAATTAATATGTGGACCAAATCATCCGCCCAAGCTATTGGTTTGGAAACTAAGTGTAAAAAGATATCCAATCCAGATCAACTGCAGTTAGCCATTTGGCAAATAAAGGAATTCCTGAACAGCAATTAATAAAAATAACAGGACATAGCAGCTCTAATTCAATTAAATCGTACTTGAATATTAACCAAGAACGCCATGGTGAAAGAATCAACACCATGCGAGTAATTTCTTCAACAGTGGAAATTAACAATCCGTCAACTTCAGCAAACTCTTCTTCCAATTTAACATTTACCAATTGTACTTTTCACAACTGTAGTTTTAAATAAAAATGAATATTTGTTTGATTAAAACTAATACATTTTGTATTGAAAATTATTAAACGTCAGATTGACAATCAAATTTTTGATATATACAAAGTAAAAAATTATCTTATCGAATACTCTCTCGGGCCTAGATAAATATACTCAAAATTTTGTCATAGAGAATCCTTCAAGCGAGTTGCTCAAGCATAATAATTATCAAGCAACACGCTTTCGGCATTCTCTATGACAAAATCATCTCTGTATTTTCAAGACCCTAGGGATATTACTACTGGAAAACATTATTTGCTGCAATTTCGACCCTCTATGTCTTGGTATCTAAAATAGATACAACTGAGCGAGAACTAATTACAATTCTCATGATGAGAGGTTCGAGTGTTAACGAGAGATCGTTTGAGGATGCTCGGATTATATTTTCTAGAATGAAATGAACAAATTTCGAGGAATGCAGTAAATAAGACAAGTTATCGATTTAATGTCACTGGAAAGCTTACATTGTTGAATTTAACGTGCACCAAACAATTCACCAATAGAGCAACATATGTGTTGTTTACAATTAGGTATTTGGCAACTGTGTATCAGCATAAACATGGATTTAACCAGGGAACATTTATCATTTCTCAGATAAGGTAGTAGTCCTTCTTAAACGGGCCACCCAGTACAAGTGTAAACGAATTTAGCACCGAAATTACATGAGAACAATTTTTTATGAATCTTTTTTATTAAGTAGATGAGCCTGAGCGTATAATACTGCATCATGCACTGTGGGAAATATCATGAATTTGCTCTCTTTCTTCTCAGTCCTATCACAGCGTTGCATGACCTCAAAAACAGGACCTGCAACATAATTTTTTTTGTAATTATACAATATGCAATTTGATACAGTCATCGAAGGCCATGCCATAGAATTCTGAAACTTTTTACTATGTATAAATCGTTACAAAGTACAACAAAATTACTGAGTAGAATTCTAAATCGAAATATTATTTTCTATCAAGGTTTATCTGGTTTCGCAGTGAATTGAACGAGCCCAATTTATTACCTGAAAACCCCACAATATACAAGTCCACACCCAACTGTCCCAATTCAGACTGCATCTGTCGCAAACATTCTACACCAGTCGGATCAACAAATGTCAAACAGGAAAAATCCAAAATAACACCCTTAATAAGCAACTGTTCATTACTTTCAACCAATCCTTTCCGTTCCAGTTTGATACGCTCCCTTAAAATTACTGGGGCGTCAACGCCTACTTTACGCACAAACATATCCTTGAAGAGATTACGGGAGGCGAAACTCAACCCGCCAGCATAGTGGAAGATCTTTAAACCGTCGATTTCCTGTGCCTGAAAAAAAACACACTCTCAAAAATAATTATAATAATTTAGTATATTATAAGATGGCAACTATTTATTCCATCTCAAAATGGAAACTCAAACAAATAAAAAAAAAATGTCCAAGGTCCCAAGGTTAATAACTCAGATCAAATGGGCTGTTGTGACATGATCAGTTATCGCTCACCTCACCTAAAATTTCTTTTATAAAAAGAACGTGTGAAACTGTCATAATTATTATTAGCTACTTTGACTATTCCTAGTCAAAGATTAGCTACGAAATATTTTGCTGTTAATTGCTCACATATAACTAGGTTTGTTTCCATAGCGTTCCGAAACGTTGCTGACACGGGGTGTACTTACCTAATCCCGACGCTTGTGAAAACAAACCTACTGTCAATCAAATGTGTAAAAGGAACGTATAGGGTGGATTTCTAGAGGAATTAGAAGAAAACTACCACCCTCTACAGGTAACTGAAAATTAATGAATTAAATTAATGAACTTACTGCTTTGTATCGTTCAGTATCGAGGTACAAGTCCGTTTGTGGAACGATGCCCAAGAGACACGTGTACGGTTTGTAGCCCTGCACGAAAATACTCAAACAGGACACCGCCACACCCACCACCAGTCCAATAGAGATCTGGAAAATGATGGTGCATAGAAAGCATGCAGTCCACACAAAACCATCCCATTTGCTCATTTTCCAAAAGCGGATAAAATCTGTGCATTGTAGAAGTAGACTGTTTAATGCAACGAGAATTACACTGGCCAACACACACTGAAAATAATAATTCGGCCAGCTTTATTTAAAAATTAATAGCAGCAGACTAAATTAAAATTATTAATAATTAAATAAATGCTTGTAGGATAAATCCGCAGTCAAATTTACACTGGCTAAGGCTTTGTTGCGTTGGCTAGTGTAAATTTGACGCACAATTTATCCAGAAGCATTGTTTCTAGAGGGCCAAAAGAAATCACCCTATTGGAAGATGCTCTCATTTTTGCAAATTTTTGACATTTGTGGACTAGACAGATGCCGAATACAAGTGAACAAGCCATGGAGCGATACACACAGGAAAGGTGTTTTTCCAGAGTGCCTTAAAACATCAAAAATAGTTCCTATTTATAAACAAAAAGGTGATGCAAAAGATACAAATAATTACAGACCGTTGGCACTACAAAGTCAATTTAGTAAAATATTTGAGTGCTTATATAACATGAGACTTAATAATTATTTCGAAAAATTTAAGATCCTCTCTTGCAACCAGAATGGATTCAGGATCGGTCGATCAACAGAAACAGCTCTTAATCAGGCTTTGGACAACCTATACCAGTAACTCAATAATAAGGAAATAGCTCTTGGCCTTTTCTTTGATTTAAGCAAGGCGTTTGATTTGCACTGGTCCGCAAAATCGCCCGATTTAAGCGTTCCAATTTTTTTTTGTGGGGTTTTTTGAAGTCCCGTGTTTACGTGAGCAAGCCCTCAAGGACAACATTCGACACGAGTGCGGTGATTTATAAATTTTCTAAATGACTCATAACACTCATAAATGATTGGACAGATTTTCAGTATACTTTAGAATGTTTCGTAATGAGGCAACAAAAAATGCACGTAGAATATAACTCACCCTTGGCAGATATTCAAACATTGGTCCAATCCATAAAAGAACAATCAAAAGCAATGCACTAGCGATGACTGAGGTGATTTGGGTGACACCACCGACAGCTTCTTGTATGACACATCTCGATAGGGAAGTAGCGATGGGCATGCAGGAGAAAAATGATCCTATTATATTACTCAGACCCTATATAAAATGATAAAAAATTACATTACGTCCCTCGAGAACAGGAAGATTGGAATGTAAGGCCAAGGGTTAAATATTGTAATATCTGATAAATTTGTTTTGTGCACGCATTAATGGAAATTTTCTGTGAATAAAGACCGCTTTGAACTATTGAAAAGATACAGGGGTCTTTTTCAATGTTGTGCATTTTGCACCCACTCATGTAAATTCTCTATTTATCCAATGGTTTGGTTTTTTACACAAAAATTCTTTTTATGCCCGGACTAGGACGGGAGAAGAATCACGTCGTTGTTGTCATTGTAAATATGAAAATCTTGGTAGGCATGGTTTTGATAAAAAAAAGTAGTTGATCATTACCATAGCAACGAAATAACGGCTGACAGTTCATATGAAATTAGTTATTTTTATCGCAATTCGCAATAAAATATCGAAAGAGCAGCAGCAGCGATAGTTTCTTTAAAAATGTGCCTTGGGAAATTTCCAATATAGCAGCTGCTGCTACAGCATAATTATTGCCTGAAAAATCAAAATCCAGGTACGAAAACGTTTATGATTTGTTCACGAAATGGATGGATATGAAGCAATGCAAAACTATTACAGAGGATGTAATTTTAGCTTATTTGACGCAAAAATCTGAAACTGTAAAATCCTCTACTCTGTGGAGCATGTACTCTATGTTGAAAAGTACCATTTTAGTGAAGATTATTCCTCATTTAACCAAAAGTTAATTTTATTTGGGAAACCCGATATAGTCAAAAAAAAACTAATTAAACAACGTACAGTTTTAAAAATACGCTTCGTAATGCCAAACTTTCCGGGAACCTCCAGTTTAATTCATACATGATGATGATGAAATAATCCAAAAAATATTCCTATCCGACTTACCATCGCCAACAGTTCCTGATTCGAATCGACTTCGTACAAGTGTTTCTTTGCAAAAATTAACGCCATCGACAATGTCAACGAGTACGACACCAACATTATCAACAATGAATCTAACAGAATCGCAGGAATCAATTGGAGTTTTGGAACAACCGGATCAGGAAACCTGCGATTTAATTATATTAATACACAGTGGTCCACCTGGCTCAGTATCAGTCTATACAGAGGAGAAATTTGAAAAGTTGGACATGGGCAGATCAGCTAAAATATTTACTTATAAGATACAGACACTTCCGGTTATACCTCACAAAGACACAGAATTGTAAATGAATGAAGACACAAAGACGCTGTAATTTGGCCTCGCCTCGTTTGGCTCCATTTACGATCGAATTTTAAAATAAATCACACATTTAGCATCGAAGTTTTTATATTTGAGCAGCCATCATCAATTTTGTTTTTTTAAATACGGACCTGTTTTTTATATATTTCTTATTACGAATTCAGCTATCTATATCGCATTATGTATCACATTTCGTGGTTGTTATGACCAACCGGAAGAAATTTTCAGATAGGTACGACCCTGTATTTCGAACAATTTTGTAAAAAATCCAAGGGAAGCTACGAATTTTTTAAGTAAAAATTCATAGCTATTTTTTATTGAAATTATTCCATATTTCGAATTATTTTGACCCCTTTTTCACTATTTAGGAATGCCAATAAAAGCAAGTTTCTTATGGTAAATACAATTCATAGGTTATCTATATTCTCTCATTTGTGCTATGCTTCGGAAATATGATTTATTTTTTTAAATTTTTAACCCCTTTTTCATTTTTTTTGAACGCCAATGTCATCTAATTTGATTTATATTAAACCAATACAAAATTATTCAATATTTCGGATAAGTTTAAGAATTATAAATTTTTGAACCCTTGTTAAAATCTCTTTCCATACGCTCAATGTTTTCCAAAAGGTAATCAGCACCTAGAAATATCCTGAAGTATTCCAGTACCAAACTTGGTTCAAATAAATTAAGTGGTTTTTGAGTTATCGCGGATAAAAATTTTTCTGATCTTTTCACGAACGCCTATGGTACATACATTTGTTCTTCTATTTATGAACGCCTATGTAAATAAGTAAAGCATATTTTTAATTATTGAATAAAGTAGTAACATAATTTAAACTTATTACTTTGGAACCCTTTTTTAAACATCTTGCCTACGCTCAATGTTTTCCAAAAGTTAATCAGCATTTAGAAATATCCTGTACTATTTTTGTTCCAAATTTGTTAAAAACCCTTTAAGTGATTTTTCAGTTAGGGTGGATATACATTTTTCTAACCCTTATTTAAACTTTTCACGAACGCCTATGGTACATACATTTTCTGTCGTGTATTTTTAACATCAACTACTTAAAAGGCTAAATATTTCATTTTGACAGTCGAATATTTATTTATTTTTTACTATTTATGAAGGCTTATGTAAACAAGTTTTTTTATGCTGCATTTTGTGGTTATCTTATATCAAAACTATATAATATCTGGTATGCTTGGGGAATATTTTTTTGACCCCCTTTTACACTATTTGTGAACGCCTTTGTGAACCAATTTTTCTGTGTCATTTTTTAGGTTACATTGCATTGGCAACTATGAAATATTATTCCATATTATTTCGAATAAGTTTATAATATATAGGAAATATATTTTTTACCCCTTTTCCACTATTTCTGAACGCCTATGTCAGCAGGTTTTTTATGATACATTTCATACGTTATATCCTATCAAAGCTATAAATAACTAATCATTATTTCTGCTATGATTAAAATATATTTTAAGTTTTTACTCCCTTTTTACACTCTTTTCGAACGCCAATGTGACCTAATTTTTTTATGGTCAATGTTTTAGATTATACTTTATTAAACCAATGAAGAATTATTCAATATTTCGGATAAGTTTAAAAAGTATACATTTTTTAACCCCTTTTTTAAACTTTTTTCAAAATTGTTAGAAATGCAGGGTCGTACCTGCCGATTTCCTGTTTTGGGTCATAAAAACAACGAAACGACGTAAAAATTGTTGTGTTGTGGTCCATGAACGCTTTTTGTATATTTTATCCAGTCAAGAAGACTCAAAGAAGTTGATATCTAGTCCTATAGGCCAAAAAAAGCCCCAAAACTCCAGAGACGTCATCGAGTAGAGTGCCTCGCCTTTGCTCGAGAACACCAGAATTGGAATAATGACCAATGGGGTCAAGTTTCTGCATACATTCGATTGATGTTAGGGAAAGATTGTATCGACGTCCAGGAGAACAAAATTAACAATTTAATTTTACTCCTACTGTCTCTTTTGGCGGAGGCTCAATTATGGTGTGGGGTGGCATATGTTTAGGGACACGCACAAAGTTAGTGGTTATTGATGGCGGTGCTTTAATTGCAGATAGGTACATAAGGGATGTTCTGCAAAACCATGTGGTACTTTTCGCCTCACATATCGGAGCCAATTTCCTCTTAATGCAGGACAATGCTCGCACGCACGTGGCTCTTTGTGTAACTGACTTTTTAAATCAAGTGGCGATACCGACAATGAATTGGCCAGCATGTTCCCCGGACTTGAATCCGATTGAACATGTATGGGACATGCTAGGCAGACGACTGAGGTAAAAAATTCCGTGAGTTCCTTTAAATTTGCCGGCGTGTGTACATTGGTAATAAAAAATTCTTTAAGATTCGAATATTTAAAAAACAGGTACCGTATTTAAAAAAATCCAGTTGATGATGGCTGCTCAAAGATGAAACGTCGGATACCAAAAGTTTTAACATGATTGGATAGGGCGGAAAAAGTGAAAACGCCGTGAATGTGCAATTTATTTTCGTAAATGGAGTCAGAAAAAAAATAATACGATTGACATAATTTCGGTCGGAATCTTACAACTTTCGAAACGGCAAATTGTTAGGCTCATAAATGCCTCAATTTAACCTCTTTCGATTCGAGCCACCCCGCATATTATGGGGCTGTTATGAACGTTAAATTCGCTAAAATAGTTACCCAGCAGGTATATGTCCCACTGTCGTTATACTGTATTCCCCTTTAAAATCCAGGAAGTAACTGACACCTGTACCAAGTAACACAACTATTAATTCGGCTGGTAGAGGAATTCGAGTTTTTGTTGCTAACCAAGGCTACAATAAAGAAATTATATTACTTACGTATCTGTTTACATAAAATTACCAACTTACCCTCACATATTCATGGTTTAACATTAACACTATCACGGAAATTAGGGAAACTTTCACAGCAGTCGGATTTGCTTCCGGCAATGCCATAAAAGCATCGTAAGCTACCTGAAATAAACAAAAAATCGATAAATAACTCTTATTCACATAAACTCTATACTCACAAGTAATAAACGGAAATTTCCACCACGTACCCCGATCGGAACCCCTAAAAAGTCCTTCACTTGGGACGATGCCACATGGAATGATGCGGCGCAGGTGAACCCATTTACCAGAGTATCTGACAAAAGTGTAGCTACAATGCCCAATCGCAAAACATACATGCCCAACTGAAATCATTAAATTGAGGAAGTAATCCATATGGAGCTTTGAGAAGGTTAAAAGCTAAATTTACATCGGGTCCTGATGGTATACCATCTTTTGTAATTAGGGATTGTGCCACTGTGTTTGCTATACCATTGTGTACAATATTCAATGTTTCTTTGCGATCGTGTAGTTTCCCCTCTGATTGGAAATCTTCTAGAGTAACGCCGCGCCGGTTCATAAGAAGGGAGATAAACAGGATATTTCAAATTATAGACCAATTTCCATACAGTCGTGTTTTTCTAAAGTTTTTGAATTTGTGCTCCATGATATTATTATGAGCCATGTTAGGCGTCAGATTTCATCGGTACAACATGGCTTTTTTCCCGGTCGTTCTACGTCAACTAATTTATTGGTTTTAACACAGTTTTTAACTAAGCGACTTGATAACGGGGGTCAGGTAGATGTAATCTACACTGATTTTTCTAAAGCCTTTGATAGACTTGATCATGGTATTCTACTGCGTAAACTGTGTCGTTATGGACTATCTTATAATTTACTGCTGCTTTTGAAGTCGTATCTGAAGAATAGATTTCAGTATGTGGAAAGTCGAGGATTTCGTTCCGCAAATTTTAAAGTGTCATCTGGTGTTCTCAAGGGCTCTGTCCTTGGACCATTGTTCTTCCTGTGTTTTATCGATGATATTTCTAGTGGCTTGACAAATATTTCGTTATTATATGCTGACGACTTCAAAGTATATTCTGTCATTAATAGTACTGAAGATTGTTCTCATCTTCAGGACGATTTAAATGTTGTATATGAGTGGTGTGTCCGTAATAATCTTTATCTGAATATTGATAAATGTTTTAGTGTTTCCTATACACGGAAAATAAACCCTGTCAAATTTTCATATTGTATAAATAATAGTCCATTAACAACTTGCGATGATTTAATGGGAATAAAAGTCAACCTCCACGAAAATGAAATTCTATTGTTACCAAACATGTTTCGGAGCTTCAAGCTCCATCATCAGTGGCATTACAAACAAACAATACAAAAGCATTGCTATGTGCTAAGAACAGAAAATACAGTTTCCAGAGCAATGCCTTCGGGTCTGAAAAAGAATGCGACTTCATACTCTCACACTATTAAAACTTAAGAAATTGAGTACTCACCATTTCATGAAAATTTTTATTTTATTAAAAGTTCTGTATTTTCTTTTTGTAAATCATCTTACAACTGATATGATAATAATGGTGAATACTACCGATAGTATAATGTTGTGAGTAACACCCGCCATCTAGTGTTCGAAGAACGAACTAGTTAATATCCAATAGCAGGGGACAGATTAAACTGAAATGATAATCAGCGACATCCATTGATCAGACACCGAAACACACTCACAAATACATACAGATAGCTATTTATTCATCTTTTCTAATCAACACACCGCAGTACAGGTGTCGTTTTCTTAACATATGTTAATAATTAAGGTTATACAAACAAAACTACATCAAGTACAAAACAACACGACCTCACCTGGTCCCACAACCCAAATCACACAATAAAGCGCAATAAGCAGAATGAGGGATTAGCTATGGGTGCGTCTACTTCGTCCCTCCTTGCTGAAATTTTCATGGTGCATCTGGAAAAACAGATTATGCGAAATCGGACACATAAAGCAAGATTTATCACTTATTTTAGATATGTCGACGATATTCTGGCTGTATTTCAGGGGTCCCATCAGGATCTTAATGATACTCTTTCATATATGAACTCCTTACATAGCAGAATACAGTTCACAGTCGAGATTGAATCGAATAGAACCTTACCATTCTTGGATGTACGCATTTATAGACTATCCGACCGTTTATCCTTCTCCATTTACCATAAGGACACTAGTACGGACATAGCTATTCCTTTCACATCAAATCACCCCCACTCACACAAATTTGCTGCATTTCATTCCCATTTTCACAGGTTGTTTAATATTCCAATATCTGAAGAGCATTTTAATGCGGAGCTTTCGATCATTTTTCATGTTGCTAAAACCAATGGTTTCCCATCTAGTACAATAAATAGAATGTATTATAAATATATCAACAAACATATACATAAAAACCTTAAACCTGCGCCCGACACCAGTAAGTCCAATTTTTACCCAATTACATACACAGGTCCATTTTGTTTGGCTGTCAAAAAGGTCTTTAGTTGTTATGATATCAATATATGCTTCCGTACTGGTAATACGATCAACCTTCTTCTTAATAATAGCAAAGATAAATCCATTTGGACCGAAAAACCAGGTGTATATTCACTGTCATGTGGCACCCAAACGTGCACTGCTCAATACATTGGTCAGTCAGGCCGCGCTATTAAAACTCGAATAGATGAACACCATAGAATTATTACGAAAGCACAGTCGCGCAATTATACCAGTATTGAAAGCAGTTCAGCATTCGCAGACCACATTATTAACTTTAACCATTCGTTTGACCCACGTAGTGGTACTAAGCTGCTGCATGTTTGTAACAAAGGTACTCTTCTCAATACCCTGGAGATCATGGAAATTACTACCATTAATAATATACCATCTATCGTATGTTTGAATGAACAAACAGAATTTACTTCATCTAGGTTTTTTAAATCATTGTCCTTTATTGAATAGTTCTCTTACATATTGTGGTTTTTTGGGGCATTCGGTTATTGCGCTTTATTGTGTGATTTGGGTTGTGGGACCAGGTGAGGTCGTGTTGTTTTGTACTTGATGTAGTTTTGTTTGTATAACCTTAATTATTAACATATGTTAAGAAAACGACACCTGTACTGCGGTGTGTTGATTAGAAAAGATGAATAAATAGCTATCTGTATGTATTTGTGAGTGTGTTTCGGTGTCTGATCAATGGATGTCGCTGATTATCATTTCAGTTTAATCTGTCCCCTGCTATTGGATATTAACTAGTTCGTTCTTCGAACACTAGATGGCGGGTGTTACTCACAACATTATACTATCGGTAGTATTCACCATTATTATCATATCAGTTGTAAGATGATTTACAAAAAGAAAATACAGAACTTTTAATAAAATAAAAATTTTCATGAAATGGTGAGTACTCAATTTCTTAAGTTTTAATAGTGTGAGAGTATGAAGTCGCATTCTTTTTCAGACCCGAAGGCATTGCTCTGGAAACTGTATTTTCTGTTCTTAGCACATAGCAATGCTTTTGTATTGTTTGTTTGTAATGCCACTGATGATGGAGCTTGAAGCTCCGAAACATGTTTGGTAACAATAGAATTTCATTTTCGTGGAGGTTGACTTTTATTCCCATTAAATTAACTTACTCCACTCCAGGATGGACTACTTTTTCAAGATGAACTTGCGATGAGTTTAAAGATTTAGGTGTTTGGTTTGATGGTAAACTGAGCTTTACTAACCATTACAATAATATAGTGTCAGCATCCTATAGATCTCTGGGTTTTATTGTGCGCAATTCGAAAGAAGATGAAATAAAACAACCTGAAAATGAAGAAAAAGTACTCGCTTCGGCGGACCATATACTAAAATTAGAACCATACAGAGACGATTATCATGGCCCTTGCGTAAGGATGACACGCAAAATCGTGAAGCGTTTTATATGTTTGGAATTAGAGTGTGGTGGGACGCAGATCCCATAACACTACTTCACATTTATAAGAGTCTGATACGCCCACATCTTGATTATGGTTGGGTAGTCAACTAAATGCCCTTCAAGAGGTAAGAATCGAACACAATAGCTTCTCCCAAAAATGAAATTGACTCAAGGGAGACTGAAAGAATCATTGGAGGCGAGCTTTTGGTCAAAAAGAGCCAGTGGTTCGGTACGATCCAAGAACCATTCCCGGATCTATCAGGGTTTCAAAAATTTCCTTTCACAAACAGGAAACGCATATAATCACAATTATTAGAATGCACACGGGATACTGTTCATATCGCAAACACCTGTATAAGATAGGTAAAAGGCGATCCTCACAATGTGAATGTAGCCAAACAGGTAATCTGCAACATATTTTGTTGGAATGCCTGATCTGCATCAAGATCTCGTCGGAATGGGCTTGCCTTCCCAATTTCAATTTCATTGTTAAGCAACCTAACTCATAGATCCTTATCTTAAACAAAGTAACATTGATTTGTTATATAATAATAATAATTGACGTTTCTATTCCAACAGATAAGAACATTAATAAGAAGGAAACAGAGAAAATAATGAAATATAGGGATCTCGAGATAGAAATAAAACGAATGTGGAACACAAAAACTAAAATCTTGCCCGTGGTCCTGGGTGCTACTGGCACTGTATCCTGCTCACTCCAAAAATTCATAGACGAAATAGCAGGTAAACACTCCATTTTAGAACTTCATAAAACCGCAATTCTAGGAACCTCTCATATAGTGCGCAAAATATTATCGTAAAACCAACCACCCTTTGGAAACCGGATAGTTTCCCGGGTGGATAAGGAAAAAACCAGTAGATAAAGCTGAGAAATAATAATAATATATTTATTAACCATAAATTGGTACATTAACAAGTACATTGGCACGTCAAATAAAACTAAAATAACACAACAAAGAAAGATACATACAAAACTAAATCAAAATAATGAGAACTACAATAATTTCACATTCAATTGTACATAACCGCGTCAATATAATCTACAATATGAAACACACAATATATATAAAAACTCTAGACAACAGGTAACACAGATAAGACAGCCAAAATCACACAAATGGAAAACACAAGAATTAAATAATTGAGCCACAGCTGCAAACTCTTGCAAATTGTAGAATGCGTTGCTCGTCAAAAAGAATTTTAACTTTTTTAGCTCTCCATATCATATATGTAATATATGATATGGAGACTATTAGTTTCATGAAAAAAAATTTTTTTTTAATTTCACCGGAAATACTTCTTTTTGGTCATTTTATACATAAACTAGCTGTTGCCCTCGAGGCACGAATAGCTCTCCATATTTAAGTGTGAAAGTCATAATTTTATGACCTTTTTGTCATTTATCTAAATTTTTGTTTTGTTTTAGACATCAGCTATTTTTTTTTTTTTTTTGTATCGGGTTTTGTGCCTTTTTCTTCTCTTTGGAGGCACTATTTATACGCAGATATTTTATATTCCAGATCTAGGCCAAATTCTTGTACGCAAAATAATTGATTTTTTTTTAATTTTATTATAAAATTTATTTTGGCCCCTTTTCTACTATTTACGAACGCCTATGTAAACAAAATTGTTATGCTGCATGTTGTAGGTTATCCGTTAAGTGGTTTTTGAGTTATCACGGATACAATTTTTTCCTGACCCTTTTATAGAATTTTCACGGACGCCTATGGAACATTAATTTTTGTCGTGTATTTTTAACACCAATTCAACTAGTTAAATATAAAAATTTTTACATTTTAATTTTTTTTATTTTACCCCTTTTTCTACTATTTACGAACGCCCATGTAAATAAAAATTTTATGCTGCATTTTTTAGGTTATCTTATATCAAAGCTATATATAATTAGCCAATTTTTCTGGTATATTTGGGAAACATTTTTTTTTCGTTTTTGACCCTTTTTTAACACTATTTTCGAACGCCTGTGTGAACTAATTCTTTTATGTAACATTTTTTAGGTTATATTCTATCACAACTATAAAAAATTATTCAATATTTCGGATAAGTTTAAGAACTATGATTTTTTAAATTTTTGAAACCTCTTTTAAACCCGTTGCCTACGCTCAATGTTAATCACCACCTATAATTATCCTGTAGTATTTTCGTACCAAATGTGGTTAAAATCCGTTAAATGGTTTTTGAGTTATCACGGATACAAATTTTTTCTGACCCTTTTATAGAATTTTTACGGACGCCTATGGTACATTAATTTTTGTCGTGTATTTTTAACACCAATTCATCTAGTTAAATATAAAATTTTTTACATTTTAATTTTTTTTTATTTTACCCCTTTTTCTACTATTTACGAACGCCTATGTGAATAAAAATTTTATGCTGCATTTTTTAGGTTATCTTATATCAAAGCTATATATAATTAGCCAATTTTTCTGGTATATTTGGGAAACGTTTTTTTTTTTCGTTTTTGACCCTTTTTTTAAACTATTTTCGAACGCCTGTGTGAACCAATTCTTTTATGGAATATTTTTTAGCTTATATTGTATCACAACTATGAAAAATTATTCCATATTTCGAATAAGTTTAGGAAATATATATTTTTTATGTTTTGACCCCTTTTCCACTATTTACGAACGCCTATGAAAGTAAGTTATTCATAACACATTTTATAGGTTATATTCTATCAGAACTATCAATAACTAGTTAATATTTCTGCTATTTTTAAGAAATACGTTTTTTTTTAATCTTTTTTACCCCATTTTACACTATTTTCGAACGCCAATGTGGTCTAATATTTTATGTTCAATATTTTAGGTTATATTCAATTAAATGCGTAAAAAATTATGCAGTATTTCGGATAAGTTTAAGAACTATGAATTTTTTTAATTTTTGAACCCTCTTTTAAACACTTTGCCTACGCTCAATGTTTCCCAAAATCTAATCAGCTCCTTGCCATGTCCAATAGTATTTTTGTACCAGATTTGGTTAAAATCTGTTAAGCGGTTTTTGCGTTTTCGTGGATACAGACAGACAGACAGACAGACAGACAGACAGACAGACATTTTTTTAAAACTACTTATTTATGTATAAAATGACCAAAAAGAAGTATTTCCGGTGAAATTAAAAAAAAATTTTTTTTCATGAAACTAATAGTCTCCATATACAGGGTGGTCCAACGAAAAGTTTGCACCTAGCTTTTCTCTTTTTTTTGTAGTCGAATGCGAAAATGCTCGGACACGTCGATTTTGCTTTTGAGGGGGACACATTTTAAACATATTTTTCGATCTGCGCCTTTAACCCCCTAGCGGGGGTGAGTAACAACCCTAAAATTTTAAATGGAAAGAGGGGTCTAATGACATATCATTTGAAAGGACACAAAATTGTCTTTCTAATGATACCCTATTTGTCGAATTTTACTAAAACAGTTAATACGAAAACGACTTTAAAGACATTAAGCCGATAATTTTGGTATTAATGAGAAATACAAATAAGTTTTAATTATTACGACTGAAAACAACTACAATCATTTCTAAATTATTTACTTTGAAGAAAAACGGGATTTCAAAAACACTATCTTATTTATCAGAACTAAATTCCTCACTAATCGTTTGCGTTTTTTGTTGAAATAAAAACTGCAGATACGTGTAGGAAAAGAATTTACACCGTTTATTTTAGTCTTTTCATTGATTCAGTTTGGTTGCTTCTTAAGTTATTTTACTTTTACCGTACAAAATGATTTATTCCATTCTAGAACGAGTTGAAATTGTTAAACTTTATTTTCAAAATAATAGTAGTGCTAGACTTACGGCTCGCTTATTTAATGAGAGACATCCCGATAAAAATGTGAATGATGTGTACGTTGGCAAGTTAGTTAAAAAGTTTGTAGATACCGGATCTGTCTGTAATGTAAAACACAGCCGCAGAAACCGATCAGAAATGAAGCTGTGGAAGTCGCTGTTTTAGGGCATGTTGAAATGGATCATAGTCAAAGTACCCGTCAACTAGCTGAAGCCTCAGGTGTCTCCCGTTCGTCCATAATACGAATTTTAAAAGCGTACAAATTTCATCCGTACAAAATCAAATTAGTACAGGAACTAAATGAGGATGATCCTGATAGAAGGCTGCAATTTTGTGAAGCAATGAGCCAGCGTTTAATTGAAGATCCGCAATTATTATTTAACATTTGTTTTTCCGACGAATGCACATTTTATTTGAATGGAGCTGTAAATAGGCACAATTGCCGTTACTGGGATGACAGTAACCCACATTTATTCCGTGAGGTTCATACCCAGTATCCTCAAAAAATAAACGTCTGGTGTGGCATATTAGGAAATCATATTATAGGACCACTTTTTATTCCTGGAAATTTAACTGGTGAAGTGTACCTAAACATGCTTGAAGACACAATTGATCCTTTAATAACACAAATAATAGAAGATGACCAAAATCATACTGCTGATCGGCTTTATTTCCAGCAAGATGGAGCACCTCCGCACTATGTGGCTCCTGTAAGACAGTTCTTAGATGACCGGTTCCCTGGACGGTGGATTGGAAGGAGGGGCCCAATTGAATGGCCTGCCAGGTCACCGGATTTATCGCCTTTAGACTTTTTTCTTTGGGGGCACTTAAAAAATAAATGTTTTGCCACGAAGCCCGAGTCCATAGAAGATCTTCGCCAACGCATTACAGAAGAGTGCAGAAACATAACACCTGATATGCTACAAAATGTTAGAAATAGATTTGAACAAAATCTGTATTATTGTATGGAATCAAATGGGTCACATTTTCAACATTTGTTAATGTAACGTTTTAATAAATCAATTTAACAGCTTGTTTACTTTTTTTACAAAGCAATGTTAAAACTAACAAACATTGGAATGTACTAACGATTGCAGGTGTTTTCACTCGCAATAATTAAAACTTATTTGTATTTCTCATTAATACCAAAATTATCGGCTTAATGTCTTTAAAGTCGTTTTCGTATTAACTGTTTTAGTAAAATTCGACAAATAGGGTATCATTAGAAAGACAATTTTGTGTCCTTTCAAATGATATGTCATTAGACCCCTCTTTCCATTTAAAATTTTAGGGTTGTTACTCACCCCCGCTAGGGGGTTAAAGGCGCAGATCGAAAAATATGTTTAAAATGTGTCCCCCTCAAAAGCAAAATCGACGTGTCCGAGCATTTTCGCATTCGACTACAAAAAAAAGAGAAAAGCTAGGTGCAAACTTTTCGTTGGACCACCCTGTATATACATATATTACATAATATATGATATGGAGAGCTAATAAGTAGTTTTAAAAAAAGGTCTGTCTGTCTGTCTGTATCCACGAAAACGCAAAAACCGCTTAACAGATTTTAACCAAATTTGGTACAAAAATACTATTGGACATGGCAAGGAGCTGATTAGATTTTGGGAAACATTGAGAGAGAGGCAAAAGGTTTAAAAGAGGGTTCAAAAATTAAAAAAATTCATAGTTCTTAAACTTATCCGAAATACTGCATAATTTTTTACGCATTTAATTGAATATAACCTAAAATATTGAACATAAAATATTAGACCACATTGGCGTTCGAAAATAGTGAAAAATGGGGTAAAAAAGATTAAAAAAAAACGTATTTCTTAAAAATAGCAGAAATATTAACTAGTTATTTATAGTTTTGATAGAATATAACCTATAAAATGTGTCATGAAGAACTTACTTTCATAGGCGTTCGTAAATAGTGGAAAAGGGGTCAAAACATAAAAGATATATATTTCCTAAACTTATTCGAAATATGGAATAATTTTTCATAGTTGTGATTACAATATAAGCTAAAAAATATTCCATAAAAGAATTGGTTCACAAAGGCGTTCGAAAATAGTTTAAAAAAAGGGTCAAAAACGAAAAAAAAAACGTTTCCCAAATATACCAGAAAAATTGGCTAATTATATATAACTTTGATATAAGATAACCTAAAAAATGCAGCATAAAATTTTTATTCACATAGGCGTTCGTAAATAGTAGAAAAAGGGGTAAAATAAAAAAAAATTAAAATGTAAAAAATTTTATATTTAACTAGATGAATTGGTGTTAAAAATACACGACAAAAATTAATGTACCATAGGCGTCCGTAAAAATTCTATAAAAGGGTCAGAAAAAATTTGTACGTGATAACTCAAAAACCACTTACCGGATTTTAACCACATTTGATACGAAAATACTACAGGATAATTATAGGTGGTGATTAACATTGAGCGTAGGCAACGGGTTTAAAAGAGGTTTAAAAAATTTAAAAAATCATAGTTCTTAAACTTATCCGAAATATTGAATAATTTTTTATAGTTGTGATAGAATATAACCTAAAAAATGTTACATAAAAGAATTAGTTCACACAGGCGTTCGAAAATAGTGTTAAAAAAGGGTCAAAACGAAAAAAAAAATGTTTCCCAAATATACCAGAAAAATTGGCTAATTATATATAGCTTTGATATAAGATAACCTAAAAAATGCAGCATAAAATTTTTATTTACATTGGCGTTCGTAAATAGTAGAAAAAGGGGTAAAATAAAAAAAATTAAAATGTAAAAATTTTTATATTTAACTAGTTGAGTTGGTGTTAAAAATACACGACAAAAATTAATGTTCCATAGGCGTCCGTGAAAATTCTATAAAAGGGTCAGAAAAAATTTGTATCCGTGATAACTCAAAAACCACTTAACGGATTTTAACCACATTTGGTACGAAAATACTACAGGCTATTTATAGGTGGTGATTAACATTGAGCGTAGGCAAGGGGTTTAAAAGAGGGATCAAAAATTAAAAAAATTATAGTTCTTAAACTTATCCGAAATATTGAATAATTTTTTATAGGTGTGATAGAATATAACCTAAAAAATGTTACATAAAAGAATTAGTTCACACAGGCGTTCGAAAATAGTCTTAAAAAAAGAGTCAAAAACGAAAAAAAAATGTTTCCCAAATATACCAGAAAAATTGGCTAATTATATATAGCTTTCATATAAGATAACCTAAAAAATGCAGCATAAAATTTTTATTTACATAGGCGTTCGTAAATAGTAAAAAAAAGGGGTAAAATGAAAAAAAAAATAAAATGTAACAAATTTTATATTTAACTAGTTGAATTGGTGTTAAAAATACACGACAAAAATTAATGTTCCATAGGCGTCCGTGAAAATTCTATAAAAGGGTCAGGAAAAAATTGTATCCGTGATAACTCAAAAACCACTTAACGGATAACCTACAACATGCAGCCTAACAATTTTGTTTACATAGGCGTTCGTAAATAGTAGAAAAGGGGGCAAAATAAATTTTATAATAAAACTAAAAAAAATCAATTATTTTGCGTACAAGAATTTGGCCTGGATCTGAAATATAAAATATCTGCGTATAAATAGTGCCTCCAAAGAGAAGAAAAAGGCACAAAACCCGATACAAAAAAAAAATAGCTGATGTCTAAAACAAAACAAAAATTTAGATAAATGACAAAAAGGTCATAAAATTATTACTTTTACACTTAAATATGGAGAGCTATTCGTGCCTCGAGGGCAACAGCTAGTTTTTTATGGTTGATTGGTAAATTTTGCATAAATATATAAATGCACTCGTTTAAAAAAAATAGAATTGGTTCTGGTGCGCATTATATCGCTTATAGAACTGGAACCCAGGGAGATGGGTTCCAGTTCTATGAGGCAAGTGAGGCAGTGCCTCAGTAACTTTTTAACCAATTAAGATTTTGTTACTGTTAAAAAATGGCCCACAGATTGATAGATTGTATACCTATTATACCTACGCACATGTTGTTTTAAATTATGAAAATAACTGTCATGTAAATCGTGCCTTGCCCTCGGCTTGCCAGTCGGCGAACGCAGAGGCCAACGTCAATAAAAACATTTATACTGGCCGTCATCAAATCATTTTAAGCGCGATGCACTGCCTCTCGTCCCTATGCACGGCGAGTTGCCACTTTTAATTATTGTTATCTACTACCACCTTGATTAATATTAGTCTCCATCATCATCTAACAGTTAACTACACACATTTTTATGAGTTTTAGAAAGTTTTTTTTTATTTAAAAATTTATGTTTAATAATTTATGTGAGTTGAGTGGATTATCTAGTTTATTTGTGATAGTGTAGTAATAGTGAATGGTTAATAATATGGAAAATATGGATCTTCTAGGTCCAGGCTGTAGTGCACCAACGCCGACAGTAGTACAAGTAAACGTAGATTTAGAAATGCGAAATTCTGGGCATATACAGTATGTCCACGGATGCGGTTAACAAGAGGACAAATGGACCAAAAATTGAAAGATACGAAAAAAAGTTATTCTTGATAAAAATGTTTGCTTGTCGAAAAAATAAGAACTACCATGAAAAAAATTATTTTTATTAAACAGAGCGTCTCAAAAAGGCATAAATATAAAATTAAACAAGAGCAAACAGTCATATTCTGTTGTCTTAGCGTAAAATAATAAATAGAAAAAATGCTTCAAATTTAATTTTGACCCTGATTCCAGAGTTACTGAAGAATATTTAAATTTATGAAAAACATTTTTTTTTCATGTGTAGGTACATGTCCGCTATTTAATACTTTTACCTAATTATTACCTTTACATTGGGTATCTTATTGTTGTTGTAGTAATTGTCAGTGTCAAAAAAAAAGTTGTCTTGTCAGTGTTAAAAGTATTCTCCAAAATGCTGTCTACGGTCAGCATTTGGCAAAGAGTTTTCATAGTGCAATGCTATGCAAGTAGTCACTGCTCTTATCGCTATGTAGTAGAGGAATTCCACCGCAAATTTTCTGGCGTATACGTTTCGAAAGTTGCTGTTCACAAGTTGGTGAAAAAATTTGAAAGAACAGGATCAGTTTTTGATATTAAAAAAGAAAAGAAACAATATAATGAGGACGATGCCAGTACAGTTTTGATATTGGTATCAGTAAATGAAAATCCATTGCTTTCTTTAAGAAACAGAGCTAAGAATTTAGAGGTGGTGGGAAAATTTACCATTCAAAAAGTTTTAAAAGAAAATAAAATTTATCCTTACAAGCTAGATTTTTGTTTGTGGGTTGGAAATCAGATTTTAAACGGCAATAGAAATTTTCACAAGCTTCTAATATTTTCTGATAAATCAACATTTTCAACCAACGGAAATGTAGCTTCTCAACATGTGAGATATTGGAGTAAAGAGAATCCCGAATTTAGAATTCCCGCAAGACGTCAGTACTGCAAAAAAGTGAATGTGTGGTGTGCTAGTTCATATTACGGTATCATTGGGCCTTATTTTTTCGATGGTACTTGTAACAGAGCAAGCTATTTGCAACTATTAGATACATTCTTTTGCGATCATCTCGAAGAGCTGCCCCTGGATGATAACAACGCAATGTATTTTCAACACGATAGATGCCCTGCACATTGCGCTGGAGAGGTTAGATAATTGTTGAACCAGAAATTCGGTATCAGATGGATAGGTAGAAATGGCCCAATTTTATGGCCCCCAAGAAATCCCGACCTGACATTAGCCGATTCTTTCCTTTGGGGCCGTCTAAAGCAGCTTACCTATGCGCAACCAATGGATTCCAATATTGAAATTTTAAAATTAAGAATCAGGCGAGCCGTGGAATCATTCACAATTCAAGAGATTCGAGCCAGTTTTGATCACATTAGGAAGCAGGGGGAAAAGTGTGTTGAATATGAGGGAGGGGTGTTTGAACCATGATTATGATTGCGTTATTTTTATTTCTGTTTATTAATGTTCGTTTCAATTTTCATTTTAATTTATTTAATTTTATGTTTATGCCTTTTTGACAAGCCCTGTTTAATAAAGTAGTTCTTATTTTTTCGACAAACAAAATTTATTAGACACTGACAACTCCTACAACAAGAATAAGGTACCTAATGTAAAGGTAATAATTAAGTAAAAGTATTAAATAGCGGACAGGTAAACATGAAAAAAAAAATTTTTTTTTTCATAAATATAAATATTCTTCAGTAACTCTGGAATCAGGGTCAGGATTAAATTTGGAGCATTTTTTCTATTTATCATTTTACGCTAAGACACCAAAATATGACTATTTGCTCTTGTTTAATTTTATATTTATGCCTTTTTGAGACGCCCTGTTTAATAAAAATAATTTTTTTCATGGTAGTTCTTATTGTTTCGACAAGCAAACATTTTTATCAAGAATAACTTTTTTTCGTATCTTTCAATTTTTGGTCCATTTGTCCTCTTGTTAACCGCATCCGTGGACATACTGTATATCGGTGGTTATTTTCAAAGGTCTCATACGACGATAAACTATATACGTCGTTCAAGACGAAGCGAAGCCTATTCCAGATTTAAGTAAATCTTTAATAAATATTGGCACCGCGGGAAAACAAAAATAAGACAACGTGAAGCAGAGAAAGAAACGACAAATAAAAACCGCGTGTTGAAGATAATATGGAATGCAAATGCAAAAATTTGATACAAACTTGGCTAGAATTGATAAAACCAAAGAGGAAATGCTGAGTAAACTAGAAGAACAAAACCAAGAAATTGAAAAATTTAATTAATTACTTGAATCAATGCCACTGTAAATGAAAGCGTTATTGCGACATCTATGTTTGTGTAAAACACTCCATTATGCGGTGCATCCGTTATAGGCTTCACCGTACCATTTCTTAATATTTCAGCAGTTGTATGTTTATGTACTACTTTGAATGTCATTATCGAAACAACTGCAAACGTACCTAGAAGTTACATAGAAATGAAGGTGAGAAGAACTGGTGATGAATATCACAAATCAAAATTTACCTATTGATACATGCCTTGATGTTCCGAATATGAAATAAACTAGGACTGGGAAGAATGCCATATAAATACCCACAATTGGTGGCAGACCAGCAAGGATACCATATGCTATGCCCTACGAAAAAACAAAAAGAAATTTTCAGCCAGCCGAGCAGTTTTTAATGTACAAAAGAATCAACTTAAGCTAGTATAACTCAAATTGCATAATGTTCGCTCAATACAACGCGACGGTTACTATTTATGTATTGAGAAGTCAGGTGAAATCTGTCACCGCCACGTAGTCTAACGCAAGTCAACTTAATGCAACATTTGGCGAGAAAGCACCATCCAAGGCCACTGTATATCGCTGCTACACTGAATTCAAACGTGGCCGTAGTTCGCTCATGGACGAAGTTAAGGATGGTCGTCCAAAATCGGTCATTGTGCCGGAAACCATTGATGCTGTGCAAAAACTAATCGAAGAAGATTGTCATGTGACATGTCGTAAAATCGAGGCAAATTTAAGCATTAATATGACCCGCATGTATAGGATTTTGCACGAACATTTGGATGTTCGCAAGCTATGTTCGCGTTGGATTCCACATTTGTTGACAGGTGCTTAAAAAAGACTCGAGTCGATTGGTGCCTTAAAATGCCTATCAAATACTACTGTGGTGCATCCAAAGCCGTACACAGCATCGTCACAGTTGACGAGTCGGGGTTTTATGGCTATGAGCCAGAAAGAAAAGTGCAAATGGGCAGTTTGAGTGTTTCAATGTACAATATGTCCACAGATAGAGGTTGGAAGAGGAAAAACTTTTTTATTTGTCGATTTAGAAGAAAAAGTCATCCTACCACAACTGCCCCCGGAACAGGCAGGCTTCGTACCGAGAAGGGGAACCAGGGAACAAATCTTGAACCTAAGGCAAATCATAGAAAAAGCAAGAGAATTTAACACACCAACTTATCTGTGTTATATTGACCACACCAAAGCGTTTGACTGCGTGCGCTGGCAGAAATTATGGAGTATCCTAAAAGAAATGGGCATACCTCGGCATCTGATATGGATAATGAAAAACTTATACGACAGCAACAGCGGTCAAGTCAGAGTAGGAGACGAGCACACCGAACATTTCAGTGTCAGCAAGGGTGTTAGACAAGGCTGCATAATAAGCCCAATGCTCTTCAACATATATGGCGAATGGATTATGAGAAACGCCTTAGAGAACTGGAAAGGAGGAATAACCATCAACGGGGTCAAAATTAATAACCTTCGCTACGCTGATGACACCACGCTCATAGCTGCATCCGAAGACGAATTAAAAGAACTTATACAACTAGTGGAGCGAATGAGTATGGAAGTCGGTCTTCAAATGAACAAGAAGAAGACCAAGATAATGATAGTAGACCGACAGAACCAGAATAGATCGATAGTAAAGAAGATTGGTGATATCGAAACGGTAAACACGTACGTCTATCTAGGTTCTCTCATCACGAATCAGGGCGGATGCAGCGAAGAAATCAAAAGAAGAGCCGCATTGGCTAGGCAAGCTATGACGAAATTAACTAAGATATGGAAAAGTCATCGTATCACGCTCAACACAGAAATAAGACTGGTTGGGAGCCTGGTATTTGCTGTGTTCCTTTACGGAGCTGAGTGCTGGACACTGAAGCAATCAGACAAAAAGAGGATTGACGCACTTGAGATGTATTGCTGGCGTCGAATGTTGAGGGTCTCCTGGACCGAGAGGGGAACTAATCTGTCAATCCTCGAACAGATTAATGTAAAGAAAAGGCTACGCATCATAGTTTCAGAAAACATCGGCAAATTCTTCGGGCATGTGGTCAGAAGAGATGGGCTCGAAAAACTAACAATAGAGGGCATGGTACCAGGAAAGAGAAGCCGCGGAAGATCGCCAACAAGGTATACCGATCTGATCACCCAACTCACTGGCAGGACCTTGCCACAATCAATAAGGATGGCTGAGAATCGAAATGAATGGAGGCTCTATCCGTGGACACATTGTATGAAAAAGCCAACAAAAGTTGTTCGATCCCGAAGAATTAAAAAGCAAATGGTGGCGTGTTTCCTCACGAAAACCGGTCTTGTCGCAAATATGGCTCTGGGAAATTAGAAGACCGTTAATTCAGCGTGGTATATAAATGGTTGTTGGCTCGAAGTTTCCGGTAAATTGAGAGCAACCAATCCGAAACGACGAATCGTGTTGCATCACGACAATGCGAGCGCACACAGATCACTCGCCTGGGGCAAAATTACAACAGTTAGTATGGTGGCACTTCCGGTTATATACACATTAAATTTAACTCATCATTAATTCTCCATTTTTCAAGGATTTAACATAATGCAACAACAACAACAAATCATTGCTTTTCGTCAGTGTTTAGAAAAAACTGTTCCTAATAAATGAATCGACCGAAGAAAATCACTGGACTGGCCCGCTAAGCATTTTTAAATCCGGTAAAGGCTCTTACTGTATGAAATCAGAAGGCCAACGTTTTGAACACTTGTTAAAATTTAAACTTTAGAGCTGTCTTGAGCATTTTAACCACTAAACAAATGGCGTTCCAAACTAGAGAGTAAGTAAATTATTGTCTTTAAACTGGATTGAAAATTAGCCTTTGTTGCCATTAGAATAGTTGGTCGTTACTTGCCTGTGGTATTTGCATAATAGCCATTGTGATTCCACAAATAAAATCGCATATAAAATCCGTTTTCCAACTGTATTCAGGCATCCATTTGAGTATAGGCACTGTTCGATACAAGCATCCTAATAGACTGATCGATTCACAAGCATTTACCAACTTCGATTTTACTGCAACACAAAAAAATTGACTCCACCTAGCACTACAGTACTAAATTGCTAGCCAAGAGCTTCTGCACGCAGCCGGAGAAGAAGAAGTAGAATTTTTCAATGCATTTGCTATTATCCAGCTTTTAGTATATAGTGGATATGTGCAAATCTACATTTTATTAATTCTGTTGATTACCGTACCTAGTTTTATGCCAAGCATCCTAATTATTAATCAAATGCAAAAAAAAAAAAACGTGAAAAAGTAGATATTTAGAGCTGAAAGATAACGTACCAGAACCCAATTCCATCCAAATAGGTACAAATTCATACAATAATTACACAAGTCCACAAAAAAGTCTGTACTTTTGACCAGACCAACTTTTTCTACGTATTTTTCCATGCTGGATCCAACTCTGCAGTCCAAATATAACTTTCCGCAACTCTTTTTTTTTACGATTTTGTCATGGTTTTTTTAATTAAATAAAAGTAAAGATAAATACGGTTAATTTGACTTCAAAATTGAATCGTACGGATCAAAAGACATCGAAAACCATGGTTGGAATATTTTCTCACGAAATCTTAAACCTTCGTACGGCTCTGAAAAGAGTCTAAAAAGTCAAAAATAATTCTAAAAAGAATAAAACATGATTACAATGTAATTCTACAAGTTAGAAAAAACTCAAAAACATTGCAAATACTAAGTCGGGGTGTTTTTGAGGTCGATAATCTCGAATTTGAGGTCAGAATTTGATAATGGAAAGCCAGAATGGACCGGTAAGACTCTCAATAAGACCGATTTTTCGGTAACATGATTAAATTGTAATACTACAAATTAGACAAAATTCAAAAACATTGCAAATACTAAGTCGGGGTGTTTTTGAGGTCGCTGATCTCGAATTTGAGGTCAGAATTTGATAATGGAAAGCCAGAGTGGACCGGTAAGACCCGCAATAAGACCAATTTTTCGGTAACATGATTAAATTGTAATACTACAAATTAGACAAAATTCAAAAACATTGCAAATACTAAGTCGGGGTGTTTTTGAGGTCGCTGATCTCGAATTTGAGGTCAGAATTTCATAATGGAAAGCCAGAGTGGACCGGTAAGACTCTCAATAAGACCGATTTTTCGGTAACATGATTAAATTGTAATACTACAAATTAGACAAAATTCAAAAACATTGCAAATACTAAGTCGGGGTGTTTTTGAGGTCGCTGATCTCGAATTTGAGGTCAGAATTTGATAATGGAAAGCCAGAGTGGACCGGTAAGACCCGCAATAAGACCAATTTTTCGGTAACATGATTAAATTGTAATACTACAAATTAGACAAAATTCAAAAACATTGCAAATACTAAGTCGGGGTGTTTTTGAGGTCGCTGATCTCGAATTTGAGGTCAGAATTTGATAATGGAAAGCCAGAGTGGACCGGTAAGACTCTCAATAAGACCGATTTTTCGGTAACATGATTAAATTGTAATACTACAAATTAGACAAAATTCAAAAACATTGCAAATACTAAGTTGGGGTGTTTTTGAGGTCGCTGTTCTCGAATTTGAGGTCAGAATTTGATAATGGAAAGCCAGAGTGGACCGGTAAGACCCGCAATAAGACCAATTTTTCGGTAACATGATTAAATTGTAATACTACAAATTAGACAAAATTCAAAAACATTGCAAATACTAAGTCGGGGTGTTTTTGAGGTCGCTGATCTCGAATTTGAGGTCAGAATTTGATAATGGAAAGCCAGAATGGACCGGTAAGACTCTCAATAAGACCGATTTTTCGGTAACATGATTAAATTGTAATAATACAAATTAGACAAAATTCAAAAACATTGCAAATACTAAGTCGGGGTGTTTTTGAGGTCGCTGATCTCGAATTTGAGGTCAGAATTTGATAATGGAAAGCCAGAGTGGACCGGTAAGACTCTCAATAAGACCGATTTTTCGGTAACATGATTAAATTGTAATACTACAAATTAGACAAAATTCAAAAACATTGCAAATACTAAGTCGGGGTGTTTTTGAGGTCGCTCATCTCGAATTTGAGGTCAGAATTTGATAATGGAAAGCCAGAGTGGACCGGTAAGACCCGCAATAAGACCAATTTTTCGGTAACATGATTAAATTGTAATACTACAAATTAGACAAAATTCAAAAACATTGCAAATACTAAGTCGGGGTGTTTTTGAGGTCGCTGATCTCGAATTTGAGGTCAGAATTTGATAATGGAAAGCCAGAGGGACCGGTAAGACACTCATCAAGTCCGAATTTTCGGTATTCTTATATCACTACAAATATAACCTAAGGGCACATTAGGGTCGCTGATTTCTGGCAATCCAGAGAGGGTCGATAGGACCCGTTTTTCGATACTTTTGAACATCGGTATAAGTTTTATAGCGTAAGGGGTTTTCGGAGACCAAAACCTGTCAGGAATACCCATCGGTCATTCGATTCGAAATGTGTGCGTCAGCAAAACCCAATTTAAAATATCATATTTCTTTCGTTTTCTTCTGCTTATTACCAAACAATTTTCAGAAACATCGACTAATTGATGCCACTTGTTGCCCACTAACGTCCCCTGGGAGCCATATTTTACTAATCTGAAATCAAATTCGTGATCAGCGATCTTGAAAAGCAATTTTGATCTGATCCGTTAACCTTTTCATAGCCGTACGAAGGGTTAAAATTTCGTGGAAAGTAATCAATTTTAATACCTAAAATTAAATTCTGAAGTCTAATTTACAATGTACTATTTCAAATGCTGTCTTTCTAATAAACACGAAGAAACCAGAAGATTCCACTGTCTCTAAAGTCGTATGGAGCCCTAATAATCCTAATTCTCTTCACTTTCCCCTGTTAATTTTAGAAAGACATGAGAAAATTGTTGTTTTAGAAAAACATGACAAAATTGATGAGATTCGGATTCAGCATCGAAAAATACGTAGAACAAAGTTGGTCTTTTTGTTTTGTAGGCTTGTATTATTAACTCACTTGTGGAATGCGGTTTTTCGTACAGTGTGTCTCTATTCAAGTCCTCTATCTGATAAATTGGTCGTTCGACCTGTAGTGGTGTCTTCAAATTATATCCATTTTTCATTATACTGAAATTATTACAATATTTATCATCCTATAGGATAACAAAACTACAAATTAGTATTAAGTACTTAAACGTTTTTTTCATTCCATTCAAAAATAATGGTACATTAATCTGTTATACTTTTTTTCAATATACAGCAACAAATTTCTCAAACAGAACGTTTGAATTTGACAATTATTTGACAGATAATTTATTATCGGCAAATAGACTGAGGTGCAGGCTAGGCAATAGTTCAACCTCAAAAAAAATATTCATGGATGAACCTTAAAAAACTAAACATTTCTGAAAATTGTACAAATTTTATATCCATTACCGATTGATTGAGATCGAATCGAAAGTTGACATTTTGAGTAGATTTGTAAACATTTTTTTACAAAATAATGACCTTAATAAAAGTTTAAAAGAATCAAAGGCTGAACAAATTTGCCCTATAATTTTTGAAGTGAATACTACATTGGCCGCATGAGACTGATTTTTCAAGGTCGCGTCAAGACAGGATTTATAAAATTTTCATCCCGTAAAAGAGATGAAGCAAATAACAAATATGGGGAAGAGAGAGACAGAGATATTTGTGGTGTATGATACACACTATATCCTATACCATACACTACCTATTATGTATATAGCGGCGAGAGAAAACGAGTGCATGCATAGGCACAGCTACACTTAAGGTGTTATTTTACAAGGCAAAGATTGTGTATTATACGAGATACTGTTGTAGTTTGAAATTCTCGTGAAAGAAGTATTCACTTCTATCACGTGTACTGTGCTGCACGCGATTTTTTTTGTAGCTCTAGTACTTATCGAGTTACACCGCTACTCTGCGACCCAAATCAGGTTCTATGCCGGCTATTTCGCGTCTGATCTCGTGTTTCAGCTCTGCTTGGTTTATTCTTGTAAACTCTGCTTTTATATACCCCCAAAGAAATAAAGAAATCTACGGGAGTTAAATAACATAGTCGCGGCGGCCAATTAATGTCGTCGTTGCGGGAATTAATGCGGCCTTGAAACTTACCGCATTCCATCGTTTCTCTTGCTGTATGGCAGGTGGCACCGTCCTGTTGAAACCAAAGATTTTTCGATGTCCATATCTTCCAACTGCTCCCACGAAAACTCTGTTATCATGTCCCGATAGGGAACCCGATTAACAGTAACAGCGTTTACCACATGATCCTCACTTTTTGCGGATGCATTTCCTTTTCAACAATCTCTCTTGGATTTTCCAATCCCTAACTACGGCAATTCTGCTTGTTTACAAAGCCCCCAACCAAGGTGAAAATGTGTCTCGTCGCTAAAGATTATTTTCATTGAAAAATGTTCCCCTTGTTCTCGCATCTATTCGGCAAACACACGGTGCTGTTGATGGTCTCTAGGCTTCAAGTCCTGCGTTATTTGGACTTTGTATGGGTATAGTTTTAAATATTTGTTTAAAATTCGATGTGTAATGGAGTATGTAAGACCTACTTGCTGCGATCGATGACGAATCGGGCACACTTTCGCGAACAACGGCATTGTTTTCTTCCAAACGACCTCTACGTGCTTGCTGAGGAGTTTTAATGTTACCTACGGATCGAGTTTGCTAAAATGTTTGGACCACATTCCAAATTGTCATGTCAGAAGGTCGATTTTGCGCACTATAAAATCCATGTAGGGCAAGAAATGTAATACGCTTCGACAATTTTAACGCGTTGTTCCGTAGTGTATTGCTCCATGACTAATTTTGTTCATGTTTCTAGGTTAGAAATCTCATATTGCCGTTGACAAATACAGTGGCGTTTCAAAATTATTTTATGCTGTAATGTGGAAACCCAAATTGAATCACCCTTTATTATGTGATCTCAATGACAGTCAAAAAGTAAATGTAATCGTCCTCGTTTCCTAGAAGGCTCAGGTAAATCAATGTCTTCCTCGACGTCGTCCGGATCGATGATTGAACTGTCATCATGTGTGCGTGATGTACGGTTTTCATTCTCGTCTTATCAAGTGCACGTGACGGCAATGGTTGTGCATTATCACAGGTCTCGCCAGTGCAGTGTTTGCACATATTACTCAGCATCGCAAACCTGTTTTACGGCAGTCACAAGCTGCTCTACAGGGTGTTCCGCATTGGCATGGTATAATGCTTAGAAGATCTTCTTGAGCTGGCTCTTTTTTAGTCCTAGAAGGCCCAACCCAACCCTTGTACCATCCTTTTGCCCTTCCCAGTCTTCTGCATCGAGATAATTGCCAAGTCACATCTGCACTTAATGGTTGGCAGTGGCGTATTATCGCAGAAGCCTAAGAAGCCAAGGCTTCGGGCGCAAGGTTTTATGGAGCGCAACATTCTGGACCAGAGGTATAACGTGGAGCATGTAAGTTGAAAAAAAAAATACCTAAAAATAAAAATGATCAGCGCGCGATCGTCTCGTGTCTTCGATCCCATTGGCCGATCGGTCGTACAATAAAGGAATTGGGCTACACATGGTCACAGTTTAAAATAATGTACAGTTATTTCAGCTCGTGTCGGCACGTTTGATGTTCATGTCTACAAAGCAATTCGCCGCGCTTATATACTCGTATATAATTATAGTATAGTATCTTATAGTATATATAGTAGCGTGCCAGAAATGTGGCTGGGAATGCGACGAGTCGATGCCGTTTTCAGCGTCTACTGAACCTTCTTATCTATAGTTAATATTCGATGACATGGTTGCTTAATTTGTATACTATTTGGATGGTTCTATGGTTGTTTTCTCTTAGTTTTTACAGGGATATTATAAGTACCTAATGAATATTTTGTGAATATTATTTTAAATAGATTTTTACCAAATGTTTCTAAACTGTTCTCACCCTGTAAGTTGCATTTTATAGGGGTGTATTTTCAATGTTTCTTTCTTATGGGCTTTTTGATTCTATCCTTTTTCAAAAGAATACCAGGTACCTGTCATTTTTATGAAGCGATTTGGAAATGCGATCGGGCTTTCCAACAGCAGATTCGTTCTAACTTTGGTATGGTCTAGAGGTACCAATTGTATAAAGTTAATTAAATATTTTAATTTGTTTTTGGACTTAAAGATTTTGCACGGTTTAAGAATTATTTTCTAGTTTTTGTTTTAAAGTATATCAGTATAAAGATAATAAAGTCCATTTCATTTTTCGTTCTGAAATAGTGAGTTTTATAAAGTTTTCTAATAGTTAATCGACGTAAAGCTTCCGTAAGTTCTTTGTTTATTCTTTTAAATTTCTTTAATGATTGAAGGCCTTTTTGTTTTCTAAATCAGTTTTAATAAAGATTAAAGTTTCTTTCTTTTAGTAATTGAATTATATTTCGAATAGTAGAATTTAATCTCTAAATAATTGTCAGTTTTCAATTGTAATTAAAAGTTTCATGGGGGAATTAATTTAATTATTCGTAATTATATTAATTCACCTATTTTAAATTGTACAGTACTTATCAGACCAAGATTTTCCTTTTTGGTTTTCAGTTTCTTTTAATGTTTTGTTCATTTGTTAATAAATAAGATTTTCTTTTAGATTTTCATTCTGTTTTACTTGTTTTATTCTTTGTATTTATACATATTTATTTCTTTGTTTGTTATTCATTTTCTTTATTAATTATAATTATTAAATTTAGTTGCGTTTAAGACCCAGATCGTGTGTTTTTATTTCAATAAAGCTCTAGATATTTTGGTGAACAGAAGGGTCATTTTCAGTGGTTTTCTTTTAAATAAATTGTGTGTGAGAAGCAGAGATCCAGAACCATAAAAGGTCAGTTCATTTTATTTTAATACAGATTAATAAATTGATATTCTTTGTTGCCCAGACATGTAGGCGACTGCCATGGTGTCGTTTGAACTCAAAGCTCAGAACAGAGCACTGCGCTTGGCACGTCCAACTCCTAAGTCGTCACTAGACGAGAGGGTAATCAACTAATAATTAAAAAAATCATCTTGTATTTATTTAAAATAAACTTATTTACACTTTTTTATAATTATATAATCTTATTTACAATTTACCTACTATATTTGTAAAATGTTATAAAAATATTTAATACCTAAATTAAGTAACAGTTATTGTTCTTATCAATCTTTCTTATGGAGTAGTTGAGCCTGAGCGTATAATACTGCATCGTGCACTGTGGGAAATATCATGAATTTGCTCTCTTTCTTCTCAGTCGTATCACAGCGTTGGATCACTTCAAAAACTGGACCTACAACACATTTTCGTCCACGAAATTTAAACAAAAAAATATTATACAAGGTGTTCCTAAAATAGGTGGTCAAAATTTGTGAGCGAATTGTAAGTTTTCGAAAAGTCCTTATTGACAAAGATACAGGGTGTCTGAGGACGATTTTTTTGAAATATTTTCGAAACGAGTAAAGAATTAATCAAATGTAGCATATTTATTCACCTAGTTAAATCTCGTAAACTGACACGAAATTGAATAAAAAAGCATGACCATAGGAGGGTGAACGGGGGGAACCTTGCATTTATTATAACCTAACTTTTTTTCCTTGTGATTTTTATTCATTTTGTGTCAAAAATGTGATAAAATAAAGTTTTCTACATAAAAAAGGCTTACTCGTTTTTTCTCGAAAAACTTAAACGTTTTCGAGAAATTCGAGTTTGAAAATTTTAGGACAAAACTGGTCCTTAGTACAGCATTAATAAAATTTTTGAAAACTTTTGGTTAGCAAACTGTATTTCAATATCAAAATAAACTAAGCACCAGTTTAATCCTGACTGATGATGAAAACTACTGCTTTCGAAACATGTTTCACTTAGAGCGATTTTTGGATTACTAAATTTGTGGAGGTGACCTTTTGTTTGCTTTGTTTTAATTTTATTTTTAGTTTTTAAAAACGACTATTATTTGTAAATTATTAAAAGGAAGCTGTAATTTAACTTTTTTGTTTTTAAATAAAAAAAAAATATAATATAAAATGACAAAAACTTGCTACTTCTGTTTGCAATTTGTTCTTTTTTTTTTAGTATTTTTTTATGAAAAAACGGTTCAGTTTATGAAATATGATCACAGCATAAAGATCTTTATAAAGATCTTTATGCTGTGATATGATATCAATAAAAAGTATAGGAAAGAAAGAGACTTCTCAAATTGAAGCAGGTTTACAGGGTGTCCCATTTAACATTTTCCCATAAAAATACAATTTAGAAAATGTGACCACCCTGAAAAATTACAAATCAGAGGTCAATGAAATCCAGTAAAGCGAAGTAAAGAAGGGAATTCAAATGGACCTGAAACGAAAAATTGGAATTTTAGAATTGTATTTTTCTTGAACCTTTTTTTATTCTTTTCCTTTCTTGGGATTTAAGGTTCTATTTTATAAGCGATTTTTTTTTCTTTTCTCTTGAAATATTTTTATTTCTTGTCAATAATATAACGTTTCTGCTTATTCGCCTTCCTCAGGTACATCTCTTTTCTTAACTAGAGGTGCAACTATATTGGAATTTATCGATTATTTTTAAACCCATTTTCATGATTATATTCTTAGCAAAACATATGGGGCATATATTTTTAGTCACAATCGTATGTAAGAATAACGTACCCAGTCGTAAATTCTATTGAAAAAGTTTAATCTTTAAAAATATGACTCACTTCACACATACTACGTTCCTTTTATAAATATCACTATTCCAAATGACATATGTGACAGCTACCGCACACAAAAGGTAACTGCCAAGCAAATTATAAGTAAAATAAGTGACATCAACGCAACGTTAGAAAAAAATATTTCCAAATTATGACGAATCTCAAAATAGAGAGATATGGTAGTTCTAAAAAATAACGTCCACCACTATTAACGTTAACGTTATTTTAACATCTGGTTAAACCAACGAATTTCAAAATAGAAAGATACGGTAGTTAATTTTTAGCATAAACTTTAAATTAATATACGGGGTGAGTCAAAAATGTATTTCTTTATTTTCTTAAGGAGAAAAAATTAATATTTTGAATAATTTTTTGATTTCTTTAGATTTCAATTCAAGATTTCTTTGAAAGTTAAACTATAAGCTCCTAGAGGTGATCTACGGGGTAACTCAAAAATGTTTTTATTTATCTTCAATATATTTAGATACAGTAGGGCGTAATAGATAGAAAAATTTTGGTTTATGAAATTATTGCACAGGGTGATTAAAAATTGTTTCAAAAAAAATTTAAGTGTTTTTTATATATTTTTTTAAGTTTTACAGTATTTTTAGGTATATATTATTAAAATTAAAATACAATATTTGTTATCAGGTTTCTGTGGCATCATTGGTAGAGCGTTCGCTTCGCATGCGAAAGATTCCAGCTCTCGCAATACTTTTTTTGAATTTTTTTTTCTTAAAATTTTTTTTAATTTTTTTTTTGAAATTTTTTTTTTATTTTTTTTCTTAATTTTTTGTTTTAATTTTTTTTTTTAATTTTATATTTTTGAAATTTTTTTTTCAACTTTTTTTTAATTTTTTTTTGGATTTTTTTTTTAATTTTTTTTCCTAATTTTTTGTTTTTATTTTTTTTTTTTTAATTTTTTTTTTCAATTTTTTTTTTTATTTTTTTTTATTTTTTTTTTACAACTCCCAATGACTTTTGTCATATATAAGACTACCACAAGACGACTGAGAAATCCCGCAAGGGATTTCTTGTTATAATTATAATTGTATTATTTTTAATATTTCCAATCAACTAACCTAACAAACTAACTACTTTATTAAAAAATTAGAAGTAAAAAAATATTGCCATTGCTGGGATTCGACCAAATACCTTATATTTAAATTAAATTCTAAGAGTATCTATAAGAGTTATATACAGGGTGTACAGAATATGTCCGGCAATATCTGGAATACGGGTAGGTTGTGAAAAAAACAAGAAACGAAGATATCGAACAAGAGTTTCAATTTTATAGCAAAATGTTTACGCTATTTGAAAATTGCTATAAAACCTCAATCGCAAGACGCATTAAACAAAAAATTGGTTAACTATCCTTATCAGTACGCCCCTGCGGCCTTAATGAAATGCCATTGTTTTCAATAGGGTTATGCGACGACTCCCTATCTGACGTAAATTATACTAAAATTGCATTAATTTATACGAAGCGGTTTAAAAGTTATCATTAAAAAACTGAATGAGAGGTCTAGTGTTTAACGGCTCATAACTTTGCAGCGAAGGCCGATTCGACAAAACTTTATATGAACTTATAACCTTCTTTTTTCACAACCTACCTCAATCCGAGATATTGCCCCGATATTCTGGGACACCCTGTATATACCAACTACCTAACTGGTTACATTTTAAACACAATTTTCTCTATGAGGAGGGAAAGTAAAAAAAAATCTCCATTTAACGTAAACCCACAGTGATTTTTTTTAATATTTTGAAAAATTAAAATGATGAAATTTTCGAGCGATGAAATAGTGAAGTAGTTTCGGCATAGTTTAAGCGAAAGATTCAATATTTCTCATGAAGCGTTGCATTGGGAGGTTGTTAGGCATTATTATTATTATTATTATCAATCAACAATCTATTACCTGAACAGCCAACAATATACAATGCCACACCTAACTGTTCAAATTCAGACTGCATCTGTCGCAAAAACTCCACACCAGACGGATCGATGAATGTCAAACAGGAAAAATCCAAAATAACCCCCTTAACATACAATTGTTCACTACTACTAAGATCGTCCAATCCTTTATGCTGCATTTTAATGCGTTTTCTCAAAATCGCCGCTGCGTCCACGCCAACTTTACGCACAAACATATCCCTGAAGGCGGTACGGGAAGCGAAACTCAACCCGCCAGAGTAATGGAAGATCTTTAGACCTTCGATTTCTTGTGCCTGAAAACAAAAACGGAACAAACTTGTAATTCTTCGTTGAATAATAAAAAAACAAACTTCAGCAGTTAAACTCACCCCTTTGTATCGTTTGGTGTCCAAGTACAAGTCCGTATTTGGCACTATACCCAGGAGACAAGTGTACGGCCGGTAACCCTGCACGAAAATACTCAAACACGACACCGCGACACCCACAATCAATCCAACACTGATCTGGAAGATTATCGTGGATAGAAACGTTGCAATCCATACAATGCCGTCCCATTTGCTCAATTTCCAATACCGGATAAACGCTGTGCATTGTAGAAGTAGACTGTGTAAGGCAATCACAATTATACTGGCCAAAATGCACTGAAAAAGAAGAAGTTCAGTCATTGATGCTGGTGATCTATAAGTACTTGAATTTTGAATTACGAGCCATCAAAAGGCCACCCATTTAATGTCAGGGCGGTTCTTCACCAACTCTCTCTAAGAACATGTACAGGGTTCGACCGGTATATTAATTTTATTTATCCATTTATACAGGGTGAGCAAAGGAAGTCATGTTTTTAGCAAAGTTTGGGGTTATGGCAGATTGTCAATATTTGATGAAGGAAATTTTGCTATGAAACTTTTTGATCCTGAAAAAAGCAATTTTTCAAATTTTTCGAAAGTGTTACATGTATCCCTAAAAAAAGGGATTTTTTCGGGGTGTCTCTTGAAAATGATTATTTTTTCGCATACTGTAGCATAAAGTGGGATTTCTACCAATGGCGTACGCGTCTTCATTCGAAAACATCTTCTCCAATGAGGACGCGTACGCCAATGCTGGATGATAAAGATAAAAAATTCCATATAAAAGGTGAATAGCAGTGTTTGCCATCATCATAACATTTTGAAAAATAAGAATTTTGAAGTTATTAGCACTTCTTACCAAAACAAAAACACTTTTGAAGTTACGCCACTGCAATACACCGATATATTAAGATTATTAACTTGGATTTGTTCATTAAGTTGATTAATTGCATAGTATAATTTATAAATTCAAAGTAGAAAATTTTCACTGCACGCCACTGGAGGCAATAACGTTCCAAGAGTCAATATTTTCTCGGGCGCAAGAAATCCCACTTTATGCAACAGTATGCAAAAAAAAATAATAACACCCCGAAAAGGTCCCTTTTTTGGGAAACATGTAACACTTTTTAAAAATTCGATAATTTGACTTATACTTTCAAAAAATTTGAGAATTTGTTTTTTTTAGGAAAGTCCAAAGATGAAAAAGATGCATAACAAAATTTCCAACATGAAAAATTGAGAATCTGACAGCCCCAAACTTTGCTACAAAACATGACTTCCTTTGCTCACCCTGTATAAGTGAATAATCAAAGAAATATACCGGTAGAACCCTGTACGTGTTCTTAAACAGTTGGTCAACAACCTCCCGAATACCGCAATTCCATTTTACATAGCAACTGTCCACCAGTTTAGTTGATAATTATGAGTTCCAGTGGCGTCCCAGAGTCAATCGCATGATTAATATTGACAAAAAAATGTATGCCAGTGACTTTTTTTAAATGTTATATTTATTTCGGATTAAGCCTTTAAAAACACAACTTTTTTGTCTCTTGATAGTTTTACAACTTTCCTATAAAACTTTGTACGTAACGACTGATGATGAAGCTCGTAGCTAGGAAAAATTTACGAGCAGGGAAGATGTGAAAAAAAAAGTGGCTTGCATGTTTATTTTCTACCCTTATCCCCTATTACACACCCTCGTATATTTATTATTAAATCAAACTTACCTTTGGCAAACTTTCGAAAGCTGGTCCAATCCATAAAAGCACAATCAGAAGCAGTGAACTAGAGATGACTGAAGCGATCTGAGTAACACCACCGACAGTTTGTTGTATAACAGATCTCGATAGGGAGGCAGTTACCGGCATACAGCAGAAGAATGAACCTACTGTATTACTCAACCCCTAGAAAAAAAAATACACCTTAGAAGTTCTAGTAAATCTTTTTTACGGAAAACTGTTAGAAATCTCAGGCTGACTAATAACTTTCCTCTTTTTCAAATTTGATGGTTTTATTTGCAATTTCAATCGTCAGTTCATCAAATAATAATGAACACAACACCCACGCTGTTTCATGAGAAAGGAATAAAGTTTCATGAAGGAACTGTTTTCGCCATATTTGGAGCAGATTTATTCTTATATGCCACAGCATGTATACTGTGCTTATGCTTTTCAGTTCACAAATATCTTCGCCGGCGAACTCAATCAGTGAGTTTATAGCAAAGTGCAGTGATTCTTAAATTGAACAACACTTGCATCAGAGTTGAGTTGCTCCTTTTGAAAAGTATTCCAGCTGGTTTCAATTAAATATTAAAAAGAAATTCCTTATTTTTTCTTAACCGTTTACAAGACCCAATAAGACGACTGTACAATGAAATAAGAAAATATTATGCAAGGCAAAACGTTGAAAAAAGTATAAACATACAATTGGCATTAATAGATTACAGAGTGCCTCACATGTCCAGTCTACTCAATGATTGGCACAAATCGAAATGATCCCAGAGGCTGGTACGAACGTAAATTTTGAATCAAAAATTACTCCGAGATCAGTCATAGTGTCAGTTCGAGAAATTGGCAGCCGATCCACCATATACTCGTATTTAACAAATTCTTTCTGCTTAGTATATATGACATATTTACACTTGCTAGGATTCAAAGTTAACTTATTTAAATTACACCAATCCATTATAGAATTTAGATTAGTTTGCAAGTTGCTGAAATCACCAATACCCGCTACCACTGAGTATATTTTTAGGTCATCAGCAAATAATAATCTTTGACATGTGAGATGCTCTTCTATATCATTAATGAACATTAAAAATAGTAATGGACCTAAATTTGATCCTTGGGAAACACCAGAAGAGGCTATATAGCGATAGGATTTGTACCCATTGTATAACACATATTTACACCTGTTACTCAAATATGATCTGAAAAATGCTTGAAGGTCTTTCGTAAATTCAAATGAATCCAGCTTATCAATCAGTATTCCATGGTCCATTCTATCAAAGGCTTTCGTAAAATCTGTGTAGACAACATCCACCCTACCCCCAAGGTCCAAGATCTCAGAAATGTCTTGCGAGATGATTGAAAGATTAGTAACTGTCGATCTTTGAGACATAAAACCATGCTGGCATAGTGAAATCTGACCTCGAACAGCTCGCGAAATTCGTTCGTGTAGAACGGCCTCAAAAAGTTTGAAAAAATTTGAGAGGATTGAAATAGGGCGGTAATTTGTAATCTGAGAGCTTGCTCCAGATTTTAACACTGGTACAATTTCAGAAATTTTCCATTCAGTTGGAAACTTGCGAGCACGAAGACACCAGTTATACAATATACACAAACGCTCAGCAAGAGCCCCCAAACAGTCCTTAAGAAAGAAAGCTGGGAAGCCGTCAAATCCCGAAGTCATTCTGTTTTTGAGCTTCCTGCCAGCCTTCATCACCTCTGCTTCAGTAATCTCGGACAAATGCACGATGTCCGCCCACGAAACGTTATTATTTTCACGGGTACCCGATGTAGATGAGTTAATAAGAACGCTCTCAAAGTATCCGGCAAATGCGTTCACTATATCCTGTGGATCATGGATTTCCCTCTGCTCATGGATCATTATCCCCGGTAGTCTAGATGTATTAGTTTTACAATGAAAATAATTCCAAAAAACTCGGGGATCCTCACGAAGGCTATGTAATTACTATATGCAATTCTAATATCTGATTTTACAACAGATCTGAGTTCTCGGTATCGCTGAAAAACCAACTCATCATTGAACATTTTATATTTTTTCAGCAATCTCTCTTTAATCTTAGTATTCGTTATTATGGTTATAGTATACCAAGTAGAATATTTACATTTATACTTTTTATATGGCGGAACGAACCGCTCCAAGAACGAATACAGTATTCTATAAAACTCAGTCATACCCAAATTAATATCCTGAGTTGCACCCAAACCAGACCAATCCACAGAACACACAGCATCATACAGTGAGACAAAATCAGCTTTCCTAAAATTAAACATTTTCTCATTCATATTTTTGCTGAATTGCACAGATTTGGTCAGGCATTTAGGGACGGTTACATATAAATATGAATGATAAGCATCTTCATCAACCAACGGGGATTCACCATGGCTAACAGAGCAAGGAACATTTGACAATATCAAGTCAAGTAATGGATAAGATATTCTACAGCTACAATTACCATCAAGATTTCAACAGTCTGTCAATTCAGGTGACGAAATGGTGATTATTTTCCAGAGACTTGTTTGGAGCCGAAAAAAATTAATTATTTGCGCAAAAACAGTTGTGAAAGAAAAATTGAGTGTCAGTATGAACAGTTTTGTTGAAATATCAAATTCTGATTGGATCAAATAATTGGACTTACCAATGCCAAAAGTTCCTGATTCGAGTCCACTTCGTACATGAGTTTTCTTGCGAAAATTAACGCCATCGACATTGTGATGGTGTATGATACCAACGTTATTAAGAAAGCGTCTAATAAGATCTCCGGAATCAATCGGAATTTCGGTATCACTGGTGCTGGAAGCCTACAAATTTAATAATGATTATAGGGTTGGAGCAGAAAGAACTAACCGAGTTGGGAAGTTAATAAAAACCAAATTAAGCAAGATGTAAAAAAAAAATTTTATTCGTTAGTAAGTATAGGGTAAACCACCCAGTTATTGGACATGTGGGAGTTATTGGACAAAGTGTGTTTTTTAAATTGAAATAAGATTTTTAAATGTATTACGTCATTTGAATCATCATCATACATGGCGACTCTATTGGTTAGAGAGTTGATCTGAACCCACGCCGCCTTAACATCAAACGTTGTTTTAGTGGGAACTGTGCTTCTGTTTCTATTCTATTTTAAAATAATTATAAAAATTGAATACTAGTACCTACTGCCTAAACATGGATATTATTAACAAGTTACTTAATGCAATAAATAATGAAAACTATAAATATAAATCATTAAGGGTGGGTTTTTAGGGGGTGTCCAATAACTAGGTAAATAAAAAAGCCAAAAATCAGTGATTGGACATCTGTTTCGTTCAGTAAATATTTAAGATTTCATTAATAATAAAATTGCTGCTTTGCAAAAACAAATTCCCAAAATATTTATCATATTATTATAATGCAGGTTTATACCGTAAGATTATTAACCGTATTTTTTATTTGTTTTAATAAACACTTATCTATGATTTGTTTGTTTAAATTTTGTGATGAAAGAGATCGGCCGAATTAGCGTAACTTTAAGAATCAATTTGAAGCACAACAATTTACGGTATAGGTTGTAGGCCTACATATTATTATTGTGATGAGTGAGAAGTTCCTGTTGTAAAACATGAACGATTTACGTAAAATAATAATAATTTTATATCTACATGAAGACTATTGTCTATGAAACGGAGACTGATGATGAACAGCAGTTACATCTACAAATTGAGGGGCAGCCGATCGAATCCGCAATAGTTCTGGTGTTTTTGCACGTATCCGAAGTTCAGTGATTAAGCGCGTAAATAAAGTGAAGTTAACAGTGGCCGCTTTGAACATTTGCTGTTGTAGAGCTTTGAAGTGCTAGTGTTATTTGCATTTGTGTGTTTTTTGTTACCCTTTGGGGTTTTTCTGACAGAGGGGATCCACCTTGTCGTGGTCGTCGCGCTGAGTACCTGACATTAAACAAGAAGAGTGAACGAGGAAAACCAAGCGGTCCCAAGGAAGTTCAAAAATCATTCTATGGCATGTTAGACAAATCCGAAAGGTAGGTGCTAACCACATAACACACACAAGTGTTATGTGGTGCTAACATAATATTTAATATTTCGCATGATTGCAAGTCAAAATCATCTACATTTTCTAAATACATTTTTTACTTTAAATGCTCGGTAAATCGATACACTTGGCAACATGTCGCTGTATTATAACCTTTAAACTAATGTCTAATTTAAACTTCATTTGGGCAGGCGGTCATAGGCGTCGTAAAAAGGGAGTTTAATATGATTTACAAAAAAATTATTTTCAGCCTTAATAAAAATGTTGGAAATTTTTTGAAAGGCGATTCTGTTAAATCTTATTTTTCTCTACCTCCAGTTAAAATTTTTGTACTGAGTGATATTTCACCCTGTACATAAATTTGCTTTTATTTTTGAGAAAATAATGATACGCCCATGCCTCGAAACTGATAGATGTATGCCGCCGAAAGGTTTTTTCGCGATTTCAAATGACATTAAAAATTCTTTACACAATAATTTGTTAGTATTTGACAACCAATCATCACTGATGATTCGTTGGATCGACGAAACGACCATTTGGTGAAAGTTCCGTGCTTGACAGAGAAAAAGGTCGATATTAATGTCTGATTAGAATAAATAAATTTTAATTGAATCAATAACAGTTATCTAGTTAGTTTCGTAAATGTTTTTAATAATTACCCAGTCGGTATATGTCCCACCGTCGTTATGTTATACTCCTGTTCAAGATGTAGCAAATAACTAATAGCAGTACCAATTACCACAGCTATTAATTCAGCTGGTAGAGGAAATCGAGTTTTCTTTGCTAACCAAGGCTATAAGAAATATTTCAAATAAATCTCATAAAAATTAAAATTCCTTAACTACTTACCTTTAAATATTGGTTATTTAATAATAGCAATATTACGGCAAATGCGGAAATTTTCAAGGCAGTGGTGTTTGCTTGCGGTAACGCCATAAACGCATCGTAGACTGTCTGATAATCAAATTATTTAAATAATAAAGAAATACAAATCGAATATTCACGAAATAAATTTAATAGAATAAACGCCAACTAAATTATCCTAAGCTGTTGGGTTTTGGTTGTACCTTAGGTTAAATAACACTCACCAGTAAAAAACTGAAATTGCCTCTACGTTTTCCAATCGGAAGCCCTAAAAGGTCCTTCAATTGCGACGATGCCACATGGAACGCTGAGGCGCACGTGAACCCATTTACCAGAGTATCTGACAACAGTGTCGATACAATGCCCAATCGTAACGCGTACATTCCCAACTGAAATTATTATTAATAACATTCTTGAACCAACCGCTTATTATTTATTTTTTACACTTTTAAGAAGAAACATTTTCAGGTATTAGATTAGCTTTCTCCAATAGTGACGTTTCGTCATAGATTATTACTTCATCAGACTAGAAATAATACATGGATAATACCACAAGAGCTTTAATATTATCGATAACTTTTTGGCAGTACGTAGGACCAGTGGCGGCGCGTGCCCACATGCCCTACCTAAAAAATGAAGTAGAAAAAATAATTTTCGATTTTATACTTCGCACCAGACCAGTGTGATTTCGATACAATTCCCTATAAAATTTTGCATTTGAAAATTTGATTCGAAGACGGCCCTATCTATGTTATAATCACTCTTGCAGCGCGTCTATTCACGATAATGAAACAGAACGTAGGTCTTAGTACATATTACGATGTCTTGGACACAACATTGTTGTGCCTCTATTGTTTTCTTTGCTATCGCGTGCGAAAAACAGAGACAACAATGCATCGCTACGCTATACGCTAGTAACAGTAGAAATTTAACGCATTTGTGACGTCATATCTGGGGTACTGCCCTACCCAGCAGTCTATACGAAATAGTATATTGGGCAACGAACATGAAGTGACATATATTTCCTACGAGTATGATCGTTTGCAGCACTCGCCTGCGGCTCATGCTGCAAATCATACGAGTAGGAAATGGTCATTTCATGTGAGTTTCACCTCTTTCAGACTTCACGAGCTGCCACTGGCTAGTGTTAAGGGATTTTTAACACATGAGTCTAATCTAATCTAAAACTAAATGTTTCTCCTTAAATGTATAAAGATGGAGTGAAGAATGTATTTATTTAACTGAATTATTGATGCTCTTACTTGAATTAGTGCCACTGTGAATGTGACAGTTAGAGCGACCTCTACATTGGTGTAAGACACTACATTGTTCGATAAACCTTGAATATGATGTAGCGTACCATTTTGTAATATTTCTATGGTTGCATGAGTGTTCACAACTTTGCCTGTCATTAGGCAAACAATTGCAAAGGTGCCTAGAAATTATAGAAAATGAAAATCAAACAGTGTGTCCAAAATATGACATAGAAGTGGCATAACAAGAAAATAATCACAAAAATGTTTGTAGCCTACATAACCTTTACTTTTTTACTAATAAAATCTAACACTGTTGCAAATTGTTCGTTTTCTTCATAGAATCAGAACTCGTATTTGACAGCCCAGTGTAAATTTTTATTAGGATTGGTCACAGTGTTCTTACATTGCAGAACTATACAATGTTTATAGTATTTCTTTTTGTATTCGGCATCCATTATATGTTCATAAAATATTTAACGTCAAGAAATCCATCAAATATAATATGATTCACAAAAATACAGTTCTACGGATATAAATGTGTGACAACCCCGCGGAGGGATTGGTTTATTATTTACACTTCACGTTGACGTATGGGGTGCGAGTAGTGCTACGTACAGTTTTATAACCCGAATTAAGTGAATTTTACGCGATTCTTCCCCTTTACTGCATTTGTAGTGTGTAAAACTGGATTTCCTTTAAATAATGGGGATAAAAAAGTGCTTAGTTTGCATGTCGAGTGATTTTCCGAGTCAGATTACGTGTCACAAGTAAGTACAATGGCGTAGATTTTGCAGCAATAGCAGTTAACATGAGTTGTTTAAATCTACTATACACCTAGTTGCAAAATAGACAGTAATATAATAAACAACAATAATTGTAAATTCATAAAATTATTACGTACTTTTTATATGAAATAATGCGCCTACCGTCAGACCTGGACCTTTTCATATACCTTCCGCTCAGTAATCTCGGTGAGAATATTTTGCTGGAAGTCAGAAAGTGTCAGAGTTTTTAATAGAGAATGTAACTTTCATACTATTGTTTGCTATTGAAATTGCAGTGGTTTCGTGGTCTCAAATTGGGTCTTGTTCTGCTACATACAAAATATATACCTACATATCCGGAAAAATTATGTCAAAATTGTTTTTAAATTTTTATCCATTTGGCAAATTCATTAAGCATTAGTCTTCTTTCTTTTGTGGTCTTTCTTCAAATTTTAGAAACATATTTTTTTTTTTAAATATGATTTTATGTATTTTATTTTGCACGGTTAAAAATCGTTCCTTCTTAAAATTTTGTTGATTGGGGCAGGTACATGACGTCGAATTGATTTTTTCAGAACATCCCAAAGGTGCTCGATTGGATTCAAATCTGGACTTCGTGGTGGCCACTCTAAGATTTGAATATTAATCTCATTTAGGTAATCTAAAACAGGTCTTGCGGTGTGAGGCCTTGCATTATCTTGCATAAAAATGAATGTATCCTCTATAATTGGCGCAAACGGCATAACATGGTCTTGAATAATGTTTTCTAGATAGAATTCTGTATTCATGGATCGCGGACGAACAGGGACTAATTCTGTGCGTGCGTCAAAACAAATTCCACCCCAGAACATTTTTGATCCACTACCAAATGGTTCCCTTGAAGATATGGTGCAATCATGAAACCTTTCTCCAGGTCTCCGCCATACTCTATCACGTCTGAAGATTTTAGACTAACTCTGGTTTCATCTGTGAATAAAACTATCTTCCAGTCATCGATAGTCCAATGTACATGATCTCTGGCGAATCCTAATCTGCGTGATCTGTGTTCTACGGTAAGCAACGGTCCAGTGGCAGGTTTTCTGCTAATCAATCTGGCTTCTTTTAGTCGTCTCCTGACGGTTAAAGCAGAAATTCTGAGATTTCTAACATTTGCGAGGTGATTACTTAGCTCTTTACTTGTTTACTTTCTAAAGACCTGTTGTCGGAGAAAACGCTCGTCAACTTGACTTGTGGCCTTCTTTCTGCCCTAACCACGTCTTCTAACGTGAGATCCAGTATCCCTAAATCTTCTAACCATTCAACTAATTGTTGAATGATGAACACCTAATAAATTGGTCACATAATGCATATTGCAATATTGCCTTAAATAATCAAACTAAATCGAAAAATGTGAAAAAGTGGTGGATAATTTTGAACAGGAGTTTAGTACAACCTGTATTATTGTTTTACTCGTCATTCGGGGTCAGCTGTGGAAAATTTCATTGCAACTAGACCCTTCGAGCTGAAGCATAAACAACCAAAACTTACCTATCGATACATGCTTCGATGATCCAAATATGAAATAAACTAGAACGGGGAAGAATGCCATATAAATACCGATGATCGGTGGAACACCGCCAAGCAGACCATACGCCATACCCTACAACGACAAAGATCTAATGTATCTATTAAGAATTTATTTATTTATTTGTTGTTAATACTTGCCTGTGGTATATGCATAATAGCAACCGTGATCCCACTAATAATATCACCTAAAATGTCTCTTTTCCAACTGTAGTCTGGCAGCCATTTCAGTAAAGGCACTGTTTGATACAAACAAGATAATGGACTGATCGACCTACATGCCTTCACGAATTTCGTTTTTACTATAAATTGCATAAAACAACATATTATTATAACGGGTGTACCAAAAAAATTACCCACCCTTTATTGGGTGTAGAATTCGAAAAATGTCTGTATATGAAATTATGACCATTTTGAATATTAAAATTAATCACTGATCATTAACCAAATTAAATTGCCGGCACATAGTATAAATTTTAATATAACATTTGTTCTGGCTCGCTCATTATAAAATGCAATAGAACTTCTAGCATTGATACGCGGAACCAACAGAGATACCTTTTCCAGTAGCTCAGGGCACACTACATCACTATTGAATATCTTATATAGGAAGCTTATACTAAACAAATTTCTCCTTAAACTTAAACTTTGAAATTGAAATCGGTCAATAAGATATTTATAAGGTATTCCGCGATCCGGGTAAGTTCCATCAATCTTAAAGCACAAACATTTTAAAAATTTACGCTGAACTTTCTCAATCATTTGAATATCACAGTCATAGCAGGGGTACCAGACCAAAGAGCAATACTCAAACTTGGATCTTACATATGCAAAATATAGAGTATTCAAAGTAACGACACTCTCGAAATATTTGCTGTTTCTAACAATAAAGCCATAAGCTTTGGTCGCACCAGCCACCATATCTGTAATATGTTCCTTGAAAGTGAAATGCATGTCAAAAGTAACTCCAAGGTCTTTAATAGACTCCTTTCGATTAAGAATTACTCCATTTACATTATAATAAAAGATGGTCGGGGACGTTTTGCGGGTATAAGAAACAACATTACATTTCTTAGGATTGAGGGAAAGTCTGTTTTGTTCACACCAAGCATTCACCAATTGAAGACTGCCCTGTAGCGAAATACAATCCTGCGGCGTACTTATCGTTGTAAAAATCTTTAAGTCATCTGCATAAATCAGTTTACTACAATTCAATAATTCTCCCAAATTATTAATGAATAATAAAAATAATAGAGGTCCGAGATTTGAACCCTGAGGTACTCCAGATAGAGCTGTATAATATGTCGATGTATATCCATTGTATGACACAAACTGAACTCTATCAGTAATATAAGATTGCAGAAGACAGACGGCATCAGCGCTAAAGCCAAAATGCGGAAGCTTTTGTATAAGGATTGTATGATCAATTCTATCAAACGCCTTGCAAAAATCGGTGTATACAACGTCAACCTGACCGCGGTTATCCAACGTCCCAGACACGTATTGTGAAAAAATTGACAAATTTGTAAGTGTGGACTTGTGTGCAATGAAACCATGCTGATACTGGACCAGCCCATGTTGAACAATTGGATAAATACGATTGTAAAGGACTATTTCAAGTAATTTAGAAAAATTAGACAGAATTGATATAGGCCTATAATTGGTTATATCCGCATGATCTCCGCTCTTGAAAACAGGACACACCTTAGCATTCTTCCAGACCATAGGAAAAGTATTACGTCTTGATATCAAGTTATAAATTATACACAGAGGAACGCACATTACTGAAATTGTATCTTTGACCAAGAATGAGGGAATCCCGTCAGGTCCGGAAGTAAACCTGTTCTTTAATTTGCGAGCAGCCATAACTATCTCTCCCTCAGTTATATTTCCAAATGTGATATCATTTCCACACAGTAGCGATAATGCATCAACATTACCACAACCCACAGATCCCACAAAGACACTTTCAAAGTATTTAGCAAACGTTTCAATAATACTTTGCGGATTCTCAATAACATTGTTGTTGGATAATCAAACAACACGCTTTCGGCATTCTCTATGACAAAATTATCTCGGTATTATCAAGACCCTAGGGGTATTACTACTGATAACGCTATATATACAGGGTGTCCTATGGTGACGGCCCTTTAAAATATTTCGAAGACTACTTTGAATTGAATTTGGAAAATTTTGGTATAAGTATATATTGCCGAAAATGGTATATTCAAATATCATAATACCAACCGCTTAGCACTTCCGGTTATACCGGATGTTGATAGTCAGTTTGTTATTTTAAATGGAACACCTTATATATTATGATATTTTTGGATTCCACATAAGATTCTAGACATGTTTCATGTCCTATACCTAAATCCAGCCGTTTTTGACGTATATCAAGATTTATGTCCAAACTGACATTTTCGAGCTCAATAATCACATTTTTTCTTACAAAGAAGTCTTTAGTAATCATTTTGCAGGCGTCTTATTATTAAATAAGGTCTCGTTTTTCCGATTTATTCATACAGGGTGGTCAAAAAATTATACTGAAAACGATGTTATAAAAACAGTCGAAAGTCAATTTTTTCAAATGGAACAGGTGTCTCATCTAATAAGAAAAATCGGAACATCATTTGAAGCTTTGCCTGAAGCCAAAATTGCACGAGCAGAGACACATGAATTCATAGAAAGGATAAACAAGTGTTTAAGGCAAAACGCATCTAACATTATTTGAAAACATTAATAAAATAACAATTTCAAAAGATAAGTGGCAAGTAAGTATTCTATATATTTAGAAAGGTAATTTAATTTCTAAAACGAATATGCAAAAATATACAGGGTAGTCCATAAGAAAAATTACAAGTTTATGTCATAGTTTCAACACCAGTCTTTCAAAAAAAAACTAGAGACACCACTGGATTCCTCTCAAAAAAGTGCTTTGCGAATGTTTTTACAGAAACAAAGAATAATCATAAATAAATAAGTTACAGGGGTAGGTTAAAAATTTCAAAACCACCCTGTATCTTTTAAACTGTTCAAGATATCGAGGTGCGGTTTTAGGTTAGATTTCTTCTAATTCCTCTAGAAATCGGTGTTTTCTATATCACTCCAGTTTACGATTTATGTGATATCTAGACTTTGTCATTCGAACTTTACTATTCTGTCTTGATCAAGGATGACTAGATTTAAATTAATAATTCCAAGTGAAAGATTTGCCTGATTTCAATAATCAAAATAGTCATAATTTCATAAGGAGACATTTTTCGACTTTTTGACATAAAAGTGATTTCCGTCTTATTTTTGGTTGTAGATTCTACCCCCCCAAAGGATGGGGAATTTTTTTTGGGACACCCAGTATAAGTTTCAAAGTAAAAAAAAAAAGTTCCAACGAATAACGTTATACAGGGTGTTTCTTTCATAATATGTGCGACGCATTTACAGAGGTAGTAGGGTATCTCAAAAAAATTGCATTGTTTTCTTGTTAGGGTTCCACCCTGTATGTGGACTAATACAATATACCCTCCATACAAAAATATTGAAATTGGAATGTAACTTTATCGTTGTAAGTTATTTCTAAAGTAAAAAAGTCATAGCTAAACCACAGCATTAATAAGTACAGCATTCCGACTCCATGTTCGCACTTTGAAATAAACTGTGACGTATACCGCCGCCATTTTGGGTTACAAGTCAGGTCCTGACTAAGAATAATTATAGTTTTCGGTTTTTAACCACAGTACTGTATTTTCATTTTTGTAAAAACATTTAAGTACATAATAATATCGCTGTCAATTTCAGAAATATTTGTGGTGTGTCATAGTGATTGGAAACAGCCTTGAGTGGTGGTATCAGTTAAATGTTGACATGATTGGGTGATTTTTAATAATAATTATAATAAACACAACAATAATAAAGACTTTATTAGTAAAAAAGACATTTTTATAAAAGTTGAAGCAGTGCTTCCTAAGTATTCCGTCTATTTCCATCTGATGATTTTTATTAGTCAAAATTAGTGAATGCAAAATCCGACGTTGTTTCATTCTTAACCAGCCGATTTCCTTAATCTTATTGCTATGTGATTATTGTGACGTTGTAACCCATAATGGTGGCATGCGCAACGAAATGCACAGGACGGCTCGCAAGCGGAAAGTCAGAATACTGTATTATTTATTATACTGTGGCTAAACTATAAGTACGTATTATTAAGGATGGTTTACTCACTGGTCGAATAGGGTCTTTCGTAAAGTGTGTCTCTATTAAGTTCCTCTATCTGATAGATTGGTCGTTCGACATGAAGTGGTGTCTTCAAATCATATCCATGTTTAATTACACTGAAATTATTAGTATAATAAAATATTATCATCATCGTAACAATAAAAAAAAACTAAAAATGCTTACTAAAAGGTTTTTTTCATACCATAAAAAATAATTATACATCATTTATGCATCCACGAAACTAATAAAATTTATACTTTTATTAAAGCTACAGCAGTAGTAGTAAATTTTCTGTTGATAATGCCTGACAATCTAAACACCACAACACAAAAAAAATCTGTCCAAATCAACGAGCGAATTTGACACTTAATATATACAGAATGATACGATACGAATGTCCAGTAACAGCAATAGTTTTCTTTTGTTAAAAACTATTTAGCTTAGTCTAGCAGTGGCAGCTTTCCAACCAAGATAAGGCATGGTCAGAAAATCCGAACAGCTTTGCCAACAAAACATCAAAGTTCACCCTATCAAATGCTTTGGCGAAGTCGGTATACACCGAATCCACCTGATAACCTCCACTCACAGCATCCAATATATCAAGTTCATAAGAAATCAAATTCGTAACTGTAGATTTTTTTCTACAGAAACCGTGTTGACCCTCTTTAATGAGACCTCTGCATTTCCATTCAAGTTGATCGAACAGAACGCCATCGACTAATTTCGCTACTGCAGATTGATTGCAAACTCCTCTGTAATTCGAGATGTCTCCAGAGGCACCAGATTTGTATATAGGTATCACATAGCTAGTTTTCCAGGCGTCTGGAAATTTCTCTTGATCCAATGACATGCTGTACAGTCTCTGAAGAGGCACCGTCACAGTATGTATGCAACTCTTAAGAAAGTAATTAGGTATGTTGTCTGGACCAACGGAAGTTTTATTAGGGATTCTAAGGATTTTGTCATACACCTCACCTACAGAAATACCATCAAATGTGATGTTTCCCGAATTAGGCGCATCAATGAGACGCCACTGCTCACAACAGAAATATAGCAGGGATAATGTCATACCCATCCCGCATGTAGTTTAGAATGAACTGTATTGCCTCCACTGTTAACGTTCAAGCGCTCTGTCTAAACGAAATGCAGGCACCTAGTCACCTGCCTGCTTTCTATTAATATACACGCATATTATCGCATATAAGATTGTATTGGAGAATTTACAAACATTTCCTAACAGCAGGAAATAAAATGTAGGGTTTATAAATTTTCATACTAAATCAGATTTATCAAAACAAGTATAAATTTTAGAGATATCATAATATTTTTGGGTAAAATAATAGACAATAGACAGGTATTTTTATTGTTGCTATATAGGATAAGTACCTAGGTATTTTATTTGTTTAGTGTTATAAATATCTCTGATTAATTTCTATAGAAGTATACTAGTGTAAGAAAATCTCAAAAACCACTAAATCAAACTGAAATCTATTAATTTTCGCTAATATGGAACCTATTTAAACGCAGATACAATAGTCAACATATAATGTTGATAGGGAATACCGAACTATCTCGACCAAAGTTAAATCTAAAATTCAAAAATGTCAATTGAAACTAAAGTCTTATTCCTTAAGATATTCATTGTCCGACAGACCGACAAGAACTGAGGTTCTATTTCCAAACACCGTTAAGTGCAGATGACATGCAAAATGCTGAGGGATGCAGAGTTTTCACGATCTACGCATGCTCCTCAGTATCTTATTTTCAGTACAGAGCTGCCATATATAAAACTATTTTGTCGTTCGCCTTACAGAATTTATGCGACATATCTGTTTTATAAATAAATCCATATGTTGCGTCATACGAAACTGCTTGACAAAATCAAATAATTAAATGTTATCGGTAAAATTGCATACTGTTTAGTTTGCAGCAATATGAACGAAACATTTTTTTCCAAATCTTATTAAATTTAGGAGATTTCGCAACAGCGTCTGTTTTCGCAAATGACGTTTCTCGTAGTGGGAATATCTGTCAGAGTCGGCTTCACAACAATTCAGATAGGTTTTATAATTGAGTTATGGTTTTATTCGTGGTATATTTTAATTGTTGATAGATATACCTATTTGTGATTACAATTGTTTTTAATATTTGTTATTTTGGTTTGACGACTTAAAAATTTTTCTTGAAATAAAACATATTAATAATTGTAATGAGCTTCAAGCAAATTTGAATCATGTATCGGAATGGTGTCAAACTAAACATTTACCTCTTAATCCAGCAAAATGTAAAATCGTGATGTATACAAAGAAAAAACAAAATATTCAATATAACTACAGCATAAGTGACACAGCCATAACATCCTCTGAGACAGTGACTGACCTGGGAATCATCTTTGACTCTAAACTTAGTTTTGCTGAACACATATTAACTAAGACAGCGGAAGCCAATAAAACATATGGTTTCATTATGAGAAATACAAAAGGCTTCAATAATATTCTTGCTTTACAAATTCTTTTTTCTACATACATTCGGCCTAAGCTTGAATACGGTTCGTTAGTCTGGTACCCTATATATAATGTTCATAAAGTTGCAATTGAAAAAATGCAGCGTAAATTTCTTAAACATCTTGTGTATAAGGAACATGGAATATATCCTGAAAGGGGAGTTGACTATAATTTATTGTTGACTAGATTTGATACGCGGAGCTTGGAAAAAAGAAGAATTTTGAATTCAATTGAGTATTTGTATAAGCTTCTACATGGAAAGGTTGACTGTTCTGAAATGTTAATGAATGTAAATATTAATGTTCCGAGATTTGAAACTAGATACAGTTCAACTTTTCACATTGCGAGAGCTAGAACCAATGTGTTGCTGCGTTCTCCTGTCAATATTATGTGTGGTAATTATAACTTGATTTGTGCAGACTGTGACATTTTCAATTCTGAGATGAGAGAGGTTCTGGAAGTTGCCATCCAACACTTCGGTAATTAGATATAGGTACTCATTTTAGTTTTATTTATTTTGTGCATTGGTGAATTATGATTTAGGTTTAAAATTATTAAATTATTTGTCCTGTAAAGGGTTTTGTACTGTTGGGCAAATAAAGGCTATTATTATTATTATTATTATAATATAAGATTTCTGTGGATATGGTACAGTACCTCGAAGCGTCAGCGTCATACGTATAGTAAGTTTTTTTCATCAATAAAGGCATGCGTTCACTATCAACAGGATTCATATCGAAAGTAAATCAAACCAAACACCAAGTAACACAAATTTGATAAAACTATACCACACACTAAATAAACGTTCAACTTTATTCACTTTTAATAAAACATATTAATCTTTTATATTATGAAGATTTCAATAATTTAACGATATAATAATAGATAATAAAAAAAAAGCTTAACTAGATTCACCGAAGAAAAGATATGGATTAGTTTACTTTACTGCAATATGTAAATAAACCAAAATAGATGTAATAAAACCAAGATTAGGTATATACACAATTAAGTATATTTGGGAATTTTAAAAAATGCTTTAGTTATTCATTTATCATGACCGGACATAGGTTAAGATGAGTTCAAATTTGAGTCATATAATTGATATGATAGACAAATCCTATCAATAGGTACTACTTTTAAGAAACCACAAACTCAATTTAATGAGGGAATTAATAATACTCTGTCTCCTCCACTAAATTTCAATATATATTCATAGATCTGATCGTATTCTAATTATAATTGGTTTCTTATAACATACATGTTTTGGTCATATATAATAATAATAATAATCGTCTTTATTGATTGAAAAAAACTTATACAACCCACAATTAATAATAAGTGATAAACTATCAAAATTAACAATACGTAAACAACATAAACAATAGTCACATTTTACAATAATATTAAGTTTTCAATCAAAGGGCGAAGTCTAGCTATGATGCTATTCAATACTTAACCCAAAAGGAAAACATATTCTATAGACATATTTACCTACTAATAATTTACATAAGAACTACCACAAGAACCAAGAAAATCAAATCAAAGAACTAGGTACTACTAATTTACTACAATTTAGTACTTTAATTGCCATAAACTGTTTGTGAATTTTGTACTGCAAGCAAATTGTCTTTAATTTGGGCCTTAAACGTATTATAACCAAGTATTTTTAATGAAGCTTCTAAATTATTATATAGCTTCACAGCATTGTAAGTGAAGGTCCTGCAAAAGTCGTCAGATCTCAGGCTACGCTGTCTTACCTGGTGCCTAGGTATCAGTTTCCTTATTAGGTATTCCGGTATTTTTTTAGCAAGTAATCGATATACAAAAGATAGCAAAACGCTTTTATACGTATTCTCCACATTAAGCCATCCGAGTGCCATATATTTTGCAGATATGTGCTCAAACTTCCTAATACCATAGATGAATCTACAAGATGTATTTAATATTTGTTGTAGTTTCTGCCTATGCAAAAAGTCCAAACAGGGGTAATAAACTATTAAGCCGTATGTAATTATTGGGATAATGACACTCTCGCAGAGTTTTTTCCTAACTTTGAAGTTTAAGATCTGTCGATTTGCAAATAGTGTCTTGAAGCAGACAAATGTTCTTTGTACTAAACTGTGTACGTGATCATGGAATCTCATTTCGCCGTCGAACAAAACACCCAAATATGGCCATCCAAAGTGTTACATACAAAAGTTACATTGTGTCATATTATATTGAAGTTTACCGGAACAAAAAACAAAAATTTTTCTTTTAAAATTCTACATTCGTAAAACTATCTTAACTAAAAGAACATTATGCTTCTAATATTTTTCTTTTCTTTTTGTATATCATGATTAATTTCTTGATTGAATAAATATTTATAAATTTTGGATTTTTCTCTCTGATCAGTATATGTACAGGGTGGTCCAACTTTTACCTGCATAAATTTCAGCATCAATAGTTTGGTTAATAAACTATGTGCGAAAAATGCTTCGTTACGAAGTTACAGGGTGTTGAAATTTAAGAAATAATTTCTAATTTTATTAATATATTTATAACCAATTGAGATATTTCAATGAAATTTGGCACGTGTGGAGAGGTAATCTAGCTTCATTTTTTCATGTAATAATATTATTTTTATTTCCACCAGTGCGTGCGTACGGCTACCGATTGCGACAAGGGAGTATGCACGCAGATTCCCTAATAGACGTCATCCAACGAGAGAAGTTTTCTCTCAAGGTCATCGGGCATTTCGAGAACGAGGTTTAAATACTACTTTTAACATAAAAAACAATAGACAGCGCCCTAGAAGAAACAATTTGGCGGATGAAAGGCGTATTTTAAGAACGGTTGATCAAAATTCACGAAGAACTGCTGTCATGCTTAACATATCAAGGTCAACCATTCTTAAGTCACTTCATAAAGATGTATTGCCTGAGGACTATGTTAAAAGGCATAACTATTGCAAATGGTTATTGAATAAAGTTCAAGTAGATAGAGATTTCCTGCATAAGGTTTGCTGGACTGATGAAGCTTCATTTACTGATATAACGAATTACCACAACTTTCATATTTGGTCACAACACACTCCATACCAAGTGCGAGCGAAAAAGTTTCAACACCAATTCAGTGTGAACGTGTGGCTAGGAGTAATATCCAATACTATTCTTTTTACCAGCTAGGCTCTCAGCACAATTATTTTTAGACTTTTTACAGAATAATTTAAATGATTTAATGCATGACGTGCCACTTCATTTACGTGCGAATGGTTGGTTTCAAATGGATGGAGCACCAGCACATTTCGGGCGGAATGTGAGAAACTAGATAACAGAGCATTACGGAAATCAATGGATTTGCCGTTTTCTTAAAGAAGTCGAAAATAACCATGAGGGACCTATATCTTGACCTCCAAGGTCGCTTGAGTTGACTCCACTTGATTTCTTTATTTGCGGCCACCTAAAAGAAAAAGTGTATAGGGTGCCGGTCAGAAAACGCGAAGAATTAGTCTTAAAAATTCAAGAAGCTTGTGATGAGTTGCATCGTAACAATTACATTCTATCGGCCGCAATTAATAACATCACCAGAAGATGCCAATTGTGTATTGGAAATGACGATAGTCATTTTGAACAGTTTCGGTAAAAAAAAAACTGGAAAATCTGTTAAAATATATGATATTTTTATGTTGATTTTCAATACATTTTTTTACTCGAAAATTTTACGTCATACGAAAAAAAGCCAGGAATACTTTTTTCTTTTAAATTGAATATGAATTGCAGATATAATTTTTATTTTGAGATAAACCAGTGGCGTATTGGTTTTTTCATTAAAAATATTGCAATCGGTAGCCGTACGCACGCCACTGCTGGAAATAAAAATAATGTTATTACATGAAAAAATGAAGCTAGATTACCTCTCCACACGTGCCAAATATCATTGAAATATCTCAATTGGTTATAAAAATATTAATAAAATTCGAATTTGTTTCTAAAATTTCAACACTCTGTAACTTTGTAACGAAGCATTTTTGGCACATAGTTTATTAACCAAACTCACATTATTTGTCGATTATCTATCGATTCTAAAATTTATGCAGGTAAAAGTTGGACCACCCTGTATATGGGAATTCTAATTCCCATAATAGACAAACTATAAATATTATACTGATCAGAGACAAAAATCCGAAATTTATAAATATTTATTCAATCAAGAAATTAACACAGAGTATTATTAATTCCCTCATTAAATTGAGACTCCACAGAAATATGGACTACTTCATGAATACAAACTCAATTTATACCAACTTATTTGATTATACGAGCCGCCTCTGACAGCCCATCGAAAATAACTTTTGAAATGATATCTTTAATAGGAACTTACCCCGGAGTAATTCTTCCATTACTTTCTTCGTGTGGGGAAGGAGGAGTTTTGTCCATGACTTCTGAATGTCGTTACAATGTTGTTCTTTTTTATTGTAAAATATAGATGAGGTATTAAGAGACATTAAAACCGATTCATGCTGATTACAATGATTATTGATCTGAAATTAATAAAAAAAAATCAAATTACATAATAAATGTACCCAATAATTATTATAGCAAGATATGTTTGAAGTATCATTGATTTATTTTATATACGAGGTGCAGCTATAAAATAACGAGAATATTGCAGTATTGGATTTAGACAATTTAATTATTATCCACATCCATTCAACACAACAGGATTACTCAGACTTGGGTGCCGGGAGACGAAGGCATAAAGGCAAATGAACGGCTAAGGCCATGTGACCGAAAAAGTCCATTAGACCCTCGGAATAAGCCAAAAGCTTATCGAACGGAAATGCAGTTGTTTGATCCGATGTGTGAGAGCTCGCATTGTCGTGGTGAAGAGTGATTCGTCTACGGCGGTTGGTTTTCCTGATTTCTTGGAAGACAATTGGCAAACAAATGGTTGTGCACCACTCAGAATTGACTGTTCTGCGTTGTTCTGTTTCTTTCGACCAATCGACACGAGCATTTTTATGAGCGATTAACAAATTGTGTGGGATCCAACGCGAACAAATTTTTTTGACAGTCAAATGTTTATGCAATATTGAATGTATGCTGGTCCCACTAATGCCTAAGGTTGTCTCAATCTCTTGATAGGTCACATGACGATCTTGCAATATCAGTTAGCGGACAGCATCAATGGTTTTCGGAACAACAACTGATTTTGGACGACCTACACGAAATTCGCCTTGGAGTGAACTACGACCACGATTGAATTCACCATATCATCGATAAACATTGGTCCTTGATGGAGCTCTATCGCCAAAAATTGAGTTAAGTTCATCCATGCACTGTTGCTGAGATAATCCATGTCGAAAGTTGTAAAAAATAATCGCACGAAAATGTTTACGATTTAATTCCATTTTTGGGCCGAGATGAATCTTTCACATCACAATCAAATGAGCGGTTCGCGAGGAAGCCAACTTTGAATTTGAGGCGGTTTTGTTTTGCCGGAGAGTGTATTTTGAAATTTATAAAATTAGTTGTAATTTGTTGTCACAAAGTTTATATAGGACAAACAAAAAGAAAACTTAACAAGAAGAGAAATAGTAGTTGATATGAGATTGAATATGTGCATCTGTATTTTATATGGAACATTTCATTATTATGCTTGGGAACTTTGTTCTTTTCAGTTGTGCCCTGAGGATGAAAATAAAGATTGTCGAAACGTTGGCTTAAAATACATTAGTTTCTTTTTACAAAAGACCTAAAACCCATTATTTTCTCACTATAACAATAATAGAGGTCGTAAAAATTGAAAATTGGAAAACTTAACATTATATTTAAGGAGCATATAGCGCATTAAGATATGGTAGGTTAGGTAAGTCTAGTGTAGTGTAAATAGTCATAGTGTAGATTCTAGTAACTTAAGATTGTTGAAATCTGTTGGCAATTATAAATATTTGGACGCTTATGAAAGTTTGGAAATTAATTAAAATTATTCAAAAGCACTAAACAAAGATAAAGGGCCAATCCCTAATAGTAGTTTGTATTGTTTAGTTGCGTCGCCCTGGTTATAAGATGGACGGTGTTTAGTGTTAGTTAAGTTTTAATTATCTACTGAGGATGCTAACATTGTTAACGAAACGCGCTTGGACAATTAAAACAAACAAACGAATGAATTACACGCACTTTTCCAACATTTACCTCTGATTTTGAAGTGAATGGCCAATCAGAGCGTGAACCAACTTCAACGTCTTCTCGCATATCTTGGCATCACTTAAAAAATCACGCACTTGATAAACACTCATAGCCGAAGACAATACAACTCAAGTTGCTATTAGAAAAAAGCAGCAATTCGTCCACTGTCAGACTTATTTTTTCTACTTCGACATTATTTTATAGCCTCACCTCGTATCGCACTAATAAAGAAATAACTAAATTAAATAGATAATTATTAGTATCTCCATACACGTATTGTTTTAATAGGTTTTTTACATAATTTTATCTAAAAACGAATAAAATAATAATAACATTGTATTTGATAAGAAATTATTGGTATCTATTGATTATTAATATTTTTGACGTAACTAGGCAGGTTATTCAAAAGGAATAAATATCTAACTAAAGCTTAGTGGTTAATAAAACAGTTCGGAGCTACTAATGGTTATTTATATTTTACTCATAGTTTTTTTTTTAATTTATTTATAAACTATTTTATTGTATCCTGAAGACGATATTGAATATCAAGGTTATAGGTACAATTAGCACTGGAAGTTATTGTTCAGTTATAATTAATTTATAAATTATTGGACTTGGAGTGATATAAAAGAAAAAGAAATTTTAAAGAAATGTATGTACCTATGTACCGGGTGTACAGATAAGAAAGGACGCCGGCTCTATCTCGAAAACTAAATATGTTACGGGTTTAGGATTTTTTTTGTTTTAGTAAAAGTGGACAAGAGATATCGCTGGAAAATAGTTTTACGTTCCAAAAATGGCCGCTAGAATGCGTAATTCTAACTCTAAATTGAAAAACACTGTTTGCTTAAAAATATGCTTATATTTCGTAAGTGTTACCCTTAATGAGGATGATCTAAGTACAATTCTAAAACTTTTTCATATACACCGTTTTTTCCCTATCTTCTTAAATAAATGGTGGAGAAGCCAGACTAACTTTCTTATGGATAGTCCGATTTTAATAAAATTAGGCTCAGTATAAAAGTAATGTTTGAGAGTATCAAGAAAAATATTGCTGCTTTTATTTATTTTTTATATATGGCCGCTAGATGGAAATATATAACAATGTTTCCAATTTTGTCAATTTTCTTAGAAAAATCAAATGGAATGGTACTATTAGTCTTCACTAGATAGAAAGCACGGTGAAAATAAAAAGTATTAAAACCGGACTATCCATAAGAAAGTTAGATAACTTTTTACAAAACAATATTTTCCGGCTCTTCCACCAATTATTTAAGAAGATAGAGAACAAAGGTTTACATAAAAAAGTTTTAGAATTGTACTTAGATCATCCTCATTAACACGTTCGCTGCGACTCAGATTTAGAACGAGGACGTCTAGTGCTAACATACTTTTTTACATAAATCTAAGGTATTTCTTTGAGAAATTGCTTTTATAACTGGCCTAAAATAAGTTTCTGAAAAATTTAGGACCAAAAGGACCATGACGTCTAAATAAGTCTACACACTGAGCACTATAATCGTAGCATAATACTGCTTATGGATAGGTGATGGCCCTTTCTGTTTCAAGCCAGTTATAAAAGGATTTTTCTAAATTTGAGAGTAAAAAACAAGATCTAACGTTCTTTTGATTTTTTTTTTATAAAAATATCATGAAAATAATTATAATTAATTTGCTCTTATGGAAATTTGGAGTACGCATGCCGGGCAATGGTATGAGGTGTTTCGTCTTGTTTTTAGTTTATTCGAACAGGTGCACCGCCTTGATATAACAGTATTCCCCTTAGGGCCTAGGGGATTTTTCTTTGGATTGTGTGTAGTTTCGCTAGGCGTCATTTGTTGTGCAGCTTTTGCAGGGACTAATTGGTCGATAATCTTCGTCTGAAGACTCTACTCCCGGGTAATAATCAGAATCCGAATCATCTTCTTGTAGATTTACATCATCCTCCGATTCATACATCTGTTCTATCTCCCGTTCAGATAACGGTTGTGTATAAACCCTTTTCGAAGTAGTTCGGATCCTTTTCGCTTTAGAAGGCCCCGCCTCTTCTTCCGCCAACACTATTGTTTTTAAAAAATAAACTCGAATGATGCAGCGCTAACTTTTCGGTATCCCTTGAAAACTTGTTGGACGGATGACTTATTTATAAGTCACGCGCACATGACAAATATAGCGCATGACTTATTAATGAGTCATGCGCAGCGAACGTGTTAAGGTTAACACTTACGTAACATAAGTATATTTTTAAGTAAACTGTGTTTTTCAATTTAGAGTTAGATTTACGCCCTCTAGCGGACATTTTAGGAAACGAAAACTATTTTCCAGCGATTTCCCTTGTCCGCTTTCACTAAAACAAAAAAAATCCTAAAACAGTACCATGAATAGTTTTCGAGATAGAGCCGGCGTCCTTTCTTACCTGTACACCCGGTACAGTGTCGGACTAACACGCCGGGCAACGCGGAAAATACCCGGTGGGCCAAAAATTTGTGAGATGGACGCCAACACCACCATGAAAAAAGATTTGAAATATTATTTTACTTCCACCAGTGGAGTGCATACGGACACATATACATGCAATTTTAATGAGAAAAAAAATGGAACGCCACTGTGTATAATTTATTTCTGGATTCCTTGATCAATTTACATCAAAAAAAGACCCATCACTTTTTTCGTTGGACATTGTTTGACACTAAAAAAATCAGTTGTGTCGTCCATTTCAGGTCGTCGGCATTCCCTGTGAACAAAACACCACCTGATATCATTTATAAACCAGTCAAAAAACTACGGTTCTAGGTGGGAACCCTGGGGAACACCGGATATGAAACCAAAATAGGAAGGGAAAGGAATTAATTGAATCGAACTACTTTCAGCTTTAGAGAAACGTAGAATACGGAAAATCAATCGATATCGGATCGTTCTTCATCAAGACAATGCGAACGCCGCACCTCTCTTCAAACTATGGATTATTATTTGAACCCTCAAACCGTCAAAATAATGCGGGTACAGTGCTTCATCGACAGCACAAGCCATGATACAAATGAACAAATTTCATTAAATTGAATCTTTGTCTTTAATTAGTTTATCAAGGTTTCCACTTTTATGAAATCATCTTATCATTATGACATTGAGACATACTAAAAATATAAATTAACTTTTAGGTCATTTTTCATGCCTGTAAATAGTAGGTAAATAAAAAAATAAAAATTGTTTTAGTGTACCTACCTGTTATAAAAATCCTTACCAAACAGATTAAGATAAGTACCTGCACATAATTATGTTTGGATTAACAATTATTATTAATTCGAGAACGAAATGTTGGACATGGCGACATTTTAAAACCGGATTTAATTAGAACATAATATTTACACATAACACGATTTTCAAAATATCAAAAATCAACTGAATTTAATAAGGACATGATATTAGATAATAATTTCAGTAAACATCCTAATATTAAATATGCCCTCGAGGCATATTTAAGTGAGAAAGTACTTAATATATATTTTTTTTAAGTAATCCATATTTTAAAAAGAGCGCGATTTATTTATAAATCATAAAACGTCGGTCTCCAAATTCATATACGAGGGTTGCCTGTTGCCTTTTATATTTCGGAATTAGAGATATTAATCATCGAAAATCACTTTATTGTTTTTCAAAATATTCCCCATGAAGATCTAGACACTTTTGCATGCGTTTGAACCAATTGTCGAAGCACTTTTGAAATGAACACTCATTTAATTAAAAATCAGAATTCTTGAGTGTCATTTCACACTGAGAATTTACAATTAAATCTTTGAAATAATAAGATTTACACTCATTTAATTTCAATTCATCATCTTATTTGTTTAAAGAGTAAATTGCAAAATCTCAGTGTGTATTAATTAAGGATAAGGAACAAGTGATATAAAACAGAAATCAATATCAAAATATTTTATTCCGAAAATATATCAAATTCATAAAAAATGGTACAATATGACAATAGCTTTATATTATTGTTTCACATATTTATTTTTGCAACATATAATAAACTAAAATTTCTGTTAGGTAAAAATAAAATATAATTCATTTCAAATAATGGTAAATAATTTTCTTCCTATTCCTTCAAACAAAAATATATTTGGCAACAATATAAAATATTGTTTATCCCTGAGGTTGTTTAATTTCAAAAGGTTCCGGGCAAAAACTAACATTTTTAAATCAATAACATTAACATTTTTTATAACATCAGTCTTGGCTTCAACTTAACTTCTCGAAAAATTTTACAGTTTTCCAAAACTTTATATTAGAGTTAGACTTCAGTAAAGTTTAGTAGCCAGATTTTTAATTCCTTCATTTTTGTGGTCAGTACAACTCCTGTTTCAATTTATAATAAAAATATTGGATAAAATTAAAAAAATTCTTCAAACCACAATCAAAGTTGGTATGAAAAACAAAATGAGTCTTAAAATGAAAATCAAATGTTGTTACCATTGAAATGCAGTTGGTTAAACTTTTACTTTTGAATTGAAAATGGCTTTAAATTTAACAATAAAAAATCCAGGGCGGTATTTAAAAAAACCAAGCTGATGATGGTTTTTCAAAAACGAAACGTTGTAGTGAAAATTTGTAAACGCTATCTTATTCTCCTCAAAAAGTAACAATGAGAAAGTGCTTTTAATTTTTTTATATCTGTAAAAATAATGTCAGAAATAAATAAAAACTAAAATCGCAAAAAATCTAAAATTCTCGAAAACGGATAAAGTTAGATTCCTTTTGAAAACACCATTTAAAAGGTGTTTAACTTGTACAACTTTTCTATAATTTAACTGATATTGTAACTCCTACCGTTTCCAAGACTCCAATGCTGTCCCATTCTAATCTTGGACACAGTGTATATATGTAAAACGAATTTTATGTCTTACAAGAAACTGTAAAAATATACAGGGTGGTAATAATTGTTACAACAATTTCACGAATGGCCTTGTATAAAAACAAGTCACATCAGCTTCTTTTATATAAAAAAGTGCCATGAAAAAGTTTTTTCGGAAATAAATTATCTAGAAAAATATAAAAATATAGAACAAAAATGAAATCGACCAAAATTGAGCTGCGAAACGGTTTAACGCCATTGAGTTTTTCATAAAATTTGAACTTGGAGGAAGCATGTCGCTTTTTCGGTATCTGTGATAGAAACATGAGTTCCCATAAGAAATCGCCCAGTTTGGGATTTTCTATATAATATATATAGAAATTATTCAACTACAAGTTGACTCACTTTAAGTGAATATTTTCTTTCTTTGTATTTAATACGACATGCAGGACTTGCAATAGAAGAAACACTGCGACGTGGTCTGTGTCTTTGATGCCTTCGAACTGAAGGTCGAGACAGCAGCAGAACCACACAATAGCATAGCGTTTGTGAGTTGGAGGGGACATTTGTATAATAGTATCGCGTTTATGCACTAGTATCACCACCGAGGAGTCAACTCTGACGAAGGAATCCACAGGATTAGGACACCAATTAATATTGTTTCTTTCAGGTCAGGTATACTCATCTAAAGGTATGTTTCAGAGTGTTTTCTAGGCACCACCAACAGAGGACAACAGCAACAGACGACAATCAACATCAGTAGACAACAGCAACAGAGGACAATCAAGTGAGGACATGGAAAAGGGAGGGTTCCCAAGCCATACTACAAAGATAAGGCAGAGTTTTAGTTTGGGTTAGAGTCCCACACTACCTAGGGAAGTGGTAAGGAACTCCCTAGGTGTCATGATGATTTCTCTGCTTTGGCCTAGTCAAAAAAAAAACTACTATCACCAGTGCTTCGGTAGCTCAATGGTAGAGCAAATGCCCGGAAAGCGTGAGAAATGGGTTCGATTCCAACCTGAAGCGAATGTTTTTTCCAACTTACAGACGTTCGTTTTCTTCATTGGCTTTTCTATATAATATATATATAGAAATTATTCAACTACAAGTTGACTCACTTTAAGTGAATATTTTCTTTCTTTGTTTTCTTTTTTTCAAGAGATTCAGATGGCGGATCAAATACGTAGGCTACAAAATTGCTCAACACAAATCAAAACTAACTCTACGGACATCTTGTATATAGATAGTGTATATAGTATATATAATTTAATGAAATAGTAAATATTATCTAAATTACTTATTGCTCTTTCTAAACATTTTTCTTTATTTGAGTCCAATGAACTTTTATCATAATAGTATTCCTATTAAAATGTAATTAATTATTTTTCTCTACACATATTTACATAGTATCATCACGAGATTTTATTGACTATAAGATCATCTTCGACCCTAACTGATTCCTTTATGCAGTTTTCGTTGTTGTAATTAATTGGCATAGTATTTAATTTTTTTAGTTCCAATCTACTTAGTGCTGAGGATAACGCAATAAAGAAACGAAACGTTCACGTTAACTTTAACAATATTATTAATTTAAACACCTTTTAAATGGTGTTTTCAAAAGTAAAGTAACTTTAGCCGTTTTCGAATTTTAAAAAAACGAAGTTGATGATAGTTTTTCAAAAACGAAACGTCGTAGTGAAAATTTGTAAACGCTCTTATTGTCCTCAAAAAGTAACAATGAGAAAGTGCTTTTAATTTTTTTATATCTGTAAAAATAACGTCAGAAATAAATAAAAACCAAAATTGCAAAAAATAAGTTTTTAACAAAATTAACGAGATATCAAAAATTCCTTCAAACTGTTTTAACTTTTTAAACTAAACACCAAAATTCTCTATACAAAAATTAAAATAAAAAATTTTGAGGAAATTTAGAGAGTCTTAAACTACGGGAAAAAATCAGTAATTTTGTTTACACCCTGTACATTTAAAAAATCTCTTATGACACTAATGTCAAATAATTTGTCGTTAATTAATTCATTTATTTCCGTATAGTTAAATTTAAATAAAATTATTAATTTATTTTGCCTGAAACCGGCTCTGTATTTAAACCATATGATTCAACGATTCATTGAGCGACATAACTCCATACAGCGTTGTCAAACTTATCAAATTATCAGTCTATATAATATGTTGTAGATCGTTTTGATTTGATTTTGATCTACATAATATAATATTAAGTGTTTTTTAATTTTTGAGATGTGGTCAGTTATATCATATTCGGTTTACGGCCTTTTATAGTTGCGAATATCAATAAATAATCTTTCAAATTTATCCGCATAGTAAATTAACAAAAGTCAATAGCCCAAACAGACTTGGCAACAAAGCAATATTCAAATACAATATCAATCAACAGACACAGAAACTATTGACTAAGTAACTAAAAACTTAAACAAATTCAATACTAGTTTAGTTAGTCGTAGGTAAATTAAGTTAATTAAGGTATAATAATTAGTTTTGTTAAAATAAAAATAAAATGTAATCAATCTTACTTACCTTAGATGACATTCAGCGATCTATCACGAGTGTGTTTTGCTGTTATTGATTTTTTGTGGTGTAAGTGTTCTTGGTATTGTTGCAAACACATAAAATTAAAATCGTATTAGCTATGTCTTGGTAGATACTGATACATAACGCTTTAAATGTTAATGGTTAATGTTTAGTGTTACTTTTTGCTTTAATAACATTAACAAGTGTTTATTATAGTAAAACTTGATAGGTAGGTATTTCACAGGTAGGTAAATAACTAAAAGATTCATCCAGATTAAACTGATCACAAATAGATACCTACTAATAAATAATAATTATTATATTTGCGAAATTAATAAGTTGACATCAGAAGTTGATGCAAAAATATAATATGGCATTATTAAATTTTGTTGGTATATTTATTACTTAATGTCAACACATTTCTTCACTTTTTAATCAATTTTGTAACACTTTTCCGACACACTTTGATATCGATTTAAAAATTAAATCCAAATAAGTACTTACTTAAATCAAATTTATTATGTACTTCAATTAGGTTATTAGGGATAATTTAAATGTTAATTCTTTTTAATTTCGTCGATATGAGTATTATAAATTATTATCGATTAAATTTAAATATTTAACAGATTATTTTATGTATTTAGGATTGTTTGTTTTGATATTATGTTATCTGTTTTATTTATTATTGTGTTTACCCAGTAGTCAAACAGTTTAACTTTTTGGATGTATCGGTAGGTTATGATTATTAGAAGAAGAAAAAACTGATTATTAAAGGAATATCAAGTTTAAAATCATATGACTAGGTCTTAGGTAGGTATTATAACTATAAGAAACAATAACACATAGGTAGGTGTACGTATATAATAAGTATTTATAAAACGAAAGGTTGTAATGTGTATGTATGATACTTAATATATATTTTTTAAATAAAGCTACGTAGATATGGATTTGATATATGGTGGTCACGCAATATTGACAGTTTATTATTTTGATTCTCTTTACAACCTGCTGTTTTTTTCTTAATTAATTTAACAAGTGTTTAAAATGTTACATATAAATTGTTTTAAGTATATATATTTAAGTATCATTCATAAGTTTCCCCAAAAAATGCTGCTGAAAGTATTTGAAGTATCAACATAGAAAAATGTTTAAAAGTTTGCAAAGTACCTTACCCTAATATACTTTTAAAAGCACTAAGATTACAACTAAACTGGTATGGGAATGCCAAGGAGAACTTAGGGTTTTGGCGGACCACAATAGGATTAATCTAGCGTGGATTTCGGGGAACCGAGGCAACGAGATTGTGGATTGGCTGGCTAGACAGGCCTCTGAAACCCCATATAATGAGCCGGCTCCTGGCTTCTCTAAGAGAAAAGCGCTAGACCAAAAGTGAGTACCAGAGATATTGGGTTTATGGTGTTCCCAAGCAGTAACATAATAAGAAATTCATAACTGGTACAGCAACAAATCGCACGGGAAAACTGCTAACATTAACAGCTGGTAGGCAGTGCCTCGCGCTTAGAATGATTTAATTACAGCCAATATGAATGTTCTTATTGATGTTGGCCTACTCTCGTTCTGCGTTCGCCGACGTGCAAGCCGCAGCCAGGGCCTTACAACGATCATAATATAAAGATGACAAACTGTCAAACATTCTTTCCACAGGTCAGTTGAAAACAATACCGCGTCGAGATGGCCGAAAGGGAATGTGTTTGTTAGGGTTATCTGTTACGTTTGTGATTTATTATTATTTCGCTAATGATCGTTCATATAAATAAAGAATTAAGTTTTAACGTATTTGAATATTTGTTTTATTCATCTGTCATCTATATACACACAATAACAACATACATTGACAAATACTGTTACCACAGTATAATAAATAATACAGTATTCTGACTTTCCACTTGCGAGCCGTCTTGCGCATATCGTCGCGCATGCCGCCATTATGGGTTAAAACGTCACAATAATCGCATTGACGTAGATACATACCGTTCACTCCTGTGTTCAATATATAGTTCATTGGCGGCGTGTACGAGATAAATAAATATTGTGTTTGTAACCTAATTCTGTGTGTTTGGTATAGTGTTCGTGAGAATTAAAATGATTTTATTTTTATTAACGTATCTTATGATTAATACAATGAACAATCAGGGAGGACATGTGTGGGCTGCAAAATGTTTTTAAACTAAATGAAAGTAAAACATAAACACAAGTTGTCTCGTGGCGAGATAACATGATAACGCAATCAGTTAGGGGTTATATTATTGACAATATATATATATGGCCCTTGTTCGACTAAAATTGCTGAGAACAGGATTCAGTTGACGCAGAATTCAGGCACACGGCTTGTATGTGGAATTCGTAGGGGTGAAAGAGACGCTAGCAATAAGATTAAGGAAGTCGGCTGGTTAAGAATGAAACAACGTCGGATTTTCATTCACTAATTTTGATTCATAAAAATCATCAGGCGGAATACTTATATGAAAGATTGAAGTTCTGGGGATCGATGTATGATGTGAATATTCCTCATAAAACTGTCATAACGCCACCGCTAGACTCACCATCAATCTTTGAGCGGTCATTTTCCTATACGGTTTCAAAATACTACAACGCTCTACCGGAGAATATAAAAAGTTTACAGGGGTTTTCGTTTAAGAGCGCTGTCTGACACGTAATAGAACAAATTAATTTGTAAACATAAGCTACCTACTTAATTTGGCCAGCGATGTAAAACTATTTTCCGATTAGTTTAAGCTAAAATATAAGTTACGTTTAACTTAAGTTAGGAAGCACTGCTTCAACTTTTATAAATACGTCTTTTTTACTAATAAAGTCTTTATTTTTGTTGTGTTTATTATTATTATTATTAAAAATCACCCAATCATGTCAACATTTCACTGATACCACCACTCAAGGCTGTTTTCGATCACTATGACACACCACAAATATTTCTGAAATTGACAGCGATATTATTATGTACTTAAATATTTTTACAAAAATGAAAATACAGTACTGTGGTTAGAAACCGAAAACTATAATTATTCTTAGTCAGGACCTGACCCAAAATGGCGGCGTCATACGTCACAGTTTGTTTCAAAGTGCCAACGGAGTCGGAATGCTGTACTTATTAATGCTGTGCTGTTACCATCTACGTTTAATCTGACATACAAAAGGAATTGACAGAAGGCGGGAAATTTAAAATATAAATGTTTATTAAATATGTTACACCAACTTTCAATGAAAAATTACTGTTTTTATTGTTGTTGTTGGTGTATTTAAATAGCGGCCCTCGCTGATATAGGTCGTGCTGACACTTGTACTGGTTTTTGCCAAATTTTCTGGTGGGCATTTAGAGAAAATTTACGTTATTGCTGCAGAATTGCATAATATAGTCCAATCTTGTATATAAATGGAGCTAAAATATGTATTGGGAAAAAGTTTGTATGATTTTACATCTATTAAATACTTATGTGATTAGGTATTCATTTTAAATAAATGAAAGTGAATCATCCGGTATATTTTACCAGTTACAATTTTTATTTTGGTTATTCCAAGCATTATAATGTTGTTGCCAAGATCTAATATACTTGAAAATATAAAAAATATATTCTGCTACGTATCTATCTAATAAATAAATGCAACATGTCATTGAATAACGTAGAGATACGGGGGACGTTCTAAATTCAATATTATGTTTCTTTTTCAATATCCTCAACTACTACTCTAAAACACTTCTCAGAACTATCAATTGCTATGTTGAATTTTTCACAGTAGTACCGGACATATCACCAGGCAGTTTGGTGGGCGGAACTGGGGCCTCACGATGCTGTGGATTTTAAAGCTACATTCAGTTCAATCATTAAGTTCTCACTCTTCGATCCTTATATCGATAATCCATGCCTAAATTCGTTGAGAGTATTTGGCAACACTAAACCTGCTTCATGAGGCCATCTCTCGGGACTATATAGCACTTTGTGCAGAGCAGTCAGCGCAACAGGTCTCCTGTGTATTGGAGCATTGTCCTGCAAGCACAAGACACCTTTCCTCCTCCTTTTTCTCTGATTGCTTCTTTTAACTGTTCTAAAATTGAAGTTAAACACCATTATCTTTACAATCAATTAATAGGATTCCCAAAAGATGGTCGTCATGAGTTTTCTACCATTGTTTGAACTCAGGTTCATAATGATGAACCCAAGCTTCGTTTTCAGTAACAATCTGGGCCAGCGCAGCATTTTTATGTTCACTACAGCTCTCCAAAAACACAGCAAAACCTTCGCCATGCCGGATTTCAAAAATGGTTGTACCCGATACTTCAACAATTTCTGCAACTTGTTATTCTTTCAATTTTTTCAACAAATACGGACGTGGTCACTCCCTATCATGCTTAAAAAGCCGTTCGAACAGACTTCCATTTGCTTAGTCAGGATCTCTGCCTTATATTTTGCGTTGAATAAAGGAGGTAGAGAGTTTGTAGGTTTTTTAACTTTCACAGTATCGACACCATTGAAGAAATGAGTTGGTCGCATCCGCTGACTCTTCTATTTAAGATTCAGCGGACTAAAGTCCGAGACAGATGGTTTCGTTATTGCCTGTCAAAATGGTGAGAAACACCTTAGCATATCGTAGTCGTATTATGGGTCTTAAGGTCCCTACAATTCAATAGTCTTAGAGCTTGCCATCTGGCGCCAGAGACATATGCAGGCTCTGGCTATATTCAACGTTATGGGTGCTGTATTTCCATCTAATGATGGCTGCCGTACGCTCCTGCATATGTTCCGCCAGGATTCTCTTCTATATCAGCTAGGACAGTGGTCGCCAATTCGTCGATCGCGAGCCCCTGGTAGCTCGCGAAGAGAATTATGGTAGCTCTAAACATATCTATCTACATGCCAAACGACATGCGGAGGATTTCTCATTAAGGAGAGTTTCTTAGGTCTTGATTCGGTCCTGTATGACAGCGTCCTATACTAAACCAAGGCCCCAAAAAATTTAAATGTGTTTTCCTAATAATGGCGTCGTGAAATGTACGCAGGACAATGATATTATGAAGGGCTATTTGCATGCCAAACGACATTCTTCGGAACAGTCATTAAGGATAGTTTCTTAGGTCTTGATTAAGTCCTGTATGATAGCGTCCTATACCAAACAAAGGCCCCAAAAAATTGACATCTGTTTTCCTAATAATGGGGTCGTGAAATTTACGCAGGACAAGGATATTATGAAGGGCTATTTGCATGCCAAACGACATTCTTCGGAACGGTCATTAACGATAGTTTCTTAGGTCTTGATTAGGTCCTGTATGATAGCGTCCTATACCAAACCAAGGCCCCAAAAAATTGAAATCTGTTTTCCTTATAATGGGGTCGTGAAATTTACGCAGGACAATGATATTATGAAGGGCTATTTGCATGCCAAACGACATTCTTTGGAACGGTCATTAAGGATAGTTTCTTAGGTCTTGATTAGGTCCAGTATGATATACCCTATACCAAACCAAGGCCAAGGAGGGACGGTCCTCCTCTATTGCTTTCGTAGGGTGTACCCACGACCCTCTTTGGTCCTCGGGCTATTAGGAGCCATGCGATATTCGCTTGTCTTAAATCTACAGAGACCCCTGCTTGCCATAATATGGCAAAAAACTTAGCAAGCAGGATGCATAACGAAGTTCGGTGCGTCTACTAAAAGGTTCTCGTTCAGTACTCCAATAAATGGAGTGGATGAGCAAACGATCGGCCATGCTCCCCTGACACCAGCCTATGTCGGAGACGATTGGGACAAAGACAAATAGAGAAGAAATGACGCTCTATCTGTGTCTGTAAACGACATTTCTTTTCTTCGAGCTGGAGGGTAGATACACAGGGAGAACTACATCGCTGGAGACAGTACTCTCCAGCTGATTCGGCAACCGAGCAAATAATAATAAAGCTGTCCCTCTGCATCAATACTTGAATTGGACTTTTGAATCAGAAGTGTCAGGATTTTACCGTTCAAACGGTTTGGTGCACTAAAGCTTTGCAAAAAACCTCCAATTGATTGGATCCGTGCTGTATGTTGCGATATAGTACGGATCAGTGCTGTAAACTAGCCAAGAACGTATAGGCTAAGGATTGCGCTTTGCATCTCTGGCTGAAAATCCAACATCGGCAAAGAACTGTCAAAATTAAGCAATTTTTTCACTGTCCTACTTCACATCCTGTCACGTCCTAACAGTTGGTGACCGCTGTTCCAGATAATCCACTCAAAAAATAATGTCAGAAGATTTCTATAGTAAGGCTGCTAAAGCTACTGCTCAAGTGAATAATGGCATTTGATCAGGGTTTATTCCAACAGGGTGTATATTGATTATGGTTGAAATAAAGTTTACCGCTCCAAGAATTGATGAGATTCCTGCTAGGTGAAGCCTGAAAATGGCCAATTCAACAGATGATCCCCCATGGGCAATATTAGATGAGAGAGGGGGATAAACAGTTCAACCGGTCCCAGCTCCTGTTTCTACTATTCTTCTCATAATGAGATGTCTTAAGGAGGGAGGTAAAAGTCAAAATCTCATATTATTTATTCGAGGATATCAGGTGCTCCTAATATAAGGGGAACTAATCAGTTCCCAAATCCCCAGTGATATATATACATTGAAAACCAAGCAAAAATATAAAAAAAATTTATTGAAAATTAAATTAAACAATGATATCAACGAGAAGCATTAACAATTGGTATAGTAAGATCAAACAATTGTATAAATTCCGAACCTCCATCCTGCAATCGAAAACTCACAACCTAAAAGAAATGTTAAAATATAAATTAAAACTTAACGAAACGTAAAAATAAATCCATACCCCAAGCTTTTCCAAAATATATCCCTTTTGTTTATCAGTAAAATCATCACTATTCACAATCATCTCATTCAACTGCTTCGTAATCTGAAATTAAACACCAAACACCACACAGTGTTAACATAACTTTACATCTAAATAGTACTACCTGTGTTGCTGAATATGCTTCGAACATGAAATCCTCAAGAAACGCTTGTATTTTCGTGTAGTCGTTCGTCCCCTTACATACATTGAGGAACTCGTTTAGATACCTATCCGGAACCACCTATCAATAAATCAGTTTTAAAGTTAATAATAATAATAAAAGACTTTATTGTAATAATGAAAACTACAATAGGTGAAGTTGAAGCCTAATGCTTCCTAACTTAACCCTACTTCACATAAGCAACTTATATTCTAACCTAAAGAAAAGAAAGCCCCGTAGAAGTCCAACTCCTCCTCCCCGTGGTGCGGGGTGGAAACAGGCTGCTTGAGCCCTTGACAGGATCCTAGGATCCTTGCGGGGACCAGGGTGGTGCTGGCTAACGGAGCTCTGGCAAAAACCCTAATCCAAGGTGTGATGCGACCCGTGCCGAGGGATGAATGGTACCGTGGGTATATACGGAGCCTCCAGTACACCGGGCAACATGCTGGAGTATTTTTTGCCTTACACCCGTTCAGGGGGCGCCGCGGGTGTGGACCTTTTACTTCCCCCTTACTCGTGGGACATATATGGACCTAATTAAAACAAAAAAGGAAGAGAAGGAGAGGGAGGCAGAGAAGGGATCCGACCAGGAGACCGTCTCGAGCCAGACCTCGGAAACTAACACTCACGTGGGGGAGATCACCTCGGACCACGGGAGTGAAGATAAACCAGCGGGCTCAGGAAAGACCTCTGATCAGATCTCCGAAGAGGTAGGAAAACTAACCCTTCGCAGGAAACCCCTATCTGGGGCGCAACGCAAGAAGGCGAAGAGAGCGAAACTTGCTGAGGGGACTGGCAAAGGTCAACAGGCCGGCCAGGACCGCAGTAAGGACGCCGTCGCCAGTTCATTGCAGAGGGAAGGGACGGAAGGACGCTGGGGGCCAAAAGAGACCCCGCGCGGACTCCAAAACTCCCCTTCAACCCTCGAAGCGGCCCAAGAGTGGGAAAATGACCGGGGCGAGCTACAGCGTAGCAGTCGCGGGATACAGGATGGCTGTCATAGATAGGCGACATCCTGAGCTGACCTTGGATCAGAGCCAATCGGAGCTGATCCAAGAAAGATTGATTGCGGAATTGGATGCCACGCCGTCGGGAAGTGGCACGCCTCCACCGCAATTCCAGAAAACGGTTTTTGGCGGGGGGGTCCTTTGGATGACCTGCGCCAATGAACCGACGAAAACATGGCTACAAGGAGCAGTTGCGAACCTGGGACCACTCTGGGAGGGCGCGGACTTGACGGTAGTTGAGGCCAAAGACCTCCCAAAGAGGCCCAGGGTGCTTGTCTTCCTGCCAGGAGAGTTGGATGAGGAGGCGGCTCGAGCACGCTTAGGACGGCAAAATCCCGAACTAAGGGTCAAAGGGTGGCTTCTCATCAGCTCCAAAAAAGATAAGAGTGGGTCAACTTTTGCCTACTCAATCGACGAGGCTTCCTTTGTGGCCTTGGAGAAAAATCGTTTCCGGACCTTCTATGGGCTGGGAACGGTCATCTTCAGAGTGCTGAGGGGACTCGATGGAGCTGATCTGGGTCCTATGAAACCTATCAAAATCCTCGAAGGGCAAACTGGGGAGTATACCATGCTGAACTAGTAAGCAATATTAGAGAAATAAAAAGTACCATAAGGGAGTCTCACGACCTAGACTTGGTGGCGGACCAAATACAGGATTACTGCGTATAATGACAACTGCTCCCAGCTGAGACGGAGCTCAAATAGGAACACACCCTGGTGGAACTATGAGCTGGCTCGGTTGAGGAAAAGGGTTAGAAGGAAATTCAATGATGCAAAAAGGACTGGCCAATGGGACTGCTATAGCAGGGCATTGACAGACTATAATAAAGCATTCAGGAAAGCTAAGAGAGACTCATGGAGGAGGTACTGCGAAAGGACTCCAGAATGTGCCAGACTCGGTAGAATTCTCGCGAAGAGAACAGGGGACACCATTACGACTACAAGGGGAGAAAACGGTGTCTTCACAAATACGGGAAGGAGAACTTCTGAGAGTACACTTTCCCGGCTGCGAAATTACAAATATGTCACTGGAAAATTGGCAGTATACGAATCTGGGACCCAAAATAAAGGCTACCAGAGAGAGCTGGCAATACGCAAAGAGAGTGATAAATTGTAGTAAAATTAAATGGGCCTTGAGAACATTTAAACCATATAAATCGCCGGGAATTGACGGCATTTATCCAAAAATGCTGCAGGAGGGAGGGGACTCCCTGATTAGCAGCCTGTGTATGGTATTCCGGGGGAGTCTGGCACTGGGATATCTGCCAAAAAGTTCGCATTTATACCCAAACCTTGGAAATCCGGACAGGAAAGGGCAAAGGCTATGCGACCAATAAGTCTAACGTCTTTCTTGCTAAAGACGCTGGAAAAAATAATAGATAGACATATTCGGGACGAACCAATATGCGTTTAGATGCGGCATGTCGACTGAGACAGCGCTACATCAATTAGTTAGTAAGGCGGAATACGCCCAGGAGAGCAGGGAGGTTCTACTTGCAACCTTCCTAGACATACAGGGAGCCTTCGATAACGTTTTAACGAACTCAATCCTAGGAGCAACGAGGCATCAATGCGACTTGCTGCAGGTGGATAAACTGCATGCTTAAAGGAAGAATGGTATGTACTTCAGTAATGGGGGATACAATAATAGCTAAGCCTGTACGAGGGTGCCCGCAGGGGGGAGTACTATCTCCTCTGATGTGGAACCTTGTAATAAACGAGTTGCTAACAGTTCTGGACAATGAAGGATTTGGGGTTCTGGGCTTTGCAGACCACTTAGTCATACATGTCCAGGGAAAGTTTAATAGCATAGCAAGGGGACGTATGCAACGGGTTCTTGATATAGCAAGAAGCTGGACTTTGGAACAGGGACTAAGAATGAGCCCGTCAAAGTCAACAATGATCGCTTTCACCATGAGGAAGAAAACAGAGGGACTAGGACCACTCTACCTTCAAGGTGAAATCGTAAAAATGTCCGGGGAGGTAAAGTATTTAGGGGTCACTCTAGGCTCAAAGCTTACCTAGACCGCACACCTTAAAAGAACCAGAGCAAGAGCGGAGCGAACGCTTATGTTACTCAGACGCTCTCATGGGAAAACATGGGGACTAAATCCAAAGATGATGCACTGGTTGTACACTGCGGTAGTTAGACCTATGATAACATATTCGTCGCTGATTTGGTGGACGAAAACGGAACAGCATACCGCCATTGTTGAGTTGGGCAGGGTACAGAGGCTTGCCTGGTTAGCAATGACGGATGCTTTTAGAACTACTCCCAACACATAACTGAACTCCACAAGTTAGTGGAGGGTACAGAGCTGCTGGATTGGGTGGCATAATATACGGGGATATTTCACAATAAGCCCATGAGGCTGCAGTGAAACCGGGGACTTAAATCGTACGGACCCTTTCAAAAAAAAAAAGTTCGTTTCTGACGTTTTTGTGTCTACTGCAATGACATTAGATTGACAGGAACGTCACGGCTAGCCTGTCAAATAGTATACTTACACCTGTCACTTCTAGAACAGTGTCAATATTAATCGGAGTGCCTCTGCCTTTCAATTTCGCACAACTCTGTAGACACGTAATAGCTCGTCGCATATCGCCTTCACTGGTCTCCACTATTTTGTTCAAAACTTCATCATCGCATTTCACATTCTCCTCTTTGCAAATGTATGTCAATCTTTTGGAGAAAAATAAAAAAAAAAATAACAAATTGTAAACAAACAATTCAAGTCATCTTTAAAAGCTAAAATATTCGCAGCTATTTAATTAACAGTGCAGCTACTTGAGATCCTTCGAAGGACCAATCAGCTAAGCTTTAAAATCCGTTAAAATTATGTTATGAGTTTCTGATATTCTGAAGATATATTCAGTATCTTACCTTTCGATTATCATTGACTCATTTAAAGCCCTAAACCGAAACTTAGTACATCTCGAGGTGAGCGGTTCAATAATCCTGGATACATAATTACAAATCATACAAAATCGAGTTGTTTTCGACTCCTTCTCCATGGTACGACGTAGAGCTGCTTGTGCAGCATATGTCATAGAATCTGCTTCATCCAAAATGACGATTTTGAAAGGTGGACAAGGTTTACCACTAAAATACATGCGGGAATTAAAATATAATCTATCAACAGAGTGTTTCATGAACATTACTCTGGTCTGGTGCCACTAGCCGTTAGTTGGGCAAAAGTTTTAACTTTATCTCGAACCACTTGTATACCTCTTTCATCAGAAGCGTTTAATTCTAGAATTCTGTCCTTGTACATGTCTCCAAATAATTGCCGAGCTGCCGCTGTATATTACCAGAAATAAAATAAGTCTGATATTGCGTTAAGTCTACTATTATTGTTATTAGCATACCTAGAATGGTACTGGTTTTTCCTGTACCAGGTGGGCCGTAGAACAACAAATTGGGTAAATCAGCTCCTAAAATACATTTTTCTAATACTGAAACGACGTCGGCTTGTTCCACAACGTCTGCTACAGTTTTTGGTCGACTAAAATATGGTTTAAATTAGTAAATAACATTATATTGGTTCGTTGCAATTTTACTATTTCTCGACCCATGGGACAATTTTAGGTGTTTTCGCTGATTTAGTGGTACCAGAACTTGAAGCTTTACTAGAGCCCGGTTCACCGAGTTTTCCTGATTTTAGAAATGACTGCATTTCTTGATTATATTTAAATTAACAAAAGTGAATTTGAATTTTCGTTGTTTACTGTTTATAAACCATAACATAATTAAACTTCAAGAAGAACCGCCAATATTTGGTTACGACATATGACAATGACAAAGGAATCTTCTTTTAGATTGGAATAGTTCATGTCTGCCTTTTATGCCAAATATCAGATAAGTTCGCTCAACCACACTTTTGTTTTTCAAGTTTCCTTATATATTTATTTACAACCTAACACCAATTAAAGAAAAATATGTGCGGTCTCTCATTGATTGAATGATTGAATAGATCTCAAAATTGCTGGTTTTATTTTAACATAAGAATAATTGTCAATTATATACTTTTTCTGTGGGCGGTGCTTAAAATGGCTAAATGGTTAAATACTATAGCATAGACTTTATCCCCACTCTATGTTTCTATTTCAGAGATATATAGAGGAGAGTGCAAGAGCTTGACAGATGCGCGAACTGCTAATATAGGCCGCCATGTTCCACCATTGACAGTGAGGTATCGTCCTAAGAAGTGCAGATAAAGTAGGAATAAAAAGTTTTTATACATTTTTTTACGAATCGTGACTACCAGTGGTCAATATGCATTTTGTTTTATTTGAAATAAAACAGATATTGATTATTTTAATAATATATTATTTTCTGAAACTCATTTTGTAGACTTTCATTTCAAACATTAACAATATCAATTTTACGATATTTTTTTGAAAATGTTTACAATTTTGTTGAATTTTTCTTGCTTGCTTGTGGTTTAAGCTTTTTATTTAATAACTATCTAAAACGTAACTGTGGATATTTTTAGTTCTATGTTTTGTACTGCTATCCGTGCTGGTATACCAGGGCTCTGCTGAAGCACTCGAGGGCTGCAACAGGAAAGAAAAAAAGAATAAAACTAAAAAAGAAATGAACCTATAAATAAATTACCTATAACTTGAGGCAATTCTTTGACGCATTGTCCGGGACAGGACAACAATGCAATAAAGTCTTTGCCTGCCCGGGCTTATTCCTGAGTTGTCCAGTTGGTTTTCTGAACTAAAAGGATGCGGTACGTTAAGAATTAAGTATTTATAATTCTTTAAAAAAAGCAATTACAACAATGGTAGCTTAAACAAATTGTATCTATAATCTTTGTTTTCAAATTCTTATTCCTTCTTCAGAATTTAAACTGGTGGTCGATGGGGATGTATCAGTTGTAATCAGAGTTTTTAGTTGCCCAGGTTGCGTTCCTGTTTAATTCCAGAAGTCACAATAATCGCATTGACGTAGATAGATACCGTTCACTCCTGTGTTCAATATATAGTTCATTGTCGGCTTGTACGAGATAAATAAATATTGTGTTTGTAATCTAATTCTGTGTTTGTGGTATGGTGTTCGTGAGAATTAAAAGGATTTTATTTTTATTAACGTATCTTGTGACATGTGTGTGCTGCAAAATGTTGTCCCAATAAGCGGTACACTTGCTCTAAACATTTTTTTAGGTGAGTAATATGTAAAAATAGAGATGAATACTAAATAATTTTACGTTTATAACAACTATTTGTATAACCGTAAAATTTATATTACGAAATGGCAGTATCTAATATGTTTTTAAACTAAATGAAAGTAAAACATAAATACAAGTTGTCTCGTGGCGAGATAGCATGACAACGCAATCAGCTAGGGGTTATATTATTGACAATATATATATGGCCCTTGTTTGACTAAAATTGCTGAGAACAGGATTCAGTTGATGCAGAATTCAGGGACACGGCTTGTATGTGGAATTCGTAGGGGTGAAAGAGGCTAGCAATAAGATTAAGAAAATCGGCTGGTTAAGAATGAAACAACGTCGGATTTTCATTCACTAATTTTGATTAATAAAAATCATCAGATGGAAATAGGCGGAATACTTATATGAAAGATTGAAGTTCCGGGGATCGGAGTATCATGTGAATATTCCTCATAAAACTGTCATTACGCCACCGCTAGACTCAACATCAATCTTTGAGCGGTCATTTTCCTATACGGTTTCAAAATATTACAACGCTCTTCCGGAGAATATAAAAAGTTTACAGGGGATTTCGTTTAAGAGCGCTGTCTGACACGTAATAGAACAAATTAATTTTTTAAACATCTACCTACTTAATTTGGCCAGCAATGTTAAAGTATTTTCAGATATGTTTAAGCTAAAATATAAGTTACGTTTAGGTTAACTTAGGAAGCACTGCTTCAACTTTTATAAAAATGTCTTTTTTACTAATAAAGTCTGTATTATTGTTGTGTTTATTATTATTATTAAAAATCACCCAATCATGTCAACATTTAACTGATACCACCACTCAAGGCTGTTTTCAATCACTATGACACGCCACAAATATTTCTGAAATTGACAGCGATATTATTATGTATTAAATATTTTTACAAAAATGAAAATACAGTACTGTGGTTAGAAACCGAAAACTATAATTATTCTTAGTCAGGACCTGACTTGTAACCCAAAATGGCGGCGGTATACGTCACAGTTTATTTCAAAGTGCCAACGTGGAGTCGGAATGCTGTACTTATTAATGCTGTGACACGACCATGCACATTTAGGGTATGTTCACATTATTATTTACCGATCAAATGAAATTCCTTGTTGCCTACGTTTTTTATAGTTTTTACAACACATGCCTTGTTTATAAAACGTAAACAAACACTAAAAGAAAATATTCCCGCTTTAATAGACGAATCGTAGTTTAACAGCAGATTTGTTTTCCCACGGTTGACACAACAATAGAGGAACATGGCCGCGCCCGTTTCATTCATCGAAAATCGTATGCGCAATTGTCGAGGCTCATTCTCCCTCCTCATATCTCTGGTTTGCAAATATCAAAATATGTCCTTAGAACGTTCATAGGACCGTTAAATTGTGTTTGTAAACATCTAAAAGTATTTTTTTTTAGTTGCTAAAACGTCGAGCAGCAAATCAAGGATTTGGTGCTCCAAAATAGTCGATTGAGAATTGAAATCTTCAGGTAAACCAGAACCCAGAAGTGGTTTAAATGTCAACAACTCAGAATAAAACAAAAAGATGTAAAATGGAACAGACTTTTACTTCGCGAAAAATATAAATTAAAAAATAAACAATAATTCATTTACATCAGGTAGTTGCTTTTTTTACTTTAGTTAAATTCCTACTTTCTTCGAAATATTGATTGGGATGGTTAATAGGAACTGCAGGCGGCTGTCCATGAACGTATTCAAAATATCTCGTGCATGCTATTTGGTAATGACCGTCTGTTACTAATTCCAAGACTGATTTGACACCTAAAATCATCAAACAAAGTAATACTCGGCAACTTGACAACAAATCCAAATAAATTACCGTCAGCTGACAAGCCGTGTTCGGTAAGTTTCTGCCGCAGATTCGCGTTATCCCAGCATTTGAACGGGCAACCGTGCACATCACCATGCCCAACGCTTGTCGTTATAATTTTAATACAACTCAATGGTGTGTAGTTGGTTCTGTTCCCAACTAACCCGTAGTTATGCTTGATGTTGTACGTGTATTCTTTATCGAACTTCCCTGGATCAATATTTTTGGTAAATTCTTCACGGAAGAATTGCACTGCTTGTTCATAAAGTAAACCTAGAAACAAATTATCACTGGCGGCGCTTCTTCCAAATCCAACCTTCACTTACCGATGCCCTTCAAGAACAATCCGTACTGCAATCTTGCGCCATGCTTTAAATGATGAGTGCTACGTAACATTTCGTGTGGGTACCGCATGCACATTGGGAAATACTTTTTAGCATAATCATCGATGCTGTACATATTAATCGCCTCTTTATTAAAATTCTTTTCCTGATAAGAGAAATTTTTCCCAGTGTAACTGTTGTGCAAATTGAAGAGCAACGTCGTCAGCCTATCATCATCAACTTGAGGCAATCTTCAACCAACAATAATAATAATAATTTACAAATGCCCTTTGAAGTTGAGGTAGGTAAGAGCTTACCGCTGGTTTATCATGAACAAACTCCGACTCAACTCAGCCCTAAACTCTGATTGGACACAAACTACCACTTCAATAGACGGTACATATGCGTATCCATTTTTGACAAAGACTTTTCGATTCTTTACTAGAGGCAAGGCATCAACAAAGGGAACTTTATAGAAATCGGTGACATCACAACTTACTTCATATATATTCGCTGTGGATGATATCAGATGTGGTTTCAATTCAGATTTCTCATCATCGGTTATCGCATGGTAAATCAAATTGTTTGCCTAAATGTTAGTAGAAATATTATCGTAGAATTTTATTAAACTGTATATGAGTACGTTACAAATTTAAGTCGCTGGGTACTAGGATAATTTTGTGTTTCCCTATACGCTCCCGAGAGTATGGCTATTCTGATTTACTTACATGTAGAAAACTCAATACACCTTGCGAACTTAACGACAAAAATCTTAACCTGAACAATTCCAACTCTCTAGATAAGAACCATCGTCGTAAATCCTCCGAACGGCTGTAAGCTAATCGCAGAATAAAATGGGAAATATAATCAGCTCTGCAAATTGAACAAAAACATATTTCTGTTATTTTAACAAATGTATATTTAAGTAAGTACCTTCTAGCTTGAATATCAGCTTCAGATTGTCCTCCTAATCCATTAAGGAGTCTTACATACTTTTTTAAATTGCTTTTTAATAAATCATCTTTGATAGACTTTTTCCATTCATCTGAATATATTTTGTTACCTAAAAAAAACAATAAGTAATAAATAAATCTGAATAGGTACGTTGTTCCAATACCTTTTAAAGAAGCCTGGTCGATAATTCTAAGCAACTGTAATCGTTCTAAAGCTAAATCTTCAAACTCCGATAGAGGCAATTCTGCATGTGGGGGCTTTTTGTACATGCTAACATCATGAGTAAATAATGAATTGTTTGTTGTGTCCACTACTGGTTTATACGCCCGACGTCTACGTACGTTTGTATCCATTTTTAAATTAAAATTATTCTTTGCTATTATTAAATTTTGTTTAAAAATTAAACTTTAGTTCTGTTGTTTACTGTTTTGATTATTTTTCCCGCCAAGCGCACCTTGTTTTTAGGTTAGAATGAGAAAATATACATCTGCGTTTTTCTTGGTGATTGGCCAAAGTTTTCATTTTTTTTTCCTACAAAAAGTATCAGTATGTTTATTTATATTTCTTGTACTTTATGTATAAATAATATTTATTTGGTTATTTTCTGTCAAAGGTTAATGTCTAATAACTGAAAAACAATATACTTAATAATAACAATGTGTGTGGTACCCTAAGGTGTACAAAATACCATAAAGAAAGTGATCTCTAATGGCTCTATGGCTTACAGAGTTCCGCTGCAGGTCTCCACAATGTGGAAAAATCTTCTAATCTGAACCTAACTTTAGAAAATAATATAATTCCATTTTCTACTCAGGTCAGTGGAATTGATGTGACACTGTCTCCTTCCAGTCACATAATAGTTAGTATCGAAGCTAAATATCAGCATTGTCTTTAAGAGGATGTTTATAAAGACAATGATATCAGTAAACTTTACTTACCTTGCTGCTTTGCTAAGCTTTTACAAAATTAATTAGCAGTAAACTGAGAAATTTAACCAATGAGAATATCCAGTTTCACGTCCCATTTGCAACAAAAAATCTAAATGCAGCTGAGGTAACATATTTGTTGATATTTAATGTCACCGTCAATTGTCAATTCCAACAAGTTCAATGTCAAAATCAAAATAAAAAAATAAGAATTTGTAACAAAAAAGCCGGTTAAAGGCACGATAGTCATTATAACAGTCCGCCATTCCCATTTTAATTAAAAGAACTTTTATAAAAGCAATTTAATTATTTTTAACGATAATCTAAAGGTAAGTAATAATTAAAATTAACTAATTTCAATGCAAAACATTACGACGTAATTAATTCGAGGTAGCTATGCATTGCATTGATGATGTATTAAATTGAATCGTAGTAGACAATTATACATGCATGCACATGTTTTAAAACAATAACGTTGGTTCAATTGTTTTAGTTTACGTAGTGCTTAATTAAACTGGGTATAATTATTTTATTTCTTAATTCTAGCACCAAAAATGTCTGATGAAAATAGAATCAGAGCCTTTAAGAACAAAGGGAAAGACACTGAGGTAAGTACAGACACATACACATTCATAAAAAACACTTTTGTATACATATTTGTAATATAAAAGTTTGGTTGGGTTTATAAATAGGTACCAAAGGGGAATTATTGCAAAATTCAATAGTTATTGTCAGTAGTTAATAGGTATTAACAAAAATGATTTGGATTTATGCAGGAAATGCGTAGACGGCGTATTTGTAATGCCGTAGAACTGCGTAAAGCCAGGAAAGATGATCAGCTGCTAAAACGACGTAACATCTCGAGTGCCTTGGAAGAGAATCCTGCTGCTTTGCAAGAGAGCAATGCAACATCACCAACAGCCATGACTCCAGAGGAGATCATGTATGGTACGTTGTATACCCTTCAGATTCTTAATAATTTTGTTAAAAAACTAAAATGTACAGGGAGATTTTACTTTAATATAGCGTAAGAGTTCAACAGTGATAATTACTGTCAAATTTGGACGTTTACGTCAATTTGAAACTTACACATTTACTACAGGGTCACACAGAAAGTACGCATTTAATTAAAATTTGCATGCACGTGACTTTTTTGGGTTTATTTTTTTAAATATCAAAAAATGGCAAAGGAAAAAGTGTTTTATATCTTAATTTTCTTCCCGTGTACTAATCTTCGTCTGGTGTATTTTTTAAATTTCGCAAAAATGTGTAATTTTATAAACTTTTTACCAAACTTCGTAAAAATAGTGTGAAAACCAAAATGTGTACTTTATTTACAAAATTTCACCAAAAAAGTGTATTTTTTGCAAAGTTTTTACGAAATTTCTCCAAAAAATGTGTAACTTTACAATCTTTATGAAATTTCGTAAAAATAGTTTGAAAACCAAAATTTGCATTTTATTTACAAAATTTTGTCAAAAAAGTGTGAATTTACAAATTCTGAAATTTTGCCAAAAAAGTGTACTTTTACAAACTTTTTACGAAATTTCGCAAAAAATGTATAATTTTACAAAATTTATGAAATTTCGTAAAAATAGTTTGAAAACCAAAATTTGCATTTTATTTACAAAATTTTGTCAAAAAAGTGTAATTTTACAATCTTTACGAAATTTCGTAAAAATAGTGTGTAAACCAAAATTTGCACTTAATTTACAAAATTTCGCCAAAAAATCTGTAACTTTACAATCTTTACGAAATTTTGTAAAAATAGTTTGAAAACCAAAATTGCACTTTATTTACAAAATTTCGCCAAAAAAAGTGTAATTTTACGACCTTTTTACGGAATTCCGAAAAAAGTGAGAATAATCAAATTTTACACGTTATTTACGAAATTTCGCAAAAAATGTGTAATTTTACAATTTTTACGAAATTTGGTAAAAATAGTTTGAAAACCAAAATTTGTATTTTATTTACAAAATTTTGTCAAAAAAGTGTGAATTTACAAATTCTGAAATTTTGCCAAAAAAGTGTACTTTTACAAACTTTTTACGAAATTTCGCAAAAAATGTGTAATTTTACAATCTTTACGACATTTCGTAAAAACTGTGCAAAGCAAAATTTGCACTTTATTTACAAAATTACGCCAAAAAATCTGTAACTTTATAATCTTTACGAAATTTCGTAAAAATAGTTTGAAAACCAAAATTTGCACTTATTTACAAAATTTCGCCAAAAAATGTGTAACTTTACCATCTTTATGAAATTTCGTAAAAATATTGTGGAAACCAAAATTTGCACTTTATTTACAAAATTTCGCCAAAAAAGTGTAATTTTACGACCTTTTTACGAAATTCCGTAAAAAAGTGAGAATATACCAAATTTTACGAAATTTCGTAAAAAATGTGTAATTTTACAAACTTTACGAAATTTCGTAAAAACTGTGCAAACCAAAATTTGCACTTTATTTACAAAATTTCGCCAAAAAAGTGTAATTTTACGACCTTTTTACGAAATTCCGTAAAAAAGTGAGAATATACCAAAGTGAGAATATACCATATTTTACGTTATTTACAAAATTTCGCAAAAAATGTGTAATTTTACAAACTTTACGAAATTTCGTAAAAACTGTGCAAGCCAAAATTTGCACTTTATTTACAAAATTTTGCCAAAAAAGTGTAATTTTACAAACTTTTTACGACATTCCGTAAAAAAGTGTGAATAACCAAATTTTACGTTATTTACGAAATTTCGCAAAAAATGTGTAATTTTACAAACTTTACGAAATTTCGTAAAAACTGTGCAAACCAAAATTGCACTTTATTTACGAAATTTAGCAAAAATAGTGTGCAAACCAAAAGTTGCACTTTATTTACAAAATTTCGCCAAAAAAGTGTGTTTTTACAAACTCTTTACGAAATTTCGCCAAAAAAGTGTAATTTTACGACCTTTTTACGAAATTCCGTAAAAAAGTGAGAAGAACCAAATTTTACACGTTATTTACGAAATTTCGCAAAAAATTTGTAATTTTACAAACTTTACGAAATGTCGTAAAAATAGTCCTTTACAATTTTTACGAAATTTCGTAAAAATAGTGTGAAAATCAAAATTTGCACATTATCTACAAAATTTCGCCAAAAAAGTGTAATTTTACGACCTTTTTACGAAATTCCGTAAAAAAGTGAGAATAACCAAATTTTACACGTTATTTACGAAATTTCGTAAAAATAGTGTGAAAATCAAAATTTGCACTATATTTACAAAATTTCGCAAAAAAAATGTGTATCTTTACAATTTTTACGAAATTTGGACAAAGAAGTGTGAATTTACAAACTTTTTACGAAATTGCGTTTGTAACAATTTGAAACTTACATGTTTACTACAGGGTCATACAGAAAGTACTCATTTAATTAAAATTTCCATGTGAGCAATCACGTGTATTTTTTTAGGTTTATTTTTTAAAATATCAAAAAATGGCAAAGGAAAAAGTGTTTTGGTTTTAATTTTCTACCCGTCTACTAATTTTCATCTGGTACATTTTTTTAGCCTTAGAATAATTTACATTTTTCTACAAAGCTGCTTCAAAAAAAAAGTACATTTCATCATATCATATACAAATACATGACATAAATAAAAATTATTATAGCAAATACATTGTAAAAAACAAACTTAGATAACAAACCCTACATAACATGAACAAGTATGACAATGTACACAGAAGTTTGGATCCGCAATTACAGCCATGAGGCTCGATTTTTTAAATTTAATTGCCGATGATCTTGTGTAGGTATGATGAATCAGGATGAGAGTATGCAATTCCGGGCGACGCAGGCTTGCAGAAAAATACTGAGCAAAGAAAAGAATCCCCCAATTGATCAAATGATTCGGTTGGGTGTAGTCCCCAGATGCGTGGATTTTCTTGGTAAACATCACAAGTGAGTAACATTTCCTTTTGTTTAATAACATTGAGTGAATGATTAAATTTTTAACATGAAACAGTCCATCGCTTCAATTCGAGGCATGTTGGGCACTAACCAACATCGCATCTGGCACACCAGAACAGACGAATGCAGTGGTGAAAGAACACGCCATCCCCAAACTTCAAGCGCTCCTGTCATCGCCTCGCGCTGATGTAGCTGAACAAGCGACATGGGCTATTGGTAACATCGCTGGTGATGGACCAACAACAAGAGATTTGATTCTGTGCGGAAACGTTTTACCGGACATTATAAGGCTGATCACACCCGAAACCAATCTGTCGATGTTGAGGAATACTGTGTGGACGGTACGTTCGATGTTTTGACGTTAATTTGACGTTAACTCAAGATATTCTTCATTTTCTAGATCTCAAATTTGTGTCGTAACAAAAATCCTTCGCCTAACTTCGATTTGGTCAAGCCTGCACTACCGACATTGGCCAGACTGTTGCATACTGATGATAAAGACGTTTTAGCTGACACTTGTTGGGCTCTGAGTTATTTGACTGATGGCAGCAATGAAAAGATCCAGGCTGTCTTGGATACAGGTATAGACAATATTCTCTATTTCTAAGTAATCGAACTTAATATTTGTGCCTTGCGTGTGTGCAAACCAAAATTTGCACGATACTTACGAAATTTCGCAAAAAATGTGTAATTTTACAAAGATTTTACGAAATTTCGTAAAAAAGTGTGATTATCCAAAATTTACACGTTATTGACGAAATTTCGCAAAAAATGAGGGATTTTACAAAGTTTGTACGAAATTTCGTAAGAAAATATGTAATTTTACAAAGTTTTTACGAAATTCCGTCAACAAGTGTGATTATCCAAAATTTACACGTTATTTACGAAATTTCTCAAAAAATGAGGGATTTTACAAAGTTTGTACGAAATTCCGTCAACAAGTGTGATTATCCAAAATTTACACGTTATTTACGAAATTTCTCAAAAAATGAGGGATTTTACAAAGTTTGTACGAAATTCCGTCAACAAGTGTGATTATCCAAAATTTACACGTTATTTACGAAATTTCGCAAAAAATGAGGGATTTTACAAAGTTTGTACGAAATTTCGTAAAAAAATATGTAATTTTACAAAGTTTTTACGAAATTCCGTCAAAAAGTGTGATTATCCAAAATTTACACGTTATTTACGAAATTTCGCAAAAAATGAGGGATTTTACAAAGTTTGTACGAAATTTCGTAAAAAAATATGTAATTTTACAAAGTTTTTACGAAATTCCATCAACAACACACAAAATAGTGTGGAAACCAAAATTTGCACAATCCTTACGAAATTTCGCAAAAAAGGTGTAATTTTACAAAGATTTTACGAAATTTCGTCAACAACACACAAAATAGTGTGGAAACCAAAATTTGCACAATACTTACGAAATTTCGCAAAAAAAGGTGTAATTTTACAAAAATTTTACGAAATTTCGCAAAAAAAATATGTAATTTTACAAAGTGTTTACGAAATTCCGTCAAAAAGTGTGATTATCCAAAATTTACACTTTATTTACAAAATTTCGCTAAAAAAGTGTGAATTTACAAACTCTACGAAATTTCGCCAAAAAAGTGTAATTTTACTACCTTTTTACGGAATTTCGTAAAAAAATACGTAATTTTACAGAGATTTTACGAAATTTCGCAAAAAAAATATGTAATTTTACAAAGTGTTTACGAAATTCCGTCAAAAAGTGTGATTATCCAAAATTTACACGATTTACGAAATTTCTCAAAGAATGTGTAATTTTACAGTGTGGAAACCAAAATTTGCACTTTATTTACAAAATTTCGCTAAAAAAATGTGAATTTACAAACTCTACGAAATTTCGCCAAAAACGTGTAATTTTACTACCTTTTTACGGAATTTCGTAAAAAAATACGTAATTTTACAAAGTTTTTACGAAATTCCGTCAAAAAGTGTGATTATCCAAAATTTACACGTTATTTACGAAATTTCGCAAAGAAATGTGTAATTTTACACTGTGTACGAAATTTCGTAAAAAAATACGTAATTTTACAGAGATTTTACGAAATTTCGCAAAAAAAATATGTAATTTTATACAGTTTTTACGAAATTCCGTCAACAACACGCAAAATAGTGTGGAAACCAAAATTTGCACAATCCTTACGAAATTTCGCAAAAAAGGTGTAATTTTACAAAGATTTTACGAAATTTCGCAAAAAAAAAATGTAATTTTACAAAGTTTTTACAAAATTCCGTCAACAAGTGTGATTGTCCAAAATTCACACGTTATTTACGAAATTTCGTAAAAAAATATGTAATTTTACAAAGTTTTTACGAAATTCCGTCAAAAGGTGTGATTATCCAAAATTTACACGTTATTTACGAAATTTCGCAAAAAATGAGGGATTTTACAAAGTTTGTACGAAATTTCGTAAAAAAATATGTAATTTTACAAAGTTTTTACGAAATTCCGTCAACAACACACAAAATAGTGTGGAAACCAAAATTTGCACAATCCTTACGAAATTTCGCAAAAAAAGGTGTAATTTTACAAAGATTTTACGAAATTTCGTCAACAACACACAAAATAGTGTGGAAACCAAAATTTGCATCTTACTTACGAAATTTCGCAAAAAAAGGTGTAATTTTACAAAGATTTTACGAAATTTCGCAAAAAAAATATGTAATTTTACAAAGTGTTTACGAAATTCCGTCAAAAAGTGTGATTATCCAAAATTTACACTTTATTTACAAAATTTCGCTAAAAAAGTGTGAATTTACAAACTCTACGAAATTTCGCCAAAAACGTGTAATTTTACTACCTTTTTACGGAATTTCGTAAAAAAATACGTAATTTTACAAACTTTTTACGAAATTCCGTCAAAAAGTGTGATTATCCAAAATTTACAGGTGTGATTATCCAAAATTTACACGTTATTTACGAAATTTCGCAAAAAATGAGGGATTTTACAAAGTTTGTACGAAATTTCGTAAAAAAATATGTAATTTTACAAAGTTTTTACGAAATTCCGTCAACAACACACAAAATAGTGTGGAAACCAAAATTTGCACAATCCTTACGAAATTTCGCAAAAAAAGGTGTAATTTTACAAAGATTTTACGAAATTTCGTCAACAACACACAAAATAGTGTGGAAACCAAAATTTGCATCTTACTTACGAAATTTCGCAAAAAAAGGTGTAATTTTACAAAGATTTTACGAAATTTCGCAAAAAAAATATGTAATTTTACAAAGTGTTTACGAAATTCCGTCAAAAAGTGTGATTATCCAAAATTTACACTTTATTTACAAAATTTCGCTAAAAAAGTGTGAATTTACAAACTCTACGAAATTTCGCCAAAAACGTGTAATTTTACTACCTTTTTACGGAATTTCGTAAAAAAATACGTAATTTTACAAACTTTTTACGAAATTTCGCAAAGAAATGTGTAATTTTACACTGTGTACGAAATTTCGTAAAAAAATACGTAATTTTACAGAGATTTTACGAAATTTCGCAAAAAAAATATGTAATTTTACAAAGTTTTTACAAAATTCCGTCAACAACACACAAAATAGTGTGGAAACCAAAATTTGCACAATCCTTACGAAATTTCGCAAAAAAGGTGTAATTTTACAAAGATTTTACGAAATTTCGCAAAAAAAATATGTAATTTTACAAAGTGTTTACGAAATTCCGTCAAAAAGTGTGATTATCCAAAATTTACACTTTATTTACAAAATTTCGCTAAAAAAGTGTGAATTTACAAACTCTACGAAATTTCGCCAAAAACGTGTAATTTTACTACCTTTTTACGGAATTTCGTAAAAAAATACGTAATTTTACAAACTTTTTACGAAATTCCGTCAAAAAGTGTGATTATCCAAAATTTACAGGTGTGATTATCCAAAATTTACACGTTATTTACGAAATTTCGCAAAAAATGAGGGATTTTACAAAGTTTGTACGAAATTTCGTAAAAAAATATGTAATTTTACAAAGTTTTTACGAAATTCCGTCAACAACACACAAAATAGTGTGGAAACCAAAATTTGCACAATCCTTACGAAATTTCGCAAAAAAAGGTGTAATTTTACAAAGATTTTACGAAATTTCGTCAACAACACACAAAATAGTGTGGAAACCAAAATTTGCATCTTACTTACGAAATTTCGCAAAAAAAGGTGTAATTTTACAAAGATTTTACGAAATTTCGCAAAAAAAATATGTAATTTTACAAAGTGTTTACGAAATTCCGTCAAAAAGTGTGATTATCCAAAATTTACACTTTATTTACAAAATTTCGCTAAAAAAGTGTGAATTTACAAACTCTACGAAATTTCGCCAAAAACGTGTAATTTTACTACCTTTTTACGGAATTTCGTAAAAAAATACGTAATTTTACAAACTTTTTACGAAATTTCGCAAAGAAATGTGTAATTTTACACTGTGTACGAAATTTCGTAAAAAAATACGTAATTTTACAGAGATTTTACGAAATTTCGCAAAAAAAATATGTAATTTTATACAGTTTTTACGAAATTCCGTCAACAACACACAAAATAGTGTGGAAACCAAAATTTGCACAATCCTTACGAAATTTCGCAAAAAAGGTGTAATTTTACAAAGATTTTACGAAATTTCGCAAAAAAAATATGTAATTTTACAAAGTTTTTACAAAATTCCGTCAACAAGTGTGATTATCCAAAATTCACACGTTATTTACGAAATTTCGTAAAAAAATATGTAATTTTACAAAGTTTTTACGAAATTCCGTCAAAAGGTGTGATTATCCAAAATTTACACGTTATTTACGAAATTTCGCAAAAAAATGAGGGATTTTACAAAGTTTGTACGAAATTTCGTAAAAAAATATGTAATTTTACAAAGTTTTTACGAAATTCCGTCAACAACACACAAAATAGTGTGGAAACCAAAATTTGCACAATCCTTACGAAATTTCGCAAAAAAAGGTGTAATTTTACAAAGATTTTACGAAATTTCGTCAACAACACACAAAATAGTGTGGAAACCAAAATTTGCACAATACTTACGAAATTTCGCAAAAAAATATGTAATTTTACAAAGTGTTTACGAAATTCCGTCAAAAAGTGTGATTATCCAAAATTTACACTTTATTTACAAAATTTCGCTAAAAAAGTGTGAATTTACAAACTCTACGAAATTTCGCCAAAAAAGTGTAATTTTACTACCTTTTTACGGAATTTCGTAAAAAAATACGTAATTTTACAGAGATTTTACGAAATTTCGCAAAAAAAAATATGTAATTTTACAAAGTTTTTACGAAATTCCGTCAAAAAGTGTGATTATCCAAAATTTACACGATATTTACGAAATTTCTCAAAGAATGTGTAATTTTACAAACTTTTTACGGAATTTCGTAAAAATAGTGTGGAAACCAAAATTTGCACGATACTTACGAAATTTCGCAAAAAAATATGTAATTTTGCAAAGTTTTTACAAAATTCCGTCAAAAAGTGTGATTATCCAAAATTTACACGATATTTACGAAATTTCTCAAAGAATGTGTAATTTTACAAACTTTTTACGGAATTTCGTAAAAATATTGTGGAAACCAAAATTTGCACGATACTTACGAAATTTCGCAAAAAATCTGTAATTTTACTAAGTTTTTACGAAATTCCGTCAAAAAGTGTGATCATCCAAAATTTACACGTTACTTACGAAATTTCTCAAAGAATGTGTAATTTTACAAACTTTTTACGAAATTCCGTAAAAATAGTGTAAAAACCAAAATTTCGCCAAAAAAATGTGAATTGACAAACTTTTTACGAAATTGCTGTAGGTTTGGTTCCTCGTCTTGTCGAGTTGCTTTGCAGCGATGAAAATACCGTATTAACCCCGGCCCTTCGAGCTGTTGGTAATATTGTAACTGGAAACGATCACCAAACTGATGCAGTGATTGCGGCTGGAGCACTCACTGTTATGCCGAATCTGTTGCAGAAATCCAAGTTGAATATTGTGAAGGAGGCAGCATGGACAATATCAAATATCACTGCAGGTAACTGTCCAATCAGTAAAGTAAACTTTTTATTTTGTATTTTATTTTGTGTGATAAATGTAGGTAACAGTGAACAAATCCAGAAGGTGATCGAAGCGGGTGTGATGCCGTATCTGCTTAACGTATTACAAACGGGCGATTTTAAGAGTCAAAAAGAGGCAGCATGGGCGATAACAAATTACACGAGTGGCGGTACTATACCGCAATTGGCGTTGTTAGTCGAGATGGGTGCCATCAAACCTATGTGCAACCTACTGAATTCCAAAGACTTTAAGACTATCGCTGTCGTTTTGGATGGACTTAAGAATTTGTTAAGTGTAAGTCAAAGATATTGGGGGGAGAAGTAAGGATTTTGTTTAAATTAATTATTCTGTTGACAGGCTGCCAGTAAGTTGGGTGAGGTGGATAAAGTTGCACTTCTCATTGAAGAATGCGGTGGTTTGGATACTATTGAGTCGTTGCAGAGTCATGAAAACGATAAAATCTACGATAGAGCGTTTAATATTATTGAAACTTACTTTACAGAGGTGAGTTGATTTTATTTATTTATTTTTACTATTGGAAGTTTTTCTAAAACAGCTAATGTTAAGTTGTAAACGTAAAGAAGCGTGTATTTTATGCCGAAACGTTAGCAGAGTTAGGAACTGTTGCGCGTTGTGTTCTTGTGATATTTTTTGTTTTTTAAGTTGTCAGTTCTTTTCTTCGTTTTCAGCTTCGCACTGCTTTCTTGTAGTGTTCTTTGTCAGCTTTGCAAACATTTTTCCGTGCCCTCTTTCTTATTTTTCAGTTTCTCGGTGTTCCCTTTTTTCTTTCTCTGAATCAAAATGTGTAATTTTACAATATACAATATAACACATTTTTACGAAATTCCGTAAAAAAGCGTGAATACCCAAAAAATTAACACGTTATTTCGTAAAAAAACTGTAATTTTACAAAGTTTTTACGAAATTTCGTAAAAATGTGAACAACCAAAATTTACACGTTATTTACAATGTGTAATTTTACAAAGTTTTTACGAAATTCCGTAAAAAACTGTGAATAACCAAAATTTACACGTTATTTCGCAAAAAAATCCGTAATTTTACAAAGTTTTTACGAAATTCGCCTTCTTTCTTATTTCTCAGCTTCACGGTGTTCTCTTTTTTCTTTCTCTGAATCAAAATGTGTAATTTTAATAAATTTTACGAAATTCCGTAAAGAAAGTGAATAACCAAAATTTATACGTTATTTACGAAATTTCGCAAAAAAAATGTAATTTTACAAAGTTTTTACGAAATTTCGTAAAAATGTGAATAACCAAAATTTACACGTTATTTACAATGTGTAATTTTACAAAGTTTTTACGAAATTTCGTAAAAATGTGAATAACCAAAATTTACACGTTATTTACAATGTGTAATTTTATAAAGTTTGTACGAAATTCCGTAAAAAAGTGTGAATAACTGAAATTCACACGTTATTTACGAAATTTCGCAAAAATGCGTAATTTTACAAAGTATGTACGAAATTTCGTAAAAAAAAAACATTTGAATAACTAAAATTTACCTTCTTTCTTATTTCTCAGCTTCACGGTGTTCTCTTATTTCTTTCTCTAAATCAAAATGTGTAATTTGAAAAATTTTTACGAAATTCCGTAAAAAAAGTGAATAACCAAAATTTACACGTTCCTAACGAAATTTCGCAGAAAATCTGTAATTTTACAAAGTTTTTACGAAATTCCGTAAAAAACTGAATAACCAAAATTTACATGTTATTTACATACAATGTGTAATTTTACAACGTTTTTACGAAATTTTGTAAAAAAGTGTGAATAATCAAAATTTACACGTTATTTCGCAAAAAATCCGTAATTTTACAAAGTTTTTACGAAATTTTGTAAAAAAGTGTGAATAGCCAAAATTTACACGTTATTTCCCAAAAAATCCGTAATTTTACAAAGTTTTTACGAAATTCCGTAAAAAAGTGTGAATAACCAAAATTTACACGTTATTTCGCAAAAAATCCGTAATTTTACAAAATTTCTACTTTATAAAATTTCACCAAAAAGTGTGAATTTACAAACTTTTTACGAAATTCCGTCAAAAAGTGTGATTACCCAAAATTTACACGTTATTTACGAAATTTCGCAAAAAATGTGCAATGTTATAAAGTTTGTACGATATTTCGTAAAAAAATATGTAATTTTACAAACTTTACGAAATTTCGTAAAAATAGTGTGGAAACCAAAATTTGCACGATACTTACGAAATTTCTCAAAGAATGTGTAATTTTACAATTTTTTTACGAAATTTCGTAAAAATAGTGTGAAAACCAAAAATTGCAAAATTCGCCAAAAAAATGTAAATTTACAAACTGTTTACGAAATTTTACTTCAATATAGCGTGTGTTAACCGTAAGAGTTAAACAGCGATAATTATTGTCAAATTTTGACGTTTTTATCATTTCGAAACTTACACGTTTACTACAGGGTCACACAGAAAGTACGTATTTAAATAAAATTTCGCTAAAAACCTTTTACGAAATTCCGTAAAAGAAGTGTGAATAACCAAAATTTACACGTTTTTTACGACATTTCACAGAAAAAGTGTAAATTCCTTGTCCTTGCTTAGGCTTCACATTTTTTATCAAGTACTTTCTTCACAGTTTCACTTCGTGTGGTTTTTTCTCAACTTGACGTTACTTGTGTTTATCTTTCACTGCTTCAAGTTGTTTTCCTTCCTTCGACATTAGCTTTATTTTCCTCTCTCTCTTTTATGTTAGCTTGCCAAAATTTCTTTTCTTGATTTTCAGGTTCGGGTTATTTTCTTTCCGTGTTCGTTTTTCTTATTTCGCATTGTTGCGTTGCTTTCTTTATTTTGTCGTACTCTTATTTGTCAGCTTCGCATAATGCCTGTTTATCCTTCACAGCTTTCTTCTTCCTTAGTTTCATGTTTCTCAGCTTTGCATTGCTTCTTATCGAGTTCTCAGCTTCATGTTTTCCTGTTTCTAACCTTCGTGTTGTTATCTCTGCTTCTCTTTATCTTCTCCTTGCTTTTTTTAGTTTCTCAGCTTGGCCTTTCTTTATTCATTCTCAGTTTCACGTCATCTTCTTTCTTCACTCTCAGTTTCTTCCTTTTTGTGGTCTTTATTTCTTTTCTTTGTTGTTTTTTAGCTTCTCGTTCTTTTCTTGCCTACTTCTTAATCTCAGCTTCAAGATAATATGTTCTTTCTTCAGTTTCTGACCTTACAGGGTTTCATCTTCTCCTTAGAGTTTTCAATTGTTAAAAAATTGCTACCGAATTCGTCAGTATCTGTCGACCCAAGCCAGCTCGGTCCGATTCTGCTGAATTAGACTGTGCCCAGTAATTTTGCTCGCTATATCACGAAATTATTTTTAATTTATTAACAAATTGTTTAAACTATGTTCCTTTAGAATGCCGTGGAAGATGTCGCGCAACCAAATACTGCAGATGGCCAAATTGAATTTGCAACTCCATCAAATTTACCGAGCGGTGGATTCTCTTTTTGATTAAAATCTGTTTTTGTTTTAACTTGTAATCGTTTTATGTTTATTTTATAATAATACGTTAGGAAGCGTTATTTGGGTAATACTTTTTATTTGTTGAAATGTTTCTTTTAAAAATTGTGTTGTTTTGTAAACATTAAACGTCTTCGTCGATGGAAATCGGCTTTTTTTCCTTAAGAAAAGTTGTTTAGATCAAAATTTACTTTGTACTGTTTCATTTGATGTAATCGTTACAAGTATTACTACTAAATAATTGTTATTAAGCATATTATGAGATCTGTCCTGTAATTTTCTATTTTATTATAAATATTTTCCTAATTTAATTTGTTTTATTTGTAATTATTTATCCCCCTATAAATATACGATATTATTTGGTGTACCTATCAAACCCAGTAAGTTACGATAATAAATGGTCTCTGAAATTTATTTTGATACTTTTGGAGCGCAACTAATCGTTCAACGATTTTATGACATTCACAAACAAAACCGTACGAATTGTAAGTGACTGGCCATTTCACTTCTCAATAGTCTGTATTGTTTTTGCAATTATTAACCTACAATTTATGAACGGTCCTCGTATCGTGAAAAGAAATGTAACCATACTCTGTAAGCCTAAGCTAGAAGATGGCGGCCCCCGTGATGCATATTGACGCTCATTCTCCTCACATCTCTGGTATCAGATTACTTCTGATAAAAGGAAGGTGAAGTGAGTAGATAAGTTCAAAATGAGCCCCGTACCACAGTATAATAAATAATACAGTAATCTGACTTTCCGTTTGCGAGCCATCGTGCGCATATCGTCGCGCATGCCGCCATTATGGGTTAAAACGTCACAATAATCGCATTGACGTAGATAGATACCGTTCACTCCTGTGTTCAATATATAGTTCATCGTCGGCGTGTACGAGATAAATAAATATTGTGTTTGTAATCTAATTCTGTGTTTTTGTTATAGTGTTCGTGAGAGGATTTTATTTTTATTAACGTATCTTATGATTAATACAATGAACAATCAGGGAGGACATGTGTGTGCTCCAAAATGTTGTCCCAATAAGCGGTACACTTGCTCTAAACATTTTTTTCGCTTCCCCACAGATCCTGTTAGGTGAGTAATAAGTAAAAATAAAGATGAATACTAGATAATTTTACGTTTATAACAACTATTTGTATAACCGTAAAATTTATATAACGAAATGACAGTATCTAATATGTTTTTAAACTAAATGAAAGTAAAACATAAACAAAAGTTGTCTCGTGACGAGATAGCATGATAACGCAATCAGCTAGGGGTTATATTATTGACAATATATATATGGCCCTTGTTTGACTAAATTTGCTGAGAACAGAATTCAGTTGATGCAGAATTCAGGCACACGGCTTGTATGTGGAATTGGTAGGGGTGAAAGAGGCTAGCAATAAGATTAAGGAAATCGGCTGGTTAAGAATGAAACAACGTCGGATTTTCATTCACTAATTTTGATTAATAATGCTCAGACTATTTCTTATGAGGTTATGTTTATTATTTTAATATCTTTTTTAATTTTAGGTTTAAATTTGTTTGACATAAGATTATATCAAGAATATTTATGATTTTTTTCTTAATAACCCCTTTAAGAATGATGTGATTAGTATGAAGATTGGCTGAAACTAATCGGACTCCTTTTGATTTTGCAGAAGGTGAAAGTGAGTTGGTTTCAGGATTTAATGTTGAGTATAGAAGAGGTGGGTTTGCTATGATTTTTTTAGCAGAATATGGGAATATCTTATTTATGAGTCTGGTTTGTTGTGTGATATTTTTAGGGAGAAATATCTTTCATTAATCATTTTTCTCTAAGGTATGTATAATTAGCATCAGATGGAAATAGGCGGAATACTTATATGGAAGATTGAAGTCCCGGGGATCGGAGTATGATGTGAGTATTCCTCATATAACTGTCATTACGCCACCGCTATACTCAACATCAACATCAATCTTCGAGCGGTCATTTTCCTATACGGTTTCAAAATATTACAACGCTCTACCGGAGAATATAAAAAGTTTACAGGTGTTTTCGTTTAAGAGCGCTGTCTGACACGTAATAGAACAAATTAATTTGTAAACATAAGCTACCTACTTAATTTGGCCAGCGATGCAAAACTATTTTCAGATAGGTTTAAGCTAAAATATAAGTTACGTTTAGGTTAAGTTAGGAAGCACTGATTCAACTTTTATAAAAATGTTTATTATTGTTATTATTAAAAATCACCCAATCATGTCAACATTTAACTGATACCACCACTCAAGGCTGTTTTCAATCACTATGACACACCACAAATATTTCTGAAATTGACAGCGATATTATTATGTACTTAAATATTTTTACAAAAATGAAAAACAGTACTGTGGTTAGAAACCGAAAAGTATAATTATTCTTAGTCAGGACCTGACTTACAACCCAAAATGGCGGCGTCATACGTCACAGTTTATTTCAAAGTGCCAACGCGAAGTCGGAATGCTGTACTTATTAATGCTGTGACCATACCCTGTAAGCCTAAGCTAGAAGATGGCGGCTCCCGTGACATTAACGCTCATTTTCCTCACATCTCTTATTGTAACCAATTACTTCTGATAAAAGGAAGGTGAAGTGAGTAGATAAGTTCAAAATGACCCTCGTACCCTCTAACGTCCTGAGGGTTTATTGTGACAAGTGAGGTGAGTGAATAAATCTAATATTTAGCAACATATAAATTAAAAAAAATAAAAATGCTTAGACTTTACTTTTTATTCTTTATTATTTTACTACATACCTCGATTTGTATGATTTAAAATCAAAATAGAATAATGATTATATAATACTTGCACAAAATTTAATATATAAAAAGATATATACCTATCACTTAAGTTAAAACAATAATCCGTATTATTGACCAGGTCCAGATAAAGATTTATCCATAAACTTCTTTTTGGCAAAGCACAACCACCACTTACTGGGTTTGCCATTGTCACCAAACACTTTGTCACAAACTCTAACACCCACTTCTTGTCTTAGTTGTGTCAAGTAGGTTTTCATAAATTCAGCTTCATTTTGGCTAGCGGGTTTTCTGTATAAATATGTAAATTATAACGCCTTTACTTAGTCATCAATACACTTTGTATCTACTACTTAATTACCTGTACACAGAATTTAACGGAAAGCCGGCGTCACCTGGGATGTCAAAGTTAGATATTGCCAATGTGTACATTTCATGTTGGCCCTGATTCTTATTGGTACACTTTTGCAACTTTTTCAAACACTCTGTTATATAAAGTGTGATATAAATCAACAAACGATCAGATTCCGACTAAAAAATGCAATGCAATGAACATATTAGTAATTATGAAAGTATTTTAACACACCTTGATTTCATAGGTTCTAAAAAAGACATTGGCTTTAAAATAGTACAAGGCTTCGTCGATAATGTCCTGTTCAGAACTAGTTTGTATGGGAGCAGGGCCTCTAAATTGTGTACGAAATGGTAATATTGCAGTATTTCCAATGATTTGTGAAGTCTCAAAAAAACTGGAGTGGTATGCCTAAAACACAAGACGATAATTCTAAAACAAGGTGGGTATTCCAATAGTAATGACTCACCGGCATTTTGATAATAGAGGTATTATTTCTTCAAATTCTTAATTATTAATAATGTACTTTGCACTTTAATAGAAATACTAATTAATCTATTTTATTTGCTATACCTACGTATTATTATCTTAGTTTTGGAATTTTTGGGTGATACTCAATACTCAATATCCAACATTAAATATATTATAAAAAATCAAAATATTTACATTATTTACACAATTTCCGTAAGTCAAAATATGTCGATGTCAGTTGTCATTTTGAGTTCAAATATGGATGTTTTCACTCACTTCACCCACATTTTTTAAAGTGAGGCAAAAATAATTATTGAAAAGGAAAGTGCGATATAGTGCCTAATAACAATAATACATTTTTAGTAAATATACTGATTCCGAGTAAAGTATCGACTTCATCTAAATAAATACCAGCAAAAGGATTTTTTACAGAAAATGCTAGATTTTCGGCTTATTAGCAACTTATGTGATATATTCACTAGCAAGTTATCTTTGGCAATAAAACCATTTAAGATTATTTTTTTACTGTCTAAAGGAATAGACGATGATATTTGGTATTATTAAATTTAATTTTTAAGAGAACGCGTTATATGGTGAGTGACAATTGTTAATAAAACTCTTTAATAAACAGACTACGCAGGATGCTAATTGTTGAAAACCCGTGAGTAGACGTTCAAGGTTTAAGGGAAGTGAGGCAACGATCTTGATCTCGCTTATCACACTTCTAATACTTGACAGAGCAAGATATTAATCAGTTTACTTTTCAATTATTGAACTAAATGGTTTCCTCCAAATCTAAAACACTTTTCGTTTGTCCTTACACAATAATTACAATGAATGCATCCATTTTTACATTGTAAGTCTACAGCTGCAATAAATATGATATAATTTGCAACCATTTAACGGGACCGACTACTTACCCAGAATACACACGATATAGGCAAAGTTAGGGAAACTGGAGGGGCTTAATAAAAGAAAACACGAAATTTGTAATATTCTTAATTTTTTTTCTTTTCTTAATACTACGCAATAAACTAAACACTAACTGCACTAATAAAAAATCGAATATCCCAAATAAGGCCACACAATTAAGGAATAGCAGCAAAACTCTGTTTTAGTGAAAGGCACTCGCTGAAACATAAGAACATAACCACACCAACTTTAGCAGTGTTTTGATTTTTTTACGTTTGTGACTAGAAAATGGCGGTACACATAGTGTCGTCGCAAAAGTGGATGCGCATTCGTCAAATCTCATTGTCTCTTCTCCATATCTCTGGCCGGATGCAACGGTATTTCTTATATATCGTTGGACTCTTTGAATAAAAAGTGACAGGAAGCTCTATAGTACTAGTATACTAGCAACAAATGTTGACCAGAATGACTAGGGCCCCCTAAAATGTAATGAGACTTGCAATTGCAAAAAAACGACCAATTATTCCTATTAGTATTTTCTAAGTAGTCATTATAATAAATTTTATTGTCTACCCAGAAGATTAGCAATAGTCGAACTCTAATAATGATGATGTAGGTACAGGTACATTCATAAACACTGAATCAGCAGCGGGGTGCATACGAGCGTTACATTTTACGTTAAACAAAATTGTTAGGAAGAAACTATTTTATTGCTTCTGAAAATATAAAGCGTATTTGAATAAAATTGAAAATCTTCAAGTAAAAAAGTGGCTCTTTATTTTTAACGCTAGAAAAATTTATCAAATAATTTCTAAACGTGAAGTTAGTCATAGTAGTAGATTACCAACATGAGATCTGTTACTACTCGTGTATAGTGGAAGAAGTTTGTTATTATTTGATAAATTATTGTAATGTTACACAAGTTAAATAATAAAATTATAATTAAACGGAGTAGAAAAAATTTCCCATGGGTATAGTAGGTAATTAATTAATGGCACAATATTGTAATTTCCCACGTATAGGGAAATTTCCCATGAGTTGGCATTACTGAACACATAAGAAAAATTAACATAACCAGAGATATGAGGAGAATGAAAGATACCTACCAGCAAACTTTGAATATAAAGTGACAGGAGGGAAGTTTTGCGTTGACTGTGGTAAATAAAATTTCTAACGGAAACGGCCATGTTGAACATTCACATTATAGATTCATTGTTTCGGGTGTTCTTTGTAGAAAGTTGTATGTTTTACGGTTTTTTAAATGCTTTAGTTAATGAATATAGGCGAATTTTGTGTATTTATGAGTGAACAATTATTATTCAACAATAATATTAACAATAGCATCAGCGTAAATACTTAAAATAGTGCTATTTAAAGACAATAATAAACTATTTCAAAGACAGTAATAAACATGGTTAGTATACGATATATATATACGGATATACTAGTCCGCCATATGCAACATCCATTCTGGTCAACATTTGTTGCTAGTATAGTGCTTCCTGTCACTTTTTATTCAAAGCGTCCAACGATATATAAGAAATACTGTTGTATCCGGCAGATCGTTGAAATCGATATGGTTTCCTACCTCCCAAACATGTATCCGCCAATTTTTTTTATTTAATGATAACAATATACAACATGACATGTCACATTATGGGATAGTCAATAATATTACATACAACACAAAAACAATAATATTCATACATAACCCGCTATAATTCGGGACTTAAAACTATTCATTAGTACAATTTAAAAACTCGTCTACAGAATAAAAACATTTCTCTATAAAAAAAGGTTCCCAGCTCCAGTTTCAATTTTTTGATAGAAATGTTTTGAAACTTTTGTATTTTTAAAATTTTATTGAAACATTTAACACCTATGTAGTTAGGGTTCTTTTGGCCAGTAGTTGATCTGGAGAATGGTAATACCAAGTTATTTTTATTTCTAGTATTGTGACTATGTATATCTTCTGATTTAGGCAATATTTCATTTTGTTTTTTTATATGTATTATAAGTGAATACATGTATAGTGAAGGGAATGTCATTAACTTCAATTTTTTGAAATGGTCCTTACAGGAAGTAGTTTGAGAGATTCCCTGCATCGCTCTGATGATCCTTTTTTGAGTTCTGAACACCCTCGCAGTCCCACTCGCTCCCCCCCAAAATATAACACCATACATTAGAGTAGACTGTATCAGACAAAAATATATCAATTTAAGAATATCATTCGATACAGTATTTTTGATGTTGTTTATTAGGAATATGTAGCTGAACAATTTCTTTACTACAGCGTCTATATGCGTGCTCCAGGTCAATTTATTGTCTGTATATATGCCCAAGAATTTGGTGCTACTGACCTGCTCAATAGATTTATCTTTGGCTCTTATTAAATAACTTCGGTCCATGTTCCTATTTGATATGGAAATTGGGAAAAAGACAGTTTTTGATGCATTGAGTGCCAGTCCATTGTGTTCGCACCATCTGTGCATCGCGCCAGCTAGGGCATTAACAGACCGTACCAACCCATTCTCATCCCCGGCTGAAACAGGACACTTGTGTCATCCGCATAAAGAACGGGCAGGCCAAAAACCCCCAAAACGTCCGGCAGGGTATTAATAAATATATTAAATAAAGTTGGCGATAAACATGAGCCCTGTGGTATCCCATTGCTCACAATTCCCACCCCTGAACGGACGCCCGCAATCTCTACTTGCTGGGTACGATGCATGAGATAACTTCTTATCCATTTAGACGTTGTTACACGCACTCCAACATCCTCCAATTTTGAGAGCAGAAGCTTGTGACCTATCGTATCAAAAGCCTTGCTCAGATCAAAGAAAATACCAGCCACCATTTGCCTGTTATTAAGGGCATGAAACAAGTGATCAAAAGCCTGACTCAGAGCTGTCTCTGTTGACCGATTGCTTCTAAATCCATTTTGGCTGTGAGCAAGCAGTTTATGTTTTTCCAGATAATCATTAAGTCTATTGTTAAATAAAGATTCAAAGATTTTACTGAACTGGTTTTGTAATGCCAAAGGTCTGTAATTATTTATATCCCTAGGATCTCCTTTATTTTTATATATGGGAATAATTTTTGATTTTTTTAAACGTTCCGGAAAAACACCCTCCTCAAAGCTTCTGTTAACTATCAGGGACAACGGCCCTGCAATGATATCAACAACGGCCAGAACTACATTACCCGGAATACCATCCAAACCGCTAGATTTTTTCCTGCAAGTTTTCCTGGCAACTCTGGAGATCTCATCTGGGGTAGTGGGGTGAAGGAAAAAAGATCTAACTGTGGATTTCACGAGATTCGGTGTGTCCAGACTGCATGAAGTATTATTCCTCGAAAAACTGACAAAGAAGTCATTGAAAGTATTTGCGATGTCGATTGGTATCTTTACTACGCTCTGGTCAACGCCGATAACCTCTGGAATAGTGTTTTTATTTTTTTTACCATTAACTCGCTTTTCATTTATTATTCTCCAACATTCCCTACCTACATTAGTTGTCTGAATGATTCGGTCGTTGTTGTATGATCTTTTGGCCTTTTTAATTTTATAAGTGTACATTTTCTTCAGTTCTCTGTATTTATGTGCATAAAAATTATTTTCTATTTTTTTATTTAGTGCAGCCATTTCCCTAACAGTTTTTGATAGTTCAAGGAGTTCGGGGGTCATCCATGGATTTTTAGTATTATTGGATCTTGATTTTTGTTGTATTAATGGGAATGCGGACTCAAAGATGCTCAAGATAATATCATAGAAAATATTGAATAATCTATTGGTACTTAGTGATGGTTTTAATAGGGTAAACCATTCAACCTTGTTTATTTGATTTCTGAACAACGAAATATTGCCCATATTAACTAATCTTTTAGACTCTACAGTTATTGGAGGTTTGTCACAAGGCTGGTGGTTCAAAGAGATAATTTGATAAGTGTGATCAGAGAGATGGTTTTCTATAACTCTAGTGGAATAATCTTGGATATAGCAATATCACATTGGCAATTTTTGTGGGTTCAAATATTGTCTGATGCAGATCATACTGTTGCAGAAGATTGGATAGCTATTTAGTATTAGAATCCATATTAAGGAAATTTACATTAAAGTCACCACAGATCACCATTTGTTTATCTATTAAGCATAGTTCTTCAAGAGATTTTGAGAAACTATTAATGAAATCTTGAAAGCTAGAGCTGGGAGACCTGTACACAACACATACAGTTAAAATATCATTGGTAGACAAAAAACATTCGACACAACACATCTCAAACGATTTCTCAACACAAAATTTAAAATTAATTTGCTTAAATAAAATATTCTTTTTCACATATATACACACTCCACCTCTTCTGCAAAAATAGTTCGCAAGTTTGTAGTTGTCCATTGAGAAATTCAGCTCTGATGTCACCCAGTGTTCACTAATACAAAAGACGTCTATATTATTCTCCGCTAATAACAATTCCAATTCTTCGAACTTGCCTTGAATAGGTACCCTGAATGTTCAGATGCATTATCCGAAATTGTGACATTCCATTGGGAGATTTAAAAAATTGCGCTTATCTCTGTTGCTGCACTGTGACATTGCTTCTGCATTCTGCCTTTCAACTATACCTAACTATCTCGTATTTGCCTATTATCGTACCTAAACCTAATTAGGTAGGTACTATTGCATTTATCTAAAACGACTGTGTAGCCTATATTTACCAAATTCAAATGACGTACTTACCTACTTGTTAATATAATCTGTCATAAGTATAAACTGCAAATTACCTATACAATTTTTAAATGTACCTAAGTAGGCAATAATTAGTTTCCACAACTTTTTTATATAAATGAGTTCCAAATAGGTAACAAGACAAAAAGGTTATTTGAATATTTTGTTTGCTACATCTACCAAATTTATTTGAAACAAAAAAAAATGACAAAGTTAACGATGTGGATTACAATTTGTACTTTAATAATTGGCCTTTCGGTATTTATTGGTGTGTAAACGTTAGAATATACAGTGTGTTCGTTTCGTATATACAGGGTGTCCCGAATTGCATCTGCTAAAATTGAACAGGAGGAGATAGAACTTTCAAAAATATGAAAAATAAGTCATAATCTAATAGTTATATGTCGGAACAAGCTTTGGATTTCAAGTTAAAAGTTACATCTGGTTGGTGTTTTTTTAAGGATATTTTCGAAACGGTGTTTAATAAACAAATGGAATTTGGTACACTAACTAACCATTTTATGCTGGATAACATGGTTCTAAACAGTTTTCAAATTGACCATGTGTGATTCATAAAGAGGGTAGCTGGGAGAAGAGTTGCCCTAATGTCCGGACACAAAAATATTAAACCCCCATCTATTTCTCATAAAAAGGTACTCCTGTCTCAAGTTAATCGGAAGCACCGTTATCGAGTAAAATAAACCAATATTTTTCCGATATATAATGATATGACCTTTTTTCCATATTTCTCCTGTTCAATTTTAGCAGATGCAATTTGGAACACCCTGTATAATTTAAACTAATAATGTATTTTTTGTTTTGTTCTGTTAAGATTGCGCCCCCAAGGAACGTTTGTGGTGTTACTATTGCACGGGTAATAGTTCAGCAACATGTCCCTACTCCTCAAGTGAGCTATGTTATGAGGGAGATAGTTGTCTCATCCTTAATGGTTGGAAGAACCCGGTTGATAGTAAGTGTTAAAAACAAAGAAAATATTTGTCGATTTTTCGTAAATGCATGTATTCTCCTATTAATAGGTCATTTCAATATTTAATAAATTATTCTCTAGGTTTCTAGAAATCGGCGGGCTACCCTCCTGTGATTACTCTATAAGGAGAATTTACCATAAGTCAGAACTTTAATTCGCGTGAGCATTTTTTCGCAGAAGGAAGCTAGCTGCCCAAACGAAAGCAGCAAAATTACTAGACGTTAAAGTAAAAGTGATTGAAGTTTTACTTAACTGTACTTATGAAACAGTTTTAATTATTTTTCTCTTTCTGCACAAAACAAGGAAATAATACGTCTATTGTACTTTTAAATTACTTTTTCTTTTTACCGCGCACGGGCACCGATGACGTCACACTGTCCCATCTACTTGCGCACAACCGAGGCGATATCCTACTTAGAGAGTTATTGTACCATGAGGCGCAGAGTAGTCGAAATGTTTGTTCAAAGTATAAGCTACAATGCATTCAGGCGCATATGAATTGGTAACTCTTCCCTTGGTTATTTATTTCTCTATGATTACGACTTTCCACATAGAGAAACCATTAAAGAGACTCTCCGATTACATGTAATAAAATAGGGATAGTGTTTAGTAGCGCCACTCGCGGCTACTGATTGCAACCGCATTAACAGGCGGGTTAGTTAAATTTTATATAAAGCTTGTTTCTTTTTATATTTTGTGTTTTTTTAATTCAATTAGTGTAGGTTTTATATTTCATAAAAGATTTCTTCTAAAATATGACTCAACAAGGTTTCGTCAATCTAGCCACAGTATATTACATAATAGTTGACGAGTTTTGATCAAAAAGTCAAATTAGATAAGTAAAGGCCAACAGGTATGCATTTTAATTAAACAGTGTTTTTAAATTATAGGTAGGTTATCTGTTGTTTAAAATAAAACCACGAAATCTAACTTGGGTTTTTAGTGACAATTCTAGTTATTTTCGTAATGCCATAACCCTAACTGACAGAGGGATATTCGTGAACACTCTGGGATATAGCAACGTTATTCTCTACTAAACTGGCATTTACTCGGCTCTATTCTCGAGTTTAATAGAAGGGAGTGTTCAGAGAAACGATGGTTCACATCCTATGATTGTTCTCTTGAGAACTTGCTGTTATATTCTCCTAACAAAGTTGATCGTGCAAGATTCTAGGCATTGTTGCCACATTTCTGAGTGACATTTAATCTACTTTTTATATGACTTTACTGGTTTTTGGCACATTAGGACTTGTTGTTTATATGTCAAAATTGTTAAATATTTTATTATTGTTATTATAATAAATAAACATAATTTTAAGGTCAATGATTTGAACACAGTTTGGGTTTATGTCCCAGTGGTAATATTATTAGTAATTTTAATTGCTTTTAATAAAAATGGAACCCTAGTCACTGGTGACGCTGTAGATAAGAGAAGAAAAGTACCGACAAATAACGTGCAAAAAACTATCTTAGTTCAATTTCTACAAAACCATATAGCATAAATAATTCAAAATATCAAACATAACCCCCAAATACTGTCATCTGCGCATCTCTCGATATGATGTCGCTTCTCTTACTCTGAACTAAGAGAAAGCGTTCTAATAGTTGATAGAAGTCACATAACACTTGTGTGTGTTATGTGATAGAAGTGGACATTTCAAGAATAAGCAAATTGCTTTGTTCTCTCTCAACTCGAGAATAGACCCCCAGATGTTTACTACTGAGCATCATTCATTAAATTTTTTTAAAAAGACGATAAATAACGCGTTCAGTTGATTGATTATTACGTTGATGCTCATAAATTTCTTGCAATGCAAGAAATGTTTGTCAACTCGAAACATTCACTGACGTAGCCTATTGTCAATTAAAAAATTAAGCTGCATTGCCAATGTTACATTTTAAAGTTCTGACACTGATTACCAGTAAATTTATTATTGAAATTCCAGCTTCCACCGTATCACCTCTAGCTTCCGTCGATCCTCTACCAGTCTATATTCGTGGATGTGGTACTAAAGACTTATGCGATTCGGCTTCAACAATGTATTTAGGCGAGCCGAATGTAGATTTCCATTGCACGTTGTGCGATACTACATTGTGTAACAAAACACCGTTCGAACCGATACCAAATCAGCCTCCAGAACCACTATGTGAGGATGATGACGATGACCTTTAAGGGCATTAATATTTTTTGATGTTTTCCTTATGATTGGATTATAATAAAATATATTTTTTGTGATTTTGTGTCTTTTATTTCTAAAGAAATTAATAACGCAGAGTGTTGTTTATGGATATTTTATATATAAAGGCAACTATTAAATTATTACACTCTTTTCGAACGCCAATGTAATCTAACAGATCACTACTTTCGGCATCCAAATTAAAAACTTGCACATTCAGGCCTTTGTTAAATCTCAGTCGTTAACGTGTTTAGAGAGTTTTAAAATAAACAACTACAGCAAGTGCAGTGTCCTCTCTGTTTAGGAATCTTGTGTCATATGATATAATGATTAAAATATAAGTAATAACACACTAAATATTATAGAAAGAGTGTTCAAATAAATAATTGTAGGTGTTGAAAAGTTCAGTGACCACTCTACACTAAATATTATATTATATATATATATATATTTTGTCAAAAAATTAAAAATAATTTGTAGACAGGTAAACAAAACATATACAGCATAAGAATAATAATTAATACATACAGGTACATCGTCAAATAAATCAATGAAGATACTTAAAGTAAATTAATGAAATAAATATTCTACAGTTCAATATATATATATATATATATATATATATATATATATATATATATATATAAGCTAAGGGAAAATATTCACTTAAAGTGAATCAACTAGTGGTTGAATAAATTCTATATATATTATATAGAAAAGCCAAATGAAGAATATATATATATATTTGATTAATTCGGAGGATGGGGCTGGCAGATAAAGATCATGTTCGGAGTTTCTAAGGAGATAGTTATGGAATGGTCTTTCAGAGACATCTGACAGGTGTTTGCGGATTAAGCTGACCGATTCCAACATGAATAAGGAAGGTAGTGTTAGTATTTTAAATTTTCTGAAGAAGTCCTGGCAATGGGCTCTATAGTGCAATCTCAGAGAGTATCGAATAGCTCTTTTTTATAATCTAAAAAGACGCCCAAATTGCGTTGCACAGCATGTACCCCAGAATGGGAGCGCGTATCGAAGAGTGAAAACTAGACTGTTATGAAAGTTGACAAGTTCTTTGGAAAGTGACCTTAACGCAAAACAGGCAGAGCTTAATTTTTTTGATAACGCATCAATGTGCAACTTCCACTTCAGGGAGCTGTCACAACAAGGCCCAGAAACTTCACAGAAGAAACGACGTCATTAGTGGAATTATTAAGTTCAAAAGACTGCAGCGCACCTTTATATGGCACAGATTTAGTTTTCGCAGTGTTCAAGCACAACAGGTTAGAGTCACACCATGATTTGATGGTGATTAAGTCTTTGGAGAGCCACGCTCTCCGGGCCGCACCAAGTGAAACTAGTATCATCAGCAAAGAGACATACTTCACCGCTGATGTCTAGGCACGTAATGTCGTTGATAAATAGCAAAAACAAAATAGGACCCACATAACACCCACAATATAAGGGAAACGACCATACTAAAGGTTTGGGAACTGTTTGCAGCGTTCCAGTGGTTGTCGACAAGAACTAATTTTAGAATGTACAGGATTCGTGAATTAAGTTTGGAAAGACACAAAAAAGTTTGTGTATTAATTGATAGATGGCGCCACATTTTATTTCAAATAATTTGGCTGGAAATTTGAAAATTAAGTATGGGTCGTCACAAAAAAAAACTAGGACTTTAAGATCATTTCATAAGATTGAAATGTGAATAATATAGCATAACTATAACTATGTCATTCTCATTTCAGTGAAGTGAAAACCTTGAATGTTTTAGTTTTTTTTTGTAACGAACGTACTACCTCTATTCCCCGATTTCAGTAAAATAGTTTCTAAATTCAAATGTTTTGTCATAAAAAAGTTTGGAGGATCCTTCCCACTCATGTTGCCTAGATTCTTTTTTTCGAGAATACTGTTTTAGATAAGGCAACGATCTCAGTTAAAAGACCTCCACTAAACATTTCTTAAAACTAAACATTTGAACTTAGTATCTACTTTATTGAAATCAGAGTATAGTGGTTCATGTAACAGATTTAAATAATGAAAACAAAAAAACAAACAACTTTGAAATTTGCTCTATTAATGAATTTTTACATCATGTGTAGGTTCGAAATAATTGTAGGTATACATAACAGGAACCACTCGTAAAACAATACAAAAATATAATCAGAAATATGTTTATCGCAAACGAAATAGGTATTTCAGGTGATAATTCATTTAAAACTAGATTATTAATATTAGTAAGTCATTCACGCATAAGATTTGAATCCTTATCGGGAAATCTATGTCGTTTACTGGTTCTATCCACATACCCAGGCACTAAACACTTATTCCACCCATTACAACTATCTTAAAGTTGCAGCAGGAGGCACGTGAACAACAAGTACAGCAATAGCTTTCCACAAAATTGCACAATAATAATATTATAAAGAGGATTTATAATATTCTAACAGCCAGACTTTTTTAACCACAAAAACAAAACAATGAATTTTTTTAACCTTCTTCTTCTGGTTGACAATTGACAGGACTGACAGAACGCAGTTACCGGCAGCCGGCAGGGAGAGTTCTTTAATTTTCGACTCCAACGCCATGCAACGTCTGTATACAGAACTAAAAACAGTGTCCAAGGTCGTACGCCTTCGTTTCCTTTATATTGTGTGTGTTATGTGATAGGACCCAACATCGAACTTGACCCTAACATAGGTACTGACTTCTGTTGCTAAGGTACGACTTAAACCATCCCAGTGGAACCCCCCGAATTCCGTAGTGCTGTATCTTGTTAATTAGGATGTTATGACTTACACAGTCGAATGCTTTGGAGAAATCACAGAAAATTGATGATGTAAAGTGGAGATTGTTCAAGTTGGAGTAAACATTGTTGAAGTGCATTTGTTAGCTAAAAATCCAAATTGGTGGCTAGTTAATACTTCATATTTGTGCAGAAATGATAGAAGTCTCCTTTTAACCAGTCTTTCAATGATCTAGGAAAGAGGATAGACATTTCGTACTGAAATTGAGGGTTTGTTCAAAATGTAGTGTGACGTATCGAAGCTGGAGCACATGCGCTAGCGATTACATTACCAATCGCGATAGACTGATCGTAGTGCGCGAAAACTCTAGTAGCTGTGACGATGACTATTTGTCGGACAATTTTTCAGTTTTAAGTGACAAGTCTTTTTATAAAAACGCTAGTCACGACACGTCATCTAATGACAGTTGTAATAATGTTCACAGAGCAAAGCCAAGGAGCCAAACAGTTGAGGACGCTCACCACAGAAGATCGAACCTAGGCAACAAACAAGCCATCGAAAAGTACGTTCAATCTTCTACAGCAAACGCGTCATCAAGTACGGCTATCAGCAACAGCGATATGAACAAGCGTAATGCAGACGTACATCGACGTCCAGTAAGAAACAGAAAACCGCCCGTTCATTTCAAAGACTACGTACAGAGTGAAGATTCGGGGGAGGAAGAGTAAACGTGTGTGTTACGAGTATATGTATTGTTAAACAATAATTGTATAACAATACGGCCCAGGAAGAATGTTTTATCTATACAATATAGATTAGGTTTTAAAGTATTTTAGTTTTGTTGCTGATAATTTTAAATAATTAAGTAATTGCTCAAAGTAAGGGAATACAAGTTCAATCATAAAATTATATAGAACAGTATATTTTATCTGGGTCACATTCCATTTGCTGGAGCACATGCGCTAGCGATTACATATATAGCGGGGACATGACAGTCTCTCGTCTCCTTCTTCTCTACATCTTGACCTGGGCTGTAGGCTGTATTGTGATATGTATATGTGATAATAGTGAATAAATGAATAACGAGAAATATAATAATCTTTTATTATAAAACAGTAATAATAGCCCATCAGGCCACCTAAAGACATAACATGTAGTACTGACGTACCTAATTTGCTAATTTTGTACTGAATTCAGTACAATTGTACTGAAACGGCAGCACTGAACGCGACGACATACAGAGATGAAGATAAAATCGATCACAGGCGGCTAATATCGATCACTTTGGCCGATTTTACCCGCCGCGATATCGCCATGGTTTTGACATAAACAATTCCTAACCACAAAGATTTAAAATTTTCATAAACACGGTAAACAATAGCTTGGGGTACCGTATTAGTAGGTAGGTACTAAAGTAGCATCGGATTTTCTAACATTGACAAGTACATAACGTATTTGGTGAGCGGAAAAAATAATTAAAAAAAATACTACCCCAAAAACTGTTTGCGGCCGTAGACACTCAGCATTACAATGGAACTGCCCCGTTGTTGCTGTTGATAATTTAATAATTTGCATCTACCTTAAGAGAAGCCAGCACAGATTGTATCAATTTATGTTGTAGGGATACCTAAAATTATAAGATGATCGATATTAGCCGTTAATCGATATTCGACTCCGCTCCCCTACTTTGGTTACACATTGTACTTACTAATTTTGTGACTTATACAACGGCTGTTAGTACAAATAAGTACCCAGTATTTATTTGCGTAGATATCCAAAAGATTAAAAATATTAAATTTAACGAACTAAAAGTGATTAAAATATTAATAATTGTGTAGGTAACTACAACACAAATTACTTGTTACAGTCATCATTATCGATAACTTTAAACGATGTTTAGCCAAATTAGCTATAACCAAATATCTATATTTTTTTCAGTAGCGGTGTAACGGTAAAATTCGGGTAGATACAAGAATTCACTAAACCCTATTCAAGACAGCTAATTCGTGTTATAATTCAACCTAGAACCACTCTATTTTCACCGAGTTAAATACTTACCTTTAGACATATTTTCCTATGTTCTGTCTTGCCATAATAAAACACCTTTTATACTAATTTTTGTATCATATTTATTCATCTAGTGTACAGCCCATCATCATACTTTATTTCATGCTAGGTGTCACTGTAGCCCTATTATTTCCGCCCCATATCCTGGTTCGGTGTTCCTGAAACATGCCAAGTTTCTTTAGAAAGTTAAAAATGGTGATATTATAAATAAATTTAGGTACTTACCAGCTGAATGTGTCCTAGGCTCTTCTCTGTATTGTTCTTGGGTATTTGATAGAGTTCATGCGGATTTAATGATGAATTCTATACCGGGTGGGATCTTTTGAATGGTATCTGTTCTAGGAATGATGTTACCAGTAGTTGCAGCCTAACATCGGATCTGTAACAGTATTGCTAACGTTAAAAGTTAACTATCTGAAGATCTTGATAGGCGTTATGCATTTTAAGTCGTTATGACTTACCTTGTGTGTTTGTTGTCATATTTTCGTTTTAGTTCGTACTTTATGTTAGGTTAAGGTTTCAGTTTGGCATATGCTATAATTATGCTGGGTTTTTCTTCGTGTTGGATCCCAGGACTTGTTCCTAAAAAAACCACACAATTGTATAGGTTACCTATACTTTTATTTAACTCCCGGCTATGACACAAAACGGTGACACTGTAGCTAGTGTTGCTGTTTACTTACCCGATTTTGACAAATATATTCAGTGTTTAGTTTTCGTTTGCTATTATTGGATGGTAGAATTCGTGAAGCCCTAATTTCGGCTTTATTTTTATTATTGTTTACCGTAACGTGTAGGTTATATACTTTCACTTGGAATTAATTAAATTTATTTACTTCAAACAGCTGATGTCTGTCACCTTGAATATTTCATATAACAACTTGAGTATTTCATATCACTTGCTTGATAGTCCGTTCCTTTTACAGGAGGTAGTTCATTGTTGCTGTTTACTGGTGTTCGTACTGCAGTCTGTTCTCGCAGTGGACATTATGCGTCGGTGGCTCTGCTTGATGCTGTTTATGCCGTGCATGTGATGGCTATCTCGATTTGACAGCGCAGTGTATTTACTGTGGAGATGTTCTTCTACCTACTCGCGTGCTGTGTTGAGTGACAGGTTGTTTGGTATTGTCAATTTACCGCTTGTTTATTGCGATTTTATTGGGCAGAAATGACTTTTGGCGGTAAGAATGGTAAAACTAGCACGTTATTGGTGAGTTGGGATTTTGCAAATTTAGTTGTTGAAGAATAGTCCTACTGTGTGCATCGGCCATTGGCGATTGAAATTACAATTGAAAAATAGAAAAGCTGTTTTCTAACCATTATGTGTATGGGATTATAATTGTAATTTCGATATACGCGGATTGCGTTGATAAAGGTGTTGAAGAGGTTTTACGGTGCTGATGTTGGAAGTATATTGGTTTCCGTGGGTTTTTATTACCAATCCGAACTACTTGATGTAGGATCATACGCCATGGTTCGCTGTACGACTGGGGCTAGTCTTCAATACCTCAAGAGAATCGTTGCACAATAGCAGTTGTGTTTGAATTGTGCGGTGTAACGATTGCGTTGTATATAGATTGTTGCTGAGGCCACGCCTCATTTAAGAATTGAAGTTACCCTTCTAGAAGGGTTTTTTTGGTACGGGTTAAATAAAAATTGAGTCTTAATGAGAATGGACAGACATGTGTGAATTGATTTGAACCAGAGGCTATGTCCTGACCGGGTACAGTTGTAAACGGATCTACTTGCGAATTTTACCTACAGAAGTCGGACGAATTCCTGTACTGTCCCTGGATTTTCCAGCTAAGTGGAATATTTAATAATCTCCTTTTCTAATCACGATTTAGTAATTTTTTTTATAATTACGATTTACAATAATTCTCTTTTATAATTACGATTTACAATAATTTTCTCCTATAAATTCTCGATTTATTTATGAATATTTCTTATCAATTTTGAACGGTGCATTGATGGTCTGATTTGTGTGCCAGTGCGCAAGATTCTGTTTGTCTGATTTGATATATTTTTTTTAAAGATTATGTAAATAATCAAGTTATGTCGAATGCGTGCTGACTCCGATCATGTCCTCAATGTGATCTGATATTTCATTTATTTTTTTTTGGTTATACCTCTTGTTAGTTGTAAATTTCATTCCACGTATAATATTGATATATTTCTAATTTAATTCCACATATAAAATTGCTAAATTTTAAAGATTTTCGCTTACGATATAATGTGTTTACATAATTACTGAGATGTAAACTCAGTGGTACCACAGAGGTGACTCAGGTTTTTGAACGGTAGGTAGATAATTCATACAGAATATGATTGCGAACTAATGTTAACGATTCGAAATTTCTAGTCGACATTTCTGTCTGTGAGACATAGAATTTTAACACTTCTTTTATATTTATATTTTTTTTTTAATGTCATTTTCAATAGAGGACACCAATGATTTTATGAACCTAAGTGTTTTATTCTTAGAGTCGATCCCCGAATTATTTTTCATTAAATAGGTTCTTGCTTTTCCGGAATTCGATCGATGCCCGCGGTGAAGATTAAGCAAGTGGCGCCAGGCATAAGAACTTAATTAAGGTTGGATTAAAGGTAATCGTATATCGACCCCCCCTTTTTCCTCCACTGTTTCAAAGCTAGTCCGAAGGCCACCGCCGCATCAGACAAACTAATTAATAATTCGAGCGATCCTTTGAATTGGAAATTTTTTACGTCACAGCGGCCGGGTAGGTAAACTAGGTTAAGGCGCTCAAAAATAAAATTAGGAGCAACAGTCTTTTGAAAATATTAGAAGCAAATTTGATTTTTTTCTTCAATCATTTTGATCATTTAATTTAAATTAATTTATGATTAGTTTGTTTAGTTATTCATTATTAATTTGATATTGGCATTCGTTTACTTTGTTTGGTTATTATTATTATGATTTTGTATGCCTAGTTAGTATTAGTAAAGATTTATAAATCTTTGTTATTAGTATTTATTACTTATTTGGTTAATTTAATTCATTAGTTCAGTAATAAGTATTTATTGATGATTTGGATTAATTTCGTTAAATCTGAATGTTACTGTTTTGTTTATAACTAGCATCCTGTCTACCATTTTCTATTATATTATGTTCTTGAAATAAAAGTCAACCTCCACGAAACAAATTTAATAGATTTCTCTAAACATTTCCTGTCACCCAAACTACCCAAAAAATATATGTTTTGTTAGGAGAAATGCATACTATTTTATTTATATTTATGTCTATTTATACGACTGGTTTTACCTATACATTGAGTTTGTTCGGCCTCTGCATGGTATGGGATATGTATTACAATGTACATGTAGATGATACGTCTTTACATGTGTCTATTGTTGTGTATCCTATTGTGCTTAAATGCAGGCCGATATTTGTAGATGGGCAACGACTATGGTACTCTGACGAGCTCATAACAAGAGCGAAACGAATTCGTCAGTATCTGTCGACCCATGCCTCGGTCTGGTTCTATTGAATTAGACTGGGGCCCGGCTAAATTAAACAAAATTCCTTGTGCAGGTAAAACCAACATTTTAGTCCGCTTTGCCACGAAATTATTTTCATTTATGATATTTACGGACATGAAATCCTTTTAATTTTATATGTTTAATTTTATTGTATCTATGTTGTATTATTTTCAAACCCGCCACTGATATTTTGTTTTATCATTCTAACCACCTACTAATTATATACTTAAAAAAATATATTACGCAATGTAATATATATATATATATATCTATGCGTTACGAATACTAACGTCAAATGTTTTGTTATTGAGTTTGTCTGAAATATTTACCGAAGGATGGCGTGGTCTAGATGGATTACAATTTGTATTTTTATTAATATGTCGTCTTTTATTGGTAGGTACCATAGAACAATCCAATAATAACTGCTTTCTTCTTGATATTTACCTAATATTATCTTACAAATTTATATTTATGTGGCTTGAAACACATCAGCGGATTGTTTTTGTCAAATATCAAATTTGACCGGTGAATATTTGTAAAACACAGTTAATATTAACTTGCTATTTATTTTTTTTAAGCGTGTGCATCCGATAATCGCGTGTGGTGTTATGAATGCATGTCTAATAGTGCTGCAACATGTAAAATTAATTCAGTGACACAATGTTATCCCGGTGAAATATGCACTATCATTGATGGTTGGAAAAATCCAGCGTCTTGTAAGTGTTTAAATATGAAGAAGAAGTTATTAATATCTTAATAATGCCTATAATTTGTCTGTCAGAGGGGGGTTTCGTGGGTACTTTAGACGTTTTGAAAATTTAAGTGATTGGTCAGGTCAGCCCAATCTATTAGTCTATAATATTGTCATAAGTTGATACCAAATTTCTTTTTTGAGTTTGGAAGAGGAAAAACTTTTTTATTTGTAGATTTAGAAGGAAAAGTCATTCTTTATAAAAACGTCTGTTTGTGTCAAAACTACAATTTCGAGTACGAAATTTACGATTACTATTTAGGGTATATCAAAAATAACATTTTTAATTATTTTGATTTCTTTGTTTTTTTAATTTTATTATTTTAATAGTAGCTATGAAATTAACCACTTTGAGAAAAAAGTTTATTAGTGTTTTTTGCACAATTGGTGAATTAAATCACGGTTTTGAAAATATTGTCAAAAAATTAAAAAAAAAAACAAAAAAATCAAAATCATTAAAAATGATATTTTTGATATACCCTGTATAGTAATCGTAAATTTGGTATTTTAAATTGTGGTTTCGACACAAGCTGACTTTTTATAAAGAATGACTTTTTCTTCTAAATCTACAAATAAAAAAGTTTTTGCTCTTCCAAACTCTATCCGTGGACACATTAGTTTGTTTTTTAATTTTATTATTTTAATAGTAGCTATGAAATTAACCACTTTGAGAAAAAAGTTTGTTAGTGTTTTTTGCATAATTGGTGAATTAAATCACGCTTTTGAAAATATTTTCAAAAAATTTAAAAAAAACAAAAAAATCAAAATCATTAAAAATGATATTTTTGATATACCCTGTATAGTAATCGTAAATTTGGTATTTGAAATTGTGGTTTCGACACAAGCAGACTTTTTTATATAGAATGACTTTTTCTTCTAAATCTACAAATAAAAAAGCTTTTGCTCTTCCAAACTCTATCCGTGGACACATTGGTTTTTTTTTTTAATTTTATTATTTTAATAGTAGCTATGAAATTAACCACTTTGAGAAAAAAGTTTATTAGTGTTTTTTGCACAATTGGTGAATTAAATCACGGTTTTGAAAATATTTTCAAAAAATTAAAAAAAAAAACAAAAAAATCAAAATCATTAAAAATGATATTTTTGATATACCCTGTATAGTAATCGTAAATTTGGTATTTTAAATTGTGGTTTCGACACAAGCAGACTTTTTTATAAAGACTGCCTTTTTCTTCTAAATCTACAAATAAAAAAGTTTTTGCTCTTCCAAACTCTATCCGTGGACACATTGGTTTGTTTTTTAATTTTATTATTTTAATAGTAGCTATGAAATTATCCACTTTGAGAAAAAAGTTTATTAGTGTTTTTTTGCATAATTGGTGAATTAAATCACGGTTTTGAAGATATTTTCAAAAAATTTTAAAAAAACAAAAAAATCAAAATCATTAAAAATTATATTTTTGATATACCCTGTATAGTAATCGTAAATTTGGTATTTGAAATTGTGGTTTCGACACAAGCAGACTTTTTATAAAGAATGACTTTTTCTTCTAAATCTACAAATAAAAAAGTTTTTGCTCTTCCAAACTCTATCCGTGGACACATTGGTTTGTTTTTAATTTTATTATTTTAATAGTAGCTATGAAATTAACCACTTTGAGAAAAAAGTTTATTAGTGTTTTTTGCATAATTGGTGAATTAAATCACGGTTTTGAAAATATTTTCAAAAAATTTTAAAAAAACAAAAAAATCAAAATCATTAAAAATTATATTTTTGATATACCCTGTATAGTAATCGTAAATTTGGTATTTGAAATTGTGGTTTCGACACAAGCAGACTTTTTATAAAGAATGACTTTTTCTTCTAAATCTACAAATAAAAAAGTTTTTGCTACTCCAAACTCTATCCGTGGACACATTGGTTTGTTTTTTTAATTTTATTGTTTTAATAGTAGCTATGAAATTAACCACTTTGAGAAAAAAGTTTATTAGTGTTTTTTGCACAATTGGTGAATTAAATCACGGTTTTGAAAATATTTTCAAAAAATTTAAAAAAAGCAAAAAAATCAAAATCATTAAAAATTATATTTTTGATATACCCTGTATAGTAATCGTAAATTTGGTATTTTAAATTGTGGTTTCGACACAAGCAGACGTTTTTATAAAGAATGACTTTTTCTTCTAAATCTACAAATAAAAAAGTTTTTCCTCTTCCAAACTCTATCCGTGGACACATTGTATATTATTATATTTTTGGATTCCCCATCATCAATTTTGGAGTATTTTATTTTAACACATCCCTATACCTATCTTCAACTGTTTTTCAATAAATAATTTATTTTGAATTTTTTTGGTCTAAAACAGGTCTCCGGAAAATATTCGCCATTTTGTCGGTTGAATAGACAGAATCTTGAATTTTGGAAGGTAGTTCAATAGCATCTTTAGAATATCAACTGTTTTAAGAGATTGACGCATTTGGTTACATTAAATTACATTAAAAACGGAATCCAAATATCCCCGATAAGTTTATATAATACATCCTGCAGAACCCCCAAAAAATTTCTAAGAACGTCACTGTACTCTTATTTACAGTATCTAGTAACAGTTCAATTGGCATTTTGTAGTATTGGTTAAAATAAAGAAATGTCGATGATGCTAAACAACTTCATAACAAATTTCATGACATTCGGGCTATTTTCGATCATCGGATTTGGAACACCCTGTATATTTGTCCATATTTATATAGAAAGATGTGTGTGTGTGTGTCTTGGTTGGACACCTTGCATGAAGTGAATTATTTAACTTAGACAAGACCGTCTTACACAAGATATTTTTAATAAATTTAATTGTATGAAATTTCTGATGTTTCAGTTTTTTTGTTGTTAATATTTTTTGAAGATTTTGTTTATTTTAATAAATTCTATACATTATGATTGCAACAAACGAAAACTGAAGATTCCTGAATATAATTTAAGCATTTTTTGCCATTGAACTCATGTCCACTAATGCTTCGTTATCGAGATACAGGGTGTCTATCTAACCGATTTGGATAAATTTGACACATGAATTAATTAAAGACAGCTTTCACAAGCTTCATTATTTTAAATTATTACTTTTTTAAAAAGAGCAACTTATAAGCTACAAAAAAAGTTAATTACGTCCATGTTGTGGTTTCTACAATCAGTACAATTAAAAATTTAACAATAAAAAGACTAAGCTCGAAATTAAAATAAGAAAATTCATTACAACATTGCAGATTGCTCTCCATTGACAGTAATGCACATTCTACATCTTTCAACTAATGAATTTGTAGCTCTAATAAGGATATTATGATCGTATCTTATTTCCCTAGCAGCTTCATGAACTCTCTCCAATAGTTGGTTTTCATTTGTAATTGGTACACTGTAAACCCCCATAAAAAGAAGTCGAGCGCATTCAGATCCAGTGATTTTGCAGGCCACTCAATGGGACCTCCCAAACCAATCCAATTGTTTCCAAACAGTTGATTTAAAACTTCTGTTATTTCTCTACCACGATGCGCAGGGGCTCCGACATGTTGATACCACATGTTTTGAACAATATTCAGAGGTACATCCTTGTAACCGTATTGTAATTAGCGGGTGTTATATACATTCAGAAGAATACTAATGTTATAGTTCCATCCGAATGAACCCCAATATGCTATTCAATTTGTTTCGGGTTCGATTCAATGTTTTACGAGCGGTTTCAAATAAAGAATAAACAAACAAAGAATATCAACTTGAATAATAACAGAATCAAATTATTATATGAACAAACAACTAACTAAAATAAGCTTTATTAATCTGTATTGAGGTAATACAAAATTTACTTACCATTATAGTCTTGTATCACTTCCGGTCACCGACTTTAATTAAAAAAGAAATATTTAATTGGTTGACCCTTTTGTCACTAACTTATTGAAAACTTTATTAGAAATGAAACACAAAGTTTGTGGGCTAAAAACAACTAATTTAATAATTAAAACTAATTAAAGAAATTTAATAACAATAAAGAATTAAATATGTAGGTATAAATAAAAGAAAGAGAAAGAATAAAACAATTAAGCGATAATGAATATTTAGAATAAATCTTAATCATGACTTGTACTACTTAAAAATAGGAAAAATTGATATAATTCGAATAATTATATTAATTCCTACACGAGACTTTAACATACTAGTGAAAAAGGAATTTATTTCAATTACTAAAAGAAATAACTTTATATAATAAAAACTGATTAAACGAAAAGGCCTTCAATTAAAAGAATATCAAAACTTACGGAACTTTATACAATTTAGAAAACTACTTCTTTACTCGTTCAAAACCAGAACCATTCTGATCTTCACGTCCTTCTTTCCTTCCCAGCATTCCTCATAAAAGTTACATAGTAGGTAATACAAAAATGAAAATCAACCAATCAGAAAAAAGGCATTTTAAATGTTAGGCCAACGGTTATTTCAAACATGTCATTCTTCGAATAAGAAAAACACGGTCTATCTGTTTCTAGTCCTATTTATCTTTACAGAGTCTTTATTACTTTTCAACGGATATTAGACAAAAGAAAAGGTCTTTTTCTAGATAAAATTCTTTATCATAGGCACTCAATATATTATTCTTATATTACTTGCAGAGGTTGTAAAACCCATATCAAAGGAAGATAAGATAAATAGAAAATATACCCTTACAATTTTATGACTGAGTTTAGAATATTTGTATAAAATCTACCTAAATAATATTCCCAAACTAATATAAACCATAAAACTCAGACATAACCACAGGGCCGGACAACAGTAAATTCTATTGCCCGTTCCTTTTATTACATCCTCAATAAAATCGGGTAGGCGGTTTTGTAGAAAATGACTGTATTGATTAGAGTTTAAATGCCCATTAATTACGAACAACGGCAATAATTGATTGTTAAACATGCCACTCCAAATATTGATACTAAAACGTTCTTGAAAATTTCGCGGCCTAATAGTTTAAAGACCATACATGTCCTTTATGGTTCGTATTTATGTGATCTCTAGTAAAAGTTGCTTCATCTGACCAGAGCACTTTCTCTAAAAATCTTTCATCTTCTTGATGCTTACCAAGAACCCAATTACAAAATAGTAGGCGCCTTTCATGGTCTCCAAGATGTAGGGCCTGGACATCTTGAAGATAATAGGGATACAGCATTTCTCGATTTAATACTCTCCAAACAGTTGTTTGAGGTAATTCCAATTGAGTTGATATTGTTCTAGTGCTTATTTTCGGATTGTCTAAAAGTAAATCCACTAGGTTTTCTTCAGTTTGAATATTTAGACGATGCGGAAGGGATATGAACAAAAAAGTTAATTTTACCACTAAATTTGGACACCCGGTATCTCGATCACGAAGCATTTGAGGACATGGTTTCAATGGCAAAAAATGCTTAAATTACTGTCAGGAATTTCCAGTTTTCGTTTGTTGCAACCATAATGAATCGCCCTGCATATGTACAGTGAGAGAAAAGAAAGTAGAGAGTTGAAAGAAGTTGCTATAAACATGTCAAAAACCCTGTTGTATCCGAGATACAGGGTGTTTGACAGTAAATTGAAGTTTGGTGCACTTGTTACACGTGAAAAGCTCAATATTAAGAGCACTAATATTAATTAATACCTACAGGATGACACATTTTCGGAGGTTGAATAGTCTCTATTCCCCCCAAACTTTCTCGTGGACCGCCTCTGATCTCTAGTGATAAGATATTTGTATTTCTGATTCAATTTAGAAACTTTTTTGTCTCTTGCTCTTTTTGTCGAAAACTGCTCGTTTTTTGACAAAAATAGTTTTTAGTTTTGTTCAATTTACTAATTGCGTACACCGTGTATATTATCTTTTACGCTGTTCTAGCTACCGAAGAACCGCAACCAGCTTATATTCGTGGATGTGGAGAACCAGATGAATGTGATAAGCTTGGAACAACGTATTTGGGTGACGCCAATTCTGACTACCATTGCACGCTGTGCAACACCGACGAATGTAATAAAACTCCATTTGAACCCATACCAACTGAACCTCCACTACCATACTGTGACGCCGATGACTAACGGATAATTAGTGGTGTTTGTTTTCTTTGATAACAATAAAAAATATACCTTGTTAGTTACTGTGTTTTAGTTTTAGAACAATCGATAAAGATCCATGGGAGTTGGTGAAATTCCCTGTATTTTGTGGTAAAAATTTATTGGGATCATATAAACAAGACCGCTCCTGTGGAAGAATAATATATTGTTGCCCCTGTTGTTAAGTCCCCATATCATGTTATACTTTGTTTTGTTGTTTTTTTTTTTAATTCAATTCATTCATTTTATATATTATTTTTATTTTTAAACTTTTCTTCTAACTTAATCTGTACCTACTGTCCGACTCTTTAATGGTATACATCTGTGCCAGAGCACAACAGAGAATATGAACTCCCACCACTTTCTGTTCTGTACTGTGGCGGTAGGTGGTAGCCATTTTTTAATATACTCGACAGATCCGTATTTACGTTTTATTGATATTACAGGATAGGTAATGAACAGGGGAGTAATAGAATTATTTTATAATAGAATTACATCTTTATTAATTATAAAAACAAACAAATACTTTTTTACTTTTATTCATGTTTCCATATAATCATTGTATTTTTATTTATATTTTTAAAATTTCTATTGATTAATTTTAATGTATAAAATAACCTTAACCTAAAATATAATTTCGTAACATATTTTTTTGGGAAATTAGAACATGGATGTTCAAACTTTAAATTAATAAAATTATTAATAATATTGAACTAGCAATTAACCATAGTTCAGCTCTAAAGAAAAAAAAAGTGTAATTGATTACGGGCAAATTTCAGATAGATAATTTTAGATAGAGTAAAATAAAATGGTTCTAATTTATACAATAGGTCTACCGATTTTCAATTCCTTAAGTATAATTCAGAATGTATAATATTTTACCTGTTTATGGCCTTCAGAAAAACAACGCAAGCAGACATGTTGCGAATTTCCCATTATATATCTACAAAACATGCTAAAATCACCCCCAATAAATGGGCAATAAAACCTGAGACGTGAATTTACTACCTGCTAATATCTACAATAGTTAAAATATGTAATTCAAATTTAATAAACACTGTCAGAATTTAATAGAATTTTTGCACTCATCTAGTAAGATTTTTAAGCTCTCTTTTTAGAATGCTTAAGATGTATTGGACTTTTATGGGCAAATAGACTGAACCAAGTTATAAAAGATAAGGGCCATTGTGCTGCGAAATTAAGCGAAGTTATTCATGTTTTTTAAAAAATTTGTGTGATTTTTTTAGGCAAGTAAGCTCAATCTTTTAAACAGTTTGTTTAGAAATATTTGTTGTTCAAAATAACAATTGGTAATTTGATTTAATGTACCTATGTGATATTATTTTAATCTAATTTTATATGCATCTAATTCAAATACTACATAAATATCTTACCTTTTACTATCCATTGGGAAACTAAAGAATGATAAATTGCAGTTATAATATTTATTCCTGCAATTCTTCGCAGCACACATCATTCCGGGTCTGCTTTTTTGCATTTCAAAATAAACAATATCACTATCAAAAGTTTATAAAACAAAAACACATAATATAACTATATAACACACAGAATACTACGGCACTGGAAAACAAATCAGTTGAAATGGCAAAGCACAAATAAAATATCCCGACGACAATGAGTGTATACGAAAACATGGCGATTTTGAGTGCGCAATTATATGCGCAATCTCTTCCCCCACCAGCAAGATCACATTCTCTGTTGTTCTCTGTCTGTGCTGAGCACAAATTCGGCAAAAGCAGCAATTATAGGAAAGAATTCTTAAACTTTATAAAAACTGAGAAGTCCAAACTCTTAAAAAAATAAACTAATTCTTTAACTTTATAAGACGTCTGAACTATTCAAAAACTAGAACGATACTGATTTCTAGAAGTACGAAGGCATTTCATTTGAGAATTAAAATTAAAATATAATTTTAATTATTTACTTTTACTTTGTCTGTGATATAATGACTTAATCCCAGAAGGAGCCACTGGAGAAAAACCCATACTTCTTTTTTAGCCCATAAACTCATATTTTGGTATGGGGCAAAACCATGTTAGCCCTCCAATTACTTATTTATACAATAATCTAACATTTAACTAATAAGTTGGTATTTCGCAATGTTAAGGAAAACAACCCTGTAATCAAATTCATTCCTTCTGGAATATTCTTCGAACAAAGAAATACAAGCAACATATTATGGTTGTACTTTCCTATCTCTTTACGAGGGTTGCCTTTTATATTGCGGGATTTGGCAACCCTGGTGTTGCAATCTGGCAACTGACAGCTCTATCGTAAAGTTGGACATTTTTGAGGTTATACGTACTCAGAACGTTTTGACATACGAGCGCTATTTGTGTTGTTTACAGTAACTTAAAAGATTCATCTCGGACCCAAAAAATGGAATTACATCGTGAACATTTTCGTGCGATAATTTTTTACAACTTTCGACATGGATTAACTCAGCAACAGTGCATGGATGAACTTAATTCAATTTTTGGCGATGACGCTCTATCAAGGAACAATGTTTATCGATGGTATGGTAAATTCAATCGTGGTTAGTTCACTCCAAGACGATTTTCGTGAAGGTGTAACAAAATAGAACCCGCCACTGGCAAGCTTACAGATTACGCAATTCTAGAATGCATGGGTGGCAGATCGCTTTCTTTCCGAGAATTTTCAATGTCAAACATGTCCTTTTTTTATAATATATATTCATAATAACACGAAATATTCCCATAGATTTGTTGACATAGGATGCTTATTTTTTCTAAACATAAATACGAACGTACCCTAATATTATGGGGGGTCTAAAAGCTATCTGTGTTTTAAAAATATTTGGTTCTTAAGATAATAATGTTTATTGCCTTGTTATGTACTTTATACAGATATTTATTGGGTAACAGTGTTGCAAATATTGTGTAAGGGTTTAGTTCTCCTTACATAGGAAAAGAGATTTTTGAGAATGTTATTGCTGGTGGGGTGCAGGTAATTATAGTTTGTATTAATAGACAATAAATAATTTTCTGATTTATTAACACAACAATTTTAATTTTATTTACAAACACTATTTACAAACACCAATTATTATTGATTTAAAGTTAATGATTTTACAATGAACAAAACTGTTTAAATTAACTAACTAATTTTAATATAATATTAGACTTATTGCTAATATCAAGACTATGTATTATAAATATTTATTACATGTGATAATATTATTACGTATAATATATTATTTATTATATGAGAGAGAGTGAGTGAGAGAGAGAGTTTTTCGACTCGCTTGAGCGTACCTATACCTTCGGTCGACAAAAGCCAAGTGAAGTGCGTGGAATAACGGGAAGCGAAAAATCCAAAAGTGGCGGCTTTTCGGCAAGTCGGACTTAGAAAGAAAAGCGTTGTGCGGCTTTTGCTTTGAGAAAAGTCGCGCGGGTAATAAATTTAGTTGGTATAGTATAGGGTGAATAATAGAGATATACAGTGTGAGGTATGCGAACATATTGCTTTCCCTAAACATTGTCGATACGTTTATAAATTGTTTAAATTAAGGAATAAGTTATGATCGATGGAATGTTGATATTAATTACTTGTTTTTTTTTTGCTTCCCAATGTCTGACTCTACCAAAGGGGGTAACAATTAATAATATCAATAGTTATTGGTGAGTCTTGGGCAGTCTTTTTTTGAACTGAGTTAAAGGCTCTTGCTTTATTTATGAGTTATATCTTGTCACTAATATAGTTGCTATATTACGGCAGAATGTGCTCGCATTTACAACAAGAGAAATATTTACATCACGTCGAATCATAGTTAGTATAAATTAAGTATCTTTAAACAATTATACCAATTGAATTGAATCATAGAAATATTCACAGATCTAGAAACTCGATCTAGATCTGTGGAAATATGATTCATAATTTCACAGAATTAAACCTCGTATCGCCATCTCTGGAGATACGCTTGAACCACATCGAATAACAGAAAATAGAAGTACGACTAAAGAGTAGAAAATCAATAATTAATGCTTTATTCTAACACTGCGCAAGGGGTGCGCTCTGAAACTGGCGTCTTCGAATTCCCATTGGCTATCATCCCTCTTTTGAGGCATAATAGGGGAGGTAATCAGATGTGCGCTCTGAAAGAAAGTACCTCGTTAGTTCTTTTAAATTAAAAAGTCAGTTCTTGTTCGAGATCCAAGTAAGTCACTTCTAAATATATTTTCTTATAAGCTGTTTTAAGATTTATAATTTTTCTAAGTTCATTTTTCTGATTACAAAAATTCTTTTATTTTATTTTACTTATTTTTTTTGAGATTTTATTCAGATTTTATTCAGTCTATCAAAGCTGAATTATTGGTGTTTAAATTTGTCATTATTCGAATCACTCGTCTTTGGATTGCGAATACCCGACTAGCATGACAAGAGTGTCCCCAAATTGACAAAGCATATGAAGCCACACTGTGAAAAAGGTCCTAATATGCTGATTTCAAAACATTAAAAGAGACTTCACCCTTCAAGCTTCGCAACATGAACACAACCTTAGACAACTTGGCAATGGTAACCTAGACATGACTCGCCCAGGTTAGCTTTTGGTCCAAAGTGACACCCAAAAACTTTACCAGACCATCAGAAACAGCAACATCCGTCTCACGTAATGTAAATATTTTAGTAGCTGTTTTATTGGCATTCATACAGAGTTTGTTAGCTGCAAACCAGTCCGCAGCCCTCGACTGTGAATTAATCATACTTGAGGCCAGAACATCACTCGACAGTTCAACATCGACAATAGTTGAATCGTCTGCAAACAATGTCAGGTCAGAGCATGGCAGATGTAGCGGTAAATCATTAATGAAAATCAAAAACAATAGAGGTCCGAGCACCGAGCCCTGTGGGACTCCACAAGAGCTCAACAAGGGCTGAGAAGACTTTGACTCAAACATCGTTACAACATTCCTACCAGTGAGATAGGAACTCAGCAAACGAATCGAATTCGCACTCATACCGTATCGCTCCAGTTTACCCAACAAGATATCGTGTGAAACGCAATCAAACGCCTTTGTTAAATCAAGAAAAGAAGCCCCCACAAGTCTTCTACTCTCAAAAGCGGTTATAACGCTATTTATAAAGTTTTCTATAGCTGAAACGGTGTTAAGTTTCGGTCTAAATCCTAATTGTTTCGGAGAAAATAAATTATTTCTTTCAAAATAGTTGGCTAATTGTTTAAAGAGTGTCTTTTCAAAAATTTTGCCTAGAACAGGCACTATAGAAATAGGGCGATAGTTGTTCAATTCATCTGGAGATCCTTTTTTGAATAACGGTATAATTTTGCTAAATTTCAAACAACTCGGAAACATACCGGATGAGATCGCCAAATTAATCAATATTGTCAATGGTATAATTATTATATCCTTAATATATTTAATGATTACGATATCAAAAATGTCTTTCGAGCTTTTATTTTTAAAAGAGTTTATTATATCTCTCATCTCAATAAAAGATATTTCATTAAACTCAAAATTGCCAGGAATGTCAATAGACAACAAATCCAGTGGACTGATATTTGAGGATAAGTCATGGGTTAAAGTTTCCGCAATACTGGTAAAATATGTATTGAAATCATCAGCAGTAAGAGTTGTTAATGATTGTTGGGTAGCAGAACTATGGTTGATAATATCCCATGTAGCCCTGGCAATATGTGTAGACAATCCTCGCAATAGCGCAAGTGTTTCGCGCATTTGCCTAATTTCAGGTGTAAACCATTTAATAGCGTGTCCAGTCTTGAAATCGGTTTTTCTACGTAAAGGAAACACTCTAATACATTCTCCGGATATTATGTTTATAAAATTATTAAATTTTTCTTCAATTGATGTGTTTATATCTGACACAAAATTCCAATCAATATCAGCTATATTACTAAAAAAGTAACAAAGGCCACGCTGAGTTATAGGCCTAAACCATACAAGAGATAGTTCTTGTACATCTTCCAATGTAAATTTATTGCCTAAAAATTAATAAATGAATTACGCATAAGTAATACCAAGAACCAAGGTATCTAACATACCAAAATTGGTAAAAAAACAATTTGGTTAAGTTATACAATAATTTTACCTATGTAGGTATAATAACAAAATGAACGTGTTAAATGGAGTCGAATTTTTACACAAAGTTACCTACTGTATTATGTATTAAGAAGTGCAAACTGTTCGAGTTTCACTCACATTTTTATTCTTAATCGCCCCATCTCTATTACTCTATATTACTCGATATATTATATCGCAAGAGCGGTCTCTCTATTGCCAGAAAAAAGGGGACTTCCCAGTACACGCATACAGATCTTGCTAATATACTGCCCAACTAGGGCAAAATAAATAAATATATCGATATATTGAATCAAAAGATATATCAAAATTATAGATCGATATATCGAATGAAAAATATCGATATTTTATATATTTCGATATATTTGCTATATTTTTATTTTAGAGTGGATTGTAGTTGTAAATAAACTTCAAATTTTAAAGATTCAAATAATTAAATAAAATAGTATTCATTAAAATTTATATGCATTCCAAACAAACGTACGAATATTCTTTACAAATAATTACATGAGGTTATGAACAGAACAGAACTTAGAAATAATAATTTTGATAATCTATTTCCAGTTAGACGATTTCGATTTTTTGTTGTGTGCGTCGACTGCTACGGCAACACAACAAGGACCTTTTAGTTTTAAACCTGTGTATGTAAGCTACTTTCTTTCGCTACTGATTTCAGGATCCAAACGCGTTTGGATTCACATGTTCTTTCACTAAAAACGCATTTTCTGATTCATCCCCACTTTAGCGCCCATCGCGATCCGGATACGTAATCCCCTTGCCTGTTTTAGGTAAACTTATCAAGCCTTCAGAAATCCAACAAATCCTGACTAATAAATACGGACCAAGAAAACTAGCGAAAGAAAGCAGCTGTAGCAGATACATTTATTTTGATAATGTACCGATATATCGTGTTGTATATATCGATATTTGTTTCGATATATCGAAAGAAATATATCGATTAAAATATATCGATATATTAAAAAAATATATCGATATTTTTAATATATCGATATATCGTTGTTATCCCTACATTATACACTACACTCTTTTTCAAGGAACTATTATGTACTCTTTCTCTTCTTCTCCCTAAACTCAAAAGGGAATAAGTATTTCTCTAAAAAATCTCGTTTTATGTTATTAAAATAAGTTTCTATTTGATTATTAATACGAACCACACATGTGTAATCAGGGCAATAATTAAATGAGTGTTGCCAGACTGCCAGATCTGTCCAACCGAGTAAAAATGTTGTTGGGTTCACGAGAAGAGTCATTGAATTTAATATAATGTGTATTTGATACCATGGCATATAAAAATTGTATTAAAAATATGATTATTGTTTCCATAATAATAATTGTGATTTAGACAATATGAAAGTTGATTCAAGATCTACTTGATTATAAAATGTTTTTGCCAGAATGGTTTTATGCATTAAATGAACTGTACGTCTTGTTTAAATGAAACATAATATATTAAACCAATAAAGTGGTTACAGTGTATTATATGCTAATCTTAGTGTAGTGTTAGAGTGACAGTAAAATTTTTTTAGCGGAAATATAAAATATTTTAAATTTAATAACTCACCAGCAATTACCTCAAAACGAAGTATAATATTGTTGGAATTACATGGACTTAAAGCCATAATAAATGTATTCGAACAATGAATCGCCACCAAATCTTAACTAATATTTGAAACTGCAACAGTATTTTTTTCCGTGTATACTTCTACCTCTTCATGTTCCAAAGTTATTCAACAAATTTTGTATTAATTGACAATTTAAGTTTATAAAACTAACATGTGTCTAACCATTTCTGCGACTCGTTTTTTTGTTCAGCCGAACATCTTCCTGTATAATTTTTTCGATTTTTTCAACAAGTGTCAGAGTGGTCCCTTTAGTAGGCCGCCCAGGGTCTTCTTCGAGTGGTCTTTTTCTGAGCAAGAATCTCCCTAAACTGATGAAATCTCTTCCATAATGGTTTGAACAGAGATTGTCTCTATGTGTTTACTCTTCTTCACAATTGAGTTGCTTGATGAACAATAGATAATAGATAAAACTAATGATGAGTCACGATTAAAAAAAACCTCACCACTAATTACCATCCCCACCATTCCACGGAATTTAAAACATCCCCTCGTATTTAGGAAATATTGCGCACATCCACATATGGTCCCAGAGCTAGCAGCATGTTCGTAGAAAATGTTATTTTTAGGGAGGGAAAAAATTAGGCTATAGCAAAAAATTTATCAGCAAAAAATAATCATGTGTTTTTGAAAATATTTTCAAAAAAATATTCAAAGAAGGTTAACGATAAGGATTAACCTTATCATTTTTAAAGCTCATTAAAATTTAAACGTAAAGAAATACGAATAATAAAAAATCCCTGATGTATATAAATATCAATTGGCTTCAAGCTTCAACTAATTTTTAGTAATTTACGACGACTTGTGTTCAAAATGGCTAAATTAGTGTGGACTGTCATATTGTACACTGCAATCAGTCTCGTTTATTTTACTGGTATGTGTTGTGTTTATTCAAACTCTCAGGGTACAAACATAGTGAAGCGACGAGGATCGAGGCTAGTGACGAAATTAAAAACTCTTAGAGACACATGGTAGTGAAGACGAAATTCTTATCTCCTTGGTGCCTCATTGCGAATTTTAGTTCTCTTACAAAGGCAACATGCAGTGCATCCAGTTAACAAAAGAAGAACAAAACATGGCGCGTATTACACTCTGTTCCGAGAATTAAAATAATACCCTGAAAGATTTTGTAACTATGTGAGAGTGGACTTATCTACATTGTCGCTGCATGTCGCGCGGTAAACAAATAAAATTTTGTAACAAGACACCACGCCACTGGTATTATGGATACTAGTTGGGTTTTTTATATAGATATTTTCTCTTAGTTTGGGAGATATTGAGTTTGTTTATGAGTTAGTTAGATAAAAGTTTAGATTCGTTTTAGCCTTGGTAGTGTCTAAATGTGATTTCTAATTGTATAAAGTTTCTTAATAATAATCGAAGTTCAAGTTCAGTAAGTTCTTTGTTAATTCTTTTAATTGAAGGCCTTGTTGTTTCCAATCAATTTTTATAAAGATTAAGTTGTTTCTTTTAGTAATTGATCTAAATTCAGTTTTCAATTGTAATTAAAGTTTCGTATAGGAATTAATATAATTATTCGTAATTATATTATATTTCCTATTTTAAGTTGTACAAGTAATGACTAAGATTTTCTTCTAAATTTTCATTCTTGTTTAATTGTTTTATTCTTTTTTTTTATTTATACATATTTATTTCTTTGTTGTTATTCATTTTCTTTATTAGTTTTAATTATTAAATTAGATGCTTTTTTTATAGATCACACAGATTGTTTAAAATGTTACACATGCGGAGAGACTACGACTACGGACGCATGTAAGGCTGATGTGACTGAAACTTGTTCAGACGATCAGATCTGCTTCCGTATCGGTGGCTGGAAGAACGGTAAGGATTATGATTGATTATTTTTCAGACTACTATGCCCCTGGGTTTTCAAAAATTCCCTCCTGTGATGAAGAAGGAAACTATCGCTTTTGACGAATGAAATTATGACGAAAATGCTTTTGTTGTTTGATTTATTGATTTTAGTGTCCGGTGAGGCAGAACTTTGCTACTATCGAGGGTGTCATTCTAAAGATAAATGCGAAACAGCAACCGCCCTGGTTTATGGGGATCCAGAAGAAAACTTTTATTGTTACAAGTGTGATACTGATGAATGTAATGGTGGTCCCTTTGAAACCTTTTCAATGACCCCGGTGGTATGTGATGGGACATAAAATAGGAATGAAATTTAATAAATATATCTATAGATTTAATTGTGTTGAATTTGAATAAAATACATTCAGCATTCTAAAACTGATACAATTTTAATGTGTCTTTATTTTTTCGACGACTGAGTCCACCTTTAGTTAACGGGAAAAGGACCAAGCCTATGGTACCTAACGAAGTGCAGGAAATAAATTCCCATCAGCGTAGCCAAAATTTAGCTGGGGGCGAGGATGAATCTAGGATTTCCTCGAAACTCTGACCCATTTTAAAATAATAAAAAAATAATTATTTACAGTAACAATAATTAACCCCATATACGTAGGCCAAACTGCAACTTCAAAATCAAGGAACACTCCAAAATCATAGATAAGGCTACCCGAGATGATCGGCTTTTGCTAACCACATTGTAAAGGACAGACACTCATTGTCTATATGCATATCAATTCGAAAATGCTCCATTCTTGTCCTAAACGTATTCGAAGCCCTTGAAATTAATAATTATAAAAATGATCCTAATTACACGTGTATAAATGACCAACTAGAATTTGTTTGCCTACCGTTTTTCAACTCTTTGTCGTCTAACATTCGGACTTAATTTCCAATATTCCATTCCATCCATTTTCCTAGCCCTCTACTAGCATGTGCCCCATTTTCCACACATTTTTATATCAACATCACGACCTGTTGATATATGTCACTCTAGCAGCAGTTGACCAACTGTCTTCTTCTTCGCCTTCATCGCTAACTACATCCAGCCCAATACCAACCATAATTAAAGCACCATAAATCCTGATGCTAACTCTAACCACCCTCTAGTAACACAATGCATACCACAGTTTAATATACAGTTACTTCACTTCGTGTCGGAATGTTTTATCTCTCTGTCTTCAAAGCAATTCGCCGCTACTATACTTATAGTATAGTATCTTATAGTATATAACTTGGTTCAGTCTATTTGCCCATAAAATTCCAATACATCTTAAGCATTCTAAAAAGAGAGCTTAATAATCTTACTAGATGAGTGCAAAAATTCTATTAAATTCTGACAGTGTTTATTAAATTTGAATTACATATTTTAACTATTATAGATATTAGCAGGTAGTAAATTCTCGTCTCAGGTTTTATTGCCCATTTATTGAGGGTGATTTTAGCATGTTTTGTAGGTATATAATTGGAAATTCGCAACATGTGTGCTTGCGTTGTTTTTCTGAAGGCCCATAAACAGGTAAAATATAATACATGCTCAATTATACTTAAGGAATTCAAAATCGGTAGACTTATTGTATAAATTAGAACAATTTTATTTTACTTTATCTAAAATTAATTAATTTATATTTGCCCGTAATCAATTACACTTTTTTTTCTTTAGAGCTGAACAATATTAGAAAACAAACCCTACCTGGCTATAGCAGTACGTTTATCAGCAAAAAATAATCATGTGGTTTTGGTATATTTCGAAAAAATATGTTATGTAGGTTAAAGATTAACCTTATCATTTTTAAAAGCGCATTAAAACTTAAACGTAGAAAAAAAAAATAAATACTTGTAATTATAAAATCCCTGTATATAAATACCAATCGGCTTCAACTAATAATTAAGTACCTAGTAATTATTGTCAAAGACGCGATGTGTTTAAAATGGCTAAATTAGTATGGACTGTGATATTGTACACTGCAATCAGTTTCGTTTATTTCATTGGTATGTGTTGTGTTTATTCAAACTCTCACTAATCTGATTTAGTATGAAAACTTATAAACCCTACATTTTATTTCCTGCCGTTAGAGAATGTTTGTAAATTCTTCAATACAATCTTATATTCAATAATATGCGTGTATATTAATAGGAAGCAGGCAGGTGGATAGGTGCCTGCGTTTAGTTTAGACTGAGCGGTTGAAGCTTAACTCTCGATGTATACAGTTTATTCTAAACTACCTGCGGGATGGGATTATCACTGTTCTATAGCTGTTGTGAGCAGTGGCGTCTCATTGATGCGCCTAATAGGAACTCAACCTCTTTAATGACAGGGTGACGGTGGGGTAGTGAGATGTGAGATTAATATAACAAATAACTGAAATTAGACCAGTTTTCACATTAAAAATAAATCATAGTAGATACATAGAATAATTACTATTATAAAAATGTCCCTGAAATCAAATCTGAGCAGGCACGGCCTGCCTTGCCTGCCCTGACGAGCCGCCACTGCTATACAAACAAAATAATTATCATATATTACTTACTAAAAATACTTCTCTAACTGCGATAGTGGAAATAAATATATCTCTCAACAACTACCACAATCCAAGGGATAATAATAATGAAATATTAAGCCGGGATAATAAAAATGGTAATACGCCCAGAGTGCATAATGTGGCAGGTTTAAAATACTCATTGTGATTCAGCTATCTGACTGGTTGGAGTTTTCTTATTCTCTTTCATCCATCGTTCGTCTCTGGGTGTTTTACAAATATGCAGGTACGCTCATCAAGTAAACGCTCAATAACAACATGCTATTAACATATTATGAAATGCTTTGGTTATGATCAGTACCTGATAGATGCCTCATTTTCAAGTAACATTTGCCCGCAATGTTTGTTTTGTTTTTATTTAATGCTGTTTGATCGCAGTCCCGAAGTGCAAAGACAGACAAATACAAAATGATGTGAAATTGTTGACGGGCTAGATTTAAGCGGTCTGTCAGACATGTGTTATAGTTCTTTTTTTGTTGTATTCAAATTCACTTATTGAAGATATCTGGAAGAATTTCTGGGGTATTTTGCGTCATATGGTTTGCTGTTTCATTTCGTTTTTGTATTGTGTTGCTAATTTGTGTATGTCGTTATCTGTATTTAAGGTTAAGTGAGGAGGCTTAAGCCTCAACTTCGCCTATTGTAATACTTTTTTTTGCAATAAAGGTTTTCTAATGGGCGGGGAGATGCCCACATGTGCAAGCGCGCATCGATGTGATTATGATACTGCAGTATCTAGTCGCGTGGATGGTGGTTGGATGGGTGGACGGTGCTCCCGGTCGAGTCGGTAGACTTGCCTATGCCAAGTAGTTATCGACTATATGGTCGTGGGTGCTGGCATCTGGCGGTCGATGACCGTGGTTCGGATTCCACGCTAAACTGTAGGTCCAAGAATTACAAAGATGGCTGTATTACCTAAAGTGTAGAGGCCAAAATAGAAAGGAAAGGAAAAAGGAAAAGGTTTTCTAATTAGTATTAAATACGTTTAAAATTATAGCGTCTTCTAGTAGAAGAGACATGGTCCAATCAAATCGCTAGATTTAAAATATACCCTCAGTTGTGTTTAGTCATGTTCTGAAAAAGCAACAGACGTCTTTCGAATTCTACGTAGGTCAGGGACAAACAATCATCTATCGGTATTTACTAGTGCAGATGATGAGTTTTCTCCTTAGTTTTTAGAGATTATTTTTAATTTTTTAAGGCATCTAACGTTTTGCCAAAGGATTTTTTCTTTTTTCTAGATCACACAGATTGTTTAAAATGTTACAAATGTGCGGGAGGGACTACGGACGCATGTAAGGCTAATGTGACCGAAACTTGTTCAGATGATGAGGTCTGCTTCCGTGTCGGTGGCTGGAGGAATAGTAAGGATTATGATTGATTATTTTTCACACTATTTCAATTTGATCGTCATACAAGGTGTCCCTTGGTGGTAGGTGTATTAGACGTTTATAGAAAACGAAACCGGTGGCAACATCGCTATTTCAAATAGAACACCCTGTATTTTTTTTCAATTTTCTAATTACTCATGTTGCCGTTTACCAAAGATTAAGGAAATTTTTGTATCTACATAGTGCAAAACAATTTTGAGCTGAAATTAGGGTCATACCTGAACAATGCCTCTATAGGCACTTGCTCATATTGGTCAAATCTTAGTTTTCCTATCATGAATAACATTTTTATCGTTAACTTACAGAAATGCCAGAAAAAAATAAATGTTTAAATAGAACACTTGGTATATTAACACGAATTTAAATAGCTGATAAAACATGCTTAACCCAAATTACGGAGTACCACAGGCTACATCTCTTGCTCTTTTTCTATTTTTTCGATCAAAAATATGGGTGAAATAGAGTTTTTTTAAAAATCATACAGGGTGTACCAAAAATTTTCACCACTATAGACAGTAAAAAGTCTAGAGGAAAGTGAAAAGTTACGGACATTAAAGGATAGCATTGGAATCTTGGAAACGGTAGGAAAGTTGTACAATTTATACATCTTTTGATTGGTGTTTTCAAAAGTAAACTAACTTTAGCCGTTTTCGACAATTTTTGAAAAAACAATTTTTTGCTATTCTAGTTTTTATTTATCTATCTATTTATTATGATGGAAATGCATGCATTTGTTGATTTCGTTGTTTGATTTGTTGATTTTAGTGTCCGGTGAGGCAAAAACTTGGTACTATCGAGGGTGTCATTCTAAAGATAAATGCGAAACAGCAATCCCCCTGGTTTATGGGGATCCAGAAGAAAACTTACATTGTTACAAGTGTGATACTGATGAATGTAATGGTGGTCCCTTTGAAACCTTACCAAAGAGCCCGGTAGTATATTGTGGGAATTAAATTTAATAAATATATCTATAGATTTAATTGTGTTGAATTTGAATAAAATACATTCAGCATTCTAAAGCTTATACAATTTTAATGTGTCTTTATTTTTCGATACCAAGTTTTATCTTATTGTAACGAACAAGAAAGTGTGCTCCTGTTGGCAACACCGCAAGGCATACTCGAGCTAGCTGTATTGTAGAACGTCACAGAATAAAACAGAAGAGAATAGAAAACTCCAGAACGTTCTTGTATGCTGTAGAAGACAACAAATCGTATATAATGCTAGCGTGAGAAGGACAGTCAACTAATCATGAAGTGAATAGTCTATAGTTAAGAACAGTGTCGTAAAATATAAATAGTAGAAATAAATATAGTGAAAATAAATATAAATAGTTCTTTTAAATTATTAGTTTATTTAAGTGTATGTAGCGGACAAAAAAAAATAATTTGTAATAAATTGAAACTAGAAATTTTACCGTTATTTATTAACAAAAAATAAAATTTTAATAAATTTAGAACCAATAACATAAAAACAAATTGGAGACGAAACAAGCACCTCATCATTTTGACGGTATCAAAGGGGATCTTTTTTCATGAGCCTCTTGAGAGATTCGACTTTTTTCCAAGATGCTTTCGTGGCTATAAGACCACGTTTAAGTTCCTCACAATGAGAAATTGTGCGGTACATCTGTTGACCGAAGAACAGATAGTAGCTTGGATCAATTGGTGATGAGAGAACTACGAAAATCACTCAATTTTATTTTTTTTAAATTTTTATTATATCATAATAACAGTTTATATAATATTGTAGAAATATTATGAAAAATTATTAATCATCGTGTAACAAAACGCTACTGGCAAATTTCGTACCGTATTATGTAGGGTAGTTTTTATATTTATTTTCCACTTGTTTTTATGACGAAATTATATGGGTTATAAGTACCTAACTTTTCTAAGAAATAAGATATTTTTATTGAATATTCTTTTAAAGATTGTAAATGTTTCAGCACAGCTTTTAATAGTAAAGCTATTATCTAAAGACCTTTGTTCGGACATGTTTTTCTAAAGATAATATTTCTTTTGTTTCCTTTTCTTTGTTCAACTTTTTTGACATAAAGATACAATATTTATGATATAACAGTAGTGGCGATTTACTCAGGATTGGTTTCCTTAACATTGTTGAAATACCTACCTATTAATTCGATGTTAGATGATTATCCAACCATAGATGAAGACATAGAATGTACTTACCGCGCCCTAAATTTCAACTCTATAAGAAGTCACCAACATATGCGGGCTGTTTCTTTTATAATTTAATTATTGAGGACAAAAGGACCTGCTAGACTAAGAGAAAATTTAAGCATGAATTAAAGACATTTTTAATTGACAATACATTCTATAGTGTGCAAGAATTCATAAATGTACTACAATAACATAACATTATTTCTCTTAATATTTTAACGTGCCTGTTCTCTTTCTATCTGGATATTATTTTATTTATCTTTCAGTTGACTTTAACGTAATTTTGTAGACTTGCCAATACTGTAACTATTTTGAATTAGCGGGTATTATTTACATTCAGAAAGAATACTAATGAATAACAACAAAGAAATAAATATGTATAAATAAAAAAAAATGATAAAACAATTAAACGATAATGAAAATTTAAAAGAAAATCTTATTCATTAATGTACAACTTAAATTCGGTAAAATTAATATAATTTGCGAATAATTATATTAATTCCTATACGAAACTTTAATTACAATTGAAAACTGAATTTATTTCAATAAAACTGAATTTATTTCAATTACTAAAAGAAACAACTTAATCTTTATAAAAACTGATTGGAAACAAAAAGGCCTTCAATTAAAAGAACTTACTGAACTTTAACTTCCAATCAGAAAAAAGGACATTTTTACAATATACGCCTATAAAGATACATCTACAGGATCCGAGCTTCAGAAATAGACACTACTGTTTGTAAAGTTAGGAACAATACGATTACATAATGACTCCTTAATCTCCGGAAAATCTAACTGGATGAAAAGCCATGTTCATATTTTCTGCGCCCTTTAAATTTATTCTTTGTTATAGGAAACCTTGTTAACTCCCCAACTACTAGCTTCTGTATATAATAATAAAAGTCCGACATTTAATTTACATGAAGGCGTTTCGAGAATCTTGAATGACCACTCTGTATTTAAAACATCTGGTTATCTTTTCTAATATATGCTTTTATCTTTGGACTAACTCATAAACAAACTCAATATTTTCGATTAGAAAAAGGTCGTTCTTTTAGGTAACTATTCTTTTAGGAACATTTGTTAAAAGCACCAAGATAATACATTTATTACTTACAGATGTTGTATAATATTTACGAAAATATTATATCTCCCAAACTAAGAGAAAATATCTATATAAAAAACCCAACTAGTATCCATAATACCAGTGGCGTGGTGTCTTGTTACAATATATACATTTGTTATTCTGAGAGAGAGAGAGAGAGAGAGGAGACGGGGTTAAGGCATCGGCAATGCGCATGAAGTGCGGTTTACATTGTCGGTTTTAAAAGTTAAATTTTTGTATTCATGTGCAAACAAAAACAAAGAATAAATCTTGTTAATAGAGTGTTTCTTTTACAACCTGAACCTGAAAACGGGAGGCCACATAACGATTTAGCTTAATCAGTTCTAGACCCGACGCTCTATATTCTCACCAATAATCAGTTTTCCTCAGAATTTTCCGTCTTCTGGTCACTAAACTCTTGAAACGTTTTAATAAAACAACAGTTTCTTTTATAAAAACCTTTATTTCTTGGTGATTTAACACGATTATTGTTTAAACTACAAAAATGGAATACAACTAGGAACGTAAATAAATTAAAACTTATTTATTTTTGTCTATACCACTTCTCTCCTCATCAATCTTACTATTTTCATTTTCAAAACTGTTACTTGGAATCGCATTATGAGCAACATTATTCTTGCCAACGGTAAATAGTTCTATTGGCACCTCACGGATGTAATCTTGGAATACGGCACTGTTTTTCGTCATCGAAAGCGAATCCTGACTGTCAAGATGCAACTGGTTATTCAATGATTCACGGCGATTGTAATTCACGGAACCATTTGGACGCTGATGGTATGAGGACCGTAGAGATCCTGAGACCACTGAATGTGCTGAACCTAAAAAACGTTTCCATAAAGGTCATTTTTGACTATCCTATTATCACAGACAATCAACTTCACACACACACACACACAATTTACAGCTCGAGGATCGTTCTGGTTCGCCACCTGCTTAGCGTTCACGAGAGTAATCCCTAAGTTGTAGTAATTCATATTCCTGGATTTAGAGGGCGTATTCGATAACGTTTCCACCGGAGAACATTGAGGGACCGAAACATGCTTGAAGGACGACTACTATGTGTCTCATTAATAGAGGAAACAACAACTGTCTCGTCTGATGTTTGATATAGCAACCAGCTCGACTTTGGAACCGGGCCTTGCGGCGCAACTTTAACCTTAGTAGCTTTAGGTCTGCACTTTTTAGCATTTTTTCGACAAAGCCACGACCAGCACTCGTTATAGTAAGTTAACAAGAAATCCCTTGAGCGATTTCCCAGTCGTTTTGTGGTAGTTTTATCTATGACAAAAGTCATTGAGATATATTAAAAAAGACAAGACATTGAGGGACCGAAACATGCTTGAAGGACGACTACTATGTGTCTCATTAATAGAGCAAAGCTGTCTCCTCTGATGTTTGATATAGCAACAAACTCGACTTTGGAATCGGGCCTTGCGGCGCAACTTTAACCTTAGTAGCTTTAAGTCTGCCCTTTTTAGCATTTTTTCGACAAAGACATGACTTCACTCGTTATAGTAAGTTAACAAGAAATCCCTTGAGCGATTTCGCAGTCGTTTTGTGGTAGTTTTATCTATGACAAAAGTCATTGAGATATATTAAAAAGACAAGACATTGAGGGACCGACACATGCTTGAAGGACGACTACTATGTGTCTCATTAATAGAGGAAACAATAATTGCAAAGCTGTCTCCTCTGATGTTTGATATAGCTACAAAATCGACTTTGGAACCGGGCCTTGCGGCGCAACTTTAACCTTAGTAGCTCTAACTCTGCCCTTTTTAGCATTTTTTCGACAAAGACAGAACTACACTCGTTATAGTAAGTTAACAAGAAATCCCTTGAGCGATTTCCCAGTCGTTTTGTGGTAGTTTTATCTACGAGTATGACAAAAGTCATTGAGATATATTAAAAGAAAAAAAAAACAAAACAAAAACTGAAAATATGAGTGGAAAACCACCTAAAATAAATAGAATTACATTTGAGACACCTTGTATATAAATAAATTTGATAAGGCCATTCTAACAAACTAAGAAAACTCAAAAGTTTTACTATTAATTAGGTTTTGCTGTGCCCAAAAATCTTAAAAAATAAATTAAAACATTTTTGAGTTCCCTTGTATCTAAATTGTATAACTACAAAACTTAAAAAACTCCTCTGTTTATAGTGAAACTCTAAAAAATATCAAAGAAATCAATTTTTTTCTTTCCTACATCGATAAATTTATTGAAGGCATTAATAAATGAGTGGGAAATGTTTTGAGTTACCCCGTAGATAACATCTAGGAACTATATAGTTTCACCCTAATGTATTCTTGATTGAAAATAGAAAAAACAAATTAATCAAAAAAAAAAAAGAAAAGAACAAGTAACCTATCGCTGATAAGGTTCTGCCGTGTCAAAAATTCTTAAATAATAAATAGAAGCATTTTTGAGTTACCCCGTAGATAACCCCTAGGAGCTTCTAGTTTCTCCTTCAAAGAAATCTTGAATTGCAATCTACAAAAATAAAAAAAAAATATTCAAAATATTACTTTTTTGTCCTTCACAAAATAAAAAAATACATTTTGACTCACCCCGTATATAAATTTTAAGTTTATACTAAAAATTGACTACCGTCTCTTTCTATTTTGAAATTCGTTGGTTTAACCAGATGTTAAAATAACGTTAATGTTAATAGTGGTGGACGTTATTTTTTAGAACTACCATATCTCTCTATTTTAAGATTCGTTGGTTGCAGTTATTATTCTATTTCTCTGCATGTCAATAAACAATAACACACAAATCTGTGTTCTTTTCTACTGACTTTACTGAAAAATGTGACGATTTGGGAACTATTTTAAAAATGTTTCCCTTCAAAGGAGCCTCAACAAAAGTAAACGCCTATAGGCTTTAATAAGGGCTCTCACGTTATATATTAGTTGACAAGTTGTCCATGGTTTACCCGACAAAAGTCAACCTTCTAACAAACTAAAAAATGTGAAAAGTTCACAAGGAGGAGAAACAGAGATCAGATCAGAAGTGTCGCTGAAACTGCCCCGGCAGACGACAACTTAACATTAGTTATCTTACCTATACTGCTGCGATTTCTCTGAATTCTATCAAACGTTGAACGATCTAACGGTGGTAATCTTTTAGCCATCGACCAACTCAACACATTCTCAATTGTAACGTCCTTTACATTATACATCAGATTTTCCTGGTTCATTGGAGCATTTGGTGTGTTTTTATTATTCACCATTTCATCGGTGGTGAAAGCTCTTCTGCTGTACATCCCTAGAGAACATACAGGGTGAGTTATTAGTGCGTCGAAGTTGGATATTACCTCAAACACCAAAAATTTCACACGAAACTAAGCAGCCAGTGTGCATGCAGTCATAAATTACGTATTTTAAAATTATTGATATTTGTACAGGGTGGCTCATCTCATCAGGGTGAACCAAACTTACGGTTCTTTAAATGGAAAGCCCTATGTATTATTCCACAAATAACAATAATTTTAAAATACGTACTTCATCACATGACATGCCTACACACTGGCTGCTTAGTTTTGCGTGAAATTTTTGGTCTTTGAGGTAATATCGAACTTCGACGCACTAATAACTCACCCTGTATTCGGCAAATCAAACTTTATGAGAGAATAATAATTGTACCTTCAAGTAATTCTTCGGTTCGTCTAGTCAACGGTATAATGACGGTTTGTTCCATAATGCCAGCGCCAGGTTCATAAACGTGATGTCCAAATTGCTCCATCGTACTATTACCAGCAGTACCTTTCGTTTCCATGACACCGATTTGGGTGGTACGCACGTGGTACGGAAAGTTTTTATTTGCGACAGAAGGCATAGTGAGTATCTTTGAACAAAACACCAAGCTATTGTTTAAAGCTAAGCTATAGCTTATGTACAGGATGTACTAAATTATATTATTACTATTAAAAGTATATGTTGAAGAGACCCAAAAATGAACACATTTTCGAGCTCTGCTTGACATGCAACCTGTTGTTGATGCACTGAGTTGGACTACTCATGTCGATCGTCTTAGTAGCACGGTCTGAGATGGCACTCCCTATCAGGACTGTTAACTTTTCCATATTCTACTCCCTTATATGAATTTCAAAATAGAGAGATATGGTAGAATCATAACTGCAACCAACGAATCTCAAAATACAGAGATATGGTAGTTCTAAAAAATAACGTCCACCACTATGAACGTTAACGTTATTTTAACATCTGGTTAAACCAACGAATTTCAAAATAGAAAGAGAGCAATCATCATCCGCATTAGCTGCTTCCAATTCACCGACGCGATGGTATAAACATGATTTTCATGACGGCAATACTAGATCAGCAAATTGAATAAAACCTAATTGTTTAGATTGACTAAATCTGCAAAAATAGTTTGCAGACGCAACTATATCTAGGGATGTCCAACAATATAGATCGTTCTTCTTTAAGAGAACAATCAGGTCGTACTTCCTCGAGCATGCCTTTTACTCATTAGATGAGTATCTTAAGGAGGAGGAAGTTTTTGATGTAAATTAGATGTTTGTTAATATGTTTATAAACATTTTCCTGTTTTTTGTTTTGTTTTTTTTTAACAGAACCTTGTGGATAAAGAAAAAGAAGTTCTACACGGCCTGGAAGTCGTTTTGGTTGAAGATTTATGTGAATAAGAGCTACACGTTGTATTATATATTAACAAGAAATCCCTGCCGAGATTTCCCCGTTGTTTTGCGGCAGTCTTATCTAAAATAATTTTCCAAAGTTATGACTGATTCTGCAAATTTAAAAAATTAAACATTTTTGAAAATTGTTCAAATATTGCATTTTGTACTTATCTCAAAAAATTGAAAATTTGATTTGTTTTAATTATATAGTTTTTGGTTAAAATATGGTCTCACCCTGTATATGAATTTATATGGTTTACCTGACAAAAGTCATTGAGGGTTATACTTTGAAATAAAAAAAAAAAATTGTTATAATCTGATAAATACTTAATTTAAATAAAAAATCTGCTTGTCAAAATCAAAAACCTAATTAAACTTCTTACTAAATACTCTAAATATATTAGATATTCTAAATCAGTTAGCTTCAAAATGGCTTCTTATATTATGCCTTGCGGCCCAACTTTGCACAATTTTTTTACAGATTTTCATCAAAGACGCGTGTAGCACTCCTTATTATATATTAACAAGAAATCCCTTCCGGGATTTCCCAGTCGTCTTGTCTTACCTATGACAAAAGTCATTGAGGATTGTATGAGGGTTGTAAAAAAAAATTACAAAAAAAAAATTAAAAAAAAAATTCAAAAAAATAAAAAAAAAAATCTGAAAATGTTTTTATCTAGTACGATCGACCGTACCTAAAAATATTGAAAATAAATAGAAACATTTTTGAGTTACCCCGTAGATCACCTCTAGGAGCTTACAGTTTAACTTTCAAAGAAATCTTGAATTGAAATCTAAAGAAATCAAAAAATTATTCAAAACATTACTTTTCTCTCCTTAACAAAATAAATAAATACATTTTTGACTCACCCCGTTATAAATTTAAAGTATATGCTAAAAATTTACTACCGTATCTTTCTATTTTGAAATTCGTTGGTTTAACCAGATGTCAAAATAACGTTAACGTTGATAGTGGTGGACGTTATTTTTTAGAACTACCATATCTCTCTATTTTGAGATTCGTTGGTTGCAGTTATGATTCCACCATATCTCTCTGTTTTGAAATTCGTTGGTTTGTCATAATTTGGAAATATTTTTTTCAAACGTTGGCGTCACTTATTTTACTAATAATTTGCTTGACAGTTACCTTTTGTGTGCGGTAGCTGTCACAGTTTGTATGACATTTGGAATAGTAATATTTATAAAAGGAACGTAGTATATGTGGAGTGAGTCATATTTTTAAAGATTAATACTTTTTCAATAGAATTTACGAATGGGTACGTTATTCTTTTTTCATACGATTGTGACTAAAAATATGCGATATTGCTTGTCCCATATGTTTTGCTAAGAATATAATCATGAAAATGGGTTTCAAAAAAATCGACAAATTCCAATATAGTTGACACCTCTAGTTTCACGTCATAATTTGGTTTTGGTAATATGTTTTTACTAACACGACAGACAAATTGCGTGTGTCAAATAGTTTATTATTATTTTCTTTGTTTACATTAATAGTCTAAAAGTTTTCGGCATTATTTTCATGTTAAGATCAATTTCTATCAACATGTTGTATATTGTAGTGTTATAAAATGGTTATTCCATATAGTTGTAGTAAATTTAGAAGTTATCATTGTGTATTTGAAGTAATATTACTGAAAAAGTAAAATAGTGCAGCCGCATTAAATCCCCTTGAAAAGTACCCGTTGGTATGCAGCAAAAAACAAATTTTCCATATAGACAGAAATGCGGCTGCACCTTCGGTGCAGCTTTAAGTTAAGTCACATAGGTAACGGTCCTTTTTATGCAGATTTTCGACGACAAAGCCAGCACTATCCGATTTTATAAGGATTTACAAGGCGGCCATGGTTTACCCGCGCAAAATGTCATTTAGTGCAAAAATTGACGTAAACGTTGAGCTGCGCTGAATGTATGTAAAACCCCATGGCATATTTTACGCTTGTTTTGATTTTGCTAAATTCTTCACGGACTTGAGCTCTGTTTTCGTTGGAGAATAAGAGCTATAACGTTTTATTATCGTTAGTAATTACCAAAAACATCAAATGTCCTCCAAAAGCTATAAAAAGTAGTACAGCATAAACAATGGACTCTCTGACCCATTTATCAATATACGAATTCGCGCATAACGTGAATGCTATACCAGCTATGAACCACAAGGTACCTAAAAGGCAGAATGGGTAATAGAAGTTCGCCTGAAAATCAATTAAAAAAAAATAAGATTAAAATACAAATCATGCCAGAAAACTAATTCGTAGGTACCTTTTCTGGATAATGTTTTAGAGTGAAAAAAATTGAATAGATAAACATACACCATCCCAAAAGCTTTAAAATTATCAATCCATAGCCAGCAGGTGATTCGTACAAGTAGAGCACTTCACCGGGATCAAATACCTGCAAATCATTATTTTGAAGTCAATAAATGCTGAAAACACTGATGGCCATATTCATAGTATGTACTAAAGCTAGGCTTGTGCTTAAGACGGCGTACAATCACAAATTTTTAATGCACCGAAACAATAATTTAATTTAAGCCTCTGTTTAACCTAACTTTTTATAAATAAAAAAAAATAAAAATTTGTTTCTTATAAATTACAAAGAATCTAAACATTATAGAAATTGAAGATGAAATTTTGTTGCAAGACGATATTGATGTGATGAATATTATAGAATTTGATTTTCCTAGACGAATTTATGTAAGGCCTAATTATATAGAAGACATGGACGACCTAAGTTTCTTCCGCAGATTTCGCGTAACAAAATCATCAAATTGATTTGTTAGCCCCACTAGAGCCTTTTTATTTAAAATTGACTGCAAAATTTCATCACTTTCAGCTCTTCAAATTTTTTTTTAGGACTACCACTTACAGGTTGTCGCCTTTCTGTCTTCAGCCAAGGACTTCTGTTGAATATACAATGGTAAATCTGAGTTAAATAGTTTTTAGAAGTTATTGTTGGCAACGCTGTTCTGTTGACACAATAAAAAGAAGAAGAAAATAGGAGAGGTTAAGTTAATGTTAAATGTTTTTTGCTGTTCCATATTTTATTAAAATAAAAGTATTACAAACAAATACACAACAATATTTTTCAATACGTTGAGCTTCTAAACCTTACACACGACAACTTCCGTAGCTCTTTATTTCTATTCTCATAAATTTTTTTTAAACATGAAGCTTTTCTACAAGCACCGCTTGTTGAAGAAGCATTGAATTCGTTTTCTATTGATTTCCACGCATTTTCTTTCTGCATATCCGATCTGTTTTTTTATCCTCGCGTATTGATCCGTATTTATTTGCAATAACTTGCATTAAATGCATTTTTTCAGACACCATAAAATTAGGGCCTGGAACTTTTGCAGTCTTATCCCTGTGCATAATTAACTTAATATTTATTTCTTTAATGTGAAAACATTAAATCATAATTGAATCAAACCTGAACGAAATCCGCGGAAATCGGAAATATGAATATTTTTTAGGTTATGGCTTAAACAAACAGTGAATAAATTTTCTTTTCATTCATATCTGGCCAACGAAATTCCCACAATATTTCGCTGTTGCCATATTGTATTTTAGGCTTAGTAAAACTTGGCTCTTTTTGTTACGGTGCATACAACTGCGGTTGAAGCTTGGCTTAATTTTCAAGCGTAGCTTACATAAGCGCCGCTCAAGCCTATAACGGGGACTATGGCCATGAAAGTGCTAAACAGTTGCTGTCAAAAGTCCCGTCTTTCTAATACTCATCAAAATGAATGAGTTTCGTGAAGACGAAATTGACAAAAATTAATGTGTGATTGATACGAACCTCAGCTTCATATAAAAACAACGTGACATATGTCATGACGTAAAAACACATAAAAACTGTCAATTTGACACTTCCATTAATGGGCAATCGTCCTCTGGTGATGGTATATCCTTTGGCCAATAGCAGTATGAGTAGTAAAAATAGAGTTTCCGACGTACCCATGAGGATTGCACCTAAAAACAACACTTGGTGTAGGTACAGGGTACGCAGCAATACAAACAACATTGTTCATCTGTTTTCTTTTTTAAGGGAACAGTCTTACCAACTCGTTTGCCTTTTGTGGCTAATTCCCCACGCACAGCATATTTCAAATACACCACACTCTGTATTAAGATACCAAACAATTGAAAAACGCATGATGCAAAGAAAATCTTGTAAGTTGTATGCAGCAGTTGCCTTGATTTTAATTCCAAAGAACACACGACGATTCCAAGTAGCAGAAATGAATATGCTATGGAAAATGCCATTAGAATTGGAAGGATATCTGTAACAGAAACAAATTCGTTACAAAGTTACGAACCCTTCATCGCAGAAATAAAATATGAGACAAAAGTTAGTTGTGATTCTTTTAGTTATTTTTATAGCTTTATTCGGGTTCGTACAAGAACTGTTATAGAACTGATTTAGAACGGTTCTAGAACCAGCAGTTAGCTGTTCGGGTTTGAAATAAAAAAGTCCGAGAACGGTTCTAGAACTGTCAGAATCGATTCCTGCTGTTGGGCAAGAACCACAGATCTAGATCTGTGGCAAGAACTGATCTGACTGTTTTTGGATTATTTGCTACACATGCGCATATCAATAAACGGGTTATTTATGTTTTGAGGGGGAGACGCTATAACGTGGTCAAAAGCGGGTGCAGGTACGCCATATTGGTATTCCACCTCTGTCATTTGTCGAGCTTTCAAGTTGATAGTGTTATTTACGAGTATTTTACAAGTTTCCTTGAGTTTTTCGTGTTTTTAAGACGGTTATTTGACAATATGCTATAATGGTCTCCTGTGCTGTGCGTAGTTGCAGTAGAAGAAGTGAAATCGACAAGCAAATATCAGGAATAACGTTTCATAGGTATGTACCAAATATTGTAAACATTGTACATGGACGTATTTAGGGTTTATTTGTAGGGGTATTAATATATAATTTATAAAGTACTAACGTCTTTTATTCGTGTATTTACGTATCAAATATCAATAATTACCTATATTTAAGTATTTTGTACACTGCTTAACATTTCAAAATAAAGTATTAACCCAAGCTGCAAATTAAAAAACAAAAACGTCAACAAAAATAGTTAGTCCGGCTCTAGAGAATCCGCCATATTGGTATGCGCTTACGCCCCACCCAATGCACCCGTTTCTGTACAATGTAATATAATGCTTATAGCGTCTCCTTATATCTCAATGGTATAGATGAAGATGAAGCGTTCGGGTTTTTTACAATTTTGAACAGTAATAGAACGGTCCGAGAATGTATCCAAGGCGCAACCAGTTCGGCGCAGTTCTCAGACAGTCCGAGAACTGTCCTAGAACGGTTCTAATTTCCAAACCCGAATAAAGCTTATGCGTGCGCATACGATGCAGTACACTGATGCCAACGCTTTGTCCAATTCTCGAAACAAAAAATCTCTTGCGGAACGGCCTTCAATACCTTCTTCGACTGGGCTTTGCTTCAAAACGGTGAAGCAGCGGTCTTTCCATTTTACTGAATACGATGCTAAATCAGGTGAATACTGTGGTTGTGGAACGATATGCGTCGATTTTTTCTTTTTCGAAATGATCTCGAAGAACCAATTCAGTGTGCGCAAAATCAAAGAGTTCTCTTTCTACAATTCTGGGTTCTTGAGGCGAATAGCTTAACGCAAACGTCGTATAACGCTCCACTAATACTCCTTGTCAGCGATTTGGCTCACCTTTTGGCATGATATTCGCTCGATTGGTGTGTAGTTTCTGGATCATAAGCATCTGTCGTCAGAAACCATTTTTTGTCTTTTTAGAATAAATTAAGCGTTTTTGGCACCAAAATAGATTTGATTTGATGCAAACCCAATGAATACATGATCTCTAATAGTCAGTCAACGATTTTGGAGCACCAAATCCTTGATTTGATGCCTCTGGTCGTCGTGGTTTCTCGACCTTCTTTCCACATTTTTTACCAGTTTGTAGACATTTTAGTCTCTCGTTATGTGTAGTGTGTCTACGATCCCAGTGTTGACAAGACAGTTGACGTTGACATTGAAGGAGATACGTCAGAAATATGAAATTACAGATGAAGTATATGCTTCTTCATGTGTGGTTATGTTTAGAGGTTAATTTTGATTATTGTTGTTTATGAATAAATATAGTCTTATTTTAAAATTATGTTCGGCATCCTTATTTAACGAAGCCCTACAAGTTAAATACTCTTGATCGTGCTCATCAAATGCCTTATGTAACATCCTAAACGTTTTAGCAGCAGAAATGAAAAAATACTTTTGGATGTTCAAGAAAACTAGCATTCATTAGTACCAACTTTAGCAACGAAATATTTATGTTTAAAATTAAACTTTTCGTTTACCTATATTTGATCAGAAACCTATAAATATAATATGTTGTCAAAATAGATTTTTACCCCCATTACATGAATAAAATTAACTTACAAAATTCGTCAGCAGAAAAATGCTCATGCCAATAATCACCAGGCGGTCCATTTGTCATTAACAATTTGTAATTTATATTGATACCCTGAAATAGATACAAATTGAAGTATATAATTTCGTAACATTTCGGTTTTTTTTTGCTGATTTCAGTACGTCTGAATCATCCTCAGGGCAATGAGAATTGATGTTTTCTTTTGCCTAATAATTAGAATTCAGACGGCATACCTATACATACGAGTTGCGTAAATTAATGAGAGTAATTTTCTACTGCTCAATCTGGCAACACTGGAGACATGGCCCGTCTCCGTAGACGGTAGGCGGGTAAACATCTGAGACGCGCCCAGTACAAATTTGAACACACTAGAGTTGTTGTGCTGTCCGTAGTGTTTAATTATTACCCTACGGTCAATACAGATATATCACAAAGGGAGAATGCGCTACGGCGAATGCGCATCCACTTATCCGACGACGCGTACCGCCATTTTCTAGTCACAAACGTCAAAAGATCAAAAGTTGGACGAACCCGGGTAAGTATGATATACTACAATAGATCAGACAAATACCTATTTCATTCAATAAATAATTAATAATAATAATATTCTTTATTGTCTAACAGGTTACAGACCCAGTTACAAGACAATATAACTAAATAAATGAGCTACTACAATAATAAACTAATTAATAATCCTACAAAACAAAATACGCACACAGATCAGATGGCCAGATTTTGCAGGAACCGAGACAATTGAGCGCAGAAAGATCTTACAGGCTCATTGAAATAGTTAATTTCTTGACTAAATCCTTCTATGTTACATGTTTGGCATGCTCGAAGTAGTGGTGCTTTGGATTCATAATTAGTACGAAAAACAGGAACGTGAAATAGTCTGCTACTCCTCGCAGAGGGGCGCGGTATGTTAAAATTCAACGATCGCAGTAGATTTGAACAGTCCACCAAGCTATTTATAATCTTAAACAGAAAGAGTTGTCCGGCATACACTCTGCGAGCAGCCAGCGAAGCCATTTGAAAGCGATCGAGCAGTGGAATTTGCGCTGTATGTATTCAATGTGTCCTGCATGAGATTGGTAAATGGGAGACCATATTATAGATGCGTACTCAAGCTTAGATCTTACCAGAGCACACTACAAATTGGTTACACATTCAATATCACTAAAATCTTTGGTAACACGAAACAAAAAGCCAAGCATGCGTAGTGCAGCTCGGGTAATACTTTGAATATGATAATTAAATGACAATTCAGTGTCGACGTAAACTCCAAGATCCCTGACAACATCACAAGACTCAAACGCAGTGTCATTCAGCTGATAGCGATATTCAAAAACAGTTTGCGATTTCGAAAATATGACAAACTTACATTTATTAATATTTAAAGGCAATTTATTATACTTACACCAATCTTCAAGCTTAGATAAGTCACGCTGCAACAATACGCAATCCAAAGTGTCTCGAATAACACGATATAACTTCATATCGTCTGCAAACATCAAATGGTTGCTAGTAAGTTCCTGGGATATGTCATTAATGAAAATTGAAAATATTAATGGTGCCAAACAGCTGCCCTGAGGCTGGTGGATGTGAAACTTTCCGATTTATGACCATTGAATTCGACATAGTGTTGTCGATCAGACAAGTAGGAGGCAAAAAACGTTAAAAGATCCTCATGAAAACCCAACCTCAACATTTTCTGTAGAACAAGCGAATAATTCAGCTTATCGAAAGCCTTCGAAAAATCTGTATAAATCGCATCGATCCGCAGACCCTCCCCCAGGGAATGTAGTAAAGAATTATGAACATCGCATATTCCCAATATTAAATGTTACCTGAAACAACACTAGTTTTCTTTTATATTTCTATCCTGTAAATAATTGCAACAATTATTGCTATCAGTTATTTTTGCAATTATTAACCTACAATTTATGAACGGGCCTCGTATCGTAAAAAGAAATTTCACCATACCCTCTAAGCCTAAGCTAGAAGATGGGGCCCCGTGATTAGATAATTTGCGCATGTTGACGCTCATTTTCCCCACTCTACATATATCTGCCTCAACGCAACAACTCTAGTGTCTTAAAACCTTTGAATACAATGACAGAAAGGAGCTTTGCGCAGAATGTGCGACGGAAAAGGCCAGACAACCACAGATGACTCATTATTTTGGTTGTTCGTTGTAATATGTATAAGCAAAGCTGGATATTTTACTGTTTTTTGCAGTTTTGAATCCTTTAGTTACTGAATATAAGCTTATTTTGTGTCCAATTATTATACTAGAATAATATTAACAATAGCATCAGTGTAAATACGTAAAATAGTGCTAGAAAATATTTCAAAGACAAAAACAAAAATGGTTAGTTGTACATCCTGTGGTAATTTCAATCAAGAGGTTTTGTAATATATCCGTCAAATTTGGACATTTAAAGGTTAACCGTCAAAAGATGCCTTTGTAAATAAAACAGACAGTTATGTTTTATATTCAAAGGGTATGTATTCATTTTAGATTTTCTATCTATTTCCAACTGTTATTTTACCACGCGAATGAATTATGTTTGTAAAAATGATGAAAAAATTAGATATATGTACACAAAACTAATTTTATTTAAAGGGCAATAAATAAGTTATTATTTTTCTCAGTTTTGTTTATTATTCACCCTTTTCCCTACTTTCATCAGATTGAAAACATTTTGTATATAAAATAGTGCTGATTTCATGTATTTGTTATTGCTTATCAATCATATTTTACGGCCCTGCGCCACTGCGAAACCGTATATACTAGTCCGCCATATGCAACAACCATTCTGGTCGCACATCTGTTGCTATTCTAGTCCTTCCTGTCACTTTTTATTCAAAGGTTCAAACTTGTACTGGGCGCATATCAAATGCTTACCCGCCTACCTTGTGTCATGTCTGCAGTGTTGCCCGATCGAACAGAAGAAAATCAGTCTCATTAATCGGTGTATTTACATACCAATTTCGAACAAAGTCTTTGGAGGCAAAAGTCAATTTTTTTTTCCGTTTATAAATTGGGAAACAACAAAAATGTTTGCCAACCAAAGAAAAATTACAAACAAGGTCTATTTTAATTATTGTTGTACCTTTGTTCCATTGCAATTACTGATCGCTAGGAACCACCATCGTTCTCTTGAACTCCTAAATCGTCGAGCTTGATGACACGACACAGTTCGGCCTATTCGTTGACTATCAATTTCCGGCTTTGCTAATGGTATTGAACGTTTTTTTATCGGAGATTTCTTGACTGACGACTCAGTTAAACCCTTATCAAAGAGAAAAAACTCATAATTATGCTTATGTTTAACATTTTAAGAGATAAAAAACTACTTATGTAAACGATATTTTGTGACTTGAATATTACCCATCTCTAGTGATGGTAGTTCATATTTTCCATCTCTAAAACGCACACGCCGTAGTCTCAACGATATACAGTTGACAGTTGTACAAGTGACAGTAGAAACAGTTAAGAGAAATACGGTTGACCCCAGAAATTATGTTGGATATTTTTATAAAATAAAAGAATAACGAATTTAGTGAAAAGTCGTTGAATTTGAAAATTTTAGCTCCCAAAGTTCCTACACTTAAATATATATATTCTTCTAAATATTTTAAGATGAATGCCACATTTGAACAAAGATTACGGAAATTGATGGTAGAGAAGAAAGAGGAGTATTTAATAAACATTTAAACTTACATTATTTGTTGATGTAGTACCAGATAAGTCAATAGGACTTATAGTTTCGTACTCTATATTTAACGCTTCGGTAGAAGTTGACGATAAAATGAAGTTGACATCTGTCGAACTTGTTGTTTGAAAATCGGAGACAGTACTCTGTGAAGCCGTCGTTGAATAATAATAATCTGCAGTAGTACTTTGAGTATTAGCTTCAGTACTCAAAATAATTGGTACTGCTGTAGTCGTAGTGGTCATTTTCGTAGTTTGGAATTTTATAGTACCTAACAATATTAAAATAATATTAACAACCGCAGAAGATGCTGTTGATTAAAAAAAAATACTTTGACGAATATAAAAATGTCCCCAACGCTTAGGGAGAAATAAATACATCCGACAACATCGCGTTGGTTGTACTATAGTAGTAACCATTCGCGAGTCAAACCAACGGGAAGCGACTCTGTGCAAATTGCAGTAGGCTGTACCTCTTCCGAGGCAGCACTGTGTTAATTTGGTAGGATGTGCCTCGCTTACCATATAGATCTAGAATGGACAGACATAGAAGTGTTCGAGAAAGAACACCAACCGGAACGTTTCGACGAGTGACCCTTCTATATGTTACATGTTCAGTGATTTTACCTTGTTTGGTATTTTTATTTGTCCTTTTTCGAGGTTTTAACGTAGGTACACTTAAAGTGTACCTAGGAATTGGAGTAGTTGGCGGTAACGGCTGAAACTGACAACCGGAAAATTCCCGATGATAATGCCATCTTGATGTTAAATTCACAATCTGGTTTTGTTGAACGTTCAGGACTGCTTCTTTTTGCTCGCAGGTCTAGAAAAATAGTGTGTTGTTCGAAAACGAATTGCTGCAATAAATATTTGAGGACAAAGGGATTAATATTTCAAACCTTGGATGATTTATAAACTGCAGGCCATTGATCGTCGGTGTCATAATACAAAAGTAGATTAGGATCACCCTGATCTTCATTAAACTCAATGAAATACTCAAATTCACCGTTTTCTGAGAGAAAACAAAATCGTGCCAAGAATGCCCAATTCTACAAACGTATCCTTATAGTTATATTAAATAAATGATAATAATAAACTTACTTCACTAGTTTTTAAAGTGCCTTCCACATATTTACCATGAACAAATATTGAGAAATCATTAAAAATAAGAATCATATAAACAAATAGTAAATTAAACATTACTTTACTGGTTTAAATAAGTTGGTTTAAAAATAAGGAACACTACTACAGTTTTACAATATTGTATCACAGAATTTTCTATTTGTGCGATAATTTAGACTCTCATCGTAGTATGTAAACAATACTTTGCCGCAAAAGTGTAAATTGGGGGATATTTTTCTATTAATAATATTACAAATACCCTATTTTAATTTTCCAATCAATTATTATTTCTATGGTAACAAAGTATACAAACAAATTTTACTAGTAGCGTTTCCCTTTGCGTGCAGTTCTACTTTGAAAAATTAATTTTTCCATGCATTTCAAACTCTGGCTAATAATTAACAAACAATTCGATATTACTCTCCATCTATCAGAAATATACAGAACTTTTAATACAAAAAGAATAGGAACCTGTAACAATTGGTTTATGTTATGCTCGCTTCACATACTAATATTGACTACGTTTATATAGCGGTAAGGATCTCATGAGGCAACTGGTTAACGTTTTCACAAGATGGCGAAATTTATAATTTGTTTTAGGTACCACCAGTCTATTTAGTTTTACAGTTTACAGATGATATACTAGAACAAAAACAGTGTGAATGTCTTATGTAGTATCTCTCTTGGGGTTTTGGTCGCCATATTTATGTAACATTAAAACAATGTATTTTGTGTTGCATAGATCTCTGTAAATTGCATAACACGTATGGACTATTATTGTTATGGGCGTTTGCACCAAACATTTTAGCCAGCACCAAACGTTAGCGAAGATAAGTTTCCCTAATGTTAATTGCTGTCTAACATTGTTGGTTTAAACGGTCATTAGGTTGAGCCATAGAAATCTTATATTATATAATATGTACTCCGGCCGGCATTGAGGAGAGGGAAACTTTAGAATATGTATGTTGTGTTGCATAAATTTATATAGGTAGTCCATATTATTCAAATTTTCAAACTATTTTACTAAAGAATACTTCACACATTTTCCTTAACGTGGACGCATTTAATAATTATTGGTTGAAGAGATGTAATTGCTATTGCAAATTGCCACATATGTGGCGACACTGGCACATTGTTCAGACAACCAATTAAAAAGCAGATCTAACTTGACGGCACTCATTCTATAATTGATTCTATTTTAGTTGCCATCTATTAAAAAAAATAGTTAACAAGCAAAATTCTCATAACTTACTGGCTAGATGGCAGCAAAACTCAAAATAACATTATCTATTTTACCAGCTAAAAAAAGAAACTAAAACTATTCTATTTTGGGTGGGGTTTCATACTTCGAAGTAAATATTTATTTTGTTTATTTTAATTTATGAAAAAATTCCCCCTAAAAGCAAATATCTTTATTCATAAAAATTATGTGTAATAAAACAATTATAAAGAATAGTGATTAATAATAATTACCCCACCAAAAAAAATCATTATCGACCCAAAAATGACATTATTGAGGTTAGGTTCATTTTAAATAAGTGACAGTTCCCAAAAAGTAAATTTTTTGAAGGAGTGCTGTTTTAATTTGTTTATTTTTTTAAATTAATTCTAATATAGTATTGTTGTAACAAAATCTTTATACAATTAGGTCTTAGTGTACAGAAACTTCTAATAAATTTATTAGTGTAAAATAATGTAAATATAGTGCATAATTCAATGTGTAGTTTATGGGTGAAAGTAATCTTGTAAATTGGACGCCATTTTGATTGCAATCGACAGTATTTTGTAAGTTTTTTTATTATTTCTAATATTTCCTAATATTTTAGTCTATTTGTAATAATAATATAAACATCAACGATTAATAAAAGTAGCAGAATATATAATTATATTATTATTAATATCGTAGTGATACAATTTATTTAAATTAGAGCAGAAGTACCTACCTACATACTTTGTTAATTGTTATTGTTTAGTAGTTTTTTTTTTGTTATATAGTTATAATTTCTAATTTTATAGTTACGAATATAACGATAAGTTTGCATATCATTCAATTTACCAGCAAGTTAGTGCTGACTCATAATTTAATAATGAAGATCTGAGTACGTACTTAGTAGGATTGTGCATAGGCACCTCAATTTTGACGTAGGTAACTACTTAATTTGCTATAGGTTACAGGAATGGTTTCATTTATAGATTTTATTAGTTTATTACTATTAGATAACGAATTACCTAAGTACCTTAAATATAAGTACTCATGGATTTAGATTATTAGCTAAGTATGTAATTACCTGGTTAACAACCACATTAAAAATAGTTATAAGTAACTCAAATGCATGTTGAGCAATTTGAGAGCTCGCTGTTGATTAAGTTTTATTTGAAATTTCACGATAGTTTATTGTTATAGAGACAGATGTAGTTTCTTTTATTTTCGATCTTCTAATCCGTAGTAGTTTTTTTTAAGTACTTAGCAGCCCCTAAGACAAACATACAAGTATGTAGCAGATAATAAAATACAAATTAAATAACACTTACAACTAGGTTACATAAATCACATACAATAACTATTATCACAGACTGTTAAAACCTTAGTACCTGTACTGCCTTTCAATTTCAAGTTTTAAGTTGATTTTCCCCGACGGAGCCTGTTGCAAAAATTAGTTACAGACCCATAACTCAATACGGACTTTTTAACTTGTACAATCGAATCGAGAATATTAATTGGGACTTTATCGATGATAAAAATATAAGCATTGATAGTAGATTTCTAACGTTTACTAATGTCATTGCAAATACAGCTGAAAGTTGTTTTCCTCTTAAATCTAAAACAGTCACTGCTGGATCAGCGCTGGGTCGCATAAATTGGTTCAGCGATGATTTGCGCAGGATGAGAGATCTGCTATGCATTTGATTAATAAATCGGATTCTCAGTCTGTATCTAAAGTCGCCTTGAGACACTATAAAAAACAATATCGAGCTGAACTTTCTAAGGCCAAAAGAAGGGCTTATGAGGAGTATATTGCATCCGCTATTAATAGGCCTGCTGCTGTGTGGAGACTGGTCAAGGATTGGGAATCAACTCCAAATCTCGGGACAGCTGTGAACTTGACTGCGCATATTTTAAATTACTACTTTACAACTGCGGCTGATGATATTATAAAACAGCTACCAGCCACATCGGTCACTTTTGAGAAATATATGTCTCCCACTAGAGCTGCTGGATTTAGTTTGAGAACGGTAACCTTTAATGAAGTACGTGAAAAACTATCAGGTATGAAAAACACAAAAAGCTCGGATTGTTATGAGCTTAATGTTAGGATTATTGGGACTTTAAAGAATCTGCTAGTGGTGCCGCTTACTAAGTTGATAAACCATTGCATTGGTGACGCTGTATTTCCGGCGGTCTTGAAGGAGGCAAGGGTTATTCCAATCTACAAAAATAAAGGATCGGTTGATGATCCCAGTAACTATCGACCAATATCGATCTTGCCAATTTTTTCGAAAATCTTTGAGTCTATTATTAAAAATCAAATAACTGAATATTTTGAAGCAAATAATCTCTTTATGCAAGGTCAATATGGCTTTCGTAATAAGAGATCTACTACTCTTGCAATTAATAACCTTTTGGAATATGTTTCGGATGGCATGGAGCGGGGCTGTGACACCTTTGCTTCCTTTTATGACCTCACTAAGGCTTTTGACTGTGTCTCACACGAGATACTTCTAAACTACTAAACTAACTAACTAAAAGCAATTCATCTGACCTTCACTTGCTGGATTTACATTGAAGTTGTTATACAGCAGATTAGTATATTAGACATTTTATCTCGTAGATTTATTTGCCGCATTTTTTCAATATTTCTTTCTCTTAATGTCTAGTGCAATGGATTCATAGTTGTAATAAAAGTTTCACGGAGCCAATATGGCCCCGGTGCCCCGGCCGGGCAGCCTGCGGGACCCCGACATCGCTGACTTGTTCTTCAAACATGATCCGGACAAGATTTTCGAGGATCTACGCGAGATCGGCCATGGCAGTTTCGGGGCAGTACGTGTTAAAACATTTTATTTGGCTTTCTTTGTATATTTGGGATATTTTACAGGTTTATTATGCAAGATCTCTGTTGTCACGAGAAATTGTGGCTATCAAAAAGATGTCCTATTTGGGTAAACAGAGTTTGGAAAAATGGCAGGACATATTGAAAGAAATTAGGTAGGTGAAAATAGGTACTTTGATCTACGATAACGTTATTGATTTATTTTTGTAGATTTTTGAAGCAATTAAAACACCCGAATACCATCGAATACAAAGGGTGTTATTTAAAGGATAATACGGCATGGCTTGTGATGGAATATTGTCTTGGATCAGCGTCTGATATCATCGAAGTGCATAAGAGACCGTTACGTGAAGATGAAATTAGTGCTATTTGTGATGGCGTGGTACGGGGGTTGAGTTATTTGCATGATTTCGGCCGGATACATCGGTAAGTGAAAGTCAAATATTAAGAGTTACTTAACAGGGATTCATACCCTCAAAAAATGTATGTATGAATCGATGTAATTTCCTTTGCGCCCCAAATGAGGACCAACGACCACATCTGCTCGTTTCTGAGAATGCGAACGGAGAGCGACAGACCTCGGCAACACAACACGGACATCATTTTTACAAATGATGCTCTGGCTTATTCAATTCGGACACGGACCTCCTGCACAGCATGCCAGCTTTCGTTGACCTGGCATCCAAGACGAAGAAGAGAAGATATGACTGAGCGAGCTCGATTTGTGGGTTCCATACCTGTAGAATACCTCCTCCAACCTGATTCTTACTAATGACCATCCATTTGGCTTTTTTTATGTTTAAATCTAATCCAAACTCATAGTGCGGAGTAGTTGCCACCTGGTCAAGCAAGATCTGAAGACCCCCCAACGAGTTCGCGATTATAACGGTGTCGTCAGCGTACTAAGTTTGTTTATGTTTACGCCGTGAATGGAAATTCCTGCAGGGCAGTTTTTCGGGGCACCTTGGAATATTTTGTTTGCGTAAATGTTAAATAGCAATTGCGAAAAACTGCAACCCTGACGGACACCCCTTTTAATTCGAACTTCGCCTGACATTTGTTGATCTACTAATTTTTGCAGTCAGAATTGAAAAATTCCTAGTTTTACAAAAATCTGTTAAAAAAAGTCAGGATTGAAAAAAATTGCTAGTTTTTTACAGAAACTCTTTAACTAAAAGTCAGAATTGAAAATTTTCTAGTTTTTTTTGCTGAATTGTGTAAAAATAAATTTAAATTGAGAAATTCCGAGTTTTTTTTACAGAATTGTGTAAAAAAATTAGAATTGAAAAATTCCTAGTTTTTTTACAGAATTCTGTAAAAATAAATCAGAATTGAAAAATTGGGAATTTTTTTTACAGAATTCTTTGACAAAAAGTCAGAATTGAAAAATTTCTAGTTTTTTTTACAGAATTCTGTGAAAATAAATCAGAATTGAAAATTCCGAGATTTTCTACAGAAATACTTTAACAAAGAGTCAGAATTGAAAAATTTCTAGTTTTTTTGCTGAGTCAGAATTGAAAAAATTTGGACCACAACAAAAAGTCAGAATTGAGAAATTCCTAGTTTTTGTTACGGAATTCTGTAAAAATAAATTTAAATTGAGAAATTCCGAGGTTTTTTACTGAATTATGTAAAAAAGTCAGAATTGAAAAATGTTTAGTTTTTTTGCTGAGTTGTGTAAAAAGTCTGAATTGAAAAAATTTTTACAGAATTCTTCAACCAAAAGTCAGAATTGAAAAATTTCTAGTTTTTTTGCTGAGTTGTGTAAAAAGTCTGAATTGAAAAAATTTTGACAGAATTCTTCAACAAAAAGTCAGAATTGAGAAATTCCTAGTTTTTGTTACGGAATTCTGTAAAAATAAATTTAAATTGAGAAATTCCGAGTTTTTTTACAGAATTATGTAAAAAAGTCAGAATTGAAAAATTTTTAGTTTTTTTACAGAATTCTGTAAAAATAAATCAGAATTGAAAAATTGTGATTTTTTTTACAGATTTCTTTGACAAAAAGTCAGAATTGAAAAATTTCTAGTTTTTTTTTGCTGAATTGTGTAAAAAATCAGAATTGAAAAAATTCCGAGATTTTTTACAGAATTCTGTGAAAATAAATCAAAATTGAAAATTCCGAGATTTTCTACAGAAATTCTTTAAAAAAAAAAGTCAGAATTGAAAAATTTCTAGGTTTTTTCTGAGTTGTGTATAAAGTCAGAATTGAAAAAATTTTGACAGAATTCTTCAACAAAAAGTCAAAATTGAGAAATTTTACGGAATTCTGTAAAAATAAATTTAAATTGAGAAATTCCGAGTTTTTTTACAGAATTCTGTAAAAATAAATCAGAATTGAAAAATTGGGAATTTTTTTGCAGAATTCTGTGACAAAAAGTCAGAATTGAAAAATTTATAGTTTTTTTTGCTGAATTGTTTAAAAAGTCAAAATTGAAAAATTTGTATTTTTTTTGCTGAATTGTTTAAAAAGTCAAAATTGAAAATTTTCTAGTTTTTTTGACAGAATTCTTCAACAAAAAGTCAGAATTGAAAAATTCCTAGTTTTTGTTACGAAATTCTGTAAAAATAAATCAGAATTGGAAATTTTTTTTACAGAAAAATTCCGACTTTTTTACAGAAATCTGCGAATATAAATCAGAACTGAAAATTCCGAGATTTTCTACAGAAATTCTTTAACTAAAAGTCAGAATTGAAAATTCCCAGATTTTTTACAGAAATTCTTAAACAAAAAGTCAGAATTGAAAAGATTCCAAGTTTTTTTTTACAGAATTCTGTAAAAATGAACCGTAATTGAAAAATTGCGAGTTTTTGACAGAATTCTTCAACAAAAGGTCAGAATTGAAAAATTGCGAGTTTTTGCTACGAAATTCTGTAAAAATAAGTCAGAATTGAAAAATTGCGAGTTTTTTTACAGAATTCGGAAAAAATCAATCAGAATTGAGAAATTCCGAGTTTTGTTACAGAATTCTGTAAAAATAAATCAGAATTGAAAAATTGAGAGTTTTTTTTACAGAATTCTTTATCACAAAGTCAGAATTGAAAAATTCCTAGTTTTTTTTTCAGAGTTGTGTAAAAATAAATCAGAATTGAAAAATTCCTAGTTTTTTTTTTTCAGAATTGTGTAAAAATAAATCAGAATTGAAAAATGTTTGCAGAATTCTTTAACAAAAAGTCAGTATTGAAAAAATTCACACACAGACAGGGCAGTTTTCCAGGGCACCTTCGAATATTTTGTTTGAGTAAATGTTAAATAGGAATGGCGAAAGGACACCCCTTTTAATTCGAACGTCGCCTGACATTTATTGTTCTACCCGAATTTGTGCAGTTTGGTCCCAGTAAAGATCTGCAATTATTTTGAGGTCTCTATCGTCCAGGCCTACGTCTTTAAGGATTTTCAAAAGCTTTTCATGTCAAAAGCCATTTCGTAGTCAATGAAACAGGCATAAACAAGAACAGAGACATTCCCTGCACTTCTGAACCAACATTTGGATACTAAACAGGGCCTGTCTCGTGCCGAATCCGTTTCGAAAACCGAACTGAGATTCGCCCATAAAGAACTCACAGTTTGCATATATTCCCTTATGGATAATCTTTAGGAAAATCTTAAGAAAGTGACTCATCAAGGTGATAATCGCCACATAATTTTGCCGTGCACTTTTTTGTTAATTTAATTGACTTAAAAAGTACTCTTTAACAATATAAAATTAATTTTAGGGATGTCAAAGCCGGTAATATTCTACTGACAGAAAATGGAACTGTGAAATTGGCAGATTTTGGCAGTGCCTCCATTAAATGTCCTGCGAATTCTTTTGTCGGTACACCGTATTGGATGGCTCCAGAGGTATAAACAACTAACACTTCTATTCTTTAAAATTGAAATTTATGATCCTCTTTGATTGTCTGCGTTCTGCCAATGGAATATCATGGTTTTCACGAAACGTCGACAGTAAAGAGGAATCATTATCTCACTTTTACTGAGAATGATGTTTTTTTCATGTGTAGGTTATCCTCGCCATGGACGAGGGTCAATACGATGGTAAAGTGGATGTATGGTCATTAGGGATTACGTGTATTGAATTGGCTGAACGTAAACCACCCTATTTCAATATGAATGCCATGTCTGCGCTGTACCACATCGCGCAAAATGATTCACCCACATTGTCGTCGGCGGAATGGTCGGAATATTTCAGATATTTCGTCGAGGACTGCTTACAGGTCATTAAGTAAAGATACACGTTGTTTTACCAAAATTGTTGGAATAGATTTAAACCTGCTGATGATGTACTCAGTGTATATACGCAACGTTTAATTGAATGTTATTTTCTTCTGTTTAGAAAGCGCCTCAGAATCGGCCGACGTCCAAAGAACTGCTCAATCATCATTTTGTTACGCGACCACGTTCACCGAACGTCCTAATCGATTTGATTCAGCGAACGAAGGCCGCTGTACGCGATTTGGATAATTTGAATTATAGGAAAATGAAGAAGATACTGATGGTGGATAGTTGCGAAACTGAAAGTACGATAGGTGAGTTAAATGTATACATACATACAATGGAACACCCTGTATATAATTATATTTTTCGATTCCTTATTTTGTCCCTTTACTCCTCAACTGTTTGGCCCAAGGACAGTTACTTTGAAGTAATTTTGCAGGGTTTTTTTTTGTAATAGAATAATTATTTTGATTCAGATATTGAGGATAATCCAGAAGAACACACAGGTGGAGATAGTTCGAAAAGTAATTCGGTCACTTCGGAACATTCTGTACATTCGGTGGGTGTTTCTGCCAGTAGTCAGTCTAGTAGTACCAACAGTTTACCAGCAGGTAAAAGTATTGTCTAATAAAAATAAACATAATTACGAAAGCAAAGGGATATACAAAATGTTTGTTTTAGAATTCTTCCTTTTTTGCAGAATTCTGTAAAAAAAAACTCGGAATTTTTTCAATTCTGACTTTTTTACACAATTCTGTAACAAAAACTCGGAATTTTTCAATCAGAATTAAAAAATTCCTAGTCTTTTTACAGAATTCTGTCAAAATAAATCAGAATTGAGAAATTGCGTTTTTTTACAGAATTTTTTAGCAAGTCAGATTGAAATTTTTCTACTTTTTTTTTGCAGAATTCCGTGAAAAAAAACTCGGAATTTTTTCAATTCTGATTTTTTTACACAATTCTGTAACAAAAACTCGGAATTTTTCAATCTGAGTTGTTAAAGAATTTGTAAAAAACTAGAATTCTGTAAAAAAAGAAAAATTCCTAGTTTTTTGTTAAAGAATTATGTAAAAAAAGTCAGAATTCAAAAATTCCGAGTTTTTTTACAGAATTCTGTGAAAATAAATCAGAACTGAAAATTCCGAGATTTTCTACAGAAATACTTTAACAAAAAGTCTGAATTGGAAATTGGGAAGATTTTTTACAGAAATTCTTAAACAAAAAGTCAGAATTGAAAAAATTCCTAGTTTTTCTACAGAATTCTGTAAAAATAAACCATAATTGAAAAATTGCTAGTTTTTTGACAAAATTCTTCAACAAATAGTCAGAATTGAAAAATTTCTAGTCTTTGTTACGGAATTCTCTAAAAATAAATCTGAATTGAGAAATTCCGAGTTTTTTTTCAGAATTGTGTAAAAAAGTCAGAATTGAAAAATTCCTAGGTTTTTTACAGAATTCTGTAAAAATAAATCAGAATTGGAAAATTGGGATTTTTTTATAGAATTCTTTGACAAACAGTCTGAATTGAAAAATTCCTATTTTTTTTTTCAGAATTGTGTGAAAATAAATCAGAATTGCGAAATTCCGAGATTTCTTTACAGAATTGTGTAAAAAAGTCAGAATTGAAAAATTCCTAGATTTTCACAGAATTCTGTAAAAATATATCAGAATTGAAAAATTGAGAGTTTTTTTTTTACAGAATTCTTTATCAAATAGTCGGAATTGAAAAATTCCTAGGTTTTTTACAGAATTCTGTAAAAATCAGAATTGAGACATTGCGGTTTTTTACAGAATTCTTTAGCAAGTCAAATTGAAATTTTTCTACTTTTTTTTGTGCAGAATTCCGTAAAAAACTCTTAAGCTTTTTATCATTCTGTCTGGCAGAAACTCGAAATTTTTCAATCTGACTTGTTAAAGAATTCTGTTAAAATCTACGAACTTTTCAATTCTGTACAAAAGTCTGTTAAAGAAAAGTAGGAATTGAAAAATCCTGAATTTTTTGTTACAGAGTTCTGTAAAAAAAGTCAGAATTGAAATATCCCTAGCTTTTTTACAGAAAGTAAATCAGTATTGAAAAATTACGGTTTTTTTACAGAATTGTTGAGCAAGTCAGATTGAAAATTTTCTAGTTTGTTTTTGCAGAATTCCGTAAAAAAAACATTTTTTATCATTCTGACTTTTTTTGCAGAATTATGTAAAAAAAACTCCGAATTTTTCAATTCGGTCTTTTATTTACAGCATTCTGTAAAAATAGGATTTTTTCAATTCTGACATTTTTTTACAGAATTCTGTATTAAAAAAATCGGAATTTTTTACATTCTGACTTTTTTACACAATTTTGTTAAAAACTGAATTTTTTAATTCTGACTTTGTGTTAAAGAATTCCGTAAAGAACTAGGCATTTTTTCAATTCTGACATTTTTTTTACAGAATTCTTACTTTTTTTGTAGAATTCTATAAAAAAGACTTGGGTTTTTTTACCATTCTGGCATTTTGTACAGAATTGAAAAATTCTAGTTTTTTTACGGAATTCTTTAAAAAAATTAGAATTGACAAAATCCAACTTCTTTACAGAATTTTCCAATTCTGATTTATTTTTACAGAAATAACTAATAAAAAACTGGGAATTTTTCAATTCAATTGTAAAAAAAACTGAGTCTTTTTTATAGAATTCTACAAAAAGTAAGAATTCTGTAAAGAAATAAAATAACTAAAGAAATTTCTAGTCGCAACCTCAACCTGTGTGTGCAGTATAGATGGCATATCTGATGGATCTGATGTTGCCCCAATTGAGGGCGAAACATGTAATCCAAGTTGAATAAATTTTGTTGAGGTTGCGACTAGAAACTTCTTTAGTTATTTTATTGCTTCAACCTCTTTGAGAGATGGACAAATTTTTCGATTTCTGTGTAGAGGTCGGAATTTTTCAATTCTAAGTTGTGTTAAAGAATTCTGTAAAAAATCGCAATTTTTCAATTCAGAATTCTGTAAAAAACGCAATTTTTCTATTCTAATTTATTTTTACAGAATTCTGTAAAAACCTAGAAATTTTTCTATATGACTTTTTTTACAGAATTTTGTAGCAAAAAAACTAGGGATTTTTCAATTGTGACTTTTTTACAGAATTCTGTCAAAAAAGACAGAATGATAAAAAATTCCGACTTTTTTACACAATTCTGTAACAAAAACTAGGAATTGTCAATTCTGACTTTTTTTCAAGAATTCTGTAAAAAAACTACGAACTTTTCAATTCTGTACAGAATGTGAGTAAAAAAAGTCAGAATTGAAAGATTCCTATTTTATAATTCTGACTTTTTTGCAGAATTATGTCAAAAAATCTCAAAATTTGTAAATTCGGTCTTTTATTTACAGAATTCTTTAAAAAAATAGGAATTTTTCAATTCTCACATTTTTTTACAGAATTCTGTCCAAAAATTAGATTCTAACTTTTTTACACAATTCTGTAAAAGAAACGAATTTTTCATTTCTGACTTTGTAGTGTGAAGAATTCTGTAACAAAAATTTTAATTCTGTCTTTTTTTTACAGAATTCTGTATAGAAAAACTAGAAATTTTTCAATTCTGATTATTTTTTACAGAATTCTATAAAGAACTCAGAATTTTTCAATCCTGACATTTTCTTACAGAATTTTGTGAAGAACTCGAAATTTTTCAATCCTGACCTTACAGAATTGTGTAAAAAAACTAGGAATTTTTCAAATCTGACTTTTTTCATACTTTTTTTGTAGAATTTTGTAAAAAAGACTCGGAATATTTTTTTTAACATTCTGACTTTTGAAAATAATTTCGTGGCAAAGCGGACTAAAATGTTGGCTTTACCTACACAAGGAATTTTGTTTAATTTAGCAGGGCCCCAGTCTAATTCGATAGAAACCAGACCGAGGCATGGGTCGACAGGTACTGACGAATTCGTTTCGCTCTTGTTATGAGCTCGTCAGAGCACCATAGTCGCTGCCCATCACAAATATCGGCCTGCATTTAAGCACAATAGGATACACAACAGTAGACACATGTAAACATATATCATCTACATGTACATAGTAATGCATATCCCATACCATGCAGAGGCCGAACAAACTATAGGTAAAACCAGTCTTATAAATAGAAATAAATATAAATAAAAATAGTATGAACACAAAACGCTAGCAGGAGACCATTTTATCCTTCTGCCAGCATCTCCCAAATATTTGGGTTTCAGCAATGCTCGGACGGTGGTCTCCAAGCGTTCTGCCGTCGATGTTTAATGCCAAATAATGAAAAATTAAGAGGATTTCATGTCCGTAAATATAATAAATGAAAATAATTTCGTGGCAAAGCGGACTAAAATGGTCTCCTGCTAGCGTTTTGTGTTCATACTATTTTTATTTATATTTATTTCTATTTATACGACTGGTTTTACCTATACATTGAGTTTGTTCGGCCTCTGCATGGTATGGGATATGCATTACTATGTACATGTAGATGATATATGTTTACATGTGTCTACTGTTGTGTATCCTATTGTGCTTAAATGCAGGCCGATATTTGTGATGGGCAGCGACTATGGTGCTCTGACGAGCTCATAACAAGAGCGAAACGAATTCGTCAGTACCTGTCGACCCATGCCTCGGTCTGGTTTCTATCGAATTAGACTGGGGCCCTGCTAAATTAAACAAAATTCCTTGTGTAGGTAAAGCCAACATTTTAGTCCGCTTTGCCACGAAATTATTTTCATTTATTATATTTACGGACATGAAATCCTCTTAATTCTGACTTTTTGTATAGAAGTGAAAATTCTTAGTTTTTTTACAGTTTTCTTTAAAAAAAAAGTCAGGATTGAAAAATTCCAAGTTCTTTATAGAATTCTGTAAAAAAGACCAAATGGAAAAATTTCGAGTTTTTTTACAGAAGTCTGCAAAAAAAGTCAGAATGATAAAAAATTCCACGTTTTCTTACAGAATTCTGCAAAAAAATCTACAAAAATATTTTGTATGATCTTTTTACGTTTTCGTACATAATAAACTTGATTATAGATGTAATTTTTATCTGTAGGCGTTGATGATGGTACTGCCCGAAGGCATCGAGCAATAAACCATGCTGCAGCGGCTGCTTTGACTGAACACACTAGTGCGAATAATTTCGCAACAATTCGAACAACTAGCATAGTCACTAAACAACAGAAGGAGCATATGCAGGTAAGCATAACCATTGGCACAACATCTATTTTCATGTTTTATTGTGCAAAGCACATTAGATTAAATTAAAAAAAAAAAAACTAGTGATAAATTCCAAGCGTTTCGCCTTTTTTAAATTTAGGTTTCGTATCGGCCAGTGTTTAAGAGAAAAACTCAATTTCTTTTACCACTGTATCTTTGTATTTTACATGAGTTTCAAGGTTCTGCAATAACAAAGAAACTACTATCGTGAAGCACAGCGAAAATTCGTCATAACCGAACGTAGAACAGTAAAACGTTGATGCTCACAACGACAACTCAAGATAACCTTGACTAAAATGGAATAATAAGAAGAAGACTTTGGCAGGGAGTTAGAACGATGATAGGGGAGTGACAAACAACGACACAAGGAAGTAGAAATTTAGAAGGATTACGTAAATATAGTAAAAACCGGAGCCGTCAAAGTCAGACGGTGTCAGAATTGATCCGCATGGAATTTTTTTCGTCAGCAGCTCGAAGCCGCGGTGACTTCAAACCAATGGGATGAGACACATAGCAAGTACTGTAGTCTCTGTCTAACGACAGAGGAGAAGTTGCTCTGCTTGATGTTTGATAGTAGGAAAAACAGCTACAGCGAGTGTAGACAGTTGTGATTGTTTTAAATTCAGTGACTATTTGAACTTTCAAAAATTACAGTCCTGATTTGGATCCTCAAGATATACTAAATGCATTTAACAGCACATACAAGAGTATCGGGCTTGAACTGAATATAAAGAAACCACAGATTCTCTACCACCATATATTCGAGTTAACGGAGACAGACTTCAGAACATCGAGAGTTTCTGTTACAGTTTTATCCGGCTCGAAGGACCAAAATGTATAAGAATAATAATAGAATTAATAATTAACCTATGCCGACCTCTTCAGGGCGTTACATAACAAACAGGACATCGAGAGTTTCTCTTACATCGGCAGTATTTTCGCAGCGAAGTATCGACGATTAGATTTAGCATCGCATAAGACGGGAACCTTCGATAATCATAACATTGACAAAAAATGGTTCACAGGGATCGGAAAAGAAAACGCCATGTCTTGAGAAAACTCAAGCCCAATTATTGATATAATATTTATAATAAAACTCACTGTAGTTATCTCCGGCTCGAAGGACCAAAATGTATAAGAATAATAATTAAACTATGCCGACCTCTTCAGGGCTTTACATAACAAACAGAACATCGAGAGTTTCTCTTACGTCGGCAGCATCGCATAAGTTGGGCAAGCGCATATTTTAGCAGTATCAGGACGGGAATCTTCGATAATCATAGCATCACAAAAAAAATGGTTCACAGGGATTGGAAAAGAAAACACCATGTGTTGAGAAAACTCAAGACCAATTATTGATATAATATTTATAATAAAACTCACTGTAGTTATCTCCGGCTCGAAGGACCAAAATGTATAAGAATAATAATTAAACTATGCCGACCTCTTCAGGGCTTTACATAACAAACAGAACATCGAGTTTCTCTTACGTCGGCAGCATCGCATAAGTTGGGCAAGCGCATATTTTAGCAGTATCAGGACGGGAACCTTCGATAATCATAACATCGACAAAAAATGGTTCACAGGGATCGGAAAAGAAAACACCATGTGTTGAGAAAACTCATGGCCAATTATTGTTATAATATTTATAATAAAACTCACTGTAGTTATATCCGGCTCGAAGGACCAAAATGTATAAGAATAATAAATAAACTATGCCGACCTCTTCAGGGCTTTACATAACAAACAGAACATCGAGTTTCTCTTTCGTCGGCAGCGTCGCATATGTTGGGCAAGCGCATCATTTGGCAGTATGAGGACGGGAACCTTCGATAATCATAACATCGACAAAAAATGGTTCACAGGGACCGGAAAAGAAAACGCCATGTCTTGAGAAAACTCAAGCCCAATTATTGATATAATATTTATAATAAAACTCACTGTAGTTATCTCCGGCTCGAAGGACCAAAATGTATAATAATAATAATAATAATAATAATCTTTATTCAGTAAGTAACATACATCGCTCATACAATACTCAGTATATATAAACAACATACAGTCACTCCCGAAAAGGCAGAAGTGCAACTGGCAAACTTGGTCTGCAAGCTGTTTTTAACACTCAACCTTATACACAAAAAGACAACACACATAGCTCTCTAATTACAAAAATTTCATACGCAAATTATACAAAACAGACATTTATATACTAATTAAGTGAGACTACGCTTAAGGTGCCTCGAGAATGCAGAAATTGAACTACCTTTGCATTGAGGGGAGAGGGCATTATATAACTTTGCTATATCAAATGTAAAGGTTCTCTCAAATATACCAGTTCGATGAATAGGCGGCGTTAAGCTGCCTCTAAAACGCAAATTCAAGTTGTGGACATCTGTGCGAAACGAAATTCTTCTGTAAAGATATGCAGGCTGTTTAAGTGTAATAATCTTGTGGTATAATGCAGCTCGATGCACATAGCGTCTGGTTTTCATATCCAGCCAGTCTGCACTTTTTAGTTTGTGTGAAACTGGCCGTCCTTTTCTAATGCCATAAATAAAACGTAAGCAATACTTCTGTATCTTTTGTATACGATGTGCTGTACGAGCTGTAAGGCACGGACCATAGACAGTGTCGCAGTGATTGAAATTCGACAGTACAATGGAATCACATAATATGGTTTTAAGCTTAATGTTAAGGATGTGCCGTGAATTGTACAACAACTTTAGATTCCCCACAGCTTTCTTTATGCACTCCGACACATGCCCATCGAACCTCAAGCGACTATCCATAATCAAGCCCAAATTCCTCGCCTCAGACTTAAGCGGCAATACCGTGCCTTCAATTTTGACCATAACGCTATCACTCAATCTCCGAACATCAACTGGCCTTCCGAACAACATTGAGACGCATTTACTCGGGTTAAGTACCAAACCATGTTTTAATGAAACTCTATTTAAGATTTCTAAGTCATCATTAACAATCCGGCAACCAGAATCAATAAAATTTGGGTTGAAAGAGTAGAGAAGCTGCGTGTCATCCGCATACATCTTCATTGAACAATTCTTAATAAACCTAGGAAATTGTGACGTGTAGAGACTGTACAAAATAGGTCCAAGGATAGATCCCTGTGGCACACCCCTAGAAATTCTTAATGTAGAAGAGATATGACCATTTAGTAACACTCTTTGCTCCCGATTTCGCAAATAATTGCACAGAAATAATACAGCACTCTCCGATAGTCCCAAATAACGTAAAATTATCAATAAAACATTGTGATCTAAAGTATCAAATGCTTTAGAAAAATCAAGCAGTACCAAGATACTGCATTGACTATTATCAGTAGCCGTTATAATCTGGTCAGTGACATCCAGTAGAGCCGTAGCACAACTGTGACCCTCTCTAAAACCGGATTGTGTCTCAGGCAAAATACTGTATTTATTTATATGTTTACAAAGTTGAACTTTTATCACTTTTTCCAATATTTTAGAGAAAACTGGTAATAAGCTAATCGGTCTTAATTCTTTAAATTCTTTGGGATTTTTTGTTTTCGGTAGAGGAATCACTTGCGCAACCCTCCACTGAGACGGAAAAACAGACTTCCTGATACAAAAATTTATAATATGACACATGTACTTCAACACACAACACAACATACAACACACAACATAATTAAACTATGCCGACCTCTTCAGGGCTTTACATAACAAACAGAACATCGAGTTTCTCTTTCGTCGGCAGCGTCGCATATGTTGGGCAAGCGCATCATTTGGCAGTATGAGGACGGGAACCTTCGATAATCATAACATTGACAAAAAATGGTTCACAGGGATCGGAAAAGAAAACGCCATGTCTTGAGAAAACTCAAGCCCAATTATTGATATAATATTTATAATAAAACTCACTGTAGTTATCTCCGGCTCGAAGGACCAAAATGTATAAGAATAATAAATAAACTATGCCGACCTCTTCAGGGCTTTACATAACAAACAGAACATCGAGTTTCTCTTTCGTCGGCAGCGTCGCATATGTTGGGCAAGCGCATCATTTGGCAGTATGAGGACGGGAACCTTCGATAATCATAACATCGACAAAAAATGGTTCACAGGGATCGGAAAAGAAAAAGCCATGTCTTGAGAAAACTCAAGCCCAATTATTGATATAATATTTATAATAAAACTCACTGTAGTTATCTCCGGCTCGAAGGACCAAAATGTATAAGAATAATAATTAAACTATGCCGACCTCTTCAGGGCTTTACATAACAAACAGAACATCGAGTTTCTCTTTCGTCGGCAGCGTCGCATATGTTGGGCAAGCGCATCATTTGGCAGTATGAGGACGGGAACCTTCGATAATCATAACATTGACAAAAAATGGTTCACAGGGATCGGAAAAGAAAACGCCATGTCTTGAGAAAACTCAAGCCCAATTATTGATATAATATTTATAATAAAACTCACTGTAGTTATCTCCGGCTCGAAGGACCAAAATGTATAAGAATAATAAATAAACTATGCCGACCTCTTCAGGGCTTTACATAACAAACAGAACATCGAGTTTCTCTTTCGTCGGCAGCGTCGCATATGTTGGGCAAGCGCATCATTTGGCAGTATGAGGACGGGAACCTTCGATAATCATAACATCGACAAAAAATGGTTCACAGGGATCGGAAAAGAAAACGCCATGTCTTGAGAAAACTCAAGCCCAATTATTGATATAATATTTATAATAAAACTCACTGTAGTTATCTCCGGCTCGAAGGACCAAAATGTATAAGAATAATAATTAAACTATGCCGACCTCTTCAGGGCTTTACATAACAAACAGAACATCGAGAGTTTCTCTTACGTCGGCAGCATCGCATAAGTTGGGCAAGCGCATATTTTAGCAGTATCAGGACGGGAACCTTCGATAATCATAACATCGACAAAAAATGGTTCACAGGGATCGGAAATGAAAACACCATGTGTTGAGAAAACTCATGGCCAATTATTGTTATAATATTTATAATAAAACTCACTGTAGTTATATCCGGCTCGAAGGACCAAACTGTATAAGAATAATAATTAAACCATACCGACTTCTTCAGGGCTTTAACATAAGAAACAGAACATCCAGAGTTTCTCTTACGTCGGCAGCATCGCATAAGTTGGGCAAGCGCATCTTTTGGCATTATGAGGACGGGAACCTTCGATAATCATAGCATCACAAAAAAAATGGTTCACAGGGATTGGAAAAGAAAACACCATGTGTTGAGAAAACTCAAGTCCAATTATTGATATAATATTTATAATAAAACTCACTGTAGTTATATCCGGCTCGAAGGACCAAAATGTATAAGAATAATAATTAAACTATGCCGACCTCTTCAGGGCTTTACATAACAAACAGAACATCGAGAGTTTCTCTTAGGTCGGCAGCATCACATAAGTTGGGCAGGCTCGAAGGACCAAAATGTATAAGAATAATAATTAAACTATGCCGACCTCTTCAGGGCTTTACATAACAAACAGAACATCGAGAGTTTCTCTTAGGTCGGCAGCATCACATAAGTTGGGCAGGCTCGAAGGACCAAAATGTATAAGAATAATAATTAAACTATGCCGACCTCTTCAGGGCTTTACATAACAAACAGAACATCGAGAGTTTCTCTTAGGTCGGCAGCATCGCATAAGTTGGGCAGGCTCGAAGGACCAAAATGTATAAGAATAATAATTAAACTATGCCGACCTCTTCAGGGCTTTACATAACAAACAGAACATCGAGAGTTTCTCTTACGTCGGCAGCATCGCATAAGTTGGACAAGCGCATCTTTTGGCAGTATTAGGACGGGAACCTTCGATAATCATAGCATCACAAAAAAAATGGTTCACAGGGATTGGAAAAGAAAACACCATGTGTTGAGAAAACTCAAGTCCAATTATTGATATAATATTTATAATAAAACTCACTGTAGTTATATCCGGCTCGAAGGACCAAAATGTATAAGAATAATAATTAAACTATGCCGACCTCTTCAGGGCTTTACATAACAAACAGAACATCGAGAGTTTCTCTTAGGTCGGCAGCATCACATAAGTTGGGCAGGCTCGAAGGACCAAAATGTATAAGAATAATAATTAAACTATGCCGACCTCTTCAGGGCTTTACATAACAAACAGAACATCGAGAGTTTCTCTTAGGTCGGCAGCATCACATAAGTTGGGCAGGCTCGAAGGACCAAAATGTATAAGAATAATAATTAAACTATGCCGACCTCTTCCGGGCTTTACATAACATACAGAACATCGAGAGTTTCTCTTAGGTCGGCAGCATCGCATAAGTTGGGCAGGCTCGAAGGACCAAAATGTATAAGAATAATAATTAAACTATGCCGACCTCTTCAGGGCTTTAACATAAGAAACAGAACATCCAGAGTTTCTCTTACGTCGGCAGCATCGCATAAGTTGGGCAAGCGCATCTTTTGGCATTATGAGGACGGGAACCTTCGATAATCATAGCATCACAAAAAAAAAATGGTTCACAGGGATTGGAAAAGAAAACACCATGTGTTGAGAAAACTCAAGTCCAATTATTGATATAATATTTATAATAAAACTCACTGTAGTTATATCCGGCTCGAAGGACCAAAATGTATAAGAATAATAATTAAACTATGCCGACCTCTTCAGAGCTTTACATAACAAACAGAACATCGAGAGTTTCTCTTACGTCGGCAGCATCGCATAAGTTTGGCAAGCGCATCTTTTAGCAGTATCAGGTCTTCCTACTCTTACGTACAGCTGTGAGCGTTGGACCACACCAGGCATTTAAAACCCTAGAAAAGTACCATCAAAGATGTCTTGGAATTAAATGGCAAGACCGGCGAACAAACGTCATTGTTCTGGAGGAAGCTGAAACAACTAGCATTGAGCTGGACTGGCCACGTAATCCGCATGCCTTCCAAAAAGAATCCTTTATTCACAGCTAAAGATCTGATCACGAAATCAGGGAGGATAGCTCTTAGGATGTTCTTAAGATCAACATGAAGAAGTGTAGCTTAGATCTGAAGACCAACTGGGAGCAGATCGCTAACGACCAACCATTTACGAGGGCCATTAAGGTTTTGAAGAGCAACGTCGACAACATGATGATGCGAAGGGACAGTATCGAATAAAACAGGAACAATGAGATGCGAGTGTTTTTCTTGAAAATTGGTCCACAGTAAATGTAGCCTTTTGTCTGATATTTGATTAGTTCTTAAATATTTTGCTTTCTAGAATTCGCATTGGCTCAAAATGCTGTGTATAAAATGCATTCAAACTATACTGAAAAGTGCGTTTTTCTTTTTGATTGTCCCTTCCAGCCCTATGTAGTACCATCATCATTATGTATGATGGACAGCCTTAATTATATGTGTTTGTTTGGTAAGGAGGAGATGCACGAACAGATGAGCGGCTACAAACGGATGCGCAGAGAACACCAAAGTGCATTATTAAAGTTGGAAGACAAATGCAAAATGGAGATGGAAAGTCACAAGAACCAGTTGGATAAGGAGTATGAGATGCTGTTGCAGAGTTTCAGCAAAGAGTTGGAAAGATTGCAGGTACGCTCTCTCTCTCTCTCAAAGTTTTAACTCATTTTCCCTGATTGTGTGTGTTTTCCAGATAAAATATCAGCAGGAACTGGATAGGAAGCAGAAACAGAATCTTGCTGCTGAAAAAAAGTTGATAAAAGACATAACAAGTAGACAGGATATGGATAAGAAGGCGTTTGAGGTGCATCGGAAGAAAGAGTATAAGGCTAACAAGGAGCGATGGAAAAGGGAACTGTCGCAAGATGATTCGACGCCGAAACGACAGCGGGATGCCACTCTACAGTAAGTAGTTCAAACCTATGGTATTATTGCCACGATCGCGAAGGGGTATTTCTATAAGTTAAACGAGAATAACAATAAATTATTCATTAACAAACAACAATTATTCGAGGTCCTCCAGAGCACCCTCCAGAAGTGATATTTACAGGTGTCACAACTAACCCATGCAGGCGATATGGTGTACAAATGATTGGGCGGTTTTTCAAACACTTACAGCAATCCAATCGCGAAACATTAACAACAATTATTCTTCTGAATTCCAGGCTTCTCATGCCAAATTTTTGTTGTAAATAAAAGATACTTTAGGAATTGCGATTTTTTCTCTACAGAATTTAAAAAATTCTCAGTTTTTTTAGAGAATTCTGCAAAAAAGAAGGAAGAATTCTGTATAAAAATGTCGGAATTGAAAAATTCCTCGTTTTTTAAAGAATTCTGTAAAAATTAACAGAATTGAAAAAATTGCAATTTTTTTACAGAATTGTGTAAAAAAGGCAGAATTTAAAAAATTCCTGGTTTTATTAGTGAATTCTGCAAAAACGTAGGAATTGTGTAAAAAAGTCAGCATTTTGAGTTTTTGTACAGAATTGAAAAATTCCTAGTTTTTTTACAGAATTCTTAAAAAAAATTCAGAATTGAAATATTCCGAGTTTTTTTTAGAGAATTCTGCAAAATGGTAAGAATTCTATACAAAAATGTCAGAATTGAAAAGTTCGTAGTTTTTACAGAATTCTGCAAAAACGTAAGAATTGTGTACAAAAATAAGAATTCTGACTTTTTGTACGGAATTGAAAAAAATTCCTAGTTTTTTACAGAATTTTTTAACAAAGAGTCAGAATTGAAATATTCCGAGTTTTTTTTAAAGAATTCTGCAAAAAAATTAACTTCTGTATGTCAGAATTGAAAAATGTATAGTTTTTTACAGAATTCTGTAAAAATAAATCAGAATTGAAAATTTCGATTGTGTAAAAAAGTCAGAATTTAAAAAAATCTGAGTTTTTTTTAGAAAATTCTGCAAAAAAAGTAAGAATTCTATACAAAAATGTCAGAATTCAAAAGTTCCTAATTTTTTACAGAATTCTGTAAAAATAAATCTGAATTGAAAAATTGCGATTTTTTTACAGAATTGTGTAAAAAAGTCAGAATTCTGACATTTTGTACAGAATTGAAAAATTCCTAGTTTTTTACAGAATTCTTTAAAAAAAAGTCGGAATTGAAATATTCCGAGTTTTTTTTTTAGAGAATTGTGTAAAAAAGTCAAAATTTAAAAAATTCCGAAAATTCTGTAACTGTGTAAAAAATGCAGAATTTAAAAAATTCCTGGTTTTATTAGTGAATTCTGCAAAAACGTAGGAATTGTGTAAAAAAGTCAGCATTTTGAGTTTTTGTACAGAATTGAAAAATTCCTAGTTTTTTTTACAGAATTCTTAAAAAAAAGTCAGAATTGAAATATCCCGAGTTTTTTTTAGAGAATTCTGCAAAAAAAAAAAAGAAAAATTCTATACAAAAATGGCAGAATTGAAAAGTTCGTAGTTTTTACAGAATTCTGTAAAAATAAATCAGAATTGAAAAATTGTGATTTTTTTACAGAATTCTGCAAAAACGTAAGAATTGTGTAAAAAAATCAGAATTCTGACTTTTTGTACGGAATTGAAAAATTCCTAGTTTGTTACAGAATTTTTTAACAAAAAGTCAGAATTGAAATATTCCGAGTTTTTTTAGAGAATTCTGTAAAAACGTAAGAATTGTGTAAAAAAGTCGGAATTCTGACATTTTGTACAGAATTGAAATATTCCGAGATTTTTTTAGAGAATTGTGTAAAAAAGTCACAATTTAAAAAATTGCGAAAATTCTGTATGTCAGAATTTGAAAATTTTTAGTTTTTTACAGAATTGTGTAAAAAAGGCAGAATTTAAAACATTCCTGGTTTTATAAGAGAATTCTGCAAAAACGTAGGAATTGTGTAAAAAAGTCAGAATTGAAATATTCCGAGTTTTTTTTAGAGAATTCTGCAAAAAAGTAAGAATTCTATACAAAAATGTCAGAATTGAAAAGTTCGTAGTTTTTACAGAATTCTTTAAAAATAAATCAGAATTGAAAAATTGCGATTTTTTTTACAGAATTCTCAAAAACGTAAGAATTGTGTAAAAAAATCAGAATTCTGACTTTTTGTACAGAATTGAAAAATTCCTAGTTTTTTACAGAATTTTTTAACAAAAAGTCAGAATTGAAATATTCCCAGTTTTTTTAGAGAATTCTGCAAAAAAAGTAAGAATTCTATACAAAAATGTCAGAATTGAAAAGTTCGTGGTTTTTACAGAATTCTGTAAAAGTAAATCAGAATTGAAAAATTGCAATTTTTTTTACAGAATTCTCAAAAACGTAAGAATTGTGTAAAAAAATCAGAATTTTGACTTTTTGTACAGAATTGAAAAATTCCTAGTTTTTTACAGAAATTTTTAACAAAAAGTCAGAATTGAAATATTCCGAGTTTTTTTTAGAGAATTGTGTAAAAAAGTCAGAATATAAAAAATTCCGAGAATTCTGTAGGTCAGATTTGGAAAATTCTTAGTTTTTTACAGAATTCTGTAAAAATAAACTAAAATTTAAAAATTATGATTTTTTTACAGAATTGTGTAAAAAAGCCATAATAGGCAGAATTTAAAAAATTCCTATTTTTTTAAAGAAATCTGTCAATAAAATCAGAATTGAAAAATTACGATTTTTTACAGAATTGTGTAAAAAAGGCACAATTTAAAAAATTCTTAGTTTTATTAGAGAATTCTGCAAAAACGTAAGAATTGTGTAAAAAAAGTCACTTTTTTTTGTACAGAATTGAAAAATTCCTAGTTTTTTACAGAATTCTTTAACAAAAAGTCAGAATTGAAATATTCCGAGTTTTTTTACAAACTTCTGTTAAAAAAGTCAAGACTGAAGAATTCCGAGTTTTTTGCATAGTTCTGTAAAAAAGTCACGATTGGAAAATTCAGAATTCTGCACAAAATTCAGAATTAGAAAAAATTTCGCGTTGTTTTACAGAACTTTTACAGAAATTTTCTAAATATGCTGTATTATTATGATACTCACATTACATTCTATTATTTGTTAAAAAGCCTCCTGTCATTTACAAGAAGCAATGCAAGTATGGACTCCTATCTCCTCTGTATCTCGTATTTCTTTCACGAGCTTTGTACAATTGGAGGTACGATGAGGACACTTTCTATGCGTGTTTGTATGAGCGTTGCTATTTATGTATTGAGAACTGGCAACACTGGTATTGCCAGGTGAAATCTGTCAACGCAATCTTGAAGTTTGACATTTTTGACAGTATACGCACTGAGAACGTTTTGACGTGCAAGCAATATTTGTCTTCATCTCGGCTAAAAAATGGAATTAAGTCGCAAAAATATTCAAGCTATGATTTATTATGACTTTCGACGACTTCAATCCATTTTTTGGCCGATACGAACTTTTCAACTTACTTGTTGTAAACGAAACAAATATTGCTCGAACGTCAAAACGTTCTCATTGCGTATACTGTCAACAATGTCAAACTTCAATGTCGCGATAACAGATTTGACCTTGCAATGCCAGTGTTGACAGTTCTCCGTACATAAATAGCAACTCTCATACAAAAACGCATGTACTAAAATATCCTCATCATGATCCCAATGGTACACACAATTGGGATAAAAATCATCGACTTTTTTAACACCCTGTATAAAAAGTAATTTGACAGCTGAATAAATTTCAAAATGGCAGTGTCTTTCACAAGAAGGCAATCTGTCAGCCCTTGAAAACCGGACGTCGATATTTGGTCTGGTTGCAAAAATATCGAGCTGGAACGTTGGGCGAATTTTGCCTTGCTGGAAAGCAATTGTCCAGCACTTTAGTTGAGGTATTAAAGATTTTTTATGAGGGTTTGAAGGTCGTCGGGGAAAATTTGGTTTAAGTCAAGATCCTCAATACCATTAATTTAATTCCATGGAATCCGCTGAGCGCTAAAATTGTTTGAACGCATAATCGATGAGGAGAAGCTTTGGAGAAGAACACGTTTTACCACTTAACCAAAACACTTATAATGTTAGCATCCTTAAGAGAGAATTAAAACTGAGGATGCTAACATTGTTAGCGAGAATAAAAAGTGTTTTGGTGAAGTGGTAAAACGTGTTTTTATTCTTTTAATCAAAACTTCCAGGACTCAAAAAGACAACTTAAAATTGGTTGATGCGCAAGAAGAGCAAAGACTATTACGGGGTCAGAAAGCCGAACTAGATTTAGAACTCCGAAAGTTTAGACGAAAAAAGCTGATGCAATTCCATCAATTGCAACAGGATCTGTTAAGGTAATTGTAAATGTTTCGTATCGACATATTCTGACGCATTTCGATTGGTTTTTTGGTGTAGACAAGAATTGAACAAGCGGCAACAGCAGTTAGAGCAGGCTCACTCTATGTTATTGAGACATCACGAGAAGACGCAAGAATTGGAGTATCGACAGCAGAAGGCTGTGCATGCGTTGAGAGAGGAGCAGGTTAAGAATCAACATGATACTGAGCTAGCGAATCAAGCAGAGTATATGAAGCGTACTGAAAGGGAATTGCGGAAGAAGCATGCGTTAGAACTGAAGCAACAACCAAAATCGCTTAAGGTAAGGTGGTTGGTATAGTGAAAAGTATTTACTAATTAATGGGGGGTTGTTCACAGCAAAAGGAAATGATGGTTCGTAAGCAATTTCGTGAGACGTGCAAGGTGCAAACGAAGCAATACAAGGCATTGAAAGCGCAAATTCTTATGAACACGCCGAAGGAACAACAAAAAACTGTTATTAAAAAGTTGAAAGAAGAACAACGAAGGAAATTGGCATTGTTAGGTGATCAGTACGAGCAAAGTATCGCTGAGATGTTGCAGAAGCAGTGCATCAAGTTGGATGAAAGCCAGGAGGTAAGATTTTTAGCTGATTTTCTGTTGAGTTTTACATTATTTTTTGGTTTTCAGCTTCAACAACAGCAAATGAAGGATCGTCTTCATTATGAGTTGGAGATTTTAATGGCGTACCAAAGTAAAAATAAGATGCAAGCGCAAACGCAACGCGATAGGGAAAAGGACGAGTTGCAGGCGAGAGTGGCGTTGAGGCGATCGTTGCTTGAGCAAAAGGTATGAAAAGAGAATATTTTTACACAGTTATTATTAAAAAAAGTAAGGATTCTTATACAAAAATGTCAGAATTGAAAAGTGCCTAGTTTTTTACAGAATTCTGTAAAAATAAATTAGAATTTTTTTACAGAATTGTGTAAAAAAGTCAGAATTGAAAAATTCCGAGTTTTTTTTTAGAGAATTCTGCAAAAAAAGTAACTTCTGTATGTCAAAATTGAAAAATTTCCAGTTTTTTACAGAATTCTGTAAAAATAAATCAGAATTCTGTAAAAATCTGAGTTTTTTTAGAGAATTCTGCAAAAAAAAAGTAAGAATTCTTATACAAAAATGTCAGAATTGAAAAATTGCGATTTTTTTACAGAATTGTGTAAAAACGTAAGAATTTAAAAATTCTTAGTTTTATTAGAGAATTCTGCAAAAACGTAAGAATTGTGTAAAAAAACTCACTTTTTTGTACAGAATTGTAAAATTCCTATTTTTTTTACAGAATTCTTTAAACAAAAAGTCAGAATTGAAATATTCCGAGTTTTTTTTAGAGAATTCTACAAAAACGTAAGAATTCTGTAAAAAAGTCAGAATTCTGACTTTTTGTACAGAATTGAAAAATTCTTAGTTTTTTTACAGAATTTTTTAACAAAAAGTCAGAATTGAAATATTCCGATTTTTTTTTAAAGAATTGTGTAAAAAAGTCAGAATTTAAAAATTCTTAGTTTTATTAGAGAATTGTGCAAAAACGTAAGAATTGTGTAAAAAAACTCACTTTTTTGTACAGAATTGTAAAATTCCTCTTTTTTTTTTACAGAATTCTTTAAACAAAAAGTCAGAATTGAAATATTCCGAGTTTTTTTAGAGAATTCTTCAAAAACGTAAGAATTCTGTAAAAAAGTCAGAATTCTGACTTTTTGTACAGAATTGAAAAATTCTTAGTTTTTTTACAGAATTTTTTAACAAAAAGTCAGAATTGAAATATTCGAGTTTTTTTTAAAGAATTGTGTAAAAAAGTCAGAATTTAAAAAAATCTGAGTTTTTTTAGAGAATTCTGCAAAAAAAAGTAAGAATTCTTATACAAAAATGTCAGAATTGAAAAGTTCCTAGTTTTTTACAGAATTCTGTAAAAATAAATCATAATTGAAAAATTGCGATTTTTTTACAGAATTGTGTAAAAATTTAAAAATTCGGAGTTTTATTAGAGAATTCTGCAAAAACGTAAGAATTGTGTAAAAAACTCACTTTTTTGTACAGAATTGTAAAATTCCTATTTTTTTACAGAAATCTTTAAACAAAAAGTCAGAATTGAAATATTCCGAGTTTCTTTTAGAGAATTGTGTAAAAAAGTCAGAATTTAAAAAATACAGAGAATTCTGTATGTCAGAATTGGAAAATTCTTAGTTTTTTACAGAATTCTGTAAAAATAAATTAGAATCGAAAAATTACAGAATTGTGTAAAAAAGCCAGAATAGGAATAGTTATTGTTAGGGAAATCTCACAGGGATTAAATTTAGAAAGCACCATATTAATTTTGGGTTTTTAGTCTAGTAGACGTCGAGAAATGTACGACAATTTCAGAGATTTTTTTTACATTTTTTGTACAAGCGACATGCTTTTTTTTAAATTGTTAATTTATTAATTGTAAGGTGTTTGTTCGACTGCTATTGAAGCTCGAGCACTATGGCATTCGTGGAGGTCTCCTGAAATGGATTGGGGCGGTTCTCAGGGGACGAACTTTCCAGCAGGTTAGGGCAAATTGTGTGACCTCCCGTAGATTGTCGGTCTGCAGCGGAGTGCCTCAGGGTTCAGTGTTGTAACCGTGGTTATTCTTGGAATACATATCTCTAAAGTCATAATAAATCATAGCTCGAATATATTTGCGACTTAATTCCATTTTTTAGCCGAGATGAACTTTTCAACCTACTGAAAACAACACAAATATTGCGGATGGCGATGACAGATGTCATCTGGCAATACCAGTGTTGCCAGTTCTCAATACATAAATATCAACTCTCATACAAAAACGCATAGAAAATGTTCTCATCATACTCCCAATTGTACACAGCTCGTGAAAGAGAATACGAGATATAGAGGAGTTTAGGAGAGCGACTTCATTTCATTTTTTAGTCGAGATGAACTTTTCTACTTACTGTTAAAACACTAATATTGCTCGCACGTCAAAACGTTCTCAGTGCGTATACTGTCAAAGATGCCGTTGACAGATTTCACCTGGCAATACCAGTGTTGCCAGTTCTCGATACATAAATAGAAACCCTCGTATTCAGGTAACGAAATGACGAATATTTCTGTTTTGGCCAAGAAACTCAAAATAAATCATTATAGGACAGTGTTTATAATTATATATAGGGTGTTCCGTTTGAAATAAGAAAGTTTGTGTCAACTTCCGGTATCACCGGCACTGTGCAATGTTTAAGTGCGTCATAAAGTAATTAGTGTCTCTTTTTTTTTTGTTCATCTGTAGATGTGTGCAGAAAATCAAAGATTCATTGAAGAACGTGGGGAACGTATTAGAATATTGCATGAGCGGCAAGAGAAAGAACTAGAGGAATTTGATGAGGAATCCGTTCGACTTGGATTTAGGTAAGTCTTCCTTTAGTCTTCAAATCGTAATAGTGCGGATAGTTTAATTGATGTAAATCCTTCACTTGTAGTGAATTGGCCATTGCGGAAATATCACTGGCACTGAACGATTCAAATTACGATGATGATGGCAGTCTGTCCGGATCGATGCTCAGTTTGGCCCATTCAAATAGTTCCACGAGTTTTCCCCCAAATTCCGTCTAGTTTTTAATTTTATCGTATTAGTTGTTTTCTAATTTTGATTTAACATGAATTTTTAATGCAATCTATCTTAGCTACCTACAATAATATTAGAAGAAGAAGAAGGAAATTGTGCAAGCAAACCATGTAGAATAATTATTTTGGGTGGTAAATAGCCGGATTTCGTACCAAATCAACTAATTGATTATACTCGTAGTTTGTGTGCAATTCCAAGTTAATTTTGCAGAAGAAACAATGCGTTTTTTTATTAAAAAAAAAAACATTTGGTTCTCTGCAAAAGTTTATATGTTTCATCTATTATAAAATTTGTGCAATATATTTGTGAAAATTTAATTTCTAGCGATAAAATTCATATTTTACAAAGTAGTTGGTGTCCAAATTTGACCTTCCGATGTTTTTCCAAGATTTTATTAAAATTTTCTATTTTTTGAACAATGTTAATTCGAAGTATTTGAGGTTTGTTGGTCCTTCGAAAAACTCCTTTTGGTCGTCTGTGAGCTCAGGCGGCACCCACTTTGCACAGAGCTTTCGCATACCCCAATGTTCATGTAAAGTGGTAAAAACACTACCATCTGCTCGTGCACCTTCAATTTCCGATCGTTCATAACCAATTTGTGAATTTTTTTGACGTTTTCTGGAATAACAGCCTTATTTGGGCGTCTACTGTGGTCTGCATCATTTGTGCTGGTACGACCACGTTTAAACTCAGCAATCCACTTCTCTACCATTTGTCTCGATGGAGCATAGGTCGGATAATGTTTGTCAAACCATTGTTTGGTTTCTACTGTATTTTTTCATCAAAAAGCAAACCTTTATCACTGAAAAAATTCTAGTAAAGGCATCTATGGCCTTTGAATGACCTAATATTTATATTCCAGTCCATTCCACGAAGAATCTCTTATTAATGGTAGGAATGGGCTCTATGACTATGGAGCTCTATTTACAGTAATTGCATCATCAGCTTCATTCCGTATTTTCAGCGTTTGCAATGTTGGCCATTGCTCTCCGAGGCTCACGCTGTACGCAGCATTGTGATCTCGACGATAAATCAAACGTTCTGGTTATCTTCAGATACTTTCTTGCAGTATCGTCGTTCGGACACTCACACTTTTTGTTATCATTCATATCAATAGATATGTGTTTGTTTGTTTTTCTATTATTCGTTAAATGCCTCACCATAGACCAAGCGCTGCTGACCGCGTTCCCAGAGGTCATGATTTTGTTCTGATAATCGCCCTTCCTCACATCATTAACTAGTTTTCTGTGTTCCCGCTTTGCTCTATTATAAGCATCTTTTAAGGTAGGCTGTTGTTTATACCAACAAAACAAATCTTTCAAGTTTTTACTAGAATCGCGGACTCTCGAATTCATCCATTTTTTGTCACTATTCCTATAACATATATTTCGCAATGGAAAGTAAAAAATTAAAATAATACCAGAACCTTTCAAAAAATGCAGAAAAAGCCACGTCAATGTCGTGGAGATCGTACAGATCCCTCCAGGATTCAGCCCGCAGCGCCCCGCGAAAGGCTACCATAGCTTCATAAAAGTGTACGGAGGTACCTCTGAAGAAAACCGACAATCCAAGAGAACTGTTCTGTGATCTGAAATCACATTGTCCAAAACACACACAGCTATTGGGTCATCTCCATTTGTAAATATGAGAGATCGAGTGCACTGACACTCTGTCGACCAATCCGCGTTGGCCATTCTACAATATTCCTAAGACCAAACGCAGCACAAACATCGTTGAGTTGATTATAACTTTTCGAGTTACTGTAGTAATCACAGTTAAAATCGCCACACAAGAATATCCTAGCCTGACGTTTGCAGACACACAATAAGACACTCCGAAGACTAGAAAGAAATGTCATTAAATCGCCAGAGGGGGATCTATAACATGACAACATTAAAATTATTTCATTATCAGTTTTAAAAGATATGCCACAAATTTCAAATTGCTTCTCAGTGCAATATTTATGAAGTTCAATAACCTCGCAGAAAATATAATAATAATATAATTTGGTATATGACTGCCTCTCTCAACCAATTTCTGATAATAATGAACCTTTTAATAAAGTTTTTAATAAAAAAAATTTTCTCGAAAACGAAGAGAGATACGAAAAAATATCAAGTGACAAAAAGTTGCATTTTTAACTGAGCTTTCTAAAAAAAATATAAAATTTTCAAAAAAGTCAGCAGCGTACATTTTTTTGTCATTTTTATTCGTGACACTGTCCCCCGGGGTGCTAGTGCTAACTGAGCGTCTTATTAAGCGTACATCACCAGCGAATTTCAAGAAAATCGGTTAACGTGTCTTTGAGATATTGATAAATAAACGTTTTTTGAAAAAAACTTTGACACCCTGTATTTTGAAAACCATGCACTTCCGGACATCAGTGTCTTATGTCAAACTGCTTGTCTATGGTTCCTCAATATGCCCCAGAAGTTTTTTTTCAATTGAGAGGGGACACCCTGTATAATACATTTTTTTATCATCCAGGACAATGAGTCTGTTATTGAATTCGTCCTAAATTAGAACAGCATCTGGGTCTTCATAATTTCAACTGTTGGTACCGGACAGTTGCTTCATATTGAGCCAGAAGCAAGTCAGTTACATCGAGAGGTCAAATTTGGTAATCCAATATTAGTCAAAGGGTGTGTTTTTGGTACGAAATCTCTTCATTAAACCCTAGTCGATAAATTCTGCTAATAATTATTAAGTATATTATGATTTTGGTAAATGATATGATGAAAGTTATGTGGAATATTAAGAAATAATAAGAATAATAACTAATATTAAGACATAAACAATTTATTTTGTAAATATATTATTAATATAGTTAATTAATAATTAATTAGGTAGTAATTAGTTGTGTAGAATAATTATTGTAATAATAAATATAACATAACAATTTGGTTGTTTTATTATTATTATTATTATTGAAAATTAATCAATGAATTTTTATATTAAAACATAAAATACATAGTTCCAGCGGTGAATCGAACTCGCGCCTCTGTAGTGAGCGCTGGAGACCCTACCAGCTGAGCTGTGGGGGTGCGTTTCTTCAGCTAACTATAATACCATAAGAATTTCGATATTTTTGGTTGGAAACCTGAGAAAATAATGTTCGTGAGGCAAGTAGGTAGACTTGATATGTGGTTAAACAGTTATTTACTAGCGAAACTTTAAACATCAATTTGTTTTGGAGGAAAATGGCTGTGACTGTGGTAATGAGTAGCACGGAATAGGCACTGAAAATTCAATGTGTTTCAAGGTCACTGAAGAGGAACTTTGTTTCCGAAACATGACTGAGATATAGTTCAAACATACAATGTGTCGACGGATAGAGTTTGGAAGAGGAAAAACTTTTTTATTTGTAGATTTAGAAGAAAAAGTCATTCTTTATAACAGCGTCTGCTTGTGTCAAAACTACAAATTCAAATACCAAAATTACGATTACCATACAGGGTATATCAAAAATAATATTTTTAATGATTTTGTTTTTCTTGTTTTTTTAATTTTATTATTTTAAAAGTAGCTATGAAATTAACCACTTTGAGAAAAAGGTTTATTAGTTGTTTTTGCACAATCTGCGTAATAAATCACGATTTTGAAAATATTTTCATAAAATTAGAAAAAAACAAAAAAAAAAGCAAAATCATTAAAAATGTTATTTTTGATATACCCTGTATAGTAATCGTAAATTTGGTATTTGAATTTGTTGTTTTGACACAAACAGACGTTTTTATAAAGAATGACTTTTTCTTCTAAATCTACAAATAAAAAAGTTTTTGCTCTTCCAAACTCTATCCGTGGATACAATGTATAATATATAAAATATTTTGTGGAGCAGACGCTTTTTCATTTATAAATAAAACCCGCTCCTCGTCGTGGATTACTTCAGGAAATAAATACTTATTTATTAACAGCAAATACTTTTATTTCTGATCCGAAGATAGTTTGACGTTGAAAGAAAAATTATCGGCACAAAATTTTTGTTGTATTTCAACTACGTATATTATTTGAGAATCCCCTGTATATTCAACAATTATTTAGTAAAAAAAAAAAATCGTTAACAATTTATAGAAAATTCTGCAAAAGTAAATTTCTTATTATATGTTTTTTTGTTTTGTTTAATTATCTAATTATTAAATATTATTTCCAACGTTATTAGTCAATATATTTGTAAATAGTATTAATATCTAATTATTAATAATAATTGTTAAAAGCTATGTTATTGTGTCAAAAAAAAAAACAACTCATTAATTAATTAGTGTACTTTTTTAACTTAAATTATATAGTCAGCTCATGAAAAAAACGTAAGTAATTGTTTTATTTTTATTCTACAATCCCAATCCTTATTATTTATTTATTTGCCACATATTTGTACAAAAATCATACAATTGTAGCATGTCAAAAATATACATTATATAAATAAAAAGACAAAACGAATTCATCTTAGTCATCCTAAATGTAACCAAACAAGAAAACATATTTTTATTTTACAAACTACCAAAAAAAATTTATACATGTACATAAAACAAAAAATAAATAAAATCTAATAGATATCAACACTGGAGATAGTATGCATGTACTCCTCACCGGAATAAAGGGCATGTCTCAGAAACACAGCTTTTATTTTGCTTTTAAAAACGGTAAGGTCGCACTCACGCAAATCACCAAGGAGAGCATTATACAAGTGTGTCTGTAAAGAATTCCTCTCACTCTTCGCAAGGCGGAACTTTGGAGGACGCAAAGAGTCACACGTGCTAGTAGGGTATCCATGAAAGTTACCATTTGTATTAATTGTATGCCTAATCCTGTGGATCTCAGTAAGCTGATAATATATAAACATCGAAGGAAGTGGCATAATGCGGAACCTAACAAATATAGGTTTGCGGTGGTCCCTAAGACCCGCTCCATCCAAGATCCTCACAGCCTTCTTTTGAGACACAAAAATCTGAGACGCAGCAGACGCATTGCCCCACATAAGAAATATAGGAATGAAAAATAGCAAAATATACAGACAAAAGCGATTTAACCGATAGGCACTGTTTAAGTCTACGAATTATGAAAATACTGGTCGATAATTTAGCATTTAACTGAGAAATGTGAGCACACCAGTTCAGATTGTCATCCAACGTAACACCCAACAACTTAACTGAACTACCCACTGTCACACTGATATTACTAGAAAACAATAAATGTTGTGTCTTACCACTATTAAGCTTGAGACTATTACTGGAAAACCAAGTCTCCATTCGATCTAAGCAACTTAATCTTTCCGCATCTATAATTTCTATACTTTCGGCTCTCAGCAAAGTAGTAACATCGTCGGCGAAAAACACCCCCGTGGCAGGATGCAAATGATAATATAAATCATTAATGTAGAATGTAGATGATGAAAAGCAGCGGCCCCAGCACCGAACCTTAAGGCACGCCAGTAGTAACAAGTCTCAGGTGAGAAACAGTCTTGTCAAAAGACACGCATTGCCTTCTGTTGTACAGGTAGGATTCAAACAGTTCCCCATTACACACATAGAGAAGAGGTTCTCACATATCCATCTAAAGATGGTTTTACTGACTCATTTATTTCCAGTGCAGCCTGGTGCCGCTTAGATCAGTGGCGGCTCGGGGACTAGGGTTGCCAGGCGTCCTATTTTTGGCGCGATTGTCCAGCTCTCAAGTGGATCGTCACGCGTTGTCCCGAGTTTTATGAAAATGCGTTGGTTAGCTTAAAACTCTCAAATAGAATAAACGATTTGCAATATAATGTAACATGTTATTTATTGGGTGGACTTTAGGAAGAGGAACTCTTGAAATTATACATTGACCTATTAAGTACTACTTTGGCTCGCTTTTTTAAATTTCAAACCTGGCATCCCTAACGGATACAAGGAAAAACTTACCTACTATTTTTTGTACATGAAGTTCTCCTAGTTTTCATGCTGGACAAAACGTCAATGTCTTTGATGTCAAAATCTGTGATAAACTGGACGAACCAAATGCGTTCAGTCGTACAGCATACATAATATTATGTTATCGCGTTCATATAGTGCGAAAAGTTCACTTTTTAATTCATTTCTGGTTGAATCAAATATTATTCCCAATGAACAACATGGGTTTATGCCCAAGAGGTCGGTGGAGTCGAATCTTCTGGAATGCCTCAATGTGTGGACCAGCCATAATGATGTTGGTCAGCCTACGGATGTGTTGTATCTGGATTTTGAGAAAGCGTTCGACAGAGTGCCATTTACTCGTTTGTTGCTGAAATTGGAGAATTACGGCGTGCGGGGGGCACTCCTGAGGTGGATTGAGATGTTTCTTACAAAAAGAATTTTCCAAGTTAGAGCGAATGGTGCATTATCCGCTAAATTACCGGTCTTGAGTGGTGTCCCGCAGGGGTCTGTACTGGGGCCATTGCTTTTTCTGGCATATATATCAAACTTAACAAGTACCATCACGTCAAACATGAGTTTCATTGCTGATGACACCAAATTGTTTTGTAACCCACTGCGAGACGATAATGAATTCCAGATCGAGATTGATGGGGTAGTGTCCTGGTCGGCGGTTTGGTTGATGAACTTGAATTTGGAGAAGTGTCAGGTACTACACATCGGAGCTAATAATCCCAGGACTCCATATTTCATCAATGAAAATGCCGTTAAATCTGCAAATCAGCAGAAGGATCTTGGTGTCATAGTAACAGCGGATTTGAAGTGGGTGGCCCATATTTCCGTCACAGTGAAGAAAGCTAATAGACTGTGGTATCTGATACAGAGAGCTTTCAAATCGAGATCAAACTCTCTAATATTGGAATTGTATAAATCGTATGTCAGACCACTATTGGAATATGCCAACGGCGTTTGGTCCCCCTACTTCATTAAGGACATAGAGGCATTGGAAAGGGTTCAGAGGAGATTCACTAAGCTACCTCATGCACTTAACCATATACCATATGAGGAGCGATTGAGGCTTTTAAATTTGACATGTCTTTATGATCGACGACAACGAGGCGATCTAATTCAAACATACAAGATACTTAGTGGCTACTACTCGGTAAATCTCGATGTATTTCATCCTGCGTGGCAATAGTAAGAAACTTGACAAGGAGAGATGTGCTAGACTTCCTCGGAAGAATAACAAACAGAGTTGTATATGCATGGAATTCATTACCTGAAGAGGTGATAATGGCGCAAACGGTTGACAGCTTTAAGAACAGGCTGAACAATTTCGTGGAGGACCATGGCGATCAGTTGGTCCACTACTCGCTATAGAAGATGAGTGAGGATGACATCAATATTTCAAAAACCTCAAATTAGGAACTGAGCAAGTTTCATCGGTTTTACCGTTTACTGTTTTACGACTAATAATAATAATTTCCACACACTGGCCAACATAGGATAAGATTTTACAATTTCATCAAAATGTTTTTGGGAAAACACATGTCTAACAGTTTTAAAATTTTGAAAATCAAATAATTTTGTTGCACGCAAGTGACCCTTAAAATCAAATCTCTTGCGATCATTTAGCTTTAAATCGTAAAAGTCGTATTATTCTTCATCATGACATTGTCAGCCGTGACACTGCACGGCAAACAGTTGACAAGTTGAAGGAAAATAATGGTGGAATAATGCATTATTGTTCACATACACCTGATTTATCACTTAGCGTTCCCTTTTGTTCCTAAACGTGATACAGAAAATGCGTAGCCAGCGGTTTTGACCACCCCAAGGCGGTCAATGCCTTTCGAAACCATATGGGTCTGAGATAAAAACTTCAGAGGAGAAGAAATGTCTTGAGAACTGATTTTAACCATAAAGGTGAGTATCTTGAGATGCAATAAAACAGTTTGTTCTCAAAAATTTTGAGTTCTTCCCAGATTTTAGTAACCCTCGTATGATTTCAACACGACAGACAGGCTAATAATTTCCGGACACCCTATATATATGTAATATCCAGTTCAGATACATAATTATGAAGCAGAACATCCAGTTCATAGTTTAGGGTGACCCTGGGCTGAGTAATTGCGGATTAAAAAAAAAAGAGTAAATTATAAAATGAAATGAACTGTAGCCAATAAAAATTAAATTATATTTCACAATAAATCCAAGTACAAACAACAATAATGTTCTCAATAAAACGAACAAATGCAAGAAAATACAATTAAAGATATAGAAAAGCTGAAAATATTTTAAAGACTTTCTTAAAACGCTATTTAATAAAAATATACTATTTAATTATAATATTTCCACTTAAAAATTAAGTATAACATCATCATGAGCTCCCACCAAACCCTGGTGGAATTATTCTTCCTTTTTACAATGTGGGCGAAAACTCCGTTGGAGTCATCACTCTGCAATGCATCTCTCTGATCAATGGCACTGTGTACGCGACGCATTCATCCCATCCAGGGGAGCGCCATGCACTTTCACGCGTCTCTTTTCGCTTGTTCAAATCGTCATAGCCTAATAATAATAGATTAACACACAATCATAAGACCATCATCAGACACAGAGAGGACAAATCGACGAGACTTTCATAGACGATGATTTGTCGTCGCTGTGTTTGATTTAGTGTCTGATGATGGTCTTATGACCGAAACCCGTTACACACAATACGTAAAATTAAGAAACCAAATTGATTACGTGGCTGAATTTCGAGTTGTTTGAGTTTTAATGTATATGATGGACAGCTACTTTGAGAAATTGAACGATCTTTTCCTACATAAGAGAACTGTTTCCTGTTTTACACGGGAATTCAAAATTATGTGCAAACATTTACAGTTTTGGGGTAATAATAATAATAGCTTTATTGCCCAACAGATTTACAAACTCCCTTTACAGGACAATTCCTAAATAAAAAAACTTCACAACACACACACAACATCAAAAATCCAAAACCCCATAAACAACACGTTCTAATTTACTAACATTTTCAAAAAATATATCAAAACAGTGACTTAATTCATTAAATTTAACAGTCATTACATAGAGTGGGGATCTCAAGAGAACATTAGTCCTAGCACGCTCACATCTAAACAAACAATCATGTCTAGTGGAAATTCTGGGAATATTAAAGTTTAGTTCTGAAAGAATATAAGAACAATCCACCTTGTTATGGAGAATATTATACAAAAACATTAAAGATGACAAAACACGACGAAGTTCAAGACTTTGCATTGAAAATCGAGCTAAAAGAAGTCCCTAATCGTATCCTCGAGTTGGATAAGCGCCATCCTGCTTCCAACCAAATATTTCAAAAATCTACGTTTAATTTAATTTTTTTTTAAATTTTTATTTATTCACCATCTTATGTTACATAACATGTATAGTACGTCATAAAAAAACAAAAATTAAACAATCCAAGTTACAGCAACAAAGAAAGGCTTACAAACAAATTAAAAAAGCAACAACATAAAACAAACTAAAATCTAAAAAAATCTTACAATATCGCTTCTGAAATAGTCCTCAAAGGTATAAAAAGGTTGAGATATCAAAATGATTTAATACTTTTGGTGAACTGGACTTCACCAAGGTTCTTTATGTGAGACGGCAGCTTATTGTAAAATTTGACACAATAATAGTCAGAACCTTTCCTAGTCCTCAATAGGCGGTGAAATTCAGGCAATATATCATTGCGATTTCGCGTACCATAATTATGCATATCAGAGTGAAGAGTGAAATGCGAGGCATTGGTTCGAATGTAGCCAAGACAGTTTAAGATGTACAAGGAAGGCAAAGTAAGTAGTCCGTGTTCAATAAAATTCTTTTTACAGCAGTCACGCCAACCGAGCTCCAACATTGTACGTAAACATCTCCTCTGTAGCTTGAAGATTTTCATTGCATGGGAACTATGTCCCCAGTTCAAAATACCATACGACATACGGGAAACAAAATAACCATGATACACCGTCAACAGACAGGCGATTGAAACACTCTGCGCAAGCCTTCTAATGAGATATATGACCCTGGACAGCGAGCACCCAAGTTCTCGAACATGACTCTCCCAGGTTAATTTAGGATCAAGATGAACCCCAAGGAACTTCACGCGAACATCGCTCTGAAGATCGATAGGCGCAAAACGCAATGTAAATTTCATGCTCTGAGTTTTAGCCTGATTCAAGCTCAGTTCATTTGCCAGAAATCAATTGCCTATGTCAGTCTCAACAGTATTAACCAACTCCCCTAAAGGGTCGTTTGGTCGATATCTAATCAGACTAGTTGTGTCGTCAGCAAAGAGGATTATATTTGACTCTTCTTGAAATTTGTATAAATCATTTACGTATATTAAAAACAATAAAGGTCCCAAAACCGACCCCTGGGGCACACCCTGTCCAACCCTTCGTCTCTCCGAGTATCGTCCCCCATACAAAACGTGCTGAAAACGATCGCTGAGATAAGAGCCAACCAAGGCAACACTGTCAACATCAAAGTTATAGTAAGAGAGTTTCTGAAGAAGTATCTCGTGTGAGACACAGTCAAAAGCCTTAGTGAGGTCATAAAAGGAAGCAAAGGTGTCACAGCCCCGCTCCATGCCATCCGAAACATATTCCAAAAGGTTATTAATTGCAAGAGTAGTAGATCTCTTATTACGAAAGCCATATTGACCTTGCATAAAGAGATTATTTGCTTCAAAATATTCAGTTATTTGATTTTTAATAATAGACTCAAATATTTTCGAAAAAAATGGCAAGATCGATATTGGTCGATAGTTACTGGGATCATCAACCGATCCTTTATTTTTGTAGATTGGAATAACCCTTGCCTCCTTCAAGACCGCCGGAAATACAGCGTCACCAATGCAATGGTTTATCAACTTAGTAAGCGGCACCACTAGCAGATTCTTTAGAGTCCCAATAATCCTAACATTAAGCTCATAACAATCCGAGCTTTTTGTGTTTTTCATACCTGATAGTTTTTCACGTACTTCATTAAAGGTTACCGTTCTCAAACTAAATCCAGCAGCTCTAATGGGAGACATATATTTCTCAAAAGTGACCGATGTGGCTGGTAGCTGTTTTATGATATCATCAGCCGCAGTTGTAAAGTAGTCATTTAAAATATGCGCAGTCAAGTTCTCAGCTGTCCCGAGATTTGGAGTTGATTCCCAATCCTTGACCAGTCTCCACACAGCAGCAGGCCTATTAATAGCGGATGCAATATACTCCTCATAAGCCCTTCTTTTGGCCTTAGAAAGTTCAGCTCGATATTGTTTTTTATAGTGTCTCAAGGCGACTTTAGATACAGACTGAGAATCCGATTTATGAATCAAATGCATGGTGCATAGCAGATCTCTCATCCTGCGCAAATCATCGCTGAACCAATTTATGCGACCCAGCGCTGATCCAGCGTTTTAGATTTAAGAGGAAAACAACTTTCAGCTGTATTTGCAATGACATTAGTAAACGTTAGAAATCTACTATCAATGCTTATATTTTTATCATCGATAAAGTCCCAATTAATATTCTCGATTCGATTGTACAAGTTAAAAAGTCCGTATTGAGTTATGGGTCTGTAATTAATTTTTGCAACAGGCTCCGGCGGGGAAGTGCGCCCTTCAAAGGTGAAAGAAATGCCATCGTGATCGGACAGATGATGTAAATTAAAAGGCAGATGATGGTAAGAAAACACTCGAAATACTCACTACATGCATCCAAAACCGTCGCAGGCTGATCACATGTTCTGCCACCATAGTGCATTACATTAGGAACCCTAGATGACCCAGTACGCTGGTGGAAATAGGACCAAAATCCCCTGGGATCAGTTTTTACAGTATCCTGAATATTCTGCATATAATTGCGATAAGAAATCCTAATGTCAGACTTAATCAACCTCCGGAGTCTCTTAAACTCTGTATAATATCCATTATCATGAGTTCTCTTGAATTTATTAAAATTTTCATCGTTTTGCTTTGCAAGCCGGAAATGATCTTGCATACATTTTGAAATTTAGGTATGTGCAAATCAAATAATGCATAGAGTCTCTTCTAGAAGCTTCCAACAGTAATACCAACATGAAGAACTGTTGCTTAGATGTGAAGAGTAACTGGGAGCAGATCGCAAACGACCGACCGAGATGAAGGCGTACCATTTACGAGGGTACCCAATTTTTTGAAGAGCAGCGTTGACGACATGAGGATGCCTAATGGAAAGGAGAGAGAACGATGGGGCAGGTAAATGGTCGTGACTGGGTGTCAATTTCGTGACAAGGTTTGTGAGTTCACAACAAAAATCCCTGAGTTGGAATAATTCATACTCGTTAGCGAGTGAATGCTGATGATGATGCTACAAAATTGTGAAATTTGACGATATACGAAAATGATACTTACACCATATATGATGCACATTATACAATCTGCCGATTTGTGAAAAGAATCCGGCAAACGCTTCATCGTTGTTTTGTCGGAAATTAATTGCTCTCGCCCAATTGTTACCCCATTCAATCATTGTTCCTACAAACACAGTTAGCAGCTATTTAAGTGTCTTTCACAGATTATACACTTTGTTTTATCTAACCAGGTTTCAACGCATAACTTCTAATTTCATAAATGTTTTGACTACTTCTCATTAGGATTTTCGGCCAGTAACTGAAAGCCAAAAGGTATTGAAGATGACGTGATCTAACTAGTTTCCCCTGCTCTTCGTGCAGTTTTTGGTAATCCTGAATCAAATAAAGCTACAAAACATTTAGGTCAAATAAATCGCTGACAAACCTCATTTTCCACAGCAAATTTGTTCAACAAATCAATCTTTTCATAACCACCGGTAAATTGCCATAAATGCAATGCCTGATCCTGATCACCAACATTAACAGTCCAACTGCCCACTAATTTAACGGCTTCATTCAGTGAACTTTGTGCATGGATAAAATCTACACTGTTTTTCCTATACAAATTAATTAATAGAATAAAAAATAATATTAAGTGTTAATTATATTGTTTTACATATTATTTAAATAAGCTTTTCTCGAATCAGGCCGGTAGTTATGGGTTTGTAAAGAGTAAATAATCTCCTTATCACTCAACATACGACTGTGACTCTCTTTGGTAGGCTCGATTTTACGTACAAATATCTTGGAAAGCCATGCATCTTGGTTGGGCGATGTCGTAGAAACCGCTCTTTAAATGGTAAAAAAATATATTTCAATCAATAATTAATATAAATCAATGAAATACACGTTACACTACCTTATTAGATTATTTAAATTTTGGGGTATTTTATTCATATTACACCTGAGTGGGTTCGCCATATTTTATTTTTAAAACGAAAATTAAATCTATTTTTCCAGGGAAATTTTTTACGTAAACAGCCAGCTTATTTTTATAAATGTCACAAAAAGGTTATCTCCAACACTTTTATTTTCAGATATTCAAATAGAATAATTTTTACACGAATTTCAATAATTGAGTGGGATCATTATGCTCTATTTTTGGGACACCCGTATTGTTTATTATTGTCATACTCATGTGATTTTGATTACTTGATTGACTTGTTAGGTGACGTTCAACAGCTGATTTATTCTCACTTTTCGGCTCTAAGACTCAATTTCAAGTCAAGTGAGGCAGCGCTCAGCTAATAGAGTAGGCAATACCTCACTACGTTATACGAATCCCAGCTGATGATACTGTGGTATGATCACTTACTAGTCATCTAAAGGGTTATTCTTTCGTACTGAACTAAGTGAACAATCTGAAAATTGTCAGTTCATTCAAGATTGTGCGTATTCTTTCGACATCGGTCACTTCTACCAAACTGATTAAAATTCCTACCCCTCTTGCCGCTTACTGATCAACCTCTAGGTATCGGTTAGTTCGTTCAGTTAACAGTTCCCCTCTAAAAGTATTGAATATTGAGAGATAATAATTGGAATATGATTTCGAATCAAACCAATAAATTGTAAAAGTTTAAAACATGGATAATAATATCATGGAAGAAATAATGTTCCAGTTTTCAGAGCAGAGTTGGTTGTTTTCACAAGTTTTCGAGGTTAAGTGAAAGCCAATCACAAAACAGATGATCTTTCGGTTTCACCAAATATTCAGTTCAGTATAATCACATTCAGTTTAATCACATTCACTTGCTCAGATCAATCACTACGAAAGAATAACCCTATTGTACACAAACAGGTGCATTGGGTGGGGCGTAATCGCATACCAATATGGCGGATTCTCCACTGGCTATTTTTGTTGACGTTTTTGTTTTTTAATGCGCAGCTTAGGTTTATACTTCAATTCTAGATGTTCAGTAGTGTACTAAACACTTGAAATATAGGTAATTATTGATATTTGATACCAAAATACAGGAATAAAAGACGTTAGTACTTTATAAATTATATATTAATACCCCTTAAAGAAAACAATTTTATTTAAATGTTGCCGTTATCTACTTAACGTATTTAGTCACCTACATATGAACCCTAAATACGTCCATGTACAATGTTTACAATATTTAATACATAACTATGAAACGTTATTCCTGATATTTTCTTGTCGATTTCACTTCTACTACTGCAACTACGCACAGCACAGGACACCATTATAGTATATTGTTAAATAACCTTACAAAAAACAACGAAAACTTAAGAAAACTTGTAAAATATTCGTAAGTAACACTATCATCTTGAAAGCATTTCAAATGACAGAGGTCGCATACCAATATGGCTTACCTGCACCCGCTTTTGATAACGTTATAGCGTCTCTTCCACCTCAATGTATACACCCAAGGCGCATTAGTTAATGCGCGTTGACTACACACAGCAGATAGTAATGCAACACGTATTACATATTATTGTTTGCCTGAATATGGTGGCTAAAACCACAATATTCAAATATCAAAACATTAGATTTAAATTTTTCGATTGGCGTTACTATCTCTATCAAGACGTAGCTAAAGCTAGTTATACATCACAAATCACAAGATGTGTAATGAAGATTTTCGTTATTATTCTCCATAGCATTAAGAGCTATTTTCAGAATAAAACATCATGGTAAACCAAGAACCGAGAAATTTCGAAAAAGCAAAGCTTATTGGATTCGGTAATAGCTGCGACAGTTACTGTGTAAATCAAACTGATATGGAAGAAATGCTAAGTATTAAAAGTGAACCAGAAGCAATAGACGACGTAACTGTTAAATTAGAGCCGGAATTTTTAAATAATGAACAATGTGATATAAAACAAGAAGGCACGTTGGCATTACTAACTAATGAAAGACCTGATGGAATTCAAATTGATATCGCCGGCAACTTATTTTTTACAGACCCGACACTAGGTTCAATCAAATTGGAAGACAATTCGTGTACAAACATAACAGAACCAGGTAAGTAAATGGTGAACACTGTTGACTCAAGAAGCACTAATAAGTTTGTTTTCGATAGATAGTAATAATTGTCCACGAGGATGTATAAACTTTTGTGACTGTAGAAAGGACGGAATTACAGAGGATAAAACTCTTAGAGTTCAGTCGTGTACTGCAATAGAAATACGTCAATCCAAAATTCAGGGCAAAGGTGTATTTGCTACCAGAGCATTACCAAACGGTTTCCAATTTGGTCCTTATGAGAGTGAAATGTGTCGAGTCCAAGGGTTAGAGAATGGTAAAGTGGTAAGTTGAATTACACTGCTGTCTTCGTTTGTCACACTATTTTGTTATTTTCTAGGCAGAAGAATCAAATTGGACTCAATACATTAATTGTGCCAAAACCAGTTCTCAACAAAATTTAGCTACATTTGAGTGCAAACAAACCGTGTACTATCGTACTGTGAGACCAATCGAAAAGGATGAGGAATTGTTAGTTTCCTATGACGATCCCATAGACCATACCATACATATTGGTTTTAAGACGGAACGGCATGAAAATTGCTGTAAATTTGTTGAAAATCATGAAAGTGATATTGACACGCATTTTAATTCTGGAAAATGTAAATATAGACATGAAGTCAAGTGTTCAAAGAGACAGAAAGAAGCATCGAGGTAAGTCTCATAGTAATTATAAGTGTTGTAGGCTCGGTTATAGGACTGCATAGTACATCTGTGGGCTCTAACTTCTCAGAACAAAACTATAGAAGATACTTACAGGCTCCGAAAATCTTTAACTGGTAATCCTTTTCCTCAGGATTCTAGCCTTTTTCACTTTGCTGTAAGGCGGCAACTAATCGGTTTTCATTCTATTCTGAAGGCGAGACTCGTTAATTTTCTAAAAAAGAATTTAATTTTATCGGAGAAACAATTTGGGTTTACGGAAGGCAAAAGTACGTTGGACGCTATAGCGTTTCTTGTCCGAAGAATTTATGAAGCATTGGATGAGAGTAAGCCTTGTGCAACAGTTTTCATCGACCTGGCCAAGGATTTCGACACAGTGTGTCACAATAAATTGACGGAGAAATTATTTAATGTCGGTATTAGGGGGCTCGCACTACAGTTATTCAAATCCTAATCAAATTAAATAAAGTCTATAGTAGCTCCAAAAGAGTGTCCTTTGGAATTCCACAGGGGACAGTGATTGGTCCGATATTATTCCTCATTTATATAAATCGTCTATTGCAATTGGAGATGTATTTTCCTTCGCCGATGATACCGCATTATTTGTAGAACGCCTATGTAAATAAAAATTTTATGCTGCATTTTTTAGGTTATCTTATATCAAAGCTACATATAAGTAGCCAATTTTTCTGGTGTATTTGGGAAACATTTTTTTTTTTCGTTTTTGACCCTTTTTTAGACTATTTTAATAATAATAATAATAATAAATGACTTTATTGTGAATTGTAAGTGTAACACAAAAGGCGAAGTTGAGACGTGGTCTCCTAGCTTAACCTGTTTCGAATTTTAAACCCACATATTAACATATAAGTTATTATAATATTTCTTATATAAAACAATAATAATCACAGCAAAACAACAAATATACACGCACAAAAAAAAACTAAAATAAACATCGTAAATCCTAACCCTACACACAGTATTTAGCAATTAATAATCTTTAATTTTCGACCATAGTATTGAAACTAACTTAAATACTAATTTAAATACTAATTTTAATAAAACAGAATAAACTAAATTCACTCAACAGAAACCCAAAATCTTATACCTATATACTTGCTATATACAGTAGTCATTATCAGCGATAAAAATTCCAGCAGCAGTTCTGAAACTTGGTCCAGACAAGCATGCCACCCGATCAGGCAACGCATTGTATAGTTTAGCTATTGTATAACTAAATGACCTTTCGAATAAAGTTGTGCTATGCATAGGCGGAGTTATGATGCGACCATTGCGAGTATCAATCGAATGCACGGCCCCCCCACATCTAAGCTTACCGAACAAATACTCCGGCGTTTTCGAAAAAATAATTTTATTGAAACAAGCAAGAGCATGCAGATGGCGTCTTTGATTCATTGTAAGCCACCCCAGTTCAGCAATCTTTGCACTAACACCCCGATCCCTCCCTCTAAGTCCAGTTATTAAGCGAACACAGGAATTCTGCATAAGCTGAATCTTGCGCTTATCTATACTACTAAGACAAGGGCCGTAAACAACATCACCGAAGTTAAAATGCGAGAGGACCAGGCTGTCACATAATAACTTTTTGAGCGGAGCAGTCAGCAACTTCCTCTGGCTATATATCATTTTCAAATTGTAAAACGCTTTTTTTATGCAGGCACTTACGTGTTCGGTGAACCTCAACTCAGCATCCACCATCAGACCCAGATCTTTCACAGTACTTGTACAATTCAATGTAAAACCCTCCACCGTTAGGGAGAAATCCTCGCAGTATGCAGCTCGGGCTCTAGGGGGTCCGAGCAACAACAACTGCAATTTACCGGGGTTTATCTCAAGGCAATGATTCCTGGATGCACCAATCAAACGTCCCAAATCCTCGTCGAACTGGTGCTTGGTTTCATCTATATCAGCAGGTAAAAATGACATATAAAGCTGGGTGTCGTCGGCATAAAGATGAGCCGAGCAGTGCCTCAAGGACCTCAGGAGCTGCGACGTATAAATTGAAAATAAAATCGGACCAAGAATGGAGCCCTGTGGTACACCACTGCTTAATTTTCCGGACCCAGAAACCGCCTTACCCAAAACGACAACTTGACTTCTGTCCTTTAAATACGTCCCGAGCAAAGAAACAGCAGAATCCCCGAACCCCAGGTAACCCACAATGGCCAGCAACAAACCATGATCGATGCGGTCAAACGCCTTTGTATAATCAAGTAGTAGTAAGCCCGTTAATCGACGCTGATCCGCCGCCGTCAATGCATCATCCAGTATTTTAAGTAGTGCCGTGGAGCAGCTGTGACCCCCACGAAATCCCGACTGGACCTCCGGCAACAGCCCATGCTCATCCAGATATTTCTTCATCTGCCCGCACATTACTCTTTCAATGACTTTTGAGAGTGTTGGGAGTATACTAATCGGTCGAAGATCTTTTAGTGTTGAAGGTTTTTTAGTTTTAGGGATCGGAATAACGTTAGCTTGTTTCCAGCATGTTGGAAAATTCCTCGTTTCTATACAGTAATTAACCAAATGCAGTATAAAAGGTGTAATAAATGGGCAACTACGTACTAGCATATCGATACTGATCTTATCACTGCCAACAGCATCCGATTTAATCCCCAATAACGCATCAATTATATCTCCATGATCTACCATTGTGAATTCAAAGTTAATATCAGCCCTAAGTTTGTTAGTCAAATAAAAATTCATGGTCTCTGGGTCTGGATTGCTGGAGGGGGTGGAAATAAAAAAGTTATTAATATTTTCAACATTATGAAGGGAAGACGGTATTGTTATATTATCTTTTGCATAAATATTTAGGTCACGTAATAACTTCCAATTTTGTTTAGAGGAATTTTCTCGAAATTTGGTTTCTAAGTACTGTTTTTTAACTCTATTTACTTCAGACGACATTAGATTTCTTAGCCTCTTGTAGGCCTCCCAGTTTTCTGGTGATCGATTTCCTTTATATTTCATCAACGCCTTTTGCCTTTGTTTTTTTAGAATTTTAATATTTTCGGAGAGCCAAGGGGCTTTCTTTTTTGATATTTTAATGGTTTTTATTGGAGCATATCGATCGAAAACTTCCAAAAGGTATCGATTGAATAGCTCAACCTTAGCATTGATTTCATTAACATAAAACAGGTCAGCAAAAGGCATATTAATAAGATCGTTGTAAAAACGATCTTGGTTAAAACTACCAAAATCCCTAAAAGTATAAAAAAACGGTTTAGGTTTTGTCAGCAGAGTCTTAAAAGTCCACTCAACCGGTAAATGATCAGAAAAATCTATGCCATGATCCACTCGAACTGTCGACACATATCTATTGTCAGAACATACAATTATATCTAGAAGCGATGCAGTATTCACTCCATGCCTGGTAGGTTCATCAACAACCTGTGTCAAGCTGTAATCATTAAGCAAGGAGAGAAACCGTTGTGTAGAAACACATTGCAGATCCATCAGATTGATATTAAAGTCCCCCATACAAATAAACTGATTAGAATCTATCAAATTTCTCGAGATATTCTCCTCAAACGATGAGAGAAACTCTACCATACCTGTTAATCCCGGAGGTCGATACAGCAGCCCCAAAATAGTTAAAATCTTATCTATCTTAAACCCCTGTGTGAACCAATTCTTTTATGTAACATTTTTTAGGTTATATTCTATCACAACTATAAAAAATTATTCCATATTTCGAATAAGTTTAGGAAATATATTTTTTTTATGTTTTGACCCCTTTTCCACTATTTACGAACGCCTATGAAAGTAAGTTATTTATGACACATTTTATAGGTTATATTCTATTAAAACTATAAATAATTAGTTAATATTTCTGCTATGTTTAAGAAGTACGTTTTTTTTTAAATATTTTTTACCCCATTTTATACTATTTTCGAACGCCAATGTGGTATAATATTTTATGTTAAATATTTTAGGTTATATTCAATTAAATGCGTAAAAAATTATGGAGTATTTCGGATAAGTTTAAGAACTATGAATTTTTTTAATTTTTGAACCCTCTTTTAAACCCTTTGCCTACGCTCAATGTTTCCCAAAATCTAATCAGCTCCTTGCCATGTCCAATAGTATTTTTGTACCAAATTTGGTTAAAATCTGTTAAGCGGTTTTTGCGTTTTCGTGCATACAGACAGACAGACATTTTTTTAAAACTACTATGTATAAAATGTCCAAAAACAAGTATTTCCGGTGAAATTAAAAAAATATTTTTTTTCATGAAACTAATAGTCTCCATATATACATATATTACTTATATGATATGGAGAGCTAAAAATATATCAGTGTTCTGGGTGCATGGTGTCCGTTTTAACGGACGCAAAGAAAAAAGTAGATCCTAGACAAATTTATTATGGGTTAATCTCAAGACCATGGTTCTGAGACACCAAAATCTCTGTTTAATTTTGATATACTTTCTACTGTTTTACTCGGTGGAAACCACAGATCTAGAAACTCGAGAGATATAACATTATCTGAAATTTCATTCATAATTCACATTTGTTTACAATCAGACATAAGTTGGCAGATAATATATAAGATAGAAAAGGACAGATAGAAAAAATGGCAACGTTGTACCAATTTCGTCGTTTCGAGTTCGTTTTATGTACCAGTGGCGTACGGTTTTGCTGGTTTCATAAATAAATAACATTGAAACACACCATCAAATAACTTTTAAATTTAATATAATTAATTTAAATAAAATATATACATTTAATGAACGTTTTTTATATGATCAGGATTGAACGGCTGTTAAACCATAGTCTAATAAATAATATATTATTTATTAGACTATGGTTAAACTATACTAACTAAAAAATACTTAAATAATCCTATTTACACTCAGACGAGACGTGCCAATAAATAATATCTTTGATCTTTAAGTGTTTTGGAAAAACCACAGATAAAAGCAAGACAGCTAAGGCGCCGATAAGGGTGCAATAAAATTATTAATAATTAGGTAAAAATATATTTACAAAGATAAGGGTTGGCGCCAACAATGGTTATAGGAAATAGGTAGCACCATTATATATTATCTGGGAAACTAGTATATACAAACTAACAATTAATTGTAATTTTACAAATATTGTATGTGTTAGCGTTGTGTTTGTACGATTGTTGACATGCCACTGATGATGGGACTGGTCTAGTCCCGAAACATGTATGGCCGATAGTTTCTATTAAATTTATCTTGTGGAGATTCGACTTTCGTTTAAACACTATAATAAATACAATAGGTAAATAAAAAAAACCACATAAGTAGCATATCCTATACACACATATCCTATACACACATTTTCCATCGTCCACAAAAATCGTAGTTTTCGGGCGGTAATTCTGATTGGAATTTTCTGATTTTTTCACCACCGTTTCATCGGAATATTCTACGTCGGTTCGACATATTTAACAAGTGTTGTGTTATGGTTATCTCATCATTTCATTTAATAATCAATAATATTCTGCTGGAATCCATATCAAACAAAAAACAGTACAACTGGTGATAAAGATATCGACATTCATATCTATACACATAGTACCTACTATTGTACAGGACCGTACTTTACTTTTATAATATTTTTGAAATGCCAAGTAAGGATAATTGTGGTGCGTGCAGTCAAGCTATTACCAGAAAACACTATGCAATATTATGTGATAGGTGCGAGAGCTGGAGTCACATCAAGTGTGTCGATTTGCCAGTTTCACAACTTAAGCATTATGAGAGCGAATCGGGCAAGTCTAATGGAGATAGATGGAAATGTCCACCATGTTCCAGAGGGGCTGTGCGGCGCTCACAAGTTATGAGAAGATCTTTCTATATTCCTAATGATGATACTGACGGTGAATCAAATGCTACGTTGCTACGCTACTGCGAACCTTTTGTTATCTGGGTGCGCAGCAGCAAGCAAAAACAAAAATTCACGGGTGGCAGAACTAAAAGAAAATTTATTTCCTGATCCTTCCTAAATCAGAGGTGGCATTATCTCCTTATATTATCATCGATCCTTCTACTTAATGGCCTAGCTCAATCAGAGATTGGGAGTGGAACAAAACTGCCTGGACGCCACCCGTTTCAAAAAAAAAAAATGCCCCTGTATAAAAGGATCGATCGATAGTACTATAAAGAAAACGGGAACTCACTAAGAGGGAAAGTAAACAACACCGCATCCAAAATGATCCCGAATCAGAAATTTATTAATAGAAATTTTAAAGTAATTAAATTGAACAATGTGTAAATATAACCTATAAACAATGTGTAAATAAATATAACCTATAATTTTTAGTAGTAAATATAAACCCTATAATAAATCTTTGTAAATATATAATCTATAATAATAATACTTTGTAAATAAATATATAACCTATAATATTGCTTTGTAAATATATAAATCTATGATAATAATTTGTAAATATATTATAAACCTTATAGCCGACAAACTCAATTGTCCTCTACAATTAATTAATCATAATATCAACAATACACTTTGAAATTTTTGAATTCTTATACTTGGATATGTGTGCGCATGCGTCGCAATCTCTAGCGGAGCTTATGCACTCCCTACCATGTGGACCATCAATTAAGAAGCGCCGATAAATATTAAAATGACAGTTAATCGATTGGTGCGATTAAAAGTGAGGTTATGAAATTATAAAACCAAAGTGGTAATTAAAAAAAAAACCAATATTGAGTCCAAGAGAGGATGGCGGATTTATTGGAAATGATTATCTGTACCTGTGCCGCCTTAAACATGCGCACAGTACTATTTAAATGTATAAAAATCGTGACGCAATTAATCCATATAGTTAGCGCGTATTTTAAACAATTAACATTTACTCAACGTGGTACTGTTACCTAGGTATGATCATACAAGGCTCACATCAATATACACAACATAACATATAAACAAATTCCTGAAAGGTAAGTAATCTTCTTCTACTAAAAGAAATACCCAATATATAATAATAATTATTAAAACAATAAATCAAAGCTTATCCACCGTACAGCGGTTCTAGTGATACGCTTGTGTGTTCACAAACAAAGAGAAAATAATATGAAAAGCCACCACGGCCAAGTTTAAAGTTATTTCACTAAGTGAACTATTTCAGGTCACTGACAAAAAAAAACAACTGTGAAGTTACCGGATAAAGTACTAACGTTACTGGTAATATATATGCATTGATTCAGAAACAATTACAGCAAAGTGACACTGATGAATGCTGTACCTACTTCACTAAAATACCTGGTTTAAGTTTGATGAAGTTCTACTCGAGTTGGGTACTCACACGCCGCTTGGACGAAGATCGTGTCCAGTCTGTCTTGCACGACACCAACCTTGGATGACCTAACAATGCCAGGACCCTGCTTCGATGAATTGGACTGCCTGCACTGTATCAGACACGTGCCGAAATTCGCTTATCCCGATAGTATCTGGTTAATTCTTCACACAACTCGTGCCCGTGACTCAGGGTCTGACAAACGCTTCAGCCGCTCCGCGGTGATGCTGAGGGTGGCTTTTGAGGCCTAATCGAAAACACTATTATAATAGCCTCATCCGAAATGGTAAGTAATTGAAATTGTTACACCGAAAATATACTTATTTTGCCTGAATATAGTAAGTGACACTCACCTAAGATGGTAGATGGCCTCGTGGTGTTTAGGTTAGGAGGGTATATTTGTAAAGCACGTAATTAATATAAATTCAACTTTCCATCCAGCGCTCCGCTGAGGCAAACAACTCTCTTGAGTTACAAAACTACAATTTGCTGCCCTTATTTGTTGAAAATATTATACTTCACGAAAATTGGGTGGATTAATACTTTATACACCTTTCAGGTAGGACCCTCCGAAACCAAAATGAACGAGTACCGTTTCAAGTGTCACAATCTTGCACCGTCAGCCTGCCCCCACGTCAGATTAGGGCTGGGTGATAATGAACGTTTTCCGTGTTCCTTTTCCAATGAACACCATCACAACATCCCCGTGTCTGCGAACCATAATTATTCCTCCGAACCGGTAATTACACCGCTCATCGAACGATCTCAATATGAGTAATTGAATAAATCGGACACGAATCTACGACCAGCCGAAGCCCAAAACAACAACAGTAGGCCCCAAAATAAGAAACGGAATAGTCCAAACGTTCCAATACATCCCTCAATTGTCAGCTGTCTTTCAACATATCAGATTATTTATTGCAAATAACCCCAATTAATAACAACAATTATTTATTATTGTAAACAAAGCAGAAATTTTGATATTTAATGATATTTTAAGGAAATAGGCAATGAAAATATATATATATTTTAGTGAATGCATTGGATGAGCAAATTCATAGTCCAGACCAGCTATTATCCAGGCACTATGTGAAGATGTAAACAGTGGTCAACCGTAAGAAGGTACGCTCAATCAATTTCACAACCATGTCTCACCCTGAATGAACTGTTCGTGTTATTAAATTATTCTTTCTCCATTTCTTTTAGGTGCCAACTTGTTGGATTAATGATCATCCCCAAAGTTATGACGCTCAGAGCTTGCTTGGTACCGTTGGGAGATAGCGTTTGGTATTATGTGTCATCGCATTTATCTGGATGTTTTTTAAATAAAATTAAGTAGTACAATAGTAGCGAAATTAGTCGTTCATGATTACTTTAAGGTATGTTACGATTTTATAAATAAATATTCATCATATGCATTGAAGATCTCTCATTCCGCCAGTTTAAACAGTTATATTTTGTGGAAGCCTTTAGCCCGTAACAACGTCACGTCCCATAACGCTCGAGGACATTATGAGGAAGCTGGAGAGGATGGAAGAAGTAAACAATGTTTTGGTACAGAAATATAATGAGCAGCTAGAAGTTAACGATGCCTTGAAAAAGGAAATTCATGCTTTAAATACGCGGGTTTTGACGCTGGAGAATAATACGGATACTGATTTTACCCAGAAAGCCGATGAAGTATTCAAGGAATACCAGAATCGCGAACGCAGAAAGAAGAACCTTATTATATTTGGCCAGGCGGAGGTTTCTGCCGCGAACGCTGATCAGGGAGAAGTGGAATCTGCACAAAGCATTCTACTCGCGATTTCTCCTAGCATAGAGGTCTCATGCATCGCAGGTGTATATCGTTTGGGAAGACGAACAGATGATAACTCGGCAGGGGTCAGGGTTAGACCTCGCCCTTTGCGGGTAACGCTTAATGATAGTGCTATAGTTTCAAGAATTTTGAAGAGCACACACAAGTTGAAGAATCATCCGAGCCTGAGTCATATTTCAGTGAGCTCCGATAAAACCCCCCAACAATTATCGGAATATAAAAGAGTTCGGCATACATTAGCTGAACGAAGAGCTGCTGGGGAAACCAATATAAAGTTGAAATATGTACAGGGTGTCCCTAAAATCGTGAGTAATTATTCGCAATCTAATTTAAACTAAAATCGTTGTCTATCAGGCAGAAAATGAGCGTCAACATTATATACCAGAATGTCAGAGGCCTCGGTACCAAGACTCATGAATTCTACAAATCTATAGGTTCCTGTGTTTACGATGTGGTCGCGGTGACAGAATCATGGCTACAACCTAATATATATAACGCTGAGCTATTTGACGACAACTTTACAATTTATCGCAGGGACCGCAACTTGGAGGCTCTGAATGTTACAAGAGGAGGTGGTGTGGTTTTGGCTGTGCGATCCTCAATTCAATCCGAGGGTATTACTATCATCTCTGATATACCACCATCAGTCGATCTGGTTGGATGCAAGATTCTTCAGAGCAGTTTGTGTTTATATTTGTTTTGTGTGTATGTGAGGCCGGGCTCAAGTGTGCAGGACTATGATGATCTCTTTGAGTATTTTGAGTCGGTAATCTATCTCTATAGCGGACCCTTCATGATTGTTGGTGATTTTAATATCCCTCAGGGAGCTGACACTAATTTGATTACCTCGCAATCTGCATCTTTACTTGATTTTATGACACTACTCAATCTTGATCAATTTAATGGTATTGCTAACATTAATAATAAAGTCTTGGATTTGGTCCTGTCTACCTTTTCATGCGAGGTTATATCCTCTCCGGAATCATTGGTTCATGAGGATTTGCACCACCCCAGTTTGAATATTAGTTTTTCTCTTGAAACCAATCATCACAAAAATTTTACTTTGAAGCCACAAGCCAAAAAATATAACTTCCGTAAAGCAAATTTTAATCAACTATATGATCAGTTACTTTTAACTAATTGGGATTTTTTAGTTGACATTGTGGATGTTGATGTTGCTGTGTCTCGTTTTAACCAAGTTTTGGTAACTATATTTGATCTGTGTGTACCCGTACTGCCAGTCACTAGTAAGCGAACCTCATATCCTGCATGGTATCCGCGCGACCTGATTCGGGATATTAAGCAGAAATCTAAATACTTTCATAAATGGAAGAAAACTGGCCTTATTTACTACTTGGACAATTTTAAACTATTAAGACAAACTGTTAAGAGTAAGATGAATATCGCCTATAATTCTTACCTAGTTCAAATTCAAACCTCCATACGAAGTGAACCTAAGCAACTGTGGAAATTCGTGCAGGATAAAAAACGCACATCTCGTATACCGGGTCTTATGTACGATGCTACGGACGCGGAAACATCCAACCCTCAGAGTATTGTTGATGCCTTCGCTGATTTTTTTAAAGGTGTCTTCGTACCGCATGGGACACATGGTCCTGTTGGCGCTAGCATGGGCGATGGTGCCATCCTTGTGGACGCCTTTGAGATGGGGGATGTACTCGGAGCTCTGAGGGGGCTCAAGCCCAAAATGACTTCGGGCTGTGATGGTGTTCCTGCGTTTATCCTGAGGGACTGTGCTGGTGTTCTGGCTGCACCCCTGCTTACTATTTTCAACAAAATTATTACATCCAGTAGGTTTCCTTCCTCCTGGAAACTTGCTCGAATATGCCCTGTTCATAAGGCGGGTCCAATTGATAGAGTAACAAATTATCGCCCGATATCTATTCTGTCCAACTTCTCAAAGGTCTTCGAATCAATTCTTCATGATAAAATATTTCAACAAATAAAAAATCGGATTATTTTGGAACAACATGGATTTTTTCATAGGCGATCTACTACGACAAATCTAGTTGAATTCCTACAGGCGGCAATTCCTGCTGTTGGTTTGGGCAAACAGGTCGATGTTGTCTATACAGATTTTTCGAAGGCTTTTGACAAGCTTAACCACAATATAATAAAAAATAAAATGAACGGGATTGGGTTCCATGAGAGCCTAATAACTCTCTTTGACTCATATTTATCGAATAGAAGCCAGTTTGTTGAGAATGGTGGCTTTAGATCTCCTGAGTTCGTGGTCACTAGCGGTGCTCCACAGGGAAGTAACCTGGCTCCACTGATTTTTGCCGTGTACATTAACGACATCGTTCACGAGTCAATGTCTCTTATTCGCGGATGATTTGAAGGTATTTCGGACTATCTCAGAACCTTCCGATTGTAACGCTCTACAGAGCGATCTGAATGTTTTGGCGGAATGGTGTGTGGAAAACAATCTGCCACTGAATATCAGCAAATGCAAATGTTTATCAATGTCCAAATGCCGTAGTCCACATGAATTCGATTATCGGATATACGGTGCTTCCTTAACTAGATGTGTGCTTACCAGGGATCTTGGGATCACAGTGGATTCTGATCTATCGTTCAATGATCATATAACGGATATATGTGGCTGTGCTCTGCGTAGTTTGGGGTTTATACTGAGAGTTACTTCGGGATTTGAGAACATCGATTGTCTTATCACCCTTTACTATGCACTAGTTAGAAGCAAGCTTGAATATGCCTCAATTGTATGGTCTCCTATATACCAGACCCATATTCTAAAACTTGAGAAAATACAACGCAAATTTTTAAAGCATCTTTGTTATAGAATTGATGGTCATTTTCCTTCACGAGGTATCGAACATAGACAGCTGCTCGACAGATTTAATGTCGATTCTCTCGAATTCCGGCGAGTGTTCAGTTATCAACTATTTTTATTTAAACTGATCAATTCTCTGATTGACTGCCCCCGACTTCTTTCGCAATTAAATTTTAACGCCCCTCAATACCATTCTCGTAACCCCTATTTATTTCAACCACCCCGATTTCGCCACAATTATGAAGGGAAAACACCACTGACAAGGGCTTGCACGCTATGCAACGGTTGGTTCTTAAATAGACATGTAAATTATTTCGGCGGAAGTGTTTCCTCCTTTAAGCGGGAAATGGGAGAGTATTTAAGGTCAGTCCATTTGTAGATGTTTTTCTGTATCATTGCTGTTGATGACGGTTCTAATCTTTCACGTGTATTTAATTTAATTTATAATAATTTAATTTATAATAATTAATTTATACCATTGTCATATACAGGGTGGTCCAACGAAAAGTTTGCACCTAGCTTTTCTCTTTTTTTTGTAGTCGAATGCGAAAATGCTCGGACACGTCGATTTTGCTTTTGAGGGGGACACATTTTAAACATATTTTTCGATCTGCGCCTTTAACCCCCTAGCGGGGGTGAGTAACAACCCTAAAATTTTAAATGGAAAGAGGGGTCTAATGACATATCATTTGAAAGGACACAAAATTGTCTTTCTAATGATACCCTATTTGTCGAATTTTACTAAAACAGTTAATACGAAAACGACTTTAAAGACATTAAGCCGATAATTTTGGTATTAATGAAAAATACAAATAAGTTTTAATTATTACGACTGAAAACAACTACAATCATTTCTAAATTATTTACTTTGAAGAAAAACGGGATTTCAAAAACACGATCTTATTTATCAGAACTAAATTCCTCACTAATCGTTTGCGTTTTTTGTTGAAATAAAAACTGCAGATACGTGTAGGAAAAGAATTTACACCGTTTATTTTAGTCTTTTCATTGATTCAGTTTGGTTGCTTCTCAAGTTATTTTACTTTTACCGTACAAAATGATTTATTCCATTCTAGAACGAGTTGAAATTGTTAAACTTTATTTTCAAAATAATAGTAGTGCTAGACTTACGGCTCGCTTATTTAATGAGAGACATCCCGATAAAAATGTGAATGATGTGTACGTTGGCAAGTTAGTTAAAAAGTTTGTAGATACCGGATCTGTCTGTAATGTAAAACACCAGCCGCAGAAACCGATCAGAAATGAAGCTGTGGAAGTCGCTGTTTTAGGGCATGTTGAAATGGATCATAGTCAAAGTACCCGTCAACTAGCTGAAGCCTCAGGTGTCTCCCGTTCGTCCATAATACGAATTTTAAAAGCGTACAAATTTCATCCGTACAAAATCAAATTAGTACAGGAACTAAATGAGGATGATCCTGATAGAAGGCTGCAATTTTGTGAAGCAATGAGCCAGCGTTTAATTGAAGATCCGCAATTATTATTTAACATTTGTTTTTCCGACGAATGCACATTTTATTTGAATGGAGCTGTAAATAGGCACAATTGCCGTTACTGGGATGACAGTAACCCACATTTATTCCGTGAGGTTCATACCCAGTATCCTCAAAAAATAAACGTCTGGTGTGGCATATTAGGAAATCATATTATAGGACCACTTTTTATTCCTGGAAATTTAACTGGTGAAGTGTACCTAAACATGCTTGAAGACACAATTGATCCTTTAATAACACAAATAATAGAAGATGACCAAAATCATACTGCTGATCGGCTTTATTTCCAGCAAGATGGAGCACCTCCGCACTATGTGGCTCCTGTAAGACAGTTCTTAGATGACCGGTTCCCTGGACGGTGGATTGGAAGGAGGGGCCCAATTGAATGGCCTGCCAGGTCACCGGATTTATCGCCTTTAGACTTTTTTCTTTGGGGGCACTTAAAAAATAAATGTTTTGCCACGAAGCCCGAGTCCATAGAAGATCTTCGCCAACGCATTACAGAAGAGTGCAGAAACATAACACCTGATATGCTACAAAATGTTAGAAATAGATTTGAACAAAATCTGTATTATTGTATGGAATCAAATGGGTCACATTTTCAACATTTGTTAATGTAACGTTTTAATAAATCAATTTAACAGCTTGTTTACTTTTTTTACAAAGCAATGTTAAAACTAACAAACATTGGAATGTACTAACGATTGCAGGTGTTTTCACTCGCAATAATTAAAACTTATTTGTATTTCTCATTAATACCAAAATTATCGGCTTAATGTCTTTAAAGTCGTTTTCGTATTAACTGTTTTAGTAAAATTCGACAAATAGGGTATCATTAGAAAGACAATTTTGTGCCCTTTCAAATGATATGTCATTAGACCCCTCTTTCCATTTAAAATTTTAGGGTTGTTACTCACCCCCGCTAGGGGGTTAAAGGCGCAGATCGAAAAATATGTTTAAAATGTGTCCCCCTCAAAAGCAAAATCGACGTGTCCGAGCATTTTCGCATTCGACTACAAAAAAAAAGAGAAAAGCTAGGTGCAAACTTTTCGTTGGACCACCCTGTATATTTTTCTGTATTTTTGTGTTTTTTTTGATATTTCTGGATAATTTATGCATAATATGTTTTGTCTTGTAATTGGGCGTAAGCCTGTTAGACATAATAAAGATTATTATTATTATTATTATTATACCACAGATCTAGAATCTAGATGTGTGGTAAATACACATATATATATATATATGTTTATTACAATATTATTGAACATTATACCTTAAATTTTATATGGACACATTTTATTCAGCATATATATATATAATTACCTGTACGACAGAGGCTCATTAAAAAGAAATGATAATTGAGGTTCAGTATCTGGTCGAATTTGCTTGCGACCAGTAATCTCAGTTATCTTAATGTCGCTCACATCAAAATGGTTTGAACATATTTGTGCATACTTGCAAACGCTGTAGTCTTTCCGAATTTACTGGACACCTACAATATGAAATTATTTAATTCTTTTGTAACCTACCAATTCAGTATTAACATATTTAGTTATCTAACGAAGTGCAACCTTAGTTTATAATTAAACCTTGATTTGAATAGTCCTAGCATCTCTATAACATCACAAAAATCAACAATTACATTAAGTATTTATTTACAGGAATTTATTTTTAATTTGTAGAGCAAGCAAACTACACCACTGATAAACAATAACAAGTCGTAACCTTACTTACCTCCGAAATATCAAATTTGGGTTGGAATTTTCATTATTTTTACACACTATACACTGACGCACCATTGTTAATTGTTTTTTTATAGTTTTTGCACAAAAAAACACTCAAAATTCCTCAAAATCACCAACTAAAAGCAAATAAACACCAAACAAAGGATATTCGACAACAAAGCTCAAACTACCAGCTGATTACAAGAATGAATGGATATCGTAAATTCTTCGCGTACTATTCGGTTGCTCTGCTTTACAGAGTTGCCATGTGTACTTCATAAATAAATTATGATTTGGTGAAACATGTCTTGAATATGTTAAAATTCATAAAAAAGTAACTAAAAAATATCTTGGGTATATCGTTTTATAATACACAAAAATTAGTACTATCACCTAAGTTATATTTTGCTTTAAAACGGTAAAAAATGCCGTATCAAAATAGTGTATTTTAAAAAAATGCGGGAATGAAAGCGGAAGTTTGGCATTATCGATATCTGCAAATAATGATGTTTGATCGCTTGGAAATGTAAACAGTTTTATCTCCCCCTTCCTAGATCTGTGGTGGAAACGATAAGTAAAGTTGCTTATCATCTGCATAGACATGCGTGTCACAGTGCTGAATTGATTTTAACAATTGCGAAGCATACAGAGAGAATAGGACAGGTCCCATAATTGATCCCTGTGGTACTCCACTCTCAATTTGTTTCAATTCCGAAGTCTTTCCACATAGTGACACACTCTTGAATTTAGTTGTAGCAAAATTAAGTTTATGTTTGTATATTTCAGGAAAGTAGAGGAAAATGAGGAAAGAATGTCGAGTAGTAAACGCAATTGCAAGGGAAATAATGATACAGAAAATGTAAAATGGTTCTGTTGTGTTATATGTAAGTTTAAAACTATTTATAAAAGTAGTTTAAGTAAACATCAAAGAATACATACGGGAGATAATCCACTGTTGTGTAATTTTTGCGATAAAACATTTAATATGAAAGTGAATTTAGATTCGCATTTGTTAAATAATCATAAAAACGAAATAAACATAGGTGAAGCAATAACATGTAAAATCAATCAATGCCCAAAATGCAGTTATCAAACTGTTGGCAGTTTGAAAAGACATTTATTAAAACATAGCAATATTACACCATTTTTTTGTCCTTTATGTAACAAATATTTTAAATCAAAAGTGTCTATTGATTCTCATATACTCAATAACCATCCGGAAAACAAAAACCTAATGGATACAATCACAAGTAAAATCCATCAATGCCCAGAATGCAGTTATCAAACTCTTCGACTATTTCAGCTTAAACCACATATGTTAAATCATAAAGAAATAAGAACAGATTTGGCAAAATTATATTGTGCACATTGCAATTACACCACTTATAAAAAAGGCAGTTTAAAAAGACATTTATTAAAACATAGGAATATTACACCATTTTTCTGTAGTATATGTAATAAATATTTTATTGAAAAAAAGTTGATTGATTCTCATATATTCAATAATCATCCGGAAAACAAAAAGCTAATGGATACAATAACAAGTAAAATCCATCAATGCCCAAAATGCAGTTATCAAACTGTTCGCATATGTCACCTTAAAACACATATGTTATATAAGCATAAAGAAATGAAAACAGATTTGCCAAAATTAAATTGTACACAGTGCAATTACTCCACTTGTAGAAAATGCGATTTAAAAAAACATTTATTAACACATAGCAATAGTAAACCATTTTTTTGTACAATATGTAACAAATATTTTATTGAAAAAAAGTCAATTGATTCTCATATATTCCATAATCATCCGGAAAACAAAACCCTAATGGATACAATCACATGTAAAATACACAAATGTCAACAATGTACTTTTAAATGTATAGACACTTCAAGTTTCAAAAGGCATTTAAAAAACAAACACTCTTAAAATTGTAACAAACCACGCCACTGCACTGGTATCATGGATACTAGTTGGGTGGTTTTATAGATATTTTCTCTTAGTTCTATACCTAACGTGTCTGAAAGACTAATATTTTTGAGAATATTATTTTAAACAGATTGTTTCCAAATGTGATAAAAGAATCTAGTACCTAGAAAAAAGGTCTGTTTGTCTGTTTATTGGTATTAGTAATCAATTCTTCACGATAAAATATTTCAGCAAATAAAAAATCGGATTATTCTGGAACAACATGGATTTTTTCATAGGCGATCTACTACGACGAATCTAGTTGAATTCCTACAGGCGGCAATTCTTGTAGTTGCAGGGCGGCTTATTTCTCGAGACCCCTTCAAAACCTTTAAATTGTCTAAATTAACAAATTAGTTGTAAGATTCAGCAAGGTGCGATATTATCTAAAATGCTTTTTTTTTGCTTCCCAATATTCGACTCATATTTGGGCTGTTCTCTTTTATTGCTAAGTAAAATCCTTTCATTAGAGTTTCGAAATCATATTTTACCCTTATTGTAGTTTTACTATATGAGAGTGGAATGTGTTCGGATCTATAGTGAAAGGAATATCGACATTAAGTTGAAACATAATTAGTAATAATCCATTATTACAGTCGACATAAAAATGTATTTTATTTCTGAATTTCTCACCCTGTAGTTGTATTTTTATAGGGGTATATTTTAAAAATGCCTTTTTCTTATTGTCTATGTACCTACTTCTCATGTTGGTGAAGCGTTTTGGAAATACAATGGGACTTTCCATATCAGATTCGTTTTAGCTTGAGTTCAGCTGTTCAGATGTGATTACCAATTTTATAAAGTTAAAGTAAATATTTTAATTTATTTTTGAACTTTAATTTCCTGATGTTTAATTTATAATGATATGATATGTTTTTAAGAGTAATTGAATTAACAATTGACATGCCAATGTATATTAATTGTATACCAACTAATGGCCAATAAATGAAAAAAAAAGTCCAACACTGTACATTTTATTTATTTATTTTGTTAAGTCTCTAAAAGAATTGGGCAATCTAAATGTTGTTTTTCCTGAAATCTTTTTCACCGGCTCTTAATTATTTTTTAAAAATAAAAAATATTTCAATTACAGTAATACCCAGTCCTCAAAGTTGTAGCATTTCCTTATTTTTCTTTAATTAAAAAAAAAAAACCTGAAATTTTCCTTCATATGACCTGATTTTTATAAGACAAACTACCCTTTATTTTCAACAAGGAATCACCCCTTAATGTTTTTTTTTGCATTTTTTTTGAAACGCCTTGTATGTATGGTAGTGGTGTATTTGTATTAATTTGTATGTTCATAGTAATTATTATTTATTATCATTGTGTACAATTTAATATATATATAAATATATAAACTATTGAGAATAATGTGACTTTTTTTATTTCCTGATTTCCTATTTGTAATGCATAAAATGATTTTAAAATTAGATAGGTATCTTCAAATTATACATAAATATATTTGAGTATCGTTTTTTCGATATACGAAATGAAGGTTTCTCAGCTAGGTATATCAAGAAATACCTACTACAAAGGAAAGTTCAACAGACTTCCTTAGCGAATACCTTATACATATTAATATTTAAATTATTTCACTGAAAAACTCATTCCTATTAAATATCGACTAAATTTCAGTTTCAAAATAAATCGAATAGCGGTTAAATTCAAATTCAAATGCGCGCCAAGGAAAGCCACGCCCCAAATGCTCTGATTGGCTCGGCACGTTGGCTTTTTAATGTATTATTATATGTATTATAGGTTATCCCTTAGACAAGAAAGAGAGTGGACCCGTAATTGTGCCGGTCGTTGTATTACCACCTAGCACATATCTCTTAGATTCAGAGGCGTAACATACCTAACTTATGTGATATATTTTTGAAATTTTAATTAATTTTGATGATTAATAGTTTTAATAAAAAAAGATATGGGCATGTGGATATAGATAATTTAATTGATAAATGAAACAACATAATATGTTAATACATTGTATTTATTGAACAATACAAACATAAAATTAACAATATAGGTACTGCAGTAGACACAACACAAATACATAACGTTTTTATTGTCCTTTAAATAGAATGGGTTTTGTTAATTGATTTCGAGAATGGGATCTAATTTTTGAGACTGTAGTTTTGTTATGAAATATACACCAACATTAAGAAATTTGGCACAAATAGATTTTATTAAAAAGTATATGTGATTTGCTGGGGTATCTAGTGCATGATGTTCTAAATATTGAAATAATTAAAAAGCTAAAGTGACATAATTTTATTCGATTTTAACGCAAAAATGTAACAAAATATGTAAAAAACAAATTTTTTGAAAAAATAGAATGTCTACGCCCCTGATAAAGTAAACATCCAAAAGCCACACAACGTACTATTTTATTAATATACAAAATAAATTTCTATTATCAATTTTCACAAATAAAATCATCAAAAATGCACACGTAGTTTTCTGTTTTTTTGGCACATAAAAAATGGCCGCCACATTAAAAGCGTAACACTTTCCATTAAGCAGCTTTACGAAGAAGGTCGTGACGTCAGCGGCGACCGGAGTTCTGTGGCCACGACTTTTGTGCAAATTTAGTTTATCGTTTTAAAGTTTAGCGTTTTCGTTACGTTAATGTTCTGAGCTGTTACTGAAAGAATTTTATACTTCCTCGAATAAGAGTTTAGACATTTTGGTGTTTTTCTGATTATTATTATTATATTATGTTTTGTTTAAAGTTGTCTGACAACCTATTTAAAAAACTCGTTTTGACCTATTACCTATATTGTGTTTAACGATCTTTTTATAAAGAACAATATCTTAATACTAGGTACAAAAATACTATAGAACATATTTTTACCGAGAAAACACTTTTGTGACACTTGGACATGAAATGCAAAATTGTATAAAATTGCCAACTATTTATAATGCAAAAACTTTTTTACAAGAATATTTTTTAAGGCATCAAAAATACATTATATTTTTTCGAAGAGAACGTTTTGAAATCTATTCAGCAAAACAAAACATGGACAAAGTTTGTAACTCCCTAAACATAAATTTAAAATTATTGTAATAAATTGAATATTGCATTTTATTGTAACACTAATGTTTTAACTTTGGAAATAAAAATTGTTAATTTATAATAGTTAATTAAAAGCTTACAGAAAAGAGGTCCATAATGCCCATAGATAAATGTCTATAACTGTAGATAATGCCGTGATAAAGCAAGCCGGTCGCCGGTGACGCAATTGCTTGTGGTAGGTCAAGATCAATGGAGGCAACCACAGCTACTCTACTACGTTAAGTTAAGTTGGCTGTGAGGCAACCTATTTAATTAATACGTAGTAGGACTCTAACCTGACTTACCCTGTATCTGTTTTCTCTATGTTTTGTTGTTGGTTGCTGATCGGTAAATGAGCGGTTAAATACTGCTAATTAGGGATGGCAAAATAAATAAATATATCGATACATTGAATCACATGATATATCGAAACTATATATCGATATACTCGATATATCGAATGAAAAATATCGATATTTTATATATATCGATATATTTGCTATATTTTTATTTTAGAGTGGGTTGTAGTTCTAAATAAACCTGAAATTTTAAAGATTCAAATAATGAAATAAAATAGTATTCATTAAAATTTATTTGCCTGAAAATACATATTCAAAATTTTCTGGAACACAACTTAGAAATAATAATTTTGATAATCTATTTCCTGTTAGACGATTTCGATTTTTTGTTGTGTGCGTCGACTGCTACGGCAACACAACAAGGACCTTTAAGTTTTAAACCTGTGTATGTAAGCTGCTTTCTTTCGCTACTGATTTCAGGATCCAAACGCGTTTGGATTCACATGTTCTTTCTTCTTATCGAGCCTTCAGAAATCCAACAAATCCTGATTAATAAACGCGTTTGGATTCACACGTTCTTTCGCTAAAAACGCATTTTCTGATTCATCCACACTTTAGCGCCTATCGTGATCCGGATACTTAATCCCCTTGCCTCTTTTAGGTAAACTTATCGAGCCTTCAGAAATCCAACAAATCCTGATTAATAAATCCGGATCAATAAAACTAGCGAAAGTAAGCAGCTGTAGCAGATACATTTATTTTGATAATGTACCGATATATCGTGTTGTATATATCGATATTTGTTTCGATATATCGAAAGAAATATATCGATTAAAATATATCGATATATTAAAAAAATATATCGATATTTTTAATATATCGATATATCGTTGCCATCCCTACTGCTAATGAACATTTTCAAAGCAACGTGCGCGATTAGGTAAGTGAGTTGAATGAAAATTGATAATGTTGGCATTGAAAAAAAGGCTTTTTTTAGTATAAATAATTTTATTTACATCAACCTAAAACTATCAAACTTTTAATAGAATTAAATACCGATAGTCCTAAACAAATCAGTAAACTCCAAAAGATGTGGAGCCACGAATGCTTATTTTCGAAAATAGCCCGAGACGAGTTCGACGAATTTGGCCGAGATGTTGGCGCCTTAGTTTCTGCATTAGCGACAGTCGAAACGTCTACTTCCTCAGTGGTGGTCGCCTCAATTTTAGGGTTTGTTGAATTACCACTACTCTGTTCTGTAGTATTGGTAATCTCAGAAATTGTAAATTCTGACGAAGGTGTGGATATAAATACATCGTTATCACCTTCTTGATTTATTGAAGATTCTGTTACAGTCACGATATTTCCAGACGATGATGTAAATTCGGTTAAACTTGAAGAAACTGCATCTTCTTCAGGAGAAGTCGAAAATTCAATTGAGGAATCAGTTAAACCTGATGTAGTTGGAGTGTATTCAAGGTTTTCAGAGCTTGCAACATTTTCTTCAGTTGAAAATTCCTCAGTATGCGGATTTTCTGAATTTAACAAATCAGTCGTCGAAATATTTTCATAAATTGTTGTAGAACTAGGTTCACTTGAACTAGATGTAGATAATGCTTCAGATCTAGGAGTTTCACCATCATTATTCGCTGGTGGATTGTTTCTATTTGATTCCGTGTTGTCGGTTGTGATTTCTGTTGTTCCTGGCATGATCCATGTAATTGTTGAGGCTACATCATCGTCGCCCAATTTCGTAGTTGGCCATTTTTCTGTCAAAATTGTTTCTGAATTTGTGGCGGCTGTTGTTTTTGTTGAAGTTGTGAATTCGTTAGAGTTTAAGTCATTTTGTGCGGTTTCAGTATTGGTAATAGTAGAGCTGGTGATGTGATTTTCAGTATTCGTAGTTGTTGTTGTATAGAGGGTGGAAAATTCAGTGATTCCTCGTGTTGTTCCCGAAGTCTTAAATTCACTGGAATCAAAAGTAGAACCAGTTTCTAATTTTGTATAGTCGTTCGAAGATTTAGTTGTTCCTGGAGGCGTAAATTCATTGGATTCTAAAGTAGAGTCTGTTGTATCACTTTCGGATCCTGTTAATGTCGTCATGTCGTTCTCACTATTTGTGGATCCAATCGTAGACCAGGTTGAACCAGTTTCTAACTTTGTAGAGCCGCGAGAAACTTCAGTTGTTTCTAGAGTGGTAAATTCATTGTGTTCGGAAGTAGACCCTGTTGAATCACTTTCAGATTCTGTTAATCTCGTCATGTCTTTCTCAGTATTTGTGAATCCAATCGTAGACCAGGTTGAACCAGTTTCTGAATTCGCTGATCCTGACGAACCTTCAGTTGTTTCTGGAGTTATAAATTCATTCTGTTTCGAAGTAGACACTGTTGCATCACTTTCAGAATCTGTTAATCTCGTCATGTCGTTCTCAGTATTTGTGGATCCAATCGTAGACCAAGTCGAACCAGTTTCTGAATTAGCCGTGCCTGACGAACCTTCAGTTGTTTCTGGAGTGATAAATTCATTATGTTTCGAAGTAGACCCTGTTGAATCGCTTTCAGAATCTGTGATTCTCGTCATGTCGTTCTCAGTATTTGTGAATCCAATCGTAGACCAGGTTGAACCAGTTTCTGAATTAGCTGAGCCTGACGAACCTTCAGTTGTTTCTGGAGTGATAAATTCATTATGTTTCGAAGTAGACCCTGTTGAATCGCTTTCAGAATCTGTGATTCTCGTCATGTCGTTCTCAGTATTTGTGAATCCAATCGTAGACCAGTTTGATCCAGTTTCTGAATGAGCCGCGCCTGACGAACCTTCAGTTGAATCTGGAGTGGTAAATTCATTGTGTTCGGAAGTAGACCCTGTTGCATCACTTTCAGAATCTGTTAATCTCGTTATGTCGTTCTCAGTATTTGTGGATCCAGTCGTAGACCAGGTTGAACCAGTTTCTGAATTAGCAGAGTCTGACGAACCTTCAGTTGTTTCTGGAGTGATAAATTCATTGTGTTCGGAAGTAGACCCTGTTGCATCACTTTCAGAATCTGTTAATCTCGTCATGTCGTTCTCAGTATTTGTGGATCCAATCGTAGACCAGTTTGATCCAGTTTCTGAATGAGCCGCGCCTGACGAACCTTCAGTTGAATCTGGAGTGGTAAATTCATTGTGTTCGGAAGTAGACCCTGTTGCATCACTTTCAGAATCTGTTAATCTCGTTATGTCGTTCTCAGTATTTGTGGATCCAGTCGTAGACCAGGTTGAACCAGTTTCTGAATTAGCTGAGCCTGACGAACCTTCAGTTGAATCTGCAGTGGTAAATGCATTGTGTTTCGAAGTAGACCCTGTTGAATCGCTTTCAGAATCTGTTATTCTCGTCATGTCGTTCTCAGTATTTGTGGATCCAATCGTAGACCAGTTTGATCCAGTTTCTGAATTAGCTGAGCCTGACGAACCTTCAGTTGAATCTGCAGTGGTAAATTCATTGTGTTTCGAAGTAGACCCTGTTGAATCGCTGTCAGAATCTGTTATTCTCGTCATGTCGTTCTCAGTATTTGTGGATCCAATCGTAGACCAGTTTGATCCAGTTTCTGAATTAGCTGAGCCTGACGAACCTTCAGTTGAATCTGCAGTGGTAAATTCATTGTGTTTCGAAGTAGACCCTGTTGAATCGCTTTCAGAATCTGTTATTCTCGTCATGTCGTTCTCAGTATTTGTGAATCCAATCGTAGACCAGGTTGAACCAGTTTCTGAATTAGCTGAGCCTGACGAACCTTCAGTTGAATCTGCAGTGGTAAATTCATTGTGTTTCGAAGTAGACCCTGTTGAATCGCTGTCAGAATCTGTTATTCTCGTCATGTCGTTCTCAGTATTTGTGGATCCAATCGTAGACCAGTTTGATCCAGTTTCTGAATGAGCCGCGCCTGACGAACCTTCAGTTGAATCTGGAGTGGTAAATTCATTGTGTTCGGAAGTAGACCCTGTTGCATCACTTTCAGAATCTGTTAATCTCGTTATGTCGTTCTCAGTATTTGTGGATCCAGTCGTAGACCAGGTTGAACCAGTTTCTGAATTAGCTGAGCCTGACGAACCTTCAGTTGAATCTGCAGTGGTAAATGCATTGTGTTTCGAAGTAGACCCTGTTGAATCGCTTTCAGAATCTGTTATTCTCGTCATGTCGTTCTCAGTATTTGTGAATCCAATCGTAGACCAGGTTGAACCAGTTTCTGAATTAGCTGAGCCTGACGAACCTTCAGTTGAATCTGCAGTGGTAAATTCATTGTGTTTCGAAGTAGACCCTGTTGAATCGCTGTCAGAATCTGTTATTCTCGTCATGTCGTTCTCAGTATTTGTGGATCCAATCGTAGACCAGTTTGATCCAGTTTCTGAATGAGCCGCGCCTGACGAACCTTCAGTTGAATCTGGAGTGGTAAATTCATTGGGTTCGGAAGTAGACCCTGTTGCATCACTTTCAGAATCTGTTAATCTCGTTATGTCGTTCTCAGTATTTGTGGATCCAGTCGTAGACCAGGTTGAACCAGTTTCTGAATTAGCTGAGCCTGACGAACCTTCAGTTGAATCTGCAGTGGTAAATGCATTGTGTTTCGAAGTAGACCCTGTTGAATCGCTTTCAGAATCTGTTATTCTCGTCATGTCGTTCTCGGTATTTGTGGATCCAATCGTAGACCAGGTTGAACCAGTTTCTGAATTAGCTGAGCCTGACGAACCTTCAGTGGAATCTGCAGTGGTAAATGCATTGTGTTTCGAAGTAGACCCTGTTGAATCGCTTTCAGAATCTGTTATTCTCGTCATGTCGTTCTCAGTATTTGTGGATCCAATCGTCATGTCGTTCTCGGTATTTGTGGATCCAATCATAGACCAGGTTGAACCAGTTTCTGATTTAGCCGAGCCTGGCGAACCATCAGTTGTTCCTGGAGTGATAAATTCCTTTTGTTCAGAAGTAGACCCTGTTGAATCACTTTCAGAATCTGTTATTCTCGTCATGTCGTTCTCAGTATTTGTGGATCCAATCGTCATGTCGTTCTCGGTATTTGTGGATCCAATCGTAGACCAGGTTGAACCAGTTTCTGAATTAGCAGAGCCCGACGAACCTTCAGTTGAATCTGCAGTGGTAAATGCATTGTGTTTCGAAGTAGACCCTGTTGAATCACTTTCAGAATCTGTTATTCTCGTTATGTCGTTCTCAGTATTTGTGGATCCAATCGTCATGTCGTTCTCGGTATTTGTGGATCCAATCGTAGACCAGGTTGAACCAGTTTCTGAATTAGCAGAGTCTGACGAACCTTCAGTTGTTTCTGGAGTGATAAATTCATTGTGTTCGGAAGTAGACCCTGTTGCATCACTTTCAGAATCTGTTATTCTCGTCATGTCGTTCTCAGTATTTGTGGATCCAATCGTAGACCAGTTTGATCCAGTTTCTGAATGAGCCGCGCCTGACGAACCTTCAGTTGAATCTGGAGTGGTAAATTCATTGGGTTCGGAAGTAGACCCTGTCGCATCACTTTCAGAATCTGTTAATCTCGTCATGTCGTTCTCAGTATTTGTGGATCCAATCGTAGACCAGGTTGATCCAGTTTCTGAATTAGCTGAGCCTGACGAACCTTCAGTTGAATCTGCAGTGGTAAATGCATTGTGTTTCGAAGTAGACCCTGTTGAATCGCTTTCAGAATCTGTTATTCTCGTCATGTCGTTCTCAGTATTTGTGGATCCAATCGTCATGTCGTTCTCGGTATTTGTAGATCCAATCGTAGACCAGGTTGAACCAGTTTCTGAATTAGCAGAGTCTGACGAACCTTCAGTTGTTTCTGGAGTGATAAATTCATTGTGTTCGGAAGTAGACCCTGTTGCATCACTTTCAGAATCTGTTATTCTCGTCATGTCGTTCTCAGTATTTGTGGATCCAATCGTAGACCAGTTTGATCCAGTTTCTGAATGAGCCGCGCCTGACGAACCTTCAGTTGAATCTGGAGTGGTAAATTCATTGGGTTCGGAAGTAGACCCTGTCGCATCACTTTCAGAATCTGTTAATCTCGTCATGTCGTTCTCAGTATTTGTGGATCCAATCGTAGACCAGGTTGATCCAGTTTCTGAATTAGCTGAGCCTGACGAACCTTCAGTTGAATCTGCAGTGGTAAATGCATTGTGTTTCGAAGTAGACCCTGTTGAATCGCTTTCAGAATCTGTTATTCTCGTCATGTCGTTCTCAGTATTTGTGGATCCAATCGTCATGTCGTTCTCGGTATTTGTGGATCCAATCGTAGACCAGGTTGAACCAGTTTCTGAATTAGCAGAGTCTGACGAACCTTCAGTTGTTTCTGGAGTGATAAATTCATTGTGTTCGGAAGTAGACCCTGTTGCATCACTTTCAGAATCTGTTAATCTCGTCATGTCGTTCTCAGTATTTGTGGATCCAGTCGTAGACCAGGTTGAACCAGTTTCTGAATTAGCAGAGTCTGACGAACCTTCAGTTGTTTCTGGAGTGATAAATTCATTGTGTTCGGAAGTAGACCCTGTTGCATCACTTTCAGAATCTGTTAATCTCGTCATGTCGTTCTCAGTATTTGTGGATCCAGTCGTAGACCAGGTTGAACCAGTTTCTGAATTAGCAGAGTCTGACGAACCTTCAGTTGTTTCTGGAGTGATAAATTCATTGTGTTCGGAAGTAGACCCTGTTGCATCACTTTCAGAATCTGTTAATCTCGTCATGTCGTTCTCAGTATTTGTGGATCCAGTCGTAGACCAGGTTGAACCAGTTTCTGAATTAGCTGAGCCTGACGAACCTTCAGTTGAATCTGCAGTGGTAAATGCATTGTGTTTCGAAGTAGACCCTGTTGAATCGCTTTCAGAATCTGTTATTCTCGTCATGTCGTTGTCAGTATTTGTGGATCCAATCGTCATGTCGTTCTCGGTATTTGTGGATCCAATCGTAGACCAGGTTGAACCAGTTTCTGAATTAGCAGAGTCTGACGAACCTTCAGTTGTTTCTGGAGTGATAAATTCATTGTGTTCGGAAGTAGACCCTGTTGCATCACTTTCAGAATCTGTTAATCTCGTCATGTCGTTCTCAGTATTTGTGGATCCAGTCGTAGACCAGGTTGAACCAGTTTCTGAATTAGCAGAGTCTGACGAACCTTCAGTTGTTTCTGGAGTGATAAATTCATTGTGTTCGGAAGTAGACCCTGTTGCATCACTTTCAGAATCTGTTAATCTCGTCATGTCGTTCTCAGTATTTGTGGATCCAGTCGTAGACCAGGTTGAACCAGTTTCTGAATTAGCAGAGTCTGACGAACCTTCAGTTGTTTCTGGAGTGATAAATTCATTGTGTTCGGAAGTAGACCCTGTTGCATCACTTTCAGAATCTGTTAATCTCGTCATGTCGTTCTCAGTATTTGTGGATCCAGTCGTAGACCAGGTTGAACCAGTTTCTGAATTAGCAGAGTCTGACGAACCTTCAGTTGTGTCTGGAGTGATAAATTCATTGTGTTCGGAAGTAGACCCTGTTGCATCACTTTCAGAATCTGTTAATCTCGTCATGTCGTTCTCAGTATTTGTGGATCCAGTCGTAGACCAGGTTGAACCAGTTTCTGAATTAGCAGAGTCTGACGAACCTTCAGTTGTTTCTGGAGTGATAAATTCATTGTGTTCGGAAGTAGACCCTGTCGCATCACTTTCAGAATCTGTTAATCTCGTCATGTCGTTCTCAGTATTTGTGGATCCAGTCGTAGACCAGGTTGAACCAGTTTCTGAATTAGCAGAGTCTGACGAACCTTCAGTTGTTTCTGGAGTGATAAATTCATTGTGTTCGGAAGTAGACCCTGTTGCATCACTTTCAGAATCTGTTAATCTCGTCATGTCGTTCTCAGTATTTGTGGATCCAGTCGTAGACCAGGTTGAACCAGTTTCTGAATTAGCAGAGTCTGACGAACCTTCAGTTGTTTCTGGAGTGATAAATTCATTGTGTTCGGAAGTAGACCCTGTTGCATCACTTTCAGAATCTGTTAATCTCGTCATGTCGTTCTCAGTATTTGTGGATCCAGTCGTAGACCAGGTTGAACCAGTTTCTGAATTAGCAGAGTCTGACGAACCTTCAGTTGTTTCAGGAGTGATCAATTCATTGTGTTCGGAAGTAGACCCTGTTGCATCACTTTCAGAATCTGTTAATCTCGTCATGTCGTTCTCAGTATTTGTGGATCCAGTCGTAGACCAGGTTGAACCAGTTTCTGAATTAGCAGAGTCTGACGAACCTTCAGTTGTTTCTGGAGTGATAAATTCATTGTGTTCGGAAGTAGACCCTGTTGCATCACTTTCAGAATCTGTTAATCTCGTCATGTCGTTCTCAGTATTTGTGGATCCAGTCGTAGACCAGGTTGAACCAGTTTCTGAATTAGCTGAGCCTGACGAACCTTCAGTTGAATCTGCAGTGGTAAATGCATTGTGTTTCGAAGTAGACCCTGTTGAATCGCTTTCAGAATCTGTTATTCTCGTCATGTCGTTGTCAGTATTTGTGGATCCAATCGTCATGTCGTTCTCGGTATTTGTGGATCCAATCGTAGACCAGGTTGAACCAGTTTCTGAATTAGCAGAGTCTGACGAACCTTCAGTTGTTTCTGGAGTGATAAATTCATTGTGTTCGGAAGTAGACCCTGTTGCATCACTTTCAGAATCTGTTAATCTCGTCATGTCGTTCTCAGTATTTGTGGATCCAGTCGTAGACCAGGTTGAACCAGTTTCTGAATTAGCAGAGTCTGACGAACCTTCAGTTGTTTCTGGAGTGATAAATTCATTGTGTTCGGAAGTAGACCCTGTTGCATCACTTTCAGAATCTGTTAATCTCGTCATGTCGTTCTCAGTATTTGTGGATCCAGTCGTAGACCAGGTTGAACCAGTTTCTGAATTAGCAGAGTCTGACGAACCTTCAGTTGAATCTGGAGTGGTAAATTCATTGGGTTCGGAAGTAGACCCTGTCGCATCACTTTCAGAATCTGTTAATCTCGTCATGTCGTTCTCAGTATTTGTGGATCCAGTCGTAGACCAGGTTGAACCAGTTTCTGAATTAGCAGAGTCTGACGAACCTTCAGTTGTTTCTGGAGTGATAAATTCATTGTGTTCGGAAGTAGACCCTGTTGCATCACTTTCAGAATCTGTTAATCTCGTCATGTCGTTCTCAGTATTTGTGGATCCAGTCGTAGACCAGGTTGAACCAGTTTCTGAATTAGCAGAGTCTGACGAACCTTCAGTTGAATCTGGAGTGGTAAATTCATTGGGTTCGGAAGTAGACCCTGTTGCATCACTTTCAGAATCTGTTAATCTCGTCATGTCGTTCTCAGTATTTGTGGATCCAATCGTAGACCAGGTTGATCCAGTTTCTGAATTAGCAGAGTCTGACGAACCTTCAGTTGAATCTGCAGTGGTAAATTCATTGGGTTCGGAAGTAGACCCTGTTGCATCACTTTCAGAATCTGTTAATCTCGTCATGTCGTTCTCAGTATTTGTGGATCCAGTCGTAGACCAGGTTGAACCAGTTTCTGAATTAGCAGAGTCTGACGAACCTTCAGTTGTTTCTGGAGTGATAAATTCATTGTGTTTGGAAGTAGACCCTGTTGAATCGCTTTCAGAATCTGTTATTCTCGTCATGTCGTTCTCAGTATTTGTGGATCCAATCGTAGACCAGGTTGATCCAGTTTCTGAATTAGCAGAGTCTGACGAACCTTCAGTTGAATCTGGAGTGGTAAATTCATTGTGTTCGGAAGTAGACCCTGTTGCATCACTTTCAGAATCTGTTAATCTCGTCATGTCGTTCTCAGTATTTGTGGATCCAGTCGTAGACCAGGTTGAACCAGTTTCTGAATTAGCAGAGTCTGACGAACCTTCAGTTGTTTCTGGAGTGATAAATTCATTGTGTTCGGAAGTAGACCCTGTTGAATCGCTTTCAGAATCTGTTATTCTCGTCATGTCGTTCTCAGTATTTGTGGATCCAATCGTAGACCAGTTTGATCCAGTTTCTGAATGAGCCGCGCCTGACGAACCTTCAGTTGAATCTGGAGTGGTAAATTCATTGGGTTCGGAAGTAGACCCTGTTGCATCACTTTCAGAATCTGTTAATCTCGTCATGTCGTTCTCAGTATTTGTGGATCCAATCGTAGACCAGTTTGATCCAGTTTCTGAATGAGCCGCGCCTGACGAACCTTCAGTTGAATCTGGAGTGTTAAATTCATTGGGTTCGGAAGTAGACCCTGTTGCATCACTTTCAGAATCTGTTAATCTCGTCATGTCGTTCTCAGTATTTGTGGATCCAATCGTAGACCAGTTTGATCCAGTTTCTGAATGAGCCGCGCCTGACGAACCTTCAGTTGAATCTGGAGTGGTAAATTCATTGGGTTCGGAAGTAGACCCTGTTGCATCACTTTCAGAATCTGTTAATCTCGTCATGTCGTTCTCAGTATTTGTGGATCCAGTCGTAGACCAGGTTGAACCAGTTTCTGAATTAGCAGAGTCTGACGAACCTTCAGTTGTTTCTGGAGTGATATATTCATTGTGTTCGGAAGTAGACCCTGTTGCATCACTTTCAGAATCTGTTAATCTCGTCATGTCGTTCTCAGTATTTGTGGATCCAGTCGTAGACCAGGTTGAACCAGTTTCTGAATTAGCTGAGCCTGACGAACCTTCAGTTGAATCTGCAGTGGTAAATGCATTGTGTTTCGAAGTAGACCCTGTTGAATCGCTTTCAGAATCTGTTATTCTCGTCATGTCGTTCTCAGTATTTGTGGATCCAATCGTAGACCAGTTTGATCCAGTTTCTGAATGAGCCGCGCCTGACGAACCTTCAGTTGAATCTGGAGTGGTAAATTCATTGGGTTCGGAAGTAGACCCTGTTGCATCACTTTCAGAATCTGTTAATCTCGTCATGTCGTTCTCAGTATTTGTGGATCCAATCGTAGACCAGGTTGATCCAGTTTCTGAATTAGCAGAGTCTGACGAACCTTCAGTTGTTTCTGGAGTGATAAATTCATTGTGTTCGGAAGTAGACCCTGTTGCATCACTTTCAGAATCTGTTAATCTCGTCATGTCGTTCTCAGTATTTGTGGATCCAGTCGTAGACCAGGTTGAACCAGTTTCTGAATTAGCAGAGTCTGACGAACCTTCAGTTGTTTCTGGAGTGATAAATTCATTGTGTTCGGAAGTAGACCCTGTTGCATCACTTTCAGAATCTGTTAATGTCGTCATGTCGTTCTCAGTATTTGTGGATCCAATCGTAGACCAGCTTGATCCAGTTTCTGAATGAGCCGCGCCTGACGAACCTTCAGTTGAATCTGGAGTGGTAAATTCATTGGGTTCGGAAGTAGACCCTGTCGCATCACTTTCAGAATCTGTTAATCTCGTCATGTCGTTCTCAGTATTTGTGGATCCAGTCGTAGACCAGGTTGAACCAGTTTCTGAATTAGCAGAGTCTGACGAACCTTCAGTTGTTTCTGGAGTGATAAATTCATTGTGTTCGGAAGTAGACCCTGTTGCATCACTTTCAGAATCTGTTAATGTCGTCATGTCGTTCTCAGTATTTGTGGATCCAATCGTCATGTCGTTCTCGGTATTTGTGGATCCAATCGTAGACCAGGTTGAACCAGTTTCTGAATTAGCAGAGTCTGACGAACCTTCAGTTGTTTCTGGAGTGATAAATTCATTGTGTTCGGAAGTAGACCCTGTTGCATCACTTTCAGAATCTGTTAATGTCGTCATGTCGTTCTCAGTATTTGTGGATCCAATCGTAGACCAGCTTGATCCAGTTTCTGAATGAGCCGCGCCTGACGAACCTTCAGTTGAATCTGGAGTGGTAAATTCATTGGGTTCGGAAGTAGACCCTGTCGCATCACTTTCAGAATCTGTTAATCTCGTCATGTCGTTCTCAGTATTTGTGGATCCAGTCGTAGACCAGGTTGAACCAGTTTCTGAATTAGCAGAGTCTGACGAACCTTCAGTTGTTTCTGGAGTGATAAATTCATTGTGTTCGGAAGTAGACCCTGTTGCATCACTTTCAGAATCTGTTAATCTCGTCATGTCGTTCTCAGTATTTGTGGATCCAGTCGTAGACCAGGTTGAACCAGTTTCTGAATTAGCAGAGTCTGACGAACCTTCAGTTGAATCTGGAGTGGTAAATTCATTGGGTTCGGAAGTAGACCCTGTTGCATCACTTTCAGAATCTGTTAATCTCGTCATGTCGTTCTCAGTATTTGTGGATCCAATCGTAGACCAGGTTGATCCAGTTTCTGAATTAGCAGAGTCTGACGAACCTTCAGTTGTTTCTGGAGTGATAAATTCATTGTGTTCGGAAGTAGACCCTGTTGCATCACTTTCAGAATCTGTTAATCTCGTCATGTCGTTCTCAGTATTTGTGGATCCAGTCGTAGACCAGGTTGAACCAGTTTCTGAATTAGCAGAGTCTGACGAACCTTCAGTTGTTTCTGGAGTGATAAATTCATTGTGTTCGGAAGTAGACCCTGTTGCATCACTTTCAGAATCTGTTAATCTCGTCATGTCGTTCTCAGTATTTGTGGATCCAGTCGTAGACCAGGTTGAACCAGTTTCTGAATTAGCAGAGTCTGACGAACCTTCAGTTGAATCTGGAGTGGTAAATTCATTGGGTTCGGAAGTAGACCCTGTTGCATCACTTTCAGAATCTGTTAATCTCGTCATGTCGTTCTCAGTATTTGTGGATCCAATCGTAGACCAGGTTGATCCAGTTTCTGAATTAGCAGAGTCTGACGAACCTTCAGTTGTTTCTGGAGTGATAAATTCATTGTGTTCGGAAGTAGACCCTGTTGCATCACTTTCAGAATCTGTTAATCTCGTCATGTCGTTCTCAGTATTTGTGGATCCAGTCGTAGACCGGGTTGAACCAGTTTCTGAATTAGCAGAGTCTGACGAACCTTCAGTTGTTTCTGGAGTGATAAATTCATTGTGTTCGGAAGTAGACCCTGTTGAATCGCTTTCAGAATCTGTTATTCTCGTCATGTCGTTCTCAGTATTTGTGGATCCAATCGTAGACCAGTTTGATCCAGTTTCTGAATGAGCCGCGCCTGACGAACCTTCAGTTGAATCTGGAGTGGTAAATTCATTGGGTTCGGAAGTAGACCCTGTTGCATCACTTTCAGAATCTGTTAATCTCGTCATGTCGTTCTCAGTATTTGTGGATCCAATCGTAGACCAGTTTGATCCAGTTTCTGAATGAGCCGCGCCTGACGAACCTTCAGTTGAATCTGGAGTGGTAAATTCATTGGGTTCGGAAGTAGACCCTGTTGCATCACTTTCAGAATCTGTTAATCTCGTCATGTCGTTCTCAGTATTTGTGGATCCAATCGTAGACCAGTTTGATCCAGTTTCTGAATGAGCCGCGCCTGACGAACCTTCAGTTGAATCTGGAGTGGTAAATTCATTGGGTTCGGAAGTAGACCCTGTTGCATCACTTTCAGAATCTGTTAATCTCGTCATGTCGTTCTCAGTATTTGTGGATCCAGTCGTAGACCAGGTTGAACCAGTTTCTGAATTAGCAGAGTCTGACGAACCTTCAGTTGTTTCTGGAGTGGTAAATTCATTGGGTTCGGAAGTAGACCCTGTTGCATCACTTTCAGAATCTGTTAATCTCGTCATGTCGTTCTCAGTATTTGTGGATCCAGTCGTAGACCAGGTTGAACCAGTTTCTGAATTAGCAGAGTCTGACGAACCTTCAGTTGTTTCTGGAGTGATAAATTCATTGTGTTCGGAAGTAGACCCTGTTGAATCGCTTTCAGAATCTGTTATTCTCGTCATGTCGTTCTCAGTATTTGTGGATCCAATCGTAGACCAGTTTGATCCAGTTTCTGAATGAGCCGCGCCTGACGAACCTTCAGTTGAATCTGGAGTGGTAAATTCATTGGGTTCGGAAGTAGACCCTGTTGCATCACTTTCAGAATCTGTTAATCTCGTCATGTCGTTCTCAGTATTTGTGGATCCAATCGTAGACCAGTTTGATCCAGTTTCTGAATGAGCCGCGCCTGACGAACCTTCAGTTGAATCTGGAGTGGTAAATTCATTGGGTTCGGAAGTAGACCCTGTTGCATCACTTTCAGAATCTGTTAATCTCGTCATGTCGTTCTCAGTATTTGTGGATCCAATCGTAGACCAGTTTGATCCAGTTTCTGAATGAGCCGCGCCTGACGAACCTTCAGTTGAATCTGGAGTGGTAAATTCATTGGGTTCGGAAGTAGACCCTGTTGCATCACTTTCAGAATCTGTTAATCTCGTCATGTCGTTCTCAGTATTTGTGGATCCAGTCGTAGACCAGGTTGAACCAGTTTCTGAATTAGCAGAGTCTGACGAACCTTCAGTTGTTTCTGGAGTGGTAAATTCATTGGGTTCGGAAGTAGACCCTGTTGCATCACTTTCAGAATCTGTTATTCTCGTCATGTCGTTCTCAGTATTTGTGGATCCAATCGTCATGTCGTTCTCGGTATTTGTGGATCCAGTCGTAGACCAGGTTGAACCAGTTTCTGAATTAGCAGAGTCTGACGAACCTTCAGTTGTTTCTGGAGTGATAAATTCATTGTGTTCGGAAGTAGACCCTGTTGCATCACTTTCAGAATCTGTTAATCTCGTCATGTCGTTCTCAGTATTTGTGGATCCAATCGTAGACCAGGTTGAACCAGTTTCTGAATTAGCAGAGTCTGACGAACCTTCAGTTGTTTCTGGAGTGATAAATTCATTGTGTTCGGAAGTAGACCCTGTTGAATCGCTTTCAGAATCTGTTATTCTCGTCATGTCGTTCTCAGTATTTGTGGATCCAATCGTAGACCAGTTTGATCCAGTTTCTGAATGAGCCGCGCCTGACGAACCTTCAGTTGAATCTGGAGTGGTAAATTCATTGGGTTCGGAAGTAGACCCTGTTGCATCACTTTCAGAATCTGTTAATCTCGTCATGTCGTTCTCAGTATTTGTGGATCCAATCGTAGACCAGTTTGATCCAGTTTCTGAATGAGCCGCGCCTGACGAACCTTCAGTTGAATCTGGAGTGGTAAATTCATTGGGTTCGGAAGTAGACCCTGTTGCATCACTTTCAGAATCTGTTAATCTCGTCATGTCGTTCTCAGTATTTGTGGATCCAATCGTAGACCAGTTTGATCCAGTTTCTGAATGAGCCGCGCCTGACGAACCTTCAGTTGAATCTGGAGTGGTAAATTCATTGGGTTCGGAAGTAGACCCTGTTGCATCACTTTCAGAATCTGTTAATCTCGTCATGTCGTTCTCAGTATTTGTGGATCCAGTCGTAGACCAGGTTGAACCAGTTTCTAAATTAGCAGAGTCTGACGAACCTTCAGTTGTTTCTGGAGTGGTAAATTCATTGGGTTCGGAAGTAGACCCTGTTGCATCACTTTCAGAATCTGTTATTCTCGTCATGTCGTTCTCAGTATTTGTGGATCCAATCGTCATGTCGTTCTCGGTATTTGTGGATCCAATCGTAGACCAGGTTGAACCAGTTTCTGAATTAGCAGAGTCTGACGAACCTTCAGTTGTTTCTGGAGTGATAAATTCATTGTGTTCGGAAGTAGACCCTGTTGAATCGCTTTCAGAATCTGTTATTCTCGTCATGTCGTTCTCAGTGTTTGTGGATCCAATCGTAGACCAGTTTGATCCAGTTTCTGAATGAGCCGCGCCTGACGAACCTTCAGTTGAATCTGGAGTGGTAAATTCATTGGGTTCGGAAGTAGACCCTGTTGCATCACTTTCAGAATCTGTTAATCTCGTCATGTCGTTCTCAGTATTTGTGGATCCAATCGTAGACCAGTTTGATCCAGTTTCTGAATGAGCCGCGCCTGACGAACCTTCAGTTGAATCTGGAGTGGTAAATTCATTGGGTTCGGAAGTAGACCCTGTTGCATCACTTTCAGAATCTGTTAATCTCGTCATGTCGTTCTCAGTATTTGTGGATCCAGTCGTAGACCAGGTTGAACCAGTTTCTGAATTAGCTGAGCCTGACGAACCTTCAGTTGAATCTGCGGTGGTAAATGCATTGTGTTTCGAAGTAGACCCTGTTGAATCGCTTTCAGAATCTGTTATTCTCGTCATGTCGTTCTCGGTATTTGTGGATCCAATCGTAGACCAGGTTGAACCAGTTTCTGAATTAGCTGAGCCTGACGAACCTTCAGTGGAATCTGCAGTGGTAAATGCATTGTGTTTCGAAGTAGACCCTGTTGAATCGCTTTCAGAATCTGTTATTCTCGTCATGTCGTTCTCAGTATTTGTGGATCCAATCGTCATGTCGTTCTCGGTATTTGTGGATCCAATCATAGACCAGGTTGAACCAGTTTCTGACTTAGCCGAGCCTGGCGAACCATCAGTTGTTCCTGGAGTGATAAATTCCTTTTGTTCAGAAGTAGACCCTGTTGAATCACTTTCGGAATCTGTTATTCTCGTCATGTCGTTCTCAGTATTTGTGGATCCAATCGTCATGTCGTTCTCGGTATTTGTGGATCCAATCGTAGACCAGGTTGAACCAGTTTCTGAATTAGCAGAGCCCGACGAACCTTCAGTTGAATCTGCAGTGGTAAATGCATTGTGTTTCGAAGTAGACCCTGTTGAATCGCTTTCAGAATCTGTTATTCTCGTCATGTCGTTCTCAGTATTTGTGGATCCAATCGTCATGTCGTTCTCGGTATTTGTGGATCCAATCGTAGAACAGGTTGAACCAGTTTCTGAATTAGCAGAGTCTGACGAACCTTCAGTTGTTTCTGGAGTGATAAATTCATTGTGTTCGGAAGTAGACCCTGTTGCATCACTTTCAGAATCTGTTATTCTCGTCATGTCGTTCTCAGTATTTGTGGATCCAATCGTAGACCAGTTTGATCCAGTTTCTGAATGAGCCGCGCCTGACGAACCTTCAGTTGAATCTGGAGTGGTAAATTCATTGGGTTCGGAAGTAGACCCTGTCGCATCACTTTCAGAATCTGTTAATCTCGTCATGTCGTTCTCAGTATTTGTGGATCCAATCGTAGACCAGGTTGATCCAGTTTCTGAATGAGCCGCGCCTGACGAACCTTCAGTTGAATCTGGAGTGGTAAATTCATTGGGTTCGGAAGTAGACCCTGTTGCATCGCTTTCAGAATCTGTTATTCTCGTCATGTCGTTCTCGGTATTTGTGGACCCAATCGTAGACCAGGTGGAACCAGTTTCTAAAATTGTAGAATCGCCCGAATCTGTTACTCTCGTAATATCAATCTCAGTATTTGTGGATACAGCCATGGACCATGTCGAACTAGTCCCTGAATTGACATCATCTCGTGTTGTAATTTCGCTTGTAGATTCTGCTGAATCACTGATCATGCCATAGTCCCTATTTGTTGAACTGGCGGAACTTTCAGTTACTGTACTAACTTCGTTCGATTCTAAGCTGAATCCTGCAACAATACGTTCCAATTTTGTAGACCGCAGAATGTCAATTGTGGATATGCTCGTTTCTGAATTCAGTATAACGGGATTTGAGGTTAGATTATCATTATTATTACCATTTTGGTAGAGACTCTCTAGAAGTTGAGTGTCGGACTTAAAATCAGCGTCGCTGCTAGAATTTGTTATATACTTAGATGGTTTATATGTCACGACGTACCTCGTTGAGGTTCGACCTAAAAAAAAACAAACAAATTTTTTAATATATGGTAATACGAGGGTTGCCTTTTATATTTCGAGATTTGGCAATCCTGGTGTTGCCATCTGGCAACAGACAGCTCTATTGTAAAGTTAGACATTTTTGGGGTTATACGTACTCAGAATGTTTTGACATACGAGCCAAAAATAAAATTATATCATGAACATTTTCGTGCGATTATTTTTTACGACTTTCTATGTGGATTAACAGATTTGCAACAGTGCATGGATGAACTTAAATCATTTTTTGGCGATGAAGCTCCATCAGGACCAGTATTTATAGATTCAGTATGAACCTGACAATTAAAGCAAAGGAGGAAATAATTTCCACGCTGAAAGAAAAATTTGAACGTGTTAAGTGTATGGAAAATTCAACTTAGACTATCTATTCTTGCGATGCTGGTACTCAGAATGATGACATGTCAAAGAGATAATTTCGAGCGGGTTGAAAATACGGAAAATTCCACACAAACTATGGCCCTTCACTATACCGTTGCTACTCAAACTGTTGACATCGGAAATAAGATTACTCCGTCTTTAAAAAGATCTTCATGGGGAATATTTTGAAAAACAATAAAGTGATTTTCGATGATTAATATTTGTTTTTGTTCTCTAATCCTGAAATATAAAAGGCAACCCTCGTACTCTAAACACAATTAACTAAAATAATCCTTTCCAAATATGATGCTGATAATAATTATTCAGATACGGAACATTAACATTATTCTTGAAACCAGATAAGTAATAAAATAATTTACGAACACTGTACGTATGTAGGCTATAGCGAATCAGTATAAATTTAAACGTAATAAAAAATCATAATCTCTTACTGTAACGACATCTAATCTCAAAACAAAGAAACCCAACCTAATTGGTAACTCTCTTCAATCCCTTCTAATCTCCAATAACATATAAAATTGTTTTATGGGTGTGTTTTTTTGGGAAAATTCACATTAATTAATCAAAAGCGAGATTAGGAAGTTTAAAAAATCAAAATATATGCATTACAGCTAATAATTACTTATTGCAGATTAAATAATCATGCATCGTGTGTTGACGTAAACATTTTGAGGAGCGGTTATAATTTCTGACTTGAACGCTAGGTCCTAATTATATCTTCCAGAGGTCTGGAAACGTTTGACCTTGTAGGGATATATTACACATTATTTTTAATATATCCCTACAAGGTCAAACGTTTCCAGACCTCTGGAAGACGGCACGTGTATGTCCTGTGCATAAATCCGGGGACATTAATAGGATAGAAAACTATCGACCCATTTCAATTTTATCAAATTTCTCAAAGGTGTTTGATTCGATTATTTATGACAAGATCTTTAACCAAATAAAGAATCGTATAATACCTCAGCAGCACGGGTTTTTCCACAAGAGATCAACTGTCACAAATCTTGTCGCTTTCCTACAACAAGTGTATCCTATAATGGGCAAGGGTCTTCAGGTCGATACAATCTATACTTCTCTAAAGCATTCGATAAAATAGACCATAATATACTACTACGAAAGATGCTTCACTTTGGCTTCCAGGAGTCTTTAATTTCATTTTTTGAATCATATTTGAATCGACGTATGCACTTCGTGCAATACAGTGGTTTTAAGTCTCATTCTTACGTGGCCACAAGTGGCGCTCCCCAAGGTAGTAACCTAGCCCCCCTGTTATTTGCAATATTCGTTAATGACATAGGAACGCACCTTTCTAGCAATTATTTACTTTTCGCAGATGATCTTAAACTATTCAGAGCTGTTCACTCCGAAGATGACTGTGATGTACTACAGAGAGATCTGAATATGCTTGAGGATTGGTGTACTGTGAATAAGCTTTATTTAAACGTCGATAAATGCAAATATATAACATACACAAGAAGACGCCGCACTGTTTCTTACAATTACAGACTCTCTGGCGCTGCTCTTGATAAATGCACTGTTATTAATGATCTTGGTGTGTTGATTGATAGCGAATTAACTTTTAATTATCATGTTTCCGAAACAACGAAAAGGGCGCTCAAATGTCTGGGATTCATTTTTAGAACCACGAACTCATTTAACAATACTGATTGTCTTGTAGTGTTGTACAACGCAATGGTAAGATCAAGGCTTGAATATGCTGCCATTGCTTGGTCTCCAATATATGGAGTTTATGTTAACTCTCTCGAAAATGTTCAACGAAAATTCCTCAAACGACTAGCCTTCAAGATTGATGGTCGGTTTCCTGCCCGGGGATACGACCATCGTTTGCTATTGGAGAGATTTGATTTTCAATTGCTGGAGATGCGTAGGCATTTTTCCTCTCAGTGTTTTATATTTGGTCTGATTAATGGTCTTATAGACTGTTCGCAATTGTTGGAGATGTTGCGGTTTAATATTCCGCAGTTCAATTCGAGAAATGCCTATCTCTTCAGAGTACCTCCGGTGCACGCAAATTATGAAACACAAGCTCCCATCTTCAAAGCATGTAACTTCTGTAATACTTATTCTATCTATACTAGCATTAATTACTTCAATGAGAATCCCAACAGATTTAAGCGTGATTTGAGGAATGTTCTGAGGGAAATGATTCAATAGATTCCATGTACTTGCTCAGTGAAATATATCCATACGATCCTATATGTTTGTATTGTATTTTTGCTACTGTCACCTTCAATTTATTACTTTTGTAAATTTATTATTATTATTTGTATTTACTATACAGGGTGGTCCAACGAAAAGTTTGCACCTAGCTTTTCTCTTTTTTTTGTAGTCGAATGCGAAAATGCTCGGACACGTCGATTTTGCTTTTGAGGGGGACACATTTTAAACATATTTTTCGATCTGCGCCTTTAACCCCCTAGCGGGGGTGAGTAACAACCCTAAAATTTTAAATGGAAAGAGGGGTCTAATGACATATCATTTGAAAGGGCACAAAATTGTCTTTCTAATGATACCCTATTTGTCGAATTTTACTAAAACAGTTAATACGAAAACGACTTTAAAGACATTAAGCCGATAATTTTGGTATTAATGAGAAATACAAATAAGTTTTAATTATTGCGAGTGAAAACACCTGCAATCGTTAGTACATTCCAATGTTTGTTAGTTTTAACATTGCTTTGTAAAAAAAGTAAACAAGCTGTTAAATTGATTTATTAAAACGTTACATTAACAAATGTTGAAAATGTGACCCATTTGATTCCATACAATAATACAGATTTTGTTCAAATCTATTTCTAACATTTTGTAGCATATCAGGTGTTATGTTTCTGCACTCTTCTGTAATGCGTTGGCGAAGATCTTCTATGGACTCGGGCTTCGTGGCAAAACATTTATTTTTTAAGTGCCCCCAAAGAAAAAAGTCTAAAGGCGATAAATCCGGTGACCTGGCAGGCCATTCAATTGGGCCCCTCCTTCCAATCCACCGTCCAGGGAACCAGTCATCTAAGAACTGTCTTACAGGAGCCACATAGTGCGGAGGTGCTCCATCTTGCTGGAAATAAAGCCGATCAGCAGTATGATTTTGGTCATCTTCTATTATTTGTGTTATTAAAGGATCAATTGTGTCTTCAAGCATGTTTAGGTACACTTCACCAGTTAAATTTCCAGGAATAAAAAGTGGTCCTATAATATGATTTCCTAATATGCCACACCAGACGTTTATTTTTTGAGGATACTGGGTATGAACCTCACGGAATAAATGTGGGTTACTGTCATCCCAGTAACGGCAATTGTGCCTATTTACAGCTCCATTCAAATAAAATGTGCATTCGTCGGAAAAACAAATGTTAAATAATAATTGCGGATCTTCAATTAAACGCTGGCTCATTGCTTCACAAAATTGCAGCCTTCTATCAGGATCATCCTCATTTAGTTCCTGTACTAATTTGATTTTGTACGGATGAAATTTGTACGCTTTTAAAATTCGTATTATGGACGAACGGGAGACACCTGAGGCTTCAGCTAGTTGACGGGTACTTTGACTATGATCCATTTCAACATGCCCTAAAACAGCGACTTCCACAGCTTCATTTCTGATCGGTTTCTGCGGCTGGTGTTTTACATTACAGACAGATCCGGTATCTACAAACTTTTTAACTAACTTGCCAACGTACACATCATTCACATTTTTATCGGGATGTCTCTCATTAAATAAGCGAGCCGTAAGTCTAGCACTACTATTATTTTGAAAATAAAGTTTAACAATTTCAACTCGTTCTAGAATGGAATAAATCATTTTGTACGGTAAAAGTAAAATAACTTGAGAAGCAACCAAACTGAATCAATGAAAAGACTAAAATAAACGGTGTAAATTCTTTTCCTACACGTATCTGCAGTTTTTATTTCAACAAAAAACGCAAACGATTAGTGAGGAATTTAGTTCTGATAAATAAGATCGTGTTTTTGAAATCCCGTTTTTCTTCAAAGTAAATAATTTAGAAATGATTGTAGTTGTTTTCAGTCGTAATAATTAAAACTTATTTGTATTTTTCATTAATACCAAAATTATCGGCTTAATGTCTTTAAAGTCGTTTTCGTATTAACTGTTTTAGTAAAATTCGACAAATAGGGTATCATTAGAAAGACAATTTTGTGCCCTTTCAAATGATATGTCATTAGACCCCTCTTTCCATTTAAAATTTTAGGGTTGTTACTCACCCCCGCTAGGGGGTTAAAGGCGCAGATCGAAAAATATGTTTAAAATGTGTCCCCCTCAAAAGCAAAATCGACGTGTCCGAGCATTTTCGCATTCGACTACAAAAAAAAGAGAAAAGCTAGGTGCAAACTTTTCGTTGGACCACCCTGTATAATATTATATTCATAGCAGTTTGTCTTGTAATTGGGTTGTCACCTGTTAGACAATAAAGAGTTATTATTATATTATTATTATTATATCGTGTTTATCCGTCTTCAATTCAATGATGTACAGGGTGGTCCAAATTGGACACTTTTGATAGGAAACAGCGATTTCTAGAGAAATGAGAAGAAAACTAACCTACATGTCAGGATCTCGATTTTCAAACGAAATCAAATGCCGAAAATTGCACCTCGATATCTTGAACCGTTTAAAAGATACAGGGTGGTTTTGACTTTTGTGCATTTTTAACCTACCCCTGTAACTTATTTATTTATGATTATTTTTTGTTTCTGTGAAAACATTCGGAAGGTACTTTTTTGAGACGAATCCAGCGGTGTCTCTAGTTTTTTTTTAAAGACTGGTGTTGAGACTATGACACGCCAAATTTTCAAAGACGCATCTAACATTATTTGAAAACATTAATAACACCAAAGTTTCAAAAGATAAGTGGCAAATATTATATATATTTGGAAAGGTAATTTAATTTCTAAAATGAATATGCAAAAATATACAGGGTAGTCCATAAGAAAAATTACACTTTTATGTCATAGTTTCAACATCAGTCTTTAAAAAAAACTAGAGACACCATTGCCTTGCGAATGTTTTCACAGAATCAAAAAATAATCATAAATAAATAAGTTACAGGGGTAGGTTAAAAATGCACAAAACCACCCTGTATCTTTTAAACGGTTCAAGATATCGAGCTGCGGTTTTCGGCATTGGATTTCGTGATATGTAGGTTAGTTTTCTTTTAACTCCTCTAGAAATCGGTGTTTCCTATCAAAAGTGTCCAATTTGACTCAAAATTATGCAGTAGTAAACAGTTATTTATTTGCTGAATAAACAGCGCTTTCTAATAAGTATGTTTTTAGAGCTTTGCGGAATTTAGGAACGGATGATAAGGATTTGATTATTATTGGCAGATGGTCGTGCATTTTCTTTGCGTTGTATAGATTCTGATTAATTCGGAGGATGCGAGGCTGACAGATAAAGATCATGTTCGGCCTTTCTAAGTGTTTCTGTTGTAGAGAATATCGAACAGCTCTTTTTGTGTAAACTAAAAATACGCTCAAACTGTGTTGCACAGTATTTACCACAGTTCTTTGGAAACTGATCTTAACGCAAAACAGCCAAAGCTTAATTTTTTTTTGGTAATGCATCGATGTGCAAGTTTTACTTTAGCTGTCCACAACAAGGCTCAGAAACCTCACAGAAGAATCGTGGTCAATAGTCGTATTAGTGCAGATGATACTTTAGCTGTAAGCCTCAACTGGTATGGTGAAAAACCGGTCACACAAGTGTTATTAGGGGATGGAAAATTTATTTTTCTGTCTTAAATGAAGGGAATGCATTATTCACCCAAAAATAAAAAAAGGTTACGTTGAAAAATGTTTCCAATGTTTATTGTAACCAAAAATATGACCATCAAAAGAATATAATATAGAAATGTTAGGCTTTGGATATATTAAAAATAAGTAATAGTTTAGAAATAAAGAAATCCCTTAAATCTAAATATATTTATATAAAAAAAATCTCCAGGAACTTCTATCAGAAAACTGCCAAGGGGTTTTCACTCCTAATTTATCTTAACTTCTAAAGAATACGTGGCTGATTGGGGAGCTACCGCATCTACTCGTCTAAATAGTCGTTTCAAAATGTTATGTGTCAAATTTGACCCAACAATAACAGTTGAGGGATAATATCTGCTGATAACATTGCAATGTTTGGTGTTTGGATGAGATGCGGCGATATTGTAGTAATAATGATCTAGCACTGAATTACAAAAAGACTAGCCACATTCACTTCTCGACTAGGACTAGGTATAGTGTTAGAATCCACAATGAGAATTGCCAGAGAGGGGCTGTAAGATTCGTGGGCGTTGTGATCGACTTGCTTTTAAACTGGGGTATGTGCAGATTGAAAACATATCAAAACAGCTCTGCAGGTATTCGTTTTGGATTTTGAGGCTCAGAAATGTTGTCCCTGTTGATGTTTTGGGACCATTAAAATTGCCTGCACACAGACTTTCTCACTCGGCCAATGGTTCACTCGTAATGCCTGTCAAAATTTTTTATCATTTGCCACAGCACTTGAAATTTGAATGTAATTCAAGAAACTTTAACAGTAAAGTATAACTTTGGCTACTACAGTATAGCTTTTACTCATTGGACGAGTATTTTGCTGTTGATTTTTGACGAGTTGACGCTATTTGTGTTTATAAGATTTGTTTATTCGTCCAATTAATTGTAAAGATTGTTTTTATAGTATTTATCTATTATTAATTAAACCTGATCACTCGTTATCTGACGGCCACTCTGGGGCCATTAGTGATCTCCGATCAATTTGGATTTCAGGCAGGTAAATCTACCGAGCTGAATCTCCTCGAATTCACAAACTACTTGTCCCGGGCTTTGGAGCACGGATATCAAGTTCATGCCATTTACACCGACTTCTCTAAGGCTTTCGACAGTGTCAACCATCGGCTTCTCATTGAGAAGCTTGGGATCGTTGGAGTCTCTGCGCCTATGTTGGACTGGTTGGGGAGCTACTTAGTGGTAGAACTCAGGTTGTCCGGATCAATGAGTTTCATTCCAGGTCCATATTAGTTTCATCTGGTGTTCCTCAGGGGTCTCATTTGGGCCCCTTATTATTTAACTTATTTGTCAATGACATAGAGCAATGTTTCGTTCATAGTGATATCAAGTTATTTGCTGATGATCTAAAGTGTTATAGGCGTATTGCAGGCCCATCCGATTGCTACCTTTTGCAGGAGGATGTTATTCGGCTTGTGCATTGGTGCGAGGCGAATGGGTTGGATTTGAATATATCGAAGTGCTTTTGCGTTAATTTTAACCGTCCTAGGGATCCACTTTTTCACGAATACTTTATTGACTGGGACGCTTTGGATTATAAGGCTTTGGTCAAGGATCTGGGTGTCTACTTGGATTCTTCACTGAGCTACACCGACCACATCAGGCGCGCGACATCGCGGTCCATTAAGATGTTGGGCTTCATCAGACGTTGTTCGGGGGATTTCAGTCAGATTGGTACATTCAGAGACCTGTACACATCCCTTGTGAGGCCGCATTTGGAGTACGCCTCTGCGGTGTGGTCTCCATCTTATGTTTGTCACACTGTCTGTATCGAGAGGGTTCAGCACCGTTTTCTGAGGTACGTTCATTTTAGACTCGGCCGTGAACGACCCGTTAATTTTAACTTAAACTACGGCGTATTGCTGAGTGAGCTGGAGTTGGCTACATTGGGCGCCCGCAGGGTTGTCAGGGACCTGACTATACTATATAAAATTTTAAACAATACTCTTTTATCTTCTAGTCTTTTATCCCAGATTGGTTTTCATGTTCCCCCTAAACAAAGCAGAAGTTCTGATCTCTTTCACGTCTCGTTCCACCGCGGGAACTACGCTATGAATATCTTTGTCACCAGAGTGGCGCGACTGGCGAGTCGTTGTTCTAATCATAACATCGATTTCTTTGCACCATTTGGTGAGTTCGCCGGTCGCTTGAGGAGGGGGTCTAGAGATGAATGGTTTCCCTAATTCCTTGTTTTTAAAATTTAAAATAAATTATCATTCATTAATTCCTTAACATCAGCGAGCGTTGTAGTCCTGCGAGCTGTTGTATGTCGCGCAATTGCTGGTTTTTGGTTTTTTTTATTAGGTTCAATTGTAATGGATAGTCTAGAGTTATGTAAGTTTTATAGGTAATTTCTGTATTATGTTGTATGCTATTGTTTTGTACATGTTGTAATAATGGACTTTGTCCGTAGATTAATAAATAAATAAATTATTTGTTTAATTATTTTGACGAATAAAGACAGTAATTATCATTATTAAGTGCAAAAGACTGCAGCGTACTCTTATATGACACAACTTTTGTTTTCGCAGTGTACAAGCACAGACGGTTAGAGTCACACCATGAATAAATTGATGGTGATCAATTCTTTAGATATCGTATCATGGAGAGCCACACAATCGGGGGTGCACCAAGTGAAACTATGGACATTTAGTTAAAATTCAAGGTGCTTTATCGGCGAAATCGTTTGGCTGACAAAAAAACCTTACTGACCTTATTTGTAGGTAATTTAGTTTAGTTCATTTTTGTATATTGAAACTTTTTTTAAACAGTATACTTTTAGAGCTATACGCAAAAATGCGCAGATATTTCAAAACGCATCACTCTTTCGAGGTGGCAAAGTTAAAAATCGAATTCAGCATAAAGAAAATTTTAAAAATATAATTAGTAAAGCACAAAAATAATAATCAACTTGATTTAAATAATTTGTACAAATTTTACTTACCGAAATACAATAATAGTGAAATTAAACTAATTAATCTGAACTCCATTATTATTATTTTTATAAAAATAAACTCAATAGTACGTGAACCATTACTTTAGCCCAACGCAATTGTTTAGTCAACACTGATCTTAAAAATATTTTTATACACAAAAAACCAAAAAGCTTAATACCAATATTTATTAATTTAACAACAATCTGATAGGTAATATTATGAAATCTAGATGCATTTCGGTAATTCTTAATAATCCTTTAGGAAGTCTGAAAATAAAATATGAGGTAGGTATTATCCTTTCAAAAAGTACGATAATACAGAGATAATACGGTTGACTATTATTATTTATTTTTTACGCGATTAATTCGGTGAATCTTAGTGGCCGGAACTATGAAATTTAAGGCTTATCCAGAGTTCTATGGATTAAGTTAAGTTTATATGCATCCGTTTATTAGACGATACGATAATTCGAAAATATTTTTATTCGTCGATCAACTTTTATTTCATTGGTTTATAGACCGCTGACACGATGGTCGAACATTTATTTCACGGGGCTTCCGGTTTTCCCTATACAGGGTGAGTCACCCTGGAAGCGACGGTCTACTATGGCAAAACTATTCAGATTTTCAAAATTCTTTCAACGTCTAATTTTGTAGAGCTATTACGACTACATTCTAAAATAGGTGCCATTTATACAGGGTGTTACATTATCCCGTAGCATATCAAACTTCATAAAATGTACAACATCCTGTAGTAAACTAATCCATTACACATTGGTTCGAAAAGCTACCCAATATACAGGGTGATGACATTCTGAAAACACATAAAAATCTTGCTTTTTTCAAATGGCACACCCTATATATAATCTCACTATTAAAAAGCCAACATTCTAACGGTTCAAAAAATACAATAAAAGTTATTGCTTTAATAACAATTTTTTTTAGCAAAATTGGTATATAAACACAAATTTTGCTATGCTACTTTTACGTATTGTCGCAAACAAGGCCGTGTAGTGCAAAATAATTCGTTTATGCCACATTTACATCGTAGTTTCACAGTTTCGGACAGTATATTTTTAAAACAATTTTTTTATTTCTAATATTTAAAAGATTGTATTTCGCGGAAGAAAATGTTGACATGATATTACCAATTATTGATGAATGTTTTTCAAATTGTCTATTAGCATCCAGAGTATATCCCCAGAAATTCCCACACCGGAGACACCCTGATACCAAAGTGCTTGCAAATTCAGTGTCGTACTGAGTGTGGAGTGTTAACGTTTTTGGTGGTATAGTAAGAGATATCATGATTGGGCCATATTTCTTTGACGGTCATTTTAATGGGGATAAATTCTTACGATTTTTAACACATGATTTTTGGTTAATTTTGGATAAAGTCCACTAGACGTTAGGCAAAAATTATGGTTACAATTGGATGGAGCTCCTGCATATTTTGAAGCGTACCGTGCGCGATTATTTAAATAGGAAGTTTACTAATCGATGGATCGGCAAATGATGAGAGATGCTTTTGGCACAATAACAACTGAAATGTTTGGAGATCATACGAAAATAGACTTCAACATTGTGTTTATGAAAAATGTTGCCAAAAATGTCCTCGTTGAAAACAAAACGTGTTCATGATTTTTCCATACACATACCTGTGTCGTTTTTATTGAATCACCCTGTATATTATTGGATTTTTCCTTATAAATTAGTGTTTGTTAAAATGTTAATTCACCTGTTTCCGTTGAAGCTGGCAATGATGTAGTTGACCTAACAGCTTTTTCCACAGTTTGGTTATTTTTACTTTGTTGTTGTCTATTTTTGTTATTTTTATTTGATAAATTGCATTTTCTCTTGATACTGCTTTCAAGTTGTGGGATATTTCTGGTAGCAACATGGGAAATATCTAAAAAAAGGACTGGAATCAACTATAGGTAATTTAAAGCTTCGTATAAACCTGAACAACAACTTAAAGGTTTCGAGAAATTCGAGTTTGAAAATTTTACCACAAAACTAGTACTTAGTATGTAATAAGACACCATGCCACTGATATTATGTATACTAGTTGGGTGATTTTATAGATATTTTCTATTAGTTTCGGAAATTCAAAATTACAGTTTTATGGTAAAGCCGGTTGAAAATTAAGTATACATTAATTTATAGTTTAAATTTTATATGGCAAAAAATAATTACACAATAAAATAAAATTAAATACTTAAATATTATTAATTTTACTGATTATTTAGGTGAAGCGTTGCTTCATAGCACAAGCGGCTGGTACTGGTACCAACCGGACCACGTTGGTTTTGTGTAGCATTTAGTTTTTGATTGTTGCAATTTATTAGTGTAAAGATTTGGAAAGTTTATTTATTTATTTAGTTGTCTACTGTTGTACTGCTGTCGTCCTAAGTACAATGATGTTCTACATGTGGGGGGTAACATAAGAACATTTTTGAATCAGATTTTCCTAACGAAGTGTTGCGTAATGGCCTATATTATGATAGGCTTAGCTGATTTCAAAAATTTTGTTTCACCCTGTTGAGATTTTGTGTCCAATCCAGTGTGTAACATAATTAATAAAATGATATTACGCAAGTGAAATTATTGAAAAGGTTGTAGGACTTACCAGTGAAGGGAAATGTTGGAATTTGCACTTGGAAAATGTATATCTATTCACTAGTGTATAAAAAGGGCAGGTAATATTTTCGCGTGTGTGCTTTCGACCGGTCCGACTTAGCTTGTACCACTCGTCGTCTCCCTCTGTCCATTCAATGCGCGTATAGGCAGGAATTGTATATACGAGGCGCGTTTGGGATGTAAAATGAAAGGGATAGCAGGAATTGTTGTATAGGAATTCAAATTTGTAAATAAAATTAACTAGAGCAAAATATTTGTGAATGCAATAATAGGTACATTAGATATGAATATAACAAAGGAAGACAAACAAATGATTGTTTCTTTATAAGAATTACCATATCAAACCGTAATAAAGTAAAAAAAGGCAAATTAATAATAACAAAAATAAACACATGAATATAAACATAAGGCAGGACAAACTACGAAGTAAATCTTAATAATTTAGGTAATATTCAAAAACTGCTGCAACGTTTTTGGACCACTCTGTCTCACTGTAATCAAATTTCTCTAAAAGATCTCTAATTTATTTAAAAAAGCTTCTAATAGAAAGGGCAAATAGGAATACAGTGACTTACTTAGAAATTTTTTAGGAGCCTAGTTCTATATGATATAAACTTATGTTTTCTTTTTTAAATGGAACACCCACTCATACAATTAGTAAATACTTACTCATAAATACAAGTAAATATATTACGCACAAATTAATTAAATCCATGTTATCACAGTTAAAAACATTTTCATTATTATTCGCACGAAATCCTTGACTGAGATTAAAACAAACAAATCTGTGAAATGTCGTTATACAATTTGTACGATTACATTAAACCAATTCAGGTATTTATGCATAATATAAATAGGCAGTATTAGCTAGGAAGGAGTCATGTTATTAATGATCTAGGCCCAATTTAGATAACGCACGATTTTACATTTACTTTTCTCGGAACACAATTACCCACTTGTTATCGCTTCAGGCATTGTGGGATTTTACATTGTTTAAGGGTAGGTTTTGGGAAAATACAAGTGACCAAGTTTTCTTTTAGATTTACAATTTTTCTTTGGGTCCGGAGGCTCAGTAAAATGATGACTAAGCGTAAGTAAGAGATTAAATTAAATAATGTCTTTATTTGTTTGTTTTTACTTTATCAAGCTACTTCAAATCAAATAAAAAAAAGATAAAACTTTATGATAGGCACAGTTACGAGGGCCACTAGTTTTATTTTCCTCGACGGATGATTCTTCATCAACAGTCCGCCAAGTTTTCCGTTCCTTGAGACGATTAAGATCATTTCCAGATGGATGTCTGTCTGTATTCTTCCACAATAGCGCCTAAACGATATGGCTGCTGTAGTCAAACTCCCGTCTGCTGGCCGATACATGATACGCTAACGTATAGTGGTTGACATTTGACCTATATAGCGTTGACATCTGCGCTAGATGCGCAGAGGGTCGTCGTATGACCTTGAAGGGAACCATTTTCGGGAATTTGGATCTTAGCGATTCCGCATGTTATTTTCAAAAAGAAATGGTCTATCTACGGCTGCTTGGTGGTGATGTTCACGCGCGAAAGAGTCTCCCGTTGGTTTGCAGCAGATTCACGTTTTCACAGTTGAATATTATGGAGAAGGATTTCAGTGTTGAATCAATTTATTTGAAAATAATCTTTATAGTCTCGAATGCATTTTATTATTAAATCGTTCTAAACTTGTTGGGTCTGATGATGTAGCTGTTCTAACGAAACATGTCATATTTTTATGTTTTCTTTATTTAATAATCAAGTTATTCGAGAACAGGACAAGAATTTTAGAAATATATCGAGTTTTCTTTGAAAGGATAAGGGTTGCCTTTTACATTTTGGGATTTGGCAACACTGGTGTTGCAATCTGGCAACTGAGAGCTCTATCGTAAAGTTCGTGGTCGTAGTTCACTCCAAGACGAATTACGTGAAGGTCGTCCAAAATCAGTTGTTGTTCCGAAAACCATTGATGCTGTGCACGAACTGATATTGCAAGATCGTCATGTGACCTATCAAGAGATTGAGACAACCTTAGGCATTAGTGGGACCAGCATACATTCAATATTGCATAAAAATTTGACTGTCAAAAAAATTTGGTCGTGTTGGATCCCACACAATTTGTCAATCGCTCAAAAAAAGGCTCGTGTCGATTGGTCGAAAGAAAGGCTCAAAAAATACGATCGCGGTGCTTCAAAACACGTCTATGACATCGTGACAGGTGATGAATCGTGGATTTACGCGTATGGCTACAATAAAACAAAAATCATCGTCTCCACTATTTAATTAGTCAAAAAATTATGAAATGTCAAAGGGACATGTTTCAGAGACTCAGCTCCATCATCAGCCTAAAAGGCATCAATACAATATTAAAAAAGGGGTTCTTACATAAATAATGAAAAACACAAGTTAACAAACCTTGGTGGTATAAAAATGCTCACTTTGTGAAGGTAGACCTCCTAACAGACTAAATTAAAGTATACAATTCTTTTTGTTTAAAATATCGAACTTAAAACAACAGAAACACATACAGGTATATATAAATAAAAATATGTAAAAAATGTTGGTATCGATAAAGTAAAATGAACAGACAAAAAGTAATGGGACAGTACAAGCGCTATTAAAAGTTTAAAAAGTATTGAAAATGTATACAAATAAATAAGCAAAAATACTTAAACAAAACATAGAAGGAATATAACAATGACAAGATCAAACTCCAAGCCATGGGTATAAACATATATAAAAGAGTCTAATAGGTACACAAATCCTCAGGAATGTTTTAAATGTAGAACAGCCTCGAAAAAAGTGTAAGGTTCGAACTTCAACTGATTTCCAGAAGATTTAATTTAATGCCCTTGTTGCAAACATGGATCACCTTCAGACCTAAATCGACATCGAAACGATGATTGTGGTTAAGAACATGATTCGCAAAGGAAGAGGTGGTATCATATTCATCAATTAAGTTAGGATTGTTATTTCTATAACGAGTGATTATATTAGTGTGCTCCTTTACACGTACACTAATCTTACGTCCTGATTGGCCTATGTACTTGGCTGTACATGCTGGCTGTGAGCATGACAAGCAATATACTCCAGACTTGCTTGTCAATGGAATGACATCTTTAGAATTCACCAAAAAAGTTCCCAAGCTATTTATTGTTTTAAAGGAGATATTTATTTCGTATTTAAATTGGAAATAGGTCTGGATTTTATAGGAATGGTTATCAATGAACGGAATGGAAAAACACTTTTTGTTTTTGTTAAAATTTCCTGATAGATTAATTAAATTTTTATTGATGAATTTATTCATATGTTTAAAAAACATTTTGTTGATGGAAGAAGAGGGAAAACCATTATTGGCAGCTACCATCCTTATGTATGATAGTTCATGGTTAAAATCAGAAGGTGTGAGAGAAATATTGAAAAGACGATGAAAGAAGGAATTAAAGGCAGCAAATTTATGTGAATGTGGGTGGTAGGAATCGTAGGGGATTATGGAATCAGTGCTAGTAGGTTTGTGGTATATGGCGAAGGATAGACAATTATAGTTTGTCCTTGATATAGTCAGGTCCAGGAAGTTGAGGCATCTATTGTTTTCTACTTCCATTGTGAATTCAATGGATGGATGAATAGAATTGAGAAACGTTCGAAAATCATCCAACTCTGACATTTCGCCAGTAAAAATAGCAAAAATGTCATCCACATACCTGCTGTAGTAAAGTATTTTACTGTAAAGAGGGTGTGATTTAAAACTTTTCTCGATGTAAAACATAAATATCTCCGACAACAAAGATAACAGATTGGAACCCATTGCCAATCCCGATTTCTGAACAAAGAACCTCTCATTAAATTGGAAGAAATTTTGCTTAAGAAAGATGTCAGTAAGTAAGAAAATATTCAATATATGAAAAGTAGGTAAGCTAGTGTTCTCAAAAAGTAATTCTCTAAGGTATTTGAGACAATCTTCAGGAGGTATACTGGGATAAAGATTCTTGACGTCAAACGAGACTAGAACGGAGCTATGGGGGATAACCAACGCGTATGAGCCCCAAAGTAAACAGCAGTCGACTGTATGGGTGTTTCAAGATGAGCCAAATCCAACACAAAAGTTGTTCGCGCACGAAGCACTTCCAAGCAAATGGTAGACTGTTTTTTCGGAAAAACTGGACATGTCGCAACTAGAACAACGCAGAACAGTCAATTCTGAGTGATACACAACCATTTGTTTGCCAGTTGTCTTCTAAGAAATCAGGAAAACCAATAAAGTGATTTTCGATTATTAATATTTGTCTTTATTATTGATTTTAAGTCGTGTTAGACCTGAAAGTCAGCAGGGATGATGATATTCTAGTATACCAGCAAAAAATCAAACCTGCTGGCACCATAATATCTATATCAGACCACATCATCGTAAGAAGAGAAGGTTCATAATAGATTTGAAGATGCTAAAGGTTAATAAGACTCGAGAAATAAAAGACAGTGACTAGGTATTTAAAAATGTATTTCTAACAAAATAGTTAAAGTATTTATAAATTACAAAATAATCGGGTACACATTATAACGCAAAAATAATTATTTTTAACAATTTATCTTTGCACATAAACAGAGTATTATTTACAAATGGATTAAAACAATAAACTAAATTTTTAACAACACCGTTTGTGATGTTAGAGTTGAGTAAAAAATAACATAAATGAAGAGTTTACCTCGGTGGTACCAATGTGAACTCATGCTTTAATTAATTAATTAATTAACATTTGAATAAGCTGAACAAATTTGTGAATAATTAATCAGTAGTGATTTAATGGATTTTGATGGAACCTGTAACATAACAATAATCATAAATTGAAAGGCAAGGAAAATAGTGTGGAACAAAATAGTTATTTCTGTTACAACTACAGGGTGATCACGTATATTTTACTCAATAGCTATCTCCGTTAATTTTAATCACACCGTAGGTATAGTTTAAAGTAGGAATCTGAATCGTCAGGTTATGGTGCAAAAAAGACGTATGTCAATCAATTGTCAAAATTTTGACATATGAATAGTTGTTTTAAATAGAACATCCTGTATTTTGTTTCCTTGGTCGGTGAATTCAAATATACACTGTGTCCAAGATAAGAATGGGATAGCATTGGAATCTTGCAAACGGTAGTAGTTACAATGTCAGTTAAATTAGGAAAAAGTTGTATAATTTAAACACCTTTTAAATGGTGTTTTCAAAAGTAAACTAACTTAAGCCTTTTTTGAGAATTTTTGAAAAAACAAATTTTTGCAATTGTCGTTTTTATCTATTTCTGACGTTATTTCGTTATTTTTACAGTTACAAAAGAATTAAATAATTTTTTGGATATCTTTCATGGGTTTTTGGTTCGTATTGACAAACAATGGTGAGATAAAAATTTTTTATTTCATGTCAAAAAAAAATTTTTTTCTCTTTAAGACGTTTCGACAAATTAGTTTTTGTCTTCTTCAGGTTTTTTTTGTAGACTGACGAAAAAAAAAACCTGAAGAAGACAAAAACTAATTTGTCGAAACGTCGTAAAGAGGAAAAAATTTTTTTTTGACATGAAATAAAATTTTTTTATCTCACCATAGTTTGTCAATACGAACCAAAAACCCAACAAAGATATCCAAAAAATTATTTAATTCTTTTGTAACTATAAAAATAACGTCAGAAATGGATAAAAACGACAATTGCAAAAAATTTTTTTTTCAAAAAATTCTCGAAAACGACTAACGTTAGTTTACTTTTGAAAACACCATTTAAAAGGTGTTTAAATTGTACAACTTTTCCCTAATTTAACTGACATTGTAACTCTTACGTTTGCAAGATTCCAATGCTATCCCATTCTTACGACGTTTCGACAAATTAGTTTTTGTCCTCTTCAGGTTTTTTTTTCGTCTGTCTACAAAAAAAAAAAAACCTGAAGAAAACAAAAACTAATTTGTCGAAACGTCGTAAAGGAAAAAAAAATTTTTTTTTGAAATTTTTTATCTCACCATTGTTTGTCAATACGAATCAAAAACCCAAGAAAGATATCTAAAAAATTATAAATATATGGTTCAAGAAAATTAAGAGAAAAAAAAAATAAAAGCACTTTCTCATTGTTACTTGCAAATTTGGTAATACGCTATTGTAATAAGCCACTGGTATTATGTATACTAGTTGGGTGATTTTATAGATATTTTCTATTAGTTTGGGAAATATAATATTTTTGTGAATATTATTTGAAGTAGATTGTTAACAAATGTTCCTAAACTATCCTTTTAGTCAGAAAATTTAAGGGTCTGTTTTCTATTTATCTTATCGTTAATTGTTAATTAAATCCAACAAAATGCAAGAGTATGACATTTACAAAGAAAAAAAGTAAAGTTCAGCATATGTATAGAGTGGGTAGGCAGTAATATCTTCCGTTGATTCTGTGGTTGATCTTGGAATTATTTTTGATCCAGGACTTGGTTTCGTGGATCACATTTTGACCAAAGTAACGGAGGCCAAAAAAACATATCGTTTTATAGTTAGAAATACCAGACGCTTTAATAATGTTAGTTCCTTGATGGTTCATTATAATGCTTTTATATTCGTTCTAAGCTGGAGTATGGTTCATTGGTTTGGTATCCCTTTTATAATACGCATAAAACTACAGTTGAAAAAATCCAACGTAGATTCTTGAAATTTTTAATGTTTAAAGAGGAAGGAATTTATCCTGAAAGGGGTATCGACTCTTACATCGATTTAATTTGCAAAGCTTGGAGACAAGAATAATTTTAAATTCAATTGTATTCTTATATAAGCTTCTGCATGGTAAAATCGATTGTCCTGATATGCTTGGAAAAGTAAATGTTAGTGTTCCAAGAATGGAGGGTCGATATAGTCAAACTTTTCACATTGACAGAGCAAGGACGAAGGTACTTCTACGTTCTCCCATTAGTATAATGTGTGCTAACTACAATTGTATTTGCACGCAGTGTGATATCTTCGATTCGGGTTTGAGTGAAGTTATAGGATATGCCACTGAGCACTTTAATGATTAGAATTGTTATTATGGGTTTGGAATTATTGTTATTTTTTTTTATCTGTATTGGATATTGTATTATTTGTATTAATTTAAGATATTTGTCCTGTAGAGGGTTTGTAAACTGTTGGGCAAATAAATGCTATTATTATTATTATTGATATGGGTTTTACGAAGAGCAATAAACACATCTACAAGTAGGTAAATGAATAACAAAAATATATAATTTTTGTCTCTTTTCTTTGCTCAACTTTTAGAAACAGATGGACCGTGTTTTCTTGTTCGAAGAATGACATGTTTTAAATATAGAGTGGTCTCACTTTTGAACATCGAAATGCCTTCATGTAAATTAAATGTCGGACTTTTATTATTATATACAGAAGCAAATTGGAGGGTGTCACGGTTTCCCATATCAAATAATAATATATATAAAGGGCGCATAAAAAAACAATTGGTTTTTGTCCAGTCGTTGATTCGGGAGATTATAAAATCGTATTGTTTCTTGCTTTACAAATGGTAGTGACTGGTTAATCTTTTGAACGAACTTTAACATAAAATACCTAAGTATCAACAATCATTATTACAGTCGACATAAAAATGTATTTTATTTCTAAGACGTAAACTACAATTCACCCTGTAGCTGTATTTATATAGGAATATATTTTAAAAATGCTCTTTTCTTATTCTTTTCATTCTGTAGTACTTACCTACTTGTCATTTTTATGAGGCAATTTTGGAAAGGCAATAGTACTTTCAAGTTAGATTCGTTTTAGCCTTGGTAGAGTCTATATGTGATTTCTAATTATTGTATAAAGTTCAGTAAGTTCTTTGTTAAACTGCGCAAGACTGACGAAGAGGGAGATTTTTTAAAAGTTGAATTTAAAAATCTTGGGTACTTGCCTCAACTCACGCCACCAGTCTTCAACACATCGAAGCACACCTTACATACACGCACCGGTTTATTTTCACCGAATTTCACTATAGGCACCTCTTGGTCGCTACATTTCGAACACAAAGCTCTGCCACAGTGTCTGCAGTGATGCGTTCGGACGGTAATCGAGAAATTCTTGCCGCACTCCTGACAGCTGTCTGTTGACGTCCACGTGGCCGGCTGTGAGAGTTGGTCGAGCAACCGATTGAGAAGCTGCTTACTAGGCACCTAGATATCCAACAAAAAAACATATACTGAAAAGTCTAATCTAATCCCCGGATTTACAGTAACAGAAGTCTGCAAACTGACATTATTTGTAAAATGGTTTTGACGGAAAGGACGTCTATGTTCTACGACATCAAAAAAAAACACAGATCGTCGAATGTTCTCGTGAGTTGATGGACCTGTATTCATAGTTAACGACCTGAGTCCGAGGACGACTTAGATCTTGTTCTACCCCATGCCCTTATGCGTCGTCACCATCTTACTCACGCATCCATTGACACACCAGCAACAGATTGCAGCAGTGCTGGAGTCTCCCATCGTCGGTAGGCACTATGCCATTGGGTCGGACTTCAGTTTCTGTCACGGGTCGTGTGCAGCAGCTTACCACGTTAAAAAATCTCGCACAGGCGTATTCCAACGAAGGAGAAGTCCAAATGTCACCATTTGCGGCTCGAGGATCGGTCTATCTAACCATCTTAAGTAGATAGGCTATGCGGATACGGGGCCATTTCTTAGGGAAATTGCGCAACATAGAGGTTATGTGAGGAACAAATGTAAATCTAGCATCAGAAGTGACGCGCAAATCCCTATAAAGGTGTTCCATAGCTGGAGAATAATATGCTTCAACATTAGAACAGACCACCCACCCTATATTCCAGACCTGGCCCCGGGCGAAAGAAAAATACGTCCCCAGGTAATTGTTAATATTAACACATACGTGGAGCTCAATTTGAGAAGAAAAATATGTCCCCAGGTAAGTGTTAATATTAACACATACGTGGAGCTCAATTTGAGATGAAAAATACGTCCCCTGGTAAGTGTTAATATTAACACATACGTGGAGCTCAATTTGAGAAGAGAAATATGTCCCCAGGTGAGTGTTAATATTAACACGTACGTGGAGCTCAATTTGAGAAGAAAAATATGTCCCCAGGTAAGTGTTAATATTAACACATACGTGGAGCTCAATTTGAGATGAAAAATACGTCCCCAGGTAAGTATTAATATTAACACATACGTGGAGCTCAATTTGAGAAGTAAAATATGTCCCCAGGTAAGTGTTAATATTAACACATACGTGGAGCTCAATTTGAGATGAAAAATACGTCCCCTGGTAAGTGTTAATATTAACACATACGTGGAGCTCAATTTGAGAAGAGAAATATGTCCCCAGGTGAGTGTTAATATTAACACGTACGTGGAGCTCAATTTGAGAAGAAAAATATGTCCCCAGGTAAGTGTTAATATTAACACATACGTGGAGCTCAATTTGAGATGAAAAATACGTCCCCAGGTAAGTATTAATATTAACACATACGTGGAGCTCAATTTGAGAAGTAAAATATGTCTCCAGGTAAGTGTTAATATTAACACATGCGTGGAGCTCAATTTGAGATGAAAAATACGTCCCCTGGTAAGTGTTAATATTAACACATACGTGGAGCTCAATTTGAGAAGAGAAATATGTCCCCAGGTGAGTGTTAATATTAACACATACGTGGAGCTCAATTTGAGAAGAAAAATATGTCCCCAGGTAAGTGTTAATATTAACACATACGTGGAGCTCAATTTGAGATGAAAAATACGTCCCCAGGTAAGTATTAATATTAACACATACGTGGAGCTCAATTTGAGAAGTAAAATATGTCCCCAGGTAAGTGTTAATATTAACACATGCGTGGAGCTCAATTTGAGAAGAAAAATATGTCCCCAGGTAAGTGTTAAAATTAACACATACGTGGAGCTCAATTTGAGAAGAAAAATATGTCCCCAGGTAAGTGTTAATATTAACACATACGTGGAACTCAATTTGAAAGAAATTCTACAAGAATATGCGCATATATTTACCTGATAATTAAAAATAGTAATTCTCTCACAATTCTCTGAAGCCAGACAAGCATTGGATTTAACAAGGACCCTGCACAGATTGCCATTACCATTCATATATGCTAATAGTAATGGTGAATTTCCCTGAAATGGAGGCACATTAGTAATTTAGCAATTCGAGTCAAGTCTTCCAACACTTCTTACATTTACATCTAAATTATTGACAGGATAGTTGGGCATACATTCCAAAAACAGTTCACATATTGCTGCAGCGTTGTCTTTACTGTATCTACATAAGTCGTGTAACGGATTTCGACCTTTCAAATTGATTGCCTCTGCATCGATTGTTGATTCGGTTAGGAGCGTTCTAACCTGAACAAAATCAGTTGGTTAAGTAGGTAATTGGATGCAGTCACAAAATAGTTAAACGACAGTTCTTACCACATTAAGGTGTCCTTCCCTAACGGCAATATGTAAGGCATTGTCATTTTCAGCATCAACAGCATCGAAATCCGCATTGTTCTGGATCAGAGCCACAACTGCTGGTACGTTACCCGCCTCAGCTGCCACATGTAGAGCTGTACGCCTATCAGAAAATCAAAATAGCCACAATTACGAAAAGTCTTTCAGGCATCACTTATAAGAGACTGTAGCAGTTGATTTAGATTCTGCTAAATTTACTAATATGAAAAGATACGTGATAGGGGTTGGGTTTATGCTCGACAAACAGCCGTCGATATTCAGAGTTATATCCCAATCTACCACAAACTGGACCAGTGGCTAAGCGCGCTGGACTTGAGAAGGCTGTCCCAGTATGAAATCCCTGGTCAGCTGCATCTAATTGATGGTATAAAACAAGATATTTTGGTCTATGCAGAACGATACACCCCTTCAGTTTAAATTAGACGTAAGAAATCGTTTTAATCGAGAAATTCCACCGTCATGGGATTGAAAGGGGAGTTGATCTCAATCTATTAAAATATCTTGCATTGATCGAATTGAACGTTTACCGGCGACAGAAATTCATACTGAATTGAAGTAAGTATTAAAGCAATCTGCTACTTATTTTGCAATAGTTCATAACGGGAGCTTAATGCTTAACCGTGCGTTGTAACGGGAGCTTACAGGCGGCTCGTTACCGACTGGCGTCCAACAGGTTTCACTTCGGTTTATCCGATATGATCCACAAACACCGGGTAACTAAACTGGAGATAAACGTTCCAGGGCTCGTGTCTTTAGTCGACCGAAAAAGGGCCTGATGGGTTTATGTTTTTCACACCACTGCAGCTGCTGTACCTGCTGCTTCTGCCGCACACTGACTGACTGCTGTGTGCTTGTCCATATTTATACCCACCACAATGGGCCCCACTAGGTGCTTCCCGTACCTCTGGGTCGTGGTCGTGCGCACCCTATTGTGTACATCAGGGGTCGCCAACCCGTCGATCGCGAGCCCCTGGTAGCTTGCGAAGAGAATTCTGGTAGCTCGCGAAGAGATTTCTGGTACGTAGCTCCCAAGATATCTATCTACATGCCATACGACATGCGGAGGATTCCTCATTAAGGATGTTTTCTTAGGTCTTGATTAGGTCCTGTATGATAGCGTCCTATACCAAACCAAGGCCCCAAAAATTGAAATCTGGTCCCTAATAATGGGGTCGTGATATTTACTCTGGACAACCATATTATGAAGGGCTATCTACATGCCAAACGACATTCTTCGGAACGGTCATTAAGGATAGTTTCTTAGGTCTTCATTAGGTCCTGTATGATAGCGTCCTATACCAAACAAAGGCCCCAAAAAATTGAAATGTTTTCCTAATAATGGGGTCGTGAAATTTACGCAGAACAATCATATTATGAAGGGCTATTTGCATGCCAAACGACATTCTTCGGAACGGTCATTAAGGATAGTTTCTTAGGTCTTGATTAGGTCCAGTATGATAGCGTCCTATACCAAACCAAGGCCCCAGAATATTGAAATCTGTTTTCCTAATAATGGGGTCGTGAAATTTACGCAGGACAATCATATTATGAAAGGCTATTGGCATGCCAAACGACATTCTTCGGAACGGTCATTAAGGATAGTTTCTTAGGTCTTGATTAGGTCCAGTATGATAGCGTCCTATACCAACCCAAGGCCCCAAAAAATTGAAATCTGTTTTCCTAATAATGGGGTCGTGAAATTTACGCAGGACAATCATATTATGAAGGGCTATTTGCATGCCAAACGACATTCTTCGGAACGGTCATTAAGGATAGTTTCTTAGGTCTTGATTAGGTCCTGTATGATAACCTTCTATTCCACACCAAGGCCCCAAAAACACTACCGAAGGTGCTCAATACATTCAGAAGGTTGGCGACCACTGGTGTACATGTACTGCTGCTATTTCCGGTTAATATATACGGGCGGGGCGGGGTGGTACAAACGGTAATACAATTTAGGATAAAGGTTACAATATTTTGATTGATGATTTTATAATCAGAACTGTTGATGAAACTTGGATTCGCTACACAATTAAAACAATGGGTTGAAGCTGGTGGAATGCTCGAAAGCAGAAAAAGACGGCTCAAAGTGCAGGAAAGGTTCTGGCAACAGTTTTTTGGGTCTACAAAAAAAAATCTGTTCTTCCATTTTCTTCAGATAGTTGAAATAATTAACTCTGTAACCTTCTAGATCAGTTCGATACAAACAAGAACAAGAAAATCATTAGGCAACAAAAGTAGGTGCGGTACTCAGCCTTAGACTCCCCTGGCAACAATCATCAAACCATCTACTTAAAACTTACTTTTGCGCATCTCTGTCATCAACCCGAGCCCCAGCTAATATTAAACTCCGTACCAACGTCTCATTCCCATATCGCGCCGCTAAATGCAACGGTGGCGTCAACATCGAGTCTTGAACCCGTGAATTAACATCAACTTGCACTGTGAGTAGGAACAGCGCACTTTCAATATCGCCTTTTTTAATCGCAATGTGTAGAAAGTTCTGACCTTTGGCGTCAAACTGAAAATCAACCATTTAATTAATAGCCTCAATGAAATTGTTGTGATTTCTTGTTACCTGCTCTGCTGCACTAGGCATTTTCTCTAATATCGCTTGAGCGGCTTTATTGTTTCTAAATGTTAGAGCTGCAGCAAACGGTGATAATCCATTCTTATCTCTAAGACTCAGATCAACCTCTGGCACACTCAATAACAAAGAAATAATGTCGTGTTGTTGATTTTCAATTGCAATATGCAACGGTGTTTTATTTTCTGCATCACGGCTATTTATATTAGCTCTATGCTCCACCAATGTCTACCAAAATACCGAAGATTAACTCGTGGTTACGCGCCAACGCACAGTGGGGTATTTGAGCAATCTGGCCGGCCATAAATCGATTTCGTAAACTTTATCGCAGGTAGAAAATACGTGTATTTTATAAGCAGGGATAGTTTAGGCATATAATAAACCCCTTCTCCACCTTATCGCACACTGTTCACAATCGTACGATCAGTTGAAATTCGGCTATCCTTAAGCAGACATATTAATTTCCGCCGTAGTTAGCAGATGTGTAGTTAAAGAGTGTTGTGATTTGTATTGTTTATTTAGACTTATGGATTGTGGAGAACCAGGTAAGTGTGGTTAGTTTTCACAAATCTTTGTTATATAATGCATTTTAGTAATTTTAAAATTAGCTTTTTCTATTGATAGTTTGTTTTCATGCTTTTTTTTCAATCTAGTTTTACTTTGTAGGAACAAAGTTATACTTCCGGATATTTCCCGGAATCGATATCAGTTTGTTTTGAAAGTTTAGGCTTTGTTCTTCAAAAATTGTAATTTTTTTTTGCGAAAAAATGCGATTTTGTAAATTATTGCTATTTAAAGCAAATAACTACATGTAAAATCGATAAAATAACTACTGGTATTAATTATTTCCTTTTTCCGATCTTAATTGTTGTTTTTTTTTCAGGGCCGTCAAATGTACGAGTACTGACTAGAAAACATTTATTTTCTATTATGCAGCGACAAAATTTGAATACCATGAACGAAAAGTTGGAATTTCTAGAAAACCATCTTCTCGAATCGGAAGATTTTTCAACGGAGCAAATTAGTACACTAAAGCACGATTTGTCACATTTTAAGTCAGAAGTAAAGAGCAGGTGGTCTAAAGCGTTAAGAAAAGCAGAATACTTCTTAAAGAAAAATAACGAATGGCTCCAAGGAACATTTCATATTCCAAAGGTTGTAAAGAGACCCGGTCGACCCGCAAAGTTATTTGAGGCATCAAGTGAGTGGACTAAAAGAAGAAAAACCGAAGGGCTTCGCAAAACAACTAACTTAGAGGTGCTCATTTACGCGACGCAGTCTAAGCTAGTAGAAAGTGGCAAAAGAGATGCTTCCTTAGTTCTAAAAGAAATTACAAGTACCCCAAAACGAGCAACAAAATATAAGAAAGCTTTTCCTCGTACTCAGTTAGAAAGTGTCAGCTCTCAATTGTCGCCAGAAGCAGGCTATTGCCATGTTTGTTGAAGCAGGACTTTCCAGGAGGGAGTACGAAATAATAAGAAGCACTCAGAAAAAGTTATTTCCTTGTTATAGTCTTCTACAAAAAGCTAAACTAGAGTGCTACCCTGATAAGGCAGCATACTTAGTAACCGAAACTTGTGCTGAAGTAAAACTGCAAAGCTTAATGGACCATACCGCTACTCGATTATTGACCCATTTAGAAGAAATTTTAAAACTGCATACCGAATGAAGCGAGACGTTTGTTTTGATGTGCAAGTGGGGTTGTGATGGAGCACAACAAGTTCAATTCAAACAAAGATTTGGTAACGATGCTGCTTCTGACGCCAACTTATTTCACAGTTCTTTTGTACCCCTTCAGCTAAAAAGGTCCAAAAGCAATGAGGTTATATGGCAGAATCCTACTCCGTCATCTCCCCGTTATTGCCGCCCCATACGAATTAGGTTTGTTAAAGAAACCACAGATATAACAATGCAAGAATAGATTACGTGAAAGCTGCCATAAATAATTTACAACAGACAAAAGTCACGATAGATAATAACTGTTACAGTGTTGACTATACTATGATGTTCACCATGGTTGACGGAAAAGTCTGCAATGCTGCCACAAATACTACATCAACAATGAGATGCTATATCTGTGGGTTAACATCCAAAGATTTTAATAATTTAAACGTAAAAAGAGACGCTAATCCAGGCACTAAACTTCGGACTGTCTATTTTACATGCGCGAATCCGATTTTTTGAAACAATTTTACATTTATCCTACAAGTTACATATAAAAAAGTGGCAATAACCGAGGACAGACACAGAAAAAGCTGCAGTGAAGCAAAGAAAAATACAAATACAGGATGATTTTCGACGAAAACTGGGCTTAATAGTAGATGACCTGGATTTGGTAACACAAACGATGGCAATACCAGTCGAAGATTTTTTGAGAACCACGAATTGTCGGCAGAAATTACTGGGATTGACAAGCAGTTTATATACAGATTAAAAATAATTTTAGAAGTATTATCGTGTGGACATAAAATTAACATAAAAAAATTTTCGGATTATGCAAAGGAAACTGCAGAAATCTACATCCAGCTCTTCCCGTGGCATCCAATGACTCCCACTATGCACAAAATATTAATTCATGGCCCAATGGTTATCGAAAATGCGCTGCTTCCGATAGGTCACTTATCAGAGGAGGCATCAGAAGCACGTAATAGGCATTTCAGGATCTATCGCCAAAATTTTGCAAGAAAGTTTTCAAGAGAATCTTGCAATTTGAATGTGTTGAATAGGCTGTTGCTTACTTCCGATCCTATTATAACTGGAATGAGACCAATACCTAAAAAGCATAGTAAACCGTTTTCCAAAGAAACACTAACTTTGTTACTTTCGGCTTCACCTAATGTGCAAACAGAGTCGCAGTCACAATCATCAACGGATGATGAAGAAGAGACTGTTGATTCAGACGAGGAAGGATGGGATTCATCCAGTTAAAACATTTTTTTATTCGAATTTTTTTATAATATGTTTCTAAAATTAATAATAAAGTTACCCAAATGTAGATTACTAGTGGACACACTGTACATACGCGTCTATTTTTTTGGTTTTACTATAAATTATACTTTCAAATATCCTAAATTTACTCAATTCTTCCTGAAGTATAACTTATTTGATTTATATATTTTTGGCCGCCCAGATTGCTCAAATACCCCACTGTGCAACGTCTCCTACTTACCCTTGCCACTGTTTCTAATCCCCATTGACAACACAAATGTAACGGTGACATTCTATCATTAGCTTCCTCACCGCCTTCCCCATTCTGGCCAGGCATTCGAGCAGAGTCCAAATCACATCCGGCTTGAATCAGGAAAATTGCTGCGGATTCTTTGTTCTCATCAATGGCTCTATGTAATAACGTTTGTCTGCACCCATCAGGGCCTTCACCCCAACAATCCGTGTCCGCGCCATGTCTCACCAAGATACCGGCGATATTTTCCTGTTCTGAATCCAAGGCAGCCCATAAAGCACAGTTTCCCAATCGATCCGGTGCGGACATATCAACTCCTCGATTGCACAATGCATCGACAACATCTCCGAGACGACAATGGATGGCTAGTTGAAGCGGTGTCTCATAATCTGCAGTTCTAAAAAACCACGTTTCAATTTTGCAAATCAGAAGAATGTCCTTTAGAAAAAGGCTTACTTTGCATTGATATCGACACCGTTCTCCAACAAAAATATGGCTGTGTTCGAATCTTCCTTCAAAATAGCTTGATGCAGCAAAGTGAAATCTTTACCATTCCGCACGTTAACATCAGCTTTACCTTTGATCAGTAACGGTACTAAATCGTTGTGACCTTCGTTCAATGCTAAGCTGATGGGTGTATCACCATTTATGTCGCGTAGATTAAAATTCGCAGTAACCCTAAAACAATTTATTTTGGAAAAGTAATTCTGATATCCAAAGACAAAAGTCTTCTTAGGTCTCGTCTTGGCAAAAATTGATCTCAGATCTTCAAAGACATATATTCTTGCAAAGAAGTTCGAAAGCAGGAAAAAGTAATTCTCATATCCAAAGACAAAAGTCTTCTTAGTCCTCAGTATAGGAAATATTCTTGGAAATGGTTGCTTCTACGCAAAAATTGGTCTGAGATCTTCAAAGACATATATTCTTGCAAAGAAGATCGAAAGCAGGAAAAAGTAATTCTGATATCTAAAGTCAAAAGGCTTCTTACGTCTCAGTATAGCAAATAGTGTTGGAACTTGTCCCATCTTTGCAAAAATTGATCTGAGATATTCAAAGACATATATTCTTGCAAATAAGTTCGAAAGCAGGAAAAAGTAATGCTAGATCCAAAGACAAAAGTCTTCTTAGGCCTCAGTATAGGAAATATTCTTGGAAATGGTTGCTTCTTCGCAAAAATTGGTCTGAGATATTCAAAGACATATATTCTTGCAAATAAGTTCGAAAGCAGGAAAAAGTAATGCTAGATCCAAAGACAAAAGTCTTCTTACGTCTCAGTATAGCAAATAGTGTTGGAACTTGTCCCTTCTTTGCAAAAATTGATCTGAGATATTCAAAGACATATATTCTTGCAAAGAAGTTCGAGAGCAGGAAAAAGTAATGCTAGATCCAAAGACAAAAGTCTTCTGAGGCCTCAGTATAGGAAATATTCTTGGAAATGGTTGCTTCTTCGCAAAAATTGGTCTGAGATCTTCAAAGACATATATATATTCTTGCAAGGAAGTTCGAAAGCAGGAAAAAGTAATTCTGATATCCAAAGTCAAAAGTCTTCTTACGTCTCAGTATAGCAAATAGTGTTGGAACTTGTCCCTTCTTTGCAAAATTTGATCTGAGATAGTCAAAGACATATATTCTGGCAAGGAAGTTCGAAAGCAGGAAAAAGTAATTTTAGATATCCAAAGTCAAAAGTCTTCTTTCATCTCAGTATGGCAAATAGTGTTGCAACTTGTCCCTTCTTTGCAAAAATTAATCTGAGATAGTCAAAGACATATATTCTTGCAAGGAAGTTCGAGAGCAGGAAAAAGTAATTCTGATATCCTAAGTCAAAAGTCTTCTTCGGCCTCAGTGTTGTAAATTGTTACTTCTTCGCAAAAATTGCTCTGCGATTGCAAAAAACAGAACCTCGAAATTAGCCGAGGATAATTCCGTAATATAAATGTTTTTTGGATTACCATTGATACTGGACTGAAAACGCATTGCATTTCAACCCACTTCAATAGTTTCGTTATACAAGTTTCCATTCTCAATAATATTGTTGAATTAAACCTTACCTCGGCTCCTCGTGATTGTCAGTCCTCTCCAAATCCTCATTAAAAGCGATCATAGCTCTTATACCATCTCCCAAATTTGTTTTAACTGCATAATGTAACGGTGATTGTCTCAATTCATTTGTCAGTAAATTCGGATTAGCACCTAATTTCAATAAATGCAACACTAACGTCGTTGAATTTGATTGTTGGCAGGACAGATGTAAGGCTGTTTCACCCTCAGCATTGACATGATTCAAGTTTGAGGTGTGTTTAGCGAGGAATATCGCTGCATCTTTAGCAGCATTTAAGATTAATCGCTGCAAAGTGACACACGATTAACAATAAGTTTATTCAGGAGGATGTTGTTACCTGTAACAGACTATCACAGCTTCCGGAGTACAGTGGATTCAGCTGCACATCTTTGGTAAATAGTTGTGAAGCATAGGAGGTGTTCACATCTCGATCGCCAGCTTCATATTTCAGTAAAGCATAGTAGAGCGGTGTATGTTCTTCAATGGTTTTTAAATTCACGTCTAAGTTCGGTTGTTGGAACAACACATCAAAGATTGTTTTGTTGTCGGCTTGAATTGATATATGTAACGGAGTGCTAGTTAAAAATATCGAGCAATTAGAAACGAAATAAGAACCTGGATACTAGGGTTCCCATAGTATAGGCCATGGAGCCCTGGGGAGCCGTCAAGCACGGAATCTATTTTTACCTCGCCATTCTGTCATGAGGTTCACACGAATCCGCTGATGGGCGGTCCCGTGGGAGAGATTAGAGTATATTACAGACTACAGGCTTGTACCTAATCCAGTGCTTTTCATTTCAAAGCAAGAAACATTTCGCAACTTCTGTCTAATTTAACTGCACTTGTCTCTCACAATTTGGAAAATCCATATGGTGGGCACTGAATTAGTTTTAACCTGGTATAAGTCCCGTACATTTCCGTAGCTTAGAAGCAAAGTACTCCTGAATAAAGCTGTTGTTCAGCCAGTCATGTTGTACGCGTACTACGTATTCAACTACCATTGAGCTTTGGAAAGGCCAAGAGACATCAAAACCTGATAACACGGGCAGCAATGTACTAACTAAAATTGATCTGAGATGAGTAATTCTCATATCCAAAGTCAAAAGTCTTCTTACGTCTCAGTATAGCAAAGACTGTTGGAAATTCTCCCTTCTGTGCAAAATTGATCTGAGATCTTCAAAGACACATATTCTTGCAAATAAGATCGAAAGCAGGAAAAAGTAATTCTGATATCCAAAGTCAAAAGTCTTTTTGCGTCTCAGTATAGAAAAAACTGTTGGAAATTCTCCCTTCTTTGCAAAAATTGATCTGAGATCTTCAAAGACACATATTCTTGCAAATAAGATCGAAAGCAGGAAAAAGTAATTCTCATATCCAAAGTCAAAAGTCTTTTTGCGTCTCAGTATAGAAAAGACTGTTGGAAATTCTCCCTTCTTTGCAAAAATTGATCTGAGATCTTCAAAGACATATATTCTTGCAAAGGAGTTCCGAAGCAGGAAAAAGTAATTCTGATATTCAAAGTCAAAAGTCTTCTTACGTTTCAGTATAGCAAAAACTGTTAGAAATTGTCCCTTCTTTGCAAAAATTGATCTGAGATCTTCAAAAGACATATTTATATTCTTGCAAAGAACTTCGAAAGCATGAAAAAGTAACTCAAAAGTCTTCCTAGGCCTCAGTGTAGAAAATAGTATTTGAAATTGTTGTTTCTTCGCAAAAATTGCTCTGCGATTTTCAAAAAACAGAAATTTGAAATTAGAAGACGATAAATCCGTAATATAAATGATCGGAATGATCACCATTGAGCTTTGGACAAGCCAAGACACATCAAAACCTGATAACACGGGCAGCAATGGACTAAGAATCAGCGGAACACATAAGATGCCTCAAGATCCAAACTTTGAGTGATGCCAATGACGCTTAAGCGGAAGAGAATCCATAAGATCTAACCTATTCTAGCAGATGAACGAAATGAAGACAGATGATAGATAGTTGCACAGTCCTTTTGATTAGAAAGGAGAGGCCCCTCACGAAACAGATATTTTACCGAACAAGACTTCGTTGAAATTGACATTTTTCAGTGCAAATAGCCAGCCTTTAATTGCGTTCCATGCTCAAGCTGCATTAGAATTCTTTTTACAAGAGAGAGAGAGAGTCCCAATGAATTCGTTGGCGAAATTCAACTCTAAGTTCAAAAGCCGAAATTTGGGAACCCCTTCCTTAATGAATATTCTACTTACTATCCTTGTCTGTTCTGGGCATTAACATTCACACTTCTATTGATCAATTTTTGGGCAATCCTCTCACTCTCGTCGATACTAGTAGCACCAGCTATCAAATGCAGAGCGGAATCATTTTCGTTTCTATCGATACAACAAAAAATAACTTTTAAATTTCATTTAAAGGAGAAGAGAATATGCCGTTACCTTGTTGATAAATTGGCATCGCAGTTGTTCTCCAGCAAAAACATCGCTGAGAATGCATCCTCGTGCTTGATGGCCCTATGCAGAAGTGTATCGCCATGACTGTCTCTAATATTAATGTCAGCATTGTGTTGGATTAAAGTGGTCGCTATACTTTCGTTGTGAGCTCGCAGGGCAATATCTAGAGGGAGTTCCCCGCTTTGTGACCAAATGTTTACTACATCAGACAGCTGGAAAGATAGATAGTTCTATTTAACAACTCGAGTCTCCTTTTGAACTGCTCCAAGAAAGAAATTAGCTTTTAATTTAGTCTTAGTTCATTAATCTTTGATTGATCGTCGATTAAGCAACTCAGTCGGGAGGAAAAGTAAAGACGGGCTGCTTTAAAGTCCTTGACTAAGCAAGGAAAGAAAATTATTACCAGCCGATTACCATTCCATCTTACAACTGTCATTTCTCTTCAGGGTTGCCGATGGTCCAGTGGCGGCTCGTGGGTTGAAAAAGAGGTGTAGTGCAGGGAACAAAATACGGCATATAGCACACAAACAGTCCGTTTTTCGGGATGTAACGGAGTCTCAACATACACTTGAGGATTACCATCACTCCAAATACGGCAGTTTTGTTTATTGACGTATCCATTCAAACAAAAGTGAGCCTCACCGCTAAACAAAATTCGCTTATGAAAATCGGGATCAACAACAGTCTTGTTTTGGACCCATTCACCAAATCTACGCCTTGCTAGGTGATCGTGTGGCTTCAATTGTTGCACGAGTTGGATTTTGTAAGCGCGCAAAACAAGATCTTTCCACAAAATCTTCCATAAAGTGGATGAACACATATCTAATTCCTGTGCACGATAACGGATAGACTGATTCGGGGTTTCCTCTACGCTACGCTCTACATCAGCAATGACTTTTTCTGTACGCACTGTACGACGTCTCTATGGTTGCGACATAGTCTAATAAATAATATACTAGTCCCCGCACTGTAAGTAAATCCTTTGTTATATTGAGATCTAAAGTGTGCCGCCGATTTTACGACTTGTAGGGCCAGCACAAATAAACTGTACGAATACAGGTGAGAGAAAAGGAGAGTAGCGAACGAGTGAAAACTTGCTTTGCTGTTGCTTAAATCCCTACGCTTACTTGGTCGACTGTGTATTGTCGAGAACGAAGAGAAATTCTGAAGGACCGGTGTACCAGAATTCTAGACGAGAGAGGGTCGAGGAAGGGGCTAAATACCCATGGCAAAACGGCTGCATATGTTCAAGTGCGGGGACTAGTATCGGGTCCGCCATCTAACGTTATTTTTTCAACTAGTGCTTATTTCGTGAAGAGTAACACTTAGCTCATGTCTGATTTGACAGATAATTAGTTTTATCCTTCCGCTGAACGCATATGGTTGTGTATACGCTTGAACAACGCTGGGAAATATTGCGACATTACTTTGAAAATCATGGTAATGTTGCAGAATGTGTGCGAAAATTGCGTACGGATTTTGGAAGAAGAGAAGCACCGTCAGCTCTGTATGTTCGTTATCCCGTGAAAAAAGTGAAAGAAACTGGCATCCTCATCGATAAACCAAAGTGTGTAAAGCCAAAAACAGTGCGTACACCCGAGAATATTGCTGCTGTGGCAGAAAGTGTGCCTGAAGCGCCATCAACATCAATTCACCGTCGGTCTCAACAATTGAATATTTCGGAGACATCATTGAGACGAATTTTGCATAAAGACCTTGGTATGACGCCATACAAAGTTCAATTGGTTCAGGAGTTGAAGCCAACTGACCACCCAATGCGTTTTCGCTTCGCTCAGTGGGCCTGCGATCGACTTACAGAAGATGCCGATTTTGCCAAAAAAATCATCTTTTCAGATGAAGCTCATTTTGATCTTGGCGGGTATGTAAACAAGCAAAATTGTCGCATTTGGGGCACAGAAAACTCGCACGCATATATTGAAAAGCCGATGCACCCAAAACGAGTCACTGTTTGGTGCGGATTTTAGTCCGGAGGCATAATTGGGCCATTTTTCTTCGAAATGAGCAAGGAGTGGCCGTTACAGTCAATGGCGATCGTTATCGGGCCATGTTGAACGAATTTTTGTTCACAAAAATTGAAGAGGAGGATATTGGCAACATTTGGTTTCAACAGGACGGCGCTACGTGCCACACAGCCGAAGCTACACTCGATGTTTTGCGCCCTGTTTTTGAAGATCGCATTATCAGCCGCAGAGCTGATGTCGTTTGGCCACCTCGGAGCTGCGATTTGACACCGTTGGACTATTATTTGTGGGGTGCCGTCAAAGATAAGTGTTACGCCGACAAGCCAGAGACTTTAAAGGACAATATTCGTGAAGCCATTGGTGAAATACAGCTGCACACAATCGATAATGTGCTTAAAAATTGGACCGATCGTGTAGGCTACTGCATGGCCAGCCGAGGCAGCCATTTGAATGAAATTATTTGGCATTATTAACCGGAAGGATTGTACTTTCAAATAAAAAAAGAAATTTGAGAAAATATTAAAAATGGACGTAGTGCGAGGTACGATTGCGAACAGAACCATGATTTTCAAAATAAATTATGTAACAAGCAATTCATGAATAATTTATTGGTTAGATCTTGATTTATATTCAACGTAGGTAGGTACATTTCTCTGTTGGACATTAAATAACATATTTTTCAGCATTGTGAACACCAATAACAATATTGCGCACGCTTATGAATTTATTTAAATGGTGTGCATAACAGGAAGATATCTAAGCGGAAATTCCTTACACACTGAAGCGAAATGACTCATAATACCCTGGAAAAAGTGCTTATATACTTACACCACACCACATTCTCATATTATTTGTACGTACACAAAATTGTAATGATTATATGTCTGGATGGATATATTAGATTCTTGTTTACTAGCAACACATGAGGAGTTGTATGTGAACTAATAACAGAAGCCCACACAAATATTTTGATAATAAATATACAAATACGACTACTATACTATCTCGAAAAACGTACCTACATGACATGGTAAAATAAACTCTGATACACATAAAAGGTTTTCAACAACTACCATAATGAATGCTCTTTGTAATGTCCCAGTATGTTACGAGATACCTTCAGTTTCAGGGGACATGTTGAATGAAAACTAACTCTGTTGTTTAATAATTATTATAAAATTTATATTTTAAATAAATAGATGTTTACAAAAAGGTCTTATAATTGAAATTTAATCAAATAAAATTTATTGAATTGCTTGTCCCTAATGGGGAAATGGAAAACTAGAAGGGATGGGAAAAATCTCTGACCCATCATCAATCTCATAACGAGAATTTGTCTAACTTGATCGGTATTGATGCTATCTATTTTATTTGCAAAGGTATCCAAAACTATAAAGACATGCTGCAGGCAACTTTTTTAGTACAATCCATTGCCGTGCTTATATTTTTTCTAACAATGTACACTGTGTCCAATATAAGATGGGACAGCATTGGAATCTTGGAAACGGTAGGAGTTCCAATGTCGGTTAAATTAGAGAAAAGTTGTACAATTTTATACACCTTTTAAATGGTGTTTTCAAAAGTAAACTAACTTTAGCCGTTTTCGAGAATTTTTGGAAAAACGATTTTTTGCGATTTTAGTTTTTATTTATTTCTGACATTATTTTTACAGATATAAATAAACTGTTGCCCTCGAGGCACGAATAGCTCTCCATATTTAAGTGTAAAAGTAATAATTTTATGACCTTTTTGTCGTTTATCTAAATTTAATAAATTTTTTTTCGTTTTGTTTTGTTTTAGACAGCAGCTATTTTTAGTATCGGGTTTTGTGCCTTTTTCTTCTCTTTGGAGGCATTATTTATACGCAGATATTTTATATTTCAGATCTAGGCCAAGTTTTTGTACGCAAAATAATTGATTTTTTTTAGTTTTATTATAAAATTTATTTTGCCCCCTTTTCTACTATTTACGAACGCCTATGTAAACAAAATTGTTATGCTGCATGTTGTCGGTTACCCTTTTTTAAGACTATTTTCGAACGCCTGTGTGAACTAATTCTTTTATGTAACATTTTTTAGGTTATATTCTATCACAACTATAAAAAATAATTCAATATTTCGGATAAGTTTAAGAACTATGATTTTAAAAATTTTTGAACCCTCTTTTAAACCCCTTGCCTACGCTCAATGTTAATCACCACCTATAAATATTCTGTAGTATTTTCGTACCAAATGTGGTTAAAATCCGTTAAGTGGTTTTTGAGTTATCACGGATACAAATTTTTTCTGACCCTTTTATAGAATTTTCACGGACGCCTATGGTACATTAATTTTTGTCGTGTATTTTTAACACCAATTCATCTAGTTAAATATACAAAAATTTACATTTTAATTTTTTTTATTTTACCCCTTCTTCTACTATATACGAACGCCTATGTAAATTTTATGCTGCATTTTTCACGTTATCTTATATCAAAGCTATATATAATTAGCCAATTTTTCTGGTATATTTGAGAAACATTTTTTTTTCGTTTTTGACCCTTTTTTTAGACTATTTTCGAACGCCTGTGTGAACCAATTCTTTTATGTAACATTTTTTAGGTTATATTCTATCACAACTATGAAAAATTATTCCATATTTCGAATAAGTTTAGGAAATATATATTTTTTATGTTTTGACCCCTTTTCCACTATTTACGAACGCCTATGAAAGTAAGTTATTTATGACACATTTTATAGGTTATATTCTATTAGAGCTATAAATAATTAGTTAATATTTCTGCTATGTTTAAGAAGTACGTTTTTTTTAAATATTTTGTACCCCATTTTACACTATTTTCGAACGCCAATGTGATCTAATATTTTATGTTCAATATTTGAGGTTATATTCAATTAAATGCGTAAAAAATTATGCAGTATTTCGGATAAGTTTAAGAACTATGAATTTTTTTAATTTTTGAACCCTCTTTTAAATCCCTTGCCTACGCTCAATGTTTCCCAAAATCTAATCAGCTCCGTGCCATGTCCTATAGTATTTATGTACCAAATTTGGTTAAAATCTGTTAAGGGGTTTTTGCGTTTTCGTGCATACAGACAGACAGACAGACATTTTTTTAAAACTACTTATTTATAGTATAAGGTTATTTATGTTGTATAAAATGACCCAAAACAAGTATTTCCGGTGAAATTAAAAAAAAATTTCATGAAACTAGTAGTCTCCATATATACATTTATTTATTTATTGTAGTTCGAAATAAAATTACATTCTAAGTAGGAAATAATTCCCGAAACAAAATAATAATAACAAATAATAACACTAATAATAAAAGAACTACAAACAGACATAGGAAAACAATTTGGAAAAGATCAAGTCTTAAGTACTACGCTGTTTAAGCGCACCTTCTCTTACGTGGTTCCCAGTGTGTACAATGATTCAGAGATTGGAGAACAGTTCCTGAACCTAAGTTACAGCTCTTTTAAAAAAAAGTTAAAGGATCGATTGCTCTTTAATAGTGGATAATGGGGTTAATTTTCTAATATGTTTATATCATTTTAATTTTATATGGGGAGTGGGTCTCTTTAGTTTTAGTTGTAGTTTACTGTATTATTGTATGCTTATTGTTATGAATGTATTATTATATGCTTAGTGTTATGAATAATGATGTATTGTAAAACATACATGCTCGGTTAAGAAAACAGCTTTGCTGCCCTTCGCCGAGTTAAAAATAAAGACGTTTCTATTCTATTCTATTCTAAATACTTATACATATAATTTCTATATACCTAATACGTTATAAATCTTAATAATATCAAATAGTACATCAAAATTAAATAGTATTGAATTAAATTAATTAGGTGCGAATGAAATTCCCTTTTTCTCTCTCGCATGAATCAAGCAACACAGAAGAATCACTCATTTATGGGAGGTTATTCCAAAGCAAGATGTTTTTGTATTCTTACATATATTACATATATAATATGGAGAGCTAAAATTGACGAAAAAATATCAAAATACATATTGTGATACAGACCAAATTCAACACAACCGAATATGACACTGTATGTCATTGTTATTACCTCAAAAAACAGATAAGATTTATTTCTATCTCTTCTAGTTTTCCACAAGCGATTTGGACCACCCTGTACTTGTAAGAATAAATAATAAGCAGACTACTAGTTAGTAGTAGCACAGAGGTGCGTCTATATAAAACAAAGTGTTATACATTTCATTTATTAAGCGAAGTGGAGTGGACTGGGCATTTTTATTCCATACGGATATAATTTTTGAAAAAGATACGCACGTAAACCAGAATAGTAGTTAACACAATGGAGTATGTACAGACACAGACGTTTGCAATATACCCGACCATACAGTATACAGTCTTTAAATAACTGGCATGAAGTTAACACGACCGACAAAAGTATTAAATTTATAGTTCGCGCGCGCGAATACTTCAAACATTCGTAATAATAATTTATCAACAGTATCTGCGAAATTACTTCGGTATTTTTTTGTAATAATAAAGAATCAAAAATAATGTTGTGTTAAATAATGTTTGGTAAAAATTTCATTTAAATATTGTGTTTGGATATTATTTTATAAGAAACATTTTGAGGTTTTTGAATAGACAAATAAGTTGATCAGTATATACAGGGTGTCCCAATATATGGCGGGCAGTTAACTATAGTATTTAGACTGTATTATTTAATTATAATACGAGTGAGGATCATAAATTCGATGAAATTTGAAGAAAAAATATTTTTTACGTTTTATCAAAAAATTATCTACCCAAATTTTTTGTAACCCTCTTAAACATTACCCATTGTACTAGAGGATTGGCTACTGTTCCTACGACGAAATATGTGGTTTTTACTAGACGGAGCTCTGCCACATTTTTCGTTAGCAGTGCGTCATTATTTACATACCATTTATCCAAATCGGTGGGTTGGAAAAGGGAATGATGCTTCTGTCAGATGGCCAACAACTTCACCGGACCTAACACCCTATGATTATTTTTTATGGGGTGCAATGAAAACAAAACCATAATAAATTTTAAATGCGACCAACACCCTTCGGAATCCCGTTACACTACAAAGAGTACACTTTAATTTTCGACTTAGAACATTTGTTGTAACAGTAGATAGTTAATTACGAGGGTTGCCTTTTATGTTTGTCCTATATTTTCAATTTAGCTTTGAGCTCTGCTACTTTTCCCAGCCGATGGAAGATTGCCAGAATTACACCAGTGTTTAAGAGTGGAAATCCTTCACATATTACTAACTACAGACTAATTTCCATATTGTGTAACTTTTCAAAGGTTTTTGAAATAGTAATCTGTGATAAAGTATATGCAGGAATTAAAAATCGTCTAGCCATTGAACAGCATGGCTTTATGTCTGGTCGTCAAATGTTTATGGAATATTGGATGTATGCTGGTCCCACTAATGCCTAATGTTGTCTCAATCTCTTGATAGGTCACATGACGATCTTGCAATATCAGTTCGCGCACAGCATCAATGGTTTTCGGAACAACAACTGATTTTGGACGACCTTCACGAAATTCGTCTTGGAGTGAACTACAACCACGATTGAATTCACCATACCATCGATAAACACTGGTCTTTAATGGAGCTTCATCGCGAAAAATTGAATCCACATCGAAAGTTGTAAAAAATAATCGCACGAAAATGTTCACGATTTAATTCTATTTTTGGGTCGAGATGAATCTTTTAAGTTACTGTAAACAACACAAATAGCGATCGTATGTCAAAACCTTCTGAGTACGTATAACCTAAAAAATGTCCAACTTTACGATAGAGCTGTCAGTTGCCAGATTGCAACACCAGGATTGCCAAATCCCGAAATATAAAAGGCAACCCTCGTATTTATATTTTATTCTAAATCATAGCCAGTTTTTGATAAATACTTTGTGATAAGTTCAATAATTAATTTGAATAAACCGACATCTACTCCACAAAATGATCTATATATATATATACGTTAAAACCTTGTTTTAAATGCCAGACATGTTTCGGACTACACGTCCATCATCAGTGGCTTAAGGAACCTTATACAGTATTGTGAGATGTGATACCATTGGCAATTACCTTGACAACAGCAAATCCCCAGTCAAGTGGCTTCAAAAATCCGGAGTATGCATATTGAAGTGTGGTACCATAAACTGCAATACTATCTACATTGGTCAAACTGGTCGCAACTTTGAAACTCGTATCAAAGAACACAATAAAATCATTGAAAAAGCTACTCAAGAAAACGCTGAAGAAATAAACAGCAACTCTGCCTTTGCCAACCACATCTATAATGAACATCACTCCTTCTCCATCGATCAAAATGCTGAAATGCTCCATTCTTGTCTCAAATGCACAATGTTAAAGGTCTTAGAAGCCATGGAAATTAATTCAAACAAAAGGAACACTAAGTACACTTGTGTAAATGACCAACTTGAATTTGACTGTCTCCCATTTTTCAATTCCCTTAAATTCAACTCAATAGAACCATCCCAATCCTCCCATAAATAAGCCCCATAACCTACAAATATACACAAATCAACCAATATCTAGGTTATAACATGACATTTCACTTTCTCTCAGACCAAAATAGAATCATTAAGCCACAGACACCACTACTTTTAATCAAACATTAAGGTTATTATACAACAATTCGTTTCATAGATAATAAATTATAAAGACACTAAAATCATGGACACTACAAATAACAAATAACTTCTCGCAATACCTTAACAGAAATTCATTCCCTAAATATATTACACACTAAACAACCCGTCATCCACTCACCTCACTTAACTCACTCACCTCACCTTAAACACCGAATGTGTAGCTTTGGCTGAGACCTTGCTACTTGAATAACTGTCTTCATACTCGCCACTCGACATTTTGTCCTATTTCATTTGTGAATCTTCAAACAGCCATACTGTTATTGTGGGCTCTTACTAAATTGTAAAACTTTAATCTAATTATTTTTTAAAAATGAGAAAAAGAAGAAAACGAAAAACGGGAACAAGAATAATTGACAAATTTCCAACCATTTAACTATATATTTTTTATTAATTTAACAACCTAATTTACTTCCAACAAAATGGTAAGATTCCTACACGTATAATAATATTACACTGTATACTAAATAAGTGATTATTTTGCAGATATGTATAAACGTTAAATTCAATGTAAAACTCTCTATTAACATTTGTATGAAGTACGACCCTCACATCTGACAATACGGTATAAGGTTCCTTAAGCCACTGATGATGGACGTGTAGTCCGAAACATGTCTGGCATTTAAAACAATGTTTTAACGTATATATATAGACCAGTTTGTGGAGTAGACGTCGTTTTATTCAAATCATACTATTCACTCCTCGATAGATGGATTACTTCAGAAAATTGAATAATTAAGTACTGATTCAGGCTTGTAGGCTTTTACAAAATATGTTTTTTGTCTATATTATATAAACTGTCATTTTGAATCGCATAAATCGGCCTTGGAATAATACTTATTTGGACATCCTGTACATGAACAATCTGGTTAAAATGGAAACATGTTATCTGTTACATCTAGGAATTTAGTTCATTATAAAAATATGTTTTAATTTAAAAAATGTATTTTATATCGCATAAACAAGAAAAAAAAAGAACCAGTAGAGTTGGGTATGGATAATTTAACGCGATCAAGCGTTAAATTTGTTATTACAGAACGAAAATGAATTAGAAATAATAATACACGAGAATGATAAGCTGTTCACCTTACAGTTTATTTTTTCAATACATTTTTCGCTTTTATTATCATCATAGATTTTCCACTTCAATAATAATTGCTAAAAACAAGGTGAATCTTTATTAGACTATATTAATTTATTTATTAGCCTTAATACGGTAAAAACTGCTGCTATAATTACTATTGAAAACAAACTGTAATTACATTGTACCTACTTGTGTAAGTTTTATAAAAAAAATCATATAAAATAAAAGAACCAAAACGAAACAGAATGGTCCAACGAAAAGTATGCCTCTAGCTTTTCTTTTTTTCCTTAAATGTAAACCGAAAATATTATTGTTCTAACAAAAAATTTGGAAGAATTACAAGAATAAATACAGATTTTTCTTTCAATAACATTTTTTTGCGACCCCTATTTTATCTGCCAAATAGGACCAGTTTATAGCAGTTCTGGATTGTATAGCCTTTTTGAATGACCTAATATTATCGAAAATAATTACTTTTTTGCTTTCCTTTGAAGATAGTGCTCCAACTAAAGACCAGCAACAAGTGCCCCCATTTTTGGTTGAGAAAGATGTTGTATTTCGATTCAGTCATAGTTATCTATTAATAAAACTATTAAAACGTAATCCTTTCAGTTCTCAGTAAGTAGTTATTATTTACCAAATTGAAACCAACAGATATGCCGGATATTAACGGTGGGACACCCTGTATATGCAGATAACGTTCAAGGAATTTTATTTTCAATTTGTCAATATTTGGAATGCAATAAAATTAATCCAAATATACTTGAATCATATGTATAGGCACAAATTATTTCAAAATAAATGCGTTTAAGTGTTAAATAAATTCGAATTAATTCCAAATTGAAAATGGACAACACTAATAATTTGAGTAAAGGAAGAAATCTAAAGCCATGCTGGAAATGAATAAATAAAAAATAAAATAAAATCAAAGTGAATTTTCAAAATTTTTGAATAAAAGTGATATTATTTGGGATCGATAATGAAGACGGATTATTTGACTGTGATATTAATTTTAACGCTTTTAGAATGTAAGTATTATTCAAAACTAACTGCAATAAAAAAAAACAAACCCTTTAAATATATATGTTTTCTTTCAAATTTAGTGCTCTTTCTATATTACTTTTCATGGCACTGACTTAGGCCAACTGTTCAGTATGCCAATCCATGACGATTGGTTATTGGTTCTGTCTATACAATACTGGATTGGTGCTTTTTAAAAAAATAATATTTGGACATAAATTCTGATTTAAAAAATTTCACCAGTGGGACATGATCAAGGCTAATGGCATCTTTTATCCCCCTATTTTTGACGCCACTGGAGTAAATATATTTTTAGCTCTCCATATCATAGTTTCATGAAAATTTGTTTTTTTTTTTTAATTTCACCGGAAATACTTGTTTTTGGTCATTTTATATATAAGTAACTAGTTTTTCAAAAAATGTCTGTCTGGCAGTCAGTCTGTCTGTCTGTCTGTATCCACGAAAACGCAAAACCCCTCTAACAGATTTTAACCAAATTTGGTACAAAAATACTATAGGACATGGCAAGCAGCTAATTAGATTTTGAGAAACATTGAGCGTAGGCAAGGGGTTTAAAAGAGGGTTCAAAAATTAAAAAAATTCATAGTTCTTAAACTTACCCGAAATACTGCATAATTTTTTACGCATTTAATTGAATATAACCTAAAATATTGAACATAAAATATTAGACCACATTGGCGTTCGAAAATAGTGTAAAATGGGGTAAAAAATATTTTAAAAAAACGTACTTCTTAAACATAGCAGAAATATTAACTAATTATGTATAGCTTTAATAGAATATAACCTACAAAATGTGTCATAAATAACTTACTTTCATGGGCGTTCGTAAATAGTGGAAAAGGGGTCAAAACATAAAAAATATATATTTCCTAAACTTATTCGAAATATGAAATAATTTTTCATAGTTGTGATAGGATATAACCTAAAAAATGTTACATAAAAGAATTGGTTCACACAGGCGTTCGAAAATAGTCTAAAAAAGGGTCAAAAACGAAAAAAAAATGTTTCCCAAATATACCAGAAAAATTGCCTAATTATATATACGAGTAGCTTTGATATAAGATAACCTAAAAATTTTTTTATTTACATAGGCGTTCGTAAATAGTAGAAAAAGGGGTAAAATAAAAAAAATTAAAATGTAAAAAATTTTATATTTAACTAGGTGAATTGGTGTTAAAAATAAAAATCATAGTTCTTAAACTTATCCGAAATATTGAATAATTTTTTGTGCGTTTAATTAAACATAACCTAAAATATTTAACCTAAACAATTAGACCACATTGACATTCGAAAAAAGTGTAAAATGGGGTAAAAAGGTTAGAAAAAACGAATTTCTTAAACATAGCAGAAATATTGACTGGTTATTTATAGCTTTGATAGAATATAACCTAAAAAATGTGTTATAAATAACTTGTTTTCATAGGCGTTCGTAAATAGTATAAAAGGGGTCAAAATAAAAACATATAAGTATACTTCCTAAACTTATTCGGAATACGGAATAACTTTTCGTAGTTGTGATAGAATTTAACCTAAAAAATGTTACATAAATGAACTGGTTTACACAGGCGTTCGAAAAAGGGTCAAAACCGAAAAAAAAAATATTTTTCCAAATATAACAGAAAAATTGGCTACTTATATATAGCTTTGATATAAGATAACCTACAACATACAGCATAGAAATTTTGTTTACATAGGGGTTCGTAAATAGTAGAAAAGGGGGCAAAATAAATTTTATAATAAAACTAAAAAAAATCAATTATTTTGCGTACAAGAACTTGGCCTAGAAGATCTGAAATATAAAATATGTACGTATAAGTAGTGCCTCCAAAGAGAAGAAAAATGAACAAAACCCTGATGTCTAAAACAAAACAAAAATTTATTAAATTTAGATAAATGACAAAAATGTCATAAAATTATTACTTTTACACTTAAATATGGAGAGCTATTCGTGCCTCAAGGGCAACAGTTTATTTTTTTTATTTATTGTAAATCTCCTGTTCATTTTTAGTAAAAATAAACATTTTTACAGTCTAATTTTTTGACTCCTTTTCTACTATTTATGAACGTCTATGTAAACCAGTGGCGGCTATTCAGGTGAAGTGTGAATTTTTTACCAGACTATAATGTATAAATTTGTATGCATTTATTGAGATTTTGGCCTTTTCGGGTTTCCAATTTACATTTTTATATCGCATTCTTTTGAAAATGTTCTTAACGCGTTCATAACGGTAGGCAATAAAGCAGGTAGAATTCTGTGAGACACCTGGGGAATTCCTAACCCATTTTATAGTCGAGGCCTAGTAAATCGCAAATTTAGGTTCAGTTCGTTTTTGCTTAAGATGGTGTGTGTTTAAGCTTAGCTGAGACAATTAAAGTATTGGAAGAAGTTGATAAAGGCTGCAAAAAAATTGATGGTACTGCAAAATTCGATGATTCCCCAAGCTTTAGTCAGGAGAACTGTGACATTTGGACTATTGAAAAAGTACGAACGAAAAAACGTTTTCAATTGTTTGCCAAATAAAACTTTCGCAACCTAATTCCATCATCAGTGGCGAAAAGAGAAACTTTAAAAAATCAATCCTTTAAATTTCCATTGAGGTCACCTTTGTGGAAAAACACATTAAGATTTGGGCTGAATGTAATGAAATTATTTATCAGTACGAGGACCACTATTCTTTGAGCCTAATAATAAAAATATAGTAATTTTTCATTGAATGTTTTTCAAAATATCTTAACACACTTTTGCATGCGTTCGACCATTTTTCATAAAAAAAGTCTCATATTAATAATTAACGACCAATTTCTCTATTGTGCACTTTTTCTAAATTATTTGAATCAATTTGATATGACCGGATCTATACAGCTGTGAGACGTCAGATTTCACCTAACCAGCATGGTTTTATGTGTGGCCGGTTCACTGTCACCAATCTGTCAGTTATTACCCACTGTATCTCTGAAACTCTTGATCACGGCGGTCAACTGGATGTAATCTATACTGATTTCACCAAAGCCTTCGATAGGCTAGACTATGGCATATTGCTGAGTAAACTGCATACGTATGATGGATTTCCTTCCGGCTTGATATCTTTATGCAACTCATACTTGCATGATCGGAAACAATATGTCTTTTACAACGGCTTTAAATCTTGTTTTTACTCTGCCACATCAGGAGTACCCCAGGGTTCTAACTTAGGTCCATTGTTGTTCCTTCTTTTCATCAATAACCTGGACCCGTGTTTACTTCAGCGTACTCTATTTTTCGCAGATGACTTAAAAATCTTCGCCTCCATAGATTCAGTAGCAGATTGCATAAACATGCAGCATGATCTGTGTGCTCTAGAAAGGTGGTGCGACAGTAACAAATTGTCTCTTAACATTCGTAAATGCACATGTCTGAGTTTTACACGTAAAACAACGTTTATTGACTATCCGTATGCAATCTCCACAAATAAACTTGAACGATGTCGGGTATTCACGGATCTTGATGTTACCTTCGATCAGAGGTCCACTTTTTGGAGCATATGGAAAGAATGGTTGGTGAGGCATCTCGCATGTATGGCTTTATAATGTGTAACTGCAAAGGCTTCAATAATACCTCTGCCCTTATCACCTTGTTCAATGCCTCTGTGAGGTCAAAATTGGAGTATTCTTCCATCATCTGGTATAATATTCATAAACTAGAGGTCGAGCAAATTCAACGTAGATTTTTGAAATATTTAGTTTTTAGAACCGATGGTGCTTATCCAGTAACAGGTTTCGATCATGAATTGTTACTATCACGTTTTGACGTTCAGAGTCTGGAGTACCGAAGAATTCAGAGCTCATTAACCATCTTATATAAATTGCTTAGAGAAAAAATCGACTGCTCTTTTCTGCTATCTTGCTTGAATTTGTTAGTTCCTAGGTTAAATACCAGATCGAATGTAACATTTCACTTACACAGAGCTAGGACCAATGTACTGTTAAGATAGCCCTGTTCATGTCATGTGTTCTAATTTTCATAGAGTTTCTGATAGGTGTGACATTTTTACAACTACAGTCAATCACTTGAAAATGGTAGCTGCAGAGACATTTGTGGTTTAGGTGTGTGTATGTGTGCGGAATTAATTAGGATTTATAAATTAGTATTTTAGTTTATTTAAACATTTAATTTTTTAGTTTGTAATATTGTCCTTTAAATGGGAAACTGTTGGGCAATAAACGCTTTATTTATTTATTTATTTAAATCTGCTTCAGACACATCCAAAACTTGACTTCATCGGATTTTTGTACTGACGAAAATCGTGGTCAACGCAACTTATTCTTCAAAAAGAATTCGAATTTATTCAAATAGTCCAATGTGTGAGCGCTGGCATTGTATTCAGTGCTTTCGCTATTTTACCAAAGTCTTTCGTGTATTATTGGTCAATTTTCCTTGTTTGCACCAATTCAACGAGAATGAGACGCCCTGTATAATAATAATAATAACAATTTTGTTGTGGTAATAGAAGAATTACATAGAAAAGAGAAAAATTAATCAGTATATGGGTTGTTGACCTTCCCATTTCATCATTATTATTAAATTATCATTTATTTCGTTGTCTTTGTCGAGTTATTTATTGCAACGCATACTACAGACCAATTTTATCGCACAACAAACAACATTTTATTAATAAGCATGACCATGTTCTGTTAATTTTAACGGCACTTTTGATAAAGAGAATTACAAATGGAAAACTTTGACTACCTATCGGTTATATTGAAGAATAACACCCACATAACCCATACTTGCTTATTAGTCTCCTTAATTTTAAGAGATTATGCCTCTTTAAAAGTTATCTTTCTGTTTACGTTCGTAACTAGTGAATCTACAAATACCCCCTACCCTTTCTGGACACTTTATTGTATAACAATGATTTAATTAATATGTGAACCCAAAAATGGCAACGAATAACGAATGATTCTTTCTCATTATACGCAAAATATTATTATGATTATTTTCAACACTCCTTTTATCAATAAACAAGGACATAACAATAAATTTTGGCTTGGCTTTTTAATTTCAAATCACAAGTGAGTCATAATAATATGTAAAAAAGAGAAATTTGTATTCATATAACGACCAGACACACGTAGGTTGGTTGAAGAAGAACTGGCACGCACGAAAACTCGCAAAGGGATTATAGACACAACAACTCGACTTTTTTTTTATTTTTATTTAATTAATATAAAATGAAATTATTCTAAAATTAATTTAAAATAGGTAGCTACGGTTATTTTTTTCAGTTGTTGTTACGAAATACCGTTTCTAATTATATACACAACATATTAAATAGGTTAATTATCCTTTCAAATTTTAACAATTTTTCTGTCGACCGTTTCAAATGTCAAAAGAACAATTTATTATTAGGTAGATTAAATTAAAACAACATGCGATATTTACTTAGAATACTGTTACCAAAGATAATTGTTGTGTATATTAATCTTTGATGTTATAGAATTTTTAATGTAACCTTTCTAAACGCTTAGTTTATTAAGTTTCATTTTCGATGATTTTGTTCCGGCCCAACACGATTTAAAATTAATATTGAAAAGTTCTTGATGCAGTTGCACTGTGTTTGGGTTGGATTGGGTATCCTTCGTTAAACTGCCTTAACAGGCTCTCGAATACTGCTTTTTTGGGATGATTTTGCGCCGAAAACATTTGAGCGTAAACTTGACGAATAAAAATCATGTCTATTCTTTCTCCTTTGGAATAGGTTTGCAGTTTTGATTAATTGAATTAAATCAAATATCACAGATAAAAAACTGTTATGAAAATTCCCCAACTCTTAGGTAAGAATTTTCAACAGACTATTTGACAGTAAATATCAAATTAAAAAAAAATTATTGATAAATATTATAATTTTGAAAATTCTTCCCATTATTACCAATATGTGTGCCTTTTCCATGCGAAATTAAAGATATACATATCTATAGGAAAACTTTACTTTAACTGCATCATCAAATACAGGGTGATCTACATGAAACTAAGAGATTCAATTAAAAAATTCGCCAAATATTATGAATATATGCATTTTTCACGAAAACGTCAAGAGTTATCCATAGAAAAGTATTATAATATTTGACAGATAATTAATTTGTGCATCTAATTTTGACCTTATATACCGGGTGTCCCATTTGAAATAAACAAGTTATTTAGAATTAAACTTTGCGTTCAAATAACTTATATTATTGGACACCCTGTATTTAGTATTGGGGGTTTTTTATATTTGGCGTAACAAGTGATGAGTGGGTATATTTATCAGCCCAGACTGGCTTAAAAAGAACAAACGAATAGGTGTGAATTCTTTAATTGAAATTATGTCTATATTTTTATACAACTTAAAATATTTAAAAAACTGTTAGGTTTAGGTGAGATGTACTTTAATGAAAGTTAGGTTTATTCTGAACGAGGAATCTAAAAATATAATCATATACAGGGCATTCAATTTAAAAAAACACAACTATGGTTAATTTCTTATATTTGGGACACCCTGTATAGATTCACAATATTTTTAAAATGTAACCCATGGATAAAACTTTAAGGAAATTAAATAGTTTAGCGTCACGACGCGATTTATAAAATTTTCATCCCCCAAAAGAGATGAAGCATATAACAAATATGAAGTATTCACTTCTATCACGTGTACTGTGCTGCACGCGTATTTTTTTTTATATTTATAAGTAAGAATAAGGGTACGAACTTATTCAATATGACTGGAAATTTTTTATCTCTCGTCAACTACCACAATCCAAGAGATACTAATAGTAATAAATTATTAAGCCGGGATAATACGGCCGGAGTGCATAATGCGGCACGTTTAAAATACTCATTATGATTAAGCAACTACTTGATGACCTATATATCTGACTCGTTGATTTTTTTTCTCTTTCATCCATCGTTCGTCTCTCGGTGTATTTTACAAAGCTGCAGGTACGCTCATCAAGTGAACGCTGAATAACGACATATGAAATGCCCTGTTTTGATCAGTACCTAGTAGAAGCCTCATTTGCAAGTAACATTAAACAAAGCTTCATCACGTTATAAACGTATTTTTATAATTTTTATAGAGCGTATTATTTTCGTGCTTTTGTCTAGATTGTAGATTGTTTTTCAGAGTCGTTTAGGCGGTTTGGCCTCCCCTCACTTCGACCTGCAGAAGATCTTGTGAATGACTCTAATCTATGAATTGCCCAGCTGCCCACACTTTTCATAAAGTTGATGATTTCTCTGGGGGCTAAATTCCTTGCCTCGTCGGGTGTTAGGGTCATCCCTCCAAGGTGTTATAGCCTTTTGCAGAAAAGTGCCATTAATTCGCAAAGCACGTGTTCTGTTATCTCTGTTGCGTCTTCGCAAAACCGACCAGTGTCGTCCTCGATTAGGCCCATCTTTTTGAGATGGTACTTCACTGGGTGGTGTCCCGTAAAAATGCCTGTAATTCGCCTTAGGTCGCTTCTCTCCAGTTGGATAAGCTTCCCTGCGTTGGCCTCTGAAGGTTTGATAAACCTTTTCGATTGTCTTAGGCCTGGAGTGTTTCTCCAGTAGGACTTAAGTTGTTCCTTTTCCCATCTCCGAAGTTCTTCCTTCATATAACTTTTTGGAAGGCCAAAGATGGGTTCCGGGCCGCCTCTTTTTCCCCTGAGCTGCCAGTTGCTTTGGGGTCTGTTGCAGTCCCATGCTAGCTTTGACGTGAAGGTGTAAGACCTCAGTGCTTTTAACGCAGCTTGATTGACATAATATTGATCTGCCGTTCCGGGATGCCTCTCTGCAGGCATTCTTGAGCACAACGATCAATAGCGTTGATCTCTGCTTGGAATATAGTGGGACTTTTCCCGAGAGATTCAGAGAGCCTGCAATTTGGCCCGTATATTCCCATGCCTGTGTTCCCTTCATTCCTTTTGAACCGTCCGTATACCAGACGGATGTGTTTTCTGGGAATCGTGGTTCCCCATTTAGCCAATTTTGACGGTCTGCAATGACCACTTCAAATGGGATTTCAAAATCATGTTTGCGTGGCAAAGCGTCCGACGGTCGTGCTTTTGTCTAATTCATTGGTTATATAAAATATTTACTTTACTCTGAATGTCGATAAACACTATTGTAGAATCTTAATTAAAGTTCAACTAATTATAAAAAAAAATAGTGGCCCTCGTAAAACTGGGTCATCCTGTATATTCCTTGATTAGAATAGTAATATTGAGCAAGAACTATAATAATACTAATATTATGTGATCCGATCTACCTACCTACTACTGTGATAATAATATAAAGGAAGTAAATAATAAAAAAAATTGTGGCAAATTAACTAAGTAAAAGGGAAGGACATTTATTTTAATTAATTCACTTACTAAGTATTATCTAATAAATTTATTAAAAGATTATGGAAGATTCAATTAAATGAATACGTATTGACATTCTGATGAATTAGGAGTGGTTTTATTTTTAGAATTATTTTCTTGGTATGCCTCTAAATATCAATTAATTTTTTATACTGGTAGTCCGGAATGAGAATTAAATTACGAGGGTTGCTATTTATGAATTGACAACTGGCAACACTGGTATTGCCAGGTGAAATTTATCATCGCCATTTTGACAGTGTGATTATAATTTGTGTCGTTTACAGTAGGTCAAATTCATCTCGGCCAAAAAATGGGAACATTTTCGAGCTATTATTTATTATTATTATTATTAGTCGCAAAACAGTAAACGGTAAAACCGATGAAACTGTTGCTCAGTTCCTAATTTGAGGTTTTTGAAATATTGATGTCATCCTCACTAATCTTCTATAGCGAGTAGTGGACCAACTGATCGCCATGGTCCTCCATGAAATTGTCCAGCCTATTCTTAAAGCTGTCAACCGTTTGCGCCATTATCACCTCTTCAGGTAATGAATTCCATGCATATACAACTCTGTTTGTTATAAAATTCTTCCGAGGAAGTCTAGCACATCTCTCCTTGTCAAGTTTCTTACTATTGCCACGCAGATTAGGATTTCTAGCAGGATGAAATACATCGAGATTCACCGAGTAGTAGCCACTAAGTATCTTGTATGTTTGAATTAGATCGCCTCGTTGTCGTCGATCATAAAGACATGTCAAATTTAAAAGCCTCAATCGCTCCTCATATGGTATATGGCTAAGGGCATGAGGTAGCTTAGTGAATCTCCTCTGAACCCTTTTGAATGCCTCTATGTCCTTAATGAAGTAGGGGGACCAAACGCTGTTGGCATATTCCAATAGTGGTCTGACATACGATTTATACAATTGCAATATTAGAGAGTTTGATCTCGATTTGAAAGTTCTCTGTATCAAATACCACAGTCTATTAGCTTTCTACACTGTGGCGGAAATATGGGCCTCCCACTTCAAATCCGCTGTTACTATGACACCAAGATCCTTCTGCTGATTTACAGATTTAACGGCATTTCCATTGATGAAATACGGAGTCCTGGGATTATTAGCTCCGATGTGTAGTACCTGACACTTCTCCAAATTCACGTTCATCAACTAAACCGCCGACCAGGACACTACCCCATCAATGTCGATCTGGAATTCATTATCGTCTCGCAGTGGGTTACAAAACAATTTGGTGTCATCAGCAAAGAAGCTCATGTTTGACGTGATGGTTCTTGTTAAGTCTGATATATATGCCAGAAAAAGCAATGGCCCCAGTACAGACCCCTGCGGGACACCACTCAAGACCGGCAATTTAGCGGATAATGCACCATTCGCTCTAACTTGGAAAATTCTTTTTGTAAGAAACATCTCAATCCACCTCAGGAGTGCCCCCCGCAATTTACTGTTCACAACAACACAGATCTTCTTTCTTGTAATAAATAATTATTTGCAGAGCTTCGTTGTTCGACACTTTAACAGTCCACGAAATTTTAAACAAAGGCCTATTTTGTTGATAGTGTTTAATTTACTGTCAAACATATTCCACTTTTTTTTTAAACATTGAATATTTTTTAATGTAGGTTAGGTAGATAGAAAAACTGCAAAGTCATACAGTTCTCCAATTGGCAAACCAAGGAAATTTCTATTCTGAGAGATGTAACTGCAACCAAGAAAGATAGATAGAGAGATATGGTAGTCCTAAAAAATAACGTCCGCCGCTATTAACGTTAACGTTAATTTAACACCCACGATTTTCAAGTAGAGAGATATGGTAGTCCTAAAAAATAACGTCACCTATGATGATAATCATATTATAGGCAGCCATTTTTAGGCTAGCAGATTTAAAATACCTATCTAATATATTTATAGTAGGTATTTAGTATAAAATTTTATAAGGTTTTTGAATTTGACAAGTAGATTTATTATTTAAATTAAGTATTTATCAGATTATAACAACATTAATTAATAAGCAGCATGTACAGGGTGATGCAAAAAAAAAAAACATTAATTACCCGACATTTAACAAATTTTCGAGATTGCAATCGAATAAATTTTAAATGTTTAGAAATTTTTAGCATACACTTTAAATTTATATACAGGGTGAGTCAAAAATGTATTTGTTTATTTTTTTTAAGGTCAAAAAAGTAATATTTTGAATAATCTTTCTCTCGTAGAGGTGATCTACGGGGTAACTCAAAAATGTTTCTATTTATCTTCAATATTTTTAGGATAGATAGGTTTTTGAAAAAAAAATTTGTATAACCCTCAATGACTTTTGTCATAGATAAAACTACCACAAAACGACTGGAAAATCACGCAGTGATTTCTTGTTTCAACTAATATTAAACGTGATAGCTCTAATCTTTAACCAAAACGAGTAAAAGTTCGTACACATCTCCTCCAAAGCCAAACAATTGTCATGTGTTTTTACATACAGTCAAATATTTAGAACAGGCGGTAGGTTAATAATAATAAACAAAGTTCAGTGAACTGGATCATAGAGATGCAAGGAATGTATCGATATATTCTTTCTTTCATTATTAGAGATGCAAGAAATGTATTGATATATTCCATTCGATCTCAATTTGTCTTTAAGGTTCAACTATTGTCTCGAGGACTGCAACTAAGTCTATTATAGTATCATTAAAGACTGCGTTCGTAGGTAAATAGTGGCAAAAGGGTCACAATAAAAAAACGGATTAAGCTTCGGTGATGTGTGAGAAAAATCGATTGATTCCTAAATTGGGAACTATTTCGCAACATCAAGACTTCCTCAGGGTTTCAACTTGAGGCCTTCATTATGTTTACCTTGAGTTCAGGAAATATATAAATATTTTTGTCTAGACAAACACTTATCTACTATATTTTCGGAAGTAATCCATTGCAAAGAGGAGAGGGATTTATAAGAAATCAAACGACGTCTACTTCAAAAAATTTCTTTTATATATGCTCGACGTGTGGAGTAGACGTCGTTTCATTTCTAATTATCTAGTCTAGTCTAGAAAGAAATTAGAGCTTTGTTTCAAATTAACCATAGCCTTCAATAAACAGTAATCCTTTTCGTTTTACAGGTATTTCAAATACGTTCGTAGATGCCATCAAATGCTACAAGTGCGTTGTGGCACCCGTCTACACCTACAACGAAAGTATAGGCCTCTGTGAAGACTTCGACTATTCCAATAGATTTATCATCGACTGTCCATATTCCACGTTCTGCATGAAGAAGATGAGTAGCGCAAAAATACCAAGTAAGCAACAACTAACGCTCCTTACTTCCACAATTATTATTATTATTATTAAAAAATTGTATTCTTCTTCCTCCAGTTCCGATAAATGGCATCGATAGGGACTGCGCCATTCAAAAGCTGGAAACGCAAGTTTACAAAAACGGTAAATGGGAGACGGAGATCACAATTGAAGAACCGTATAGTGAAGGCTGTCTCAAAGTGAACGATAAAGGACTACGAACGTCTAATATTGAATATTGTTACTGTCGTGGAGAGCTATGCAATAGTTCTCAACAAATTGGACTCTATAGTTTAGGCTTGTATAGCCTATTGGCCTCTGTGATAATCAAACTGTTCGTTTAGTAAAAATTCAAATAAAATGCATAATAATTATAGATTTAGTTATTATAGTAATTGATGTAATATCAACTCATTTAACAAATTATGTAATTCAATGTGATTTTAAAAAAATTAAATATTTATATATTTTTTTTCAATTATTTTTATATAAAAAATTTTAAATGTGATTTTAAAAAAAGTAATTTTAATTCACACTGTTTACTTTTAGGAACTGTAAGTTTATAAGACATCGAAGTTTTTCAATATGTATAAATTTTTAATAAAATATATTAAAATAAGTAGTTTTTCTTTTTTTAGCTCTCTACGGTAGGAGTTACAATGTCGGTTAAATTAGGGAAAAGTTGTACATTTTAAACACCTTTTAAATGGTGTTTTCAAAAGTAAACTAACTTCAGTCGTTTTCGAGAATTTTTGGAAAAACGATTTTTTGCGATTTTAATTTTTTATTTATTTCTGACATTATTTTTACACATATAAACAAATGAAAAGCAGTTTCTCATTGTTACTTTTTGAGGAGAATAAGATAGCGTTTACAAATCTTCACTACGACGTTTCGTTTTTGAAAAACCATCATCAATTTTCTTTTTTTTTAAATACGGCCCTGGATTTTTTATTGTTAAATTTAATGTCATTTTCTAAAAATTTGTTTTCAAAAGCAAACTAACTTTAGCCGTTTTCGAGAATTTTTTGAAAAATGATTTTTTGCGATTTTAGTTTTTATTTACTTCTGACATTATTTTTACAGATATGAAAAAAATGAAAAGCACTTTCTTATTGTTACTTTTTGAAGAGAACAAGATAGCGTTTACAAATTTTCACTACGACGTTTCGTTTTTGAAAAACCATCATCAACTTCTTCTTTTTTTAAATTACGGCCCTGGATTTTTTATTGTTAAATTTAAGGCTATTTTCCAAAAATGTGTACAACTTAAACACCTTGTAAATGGTGTTTTCAAAAGTATACTAACTTTAGCCGTTTTCGAGAATTTTTGAAAAAACGATTTTTTGTGATTTTAGTTTTTATTTATTTTTGACATTATTTTTACAGATATAAAAAAAATGAAAAGCACTTTCTCTTTGTTACTTTTTGAGGAGAATGAGATAGCGTTTACAAATTTTCACTACGACGTTTCGTTTTTGAAAAACCATCATACACTTGTTTTTTTTTTTAAATACGGGCCTGGTTTTTTTAGTGTTAAATTTAAAGCCATTTTCAATTCACATGTAATGGCTTAAACAAATTTTCAGAGTTTTTAGCCGTTATTTAAAATTATTCAAGAAAATTCGCAATAATTTGGCACTTAACTGAAAGAATGTTTTTTTTTAAAAACATTCTTTCGTCGTTACACAAAATTATTTATTATTATTTGACAATTTATTTGTGTCTCAGTACAGCATTTTATTATGTACGCGGTTTTTTAAATTGAATTGAAATTTTTGTGCTTTTTAAAGTTTTGAAAAAATGCCTTTCGCAGATTAATGTTTTACCCAAACTAAAACACAGAAAACTTGTTTAAACCATTACATCTGATATACCACCTATTTTTGAATTCAAAAGGGCTTTAAATTTAAAATAAAAAATTAAGGGTCGGATTTAAAAAAAAAAACGAAGTTGATGATGGTTTTTCAAAAACGAAACGTCGTAGTGAAAATTTGTAAACGCTATCTTATTGTCATCAAAAAGTAACAATGAGAAAGTGCTTTGCATGTTTTTATAACTGGAAAAATAATGTCAGAAATAAATAAAAACTAAAATCGCAAAAAATCGTTTTTTCAAAAATTCTCGAAAACGGCTAAAGTGAGTAAACTTTTGAAAACACCATTTCCAAGGTGTTTAAATTGTACAAATTTTTAGAAAATGACATTAAATTTAACAATAAAAAATCCAGAGCCGTATTTAAAAACAAAAAAATTGATGATGGTTTTTTTTAAAACGAAACGTCGTAATGAAAATCTGTAAACGCTATCTTATTCTCCTCAAAAAGTAACAATGAGAATGTGATTTTCATTTTTTTATATCTGTAAAAATAATGTCAGAAATAAATAAAAACTAAAATCGCAAAAAATCGTTTTTTCAAAAATTCTCGAAAACGGCTAAAGTGAGTATACTTTTGAAAACACCATTTACAAGGTGTTTAAGTTGTACATATTTTTGACAAATGGCTTTAAATTTAACAATAAAAAATCCATGGCCGTAATTTAAAAAAAAAGAAGTTGATGATGGTTTTTCAAAAACGAAACGTCGTAGTGAAAATTTGTAAACGCTATCTTATTCCCCTCAAAAAGTAACAATGAGAAAGTGCTTTTCATTTTTTTATATCTGTAAAAATAATGTCAGAAATAAATAAAAACTGAAATCGCAAAAAATCGTTTTTTCAAAAATTATAGAAAAAGGCTAAAGTGAGTATACTTTTGAAAACACCATTTACATGGTGTTTAAGTTGTACACATTTTTGGAAAATGGCTTTAAATTTAACAATAAAAAATCCAGGACCGTATTTAAAAAAAAAAAAGAAGTTGATGATGGTTTTTCAAAAACGAAACGTCGTAGTGAAAATTTGTAAACGCTATCTTATTCCCCTGAAAAAGTAACAACGAGAAAGTGCTTTTCATTTTTTTATATCTGTAAAAATTATGTCAGAAATAAATAAAAACTGAAATCGCAAAAAATCGTTTTTTCAAAAATTCTAGAAAAAGGCTAAAGTGAGTATACTTTTGAAAACACCATTTACAAGGTGTTTAAGTTGTACACATTTTTGGAAAATGGCTTTAAATTTAACAATAAAAAATCCAGAGCCGTATTTAAAAAAAAAAAAAAAGTTGATGATGGTTTTTCAAAAACGAAACGTCGTAATGAAAATCTGTAAACGCTATCTTATTGTCATCAAAAAGTAACAATGAGAAAGTGCTTTGAATATTTTTATATCTGGAAAAATAATGTCAAAAATAAGAAAAAACCAAAATTGCAAAAAATCGTTTTTTTCAAAAATTCTCGAAAACAGCGAAAGTTAGTTTACTTTCGAGAACAAAATTTAAAAGGTGTTTAAATTGTACAACTTTTTTCTAATTTAACCGACATTGTATCTCCTACCGTTTCCAAGATTCCAATGCTATCCCATTCTTTTTTGGACACACTGTATACAGGGACATGCGAAATATCCGACAAAAAATTAGAATCGTCATTTTCTTCAATTAATTCTAGTCGAAAAAACAAAACTTCTAGAAAAATGTGACAATAATTTCTCTTAAGTAGAAGGACTTTTTAATCATTTGTATGAAAATTTAACTTTGTGTCTCGTTCCTTTTAAGATAGGTACCCGTAATTCAACTTTTTTTCTTATGGGCGCCACTCCCATCCCCTCTAATTAAAAAAATTATTGTCATATTTTGAAAAAAGTTTAATTTTCTCGACCAAAATTAATTTTAGAAAATGATGTCAACTGTCAAATACCACGTATTTGACATTTGACGTATGGTGTTTGACATTTGACATAAGACGTATAGCGTTGACATATGGTTACCCCCACCACTTTTTGATCCAAAATCGGAAATTTTGACGTCAGCCATTTCCCATACGAAATGCGCCAGAACTCTCATCTACTGATGAAGGTTGGAACAAATTCAATAAAATCTGTTTGGGGCAAAGAAAAAAAATTCCCTCGGACACGTCATCCTTATGTTTGTAATGCGCAAATCTTGACATATATAAAGGTGTCATTTGACGTCATCTGTATCTCAAATTCGGACGTCATCGTATTTTTTGTAAATTGTAAGCCCCACTTTTGATAGCGCCACTTCAAAAAGCTCATTTTTCTGCATACAGAACGATGATTATTGGTATAGGTGACATAACAAGTTTCTTGACAAAAAGGTCACAAAAATATTACTTTTACACTAAAATATGGAGAGCTATTAGTGCCTCGAGGGTAACAGTTTATTGAATTTAATATTGGTCTTGATTTACTGATCACCCTGTATAACATTTTCGGACATAGTCATCTCAGATCTTCATAAGGAATTCAGAAATACATTTGCATTTAAAGTAAGAAAGTTCATATATCCGCTTCCGGTACGACCGGAACTGCGGACAGTATTCACTTCCTATATAAATGTTGATGTGCTCTCTCTAAATGTAATAAGGAACATAAAAATGTAGGTGTTTGCTGTCATAAACCAAAAGTACTGCTTTTGTCTAGACCCACCCCGATGATTCAACTTGTAAATTGAGCTTAAATTAAAAAAAAAATTGGTTCCGCCCGGGATCGAACCGGGGACCTTCTGCGTGTAAAGCAGACGTGATAACCGCTACACTACGGAACCGCACACTATTTTTTACACCCCAGATTTGTATTTAAGATTTATACTTTCTCTTTCGTGTTATCCAAAACCAGTTCTAGTCTGGTTTAATATGTGTGAAATTACCAGCGCTTTCTGTTAAAGAATTTTATACAATTTTTTCGTCATGTGGTTCCGTAGTGTAGCGGTTATCACGTCTGCTTTACACGCAGAAGGTCCCCGGTTCGATCCCGGGCGGAACCAATTTTTTTTTTAATATAAATAATTTTTAATTTCAAAAAAGATTTTTGATTTGTATTATCACCAACAAAAGTGTCCTAATTTTTTATTTTTTGACTAGTGAATGAATCTGACTTACCCTACTAGAATTCTCGACGAGACACAGAAACACCACATCTTCCCTCTGCAGGCGAACAGCACTATGCAATGGCAACTGCGTCTTATTTTTCAGCATATTGTACAACAGAGGCCCGCTCATATGCTCGAAATCAGATGCGTTTAAGTCATCCCAATGCGTCGATATCAATCCTATAAAAACATAATAAAGCATGCCCCAATTTAATACAGCAGAATAATTAAAACTAAATAATACCTGAGCAATACTCCCGTAAGCTTCCGGCATTGATTTCTTCAGCTACACTGTAAAATTTGACACAGTTTCGTATATTAACAACACCAATCAAGTACTGTTGACAACTCTCCACTAAATTATCCAATTTGAAGTCGTACGCTTTTTTAATCAACTTTAAGGTGAGCTTTTCTGAAGTCAGTTGAACTTCGCTTTTATACAACCTGAAAATGTGAAAAATAGATCGATCCCCTATCATCGACGTTTAGCAGCTGGTATTTTTCAAGAAACAGTGACAATTAAAGAATAGACAATAAAATAAAAGCAATGGTAATCGACAAAACATTGATTTTAAGAGGATGGGCTACTGCGAAAGCAATAAATATATTTAAACCGCAGTTACAACTGAAATAAGTATCAATATTTGCTTAAAAACTAAGTACTCACCAAATAATAATTGCATTAGCCACATCCGGTTGAATATCAGTCCAATCCAGTTCAGATTTCTCAGACAGATATGCCATGTCCCATAGTTTCGATCGGGCTGTTAGAACTATTTTATGTGCAAACAGTTCACTATCTAAAAAAAAACGTTACGTTATTTATTATGCAATCATTCCATACCTACAAGATTTTCCAAAAAACTCCTACCTACCTACTAATTTGATTTTAAGGTCGCTATAAACCTCAGAATTGTACAGTTCCCGAATTGTATTCACCAATCGTGATGCAAAACTATTATTAACATTTTCCTCAGTATTAATATCACCATTAGTAGCAGCTATGTACGTATATTTACTTTCTAAGGCATTGTATTTCGTCTGAAGTTTTGAATATTCCTGCTTGAGCAAGCCCAAGTGTTGTTGGAGCTTAATAACTTCGGAATTGGCTAGAATGAATGGAAATATTAATCCTATGATTTGCCCCAAGTGTATGTCCAGCTGATACAATATTTCTTGTTCTGGTAGTTACTTAACAAATGATAAAAAGGAAGCAGATATCAATTTAACAATTATCTAACTATTTAGAAATACATATTTACAGTTTAAAAAAGGATCAAATTAACTTTACTTACCCATATTTATTTTTGCTTAGATTTTTATTACACAATAAAATCACTCCTCTTTAATATTACATTGAAATTATAAAATGGGCTATAATCACTTATTTTATTAATGATATAATTATTAATAAACATCAATTTATTTGTTATTATCAATAACAATAATGTTAAAAACCGCCCTATTATTTGGTAAACATAACCTGTTATGAAATAGAAGTGGTATGTCAAATGTCAGATGTTTTCACTCAATTCGTTCCTTTGATATTTTTTAATTATGACTACGTTTATATTCAACTAATTTTGTATTCTGCACAAGATAAAGGAATACGTGGAAAAGTAACGTAATATTTTTTTTAAATAGCTCTTAATGCTATGGAGAATAATAACGAATATCTTCATTACAAAACTTGTGATGTATAACTAGCTTTAGCTACGTCTTGATAGAGATAGTAACGCCAATCGAAAAATTTAAATCTAATGTTTTGATATTTGAATATTGTGGTTTTAGCCACCATATTCAGGCAAATGCATAATATGTAATACGTGTTGCATTACTATCTGCTGTGTATAGTCAAGGTGCATTAACTAATGCGCCTTGGCTGTATAGTAGATTGCATACATTAAAAAGCCAACGTGCCGAGCCAATCAGAGCATTTGGGGCGGGGCTTTCCTTGGCGCGCATTTGAATTTGAATTTAACCGCTATTCAATTTATTTTGAAACTGAAATTTAGTCGATATTTAATTGGAATGAGTTTTTCAGTGAAATAATTGAAATATTAATAGGTATAAGGTATTCGCTAAGAAAGTCTGTTGAACTTTCCTTTGTAGTAGGTATTTCTTGATATAGCTGAAAAACCTTCATTTCGTATATCGAAAAAACGATACTCAAATATATTTATGTATAATTTGAAGATACCTATCTAATTTTAAAATCATTTTATGCATTACAAATAGGAAGTCAGGAAATAAAAAAAAGGCACATTATTCTCAATAGTTTATTTTTTTTACATACATATGTATTAAATTATACACAATGATAATAAATAATAATTATTATGAACATATTAATACAAATACACCACTACCATATATACAAGGTGTTTCAAAAGAAATGCAAAAAAAACAATAAGGGGTGATTCCTTGTTGAAAATAAAGGATAGTTTGTCTTCAGGTCACATGAAGGAAATTTCAGGTTATTGTTTTTTTTTAATTAAAGAAAAATAAGAGAATTCTACAATTTTGAGGACGTATTACTGTAATTGAAATATTGAAACAATATATTTAAAATAATATTCTCAAAAATATTAGTCTTTGAGACACGTTAGGTATAAAACTAAGAGAAAATATCTATAAAACCACCCAACTAGTACCCATGATACCAGTGGCGTGGTTTGTTACAATTCTAAGAGTGTTTGTTTTTTAAATGCCTTTTGAAACTTGAAGTGTCTATACATTTAAAAGTACATTGTTGACATTTGTGTATTTTACATGTGATTGTATCCATTAGGTTTTTGTTTTCCAGATGATTATGGAATATATGAGAATCAATTGACTTTTTTTCAATAAAATATTTGTTACATATAGTACAAAAAAATGGTTTACTATTGCTATGTGTTAATAAATGTTTTTTTAAATCGCATTTTCTACAAGTGGAGTAATTGCAATGTGTACAATTTAATTTTGGCAAATCTGTTTTTATTTCTTTATGCTTATATAACATATGAGTTTTAAGGTGATATACGTGAACAGTTTGATAACTGCATTTTGGGCATTGATGGATTTTACTTGTTATTGTATCCATTAGGTTTTTGTTTTCCGGATGATTATTGAATATATGAGAATCAATGGACTTTTTTTCAATAAAATATTTATTACATATACTACAGAAAAATGGTGTAATATTCCTATGTTTTAATAAATGTCTCTTTAAACTGCCTTTTTTATAAGTGGTGTAATTGCAATGTGCACAATATAATTCTGTCAAATCTGTTCTTATTTCTTTATGATTTAACATATGTGGTTTAAGCTGAAATACGCGAAGAGTTTGATAACTACATTTTGGGCATTGATGGATTTTACTTGTGATTGTATCCATTAGATTTTTGTTTTCCGGATGGTTATTGAGTATATGAGAATCAATCGACACTTTTGATTTAAAATATTTGGTACATATAGGACAAAAAAATGGTGTAATATTGCTATGTTTTAATAAATGTCTTTTTAAACTGCCAACAGTTTGATAACTGCATTTTGGGCATTGATTGATTTTACATGTTATTGCTTCACCTATGTTTATTTCGTTTTTATGATTATTTAACAAATGCGAATCTAAATTCACTTTCATATTAAATGTTTTATCGCAAAAATTACACAACAGTGGATTATCTCCCGTATGTATTCTTTGATGTTTACTTAAACTACTTTTATAAATAGTTTTAAACTTACATATAACACAACAGAACCATTTTACATTTTTTGTATCATTATTTCTCTTGCAATTGCGTTTACTACTCGACATTCTTTCCTCATTTTCCTCTACTTTCCTGAAATATACAAACATAAACTTAATTTTGCTACAACTGTAACAAAATAGAACCCGCCACTGGCAAGCTTACATATTACTTAATTCTAGGATACATGGGTGGCAGGTCACTTCTTTCTGAGAATCTCCAATTTCTAACAAGTTATTGTATAATTTAGTTTTACGATAACATGAAACATTTCCATAGTTTTGTCAATATGCATACACTCTTATTTTTAGCTCTCCATATCATATATTATGTAATATATGTATATATGGAGACTATTAGTTTCATAAAAAAATTTTTTTTTTTAATTTCACTAGAAATACTTCTTTTTGGTCATTTTATACATAAATAAGTAGTTTTAAAAAAATGTCTGTCTGTCTGTCTGTCTGTCTGTCTGTATCCACGAAAACGCAAAAACCGCTTAACAGATTTTAACCAAATTTGGTACAAAAATACTATTGGACATGGCAAGGAGCTGATTAGATTTTGGGAAACATTGAGCGTAGGCAAAGGGTTTAAAAGAGGGTTCAAAAATTAAAAAAATTCATAGTTCTTAAACTTATCCGAAATACTGCATAACTTTTAACGCATTTAATTGAATATAACCTAAAATATCGAACATAAAATATTAGACCACATTGGCGTTCGAAAATAGTGTAAAATGGGGTAAAAAAGATTAAAAAAAAACATATTTCTTAAAAATAGCAGAAATATTAACTAGTTATTGATAGTTTTGATAGAATATAACCTATAAAATGTGTCATGAATAACTTACTTTCATAGGCGTTCGTAAATAGTGGAAAAGGGGTCAAAACATAAAAAATATATATTTCCTAAACTTATTCGAAATAAGAATAATTTTTCATAGTTGTGATACAATATAAGCTAAAAAATATTCCATAAAAGAATTGGTTCACACAGGCGTTCGAAAATAGTTTAAAAAAAGGGTCAAAAATGAAAAAAAAAACGTTTCCCAAATATACCAGAAAAATTGGCTAATTATATATAGCTTTGATATAAGATAACCTAAAAAATGCAGCATAAAATTTTTATTCACATAGGCGTTCGTAAATAGTAGAAAAAGGGGTAAAATAAAAAAAAATTAAAATGTAAAAAATTTTATATTTAACTAGATGAATTGGTGTTAAAAATACACGACAAAAATTAATGTACCATAGGCGTCCGTAAAAATTCTATAAAAGGGTCAGAAAAAATTTGTATCCGTGATAACTCAAAAACCACTTAACGGATTTTAACCACATTTGGTACGAAAATACTACAGTCTATTTATAGGTGGTGATTAACATTGAGCGTAGGCAAGGGGTTTAAAAGAGGGGTCAAAAATTTAAAAAAATTATAGTTCTTAAACTTATCCGAAATATTGAATAATTTTTTATAGGTGTGATATAATATAACCTAAAAAATGTTACATAAAAGAATTAGTTCACACAGGCGTTCGAAAATAGTCTTAAAAAAAGAGTCAAAAACGAAAAAAAAATGTTTCCCAAATATACCAGAAAAATTGGCTAATTATATATAGCTTTCATATAAGATAACCTAAAAAATGCAGCATAAAATTTTTATTTACATAGGCGTTCGTAAATAGTAAAAAAAAGGGGTAAAATGAAAAAAAAATTAAAATGTAAAAAATTTTATATTTAACTAGTTGAATTGGTGTTAAAAATACACGACAAAAATTAATGTTCCATAGGCGTCCGTGAAAATTCTATAAAAGGGTCAGGAAAAAATTGTATCCGTGATAACTCAAAAACCACTTAACGGATAACCTACAACATGCAGCATAACAATTTTGTTTACATAGGCGTTCGTAAATAGTAGAAAAGGAGGCAAAATAAATTTTATAATAAAACTAAAAAAAAATCAATTATTTTGCGTACAAGAATTTGGCCTAGATCTGAAATATAAAATATCTGCGTATAAATAGTGCCTCCAAAGAGAAGAAAAAGGCACAAAACCCGATACAAAAAAAAAAAAAATAGCTGATGTCTAAAACAAAACAAAAATTTAGATAAATGACAAAAAGGTCATAAAATTATTACTTTTACACTTAAATATGGAGAACTATTCGTGCCTCGAGGGCAACAGCTAGTTTTTCTAAACATAAATACTAACGTACCCTTATATTATGGTTACGACAAACATATGGGGTCTAAAAGGGCAGAAAAGTTATCTGCGTCATAAAAATTAAAAGCTTTTAAAATTCATTCATTCATGTTCTTAAGATAATATTTTTTTTAATATTTTCTTTCCTTTCAATTTTGCCTACTCAAATATTAAAATTACAAATCGCAACAAAGAAGAAATTAGCTGCATTAGAAGAAGAAAACTATAAACGCCAAAAAGAAATCTTAGAACTCGAGTTACAGTTAAAGTTAACAAAATCAGTTTCTAGTTTTTCGGGAAATAAAGAGGACACCGCTGAAAACGGAATAATTCAAATAGAAAACCATATTCCTCATTTAGAAGAACAACCTACCTTCAAAAAAGTAACGAATTGGCTCCAAGAAAATGCGAAATTTAATCCCAGTTTCGAAGCAGTAAGTCAGACTAATGCAAACAATGAAAATAAACTTGAAAAAATATTATTACGACAAACAGTTGACAAAGAACTCCCATATTTTACTGGTAACATTAAAGAATGGCCTAGCTTTTATAGTCAGTATACATACACTACTAATGTGTTAATGTTATCCAACGAGGAGCATGTTTGCAGATTAAGAAAATGTTTGAAAGGTGAAGCCCGTCGTTCAGTAGAAGGTTTATTAATTTCTATGACAGTTTCGGCATCAAACTTAATAGATGTATTGAAAAATAAATATGGAAGATCCGATTTAATCGTAAAAAACACCGTAAATGTGTAACAAAATAGAACCCACCACTGGCAAGCTACAGATTACTTAATTCTAGAATACATGGGTGGCAGATCACTTCTTTCTGAGAATTTCCAATTTCTAACAAGTTCTTTTTCTAATATATATTTACGATAACACGAAATATTCCCATAGATTTGTTTACATATGGCTCTTATTTTTTCTAAACATAAATACGAACATACCCTAATATTATGTGTTTACGACAAACATATGGGGCTAAAAGGGCAGAAAGTTATCTGCGTCATACAAATTAAAAGCTTTTAAAATTCATTCATTCATGTTCTTAAGATAATATTTTTTTTGATATTTTCTTTCCTTTGTGCAACACAAAAGTTACAGATATTTATTAGGCAACAGTGTTGCCGATTTGCTCAAGTATTGCTTTCCCTAACATTGTCGATACGTTTATAAATTGTTTAAATTAAGGGATAAGTTGTAATCGATGGAATGTTGATATTAATTACGAGGTTTTTTTTTGCTTCCCAATGTCTGACTCATCCAATGGGGTATGAGTCTTGAGCAGCCTTTTTGCAAACTGAGTTAAAAGCTTTCGTGTATTTACGAGCTTATATTTTACCACTAATATAGTTTTGCTATATTACGGCAGAATTTGCTCGGATCTACAGCGAGAGAAATATCTACATCACATCGAATCATAATTAGTATAAATTAAGTATTGAATTGAATCATAAAGAAGTATTATTAATATTTTCACGGAATTAAACCTCGTATCGCCATCTTTGGAGATACGTTTAAACCACATCGTACAACAGAAAATAGAAATACGACCAAAGAGTAAAATCAATAATTACGCAGGACAATGATATTATGAACGGCTATCTACATGCCAAACGACATTCGGAACCAGTGTCATTAAGGATAGTTTCTTAGGTCTTGATTAGGTCCTGCATGATAGCATCTGATACCAAACCAAGGGTCCAAAAATTGAAATCTGATTCACTACTAATAGGGTAGTGATATTTACGCAGGACAATGATATTATGAAGGGCTATCTACAATCAAAAAGGTTTATCAAACCTTCAGAGGCCAACGCAGGGAAGCTTATCCAACTGGAGAGAAGCGACCTAAGGCGAATTACAGGCCTTTTTACGGGACACCACCCAGTGAAGTACCATCTCAAAAAGATGGGCCTAACCGAGGACGACACTTGTCGGTTTTGCGAAGACGCAACAGAGACAACAGAACACGTGCTCTGTGAATGCATGGCACTTTTCTGCAAAAGGCTAAAACACCTTGGAGGGGTGACCCTAACACCCGACGAAGCAAGGAATTTAGCCCCCAGAGAAATCATCAACTTTATGAAAAGTGTGGGACAGCTGGACAATTCATAGATTGAGTCATTCACAAAAGATCTGCTGCAGGTCGAAGTGAGGGGAGACCAAACCGCCTAAACAACTCCGATAAAAGAATCTACAACCTATAGTAGTCGAAAGCTGCTCAACGACCCTACTAAAAAAATGTGGTGTGATACTCTTGTACTCTCCCATTTTAACTTCACTGATGTTGTCTACGGTTCGTGCCTAACAAGAATGGACACGATATTGGTCGGATGAAATCACACAATCAATCCTTAGGCTGTTTGAGTCTATTACAATATTACGGATTTAGATAAATCTTGTCACCGATCATTTAATTACAACTGTTCTGAAAGAATGACTAAATTATGCTTGGTGGGACTTTGGTTTTATTGTTTGTGAAATTTACGTACGTCGTTTTGTCCAAGTGAATTGTAAGCAAGTTTTTATCAAACCAATGACAAATTTGTCGCAGACCGTCCTTTATTCTGCCCTCAACTTCCTCCCAATTTGTCCCTTCTACAAATAATGCGGTATCATCGGCGAAGGCAAATACATCTCCAATTGCAATAGACGATTTATATAAATGAGGAATAATATCGGACCAATCACTGTCCCCTGTGGAATTCCAAAGGACACTCTTTTGGAGCTACTATAGACTTTATTTAATTTGATTAGGATTTGAATAATTGTAGTGCGAGCCCCCTAATACCGACATTAAATAATTTCTCCGTCAATTTATTGTGACACACTGTGTCGAAAGCACAAGGCTTACTCTCATCCAATGCTTCATAAATTCTTCGGACAAGAAACGCTATAGCGTCCAACGTACTTTTGCCTTCCGTAAACCCAAATTGTTTCTCCGATAAAATTAAATTCTTTTTTAGAAAATTAACGAGTCTCACCTTCAGAATAGTGCTTGAATGCATGACCACAAAAGTCTATGAAAACCGATTAGTTGCCGCCTTACAGCAAAGTGAAAAAGGCTAGAATCCTGAGGAAAAGGATTAACAGTTAAAGATTTTTGGAGCCTGTAAGTATCTTCTATAGTTTTGTTCTGAGAAGTCAAAGCCCACAGATGTACTATGGAGTCCTATAACCGGGCCGACAACACTTAAGTATAATTACTATGAGACTTACCTCGATGCTTCGTTCTTTCTCTTTGAACACTTAACTTCATGCGTGACAATATCACTTTCATGATTTTCAACAAATTCACAGCAAATTTCATGCCTTTCCGTCTTAAAACCAATATGACAATTTTGGGAAAACTCTAAATCATTGGTATGGTCTATGGGATCGGAATACTCATCATAGGAGACTAACAATTCCTCATCCTTTTCGACTGGTCTCACAGTACGATAGTACACGGTTTGTTTGCACTCAAATGTAGCTAAATTTTGTTGAGAACTGGTTTTGGCACAATTAATGTATTGAGTCCAATTTGATTCTTCTGCCTAGAAAATAACAAAATAGTGTGACAAACGAAGACAGCAGTGTAATTCAACTTACCACTTTACCATTCTCTAACCCTTGGACTCGACACATTTCACTCTCATAAGGACCAAATTGGAAACCGATGGGTAATGCTCTGTTAGCAAATACACCTTTGTCCTGAATTTTGGATTGACGTATTTCTATTGCAGTACACGACGGAGCTCTAAGAGTTTTATCCTCTGTAATTCCGTCCTTTCTACAGTCACAAAAGTTTATACATCCTCGTGGACAATTATTACTATCTATCGAAAACAAACTTATTAGGGCTTCTTGGGTCAACAGTGTTCACCATTTACTTACCTGGTTCTGTTATGTTTGTACACGAATTGTCTTCCAATTTTATTGAACCTAATGTCGGGTCTGCAAACAATAAGTTGCCGGCGATATCAATTTGAAATCCATCATCATCTCTTTCATTAGTTAGTAATGCCAACGTGCCTTCTTGTTTTATATCACACTGTTCAATATTTAAAAATTCCGGCTTTAATTTAACAGTTACGTCGTCTATTGCTTCTGGTTCACTTTTAATACTTAACATTTCTTCCATATCAGTTTGATTTACACAGTAACTGTCGCAGCTATTACCGAATCCAATTAGCTTTGCTTTTTCGAAATTTCTCGGTCCTTGGTTATCAATAATTTCTGGTATAATTATTTCTTCGGTTGTCATGTTTTCCTTAGTTAAAAAGTATTTATTGTGGAAATCGGAAATTTAATTAAGTAAAGACACAATAATCATAGAATAATGTTTATATTCTGGACAATAATTCAATTTTAAAGTACAAATAATTGTGTTTGTTTTTACTAGCTGCTATATGCATCATTGGTAGGGATGCTAACGATACTTTGAGAGTATCGATTCTTTTGCTGCAGTATCGAGTATTTTTGGTATCGATATTTTAGAACGATTCCAAGTTGGTACCGATCTTTCGTAGTAGTATCGGTATCGAAAATAATTATTATACATTATACTGCCACCACAATGTCTTAATTATTTTCTTCAGTTTTTTTCGACAGTTTCTTCTGCTCGTAATTCTGCATAAATTTATTATATGACAATTTTTCTTTAATTTCATATACCATACCGTACATCATACATTGATTATAAATCATAATACGTGCTTTTTAAAAGATATTTTATTTATGTGCTTATTTTTATCAGTGTTTTAGAGGTTATTTTATCAATTTATGTTTACAGAACAAACTTCATGTTGTTTTTAACTATTTTACTATTCAATTAAACAACCATAACTTTTAGATTATATTTATTATTAATGTGAGAAATTGTAAAATACATATATGAATGACAAGTGCAAAAAGAATACAAACATTATGTTGTGAAGTTACTTACTGTCTAAAAAAACCAAAGTCACCAACATAAAATATAACGAACTAAAACTACAATGTTGCCACATTTACATAAAGGGAAGAACATAAATGAGGACGGATTTTAGCGATCTACAACACTCCCTCTCGCTAACATCCGGTACATTAACAAAATTATTAATCTTTCATTTCTCTTAAACCTATCTTATTCCTAAACTTTATTAAAGGAGAATTGGGCAGACCCTTAGTCAAAAAATCCGCATCATTATTAGTAGATTCAATATAACATACATCGATCAAACCAGATTTTAAATTTTCATGAACAAAGTTATATTTTAAGTCTATATGCTTAACTCTTTTATTGTTTGACGGATTTTTTATTAAAGCGATGCAACCCTGGTTATCCTCATAAAATGAAATTTTATCAATATTTAAATTAAAATCACTCAGTAATTTTTTAATCCATAAACCTTCTGTTACACTAGAACATAACGCAACAAGTTCCGCCTCTGTGGTAGATAACGACACGCATTTTTGCTTTTTTGTTGCCCACATAAAAGCACAGTTAAATATTTTAAAAACATAACCCGACACTGACTTTCTGTCATATAAGTCACCCGCCCAATCTGCGTCTACATAACAAATAAGATTTGGAATACTATTACTACATCTATTATATCTTAGACCAAAGGTTTTTGTCCCATTCAAGTATCTGAGAACTCTTTTTGCGTAATTCCATGTTTCGTCATTAGCTTTATCTTGATAACGACTGAAATAATTCACACAGTAACAAATGTCTGGTCTAGAACCAAGCATTAAATACATTAAACTACCAATTAACTCGCGAAAAGGTTTCTCAGTAACATTTTCTTTATCGATGGACAATTCAAATTTTAATTTAGGATCAATCGGAATTTGACTGCTTTTGCATGATTGCATACCAAAACGTATTAAAATGTTTTCTGTGTACCTTGTTTGACTTATCTCTAATATACCTTCCTCTCTATCATAGGAAATTTCAAGACCCAGAAAATTTGTAAGTTTACCTTTATCTTTTATTTTAAATTTAGTCATTAATTTGATTTTAATTTCATTAATTATTTTTAAATCTGACCCGGCTAATATAATATCATCTACGTAAATTAATAAAAATATACTACTTTGCGCTTTAACATTCAACGTATAAAGACAATAGTCATTTTCAGATCTTCTAAAGTTTAATTTTAATAAGAAATCATTTATCTCATCGTTCCAAATCTTCGACGACTGTTTAAGCCCGTATAGTGATTTCTGTAGCTTAAGTACATTACCGGTTTTACACTGAATTCCTTCAGGAGGATAAATATGGACATTTTCATTTAAAATGCCATTCAAAAAAGCTGTTTTTACGTCTAACTGAATGAAATGAAATTTTAATTGATTACCTAAAATAAGTAACAGACGAATCGTGGACATTTTTGCCACAGGAGAATAAATACTACTATAATCTAGTTCTTTTGTTTGAGCAAATCCCCTCACAACTAATCGCGCCTTGTACCTGTCATTGTCATTTGTTTCTAAGCTTTTATGATTGAAAACCCATTTAGTGTCCAATATTTTCTCTCCCTCTGGCTTCTTAACCTCTTTCCATGTTTGATTCTCTTCTATAGATTTAATTTCCCTATCAATTGCATTTAACCATTGTTTACTATCATTTCTATTTTTCAATTCGCTAAAACTCTCTGGAACGTTTTCTATAAACCTAGTTGCATTAAAAGCCATGTATAATTCATAATCATCATATTTTGTAGGAACTTTTATATTACGACTCCTAGAACTTATAACCGGATTTGAAACTTCATTATCACTTTCTCCGTCAGAATGCGCTTCTTTTTCTTGTGTGTCTGTCTCCTCAACTTTTGTTTCTACCTTACTTTTATTAATTTCTTCTTCTTTATAACTATCATCCCTATCATTATTTCCGTTTACTACTTTTTCCTTAAAGTAAAAACAATTTTCATTAAACTCAACATGTTTAGCTATTACTATCTTTTGCTTATCAATACTATATAGTCTGTACCCTGTCGTATCGTAACCTATCATAATACAAGTATCTGTTTTTGCATCGAATTTATCCCTAAACTGTTTCGGTATTAAATTATACGCAGTACAACCAAATATTTTTAAATTCGCTACGTTAGGTTTTTTTTCATACCATACCTCCGCTGGTGTAACGTTTTTAAGATTAGCCGTAATACCCCTATTTATTAAATAATTTGCAGTTAAAATACCTTCACCCCAAAATTCCTTTGGAACGCCTGATTCATTAATCATTGCTCTAGCTCTTTCTACTAGACTCCTATTTTTCCTTTCGGCCTTACCATTCTGTTCGGGTGTATACGCAACTGTATAATCGAGAATTATTCCCTTTGATTTACAAAAATCCACAAATTGATTAGATGAATACTCACCACCGTTGTCACATCTTAACTTTGATATTTTAGAATTAAATTTAGCCTCTACCATTGCTACATATTCCTTAAATTTATCAATGACCTCACTTTTTTGTTTTAACAAATAAACCGCTGTAAAATTTGAATAATCATCAATAAAAGTAACAAAATATTTGAAATCATTATATGCCGCAGGTGTAACTGGACCGCAAACATCCGAATGTACGATTTCCAATATTCTACCACTCTTAGTTCTAGTTCCGAATGGAATACGCGTCATTTTTCCATTTATACATGGTTCGCAAAAATCTACTTCTTGAAACTTTATATTTTCATCTATACCATTAACCATCTTTTTCTTTATTAATTCTTTTAATCCCGAAAAATTTATATGCGCATATCGCTTATGCCATTTTAAAAATTCGTTGTCTACTGTTTCTAGGTTTAGCGCCTCTTTAATGCATAATGAGAAAGATATTTCATATAGATTTTTTCTAGTACCTATACCTATTAACTTATTCGTATTATCTCTTAATTTTACTGTACTATCATGAAATATAACCTTAATATTATTCATTTCTAGCTTTTTAACTGATAACAAATTTTTTCTTAATTGTGATACATAAAATACATTTTTGATTGTACATTGAATCTTATTTTTACCTACATTACTCCAAACTTTTATGTTTCCGACCCCTATGGCTTCTAAGAAACTTTCGTTTTTAGCTACAGCAATATTTATTGGTTCTTTTAACATTAACAAATCCGAAAAGTAACGTTTCTCAGTAACCATGTGATCAGTACAACCAGAATCAATATAGAATAATAAATTATTGTCATCTTTCAAATCATTAACTTCATTATTTATTTCACTGATAAAACATACTTTACTATCATCACTATCACTGGCATGCGATTGTACAAAATTACTTTTAAAATTTGATTTATTAAAATTACCCCTACCTCGATTTGAATGATTTCCCCTGTAGTTTGTTCTACCTCTGTTGTTGTTGTACATGCTTCTACCTCTTTGTTGATAACCTGCACCACCACTGCGTTCAACTATCTTTTTACAGTCTCGTTTGTAGTGACCTGCTTCACCGCATCGATAACATACTTGACTCTGACTACTTGGTCCTGTGTTGAATGCACACGTACTACTTTTTTCGTCCTTTCCGCTAATACTGATTCTTTTCTCATATTCTGCAAATAACTTTACTTTCACTAATTCTAAAGTTATATCTGGAGTGGCTTCAATTATCGTCGCTACAGTGTCATACGATTTCGGTAGGCTGAGTAATAAATTACAAATTAAATCCTGCTCCGAAATTTCAGCTCCAGCTGCTTTTAATTGACGTACAACTTCATCAAATTCATGCAGAAATTCTTCCAGGGAATCACCTTCTTTATGTTTCATTGATAGTAGCTTCTTTTTCAAATATAACTGGCCTGGCAACCCCTTCTTTTGATATCTGTTTTGTAATGTTGACCACATTAGAAAAGCAGTTTTCTGATCTCTCAGTAATTCTAACTGATTATCACTTACACACTGTACTATAAGAGATTTAGCCTTATTATCCCTTTTTGTTATCATTTCCCTGTCTTTCTCGACAGTTATTTCTTCAAACTTTATCTCTCTTTCGATTACATCAAGTACATTGTTTTCCGCTAGTATCATTTCCATCCTAAATCTCCAGTTATAATAGTTTTTTCCATCTAGGGCTTCGATAGAATAACTTTTATTCATATTGGCCATTTTCGTTTCACGTGCTTAACCTCACTTATATTTCGTTTACTTTTCTGGACTTATTCTGCCTTATTCCGGTGATCTGAACCCATAACCTGTTGTTTTTAACTATTTTACTATTCAATTAAACAACCATAACTTTTAGATTATATTTATTATTAATGTGAGAAATTGTAAAATACATATATGAATGACAAGTGCAAAAAGAATACAAACATTATGTTGTGAAGTTACTTACTGTCTAAAAAAACCAAAGTCACCAACATAAAATATAACGAACTAAAACTACAATGTTGCCACATTTACATAAAGGGAAGAACATAAATGAGGACGGATTTTAGCGATCTACAACACTTCATAGATCTCCTACGTTATGTAACACAAAATATAATATACATTCAGCAGTTTTATTGTTAAAAGTGTTGTGTACAGTTTCGATACCGATACCTAAGAGTATCGATACTTGGCAAAAAGTATCGGTATTGGTATCGGTATCGATACTTTTATTATTTTCGCATCCCTAATCATGGGAAACGATAAAATAAATCAGCTGGTTTTAAATTTATATTGACAGTTGCCAGGGACTTTCCTTTTCACCTCAGCTAAATTGATGTGAGACATGACAGAGTGATTGAAGGCATCGCTGTGAAAATTTAGTAGGCTGTGCCTCACTTCGCTCGATCGTTTTCCTTCCCGGTGTTTATAAAGCAGGGATATGAAGAGTCGGGAGAATGAGCGCCCACTCTGCATCATGTGAAACAAGAAACAAGCATAGAATAATGTTTATGAAACGAGAAAATGAACAATGAGCATATGTTAATTTCCAAATTTCCTTTTGTGCCGAGCCAATGGGAACGTTCGGCGATGATTCGTGTTTCCTTGGGTGGCCGTCGCGGATCGGTAGCGTGCGCGTGCCTTTCGCGTTTTTGCTGTTTGGAATGTTTTGGCGCCAGAAGCTAGTGCTCTGCATCTGTTATTAGATAAACTCGTGATAAAAGTTTTTGTCTGTCCAACAAAAAGTCTCATATATCATACAGGGTCTTCAAAATTAACAAAATATGAGTTTTGATTAAGAGTATTTCAATTTTGAGCGAAGCGGTACTTTATGCAACGTGCATCTGTTATTTAATTTTAAACCAATACATTGTCTTTAAAGACAATGACCAATAACATAGGTGTTATTGGTTAAACCACGATTCATCTATTTCTCTGACTCAAACCCAAATACAGATAGAGGCGAGGCATAACCTACTGAATTAGCACAACAGGGCCTCTCTTTCCCTCTGGTTTTCTCGGGTTAATTCCCTTCTCTCAAATAGTTTACTCTCCGGTTTACAAGGCGTCAGGCCTAATGTCATCTTGAAAACATCATAGTCGAATTTTCGCCATTCACCGATTATAACCGCGGTTATGATGACAGCCCTTGGTTTTGGCCCTTCATCACAACCGAATCAAACCACTTCTAGCCCGCGTGAACGAGCGAGAAGTAACTGGTGGGATGTTATCTATTTATTTAACATTTTGTGAGGTTATGTAGTTAAGTAATAGTATATTACATAACATGTGCTGTAAATGATATTTTATTTTTATTTATTTACAGCTCGAGTACCATACTTTTTCTATGACTCAGAATCAGAATCCATTTCAGAATTAAAATTTAAGCAGAAATACTTAACACAGAAGAAAAGGTAATTATGACATTTAAATATTTGAATTTATTTGACATTTGTCTGACATAATTCCATAATAAAAAAGTGTTATGTAATATTCATTACGTATCACTTATGTAAGATTGAATTTACATGTCACGTTAACAGTTTTGCAATAGACGGCTTAACAAAACAAGAGTAGAAAAAAATGGTCACGTCATCAATGGACTTATTTTTTTTAATAGTGAAGAGACAATTATTTTAAACAGTTTTGAAAATTTGTATAATAACGAAAATGTGTTACTGTTTATGAAAAGTAATTCAGTCACGAAAATAATAAATGAAGAGTGGCTAATAAATTACGATGATTATCATTTTTTCCAATTATTTCGAATCAAAAAAGAAACGTATAGGTTGGTGAATGTTCTGCAAAGAGCTGACAATAAAAACCTTTTAAATCTACAGCATAAACACAATTTTCTTGTTCCATAATACCAACATAACATAATAATTATAAATTAGAATAGTATATAGAGATAGAGGGTTAAATTTTCAACCAAGCACCCAGAACAATAATACCAAAAAAACAGATTAGTAATTAACTTTCTTTAGGTTATGTATAGTAGATATTCAAATGTACCGATAATAACGCAGCTCATCGGCAAGGTTACTTTTGGTTAAACCGCGAAGGAACTATGACATAATTAAGGGCGTTTTCGTGACGTCATCATATTGAAGCCGGCAATAACCGGGGTCGCGTGAATGCAAAAAGTTAAACCATTTATAACCGGTCATAATCGGTGAATGGCGAAAATTCGGCTCATGTTTGACCACAAAACAGGGTATGTTTTGTGATGTTTGACATAGACATACACTTGTTTACTTGTGATTAGGGATGGCAAAATAAATAAATATATCGATATATTGAATCAAATGATATATCGAAACTATATATCGATATACTCGATATATCGAATGAAAAATATCGATATTTTATATATATCGATATATTTGCTATATGTTTATTTTAGAGTGGATTGTAGTTGTAAATAAACCTGAAATTTTAAAGATTCAAATAATGAAATAAAATAGTATTCATTAAAATTTATTTGCCTGAAAATACATATGAAACGTAAGAATATTTGTTAGAAATAATTACATTAGGTTAGGTCAATTAAGTCAAAATTTTCTGGAACACAACTTAGAAATAATAATTTTGATAATCTATTTCCTGTTAGACGATTTCGATTTTTTGTTGTGTGCGTCGATTGTTACGGCAACACAACAAGGACCTTTAAGTTTTAAACCTGTGTATGTAAGCTGCTTTCTTTCGCTACTGATTTCAGGATCGAAACGCGTTTGGATTCACATGTTCTTTCGCTAAAAACGCATTTTCTGATTCATCCCCACTTTAGCGCCTATCGCGATCCGGATACGTAATCCCCTTGCCTCTTTTAGGTAAACTTATCGAGCCTTCAGAAATCCAACAAATCCTGATTAATAAATCCGGATCAATAAAACTAGCGAAAGAAAGCAGCTGTAGCAGATACATTTATTTTGATAATGTACCGATATATCGTGTTGTATATATCGATATTTGTTTCGATATATCGAAACAAATATATCGATTAAAATATATCGATATATTAAAAAAATATATCGATATTTTTAATATATCGATATATCGTTGCCATCCCTACTTGTAGTGCTGGGACATCGAAACGAAAAATCGATGTTGACCATCGATGTTAACATCGAAAGCTAACATCGATGGCTTAAAAACATCGGTTGTAAAACATCGATGTTTTCGAAACATCGATATTTGTAATCAGTACATTTGCGATTAGGAATAAATTAGATATAAAAATAAACTTTTCATTAGAAAGAATTAAGAAATTATCAAACGTTAAAATACTCAATAACAAAAAAACATATAAATAACACCAAAAATAAAACAAATTTTAAAACATAATATTTTATAACGCCGGCGTCGAGCCAGTTTGCAGGGTTGCAGTTTACAATACGTATGGAAAACAAGTTGCGACGTTGCCGAATTCCGACTGGAAGTACAGAAAAATTTCAACCACCTTTAACAAATGAAATCAAAAGCTTTCGTTCTTATTTTCTTGTGCTGGGAAAATTGATTTTAAGATAAGAACCTAGTTTTCTTGTTTTGTCATATCATTGAACATCGAAAGGAAACATCGATGTCAACATCGATGTTTTCTACCTCTGACATCGATGTCGAAAACATCGAACATCGGTAACAGAACATCGATGTTTCAAAAACATCGATGAACATCGCCCAGCACTACCTACTTGTGATTCAAAATAATTCATGTTTGTGGGTCGATCGGTGGATTTATTTTTAATTTAAGATATAAATTTCACAATTTCTCGACCGATATTTTAATCAAAAAATGTCCTCAGCACATTTACAAGGTGGCAGAGTCGATATTTCATTAATACAGACAGCGGCAAGGAATAATTTAATCAATTTATTGGAAAAATGTCCAGGAAAAAAAGCAATAGTATGGGACAACTCACTTGCAAGTAATTTATAGTTGAATTCATTCATAAAAATTATATTAGTTATTCAATAACTAATTTCCAATTAGGTCCAGTAGGATTAATAGCACAATATTCCATCTTAAAAGAACATTCCACATTCAAAATGTTTCCATTAAGATCTACTGCTCTGCCCGAAAATGATGTAGACCATGTTATATTTATTACGAGGCCTAAATTACATTTAATGGATTATATAGGTAAATCTTAGTTATTTCAAATTAACGTATATACGATAGTTAACTATTCTTTTTAGCGAATAATGTTCATGCTGACAGTAAAACGGTAAGCGGCTCCAAAAAACAATATCATCTGTTTTTTGTACCAAAAAAGAGTCTTCTATGTGTGGAACGATTGAAACACAATGGAATTTTTGGAAATTTAGTTTTGATAGAAGAGTTTAAATGTCCGTTATTCCCGTTTGATTCCGATGTTGTTTCAATGGAAATCTCAGAAGTTTTTAGGTTAACTTAACTTTCAGACGCTTTATAAGTAGTATAAATGACTCATTTCACCTAATTATAGAGATTACACAATAGATAACGATCCAACGTATATATATCAAACAGCCCAAGCGATAGTTTATTTACAAAATTTATACGGTCCTATTCCCAGTGTATGGGGAAAGGGCTTAGCTGCAAAACAAGTTTGGGATTTAGTTAACAGATTGCAAGTAAGTAAGCCTTACATAGAAAACACCCTAGGTACCTTGTAATCATTGTTTCCAGCGTGAGAAGAATAGTAACGTTGACGAAAACAAAATTAATCAACCGCCAACAATTGATCAAATCATTTTGATTGATAGATCGGTGGATTTAATTACCCCTTTGGCAACACAGTTAACATACGAAGGTAAATATTTCTTCATTAGTAAGTAGGTACATTTCTATTTGTTCTTTAAGGTTTGATAGATGAAATATTTGCAATTAACTGCAATACTGTTAGTTTTCCCATGGATAATTTCCTCAGTAATGAAGAAAGAACTACTGAGTCTTTAGCAGAAGATAAAAAGCAGATCATTTTAACTTCTGCCGATAAGCTTTTTGCGGAACTTCGTGACAAGAACTTCAACGCTGTAAGTATTTTTCATGACGTTTTTACTTGTGGTACGAAAATTCTTTGCCTAAGGTTGGTTCGCATCTGTCCAAACAAGCCAAAGCGATTTCCGCTCAAATGGAAAACACCCAAGATAAAACAGTGCAAGAAATGAAATTGTACGTGTCGAGATTGCCACAATTATTGGCAAAAAAGACACAGTTAGCCCATCATACCGCTATAGCAGAGTGTATCAAAGAACATACGGATGAATGCGAGTTTTTCGATACTTTACAGGTTAGATTAACGTGTGTGTTTGAAATTCTCACGTTTTTGATGTTTAATTGTGTTTCTTTAGGCTGAACAAGAGTTTTTAAGCGGGATTGAAGTTGATAAACCCAGTGCTTATATCGAGGAATTGTTGGCACAAAATAAACCCATGATTAAAGTGTTGAGACTCATGTGTTTACAATGTATTTGTTCATCGGGGCTGAAACCAAGAGTTTTGGAAGGATACAAACGAGAACTAGTCCAGGTGAGTTTCTTTTGACATAAGTTGGGTTTACCTAAACCACATAACCTACCAAACAAGGCATTTGTATAAACAAGAACAGTTCTATGAACTGATGCATTCGTAGTCTGATAATGTCAATAAAAAACGCAGCAAATGAAATGAGGTTATTGGAATTGTCAAAAACATTTGTTGAAACAAACTTCATGGTCCATTAATGTCAAATAGCAGCACCATTACCACGAATTTGTTAGGTTACGTACGTTATGTAAGACCCTATCGCGGGAATGCTATACAAACTTTATTCTTTCTGTTGAAGACCAGATTCACGGTGATATAAGATCTTTTTGGGCTTTTGTGAACTCCACGCGTAGAAATATCGACTTACCTTCTGAGTTGTTTCTTGACGCTGATAGAGCTACTTCCGGACAGTCCGCTGGTGATCTCTTTGCTAGACATTTCTCTTCGGCTTATACAGCTATTGACGTCAATGTTGCTGAGCGTCTTAGTGTTAATGATATTAACTATAACTGTCTAAAGATTTCAATATCAGAGATATACCAACAACTTTCTACTCTGGACGCGAATAAGGGCCCTGGGGCATATGTTGCTGTTTCTGATGGTCTGTTAAAGTTTTTGGGTGTCACTTTGAACCAAAAGCTAACCTGGGTGGGTCATGTCGAGGTTATCATTGCCAAGTTGTCTTAGGTTGGGTTGGGTTGTACAACACGGAAGTTTCTATGGATGAAGTAAAAGACTGGATGACAGCAAACGGGCTAGAACTGGCAAAAGAAAAGACTGAGGCCATCATCCTAGCAGGCCCAAGGAATACACAAAGCGTGACTGTCAATTTCGAGGAGACTGTAATAAAGCCAAAAAACACCCTCAAGTACTTGGGAATTACGCTAGACACACCCTTTCGTATGGCCCACATATAACGGAAACAATAAGGAACGTGGAAAAACGAACAACAGCACTCAGTAGACTCTTGCCAAATTTGGGCGGACCCAGATGGGCCAAAAGAAAAATACTATACGGTGTGACAATGTCAATACTGACATACGGGCCTCCGATCTGGGAGAGCGTACTAAAAATCAACAAGTACCGAAAAGACATAGAAAGTTGTCAAAGAAAATCTCTATTAAGGGTGGCCAGTGGATACCGAACCATATCGGCAGCAGCATTACAGGTGATAACGGGCATTCCTCCAGCGGATCTCATAATCGAAGAGTCAGCCAGGCTTTATAGACAAGGAGAAACAAAAAACCACAAAGCTGAAAGAATACACACACTGGAAAGGTGGCAAACGAGATGGGAAAATCTCACCGAAAAAGCTCAATGGACAAAGAAGATCATCCCAGACATTATAGCCTAGACAAATTGCCAACATAGAGCCCTCGAGTACTACATAACACAGTTTTTGTCAGGCACCGGTTCCTTCGGGGAATACCTAAGAAAGATCGGCAAATGGGAGGAGGATGAATGCATATAGGTACTGCAGCGAAGTCGACACACCAAGCCACATGGCTATCGAATGCCCAAGATGGACAAGAGAGCGACATGTAATGAAAGCAACGGTAAATGAATATATAACGAACGAAAACATAATTAACAAAATGTTGCAAAGCAAAATAAACTGGGAGACTATACATAAGTTCATCAAAGAAATAATGACAATTAAAGAACAGGACGAAAGAGACCTAGGAAGACATAGAAACCTGAACATTTAAAAATAACAGAAAAGGGACGTAGGGAACAACATCACCCGCACACCGGAAAAATAAATAGCTACACGATAACAGCTTCCACTAGAGAATAAAAAGACAAGATGGCGGTGCCAAATTCACAAAGGGCGGTTCATTAGGGCCTCTTGTTCTGTTAGCGCATGCGCAGACTACGCCCTCAACAAAAAGAAGTTGTCTAAGGTTGTTTTCATATTGCGAAGCTCTTTTATATGTTGAAATCAGTATATTATGGCCTTTTTCACAATGTGGCTTCATATGCTTTGTCAATTTGGGGACACTCTTGTCATGCTAGTCGGGTATTCGCAATCCAAAGACGAGTGGTTCGAATAATGACAGATTTAAAGTTTAGAGAGGATGTCAGACCTAAATTTAAAGAATGTAAAATAATTACACTCCCGTGTCTCTATATCTACAATTCAATTATGTATGTGAAAAATAATTACAATCTGTACATAAGGCATGATGAAGTTCACAACCACAATACCAGAAACAAAAATGACATTCTTCCTGAATATATGAGGTTGGGTAGAAGCAGAAATTCTGTAAATTATTATGGTCCCACATGCTATAATCATTTGCCAGATAGTTTGAAAACACTGAGCCTTGCAATGTTCAAAAATAGATTAAACTACTTAATTGACCAGGCTTTTTACTCCATTGATAAATTCCTCAGCACTGACTTTCTGTTTGTTTTTATGTTGTGTTATGTAATATTTTAGTATTTAATATGACTTGTGTAAACCTTTTTTGGTAATGACATGTAATGACAATAAATAAATAAATAAATTATCATGTACTTTAGGTTTATGGTATCAGTGCATTACTAGCAATCAGTAAACTGGAAAAAGTGGGTTTGCTTAAGACCCAATCAGGCTCTAGGGCGTATACTGTATTAAGAAAGGTATGCATTAAACTAGAAGATCCATTGAACATTAAATTAGTTACCATTACAGACTTTACATTTAGTAGTGGATGATACGTCAGAAATAAATCCAAATGACATCAGTTACGTGCACAGCATTTATGCACCGTTAAGTGTGAGGTTATGTGAACAGGTGACGAAAAATGGTGGGTGGAAACAGCTGCAAGACGTTCTAGGACTGTTGCCAGGTATTACTTTTAATTGTAGCTAATTTCCTGCTTGCAGAAGTCGTGAATTTTGTTGGGACACCAACCAATGCCCACTAAAACGTTTTGTGGATGGATCTACATATACAGGGTGTAACTTTGGCTAAGATTTGAAGCTACAATCAGCGATGCCAAATAATATCAAAGTAAATTTCAGGTCCCACACTCGATGAGTCCCCGCCAATTTTGAATGCCATCCAGAACAGTTCGGATGCACAAAAAGTTGTTTTAGTGTTCTTCATCGGAGGTTGTACATTTGCAGAGGTGAATAAAAATGATTTTTATTTTAGTTTGTACATTATCAATTGTTATGCCATAATTTTCTGTTAGATATCGGCATTAAGGTTCCTGTCCCAGCAAGAAGACTCCAATGTTGAATTTGTGATAGCCACTACAAAACTTATTAATGGTACTTCGTTTTTGAAGTCAATCATTGAGGCTTGAATTTAATTATGTGATATATTAATATTTATATTTTTTATTTAAGGATTGTATATTATGAAAATATAATAAGGGTATAATAAATATTATTTACTAAAGTATAAATAAAAATTGTTTTAATCGTAATCGACCTCACTGCTGATCCCCCGTGCATTGCACTCTTGTAATGCTCTAAACAGAGGTGCCCTACACTCATAGTTGGTACGAAGTGTATGGATATGGAATAACCTAGCGTTTCTGGAAAAAAACCGTGGAATGTTGAAACCAATCCGCTCCAGCAGCTGAGGACAGTCAATCAAACCATTAATTATTTTAAAGAGGAACACCTCTCCAGCATATAATCTACGTGTAGCCAAAGAGTTCATGTTAAATCTGTCAAGGAGCATGCGATGATCATATCCGCGCGACGGAAAATGCCCATCAATTTTGAACGCTAAGTACTTGAGAAATCTACAGTCAGTCTGCAACAATTCGCAATCAGCAAGAGATCGAACAGCTCTATAAATCTTGAAGTCATCTGCAAAAATCAAGTAACTGCTCAAAAAGCCTTCCGATATGTCATTAATGAAAATGGAGAAAATAAGGGGAGCAAGACAACTGCCCTGTGGGGCACCACTGGTGGGTATGAAATAATCAGACCTATGTCCATTGTATTCAACGAACTGTTTACGATTAGTGAGGTAAGTATAAAAAAACACCAGGAGATCCTCATCAAAGCCAATATTGCACATCTTCTGCAGTATCAGAGGGTGATCAAGTTTATCGAACGCTTTCGAAAAGTCGGTGTAAATAGCATGCCTCCACCGACAGCGGAAAACACGTTAGATTAGTGACTGTGGATCGTCCCTGGAAGAAACCATGCTGCTTAGTGTCGATGTCGTGCTTTACTTGGTTAAATATTTTTCGGTGAAGTGTAGTTTCAAATACTTTAGCGAAATTGGGTAAAATGGAAATAGGACGAGCAAATTTCCATGCTTTAGGAAATGTTTTACAATTAAGTGATTTGTTAAACAGAATTTGCAAAGGGAGGAAATATAAGCACAGTCTCGTATAATAAAGGCTGGGACATTGTCGGGGCCCGACGTCATTTTTGGCTTCAACCGCTTCAGCGAAGCGAGCACGTCACTGTCATCCAACTGACCCACCGATATCTGAGACGCAGCGTCCCTCGAGTCACCACGCACATAGGGGCTGGAGGGCACATAAACACTGTTAAAGTATGACGCAAAAGCATTGACTATATCTCCAGACTCGCAAACCTCATTATCATCAATGTCATGCATAACGCCCGGTATTCCTGACTTTCTTTTTTTATGATGCACAAACTGCCAGAGTTTTTTTGGGTCGGTCTTTATTGAATCCTGAATATTAATTATCTACTCAATTCACTAAATCGTACTTTAATGGTCAGCCAAGTGAGAAATTTAGCTTAAAGTTGGCAATTTTAAGTTTATAGTTCCTGTAACAACAAATATTATATAAGTTTGGTGCGTGGCAGGGCAGGTGATCAAGTCGCGTATCTACCTATTTATCAATCTAAGGTCCTGAAGGAAAATACATGTTAATTGATTTAATAACATCGGTAGCTTAGCACCAAAGTAAACAAATGAAAGACATCGTTCTTAGAAATAAATCAGTGTTACAATTTAATTGATATTTGAAGTTCTTGAATTATTAAAAGAAAATTGGTAAGGATTTATAATCAGACTACTTGCACTAATTTTTTTTTCATAGATTAGGTACCTAGAATTGTGAATTTCGAAAAAGGTTAATTGCTTTACCACATTTAACAATTCAGTAACACCATTTTCTATTTATACACGTGGCCTAATAAAAACATCCTCATAGTTTTTATAAAATGGGTAAGAAAAAAAATGTCAGAATGTTTTCAAACGATCCATTACTAATCGTAACGGAGCGTAACGTTTTCTTACGCAACAAAATTAGCAGTTGACCATTTTATAGATTACTATGAAAGATCATAGAAAAGACTTCTGTTTAATTATTTTAACACCGGGACAGCGCGTACGCAGTCCCGACTACCAAAAATTACGCGCCCGAGTTATCCGCATTAGGGATAATCGCAGGGGTCAGCCCAACCTGAGTGCAATGGAAAGGCCTCACCCTGGGGGAACCGCCTTATTGATCACGGTAACCCCTACGCCAGGTAAGTATGCTTTTTTGTCGACATATTAATCAACTTATACGGTAGAGTAAATATATCAACAACAATATGGAGTTGGCGCCATCTATAATCCCCTGTCCACACTATATTACAATCTGATCGTAATTTGTTTGGATTAATTTTGCAAACAATTTCATTTAATCTTATTATTTTAAGGATCATTTCGCATTATGAATAGAACATCAGCTAATTCAACATCTGAAAGGGAAATGATTTCCATGGCTGAAGAAGAATTAGCAAGATTACATAGACAGGTAAAGTCGTAATAATAAAAATATATAGAAAATGATTCAATGAATATTAAAAGCCTAAAGCAGCGGTATTATTAAAATGAATAATGTGCGTTTGTACCAAATAGTTTCAGGTTTTTATTTTGTTTGTACTTATTCTTTCCCTAACGTTAGGTTCAAGAATAGCGACTACATTATTCTCGGGTTAGGTGCTGCCTAAAATTGTTGATGCAAACGGTCATAAACAAGTACAGGGTTGTCTTCAAGATTTGATTTTCATCTTGTTTTACGTTTTACTCCCAAGTTTTCATGAATTGATCTCCAATTCTGTATTCAGGATTTTACTTTCCCACCCCAGCTCGGCTGAGGTCAATTCTTGAAAACCGAGAAGTAGAACAACTTGATCGAGAAAATGAGGCAGTGCTGTACTAATACATGAGGTTCTGCCTCGCTTCTTCCTCGACGCCCTCACTTAGTATTTTCAAGGGTTTTTGTATAAGAAATGCAAGCTAAAATGAGGTCAGTGAAAACTGCTGATTTTGAATTGAATTTCCTTTCATGTAAGGAAATTCCCTATTACATCAACTTTGTTATTAGGTCTGTCTTAAACACACGGTCCTTTTACAAATTTGATTGATAGTTCATTGAGAAATTAACTTCAAAATATTTATATATATCCAAATATATATAAACATTTTCTTTTACAAAAACTCTTGAAAATACTAAGTGAGGGCGTCAAGGAAGAAGCGAGGCAGAACCTCATGTATTAGTACAGCACTGCGTCATTTTATTATTACAAAAACTGTCAACTGTCAACATTATCAGGGTTATTCTTTCGTAGTGATTGATCTGAACAAGTGAATGTGATTATACTGAACTGAATATTTGGCGAATTAGGGTTATTTTTTCGTACTGAACTAAGTGAACATTCTGAAAATTGTCAGTTCATTCACGATTGTGCGTATTCTTTCAACATCGGTCACTTCTACCAAACTGAAGTTCCTACCCCCCTTGCCGCTTACTGGTCAACCTCTTGGTACCGGTTAGTTCGTTCAGTTAACAGTTAACCTCTAAAAGTATTGAATATTGAGAGATAATAATTGGAATATGATTTCGAATCAAACCAATAAATTGTAAAAGTTTAAATCATGGATAATAATATCATGGAAGAAATAATTTTCCAGTTTTCAGAGCAGATTTGGTTGTTTTCACAAGTTTTCGAGGTTAAGTGAAAGACAATCACAAAAAAGATGATCTTTCGGTTTCGCCAAATATTCAGTTCAGGATAATCACATTCAGTTTAATCACATTCACTTGTGCAGATCAATCACTACGAAAGAATAACCCTATTGGTGATAATGTTGACAGTTGACAGTTTTCCAATACTTTAAAACTATGGCAGCTGATCATGAACATGTCATGTGTCATGTCAGACTGATCTGAGTTGAGGAGCTTGATGTATTTATCGTTACTTGATGTTTTCAGTTACGTATTATGGAGGAAGACCGTGTGGCTTTCGCAGATGAAACCACATCGAAATTGGATAAACAACGCAAAATAATTCAGAGTTTGCGTGAAGAAAAACAGAAACTGTGTGAAAACATCGATGTGGCAAATTGCGAAAATCAAAAACGAAAGGATGAGAGACTGTCAAAAGACATTTGTAAATTGATGGAAGATTACGAGAAATACGATAAGTGTGTTCGAGAGGAAAATGAACAGATTGTAGAGATGGATGTTCAAATTAAAAAAGTACTATTACTGTTTAGAATTTATTCATATGCGGAAGATATTAACACATAATTTTTGTAACTCATGTATGTGGCAGGCAGGAGCTACAATGATTCAGCTTTTTTTTCTTTTATAATATACATAGTGCCTTCTATTTAGAAAATGAAACACATGTTTAATTTTGATATTGAACTTTATTAATTATTTATTTAAAATTAGCTGGAGTTTGATATTAAGAAATTACGTCCCAAAAGCTCCGTAACAGACAATTTCTTCCAAGAACGTCTGCACAGCGGTCAGAAGTCTGTACAAATCCTTCAAAATCGTTTGGACAATATGATTAAAAAGTTTTGTTCCATTCTCGCACAAAATAAAAAACTGCGTGGACAAATTGATCATTTACTCAAGGAACGGTACCTACTCAAACTCACGTTTGAGGCTCAAGTTTATATTTTCAATAAATTATTTTAGAAACCATTTCAACGACATCTGGGAAAAACTGTTACAAGACATTAATGCAGGTAAAAAATTCATGGTTGATCTTATAGAGCAAGCCACAGTGGCGTTCGATCAAAGGGAGGAGTGGTGTTCAAAATTAGAAGCACTGAAAAAAAGGGCTGAAAATGATTACATTACCCATGCCGAGGTACTTATATAAATACTATACAATGTCGCTATAAATAACGATGAACAGTGCTATAAATAACGATGAACAGTGCTAAACCTCATGTTCCGTGAGCCCCTTCATAGCAGAGTTTTAACTGAATGAAATCTTTACGAATAACGATGCAAGAGTTCATTTCCACAATAGAAGATTGTTTTTCGGAGTCGTTTAGGCGGTTTGGCCTCCCCTCACTTCGACCTGCAGAAGATCTTTTGTGAATGACTCTAATCTATGAATTGTCCAGCTGTCCCACACTTTTCATAAAGTTGATGATTTCTCTGGGGGCTAAATTCCTTGCCTCGTCGGGTGTTTTAGCCTTTTGCAGAAAAGTGCCATGCATTCACAGAGCACGTGTTCTGTTGTCTCTGTTTCGCAAAACCGACAAGTGTCGTCCTCGGTTAGGCCCATCTTTTTGAGATGGTACTTCACTGGGTGGTGTCCCGTAAAAAGGCCTGTAATTCGCCTTAGGTCGCTTCTCTCCAGTTGGATAGACTTGCCTGCGTTGGCCTCTGAAGGTTTGATAAACCTTTTTGATTGTCTTAGGCCTGGAGTGTTTCTCCAGTAGGACTTAAGTTGTTCCTTTTCCCATCTCCGAAGTTCTTCCTTCATATGGCTTTTTGGAAGGCCAAAGATGGGTTCCGGGCCGCAGAACGGAGTGTTTGCGCCCTCTTTTGCAAGTTGGTCCGCCGCTTCGTTCCCCTCTATGCCTTCATGTCCTGGCACCCATGTCAGAGTAATCTTTTTCCTCTGAGCTGCCAGTTGCTTTAGGGTCTGTTTGCATTCCCATGCTAGTTTTGACGTGAAGGTGTAAGACCTCAGTGCTTTTAACGCAGCTTGACTGTCTGACATAATATTGATCTGCCGTTCCGGGATGCCTCTCTGAAGGCATTCTTGAGCACAACGATTCATAGCGTTGATCTCTGCTTGGAATATAGTGGGACTTTTCCCGAGAGATTCAGAGAGCCTGCAATTAGGCCCGTATACTCCTATGCCTGTGTTCCCTTCTATTCCTTTTGAACCGTCCGTATACCAGACGGATGTGTTTACTGGGAATCGTGGTTCCCCTTTTAGTTATTTTTGACGGTCTGTAATGACCACTTCAAATGGGATTTCAAAATCATGTTTGCGTGGCAAAGCGTCCGACGGTTTTCTTCCTGAATCCAAAGGTATTAGATTCAGGATTCCCATGTGTCCCTCTAGATCGCCAGATTTGTATTCCATTACCAGTTTCAGAGCGCTAATTGATGCCTCTTTTTTGACTAGGGCAGGTAAGGGTATTAGATGCAGCAAAGTTTAATGAGGCGTAGGTAACCATGGGTTTGATGACTGTTTGGTACACCCAGTATGTGAGCTTTGGCTTTAGCTCCCAAGTTCTACCGAGTAGCCTGAGACACGTCCATATGGCCGCTGTGGCTTTCGATATGGTTTTCTCTATATGCTGATTCCAGATTAGTCGTTTATCCAGGATTACTCCCAGGTATTTGACTTTATCCGAAAGGCAAATTTGCTCACCGCTGAGAGTGTGATTAATAATGTCCACCTGTCTCTTTCTCGTGAATGGTACCAACGCTGTTTTACAATGGCAGATGCACGAGGCATTTTTTGTGGAAGTTATAAGGAGCACAAAAATAAACGCGTTCTGGCAGGCCATCCAGCACAGTGACACAAAGGGAATTCGAAAAACGAGAAATAGTTGCCGATAGTAAGAATGGCATTATACGAGTCGTGGGTTTTAACGGAGATCAGACAGTTTCTTTTACATAGGCAGCATGCTAGCGAACGCAAATATCGATGATGAAATTCAGCATCGTATAAGATGGGCAAGCGCTCTTCGATAATGATAACATCGACGTTCGCACTAAGTTTGTGAGTCTATAATACTGTTGTAGTTCCTACCCATACGTATAGCTGTGAGTCTTGGACCACTTATCGGAGGCATTTAAAAACCCTAGAGAAGTACCACACCCACGACGTCTTCGGAGAATTCTTGGAATTAAATGGAAGGACCGACGAACAAACGTCAGCGTACTGGATAAAGTTGAAAGGTTTTCTGCCTTAAACTTAACTTTTTGGCCACGGTCTCGTTATTTTCTAGCATACTTCGTATCTGGAATTCAAAGATTAATACAATTAAACCAATATATAGGAAATGCGTGATATACAAAGAAAATTAGATCATTATCTATCACTGCGAGAATTTTTATGTGTGAAAGGTCAACGAAGAATCTTAAAAGATTTAGAAGAAAAGGAACGTAAACGTAAAGAATCACAAATTCAAGATTTGGAGAATCAATTGCAGGAGTACGAAGAGACTCTTGTGAAAATTCAGGTGCATAAATATATAAATGCATCGATAATATCAACCAATATAACCTCATGATTACAGGAATTTAGTGGTGAACAGGATATAGAACGTATAGCAGCACTATTTCTAAAGCAGGAAGAAGAAAATTTCGCTTTGTTTAACTACATTAATGAATTGAACCATGAAATTGAAAATTTGAATAACACATTGGAGGATCTTCATGAAAAAATCGGTACTATTAACAATTATAAGTCTTGACATAGATAATAAAAATGTTTCTTTAATTTATTTACATATTATAGACGAACAAATTGAATTAAGCAAAGTTAGAGCAAGCCAAAGACAAGCTACTCTCGATGTCCTGCAATCCGACTTGGACAATGCCAAAAAAGAGGTTATGAATACCTATTTTTCTCGTAGCTACTCTAATCAAATTATTTACAGGCTGAAAATGATGCGTTGATTGTGAAAAACTCCGAAGACAAATTAAAGGCAATTCTAGCTGGAATTGATGACATTTTCGGGCTTATCAAATGCGATAGAGGTCCTATTTTAGAACTGCTTGGTATTGTCGCGTAGATATACAACAAAATTGAACTAGCATTAATGAAATTTTCCTTTTATAGGTGAGAATGCTGCGATAAATTTGTTTAATGTGAAGATATATTTAGGCACCATTGAGAAACGTATTTCAGGCCTGATTACTAATATGTACTTAGCGGAAAAGTCAGTACGTTAGATGAGAATTACATAATAACGCTTACCAAATAGGATTTTATTTGAATAAATGTATTATTTATGATTAAAAGTTAGTTTAATTTTGTCTATTAGTTTCTTTATAAACAACAAACCCCTCCGGCCCAGATACGAAAACTATTAATAATACATTCTAATAACAACGTTATTTTCATTATAAAAATATTAAATAATCACATTAGTACTTTAATTTAAGAATATAAACATAACTTTACATAACCTCAAAAATTTTCTAAACAATACCAGCTGTTTGAAATAGTTTCAAATAGTTAAATGGTCCGGCAGAAAGTGAAATATTTGGGTTTACTAAAGAAGAAATTATAAACAAATTACTAAAACATATATTTACTTGCTTTTAACTAATATTGAAATTTTCACGAATTTAATACCATTTAGTATTCTCATATTTACTTGAAACTTTTTTTAATCACTAATAATAAGTAATAATTGTGCAAGCATGTATTCATATTTTTAGCAAACACTATAAAAACTAAAATAATAATGGCCGCCAATTTTTCCCATCTGTCTTTTTTATCTGGGCCTCCGGTGATATCAACTGTCAATATTGTCAACCGAGAATAACCTCCATTCTCGGATTGTCAAAGTTTAAAATCTTGCTTCTTTTCATTGGCTTATCGATTTGTTGCTTAGGTGATGAGATTTTGCATTTTTTTATCTAATAATTGAATTCAGAACATGTCACTAACTCATAAAAACTCAATTCATTGTCCTTTTCAAATCAATTCACAAGTGAGTCAGGTAAATACCTGGCATCAGTTCAACGATTTGATAAAAATAAAATATATATCTATCTGTTCTACTTTCTTTAGTCACCAAAAGGATGAATTAGTGAAGACGAATTTTTATCAAAATGTTGATAGTATCATTGTGTTTATTATAATACAACACAATGATTGTATTTAATTGGAATGTGTAAGTATTTAATATTGAAGTTGGCCTAGATATGAAGATGAGATTATTAGTTGCAATTATATTTGTAGATGGCGCTATTTACATGCTCTTGTTAAACATGTGATATAATGATATAAAGCCTCTACCAAAATGATGAAACAGCAAGATCATACTTCACAGGATCATTTCTGTAGTATATCTTCACATACTCTCAATCCAAGTATTGAGTGTTCGCAACCATGATGACGAGACAAAGTCTCGTGTTCTGAGCGTGAGACTGACGTACAGGAATTCTAGGAGATTTTCTGTATCGGCCACGATGATCGTTCACCTGCATTTTGAGCAGGGTAATGGCACGAGACAGTCTGAGTGGTTGCTTTTTTAATGTAAATTAAACCTAAAAATGTCTTCGCAATAATAACACGATAACACCTCTAGTTCAGTTGATGAGGCGTGATCCCCTACCTACAAGTTCAACTAAAATTTTGAGTGGCTGCACTTTTTATATAAATAAAACAAAATTTTTTTCTTCTGTAAAGTGTACGTGCGCCTCTTCCCGGTTTTCGCCCTTGCAGAGTGGCTGGCATTTTTATGAATCTTACTCGGCAGCCCCAAAGACTTGTTTGGGTAAAAAAAAAGAACACAATCCATCGTTAAATATAAAACATTTTTAATCTAATTAAAGATATTCAAAATGCAGAAAAAAAGAACATTTTTTGGAACATATATTTTCGTCAAATATAATGCAACATTTTTAATTATTTACAATTGCATAGAACTTAATTTTAACACATTTTCTTCACTTTTAACAGCAGTGTCTTTATTCACTTTATTATTAACTGTCGGTAGTTTCGATTTGTTCAGCTTGTCCTTATCAACACTCTTCTTGGAATCTGAGGATTGTGGTAGACGAATTTTATCCTGAAGCTGTAGTAACGCCTTGTCGATCTCCTGGATCTTTTCTTTGTTTTTTATTTTAATCTAAAATAATGAGAATGAGAAATTCAGTAGTAACCATCGATATTTTAAAGAACTTGTACTGTATTATTGTACTCACTTGTTTCAATTCGCTTTTAACGACTTTAGCTTTTGCTTTAAATTTTAAACTTTTAGCTCCAACAACTTTAAAGGCATTATTAATTTTCTTTTTGTTTTTCCCCATCTGCAATATAAAGTTGAAAAAGAGATTACAAATTTTAATAACTGAGTAACAAACACACATTTTCTTTCTACACATGTGTTCCACCTACCCTACCCCACTCACCTCACTTGCATTCTTGTAAAAGAACAGACAAATTAATTTCTCACACAAATGTCAATGTCAATTTTGTAAAAGGAAGCTGCGATAGTGAGGTGAATGAAATAGCTGATATCTGAGGCAGGAAGGATGGTTGATAAAACTCACCAATAAGTTTTTTACATTTTCTATCACCTCCCTGACAACAAATCTCACTCAATCGTCTCTTACAACTACCATCAGCAATTTTATCAACCAAAATATCTCTATCTAACCGCAAAGTAACTCTCATCATATCCTTCATGGAACTCACAGTTCTCACGCTGAAGATATCAATGATTTTCTCACCAATATTTATATCACTATCACAATGTTTAGCAATATTATCAATAACTAAATTTTTAGCAATTTCTTTAACATTCTCGCCCTTAGCGAAGCAATAGATAAATATTATGGGTGGTTTATAGTCTTTTTCTGGACAATCTGGTAATAGTTTAACAAAAAATTTAAGAAAATCAACCGATAACGCTGGTAAATTCATCGTAATATACGTTTGACTATCACTATCACTTTGTTGTTTAAATAAATTGTTTTTAATACACGTTGAAATAAAGTCCGCACCATCTAAATTATAAGTTTCCAAAACATCATCGTTAATTTTGTTTAATTTCTTATTATAATTTAACCATTTATACGATTCAGGATTAAGGTCGTTTGCAAAGGTTTTACAACCTTTCTTCGCGCATGGTACAGCGAATGGTCCCACACCAGCAAAAACATCAAAAAGGATATCGTTTGGTTTTATTAATTTAACTATGCGTTCATGTTCGGTGCTCAATCGGGAGTTCCAGTACACTGTTGAGAAATCAAATTTGAAACTGCAACCGTTTTCTTTAAGTGTTGTAAATAGATCTGAACTGCCTTTCAGGATTTCCATTGAGAAGTTCCGGTATGTGTTATCAATTATATTTGTTTTGTTGACCACTGTTTTACAGTTTGGGGTTTTATCGTAAAGCACTTCACCTATAATTTACGAAATGTGTATTTAAAAACGTTTTTCACAAAAGTAAGGTTCTTACCTATGACTTCCTTAAAAGGTAATAAATGCTCCCGTAAATTCACGTGTACAATATGCCCAACTTTCGTAAAACTAGACATGCCTTCCTGTCCCTTAGGTAGCACAGCCTTCAATACAGCGTCAGCAGAAAAATTCTCATAAGTCAATGTTAACTCTTCTGATTTTAGATTATCTTCACTGATATTAAGCTGTCCCAAAGTATTGCGTGTTTCTTCACAAAAATCAGTCCAAACATTCACTAATTTCGGGTTCAGATAGAATTTAACACCTTTTGATTCGTTTTGGATTGGTTTAAAGTGATCTACTTTTAATAAATATTTTTTTATCGGTGGTATTACTTTTGATATTTTAATTTGTTGATTAATTTCTAGTAAATTAATTAGTATTGTTTTATTAAACAAAGTTTTATCAAGTTTTGTTATACCGCTAACACATTTCGGAGGTGTGAAAATATCTTCCATCTCGTTTTTGAGGAATTTGTTTTTAGTTTTAAGTGATAGAAATATTTTGGTTGTTTTACATAGAAAATTAATAAACTTAGTCATAAATTAAAGTAATAAGTAAAGTTGATTTGTTTAATATTAATTAATTACTTGCCTTTGCTTGAAGGAAAATTATGAAATCACATGAACATTAATTGAACAAAATTTGAGAGGTTATGTGAAGGTAGTTCTGATGTTCTTCTGAATTCAGGCCAGCTAGACTGATGTGACATGATCAGCTGCCACTCATCAATACTTCAAATAAAAGGAACGGAGGATCAATAATAATTAGTAATTATCATTAGCAATAAAGTATATTAACGTTGTTCGTTCGCTGTTCATTAATGACCTTCACCAATGGGTATTTAGCCTGTTTCAGTTAATACTGAAATTTTCGAAAACCGGGGAGTCAAACGACCGACAGAAGTGAGGCAACGCTGCGCTTATTGAAAAGGCCGCGCCTCGCTTCCCTAGACCATTGTCTTTTTAAAGACAATGCCTAGACGTTCCCGGATTTCATGCATATAACCAATTTTCACTAACCTGTTTTAAATGCACAGGGCTTGTAAAAGCACCATGGTATGAGTTATTATACCATGCACTACTACACTACAAATCTGCGACATGTATCAATGAATAAAGAAGATAATAAAGAAGATATCTTTATTCATTCCGTATTATAACTATCTCAGTTAGCATTTTATTGTCCGCTGCGTTGTCAATCTGTCAATATCAAACAGTACATGTGGGGATAAATGATTTATGATTTACTATTTATTTAAACATTATCAAAATATTGAGATTAACGATACTGCTCATTAAATAATGACAATTGAATTGCAATTAAATCAAATTAAAGTAAAAGTTTAGTACAATTTGTAGTCCACATGGACTTTAGCATTGTTTATAACGACAATGACGTTAGCAACGTACTTGGATCACTTTTCAGTCTTTGAGTAAAAGTTGGTTGTTAATTGTGATTGCTGATATTTATTCTGACAAATTTTAGAATATCTACACAGATTTTAATTTATTTGAATTTCACACATTCCTATCTACATATTATTATTTTGCACAATTTTATAAGATACTACAAGAGACTTGCGGGACATGGACTCTAGTCTCTGGATAATACATGTAAAGAAGAGGTGATTTGTCTAACGTCATATGTCATTACGCTGCTTCCTTTAGCCTGTTTTTATTTTTATTTTATAAACAGTATTATCAAGAAATTCTTATAAAAATCATGGAAGAAATGAGTTTATTCTCGCAATATTACACATAGAAAATGAGTTCTGATAGTTCTGATGATGAAAATTTAGCTTTACTAAAAGAAGCTACAGATTTCCAATTCATTAATGACTCGATGTTCAATGGAGAAACCGGTAAAAAGGCTTTAATCTATATATCATTTCTATTTTGTAATACTATTTTCATGCTTTTTTAGAATCTAAACCAATAATACACAAACCTGAAAAACTACCTTCACTACGGCGGAATATTGTAAATGAAGATGAACAGTTTAATTTGTTTCGTGTTACGCCTGAATTTCGGGCCCATGTAGCCAAGCATCTATCGAAGACCCTTGAAGAGTTCCTATCGAAGAATTTAGTCGTAAACAACAAAAACAAGGTTATTGAGAAGAAGAAAACGAAAAAAAGTGGTATAAAACTACTTAAAGAATCAAAACATTATCTTAAAATTAAAGATTATGAAGATATAGGAGTTATTAATAGTACATTGAAAAAAAACCGTGTTAAATCCAGAGAAATCGAAGTGTCTTCAGACGATTTAAAAGCTATTAGTGTCAGTGGTGAAGATATTTTAAATAAAATTGATATAAAAAGTTGGTCGGCACGGAGTAAAGCCCAAGTCTTTAATTATAAAAAGCTAAAGACTGGTGAACTAGTTGAAGTTACTAAATAAAGTAGTTTAATAAATAGTTGTTAGTGGATTTTTAAATTAATATAAACATGTCTCACATGCCTCCGTTCCGGTTAAATGTGCCAAATTTAGGGCCGGAAATCACTGGACCACCTCCTACTGCTAAAAAGCGACGGAAAAACTCTCAAGCGCCTCCAATACAGACGCCCCCAAACGTACAAGTAAGTCATAACACAATAAATAAGTTTTCAATTTCAAAATGCAACCAATCGACTGAGCTTTGCATTAATCAAAGATATATATTGCGATTATTGTTTCTCTTTTGGAAAGAAACAATACAATTGAGTGTTATCGGCGTACATATGAATAGGAAAAGTGGCATGTGTAAAGGGTGAAATACAGTGGGCTTGCGGTACACCCTTAACTACAGATGTCGCCGATGACAATTGATCTAAATAGGATACTCTTTGAGACCTATAGTTTAAATAATCCTTCAGAAGTAACACAGCTGACAAATACATATCTTATTAATATTAAAGAGCCTGTGTATTATTTTTGTTTTAAGGATTTACTACCTCCACCTCTGTCCGGTTATGGAGATACTATAGTAGCCTCAAATCCGTTCGATGACTGTCCCAGCAGTGTAAATAATATGGGTAGCATGAATAGAGGACCACCTATGGGTATGGGCGGTACGTACAATTATTGTTTAAAGATAGTTTTATTCTTCAGGTCTGTTAAAGCAAATAATTATTTTCTCTCTCCTAGGTCCTGGCCCAAACATGGGCATGCCACCAAACATGGGTCCCAACATGGGAATGTGCCGTCCGATGGGTCCTGGCCATCCAATGGGCATGGGTTCGCCAATGATGCACAGTCCCAACCATCAAATGAGCGGTCCTGGTGGCCCTCCCGGTGGTGGAATGGTTGGTGGACCGCCCCGAATGAACCATATGGGTCCACCGCCACCTCACATGATGGGCAGTCCTGGTGGTCCTATGCATCCCATGACTGGGCAGCCGATGCACAGTCCTATAGGAAATATGGGACCGATGTCAGGTCCACCGATGGGTCAAGGTGGATGTGGCCCACCCATGGGACCGAATGGGCCACCGATGGGCGTGGGTGGGCCTATGAACGGTGGGAATAATCAGATGGGTGGGCCTCCGCAAATGGGAGGTCCCGGTGGACCACATGGTGGAATGGGACAGATGAATACGCCCAACGGTCCCATCGGTAAGTGATTGAAAATATTTCTTGTTGACAAAAATGTGTGATATTCTTTGTTTAGGTCCACCGATGAACAATAACAATTTCATGATGTCACCGATGAACAACATGTATCCGAAACCAATGCCAGTTAGTGCGGGTAAAATATACCCAGCAGATCAGCCAATGGTGTTCAATTCACAGAATCCGAATGCACCGCCGATTTATCCTTGTGGGGTGTGCCATAAAGAGGTGATTTTGAAATTTTAACGCTAAAATGAAGGCTGCTTTATTTTATAATTTTGATCTATCTCACAGGTTCACGACAATGATCAAGCAATCCTATGTGAAAGTGGTTGCAATTTCTGGTTCCACAGAGGTTGTACCGGTCTGACGGAGGCCGCTTTCCAGTTACTCACTGCCGAAGTGTATGCCGAATGGGTGTGCGATAAATGTTTGTCCACCAAAAATATACCATTGGTCAAGTTCAAGCCTTAGTATCCCATCGTGGTAAGGACTGTATGAGAGATAAACAGTTGTGAATTGTTGGAGTTTGATTGAAAGTTACTTTCTGACTGATTTTGGTTTAACAATGATTGTAAATCTAAAAGAAAAAGCTCAGGGAGTGTTTAAATGCAGAATAAATTTCTTTTGTAGTTTCTGAAGTCCTATAACAGTTGCACGAGTGCCCACATAGCGCTGTCATGATGTAATTAAAATACTAGCCCTCCACTTCGCTTAATGCCTTGAACACTTTAGATGTTTCACAAGTCATGAATCTCCAATATGTTTAAGGAATTTCAAACAATATTGGCATGTTATTGACCTTGAGCATTGTTGAATCTATCTCTACCTTAAGAATTGTTTCAAATCCGGTATATTTTTAACCGATAAGTAATAATATGCTCTTAACACTTCCTTCTTTATTGTTGTCTAAAACTGAATTTCATTTTAAACAGTTGAATAGTATAGAGACAATATCTATCCACTATTTTTGCTTGTGATTGACGTGTGGGGACCACCATAGGTTTAATATGATAAGGTTACCATAACAGTTCCTAATATGTTTCCCAATTTCATGTTGGAACAAACCTATTATTGTGGTCTATTAGTGTCAGAATTAATCTCGCCCAGTGCAGACGTTTTTTTGTGCTATCCTTAAAAATTGATAACAAGAAAAATATTGACAAAACTTTAGATATTAAGTACAGAAAATATTTGACATGTAAAAGGAACTAAAATAAAATCAAAGGTTATATCGTATGTTATTTTTAAAACACCCTCGTATCATTTCATATCAATTCATTCGTATCACAAACACCTTTTGGTAGTCGCCAAACAATGTCAATGCCAAAAAAACAAAAATTGTCGGTATTGATCTCTATAGTCTTTAACCTCTTTGAATAAATTTGATGTTTTTTATCTCTTGTTCTTTCTACATGCATGAAAAATCGATAAAAGAAGAAGGAAACAAAGAATTAGATGTTAAAAATCTAGGAAATGTAATTATTAGTTATTAAGCTAACGGTTAATGTAAACTATATTTAAAAATGTAAATAGTATCTAATATTGATGTAGGTCCATTTACTCTAACCTTAAAAAAATGTAAAATAGTTATTGAATCAACAATTTTCCTCACCTGTCGTAAACACAGGTTCGTTTTAACAATTTGATTGACAAGTAAGTAAGAAATTAACATCAAAATACTTTATAGCCAATGGTAATTATGTCACATCAACCCTGCAGCAAGACCGACTGTATTTAATGACATGATTCTTGTTTTATGTCGACGTTAACGATAGTTTTTTGCATGGTCAATCTCTTATTAGTGAATTGAACTAATACTGTTTAAATAAGTAAGAAATACTAATTTGAAAATATTTAAATCAAAATTTGGTGTAGTAAATCTATGTAGCTTGCATATTTCTCCAATAAATGTGTTCCTTTAAAATTTTAGCATTATTTTTATTGTATTATAATTATTATTGGGATAATTACGTACCATTACATTTTAAAATTATAATTGTATTGTTATTACTATATTACTTACGATTTCTACGCGAGTTTAGTTCATTGTGTCTTTAAACCCTACTAAGTACTTGTATATATTATGTTAATTTACATTTTATTCCCTTTTATGTAGATTATTATTTTCTTAAAACTGTCTATGTAAAATATTATTGTTAAGTAATTGATAATTTATATAAATATTAAAAAAACTTATGGATAAACATTTATATCACATAGTTACTGTATATACTCAAAAATAAATATTTGCACAGGAAAATGTGTATTTTGACTGAATTCTAAAATGTTTAAATGTATCTTCTAACGAAAAATTAGAATTGCAATTTCTATCATTTGAAGAATTGGCAGCTCAATTATTTGCGAACTTGAGGTAATCATCTGTCACTCACTTGCTAACTAAGCTTTCTCACTAATTGACTGCTAATTGTTTAAAGTTTAAACGATATGCTCGATTAAGTGAAAATGGCTGATATTTGATGTTGAAGGATAATATTTGTCAATTCTAAAAACCTTGTAGCTTAGATTAGGTAAGAATAGAGGTACGGCTTACTAAATTAGCACAACGGTGCCTCACTCTTCTCGGTTTTCAAGAATTGTCAGTCATTTGCGTTGACGTTTGGGAAACATTTACTTTGAAATGGAAATGCTTCCAGCAAGTGTGTAAAGTAAATTGGCAGTTGGCACGAAGCTAAAAGCCAGCACGAAAAAGAATTTGAAATTTAAGATTTTAATGGGTTTTATTTTTTATCAGTTTAAGTTATTGTTAAGTGCGAGGTTAATAGTATAAAGTTCGCAGTTTGTTATTTTATTTTTTATTTATTTATTCATTTACGGACTTAAGTCCATTATACATAACACAAATATAAATTTAATTACATCAAGATTACAGAACCATAAAAAACAATAATACAATAATAAGCATACAGCTAAAAAATTCAAACATCTTGAAGAGCTGAACATAAAAATGAAATATCAAACAATAACACATTAATAACAATAAAACAAAATGTCTTAGCGAATGTGATGACGTTGTCGCAAACCCTTAACAAACTCACCGTAAGGTGAAAAAAAATCGAGATCCGGATCGACAGCCAGGTGACGATTAGCCGATCTCAAAACTCGTGGAATAAATCCATGAGACGTACAATTTCTGCGACAGAACGGCTCATGAAATAGCCGAGTACCTCTGACACGACGCACTGGAACGCGAAAGGTAATCTCGCTCAATAAGTGCGAAGAGGAGACTAAACCATTCACGGATATAAGAAAAACAATGTCTGGGTGGACGGTGCTTCCGGCCGAGTCGATAGACTGCTTATGTCAAGTAGTTATCCATGACATAGTTATGGGTTCTGACGGCTGGCAGTCTATAACCGTTGTTCGGATTCCACGGTAAACAATAGGTCCATTCCAGAGATAGGGAGAATGAGCTTCAACGAATGCACATCAGAGATATGGAGAGTGTGGAGAATTAACGTCAACATGCGCAATTTTCTAATCACGGGAGCCGCCATCTTCCAGCTTAGAGTTACAGGGTATGGTCAATTTTCTTACGATACGAAGACCGTTCATCAATTGCAGGATTAATAATTGCAAAAGCAACTGATAGCAATAATTGGACAGAAGTATTAAAGAAAATTAATGTTGTTACAGGTAACATTTAATATTGGAAACATGCGATATTCATCATTCTTTACTACATTAATTATTTATTGAATGAACGTAATTTGTTTCATCTATTGTAGTATAACATACTTATTCAGGTTCATTCAGCAAACTACATAAGTATCTTATTTTCCATTTCTATCTACGTTGTGTAACTTTGTCACCCTTTTCAATACTACTTACCCAGAATACACACGACATATGCAAAGTTAGGGAAATTGGAGGGCCTTATAATAAAACAAAACACGAAATTTGTAATATTCTTAATTTATTTTTCTTTTCTTTGAACTACGCCATAAACTAAACACTAACGGCACTAATAAAAAACCGAATATCCAAAATAAGTCCACACAATTAACTCTGTTGTAGTGAAATGCACTCACATGAAACATATGAACATAACCACACCAACTTTAGCAGTGTTTTGATTTATTGACGTTTATGACTAGAAAATGGCGTGACGCATAGTGTCGTCGGAAAAGTGGATGCGCATTCGTCAAAGCTCATTCCCCCTTCTGCATATCTCTGATGTACATCCAATTTCCCGACGACACTATGCGTGCCGCCATTTTCTAGTCACAAACGTCAAAACATCATGTGAGTGCCTTTCACTAAAACAGAGTTTTGCTGCTATTTCTTAATTGCATGGACTTATTTTGCATATTCCGTTTTTTATTAGTGCCATTAGTGTTTAGTTTATTGCGTAGTTTAAAGAAAAATGGATATCCGTTAATTAGTGTTAAGTATAGGGATAGTTTTGGCATGCTGTCCTGTTAATAACTGTACCAAAATTATACCGTATTTAATATCTACGGAATAATACGACACATTCCATATTTATTGTATGAAAGAAATAGAAAAAAAAACAGTAATATGAAGACAGTTGTTTGATTATTATTATATTATACATTTTGATAGCATAAGGTATTATGGAATTGAGGAGGGTTTCTCTGCCGAGCTTTTTCCCCTCATGAATGCCAAGCTAACTTTCTTATTACTTATTATAAATAAATTAAGAATATTACAAATTTCGTGTGTTCTTTTATTAAGCCCCTCTAATTTCCCTAACTATGACTATATTATGTCGTGCGTATTCTGGGTAATAAGTAGTATTGAAAAGGGTGAAAATGTTACACAACACACAACGTAGATGGAAGTGGAACAGAAGATACTTATTTAGTTTGTTGAACGAACCTGGGTAGGTATGTTATTCTACAATAGTTGAAACAAATCCCTATTTTATAATGTTCATTCAATAAATAATGTTGTAAAGAATACCGAATATGGCATATTTCCAATATTAAATGTTACCTGAAACAACACTATTGTTTTTGCAATTATTCCTCGTATCGTAAAAAGAAATTTGACCATACCCTGTAAGCCTAAACTAGAAGAATTTGCGCATGTTGACGTTCATTCTCCACCCTCTGCATATCTCTGGTCTTTACTTACGCTGGCTGTATGTGTATGTCAAATCCATGACAAGATGCCAATAAAACGGAAAGTAAAAAATGTCACATTTAAAATTGTAAACAACATCAATTCAATTAACGTTTTAAATTACCTACAATAATTATTATAGTTTTTAGTTAACTGAAATAATATTACTGCGGGATGGCAGATTATAAACCTAATACATCAAGACCAATAGTCGAAAGACGGCGATCAATTTTTCAACCAGAAAAATCAGATGAATTCGAAATGATTGACAAAGAATGGTTAAAGACTTTCGGTGATATAAATGTACCTGTAGTTAACTCTATGAATAGTTTGTATCCTACAGACTATGTAGACAGGGTGAAAATGAACATTCGAGGTTTAAATACGCAAATTCAAGAAATTAATAACAAAAGCATTATGTGAGTCACCGTTTCAAGAAATGTACAAATACAACAGTTTACCTTAGTATTGTATTAATTGTTTTAGAGATATTCAAAATGCAACAAATATTATGCATGGAGTAGAGTTAAATTTGGAAGAAACTGAGTATTTAAATAAGATCAAGCAGTCAATTGATGAATTTAATGAGAAATTGGAAATGTTGTCTGATGAATGGAAACTATCCCAAAGAGTGCAAGAGCTGCTATCGGAGGAATTGAAAGAAAAACGTGATGCATTAAATAAAATTACTAAAAGCAAAGATTAAGTGTGTACGTTAATCTTTGCTAAAAGCAACATAATATGTTTATCGTTAACTTAGTAAAATTTGTTTTTTTTTTTGAACCGTTATTTGTATATTATTACTTAGAAAATAGCAATGATTTAATAACACTATATTAGGTCAATGGAAAATAGTGTTTAAATTATGATTATTTATTTATGCTATGCTTCTACCAGAGAAATAGAGGAGCGTAGCTTCCTTCTGTGATACACCTTCTATCAGCTGGTGCAAGAAGATTGACATATGTTTTGTGGTTAGGGATGGCAACGATATATCGATATATTAAAAATATCGATATATTTTTTTAATATATCGGTATATTTTTTTCGATATATCGAAACAAATATCGATATATACAATACGATATATCGGTACATTATCAAAATAAATGTATCTGCTACAGCTGTTTTCTTTCGCTAGTTTTCTTGATCCGGATTTATTAATCAGGATTTGTTTGATTTCTGAAGGCTCGATAAGTTTACCTAAAAGAGGCAAGCGGATTACGTATCCGGATCGCGATGGTCGCTAAAGTGGGGATGATGCAGAAAATACGTTTTTAGCGAAAGAACATGTGAATCCAAACGCGTTTGGATCCTGAAGTCAGTAGCGAAAGAAAGCAGCTTACATACACAGGTTTAAAACTAAAAGGTCCTTGTTGTGTTGCCGTAGCAGTCGACCCACACAACAAAAAATCGAAATCGTCTAACTGGAAATAGATTATCAAAATTATTATTTCTAAGTTCTGTTCCAGAAAATTTTGAATTAATTGACCTAACCATTGTCTTTAAAAAGGACAATGACCTAACCTAATGCAATTATTTCTAACAAATATTCTTACGTTTGTTTGGAATGCAATGTATTTTCAGGCAAATAAATTTTAATGAATACTATTTTATTTCATTATTTGAATCTTTAAAATTTGAAGTTTATTTACAACTACAATCTACTCTAAATTAAAAATATAGCAAATATATCGATATATATAAAATATCGATATTTCTCATTCGATATATCGATATATAGTTTCGATATATCTTTTTTTTTTATTTATTTTGGCATCCCTATTTGTGATTGACATTGCCTTCTATTTGAAACTTTTGGTTTAGTTGTATCGATCGGTCGATATCGATAAGAGTAGGGGTAGTCTTTTTCAACGCAACACTTTTAAGTACTCAAAATTACTGGCTATGAAATATGAAACATCTTGTTAACTCTTGTGAATCAAATTTGTAAAAGGAACTTGAGTGAAAATTGCTGATTTCCGCGTTGAAGGATAAATATATAAAAACATCAATAATGCCACAAAAAAGGTTTTGTGTGCCTATTATCTATTATCCCACGTGTTTGCTTGTTCTAGTACTACGATAAGTTTGTGCAGAACTGCTGCTCAGCTCCATTGTCTTTAACAGAACAACCAACAAGTCGCTTTTCGTTGATTCAAATAATTCTGAAATCTCGAACTTCTTCGTTTACATTAGTCAACGAAATGAAGATTCAACCGCTTCGCTACTAGATGTCACGACCATAGATAAATGTTTTACTTTCACAACCACTATTCAGAGATGTCTCTGGTTCTATTACGTAATTTTCAATTACGTTAACCAGTCACATGTGGCGGTTCTATTATCGCGACAATTTACGTCAAAATTAAAAAACTTTATTTTTGACTTTTTTGCCCTCCTGTTAGTGAGAAAGGTCAAATATTTTTTCTTAATTTCCAGTAAAAAATATATTTAAAAAGTTTTTCGTTTAATTAATTTTTGAAAGGAAAAATATCAATCAATAATAATGTTTTCCAGAATTGTTAGACCCACAGTTGTATCCGCTAGGAATTTTTCAACCTCACAACAGGTTAGTACAGAAATTAAATTGATTGCAGTAATAGAATATAAAGTTCGGAGTTTGATTAGGTATTTCAGGTATTTTCTTATTTATTAATTTTATTAAAATGTGTATTTACTTCAGGCTGTTTGCACAGACAATTTTAGGGATCACCTAACGGTAGGGAAAAAAACGTGCAAACAAAATACCAGGTATATTCTTTCCCTAATGTTAGGGGCTGCTTAAAACTGTTGTGGTAAACCAGAAATAAGTAATCTATTTCCGAATTTTGCTATTATTTCAGGTAAGTTAGGTGTAGGTACTATCATCAATTTTCATTAGGGAATTTGTAGAATTTACAGAGTATTTTTCATTATGTAACACCTATTTTTTTTTGTTTGATAACTTGTAGATACGATTATTTATAGGTTCATAACCTTAGCCTTATACAATATGGTTCATTGTAATTTGCAATTAATAGTTTTTGTTCATTATCTTTAAACGCTTTATTTTGTTTTAGAAAAACTACAAAGTAGCAGTATGCGGTGCTTCAGGGGGTATCGGTCAACCTTTATCTTTGCTGTTAAAATTAAATCCATTAGTATCTGAATTGTCACTTTATGATATTGTGCATACACCCGGTGTGGCAGCTGATCTTTCACACATTGAGACTGCCGCCAAAGTTAAGGGGTAAGTAGTTTTGGAGTTGTAGTATAATGAAAATTCTTACTGGCTCGTAGTTAGCAGAATGTTAAATGCTACGGGGTTGCTTTGGGTGTTACTAAATTCACCCTGGGTGCCAATTTTTAAGAAATGACGATAGATTAACGTCCAAAAACGCCAAGATGGTCCATTTCAAGGTTACTTGATGGCCTCGGGAGGATATAAACGATGTAAATGACATAACGATGTAATTGACATAAACGATGTAAATTACATAACGATGTAATTGACATAAACTACGTAAATGACAAACGATGTATTTTTAAATTTTGACCCGTCTTTACCACGTAAGGTGCTGCATCCGACAACAAAAGTAAGAGACAAGGTCTGAAGTTTTCTGCTTTTAATTGTTATTAATAACTCTCTTTCTATGTTTAGTCGTTCAAGTATTTCTAAGTTAGTTATCCGATCGACCCATGACATCTTCAGTATTCTTTTGTACACCCAGATTTCAAAAGCTTCCAGTCTTTTGGTTATTTCTGCGTTCAAAGTCCACGCCGTAAAGCAGAGTGGCAAAAACATAACATCTAACTAGTCTCAGTCTCAGGCTTAGACCTCTATTGCACAAAACTCTTTTCATGCTATTGAAATTGGATCTTGCTATTTCTATGCGTGCTTTTATTTCTTTTGTGTAGTCGTTATTACAAGTAACTGTTGTTCTAAGATAAGTGTACTTCTCTACCTGTTCCATGGGTTCACTTTTGACGATTATCTGTTCGTTGTTCACCTTCTTTGTTTTGTGTACGTTGAGTGTAAGGCCGTATTCTTCGCTATATCGAACAAGTTTGTCCATGATTCTTTGTAGCTCTTCCAGGTTTTCCGTTAAAATTACGGTATCATCAGCATATCTTAGAACAACTATAGGCACTCCATTTACTTTTATTCCTGCACTGTCATTTTCCATTGCCCTTTTTAGAATCTCTTCAGAGTAGGCATTAAACAAAATAGATGACAGAACACAACCTTGACGTTCACCTCTCTTTATTGAGATGGTGCCAGAATTTTGTTGATCTACTTTGACGGTGGCATTTTGGTTGTAATAGAGATTGAAATGATGGTCTAGGCTTTTACATTGTAATATTTCCATCAACTGGTCTTGGCGGACCCTGTCAAACGCCTTATTATAGTCGATGAAGCAGGCATATACGTCCTGATTAACATCTAGGCATCGCTGCAATATTACGTTGAATGCGAATAGTGCTTCTCTTGTACCTAATCCTTTGCGAAAGCTAAACTGACAGTCACTTATATCCAGATCGAGTTTCTGGTGGATGCGGTTGAGTATAATTTTTAACAGTAGTTTCAAAGTGTGGGACATGAGGCTTATGGTACGGTGGTCACTGCACTCTTTTGCACCCGATTTTTTCGGTAAACATGAAAACTGATGAGAGCCATTCCTTTGGTAGTTTTCCAGACCCATAGACGCTGTTCAAGAGTCTCACCACGACATCCAAATCTTGATCACTTATGATCTTAAGAATGTCGATAGGAATTCCGTCGGGGCCAGGAGATTTACCGTTGCTCATGTTGTTTAGTGTGTGGGTGACTTCGTCTTTTGTGATTTCGGGACCTCTGTCTTCCAGTCCTACGGATGTGATATTTCTCACATCGTCGAAAAGGTCTTTTATATATTCCTGCCATCTCTTCAGTTTGTCTTCTGTGTTTGATAGTATTTTCCCATTTTTATCTAAGAGGATTGTAGTAATCTTTCCTTTTCTGAGACCTGCCAATTCTTTTACCTTCTTATGTAGGTTATACAAGTCAAATCTGCGTTGTAGCTCTTCTATTTCCTTGCAGTTTTCTTCATAGAAATGTTCTTTTGCTACCCTTATTTTTGTTCTTATCTTTTTCTGGGTTTCCCTATATTTTGTTTCGTTGCTCTTGTATTTCCTACGTTGGTCCATCAGTAATCCATTCTTTATTTATCTTTTTAGAAGGTTTTGAGGGATTCCCATTGATTGTCAATATCTTCGGAATTAAGGTTAACTTTCGAAAGGTTGGAGTGTAGTGCTTGTTGGACACCTTCTTTGATGGTCTCCTCTTTAAGTTTCTTCGTGTCTAACCTTGCAGTTTCACGCAGCTTTCTAGTTCGCTTAAGATTTACGTGGACGCAGGAAATTAGCGGATTATGGGCTGACCCAACATCCGCACCGGGATATGCTTTAACAGATTTGAGCGCATTACGATACCTTTCTTCAATGAGAATGTAATCTATTTGATTTCGGACTATCGCCCCAAAAGAAGGGTCAGTAGACGCTAAAAACGGCATCGACTCGTCGCAATCCCAGCCACATTCTAGCCCGCTACTATATTATACTATCTCTATATATACTATAACTATACGGGCGGCGAATTGCTTTGAAGACAGAGATAACAAACGTGCCGACACGAGGAGAACTAACTGTATATTAAACTGTGAATATACTTGCACTATATGCAGCTTTTTACAAAAATATGCAGAAAAACACTAAACTGCATTAAAATTGCAAAATATGCACTTTGCATAAATGCCCTTCTTTAGTTATAATAGTTGCTATGTTTTAATTTCAGTTTTAATGGACCAGAAAATTTATGTGAAGCATTAAATTGTGCCGATGTTATTATTATTCCAGCTGGAGTACCAAGGAAACCAGGTACTGCTTGTTGTTATTTATTAAAAATGTATGCCTGACATTTGATCTTTATTTAGTGTGTCGCATTTAAGTTAAAGACACCCTCATATCCAAAATACGAGTGTGTCTTCATCGCGACACACTTCTTTCCAAAGTTTCCTGGTATCATAATGCCTGCAACTACTTTTTTTGATATTTAGGAATGACCCGAGATGATTTGTTCAACACAAATGCTGGTATTGTACGAGACTTGGCCAAAGCAGCTACCGAAGTGGCACCAAAAGCACTGATTGGTATTATTACGAATCCAGTCAATTCAATGGTACCAATTGCATGTGAAATCTTCAAAAAAGTATGTTTCACCTTGGTAATAATAAGTAGCAAAGATTTTTATGTCAGTTGTATGATTCTTAGGCTGGTAAATTGGACCCGAAAAGAATCTTTGGTATATCCACATTGGATATTGTACGTGCCAACACATTTGTTGCCGAATTAAAAGGACTGAATCCAAAGGATGTGAATGTTCCAGTTATTGGTGGTCATTCTGGTGTCACAATTATTCCGTTGATTTCTAGGGCAACGCCATCTGTGTGCTTCGCTGAAGACCAACTCACGACATTGACGAAGAGGATCCAGGAGGCTGGTACAGAGGTAAGTTTTGGGTTCATGAATTGATTATCGCAGGCTGTCGATAACTATAAACTAAACTATAAATACTAGGATTCTTCAGGTCCTGGCTGGTCCAAAGTTTATCCACTAGAGCCTTTTCTTTCAGAAAATTACCCAAAGAAGTCTGCAGCACTTACGATTGAAGACACAGACCGTGAAAACCAATTGATTCCCAATCTTTTTGAAATTAATCATGACCAGAAAAGTTTTTTTTAGAAATCATCATTGTGTTTTGCAGAAACCACATGTCACAACTATTTTCCTCAAAAATTGCTGCACAATTTCGAGGCAGGTTTTCATATCGTTCAATCGTAAATTACTTATGAGGTATCACACCATTTGCTGTGTCTCTTCAGCTGCTGAATGCACCGATGTCTCTTCTGTCCAAAACCCTAGAAAAAGGGGCCTCAAACCTATAACTTTAGGTAATCTAGAGTAAGGCTTTAAAATTTGCTTTGTCTTTGAGAAACCTGATGATAAAACTGACAATTCCTTCTGATTTAAAACCACCCACTTGCAATGGTTCGTCAGATCTTGCTGTGTCCCAGATTTATCCACGTAGAGTCAACGCTATTAATCGTTGTGCTCCAGAATGCCTGCAGAGAGGCATCCCGGAACGGCAGATCAATATTATGTCAGACAGTCAAGCTGCGTTAAAAGCACTGAGGTCTTACACCTTCACGTCAAAGCTAGCATGGGAATGCAAACAGACCCTAATGCAACTGGCAGCTCAGGGGAAAAAGATTACTCTGACATGGGTGCCAGGACATGAAGGCATAGAGGGGAACGAAGCGGCGGACCAACTTGCAAAACAGGGCGCAAACGCGGCGTTCTGTGGCCCCGAACCCATCTTTGGCCTTCTAAAAAGCCATATGAAGAACTTCGGAGATGGGAAAAGGAACAACTTAAGTCCTACTGGAGAAACACTCCAGGCCTAAGACAATCAAAAAGGTTTATCAAACCTTCAGAGGCCAACGCAGGGAAGCTTATCCAACTGGAGAGAAGCGACCTAAGGCAAATTACAGGCCTTTTTACGGGACACCACTCAGTGAAGTACCATCTCAAAAAGATGGGCCTAACCGAGGACGACACTTGTCGGTTTTGCGAAGACGCAACAGAGACAACAGAACACGTGTTCTGTGAATGCATGGTACTTTTCTGCAAAAGGCTAAAACACCTTGGAGGGGTGACCCTAACACCCGACGAGGCAAGGAATTTAGCCCCCAGAGAAATCATCAACTCGAAGTGAGGGGAGGCGAAACTGCCTAAACGACTCCGATAAAACAATCTACAATCTATCCACGTAGAGCCTTTGCTTGTACAAACCCCACAAAAAAGAGTCTCGAGGGTTTACGTGGAGGCCAACTGATATTTCAGATTGATCGTGACACGAAAACTTCCCTGAAAATGTGTATTGTGGCTTAATGACTGTTGCTTCTGAAATCACATGGGACTCATAGTTTTCACAAAAGTTCCCACGAACTTTTGCACTAATGTAACAGTTTTAGAAGGCAACTCTCGTACCCTTATGGCTTGTTATTGACAATGTTGGAATTTACTGGGATAAAGCTCTATAATTTAGGATTATGAAACTTGTCTGAGAGTTGATACATTTAAAATAACGATCGAATAATTTTTCCAGGTTGTAAAAGCTAAGGCTGGAGCTGGTTCCGCCACATTATCCATGGCTTACGCCGGTGCCAGATTTGCCAATTCACTTTTGCGTGGTCTTAAAGGAGAATCGAACGTTATTGAACCAGCCTACGTTACTTCTGATGTTACCGAAGCGGCATACTTCGCGACACCGCTATTGTTGGGCAAAAATGGTAAGAATCGATGCATGTCCTAGGGCTTGAGCTTCATTGCGATACGTCAGATAATGCTCTGGTAACTGTAATATATTTTTCAGGTTTGGAAAAGAACTTGGGATTAGGTAAACTTAACGATTTCGAGTGTCAATTGTTGAAAGAAGCTATTCCCGAACTGAAGAAAAATATCCAAACTGGCATTGATTTTGCTAACAAATGTTAAATAGCTTTTACAAATTTTCATACTCAAATAAAAAAAAATCAACCAGTGTATTTATTTTTCATTATGATCGAAATAAAAGTAAGTTATAATTTTTTTAACTAAATTATTTAGGTTTTGTCTGCATTTTTTGATTATTCTTATTTTTTATTGTACATATTTGTTGAGTATTTAATAAAAAAGTTTCAGATTCTTTCCTGGTGTTTTTATTGAACTGTATTTGTATTACATAGACAAAGCATTTTTTGATTATTCTTATTTTTTATTGTATATATTTCTTCCATTTCTTGAGTATTTAATAAAAAAGTTTCAAATTGTTTCCTGGTGTTTTTATTGAACTGTATTTTTATTACATAGAGGTTGTTAGGTGTCTTCACAAAGAAGCAATGAACAATGGTGTACGAAGGAAATACATGAAGATGAACGTTTTTTTGTCAATCTGGTTTTTAAGTGTACCTTCGGAACAAATACGTTGGTTCTCGGCGTAGCAAGATTCAAATAAGTTGCACGAACACACATTTTTGATAATGCCCGAAGATTCAATTCAAATTTTTCAAACCCGTGAAACACATTTAGTTTTAATTTACCGTATAATGCAACCACTCAGACTGTCTCGTGTCCATTATCCTGCTCAATGATCAGGTGAACGATCATCGTGATCGATTCAGAAATTCTCAGAATTCCTGAACGACAGTCTCACGCTCAGAACACGAAACTATATCTCGTCATCGTGGTTGCGAACACTCAATACTTGGATTGAGAGTATGTGAAGATATACTACAGAAATGATCCTGTGAAGTATGATCTTGCCTACAATAAATTTCGGTGAAGACTATATTTATTTCTAACCATTAATTAGTAGTATCATGTATGTGGCGCTATCTAACATTTTTACTATTGGTAAAGGTCAATGACCCCATTACTGGAAGTATATTTGGTGATTAGGATTGTAACGATATATTGATCTAAAAATATCGATAGCTTTTAAAAGCCTACTTGATATTAGAAATACGTATTCCCTAGTCAAAGGATCCTTCTCTTTCATACTTCAAATATATCAGCAATATTCTCTCACCTATCTTTATCGATCATTTTGTTTACCAAATTAGTTGACATGCGACAAAGTGTAGTACTTACAAGTGAGTGACAGGTCAACTGAACTGAGCCTATAGTGACAATTCAATTAAAGTGATAAAAATAATTTCCATAAAAATTCAATACAAGATAATTTTATTTATACAAAACACCCCTGTTAATGGGATAATGCTTTGTATATTTGGTAATTCTTCGTTTGTATAAGACGTTCTTCTACAAGCTCAGATCAGCTAAGCTGATGTGACATGATCAGATACCGCTTACCTCACATGTATTATTAAAAGGAATGTTAAAATTGTCATAGGCTGTGAAACATTTTGAGAAAGTATTCTTTTCGAAAATAGCACCATTCTTTCTCAATTTTTTGCATCACATGATCACCTACCAATCACTGGTTGCAACCCGTTACTTTATAAAGTGATGTGAGTGAAAATATTGGGATTAAATAAATTTCACTTTAAATCTTTTTAATTAAAGAATAAGCGACTGGTTTCATATCTTTGTTAATAATAAATTACTTTTACCTAAAGTTAAGAAGACACAATCATGAAAGAATTCCTGATCGTGAGTCTCAGAACACGAAACTTTGTCTCGTCGAACACTCAATACGTGGTTTGAGAGTATGTATATCGTTACATTCCTAATCACCACAAATACTTTCAAAAAAGGAGTCATTGACCTTTACCAACAGTAGTAGTATTGTAAAAACCCGTTAGATAGCGCCACGTACATGATACTACTAATTAGTTGTTCGAAATAAATATAGTCTTTACCGAAATTTATTGTAGGCAAGATCATACTTCACAGGATCATTTCTGTAGTATATCTTCACATACTCTCAATCCAAGTATTGAGTGTTCGCAACCATGATGACGAGACAAAGTTTCGTGTTCTGAGCGTGAGGCTGACGTATAGGAATTCTTTGAGATTTTCTGTATCGTCCACGATGATCGTTCACCTGCTTTTTGAGCAGGGTAATGGGCACGAGACAGTCCGAGTGGTTGCATTTTTAATGTAAAATAAACCAAAAAGTGCCTTCGCAATAATAACACCTCCAGTTCAGTTGAGGCGTGAACCCCAAGTTCAACTAAAGTTTTGAATGGTTTACCCAAAATTTGATGATTTGAGGCAAATATTCCTTATAATATGACGACGATACAAAACATTTTTGTGTAAGACCGCAGTATATTAAGTATAAAGGGCGGTAAAGCATTCGTTGCAGCCCGCCGCTGTACAGACGCACGAGTGAGCGTAGCGAGCGAGGGCAGCTATACAGCGAAGGGCTGTAGCGGCTTTCCGCCAGTGGTGCTTACAACTGTTTTTCGCCTGCCTCTTCATACTACAATATTAAACCAAAAGAACTTTATTTTAATAATTAATTATTATTACTTATTACTGTTATGAACTGGCAGTTTTTGACAGTAATCAATGGGAGTATTTTTGACGTACATGATAATAGGCTTTATCCTTTGGCAAACTCAGATCAGATAAACTTATGTGACAGGCTCACATGTCAATGTTGAGTATTTTAAATGTAGAAAGAAACATTATCTGAGCGTGTACGCTATAGAAATTTGATTTTAGAATCTTAGGTATATTTCGGTACTACAATAATAATTAAAAAGTGATTACTAATTAATAATGGACAATTTTAAATAATTAAATGAGTTTAGCGGAATGGCAGACGACTACCTAAGTAAACTTTCTCAATTAATTGTCAACTTATCCTCGAGATGGAATGCACATTAAGTTAAGTGAGTGAAAACTACTGATGTTAACGTTATTATTGGAATCTAACAGTAGCGCCATCTATGAGAAAAAAATAAAAAGAGCGGGTGCTAAATGGTCATTTTCCGCCCGCATATGCTTCGCTAAGGGCGAGAATGTTAAAGAAACTGATAGGACGAACCTGGAAGGGCCTGCAGCATACATTTTACTTAGCATGCAGACGAAAAAGTTTTGCTTTATTTATATAAAAAGTGCAGCCACTCGGACTGTCTCGTGCCCATTACCCTGCTCAAAGAGCAGGTGAACGATCATCGTGGACGATACAGAAATTCTCAAAGAATTCCTGTACGTCAGCCTCACGCTCAGAACACGAAACTTTGTCTCGTCATCATGGTTGCGAACACTCAATACTTGGATTGAGAGTATGTGAAGATATACTACAGAAATGATCCTGTGAAGTATGATCTTGCCTACCATAAATTTCGGTGAAGCCTATATTTATTTCGAACCATTAATTAGTAGTATCATGTATGTGGCGCTATCTAACATTTTTACTATTGGTAAAGGTCAATGACTCCATTATTGGAAGTATATTTGGTGATTAGGATTGTAACGATATATTGATCTAAAAATATCGATAGCTTATGCTTCAAAAACCTGATTGATATTAGAAATACGTACTCCCTAGTCAAAGGATCCTTCTCTTTCATACTTCAAATATATCAGCAATTTTCTCTCACCTACCTTTATCGATCATTTCGTCTACAAAATAAGTTGACATGTGAGAAAGTCGAGTACTTACAAGTGACTGACAGGTCAACTGAACTGAGCCTATAGTGACAATTCAATTAAAGTGATAAAAATAATTTCCATAAAAAGTCAATGCAAGATAATTTTATTTATACAAAACAGCTCTGTTAATGGGATAATGCTTTGTATATTTGGTAATTCTTCGTTTGTATAAGACCTTCTTCTACAAGCTCAGATCAGCTAAGCTGATGTGACATGATCAGATACCGCTTACCTCACATGTATTATACGTCGATTAAAAGTATGTATATCGTTACATTCCTAATCACCACAAATACTTTCAAAAATGGAGTCATTGACCTTTACCAACAGTAGTAGTATTGTAAAAACCCGTTAGATAGCGCCACGTACATGATACTACCAATTAGTTGTTCGAAATAAATATAGTCTCGACCGAAATTTATTGTAGGCAAGATCATACTTCACAGGATCATTTCTGTAGTATATCTTCACATACTCTCAATCCAAGTATTGAGTGTTCGCAACCATGATGACGAGATATAGTTTCGTGTTCTGAGCGTGAGACTGTCGTTCAGGAATTCTGAGAATTTCTGAATCGACCACGATGATCGTTCACCTGCTCTTTGAGCAGGATAATGGGCACGAGACAGTCTGAGTGGTTGCATTTTTAATATAAATTAAACCAAAAAATGTCTTCGCAACACCTCCAGTTCAGTTGAGTTGATGAGACGTACGTACAAAATTTCAACTAAAATTTTGAATGGTTTACCAGAATTTGAGGCAAATAAATAATCAGTATGTATGACAATACAAAACATTTTTGTGTAAGACCACAGTTAAAATAATATACAGTTGGTTCTCATCGTGTCGGTACGTCTGATGTTCATGTCTACAAAGCAATTCGCCGCGCTTATAGTTATAGTATATATAGATATAGTATAATATAGTAGCGGGCCAGAAATGTAGCTGGAAATGCGACGAGTCGATGCCGTTTTCAGCGTCTACTGGACCTTCTTGTCTATAGCAAATCAAACATTACAGAAATTCCGAAGATAAATAAAACTCCATTAAATAATAATCATACACACATTTAAGTCATCTTAAAACACATTATTTATTAACTAACTATTCCTGTTTATACACTTTAGATTTCAATACGGCTTTATCCAGAATCTCGGAAAAAGTACTCTGACATAAATCACACAATTCCGCACTTTCTTGCGCGGATATTTCCAAATCTTTGCCACGTTGCGCATCGAAATGTGAGGCTAGAGAGGCTTGGGACTCACAGATACGCGCCAATTGCATGAGTAGATTAATCACGTCATCCATAAGCGGGGGGAATGCTTCACTGATGCGGACTAGCGCTGGTAGAATGGATTTGAAGAGTCTAATGCGTTGAGTACTGGAAATTCCTACAAAATAACAAATACGATATTTTTCTGCTATTAAAGTATGCATGCGACATTTCAAATATACATCGTAATCGGATTGTTCCATCATGCATAGTACATTCTTACCTCCTAGTAATGCATACAACAAATTTAGAGCTGTAACACACAGATTCAAGCTTTTCGGCAACGCATACTGAACGCACAAGTGAGACAGTAGCTGTATACCGAAAATTTGTTTTTCTAAACTTGGTTGCTGCATCAATTCCAACAAGAAATCCAAACAAATGTGCATCGATGGTACACCTTTGACCACTACTTCAAGTAATTCAGTGGGATAACCCTAAAAACAAAAGAAACATGTTTTAATTCATATTGAAAGTCTTGCTGCATACGAGGGCCAAAATGCCCCCCTTTAGCATCACAGCACATTTTTGCTCTTCTAATAATTGAGCTCTCTGAAGAGTATCTGGGTATGAATGCTACTGCGGCATATTTTCAATTTGCTTATTGACTGGTTTGAGCACACTAGATTTCTCATGTGGCCCTAAAGGCAGTTGATGACCTCCGCGATTAGAGAAGTGGACATTCTCTTCCAATCAACTTGTTAGCAAAGTTGTTATTGAGATGTTTTCTCACATCTAGTCGCAACCAAATGACAGTTTTTCTTCTTCTTGTGGTGCCCTATCCGTTGCGGACGTATGCGATTAACATGGCTATTTTAATTTTGTTTGCTGCACTCCGAAAAAGTTCTACTGAAGTGAGTTCGTACCATTTACGCAGATTATGCAATCATGAATGGTCTTCGTCTACCCGGACCTTTTTTGCTGTCTGTTTTGCCCTGTAGGATGAGTTGCAGGATGCAATACTTCTCATGACGCATTATATGCCCAAGGTATTCCATTTTACGTTTTTTAACAGTGAATGAGATTTCTCACTGTTTACCGACTCTGCGGAGAACCTTCTCGTTGGTGATGTGATCGGTCCACGATATTCGCAAAATGCGACGGTATACCCACATTTCGAATGCCTCCAGTCTCTTCATCATTCGGTCTGTCATTGTCCATGATTCTACCCCATATAAAAGAATTGAAAATATATAGCTAATTTGATTTTTGTTTTCAAAGATATATCTTTGTTAATAAATAATGACTTCATGTTGTTAAACGCTGTTCTCACTTTTTCAATTCTTGATCTTATTTCTATAGACTGGTCCCATTGAGAGTTTACTAATGATCCGAGATAGCAATATTTTTCGACCTGCTCTACTGATTCGGTGTTAAGTATCAGCTGTTCTGCTTGTTGTTGTCGTTTACTGATAACCATCCATTTGGGTTTTGAAACATTGAGCTTCAAACCGTTTTGTAACCCACTGCGAGACGATAATGAATTCCAGATCGACATTGATGGGGTAGTGTCCTGGGCGGCGGTTTGGTTGATGAACTTGAATTTGGAGAAGTGTCAGGTACTACACATCGGAGCTAATAATCCCAGGACTCCATATTTCATCAATGGAAATGCAGTTAAATCTGTAAATCAGCAGAAGGATCTTGGTGTCATAGTAACAGCGGATTTGAAGTGGGAGGCCCATATTTCCGCCACAGTGAAGAAAGCTAATAGACTGTGGTATCTGATACAGAGAGCTTTCAAATCGAGATCAAACTCTCTAATATTGCAATTGTATAAATCGTATATCAGACCACTATTGGAATATGCCAACAGCGTTTGGTCCCCCTACTTCATTAAGGACATAGAGGCATTGGAAAGGGTTCAGAGGAGATTCACTAAGCTACCTCATGCACTTAGCCATATACCATATGAGGAGCGATTGAGGCTTTTAAATTTGACATGTCTTTATGATCGACGACAACGAGGCGATCTAATTCAAACATACAAGATACTTAGTGGCTACTACTCGGTGAATCTCGATGTATTTCATCCTGCTAGAAATCCTAATCTGCGTGGCAATAGTAAGAAACTTGACAAGGAGAGATGTGCTAGACTTCCTCGGAAGAATTTTATAACAAACAGAGTTGTGTATGAATGGAATTCATTGTCTGAAGAGGTGATAATGGCGCAAACGGTTGACAGCTTTAAGAACAGGCTGGACAATTTCATGGAGGACCATGGCCATCAGTTGATCCACTACTCGCTATAGAAGATTAGTGAGGATGACATCAATATTTCAAAAACCTCAAATTAGGAACTGAGCAACAGTTTCATCGGTTTTACCGTTTACTGTTTTACGACTAATAATAATAATAATAATAATAACAATAAAAAATGAGGTTGTGACTAGAGACTGATGGAAAAGCATAAAATAGTTTGTTCCCAAATTTTGTTTTCTTCCTAGATTTTGTAAAAAATAAAAGTTAACGCTGTACTTACCTGAAAATGCACCAATTTAGCTAACATAGTATCAGCTATAAAAACTTGATGCAAATAACTGCAAACAAGGGATCGCACTTCCTGTAATGCCCATTGTCTTCCAGGAGATACTTTATCTTCTTCGTTTTCAATTAAGGTTTCCAACAACATTTGCACGGCTGCGCTATCCTACTTAAACACAATATATGGTCAGAATATAATTTTAGTTATTCTAAATATAAATTCATACTGCAACTGTTGCGAGCGATGTAAGGGCCAGTTTTATTATTTGATAGTTTTCTCATCGTTCAATAAACCAAACAAGTGTAATTGCAATTTTAACCGAGGGTTCTACCACAGAAAGGGAAAACTTCCATAGATTCCCATATTTAACGTATTCCTGTTATTTCCGAGGTTATTTCGTCTAAAATGTCCATGGATTCCCAGTGGTGGTTGACCCCTCGATATTAAGAAAGTAATAATTGATTTCAACAAAATCCCCGTAAATAAATTGCCGCTAAAAACCAAGCAATACCACGTCCGTGAAAAAGGCTGCATCCAATGAGATATCATTTATGAATTGCTTTAAGTTATGTTGGGAATTTGCTTCACACTACCATGCTTTCACCAGATGAGCCGTTTCGTTGATTCACAACTCATCAGTGGTGATCGGCAGGCAGTCTGATTCAAATTACCAACATTTTTTTTTGTAAGGGTCCGTTCAACATGTGTCCCCGGTTTCACTGCAGCCTCATGTGAAAATTCCCCGTGTTTTATGCCACCCAGTTCAACAACCCTGTACCCTCCACTAACTTGTGGAGTTCAGTTATGTGTTGGGTGTCAATATCTAACAGGCGACTCAAGAGAAGAACTTACGAACAAAGCTGATGAAGCTTTAGACCTAGTGGACGACTGGATGACGGAAAATAACCTGAAGCTGGCGCCTGAAAAAACGGAGGCAGTTATTTTAGCAGGACCAAGAGACCGTCAAGGCGTCTCTTTTAGACTACAAGAGCATAGAATAACGCCTAAAAAGACAGTATCTGGGAATCATCCTCGATAAAAACCTGTCTTTTGGTCCTCACATCGAGGCCACCGTTAAAAAAGCTGAAGTAAAAGCAGCGGCACTAGGAAGACTATTCCCAAATATTAGCGGCCCCAGCTGGGGTAAAAGAGCAGCAATGAACGGCGTCGTGCAGTCGATTTTAGTGTATGGGGCGCCAGTTTGGTGTAAGGTTCTTGCGATCGGTAAATACCGAAATATGGTCACAAAAGCCCAGAGGAAAACACTACTAAGGGTAGCTAGCGGATATCGCACGATATCTCTGGTACATATACAAAAGAAATTAAAAGATCCAACGGTGATATCTGTGTGTATTGTCAGCAGATAGACAATGTAAATCACACACTTTTCGAATGTCCTAAATGGCTAAGTAAAAGACTTTCACTGGAAATTAAAGTAAACCAGACGATACATGAGGGCAACATGATTAGCATAATGATGAAATGTGAAAAAAATTGGAATGTTATTCACTCATTTATAAAAGACGTTATGAAAAACAAAGAAGAGGAAGAACGTCGTAGACAGCAAAACCCGAACCCCTAATCACGAATTCGTGGAAGGGGGACGTAGGGCTTAAAACATAATAATAATAATAATCTTTATTCAGTAAGTAACATACATCGCTCATACAATACTCAGTATATATAAACAACATACAGTCACTCCCGAAAAGGCAGAAGTGCAACTGGCAAACTTGGTCTGCCAGCTGTTTCAAATTACTCAACAGATAAAAAGCTGAAATAGACAAGCATAACCTCAAAAAGAGCGGAAAAGACAGCCTGTGGAAATGAAGTATGCCGGATCGGCGGTTTCGGTTCCACAAAGGCGGTTTCATGCTTCGGCGCCAACTACGTCAGTGAAAAAAGAAAAGGGTGTCAATATCTGTAGGCGCAATCAGCGCGTGCCAAAAAATAGCGTGTCGCCTTCGCTGTAAGGCTACACACTCACATATCACATGGTGAGCTGTTTCAACTGCCCCATTACACAATCTGCATTGCAGTCCATCTTATTTAGGTGACTTCTCAGGGCGCAATGCCCAGTGAGGAGTCCTATAGTTATCCGAATCTGACTCCTGCTTAATGTTAGCAGTTTTTCAGTTCGTTTTGTTGCTGCACCAGGTATGAATTTCTTACCATATTCCTGCTAACGAATATGTTTCCAATATCTCTGGTGCTCTTTTTTGGCCCAGCACTTCAGAAGTTCCCGCGCCGTTCTTTTAGACAAGTCCAGCGCAGGTTCAGTGCCAGTATATGGGTTTTCAGAGGCTGGTCTTGCCAGCCAATCCGCTCTCTCCTTGCCTTCTATTCCCGAGTGCCCCGGGGCCCACACTAGATTAACCCTATGTGTTCCGCCAAGGCCCTAAGTTCTTTTTGGCATATCCATACCAGTTTAGTTGTCACCTTAGGTCTTTTTAGCGCCCTTAAGGCCGCCTGGCTATCTGAACATATATTGATTCGCTTATTTTTTATAGGCCCTCAATCTATTTAGTTTTGCACACTGTAAAATTCCTGCTAACATTTACGAAGAGCAGGAGAGACCAAACCAAAAGTGAGGTATGCCATATGATAATTGCGCGAACTGCTTTACCTGTCAATTTGGAGATTTTCTTTAATGTCAAAAGTGACAAGCAAATACTAATGGCGTCATTTCACTTGTCACTAATAATTAACGAAAACTGTTTAGTGTTCATTTTGGCAAATACTGTAAATACAATAAACACATGTACAACTCCCTAAAAATCAAACAACACAAACTCTCACAACTAGACTTTATTATTATTATTTACAACTTTTCTTATGTTTCAAAATCTCAACAGGTGTCAACATCAAATCCAACCCACAAACTTCACAATGAAAACTCCTAGAATTCGCTTTCACTTTGACATTACTCTCAACTGCATTATCCAACTCTAACTTTACCACGGAACCCTTCAATTTCAACTCACAAAACGTCTCATGTCGCATTATCCTGAACATGCTGCGACCCAACAAACTTTTCTGACAACTTTGACAGTTGTAACTACTTGTCACTTCATTCTCAAGGTTACTAGCCCATTCTTCCTGAAGTAGACAGTCGTAGACTACGTTTTCCGTCACGTTAATACCACCGAACTGACTGTTTTTCACTATTTCGTAATCTGAATCGAAAGGATTTTGGTTTTGGTTGTTAAAATAGGATTCCGTATCACAGGTATGTGTGTAGATATCCTTTAAATCAGCCGGTAGAAGTCTTTTGACGTTATAGACTACGTCTCTGTGCATAAATTTGACTAAATCTTCGATGAAATAGTGGATATCTTCGCGTTCTTTGTCGCTATTACGTAAATGTGGATTGTTTAATTTATTTTCTAAGCGATCTTTCCACTTTTTTCGTAATTCTATTGATTTTAAAAGGAGAGTTTTGCCTTGTCCAAAGTACGGGGCATCGATTAGTGTAAAATCGTCTACAACAAATTTTGTTAAGGTGCTGTTGGTTGCAATGGTTTTCCCGAATAAAAGCAGCGTTTGCAAACAAGGCATGCGCATTGTATTGACTAGATATACCTGAAAAATTAAGCTAATAAAGATATTTTTAATTCAATTGTGGATTCAATTTATACCTTCTTAGTTTCTAATATGGATTGATAAATGAGGATCTGATGTTTTTTACTTAAGGGCCGTTTACTAAAATAACCGGCCGGTGGTATTTCGATGTCGTCATTATGCAACTCCAATACTTCCGGATTTAAGGTAAAATAACTCATCGGTCGAAGAAATACGTAGTTTTTATTTTTGGTATGGTACAATCGTTCTGATACAGTCTTTGAGGAATTATGTTCGTCTTCAACCTAAAAAGGAAGCGATATAATGTTCGTTAGCAAAGCGTTTATCAATAGAAATTTGGCAAAAGCGCATGACAGGTGACATTTCATAATGAAAGATCACCAAGTGGAGAGGTGTGAGATTCGTAATGAGCTCTGGTGGACACGTTCTCGTACTGTGTTCTGCCTTAGAGTACCAGACCATTCCCCATTTGGTCGGGGATTGGTGTGATGCTAATAATTTTATGCTGAACCCGGTAAAGTTTAAAGTTGTGTCATATACTAGGAGAACGTTCCCTATTGATTTTCAATACGCGATTCATGACGCTGCATTGTCACGTGTGGAAACTACCAGGGATCTTGGTGTTGTGTTCAATTCGCGCTTTACCTTCAGCGAACACATAATGACGATGATAGCTAATGCATCCAAGGCATATGGTTACATCGTTAGAAATGGCAGATCTTTTCGCAATATTAATACGCTACAAAAAACTGTACTTCACGTACGTCAGATCCAAACATGAATATTGCTCTCTGATCTGGTATCCCTGCTATGGTTGTTACAAGCAAAACATCGAAGGAGTGCATCGCAAATTTTTGAAGTATCTTTGCTTTAAATCCGATGGTAGTTATCCTGAGCGTGGCGTGCCGTATGGCTATCTAACGGGCAGATTTGATGTGCAATCATTGCAATTGAGGCGGGATCTTGCATGCATAAGCAATGTTTGTAAAGTGTTTAATGGCGTTATTGATTGTCCTGAGCTGCTTGAAGGATTCCGTCTTACTGTTCCGCGAATAAACTCACGAAACTACCAATTATTTCATTGTGATAGAGCTCGAACAAATATTATGTTGAGGTCCCCATTGTCCACTATGTCTCGCACCTTTAATGTGGTGTGCCGGAATTGTGATTTGTTTCATGATACATTGAAACATATTTTGGCGGCCGTAGAACTTGTACTTGGTTGTGATGATTGAATTTGATTGTTTATATATTTTTTATGTTTATTTCTTTATTTATATCTCTATTAATTTAATTTACTTCTGTTATGTAAAGTTATCAAGTTATTGATTGTCTTATATATATTTATATTCTTTGTATTGATACTTTTGTGTGGTAGCTCTGTAACTGGTAATTTTCTGTTGAGCAATAAAGCATTGATTCATAGGTTATGATAGCCATCAGAATGGTGTACATCCATCGCAATATTTTCGGTTTAGAGCCTGCCAGATTCCCGTACACCATCAGAGCTTGTGTTATTTGAACATGCTTATTCCAAGGAAGTTTACTACCAAGGGTGATTCCTTGATATTTTACATCAGACTTCTGTGCAATAACCTCACCATTCAGGGTAATTACTCTCATATTTAGAAGTTTTCTCATTCGAGTGAATTGTATAATAAAGAGGACCACTAGATTGACCATTGCAAGATTTCCGGATGGAAGAATGTTCTAAAGTATGTGGCTTTACGTATATTAAAACGAAATGAAAGATCAGAATCGCCAAACACAGTAAGAACGATAGAGCTAGAAGAGCAAGTCCTGATCATGATTGAGGAAGATCCAAGTACTTCCTTCTGCTGATTTTGCACCGCGTGTGGCATTCTGTCAATGGCTTTTGCTCAAATTGGTTGAAAATCCGCAACTATTGCCGCTAATTATTTTTATCTATGAAGTTCTCGCGAAATATTCTCAGGATTTTTCACAATAACCATTTATGGTGTGATGACAATCCATACGAGATAGTTCCTGATTAATTATCGTTAAACGTTTTGATTGGAACTGTTGTTGACTGCCTAATTGGGCCAGTATTACTAATGGTGCATTTTGGTATGGTTGCTCGTCAGTTTTTAACGGCAACAGCAAATTATCCATGTTCAATACCCTCAAGTATCTTTCCGTAATGTTGAATACCCTCAAGTATTGTTCGATACCCATCAGTAATGTTCAATATCCTTCGGTAATGTTCAATGCCCTTCAGTAATGTTCAGTGCCGTTCAGTAATGTTCTAAACCCTCAAGTAATGTTCAATAACCATCAGTAATGCCAGTGTCCTGTCCTAATGTTCAATACCCTCAAGTATTGTTCGATAACCATCAGTCATGTTCAGTATCCTACAGTAATGTTCAATGATCTTCAGTAGCGTTCAGTACCGTTCAGTAATGGCCAATACCGATCAGTGATGTTCAGTATCCCTTAGTAATGTTCTACACCCTCAACTAATGTTCAATAACCATCAGTAATGTTCAATGCCCGTCAGTAATGCCAGTGTCCTATCCTAATGTTCAATACCCTCAAGTATTGTTCGATAACCATCAGTAATGTTCAGTATCCTACAGTAATGTTCAATGTCCTTCAGTAGTGTTCAGTACCGTTCAGTAATGGCCAATACAGATCAGTGATGTTCAGTATCCCTTAGTAATATTCTACACCCTCAAGTAATGTTCAATAACCATCAGTAATGTTCAATGCCCGTCAGTAATGCCAGTGTCCTATCCTAATGTTCAATACCCTCAAGTATTGTTCGATAACCATCAGTAATGTTCAGTATCCTACAGTAATGTTCAATGTCCTTCAGTAGTGTTCAGTACCGTTCAGTAATGGCCAATACCGATCAGTGATGTTCAGTATCCTACAGTAATGTTCAATGTTCTTCAGTAGCGTTCAGTACCGTTCAGTAATGGCCAATACAGATCAGTGATGTTCAGTATCCCTTAGTAATGTTCTACATCCTCAAGTAATGTTCAATAACCATCAGTAATGTTCAGTATCCTTCAGTAATGTTCAATCACCATCAGTAATGCCAGTGTCCTATTCTAATGTTCAATACCCTCAAGTATTGTTCGATAACCATCAGTAATGTTCAGTATCCTTCAGTAATGTTCAATGTCCTTCAGTAGTGTTCAGTACCGTTCAGTAATGGCCAATACCGATCAGTGATGTTCAGTATCCCTTAGTAATGTTCTACACCCTCAACTAATGTTCAATAACCATCAGTAATGTTCAATAACCATCAGTAATGCCAGTGTCCTGTCCTAATGTTCAATACCCTCAAGTATTGTTCGATAACCATCAGTCATGTTCAGTATCCTACAGTAATGTTCAATGATCTTCAGTAGCGTTCAGTACCGTTCAGTAATGGCCAATACCGATCAGTGATGTTCAGTATCCCTTAGTAATGTTCTACACCCTCAACTAATGTTCAATAACCATCAGTAATGTTCAATGCCCGTCAGTAATGCCAGTGTCCTATCCTAATGTTCAATACCCTCAAGTATTGTTCGATAACCATCAGTAATGTTCAGTATCCTACAGTAATGTTCAATGTCCTTCAGTAGTGTTCAGTACCGTTCAGTAATGGCCAATACCGATCAGTGATGTTCAGTATCCTACAGTAATGTTCAATGTTCTTCAGTAGCGTTCAGTACCGTTCAGTAATGGCCAATACAGATCAGTGATGTTCAGTATCCCTTAGTAATGTTCTACATCCTCAAGTAATGTTCAATAACCATCAGTAATGTTCAGTATCCTTCAGTAATGTTCAATCACCATCAGTAATGCCAGTGTCCTATTCTAATGTTCAATACCCTCAAGTATTGTTCGATAACCATCAGTAATGTTCAGTATCCTTCAGTAATGTTCAATGTCCTTCAGTAGTGTTCAGTACCGTTCAGTAATGGCCAATACCGATCAGTGATGTTCAGTATCCCTTAGTAATGTTCTACACCCTCAACTAATGTTCAATAACCATCAGTAATGTTCAGTATCCTTCAGTAATGTTCAATGCCCGTCACTAACGTTCAGTATCCTTCAGTAATAAATAAATAAATGCTTTATTGCTCAACAGAAAATTTCCAGTTACAGAGCAACCACACAAAAGTATCAATACAAAGAATATAAATATATATAAGACAATCAATAAATTGATAACTTTACATAACAGAAGTAAATTAAATTAATAGATATAAATAAAGAGATAAACATAAAAAATATATAAACAATCAAATTCAATCATCACAACCAAGTACAAGTTCTACGGCCGCCAAAATATGTTTCAATGTATCATGAAACAAATCACAATTCCGGCACACCACATTAAACGTGCGAGACATAGTGGACAATGGGGACCTCAATCACAATGAAATAATTGGTAAATTCTTGAGTTTATTCGCGGAACAGTCAGACGGAATCCTTCAAGCAGCTCAGGACAATCAATAACGCCATTAAACACTTTACAAACATTGCTTATGCATGCAAGATCCCGCCTCAATTGCAATGATTGCACACCAAATCTGCCGTTAGATAGCCATACGACACACGCTCAGGATAACTACCACCGGATTTAAAGCAAAGATACTTCAAAAATTTGCGCTGCACTCCTTCGATGTTTTGCTTGTAACAACCATAGCAGGGATACCAGATCAGAGAGCAATATTCAAGTTTGAATCTGACGTACGCGAAGTAGAGTTTTTTTAGCGTATTAATATTGCGAAAAGATCTGCCATTTCTAACGATGTAACCATATGCATTGGATGCATTAGCTATCATCGTCATTATGTGTTCGCTGAAGGTAAAGCGCGAATCGAACACAACACCAAGATCCTGGTAGTTGACAATGCAGCGTCATGAATCGCGTATTCAAAATCAATAGGGAACGTTCTCCTAGTATATGACACAACTTTACACTTTACCGGGTTCAGCATAAGATTAATAGCATCACACCAATCCCCGACCAAGTTCAGACTGTTTTGCAAAACATGACAGTCGTCAAAAGAGTCCACAGTGGAGTAGATCTTCAGATCATCAGCAAAACTCAATCTTTCAGATTTTAAATTCTTTCCCAAGTCGTTAATAAAAAGATTGAACAGTAGTGGTCTCAGATTCGAACCTTGAGGTACTCCTGATGTTGCATGGTAGCTTCTTAATTTATAACCGTTATAAGAAACAAACTGATATCTGCCGCTAATAAAGAGATTTTATCAATAGAATAGCACAGTAGCTTAATCCGAATGCAGAAAGCTTCCTAACCAAAACCGAATGATCGATCGAACGCTTTACTGAAGTCGGTATATATGACGTCAACCTGACCTCGAGAGCCCAACGCTTCGGAGACATACTGCATGAAAACGGCCAGGTTTGTAACGGTCGATCTTCCGATTACGAATCCGTGCTAGTAAGAGACCATCTGTGCTCCAACACCTGTATAAATTCGATTATATAAAACCACCTCCAACACCTTTGAGAAGAATAGAGATCGGCCTGTAGTTCTCTATCTGCGATCTATTGCCACACTTGAATACAGGACAAACCTTAGCAGTCTTCCAAACCGAGGGGAAGTGATTGGTTTTAACTATTAAATTAAAAATTATAGACAGAGGACCACTAAGGACTCCAATTGTGTCCTTCACGAGAAACGTAATGTCCAATGTCCTTCAGTAATGTTCAGTACGTTTTTTTTTCTCAGTAAGTGTGCACATTTTACTTACCGCTATTTGTGGATAAAGTCCACTAGTCAATATTAGTTTCAACATCATAAGATCCCTGAAACTATTCGCATCAGTTTCATGCAACAATTTTTGTAATCGTTTAAAATCATTCGATATCCTGAATTCCACGTCGCGTAAATCTGTCGTTTGCTTATTGTCATGATCATCGGCATCAGCGAAATTAAACGTTTCATATTTTAACTGTTTTTTCTGTCGTGATTTACTATCGTTTTTCAATTGATACCGAAGGGATTTCAAGTGCTTTAATTCACCGTAACGGATACTTCGTTCGCTACTTGACATTTCAGCTAAAATTTAAGAGAAAATTCGTCTGTTATATACATACGAAGATTTAAAACATGAAATAGCGTAAATTCATTAATATTTTTTGAAAAAATGTCGTCTGCGGCACTTTGAGGGTTTAAAGTGAGAGCGTCGTGTGTATTAAAGGACAAAAGTCCCATAAACGAGACACCGCCGATGGCGCAGCTGCTGCTCCGTCTGTTTTAGAAACATAGTAAGGTTGTACTTACCATCGTCAATTTTTTGCAACAGATTCGCCTCAGTTAAAATATCTCTGAATTGTTCCAGCAGTTTTGTCACTTCATAGAATCTCTGTTCTTCTAAGCAACGTTTCCGGGCCCAAGTCCGAGAATTCTCCGTTTTATACTTGGAATGATGTCCGCTAGCAGGTGTCGATTCCTGCTTTATACACAGCCTAAAACATTTCAAATTGGTGTTATTAGATCTTAAATTTGACTCCATTCAAATCAATCAAATCAAATCAACTTTATTGTTCCCAAAACATACAGTTTAACTATCATCCTATCCAACTAACAAATATATAAACAAAAGAAAAATAACGCAAAGAAAAAAAAACAATCCAATAATAATATGAAAACTAAAAAGAAAACAAAAACAAACTACAAACACAATTCCTACTCGTTCATAATAAATGATCTTAATTTAAGGATATCCACAATAAACGAGCAGATCCACTTGGCTAACCGCAGATTAATACGATTTAGGGCACTAACCAAGTCATCAAGGGATGATACCGCGGGTTGTGCCGACCTAATTGGGGCGTAAATTGGGCATTCAAACGGAATGTGATGGAAAGTTTCTCGGACATTTAGGTTACATATGGTGCACGTCTCCCTTGGTCTGATTAGATAAACTGAGCCTTTATTTGTGAACTTAATAAAATATTTGTTTGATACACGGAGTTGCGAGGTAATGCGAATGATGAAAGGGCTCTGCGTGTTTGGAATAAGTTAGGTGGGGGTATATTGTTAAAAAGGTTGATCTACATGCTTGGTTTTTGTCTAATGTTTGAAGTTTGTCAAAATACATAGTAAGAATGTTGTTCTTATTTTTTCTTAAGAAGCTACTGTTCATTTGGGGTGATCAGGGAAAGTCAAAGTCAATAAATCCAAATAGGTTTTTAACTTGTCGAGCCCAATTGTAAATAATGTTAGAGTTATCCAAGAGGTGCAACTATCTTATAAAACATAATTTTGGCAGTCTGTTGTCATCCATCTCTAATATTTTGATAACCCAATTGAGGGTAAGCTTAGCGAGTTTTACTCTACCTGCTTCTACTCGGACAACGGAGTCAGGGGTACTTGCCGGTAGATGGAGGAGTTTTTAAAAAAACAGACTTGCACTCTCTCTATAATTTCGACGTACGGTGACCCCATACAGGCAAACAGTTTGCCAAAAAGTTAGTACCAAAGATTCAAAGAGTTTAACTCTAGAGTTCCAACAGTTTAATTTGGTTTTAACCATTAATGAAAACTTTGACCCAATAGCGTGCTTAGCCTTATTTGTGATGTTACAGGCTGCTTTTTGAAATAACGTGGAGTTAGAAAAGGGAATGATGATACGTGAATTGATTAACTTGATCAATAGCTTCGCTTAAGTAGTAAAATAGTGTGTTTTGTTGGGCAAATCCTCCCCTTTGAAAAATAACCACTTTAGTTTTGGCCACATTCACTACTAATGAGTTTTCGCACGAATAGTTTTCCAAGATTTTGATTTTTCGTTTGAAGTCCACCTCCGAATCCGACAAGATTGTAATAAAACGAACGGTGGTTATGTCTGAGTTTTATGGTTTATATTAGTTTGGGAATATTATTTGGGTAGATTGTGTTCAAATATTCTAAACTCGGTCATAAAATGTAAGGGAATGTTTTCTATTTATCTTATCGTCTATTGATATGGGTTTTACAACATCTGCAGGTAATGCAAGTATTATCTTTGCCTGAAGGAATTGTGACGTATCTGGGAGAACAACCTTTTTATTTATTTCCTAAACGAGAATATACAGTTTATGTTTATGGGTGAGCCCAAAGATAAAAGCATGTATTGAGAAGAGAACCAGATGTTGTGGTTACAGTGTGTTCACTCAAAATTATTCGATATGACTTCATGTAAATTAAATACGGAGGAAATAAGGAGGAAAATATAAGTGGGCTCAATGGATCGCCCTGTAAAACGCCCTGAGTAATATCAATAAGGCTAGAAAACCCCTCAGTGGATTTGACTTCCATTGTCGCACTTTCATAAACACTTCTTAAAAGTCTGTAGCCCATGTGAAACAGTTTTTGCCACAGTAAAGGATGGTTGAGAGAATCAAATGCGCGTTTAAAGCCAACAACCACTCCATTGTACGTAAGTACAAGAATTCTAAATATGTTGGACTTGGAAGTGGGCGCAGTCACACAAGCTATGTCCTCATACTCTACAAATTGCGTTCTACCCAACAGGTAAGTTCGCAACAATAGTAAAAGCTGATCAGAAAAACTAAAACTCTCAAATTTAGCCAACAGCAAAAAATGATCCATCCGATCACTAAAGTCGCTGTAAAGAACAGTTGAGGACGATCCAATGTTGAGCAAATATGCTCAGAAAGCGCTGCTAGATTAGAACAGTTATAAAACCATGCTGCTCTGAAGCAAGTACAAATTTCAAACTGAAATGAAAACTAAGAACTGGATATTCAAGTCAAAAAGTCCAAAACTAGGCTACATGACTCAACTTTAAACAAAATAAATTCTAACTCACCATTCCTTATAGTAATTCAGCAACGTGATGGTGTCACCATGATTCGAATCCAAAGGTCGCCGCAATTCTTGCGCATCATGGCACTTGTACGCATTTTGCGTTAACGGATTCTGTACACTAAGCAATGATGCTAGTGCTAGGACTGCATTCACATTCTCAAACACTGTTGACATAATGAGCATTTTACCAATGCTCAAGTCAACAGGTAACTGACTTAAAGCATCACCTAGGGCCGTTAGAGCCAAGCAGTCTTGATTTAGAACTAGCGCACCTGAAAACATTCAAAAATGTTCTTCAATATATTTTCTTCTTCTTCAGTAAATGCAGTAAGAAAACCGATACCGCTACCACATTTGTTGTATTAAAATTCCCAAATGTGGAACATGTTTTGGGATATTTAAGATCCCATCATCAGCAAAGAAATAATCATTTTGGTTTTACTGCTTTATTGAACCTTTAAATGTTTATTATAGTGAAATGAATCATAAGAAAAGTCTGTCAGTGTTTTTAGTTTAATATAGACATTACAGTACCTGTAAACTTCAATTTCTCCAAACTTTCCTCAATAGCTTTCGTACTAGGCTTTTCTAGAAATGGAAAATTTGCAATATCACTCAATCCCAAAGAAATCATATGTAAAATGAGCGACTCCAAAGGTACTAGATGAATTTCTGCCGGTGTAAACGGTTCAAAATCTTTAAAATCTTCTTCAGAGTACATCCTACAAAATAATATATCAAATTTAGTGGATCTACATTAATGCAAAAAAGCCCCAGTGTCTTACAAAATAAAAATCGAACACAGTATAACAGCAACGACTTTCCAGGGTTTTCGAGCGCATTTTAACTTAGATGAGGTCAAAAACCATATCGAAAGCCACAGCGGCCCTATGGACGTGTGACAGGCTACTCGGTAGGACTTGGGGGCTAAAGCCAAAGCTCACATACTGGGTGTACCAAACAGTTATTAAACCCATGGTTACATACGCCTCATTAGTATGGTGGCCAAAAGTTAATATTAAGCATACACAATGCCGTCTTCAAAAGTTGCAACGGCTTGCATGTTTAGGAATAACAGGGGCAATGCGAACTTGCCCCACAGCAGCGATGGAGACGTTGCTGCATCTAATATCTTTGCCTGTCCTGGTCAAAAAAGAGGCAGCAATTAACGCTCTGAAACTGGCACAGGCAATGGAATACAAATCTGGCGATCTAGAGGGACACATAGGAATCCTGAATCTAATACCTTTGGATTCAGGAAGAAAACGGTTCAAAAGGAATAGAAGGGAACACAGGCATGGGAGTATACGGGCCTAATTGCAGGCTCTCTGAATCTCTCGGGAACAGTCCCACTATATCACAAGCAGAGATCAACGCTATGAATCGTTGTGCTCAAGAATGCCTTCAGAGAGGCATCCCGGAACGGCAGATCAATATTATGTCAGACAGTCAAGCTGCGTTAAAAGCTCTGAGGTCTTACACCTTCACGTCAAAGCTAGCATTGGAAGGCAAACAGACCCTAAAGCAACTGGCAGCCCGGGAGAAAAAGATTACTCCAGGACATGAAGGCATAGAGGGGAACCTTAGTCGTTGCACATCTACAATATCAGCCTACATTTAAGCACAATAGGATACACAACAGTAGACACATGTAAACACGTATCATCTACATGTACATAGTAATGCATATCCCATACCATAAATTAAACAAAATTTCTTGTGTAGGTAAAACCAGCATTTTAGTCCGCTTTGCCATTAAATTATTTTACGGACATGAATTCCTTTTAATGTAAAATAATATTAAAAAAATGGTTACATTTTCTGCCAGACTTGCATTCCACAACTTGAGATAAGCCTGATTGCATTTTTTCGTAAGTCTCATGAGTCGAATCAGTTTTTTTTATTTACCTTTGAAACCAATCGAAAATTTGTTGCTAGGAACACTAATAAATTATAAACATCGACTGGGAAAATAAGTACCAACAAAAATTCACTGCCTCCTGGAGTGATATGTGAGATTATTCTAAAAAGACCTCAAGAGTAGTAAATGTTACGCCAGTCGTGCAGGAGCAGTCCATGGCGGAAATCCTGGTAAAGCGAGCCCCAAATACGAACTAACGAGAACACATTCTCCGAGCAGTGCTTCTCGGAGAATGTGTTCTAGTTCTAGTCGCCCACTAAAAACATCTCCAAAAGATGATCGCTTCTTGAGAATGAGGATTTTACAGAATCCATCCAAATACTGCGTACCATTTGAAACTGAAGAAATTTTGTTCAATGGTCGAATGTCTTATTTACGGATGAACCAAGGTTTTGATTTACCATGATGAAAACTAGGAAATGGGTCAAGTTTTTCCTGTAAAGCCATCGATGACACTAGAAAATTGTTTCACGATGAATTCAGAACTTGGCAATATGTAAGGTTTCCGGAAAACAGCTGTGATTCGGACAATTTTAAAGATAACGCTTGTACAAGAAGCAACTTTCATATGGTTCGAGTTTTTCTACTACCACCAAGAGGCCACCTATTCAATATTTTTTTAAAGCCAAAGGAATTACCAGAAACTGAATGCACGATTTTTAAAGACACAATTTCCCATTTACCCCGTGTATTTACAAAGTGGGAATACAATACCTGTAACAAATGCCTGGTCCTGTTCGCCCAGCTCTACCTGCTCTTTGTTTAGCACTGTCCTGCGATATAGTCGTTTCGCTTAATTTATTTACACCAAGATTTGTATTGTATGTCATTCGATTTGCCTTTCCGGAATCAATAACAAACCTAAAACACACAATATCTGACTTTTTTACGCTAAACAGGAACAAGTTATCCGTGAATGATCAAAAAATAAAAAAAAAACATTAATTTACCTTATCCCATCTATGGTAACTGATGTTTCAGCAATATTTGTGGATATAATACACTTGCGTACTCCTTCTGGTGGATAATCAAACACTTTATCCTGATCTTCCAGAGATAAACTACTATGAAGCGGTAGAACTATCCAATTCTTTTTGTGTTCACTATATTGAGTAATGGCGTCGGCCAGTGTAGATATTTCCGAAAATCCTGTATTAAAAAAATAACAAAACAGCCATTAATTCCTATTGGGATTTCCTGGATAAACGTATTCGTAAGGGTCCATACGCTAATCAAGTAGACGAGATACTTAATGAGGCCCCTGACATTATAATTAAGACTTACGAAGACTTTGGAGATGAGCAGTACTGCTTGAAGAATTTCGTTATCCAGATTTACGCTACAATATTCTTGTAGACAATCGGTTTACACTGTTTAGCCTATTCAGTTATCTACGATATTTAGGCTATGGTGCTGTTGGTTCTATAAGAGAAAACCGGATACCGAAATCTCGGGCAGTGTTGATATGTGTGACTGCAGCAGTTTCTTTGTGAAGGAATATGCACAGATCTTAGTTAAGCCTTTAGTGCACATCTTCAATTTATGTTTGTGCGGCGGCATTTTCCCTGAGCCATTCAAGTTGACTAGAGTTATCCCTGTATTTAAAAAGGGTGACATTGATAATGCTTCTGATTGCCGACCGATTTCTATAGTTCCTATATTTGGAAAAATTTTTGAGATTATATTAAAACAAAATCTAACTTCTTTTTTGGAAGCGAATAACCTTTTGTGTCCTGGACAGTTTGGTTTCAGGGGTGGTCGGTCGACAGTTCAGGCGGTGGCTCGTGAGGTTGTCTGACATAGTCGAGGGCCTGGAGAGATGTGAATTTATTAATCTCACCTTATGTGATGTGAGCAAGGCCTTTGACTGTATGTCTCATGAAGTTCTTCTGACCAAGCTTTCTCGATATGGTGTGCCGGGACTCTCGTTGCAACTGCTGCGGTCGTACTGACTGGCAGAGGACAGACAGTGGCTCTTCGGTCGGAGCTCTCTGAGGTGAGAGTATTAACGAGTGGAGTGCCCCAGGGCTCTGTGTTGGGCCCGTTGCTCTTTGTCGTTTATATTAACGACATATACAGTTATTTGAATTCTGGAAGGGTCACTCTTTATGCTGATGATACCTCTTTGGTGTGTTATGGAAGCAGTGTTTCACAGCTCGAAGGTCGTGCGGGGCACCTTGAGGGAATTGCGAATGGCTGGTTCACTAGTAATCTGCTGAAACTAAATATTGATAAGACCCAGAGACTTACATTTTCTAGTGCTAGTGGTCATGCTCGGGGACGAACTTATTGGGGATTATTGTTGATGCGCTTTGCTGGGCGTCGCACGTTGTTTTTCTCAGGGGTAAGTTGTCTTCTAGTATTTACGTTATTAGGAGGCTCAAACATTGTCTGAGTCAGCAAGCTCTGAGAACTGTTTATTTCTCACTGTTCCATTCTCATATTTCTTATGGAGTGAGTCTCTGGGGTAACTCGTCATCGGCTATGCAAATATTTAGAGTGCAAAAAAAGGTGGTTCGCATTCTGGCAAATGCTGGATATCTGGAGCATTGCAAGCCCATTTTCAGATCTCTCTATATAATGCCTCTCCCGTCTTTATATATATATATATTATTATCAACTGCTTGAGATTCATAGATGTAAGCCCGATTTGTGTATTAACTCAACTTGTCATGAGTATGGTACGAGATCTGCGGACTTGGTACGGGCTCGGCGATGGAGATTGACTAAGTCGGCAAAGAATTCTCTACAGATTCGGTTATATAATGCACTTCCTCGTAGGGTCCGGGAGTACAGTTCAGAAATGTTCAAAAAAACTATAAAATCATACTTGCTCAAGCATGCTTTTTATTCTGTGAAAGAATATTCCAAGGAAGTTGTACATTTTATCAATTAGTCGCTTTTAATTTGTTTGTACCTATGTTACTTACACTTTTATGTTTTTTGTTGTAGATATAGTTTTTGTATTTTGACGTACTGCAATTGTTTTGTACAAAACTTAGTCTATAATTGAGACTGATGAAGACTCTGGAGATGAGCAGTACTGCTTGAAGAATTTCGTTATCCAGATTTACGCTACAATATCCTTGTAGACAATCTGTTTACAGGGTTTAGCCTATTCAGTTATCTACCATATTTAGGCTATGGTGCTGTGGGTTCTATAAGAGAAAACAGGATATCGAAATCATGCCCATTACTCAATAAAAAGTATTAAAAAAATAACAGCCATTAATTCCTATTGGGATTTCCTGGATAAACGTATTCGCAAGCGTCCATACCCAGTCTAAACCTTCCAGCAGTTAGTAGAAGCGTTAATCGAAAAGTGTAAGAGAATATCCCAAGAAGATATGCGAAAGATCATCCGGAGCATGCCAAGAAGATGTCCCGTAGGTTGTTACTGATGAGCATCGGGTAGCTAACGAATTTGGCGATTATTTTTCGCATATAATTCCTGAGAAACTTGGCTTGCACTTTCGTGGATCGAGTAAACCAACACTATATATAATAAACAGAAACTCAATGCTACAGAGTCAGTTACAAAATGATGTATTGGCAGACGGTGTCATTCCTAGAGAAGAATGGAATACTGTCTTCAAGTCACCATGGCTTTCGGGGTGGTCGTTCCACTGAGTCGAATACTGTCAATTTCATGAACTTTGTGTATGAGAGGCTGGATCAGAATGAGTTTGGGATCGCCTTGCTTTTTAATTTGACCATGGCCTTTGATTCAGTGGATATAAATTTTGTTCCTCAACAGCTGCACGCGTTGGGAATCCGTGGTCCTTTAAACCACTGGTTTATATCTTTTCTGAAGGATAGAGACTGTGTCTGATGAGTGCTCCACAGGGAAGTGTCTTGGGCCCCTTGATATTCCCGATGTTTGTGAATGATTTGCTGCATTATATTTCTACGAGATATGTTTCTATGTTTGCTGACGATACTGCAATTATTGTGTCTGCGAGCGATCTAGATCTGCTGAGATTTAGAGTCCAAATTGTGTTGCATGAATTGAAAGAATGGTGTTGTAGAAATAAACTTATGATTAATCATAGAACTTGTTTGCCTATACTAAATAAATATAGATGCTTTGATTTGACCTTGTCTTTCTGTTTCAATGGTTGTCCATTGACAAAGTGCGACAGCGCAAAGCTTCTTAAAAATCGATAAGTTTTTGGACTGGAACAAACACATAGATTCTGTTTGTAAGAAACTTAAAGCTAGTTATTATATGTTGCGTAAGGCTCAATTGATGACAAACACTCGAAATTTAAGAGAACAAACCCGTAACTTAGAAATGATTTTATTGTTTCTTCACTTTATTAACTTATAGAGGAAAAATGTGAAGCTTTAAGAATTTGAAAGTCTCATCTCCATAATATCATTTCTACTTAAAGAATTATAGAGACTTTGACTTCGAGCACTGTATGTAAAGTTGGATAATATTCTTGGACAATAAAAACTATTACAAATTAGTATTGATCATATTGTCTTACCATTCAAAAATATCAACATATCCCCTTTCTGATTTGCCGCATAACTTTCATCAATCATCTGTATTATCTGCAGATATGGTGTACAATTAAACCTATCACTCTTCCGCTCAAATGGATCCTTAATCACCGGCCTATAATTAATTTCTATCGGATACAGTCGTCCAGGAACCTTAATAATTTCAATATTTTCCTGAGCAAAATAATTTGCAAACAATTCCAAATTAATTGTAGCTGACATTAGAATCAATTTAAAGTCATTACGTTTGTGCAAAAGACACTTCATAATACCTGAAAAATACTGAAAAATCAGAAAAAAGTTTCATATAAGTACGTACGAACATACCAACTAGAAAATCCCCATGCAAATGCCGCTCATGAACCTCATCCAAAATAATTACATCGTACGAATTTAAAGTTTCTTCCTCTGAAGCTTGTCTCAACAAGAGACCTTCAGTCATGAAAATAATCTTTGTATCAGCGCGTTTTGTCTTTTCAAATCGTATCTGATAACCAACTGTATTTTTAAAATCTGCTAACGTCTCATACGCAACTCTTTTCGCTAAACTAACGCAGGCAATTCGTCGAGGCTGCGTGCAAACAATTTTATCATAACCTGCCGCTAAAATGTATTGTGGGACTTGCGTCGATTTACCACAACCTTAAATCTATTCTATTAATCCGGTTAGTTAAAATATAAATTGGGAAACACTTACCTGTATCTCCTGCAATTAACATAACACGACACTGCTTTAACTTAACAATAATCTCATCCTTATATTGCGCTATAGGCAACTCATTTTGACTATTACGCAGCTTTTTTAACTTATTAAATTTACTTTTCTGTTGAAAGTCCTGATACGCTTTAATTACTATTACAAATTGTTGGAAATCTTTTAAAGAAATTTGCAATCGTTCTCCGAATCTGTCTAAAATCGGTAATTTCTGATATAGCATATCGATATTGTCCTCAAAGTCAATGCTAAATAATTTGTTTCTATCGAACGTCGCTTCATGTTTTTTAAGTTCTAATAATGCAATGTATTTTGTGTAGAATTTCCAAAAATCTTCTGGTTTTGATATATTTGATTGTTCTTCTATAAATCTATTGAGTTCATATTTGTAATTATCTAATTGTTTGTTACTGTCTCTACCGCTGGAAGACTTTTTTCTAACTTCGTCAGAGTGTCGTCTTGTGTCTGAATATTTACGTTTTCTTGAATATGATGATTCCATTATATTATAAAGTTGTTTTACACTAATACTAATAGTTTTTTGTCTAAATAATTAGGTTTCCTAATGAATTTTAATAAAACTTTCTAATGTTTACAAATTAATCAAACATTAAGGTTATGTTTCAAAAGTTCAAACAGCTGATTCCTTCCTCTTCAAAGGTAGTACAATTAGACATTGACTACGTTTATACCACATTATATTATTATTATTTATCCGATTAAACTGTTAAAACAAAACGTTATTAATTAAAATGTATTTATTAAGTTTTCTAATCATTAAAAAATAACAAAATTTAACGTTTTTTAGTTTATTTCCCGTTAAAAAACGGTTTTAAATACGTTTGAAGACAGCGTGGAACGTTTGGCAACACTGCGCATAAATTTTTTAGTGAGCACAGAGTAAAACAAATCAGAATGGCATCTTTAATACTTTGACTAATGACGTCACTCAGTGAGATAAGTTGATGTAGTGTAATAATTATTACCTATTCATAATAGATAATTTTTTTGCTAAAAGACTGGATGATGAACAACCTGTGGCTTAGACCATTAATACAAAACACAAAATACCATCTAATTAGCATTTGGTAAACTTTAAAATAAAGCAAATAATATGCAAATTGGAACTTCTTTTTCAAATATATTTGTTTTGGGTTGTGTAAAACATATTCGATTTCATTTTTAGATGGATAAAAACTAAATTAAATTTGATTATATTTTTGTATAAAGACAGGAATTTCTACTTTGCAACAGTTGCAGCAATATACTATGTAATAAAATCAATAACTTGATTCTTGACTTACCTGGGCCGCTATAAGTGCTCTACACATTTCTTCTCTGTCATTCTCATGCATTACTTGCCCAGTCGGATCTAACCGAGGATTAGCCTAACAAAATAATAAAAGAAATGACCAAACAACAACTAATCAGAGAAATACGATCGCGTACTTGTAAATGTTGCAACAATTGACTCCTAGATGACGCTAGACTCGCGCGCAGCACTCGCAGAACAATCGAGTAAATCGGCGCACATCTGAAGACTCGTTCATCGCACCGCATTATCTAAAGAAGACAAAAGCAATGTTAAAGTTGTGTTACAGTAGCGTTTCAAAGTTTAATGCTTAATCAAACATAGTTTCGTACCTGTAACGGATCTTCAGCCACGTCAATGCGCGTTAAACTCGAAAAATCCCCTACCAAGTTCCGTACAGTGTACACCCACAATTTACGTGGCAAAACTGTGTTCAACCGTAGCCAAACATCTTTATACAAATCTTGAACGTAACGTGGAATGTTCTCTCCCAACACTTTTCTGAAATAACAAAGCCATTGTTGCATCACAAGATTTCCCAACATGAAAATGTAATCCTAACCTGATATACTGAGTAAATGTGTCGACCAACGGCCACATGTCAATGGCTTCTTGCTTAAGCATACTTTGCAAGAGTTTGGCACATTTCGATGGATTCGATTCGACTTGATCGAAAGCCTCAAACAACATTAACTCACTAAGATGCATCGGTTTGTGTTCGTTAGTTATCGACAAATCATCCAACCAATCTTCCACAAGGGTCAGATGCGGAAAATGTGTGGCTAGGAGCTTCAATAGCGGTCCAAATAAACCTTTAAATAAACAAATCACATCGTATTTTATGTTTTTTGCTCAAAAAACGAGAAAGGGATTGATACCTGAATACGAAGCTTGGTCCTTCTGCGCATGGTGCAGTAAATACTTGATCGGTAATTCCGCCATGAAGTCCGGTGAATAAGTTTTGGTTTTTCTACCGCTAGATGCCAGTACATGTGCGTTGTTTAGTCTACAATCCTCATACAGTAATAAATAATACAGTAAGAGCAGTTGCGGTGTCAAACTCGTGTTATCCACAACTACATCGTGATTTTCTGCATGTAAATCGAACTCCATGGCGAAAATGGATTGGCGTTGATCGAAATATTGGCCGAAAATCGAACTTTGGAATACCTGTTAAAGAGAAGAGAAAGTCATTACGAAATCATGCAGCATTTTACCTGTCTTTTTTTTTTTTTGAAAGGGTCCGTACGACCTAAGTCCCCGGTTTCACTGCAGCCTCATGGGTTGGGTTGGGATACCCAACGACAACTTTTCATTTACTCTCTTACCTTTCGAATTTCGTTTTCAGTCAAGGGTTTATTCGTCTGTTCCGGATTCTTCGTATTCGGTACAATAATACTGTTAACATACACTTCAACTAATAATGGCAGGACGGCATGTAGTGGGCTGACACTAGTGCAAATCTGCTTGTAAATCCAACTCTTTATGTTGACATTATGTTTGGCAAATGCACGTGATTTTAACAGTTGATGAATGCAATGGATCGGCAGGAAACCTAAATATATGCTCGTCAACAAAACCTAATGAATTCTATAACATAGTCCTCACCTGTCATATTGGCACTGAGCGATTCTGTTACAGGTACTTTAACAGCATGCGCAGTAACAACTTGTTCCGTAAATATTTCTTGCGTAAATACCTGGGAAACAAATATTGATTATGATTAATAATTAATTACATTAAAGTTGCTAAAGCTCTCAGGAATTTTACTAAAGCGTCAGTAAGAAGAGCAAAATAGATAATCAGATGATAGAGAATGCAGAGAGTATGTAACAAGACACCACGCCACTGGTATTATGGATACTAGTTGGGTTTTATATAGATATTTTCTCTTAGTTTGGGAGATGTAATATTTTCGTAAATATTATACAACATCTGTAAGAAATAAATTTATTACCTTGGTGCTTTTAACAAATGTTCCTAAAAGAATTGTTACCTAAAAGAAGAACCTTTTTCTTGTCGAAACTATTGTGTTTGTTTATGAGTTAGTCCAAAGATAAACGCATATATTAGAAAAGATAACCAGATGGTCAAAACATTCAAGATTATCATTATTGCAAAACAACGAACTTCGGATAGCTCCAGAAAAGACTAAGGCAGTGCTCCTAACGAGGAAACGGCCTACACATGTGGCATTTAGGGTAATGGACACACAAGTGACGGTGGACCGACAACTTAAGTACCTGGGGGTCTGGCTGGACACGAGAATGTCTTTCCGAGAACACCTACAAAGGACGGCAAAGACAGCCATGGAGAGAGTAACAGCACAGGCTACGAATTTAAGATTCTCACTGGGGAAAAACACATCCGTATTTCAAGCGGAAGTGTTTGCAATTCTGCAATGTGCAAAACTAAACAGATTGAGGGCTTATACAAACAAGCGAATCAATATATGTTCAGAGAGTGCCAAACAGAACTTAGGGCCTTAGCGGACCACAACAGAGTTAATCTAGTGTGGGTCCCGGGGCACTCGGGAATAGAAGGCAACGAGAGAGCGGATTGACTGGCTAGACAAGCCTCTGAAACCACATATACTGGCACGGAACCTGCGCTGGGCTTGTCTAAAAGAACGGCGAGGGAACTCCTCAAGTGCTGGGCCAAAAGCGAGCACCAGAGATACTGGGAACATATTCCCAAGCAGGAGCATGGGAAGAGGTTTATACCTGGTGCCGCAACAAAACGCACTGAAAAACTGCTATTATTAAGCAGGAGTCAGATGCGAATAACTATGGGACTCCTTACTGGGCATTGCGCTCTGAGAGACCACCTAAATAAGATGGGGCTGTACAATGGGGACCTGCACTGCAGATTGTGTAATGGGGCAGTTGAAACAGCTTACCATGTAATATGTGAGTGTGTAGTTCTACAACGAAGACGACACGCTATTTTTGGGCATTCGCTGATTGCGCCAGCAGATATTGACACCCAACACATAACTGAACTCCACAAGTTAGTGGAGGGTACAGGGCTGCTGGATCGGGTGGCATAACATACGGGGATTTTTCACAATAAGCCCATGAGGCTGCTCCGGTGTGGAGCCACGCCCTCAGAGTGAATACTTACTGCAATATATTACAGAGTGTCCAAAGAAAAATGTGTGTTAGGGTGTGCAGCGCCTACAGGACGATTTCTGCTCCTGCTGCGCAGGTTATAGCCGGGATAGCACCTATAAGATTGCTTGCTGAAGAGCGCGCAAATGTCAGCAAGGGTGGCAAACGATCAAACCAGAAGGGAATGGCAAAGGATGTGGGACGAAGACACCAGGGGAAGATGGGCCAAAAGACTGATTCCAAATATAGACAGATGGGTCGATAGGGAGTTTGGAGAAGTAAATTACTCCATAACGCAAGCAATGTCCGGTCATGGATGCTTTCGTAGTTACCTGAAAAAATTTGGTAAGATAGACTCTGATGACTGCACATATTGTCGGGAACCGATATACAGCCGGAAAACTTGGTAAACCAAATGCTAGAGGCTCCGCAACAATGGCGGATCATTGATGCATATATAACAGCGGTAATACAGACCAAGGAAGAGGAAGAGCGACACTTACAGGTGCAGATAAGTAACGACCGCGACGGGCAGTGAGATCCTGTGTGCGTTTTGACTGTGGGATGCTGGGATTTACGGCTTTTGTGCTGGTTTTTGATTCCCTATAATGGGATTTTAGTTATGTATTGACATGTTTGTGAAAAGTAATAAAAAAAACACACGAAGAGCTTGCTATCTCGAAGTTATGCGAAAGCGGTGCCGAATAGTAAAGCATTTCAGGAGGGCCTCTTGTTCTGGGTAGCATATGCGCCAGCTACGTCCTCAAAAAAAGACTTTTATTATTATACAGAAGCTAGTAGTTGGGGAGTTAACAAGGTTTCTCATAACCCTGTAGCTGGATCTTTATAGGGGTATATTGTAAAAATGACTTTTTTACTGATTGGCTATTTTCAATCTGTGTTTTGGAAAGACAATCGGATTTTCGAGTTTAGATTCGTTTTAGCCTTGGTAGCGTCTAGATGTGATTTCTAATTGTATAAAGTTTCTTAATAATAATCGAAGTTTAAGTTTCAGTAAGTTAATTCTTTTAATTGAAGGCCTTTTAGTTACACTCAATCTGGCAGCACTGGGGAAGCGACACTTAGAAGGTAAGCTGGTAAACATCTGATACGCGTTCAGTACAAGTTTGAACACGCTAGAGTTGTTGCGCTGTCTGTTTTGAATTTGTTTGAGAGAGAGAACCAATGAAAATGTTGATAAACTCCGCGATCTAGTGCGTTCAGATCGTCGTTTGACAGTCCGGATGATCGGTGAAGAGTTGAATTTGTACCACACAACGGTTGCGAAAAATCTTTCACAAGATTCATTCTCAAGTGACACACTTCAACCCCCCTAAAGGAATCATTGGCAAATTGCTTATCAACATTTTGGCTCGACTCCGCCAATAGACATTTTATTGTTATTAACGGACCGTAAATCAAATACCTGTTTCATTCTAGTCATATTATTGTGTCTAATAGCAATTTTCATCCCTAATGTGGCACAAACCAAATCACAGATGGCGCTCAATTGATTACTGTGGAAATGAATAGCCATTAGAAGCAACATTTCCCCGAAAGAAGCTGTCACACCGCTAGCAGACTCGAAATAAGCCTCCTCTCGTACCAACCATTGAACCTAGAAAGAAAAACAGTTTTGATACGAAACTGGGACTCGACCATGTTATGTTTACCCATTCAATACTTCTTCTCTCGTGTTCTGGTTGAGAGACCAATGAGGGACATGCAATTAACATACAGAGGCCTATCGACACAAATCTAACACCGGCCGGTGTCGGATTAGGATGGGAAGTCACCAGCTGCACAATTAAATTCACCTCGTCATCTTGAAATTTTATCGCTGCAATTCCCCTAAAAATATAAACAAAAGAAAAACATTATAACTAATTGGTCAAGCAGTTATCACAGAGATAACTAACCTTAGGGCGCAGTAGAGTCTCAGCAATGCTGACGCTTGTACAACTAAGCTGTCAGGCAATTGACCATCAGGTGAAGCATCGATAATTTTTTGCAGACGCTGCAGTAAGTCCTCACGCAGTTGTTGCAATGCATTACTTGACACTTCACCTTTACGCTTTTGACCAGTACGGATAAACAAGGCTATCCAATTTCTAAAATAAACAAATTCACACAATAAGCTGACCTTACGACTTACCTAACCTTGTAATTTTCCCAACTGTCAAGTTTAGAGACGTTCAAGACTTTTGTTAACATTTACTTATATATTTCATAAGAAAAGTTCGCTCACCTGATTGCCTGGTCGTTACCAAGTAGCAATCCGCTAATAAATGCAACCATATCTCCATCCTCTTGCTCATCCTCACCATTTAGTTGTTGATTATTGTTTAGAGACAACGTTACAGCTAACGCAGGCATTCTACAGAGTTCTACGCACTTACTGCGAATTGTCAAAGCTTGTGACGGGTTCATTTTGCATAGAAGATTGATAGTGGTAGCTCGGATCGTGCTCGAAATATTTTCTTCCTGTTTTTCGCCAGTTTGGATGAGATATGAGCACACTACAACATATATTTTATATTTAAACAACCGTCAGTGTTGTTAAACATGAATTACCTTCTCTAAAACAGTCAGGAAAATTAGCAACAACACGGCAAATAATCGCTGGTCCATTTCTAACATGTAGTAAAGTTTCAACAATGTTCAACACATTTAAAGTCGTTGGCAATTCTGCTAAAGCAATACATATTATATCGGCTAGTTCTTCCGTGAAAATATCATTGTCAAATAACTCTGAACATTTGATATATGCGTCTGTTTCAGACTCCCCTACAGCACCTTCTGTGATTTGAGACTGAATATAAAGCAGTTCACCCAATAATATGCTCAGGCGTCTTGTCATATCACTACGTTCATATTCTAAGGCCATACCACTATTTGAAAGGTTACCTAGAAAGAATAGTTAATTAAGTAAATCATCGAATTTTTAGGTATGATACCTACTTATTAATATTGAATCGTTTTGAAGAGTACTGCCTTTCTGTCTTAACTGCTGTTCTCTTTTAACGTCTATATCCAGCTTGTGGAAATCAATACTTAAAAGAGCTACAATAGAATTGACCAATTCCATTCCAGAGACTATTGTTAGTATGTTCACTTTCATGTTTGTGCATTTCTTAGATGTATCTAATGGAGAAATCAACCCCATTCGTACTAGACATGGTAGCACAGGTCGTATTTCGGATTCCGTGCATTGTGCAAGTTGTTCCATGTCTACATTTTGAATTGCACGGAATACTCGGGCTTCTACGCCCAATTTGAACGTCATTGTCCCCTTTTTAAAATTCTTTAAAACTAATAAAACATTAACACTAATATCCAACAAACTGTAAACAAAATGATTTTTTTTAGGTTAATTATTGATTAGACAGTCTATAGCAGATCTCACATAAGAGTACCATTTGAAAACCGGGCAGTAGAATAACCGAGGGAACTGAGGCAACGCTGTGTTAATACAGTAGAACATACCTCACGTCTCGATGCTTGCGCGTTCTACTTCCTGGTTTTCAAGAATTGACATTCCGATATTTGTCATTATAGAAACGCAACTTATCGACTGATTGTTGAAAATTGAGAACGCCCTGTTGATGTTTGGTTTTTTGTTTTTACAAATATTATTTGAAGATATTTAAATAATTTATAAACAAATAAAGATTATTTAACATTTCAAAATTATTTTAGAAAATTTTTAAAATCCCTACAAACTTAAATCCAACCCGTATGTGAATATCCCGATTTTCATTTCAAACATTTGAAAGTATTTCAAAGTGCGCCATTTTTGTTTTGTTTCTTTACCAAAAACAGACGCGTTCGTTGAGTTTGAATTTTAATATTAGTTTAAGTTTAATTCTTTAGTAGTTTTAAGTGCAAAAGGTAACTAAAATATAGCTTGTAACACGTAGAATAGATTGATATATAAATTATACAAGTTCCATTTAATATCTTTTGAATAAGCGAAAAAATAAATCGCATACCTACTAGGTACCAAGTACTAAAGTAGTTATGGCGGTCTGTTACTTATAAATTTTCATTTCTCGTTAGTGAAATCTTGAGACATGGATCTGACTCAAGGTTTTGAACAAGTCGATGAGGACATACGTCAACATTTCTCGGAAGAGGAATGGGACAATTTACCAGAACCAACACAAAATAAGTACAAAATATTATATCTCCAGTACACGCTTATTCCAGAGGCGGGTAAGTTCATTATTTGGGGGACATAACCCAGTTATTGGTGATACTGTTAAATTTCAGAACGGTTTATGGCAGCGCCTGAGTTTGTAACTCGATCGAAGGAATTGGTCAAGTTAAAGACAGGAGAAGTTAACACACTCAGAAGTGCTGCACCCGCGAAAGTTACTAAAAAGAGGAAAAAACATGTAGATAATGATGGTGAATTCCGAACAAAAAAAGCTGTTACCCAACAACAAGACACTACGACTAATGAAAGTGATACGAGTAGGCGTAAAAATCCACGGAGAAGAGTCACTGATGATATCAATTATTTTGAGGAACCAGCCCCAGAAAGTGATCGTTATATTTGTAAGTGCAGCAATTTTATTAACAACAACTATTCCATAATATGATTATACATAATACTTATAGATTGTGACAATTGCCAAGAGGAATATGTAGACTTTTGTGACAATTGCGGTATCTTAATATGTCTGAAAGACAATCCAGTACCGCGAGGTACTTCCAACAGGGCGATGCTCACAGCTCCAAAAGGAGCTATTGAAATACGCCATTCAAACATTCATGGTAAAGGAGCATTTGCTATAAGACGATTACCTAAAGGATTACAAATGGGACCTTATCAAGGAGAAATGTGCCGCGTAGAAAATACGAACGGCTATAGCTGGAAATTGCAAAAAGGTAGACTGGGTAAGTAGCAAACATAGAGAACGTAGGTATATTACGAAAGTAGGTACAACTTTTTTAACCTTAAATACATACAAAACTCTCCACAGATTCCCTTCAGGTTCGGTTTTTGTGTGATTTTTCATCCGCTTTACCTGAGTTTGATATAAACTAGTCTCTCTATAAGCGAGCCTCTTCAAATATAGTCCACCTGAGACCCGGAAACAGAATTGAACACCTCTTGCCCGACGAGATTGGTCGCAATGACTCCCACAGTCTGGTTTATCTAATCTAGAGTTAGCCTCACCCATTTGGGAGCCTTAATTCCTTGTGACCGTTCGAGAAGTTTTGGAATTATATTCGTGAGCTCGAAGGGACTGCAAACCTCTGGTAAGTGAACTCTCTTTGATGATTGACGACCGGATGGGTAAGCATCCATGAATTGGAGTGAGAAACATGAGCTTCTTAAATTGTTTTACATTTCCGTTTGAAGATCCTGTGGGTAGCATCCTTTCAGTTTGGAGGAAGCTCATCTTTATCAGGTCATTTCAGAGTCATGTGGCATAGGCTGGTCAGTAAGCTGCTTGCCATTATATGGCAGGTATTTTAGCAGGACGGATGCAAAATTTTATTGTCGAATCGTCGTTTTAATTTCCTGATAGCTCATGGTGTTTACTGTCTTTATATTTTTATTCTAGACAGTTTAGTACTTTTGTATGCTGTACCAGTTAGTACAGATACTGAACTGGTTGTATGTTAAACATTTTCAGATCACCCACTGCCCGAATGCGAAGGACATTCTTAAGTGCAGTGATTTGGTAATGTTTGCCTGGAGAGTGAGAATTGCTTTGTATTCCTTTTGATCCTCAGTATACCGTATGGATGTGTTCTCAGCAGGTCCCTGCACGCCATTTTTTTATTTTAAGGTCGTGTTTGCTTAGCAAAGCTTCTGTTCGAGAAATCATTTGAAGTTTTGGAATTATATTCGTGAGCTCGAAGGGACTGCAAACCTATATGGTAAGTGAAGTCTCTTTGATGATTGACGACCGGATGGGTAAGCATCAATGAATTGGAGTGAGAAACATGAGCTTCTTAAATTGGTGTACATTTTCCGTTTGGAGATCGTGTGGGTATCATCCTTTCAGTTTGGAGGAAGCTCTTCTTTATCAGGTCTTTTAAGAGTCGTGTGGCATAGGCTGGTCAGCAAGTTGCTTGCCATTATATGGCAGGTATTTTAGCAGAACGGATGCAAAATTTTATTGTCGAATCGTCGTTTTCATTTCCTGATAGCTTATAGTGTTTACTGTCTTTATATTTTTATTCTAGACAGTTTAGTACTTTTGTATGCTGTACCAGGTAGTGCAGATCCTGAACGGGCTGTATGTTAAACATTTCCAGCTCAGCTACTGCCCGAATGCGAAGGACGTTCTTAAGTGCAGGGATTAATAGTGGTGATGTCTGCCTGGAGCGTGAGATTCCTTTGTATTCCTTTTGATCCTCATATGCATGTGTTCTCAGCAGGTCCCTGCACGCCATTTTTTAATTTCAAGGTCGTGTTTGCTTACCAAAGCGTCTGTTGTTTGTTTTTTGTGAATCTAACGGTATCCAGCTCAGGATTTTCGTATGACCTTCTAAATCACCGAATTTGTATTCAGTCACTTGTGTTAGGATCAGAGCAGTTATCGTTGCTTCTTTTATTTGCCAGGATTGGGAGTGTTAGATGCAGTAATGTTTTCATCGCCGCTGTAGAGAAAGCTCGCATCGTTCCTGTTAATCCTAGATAGACGAGACGTTGCAATGTTTATAGCCGCTTCTTGTCAGGGTATGTTGTTCCAATTTTCTGGTACTGCCAATCAAGCTGCTAGTCTTGGTACTCTGGGAGTCTGTTGTGGTCATATGGTGTGTCTCTTGACACCCACTTCGCCAGCAGAACATCAACATCATCATCAGCATTCACTGGTTAACGAGTATGCATTTTTTTCCAACTCAGAGATTTCTGCTGTGAACTCTATGATAGCTAAACAGACCGATCCTCGAGCCGCAAACCTTGTCACAAAATCGACACACGCAATCACCACCATTTACCGGCTGTTGTAGGTGCAGTGCCCCACCGATGCGTTCTCTCTCCTGATGTTGGCGACGTTGCTCTTGATGACCTTCGTAAATGGTACAGCTTCATCTCGGTCGGTCGTTCGCGATCTGCTCCCAGTTGCTCGTCACATCGAAACCACACTTCTTCATGTTGAGATCTTTGTACCTTTTTTGCTGCTGCTGATTTCGGTAGTTGACATTAAGCTGTGAATAAAGGATTCTCTTTGGAAGGCGTTCTGTTGGCATGTGGATAACGTGGCCAGTCCATCGCAGCTGGTGCCTATTAAGACGCTTGTATAATACAAGAGGCTCTGTTCATCGTGGAGCAACGTTGCAATAATTGAAGTGTTGTGTTGTCACCTGTCTTCTGTTTTCGAGTTTTTTTTTTGCATTTTTCTAAATCACGTTGCTATTAAGTACTATTAAGACTCATCAGCATTCACTCGCTAACGAGTATGATTTATTCCAAATCAGGGATTTCTGTTATGAACCCGTAAGATGGCTAAACAGACCGATCCTCGAGCCGCAAACCTTGTCACAAAATTGAGATACCCAATCATCACCATTTACTGGCTGATTTAGGTGCGCTGCCCCATCGATGCGTTCTCTCTCTCTCTCATGTCGTCGACGCTGCTCTTCAAAAACTTGATAACCCTCGTAAATGGTACGCCTCCATCTCGGTCGGTCGTTCGCGATCTGCTCCCAATTGCTCTTCACATCTAATCACACTTCTTCATGTTGGTTTTGGTACCTCTTTAGCTGTCCTCCCTGATTTCGTGAGCTAACCTTAAGCTGTAGAGGATTCTCTTTGGAAGGCGTTCCGTTGGCATGCGGATTACGTGGCCAGTCCATCGAAGCTGGTGCATCACAATCATCGCCTCAATGCTAGTTGATTCAGCTTCCTCCATAACGCTGATGTTTGTTCGTCAGTCTTGCCATTTAGTTCCAAGAATTCTTTTATGAAATCGTTGATGGTACTTCTCTAGGGTTTTTAAATGTCTCCTATAAGTGGTTTCGTGTATTTTGGTTATTAGAACATGAAGCTGTTCCAATATCACAGGTCCTCCTTTTTAAAAAGCCATCAGAGCCAGCTGCTTTTGTTGATTTTAAGTTGTCGAATAGCTCTATGAACTTCTTGCAGTGAAGGTACATCTCCCAAGTGTTGGTTGGATTGGTCTATGTAGCAACCGATTGAGTGTTGGATTCTCAACATTCGTGTCCCTGTTGAGTAGTTCCTGAAAATGTTCCTTCCACCGGGAACCAATTGACGTGCACTCCCTTATAAGACGAGAGCCATTCCTGGTGTGCAGTGGGTTAAGACTTTGTGCAGAGGGGCCGTAAATGGTCTTAGTGGCATGGAAGAAGGCTCTGGTGTTGTTGCTCTCGGCAACGATCGATTTAGCCTTCCACCACTGGTCTTTGTTGTACTTCAGACTTTGCCAAATGAAAGAGACGCTTTTTTGATGTTGAGTTGTGGTCATTTTGCCAGGTGACGAATGCTTTACGTTTAGTTTCTATTAGTCTTTGCATCTCTTCATCATTTTCGTCGAACCAATCCTGATGTTTTCGTGGCACATAGCCTAGCGTCTCCTCACCAGCAGAGAGCACGGTGGATCTAAATAACGACGAGTGTTCTTCAATATCATCCGGGTATTCTTCCGGGAGCTTGTCCTGCAGGTGGTGTTGTTGGAATCACAGTTTCGCTTGATTGTCCTTTAGGCATCCGATGTTAAGCTTTCGCCTTAGTTTCCTTCCCTGTTGTGGTCGTTTTGCAGGTAGATGTAGGGTCATACTGGATCGCACAAGTCGGTGATCAGTCCAGCCATCATCATCAATCGTTAAAGCTTTGGTGCTCTTCACTTCATGTCGGTCACAAACGCGAACAAATTATGTAGTCGATCATATGCCAGTGCTTAGACCTTGGATGTTGCCATGTCGTCTTAAACTTGTTTTTTTGCCTAAAAAGTGTATTTGTATGAACGAGCAGAACAAGACTTTCACGCGCATCACTTTCCCAACATTCTAAGTTCCTCATCTGATTTTCTGAAAGTACAGAGGAGGTGACGTGATTCAAAGTTACACTATCAACCAACGCTACGTGCAAAGAAACCTTTGTTAAGTTTTAGGTCACTCTATCCCGACTCCCTAATCAACTTTCAAGACATACCTTAAGCTTCATCCGTCCCAAATTCCTCTACCTCAATATTTCTGCCGCAGCTCGGAGATCTACATCCTCATGTAGATCTCCGAGCTGCATACTGCAACACCGTCCAGCATTTCTTTAGGGAACCATCTCGCTAGTTCCCTTGAACTATCTCTATTGCTATTATGGCGAGATGGTTCCCTAAAGAAATGTTGGGCAGTGTAAGAATGCTTCCCTATTCTGACCCAGAGGTTATGAATAAAGCATTTGAGCATTTTCAACGATACATTTTTTGTTATCCCTCTGTTTTCAGAACTTTTTCTTGCAAAGCCTTGCAGTGAGTTAGGTCACAAGTCGGGATCTTGGCTAAACCCTCAACTCCGTCATGAGACAGTTTTTAGTGTATAAAAGAATCCGGGACCGTTCAAAATACTCTCAAATACTGGGGAAACAATAATCTGGCCGACAGGAACAAAATTTGAAATTAAAAATGGAATAGCAATAGAGGGGAATGACATTTTAGAGATCTTGGTCAGTACTACAAGTTAGTCATCTTTCTAATCTCTTTGTTGTGTTTCTCTTTATACAGGTCGACGCATCTAATGAAACAATATCGAACTGGATGCGTTTCGTGAACTGTGCCAAACACAGTTCGCAACAGAATTTAATTGCATTTCAATATCAGGGATTCATATACTATCGCACAGTGAGAATAATAGAAAAGGGTGAGGAATTGTTGGTCTATTATGGAAAGTCGTTTGCGAAGATACTTGGAATTGATGAGAGGAAATATTACGATCCGATACATGAGACTGTGAATCAACAGTACTTTTTGTGCAAGCATTGCCATATTGGGCTGGGTACGGAAGAGTTTAAGGAGAAACATGAAAAATTATGCAGATTTCGGAAAAATGTTACGTATGATGGTGTCAAGTATGGATGTCAATATTGCATGTGTTATTTTACGTCGGAAGAGTTGAAATGTAGACATGAGCCAAATTGTCCGAAGAGGCCTAATATTGAAAAAAGGTAAGAAATTCTGTTGTTTTTGGCTAACTTGGTCTTTTTAAACGTTGTTCTAAGAATTAATTTCGGACTAGATGTCACGTATTCACGTTCGAATCAGGAAAGTTTCTCTTTTATTTTCATAACGGGCAAGCGCATAGTTTTCGAACGTGTTGCTATTTATTCGGTTGATAAAAAGTGCAGTACAAAAGCCTCTGTTCGTCGTGGAGCAACGTTGCAATAATTGAAGCGTTGTGTTGGCACCTGTCTCGTTGTGTTTTCCATTTTTTTGGCATTTTCTAAATCACGTTACTATTACCACTAAGTGAGCGTTCACGACAGCACTTAGCATGGCACCTCGCACCGCACTAGACCTCGCACAGGACAATTAATAGATCCAATCAGTTAAATGTAATGATGCTAGGCGATTTGCGAGACTTCGTTATGGCCACTTACATTTAACTGAATGGTTATTATCAATTTTCCTGTGCGGTGCGAGGTGCACCGATGTGAACGCCCACTAACACTGCCGTGTCGATTAGGTGTTTAACTAAAACTCCCACTAGAGCGCGCTGTGCATTGTATTTGTGGCAACCATAATCTGGAGTGAGGAGATGGTCTAAGACTAAGATGAGGGCAATTCGGCTGAAGTGATTTCAAAAAATCAAAACAATTTTAAGATATTTTCTTTCACAAATTTTTGACCTCTTTAGTTGATCGAGTGTGAATGAATTGAGTCTTTTTTTACTTTGTATTAATTTTTAAAATACTTTAATAAAATAAAAATAATACAATATAAGGTACATAATGTGTTTACTCTACAAAGTTTAATGTAGTAGTGAGTATAAAATAAAAATGTCTAAGATAATTGCTTGTTACATAAAGCAACAAGACTTTAAGTTATGTTGGAAATTTGTTTCACACTACCATGCTTTCACCAGACGGCTGTTTCGTCGATCCACGACTCATCAGTGGTGATCGGCAGGCAGTGTGACCCAAATTTCCAACATTTACAAAGAGCTTATACTAGCACGAGAATTGATTGAGAGAGAGATGTCTTTTTAAATTGCGTGCAACGCACAACCCTCTCTTAGTAACATGAATACACCTGGCCAGCGTGTTTACACCAAATAATGATGACCCAGAACCGGTACTAGAACAAGACTTATTGACAGCACAAATTAATCCACCTATTAAGAAGTTCACAATTAAGAAAGTCCAAAATGAGGTCAATCTCTTGATTCGTCGGAAATCTCTTGGGATAGACAGAATAACTTCTAAAATGATTAGAGAACTGTCAAAAAAAGAAATTATGACATATATATTTAATGCAATCATTAAACAAAACTATTGGCCAAAACCTTTGAAAACTGCAGAAATAATATTAATCCCAAAACCAGGCAAATAACCAAATAAGGCCACTTCGTATCGTCAAATCAATCTGTTACCTGTGGTCTCCAAAATTCTTGAAAGGCTCCTGATAAAAAGGATAATTTGCGATCCAAATACAGAACAATGGATACCGAACCATCAATTCAGATTTGAGCAAATCACCCTACCATACAATAAATCCACAGTATGACTCACGAAACCAACCAATTGATTTGCAGACGACACTGTAATAATTGCCAGTCATGAAAACCCAGCTACCATTAGCATCACATATCCTACAGAACCATTTAAATCAAGTAGAAATATGGCTTCGGAAGTGGAGAATCAAAATCAATGAGAACAAATTTGTCCTGGTCAACTTCCTGTCCACATGTATAGTTAAACGATAATCAAATTCCAACTTCCGGTACCTCTGCATCTGGATGCAAGATGAACTTGGAAGGAACATGTAATTAAAAAACGCAAACAAATTGTTTTAACAGTAAAAGAACTAAACTGGTTAATAGGAAGAAAATCAAAGTTATCTCTTGAAAATAGACTCCTCATATACAAAACTGTCATAAAACCAATATGGACATATGGAATAGAACTCTGGGATGCACGAGTAAGTCCAACATGGCTATAATCCAAAGAAGCCAAACTTCGAATGATAACAAACGCCTCATATGGTATGTAAGCAATCTCACTATACACGAAGACCTAAAGGTACCATTTGTAATAGACGTAATCAATGCCAGAAGTGTCAATCCATCCACTACTACAGCCCACCTTGAATAAGAAGACTTAAAAGAAATTGGCCCGCGGAAAAGAAGTTTAGAGAAGATTTGTTATTGGAGAAGTCTTCGCAAACGCCATTTGAGAGCCTCCATAGCTCCGTGTCATCATATTAGCCTACGCGAAAAGTGCGGTTGCCATGTTGACACTGAATGTACTTTTCATTAAAAATTTCAATATAAAACCAAACATTAGTGAATGTAAGGATGGTGTGGTGCTTCCGGCTGAGTCGGTAGACTTGCCTATTCCACCTACATAGTCGTGGATGCTGGCGGATGGCAGTCGAGGACCGTGGTTCGGATTCCGTAGGTCCATATTTACGCTCGCTGGATGTCAATTCCATGACATAATGCCAATAATAGGAAAGAAAAAAATGGATGGTGTGCTGGGCCGGATTTTTACTGCGGACACGACACTTGGCTTCATGAACCTGAGTCTAACCAGGACTCCACCCAAGAAGGTTAAGTCGTCCAGAAAACCCATGGCGTCTATCTTTTGAGAGTCAGAAGGAATCCTATTGATTGATTATAAAGATAAAGGTTCTTTTACAGAGTATTAGTGCGATAAAGATCAGAGGGTGATTCTGCAGGAAAAAATAATTTTATGCATGTGTCGGTCAATGCTTCGTTTCCGAGCTACAATAACGCATCATGCAAATGAATTTTGGTGGGTTTTAAGAGAAAGGTTTTTAATAATGAAAATTATTTTTGAAATCCTCGTTCAATGTGTGAGAAAAAACCTCTCTTACCTTTTTCTTTCGTAGGCTTTGTTATTTTTATGCAAAAATATAATTAAATTAATTAAACGAGGATTTCAAAAATAATTTTTTCTTTTGAAATATCTCAGTGGCATATCATTTTTTTTTCTTTAAAAATATTGAGATGATCACCCATATAAGCGCGTACTGATGAACTTAATATTCTTAATTGCAACTCCAAAAATGCGCTATAAGTACCTCTTAAAACCCACCAAATTTCATTTGCATATCTCGACCAGTTTCGAAGCAATAAATAAATCATCAGTTTTTAAGTAAAACTTTAACTCACTGTGGCTCGGAACCTAAGCATTTCCCGACATGCGTTTATATAGTAAACTGTCATTATTTTTTCATGCAGAATCACCTCCAGAAGTGTGTGTCTCAGTTATTTAGTAACATCCTGTATAACTGGTTAAAAGTAGTAAATCGAGAACAGGAAAATTGACAAAAGGTTGTCTTTTTTTAAGGTGTTTTTGATAGATGTAGGAGTGTAATAGATTAGCTTTGCAGGGGAACGTATTCGTGTTGATTATATTTCACTTTGAAAATGGTTCAATCTGGTAATAATGATGTGAAGGGTGCTATGCGCTGCCAGCTGGTTAAATCTAATCAAAATGCACTAAAAAAAATATTTTTCAACTGAAACAGTGCTTAAAATAGCTCCCAAAAACACTAATGTGTATAGAGGGGGAAAATTTTAGGAAGGTCTTCTAAAAACAAAAAGTTTTATTGTTGTATGGAGCATTTCCTTCCCTTGGGGGTAGGTACTTGTTGATTTTTGAATTTAGTTGTAGTAAAATAAGTTTATGTTTGTATATTTCAGGAAAGTAGAGGAAAATGAGAAAAAAATGTCGAGTAGTAAACGCAATTGCAAGAGAAATAATGATAAAGAAAATGCAAAATGGTTCTGTTGTGATATATGTAAGTTTAAAAGTATTCATAAAAGTAGTTTAAGTAAACACCGAAGAATACATATGAAAAATAGTGCACTGTTGTGTAATTTTTGCGGTAAACCATTTAATATAAAAAGGAGTTTAGATTCGCATTTGTTAAATAATCATAAAAACGAAATAAACATCTGTGAAGCAATAACAAGTAAAATCCATCAATGCCCAAAATGCAGTTATCAAACTGTTAACGTATGTGACCTTAAAAAACATATGTTACATAATCATAAAGAAATAAGAACAGATTTGCCAAAATTAAATTGTGAACATTGCAATTACTCCACTTATAGAAAATGCAATTTAAAAAAACATTTATTAACACATAGCAATATTAAACCATTTTTTTGTACTATATGTAATAAATATTTTATTGAAAAAAAGTCCATTGATTCTCATATACTCAATAATCATCCGGAAAACAAAAACCTAATGGATACAATAACAAGTAAAATCCATCAATGTCCAAAATGCAGTTATCAAACTGTTTACACATTTCACCTTAAAACACATATGTTAAATAAGCATAAACAAATAAGAACAGATTTATCAGAATTGTAATGTACACATTGCAATAATTACACCACTTATCAAAAATGCCATTTAAAAAAAAAACATTTATTAACACATCGCAATATTACACCATGTTTTTGTACAATATGTAATAAATATTTTAATACAAGGGAGTCCATTGATTCTCATATTCTCAATAATCATCCGGAAAACAAAAACCTAATGGATACAATCACAAGTAAAATACACAAATGTCAGCATGTAACGGTATAATCTGAACCGATATGTTTAACTTTAAATGGTCAAACACGAGACAATCTCAACATAAATTTATTTTCCTTAATTTTAAAACAAACACATTACAATTAAATGATCAGCGATTACCACGTTGTATTCCAAATTAACTTATTTAAGTATATATAAATAAAATAAATAAATGATTTATTATGCAAAAAAAAATTAAATGAAACTTTTATATTAGTACAGAAACCAACAGAAGAATAATTTTTTTTTCTTGCATAAAAGGTGTCAAACAACTCGAAACAGATATCCTGGAGTTTGAGATTTGTATACTTTGTAAAGTAACACCGCATACAAATACTGCAGTCTACAAGCGATCTTAGGTTCTCCAAGCATTCTTAAGAAAAGTGTAATATGTGCGCGATGAGGCACCTGAGACACAAAGCGAATACAAGCATTCTGTACTCTCTGCAACTTGTTCTTGTATCTGGCTTAATTAACTTTAAGGAAGTATTTATTCCGACGGGCCCGCGATTAGCTAACAAATATCTTACAACTATTATTAACGAATAAAGGTAGGTAACATCAGCCACATGACCACCACGACCACGCCTACAGGGCCAATTCCTTTTCATGAAATTTTCCATAACCAAATCGCAAGATCTCGGTGGCCAATAGTGACCACCTCTTCGAGAGATAACACGGTCCGGAAACTTTTCCCGTAAAAGATAATTGGTTTCGTTGCTTGTGTGGCACGTAGCGCCGTCTTGTCGAAAGTAAACGTTATCATACCATCCAATTCCAGCCATAAAAAGGCATTAATCATCTCTCAATAGCGCAATCCATTCATCGTAACACTGTCGGCTACAGCAGCAATATTCTCGGCTGTTCTTGAGCGACGTGCACGGGTTTTATTCTTCACATCACTAACTCGTCCCAACAGCTCGAATTTTTCTATTGCGGTCCGACAAGGTGCATCACGACGGCCCAAAAATGTTCGAGTTTTACGAACCGTCTCTGCCAAATTTTCACCATTTTTATGGTGAATTTTAATAATTTCAATGCGTTGTTGAAGCGTGTATCGTTTCATTTTTATTAATGGCGCAGTTTCTACTTGTCAAATGTCAAAAAATGACAGCTCCAAAAGTAACATATACCGAAATAGCGGGATATTCAAAATAACACCTCTTATTGGAAAAACCTTAATATCTCTTGTTACATGGACAGTTACTTAACAAACACTTTAACTACCCATTTTCTTGACTTTGTCCTTGTTGGGTACTGTGGTTAATTGTTTAAAGGCCACTGGCATATTAGGTATTGTTATTTGGCATATTTTCAATTGTTTTTAATATGACAATAAAAAAACTAATAAGGACACTGACATGTGTCTGTTAGAGAGTTAATATTTGTTCAAATAAGTTGTATATTTTGACTAATAAAATATTACAAGTAATTATAACAAGTCCACTGCAACCCTGAGCTAACAGTCCTTTTGAAAATGGTTAATTAGCTAATAATTTAATTAAAACAATATCACCATTATTCAATATAATTTATACATTAATACAGCTGCTTAATTTTCCTTTTATATTTATAGTTTAATAATGCTAAAATAGCAGACAGAGTTTCACATTTTTATTATTATGAAGTTTGATTGCAGCGGATTTGTTCTGGACATTCCAGACGGGGGGCAATTAGTTGTAAAATTCAAATGCGACATATACCGTCAAAATTACATTGTTGCTTAGATGCAGTTTGAGTATTAGGTTCATTATTATATTTTGTACAAAATGGCAACAATGTAAATTGGAATGCATTATTTTTCAAGGTTGTATTCTTCATGTAGTGTTTCCAGAGAATAGGTTTATTTATTCTCTGGTATTTCTGTACTTCACGCCCAATTTAGTAGTAGGCCAATTCCAATTTAGTAGTAAGTAAAAAGTCATAATTTGTCAGTTGTACACACATGTATTAGAAATAAAGTAGTATGTTTATTAATAATATAATCGTATTTCGTATTATTTCAACGACAAACACATCGAATGGAACCAGCAAATCCATCATTAATCTGTGAAGGGTCTGATAAAGCAGAAGACAACCCAGACATCGATCATGCAGCTACGATTCGAAATGAAGGTTAAACCGATTAGACTTCTTACACTTAAGAAAACTAGCAGTGGTAATCTTACTCTCTACTCTTGTATTCCTCCAATTGACTATTATTGCTGAAAAATCGATTATTCATAAATTAAAAAAACTGTACATTCACCGATAACTTTCTTTCGCACGAAGCATGTAGGAGAAAATAGTTTTTTCTAAATCAGATTCTGGTAAAAGCTTGCTTGAATTTACTCGAAATAATAAAAAAATGATGAATGCTAACCTAGTGCTGCAAATTGTCTTACTGTGTAACATAGCGGTGCAGAGCGAGACACATTGTACTGTAAATCTAATTGTTGTGAATTGTTCACACCGTATTTGATATACTTTGAAAAATAAGTATATAACCAAGAAATACCTATTTTTTCGTGAGAAACTAATCCGATTATTGTTTTCTGTTTCTCTATCGATAGACAATCCTGATTTTCACAAAACAAAGCTTTCCCAATGTTTCAATATTTTTTCTCCTTGTTTTAACAACAATAAAATCATTAAAATAACATACATATAAAAAATTTATAAAAATCAAATCACTATCGACATTATTTCAATAGTTATATATTTACTAAATTACCTTTGACTACGTTAATAGTTGAGATTTTAAATACTGCATAATTCTTAACTACACAAATCACGGAACATATTAAATTTTTCAACCCAGCCCTTTTCACTCTGTTTATAACCGCTAAAATTATATCATATCCATTACCAACACGAGCGCCATTTCGGTGAGTTTTCGAATTTTAATTTGCTGTTTACAGGTGGACTCCATAAATGTCACATAACCATTGTATTCAATGTCAACCTCAACTGGGATCGTAGACACACTACACATAACGAGGGACTAAAATATCTACACCACCCTTTTCTTTCTATTGTTTTTGCAATTATTAACACACAATTTATGAACGGTCTTCGTATCGTACTAAGAAAATGACCATACCCTGTAAGCCTAAGCTAGAAGATGGCGGGCCCCGTGATTAGAAAATTTGCGTATGTTGACGCTCATTCTCTCCACTCTGAATATCTCTGCTTTATAAACACCGTGGAGGAACACGATCGAGCGAAGTGAGGCACGGCCTACTAAATTTTCACAGAGATGCCTTCATTCACTCTGTCATATCTCACATCAGTTTAGCTCAGCTGAAAATTAAATTTCCTGTCAACTGTCAGTATAAATTTAAAATCAATTATCAGCTGATCAACATTCATTTTCTAGTTTCGTAAATATTATATATTATTCTTATTCTATGCTCGTTTCCCATGATGCTTAGTTAAAAACACAATTATTTGTACCTACTTTAAAAATAAATTATTGTGTCTTTACTTAATTAAATTTCCGATTTCCACAATAAGCAATTCTTAACTAAGGGAAACATGACTACCGAAGAAATAATTATACTAGAAATAATTGATAACCAAGAACCAAAAAATTTCGAAAAAGTACACACAAATAATGACAACGGCTGCAGTAATAATATAACAAAGCTCATTGGATTCGATAATAACTGCGACAGTTATTGTATAAATCAAACTGATATGGAAGAAATGTTAAGTATTAAAAGTGAACCTGAAGCAATAGACGACTTAACTGTTAAATTAGAGCCGGAATTTTTAAATAATGAAGAACAATGTGATATAAAACAAGAAGACACGTTGGCATTACTAACTAATGAAAGACCTGATGGAATTCAAATTGATATCGCAGGCAACTTATTTTTTACAGACCCGATATTAGGTAAAATAAAATTGGAAGACAATTCGTGTACAAATGGAACAGAACCAGGTAAGTAAATGATGTTTAACCGAACAATGTTGACCCAAAAAGCACTAATAAGTTTGTTTTCGTTAGATTGTAATAATTGCCCACGAGGATGCATTAACTTTTGTGACTGTAGAAAGAGCGCAATTACAGAGGATAAAACTCTTAATAGAGCTGCGTCTTGTACCGCAATAGAAATACGTCAATCCAAAATTCACACAGGTGTATTCTCTACCAGAGCATTACCCATCGGTGTCCAATTCGGTCCGTATGAGAGTGAAATGTGTCGAGTCCAAGGTTTAAAGAATGGTAAAGTGGTAAGTGGAATTACACTGCTGTCTTCGTTTGTTACACTACTTTGATAATTTCTAGGCAGAAGAATCAAATTGGACTCAATACATTAATTGTGCCAAAACCAGTTCCCAACAAAATTTAGCAGCTTTTCAGGACAACCAAACTGTGTACTATTGTACTGTGAGACCAATCAAAAAGGATGAGGAATTGTTAGTCTCCTACGACGAACAGTCCGATCCCATAGGCCATACCAACGATTTAGGGTTTTGCCAGAATTGTCATATTAGTTTTAAGACGGAACGGCATAAAAAACAACATGAAAAATGCTGCAAATTTGTTGAAAATTATGAAAGTGATATTGTAACGTACAAGCGTAGGTCGTATAAATGTTGTTATTGTCATTGTAATTTTAATTCGGGAAGATTCAAATCTAGACATGAAATTAGGTGTCCAAAGAGAAAAAAAAAAGCATCGAGGTAAGTCTCATAATAATTATAACTGTTGTAGGCTCGGTTATGGGACTCCATAGTACATCTGTGGGCGCGAACTGCTCAGAACAATACTATAGAAGTTATTTACAGGCTCCAAAAATCTTTAATTGGTGGTTGGATCACTGCCGGTCACGCACCATTTTATTTGAAAGAAAATATTTAATTAAATGACACTTTTGTCAATAACATAACGAAAACTTTATTTGACATAAAACGCAAAGGTTTTGGGCTCAAAACTAATAAGGAAAATTAATAAAAACAAAGAAATAATAATAATAAAAGGACTTTTATTGCAACAAATTTCTTACATTCGCAACCTTCCAATCCTGTGGAAAAACACAAGTCCTGCAAATCAAATTAAAAATTTTAGATAGGGGAGTGGAAAGGACAGTTATTGTATCCTTTACAAAAAAAGAGGGTATTCCATCCGGACCGGAAGTATACTTATTTTTCAATTTTCGGGCAGCCCAAAAAATCTCCTCCTCAGAAATGTTATATAAGAGATAGTCACGATTTGCCACCAAGTCAGATCTCGCAGCACAATTGTCCTCCGATCCGACAAAAACGCTCTCAAAATAGCTGGCAAATGCCTCAACAATTTGTTGAGGGTCATCAATAGTCCGATTGCCATCGTTCATTACACCAGGTATCCGAGAGTCACGATTGTTTGCGTTAATATATGACCAAAACATTTTAGGATCCGTATTTATGTTATCTTCACACAGTCGAACATATGACTTGTAAGTCTCCGCAATTTGATTCTTTAGAACACGTCTAATCTCGCTAAATTTTTCATAATAATATTCCATATTTGTACTTTTAAACTTCTTGTGATAATAATTTTTCCGTTTGACATTTCTAACAATGCTTGAAGTGTACCAACGTGGATATCTATGTCGAAACGTTTTAACTATTGGAACATACAAGTCGAATAGACCGTGCAAATTCTCATAAAACATGCTCAGTGCAAGATCAACACAACGAACATCTGCCAGACACGACCAATCAAACCCAACGAGCGCGCCATAAAGCCCTGGTAATCAGCTTTTTTGAAATTCCAGCTCTTTTTACTCAAATTAGTACTAAAGGTATTAGTTCTTTGAGCTACAATTAAATCCAACAGTCTGTTACCACCATTCAAGACCTTATTATATTGAGTTGCGCCTAAAACATTAATAAAACTTCTTACTGCTAACGACCTAATATCGTTATCCAACAAATTTACAAAATTAGGAACATTGAAGTCACCTAGAAACATAAAATTACAATTATACAAACAATTCATCTGCTCAATACATTTCAAAAATGCTTCAAAGGTATCAGCATTTATATATGGAGGTATATATACAACAATAACGTATAATAAAGGCTGGGACATTGTCGGGGCCCGACGTCATTTTTTGTAATGTTATACTTTCAATCAACTAACAAAGGGAAAGACTTTTAAAAACAAAAAGTTTTATTTTTGTATGGAGCATTTGCTTTCCTTGCGAGTACTTGTTGATTTTTGAATTTAGTTGTAGTAAAATTTTCTTTATGTTTGTATATTTCAGGAAAGTAGAGGAAAATGAGAAAATAATGTCGAGTAGTAAACGCAATTACAAGGGAAACAATGATAAAGCAAATGCAGAATGGTTCTGTTGTGATAGATGTAAGTTTAAAACTATTCATAAAAATAGTTTAAGTAAACATCGAAGAATACATATGAAAAATAGTGCACTGTTGTGTAATTTTTGCGGTAAAAAATTTAATCAAAAAATTAATTTAGAATCGCATTTGTTAAATAATCATAAAAACGAAATAAACATCTGTGAAGCAATAACAAGTAAAATCCATCAATGCCCAAAATGCAGTTATCAAACTGTTCTCGTAGTTAACCTTAAAACACATATGTTAAATCATAAAGAAATAAGAACAGATTTGCCAAAATTAAATTGTTCACATTGCAATTACACCACTTATCGAAAATGCAATTTAAAAATGCATTTATTAACACATAGCAATAGTAAACCATTTTTTTGTACTATATGTAACAAATATTTTAATAAAAAACAACACATTGATTCTCATATAGTCAATAATCATCCGGAAAACAAAAACCTAATGGATACAATAACAAGTAAAATCCATCAATGCCCAAAATGCAGTTATCAAACTTCTCGCGTATCTCAACTTAAAACACATAATAACTTAAATCATAAAGAAATAAGAACAGATTTGTCAAAATTAAATTGTGCACATTGCAATTACACCACTTATCAAAAATGCTATTTAAAAAAACATTTATTAACACATCGCAATATTACACCATTTTTTTGTACAATATGTAATAAATATTTTAATAGAAGGGATGCCATTGATTCTCATATACTCAATAATCATCCGGAAAACAAAAACCTAATGGATACAATCAGAAGTAAAATCCATCAATGCGCAAAATGCAGTTATCAAACTGTTCTCGGAGGTAACCTTAAAACACATATGTTAAATCATAAAGAAATAAGAACAGATTTGCTAAAATTAAATTGTGAACATTGCAATTATACCACTTATCAAAAATGCAATTTGAAAACACATTTATTAAAACATAGCAATATTACACCATTTTTTTGTCCTATATGTAACAAATATTTTAAATCAAAAGTGACCATCGACTCTCATATAGTCAATAATCATCTGGAACACAAAAACCTAATGGATACAATCACAACTAAAATCCATCAATGCCCAAAATGCAGTTATCAAACTGTTAACGTACATAACCTTAAAACACATATGTTAAATAAGCATAAAGAAATAAGAACAGATTTGTCAAAATTAAATTGTGCACATTGCAATTACACCACTTATCAAAAAAGCAATTTAAAAAAACATTTATTAACACATCGCAATATTACACCATTTTGTTGTACAATATGTAATAGATATTTTAATAGAAGGGAGTCCATTGATTCTCATATACTCAATAATCATTCGGAAAACAAAAACCTAATGGATACAATCACAAGTAAAATCCATCAATGCCCAAAATGCAGTTATCAAACTGTTTTCGGAGGTAACTTTAAAACACATATGTTAAATCATAAAGAAATAAGAACAGATTTGCTAAAATTAAATTGTGAACATTGCAATTATACCACTTATGAAAAATGCAATTTAAAAACACATTTATTAACACATCGCAATATTACACCATTTTTTTGTCCTATATGTAACAAATATTTTATATCAAAAGTGACCATCGACTCTCATATACTCAATAATCATCCGGAACACCAAAACCTAATGGATACAATCACAAGTAAAATCCATCAATGCCCAAATTGCAGTTATCAAACTGTTCGCATATGTGACCTTAACATCCATTTGCACCGCTTACACTTAAGGTCTACTTAATGTTAAGTGGAACTTAAGTTGACGTATTATTTTGCACCGTCGGTAATCTACAGCTTAAGGTCCACTTAATTCATATCTAACCTCACTTTTTATTTTGTTTTCCATTATTTTGTCTAGGTAAGTATGTCAATAAACATTATTCTATGAGGTATGTTTACATTATGTTAGGTCAATTTGTTCTGTCCTAAATTTCACTTAAACATAATAGTACCTGCCTAATAATTTATAGAGAGAGAGATGTTTTTGGCGACACCTAGCGTGAACAGGCAATATGCCGGGTGAAACACAGTTCACAAACGATGGCCGGACAAGAATTAACAACTACATTATATCCTATTGCCAACACTAGATGCGCCCGAATCCCCTAGCAGGGAGGCTTTATTTAAGAATTGCTTGTTACATAAAGCAACAAGACTTTAAGTTATGTTGGAAATTTGTTTCACACTACCATGCTTTCACCAGACGGCCGTTTCGTCGATCCACGACTCATCAGTGGTGATCGGCAGGCAATATTGCCTGTTCACGCTAGGTGTCGCCAAAAACATCTCTCTCTCAATCAATTCTCGTGCTAGTATAAGCTCTTTGTAAATGTTGGAAATTTGGGTCACACTGCCTGCCGAGCACCACTGATGAGTCGTGGATCGACGAAACGGCCGTCTGGTGAAAGCATGGTAGTGTCAAACAAATTTCCAACATAACTTAAAGTCTTGTTGCTTTATGTAACAATTAACTTCTATGTTGTAGGTATAGTTCGTTATACCATTTGAAATGTAACACAATTAGGTATATTTTACTGTTTTGGAATGTTATTTGAATAAATGTTTCTGTTTAAGGTTTATTGGAAGTTTAATTTGTTTGTAGATATGAATATATATGATAGAAAATATCGATATGTCGCCTTCGTTTATTTTTCATCAGTGCTTACTTATATAGCGAAAAATCACTCAATAATAATTATTGAGAGACATATCGAAATTTTGATCAATCATTATATATGCACGGCTAAAAGAAATTTAATACCAAAAACAAACTTGGTCATACATAATGGTAGCGTCGAAGGAATAACAAACTATGCTGCATCAAAATTGGAAACTGTTAACTGTTCCTCGCCTGATGAGGTCGTGAAATTTAGGCAGGACAATGATATTATGAAGGGCTATCTGCATGCCAAACAGCATGTCATTAAGTATAGTTTCTACGATTTTTAAGGCTACCTTTAAACAGATGCATTAAAATTGGAACCTGTTTATGACTGATCTCAAAAATATATATAGTACGATACAGTTAAGAATAATACACTTTTATATGGATAGGTAATATGAAAGTGTATCATTCTTAACTGTGTCGTACAGTACTTAGTACTTATTATTTCATTTGCCTATATTAGTTTGTCTCGAATCTCTTTTTTGGTAATTGCAGGGCATTTTCCTTTTACGAACATTGTCTTTATAAACACCGGGGAGGAACACGATTGAGCCAAGTGAGGCACAGCCTACTAAATGTTCATAGCGTTGCCTTTATTCACTTTATCATATCTCACATCAGTTTAGCTCAGCTGAAAAATTAAATTCCCTGTCAACTGTCAGTATAAATTTAAAATCAGCTGTCAGCTGATCAACATTATTTTATGCAGCTGATTTATTTTCTCCTTTCATAAACATTAAACATTATTCTATGCTCCTTTCCCATGATCACATTACATGTTATGTGCCCATGATGCCTAGTTAAAAACACAATTATTTGTACCTACTTTAAAAATAAATTATTGTGTCTTTACTTAATTACATTTCCGATTTTCACAATAAACACTTCTTACCTAAGAAAACATGACCACCGAAGAAATAAGTATACTAGAAATGATTAGTAACCCAAATAATGACAACGGCTGCAGTAATAATATAACAAAGCTCATTGGATTCGATAATAACTGCGACACTTACTGTATAAATCAAACTGATATGGAAGAAATGTTAAGTATTAAAAGTGAACCTGAAACAATAGACGACGTAACTGTTAAATTAGAGCCGGAATTTTTAAATAATAAAGAACAATGTGATATAAAACAAGAAGACACGTTGGCATTACTAACTGATGAAAGACCTGATGGAATTCAAATTGATATCGCCGGCAACTTATTTTTTACAGACCCGATATTAGGTAAAATAAAATTGGAAGACAATTCGTGTACAAACATAACAGAACCAGGTAAGTAAATGTTGTTTAACGGAACACTGTCGACCCAAGAATTACTAATAAGTTTGTTTTCGATAGATAGTAATAATTGTCCACGAGGATGTATAAACTTTTGTGACTGTAGAAAGGACGGGATTACAGAGGATAAAACTCTTAGAGCTCCGTCGTGTACTGCAATAGAAATACGTCAATCCAAAATTCAGGGCAAAGGTGTATTTGCTACCAGAGCATTACCCATCGGTTTCCAATTTGGTCCTTATGAGAGTGAAATGTGTCGAGTCCAAGGGTTAGAGAATGGTAAAGTGGTAAGTTGATTTACAATGCTGTCTTTGTTTGTCACACTATTTTGTTAATTTCTAGGCAGAAGAATCAAATTGGACGGAATACATTAATTGTGCCAAAACCAGTTCTCAACAAAATTTAGCTGCTTTTCAGGACAAACAAACTGTGTACTATAGTACTGTGAGACCAATCAAAAAGGATGAGGAATTGTTAGTCTCCTATGACGAGCAGTCCGATCCCATAGACAATACCAACGATTTAGGGTTTTGCCAGAATTGTCATATTGGTTTTAAGACGGAACGGCATAAAAAACAGCATGAAAAATGCTGTAAATTTGTTGAAAATAATGAAAGTGATATTGTGACGCATTTTAATTCGGGAGAATGTAAATCTAGACATGAAGTCAGGTGTTCAAAGAGAAAGAAAAAAGCATCGAGGTAAGTCTCATAATATTTATAAGTGTTGTGGGCTCGGTTATAGGACTCCATAGTACATCTGTGGGCTCTAGCTTCTCAGAACAAAACTATAGAAGTTATTTACAGGCTCCAAAATCTTGAATTGGTGATCCTTTTCCTCAGGATTCTAGCCTTTTTCACCTTGCTGTAACGCGGCAACTAATCGGGTTTCATAGACTGTTGTGGTCGTACATTGGAGCAAATTTAATTTAAAGTATTATTTAAGTCAGTGATCTAAGTAAAATCAACAGTAAATGAATTTCCAACAAGATCGATAAGTCCCTATAGGAACCCTAATTAAAAGTCACTCCTGACTCTGGCTATGCTTTCAGAATTGTAGTACTTAAATCTATCTAAATCCGTAATGTAGTAATAGACTCAAACAGCATCAGGTCCTGAGGATGTTGACTGTGAATTTCAGAAATAAGTGTGTGATTTCATCAGACCAATATCGATAATTATGAGGATACACTGCCGCTCAGAAAAAACGAACTGAAAAACAAATTTTGAACGGCATTAAATTGTTTAGTCGATTCATTTGGTTACCCTAAAGAGAACTAACAAAGGCATTTTACCTCATTATTGCTTGCCTCATATAAACTACAGCGGTGAGGCGAGGTTAAAAGTTCAAAAATACAAAACACTGCTTAAAATAGCTTCCAAAAACACTAATTTTAGAAAGGCCTTCTAAAAATAAAAAAAAATATTTTTGTATGGAGCATTTCCTTTCCTTGGGGGTACTTGTTGATTTTTTAATTTATTTGTAGTAAAATTAAGTTTATGTTTGTATATTTCAGGAAAGTAGAGGAAAATCAAAAAAGAATGTCTAGTAGTAAACGCAATTGCAAAACAAATAATGATAAAGAAAATGCAGAATGGTTCTGTTGTGATAGATGTAAGTTTAAAACTATTCATAAAAATAGTTTAAGTAAACATCGAAGAATACATATGAAAAATAGTGCACTGTTGTGTAATTTTTGCGGTAAAAAATTTAATCAAAAAATTAATTTAGATTCGCATTTGTTATATAATCATAAAAACGAAATAAACATCTGTGAAGCAATAACAAGTAAAATCCATCAATGCCCAAAATGCAGTTATCAAACTGTTCTCGTAGGTAACCTTAAAACACATATGTTAAATCATAAAGAAATAAGAACAGATTTGTCAAAATTAAATTGTGCACATTGCAGTTACTCCACTTGTAGAAAATGCGATTTAAAAATACATTTATTAACACATAGCAATATTAAACCATTTTTTTGTGCTATATGTAATAAATATTTTACTATAAAAGGGTCCATTGATTCTCATATACTCAATAACCATCCGGAGAACAAAAACCTAATGGATACAATCACAAATAAAATCCACCAATGCCCAAAATGCAGTTATCAAACTGTTCTTGTATGTAACCTTAAAAGACATATGTTAAATAAGCATAAACAAATAAGAACAGATTTATCAAAATTGTAATGTGCACATTGCAATAATTACACCATTTTTTTTGTACAATATGTAATAAATATTTTAATACAAGGGAGTCCATTGATTCTCATATTCTCAATAATCATCCGGAAAACAAAAACCTAATGGATACAATCACAAGTAAAATACACAAATGTCAGCATGTAACGGTATAATCTGAACCGATATGTTTAACTTTAAATGGTCAAACACGAGACAATCTCAACATAAATTTATTTTCCTTAATTTTAAAACAAACACATTACAATTAAATGATCAGCGATTACCACGTTGTATTCCAAATTAACTTATTTATATATAAATAAATAAATGATTTATTATGCAAAAAAAAATTAAATGAAACTTTTATATTAGTACAGAAACCAACAGAAGAATAATTTTTTTTTCTTGCATAAAAGGTGTCAAACAACTCGAAACAGATATCCTGGAGTTTGAGATTTGTATACTTTGTAAAGTAACACCGCATACAAATACTGCAGTCTACAAGCGATCTTAGGTTCTCCAAGCATTCTTAAGAAAAGTGTAATATGTGCGCGATGAGGCACCTGAGACACAAAGCGAATACAAGCATTCTGTACTCTCTGCAACTTGTTCTTGTATCTGGCTTAATTAACTTTAAGGAAGTATTTATTCCGACGGGCCCGCGATTAGCTAACAAATATCTTACAACTATTATTAACGAATAAAGGTAGGTAACATCAGCCACATGACCACCACGACCACGCCTACAGGGCCAATTCCTTTTCATGAAATTTTCCATAACCAAATCGCAAGATCTCGGTGGCCAATAGTGACCACCTCTTCGAGAGATAACAGATAATTGGTTTCGTTGCTTGTGTGGCACGTAGCGCCGTCTTGTCGAAAGTAAACGTTACCATACCATCCAATTCCAGCCATAAAAAGGCATTAATCATCTCACAATAGCGCAATCCATTCACCCTAACACTGTCGGCTACAGCAGCAATATTCTCGGCTGTTCTTGAGCGACGTGCACGGGTTTTATTCTTCACATCACTAACTCGTCCCAACAGCTCGAATTTTTCTATTGCGGTCCGACAAGGTGCTTCACGACGGCCCAAAAATGTTCGAGTTTTACGAACCGTCTCTGCCAAATTTTCACCATTTTTATGGTGAATTTTAATAATTTCAATGCGTTGTTGAAGCGTGTATCGTTTCATTTTTATTAATGGCGCAGTTTCTACTTGTCAAATGTCAAAAAATGACAGCTCCAAAAGTAACATATACCGAAATAGCGGGCTATTCCAAATAACACCTCTTATTGGAAAAACCTTAATATCTCTTGTTACATGGACAGTTACTTAACAAACACTTTAACTACCCATTTTCTTGACTTTATCCTTGTTGGGTACTGTGGTTAATTGTTTAAAGGCCACTGGCATATTAGGTATTGTTATTTGGCATATTTTCAATTGTTTTTATTTAATATGACAATAAAAAAACTAATAAGGACACTGACATGTGTCTGTTAGAGAGTTAGTATTTGTTCAAATAAGTTGTATATTTTGACTAATAAAATATTACAAGTAATTATAACAAGTCCACTGCAACCCTGAGCTAACAGTCCTTTTGAAAATGGTTAATTAGCTAATAATTTAATTTAAACAATATCACCATTACTCAATATAATTTATACATTAATACAACTGCTTAATTTTCCTTTTATATTTATAGTTTAATAATGCTAAAATAGCAGACAGAGTTTCACATTTTTATTATTATGAAGTTTGATTGCAGCGGATTTGTTCTGGACATTCCAGACGGGGGGCAATTAGTTGTAATATTAAGTTTTGAAAATATTAGAGGGTTTCAAAATTCAAATGCGACATATACCGTCAAAATTACATTGTTGCTTAGATGCAGTTTGAGTATTAGGTTCATTATTATATTTTGTACAAAATGGCAACAATGTAAATTGGAATGCATTATTTTTCAAGGTTGTATTCTTCATGTAGTGTTTCCAGAGAATAGGTTTATTTATTCTCTGGTGTTTCTGTACTTCGCGCCCAATTTAGTAGTAAGCCAATTCCAATTTAGTAGTAAGTAAAAAGTCATAATTTGTCAGTTGTACACACATGTATTAGAAATAAAGTAGTATGTTTATTAATAATATAATCGTATTTCGTATTATTTCAACGACAAACACATCGAATTGAACCAGCAAATACATCATTAATCTGTGAAGGGTCTGATAAAGCAGAAGACAACCCAGACATCGATCATGCAGCTACGATTCGAAATGAAGGTTAAACCGATTAGACTTCTTACATTTAAGAAAACTAGCAGTGGTAATCTTACTCTCTACTCTTGTATTCCTCCAATTGACTATTATTACTGAAAAATCGATTATTCATAAATTAAAAAAACTGTACATTCACCGATAACTTTCTTTCGCACGAAGCATGTAGGAGAAAATAGTTTTTTCTAAATCAGATTCTGGTAAAAGCTTGCTTGAATTTACTCGAAATAATAAAAAAATGATGAATGCTAACCTAGTGCTGCAAATTGTCTTACTGTGTCACATGGCGGTGCAGAGCGAGACACCTTCCACTGTAAATCTAATTGTTGTGAATTGTTCACACCGTATTTGATATACTTTGAAAAAGTATATAACCAAGAAATACCTATTTCTTCGTGCGAAACTAATCCGATTATTGTTTTCTGTTTCTCTATCTATAGACAATCCTGATTTTCTTGATAATTTTGTGACGGCCAAACCTTTTTAATTTTCGTCCAGTTGGACAACTTTTCACAAAACAAAGCTTTCCCAATGTTCCAATATTTTTTCTCCTTGTTTTAACAACAATAAAATCATTAAAATAACATATAAAACATTTATAAAAATCAATTCACTATCGACGTTATTTCAGGAGTTTTATAGGTTATTATTATATTTACTAAATTACATTTCACTACGTTAATAGTTGAGATTTTAAATACTGCATAATTCTTAACTACACAAGTCACGGAAAATATTAAATTTTTCCACTCATATCATATCCATTACCTTACGAGCGCCATTTCGGTGAGTTTTCGAATTTTAATTTGCTGTTTACAGGTGGACACTTTTTCAACTTGTCGCCCATATCAGATGGTTCTCCTATTCTCCTTCCTTCGACCCTCCATAAATGTCACATAACCATTGTATTCAATGTCAACTTCAACTGGGATCGTAGACACTACACATAACGAGGGACTAAAATGTCTACACCACCCTTTTCTTTCTATTGTTTTTGCAATTATTAACATACAATTTATGAACGGTCCTCGTATCGTAATAAGAAATATGACCATACCCTGTAAGCCTAAGCTAGAAGATGGCGACCCCCGTGATTAGAAAATTTGCGCATGTTGACCCTCATTCTCTCCACTCTGGATATCTCTGCTTTATAAACACCGGGGCGTAACACGATCGAGCGAAGTGAGGCACGGCCTACTAAATTTTCACAAAGATGCCTTCATTCACTCTGTCATATCTCACATCAGTTTAGCTCAGCTGAAAATGAAATTCCCTGTCAACTGTCAGTATAAATTTAAAATCAATTATCAGCTGATCAACATTCATTTTCTAGTTTCGTAAATATTATATATTATTCTTATTCTATGCTCGTTTCCCATGATGCTTAGTTAAAAACACAATTATTTGTACCTACTTTAAAAATAAATTATTGTGTCTTTACTTAATTAAATTTCCGATTTCCACAATAAGCAATTCTTAGCTAAGGGAAACATGACCACCGAAGAAATAATTATACTAGAAATAATTGATAACCAAGAACCGAAAAATTTCGAAAAAGTACACACAAATAATGACAACGGCTGCAGTAATAATATAACAAAGCTCATTGGATTCGATAATAACTGCGACAGTTACTGTATAAATCAAACTGATATGGCAGAAATGTTAAGTATTAAAAGTGAACCTGAAGCAATAGACGACGTAACTGTTAAATTAGAGCCGGAATTTTTAAATAATAAAGAACAATGTGATATAAAACAAGAAGACACGTTGGCATTACTAACTAATGAAAGACCTGATGGAATTCAAATTGATATCGCCGGCAACTTATTTTTTACAGACCCGATATTAGGTAAAATAAAATTGGAAGACAATTCGTGTACAAACATAACAGAACCAGGTAAGTAAATGTTGTTTAACGGAACACTGTCGACCCAAGAAGCACTAATAAGTTTGTTTTCGATAGATAGTAATAATTGTCCACGAGGATGTATAAACTTTTGTGACTGTAGAAAGGACGGGATTACAGAGGATAAAACTCTTAGAGCTCCGTCGTGTACTGCAATAGAAATACGTCAATCCAAAATTCAGGGCAAAGGTGTATTTGCTACCAGAGCATTACCCATCGGTTTCCAATTTGGTCCTTATGAGAGTGAAATGTGTCGAGTCCAAGGGTTAGAGAATGGTAAAGTGGTAAGTTGATTTACAATGCTGTCTTTGTTTGTCACACTATTTTGTTAATTTCTAGGCAGAAGAATCAAATTGGACGGAATACATTAATTGTGCCAAAACCAGTTCTCAACAAAATTTAGCTGCTTTTCAGGACAAACAAACTGTGTACTATAGTACTGTGAGAACAATCAAAAAGGATGAGGAATTGTTAGTCTCCTATGACGAGCAGTCCGATCCCATAGACAATACCAACGATTTAGGGTTTTGCCAGAATTGTCATATTGGTTTTAAGACGGAACGGCATAAAAAACAGCATGAAAAATGCTGTAAATTTGTTGAAAATAATGAAAGTGATATTGTGACGCATTTTAATTCGGGAGAATGTAAATCTAGACATGAAGTCAGGTGTTCAAAGAGAAAGAAAAAAGCATCGAGGTAAGTCTCATAATATTTATAAGTGTTGTGGGCTCGGTTATAGGACTCCATAGTACATCTGTGGGCTCTAGCTTCTCAGAACAAAACTATAGAAGTTATTTACAGGCTCCAAAATCTTGAATTGGTGATCCTTTTCCTCAGGATTCTAGCCTTTTTCACTTTGCTGTAACGCGGCAACTAATCGGGTTTCATAGACTGTTGTGGTCGTACATTGGAGCAAATTTAATTTAAAGTATTATTTAAGTCAGTGATCTAAGTAAAATCAACAGTAAATGAATTTCCAACAAGATCGATAAGTCCCTATAGGAACCCTAATTAAAAGTCACTCCTGACTATGCTTTCAGAATTGTAGTACTTAAATGCTCGATGAGAAGGTTTATCTAAATCCGTAATGTAGTAATAGACTCAAACAGCATCAGGTCCTGAGGATGTTGACTGTGAATTTCAGAAATAAGTGTGTGATTTCATCCGACCAATATCGATAATTATGAGGATACACTGCCGCTCAGAAAAAACGAACTGAAAAGCAAATTTTGAACGGCATTAAATTGTTTAGTCGATTCATTTGGTTACCCTAAAGAGAACTAACAAAGGCATTTTACCTCATTATTGCTTGCCTCATAAACTACAGCGGTGAGGCGAGGTTAAAAGTTCAAAAATACAAAACACTGCTTAAAATAGCTTCCAAAAACACTAATTTTAGAAAGGCCTTCTAAAAATAAAAAAAATTATTTTTGTATGGAGCATTTCCTTTCCTTGGGGGTACTTGTTGATTTTTTAATTTATTTGTAGTAAAATTAAGTTTATGTTTGTATATTTCAGGAAAGTAGAGGAAAATCAAAAAAGATTGTCTAGTAGTAAACGCAATTGCAAAACAAATAATGATAAAGAAAATGCAGAATGGTTCTGTTGTGATAGATGTAAGTTTAAAACTATTCATAAAAGTAGTTTAAGTAAACATCGAAGAATACATATGAAAAATAGTGCACTGTTGTGTAATTTTTGCGGTAAAAAATTTAATCAAAAAATTAATTTAGAATCGCATTTGTTATATAATCATAAAAACGAAATAAACATCTGTGAAGCAATAACAAGTAAAATCCATCAATGCCCAAAATGCAGTTATCAAACTGTTCTCGTAGGTAACCTTAAAACACATATGTTAAATCATAAAGAAATAAGAACAGATTTGTCAAAATTAAATTGTGCACATTGCAGTTACTCCACTTGTAGAAAATGCGATTTAAAAATACATTTATTAACACATAGCAATATTAAACCATTTTTTTGTGCTATATGTAATAAATATTTTACTATAAAAGGGTCCATTGATTCTCATATACTCAATAACCATCCGGAGAACAAAAACCTAATGGATACAATCACAAGTAAAATCCACCAATGCCCAAAATGCAGTTATCAAACTGTTCTTGTATGTAACCTTAAAAGACATATGTTAAATAAGCATAAACAAATAAGAACAGATTTATCAAAATTGTAATGTGCACATTGCAATAATTACACCATTTTTTTTGTACAATATGTAATAAATATTTTAATACAAGGGAGTCCATTGATTCTCATATTCTCAATAATCATCCGGAAAACAAAAACCTAATGGATACAATCACAAGTAAAATACACAAATGTCAGCATGTAACGGTATAATCTGAACCGATATGTTTAACTTTAAATGGTCAAACACGAGACAATCTCAACATAAATTTATTTTCCTCAATTTTAAAACAAACACATTACAATTAAATGATCAGCGATTACCACGCTGTATTCCAAATTAACTTATTTATATATCTGGCTTAATTAACTTTAAGGAAGTATTTATTCCGACGGGCCCACGATTAGCTAACAAATATCTTACAACTACTATTAACGAATAAAGGTATAATAACAAGAACAAAACAAATCTTAACTAAGCCAACAAGCATGTCATACTAGAAGTATCGAGATTCGAAGAAAGTTTATTTAATATAACTTTACTAATTGGAAACGGACGCACTCTGTTACAAGATGGGGTTCACTAGTAGTTCTGCAATCCATACATATTATATAATAAAATAAATAACAACAAAAATAACCTAATAAACCTCTTTACTAACCTTAAATAATAAAGTGTTTAGTTTAGTCTGTCGTGTTTATTAGTGTTTGCTTTTCGAAGTTTTAAGACTATTAGCACTATTATATATGTAACATATATATATATAAAGCTGCCTTTTGTGCGAGGGAGATTTGGAGATTCGGGTATTGAGAGATTTGTTGGTGTCATGAGACCCTTTTACTGCGTTGGGTATTTGGAGATTCGGTCCTAATAGTCTTAAAACCTCGAAAAGCAAACACTAATAAACACGACAGACTAAACTAAACACTTTATTATTTAAGGTTAGTAAAGGTTTATTAGGTTATTTTTGTTGTTATTTATTTTATTGTTTTCAACGAAGCCGATCATAACGCATGCGCAAAGTGCAAATATCCGAGAAAACATAAACTTAAACGAACTTTTGGGTATTTGGAGAAACGGAGATTTACCTCTACGCGCTGGCGTCACGTGATTGTCATCCACCAATACGGTGAATACCCAAATCTCTCGCACAAAAGGCAGCTTAAGTGTTTATAACAGATTCCATACATCACAGAGTACCACCCTTCATTACTACTACTACTCGGTATAGCCGTAGCTAATGTAAAGGGTTTTCCAATAAGAGGTGTTATTTTGATATTCAAAGGAAAATGCAATTTTTTGAGATAAATGATCCGATGTTTATTTCATTATAAAGAGGAAGGTATGCCGTTAATAATGGAAAATAACAACAGCCACATGACCACCACGGCGCCTTTTCCTTTTCATAAAATTTTCCATAACCAAATTGCAAAGTGGCCACCGAATTCCATCAGTGAGGTCTTGAATCAACGCTGGGCTGTTGGCGTAGACCTTCTCTTTCACGTGGCCCCACAGGAAGCAGTTAAATCGCAAGATCTCGGTGGCCAAATGTGATCACCTCTTCGAGAGATAACACGGTCCGGAAACTTTTCCCGTAAAAGATAATTGGTTTCGTTGCTTGTGTTGCACGTAGCGCCGTCTTGTCGAAAGTAAACGTTACCATACCATCCAATTCCAGCCATAAAAAGGCATTAATCATCTCACAATAGCGCAATCCATTCACCCTAACACTGTCGGCTACAGCAGCAATATTCTCGGCTGTTTTTGAGCGACGTGCACGGGTTTTATTCTTCACATCACTAACTCGTCCCAACAGCTCGAATTTTTCTATTGCGGTCCGACAAGGTGCTTCACGACGGCCCAAAAATGTTCGAGTTTTACGAACCGTCTCTGCCAAATTTTCACCATTTTTATGGTGAATTTTAATAATTTCAATGCGTTGTTGAAGCGTGTATCGTTTCATTTTTATTAATGGCGCAGTTTCTACTTGTCAAATGTCAAAAAATGACAGCTCCAAAAGTAACATATACCGAAATAGCGGGCTATTCCAAATAACACCTCTTATTGGAAAAACCTTAATATCTCTTGTTACATGGACAGTTACTTAACAAACACTTTAACTACCCATTTTCTTGACTTTATCCTTGTTGGGTACTGTGGTTAATTGTTTAAAGGCCACTGGCATATTAGGTATTGTTATTTGGCATATTTTCAATTGTTTTTATTTAATATGACAATAAAAAAACTAATAAGGACACTGACATGTGTCTGTTAGAGAGTTAGTATTTGTTCAAATAAGTTGTATATTTTGACTAATAAAATATTACAAGTAATTATAACAAGTCCACTGCAACCCTGAGCTAACAGTCCTTTTGAAAATGGTTAATTAGCTAATAATTTAATTTAAACAATATCACCATTACTCAATATAATTTATACATTAATACAACTGCTTAATTTTCCTTTTATATTTATAGTTTAATAATGCTAAAATAGCAGACAGAGTTTCACATTTTTATTATTATGAAGTTTGATTGCAGCGGATTTGTTCTGGACATTCCAGACGGGGGGCAATTAGTTGTAATATTAAGTTTTGAAAATATTAGAGGGTTTCAAAATTCAAATGCGACATATACCGTCAAAATTACATTGTTGCTTAGATGCAGTTTGAGTATTAGGTTCATTATTATATTTTGTACAAAATGGCAACAATGTAAATTGGAATGCATTATTTTTCAAGGTTGTATTCTTCATGTAGTGTTTCCAGAGAATAGGTTTATTTATTCTCTGGTGTTTCTGTACTTCGCGCCCAATTTAGTAGTAAGCCAATTCCAATTTAGTAGTAAGTAAAAAGTCATAATTTGTCAGTTGTACACACATGTATTAGAAATAAAGTAGTATGTTTATTAATAATATAATCGTATTTCGTATTATTTCAACGACAAACACATCGAATGGAACCAGCAAATACACCATTAATCTGTGAAGGGTCTGATATAGCAGAAGACAACCCAGACATCGATCATGCAGCTACGATTCGAAATGAATGTTAAACCGATTAGACTTCTTACATTCAACAAAACTAGCAGTGAAAATCTTACTGTCTATTCTTGTATTCTTCCAATTGACTATTATTGCTGAAAAATCGATTATTCTTAAATTAAAAAAACTGTACATTAACCGATAACTTTCTTTCGCACGAATCATGTAGGAGAAAATAGTTTTTTCTAAATCAGATTCTGGTAAAAGCTTGCTTGAATTTACTCGAAATAATAAAAAAATGATGAATGCTAACCTAGTGCTGCAAATTGTCTTACTGTGTCACATGGCGGTGCAGAGCGAGACACCTACTATAAATCTAATTGTTGTGAATTGTTCACACCGTATTTGATACATACTTTGAAAAATAAGTATATAACCAAGAAATTTCTTGGTGCGAAACTAATCCGATTATTGTTTTCTGTTTCTCTATCTATTGACAATCCTGATTTTCTTGATAATTTTGTGACGGCCAAACATTTTTAATTTTCGTCCAGTGGGACAACTTTTCACAAAACAAAGCTTTCCCAATGTTCCAATATTTTTTCTCCTTGTTTTAACAACAATAAAATAAAATAACATATAAAAAATTTATAAAAATCAAATCACTATCGACGTTATTTCAGGAGTTTTATAGGTTATTATATTTACTAAATTACATTTGACTACGGTAATAGTTGAGATTTTAAATACTGCATAATTCTTAACTACACAAGTCACGGAAAATATTAAATTTTTCCACTCATATCATATCCATTACCTTACGAGCGCCATTTCGGTGAGTTTTCGAATTTTAATTTGCTGTTTACAGGTGGACACTTTTTCAACTTGTCGCCCATATAAGATGGTTCTCCTTCCTTCGACCCTCCATAAATGTCACATAACCATTGTATTCAATGTCAACTTCAACTGAGATCGTAGACACACTACACATAACTAAAATGTCTACACCACCCTTTTCTTTCTATTGTTTTTGCAATTATTAACATACAATTTATGAACGGTCCTCGTATCGTAATAAGAAATATGACCATACCCTGTAAGCTTAAGCTAGAAGATGGCGACCCCCGTGATTAGAAAATTTGCGCATGTTGACGCTCATTCTCTACACTCTGGATATCTCTGCTTTATAAACACCGGAGAGGAACACGATCGAGCGAAGTGAGGCACGGCCTACTAAATTTTCACAGAGATGCCTTCATTCACTCTGTCATATCTCACATCAGTTTAGCTCAGCTGAAAATGAAATTCCCTGTCAACTGTCAGTATAATTTAAAATCAATTATCAGCTGATCAACATCATTCTATGCAGCTGATTCATTTTCTAGTTTCCTAAATATTATTCTTATTATATGCTCGTTTCCCATGATGCTTAGTTAAAACACAATTATTTGTACCTACTTTAAAAATAAATTATTTTGTCTTTACTTAATTAAATTTCCGATTTCCACAATAAGCATTTCTTAGCTAAGGGAAACATGACCACTGAAGAAATAATTATACTAGAAATAATTGATAACCAAGAACCGAAAAATTTCGAAAAAGTACACACAAATAATGACAACGGCTGCAGTAATAATATAACAAAGCTCATTGGATTCGATAATAACTGCGACAGTTACTGTATAAATCAAACTGATATGGAAGAAATGTTAAGTGACCCTGAAACAATAGACGACGTAACTGTTAAATTAGAGCCGGAATTTTTAAATAATAAAGAACAATGTGATATAAAACAAGAAGACACCTTGGCATTACTAACTAATGAAAGACCTGATGGAATTCAAATTGATATCGCCGGCAACTTATTTTTTACAGACCCGATATTAGGTAAAATAAAATTGGAAGACAATTCGTGTACAAACATAACAGAACCAGGTAAGTAAATGTTGTTTAACGGAACACTGTCGACCCAAGAAGCACTAATAAGTTTGTTTTCGATAGATAGTAATAATTGTCCACGAGGATGTATAAACTTTTGTGACTGTAGAAAGGACGGGATTACAGAGGATAAAACTCTTAGAGCTCCGTCGTGTACTGCAATAGAAATACGTCAATCCAAAATTCAGGGCAAAGGTGTATTTGCTACCAGAACATTACCCATCGGTTTCCAATTTGGTCCTTATGAGAGTGAAATGTGTCGAGTCCAAGGGTTAGAGAATGGTAAAGTGGTAAGTTGATTTACAATGCTGTCTTTGTTTGTCACACTATTTTGTTAATTTCTAGGCAGAAGAATCAAATTGGACGGAATACATTAATTGTGCCAAAACCAGTTCTCAACAAAATTTAGCTGCTTTTCAGGACAAACAAACTGTGTACTATAGTACTGTGAGACCAATCAAAAAGGATGAGGAATTGTTAGTCTCCTATGACGAGCAGTCCGATCCCATAGACAATACCAACGATTTAGGGTTTTGCCAGAATTGTCATATTGGTTTTAAGACGGAACGGCATAAAAAACAGCATGAAAAATGCTGTAAATTTGTTGAAAATAATGAAAGTGATATTGTGACGCATTTTGATTCGGGAGAATGTAAATCTAGACATGAAGTCAAGTGTTCAAAGAGAAAGAAAAAAGCATCGAGGTAAGTCTCATAATAAATATAAGTGTTGTAGGCTCGGTTATAGGACTCCGTAGTACATCTGTGGGTTCTAGCTTCTCAGAACAAAACTATAGAAGTTATTTACAGGCTCCAAAATCTTGAATTGGTGATCCTTTTCCTCAGGATTCTAGCCTTTTTCACTTTGCTGTAACGCGGCAACTAATCGGGTTTCATAGACTGTTGTGGTCGTACATTGGAGCAAATTTAATTTAAAGTATTATTTAAGTCAGTGATCTAAGTAAAATCAACAGTAAATGAATTTCCAACAAGATCGATAAGTCCCTATAGGAACCCTAATTAAAAGTCACTCCTGACTCTGGCTATGCTTTCAGAATTGTAGTACTTAAATGCTCGATGAGAAGGTTTATCTAAATCCGTAATGTAGTAATAGACTCAAACAGCATCAGGTCCTGAGGATGTTGACTGTGAATTTCAGAAATAAGTGTGTGATTTCATCAGACCAATATCGATAATTATGAGGATACACTGCCGCTCAGAAAAAACGAACTGAAAAACAAATTTTGAACGGCATTAAATTGTTTAGTCGATTAATTTGGTTACCCTAAAGAGAACTAACAAAGGCATTTTACCTCATCATTGTTTGCCTCATATAAACTACAGCGGTGAGGCAAGGTTAAAAGTTCAAAAATACAAAATGAAACACTGCTTAAAATAGCTTCCAAAAACACTAATTTTAGAAAGGCCTTCTAAAAATAAAAAAAAAATTATTTTTGTATGAACCATTTCGTATCCTTGGGGGTACTTGTTGATTTTTTTTGAATTTAGTTGTAGTAAAATGTATTTTATGTTTGTATATAAGTACTACATTGCAAAACCATTTAAATCAAATAGAAAACTGGCTGCGACAGTGGAGAATTAAAATTAATAAAAGTAAATCTGTTCAAGTTAACTTTGCGCTGCGGAAGGAAGAATGTCCACCAGCATTTATAAACAACATACAAATACCCACATCAGCTGTGACAAAATATTTAGGATTGCATCTTGACAAAAGACTGACTTGGAAGGAGCATATAATCAAAAAGCGTAAGCAAATCGATTTGAAAATCAAAGAATTATACTGGCTAATAGGTAGAAAATCGAAATTACCACTGGAGAATAAAGTTTTAATATATAAAAGTATCATCAAACCTATATGGGTTTACGGAATAGAACTATGGGGATGTACAAGCAAATCGAACATATCAATTATCCAGAGAAGTCAGTCTAAAATTCTTAGAATGATAACAGATGCTCCATGGTATGTTAGCAATCTGACACTACACGAAGACCTAAAAATACCTTATGTTAAAGATGTCATAAAGGAGAAAAGCATAAAACATCACGAAAAACTCGTAAATCATACAAATGCCCTCATGCGTCCACTACTGGAGCCTTTCTTGGACAGAAGGCTCAAACGCAATTGGCCTGCAGATCTGAGAGAGGATTAAAGAGGACTTGTCACTGGAGAAGTCTTCGTAACGCCATTTGAGAGCTACTACAGCTCCCTGTCATCCTACTAGCTTATAGAATATATTGTATTCTGATTGCTAAGAAATATATACTTAATAAAAAAAAAAAATGTTTGTATATTTCAGGAAAGTAGAGGAAAATGAGAAAAAAATGTCGAGTAGTAAACGCAATTGTAAGAGAAATAATGATGAAGCAAATGCAGAATGGTTCTGTTGTGATAGATGTAAGTTTAAAACTATTCATCAAAGTAGTTTATGTAAACATCGAAGAATACATATGAAAAATAGTGCACTGTTGTGTAATTTTTGCGGTAAAAAATTTAATCAAAAAATTAATTTAGATTCGCATTTGTTATATAGGGTAAACTACCCAATGATTGGCACTCTAAGGGAACCGTAGTAATAAAACTAACTTAAAAATAATAATGTGCATTTCATACGGTTGATATATTTTTTTCCCGAATCCTTATCAATTTAAGACCATTTATTTGAATATTTTTTGACCATATCTTGATTGCTAACGCTGAATTAAAATTAATTTTGCGAAAATTCAAATTTTCCAATTATTGGCAGTCATACGCTATTAATTGGCACTATATATTTTCCAATTATTGGCACCCAATATTATGTGGCAATTAAGGACCTAGATACTTAGGTAGTGACCTATATAGCTAATTTAATGTTAATACTTTAAACGATTACCTACACTTCTACAATTAATATTTCTACTAAGTTCCTACTTACCTAGGTATCTGATTTAAACTAAAAAATCAGTATAAAAAAAGCATTTATTTTATTCAAAATAAATTATTATTATTAATACGTACAAAACACAAAAGACCTGTGAATTACAAACTAAAAATACTATTATTCTTTGAAATAAAATACACATTCTTGTAAAAACAAAAATCATTTACCTAGGTAAACAATAAAAGAAAAAAACTTGTTAATCTTAATTGGATCTACATTTTATGCAAGTTGTACAAATAAACTTTTCTTTATACATTTTGTATTTAGTTAAGCAGCTAACATGATACGTCCTAGTACAGTTTTGGCATTTTATTCCTATGTTTGTTCTATAAATATTATTCGTACAAATAAAACATAGCCCTCGCGGAACGACCGTATTGTTTTCTGGTAAACGTTGTGGTGATGGCCGTTCAGGACTCTCTTCAAACAGATTTCTTATGTGAGAAACATTAGTTTTTATGGTCGGAGTTATAATAATGTCGGTGGAATTTTGTAAGATATTATTATTGTTGGTAGTATCAAACCTTTTACAAGGAGTGCAGTTAGATTTGGCATTGAAACCGGACGTTTTATGAGGTATAACAGATTTATTTAGAGAAGTGTTGTCAGAATCTCTACTCTTTGGCTGGTTTTTCAAGGTTTTTAGAGGTTTCCTCTTTTCAAACTTATTTTTTAGTTCTTTATCCTTTTTTATCTGTTGCTTATCTAATCTTTTTTGTTTATTCTCTTCTTTCTTCTTTTCTTTGTCTTCTTTAATTCTTTCCTTTTCTTCCATTTGCCTTTTATAAACCGTTGAGGTAAGTACGAATGAGGTTCTCTCCGTTTGTCGTTTACCTGTTCTTTCCGGCGTTTTCATATGTATCAAAAATTCATTTATGTCTGAGGTTTTTTCACAGTTGTTTTGGGTTTTATTATTTTCCTTATTGACTTCTTCTTGCGTCCCACTTACATTGCTTTGCTTAGAGTACTGTTGAAATTTTATATCGGTCAAATTTACTACGTCAATTTCTAGTGATTCTTCTTTTTGAAATTCCAATTGTTCTTGTATATTTATTGATGTATCAGGTATTTCAGTTAATTTAGGCTTTACAATACTCAAGCAAGGAGAGGCTTTTGTGAGAATTTTATTTTCTAGTATGACAATTTTTTTTGTACTAATGTTTGGGTCATCCAAAGGATGTTCTTCATCAAAAACAATAGGTATATCTTGTATAGTATCTTCATTTAAAAATATTTCATCATTGTAATGTACTAGGCTATCATTAAAATCTTCTGGTACTATCTCTATTGTATAATTATCTTCATTAAATTCAGTTTCAGATTTAAAATACATTTTCAGTTTTTGCAGTAGTAAAAAATTTTCACAAGTTTCATCACACCCAGTAAATGAAGCGCTAGAATTGTCTAGTTCTAATGATTTACTCATCCCGAGTATTTCAGTAAACTTTTCGTAACTTAAGACGCTATTATTATCAGTCTCACTCCTCCCAGTTTTTTCAACAATGGAACGCGCTACTTTTGGGTACTTCTTACCTAAACATTTGCTGTAGTCGATTGAGTTCGGATTCCAGGGATACAATCCACAGGCTTTAAATCCGCTAGATGCAACTTCACGCTTTAGGGAACATACAGCTTCATTCAGGATTTTTGCAAAATGCTCTTTGGAAAATTTACAAAATGGATTTTTACGGCGCCATTCTAACAACGATTTTTTCCACATTGTCTTAAGTGGTCTAAAGTTCGAAACATCTGCTGGTTGTAATATCCTTGTTGAGTTTGGGTAAAGTGCTACGAGAATAATACCAAGATTTGAGCAAAGAGTACTAAGTTGAAAGCTAAGATGTGTTGCGTGGCCGTCCACAAATAGAATAACAGGAAATTCAACATGTTTCTTTTTTAAATATGGATAAAGTATATTTTGTATATAATCTATAAAAATATCTGTTTTCATCCAGCCGTTATCACTCATTCCGATTCCCCATGTGTCTGGAACACTATTAACGACTGCTCTTGACAAACGCTTGTTTGGGTAAATTATTAAAGGTGGAGTGGTATCGCCTTCAGCCGAAAACGTAAACATTACTGTAAGATTTTTCTTGGCCTCTCCTTGGTCAACTTCGTATACATTGCGGGAACCTTTCGGTGCAATAACTTTACCCATTTTGGGACAAAACTGGAAACAAGTTTCATCCCCGTTGAATATTCTGCTTGGGTCATTCAAAACAGAAAAGAGGTTTTTTTCTTTAAGATAGTCTTCTATTCCGGAAAACCAGCCTCGTATATTGTCCTCAGACACATTTGCTGAAGCCGCAGTCACTCCTTCTGGTGTCCTTTCAGTAAGCAGTGGATGCCTTTTTAAGAAAAGGTTATACCAGTGGTCACCTGGAATGTTGTTTTTAAATGGAGTGGTTCTGTTATCTGCATCCAAGAAGCTTTTTACAGAAGCCTGAATATCTACTTTTCTTCGTGGGAAGCCTTTTCTATGGCTATCTAAAATCCATTCAACCAGTTTGTTTTCTTCGTCATTTGTTAAATATGTATTTCGTCCAAGTTCTGGTTTTGAAAACTTAGGACCTAAACGATATTGTAGGGTTTGCCTTGGAATACCATACCTCACAGCAACGGTTTTCTTTGGTACGCCGTTTCTCACTTCAGTTAATGCTTTCTGAAGCAATTCTTCGCTATATGATTTTGTATACTTTGTATCTTTCTTTACCTTTGGCATCTAAAAAGTTAAAAAGAAAATAATACAGACTTTTATTCTTTTTGGAACGAAGGAATTCGAGAAGAGAAGGTGAATTTAAAAGTTGTTCCTATTTATAAAAATTCAAAGCACATATTTAATTTAATTTGATACCTAGGTATAGGTATACCTAAATATTTTTTGCATAAAATGCATTTTAGTTCCTAAAACTAAATTGTATTTTTGGGATGCCAATGTTAGGAACATCAAAAATAAGACAAATTCTATATTTCGGCACCAATGCTAATAATTAGATTATTTTAAGTTTTGCTTTCCTAATGTTGGCACCCTATAAATTGGCGCTAAATCGAAATTTTTATTATTGAAATTATGTTAAAACAAAACTAATAAGGGCCATAAAAGTGTGTATCAATTTGTGCTATATATAACAAGAGTGAACATAATTTAGAAATCGCTTAAAGATTGCGGTAGCCTTACGAAAAACTTAAAATCTTACCTTGTATGGTAACAACGTCTCAACAAACACACATAACATCTGCCATCTTAGTTTTACGGAACATGCGCAGTCATTTACTAAAAGGGGACAAGTTGCCAGATTTAAAAAAAATATGTTATTTTAGAAATTCCACTTATATTGTCTTTATTATTACAGTTTAAAACAAGTGTGCCAATCGATGGTCGAGTGCCAACATTTGGGTGTTTTACCCTAATCATAAAAACGATATAAACATCTGTGAAGCAATAACAAGTAAAATCCATCAATGCCCAAAATGCAGTTATCAAACTGTTCTCGTAGGTAACCTTAAAACACATATGTTAAATCATAAAGAAGTAAAAACAGATTTGTCAAAATTAAATTGTGCACATTGCAGTTACTCCACTTATAGAAAATACGATTTAAAAAATCATTTATTAACACATCGCAATATTAAACCATTTTTTTGTACTATATGTAATAAATATTTTATTCGAAAATCGGATATTGATTCTCATACACTCAGTAATCATCCGGAAAACAAAAACGTAATGGATACAATAACAAGTAAAATCCATCAATGCCCAAAATGCAGTTATCAAACTATTTACGTATCTCACCTTAAAACACATATGTTAAATAAGCATACACAAATAAGAACAGATTTATCAAAATTGTAATGTACACATTGCAATAATTACACCACTTATCAAAAATGCCATTTAAAAAAACATTTATTAACACATCGCAATATTACACCATTTTTTTTGTACAATATGTTTAATGTCCACGGACTTGATTTGCGATTCAACTCCTTTACAATTCCCATTGAGATATAAGGAGCCGTTATAAGCATTATTTTACATTGTACACAAACGGGTGCATTGGGTGGGGCGTAATAGCATACCAATATGGCGGATTCTCCAGAGCCGCACTGGCTATTTTTGTTGACGTTTTTGTTTTTTAATTTGCAGCTTGGGTTTATACTTTAATTTGAAATGTTCAGCAGTGTACAAAACACTTGAAATATAGGTAATTATTGATATTTGATACCAAAATACAGGAATAAAAGACGTTAGTACTTTATAAATTATATATTAATAACCCTTGAACAAACCAATTTTATTTAAATGTTGCCGTTTGCTAAGTGACTTATCTACTTAATTTTTACTTAAATAATACATCCTGGTATTAACGTATTTAGTCGCCTACATATAAACCCTGAGTACGTCTCTGTACAATGTTTACAATATTTAATACATATCTATGCAACGTTATTCCTGATATTTTCTTGTCGATTTCACTTCTACTACTGCAACTACGCAGAGCACAGGACACCATTATAGTATATTGTTAAATAACCGTCCAAAAAACAACGAAAAACTTGTAAAATACTTGTAAATAACACTATCATCTTGAAAGCACGTCAAATGACAGAGGTAGCATACTAGTATGGCCTACCTGCACCCGCTTTTGATAACATATAGCGTCTCCTCCCACCTCAATGACAATTCCACAACATTCTACTGCTAAATTCGAAGGATGTTTTTCATATAATGGTCCTAAACTTTCAAATAACTTAATAGATATTCTTAACTTATCGTTGTTTAGTTTCAAGAGAGAGTTGAGGCGCAAACTAAGTGACTGATTTGTTATTTGTAAGCAAATTTTGTATTCTTGATTTGTCATTTGTTTTTTTTTTGCACAATAAAACATTTATTATTATTACTATTATTATTCGAAGAAAGTTTATTTAATATAACTTTACTAATTGGAACTAGTAGTTCTGCAATCCATACATATATAAGTGTTTATAACAGATTTCATACATCACAGAGTACCACCCATCATTACTACTACTACTACTCGGTATATCCCATTGAGTATATCCGTAGCTATGAAAAGGGTTTTCCAATAAGAGGTGTTTTTTTTACAAAATGGCAACAATGTAAATTGGAATGCATTATTTTTCAAGATTGTATTCTTCATGTAGTGTTTCCAGAGAATAGGTTTATTTATTCTGTGGTGTTTCTGTACTTGGCGCTTCGCGCCCAATTTAGTAGTAAGTAAAAAGTCATCAATTGTCAGTTGTACACACATGTATTAAAAACTTATTAGAAATAAAGTAGTATGTTTATTAATAATATAATCGTATTTCGTATTATTTCAACGACAAACACATCGAATTGAACCAGCAAATACATCATTAATCTGTGAAGGGTCTAATATAGCAGAAGAAGACCCAGACATCGATCATGCAGCTACGATTCGAAATGAATGTTAAACCGATTAGACTTCTTACATTCAACAAAACTAGCAGTGAAAATCTTACTGTCTATTCTTGTATTCCTCAAATTGACTATTATTGCTGAAAAATCGATTATTCTCAAATTAAAAAACTGTACATTCACCGATAACTTTCTTTCGCACGAAGCATGTAGGAGAAAATAGTTTTTTCTAAATCAGATTCTGGTAAAAGCTTGCTTGAATTTACTCGAAATAATAAAAAAATGATGAATGCTAACCTAGTGCTGCAAATTGTCTTACTGTGTCACATGGCGGTGCAGAGCGAGACACATTGTACTGTAAATCTAATTGTTGTGAATTGTTCACACCGTATTTGATATACTTTGAAAAATAAGTATATAACCAAGAAATACCTATTTTTTCGTGAGAAACTAATCCGATTATTGTTTTCTGTTTCTCTATCAATTGACAATCCTGATTTTCACAAAAGAAAGCTTTCCCAATGTTTCAATATTTTTTCTCCTTGTTTTAACCACAATAAAATCATTAAAATAACATATAAGTATATAAAAAATTTATAAAAATCAAATCACTATCGACGTTATTTCAGGAGTTATTATATATTTACTAAATTACCTTTGACTACGTTAATAGTTGAGATTTTAAATACTGCATAATTCTTAACTACACAAGTCACGGAAAATATTAAATTTTTCAACCCAGCGCTTTTCACTCTGTTTATAACCGCTAAAATTATATCATATCCATTACCTACACGAGCGCCATTTCGGTGAGTTTTCGAATTTTAATTTGCTGTTTACAGGTGGACACTTTTTCAACTTGTCGCCCATATAAGATGGTTCTCCTTCCTTCGACCCTTCATAAATGTCACATAACCATTATGTGTTCCATGTCAACTTCAACTGGGATCGTAGACACACTACACATAACGAGGGACTAAAATGTCTACACCACCCTTTTCTTTCTATTGTTTTTGCAATTACAATTTATGAACGGTTTTCGTATCGTAATAAGAAATATGACCATACCCTGTAAGCCTAAGTTAGAAGATGGCGAGCCCCGTGATTAGAAAATTTGCGCATGTTGACACTCATTCTCTCCACTCTAAATATCAGACCGGGGAGGAACACGATCGAGCGAAGTGAGGCACGGCCTATTAAATTTTCACAGAGATGCCTACATTCACTCTGTATATCTCACATCAGTTTAGCTCAGCTGAAAATGAAATTCCCTGTCAACTGTCAGTATAAATTTAAAATCAGTTATCAGCTGATCAACATCATTCTATGCAGCTGATTCATTTTCTCCTTTCATAAACATTAAATATGCTCGTTTCCTATGATGCATAGTTAAAAACACAATTATTTGTACCTACTTTAAAAATAAATTATTGTGTCTTTACTTAATTAAATTTCCGATTTCCGCAATAAGCAATTCTTAACTAAGGGAAACATGACCACCGAAGAAATAATTGATAACCAAGAACCGAAAAATTTCGAAAAAGTACACACAAATAATGACAACGGCTGCAGTAATAATATAACAAAGCTCATTGGATTCGATAATAACTGCGACAGTTACTGTATAAATCAAACTGATATGGAAGAAATGTTAAGTATTAAAAGTGAACCTGAAGCAATAGACGACGTAACTGTTAAATTAGAGCCGGAATTTTTAAACAATAAAGAACAATGTGACATAAAACAAGAAGACACGTTGGCATTACTAACTAATGAAAGATCTGATGGAATTCAAATTGATATCGCCGGCAACTTATTTTTTACAGACCCGATATTAGGTAAAATAAAATTGGAAGACAATTCGTGTACAAACGTAACAGAACCAGGTACGTAAATGGTGTTTAACCGAACAATGTTGACCCAAAAGGCACTAATAAGTTTGTTTTCGTTAGATTGTCATAATTGCCCACGAGGATGCATTAACTTTTGTGACTGTAGAAAGAGCGCAATTACAGAGGATAAAACTGCTGTGTACTATAGTACTGTGAGACCAATCAAAATGGATGATGAATTGTTAGTCTCCTACGACGAGCAGTCCGATCCCATAGACCATACCAACGATTTAGGGTTTTGCCAGAATTGTCATATTGGTTTTAAGACGGAACGGCATAAAAAACAGCATGAAAAATGCTGTAAATTTGTTGAAAATTATGAAAGTGATATTGTAACGTACAAGCGTAGGTCGTATAAATGTTGTTATTGCCATTGTCATTTTAATTCGGGAGGATTCAAATCTAGACATGAAGTCAGGTGTCCAAAGAGAAAAAAAAAAGCATCGAGGTAAGTCTCATAATAAATAGAAGTGTTGTAGGCTCGGTTATAGGACTCCATAGTACGTCTGTGGGCTCTAGCTTCTCAGAACAAAACTATAGAAGTTTTACAGGCTCCAAACTCTTTAATTGGTGATCCATTTCCTCAGGATTCTAGTATTTTTCACTTTGCTGTAACTCGGAAACTAATCGGTTTTCATAGACTGTTGTGGTCATACATTGGAGCAAATTTAATTTAAAGTATTACTTAAGTCAGTGATCTAAGTAAATTTCCAACAAGATCGATAAGTCCCTATAGGAACCCTAATTTTAAAAGTCACTCCTGACCCTGACTATGCGTTCAGAATTGTAGTAATTGAATGCTCGGTGAGAAGGTTTATCTAAATCCGTAATGTAGTAATAGACTCAAACAGCATCAGGTCCTGAGGATGTTGAGTGTAAATTTCAGAAATAAGTGTGTGATTTCATCAGTCCCGCTCATAAGAAACGAGCTGAAAAACAAATTTTGAGCGACAAGTTCGGATTATTATCCGTGCATCAAATTGCATCGTCGATCAATTTGGGGACTTTCATTTTTATTCACCACTGATGTCTCCTTATATTTCGCTATTTTTTTATGGGAATGGAGATCCAAAATGTAAAAAACACCATAACCGAAGAAGTAAAAGAGGCAAATCAAAAGAGAATAATCCAATTTACCCTAAAGATAGTATAAAATGGTTGTAATGTTATACTTTAAATCAACTAACAGTGCTTTTGATGTTGTGGATAGGGAGTTCTTATGCAGAAAGATCGATTATTTAGGTTTACGTGGGCCGATTAATAGGTGGATTAACTCTTACTTAAGTTATAGAAGCATGTCGGTTAACATTAATTCGTCCTTATCAGAATTCCAACAGATTGACTTGGGTACTCCACAGGGTAGCATACTTGGACCGCTGCTATTTTTACTACGCGGATGACACTACCATACTTATATACGATAAATATCCTGAAATTTTAAGACATAAAATCAATGTGACCCTAGGAGAATTTCGGCTTTGGTGTCAGAAAAATAGACTAATTATCAATTACGACAAAACGGTTGCCTTACAATTCAATAGGTACAAAAGTCCATTAGATTATAATTTGCGATTTGATAACTTTCTCTTGCCATGGGTTGAATCAGCCAAATTGTTGGGTGTAGTTATTGATCCGGGATTGGGTTGGGTTGGACATATTGACAACCTCTGTAGCAAACTCAATAGAAATCTGTACTCCTGCATTCTTTAAAGAATTATATGGACAAATCATCACTTATTTCTGTGTATTATGCCTTTATATACTCAGTGATAGCATACAATATAGCCAGTTGGGGTAGATGCACAGAGGTGGACAGAGTATTTATACTGCAAAAAAGAGCAATACGATATATATTTAATATTCCATATAGAGGGACTTGTAAACATGCTTTTAGGAAAAATAATATCCTCACTGTCCCGTGCATATATCTTTATAAGTTGATTATCATACTCGAGGGAGAGATCGTTTGTATTTGCCTCGCCCTAAACACGAGTTTTATAAGAGATCGCCGTTGTATTCAGGTTCTTCGTATTTGAATCTTCTTCCCTCAAACATGAGAGACTGCCAAACTGAGAGTAGTTTTAAGAAATTATTAAACAGTTATTTGACGAATGGTGCATTCTACAGCCTGCCGGAATTTTCTGCTTCGGTATAGTATTGTGGGATATGTCAATGGGTATTTTGTGAATTTTGTTCTATTATACAGGGTGACATAGAAAAAAGTACATTGCATACTGCCACACAATAGAGGACTCTAAAATAAGAAAAAAAGTTCCCATGAACACGGGTCCGCAAGGCCTTCGGTTAAAAGATACAGGGTGTTGAATTTTAATTTTTTTTTTGGGTTTTTTTGAATATCTTTTGCCAGAGACGCAAGAAATGGATAAAATGTGGTATACAGGGGTTTTTTATCACGCTAAATTCAAATATGATCTTAGTTTTGTGATTACTGATAGAGGGCGCTAAATACAAGGTTCCATCCCTATTGAATCGGTCGTAATTTTTTTGCTATACACTGTATGTCATTTTCGACTGAAAAAAATTGTTATCCCTTCTTTTATACTTAAGAAAGGTATACCTTGTCCAAGTCGCTAGAAGCAATGGTTCCAGTACAAATGCATCTAAAAGCCGACAATACACGCAAATTATTCAAAAAGCGCCAAAGTAACCTTTGCAAAAACAATGATAAATAAAAATTAAATGTGTAATAATGACACTTGTCAAACTAATGTAATAATTGTTAAAGGTATAAAAAGTTACGACCGATTCAATAGGGATGCAACCCTGTATGTAGCGCCCTCTTATCAGTAATCACAAAACTAAGATCATATTTGAATTTAGCATGACAAAAAACCCCTGTATACCACATTTTATCCATTTCTTGCGTCTCTGGCTAAAGATATTCAAAAAACTAAAAAATTAAAATTCAACACCCCGTAACTTTTAACGGAAAGCCTTGCGGACCCGTGTTCATGGGAACTTTTAATCTTATTTTAGTGGCTTCTATTGTGTGGCACTATGCAATGTACTTTTTTCTATGTCACCCTGTATATAGTATTGTATTTTGTTGTATTGTTTTTTTAGTTTTACATGACGTACTTGTTGTAGTACCAACTTATGGTTAATAAAGATATTATTATTATAAAGGAAACACTTTTAAAAACAAAAAGTTTTATTTTTGGGGTACTTGTTGATTTTTTAAATTTTGTTGTAGTAAAATTAAGTTTTTATATTTCAGGAAAGTAGAGGAAAATGAGAAAAGAATGTCGAGTAGTAAACGCAATTGTAAAACAAATAATGATAAAGAAAATGCAGAATGGTTCTATTGTGATAGATGTAAGTTTAAATGTATTCATAAAAGTAGTTTAAGTAGACATCGAAGAATACATACGGGAGATAATCCACTGTTGTGTATTTTTTGCGGTAAAACATTTAATATAAAAAGGAGTTTAGATTCGCATTTGTTAAATAATCATAAAAAGGAAATAAACATCTGTGAAGCAATAACAAGTAAAATCCATCAATGCCCAAAATGCAGTTATCAAACTGTTAACGTATGTTACCTTAAAAGACATATGTTAAGTCATAAAGAAGTAAGAACAGATTTTCCAAAATTAAATTGTGCACATTGCAATTACACCACTTATAGAAAAAGCAATTTAAAAATGCATTTATTAACACATAGCAATACTAAACCATTTTTTTGTACTATATGCAACAAATATTTTCCTAAAAAAGGGTCCATTGATTCCCATATACTCAATAATCATCCGAAAAACAAAAACTTAATGGATACAATAACAACTAAAATTCATCAATGCCCAAAATGCAGTTATCAAACTGTTAACGTACATAACCTTAAATCACATATGTTAAATCATAAAGAAATAATAGCAGATTGGCCAAAATTAAATTGTGCACATTGCAATTACACCACTTATAGAAAATCCGCTTTAAGAAGACATTTATTAACACATAGCAATAGTAAATCATTTTTTTGTACTATATGTAACAAATATTTTAAATCAAAAGTGATACTCAATAATCATCCGGAACATTAAAACCTAATGGATACAATCACAAGTAAAATCCATCAATGCCCAAAATGCAGTTATCAAACTGTTCGCATATGTCACCTTAACATCCATTTGCACCGCTTACACTTAACACACCTAAGTGGTGGGACTTAAGTTAGACCGAGGTAATCTACAGCTTAAGGTCCACTTAATTCATATCTAACCTCACTTTTTATTTTGTTTTCCATTATTTTGTCTAGGTAAGTATGTCAATAAACATTATTCTATGAGGTATGTTTACATTATGTTAGGTCAATTTGTTCTGTCCTAAATTTCACTTAAACATAATAGTACCTGCCTAATAATTTATAGAGAGAGAGAGATGTTTTTGCTTGTTACATAAAGCAACAAGACTTTAAGTTATGTTGGAAATTTGTTTCACACTACCATGCTTTCACCAGACGGCCGTTTCGTCGATCCACGACTCATCAGTGGTGATCGGCAGGCAATATTGCCTGTTCACGCTAGGTGTCGCCAAAAACATCTCTCTCTCAATCAATTCTCGTGCTAGTATAAGCTCTTTGTAAATGTTGGAAATTTGGGTCACACTGCCTGCCGATCACCACTGATGAGTCGTGGATCGACGAAACGGTGTCTGGTGAAAGCATGGTAGTGTGAAACAAATTTCCAACATAACTTAAAGTCTTGTTGCTTTATGTAATAATAATATATATACCATTGGAAATGTAACACAATTAGGTATGTTTTACTGTTTTGGAATGTTATTTGAATAAATGTTTCTGTTTAAGGTTTATTGGAAGTTTAATTTGTTAGTAGATATGAATATATATGATAGAAAATATCGATATGTCGCCTTCGTTTATTTTTCATCACTGTTTACTTATAGGTATAGCGAAAAATCACTCAATAATAATTATTGAGAGACATATCGAAATTTTGATCAATCATTATATATGCACGGCTAAAAGAAATTTAATACCAAACACAAACTTGGTCATACATAATGCATCAAAATTGGAAACTGTTAACTGTTCCTCGCCTGATGAGGCCGTGAAATTTAGCCAGGACAATGAACAATGATATTATGAAGGGCTATCTGCATGCCAAACAGCATGTGTCGATTTGTCATTAAGTATAGTTTCTACGATCTTTAAGGGTACCTTTAAACAGATGCATTAAAATTGGAACCTGTTTATGACTGATCTCAAAAATATATATAGTACGACACAGTTAAGAATAATACACTTTTATATGGATAGGCAATATAAAAGTGTATCATTCTTAACTGTGTCGTACAGTACTTCTTATTTCATTTGTCTATATTAATCTGTCTCTTTTTTGGTAATGCAGGGCATTTTCCTTTTACGAACATTGTCTTTATAAACACCGGGGAGGAACACGATCGAGCCAAGTGAGGCACAGCCTACTAAATGTTCATAGCGTTGCCTTCATTCACTCTATCATATCTCACATCAGTTTAGCTCAGCTGAAAATGAAATTCCCTGTCAACTGTCAGTATAAATTTAAAATCAGCTGTCAGCTGATCAACATTATTTTATGCAACTGATTTATTTTTTATTTTCTCCTTTCATAAACATTATTCTATGCTCGTTTCCCATGATCACATTACATGTTATGTGCCCATGATGCATAGTTAAAAACACAATTATTTGTACCTACTTTAAAAATAAATTATTGTGTCTTTACTTAATTACATTTCCGATTTTCACAATAAACACTTCTTACCTAAGAAAACATGACCACCGAAGAAATAAGTATACTAGAAATGATTAGTAACCCAAATAATGACAACGGCTGCAGTAATAATATAACAAAGCTCATTGGATTCGATAATAACTGCGACAGTTACTGTATAAATCAAACTGATATGGAAGAAATGTTAAGTGAACCTGAAACAATAGACGACGTAACTGTTAAATTAGAGCCGGAATTTTTAAATAATAAAGAACAATGTGATATAAAACAAGAAGACACGTTGGCATTACTAACTAATGAAAGACCTGATGGAATTCAAATTGATATCGCCGGCAACTTATTTTTTACAGACCCGATATTAGGTAAAATAAAATTGGAAGACAATTCGTGTACAAACATAACAGAACCAGGTAAGTAAATGTTGTTTAACGGAACACTGTCGACCCAAGAAGCACTAATAAGTTTGTTTTCGATAGATAGTAATAATTGTCCACGAGGATGTATAAACTTTTGTGACTGTAGAAAGGACGGGATTACAGAGGATAAAACTCTTAGAGCTCCGTCGTGTACTGCAATAGAAATACGTCAATCCAAAATTCAGGGCAAAGGTGTATTTGCTACCAGAGCATTACCCATCGGTTTCCAATTTGGTCCTTATGAGAGTGAAATGTGTCGAGTCCAAGGGTTAGAGAATGGTAAAGTGGTAAGTTGATTTACAATGCTGTCTTTGTTTGTCACACTATTTTGTTAATTTCTAGGCAGAAGAATCAAATTGGACGGAATACATTAATTGTGCCAAAACCAGTTCTCAACAAAATTTAGCTGCTTTTCAGGACAAACAAACTGTGTACTATAGTACTGTGAGACCAATCAAAAAGGATGAGGAATTGTTAGTCTCCTATGACGAACAGTCCGATCCCATAGACAATACCAACAATTTAGGGTTTTGCCAGAATTGTCATATTGGTTTTAAGACGGAACGGCATAAAAAACAGCATGAAAAATGCTGTAAATTTGTTGAAAATAATGAAAGTGATATTGTGACGCATTTTAATTCGGGAGAATGTAAATCTAGACATGAAGTCAGGGGTTCAAAGAGAAAGAAAAAAGCATCGAGGTAAGTCTCATAATAAATATAAGTGTTGTAGGCTCGGTTATAGGACTCCATAGTACATCTGTGGGCTCTAGCTGCTCAGAACAAAACTATAGAATTTATTTACAGGCTCCAAAATCTTTAATTAGTGATCAATTTCCTCAGGATTCTAGCCTTTTTTACTTTGCTGTAACGCGGCAACTAATCGGGTTTCATAGACTGTTGTGGTCGTACATTGGAGCAAATTTAATTTAAAGTATTACTTAAGTCAGTGATCTAAGTAAAATCAACAGTAAATGAATTTGCAACAAGATCGATAAGACACTGTACTACACGTATTCGAGTGTGTAGTGGCATATTTCTGTGAAGAAGCATATTCTTGAGTTTAAAGAAGGTTGTCTTCCCGCGTCCAATTCTTCACTTCACCTCCTCATCACATTCCCACTTTTCATTTAGAGAAGCGCCAAGATAGGTGAATTTGGCGACACGCTCAATATTTTCTCCGTTGATGTTGAGAGGAGTAAAATGCTGATTTCTTCTAATCACCATCATTTTTGTCTTGGCAATATTTATATGTAATCCGAACCTTTCACCGCATTCGGTGATTTTATTTAGTATTGACTGGAGGTCTTCAATGTTATTAGTCAGGATCGCGGTATCATCTGCGTAGCGGATATTGTTTATTGGGACGCCATTGACTTTGATACCTCGGGCTTCATTCTCTAATGCTAGTTGAAAGATTTTTTCCACATGAATAGGTGACAGTACACATCGCTGACGGACTTCCTTCGAAATACCAAAGGTCTCCTTTGTTAGCTCGCCATTAATACGGACCTCGGCCAGCTGCTGCCAGTATAGTTCCTTTATCACTCTAATATCTTTATCATAACCGATCTCTTATAATCTTTCCAACAGTGGCCCATGTTTTACGTTATCAAAAGCCTTTTGATAGTCGATAAAGCAGACAAAAACATCCTGCCTTTGGTCATAGCATTTCTGAACAAGCAATTCCATTGAGAAGAGAGCCTCTCTGGTAACAAGTTCCTTGATAAATCCAAACTGAGTGTCACCACTCATATCTTCACACTTTCTGTAGATTCTTGAGTGACTTACTCTACTATTTGTTTTATTCACAGTGGATATGGTGGGCTGTTTGACAGCTTGTGATATACACCAGTATGCGGACGATACACAGGTCTATGTGACTTACGACCGGAGTGGTTCTGTTACCGCTGAAGCTAATCTCAATCAAACGCTACATAATATAGAGCAATATTGTTGCAATAACGGACTTAAAATTAACCCCAAAAAGTCAAACCTCATTTATTTCGGTAGTTCTTCAGATAACGCGAAGCTAAGTGTTCGTATTGGAGACGACGAAATTGCTGCTGTCGAGGAGGTCAAAAATTTGGGAGTCCTTATTGATCGAAAATTGCGCTTCAGGTCTCATGTTAACAGCATTGTTCAGCGTTCTTATGCCACACTTAGGAGCCTGTACCGCAGTAGACATGTGTTGTAGAAGGACATAAAAATTCAATTATGTGAGACCTTGGTCTTGAGTCACTCCAACTATTGTGATGTGGTATATGGCTCTTGTATGGACTTGAATACTTCCAAAATAATTCAAAAGATACAGAACTCTTGCGTTCGCTTTGTCTTCGGTCTGAGGGCTCGAGATCATATAAGTCCTTATATTAACCAGTTGGGATGGCTGAAAATGGATAAACGTAGGTTGTTACATATGGCCTGCTTGATTCATAAGGTTATTTCCACTGGATATCCTAATTATTTGCGAGAAAAACTGACATATAGATGGGCTGATCATGACAGAGACACTCGTTACCGATACCTCCTCAATGTGCCTACACATCGAACAGCCATATTCGAAAGATCGTTTTCTTTCATCGCACCGCGTTTTTATAATGCAGTACAAATGGAAATGTACAGTCTTAATCAGGCAGGCGAAGTTACAAATTGTTATTGTTAAATGAATAAATAATGTTAGTAAGATTTGTTTCTTTATAGGTTTTTTTTGTATACATATATATATATATATATATATGTTTTGTATACACACTCAAAATTCAATTAATTCAATTATAGTTATGTTTGTAATTTAATTTACAGCTGACTCTCGCCGAGTTGAAAATAAAGTCCTTCTTATTTATTTATTTATTTATTATATTTATTTCTGTTACAAGTGGTGCTCCTCAGGGAAGCAATCTTGCTCCGTTGATTTTTGCTATATTCGTGAACGACATTGTCTCGGATGTTTCGAGTGATTCCCTTCTGTTTGCAGATGATTTAAAGTTATTTCGAATTATATGCGATCCTGAGGACAGTCATGCTCTCCAGCATGATTTAAATGTTTGTCAACTGCTTACCCTTGAATATCGATAAATGCAAGTGCATGACATTTTATAGAGGACTGACACCCCATGAACATAATTATGAAATTAACGGTACATCTTTGGAAAGATGTTCGGTGACAAAGGACCTCGGTGTTGTGGTTGATTCTACACTTTCATTCAACCAACACATTATAGATATTTCTCAGGCCGCACTTAAGACACTGGGATTGGTCTTGAGGTCGACCTCAGGATTCCGTAGTGTTGACTGCCTGACATCGGTGTATCTGGCATTGGTAAGAGCTAAATTAGAGTATGCATCAATGGTTTGGTCACCGATTTACCGTGTTCACATTGACAGATTGGAGAGAGTTCAGCGCAAGTTCCTAAAAAACATATGTTTCCGAATAGACGGACGTTTCCCTGCGAGAGGATTTAACCATCAACAGTTGCTGGATAGATTCAACCTCGACTCCTTGGAGTTTCAGAGGACGGTCAACTCACAGATTTTTCTTTTTAAGCTGATTAATTTTCATGTCGACTGCCCTCGCCTTCTCACGCATATTCACTTTAATGTGCCCCAATATCATTCTCGTAACCCACAACTTTTTCGACATCCCCAGCTTCGGTACAATTATGAGGATAAAGCCCCTGTATATTGTGCGACAGTTTGAGCGTGCACAGACATGTTGACTTTTTCAGCTGTAAACTATCATTGTTCAAATGCAAACTATCTGAATATTTGAGATCTGTGGATACTTGATTGTCATATTAAATTTGTTTGATATTTTGTTTGACATGTAGGTATATATTATTAACTTATGCTAATGTAAAACTTGTCTTGTAATTGGGCGCAAGCCTGTTAGACATTAAATATTATTATTATTATTATTATTATTTACTCGAAGGAACGCTTTGAGCGCGAGGCCTTCTAAAAATAAAAAGAATTATTTTTGTATGGAGCATTTCGTATCCTTGGGGGTACTTGTTGATTTTTTAATTTAGTTGTAGTAAAATGTATTTTATGTTTGTATATTTCAGGAAAGTAGAGGAAAATGAGAAAATAATGTCGAGTAGTAAACGCAATTGCAAGAGAAATAATGATAAAGAAAATGCAAAATGGTTCTGTTGTGATAGATGTAAGTTTAAAACTATGTATAAAAGTAATTTAAGTATACATCGAAGAATACATATGAAAAATAGTGCACTGGTGTGTAATTTTTGCGGTAAAAAATTTACTAAAAAAATTTATTTAGATGCGCATTTGTTAAATAATCATAAACACGAAATAAACATCTGTGAAGCAATAACAACTAAAATCCATCAATGCCCAAAATGCAGTTATCAAAGTGTTTACTTATGTAGCGTTAAAAAACATATGTTAACTCATAAAGAAATAAGAACAGCTTTGTCAAAATTAAAGTGTGCACATTGCAATTACTCCACTTATAGAAAAGGCAATTTAAAAAAACATTTATTAACACATAGCACTATTGACCCATTTTTTTGTACTATATGTAATAAATATTTGAAAACAAAAGCGTCCATTGACTCTCATATACTCAATAATCATTCGGAAAACAAAAACCTAATGGATACAATCACTACTAAAAAAAAAGAAATAAGAACAGATTTGTCAAAATTAAATTGTGCACATTGCAATTACACCACTAATCAAAAACCCTGTTTAAGAAAACATTTATTAACACATCGTAATATTACACCATTTTTTTGTACAATATGTAATAAATATTTTAATCGAAGGGAGGGTATTGATTCTCATATACTCCATAACCATCCGGAGAACAAAAACCTAATGGATACAATCACAAGTAAAATCCATCAATGCCCAAAATGCAGTTATCAAACTGTTCGCATATGTCATTTTAAAACACATACGTTAAATCATAAAGGAATAAAAACAGATTTGCCAAAATTAAATTGTGCACATTGCAATTACACCACTTATCAAAAAGACAGTTTAAAAAACCATTTATTAAAACATAGTAATATTACACCATTTTTTTGTCCAATATGTAATAAATATTTTTTTAGAAAACCCTCCATTGATTCTCATATACTCAATAAACATTCGGAAAACAAAAACCTAATGGATATAATCACAAGTAAAATCCATCAATGCCTAAAATGCAGTTATCAAACTGTTCAAGTACGTTACCTTAAAACACATATGTTAAACAATCATAAAGAAATAAGAACAGATTTGGTAAAATTATATTGTGCACATTGCAATTACAGCACTTATCAAAAAGGCTGTTTAAAAAAACATTTTTTAATACATAGCAATATTAAACCATTTTTTTGTACAATATGTAATATATATTTAAAAAAAAAACAGTCCATGCATTGTCATATAGTCAATCATCATCCGGAAAACAAAAACCTAATGGATACAGTTACAAGTAAAATACACGAATGCCAACAATGTACTTTTAAATGTATAGGCACCGCAAATTTCAAAAAGCATTTAAAAAACAAACACTTTTAAAATAAAAATGAATTTATATTTTGCTTATAGTCAAAAATCTTATTAGATTCTGTTATGTGTATAATATTATAATAGTGAATTTGTATTATCAGGAATAGTAATAATATTTACATTATTAAGGTCAATGAAAACTCATTTATCCAAAAATCCTCTATATTTCCTCATCTATCAGTGACTTCATCAGGAGGCAAAGCTACAAAGTATTCTTCAACTTACTTAACTGAACAACTCTCCCTCGTATATGTTCCTGGAAGCTCTAATCCTGTCAATATCGGGCAGAGTGAGCTCTCAGACATATTTGCAGCTTCTAAACGCCTTAAAAATAAATTTACCTCTGGATATGATAATATTCCCTCTTTTTTTGTCCGAGATTGCATTTCTGTCTTAGCTCTTCCATTACAGTCAATTTTCAATCTAATTTTGAAGTCGGGAATGTATCCGGATCTATCGAAGGTATCTAAAATTGTTCCGGTCTTTAAATCCGGCGAAAAGTCTCATGTTAATAATTATCGACCAATTTCTCTATTGTGCAATTTTTCTAAATTATTTGAATCAATTTTATATGACCAGCTGTGAGACGTCAGATTTCACCTAACCAGCATGGTTTTGTGTGGCCGGTCCACTGTCACCAATTTGTCAGTTATTACCCACTGTATCTCTGAAACTCTTGATCACGGCGGTCAACTGGATGTAATCTATACTGATTTCACCAAAGCCTTTGATAGGCTAGACCATGGCATATTGCTGAGTAAACTGCATACGTATGATGGATTTCATTCCGGCTTGATATCTTTATGCAACTCATACTTGCATGATCGGAAACAATATGTCTTTTACAACGGCTTTAAATCTTGTTTTTACTCGGCCACGTCGGGAGTACCCTAGGGTTCTAACTTGGGTCCATTGTTGTTCCTTCTTTTCATCAATGACCTGGACCCGTGTTTACTTCAGCGTACTCTATTTTTCGCAGATGACTTATAAATCTTCGCCTCCATAGATTCAGTAGCAGATTGCATAAACCTGCAGCATGATCTGTGTGCTCTAGAAAGGTGGTGCGACAGTAACAAATTGTCTCTTAACATTCGTAAATGCACATGTCTGAGTTTTACACGTAAAACAACATTTATTGACTATCCGTATGCAATCTCCACAAATAAACTTGAACGATGTCGGGTATTCACGGATCTTGGTGTTACCTTCGATCAGAGGTTCCAGTTTTTGGAGCATACGGAAAGAATGGTTGGTGAGGCATCTCGCATGTATGGCTTTATAATGCGTAACTGCAAAGGCTTCAATAATACCTCTGCCCTTATCACCTTGTTCAATGCCTATGTGAGGTCAAACTTGGAGTATTCTTCCATCATCTGGAATCCTCAGTATAATATTCATAAACTAGAGGTCGAGCAAATTCAACGTAGATTTTTGAAATATTTAGTTTTTAGAACCGATGGTGCTTATCCAGTAAGAGGTTTCGATCATGAATTGTTACTATCACGTTTTGACGTTCAGAGTCTGGAGTACCGAAGAATTCAGAGCTCATTAACCATCTTATATAAATTGCTTAGAGGAAAAATCGACTGCTCTTTTCTGCTATCTTGCTTGAATTTGTTAGTTCCTAGGTTAAATACCAGATCGAATGTAACATTTCACTTACACAGAGCTAGGACCGATGTACTGTTAAGATAGCCTGTTCATGTCATGTGTTCTAATTTTAATAGAGTTTCTGATAGGTGTGACATTTTTACAACTACAGTCAATCACTTGAAAATGGTAGCTGCAAAGACATTTGTGGTTTAGGTGTGTGTATGTGTGCGGAATTAATTAGGATTTATAAATTAGTATTTTAGTTTATTTAAGCATTTATTTTTTTAGTTTGTAATATTGTCCTTTAAATGGGAAACTGTTGGGCTTTATTTATTTATTTATTTAAATAGCAGTTTCACATATTTATTATTATGTTATGTATTAGTTTGCTTGAGCTGGTCATTCCAGAGGGGTAGAGGAGCAATTAGTTGTCTGTCATATTGTAACTTATTCAGATTTACCTGTAATAAGAGTATTTACAAATTCTGGCTCGATTGACCGTTTTACAAATAATATTGTTTATCAATCGAGGTTTAATTAATTTTTTTTGCAATGACACTGGATAACTATATATATTTTTTTGCAATTAAAACAATTAAACTAAACATACAAAGTGAACAATAAATATTGCACACATATTAAGTTTTGAGAACAATCGAGGGTTTCTCTGACGCGAACTTATCAATCGTATCGCAGGTGGTAAAAGTGACCTTTAACCTCAAAAGTACATTGTTGATTTGATGCAGCTACGATTCGAAATGAATGTTAAACCGATTAGACTTCTTCTATTCCACAAAACTAGTAGTGAAAATTATACGGTTTATGGTTGAAATTGACTGTTACTATTGAAAAATCGATTATTCTTAAATTAAAAAACTGTAAATTCACCGATCAATTTTCTTTCACATGAATCATGTAAGGAGAAAAAAAGGCTGCAAGCGAATTTTAATTTCCCTTCTTCAATCGGCCATGAGATCAGTGAAGGTGTTTTCGCGTAAGAAATTAGGTGCCTGGATGAAGGCAGCATATGAGGTACAGGCTTTGTTAAATTAGGAAAGTTTTAGAGATTTTATTACAAATTGAAATCTACTTTAGGATTTGGGGTTATATTGTGTGGTTTTTTGAGATAATTCAGAAAAACTAAAAGGATTTATTTTTAATTTTTGCCTGTAAATCATAATCGACTAGTAGTACGGGAGAGTGAGACGAGTTTTTTCTAAATCAGATTCTAGTAAAAGCCTGCTCGAATTTATTCGAAATAACAAAATGATGAATGCTAACCTAGTGCTGCCAATTGTCTTACTGTCAATATAATTAATGTCTTAAATTGACTTCAAATAGAAGACACTGGTTTTATCTTTTAGATTTTCCAAATAAAATTGGTGTTGGAAGAAGCATGAGTATGCCTTCTGAGACTAGCAATTTCTGAAACCTTGGGATAGAATAACTTGGTGAACTTGGGATAGAAGAACTTGTTTAAATTGCGTCTTCCGCCGGTTCTTAGCTATACTTGAGAATTCGGCGGCTGAATTACGTTTTTCATTATCATATTTTACTTCAAGGCTTCTTAATTTTTAATATTAACTCAAAAACAACAAAAGATAACTGAATCTTCAAGCAGAACTATTTTGTTAACAAAACTGTTTAAAACTTTTCTTATAATCAACCCTGTAATTTCGAAGATAAAAATACATGTAAACCAAATCTGACGATGCATTTATTACAGTCATTCTATGAGGTTGTAGCATTTTAAAATGAAGCACTCTAGTTGTTAAGAAATATAATTAAATATTACGAGCGGGGACTCAAAAATAACCGGAATTTCATGAGAAAAAATTAAATTAAATCAGTAGTTAGATTTGTTACTTATTCTTCTTTTATAAAATAAATAATAAACATCAAATACGCCCAGGTACAATTCCATCTATTTTTGAATCCCTCGTCGCACAAGGTAGATTGTTAGTAGTTAAGGACGAAGTTGCAAAAAAAAATATATAAACTCTACCCATTTATATGTAATTTTATGAAATTGTTATTTTCATTCTAGATTTAATTAGGAATTATCGGTTTATTGTTCAATTAACTTTTATGTATAATGTTTGTAACACAGTTTTATTCCATTTGTTGTTATGTGAATAAATGTTTCTGTTTAAGGTTTATTGGAATTTTATTTCATTTGTTAGTAGTAGTATGAATAAGAAAAGATCAATATTTCGCTTCCGTTTATTTTTCATCGAGGTTTGACCAAAGATTTGTAAAAACAATGCTTTGGGTTTTACTGTGAAAATCAAAATCGATTAATGCATAACGATATATCGAAATTTATGTAAATGCACCGCTAAAATAAATTTAATACCAAAACTTGTTGCATGCGTAGTACGACTTAGGCCCGGTTGTACAATGAGCGTTCACCCGAAGTTCACCTTGATCTTCGGTTCAGCCGAGAAAATGCGTTGTACATTGTTGGTTTTGATGGTGAACTCTCGGTGAACTTGAACGCCCGAATTTGGTCGTTCAAGCTGAGTTCAACGTTTTTTTAACCTCACTCCTGAATGTTTTGATGTTTTATTTATGCTATTTGTTTTTTCAAAATTTAATTTCCTACAAAAATGGATGTGTGGGAAGACATTACAGATGATGAAGATTTCTTATTAGAATTAGTAAATAATGTTGCTCATCGTCGAGCCCCACATATAAAAATAGGCCAAATCATTTCAAAGTTTGGAATTAACGAGTCGTAATGTTTATTGTGGATTTCATATCTGAAAGAATATCATCTACTACAGACATATACATTAAACACATCACCCTATCAGACTAAGTGAAATAAAATAAAGAAAAAGGAGTAATAACGATAGGACTATGGGAAATTTAATATACTTAACAATTCAACAGACGACACTGCTCATCAAATACATTTTAGATACTTTTAATTTAAACCTGGATATTGAGAGAGACGTAAAATACTGAGGCAATTTGTTATACTCTGCAATTATGGTATATGAAAACGACCCTTGAAATAAAGCTGTTCTATGGGGTGGTATATCAATGATATGCTTTCTTCTTATGTTTAAATTATGAAGACTACGAAAGTACAAATTAAAAAAAAACTGAAAACAACATAAATATATCTAAAAAATATATATTTTATAGGTTAGATTGTCATTTTTTTCTTCTCATTTATAGACTAGTTAAATGCTGGTTCAAGTAAACTTGCATTGGTACAACGCTCGAGACACTGAACTGAGTTCAAGAGTGAACTCATAGTGACCAGCAGTTCACGGGAACTAATGGTGAACCATCGTTTGTACAACCGGGCCTTAGTCTTATTTCATCTTCTGACCACCACATTAAAGTGATTTTACTTGAGTCGACCATCTCTTTGAAGGACGTTTGTCAAAACCACCCCAAGAGTTAATGGCTCAGCTTGAAATGCTGGAAGAAGTTGTTAATCTGATCTCATGAAAGATATTTCAGTTCTCACATTTAATATACTAAAGTCAATTATATACTACCTGGCAACAAATGTTAACCAGTAAACTGTGACCCTGTTCTGATGCACCAGGTGGTCAATTCTTGAAAACCGAGGTCCAAAGCGATCGAGCGAAGTGAGGCACAGCTTACTAAATTATCACAGCGATGCCTCTGTTCTCTCGGTCATATCTCACATCAGTTTAGCTGACGCGGAAAAAAAATTCTCTGTCAACTGTTAATAGAAATATCATTTTAAAACTGAATATTAAATAGGAACATTTTGTACCAGTAAAACCGTCTGTAATAACGATTTTGTGGCCGTCTCTAGTGTGAGCATGCGCACTACTTAGAGTGAGGATGAGCACAGAGCAGGGTTATTAAGGACATTTTTGACCAGTAAAAACAATGAATAAACAGGAGAATCATTATTCATTGACCATTGAGTAAAAATAGCATCAAAAGTTACGAAAATATTCTTATTTTTTAATTTTAACTGCATTCAAGATATCGGAAGAGACAAGTTTAGTTTTTGGAATGGATTTGAATAGCGGGATGGTCAGATTAGGAAGGCTTACCTAACCCAACTTATTTTTCGGTTATTTACTGGTTTCTTTCCTGCGCTTGTAAACCTGCTTAGTTTTGTGTGGATTTCCTGTCTAAAATTAAAATTTAAAATAAATTAAAATATTTCGACCAGTAAACATAGATCTAGTCCCACAACTAATATTGCGAAATGTGTGATTGGCAACTACAGCCGCTAGCCGCTAGTTCAAGACGAACAGAGTATAGGCATTGTCTATCCCCAGATAAAAAATACTTAACTTATCTGGGTCTATTCTGTATCTTTGATCGAACATTTTTTTACTGGTCCAAAATATTGTCTTTATAAACACGATCGAGCGAAGTGAGGCCAACCTACTAAAATTCACTATGTCATATCTAATAATAATAATAAATGGGCTTTATTGGAAGGAAACATAGAAGAAATATACAAATACAATTGAATTTTCGAAACTTAAGTATCAGTAACAACAATAAAATTGCAAAACTTTGTGTGCAGCTACAATCTGGCGAAGTATTGGCAATTTTACTTAACCAGACTGTTAATAACATTAGTTAATTATTAACAAAATAACAAAATTTCTTCTGCTGTTGTTTGAAAGTTTCCTTTCATGGACTATACACAACACATAACTAACTTTTCTCTTTGGAAATGAAATTATAACACGACGATACTATTTAGTTAAATTATTTTAAAAACATATAACAATTAAAAGAAAAACAAATACAAATTTTGCGGAGTATAATAAACGCGCCTGTTTTCAACGAAAGGCGGCAATCGAATCTTTCTCTCTGTCTATATCGCGCTCACTTCTTTTTGCCTAAACACATTACAGCTTGCATTACAGTGATGCCAGACGGTGAATGAATTTATAAAATAAATAAAAATGCAGGGTTGCATTAACACAGACCATAGACAGAATATAAAAAAGAAAATATTAACAATTACAATGATCATTAAGTATATGGATGTGTGGATCAGACAGGTAATTATACTATTGCTGACTTCTAATAAGAAAATCTTTAAAAAGTCTGACCACCACCATGACCATCGAAGAATAAGTATCTCACATCAGTTTAGCTCAGGCATTGTCTTTATAAACATAGTCTGTCAGCGCTTGATTAGTACCTGTCTTAAAAAACCAGACGGCGTTGTCGTAAAAAGTCGTTCATTCATTAATTTGGGTTTATAGTAAATGTGTAGTAATCTTGGTGGAAAAGTGGGGGAGCCATGTTTTTAGACCAATCAGGCCGTGATTTGAACATACGGAGTTCACATATTTTTATTTCGCTTCCAGCCATAGACAATGTTGCCAGCCGTCACATAATTATCAGATGCTACCGTATTTTTCATTTTATAAATGATTCCAACATTATTTTTTTTTGTGACGAATAATTCAAAAATATAATTAAATGTAATTTTGCTTGATCTGAGTTTTCCACATTTATTAACTTCGTTTTAACGATAACTGTTATAAAAAAGTGTCTTTGACTTCATTATTTAGGCGATCACATAATATTCAGTCGTCATAGTCGCAACACTGTATCTATTAATAATAAAATAAGAAATAAATACATATATAAGATATAAGGTAGGTCCTACTCGTACATAAAAAAATATACGAAGTTTTATACCTAACAGAGATAGCTATATATATATTATCATTATTATTTATCCTTTTTCTCTATGAAATAATATTTAGCGTGATTTTAAATTTTAAAAATATTTTTTAGTGGAAATTTAAATTCAGTGTTACTTATTGTAAGAGTAAAAACAATAGTGCTAATTTTTTGTGTTGATTATAGAAAATTTCCCTTTACGAAAGGTAAGTTCTGATCCATTTTTTTTATAAAATACTTAATAGCACAAAAAATTATTTACAATGATAAACAAATGAGCGATAGGATTTTCTGGAGTTTGTATCAATTTTCATTATAATTTGATTTCTAATTTCTATACCTACCTATGTAATAGAAATTTTCAACTATTGGTACATTTTTAGTGAATATCTCTCTGGTATTTCAATAAATATAAATGTATAAATGAGCGATAGGATTTTCTGGAGTTTGTATCAATTTTCATTATAATTTGATTTCTAATTTCTATACCTACCTATGTAATAGAAATTTTCAACTATAGGTACATTTTTAGTGAATATCTCTCTGGTATTTCAATAAATATAAATGTTGTAAACACATTGTCATGTTATTTTTTTATGTTCTATCAAATATATCTGAGAGATTTCCCATAATTTCCGTGACACCTGTATTCAGATATTATTTTTTGTAATAAGAGCATGTAGATTTATTTTTAGAAATAAATGCGAACTTCTGAACAGTCATTGATGAAAGCAATAATTCAAGAAGGGAAAGTAGAGAAGCGCGAATTTATTTTATTTATAAGTAACAAGACTTTTAGTTATGTTGGAAATTTGTTTCACACTACCAAAGATTAATGTACAATTAATCTTTGACACTACTATGCTTTTACCAGACGGGCCGTTTCGTTGATCCACAACTCATCAGTAGTGATCGGCAGGCAGTGTGACGCAAATTTCCAACGCTAGATGTCGCCGAAAACAACTTTTTTCACTATATTTTTTTTTACTGTTATAGAATTTTGTTGAAGTTGTGGGAAATAGGGCTACTGGCGAACCACCCACTGAAAAAAGGTAACGCGCCATTAGCAATACTTCATGAGTGGTGTAGAAATTTGTTTTCAATAATAGTGCTCTATGGTTGGAGATTATGAATGGTAGGAAATGGTAAAGAAAAGTCGCTGAAAGATTTTGTAATGCGCTCCATTAAAATATATTAGCTGATGCACATTATTTGTTATTTATACCTCTATTTTTGTATGTTTTCTAACATCCTTATTAATTTCTACTGTTTATGGAATAAACAATGTTCTTTAGTAATTACAAAGTTGTTTGTTTTGTTAAAACCGATACTTAATAAAAGAATGAATAAATGTTAAAAAACTGAGCCTCTTGAGAATAGCTCTCCATGTAAATATAGATATTTTTGTTTTCTTGCCCTTTTTACTGCCTTATAAATGCGCACTACATTAATTTTATATCGCAGATATTTTAGACCAGATTCAAAGCGAAAATTTGTTTTTAAAAAGTATTCCGTACTTGGTCTACAAAATCTGCTATATAAAGTTAATGTGCATAATAACGCTTAGTGTCAGAGAAATAATTAAAGTCATTTGTACAAGGGATAACAAAAATGCAAACTTTTATTTACGAATCACACGCCATTTTTAAATTTCTAGGCATTAATAGAAGATCACATTTTCGTCAAAACACATCAATTATAGTAGTAAATCTTAATTCCAAAATTAAATGGATGAAAATCGATAAAGGCGTTTAGCAATTATTCAGAAAAAACGATATTAATTTGAGAATTTTAGCGCCCTGTAGAGGCACATCGAAGCAACATGACATGTCTATTTGCCTCGATTGGCTTATTTTTAGTTGAGGAATTTGTGGTTAAGCGTTGTAGTCATTTCATGAACGCCCTGTACCTATATCTACATCTACTTAAATAAATACTATTTTTCACTAAACATTTTTTACAGTAACCCCGTAATAACATAATAATGCTCATCAACTTTTTATAGCAGATTTTGTAGACCAAGTACGGAATACTTTTTCAAACAAATTTTATATACGAATATTTTTGTTTGTCCTTCCTCAAAATTGTATGGTCTGGCAACCTTAGTTGTAGAGAAACATCTAAATATATCAACTTTTCTGGTCTGGCAACCCTAGTTCGAGTGAAATAAACTAACAGAGGGGAACTTTTCAGTGTTTGAAGAGGTCGTTCACCCGCGCCTGCTCCCCTCTACCAAAATATGTAAAAGAGGAGAATTTTGATTTTCATTCATAAATCGCACTTCAAAGTTTGGCCACCAGAGTCCAGCACCTGCCGGTACATAGCGCTGACAGACTATCCTTTTAAAGACAATGGCTCAGGTGAAAAAAGAAATTCCCTCTCAACTGTCAGACTGTCAATATAAATTTAAAATAAGCTATCAGCTGATTCAGTTCATAAAACAAAAGCACAGAATAACTACAAAAGGGTATTAGGGATGTTGATATCGAAAAAAAAAAATCGATATATATTATATCAATATTTTAAAAATATATTGTATCGGTTATTCGATATTGTGTTACTAAATATCGATATATCGGTATATCCGAAATAAAAAAAAAACAAACATTTGATTTCGAAAATTTTATTACATATATTTCAAATAACTAATACTAGCATTGTCTTTAGACAATGATACTAGACACCACATAAATGAAAATATGGTCTGTAGAGGTTAAGAAAAGTTTAAAAGATAGTTGGGGAATACCCTATTTGTGGTAGTTGACAAATGTCAACCGCTACCTATCTTCCAGATGCTTACTATAGGCACCGCTATGTGTTGAGTAAACATCAAAAAGCAAAGTATGAAGAAGAAAAGATGGTTACTAGGCTAGTTATGGGGGTTATGTCGATTTTTTGTTTATCGACTATTAGTAAAAAAGCGATAAAAGAACCTTTCATTGTATTGGGGCAATGCAGAAATGAAATATAGGTAATTATGTATATCAGTAATTTTAAAAAAATATCGCAATCGATAGCTGTATTTTAATATCGATATTTCGATATATCGTTAAAGAAAATATCGACGATATATATCGATATTTTGGAGGCAAAATATCATCCATTCGATATATCGATATTTTTCCAATATCCCTAAAGGGTATGTTTTGTGATTCATGATTTATTTTGCCGTTTCGCATGATGCATAGTTAAAAACACAAATATTTGTACTTTAAAATTAAATTATTGTGTCTGTACTTAATTAAATCACACAAATTAACGAACCTAGCTAGCGTAGCTTCCTTATTGTATGATTAAATTCCCGATTTCATAAACACTTCTTAACTAAGGAAAACATGACCACCGAAGAAATAAGTACACTAGAAATGATTAGTAACCCAAATAATGACAACGGATGCAGTAATAATATGACAAAGCTCATTGGATTCGATAATAACTGCGACAGTTACGGTATAAATCAAACGGATATGGAAGAAATGTTAAGTATTAAAAGTGAACCTGAAGCAGTAGACGACGTAACTGTTAAATTAGAAGCGGAATTTTTAAATAATGAACAATGTGATATAAAACAAGAAGACACCTTGGCATTACTAACTAATGAAAGAACTGATGGAATTCAAATTAAAAATGAACCAGAAACAATAGACGACGTAACTGTTAAATTAGAGCCGGATTTTTTAAGTAATATAGAACAATGTGATATAAAACAAGAAGACACATTGGCATTATTGACTAATGAAAGACATGATGGAATTCAGATTGATATCGCCGGCAACTTATTTTTTACAGACCAGACATTAGGTAAAATAAAATTGGAAGACAATTCGTGTACAAACGTAACAGAACCAGGTACGTAAATGGTGTTTAACCGAACAATGTTGACCCAAATAGCACTAATAAGTTTGTTTTCGTTAGATTGTAATAATTGCCCACGAGGATGCATAAACTTTTGTGACTGCAGAAAGAGCGCAATTACAGAGGATAAAACTCTTAATACAGCTCCGCCGTGTACTGCAATAGAAATACTTCAATCCAATATTCACGGCAAAGGTGTATTCGCTACTAGAGCATTACCCATCGGTTTCCAATTTGGTCCTTATGAGAGTGAAATGTGTCGAGTCCAAGTGTTAGAGAATGGTAAAGTGGTAAGTTGATTTACAATGCTGTCTTCGTTTGTCACACTATTTTGTTAATTTTTAGGCAGAACAATCAAATTGGACGCAATACATTAATTGTGCCAAAACCAGTTCTCAACAAAATTTAGCAGCTTTTCAGGACAACCAAACTGTGTACTATCGTACTGTGAGACCAATCAAAAAGGATGAGGAATTGTTAGTCTCCTATGACGAGCAGTCCGATCCCATAGACAATACCAACGATTTAGGGTTTTGCCAGAATTGTCATATTGGTTTTAAGACGGAACGGCATAAAAACCAGCATGAAAAATGCTGTAAATTTGTTGAAAATCATGAAAGTGATATTGTGACGCATTTTAATTCTGGAGAATGTAAATCTAGACTTGAAGTCAAGTGTTCAAAGAGAAAGAAAAAAGCATCGAGGTAAGTCTCATAATATTTATAAGTGTTGTGGGCTCGGTTATAGGACTCCATAGTACGTCTGTGGGCTCTAGCTTCTCAGAACAAAACTATAGAAGATACTTACAGGCTCCAAAAATCTTTTCCTCAAGATTCTAGTCTTTTTTACTTTGCTGTAACTCGGAAACTAATCAGTTTTCATAGACTGTTGTGGTCATACGTTCAAGCAAATTTAGTTTTAAGCACTATTTAAGTCAGTCATCTAGGAAAAATCAACAGTAAATGAATTTCCAAACAAGATCGATAAGTCGCTATAAGAACCATAATTAAAAGTCACTCCTGACTAACTATAAAAAGTATACCCCAATTGTCTTTTTTCTAGGGGAAGTTCATACACGCCTAACCCCAATAGTTTAAAATATTTCTTTAATTCGTAGTAGGAGATTTTTTGCTGAAGATTATTATAGTATTATTAGAAGTAGTAAGTTCTGGCAAACCCACTAGTTAGGAGATTTGTATATTATAATTACCGATATTACCTAAAGTATTCCTTGCATTCAATCCACACTGTAAGCATCTCAAACACCTAAAGTACCGACTTGCACGATTATTTCAAAAAAATTTAAATACGACCCTGTTTTCTACTCTTTCAACATGGCGGCCACAGGCTGAATGAGATTAAAGGCGGCAAGACATAGATTATATTCTCTCCCTTAGGGCCAGTTTTATAGGTATGGTTTAAACCAAATGTTTTTTTTTTTTTAACAAATCTTTATTCAAATATTTCCCGTTTTACATACACATGGTTACAAAATTCTTTAAACAGTGTTTGAAGGCAACACTGGTCTCAAGAATAGGTTTACAGAACTAAATCAACAGTGCTCACACCTATGCACAAATCATCATAATATTCTGAATAATATTTATGCATATATCTACAAAAATAACAAACCAAAAAAAAGTAATATCCCACATACGATCCGATCACAAAAAGCAATACGATTCATACAGATAATCATGACAATACTATAAAAAAACGAAAAAAAAAAGAGAATATGTTGGATTAAAAAAGAACAAATGAAAACGGCAACAAGCAGGAGGGAGATGCAACTTACACAGGGACGAGGCAGGTCCTCAACATCTTTTTGAAAGCTCTAAACGATTCCGCTGCTCTTACCTTCATGGGTAAACTATTATAGATACTTGATGCTTGGTAAATGGGATCATATAACCCTTTATTAGTTCTAACATTGGCGTGATAAATATTTTGTCTCGTTCGAGTGTAGTGACTGTGAACATTATGAGCAAACCTAATTTGTGTATTTGACTTCTGTGTTTTATTTATTACTCTATAGATATATTTACTTTGTTCAATTTTAAGAATGTTCTCAAGTGGAATCAGATTCATTGTGCTGTATATAGTAGTAGTGTGGGCAAGCCGTTCAAAGTTAAAAAGTATTTTTATTATCCTATTTTGTAAAACCTCGATTTTATGAAAAAGTATTATACCACATGTACCCCATACAGGCAACAAGTATCTCAGATGTGATAAAAAGAATGCGTTATATATATTCATTTTAATTTTCTCTGTAAGGTAATTTCGGCATCTAAATATTGCACCTATCATCGGAGTAATTTTATTTGTTATATATTCTACATGATCCTTCCACTGTAGGCTATCATCTATTATCAACCCAAGTACTTAATTGAAGACACTTTGTCCAAATAGACGCCATTGAGCAATACTATCGGATTTCGAATATTTTTATTTTTTTGCTTGAAAAACATGTACTTTGTCTTGTTAATATTTATTTTTAATTTATTATTCAATAGCCATCCAAAATATGTACACAGATCGTGGTTTACCAATGTTTCCAATTCGTACATGTTAGTTTCACTATATAGTAAGACTGTGTCGTCAGCAAATGTGTAATATTGTGCCCTTAAGTTAACTAACTTTAAACTTAAAACATATAGTGAATATAACAAGGGACCAAGAACCGATCCTTGTGGAACGCCACAGTGAGCATAAGCCCACTCACTGACAAAACCGTTCATACATACATACTGACGTCTGTCTGTTAAGTAAGATTTAATTAATTTGTGCGTTGTTCAGCGAAAACCCATTTTATATAATTTACTGAGTAGATTATCATAACTGACCACACCAAATGCCTTTTGCAAATCAACAAAAACGGCAACTACTATTTTGCCATTGTCAAGTTCTTGTGATATCTTATTTACCAGATCCATAGTAGCGCTTAACGTATTACTATTCTTTATAAAACCGTACTGAGATCGATCAATATCAACAAATCTTTGCATGAACGCTAGAATTTTTCTTTTTAAGAGTTTTTCGAATATTTTTGAAAATACACTAATAACACTTATTGGTCTATAGTTTCCCATTGATTCCCTAGAACCAGCTTTGTAAATCGGGGTAATTTTACTAATTTTAAGAACTTCCGGAAATATGCCAGTTTCAATTATATTGTTATTTAAAGTGACTAAAATGTTTATAAGGGTTTCCCCTAAGTTGAGGATATCCCTCACAGTTATTTTATCATGACCCGGAGCAGAGTTGCATCTCAATTCCTTTACAATGTCCCCTACCTCGCTTTCATTTGTTAAATTCAAGTAAATACTATTCTCACAAAAAATTTCATTGAACAACGCATTACCACCATCTACCTGAATACGCCCCTGAGCATTTAGTTGATTTACAATATTTATGCCTATTGTAGAAAAATATTCATTGAGATTGTTTACAATTTTCTGTTTATCAAATTCCATAATATTGTTTATATTTAAAGAACGTATACCAGTAGTAGTATTTTTATTTATCAGTTCATTTACGATATTCCACTGCTTTCTTGCACTGCTGCCAGCTTTATTCCATTTGTCTCGAAAATGTCGATTCTTTAATGATTTTATTTTATTCGTAATACTGTTTTTTTAGTTTTTTATATTTAAATGTGGCAGTTAAACTTAAGTTTTTCTTTTTTGTTCGTTTTATAGCTGCAGTTGACCACCAATCTTCAAAATTCTGTAGTTTAACTATCAACTGATGCTTGAAGTACCCGTTAAACTGTAAACTAGAGTTTAAATATACAAATTGTGTAATTTTTAACAGACATCCTTGTACGAATTGTTAGTAAAGCAATAAAAATATTTGTGAAAAGGTTATAAATAATAAAAATAAAATTACATATAAAATAAGTACCTACCTAGTACTATTTGCTTGTGTAATATGGATGATGTATTAGAAGAAATATTTAGGGATTATTGTCTGATGATAAGGATTACGAAAACATCATTGATGCTATTGAAGTCCCAAGCAAACTTCAAACTTTTAAGGAACGAATAAATTTTTAGCGCGATTTATAATTTCAAAGTGTCTCTTGAGTTTTTGCTAGAAAGACTGGGCCCAGTTCTAGAAAAGAATACAATCCAATAAGTTTTACTTTTACTAACCAATTTATATTTTTACCAAGAAATAGATTTTTTATCATGAATTATCCATATCTGCTCTGATATTTGAATAAATACTTATTGATATAGAACGGTGTGCTGCTTAACAAGATAATTTCATATAAAGTGAGGTTAGCTAGATTTTGCAAGTAACCGTAATCTATAAAACTAACATTTTGAATAACTATGAGTTAAACTAAAGATAAAAGCTAGTGGTTAAACTATAGGTTTACCGTAACCTATAAAACTGGCCCTTAGTTGTTCTCTGGTATGGTCCTGAACAGGCCCAAGAAGCTTTCAAGGCTGAAGTGCGCCATTCGTACACGCCGGAGGCTTAAGTGCGTACCGAAGTGTGCGAGTGGAGGACCACAAGGATGTTAAAAAAAAAAGTTTATGTTTGTATATTTCAGGAAAGTAGAGGAAAATGAGAAAAGAATGTCTAGTAGTGAACGCAATTGCAAGAGAAATAATGATACAGAAAATGCAAAATGGTTCTATTGTGATGGATGTAAGTTTAAAAGTATTCATCAAGGTAATTTAAGTAGACATCGAAGAATACATATGAAAAATAGTGCACTGTTGTGTAATTTTTGCGGTAAAAAATTTATTCAAAAAATTAATTTAGATTCGCATTTGTTAAATAATCATAAAAACGAAATAAACATCTGTGAAGCAATAACAAGTAAAATCCATCAATGCCCAAAATGCAGTTTTCAAGCTGTTCGCGTAGCTTACCTTAGAACACATATATTAAAGAATCATAAAGAAATAAGAACAGCTTTGTCAAAATTAAATTGTGCACATTGCAATTACACCACTTATCAAAAATGCAATTTAAAAAAACATTTATTAACACATCGCAATACTAAACCATTTTTTTGTACTATATGTAATAAATATTTTAATACAAGGGAGTCCATTGATTCTCATATACTCAGTAATCATCCGGAAAACAAAAAGCTAATGGATACAATGACGTGTAAAATCGAACAATGCCCGAAATGCAGTTATCAAACTGTTCGCATAAGTAACTTTAAAAGACATATTAAGTTAAATCATAAAGCAATAAGAACAGATTTGCCAAAATTAAATTGTGAATATTGCAATTACTCCACTTATCTGAAAGACAATTTAAAAATACATTTATTAAAACATAGCAATACTAAACCATTTTTTTGTACAATATGTAATAAATATTTTAATAGAAAGGAGTCCATTGATTCTCATATACTCAGTAATCATCCGGAAAACAAAAACCTAATGGATACAATCACAACTAAAATCCATCAATGCCCAAAATGCAGTTATCACACTGTTCGCGTAAGTAACCTCAAAGGACATATAAATAAGCATAAAGAAATAAGAACAGATTTGCCAAAATTATATTGTGCACATTGCAATTACACCACTAATCAAAAAGGCTGTTTAAAAACACATTTATTAAAACATAGGAATATTACACCATTTTTTTGTACAATATGTAATAAATATTTTATTAGAAGGGCGGCGATTGATTCTCATATACTCAATAACCATCCGGAGAACAAAAACCTAATGGATACAATCACAACTAAAATCCATCAATGCTCAAAATGCAGATATCAAACTGTTCAGTTATCTCACTTTAAAAAACATATGTTAAATAATCATAAAGAAATAACAACAGATTTGCCAAAATTAAATTGTGCACATTGCAATTACACCACTTATCAACAATGCTATTTAAAAAAACATTTATTAACACATCGCAGTATTACACCATTTTTTTGTACAATATGTAATAAATATTTTAATAGAAAGGAGTCGATTGATTCTCATATATTCAATCATCATCCGGAAAACAAAAACCTAATGGATACAATCACAACTCAATTCCATAAATGCCCAAAATGCAGTTATCAAACTATTAACATACATAACTTTAAAACACACATGTTAAATCATAAAGAAATAACAACAGATTTGCCAAAATTAAATTGTGCACATTGCAATTACACCACATATCAAAAATGGTATTTAAAAAAACATTTATTAACACATCGCAGTATTACACCACTTTTTTGTACAATATGTAATAAATATTTTAATAGAAAGGAGTCCATTGATTCTCATATATTCAATCATCATCCGGAAAACAAAAACCTAATGGATACAATCACAACTAAATTCCATCAATGCCCAAAATGCAGTTATCAAACTATTAACATACATAACTTTAAAACACATATGTTAAATCATAAAGAAATTCCAACAGATTTGCCAAAATTAAATTGTGCACATTGCAATTACACCACATATCAAAAATGCTATTTAAAAAAACATTTATTAACACATCGCAGTATTACACCATTTTTTTGTACAATATGTAATAAATATTTTATTAGAAGGGCGGCGATTGATTCTCATATACTCAATAACCATCCGGAGAACAAAAACCTAATGGATACAATCACAACTAAAATCCATCAATGCTCAAAATGCAGATATCAAACTGTTCAGATATCTCACTTTAAAAGACATATGTTAAATAATCATAAAGAAATAGCAGCAGATTTGCCAAAATTAAATTGTGCACATTGAAATTACACCACATATCAAAAATGCTATTTTTTCTGTGACGGGAAAAAAGTTTGACATATTTACTCTCTTGACAGGTAATAAAATGTCACTTTTTATCTCCGGGAAAAAAGTGAGTACTTTTTTCCCCGGGAAAAAAGTGAGTACTTTTTTCCCCGGGAAAAAAGTGAGCACTTTTTTCCCGGACACATAAGTAACGGTAAATATTTAATTTTAGGAAATTTTATTATACAAAAGTTACATTTTCTTTATATATCAAAACTGGCAATAATTTGTGACGCTACTTTTGCTGCTTCTACTGACTCCGGTGGAGTGTTCGCAATTTTTAAATTAAATTACAGAATGAAATTGACAGATATTTGATTACTTTTTTAAAACTTCAAATTTCACTTGGATAATTTTCTGACTTTTTTCAATATTAAATCGAAGTTTTTCCCGTCTCAGAAAAAAATAGTGTATCATACACGGGAAAAAAGTTAGATTTTAGCTCTCGGTTTTTTGTCTCTAAATTACAGAATGAAATTGACAGATATTTGATTACTTTTTTAAAACTTCAAATTTCACTTGGATAATTTTCTGACTTTTTTCAATATTAAATCGAAGTTTTTCCCGTCTCAGAAAAAAATAGTGTATCATACACGGGAAAAAAGTTAGATTTTAGCTCTCGGTTTTTTGTCTCCCTCCGCTGCGCGTCGGGAGACAACACAACCTCGAGCTAAAATCTAGTACTTTTTTCCCTTGTATAATAAATAACTATTAAAAAAACATTTATTAACACATCGCAATATTACACCATTTTTTTGTACAATATGTAATAAATATTTTAATAGAAGGGAGTCCATTAATTCTCATATACTCAATAATCATCGAGAAAACAAAAACCTAATGGATACAATAACAAGTAAAATACACGCATAAATGTTTATACATGTTCCGGTTCCTTTGCATTTTCATTTCATCTACTCAGATCAGTCATGGCCGTATCTAGAACCAAAATTCGAGAGGGGCCGACCACAGATCTAGAAACTCGAGAGATACAACATTATCTGAAATTTCATTCATAATTCGTAAGAATAAAAAGTGACAGGAAGGAGCTTTGCGCTGTGGTAAATAAAATTTCTGCCGGAAACGGCCATGTTGGACATCCACATTATAGATTCATTGTTTTGGTTGTTCGTTGTGCAAAGTTGTATGTTTTACGGTTTTTTGCAGTTTTGGATGCTTTAGTTAATGAATAATGAAGCGAATTTTGTGTATTTATGAGTGAACAATTATACTACAATAGTATTAACAATAGCATCAGCGTAAATACTTAAAATAGTGCTATTTAAAGACAATAATAATCTGATTCAAAGACACCCAAAAATACAAATTCTGGAGTTAAGTTCAACTAGTAAGTAATTTTATTCAAGAGGTTTTGTAATAGATCCCTAAAATTTCGAAATAAATCTTATTTTTTCGATGACATTTACAAAAAGATGGTTTGGTCACTGGCGTAGAACAGGTTAAAATTAGCAATATTTGCTATGTAAATAAAACAGACAGTTATGTTTTATATTTAAAGGTTGTAGATTCATTTTAGATTTTGCATGATAAATAATAGGTATTCCCAATTGTTATTTTATTACGAGAATAAATTATGTTTGTAAAAATACAGTAAATGACGAAAAAATAAGAAGTATATGTACAAAATTAATTTTATTTAAAAGTCAATAAATAAGTTATTGTTTTTCTCAGTTTTGTTTATTATTTATCCTTTTCCCTACTTCCATCAGATTGAAACCATTTTGTATAAAATAGTAATGAATTTAAGAAATATTTGTTATTGCTTATTAATATTTTATGGACTTGGGCCACTGTGAAACTGGATATACTGGTCCGCCATATGCAACATCCATTCTGATCAGCATTTCTTGCTAGTATAGTCCTTCCTGTCATTTTTTATTCAAAGCATAATTCACATTTGTTTACAATCAGGCATAAGTTGGCAGTTGATATATAAGATAGAAAAGGACAAATAGAAAAAATGGCAACGTTGTACCAGGTTCCTCGTTTCGATTTCGTTTTATGTACCAGTGGCGTACGAGTATTTTTATAAATAAATAACAATGAAACACATCATCAAATAACTTTTAAATTTAATATAATTAATTTAAATAAAATATATACATTTAATGAACGTTTTTTATATGATCAGGATTGAACGGCTGTTAAACCATAGTCTAATAAATCATATATTATTTATTAGACTATGGTTAAACTATACTACCTAAAAAATACTTAAATAATCCTATTTACACTCAGACGAGACGTGCCAATAAATAATATCTTTGGTCTTTAAGTGTTTTGGAAAAACCACAGATAAAAGCATATTATATATACTTACCTGTACGACAGAGGCTCATTAAAAAGAAATGATAATTGAGGTTCAGCGTCTGGTCGAATTTGCTTTCAACCAGTAATCTCAGTTATCTTAATGTCGCTCACATCAAAATGGTTTGAGCATACTTGGGGACATACTGATTTTCCAGACCCAAAAGCTGTAGCCACCTTTCGCGTCTTTCCGAATTTACTGGAAACCTACAATCTGAAATTATTTAATTCTTTTGGAACCTACCAATTCAGTATTAACATATTTAGTTATCTAACGAAGTGTAACCTTAGTTTATAATTAAACCTTGATTTAAATAGTGTAAGATGAACCTAGCATCTCTATAACATCACAAAAATCAACAATTACATTAGGTATTTATTTACAGCAATTTATTTTTAATTTGTAGAGGACTACACCACTGATAAACAATAAGAAGTCGTGACCTTACTTACCTCCGAAATATCAAATTTGGGTTGGAATTTTCATTATTTTTACACACTATACACTAACGCACCATTGTTAATTGTTTTTCTATAGTTTTTGCACAAGAAAACACTCAAAATCACCAACTAACAGCAAATAAATACGCACACAAAGGATAGTTGGCAACAGAGCTCAAACTACCGGCTGATTACAAATAGAATGAAATAGTAAATTCTTCGCGTACTATTCAAGTTGCTCTGCTTTACAGAGTTGCCACGTGTACTTTATAAATAATTTATAATTTGGTGAAATATGTCTTGAATATGTTAAAATTGATAAAAAAGTAACTAAAAAATATCTTGGGTATATGGTTTTATAATTCACAAAAAATTAGTACCATCACCTAAGTTATATTTTGCTTTAAAACGGTAAAAAATGCCGTATCAAAATAGTGTATTTTAAAACAATGCGGGAATCACAGCGGAATTTAGCATTATCGATATCTGCAAATAATGATGTTTGATCGCTTGGAAATGTAAACAGTTTTATCTCCCCCTTTTCTAGATCTGTGGGGTCGATGGTCAATTAATTGTCAACATTTTTCTTTGCCACTATACTCATTAATAACTTAAAAGATTAGTAGCGCTACTTTCTTACCTTCGCTATGTGTAGGTATATATATTCTGGCATTCCAGAGTATGTTGTCATCGGTTTATCTATAATATTCCTTCAGACAATTTCTTTTGCGGTCCTTTCCTCCTTCCTTCGGCTACAGTGTAAAGATAAATTTAAATATTTTTGTTTTAAATGTATAGACGTGTCTCACCCTATGTACCTATTTTATATTTAAAATTTTGCAATATAAACATTAAATTTTTTTTGCTATTAAATTGTAATTAATTTATATAATTTTATAAAACATTTTTGTAAAAATCAGAATTGGTTGAACAATTGTAAGATATGGATATATAATAAACAAATATGAGTACCGGCCGACGTAGTGTGTTTTAATTAATTATTTTTAAGGACACAGTGAACTTTATAACAAAAATAATACTAAACAAAGAGCTAAGAAAAGTCAGCACATTACAACAGTATTTCTCTTTCCTATTAGCATTGTACCTGAATTGGCTTCAGTATACCTAGATGATTTGTGCAGCTTTCAGGCTACGGGATAACCTGAATAAAATTTTGTTGATCGATTAAGCTCGTTTTTTTTGTCTGTTAGATCATCATGAAATTATAGGTACAATCACCACCATTTCCTTTTACGAAAATAAATCTCACCACCCTTTTGTTTCTGTTGTTTTTGCAATTGTTAACCTACAATTAATGAACGGTCCGCGTCTCGTAAAAACAAATTTCACAATACCCTGTAAGCCTAAGCTAGGAAATGGCGGTCCCCGTGATTTGAAAATTAGCGCATATTGACGCTCATTCTCCCAACACTCGAGATCTCTGCTTTATAAACACCCGGGAGGAACATGATTGAGCAAAGTGAGGCACAGCCTACGAAATTTTCACAGCGATTGCTTCATTCACTCTGTCATATCTCACATCAGTTTTGCTCAGTTAAAAAAAGAAATTCCCTGTCAACTGTCAATATAAATTTAAAATCAGCTATCAGCTGATTCATTTTATCGTTTCATAAACATTATTCTATGCTCGTTTCACATGATGCAACTATTAGTACTTTAAAATTAAATTATTGTGTCTTTACTTAATTAAATTTCCGATTTCCACAATAAACAGTTCTTAACTAAGGAAAACATGACCACCGAAGAAATAATTAGACTAGAAATCGTTGGTAACCAAGAACCGAGAAATTTCGAAAATGACAACGGATGCAGTAATAATATAACAAAGCTCATTGGATTCCATAATAACTGTGACAGTTACTGTATAAATCAAACTGATATGGAAGAAATGTTAAGTATTAAAAGTGAACCTGAAGCAATAGACGACGTAACTGTTAAATTAGAGCCGGAATTTTTAAATAATGAACAATGTGATATAAAACAAGAAGACACCTTGGCATTACTAACTAATGAAAGAACTTATGGAATTCAAATTGATATCGCCGGCAACTTATTTTTTACAGATCCGATATTAGGTGCAATAAAAGTGGAAGACAATTCGTGTACAAACGTAACAGAACCAGGTAAGTAAATGCTGTTTAACGGAAAACTGTTGACCCAAAAAGTACTAATAAGTTTGTTTTAGATTGTAATAATTGTCCACGAGGATCCATAAACTTTTGTGACTGTAGAAAGAGCGCAATTACACAGGATAAAACTCTTAAGAGAACTCCGTTGTGTACCGCAATAGAAATACGTCAATCCAAAATTCAGGGCAAAGGAGTATTTGCTACCAGAGCATTACCCATCGGTTTCCAATTTGGTCCTTATGAGAGTGAAATGTGTCGAGTCCAAGGGTTAGAGAATGGTAAAGTGGTAAGTTGATTTACAATGCTGTCTTCGTTTGTCACACTATTTTGTTAATTTCTAGGCAGAAGATTCAAATTGGACGCAATACATTAATTGTGCGAAAACCAGTGCTCAACAAAATTTAGCAGCTTTTCAGGACAACCAAACTGTGTACTATCGTACTGTGAGACCAATCAAAAAGGATGAGGAATTGTTAGTCTCCTATGACGAGCAGTCCGATCCCATAGACAATACCAACGATTTAGGGTTTTGCCAGAATTGTCATATTGGTTTTAAGACGAAACGGCATAAAAAACAGCATGAAAAATGCTGTAATTTTGTTGAAAATCATGAAAGTGATATTGTGACGCATTTTAATTCTGGAGAATGTAAATCTAGACTTGAAGTCAAGTGGTCAAAGAGAAAGAAAAAAGCATCGAGGTAAGTCTCATAATATTTATTTATATTTTAGTGTTGTGGGCTCGGTTATAGGACTCTATAGTACATCTGTGGGCTCTAGCTTCTCAGAATAAAACTATAGAAGATACTTACAGGCTCCAAAAATCTTTAACTGGTAATCGTTTTCCTGAAGATTCTAGTCTTTTTCACTTTGCTGTAACTCGGAAACTAATCGGTTTTCATAGACTGTTGTGGTCATACGTTCAAGCAAATTTAGTTTTAAGCACAATTTAAGTCAGTCATCTAGGAAAAATCAACAGTAAATGAATTTCCAAACAAGATTGATAATAATAATAATAATAATAGTCTTTATTGTCTAACAGGCGAAATACCTAGTCGCTATAAGAACCATAATTCACTCCTGACTAACTATAAAAAGTATACCCCAATTGTCTTTTTTCTAGGGGAAGTTCATCTAACATTGTTAGATGTTAGTGCGCTAGCGGCTTTGCCAAATAGAACATCATAGTCAGAAATCATTTTAGGACTCTTTCCCTGATAGAAATCAAAGTTTATTAGGTAGCCATCTTTAGTGTTAAGGCTTCAGATTTTATAGCCAAATCTGATCGGCTTGCCCCGAATAAACTGTGCTTCCCATAATACTTTACCATACTTTCATCGTATGCTAAGTTCGGTTCCGGAAGAAAATTTTGGATACATCGATCTTTTATCCTTTCAATCATTGACCTAATTTTCCATGCTTTATCCGTTTCGTTAGTGGTAGCCTAAACGCTCTGTGGAGCGCGGCTACAAGTTGGATGGGTGACCGTCTGTGGGGTTCATTATAGACGGTACTTGACGGTGGCACATCTAGGCGAAGAATGAATGTTGCGTGGTAGTAGAATGATACTGAGTACAGTATGGTCAGAGAACAACTAAGGGAGAGAATATAAAGTCCTTTGGGTTTGCGCACCTCATTCGTGCAGAGGCAATCGATGACGTACTGAGTTTAGACAGACGCGCCACACGCAATTTAGTCTAGTTTAGCGTAGCGAGCGAACGGATATTCAGTGGCAGCGTTAATCTGAGATTTTCGGTTGCAAGTGAGATATTGTGTGATTGCGTATTTTTATAGTTATGTGGTATATTGCCTTATTTTTTAAATGGAATTCCTGCTGTAATCTTATATTATGCGTAGTTGTATTTTATGGTACGAGGCACGTTTTTTTAGTAAGTAGCGTTTTGCGATTCCGCCGCCGCAGCGCACTCTGTAATATGAATTTTAAGGATAGAGATAGAGAATAAGCAAGCGATAAGGATCGCTATTACTTCATTATCGGTACTCTACAAGCGAATCCTTATAGTCTCGGTAATAGTTCGACAAGTTTCGTGTTTCTCAATCGGACAGAGAAAATACTACTAAGCGTCTAGAAAACATAAGACGAATTTGGTTAAAGCCATGAAAAAATACAATAATAAGAAGATATTTAATTGACATTAACCTCACATTTCCTTTGTTTATTTTACTTTGTATTTTGGGCTTAATCTTAATAGATTGATAGTGTTTAGTAGTTCTTTATTTGGTTTTACAAAAAGCGTTGTATATGTGATTGTTAAAAATGTTGCCACTGCAAAGATTTCTTGTAACAAAATCGACAATATAGCAAGAATTCATGAAAATAGAGCTAGAAAAAGGATTTAGTCTACATGATGATAGGCGTTTTATTGAACTTTTTGTCTAAATAAAGACCTATAATTTGTTTTATAGATACACTAATATTATTACAATTCTCTATGCATACATAGCTAAGTATCTATCCCTAATTAATAATTTACAGTTTAAAGTGGTAGATACTTAGGTTGCTACCATTGTTTACAAATTTTGATCGCACTCAAAAATGATATTTGTTAAAATGTCTTAAATTAAATGCTTACCTTTATACCTTTTTCGCGATAAATGTTTATAATTATTGTAAGAAGTTTACCTAAAAAATAAATAATATCACCTGAAATTCATAATACAAACAACCATAACCTAACCTCTTTTCATTTTATTGCCATTGAATGAAGAAAGATAAAAAACTCATGCATGGATTGAATAGACTGAGACAGAAGGATCATAGAAACACCTTTCAAGTTGTCTCTATCATTCGCTTCTCTATCGCCCCTTCGGTCATGTTCAGCTAGACACGGAAAATACCGAATCTGGTTACAGAGTACGAAATAGCGAAGCGAAGGGAATCTTTATCGCTATTTTGTTACAGAGTTCCGCTCCTGGTTACCTACATCTCTTGTCTACGCACTGACGCCATTACAGTCTCATTCCTCATTGTATACGTTGTTTACTGAGTGTTTAAAATGCCTCCGACAATCGTGAGTCCCGCCGATTGTGAAGTACGGGCTGTTATACGATTTCTTAGTGCTAAAGGCGTAAAACCGATCGATATTCATCGTGAGATCTGTGAAGTTTACGGACAAAACATTATGAGTGATGGAATGGTAAGGAAATGGGTGAGAGCATTTAAAGATGAATCGGACCAAAGATCTCATCAAATCTTTTAAATGGGAAACTCTAGATCATCCTCCATACAGCCCTGATCTGGCGTCCAGCGACTACCATTTGTTCCTGCACTTGAAGAAACACCTGGGTGGTCAGCGTCTTCAAGACGATAACGAAGTCAAAACATTTGTGATACAGTGGTTAACAAGTCAGGCGGCAGAATTTTATGAGGAGGGTATTCAAAAACTGGTGCCACGTTATGACAAGTGCCTCAATATTCAGGGAAATTATGTAGAAAAGTATATTAAGGTACAGGCTTTCATGTAAAAATAAAATTATTGCGATATCTTTGCACGCCTTTTTTTAATTCCAAAACGGTACTTACTTAAAAAACATGCCTCGGGGGTGCTCGCTCTCCAGGGTCATATATCTCATCAGAAGGCTTGCGCAGAGTGTTTCAATCGCCAGTCTGTTGACGGTATATCACGGTTATTTTGTTTCCCGTATGTCGTATGGTATTTTGAACTGGGGACATAGTTCCCATGCAATGAAATCTTCAAGCTACAGAGGAGATGTTTACGTATAATGTTGGGGCTTGGTTGGCGTGACTGCTGTAAAAAGTATTTTATTGAACACGGACTACTTACTTTGCCTTCCTTGTACATCTTAAACTGTCTTGGCTACATTCGAACCAATGCCTCGCATTTCACTCTTCACTCTGATATGCACAATTATGGTACGCGAAATCGTAATGACATATTTCCTGAATTTCACCGCCTATTGAGGACTAGGAAAGATTCTGACTATTATTGTGTTAAATTTTATAATAAGCTGCCGTCTCACATAAAGAATCTTGGTGAAGTCCAAAAGTATTAAATTATTTTGGATATCTCAAGCTTTTTATACCTTTGAGGACTATTTCAGAAGCGATATTGTAAGATTTTTCTAGATTTTAGTTTGTTTTATGTTGTTGCTATTTTAATTTGTTTGTAAGCCTTTCTTTGTTGCTGTAACTTTGATTGATTAATTTTTGTTCTTTTTTGACGTACTATACACGTTTTGTAACATAAGATGGTGAATAAATATTCATTCAATATCTATCTATCAAAGGCGGCAAGACAGAGATTATATTCTCTCCCTTAGTTGTTCTCTGGTATGGTCCTGAACAGGCCCAATGAGCCTTCAAGGCTGAAGTGCGCCATTCGTACACGCCGGGGGCTTAAGTGCGTACCGAGGTGTGCGAGTGGAGGACCACAAGGATGTTAAACAAAAAGTTTATGTTTGTATATTTCAGGAAAGTAGAGGAAAATGAGAAAATAATGTCTAGTAGTGAACGCAATTGCAAGAGAAATAATGATACAAAAAATGCAAAATGGTTCTATTGTGATGAATGTAAGTTTAAAAGTATTCATCAAGGTAATTTAAGTAGACATCGAAGAATACATATGAAAAATAGTGCACTGTTGTGTAATTTTTGCGGCAAAAAATTTATTTCAAAAATTAATTTAGATTCGCATTTGTTAAATAACCATATAAACGAAATAAACATCTGTGAAGCAATAACAAGTAAAATCCATAAATGCCCAAAATGCAGTTATCACACTGTTATCTTAAGTAACCTTAACAGACATATTATGTCAAATCATAAAGAAATAAGAACAGATTTGCTAAAATTAAATTGTGAACATTGCAATTATACCACTTATCAAAAATGGAATTTAAAAACACATTTATTAAAACATAGGAATATTACACCATTTTTTTGTACAATATGTAATAAATATTTTAATAGAAAGGACTCCATTCATTCTCATATACTCAAAAATCATCCGGAAAACAAAACCCTAATGGATACAATCACAACTAAAATCCATCAATGCCCAAAATGCAGTTATCACACTGTTAGCTTAGGTAACCTTAAAGGACATATATATAAGCATAAAGAAATAAGAACAGATTTGCCAAAATTACATTGTGCACATTGCAATTACACCACTAATCAAAAAGGCTGTTTAAAAATACATTTATTAACACATAGCAATATTAAACCATTTTTTTGTACTATATGTAATAAACATTTTACTGTAAAAGAGTCCATTGATTCTCATATACTCTATAACCATCCGGAGAACAAAAACCTAATGGATACAATCACAAGTAAAATCCACCAATGCCCAAAATGCAGTTATCAAACGGTTCTCGTATGTAACCTTAAAAGACATATGTTAAATAAGCATAAACAAATAAGAACAGATTTATCAAAATTGTAATGTGCACATTGCAATTATTACACCACTTATCAAAAATGCCATTTAAAAAAAAACATTTGTTAACACATCGCAATATTACACAATTTTTTTGTACAATATGTAATAAATATTTTATTAGAAGGGTGGCGATTGATTCTCATATACTCAATAACCATCCGGAGAACAAAAACCTAATGGATACAATCACAAATAAAATCCATCAATGCTCAAAATGCAGATTTCAAACTGTTGAGTTATCTAACTTTAAAAGACATATGTTAAATAATCATAAAGAAATAACAACAGATTTGCCAAATTTAAATTGTGCACATTGCAATTACACCACTAATCAAAAATGCTATTTAAAAAAACATTTATTAACACATCGCAATATTACACCATTTTTTTGTACAATATGTAATAAATATTTTAATAGAAGGGAGTCCACTTGTCCACTTGTGTGCTTTGCGAAGGTCTTTGGAATTTATTACATGTAAAAATCTTCAAGCAAATTAACCCATAGCTACATTTTTATACACGGTATATTTTTGAAGTTCGGCAACATTGGATACTCTCCATCTCAGTACTATTCCCTAATAACATACGCCTGACTCCGAAAGTAAAATTTGATGATGGGATTATCAAATCCCAAAACGCTCCCGGTCGAGTCGGTAGACTTGCATATGCCAAGTAGTTATTGACGGATGCCACGTTAAACTGTAGGTCCAAGAATTACAAAGATCCCGAAACATGTATGGGTGAGCTGAGCTGATTATAAGGATTTTATTGTAGAGTAGACGTCTTTTATTTATAATATATCTCATATAATTACTCTGAATCGGTGAAGATTTATTTATTTGACTCATTACAAACACAAAATAATGGCTCTTAAATGCAAGATGGTCAATTAATTGTCAACATTTTCGTTTGCCACTGTTTGAATTGTATGTACATATTTAGTTAAGTTATTTGATAATACTTATTTAATTAGATTATTGGTGCATTAACGAATACCCCTCAATGTAATATATTCTTTTCGAGTGGATAGTAATTATGCGACCACCCCTTGGAAAATCAGATAATGGATCGGTCCATATGTTTCAACACATATGAGCATCTTTGGCTTAAGCACAGTATAATAAATAATACAGTATTCTGACTTTCCGCTTGCGAGTTGTTCTGCGCATTTCGTCGCGCATGCCGCCATTATGGGTTACAACGTCACAATAATCACATAGACGTAGACAAATACCGTTCACTCCTGTGTTCAATATATAGTTCATTGTCGGCGTGTATGAGATAAATAAATATTGTGTTTAAATCTAATTCTGTGTTTTGTGTTTTTGGTATAGTGTTCGTGAGAATTGAAAGGATTTTATTTTTATTAACGTGTCTTGGGATTCATACAATGAACAATCAGGGAGGACATGTGTGTGCTGCAAAATGTAGTCCCAATAAGCAATACACTTGCTCTAAACATTTTTTTCGCTTCCCCACAGATCCTGTTAGGTGGGTAATAAGTAAAAATAAAGATTAATACTAGATAATTTTACGTTTATAACAACTATTTATATAACCGTAAAATTTATATTACGAAATGGCAGTATCTAATATGTTTTTAAACTAAATGAAAGTAAAACATAAACACAAGTTGTCTCGTGGCGAGATAGCATGATAACGCAATCAGCTAGGGGTTATATTATTGACAATATATATATGGCCCTTGTTTGACTAAAATTGCTGAGAACAGGATTCAGTTGGATGCAGAATTCAGGCACACAGCTTGTATGTGGAATTCGTAGGGGTGAAAGAGGCTAGCAATAAGATTAAGGAAATCGGCTGGTTAAGAATGAAACAATGTCGGATTTTCATTCACTAATTTTGATCAATAAAAATCATCAGATGGAAATAGGCGGAATACTTATATGAAAGATTGAAGTTCCGGGGATCGGTGTATGATGTGAATATTCCTCAGAAAACTGTCATTACACCACCGCTAGACTCAACATCAATCTTTGAGCGGTCATTTTCCTATACGGTTTCAAAATATTACAACGCTCTACCGGAGAATATAAAAAGTTTACAGGGGTTTTCGTTTAAGAGCGCTGTCTGACACGTAATAGAACAAATTAATTTGTAAACATAAGCTACCTACTTAATTTCGCCAGCGATGTAAAACTATTTTCAGATAGGTTTAAGCTAAAATATAAGTTACGTTTAGGTTAAGTTAGGAAGCACTGCTTCAACTTTTATAAAAATGTCTTTTTTACTAATAAAGTCTGTATTATTGTTGTGTTTATTATTATTGTTATTAAAAATCACCCAATCATGTCAACATTTAACTGATACCACCACTCAAGGCTGTTTTCAATCACTATGACACACCACAAATATTTCTGAAATTGACAGCGATATTATTATGTACTTAAATATTTTTACAAAAATGAAAATACAGTACTGTGGTTAGAAACCGAAAACTATAATTCTTCTTAGTCAGGACCTGACTTGTAACCCAAAATGGCGGCGTCATACGTCACAGATTATTTCAAAGTGCCAACGTGGAGTCCGAATGCTGTACTTATTAATGCTGTGGCTTAAGTATAATACCTATACCACCCCGCGTGTTGACACTTAGTATATTGACGCTCATTCTTCCAACTCTTGAGATCTCTGCTTTGTAAACACCCGGGAGGAACACGATCGAGCAAAGTGAGGCACAGCCTACTAAATTTTCACAGCGATGCCTTCATTCACTCTGTCATATCTCACATCAGTTTTGCACAGGTAAAAAAAGAAATTCCCTGTCAACTGTCAATATAAATTTAAAATCAGCTATCAGCTGATTCATTTTATCGTTTCATAAATATTATTCTATGCTCGTTTCCCATGATGCAATTATTAGTACGTTAAAATTAAATTATTGTGTCTTTACTTAATTAAATTTCCGATTTCCACAATAAACAGTTCTTAACTAAGGAAAACATGACCACCGAAGAAAGAATTATACTAGAAATCATTGATAACCAAGAACCGAGAAATTTCGAAAATGACAACGGATGCAGTAATAATATAACAAAGCTCATTGGATTCGATAATAACTGCGACAGTTATTGTATAAATCAAACTGATATGGAAGAAATGTTAAGTATTAAAAGTGAACCAGAAGCACTAGATGACGTAACTGTTAAATTAGAGGCGGAATTTTTAAATATTGAACAATATGATATAAAACAAGAAGACACCTTGGCATTACTAACTAATGAAAGAACTGATGGAATTCAAATTGATATCGCCGGCAACTTATTTTTTACAGACCCGATATTAGGTGCAATAAAATTGGAAGACAATTCGTGTACAAACGTAACAGAACCAGGTAAGTAAATGCTGTTTAACGGAAAACTGTTGACCCAAAAAGTACTAATAAGTTTGTTTTAGATTGTAATAATTGTCCACGAGGATCCATAAACTTTTGTGACTGTAGAAATAGCGCAATTACAGAGGATAAAACTCTTAATAGAACTCCGTTGTGTACCGCAATAGAAATACGTCAATCCAAAATTCAGGGCAAAGGAGTATTTGCTACCAGAGCATTACCCATCGGTGTCCAATTTGGTCCTTATGAGAGTGAAATGTGTCGAGTCCAAGGGTTAGAGAATGGTAAAGTGGTAAGTTGATTTACAATGCTGTCTTCGTTTGTTACACTATTTTGTTAATTTCTAGGCAGAAGAATCAAATTGGACGCAATACATTAATTGTGCCAAAACCAGTGCCCAACAAAATTTAGCAGCTTTTCAGGACAACCAAACTGTGTACTATTATACTGTGAGACCAATCAAAAAGGATGAGGAATTGTTAGTCTCCTATGACGAGCAGTCCGATCCCATAGACAATACCAACGATTTAGGGTTTTGCCAGAATTGTCATATTGGATTTAAGACGGAACGGCATAAAAAACCGCATGAAAAATGCTGTAAATTTGTTGAAAATCATGAAAGTGATATTGTGACGCATTTTAATTCTGGAGAATGTAAATCTAGACTTGAAGTCAAGTGGTCAAAGAGAAAGAAAAAAGCATCGAGGTAAGTCTCATAATATTTAAGTGTTGTGGGCTCGGTTATAGGACTCCATAGTACATCTGTAGGCTCTAGTCTTAGAGCTAGTAAAAATTTGAGTAGCTGCAGATTGTGTGCTGCTCATTTTATAATAATAATATTAAGTAAATAACCTACTATAATAATAAACTAATTTATAATCCTACAAAACAAAATACGCACACACAACAGATGGCCAGATTTTACAAAAACCGAGACAATTGAGCGCAGAAAGATCTTACAGGCTCATTGAAATAGTTAATTTCTTGACTAAATCCTTTTATGTTACATGTTTGGCATGCTCGAAGTAGTGGTGCTTTGGATTCATAATTAGTACGAAAAACAGGAACGTGAAATAGTCTGCTACTCCTCGCAGAGGGGCGCGGTATGTTAAAATTTAACGATCGGAGTCGATTTGAACAGTCCACCAAGCTATTTATAATCTTAAACAGAAAGAGTTGTCCGGCATACACTCTGCGAAACCATTTGAAAGCGATCGAGCAGTACTCTATGATCGAATCCTCTACATGGGAATCTACCGTCAATTTTAAACGCTAAATATTTAAGGAATTTGCTCTGAATGTATTCAATGTGTCCTGCATGAGATTGATAAATGGGAGACCATATTATAGATGCGTACTCAAGCTTAGATCTTACCAGAGCACAATACAAATTGGTTACACATTCAATATCACTAAAATCTTTGGTAACACGAAACAAAAAGCCAAGCATGCGTAGTGCATTTCGGGTAATACTTTGAATATGATAATTAAATGACAATTTAGTGTCGACGTAAACTCCAAGATCCCTGACAACATCACAAGACTCAAGCGCAGTGTCACTCAGCTGATAGCGATATTCAAAAACAGTTTGCGATTTCCCAAATATGACAAACTTACATTTATTAATATTGTCACAAATAAAAAAAGAGATTAGTATAGAGTATGGGTTTTAATAAGAACGGTGTCTTCACCTAGTCCCAATTTGAGAATTAAAAAATAAGGGTAGAGCCTCCCTTATGTCTTTTACTATTTAAAGATTAAGGTAAGCGTGCTCTACTGAGTTAAATCTTTATAAAATAGTTTATAGAAGGGTTTGAGTTTTATTATTTATGTTAATTAATTTAGTTACTCGCTTGGCTTGTTTAGCTACTCGAGAATCGCCCACTTACATCACGCTCACGAAAGAGGATCTTATTGATTCTCCCTCGTATTACGAGTGACGGTCTGTATTTGAGCGGCGTCTCTCAGTTAATAGTTATTTGATTAAATTGAAAGAAACTATATTAAAAATAAAAGGAAAGTCAGTTGAATATTACTAACTATTATTTATTTAATTAATTAGAAAAATGTACAAAAATCAATTTAATAAAAAAAAGGACAAGTTTAAAAATCAACAATCATAATAATTAAAAATTCGTACTTACATTACAATCATTCTGGCGACACAGCTGATACTTCGTTCGCGTTAAAAGAATTGTTAAAGTTTATAAATATTTAATAATAGTTACTGTTAAAATTAATTCGCGTTAAAATAAACTATAAATCTTAAGTCGCTATACCCAACGGGGGGAATTAGCGCTTCTAGGACCCGAAGTTTACTTCGCCGAAGTTTGGAGAGAAGACCCCGTTTTTTCTGTTGCGTTAAAATTTATAACCTTTGATTATCTCCACTCTTTCGAATATCTACCAATGCAATTTTCTATTCTTAGCCTCGATCGTACCGTTTTTTGCTGACTTTGCAATTTGTCTATTAGGTACAATACCGATGCTAAAGTCATGACTTGTATAAACTTTTAGAAATTATTAAATCAGCGTAAAATAGCTAGTTTGACCGGATGCAATCTTCTTATTGCAATATACCGGGTGTGACAATATTTAAAGGCAATTTATTATAGTTACACCAATCTTCAAGCTTAGATAAGTCGCGCTGCAACAATATGCAATCCGAAGTGTCTCGAATAACACGATACAACTTCAGATCGTCTGCAAACATCAAATGGTTGCTAGTAAGTTCCTGGGATATGTCATTAATGAAAATTGAAAATATTAATGGTGCTAAACAGCTGCCCTGAGGCGCTCCGCTGGTGGGTGTGAAAGTTTCCGATTTATGACCATTGTATTCGACATAGTGTTGTCGATCAGAAAAGTAGGAGGCAAAAAACGTTAAAAGATCCTCATGAAAACCCAACCTCGACATTTTCCGTAGGATAAGCGAATGATCCAGAAAGCCTTCGAAAAATCTGTATAAATCGCATCGATCCGCAGACCCTCCCCGAGGGTACGAAATACATCCTCGAGAAAACAGGTTAGGTTGGTTACTGTAGAGCGGCCTGGGAAAAGCTGTGCTGCTGTGGATCAATCTGATGCTTAATTTGAGTAAATATTTTTCGGTGTAATGCCGCTTCAAAAACCTTCGAGAAGTTGGGCAGGAGCGAAACGGGTCTATAATTTTCAACATGCTCATTCTCAGCAGATTTATGGATTGGGCAAATGCGGGAAATTTTCCAAGTTTTTGGGAATATATTGGATCTCAGAGACCTATTAAACAGAGTGGAGTGCAGTGGAATAGGATAATGAATGCAGAGAGTATTATCCCGTCTAAACCCTAATAAGATAATTAATATAGCCACTAGGTTCGAATTTAATACATAATATTTAACGAGCGGTAATCTAGATGTTGCGTAATTCTCAAAGACTTATGATAGTCAAAAGATAATAACAGAATCAAATTATTAAATGTAAGAAACAAACAACTAATAGCTAATCAAACCTTTTTTAGATGACACAGCAACTCTGACGTCGTTCACAACACTTCAACCTTGTTTAACACTACTGTTTCAAGACTTATTCATTTTGTTTCCCCACGTAATAAAACTCAATTTCTTTGTAGGGGGTAACTTTATGTTTATTTAAAATTAAGAATAAAAGAAAGAAATAATTATTAAAAGAAAATCTAAATTAAAACTAGACAAAATCAAGAAAAAGAAACAAACTAAAACATAGAATAGTCAACAATTGATTAATTGAACAAAACTCTTAGTTAACTAATATTTAATCTTAATAAAGACTTAGCATAATGGAAATCGAAGTAATTACGAATAATTTACATTGATTTCCACTTAAATGTCTTCAGTTACTTTGTATTAGCAAAAGAAAAAGATAATACGAAACTAAAATAAAAATTAAAGCAATTATACCAATAATTCAGCTTTGATAGACTTCTGAATAAAATCTCAAAAAAAATAAGTAAAATAAAATAAAAGAATTTTTGTAATCAGAAAAATGAACTATATAAAATATATATATATATATAAATCTTAAAACAGCTTATAAGAAAATATATTTAGAAGTGACTTACTTGGATCTCGAACAAGAACTGACTTTTTAATTTAAAAGAATTAACGAGGTACTTTCTTTCAGAGTGCTAATCTGATTACCTCCCCTATTATGCCTCAAAAGAGGGATGATAGCCAATGGGAATTCGAAGACGCCAGTTTCAGAGCGCACCCCTTGCGCAGCGTTAGAATAAAGCACTAATTATTGATTTTCTACTCTTTAGTCGTACTTCTATTTTCTGTTATTCGATGTGGTTCAAGCGTATCTCCAGAGATGGCGATACGAGGTTTAATTCTGTGAAATTATGAATAATATTTCTATGATTCAATTCAATTGGTATAATTGCTCAAAGATACTTAATTTATACTAACTATGATTCGACGTGATGTAGATATTTCTCTTGTTGTAAATGCGAGCACATTTTGCCGTAATATAGCAACTATATTAGTGACAAGATATAACTCATAAATAAAGCAAGAGCCTTGAACTCAGTTCAAAAAAAGACTGCCCAAGACTCACCAATAACTATTGATATTATTATTATTATTATTATTATTGTTACCCCCTTAGGTAGAGTCAGACATTGGGAAGCAAAAAAAAACCAAGTAATTAATATCAACATTCCATCGATCATAACTTATTCCTTAATTTAAACAATTTATAAACGTATCGACAATGTTTAGAGAAAGCAATGCTTGAGCAAATCGGCAACACTGTTACCCAATAAATATCTGTTTAAAGTACATAACAAGGTAATAAACATTCTTATCTTAAGAACAAAATAACAAACTAAAACATAGAATAATCAACAATTGATTAATTGAACAAAACTCTTATTTAACTAATATTTAATCTTAATAAAGACTTAGCATAATGGAAATCGATGTAATTGCGAATAATTTACATTGATTTCCAATTAAATGTCTTCAGTTACTTTGTATTAGCAAAAGAAAAAGATAATACGAAACTAAAATAAAAATTAAAGCAATTATACCAATAATTCAGCTCTAATAGACTTCTGAATAAAATCTCAAAAAAAATAAGTAAAATAAAATAAAAGAATTTTTGTAATCAGAAAAATGAACTTAGAAAAATTATAAATCTTAAAACAGCTTATAAGAAAATATATTTAGAAGTGACTTACTTGGATCTCGAACAAGAACTGACTTTTTAATTTAAAAGAACTAACGAGGTACTTTCTTTCAGAGTGCTAATCTGATTACCTTCCCTATTATGCCTCAAAAGAGGGATGATAGCCAATGGGAAGTCGAAGACGCCAGTTTCAGAGCGCACCCCTTGCGCAGCGTTAGAATAAAGCACTAATTATTGATTTTCTACTCTTTAGTCGTACTTCTATTTTCTGTTATTCGATGTGGTTCAAGCGTATCTCCAGAGATGGCGATACGAGGTTTAACTCTGTGAAATTATGAATAATATTTCCACGATTCAATTCAATTGGTATAATTGCTCAAAGATACTTAATTTATACTAACTATGATTCGACGTGATGTAGATATTTCTCTTGTTGTAAATGCGAGCACATTTTGCCGTAATATAGCAACTATATTAGTGACAAGATATAACTCATAAATAAAGCAAGAGCCTTTAACTCAGTTCAAAAAAAGACTGCCCAAGACTCACCAATAACTATTGATATTATTATTATTATTATTATTGTTACCCCCTTAGGTAGAGTCAGACATTGGGAAGCAAAAAAAAACCAAGTAATTAATATCAACATTCCATCGATCATAACTTATTCCTTAATTTAAACAATTTATAAACGTATCGACAATGTTTAGAGAAAGCAATGCTTGAGCAAATCGGCAACACTGTTACCCAAAAAATATCTGTTTAAAGTACATAACAATGTAATAAACATTCTTATCTTAAGAACAAAATATTTTTAAAACACAGATAGGTTATAGACCCCCCATAATATTAGGGTACGTTCGTATTTATGTTTAGAAAAAATAAGCATCCTGTCAACAATCTGTGGGAATATTTCGTGTTATTATGAATATATATTATAGAAAAAAAGGACATGTTTGACATTGAAAATTCTCGGAAAGAAAACGATCTGCCACCCATGCATTCTAGAATTGCGTAATCAGTAAGCTTGCCAGTGGCGGGTTCTATTTTGTTACAATCTATCTATCAAAGGTGGCAAGACAGAGATTATATTCTCTCCCTTAATTGTTCTCTGGTATGGTCCTGAACAGGCCCAATAAGCCTTCAAGGCTGAAGTGCACCATTCGTACACGCCGGGGGCTTAAGTGCGTACCGAGGTGTGCGAGTGGAGGACCACAAGGATGTTAAACAAAAAGTTTATGTTTGTATATTTCAGGAAAGTAGAGGAAAATGAGAAAATAATGTCTAGTAGTGAACGCAATTGCCAGAGAAATAATGATACAAAAAATGCAAAATGGTTCTATTGTGATGGATGTAAGTTTAAAAGTATTTATCAAGGTAATTTAACTAGACATCGAAGAATACATATGAAAAATAGTGCACTGTTGTGTAATTTTTGCGGCAAAAAATTTATTCAAAAAATTAATTTAGATTCGCATTTGTTAAATAACCATAAAAACGAAATAAACATCTGTGAAGCAATAACAAGTAAAATCCATAAATGCCCAAAATGCAGTTATCAAGCTATTCGCGTATCTAACCTTAAAACACATATGTTATATAAGCATAAAGAAATAAAAACAGATTTGCCAAAATTAAATTGTGAACATTGCAATTATACCACTTATCAAAAATGCAATTTAAAAAAACATTTATTAACACATAGCAATACTAAACCATTTTTTTGTACTATATGTAATAAATATTTTAATACAAGGGAGTCCATTGATTCTCATATACTCAGTAATCATCCGGAAAACAAAAACCTAATGGATACAATGACGTGTAAAATCGACCAATGCCTGAAATGCAGTTATCAAACTGTTCGCATAAGTAACCTTAAAAGACATATTATGTTAAATCATAAACCAATGAGAACAGATTTGCCAAAATTAAATTGTGCACATTGCAATTACACAACTTATCAAAAACTCTATTTAAAAAGACATTTATTAACACATCGCAATATTACACCATTTTTTTGTCCTATATGTAACAAATATTTTAAATCAAAAGTGACCATCGACTCTCATATACTCTATAACCATCCGGAGAACAAAAACCTAATGGATACAATCACAAGTAAAATCCACCAATGCCCAAAATGCAGTTATCAAACTGTTCTCGTATGTAACCTTAAAAGACATATGTTAAATAAGCATAAACAAATAAGAACAGATTTATCAAAATTGTAATGTGCACATTGCAATTATTACACCACTTATCAAAAATGCCATTTAAAAAAACATTTGTTAACACATCGCAATATTACACAATTTTTTTGTACAATATGTAATAAATATTTTATTAGAAGGGTGGCGATTGATTCTCATATACTCAATAATCATCCGGAACACAAAAACCTAATGGATACAATCACAAGTAAAATCCATCAATGCCCAAAATGCAGTTATCAAACTGTTCTCGGAGGTAACCTTAAAAAACATATGTTAAATCATAAAGAAATAAGAACAGATTTGCTAAAATTAAATTGTGAACATTGCAATTATACCACTTATCAAAAATGCAATTTAAAAACACATTTATTAAAACATAGCAATATTACACCATTTTTTTGTACAATATGTAATAAATATTTTAATAGAAAGGAGTCCATTGATTCTCATATACTCAAAAATCATCCGGAAAACAAAACCCTAATGGATACAATCACAACTAAAATCCATCAATGCCCAAAATGCAGTTATCACACTGTTCGCTTAAGTAACCTTAAAGGACATATAAATAAGCATAAAGAAATAAGAACAGATTTAACAGATTTGCCAAAATTACATTGTGCACATTGCAATTACACCACTAATCAAAAAGGCTGTTTAAAAACACATTTATTAAAACATAGGAATATTACACCATTTTTTTGTACAATATGTAATAAATATTTTATTAGAAGGGTGGCGATTGATTCTCATATACTCAATAACCATCCGGAGAACAAAAACCTAATGGATACAATCACAAATAAAATCCATCAATGCTCAAAATGCAGATTTCAAACTGTTCAGTTATCTCACTTTAAAAAACATATGTTAAATAATCATACAGAAATATAAACAGATTTGCCAAAATTAAATTGTGCACATTGCAGTTACTCCACTTGTAGAAAATGCGATTTAAAAATACATTTATTAACACATCGCAGTATTACACCATTTTTTTGTACAATATGTAATAAATATTTTAATAGAAAGGAGTCCATTGATTTCTCATATACTCAATCATCATCCGGAAAACAAAAACCTAATGGATACAATCACAACTAAATTCCATCAATGCCCAAAATGCAGTTATCAAACTATTAACGTACATAACTTTAAAACACATATGTTAAATCATAAAGAAATAATAAATTGTGCACATTGCAATTACACCACTTATCAAAAATTCTATTTAAAAAAATATTTATTAACACATCGCAATATTACACCATTTTTTTGTTCAATATGTAATAAATATTTTAATAGAAAGGAGTCCATTGATTCTCATATAACAAGTAAAATACACGCATAATTGTTTATACATGTTCCGGTTCCTTTGCATTCTCATTTCATCTACTCAGATCAGTCATGGCTGTATCTAGAATCAAAATTCGAGAGGGGCCGACCACCTAAGGCAGAATTACAGGGAAACTCGCATTATATCCTAGTAAGAATCCCGACCTACTGGCTTGTTTGCTTTGGGATTTATTACATCTTCAAGCAAATTAACCCATAGCTACATTTTTATACACGGTATATTTTTGAAGTTCGGCAACATTGGATACTCTCCATCTCAGTACTATTCCCTAATAACATACGCCTGACTCCGAAAGTAAAATTTGATGATGGGATTATCAAATCCCGAAACATGTATGAGTGAGCTGATTATAAGGATTTTATTGTGGAGTAGACGTCTTTTATTTATAATATATCTCATATAATTACTCTGAATCGATGAAGATTTATTTATTTGACTCATTACAAACACCAAATAATGGTTCTTAAATGCAAGATGGTCAATTAATTGTCAACATTTTTCTTTGCCACTATACTCATTAATAACTTAAAAGCTTAGTAGCGCTACTTTTTTACCTTCGCTATGTGTATATTCTGGCATTCCAGAGTATGTTGTCATCGGTTTATCTATAATATTCCTTCAGACAATTTCTTTTGCGGTCCTTTCCTCCTTCCTTCGGCTACAGTGTAAAGATAAATTTAATTATTTTTGTTTTAAATGTATAAACGTGTCTCACCCTATGTACCTATTTTATATTTAAAATTTTGCAATATAAACATTAATTTTTTTTTGCTATTAAATTGTAATTAATTTATATAATTTTATAAAACATTTTTGTAAAAATCAGAATTGGTTGAACAATTGTAAGATATGGATATATAATAAACAAATATGAGTACCTGCCGACGTAGTGTGTTTTAATTAATTATTTTTAAGTATACAGTGAACTTTATAACAAAAATAATACTAAACAAAGAGCTAACAAAAGTCAGCACATTACAACAGTATTTCTCTTTTCTATTAGTTTTATACCTGAATTGGCTTCAGTATACCTAGATGATTTGTGCAGCTTTCAGGCTACGGGATAACCTGAATAAAATTTTGTTGATCGATTAAGCTCGTTTTTTTTGTCTGTTAGATCATCATGAAATTATAGGTACAACCACCACCATTTCCTTTTACGAAAATAAATCTCACCACCCTTTTCTTTCTGTTGTTTTTGAAATTATTAACCTACAATTAATGAACGGTCCTCGTATCGTAAAAAAAATTTTACAATACCCTGTAAGCCTAAGCTAGAAAATGGCGGTCCCCGTGATTTGAAAATTTCCCCATCAATTGACGCTCATTCTCCCAACTCTCGAGATCTCTGCTTTATAAACACCCGGGAGGAACACGATCGAGCAAAGTGAGGCACAGCGTACTAAATTTTCACAGCGATGCCTTCATTCACTCTGTCATATCTCACATCAGTTTTGCTCAGGTAAAAAAATAAATTCCCTGTCAACTGTCAATATAAATTTAAAATCAGCTATCAGCTGATTCATTTTCTCGTTTCATAAATATTATTCTTGCTCGTTTCCCATGATGCAATTATTAGTACGTTAAAATTAAATTTTTGTGTCTTTACTTAATTAAATTTCCGATTTCCACAATAAACACTTTTAAACTAAGGAAAACATGACCACCGAAGAAATAATTATACTAGAAATCATTGATAACCAAGAACCGAGAAATTTCGAAAATGACAACGGATGCAGTAATAATATAACAAAGCTCATTGGATTCGATAATAACTGCGATAGTTACTGTATAAATCAAACTGATATGGAAGAAATGTTAAGTATTAAAAGTGAACCAGAAGCAATAGATGACGTAACTGTTAAATTAGAGGCGGAATTTTTAAATAATGAACAATGTGATATAAAACAAGAAGACACCTTGGCATTACTAACTGATGAAAGAACTGATGGAATTCAAGTTGATATCGCCGGCAACTTATTTTTTGCAGACCCGATATTAGGTGCAATAAAATTGGAAGACAATTCGTGTACAAACTTAACAGAACGAGGTAAGTAAATGCTGTTTAACGGAATACTGTTGACCCAAAAAGTACTAATAAGTTTGTTTTAGATTGTAATAATTGTCCACGAGGATCAATAAACTTTTGTGACTGTAGAAAGAGCGCAATTACAGAGGATAAAACTCTGAATAGAACTCCGTTGTGTACCGCAATAGAAATACGTCAATCCAAAATTCAGGGCAAAGGAGTATTTGCTACCAGAGCATTACCCATCGGTTTCCAATTTGGTGCTTATGAGAGTGAAATGTGTCGCGTCCAAGCGTTAGAGAATGGTATAGCGGTAAGTTGATTTACAATGCTGTCTTCGTTTGTCACACTATTTTGTTAATTTCTAGGCAGAAGAATCAAATTGGACTCAATACATTAATTGTGCCAAAACCAGTGCTCAACAAAATTTAGCAGCTTTTCAGGACAACCAAACTGTGTACTATTATACTGTGAGACCAATCAAAAAGGATGAGGAATTGTTAGTCTCCTATGACGAGCAGTCCGATCCCATAGACAATACCAACGATTTAGGGTTTTGCCAGAATTGTCATAGTGGATTTAAGACGGAACGGCATAAAAAACAGCATGAAAAATGCTGTAAATTTGTTGAAAATCATGAAAGTGATATTGTGACGCATTTTAATTCTGGAGAATGTAAATCTAGACTTGAAGTCAAGTGGTCAAAGAGAAAGAAAAAAGCATCGAGGTAAGTCTCATAATATTTATAAGTGTTGTGGGCTCGGTTATAGGACTCCATAGTACATCTGTGGGCTCTAGCTTCTCAGAATAAAACTATAGAAGATACTTACAGGCTCCAAAAATCTTTAACTGGTAATCCTTTTCCTGAAAATTCTAGTCTTTTTCACTTTGCTGTAACTCGGAAACTAATCGGTTTTCATAGACTGTTGTGGTCATACGTTCAAGCAAATTTAGTTTTAAACACAATTTAAGTCAGTCATCTAGGAAAATCAACAGTAAATGAATTTCCAAAGAAGATCGATAAGTCGCTATAAGAACCATAATGTCACATTCTTCTTTAAGAGCAGTAGAAATTAAATGCTCGGTGAGAAGGTTTATCTAAATCCGTAATGTTGTAATAGAGTCAAGTAGCGTCAGAGTCTGAGGATGTTGCGTGTGAACTTCAGAAATAACTGTGTGATTTCATCAGACCAATATCGATAATTATGAGGATACAGGATATTTCTGTTCAAGATCTTGAATGCGGGTATTGATTGTTCTCAACTGTTGATGAATATGAGCCTGAATCTGTTAATCTGTTTCGCGTCCCGCAGACCCACATGAATTTTGAAGGTATAGAGCTCCAATTCTGAGAGCTTGTCAGTTATGTAATGTGTATAATATTGATATGGAAGTCAACTTCTTCAATGAGAAGTTTGAATTATTTAAACGAACTCTGCATGACTATCTGCTGCGTGTTTGGGACGAGGCAAGCACAATCGGTCCCTTCCCCTAGTGGCATACTCGTGGTTGTCTCCACACGTACGCGCGCCATCTTTATTTTTGTAAATATGACAGAGCGTTTTATATAGGTAAATGGGACTGTGAGCAAACGATTTTGTTTAAAAGCCTACCTACAAGTACCCCTAAAAGGAATATAAAAAATGCAACGCACTGCTCGTTTTTGTAGTATAAACACTCTGTCAATCATACTAGACCTGCCCCAGACCACTATACCATACGCAATTGCTGAATAGATCAATGCATAATATATTGAAAGTAAGACATGCACATTCATGCAAGTCTTCAGCGAATTAATAATATATAAAGACGTATTAAGTTTTTTACAAAGGTAGTCTATATGCGTTACCCAGCTGAAATCCGGATCAACAAAAACTCCTAGCAGTTTAGCAGAATCTGATAGAGGAAGATGGATATGATCAAAGTTTATGTTGAGATCCAATGTTCTGAACTTATTAAAGTGTATAGCAACTGTTTTGTCAAAGTTGATCATCAGCCTGTTACTCCGACACCACCTTCGAAACTCATCGAGCGTAACATTTATCTTATGTTTTAGAATTTCAGGATCCCTGTCAGATAATAAAAGAGTGGTGTCATCAGCATACATGTACTGAAAACCGTGTGTGATATTTGCAGGAAGATCGTTAATATAAAGTAAAAATAGCAATGGGCCCAGTATACTTCCCTGAGGAGTGCCCAGATCAACATTTTAAAAGTCTGATACAACAGATTCAATTTTAACCGCGATTTTTCGGTCCTTCAAATAAGAATGTATCCACTGATTGATCGGTCCACGTATGCCAACTTGTTCTAATTTTTGGCATAGAAAGTCTCTATCAACAACGTCAAATGCGCTGGACAAATCGAATAAAAGAACCACTACATGATTAAGTTAAAGGAAGCGTTTAAACATTAGATTAATTTAAATGAATGATTGAATTAATTGAATTTACACAAAAAAACATAAACAAATAAAAATATTATGACATGGGGACATAACAATATATATTCTAGGGTTTTGGGTCTGGTTTTGATTTAGATTTGGGTATTTTTTTTTTGTGTATTCGGTTTTGATGCTTGTGTTGCATTATGTATGAATATGTTTTATGATGATGTATTCTGTAATATTATTCAGTCATTGTATCTGAGCATTTGTTAAATTGTCTTGTAATTGGGTGTAAACCTGTTAGGCAAGTAAAATAAAATAAATAAAAAATAAATTCATATAAATCCCTGCTCTCAACATTTTTATTATTATCAGGGAGCGGTCAGGCGAGGTTAAATGTTCAAAAATACAAAATGAAACACTGCTTAAAATAGCTTCCAAAAACACTAATTTGTATAGAGGGTGAAAATTTTAGGAAGGCTTTCTAAAACTAAAGCAAAGATTAATCTACACAATAGATATTCAGCGTATATGGGAAATAAAACAAAAATTGAAACTGTCTCGACACGAGCTACATCTATTAGAAAAACATGCAACCATGGAAATTGTAGATGGCGTTATATGTATTGTGTTGAAATAAAATAATCATATGGGCAATGTTAGACAAGGACGAGTATACTTTCCCCTACGAGGTGGGAGTTTGTTTTTATATTATAGGTATCATATATGTACTACTGTGCAGCAGTGTTTTTTGTTTAAAATTATATGGTATACGTATACCTATCTACGCAAAGATTAATGTGTATGGACGAAAATAAAAGAAATTACTATAATAGTATAAATATACAGAGCTGGTTTATTAAATGTTTTAGACAATAATTTTAAATGACTAAAATAATATTATTTTAGTCATTTAATTTTAAATTTCGGATATAAGGATGCATCAAAAAGTTATATTTAAATTAACGCAATTTGGCGTTATAGATAGGACTTCCGGTTATTACCTGATTCAGTTTTAAGGATCAAACTCAAACAGCAGATTCAACTTGTCGTTAACATTATGAAAAAATAAATCTCAGAGGCGGGTAAATTAAAGGGGCATACAGGCGTGAAATGCTACCCTAACTTTTTTATGCACATTTTTTGCGTGTGTTTCAATTCGGAGATGTAAAATCTAACAAATTATATACGTAATAAATGTATCCTTCTGTGATATTGATAGAAAGTCATCGTTATCGCGTAATATCGATTTTAAGAAATGTTAATATTAAAAAGGCTGTGCTTTTTACAAGTTGCTGAAGTAAATAAGGTTTGAAATTTCCAGCATGACAATAATTATTTAAAAAAATACGGTTTCGAAATGCAGGATGTAAAAAATTAGAATTTTTAATCTGTTTTTAATGAAAATTTAAATCTATTGAGAAATATGGTTCAGGGTTTTTGTGAAATGTATTTTACTCCAAAGATTCTACTCATCGATTATAACCGAATTAATTTACTCAAAAATATCTATACTAGTAAAATAACACAATTATCACAATTAGGTTCAAATTCTGCAACGCCGAATTGAAAAAAAACTTACAGTCTCCCTAATATTGGTTTTTGTGCAATGATCATAAAACTTTAAAAAACTAACGATTTATGTAGATTGTATTGTTAACACGTTTCGTAAAAAGCTTTAAAAACCCACCAACAGGGTGTTAAAAGTATCACGACAATAACTTTTTTCATGTTTTAACAAGTACAATCGTCTGCTTCAGATTGATCCTTAAAAACTGAATAACAGTTTCTCTATATAAAAAAATAAAACTCGTAAATATCATCCCCAAACATTTAATTTGAATACAATTACATAACACCATATTTGAAAGTAAATAAAAAAAAAACAGCATTACCTAGTTTGACAGATTTGCAAATTGTAAATCAAAGTATCTATGTATACAGGGTGTTGCATAAGTACTTGTACAAACTTTAAAGGGTGATTCTTTGACTAATTTTAAGATACAAATTTCATATGTACATGGGTCCGCTACGGCTTGGTTTTCGAGATACAGGTAGTTCAAAAATAATATTATATTTAGGATTATATGCTTGTTCAATAGCATCGCAATTTGGTGCAATTCGGGATACAGGTGTATTGATGACACCAGAGCTGTCAAAAGAACTAATAAAAAATACGAAAAATAACAAAATACAAATATCATTCAAAAGACAACAATGCACATAATAGTCGGTACCAAGCCAAATAGGTAGTAGGTAAATATAGATTTATTTTGTTTCGGGCTTGGGCTTGGCACCGACTTATTGTAATCAAAACTACCCACCAAACGGATACATTTAATTTTACGCAGATGCTCAAAATGTTAACTTTCTTTCATTAATAGAGACCTGTGAAGTGACCTTACCTCTTACGCCCACGTATTAAGTACTAAGTTTCAGTTATCAGTTACAATTTTTTATTTTCCAAGAAAGCGATACGAGATATTTAAAACGGCATTGCGCCGCTCTCATGTATACCTCCGGGGGCGGCATCGAAAATCGCTACACGTCACAAACTTGTAAATGCTTAGAACTACCCCTATATCAAATTTCTATTTTCTATCTTTTTTGTTTCATACCCAAAGCCCTATTCCTACCGAACTTATTATTTACCCGAAGAAACATTAAAAAGAAGTAAAATTTAAGTACCTAAACCGATAAAGTGGAACTTATACCTGATGAAGAGACAGACTATTATAATAGGTATACCTAATATAATATAGGTAGCACTGATAATTTTTTTATTATAGGTATTATAAGATCTACAACAATCTTGTTACATCTTTGCCACATTGTCTACGTGAAATATTTAGTCAAAAGTATGTTTCTATCTAAAAGCTTTTCATTTAACGATTGTTCGCCACTGATCATGGGACTGGTCTAGTCTTGAAACATGTATGACATGGATTAAATATTATTATATTAAATTTAATTCATAGAGATTAGGCTTTTATTTCAATACTGTACTTGTAATAAATCACCCTGTGTGTTTCTTTTACCGACGAATTGGCAACAGCACGACACACACCACATTCGCTTGTTTTTTTTTCTACCCTCCCTGCGTATCCCCTCCAGATTAATACAGAATTTCATCAATTTCTCTCTCTGACAATACAGCATTGCCGGTGCATATCTGTTGCAAATGATCTAAATAATTGTTATACGTTGCGTTTTGTTTTTGATATTAATAAACTACAAAACGGTTTCTGGCTGTGACAATACTGCTCTATGCTTTACATGCTAGTCTACGCCACGTAGTGGCAGGCATACTTAGAGATGTTCTGATTTTAATGCATTGGGCTGACTATCTATTGTGTAGATTAATCTTTGACTAAAGTATCCTTTGGGGTACTTGTTGATTTTTGGATTTAGTTGTAGTAAAATTTATTTTATGATTGTATATTTCAGGAAAGTAGAAGAAAATGAGAAAACAATGCCTAGTAGTAAACGCAATTGTAAAACAAATAATGATAAAGAAAATGCAGAATGGTTCTGTTGTGATAGATGTAAGTTTAAAACTATGTATAAAAGTAATTTAAGTATACATCGAAGAATACATATGAAAAATAGTGCACTGTTGTGTAATTTTTGCGGTAAACCATTTAATAGAAAAAGCAATTTAGATTCGCATTTGTTAAATAATCATAAAAACGAAATAAACATCTGTGAAGCAATAACAAGTAAAATCTATCAATGCCCAAAATGTAGTTTTCAAGCTGTTCGCGTAGGTCACCTTAAACAACATTTATTAACACATTGCAATATTACACCATTTTTTTGTACAATATGTAACAAATATTTTAATATAAAAATGGACATTGATTCTCATATATTCAAGAATCATCCAGAAAACAAAAACCTAATGGATACAATCACAAGTAAAATCCATCAATGCGCAAAATGCAGTTATCAAACTGTTCGCGTAGATAACCTTAAAACACATATGTTAAATAAGCATAAAGAAATAAGAACAGATTTGCTAAAATTAAATTGTGAACATTGCAATTACACCACATATAGAAATTTCTCTTTAAAAAGACATTTATTAAAACATAGCAATATTAAACCATTTTTTTGTACTATATGTAATAAATATTTTAGTCAAAAAAAGGAAATTGATTCTCATATAGTCACTAATCACCCGGAAAACAAAAACCTAATGGATACAATCACAAGTAAAATCCATCAATGCGCAAAATGCAGTTATCAAACTGTTCGCATAAGTAACCTTAAAAGACATATTATGTTAAATCATAAAGAAATAAGAACAGATTTGTCAAAATTAAATTGTGCACATTGCAACTACACCACTTATCAAAAATGCTATTTAAAAAAACATTTATTAAAACATCGCAATATTAAACCATTTTTTTGTACTATATGTAATAAATATTTTAGTCAAAAAAAGGAAATTGATTCTCATATAGTCACTAATCATCCGGAAAACAAAAACCTAATGGATACAATAACAACTAAAATCCATCAATGCCCAAAATGCAGTTATCAAACTGTTGTCGTATGTCACCTTAAAAGACATATGTTAAATAAGCATAAAGAAATAAGAACAGATTTGCTAAAATTAAATTGTGAACATTGCAATTACACCACATATAGAAATTTCTCTTTAAAAAGACATTTATTAAAACATAGCAATATTAAACCATTTTTTTGTACTATATGTAATAAATATTTTAGTCAAAAAAAGGAAATTGATTCTCATATAGTCACTAATCACCCGGAAAACAAAAACCTAATGGATACAATCATAAGTAAAATCCATCAATGCGCAAAATGCAGTTATCAAACTGTTCGCATAAGTAACCTTAAAAGACATATTATGTTAAATCATAAAGAAATAAGAACAGATTTGTCAAAATTAAATTGTGCACATTGCAACTACACCACTTATCAAAAATGCTATTTAAAAAAACATTTATTAAAACATCGCAATATTAAACCATTTTTTTGTACTATATGTAATAAATATTTTAGTCAAAAAAAGGAAATTGATTCTCATATAGTCACTAATCACCCGGAAAACAAAAACCTAATGGATACAATCACAAGTAAAATCCATCAATGCGCAAAATGCAGTTATCAAACTGTTCGCATAAGTAACCTTAAAAGACATATTATGTTAAATCATAAAGAAATAAGAACAGATTTGTCAAAATTAAATTGTGCACATTGCAACTACACCACTTATCAAAAATGCTATTTAAAAAAACATTTATTAAAACATCGCAATATTAAACCATTTTTTTGTACTATATGTAATAAATATTTTAGTCAAAAAAAGGAAATTGATTCTCATATAGTCACTAATCATCCGGAAAACAAAAACCTAATGGATACAATAACAACTAAAATCCATCAATGCCCAAAATGCAGTTATCAAACTGTTGTCGTATGTCACCTTAAAAGACATATGTTAAATAAGCATAAAGAAATAAGAACAGATTTGCTAAAATTAAATTGTGAACATTGCAATTACACCACATATAGAAATTTCTCTTTAAAAAGACATTTATTAAAACATAGCAATATTAAACCATTTTTTTGTACTATATGTAATAAATATTTTAGTCAAAAAAAGGAAATTGATTCTCATATAGTCACTAATCACCCGGAAAACAAAAACCTAATGGATACAATCACAAGTAAAATCCATCAATGCGCAAAATGCAGTTATCAAACTGTTCGCATAAGTAACCTTAAAAGACATATTATGTTAAATCATAAAGAAATAAGAACAGATTTGTCAAAATTAAATTGTGCACATTGCAACTACACCACTTATCAAAAATGCTATTTAAAAAAACATTTATTAAAACATCGCAATATTAAACCATTTTTTTGTACTATATGTAATAAATATTTTAGTCAAAAAAAGGAAATTGATTCTCATATAGTCACTAATCACCCGGAAAACAAAAACCTAATGGATACAATCACAAGTAAAATCCATCAATGCGCAAAATGCAGTTATCAAACTGTTCGCATAAGTAACCTTAAAAGACATATTATGTTAAATCATAAAGAAATAAGAACAGATTTGTCAAAATTAAATTGTGCACATTGCAACTACACCACTTATCAAAAATGCTATTTAAAAAAACATTTATTAAAACATAGCAATATTAAACCATTTTTTTGTACAATATGTAATAAATATTTTATTGAAAAAAAGCACATTGATTCTCATATACTCAATAATCATCCGGAAAACAAAAACCTAATGGATACAATAACAAGTAAAATCCATCAATGCCCAAAATGCAGTTATCAAACTGTTAACGTACATAACCTTAAAAGACATATGTTAAATAAGCATAAACAAATAAGAACAGATTTATCAAAATTGTAATGTGCACATTGCAATTACTCCACTTATAGAAAATGCGATTTAAAAAAACATTTATTAACACATCGCAATATTAAACCATTTTTTTGTACTATATGTAATAAATATTTTAGTCAAAAAAAGGAAATTGATTCTCATATAGTCACTAATCACCCGGAAAACAAAAACCTAATGGATACAATCACAAGTAAAATCCATCAATGCGCAAAATGCAGTTATCAAACTGTTCGCATAAGTAACCTTAAAAGACATATTATGTTAAATCATAAAGAAATAAGAACAGATTTGTCAAAATTAAATTGTGCACATTGCAACTACACCACTTATCAAAAATGCTATTTAAAAAAACATTTATTAAAACATAGCAATATTAAACCATTTTTTTGTACAATATGTAATAAATATTTTATTGAAAAAAAGCACATTGATTCTCATATACTCAATAATCATCCGGAAAACAAAAACCTAATGGATACAATAACAAGTAAAATCCATCAATGCCCAAAATGCAGTTATCAAACTGTTAACGTACATAACCTTAAAAGACATATGTTAAATAAGCATAAACAAATAAGAACAGATTTATCAAAATTGTAATGTGCACATTGCAATTACTCCACTTATAGAAAATGCGATTTAAAAAAACATTTATTAACACATCGCAATATTAAACCATTTTTTTGTACTATATGTAATAAATATTTTAGTCAAAAAAAGGAAATTGATTCTCATATAGTCACTAATCACCCGGAAAACAAAAACCTAATGGATACAATAACAACTAAAATCCATCAATGCCCAAAATGCAGTTATCAAACTGTTGTCGTATGTCACCTTAAAAGACATATGTTAAATAAGCATAAAGAAATAAGAACAGATTTGCTAAAATTAAATTGTGAACATTGCAATTACACCACATATAGAAATTTCTCTTTAAAAAGACATTTATTAAAACATAGCAATATTAAACCATTTTTTTGTACTATATGTAATAAATATTTTAGTCAAAAAAAGGAAATTGATTCTCATATAGTCACTAATCACCCGGAAAACAAAAACCTAATGGATACAATCACAAGTAAAATCCATCAATGCGCAAAATGCAGTTATCAAACTGTTCGCATAAGCAAAGATTAATCTACACAATAGATAGTCAGTCCAATGCATTAAAATGAGAACATCTCTAAGTATGCCAGCCACTACGTGGCGTAGACTAGCGTGTAAAGCATAGAGCAGTATTGTCACAGCCAGAAACCGTTTTGTAGTTTATTAATATCAGAAACAAAACGCAACGTATAACAATTATTTACATCATTTGCAACAGTTTTTTTTTTTTTTTTAATGTTTATTGGCCTCTTGTCAGAATTGAACGACATACAGCCAGCACTGTAGTCCACTAAAGGTGTGCACTAAAGCACTTCCGGAATCAAGTCCGTGCCTTTTTGTGGATTAATTTTGTATAGGATTAAGGCAAACATAGGTTATAACACACTTCTCGCTCAGAGGCGTATCAGAGCATTTCACAATGGGGTGCGCCATGGTGATGGAAATGGATTAGGTTAAATGTATATTAAATGACAATGATTGATATGTGCGACGACAAAAAAATGATGTGAAGAAAAAGCGACTACATAATACATACCTCCGTCACAATTGGATGTCACTGAGTTCCAAGAACTTGACGATTGATTTCAGAGTTGATAACGTAGGATCTGCCACAATGTTACTGATTTGCATAGGCAATTGATACTTTTTTGACATTTCGTCGTAAAACCATGTGCAATTTCTTTGATTAATTGTACAGCTGAAGAATATATGGTTGAGGTCACCATATTGACCGCAATTACATAATGGACTGTCCTTAATTCCTATTTTGTTGAGATGTACCGGTGTTAGACAATGCCCTGTACGAATTCTGCAGAGTGTGGTAATATATTTCCTCTTAATATATTTAATATGCCAGTACCACGGTTTAGTTTTGGGTGTAGGTGCCATTATTCTGTAAGATTTCGCCTTATTGTGATCCCAATCTTTGTACATTTGCTGCCAAACATGATGTAGTTCTCGCTTAACAATGCAAGCCACCTCCGTCCAATGCAATTTGTTAGGTTGCTGAACATGCTCAGTGTTCCTACTAAGGGCTGCTATTTCGTCTGCTTTCACGTTACCCTCTATCCCTGAGTGACCAGGTATCCACAATAATTCGATATTACAATTATGAACCTTTGCTAAAATTATTTCATATCGGGTGCTCAGTGTAATGTAGTCTGATTTTGTAGATATTTTATTAGCCACAATCCTCTGTAAAGCACTGTGTGAATCTGTACAAATGAGTAATCTATTTGTGTGTGGTGCAATCAACCTGATTGCCTCCCTTACCGCTAGCGTCTCCGCTGTACATATTTGCGTATTGTCCGTTATTCTTCTACCTTGTTTAATGTCGAGTGGTGCACAGTATATGCCTATACTGCTAGTGTTTTCAGACTTAGAGGCATCTGTGAAGGCCACCGTATAGTTGGGGAATTTATGATTTATTAAATATCTGAAATGTTGCTGAGCATCGATGTCCTTTTTCTTTAAACCAGAATGATGATATTGTATCAAACTAGTTTGCATCTCATAAGAAAATTCATAACATGGTCTATTTTCTGATCTATATAAGTCATGATAAAATTGTAACATATGGTCCATAGCTTCCACCAAAGATGGAGCAGGTTTTCTTCTCCAATAATTCAGCCCACCGTTGAAAAACTCGTACAACTGCAAAATTAAGGTGGCTATTTTGCTATTAGATAAAGCCAAGCTATTGCCAACGAATTTAACACACAGCCAATCTCGTCTGATTTTCAGCGGCATTTCTGCTGCTTCTGACAACAGTGCATTAATAGGGGTGGATCTCATACAACCATTAATCAGTCTAAGCGCTTGGTAATGTATTTTATTAAGTTTATTCCAGTTAGCTTTACTTGTATGTAATATTGCTTGGCATCCATATTCTAAGTGTGATCTAATTATGCCATTGTATATTGTGTTCAAAGTCTTCGGGTCAGCTCCCCACCAAGTTCGAGTGATTGATTTCATCACATTAATACCTCGTATTGCTTTGTTAACGCAGTAGTCAATGTGCTTAGTCCATCTCATATGTTCATCAAACCACGCACCCAGGTACTTAAATTCAGTTACATAATTTATAGGGTCATTGTTTATACTGATTGGTTGTGGTTTTGTTCGTCTATGACCCTTCGAAAATACCATTGCTTTAGATTTACCAATGTTGATGAGCATGTTTCTGTCAAACATCCATCTATGAATATTGGTCAATGTCCGATTAATATCTACCACCGCACAATGAACGTGATCTGCAACACAAATTAGCACCAGGTCATCCACATACTGCAGCAATTGAACTTGGCCTTGAACTTCATTTTTAAGTGATGTCATGTAGATGTTAAAAAGCAATGGACTCAACGGCGACCCCTGTGCCAATCCCGTAGTGGTTGTTCTTGGTCCCACTAATTCACCTGTATTGGGAGATCTTATATATAAATGTCTTTCAATTAATATATTGTTGATAAGTTTTATAATATCAGAGTTAATGTTCAAGTCATTCATGCTTCTGAGTAATTTATTTATGTTGACCCTATCAAATGCTGCCGTAAGGTCCAGAAAGACCACTATCGCTACTTTATTTATGCTAAATGCATTATAGATGTTAATGGATAATGAAGTGATGTTTTGCACAATACCTGTACCTTTCCTACATCCATTTTGGAAGTCATCGAATGTCTTTTGTTGTTCCATTATGTATTCCAAGCGGTTTTTGATCAGGCTTTCAATTGTTTTCGCCACGCATGAGGTGAGAGCTAACGCCCGGTAACTCTGGAATTGTTCCGGATTTTTACCTTGTTTTAGTTGTGGAATAATTATGTACTTTCTCCATTCCATCGGTATGTTTTGTCCATTCAGTATTTCGTTGTAAATATCAAGTAGGTTTTGTTTAGCTGTGTATGAAAGGTTTTTAAGCATATTAACTGTAATATTGTCGTGTCCTGGTGCTTTTTCTTTTTTAAATTGTAGCACAAGTTGTAATTCCTGCATAATGAAAGGTTTACTGCTATGAGTGTTATTATATGGCAAATTTTCAGGTTCCCCATCAATTTGCATGCTGCATAAATCCACAAGCATGTCTTTGATCCACTGTTCTGAGTTCGTTTTTAGTTGATGATGTTTTGGTATGCTAAATTTCTTGACTATCTGCCATATCTTGGCTATAGGTGTTTCTCTATTGAGAGTGTGACAAAATTCCTTGAATTTGCTTTTCATTGTTTTCCTGACATGTCTTCTGGCTTTAGCAGCGATTTTCTTATAATTTAAATAGTTCTCTTCACTGATATTATTTAAATATATTTTCAATTTGTTAGCTCTATCAACACACACTTCTTGGCAAGAAGGGTCCCACCACGCTGGTTTACTGATGGTGCGTTTCATACCTATATTAATCGTTGTCCTTGGTATACTCATTTCTGCTGCTTTATCAATTCGATCTATGAGTTGTATATAATTACTTTCGCCATATTTATCTGTATATGTTTCATATTTCTTCCAATCTGCTTTACTAGTCTTCCACCTCTTTATAGGGAAGTTTGTTGTCGTTTTTGGCATATCCTTATTATTGGGTGTGAATTGACATATGGTGGGGATGTGGTCGCTCATACCTGGATCATCGTGGGTTGACCAATTACAACTCTTAGCCAAGTTCGCCGTACACAAAGCAATATCACAACAACTGGTACCACCTGGTTTAATCCTGGTAGGTAACCCAGTGTTCAAGAAAACAAAGTTTTCATTGTCCATAGCGTCCAACAAATTTCTACCTCTCGTATTTGTGATGTATGAACCCCATGCTGTATGTTGTGCGTTGAAGTCGCCCATTATAATAGTTGGTCCAGGAACTTGTTGGAGTAATTGTATATAGTCTGCAATCGAGTGGACATAATTAGGTGGAGAATATACAGTGGCAATTGTTATATTGTATGTCTTAATGGCTAGGACTTGCATATTACCTTGCAGTATTGTTTGGTCTATAGGATGGATGTCATGTGCGTGCGCATTATTGATAACACATGCTATTCCCCCATATCCATCGATACGGTCTTGTCTAATAATAGTGTGGAACGGAAGGTGAAATTGGGTGTCATTTTTCAGAAATGTTTCGTTTAGTAGTAATATATCCGGCTTTTCCGATTCTAGCAATAGTTTAAGCTTGATAAGGTTTGCTTTGATACTTCTTATGTTCCATTGCATGATTTTAAGATTAGTAAAATTCCTCATCGGTGGGTGGAATGATACTGTCTTGTGTTTGATCGAAATCGGAGCTATAAGTATGTGCTAGGTTGTTCATCTCTTTTCTTAGTTGTGGGTCATTTGCGTAGCTAGTTTGACTGATTATGTTGTTAATTAATTGATTCAGGTCAACAATATCCAAATTTTGTGGCTCGTCTGATTCCAGGTTATGGTTCTGTGGAGTGTTTAATGACAGTGGAGGCGATCTATTAGGTGTTCTAGTGGGTTGAGGAAATAATTGTTCTCGGTGCTCTATTCTATCATATCCCTGAGTTGGCGACGATGGTTTGCGTTTCCTGGGAGAGGCTATCATACTGTATGTTGGTGTAACTCTATTTGCGTTCGTGTAATGTCTTCTTTCGTGAATTTGAACAACTGTATTTATTTGATTGGGTTTGACTTTAAGTTGTGGATATTCTAATGGCGTTTTAGTATATGTTTGATTATTAGGTTTGTTGTTTATTGGCGGAAATCTTTCTTTGGCTTCCATATATGATATGTTTTCAAAAGACATTGTTTGTTTTATACTTTTTTGTCTTTCATATTCAGGGCATTTTTTGTCGTTAGCCTTATGATCCCGACTACAAAATATACATTTAGGCGGTGATTGACAATCCTCCTCCTTATGTTCTTGAGCACAATTTGGACAGCGTATTTTACTTCTACATTGTTTAGTGTTATGGCCATATCTTAAACAGTTGCTGCATTGCTGCACTGGGCTTATGTATACATACACTTTGGTCTTGTAGTAAGCAATATCAACCTCTTTGGGAATTAACTTTCCTTGGAATGTAACAACCATAGATTCAGTTGGTGAATATACAACTTGGTCATTATTAACTATTCTTCTATTCAGTCTTCTGACTGCCAAAATTGGGGCTGATGCTTTAGCTTCGTTCAGTACTTCTTGGTCCGTCATATCAGTTGGAATTCCTCTAATTACACCTTTTGATGTAACAAGGCTTGTTGGAATGTATGTTTCAAATTTATATTTTTCAATTATCTCGTGTTTCATAAATTCGTTTGCCGCTTTGGATGTTGAGAATTCGATGCCTAACCGGTTTTTTCCTTTTTTTGAAATGCTTACTGCTCCATTTACATTGTTATTTTTAAGAATTCGACCCAACTTTATTGGGTGTAAGTTTCCTACATTTTGATCTTGGCTTTCTAGTATAATTAGATATGGTGGAGTGTCACAATATCTATAATGATTAATCACAAGTCTATTTGGTATAACATTTGTACTAACAGAGGGGAGCCCTGATGGGCCCCCCTCCGGAAACATATTCATTAATTAACAACTATAGGAGTGTTCTAATGCGTTCAATGTATTGAGAATTGAGGTTAGGAAGAATGTGGATGTTATGAATTGATTTATTACACCAATAAGGCACGGACTTACCGCGATTCCTACTTGTAATTACTTTCTCGTAACTTTTATAATATTTATTAGTATGATCACTAAGATTATTATACTTTTCACTAACTATTTCCCGCACAATCGAAATTAGCGTCTTTCACTCTTGGTGACAATCGGCCATTTTTTCATTTGCAACAGTTATGCACCGACAATGCTGTATTGTCAGAGAGAGAGATTGATGAAATTCTGTATTAATCTGGAGGGGATACGTAGGGAGGGTAGAAAAAAAAAAACAAGCGAATGTGGTGTGTGTCGTGCTGTTGCCGATTCGTCGGTAAAAGAAACACACAGGGTGATTTATTACAAGTACTGTATTGAAATAAAAGCCTTATCTCTATGAATTAAATTTAATATAATAATATTTAATCCATGTCATACATGTTTCAAGACTAGACCAGTCCCATGATCAGTGGCGAACAATCATTAAATGAAAAGCTTTTAGATAGAAACATACTTCTGGCTCCATTGTAATAATTTGTTGATGTATATAAAAAAATCTAAATATCTAAAAGCTAAAAGCTTTTGATTTAATTATTGCTCGCCACTGTTTATGGGACTGGTCTAGTCTTGAAACATGTTGTATGGCATGGATTAATGATTATTAGGTATATTAAATTTATTTCGTGGATATTAGACTTTTATACCAATACCGAAATCAAGTAGGTATTAATGTACATTATTCTTTGTCAAAATTATAACTCCACTTAAGAATTGACTAGATACTTTTTCAATTTATTACATATATTTTAAATATTTCACGTAGACAATGTGGCAAAGATGTAACAAGATTGTTGTAGATCTTATAATACCTATAATAAAAAAATTATCAGTGCTACCTATATTATATTAGGTATACATATTATGGTTGTTTTCATACCTACTGATTTTGTTTTGAAGAGAATTACCTAATATATTAAATTAAATTTAATCTTTGGCTGCGTAGTTATTTTTTTTGTGAATATTTTTTAACTTATTTTGTGTTTTTCTAATTTTAGACTAATTATATTATTTTGTGTTGTGTTTTTTTTTTATTTGAGAAACTTCCTAGTTAGTGACTAAATAATTTTTGTGTTTTGTGAAAATGGAAAGAAACAATTCGAAATTAAGTCGTAACCAATGTGCTTTTCGAAATTGTAACAACAGTTACAGAAACAATCGAGAGGTACATTTCTTTCGATTTCCTAAAGAAGAAGATCGATGCAGAAAATGGGTTATAAATTCAGGTATAAGTTCCACTTTATAGGTTTAGGTACTTAAATTTTACTTCTTTTTAATGTTTCTTCGGGTAAATAATAAGTTCGGTAGGAATAGGGCTTTGGGTATCAAACAAAAAAGATAGAAAATAGAAATTTGACATAGGGGTAGTTCTAAGCATTTACAAGTTTGTGACGTGTAGCGATTTTCGATGCCGCCCCCGGAGGTATACATGAGGGCGGCGCAATGCCGTTTTAAATATCTCGTTTCGCTTTCTTGGAAAATAAAAAATTATAACTGATAACTGACACTTAGTACTTAACCCATTAATCCCCAACGTTGCGTAAACGAAACATTTTTAAAATTTTTTTTTCCAATGTGCCAGTAAAAAAAATACTTTTTTGTTGCTACAATTTTTTCAAAATACAACAAAGACTTTACGTTTTAAGAAATATGTCGACAGAGTTAAGATATTTATTTTGTGCGAATTTATGAACTCGCAACATTTTGAGATTTATCATTTCATATATTCGTCAATCTATTTGTCTGACACAGAAACGGATGAGATATTTCAAATTATGGATTTAGATTCCCATGATCTTTAGTAAAAAGGGCGTTATATGATATTTTACAAAACATGTATAGTTTTTGCATATCGGATCATTTTTCCTAATGTTGCGTATACGCAACGTTGGGAATTCCGGTAAGAAGGCGCCATAATGTCGCGCCCTTCGCTGACCCACAATTAGGTAGCATTTATTTTGTTTCTTATATAATTTGTGTGTGATTCTTCTTAGTGAGTGTCAACAAAGATACTAAGTTATAATTATTGTGATTTAAAATTATATTATATATAAAATATAAAGTGAAGCTCTGGAAAATATTGACTTGAAGTAAGTGATAATTATGGTTCTGTTTGTTAATTTTTTTTTAAATAATTTGTTTGGTTATAATGATGTCTTGGAAAAACAGAATGCCTTAGTTATCTGCTGAGCTTTTAGCTATATTGGAGGAGGATGAGGATTTACTGCAGACTGATACCGTGGATGCAGTATATATTCCGCCACCCGTAGATGCACTTACAGACGAAGAGGAGCTTGACGAAAATATATGTGAAAACGTTGAAGATTTATCAGATGTTGCGGGGACCTACGAAATACACGCAAATTTGCCTGATACTTCTGAAGCCTTAGATGATGAATCTTTACCGTCAAATTCAAAAAAAGCAAAACTATGTGCAAAAAATATAAAAATGAAGTCGAAGAAAACTCTACCGAAGTGGAGAAAAGAGACCCCAATATATACAACAGGACCACATAATGAAGAAAATAATATCTTGGAACAAATTGAAAACAGAGTTTGTGGAAAAAGCCCTTTTGAAGTTTTTTCCTTGTACTTCAGTGACGAAGTTTGGGAAAAAATAATATATTATACTCGTAGAAGAAAATATGCTCACGACAATAATAGGCATTCATTTGATATTGATAAAACAAGCCTAAAGCGATTTTTCGGCATACTCATTTTTTCGGGATACCATACGGTTACCAGCTACAAAACTCTATTGGTCAAAAGACAACAAAGCAAGAAGAAGATGCTGACAGTGTAAAAACAACACAATATACATGTGTGCTAAATTTAAGGTGCATCTTCACACAAACTATTTTGAAATATTCGAACTCGGAGTATAAAGTGTGGAAACCCCTGTATATCCGAAAATAATCGTTATTTTGAAAAAATGTTTAAAGAAAAGTTATTGGGTATAATTTCTGGCACAACCTCCTGATGTTCAATTTTTTATAGCGTTAACAGCTTTGTTGCTATGGCAACCAACTTTGTTTTTTTAAATGACATGGTATATTTTTCTTTTCATTTTTAGGTAGACAATTTATTTCTGGATACGACGATCTTAAATTTTTATAGGGTTACATTGGAAAATAATTGAGGAAAACTGTTTTATAAAACAATCATGTTCTTCGTTTACAGTTCATTAAAACTAAATTTTTATAAGACTTGCCATGGAAAACATTGTAGCTGTCAATTGAAAATACTTGTAAAATAAAATACGAACAAATAAAAATTTAATTCAAAAAACCATTAGAAAGAAAATGGAATCCAACAACCTAATATTAAAAACTAGTCCAACATATGTTGAAAATGTTGTCCGTTGATATTTGCGCACAATTGGAGTCTCCTTTCAAATGAATTTCTTACTTTTACTGACATGACAGGTAATATTCTTCTAGATTCTCCAATAACTTTATACCTATTCTGTTTTTAATAATTTCACCACAGATCTTTGAGAAATATCGAAATTATTATCGGAGTCAAAAAAATTTATTAACAAAATTTATATGTTTTTTATGTTATTCGGTAATGAAAAATATATGTTTCCATTAAGAAAAAAACGAGTTGACCTTGAGATAACCTTGAAACGGTTGACAAACTCGCCAATGGGTGCCACCATTGTTTTTCCCCCACAATAGCAAACATCTTTTATTTGAACTTGTATAACATGTATAATATGTAATTTAAATCCATTGATATGCTCTTTGTACAATATATTTTTGAAGAGTTAACATGAAAACATGGCTTTTCCACTGATACACCCAAGTTTTTAAGGCTGATTGGTTTTTCATTGATCGCATATAATAGCAACCATTTTTAATCCGCATTCTATAAGAATTTTTATAGCCGCCTCTAAAATATACTTTAAATAAACATGATTAATAGTAATGAATTGCTTGCTACATAATGTAACAAGACAATAAGTTATGTTGGAAATTTGTTTCACACTACCATGCTTTCACCAGACGGGCAGTTTCGTTGATTCACAATTCATCAGTGGTGATCGGCAGGCAGTGTGACCCAAATATTCAACATTTACGAAGAGCTTATACTAGCATGAGAGATGAATGACATATCATAATTACAGGTAGTGTAAGCTCTTTGTAAATGTTGGAAATTTCGGTCACACTGGGTTGTGGATCAACGAAACTGCCCGCCTGATGAAAGTGTGGTAGTGTGAAACAAATTTCCAACATAACTTAAAAAGTCATGTATGTATGTAACAAGCCATTCATTAATAAAGCTTCCCGTCAGGGAATATCTTGTGTTGGCAATAGGATATAATCAGTTGTTACTTCTCGTCCGGCCATCGTCTATCAACTTTCTCTCACCGGGCATATTGCCTGCTCACACTAGATGTCTGCGTAAAATTAAATGTATCCGTTTGGTGGGTAGTTTTGATTACAATAAGTCGGTGCCAAGCCCAAGCTCGAAACAAAATAAATCTATATTTACCTACTACCTATTTGGCTTGGTACCGACTATTATGTGCATTGTTGTCTTTTGAATGATATTTGTATTTTGTTATTTTTCGTATTTTTTATTAGTTCTTTTGACAGCTCTGGTGTCATCAATACACCTGTATCCCGAATTGCACCAAATTGCGATGCTATTGAACAAGCATATAATCCTAAATATAATATTATTTTTGAACTTTGAATGTACATATGAAATTTGTATCTTAAAATTAGTCAAAGAATCACCCTTTAAAGTTTGTACAAGTACTTATGCAACACCCTGTATACATAGATACTTTGATTTGCAATTTGCAAATCTGTTAAACTAGGTAATGCTGTTTTTTTTTATTTACTTTCAAATATGGTGTTATGTAATTGTATTCAAATTAAATGTTTGGGGATGATATTTACGAGTTTTATTTTTTTATATAGAGAAACTGTTATTCAGTTTTTAAGGATCAATCTGAAGCAGACGATTGTACTTGTTAAAACATGAAAAAAGTTATTGTCGTGATACTTTTAACACCCTGTTGGTGGGTTTTTAAAGCTTTTTACGAAACGTGTTAACAATACAATCTACATAAATCGTTATTTTTTTAAAGTTTTATGATCATTGCACAAAAACCAATATTAGGGAGACTGTAAGTTTTTTTTCAATTCGGCGTTGCAGAATTTGAACCTAATTGTGATAATTGTGTTATTTTACTAGTATAGATATTTTTGAGTAAATTAATTCGGTTATAATCGATGAGTAGAATCTTTGGAGTAAAATACATTTCACAAAAACCCTGAACCATGTTTCTCAATAGATTTAAATTTTCATTAAAAACAGATTAAAAATTCTAATTTTTTACATCCTGCATTTCGAAACCGTATTTTTTTAAATAATTATTGTCATGCTGGAAATTTCAAACCTTATTTACTTCAGCAACTTGTAAAAAGCACAGCCTTTTTAATATTAACATTTCTTAAAATCGATAATACGCGATAACGATGACTTTCTATCAATATCACAGAAGGATACATTTATTACGTATATAATTTGTTAGATTTTACATCTCCGAATTGAAACACACGCAAAAAATGTGCATAAAAAAGTTAGGGTAGCATTTCACGCCTGTATGAGTCTGAGATTTATTTTTTCATAATGTTAACAAGTTGAATCTGCTGTTTGAGTTTGATCCTTAAAACTGAATCAGATAATAAGCGGAAGTCCTATCTATAACGCCAAATTTCGTTAATTTAAATATAACTTTTTGATGCATCCTTATATCCGAAATTTAAAATTAAATGACTAAAATAATATTATTTTAGTCATTTAAAATTATTGTCTAAAACATTTAATGAACCAGCCCTGTATATTTATACTATTATAGTAATTTCTTTTATTTTCGTCCATACACATTAATCTTTGCGTAGATAGGTGTACGTATACCATATAATTTTATATTAACCGACAAAAAACACTGCTGCACAGTAGTACATATATGATACCTATAATATAAAAACAAACTCCCACCTCGTAGGGGAAAGTATACTCGTCCTTGTCTAACATTGCCCATATGATTATTTTATTTCAACACAATACATATAACACCATCTACAATTTCCATAATTTCCATGGTTACATGTTTTTCTAATAGATGTAGCTCGTGTCGAGACAGTTTCAATTTTTGTTTTCTTTCCCATATACGCTGACTATCTATTGTGTAGATTAATCTTTGGCATAAGTAACCTTAAAAGACATATTATGTTAAATCATAAAGAAATAAGAACAGATTTGTCAAAATTAAATTGTGCACATTGCAACTACACCACTTATCAAAAATGCTATTTAAAAAAACATTTATTAAAACATCGCAATATTAAACCATTTTTTTGTACTATATGTAATAAATATTTTAGTCAAAAAAAGGAAATTGATTCTCATATAGTCACTAATCACCCGGAAAACAAAAACCTAATGGATACAATCACAAGTAAAATCCATCAATGCGCAAAATGCAGTTATCAAACTGTTCGCATAAGTAACCTTAAAAGACATATTATGTTAAATCATAAAGAAATAAGAACAGATTTGTCAAAATTAAATTGTGCACATTGCAACTACACCACTTATCAAAAATGCTATTTAAAAAAACATTTATTAAAACATCGCAATAGTAAACCATTTTTTTGTACTATATGTAATAAATATTTTAGTCAAAAAAAGGAAATTGATTCTCATATAGTCACTAATCACCCGGAAAACAAAAACCTAATGGATACAATCACAAGTAAAATCCATCAATGCGCAAAATGCAGTTATCAAACTGTTCGCATAAGTAACCTTAAAAGACATATTATGTTAAATCATAAAGAAATAAGAACAGATTTGTCAAAATTAAATTGTGCACATTGCAACTACACCACTTATCAAAAATGCTATTTAAAAAAACATTTATTAAAACATAGCAATATTAAACCATTTTTTTGTACAATATGTAATAAATATTTTATTGAAAAAAAGCACATTGATTCTCATATACTCAATAATCATCCGGAAAACAAAAACCTAATGGATACAATAACAAGTAAAATCCATCAATGCCCAAAATGCAGTTATCAAACTGTTAACGTACATAACCTTAAAAGACATATGTTAAATAAGCATAAACAAATAAGAACAGATTTATCAAAATTGTAATGTGCACATTGCAATTACTCCACTTATAGAAAATGCGATTTAAAAAAACATTTATTAACACATCGCAATATTAAACCATTTTTTTGTACTATATGTAATAAATATTTTAGTCAAAAAAAGGAAATTGATTCTCATATAGTCACTAATCACCCGGAAAACAAAAACCTAATGGATACAATCACAAGTAAAATCCATCAATGCGCAAAATGCAGTTATCAAACTGTTCGCATAAGTAACCTTAAAAGACATATTATGTTAAATCATAAAGAAATAAGAACAGATTTGTCAAAATTAAATTGTGCACATTGCAACTACACCACTTATCAAAAATGCTATTTAAAAAAACATTTATTAAAACATCGCAATATTAAACCATTTTTTTGTACTATATGTAATAAATATTTTAGTCAAAAAAAGGAAATTGATTCTCATATAGTCACTAATCATCCGGAAAACAAAAACCTAATGGATACAATCACAAGTAAAATCCATCAATGCGCAAAATGCAGTTATCAAACTGTTCGCATAAGTAACCTTAAAAGACATATTATGTTAAATCATAAAGAAATAAGAACAGATTTGTCAAAATTAAATTGTGAACATTGCAATTACACCACATATAGAAATTTCTCTTTAAAAAGACATTTATTAAAACATAGCAATATGAAACCATTTTTTTGTACTATATGTAATAAATATTTTAGTCAAAAAAAGGAAATTGATTCTCATATAGTCACTAATCATCCGGAAAACAAAAACCTAATGGATACAATAACAACTAAAATCCATCAATGCCCAAAATGCAGTTATCAAACTGTTGTCGTATGTCACCTTAAAAGACATATGTTAAATAAGCATAAAGAAATAAGAACAGATTTGGCAAAATTATATTGTGCACATTGCAGTTACATCACTTATCAAAAAGGCTGTTTACAAAAACATTTATTAACACATCGCAATATTATACCATTTTTAGCTCTCCATATCATATATGTAATATATGTATATATGGAGACTATTAGTTTCATGAAAAAAAAAATTTTTTTAATTTCACCGGAAATACTTCTTTTTGGTCATTTTATACATAAATAAGTAGTTTTAAAAAAATGTCTGTCTGTCTGTCTGTCTGTCTGTCTGTCTGTCTGTATGTCTGTCTGTCTGTCTGTCTGTCTGTATCCACGAAAACGCAAAAACCGCTTAACAGATTTTAACCAAATTTGGTACAAAAATACTATTGGACATGGCAAGGAGCTGATTAGATTTTGGGAAACATTGAGCGTAGGAAAAGGGTTTAAAAGAGGGTTCAAAAATTAAAAAAATTCATAGTTCTTAAACATATCCGAAATACTGCATAATTTTTTGAATATAACCTAAAATATTGAACATAAAATATTAGACCACATTGGCGTTCGAAAATAGTGTAAAATGGGGTAAAAAAGATTTAAAAAAAACGTATTTCTTAAAAATAGCAGAAATATTAACTAGTTATTGATAGTTTTGATAGAATATAACCTATAAAATGTGTCATGAATAACTTACTTTCATAGGCGTTCGTAAATAGTGGAAAAGGGGTCAAAACATAAAAAATATATATTTCCTAAACTTATTCGAAATATGGAATAATTTTTCATAGTTGTGATACAATATAAGCTAAAAAATATTCCATAAAAGAATTGGTTCACACAGGCATTCGAAAATAGTTTAAAAAAAGGGTCAAAAACGAAAAAAAAAACGTTTCCCAAATATACCAGAAAAATTGGCTAATTATATATAGCTTTGATATAAGATAACCTAAAAAATGCAGCATAAAATTTGTATTCTCATAGGCGTTCGTAAATAGTAGAAAAAGGGGTAAAATAAAAAAAAATTAAAATGTAAAAAATTTTATATTTAACTACATGAATTGGTGTTAAAAATACACGACAAAAATTAATGTACCATAGGCGTCCGTAAAAATTCTATAAAAGGGTCAGAAAAAATTTGTATCCGTGATAACTCAAAAACCACTTAACGGATTTTAACCACATTTGGTACGAAAATACTACAGGATAATTATACGTGGTGATTAACATTGAGCGTAGGCAAGGGGTTTAAAAGAGGGTTCAAAAATTAAAAAAATTATAGTTCTTAAACTTATCCGAAATATTGAATAATTTTTTATAGTTGTGATAAAATATAACCTAAAAAATGTTACATAAAAGAATTAGTTCACACAGGCGTTCGAAAATAGTGTTAAAAAAGGGTCAAAAACGAAAAAAAAAAATGTTTCCCAAATATACCAGAAAAATTGGCTAATTATATATAGCTTTGATATAAGATAACCTAAAAAATGCAGCATAAAATTTTTATTTACATAGGCGTTCGTAAATAGTAGAAAAAGGGGTAAAATAAAAAAAAATTAAAATGTAAAAAATTTTATATTTAACTACATGAATTGGTGTTAAAAATACACGACAAAAATTAATGTACCATAGGCGTCCGTAAAAATTCTATAAAAGGGTCAGAAAAAATTTGTATCCGTGATAACTCAAAAACCACTTAACGGATTTTAACCACATTTGGTACGAAAATACTACAGGATAATTATACGTGGTGATTAACATTGAGCGTAGGCAAGGGGTTTAAAAGAGGGTTCAAAAATTAAAAAAATTATAGTTCTTAAACTTATCCGAAATATTGAATAATTTTTTATAGTTGTGATAAAATATAACCTAAAAAATGTTACATAAAAGAATTAGTTCACACAGGCGTTCGAAAATAGTGTTAAAAAAGGGTCAAAAACGAAAAAAAAAAATGTTTCCCAAATATACCAGAAAAATTGGCTAATTATATATAGCTTTGATATAAGATAACCTAAAAAATGCAGCATAAAATTTTTATTTACATAGGCGTTCGTAAATAGTAGAAAAAGGGGTAAAATAAAAAAAATTAAAATGTAAAAATTTTTATATTTAACTAGTTGAGTTGGTGTTAAAAATACACGACACAAATTAATGTTCCATAGGCGTCCGTGAAAATTCTATAAAAGGGTCAGAAAAAATTTGTATCGGTGATAACTCAAAAACCACTTAACGGATTTTAACCACATTTGGTACGAAAATACTACAGGCTATTTATAGGTGGTGATTAACATTGAGCGTAGGCAAGGGGTTTAAAAGAGGGTTCAAAAATTAAAAAAATTATAGTTCTTAAACTTATCCGAAATATTGAATAATTTTTTATAGGTGTGATAGAATATAACCTAAAAAATGTTACATAAAAGAATTAGTTCACACAGGCGTTCGAAAATAGTCTTAAAAAAAGAGTCAAAAACGAAAAAAAAATGTTTCCCAAATATACCAGAAAAATTGGCTAATTATATATAGCTTTCATATAAGATAACCTAAAAAATGCAGCATAAAACTTTTATTTACATAGGCGTTCGTAAATAGTAAAAAAAAAGGGGTAAAATGAAAAAAAAATTAAAATGTAAAAAATTTATATTTAACTAGTTGAATTGGTGTTAAAAATACACGACAAAAATTAATGTTCCATAGGCGTCCGTGAAAATTCTATAAAAGGGTCAGGAAAAAATTGTATCCGTGATAACTCAAAAACCACTTAACGGATAACCTACAACATGCAGCATAACAATTTTGTTTACATAGGCGTTCGTAAATAGTAGAAAAGGAGGCAAAATAAATTTTATAATAAAACTAAAAAAAAATCAATTATTTTGCGTACAAGAATTTGGCCTAGATCTGAAATATAAAATATCTGCGTATAAATAGTGCCTCCAAAGAGAAGAAAAAGGCACAAAACCCGATACAAAAAAAAAAAATAGCTGATGTCTAAAACAAAACAAAAATTTAGATAAATGACAAAAAGGTCATAAAATTATTACTTTTACACTTAAATATGGAGAGCTATTCGTGCCTCGAGGGCAACAGCTAGTTTTGTACTATATGCAGACCTGGGCCAAGTACATCACAATTGTACTTAAAATATTCAAGTACAAGTACATTCTAAATGTACTTAAAGTACTGAAAATCTAAGTACTTGATTCAGAAGTACTTATTATTTTAAGTACATACAAGTACTTATGAAAGATAAATTTTAAGTACATCACAAGTACATTTCAAGTACATTACTACATAAGGTCCGTAGAGTGTAGAGTTGTAGAGGCTAGTGAGAAAAAGTTAAAATATTGCAATGTAGCTATTGTATATTCTATGGCACTGAAATATGTGGTTGTCGACAGCAGATTGCAAGTAAGTCTTTATGTAAAACTGCACCTGCTCCGGTAGTACTTTTTTCTACAAGAAATTCTCGTATGCTCACTTGGGATCTTTTTATTTTATCATCTTGTTCCAGTTGAATATTCATATTTGAAGTTTTCTTTAGCTTTTTATTTTCGTTATATAATAAATAGTCACTGTACGTACTAGTGTGACCCCTTTTTAAATGTTTTAGAAAATTCGTTCTTATAGAAACTGATCGTTTAATTGTCGTCTCTTTGAGTTATTTTAAAAAACTTTCCATCTAAAATTATTGGCATATTTGAAAATTGCTTCCAGTGTCACTGCCTGTAGAACTTGTAGAAGCAACATTGTTATCTATGCGAAATTCCTTTATCTGTCTTTTTCTCTTAGGAGGAACGTATTATGGATCCTCAGCATATTTGTATTCTTAAAACGACAACAAAAATAGAATAAAGCGTATACGGATATTCTTCAAGTACATTTTAAGTACATTTCAAGTACATCAAAATAATTACAAGTACAGGTACTTAAGTACACAAAACAAAATGTACTTGTAAGTACATGTACTTAAATACAATGCTGTACTTAAGTACAATTTTAAGTACATGTACTTAAGTACTGCCCAGGTCTGACTATATGTAATAAATATTTTAATACAAGGGAGTAGTCCATTGATTCTCATATACTCCATAATCATCCGGAAAACAAAAACTTAATGGATACAATCACAGGTAAAATCACAGAAATCTTATATTATATATACTCTAGAATGATAATCCCGTAGTAAAAAAATGTAACCAAAAGTGTAGAGCTATCCATAATGCGCATGATCACCAGTATCTTATTTTTCAACAGGACCGGCTTTGATTAAATGTAATATTACGGTTATAGGTATATTTAAAATTAAATTTTACCATTTGGTAAGATTCAAATAAAAAGACGGAATAAAGGAATTTAAGAAATAAAAAATTACATTAACTATCTAAATACTTTATTGTCTAACAGATACAACCCAATAATAATAAATCTAAGCAGAAACGAAAAATAAGTAAACATTCTAATACTGGAAAATATCTTAAGGACATGAGCATTTTCATTATTTATTTTATTATTATATAATATTTGTTTGTTTATACAACCACCTTAGGTGTCTTACCTCTCTACAGCCTTCAAAGAAGGGGTGCAAGAAACAGTGACTTCACAAATATTTTCCGTGTCCATGAAAACCACTTCCATATCATCCGTACTACTCGCAATAGTATTTTGTGACAAAACATGGTTGGTAGAACTTGTATTCTCAGCAATTTCATGGAGGATTCTATAATTAAGTATATTCCAGTTTAACAACAGAATTCAAACGAACTTTGTATACCTACACAACGTAGGAAATATATTCTTGACATACATATCAAGCATTTTTGACAGACTGCTTTTAAGTAAACAGTGTCTTGATATCAAAGGATTAAGAATTTAATTTCCACTCTCATTTACATAATCTCTTCTTTTCAACAAAAGTTTGGGAACTGCATCGGGTACGAGGGTGATCCTCTTGCCGTCTTCTCTACAAATGATATCTTCTGCAGCGAAATGCTTACTGCATATGACATTCCCATCACATACATTTTCTGTACTAGGATCCCAATGCCCGCATCCAAACATCATGTCTTTTTTTTGTCAAGCTAAAAATGAGTATCATGTCAATGGTATCATATTGACTCAAACTCAGACTGTTAGAAACCCGAAACAATAACTTACTGAAAATATTTAATACCAGGAATGAGACCTTCATTTTTACACCACAACACTATACACCTCATTGTTTGTTAAATAAACGAACTAAAACCAAAATAACAAATATTAAAAACAATTTTAATCACAAATAGGTATATCTATCAACAATTAAAATATACCACGAATAAAACCATAACTCAATTATAAATCTATCTGAATTGTTGTGAAGCCGACTCTGACAGATATTCCCACTACGAGAAACGTCATTTGCGAAAACAGACGCTGTTGCGAAGTCTCCTAAATTTAATAAAATTTGGCAAAAAATGTTTCGTTCATATTACTGAAAACTAAGTATGCAATTTTACCGATAACATTTAATTATTTGATTTTGTCAAGCAGTTTCGTATGACGCAACATATGGATTTATTTATAAAACAGATATGTCGCATAAATTCTGTAAGGCGAACGACAAAATAGTTTTAAATATGGCAGCTCTGTACTGAAAATAAGATATTGAGGAGCATGCGTAGTTCGTGAAAACTCTGCATACCCGTTACACTTTTTGGTATTCGGCTGGATTTAATTAGCATTCTAGAGTACATATATAATATAAGATTTCTATGATAAAAACCTATAATGAAACTGCAAGGATTTTCAACATCATGAACCAACTATGGGATGATGAGAGAAACAGACTGGCAGTTGAAATGGTGAAAGCAGAACTTTGCATTCGTTCTAACTTCTAACATTAAGCTTTCTTGTTCGGAATTTTGTTCATCATTAAGTAACCACGCAGCAGCAAAATCAAATACAAAATACCATTTTAAAATTTAAACAAGTATATTTGTGCATTTATCCGATATATGTAGCTCGAGCTTGTTGTTTGTTGTGCCTAAATGTTGCACTCATTTTAATTTTAACAATAAAGTTCTATTTTCTGGTTTTAAAGTTGTTTGCATGTTTTTAAACTAGTTTTACACCTGCAGCGTTTTTTTTTTTTGGTCGACGGTCCCGAAGGCCGGTTTTCTATTTTCAAAAAGGTGGCAACCCTACTTTATGTCTATAACATCACTGATTTTGAGGATGTAGTCCACTGTTAGCGCTTTTGAAGAACACGACATACATTATACGCGAAAATAAGCTTTGTAATCTGCTCTATTATATACTTGAATAACGCTAACAAAGTCTAATGCACATAGAACCTAAGAAACTACCGATGTCGTTGCTGTTTTTAAGCTTGTTTCTTCTTTAATTAGGTTTCTGTTAGATCATCATGAAATTATAATTATACAGCTGAGTACCTGTCATTAGTTAACTTGTATCAAATTAAATCAGTAGTTAGATATGTTACTGATTCTTCTTTACATAATTAATAAACATCAAATACACACAAGTACACGCGTTGGAAACTGATTCCAACTATTCTTGGATCCCTCGTCGTACCAGGTAGATTGTTAGTAACAAAGACGAAGTTACAAAAAAATACATAATTTTATATCTTTATGCTGTGATTTAGGTATATGAAATTTTATTATTAATTTAATTAGCTATAGATTTAGTTAGTACCTATAAGTTATTGCTTTATTGTTCAATTAACTTCTATGTTGTAGGTATAGTTCGTTATACCATTTGAAATGTAACACAATTAGGTTTTACTGTTTTAGAATGTTATTTGAATAAATGTTTCTGTTTAAGGTTTATTGGAAGTTTATTTACTTTGTTAGTATATATGATAGAAAATATCGATATTTCGCCTCCGTTTATTCCTTTTTCCTTTTACGAACATTGTCTTTAAAAACACCGGAGAGGAACACGAACCAGCGAAGTGAGGCACAGCCTACTAAATGTTCATAGCGATGCCTTCATTCACTCTATCATACCTCATATCAGTTTAACAGAGGTGAAAAAAGAAATACCCTGTCAACTGTCAATATAAATTTAAAATCAGCTGATTCAATTTCCCATAATCCATACAAACACATGTGTTATGTGATCCATACAATTATTTGTACTTTAAAAACTAAATTATGTGCCTTTACTTAATTAATTTCTCGATTTCCACATTAAACACCTCGTAACTAAAGAAAACATGACCACCGAAGAAATAATTATACTCGAAATCATTGATGACCAAGACCTGAAAAATTTTGAAAAAGTACAGCCAAATAATGACAACGGCTGCAGTAATAATATAGCAAAGCTCATTGGATTCGATAATAACTGCGATAGTTACTGTATAAATCAAACTGATATAGAAGAAATGTTAAGTATTAAAAGTGAACCAGAAGCAATAGACGACGTAACTGTTAAATTAGAGCCGGATTTTTTAAGTAATATAGAACAATGTGATATAAAACAAGAAGACACGTTGGCATTACTCACTAATGAAAGAACTGATAGGATTCAAATTGATATCGCCGGCAACTTATTTTTTACAGACCCGATATTAGGTAAAATAAAATTGGAAGACAATTCTTGTACAGTACCAGGTAAGTAAATGGTGTTTAACGGAAAACTGTTGACTCAAAAACCACTAATAAGTTTGTTTTCGATAGATAGTAATAATTGTCCACGAGAATGTACAAACTTTTGTGACTGTAGAAAGATCGGAATTACAGAGGATAAAACTCTTAACGCTCTGTCGTGTACTGCAATAGAAATACGCCAATCCAAAATTTACGGCAAAGGTCTATTTGCTACCAGAGCATTACCCATCGGTTTCCAATTTGGGCCTTATGACAGTGAAATGTGTCGAGTCCAATGTTTAAAGAATGGTAAAGTGGTAAGTTGAAATACACTGCTGTCTTCGTTTGTAACACTATTTGGTTAATTTCTAGGCAGAAGAATCAAATTGGACTCAATACATTAATTGTGCCAAAACCAGTTCTCAACAAAATTTAGCTGCTTTTCAGGACAAACAAACTGTGTACTATAGTACTCTGAGACCAATCAAAAAGGATGAGGAATTGTTAGTTTTCTATGACGAGCATTCCGATCCCATATACAATACCAAAGATTTAGGCTTTTGCCAGAATTGTCATATTGGTTTTAGGACGGAACGGCATAAAAAACAACACGAAAAACACTGTAAACTTGTTGAACATTATGAAAGTGATATTGACACACGTATGTGTATGGCGTATAAATGTTGTTATTGCCATCGTCATTTTAATTCGGGAGGATATAAATCTAGACATGAGCTAAAGTGTTCAAAGAGAAAGAAAAAAGCATCGAGGTAAGTGTCATAATAATTATAACTGCTGTAGGTTCGGTTATATGACTCCATAGTACATCGGTGGGCTCTAACTTCTCAGAACAAAACTATAGCTGATACTTAGAGGCTCCAAAAATATTTTATTGGTGATTCTTTTCTTAAGGATTCTGGTCTTTTTCACATTAGTAGTAGTAGTAGTAACTCGGAAACTAATCGGTTTTCATAGACTGTTGTGGTCATATCTCTTGAAGCAAATTTAGTTTAAAGCACTACTTACAGAAAAATCAACAGTTCATTAATGTCCAAGAAGATCGAAAGTCTTTATACGAACCATAATTAAAAGTCACTCCTGACCAGGGTTACCAGACCTCCTATTTTTAATTTGAGACTCATATATTTTCACTCTTTCTCATATCTCCTATTAATAACATGCTCAATATGAGACTATTTCTCATATATTTCCATTAATAGATACGCCCGTGCCAGGCCACGTGGCAAATTTACTTGTACCATCGTAAACACGTGGCAACCCTACTTGCACGTACTACGGATACGGACGGCCGTGACATTAGTCACAACACAACCAAAGCCCCTAACTGTACATTTAATTTTTATTTATCTGATTTTTGGCAAGTGGCAATTTAAAGTCAGTTTTTGTTGTCGTTGATAAAACAGTTTTGTGAAGCATGCATGTATGGTAAGCAACATCGGCTGAGTTTTGGTCGTCGTTTAGAACGCGCAGAGATGCCTGGCGAGTTGATTCATGCAGACGTTTATGGCCCAATGCCCGTAACATCACGAGGTGGAGCTCGGGCAGTATATTTTATTAAAGAAAAAACTGAAGTAAAACATAAGTTTGAAGTGTTCTTAGCTGAAGTTAAAGTACTAGGACACAAAATAAAAGAGTTGCTCACTGATGGTGGGACAGAATTTGTTAACAAAAATTTTAAAATTATTGCTGAAAATTCTGGGCTTCATCATAGAACAACTATGCCCTACACACCTGAACAAAACGGCGCTGCTGAGAGGGAAAACAGAACCTTAGTTGAAGCGGCGAGAACAATGTTCCATGCAAAAGATTTTGCTGAAAAATTGTGGGCTGAGGCGGTTAACACTTATGTTTTGAATAGAACAGGTCCAACACCAGTTACTGGTAAGTCACCTCTTGAATTATGGTCAGGAAAGAAGGCTTCTGTTGAACATTTTTGGAACAGTGTGTTTTGTTCATGTACCTTAACAAAAACGAAAAAAATGGGACAAAAAGAGTCTAAAAGGTTACTTAGTTGGTTACTGTGATAATGATGGTTATAGAGTTTGGATACCACAACAAAACGACGTGATACTAAGTAGAGACGTTAACTCTATGGATGAAGAAATCATAAAAGAAAGATGTGCTATATTTCCGGTTTTTGAAGTAAACGAACAAACTTCTACTAGTCAAGAAAATATCAACAGTAACAGAAGTAATATAGAAACTGAAAGAAAGGTTGTCTTCGAGACAGATCCTTCTTAAAAAGGCCTACGAGATATGGCTCTGAATCTTATGATGCTTATGCAATGCTATCAGAAGTAAATGAACCCGTAACAGTGCAAGAAGCTCTAAATTCAGAAAATTCAAAAGAATGGAAAGCTCCAATGGACGAAGAAATGAAATCTTTGATAGAAAATGACACGTGGAAACTTGTTAATCTACCACCTGGCAGGCAAGTTATTTCCAATCGTTGTACTTTTAGAATCAAAGAAAACCATGATGGGAGTATTGCACGATATAAAGCTAGATTGGTTGCAAAAGGATACTCTCAAAGGAAAGGAATTGATTTTGATGAAACTTTTTCACCTGTAGCAAGATTTGACACTATACGAACACTTTTAGCTGTTACAGCACAAATAAAATATCCCGACGACAATGAGTGTATAAGAAAACATGGCGATTTTGAGTGCGCAATAATATGCGCAATCTCTTCCCCCACCAGCAAGGTCACATTCTCTGTTTATTCTATGTCCTGACTAAATATTCTTTCAGAACAGTTTTAATTAAATGCTTGGTGAAAAGGTTTATCTAAATCCGTAATATTATAGATAAATAGATATATTTCTTCACCATCTTATGTTGCATAACATGTATAGTACGTCATAAAAGAACAAAAATTAAACAATCCAAGTTACAGCAACAAAGAAAGGCTTACAAACAAATTAAAATAGCAACAACATAAAACAAACTGAAATCTAAAAAAATCTAACAGCACACCCCGTCCAACCCTTCGTCTCTCCGAGTATCGTCCCCCATACAAAACGTGCTGAAAACGATCGCTGAGATAAGAGCCAACCAAGGCAACACTGTCAACATCAAAGTTATAGTAAGAGAGTTTCTGAAGAAGTATCTCGTGTGAGACACAGTCAAAACCCTTAGTGAGGTCATAAAAGGAAGCAAAGGTGTCACAGCCCCGCTCCATGCCATACGAAACATATTCCAAAAGGTTATTAATTGCAAGAGTAGTAGATCTCTTATTACGAAAGCCATATTGACCTTGCATAAAAAGATTATTTGCTTCAAAATATTCAGTTATTTGATTTTTAATAATAGACTCAAAGATTTTCGAAAAAATTGGCAAGATCGATATTGGTCGATAGTTACTGGGATCATCAACCGATCCTTTATTTTTGTAGATTGGAATAACCCTTGCCTCCTTCAAGACCGCCGGAAATACAGCGTCACCAATGCAATGGTTTATCAACTTAGTAAGCGGCACCACTAGCAGATTCTTTAAAGTCCCAATAATCCTAACATTAAGCTCATAACAATCCGAGCTTTTTGTGTTTTTCATACCTGATAGTTTTTCACGTACTTCATTAAAGGTTACCGTTCTCAAACTAAATCCAGCAGCTCTAGTGGGAGACATATATTTCTCAAAAGTGACCGATGTGGCTGGTAGCTGTTTTATGATATCATCAGCCGCAGTTGTAAAGTAGTCATTTAAAATATGCGCAGTCAAGTTCTCAGCTGTCCCGAGATTTGGAGTTGATTCCCAATCCTTGACCAGTCTCCACACAGCAGCAGGCCTATTAATAGCGGATGCAATATACCCCTCATAAGCCCTTCTTTTGGCCTTAGAAAGTTCAGCTCGATATTGATCGATATTTTTATAGTGTCTTAAAGCGACTTTACATACAGACTGAGAATCCGATTTATGAATCAAATGCATGGTGCATAGCAGATCTCTCATCCTGCGCAAATCATCGCTGAACCAATTTATGCGACCCAGCGCTGATCCAGCAGTGACTGTTTTAGATTTAAGAGGAAAACAACTTTCAGCTGTATTTGCAATGACATTAGTAAACGTTAGAAATCTACTATCAATGCTTATATTTTTATCATCGATAAAGTCCCAATTAATATTCTCGATTCGATTGTACAAGTTAAAAAGTCCGTATTGAGTTATGGGTCTGTAACTAATTTTTGCAACAGGCCCCGTCGGGGAGCTATTTTAATAGACTCAAAACAGCCTGAGAGGATGTTGAGTGTGAACGAACTGAAAACCAAATGTTGAACGACAAATTCGGGTCATCATCTGTGCATTAAATTGCAACGTCTATTAATTTGTGGAATTTCATTTTTAGTCACAACTGATATCTAACTAAATTTAGCTATTTTTCTTTTACAGAAATGGAGACCAAATAAGTAAAAAACACCTTAACCGAACTAGTAAAAGAAGTAAATCAAAAGAGAATGATCCATGTTACCCTGAAGAAAATCTAAAATGGTTGCAATGTTATACGTGCAACTTTAAATCAACTAACAAAGGCATTTTAACTCATCATTGCTTGACTCATATAAACTACAAATTTACTTGTGAATTTTGTAAAAGATCTTTTAAACAGCACATACAATTGGATCAGCATTTATTGACACAACATTCAGACCAAAAGAATATCAAGAAAATCATTAAAAGCAAAATCTACAATTGTTCGAAATGCAGTTACGAATCAGTGCAAAAGGCCCATTTTCAACTCCATATGTCGAAACATAACGAATTGTTAGGAAAAATTAAAAAACATACGTGTAACATTTGCAATTACACCACTTATCGTAAACCTAATTTTACCAGACATTTGTTGATCCACGCGAGAAAATATACGTTTTTTTGTAGTTGTAATAAAGGCTTCAACGAGAAGAAGCATATTGATTCGCACATCGTGAATCGGCATTGGGATGATGTTAAACTAATGGCGACATTGACACATAAAATAAATGAGTGCAAAAATTGCTCGTATAAGTGTATACGAAACACAGATTTAATACGACATATTAAACGCAATCATTAATAGGGATACGGTTGAAGAATTAGAAACTTTATCCGTTGGCCTTTTTTGTCCATTAAGGGTGGACAGGTAGCATATCTCAGGTAATAATAGTCGTAGGAGAATGGGAAAAAAATTCTTTTAGGGAACTTCACCATGGGAAATCGCTTTAAAATATCATTTCAAATCTTCATTCCCCCTTTGATATTATCTATAATTTTCTTCATTTGAAAATTTTACGATCCAACTCTTTTAACAAATTTTATGAAAGCTCTGCATTTTGGTAATTTTAATGGATTTTTCATTATTTTGATTTGTCAAACTCAATCAGTTTAATAAATTTTTATTTCTTTATTTCCCATGGCATTGTTGATCACGGAAAATTAAAGATACATGATTTTTCAACGAATTTTGGTGAACAACATTCTTTTGGCCATAACTCTCAAACGAATAAAGATTTTCATGTGCGGTTTTGGACTTTTTTGTTGCAAATTCAATTTATTTTTCACTTTTGATAAAATATTTGTATCATTCCATTTAAGTTTTTAAAGAAAAATCAAAAAAACCTTAGGCGATGCAAATATCGCCATCTAGCGAAGCTTCAAAAAACAATTATGATTTGAAATATTTTTTTTCTTCATCAACAATGCCTGAGTTCTTAAACAAAAATTAGATTGATAAATTCGGCTAAGCCAAAACAAAGTTATAGACATTATCATAGGTAAAATTTGGTCCTTCCCTGCTGCCTCTATTTCAAGCCGCACAATAAAAAGTGATACACCAAAAAGATGCCGAATCTCAGTAGCATTACTGTGGTAGTATTGTTTTTCTAACTTATATTGCGAAATTTTCAATAACAATGCATTTTTTGCATTACTGTATCTATTACGCCCCCTAACGGTATAGTTAAGAACTAAAAAACTATTTCCAGCGATTTCCCATGGTCGATTTTCCTAAAAGAATTTTTTTTCCATTGTCCTACGGCTATTATTTCCTGAGATATGCTACCTGTCCTCCCTTAATGGAATACCCGGTATATTCGGACCAAGGCTCATAGGTACAGAAAAATCTTGGACACAACAGTTAAGAAAATTTGAAAATAGAAAGTTTTGACAAGGACAAACAACCGAAACATTCGAAAATCTTAACAAATGGGACCACAATTCTAAGGCTGTCTAGAGATTGTCTCAGATTCATTCGCTGTACATCCTGGCTTTCAACACTTATCGCCTATCAACATATCAATTTATTTGTATTATTATTTAAAGCAGTGAGAGGTGCGTTGAGGATAAGAGTTCAAAAATAGTGTGTAATTCTCGGAGCACCTTTTTCCAACTCACAAACGAGTTGACACAAGCCGAACTCATTGTTTCTTCATTCAGACCGTTCCACGCATACACCCACTGTCTGTTTCGTAAGAAGTTCTTTCTGCCTAATTGAACACATCTTTCTTTTGAGGTCTTTTTAGTATGTCTTCGGTCATTACTTCTCTTTATATGTTTGGTCGGTACAAGGTCTACGATCAGCCAATGACGTTAAATTGATTCTCTGCCTTAGACCTGGTGGAATTATTTTTATACTACTTTGAGCACTTTCCAAGAGTTCCATGTTCTTCATAATACTAAGTGACCATACTCCAGACCAAGTCGTATGAAATCTTTACGACCTTCTTTGTTTTTTCTCATTTAATGTCCTCCGAGATGATGATGACCAGATATTTTTGTTCTCTAATCGCTGCAAGATTTGCGCTTCCAATATCTGCTCTGTATTTTAACAATATTCATACTGGACGAACGCTAGAGGACCCGTTAGGAAAGGTAATCTTACCAAGCCTTAGTGGTGAAACCAAAAACAAATTTAACTTGTTATATAGGTAATTGTTATTATATTAATATAAGTTTGTATAGTTAAATGAAACAATAATAATTGTTATTGAAATTTGCTAGTATTTTTATTTGTTTACTAAATCTAAATACTACGAATTAACATTGTGGAATATATTTTCTCTCTCTCACCTCTCACCGTCTTGTAATGGCCTCCAATAAGCAGTCATATATAATATAGAGAACAAGTAAGTAGTAAAAAAGGTGGAATATAGGGCGTCGCCATTTTGATGTTTTACTACAGGGGAGTCTTAAAAGTAATCAACTTTGGAAAAGTTATAATAACAATATGATTGGTATATAATGCATCATTGTATAATATCACCATAAACTCTAGGTATAATATAACAAAGCTTATGTGATACTAAAAATATAAGGATTATAATATATGGACGTAGATGTCATTTTTTTTGTAGAAAAAGCTAATTTTACCACATTTAAGATATAAAAAATATATATTGAGTATTTAAATTACATATAATTTGGCAGTAATAAAACCAACCATTTTCTCATGTCTTCAATAATGATATTCTGAAATCTTACATTATTCTCATATTTTTACACCACCATATATTAATTTTATGTGTCCTATTATGAAAATTAGAAGCCAATTAAATAACTTGGCGACAAAACTACATCAAAATAGCGGCTTCTCTATTGCCCGTTAGTCCATTGCGCATGCGGTTTTGAGCGATATAGTCCTTTATATATGATGAAAACTGGAAACTCAAAATTATCATTGGCTATGAAGTATTTGAAGGTTAATTTCTCACTTACATTTGTAAACGGAATGTACGTCTAAGACAGGTGAGTGAAAATTAGTGATATTTCGACTTGAAACATAAAACCTTTGGTTCAAAGAGATAAGTGAGATATGGGAACGACATATTTAGTGGCTGTCTGTAATTGTGACAGCCCTTAACCAAAATAATGCCAGGAACTATTTTACAATTATTTTATTGATATGGGTAATGTCTTCCAAGGCCGCGTCCTATATCCTATATATAACGTAAAAATCTGGAAACTAAGCGAGTACTAACTTTATGGCATCTTGCCACTTTTTCAGTAGCATACAGCCAGCTCAGTGTATTTTTATCAATTACTGTTACAATAAATCCTAACTAAAGGGGAGCAGTATAACTGTAGCCCGTCCTGGGTTCGAACCAACTACACACCGGCACGACGTGCTTCTGAGAAGCAGTTATCCTAACTCCAAGTGCTCATGACATTATATGCCTACGAATATTTGTTCCAGCATTTGACAAAAGCGTATTTCAGAAAGTTTACCGCTACATATTGAAAAAGGTTAGTTTTTTAAAAAAATATCAAAGAAAAACAGTTCGAATGATTACAAGCTGTAGGTATGTTATCGTGTCAAAATAAAAAAAAAATGCCACATCGGTTCTTTTGAAGAATATCTTCACATCCACGTCAGTTCAACTGATGTGAGTGCTAAATCAAAATTCTCTATAAAATTGCTGTTAACTGAGAGGGAAATTTGAATACATTTCATACTAATTTGTTTAATTTTCATTAAAGTTTAGGTAGACCAACGTCGCGTCGTCATTATAAACAAAAAAAAATGTTAAAAAACATGTCAAAAATGCCACCTCAAATAAAACCCTTTTATATTATTTTTATAACATGGATAGAGAAGACAATTTTCGACTTCACGAATTCTATAGTGAATCAAATAATAATCAAAACTACAATTATGAAATTTGTACAAAGACTGAGAACGTAATAGATTGTATCGTAAAAAGTGATGAAGAGATGGTTATTAAACATGAACTTTTATCTTTTGAAATAAATCAAATAGAAGAATTTACGGAATTTAACAATCTTATCAAACTGGAATTGGAAGAAAGTGAGATTATTGTACCACAACCTGAGTTTATAGCAGTTAATCAAACAGATATTAAGCGTGAGCCTGATAACGAGGAACATAAAAATGTACTTGACGAATCCAAAGTTATAACAGATACATCAAATGATAATGATGGTTCAGGTTTAATTCATAATGGTTAGTAAATATTTTATATAATAACAATTATGGAGTTAAAGTAATTTGATTATAACGACCATATATCTAGCAAATTTCACGCACCTTATTGAGTGATTTAAACACCTTCATTATTTCTTAGTATTATAAACTAAAATGTTGCTCATGTTGTTAATTTATATAAACAAAAATATACGCAAATTCAATGCATGTGAACTGCACTGTCTTGAAAAACTAACTTCAACTTTTCTAGGTTGTAAAATTCCAAAGAGAGAAGCTACAGCTACAGAGAATGTGAATTATTTTGAAGAACCTATTTCAGAAACTGATTGCAGATTTGCAAATTCTGCTAAAGAAAATTTGAACAATAGCAATGTGTGTTTGAAGAGAAAGGATAATATTAAAAGGTATATAACTTTTGCACGTTATTATTTAGCCTTATCCAAAACAAAAACACACTCAGATTCATGAATATTTTCAACTTTACCTGTTTACTTTTCTTTCTGATAGTGCATGAACCAATAATATCACTTGCTCGCCCAGCACCCAGAAATTTGGCAATCGATATCTATATTGTCTTCGTATATAATATGATAATGATACGAGCAAAGCAAACACCCATATTAGGGAGTTAAGGCAAAGCCAGTGACGTATACGTAAACGTATCTTTTGATATCTACGCATGCGTTCTTTAAATTTATGATACGTTTAACGATACGAAGGCCGTAAACATATGTACCTCTACGCGTATCGTATACTTAAACGTATTGAACCGATTGTTGTCGGAATTACATGAACTTGTACGAATATCTAGAATAGAACAACAAAAACTGTGAATCTATATTAAAAATTAAGCTAAGCTATTTTGCCATAAATACTTTATTATTATTAGTAGTAGTAGGTATAGTTTATTTTGTAACAATTAACATTTTTCTGTTATTTTTTATAAGTATACATCATAAAATCTATAGGTATTTGGTTAATGATAAAAAAACAATAATATTAACAACATAGTATATACGATACGTATTGGATGGCACCTTAACTCTATTTTGAATGAGTGCTTATCTAGTGTAAACATAACCAAAATCTCACGTTTACGTATGGAGATACGTATACGTCCTTGGTTTTGCCTTAACTCCCTATTCCTTCTTCATTTCGGTTCGGCTGGGGGTCTATTGTTGAAAACTGGCAAGTCAAATAACCGACAGAACGAAGGCCACGCTGTGCCTCGCTTCGCTCGATGTGTCGACTCCCCAGTTTTCAGGAATTGTGCACCTGAACTGATGTGACACTAACTCTACCACTCACTTGTATGTTTATTGTCAAAATTGTCATTTGTCAATAGTAAAAAGCGGTCTAAGCCAGAGGTATAGAAAGTAGGGGAATGAGCGTCAACATGCGTAAAATTTCTAATCGCGGGGCCGCCATCTTCTAGCTTAGGCGTACAGGGTAAATTTTCTTTCTACGATACGAGGATCGTTCATAAATTGTAGGTTAATAATTGCGAAAACAACTGATAGCCAGCAGTATTAAAGAAAACTAGTGTTGTTTCAGGTGACATTTAATATTAAAAATATGCGTCATTCTTTACACCTTAGGGGCAATTTATTCTTGAAACCGCGAGTAGGAAAACCCAAAAGACGGAGGCAACGCTCTGCTAATTTTATGGACTGTGCCTCGCTTCCCTCAATCTCTTTAATCCCCGATATTCAAGAGCTCGACTTAGCTTGACAAATTATCTGGTACCTCATTTGCATCTTTATTGTAAAATGTACTTAAATTATCCAAATTGTTATCTCAATTAATCTTATGAAAGGACCAACTGATATAGTGAGGTGAGTGAGAATAGCTGAAATTTGGTTTTGAGGGATATCCCATTTAAGTCGAAAGATTTATCCCCAAATTGCTAATGATGATTGACGGTTTTGCGTTCTTTTTATAAAAATACGCAAATGAGGTGTGTGGCAGATGATCATGTCAACGTTGATCTGAGTTGTAGAAGGATTTTTGTTTTGTATAAGGGTCCGTTCGACGTGAGTCCCTGGTGTGAGGGTATAGACCTAATAGGAGATACCAAAAAGAAGTAGAATAAAAGTAAGGTTATAAAATAAAACAGCGTGTTTTATTATAAGAGTTAATGAATATAATTACATAAAATAAACTAATTAACACCTGGTATCACTGCAGCCTCATGGTCTTGTTGTGAAATCAGGAGATCTTTTTCCTGCTTGGTACAATAACTCTCTAGGTTATTGTACCATGCTTTTTCTGCGTTGGGTATTTGAAAATTCGGTCTTAAAACTGCAATACGGTGAATCTCCCTTTAACCAAATCTCTCTTGCACAAAAGTCAACTTAACGCTTACTTGCTTATTATCGATCATAAATCATAATTATTGTCTAAAATTTACAGAGAAATAAAATACAAGGAACTTTATCGATGCAATAAAGGCAGTTTCAAAACAAACAGCAAACAACGTATTGAGCAACATCAAGGTGATAAACATAATACGGAATGGTTACACTGTTATACATGCAAGTTTAAAACAAGCCACAAATCAAATTTAATTCGGCATTCAAAAAAACATGTACATGAAAGCAACACTAAAACAGAAAGCACTCTTAGAACGAAACAGTTTCCATGTACGTTTTGCAGTAAACCATTGAATTCCAAATCGCAATTAAACGCGCATTTGTTGCTTAAACATGGCAGCGAAAAAGGTATCAGGCAGATGATTACTTGTAAAATTCACCAATGTACTAAATGTAAGTATAAAACAATTAACGGGATTGATCTTAAACGGCACAAATTGCGTCATAAGGAGTTGTTTGGTCATACCGATTTGCCAAAGTTTATTTGTGACCAATGCAAATACGTTAGTCACCATAAAGGGCACTTTATTCGGCATGTGTTGACGCATGGTAGTAGCAAACCATTACTTTGTACTGCTTGTGGTAAAAGTTTTGTTCAAAAAGTGAATTTTGATTGTCATATTGTGATTTATCATTCTGAAAATGAAGCTTTGATGCGCACGATTACGAATAGAATTCATAAATGTGAGAAATGTGCCTATAAAACTATAAAGAGTTCAGACTTAAGAAGTCACATACGTGGTGCTCACTCATAATAGGTGCGGAATTTTGTTGAATCGGTTGCCCAATCTTGTTCAGGCCCTGTTATAGATGCTGCTTTATTAAACATTTTGTAAAACATTGATTGTTAAGAATTAATATATTTATTTATTTATTTTTTGGTATAGATTATTGTTAATTTATTAATGTTTGTTAATAAAGTTTGGTTGGGTACCTATTTCTTTTGTATTTTTATTGTTTTTGCAAGTGGAAACTGTTATATTTTTGATTGTTATATTAAAACACGAGCGTTTGTTTTAATTATATTTTTTAATTCTAAGTAAAGAATATGTAAAAATACTAATAACAAACTGGTAACTTAAATTACACTTAACAACTAAGTAATTATATATTAGAAACAAATCAAAGGGTAATGCCGCCGATACCGCGTACCTAATACGACTAATGACAATCTGTTTCTGTCTGATGTCAGATACATAGCGTTCTGTCCTTGAATATATAAAAATGATGTATTACGTGTTGCATACCTAGTGTTCATTCAAGTAAGTAAAAGCAGAGAATAAAATACATATGCGACATAAACTATTTAAACATTTTTTTTTTTTACAAAAATTACGAAAATGTGGATATTGTGTTAGAAATAAAAACAAAGATCACTAAATAAAACGATGTATTACAAGATAAAGTATTTCAGCATAAAATTACAATAAGAACAGTTCTTTAGCAGGTATTTGATTGAAAATCAACTTCATATAGTCTAATAAAAATTCAGCATAACCCTTTTCTATGCCATCTTTGACATCGTCAAACAGTGCCTTCCATTCCTCGTTAATGACAGCATGGATATTGTCGCTCATCAATTTATTCCCGTCAAATAAATTGTTGAAAATGTAATTGCCATGCGTTATTGATAATTTGGTGATGTACGTTTTGGGAATATAGAAAATTTCGTTCTTTTGATTGGTTTCCTCGAAATGTATGATACTTTTGATTGTTACGCCATCTGTAAAATTACAGTGATTATTTTAGCTCCAGTCTGTACAATCTTGTGTTTCACATTTTTAACATTTATTTGCCAATGTGTTTACTAGGAATAAAACAGTTTTTCCGGTTCAAAAACTGGAAAACCTGATACTATTGGCGGCAATAAGATATTCCACGCTGATCCTATCATTAGGAAAAGAATAAACCTAACAGAAACGCTATAATTTTGTAATTTAAATAAATTCAATGTGTTCTGTTGAAAAATTAAATAATGTCTAAATGTAGGATACAATGAATTCATAGAATATGGTCCCCTAATGTCAAATATCAGTCCTTTCCTTTTATCACACTCTTGTGTTCCCGTTAAAAAAGTAATTGACAAGTGCAAAATGAGAAAATTGCACTTTGCCTTTTAAATATATCAATTCTTACCGATTAGTAGAACGTTCGAGAGAAGCGAGGCACAACTTACCGAATTAACATAGCGTTGCCTCACATCTCTTACTCATTCTACTCTCCCCGGAATTGCTTCCTGGGTCGAGAGATGGAACGAAAACCCCATTTTGACAGTTTCACGTTCCTTTTACAACCTGAATAAAAGTGAGTAGGAGTTGATCATGTCAGTTCAGCTAAAACTCTATTAGGACATAAGAGCCATGCAGCGTTGTCAAACTTTACTCAAATGTATGCGGAACAGTCTATTTACCCTGCATTTTAGTGACAAACTATCAGACTAGCCTACTTACGGATTGAAGTTGATAAATAATTTCATTCAGAATTAAAATAATAATTAATTACCAAGCGTTATAACCGAATCGCCTTTTCCATAAACTGGTATTACCATAATTTTACCATTTACATCATATTTGGCCTTCTGTATTAATTGGGTATGATAGGTATTGAATTTCAGTACCTTTTTGTTTTTAATAAATCTGTAATTATTGGTAAAAATTAACTTTATGAAAACAATGTGTAAAAGAAGTTGTTATTGGACTTTTAGTCTTCGCGTCCGCACTTCAGAGAAATGCCGTTAGATCGTTCCGTACTTGGCGGACGCCTAAAGTCGTTATTGAGTAAGGGCGGTACTCTGTGACCGTTAATGTGAAAATAATGCCTACATTTTTGACAATTGAACAGAAAGAAATCTCCAACTTACTGTGTATTATTTACGACGGCTTTACTAAATCCCAATATACTCAAATCGGCATAATTTTGCTGTAAATGTACAGCACCTTTACCCTCACCAATTACCAATTTCTTTACAGCCAAAGGATCTAACGGAGGTATATTTAATTCAGGAATACCTATAAAATTATGAAAAAAAAATAAGCCCCTATATTTGAGAGTTACTTAATGTTTATTGCATAAACAAACCTGGACCCAATAATCCTAAAGCGAGTTCAATTGCCTTATTTAAACAGCCATCAAATTTTTCAATAGGCTCAGTTGTACATTTCGGAAACGTTGTTGCTGGAAAGTAAATAAACGAATTTTAATGCCTACCAAAAACAATTTGTAGTACTTATGGATAATAAACAATATTTTTACTGCAACTTTTAAGTGATAGCTTTTTCTTTTTATTTATATTACCAGACCAACTCCACATTTGTCAATAAACATATGTTCACCTGCAAAAATCCTTACTTGTTACAAAATTTGTCTCCGAAATTTTTAATACTTTCTCTGGTTCAAATATGGCTTTCCCATATATATAGAGGATTACATCAGAAAACATCCAAACTAAGTTTGTTTATTCTCTGTTATATCGCTGAAAACTGAATGCGCATCTGATTGCGCAACGGAATAAAGGGAAATAGAAACCGCCATTTTGATGTAGTTTTGTTGCCAAGTTATTTCATTGCCTTCTAATTTTTATACTATAACATGTTCAAAGGACGCATGAAATTAAGATATGCTGGAGTCAAAATATTAGTATAATCTAACATTTGTCTATATCATTACGAAAGAGATATGATAAAATTGTTGGTTTTATTACTGCCAAATTATATGTAATTTGAATGGTATATTTGAATACTCAACATATTTTTCATATCTTAAATGTGGCAACATTGGCTTTTCCTACATGAAATTTGACATATGCCAGGTTACATCCATATATTTTATATTATTTTCACAATAAGTTGTGTTATTATATTATACGGAGAGTTTATGGTAATATTATACAATACAATGACTTGATTTATACCAATTATATTATTATTATTATAACTTTCCCAAAGTAAGCTCATTGAAGTACTTTTTAAGACTCCCCTGTAGTAGAACATCAAAATGGCCGCCTTTTTTTATTTCTCACTTGAGCGATATATTTCTCTATATATACAGGGTTAGCAAACAGTATGGAAACCCCTCAATTTATCACGAACGGTAAATGGTATGAAAAAAAGTTTCATATAAAACTTAAAGGGTTTTTTAGGAGCATTTTCTGGCAGTACTTTAAAATATACAAGGTGGCCCAACAAAGCGCAGTTGATCAAAGTTGTGATTGTGAACAAAAAACTACAAAATCAATTTCAAGCAAATGTTCGAAATGCATACCATTAGCGATTTTAAAAAAATTCTTGTTTTTTGTTTCTGTTTTGTTGGTGTGTTGAAGTTGTTTTAGTTGATAATTATTTATGTTGCAATGTTTTTTGAATAAACAATTGTTTTTGATATTTTATTATTTCCATACTCATTCGACCTTATCTTAGATTAGGAAAGGGCCTTATGCTGTAAGGACATTTGACTTAATGTCAACGTTGAAATAATGACATAAAAGTGCCGTTTGACAGAAATTTCAATAAACATTGAGATTATGTGTTCAAGAAATTGGAAAAAGTCATGTAAATTGAAAAATAATTACAAGTCAGTGAATTTTGGCTGCTTTTGCCGGCTAGACATTGGGGAGAGGGAAAGCATCGCCATAATTATTACTACCCCCTAAATATAAGGAACAGTTAAATCAGCCCATGGATATTGACGACATAAATTTGTTTTTCTTGTTAATCTCAACATTTGTTTGACATCCCTCGTATGATTTCCGTTATTTGTTTGTTTAATATTTGGTAAAATTCTTATAACCGGAATAAATTGTTAAAAATTACTTAAATTTTTGCGCCTGTTCCGATTTATTAATGTAACGTCTACTTACGCAAATGTTCAGCTTCAGTTTTTGAAAATAAGAAAACAGCAATTAAATTCAACACAAACATTAAATAAATGAAACGCAGAAACATACTTAAATAATTATGATGATAGATTTAAGTACAAAATATTTCTATTTATAACGAAAATAATATTTTTGTTTGCTTTTTATATACCAATAATGGTTGCTAATTAAGGTACGAATATTAAGTAGTCTTAATTTAATTTAAATATATCATTATCACTTTTCATGTAATATGTGTACCGTATCATTAATTTAAGTAAAATGATACTTTAAAACTATTATTATACGGGATAGGATGGTTTTTACTTTATTTTCCTAATGTTAAATATTGTTGCATTATGTAGGTCTATTAAAGGCTACATTTTTAAAGTGATTTTAAATATACAGGGTTTTTCAAAAAGCAGTGGCACATCAAAGTTGTTTTTAGCTCTCCATATCATATATGTAATATATGTATATATGGAGACTATTAGTTTCATGAAAAAAAAAATTTTTTTAATTTCACCGGAAATACTTCTTTTTGGTCATTTTATACATAAATAAGTAGTTTTAAAAAAATGTCTGTCTGTCTGTCTGTCTGTCTGTATGTCTGTCTGTCTGTCTGTCTGTCTGTCTGTATCCACGAAAACGCAAAAACCGCTTAACAGATTTTAACCAAATTTGGTACAAAAATACTATTGGACATGGCAAGGAGCTGATTAGATTTTGGGAAACATTGAGCGTAGGCAAAGGGTTTAAAAGAGGGTTCAAAAATTAAAAAAATTCATAGTTCTTAAACTTATCCGAAATACTGCATATTTTTTTACGCATTTAATTGAATATAACCTAAAATATTGAACATAAAATATTAGACCACATTGGCGTTCGAAAATAGTGTAAAATGGGGTAAAAAAGATTAAAAAAAAACGTATTTCTTAAAAATAGCAGAAATATTAACTAGTTATTGATAGTTTTGATAGAATATAACCTATAAAATGTGTCATGAATAACTTACTTTCATAGGCGTTCGTAAATAGTGGAAAAGGGGTCAAAACATAAAAAATATATATTTCCTAAACTTATTCGAAATATGGAATAATTTTTCATAGTTGTGATACAATATAAGCTAAAAAATATTCCATAAAAGAATTGGTTCACACAGGCGTTCGAAAATAGTTTAAAAAAGGGTCAAAAACGAAAAAAAAAACGTTTCCCAAATATACCAGAAAAATTGGCTAATTATATATAGCTTGGATATAAGATAACCTAAAAAATGCAGCATAAAATTTTTATTCACATAGGCGTTCGTAAATAGTAGAAAAAGGGGTAAAATAAAAAAAAATTAAAATGTAAAAAATTTTATATTTAACTAGATGAATTGGTGTTAAAAATATACGACAAAAATTAATGTACCATAGGCGTCCGTAAAAATTCTATAAAAGGGTCAGAAAAAATTTGTATCCGTGATAACTCAAAAACCACTTAACGGATTGTAACCACATTTGGTACGAAAATACTACAGGATAATTATAGGTGGTGATTAACATTGAGCGTAGGCAACGGGTTTAAAAGAGGTTTCAAAAATTTAAAAAATCATAGTTCTTAAACTTATCCGAAATATTGAATAATTTTTTATAGTTGTGATAGAATATAACCTAAAAAATGTTACATACAAGAATTAGTTCACACAGGCGTTCGAAAATAGTGTTAAAAAAGGGTCAAAAACGAAAAAAAAATGTTTCCCAAATATACCAGAAAAATTGGCTAATTATATATAGCTTTGATATACGATAACCTAAAAAATGCAGCATAAAATTTTTATTTACATAGGCGTTCGTAAATAGTAGAAAAAGGGGTAAAATAAAAAAAATTAAAATGTAAAAATTTTTATATTTAACTAGTTGAGTTGGTGTTAAAAATACACGACACAAATTAATGTTCCATAGGCGTCCGTGAAAATTCTATAAAAGGGTCAGAAAAAATTTGTATCCGTGATAACTCAAAAACCACTTAACGGATTTTAACCACATTTGGTACGAAAATACTACAGGCTATTTATAGGTGGTGATTAACATTGAGCGTAGGCAAGGGGTTTAAAAGAGGGTTCAAAAATTAAAAAAATTATAGTTCTTAAACTTATCCGAAATATTGAATAATTTTTTATAGGTGTGATAGAATATAACCTAAAAAATGTTACATAAAAGAATTAGTTCACACAGGCGTTCGAAAATAGTCTTAAAAAAAGAGTCAAAAACGAAAAAAAAAATGTTTCCCAAATATACCAGAAAAATTGGCTAATTATATATAGCTTTCATATAAGATAACCTAAAAAATGCAGCATAAAATTTTTATTTACATAGGCGTTCGTAAATAGTAAAAAAAGGGGTAAAATGAAAAAAAAATTAAAATGTAAAAAAATTTATATTTAACTAGTTGAATTGGTGTTAAAAATACACGACAAAAATTAATGTTCCATAGGCGTCCGTGAAAATTCTATAAAAGGGTCAGGAAAAAATTGTATCCTTGATAACTCAAAAACCACTTAACGGATAACCTACAACATGCAGCATAACAATTTTGTTTACATAGGCGTTCGTAAATAGTAGAAAAGGGAGCAAAATAAATTTTATAATAAAACTAAAAAAAAATCAATTATTTTGCGTACAAGAATTTGGCCTAGATCTGAAATATAAAATATCTGCGTATAAATAGTGCCTCCAAAGAGAAGAAAAAGGCTGATGTCTAAAACAAAACAAAAATTTAGATAAATGACAAAAAGGTCATAAAATTATTACTTTTACACTTAAATATGGAGAGCTATTCGTGCCTCGAGGGCAACAGCTAGTTTTAATTGAAATGTATATTTTATGCCATTTTTGAATTAATTGCCGAGTGCATCGACAAATTGGTAATCCAGTATTAGTTAAGAGGTGGATTAATATTAATCTGTGATTAATTTTTGTGGGATGCATTATTCAATAATATAGCCTGTTTAACTAAACCGCAAATTTAGGACCAACACTATCTGACAACATTGTTATTATATGTCATTTAAGGTAAACTCTAACTCAAAGTAGAAGAAAAATAAAACAGGTTAGGTATTCTATAATAGTAAACAGTTTAAATTTAAAAAATAAATGAAGCAGTATAGTAGTAGTGTTTATTTTAATTAATATAAATATTTACAATAATGTTGTATCTAAAGACGCTTAAGTTTCAAATAAACTTGTGTGCGTCTAATCGACAGCATTTTACAATCCTCATAATAGAATCTATCAGCTACATATTGTCCCCTTTACCTACTACATTTTGCAACATGTCATACCTAGGTACCATTTACTTTTGGGGTAAATTAGTGATATTATAACATGTTGTAGACTTCACTATGGATCTATATATCTATTCGTTTTAATAGATATCTAAGAACTTCTGTGACATCCTACAACTTGTGGATTTAAGAAACCAGTAAAATGGAATCAAGCAAAAGTAAAGGAGTAAAATTTTACACCCAACAAATAGACTTTATTATTTAATATATTTCACAAATACCATGATATCATCGAAGATAAAAAACTGATAGGGCAAGCAAGATGTACCGCAGTCTCTTAAATAGTGGTATCAAAATGTTGGTTCTGATATTAATTTGATGCGGAAACCCGTAATCAATGATCTCTATAAGATCCATGTCATCTACAAATACTTCCCAATCCAAGTCATTCTCTCTTTCCGTTTGCTTATACATATATTATTATTTTTACTTATTCCTAATGATATATTCCACTATTAATTAATGTTTCTCCTAGAATAATGTTTATATAATATGTTTTTGCACTAAAAACATCTGAGTTTAGTTAATGCTTCATTTAATCTGTCATTTTGGGCGGATCAAACTAATACTCAGTACTCAGATTAGAACATATAAACCATGACTAAAAAACCGTGCACTTCAAATTTCAATTTTAAACTTGTGTTATTGTAAATGGGTGAATTAAAACGTCGGTGCACTCGGCAATTCACGCAACAAAACTCAGGCTCTTGGGGCAAATAATAGTGACAAACTATCGGCCTCGTATGAGAGGTTTCTAGAATGTTTATAGACAATTTTCTATCAGGAATACATAAGTTGGAACAATGTCATGGTAGGTATGAAACAATGTCAAATCATAGAATAAGGAAGCTACGCTAACAGCTTTCTTATTCTGTGGTAAAATGTAAGAAAATATATTTTTGCATCTCATAATGAGAGGTGCAATTTGGATTTCAAAATATGAAATTTTGAGTGACTTTTTTAAAAGACATCTAGTGGCTACAGGTATGAATTAAATTACTAAGGTCGTTGATTGACGGGAATGTAATTTATTGAGTAAAATCTGCATTTAAGGGTAAAATAGTTCATGTCTATCGGATAGGATGGCGCTTCTACCAAAAAAACTTATAATATTTTCTAACATTTTCCTTACTTATGGCAAAGATTAATTAATGTACATTAATCTTTGCTTATGGATTCCTGGTAGAAAATTGGGATCTACAGAAAGTTAAAAGGATATTTTAAAAAAGTATGATGAATAAAAAAAACAGTTTTATCTAAATTAAGGAGTAGAAACCTGCATTTTCAGCCAAAATAGTGCGTGTCTTTCGAAAAGGATGGCGCTACTGCAAAAATATATTTTCTTACTTTTTACATTGTTCCATGGTACCTACCATGACATTGTTCCTACTTATGTATTCCTGATAGAAAATTGTCTATAAACATTCTAGAAACGCAATTCGCAATTCCTTTTTATCATGTTTTTCGAACACTGATAGGTAATATTTGTGGCAAGGTTTTTTTACTGGATTTGGATCTTCTTTCTGTGATGGTCTGGAGACTGGAGACGCAGTTTGTCTAGCAATGCTTCAATGCATGTTGAACCTACCAAAAAATTAATAGCACAAAACATAAAAGGTATGTTTTGTGATTAATAGTTTCTCTAGAAAAGGCTTTGCAGTAATTGGGCCAATGGGAGAGGGCATCGAAGTACACTATTGTTGATGTGATGGCTAAGTTGGAGCAAATGGATAAGAAATATAGCATTCTTTATGAGAAGTATCAGCAACAAAACAAACCAGGATAAATGAAACAGTCTTGCTACCATTGAAAAGAGATTCAATAGAATGAAGCAGAATGACAAGAAAAGTGGAGCAGCGTCTATGCATCAGTGATGAGTCATGTCTATAGTTTATCACAGAAATTCCTACAGTTGTTCTCTTGGTTTTTTATAATTATACAAACCAAGAGTTAATGCAATACCAAGAACGTATACGTATACTTAACGTTACAGCCTTCGTATCGTTAAACGTATCATAAATTTAAAGAGCGCATGCGTAGATGTCAAAAGATACGTTTACGTATACGTCATTGACGTTGCCATTGTGTTTATTATAATATAGTGTGTCAGCGCTTGGGTAGTACATGTCAACTAACAACAGATGGTGCTATCATATACCAGAAATTTATTAATGAACGACTGAAGTTGATAACGCCGTCTGTTATTAGATGATGGTACTAACCAAGCGCTGACACTATATTATAATAAACACAATGACGTTGCCTTAACTCCCTATTAACGCGCGTTGTTTCGTTTATAACAAATGGTGTAAGTAAGCAAGTAAGGTGAGTCTAGTGAATATTTACCAAAGGGATTACAACTAACAAAGAATTTGTTTGCAAAACGGAAATTAGAGAACCACGTCAATTTTGTACCAACATTTCATCAACCTGGAAAGTTGTTTCTTAGTTAAACACGATATACAATATTATGTAACTATAGTAGGTACATTATATTATACATTTCTTTGCTTCCTCAAATCAACAGTCAGAAGTTGGGTTCTAGCATAAAAACCGAACAGCTCAGGTAAGTGTTCGAACAAACCTAAGGTAATCCTCTAATGTCAAAAAATGTGAGATCATAATAATTTTTCATTATCATCTCCACGCGTATGTTTGACAATGACATTAACAGACCATGAATTAGTGAGTAATTTACTATTTTTTTCGAAATTTTAACACTTTATAGATATCGTTTTTAGGGATGGTTTTCAAAAATAAATAAACAAATAAAAATGCAAATATCATTTTAATATCGATAAGAATAAAATATTTACATGCGATCTAAAACAAAAATTGTCAATATTATATACAAAAAAGGATAGTCTTAAAAACTATAATCACATTGTAATTCTATTATTCACTCTTATTAATGTTCAAGTATCTATAATAATAAGAAAGGCAACACAACAAACTTCCTTATCATTGTAAATATAACAACGGATTTTGATATTTCCCCTATTATTCCGAATCAACTCGTGTAAACTGCACTTGTAACTCGGCGATATCACCCATTTCCTCCTCCTCCATTTCTCCATTATCCACTTCTTCATACTTTTCCTCGTACTTTGTTTCGACAATTTCCTCATGCTCTGTGATAAGGTCTTGGGTCGTACCCACATTTGTCGCTGATGTGTCTGTGGATTGATTATTTGTTTGGGTCTCGTCGTTTTGGGTTGAGTTTGCTTTGGTGCGACCGTATTTTTCGTGAATGTTTCGATGCCGTTTGAGAGCAAACCTGGGAAAAGCCGAAAATCATTTCTATACAAATAAATTATCCCCATTATATTGTTTGACATTGACATTAACGGATCACGAAATGACGTGACACTGTCTACAATTGACAAGAGAGTAAAAACCAATGAATCAACAATTATAGATGTGCGAACTTTTGGTCCTCAACTCACCTGTCTGAAAATCCTACTAGGCATATATCACATTTGAATGGTTTTTCCCCGGAATGCACTTTTGCGTGATTCTTCAAGTGTGTTGCTTGATTGAAACATGATCCACATATTTGACACCTAATAACAGATTTTAAACGGACATTACTGACATCCTTATGTCAACAGCAACGACTCTAGGAAGTCACAAACGTCACAACTGTCAACATTAACGTTACACTGTATTTTAATTTGTCATTCATCTCACCTGTACGGCTTCTCGCCTGTATGTATCCGTCGATGGTTCCACAATGTCGAATGTCTCGCAAAGGATTTGTCACACACCTCACACACATACGGCCTCTCACCAGAATGGATCCGTTCGTGGTTCTTGAGATGTGGTGATTGCGAGAATTGCATACCGCACACTCCACATCGATAAGGCTTCTCACCAGTGTGGATTCGCGAATGATTCTTCAAATATGCCGCTTTCGCAAACGCCAAACCGCAAATGTTGCATTTGAAGTTTTTCTCGCCAGTGTGAAGTCGTTTATGTGACCACAAGGATGAGTAACGGCTAAACGAACCTAAAATATAATAATTTTAAGTATTTAATCAATAAATATGTCACACATGTTTCGAGACAAGTTCTCTTCATCAGTAGTTGGGGATTTTGGTTCGATTTTTTAACACTTACTTAGAAATTTATTTTGTTTAACTTTTGGTCAATACCCTTACAAAGTTTCGATGCTGTCTCGCGAAAAAATAAAAAAATGGGATGTCCAAATAACTGAATTTGTTTTAAAACCCCTCAAGAAACCCAAAGCAACATATAAAGATGTAGACCTACATCTTTCGTATGTCTCTGTGGTCTTCTGTGGTTCCTTATGTCATTGTAAAGGTTGCAGTTGACAGACAAAAGCAGTTTAAATGTCAGTAAATTTGTTCCGTAACTGTACTGATGGTGACGTCACGGCTTTCGACCTTAGAATGTGCGACAGCCAGTGATGCCAACTTGAGGTTATGAGAGGGACAGAAGGATTTTTTTTCTTGAAAGTTTTCGTGAATCTTATTATTTAATTTTTTACTAGTCGATTTTCTTGGGAATTAGATTCAGATGAAACTAGTTTTTTGAAATAAATATTGTATATTTATTTCATGTCACTTTTTTTTTCGTACAACGTTTCGACAACATTACGTTGTCTTCTTCAGGCAACAGAATCTTCTTCTTTTTTTTATAATTTCTTACAACATGTTTTCATTTGACATATTAATGCCTTGGTCAAATTTAGCAGCGCCATCTGTGTGTCAGTGCCAGGGCGTAATGGCCTATGAGTTAGCAAAAAGGTTGGCAATAATTTAAAGAAATCGGTAAACTTTTTGTGGTTAGCAGTTGGAACATAAAAACTTTGAAGGTTTCAAATTTCATTTGAAACTGTACTGATAGTGATGTCACGGTTTTTAACCGCTACAGCTAAAGAAATTTGGGAAAGAAGGCTCTCATTTTATGTACAGTAGTTCATGGGTAGAGCCGAGATGATATTTAGCGCCAGGCAAATACAGGAAAAGGCACGGGAGCAAAAAACGGGTTTTATAGACCTTGTCAAGACGTTCGACGTAATGCTAGCATACATAGTAGGCCCCACCCCCGCAGTGGGGTATATAAGAGGGTGCATTCAATGTAAAAATTCATGGTGTTACTTTGGACAGGGGCCTCACATTCCAGAAGCACACCAGCATTGCAGCCGGAAAGGGGCAGGCGGCTATCAACGCGCTGCTCCCGCTGATCAACAGGAAAAGCAGACTTCCACTGAAAAGCAAGTTGCTCGTCAAGGCTGTTGTACGACCGGTCATGTCGTACGCGTCAGCAGCATGGGGACAAACAGCGAGGTCATACCGGAGAAAACTGAAAGCAAAGGAGAACAAGGCTATCAGAATAGCACTAGACGCACCATGGTTCGTGAGGAACGACCGAATCCGGAGGGATTTAGGTCTCGACTCCTTGACGGAACATCTCGCAAGTTGGGTCTTCGAAAGGGCTCAGCGACATCAGAATCTACTTCTGCGCGCAGCGGTGGACTACGACCCCGAGGAACAAGCAAGGAGGTTCAAGAGGCCAAGATGCCAACTATGACCCTAGGCTAATAGGGTGAAGACAACGTCGACTCAACGGCGTACAAAAAGACACAATCCTCGCGGAAGAATCGTCAGAAGATCCAAACTACTAGCAGACACATAAATAGCAGACCAGACGAGAAAGAGAGACTATAGATAGACCTTCAGGACATAGTCCCAGGCCTGCTGAAACGAAAGGAGAGCCCCTGGAGGAATAGAAGTCTTCCCTCCAGAAATCTGCGATCAGATAGCTCCTTTCACCGGAGAGGTTTTAGTGGGTATTAGCTGGGACACTTTCCCAAGCTTGAGTCGCCACACTCACCTGCGGATAACAGGTGGTCGTGCCTAAAAGCATTTCTTCTATAAAAAAAAAAGTAAAAATTCACTCCGCACCCGACTACCCAGCAGAGAACTACTACTACTACCAGCAAACCGACCGACCTGAAGTATAGTAAGTTCACCGTTAATACAGGGTGGTTATAGGTAGCGGTGCGTAGGCAGACACATCTCACCCCTGCTTACGAGCGCCTGAACTTCGGTATCGGTTGGAAGCCCTGCGTAGACGGACACTCAACCTGTACTGCCAGTGGGGTACTTGGTTATTTTACTCTCTACCAGCGGTGGGGAGCCTTGCGTAGGCGAACATCTCACTCCTGTTTACAAACGCATAACTTCGGTATTGGTTGATCTGCGTAGGCGTACACTCCACCTCTACTGGCAGTGGCGTACCTGGTTATTTTATCCTGTACCGGACCAGTGTGACAGCGGTGGGAAGCCCTGCGTAGGCGGACATCTCAACCCTGCTTACAAACGCAGAACTTCGGTATCGCTTGGGAGCCAACGTAGGCGGACACTCGACCTCTACTGCCAGTGGCGTACCTGGTTACTTTGCTGTAGCGGTGGGAAGCCACGCGTAGGCTGACATTTTACCCCTGCTGCAGAGCGCTGAACTTCGGGAATGGTGGAGAGCTCTGCGTAGGGGGACACTCGACCTCCACTGCCAGTGGCGTACTTGGTTATTTTACTCAGTACCGGACCACTGTGACAGCGGTGGGACGCCTTGCGTAGGCGGACATCTCACCCCTGTTTACAAGCGTATAACTTCGGTGTTGGTGGACTGCCCTGCGTAGGCAGACACTCCACCTCTACTGGCAGTGGCGTACCTGGATATTTTATCCTGTACCGGACCAGTTTGGTAGCGGTGGAAAGCCCTGCGTAGGCGGACCTCTCACCCCTCCTTACAAACGCAGAACTTTGGTATTGGTTGGGAGCCCTGCGAGGCGGACACTCGACCTCCACTGCCAGTGGCGTACCTGGTTATTATGTGGTAGCGCTGGGAAGCCACGCGTACGCTATATTTCACCCCTTCTGCAGAGCGCTGAACTTCGGGATTGGTGAAGAGCTCTGCGTAGGCGGACGCTTCACCTCTTCTGCCAGTGGCGTAACCCCCCATTTTAAGCAAAATAATTCTGAGTGGACTTGAAGAGATTAAAAAAATAGCCTAACATTTTGTGCTTTGAAATCATTAAAGTGTACTGATGATGACGTCACGGTTGGGAAAAGCAGCAGCTTGCCGACGACAAGTTTTCATAAAAACTCTCAGTAATTTTGAAGCGCACCCTTGGGAAACACACTTACCGTTGCAAATATTACAATGGAACGGCTTATCGGCACTTTGTGTCTGATTTTTCACTCCACCCAAGAAAATAATCCCAGAACCATTACACTTTGTACATTTAGTAACGCTGGCAACACCACGTCGCTTCACCGGATGATTATTCTTCATACCAATCGGTATCGAATTTTGTGAACCTGCAACAAAATTATTGAGTAAAATTTCCCATTAATACAATGATAGTATCAGACACTTACTTTCCTCGTACGTACCTAAAGTGTTTTGGGTCTGGGTGCCGGTGGTTTCCTCAAATTTAACAGTTGCTTCTGGAGCGGTTGCTACAACGAATATTTGCTGGGGTTGGATAGCTTCAGCGCTCAAGCAATTCTCACACTTAACCTGAAAATTAGCAACAAATAAAGCAAAATCAAGGCACAACCCCACAAAAAGACTCGTACCTTCACAACGGCTCGCTTCTTATTAGTATCTTGCGGCAACTGCGCCCCACAACCTTCGCAACTCTTTATTTTCATCGTGTTTTGTTGTTGTTGTTGCTGCTGTTGTTGTTGTTGCCCTTGTGATTGCTGTTGTTGCACTTGTTGTTGCTGAGGATGCAACTGCAGTTTATGTGTCTTTAGGTCAGCTTGCGCCTGAAACGTCATACCACATTCCTCGCAGGAATATCGTATCCTATCAGCAGAAACAATTTGAATTTGGGTGGGTTGGGTTGGTTGTTGGACCTGTTGGAACAAGCAAAAAAATTAGTATCCTGTCATCCTTACTTTAAGTAGTAACTTTGAAAGGGTATTGATGGTGACGTCACAGGGAATATTGGCTATTCTTTTACGTATTGTGACGAATATAATGTTCCCAACAATTAGAGAGAAATAAATACATCCGGCAACACCGCGTTGGCTGTACTATCGTAATCAAATGAATCATTTTAGAAAGCTCGCGATTCAAACCAACGGAGGCAACCGTGTACAAATTTAGTAGGCTATACCTCGTCCTGGGTTAATTTGGTCGGATGTTACTCGCTTACCGTATACTACAATGTGTCCACGGTAGTTTTGTGTGTAGTTTTGACACAAGCAGACGTTTTTATAAAGAATGACTTTTTCTTGTCCACGGATAGAGTTTGGAAGAGCAAAAACTTTTTTATTTGTAGATTTAGAAGAAAAAGTCGTTCTTTATAAAATCGTCTGCTTGTGTCAAAACTACAATTTCGAGTACGAAATTTACGATTACTATACAGGGTATATCAAAAATAACATTTTTAATGATTTTGATTTCCTTGGTTTTTTTTTAATTTTATTATTTTAATAGTACCTATGAAATCAACCACTTTGAGAAAAAAGTGTATTAGTGTTTGTAGCACATTTGGTGTAATAAATCACGATTTTGAAAATATTTTCATAAAATTTAAAAAAAAACAAAAAAATCAAAATCATTAAAAATGTTATTTTTGATATACCCTGTATAGTAATCGTAAATTTGGCATTTGAAATTGTAGTTTCGACACAAGCAGACGTTTTTATAAAGAATGACGTGGACACTGTAGAATGGACGTACATGCGTCAGGATATTATAGAAAATACGACTACTCGCTGGAACTGTTCGAGAAAGAAGGCCAACCATATATATAGCCGCCGTAACAGGGACGGAGGACAGTCAATATAGTTAAAAACAGTGTTGTGACATATAAATAATAGTAGAATAAATAGTACAAATAAATACAGTCATATTAGTGCATCAATGTTATTATTAATTCAAAATTTCCACGAAGACGTCTCTTTACTTTAAGTAGAGACAAAGTTTCAATTAACACGATTTCGACTTTAAAGAATAACTTTTCTCGTAAGAAAATAATTGTTACGCACGCATTCTGTAGATAACGTACTTACGTTTGAAAGCGTACTGATGGTGACGTCACAGGGAACATCAGCTATTCTTTTATGTATATTCGACGAAAGATCACAGCTTTGAAAGCTTGAAAGACAATTCCAAGATTCAGTAACACCACTGTGACTAAAAATCGGATATCCTTTGATACAAGGTGACTAAAAAAGAACGTTTATGCATGAACAGCTCTGTGCGCATGCGCAATCAATCGCAGCGGAGCTTGGGTTATAGGAATTCATTGATTATGTTTAAGTAGCAGTACAATACTGAACCTCAAAGCTTAAAAAAGTAATAATCTGCAAATATTACTAATACCTGCACAGTAATTTGCTGCTGTTGATTCTGCTGATCCGTCTGGCCATGATGCACTTTCTTATGATGATTCAACAGACTCAAATGTGCAAACATCAAACCACATACCTCACACTTGAAAGTTATATTCGAGATGGCGTTTTGTGTCAACAAATTCTGATTCACCAAGGTGTAATTATAAGAAAATGGTTGAGTGATATAACACTTGTCATCTGTCAACTGTGACATGTTCACCGTCGAATTGTGAGTTTGTGTTGTAGTATTTGGGGCGATTTTATGAATCATGTTAACGTTGGCATAACAGAATGGACTGAATGTATTGTCCTTGTTCTGCTCCTGTGTCTTATCCTTGTCGGTTTGTTGTTGTTGCTGTTGTTGGGGTTGCGTAGCTTGTTGGTATTGAATTTGGGACTGCTGGGTGGTGATTGCGTTCGGATCGAACATCTTGGCGCCTACTGCAAATGACATTATTCACAATGAAATGAGGTACTAAAAATAATTCCTGAAGACGTTTATAGTCTTGTTTAAAATATACTGTTGGAACAAACCTATTACTTTAATCCTTGTACCACAGTATAATAAATAATACAGTATTCTGACTTTCCGCTTGCGAGCCGTCCTGCGCATTTCGCCGCGCATGCCGCCATTATGGGTTACAACGTCACAATAATCACATAGACGTAGATAAATAAATATTGTGTTTAAATCTAATTCTGTGTTTTGTGTTTTTGTTATAGTGTTCGTGAGAATTAAAACGATTTTATTTTTATTAGCGTATCTTATGATTAATACAATGAACAATCAGAGAGGACATGTGTTTGCTGCAAAATGTTGTCCCAATAAGCGGCACACTTGCTTTAAACATTTTTTTCGCTTCCCCACAGATCCTGTTGGGTGAGTAATAAGTAAAAATAAAGATGAATACTAGATAATTTTACGTTTATAACAACTATTTCTATAACCGTCAAATTTATATTACGAAATGGCCGTATCTAATATGTTTTTAAACTAAATGAAAGTAAAACATAAACACAAGTTGTCTCGTGGCGAGATAGCATGATAACGAAATCAGCTAGGGGTTATATTATTGAGAATATATATATGGCCCTTGTTTGACTAAAATTGCTGAGAACAGGATTCAGTTGATGCAGAATTCAGGCACACGGCTTGTATGTGGAATTCGTAGGGGTGAAAGAGGCTAGCAATAAGATTAAGGAAATCGGCTGGTTAAGAATGAAATAACGTCGGATTTTCATTCACTAATATTGATTAATAAAAATAATCAGATGGAAATGGGCGAAATACTTATATGAAAGATTGAAGTTCCGGGGATCGATGTATGATGTGAATATTCCTCATAAAACTGTCATTACGCCACCGCTAGACTCAACATCAATCTTTGAGCGGGCATTTTCCTATACGGTTTCAAAATATTACAACGCTCTACCGGAGAATATAAAAAGTTTACAGGGGTTTTCGTTTAAGAGCGCTGTCTGACACGTAATAGAACAAATTAATTTGTAAACATAAGCTACCTACTTAATTTGGCCAGCGATGTAAAACTATTAAGGTTTAAGCTAAAATATAAGTTACGTTTAGGTTAAGTTCGGAAGCACTGCTTCAACTTTTATAAAAATGTCTTTTTTACTAATAAAGGCTTTATTATTGTTGTGTTTATTATTATTATTAAAAATCACCCAATCAAGACAACATTTAACTGATACCACCACTCAAGGCTGTTTTCAATCACTATGACACACCACAAATATTTCTGAAATTGACAGCGATATTATTATGTAAGTACTTAAATATTTTTACAAAAATGAAAATACAGTACTGTGGTTAGAAACCGAAAACTATAATTATTCTTAGTCAGGACCTGACTTGTAACCCAAAATGGCGACATCATACGTCACAGTTTTTTTCAAAGTGCCAACGTGGAGTCGGAATGCTGTACTTTTAATGCTGTGCTTGTACCTTGTACGTCAAAATGAATTTTGCCCGGTAGACGTGTTTGATGTTAAACACAGAAAACAGTAACTACTTTTTTCAACAGTTCATTTTAGGCCCAAAAAAGTTAAATAGGTACTTTTTAAACTAAACATAAACTGGAAATATAAAAAAAAAAACTATATATTTACCCAATGCAATGGCGTAATAAATAAGGCGGAAAAAGATGCCACTTAGTGGCTAATTTTGAAAAAAATTAATTTGCTCATGTCCCTATAAACAATACAACAGTTAACGAGAGCTATCTGAGAGAGGGCTTCTACAACTACAACACTTTATTAATTCAAATTAAAATATTTTTCACAACTAGAGTTTCATAATAATAATAATTTATCAAACACGGTATCATCCTTTTAATATTTATTTGCGAAAATGATGTCAATACGGCTCTGTCTTTACGAATTATTGCAATTATAACAATGAATTTCGTATGGTAACTTTTTACTCTGAGTGTTCTCCAATAGGTATAAGTTCGTAGGAAATTTTTGAACAAAAAGCAGCAAGCAAAGGTTTAAAGAAATTAGTAGCATTAACCTTACGGTAAGATAATAGCATAATAGATATTAGGTACCTACATTAAATTGAAACCTTAGGAATGCCCATTAGTACCTTTAGGTACCTAGTTTGGGAAGAATAAATAAGATGTTAGTTTGCCGGAAACCCCACCGACATTAGAACAACACGAGGCATACACATTTTGTTGTATTATGTATTTATTATAAGATTCATAAAAATGATTACAATTAGTTATCAAATTTAAAAATGCCGGTAAAATACGTACAAAAATGCATACACAACACTAATAACTGAAATATGACCTAAAAATATAAAGGTAGGGTGGGGCTTGCTCAAATATAAATTCCACAAACATAGGTACATCTATAATATGGAAATTTGTATGATTATTTTGACCGCGTAAAAAATCCAAAAAACATTTTCAAAATAATCCAACCGACTCTTTTGTCAATTCCTTATAAAATTTCTCTCTTTTTACAAAACAAAGATGCTGTGATAAAATGAAATAAGTGCAGAAGTAACAAAGAAAACCATCATTTACCTTTGCCTGACTCTGTCTCTTTATGAGTGACGCCGTGTCTTTTTAACACAGTTTTCACGCAATTTTTCAATGTAACCACACAGAACACACACAAAATTTATTAAATCACCCACAAATAATCACAATAAAGTCGAAATTAGCAACAAAACATTCACAAAATACTTAAAAACTACTAAAAACATTTTATTCTATCTCACTTTAGAAAATGGCGGAGAGATCCTTTAGCCATCTTTGTTCCCCTCGTATTTTACTTTACAACGTACGAAGCAGAGTTGCCGCTAACACAATCCAAAATGTTTGTACGTTAAACCATAATTTATTATAGAGTTAAATTTTGGTCAAGTTGAAAAATTAGAAAGTGATCAATTATAATAAAAAGGTAATATATAAATAAATATTTGTAAATTATCTATAACATTAACATTATTTTTCATTTGTATAGACTACTGCAAAATGTGGTAAACTCTGACAATCAATTATATGACAACAGGCATCACTGCTACAAGTTGCACAGCTTGTGTAGTCTCGATGATGCGCATGAGCTATTGCCATTCTTTCAAAACCCAATCCTGATACGGGAATAACAATTTTGTAATAATCGTGACATAATATGTGACGTATTTGTTTATTTATAGCGAATTGTTTAATAAATTTATTTTATTTCTATTTATAAAACATAAATAATAAGGAAAAATCAGATTAATAGGGTTTCCAAAGAATTTATCTATGCTATTCACGATTGTTATAAAATTCATTATACCTATATTCCAAAAATTATAATATTGTCATAATATTATTAAAGATAAATATAAGCATATTAAATAGGTAAAGTATTTATAATTTACTAGGTTTAATTTATTTTTTTATGGATTGAAGAACTTTTATTACGATATTTTGTCTAAGTTGGTGAGATTGTTTGAAAAATGGGTTTTCGCGGGCAGTTGATTACGTAGTTGGTTACCTAATATTTAGTGATTTTTCGATTTTTCCCCAATTATAGACAAGGTTGTATGTGTGTGTGTGTGTGTGTGTGTAGGGTTTGCGATGTCGGATATAGGTAGTGGAGATGAAGGTTCTAGTTCGCAAAGTAAGTGATGTTATCGGTTAATTTCTGTTAGAAATGAATTTATAAACCTTTTTCGCGAAAATTGATCAAAAACAGTTTTGCAGTGTCACTTCCTTCTCGTAATAATTCTGTAGTAAAGTTTTCAGTGAACAAAGATGGCGTAAATGTTTGAGTTGTTTGAGAGAGGATATTTATAAAAGATTGGTAACATTATTTTGATTGGTAACTTATCTTTATATGTAAAATCGATTGCAATAGATAATATTGTATTAGCGTTTTATCTTCAATATGCAATAGCATTTGTGTGGAAATTCAATCGATAATTGTAATAAAAATTAGGTTGATTATTGCCATATAATACTTTAAACATTGTCATAGTCAAATAACGACCTTGGATAACGTCAATTTGGTTGCCTTTCTAGTTTGAAGTCAATGTCAGAATTAGCGAATTTGAACCTTCGTAAGAAAAATATAGTTTTTGATCAATTTTTACCGAATTAATAACAATAATTAATTACAAAGTGAATTTGCTGTGGCTAAAAGTGATTTTCCTTTGTTGTCTTGTGATTTTTTTATAGAATATCACGGAATGGAGCAAGGAAGCGAGTATGATTCAGGTATGTGAATAGTAATTTGTATATTTGTACACTTTCACCAACATAATAAAGCAAAACTCCCTAATTATCATAAAAAAAATCTGTGCGTATCCCTTGTGGTTTAATATGTTTTGGAAGACCCCGATTAAGTGATGTAGAAGGGAGACAGATATCTGAGAATTTATGAATGAAAATTCCTTAGTATGAGTCATAATACATTCAGGGAAATTAAATAGTAACGTTTTTTTTTACTATACCTAACACATTACCTATTTACCATGTTAAATGAATCATGTTTAGTTGTATGACAACTTTTGCCGGGTCTTATTGTTTAAGTTATTGATTTAGTTTATTTTTAAATTAGCTTAAGTAAATAAATAATAATTATGGATATTAGTAGTGACTGGTCTTTGGGTAAAATTCAATATTGGAAAGATCCTAGTAAGTTTATTCTTATTATTATAACACAATTATTAATTATAAATCATAACAAATTTCAAATTTACGCAAGGATTACAGTTTTAAAAATTATTTTGAGGGATTTTAGTTTTATTATATTGGTAAACCTGTCACAAGCAGTGACATACACCGGTACGTCAAAATAAATAGTTTAATATTACTGATTGGATGGATATTCAGGAAAAAAGTAATTTGGATATGTGACAGGGTGTTTATTATCTACGAGGGTCGATTAATATATTTTGTAATATTTTTTTAGTATTATTATCCCGCTTCATGTCCTCTGATAGTGTGACATTAACAGGCCATGATATGTTTGTTCCAGCACCTCACAAAAGTGTTTGTTTTTAAATTATTTTTTCATGCAAGAAAAAGCATAATGTGTCATTCCCAGTGGTTGTTCGTGAGTTTTGAAAGAGGGGTGGACACAAAAAAAAACTTACCTATTATTTCTTGTACATAATGTCCATTCTCCTAGTGTTGAAGCTGGAAAAGACGTCATTTATTTTGTTGTCAAAATCTGGTATCGACTGGATGAACTTCTTTTCTATTGATAGTACGGGAGGCGGCTCTGTACAAATTTAGTAGGCTGTGCCTCGTCCGGGGCAGTTAAGTTATTACAAGTTGAGTGGTGAAATTAAATTACGTACGCGCCCAGAACCATCTTTCAGTGAGAGCGTGGGCGGCGCGGTCTTTACACGCTCACAGACTTTTTTCTAATATATTGTGACGAATATAGAATGTTCCCAACACTTACAGAGAAATAAATACATCCGGCAACACCGCGTTGGCTGTACTCTAGTAATCAGATGAACCATTCTCGAAAGCTCGCGACATAAACCAACAGGAGGCGACTCTGTACAAATTTAGTAGGCTGTACCTCGTCCGGGGCAGCGCTGTGTTAATTTGCTAGGATGTGCCTCGTTTACCGTATGGATCTAGAATAGACATACGTGCGTCAGAATCGACTACTCACTGGAAGTGTTCGAGAAAGAAAGCCAATGATATATATAGCCAGCGTAACAAGGACGGAGGACAGTCAACAGTCGATAGTTAACAGTGTTGTGACATATAAATCTTAGTGAAATAAATAGTAGAAATAAATATAGTCATAATAGTTGTAGAATGTTATTAGTTTGTTTAAGAGTTTAGTTATTAAGTGTAAATAAATTAGTTTAAAATAAAGTGCCTTGTTATTTTACACTACGAACGTGAAAAACGTTAGAATATTAACGGAAAATCCAATTTTAGGCGTATAAACCATACAATCTACGCAGAAATACATATCTCACCGTACTGAGACCGAAAAATCCAAAAATAATTTAAACGCAAAACGGCAGCAGATCATTTTATCCATCTGCCAGCATCACCCACATATTTGGGTATCAGCGATTTTATTTGAATCAAACTGGATGTTAACTAGATTATGTTTTATTAATTTCAGGTCAACAAGGCCAAGTTGAGCAAGAGCTGGCAACCAAAATGTTGCAAATTCAGAGCAAGAGGTTCTATCTGGATGTGAAGCAGAACCGTAGAGGCAGATTTATTAAAGTTGCCGAGGTAATGATAGAACAATTTCATGATTTCAGGATTGTTTTGGGGATATTTATGTTTTTCTTTTTCATAAAGTTGTGTCTTATTAATCACTGGAAATGCTGGCATCTGTATTTTTACATTTGAACTAAAGATATACAAGTAAATTGTGATTCTGTTCTCCAGATTGGTGCGGATGGTAGACGTTCCCAAATATTTTTGGCATTATCTACTGCAGGAGAATTCCGTGATCATCTCTCGACATTTAGCGACTACTATTCTTCATTGGGTATGTATGTAAGATTCACCGTATGATCCAAACGCATCTCGTTCTATCGCTTAACCTGTTGTTTCCATGTTTAGGTCCCCCGAATCCCGACAACGTACCCGAAGACGGTAAATTGAAAAGTGAAATGATGATAAAAGATAACCGCCGGTACTATTTGGATTTGAAAGAGAATTCCAGAGGTCGATTCTTGCGTGTATCTCAAACCATTACTAGAGGCGGGCCTCGATCACAGGTAGGACACAGAGTTGTTAATAAATAAAATTCTGCATATTTCTGATCTGTGTGTTGTGAAGGTTGCGATACCAGCGCAAGGAATGATTGAATTTCGAGATGCATTGACCGATCTTTTGGATGAATTCAGTACCGATGAGCACGCATACAAACCGGACCTACCCGAAGGGAGACATATGCATGTGGATAACAAGAACTTCTATTTTGACATAGGTGAGTGTTTTTTTCATCAAAAAATCCACATTACAATTAAGGAATTAATAATAATACTGGACTAAACTATCAAAATCACACAATTTATACTAATAATTAAGTTAACTTAACGTTTTTGCCACAGCTGATTATTTAAAGAGTCAAGAAAACTATCGACAGATTTATTACGTGGCAGCTCTACTTCTCATATTTTTACTTGCATGATGGTAACATAATAACAAATATCCTTCAAAACCAATATCAGCATTTTTATTAGTTGAAAATTAAGTGAAAAGTTACGTAGCAAATGAGCGACAATTGACCGTATCACATCAGTTCAACTGAATATAGAAGTGAGGCTAAGCTTTGCTAATTTAATAGACTTTGCCTCGGCTCACAATTGTTCTACTTCTTGGTTTTCAAGAATAATTTTCTCGGATAGTTGCATCGTTGTCAGATTTAGTTTAAGCTGGTATAAAATATGAAAGATATTTAACTGCGATAATATGAAAATAGAGCTTGGCTAATTTGTTGGTGGTTATTTAGGCATTCGCACTTGTGTTGGGTGTGTAAATAGATTTCGGATTGATCGATTGATTGCGGTATTACGCGATGATGGTGAAATTTTTCAAATAAAGTGTGGCATCTGCGATTCTCGGTAATTTTTCTTGATTGTTGTTCCAGATTTTGAATGAATTGAATTGAATGAAATATAAATAATGCAATTTTTTCAACAACCAACATATTTTAGCAAAAATAAAGTAAACTTGGTTAAGTTAAGTTTGTGTTTAATTAAGCATCTGCTCATGTGTTGGGTGTAAATATATTTCGGATTAATTACGCTGTTGCGCAAATGTCAAGTAATCAAGTTCAGTAACTTTATATTTTTAGGACAAAATTACCGTGGTGTGTACATGCATGATGGCAACATTGACATTGACTTTTGTTATCCTTCAAAACCAATATCAGCATTTTTATCAGTTGAAAATTAAGTGAAAAGTTACGTAGCAAATAAGCGACAATTGACCGTATCACATCAGTTCAACTGAACATAGAAGTGAGGCTAAGCTGTGCTAATTTAAAAGACTCTGCCTCGGCTCACAATTGTTCTACTCCTTGGTTTTCAAGAATAGTTGCCCAGCTGATCTAAGTGTCAATCTTCAACGTAAATATCAGCATTTTTATCAGTTAACAATTAAGTGAGAAGTTAGGTAGCAACTGAGTGACAGTTGATCGTATCACATCAATTCAACTGAACAGAGAAGTGAGGCTACGTTGTGCTAATTTAGTAGACGTATCTCTTGATTCTTCTACTGCTTGGTTTTCAAGAATATGCGTCTGCCACTTGTCATAGTTGTTATGTTTAATAATTTTCTCGGATAGTTGCATCGTTGTCAGATTTAGTTTAAGCTGGTATAAAATATGAAAGATATTTAACTGCGATAATATTTTTGTAAGCATAAAATGAAAATAGAGCTTGGGTAATTTGTTTGTGGTTATTTAGGCATCCGCACTTGTGTTGGGTGTGTAAATAGATTTCGGATTGATCGATTGATTTCGGTATTACGCGATGATGGTGAAATTTTTCAAATAAAGTGTGGCATCTGCGTTTCTCGGTAATTTTTCTTGATTGTTGTGCCAGATTTTGAATGAATTGAATTGAATGAAATATAACTAATGCAATTTTTTCAACAACCAACATATTTTAGCAAAAATAAAATAAACTTGGTCAAGGTTAGTTTGTGTTTAAGCATCTGCGCATGTGTTGGGTGTAAATATATTTCGGATGAATTACGCTATTGCGCAAATATGAGTAATCAACTTCAGTAACTTATTATGTGTATATTTTTAGGACAAAATAACCGTGGTGTGTACATGCGTATATCCGAAGTGAAAACAAATTTCCGAACAGCCATAACTGTACCTGAGAAAAGCTGGCAACGTTTCAGAGATATTTTTAGCGATTATTGTGAGAAGATTAAACAGCCTCAACAACAGCAACAAGCGCTGCCACAACAACAGCAAGGCACTGTTGGGGGTGTTGCTGTCCAGGAACAATCACATCCATTGGTAAGTTGATAAAATCACCCAATGTTCATTTCAAAAAGGAGTTAAATAGTTTCTGTGGTACTGTTGAGCCATGTGTTTGGATTTTTTGCTTGCCTATGCAGTTGATTTTAAAGATTTTGAAAAGGATTACTGATGAGGATGATTCAACTTAATGTTTCTAAATGCAAAGCCTGAATGAGGTATGTCTGGAAAGGCTGGATCAGATCAGGGATTTGGGTGTTGTATTTTATATCTACCTGACCTTTATTTTATTTTTTTTTTATTATGCCAAGGCAGAGAAATCATCATGACACCTAGGGAGTTCCTTACCACTTCCCTAGGTAGTGTGGGACTCTAACCCAAACTAAAACTCTGCCTTATCTTTGTACTATGGTTCGGGAACCCTCCCTTTTCCCTGTCCTCGCTTGATTGTCCTCTGTTGCTGTTGTCTTCTGATGTTGATTGTCGTCTGTTGCTGTTGTCCTCTGTTGCTGGTGCCTAGAAAACACTCTGAAACATACCTTTAGATGAGTATACCTGACCTGAAAGAAACAATATTAATTGGTGTCTTAATCCTGTGGATTCCTTCGTCAGAGTTGACTCATCGGTCTCCGGTACCGCCTGGCACCGTCTTCTACGTTGTAGTTGACTGCTTCGCGAATCAGTGAGTTTGCATGGGTCTCTGCCATTGCAAAGACCTTCTGGGCTCTCAACCTCATGACGTCCCTGATGGCGTCGAGTTTGAGATCTCTTCGGATCTGTGCGTTTGACACACACCAGGGTGCACCCACTGCCATCCTTCTTGCCTTGTTCTCCGTGGCATTTACCATCCCTGGTATGTGTCTTCATCTTTATATACAATTTGTCGAGTTCCAGATCACGCGCGAATATTCTGCACATTTCTAGTCTCTTCCATTTCATTCCATGCGCGTTCTCAACACAACCAGCTGGAGTATAACTAGGCACCTAGCGGTGTTGCCAACAGGTGTTCATTTTCTCTTGTTCGTTACAATATAAAGTATTTTGTGGCTTAGACGTGGTTTATTCAAGATAAAATTATAAATATATATACAGGGTGGTCCAACGAAAAGTTTGCACCTAGCTTTTCTCTTTTTTTTGTAGTCGAATGCGAAAATGCTCGGACACGTCGATTTTGCTTTTGAGGGGGACACATTTTAAACATATTTTTCGATCTGCGCCTTTAACCCCCTAGCGGGGGTGAGTAACAACCCTAAAATTTTAAATGGAAAGAGGGGTCTAATGACATATCATTTGAAAGGACACAAAATTGTCTTTCTAATGATACCCTATTTGTCGAATTTTACTAAAACAGTTAATACGAAAACGACTTTAAAGACATTAAGCCGATAATTTTGGTATTAATGAGAAATACAAATAAGTTTTAATTATTACGACTGAAAACAACTACAATCATTTCTAAATTATTTACTTTGAAGAAAAACGGGATTTCAAAAACACTATCTTATTTATCAGAACTAAATTCCTCACTAATCGTTTGCGTTTTTTGTTGAAATAAAAACTGCAGATACGTGTAGGAAAAGAATTTACACCGTTTATTTTAGTCTTTTCATTGATTCAGTTTGGTTGCTTCTCAAGTTATTTTACTTTTACCGTACAAAATGATTTATTCCATTCTAGAACGAGTTGAAATTGTTAAACTTTATTTTCAAAATAATAGTAGTGCTAGACTTACGGCTCGCTTATTTAATGAGAGACATCCCGATAAAAATGTGAATGATGTGTACGTTGGCAAGTTAGTTAAAAAGTTTGTAGATACCGGATCTGTCTGTAATGTAAAACACCAGCCGCAGAAACCGATCAGAAATGAAGCTGTGGAAGTCGCTGTTTTAGGGCATGTTGAAATGGATCATAGTCAAAGTACCCGTCAACTAGCTGAAGCCTCAGGTGTCTCCCGTTCGTCCATAATACGAATTTTAAAAGCGTACAAATTTCATCCGTACAAAATCAAATTAGTACAGGAACTAAATGAGGATGATCCTGATAGAAGGCTGCAATTTTGTGAAGCAATGAGCCAGCGTTTAATTGAAGATCCGCAATTATTATTTAACATTTGTTTTTCCGACGAATGCACATTTTATTTGAATGGAGCTGTAAATAGGCACAATTGCCGTTACTGGGATGACAGTAACCCACATTTATTCCGTGAGGTTCATACCCAGTATCCTCAAAAAATAAACGTCTGGTGTGGCATATTAGGAAATCATATTATAGGACCACTTTTTATTCCTGGAAATTTAACTGGTGAAGTGTACCTAAACATGCTTGAAGACACAATTGATCCTTTAATAACACAAATAATAGAAGATGACCAAAATCATACTGCTGATCGGCTTTATTTCCAGCAAGATGGAGCACCTCCGCACTATGTGGCTCCTGTAAGACAGTTCTTAGATGACCGGTTCCCTGGACGGTGGATTGGAAGGAGGGGCCCAATTGAATGGCCTGCCAGGTCACCGGATTTATCGCCTTTAGACTTTTTTCTTTGGGGGCACTTAAAAAATAAATGTTTTGCCACGAAGCCCGAGTCCATAGAAGATCTTCGCCAACGCATTACAGAAGAGTGCAGAAACATAACACCTGATATGCTACAAAATGTTAGAAATAGATTTGAACAAAATCTGTATTATTGTATGGAATCAAATGGGTCACATTTTCAACATTTGTTAATGTAACGTTTTAATAAATCAATTTAACAGCTTGTTTACTTTTTTTACAAAGCAATGTTAAAACTAACAAACATTGGAATGTACTAACGATTGCAGGTGTTTTCACTCGCAATAATTAAAACTTATTTGTATTTCTCATTAATACCAAAATTATCGGCTTAATGTCTTTAAAGTCGTTTTCGTATTAACTGTTTTAGTAAAATTCGACAAATAGGGTATCATTAGAAAGACAATTTTGTGTCCTTTCAAATGATATGTCATTAGACCCCTCTTTCCATTTAAAATTTTAGGGTTGTTACTCACCCCCGCTAGGGGGTTAAAGGCGCAGATCGAAAAATATGTTTAAAATGTGTCCCCCTCAAAAGCAAAATCGACGTGTCCGAGCATTTTCGCATTCGACTACAAAAAAAAGAGAAAAGCTAGGTGCAAACTTTTCGTTGGACCACCCTGTATAAAGATGGCGAAAGCGACATCTAGTGTTCTTGGTGGCATATTATGCAATAAACAATATCCGAACGAGCTAAATTTTGGTATATGAGTTTGGGCTAGTCCTATGATGAATCCATTAGTTTTTGGCTGAAATCGCTTTAGCCCTATGATAGGGGTGGACACAACCGCCAAATTTTCAAATAGCAGTCGAGTGATACATCATTTAAAAGCATTTCTTATCTGCTTTATAGCGGCAGCGATAGATTACTTTTGATATTTGCCTCCATAATTCTAGAGAAAATTGCGTTTAAAATTTCACCAGTTAGGTAGTTGGAACCTATAACTCTTAATAGAATATAATAAACTAATTTAATAAGGGTTTTTGGGATTATTGTTAAAGCGTGCGCTTTGCATGCGGAAAGTCCTGGGTTCGAATCCCACCTCTGCCAACTTTTTTTTTTAATTTCTAATTTTTGTTGTAAAATAGTAAGTTTGTTAGGTTAGTTTATTGGAAATAATAAATATTAAAAACTTTTATACCTTGTTATCCATAAAGACACTTTATTAAGGAATGAATTAGGTGAAGTGAACAGAAATTATTTAGCTCTTTGTTTGTTTTTATATACTCGAATTTTGTATTATAAATTTCTAAATTAAAATGAATATTTTCTCTATATTTATTTGCAACTACTAGTGATGATATGAGAGGTATGAATGAAATCATTGCTTAAATTAATTAATTACATACAACATCGAAATTAACAAAATATAAACCACAATTCACGATGGGGCGTTTTTAATTGTGCGGATAAGGGTAGAAAATTCAATGGCAATGTCGCCGATAAAGCACTTTTAATTTTAATTAAACAGATTTTGGCGCCCAACGTGGGGCCAGATTTTCAAAAAAGACACTCATTTCCTTTTTCTGTAGGCGAATGTTTTCAGGTTTTGTTCTTGGCGTTCCGGCCTGATATATTTTTCGTTTGGGGATAGGTGTCATTTTGACAGACAGGTTGTGTCATAATTGACAGGTTTATTGATATTTACGTAGAATTGTACTTTTGTAACTGTTATTAAGAAACAAAGGCGGTTCATATTGAACAGTGAATCTAAACCTTACAACTTTAGAAAAGCCGACTACCCCAATTTATATAACTCCCTTTTTTTGTTGGATTGGTCCGAGGAGTCATTGACTGATAATGTCGATACAGCGTTGGATAAGCTTTATGAATTGCTCTTTAATGTGATCGACCGGCATGTGCCGCGTTATCATAATTTTAAGCGTAGATTTCCAGTATGGTTTACGTCTGAGATTGTTCGTAATATAAAAAGAAAAGAAGTGCAGCTTAGAGAGTTTAGGAGAACAGGTAATGCGGACTGTTTGCAACATTTCAAGAGACTACGTAGACAGTTGAAGCTGGATATCAGAGTTGCATATTCTAATTACATAGATAGGGTGCAAAATAATTTATTACAGGATCCAAAACACTTCTGGTCATAATATCACGCCAAAAATAATATCACGCCAAAAATAATAGTATAATAAATGAAAGTAAAAGCCTAGATTTAATAACAGCACTATTTAACAAACTATATAGCTCAAGCAAGATACCGTCGGATTGGCTTAAATCAACATTCGTAACCCTGCCAAAGAAACCTAACGCTTCACAATGTGATGACTATCGGATGATAAGTCTTATGTCCCATGTCCTGAAAACCTTTCTTAGAATCATCCACACACGAATCTACAAGAAGTACGAATGTCAGATGGACAATACCCAGTTTGGATTCCGAAACGGACTCGGAACGCGTGAAGCGCTCTTCTCCCTGAATGTAATGACACAAAGGTGTAGAGACATGAATGTGAATGTATTCGCATGTTTCATAGACTATCGTAAGGCGCCTGACTGTGTTAATCATCAGAAGATGATCGAAATTTTGAGAACAACCGGGGTTGACGAACAGGACCGACGTTTCATATCAGAATAAATGCACACCTGCGGGTCAAGGGACAAACAATCGAACAAGTGACCTCAATAAAATAGTTGGGAGCTAACATCAATAGTCAGTGTGACCCGAAAAGGGAAATATTTTCAAGGATTGAACAATCGAGAAAAATCTTTGTGAGTATGAAATCATTTTTTGCAAGATTGGACCTCAGCTTGGAACTCAGAATTCGGATGATCAGATGCTACGTGTTTTCTGTCCTACTCTATGGATGCGAAAGCTGGACATTAGATTCACAGACCGAAAAGAAAATAGAAGCCTTCGAAATGTATGTGTATAGACGGATGCTGCGAATTTCATGGGTACAAAGGATTACCAACGATGAAGTACTCCAGCGCATGCACAAACAAAAGGAACTACTGAACACCATCAAGGAAAGAAAAATGCAATACCTGGGTCATGTGATGAGAGGTGATAAGTACGAAATACTACGCCTCATAATAGAGGGCAAAGTGCACGGGAAAAGATCAGTAGGAAGACGCCAGAACTCATGGCTAAAGAACTTAAGGAGATGGTTCGACCGCTCGTCTGCAGAAATCTTTCGTGCTGCAGTCTCCAGAGCTACAATTGCCATTTGGATCGCCAACCTTCGGCAGGAGAGGGCGTGATAAGAAGAAGAAGAAGAAAAATAATAGTACTAGAATACCGGGCACTATGTCTTTTGATGGTGTTGAACATGTTGAGCCTCAGGCTATTGTTGACAGATTTGGCGAGTTCTTTGAAAGTGTATTTCTGAAACCGGATGATTCCATATCCGTTGTAAACGGTGATAGAGTTCCCTTTTCTGCTGTCAATGTTCCTGACATTACTCATTCGGAGATTTTCTCTCGTGTAAAAAACTAATAAACAATTTAACGGCAGGTCCTGACGGTTTACCGTCTTTTTTCATAAAAGACTGTGTGGGAGTGTTGGCGGCCCCGTTGCGCTGGGTGTTTAATTTAGCAATTAAGAATGGAGCTTTCCCGGTTCGATGGAAGGAGGCACGTGTGGTCCCAATTCACAAGTCTGGCGAGAGATCAATCATCAGCAACTACCGCCCGATCTGCATCCTGTCGAATCTGTCCAAGATCTTTGAAGCCATCTTGAGTGATAGAATCTCTACTGCATTACGTGGTCAAATCAACACGGTTTTATGTCGAATAGGTCCACTCTCACTAATCTTTCTTGTTTCACAGAGAGGGCCACGCGTATTGTCGGTGGGGGGGGGGGGACAGCTGGATGTTATTTATACCGACTTTGCCAGGGCTTTCGACAGGTTGGATCATGGGGTGCTAATTCGAAAGCTGGACAGCTATGGGTTTGTCAATAACCTGAAGTCGTTGTTTATTTCATATCGAAACAGACTACAGTATGTTTTATAATGGCTACAATTCCAAAAAATATAAAGCATCCTCTGGTGTGCGTCAGAGTTCAAACTTGGGTCCCCTGCTTTTCTTGATCTTCATTAACGAGTGTCTGTAAGTTAACAGGTTGTTTTTCGCTGACGATGTCAAGCTGTTCGCCACTATCGTGTCGTACGAGGACTACATAGGTCTTCAGAGTAAGCTTGAGGCGATGGAGAGTTGGTGTAACAATATCAAGCTATATCTAAATGCTAAGAAGTGTAAATGCATGTCTTATTCGAGAAGGAAAACTGCCTTTAATTTTCAGTATCGACTTGGACAGACTGTTCTCGAGAGATGTGCAACTTCTACCGATTTGGGTGTTACGTTTGACTCGAGATTGTTATTCGTTCCTCATATTAACTTAAAGGCGAATGAAGCGATTAGGGCTTATGGTTTCATTGTTAGAAATTGCACAGGCTTTAAAAATATTAACGCATTGAAAACATTGTATTTCTCTTACGTTCGTTCGAAACTAGAGTATTGTTCAATCATCTGGTATCCTATTTATGAGGTCCATAAGTACGCCATTGAAAAAATTCAAAGGAAATTCCTTAAATATCTCATATATAAATCTGATGGCGTTTATCCAGAAAGAGGGGTGGATAGTTCGATGCTCTGGAATAGATTTAACGTCAGTAGCTTGGAGTTCCGTAGAATCCTTGTTTCTTTAAAATTTTTGTACGGTCTTTTAAATGGTAAAATCGATTGCTCTGAGTTGCTGGCTGAGATTAATATAAATGTTCCACGCCTGGGGAGTCGTAACAGATTAATGTTTTACTGCAAACGTCCTGTTACTAATCTATACACGAAATCGCCAGTTTTTGTGATGTGCAATAATTTTAATATGATCTGTAACGATTGCGACATATTTGATTGTTCGTTGCACGACTTAATGGAAACTGCTCGTAGTTTTTTTAGGGTGTGATGTAAAATGTTAATGCTGTAAATGTCTACATCTGAATTTAATTTGTTATTTTGTTCAATATTATTCCGTTTAGTTTCTTGATTGTGATTGATTTTGGTTTGTTTGATTTGCTGTAATTTAATTTGATTTATTATCTTTAATATTGTTTATTTATTTATTTAAGAGTACTATTTATAGCAAGTAGGAACATAATAATATTAATTGGCTGTGATAACACGCATTTTGACAGTGACAGTAATTTTGATAGTTGAGCGATTGGACCGTGTGGAGAGTCATATCCAATCTGGACACAACGCAATTGGTCCCTGCAAATTGAATCGTGTCCAGGAACCTTGAAACATGTCATGACTAAAAATATCCCCACCATTTCGCGGAAATAAAAACGCCCCCTCGTAATAGTGGTGCAAACCAGAAATAATAATTTTTGTTAACTTCTTAATTTCAGGTTGGCAATAACACCCAACAAGATGGCGGAACGAGTCTAATATAGGCTAATTCAATATAAATAAATAAAAAAATAATAATGAATTAGCCTCTCTTAGACTTTAATACAATTTAATTAAAAGAAGTTTAAAAACTTACACAACAAAAACAAAAAAAAAAAGTATATATTAGATTTATTAATTAAAAAGATTATAATATATAAAAAATTTAAAACAATTGGATTGATGAAGACATGTGTTAATTTACCGCTCAAATTTAAATACATTGATTGTTTGTAAAAGTTCGAGGTTATGAAAATAATTAACCTCAATCATTGTTTATTGTTCTGTATTATTGACAATTCTATATTATCATATGTTGATTTCCCTAATAAATATTGTATGTATTGTATTGAATTGTAGAAATGTTGCACATTCCACCTTTGTTGTATTTCCTGTAAAACTGTTTTTAGTTAGTTGAAATATGATAAAATTCCCAAAACGTACGTGAAATCTGGCAATGTTGGAATTTCATATAGTATTTCTAAACGTCATATTTATAGATGGCGGTGAATTGACATTTGTCCATGCGCAGTTTATGTTTTGTGACAGATATACATATAGGGATTTCTTGTTTCTTTGTTTATTAATAGACGTTTTGTGCAGAGTAACTATTATTATTTTTATGTTGTTTGAACTTTCACAAATTCAAGAATTAAAAAAATTGCAAAAGAGGATAATTACAACAAATTTTATATTCAAGACACTTTTAAATGACAAAAATAAAATGTAAAAGATTAACGTTTTGAAAAGATATTGCTATGATTGTTAGATATTTTTGTTCAAAAGTAATTATGTTATATATTTGAAAAGAGATGTTATTTATTTATTTATTTACGTTATAATTTATTATCAAAGATTATTTTTGTTTTTATGTCTGTTACGCTATTATTACAAAAAAAGTTTATTTGATCTGCAGCTTTTCAAAAGTTATATTTCAAAATTAAGTCTTCATTTTAGTATTTTAGAGTTCTGTCAGGTTGTGGCTCAAAGGACTGAAAAAATTTGTATTATTCCAGCACAAATCTGTATTTGCCATGGTCCTTCAGAGTATCAAGGCAATTTGAAGTCTTGTATCTGGTTCGTCCTCAATAAAGTGTTGTTTTTGAACCACAATTAAAGTAGAATGACGCCCTCCTTTGTATTTTCTACTTATGTTTTGTCAATACTAAGATTAATTTATAAAATGGACATTCAAATTAAATAATAATGAATTGATTGTTTTTAGCTAGTTCGAAAACAAAAGTTAAACGGAAAATATTATTATTATTAGTTCAGACAGTAAGCGGTGAAACCGATGAGACTGTCACCCGATTTGTAAAAGATAAAACTCGGCTCAGTGCACAAAAACACGACGATTTACTATAACGAGTAGTGGACCATGCAGCTGCCCCGATCTTTAAGCGTAATGTCCAGTCTGTTCTTAAAACTATTCACTGTTGGCGCTGATACAACCCCTTCAACCCTTTGAGTCACAGCCTGAATGGGCGGGCTTGAATTTTGAGGCCTCTGTATAATACAGGAGTACCAAAATGTAAAACAAATTCAGAAACTTATTATTATAAAAAAAAAATACAATTGAAAATATAAGTAAAGTTATGTTTTATCGTTAAACATGTATGTTGTGTTATTATAGTTTTAACAAAAAGCAACCCCAATGGTTTAGAGGGCACCACCTGTGTTTTATTATTATTATTAATAGAAGATCTATTATAATTACTATTTATGTGATTATTTTTATTATTATTTATTAGTTAGTTAATAATATATTATTTTTGTGACAGTTGGTCATAAAACTTAGCTCTGTGATTAAAATATAACAATTAAAGAAATGGATATAAAAAAAATATTAAAAATGTGTTGGGAAAATAAAAAAAGTAAAGCTTTACTGTATGTAATATATTTTATTTATTTTTATTTTGTTTGTTTTTATATTAATATATTATGTATGTGTTGTTAGTTTTTTTTTTTTGTAAATTATCTAAATAAATTTATTTTCTTTTATGATTTATTTTTTTACATGCATTTTTTTTTAATAAAAATAAAGCTGGATTTATATACTTGGATTTCCGCGCTCAACATATTGTAATGTTTTTCGTGGTTCGTAGTGTCACTTTAATTAAAACTAATTTATTTACACTTAAACTAATAACATTAATTATCTAATATGACTATTTATTTATATGTACAACACTGTTCTCCACTATTGACTGTCCTCCGTCACTATTACGTTCGCTATATATATGATTGGCATTCTTTCTCGAACACTTCCAGTGAGTAGTCTATTCTGACGCACGTATGTCTATTCTAGATCGATACGGTAAATGAGGCACATCCTAGCAAATCAACACAGCGCTGCCCCGGACGAGGTACAGCCTACTAAATTTGTACAGAGTCGCCTCCTGTTGGTTTGAGTCGCGAGCTTTCGACAATGATTCATCTGATTACTATTATAGTACAGCCAACGCGGTGTTGCCGGATGTATTTATTTCTCTCCAAGTGTTGCGAACATTCTATATTCGTCACAATATATTTTCCTAAAGCAATGGAAATTTGCTCGCATCTGTCCTATTCATAAGTCGGCTGAAATCGATCAAATCAGAAACTATCGTCCTATTTCCATTTTACCCAATTTCGCTAAAGTATTTGAAACTACACTTCACCGAAAAATATTTAACCAAGTAAAGCACGACATCGACTCTAAGCAGCATGGTTTCTTCCAGGGACGATCCACAGTCACTAATCTAACGTATTTTTTTCAGGACGTGTTTTCCGCTGTCGGTGGAGGCATGCAACTGGATGCTATTTACACCGACTTTTCGAAAGCGTTCGATAAACTTGATCACTCCCTGATACTGCAGAAAATGTGCAATATTGGCTTTGATGAGGATCTCCTGGTGTTTTTTTATACTTACCTAACTAATTGTAAACAGTTCGTTGAATCAATGGACATAGGTCTGATTATTTCATACCCATCAGTGGTGCCCCACAGAGCAGTTGTCTTGCTCCCCTTATTTTATCCATTTTCATTAATGACATATCGGAAGGCTTTTTGAGCAGTTACTTGATTTTTGCAGGTGACTTCAAGATTTACAGAGCTGTTCGATCTCTTGCTGATTGCAGATTGTTGCAGGCTGATCTGTCGAGGCTCTAGCTGTGGTGCCATACTAACAAACTGCCTTTGAATGTGGGAAAATGCAAACTTCCTGTATTCTCCAGGTCGCAGAGCACACATATGTTTCCCTACCGGTTATGTAATACCATTCTTGACTCGTGTGAGGTCGTCAGGGATTTGGGAGTCTATGTGGACACCAACTTACAATTTACAACACATACACAGCACCTACTATGTGACTCTTTTCGTATGCTTGGTTTTTTGTTTCGAATAACTAAAGAATTTAACAACGTTGAGTATCTGACCAATTTGTTCAATGCGTTAATCAGATCTAAGCTTGAGTATGCTTCCAATATATGGTCTCCCATATATCAATTACATATAAGACAGGTTGAGAGTGTTCAGCATAGATTTCTCAAGTACTTAGCGTTCAAAATTGATGGGAATTTTCCGTCGCGCGGATATGATCATCGCATGCTCCTTGACAAATTTAACATGAACTCTTTGGCTACACGTAGATTATATGCTGGACAGGTGTTCCTCTTTAAAATAATTAATGGTATGATTGACTGTCCTCAGCTGCTGGAGCGGATTGGTTTCAACATTCCACGGTTTTTTTCCAGAAACGCTAGGTTATTCCCTATCCATACACTTCGTACCAACTATGAGTATAGGGCACCTCTGTTTAGAGCATTACAAGAGTGCAATGCACGGGGGATCAGCAGTGACGTCGATTACTTTGACCAAACACTACTTGGGTTTAGGGCCCAGTGGTCTCGCCTCCTATATCGTTCCAAAGATTAGCTTACTATGATATCTTATACAATATATTAGAAAAAAGTCTGTGAGCGTGTAAGACCGCGCCGCCCACGCTCTCGCTGAAAGATGGTTCTGTGCGCGTACGTCAAACCAAAAAATACACGTAATTTAATTTCACCACTCTACTTATAATAACTTAAAACATATAATAATAAGTGATAAATTGCGAGTTTATACATGAAGTTTATAAATCCAGCCTAACACCTGAGACACCCTGTACACTTAATCCTAATTCCTTTTTAAGTAGTTGCACTGCACTGTTAACATATTTGTCCTCTAAACTCCTAGCTTTCTTTGTAATAAACTAGAATTACTCCTTTTAGGAAGAATGAATAAAAACAATTACTTTTTTTTTTTTGTATTTCTGTATATTTTTCGTTCTTAGTTTTTAATGATAAAAAATGTTTTTGCACTTGTTCTGTCAAGAAATTTTAATTTTTTAATGAAATAGGGAATATAATAATGAAAATGATACCATTGTGTTTATATAATATAGTGTGTCAGCGCTTGGTTAGTACCTGTCAACTAACAACAGATGGCGTTATCATATACCAGAAATTTATTAATAAACGACTGAAGTTGATAACGCCTTCTGTTGTTAGATGCTGGTACTAACCAAGCGCTGACACACTATATTATAATAAACACAATGATGATACTATTATCTCCGCATGATGTAATCAATGCAAATTTTGTCATTATCATTATTACATTTCTGGTAGTATATTCCTAATAATTAAAAAAAGAGCACTAGTTAGGTTCTAAAATTGAACGGAAAATATCCAGAACAATTTATGATTGTAATAGGTATATTACGAGAAAAATATAATAAACTTTTAAAAGTACGAACTTTAAGCCATCCATGTAATAAGTTTTCATTTGACGATTCTCTGTGATTTGTACTTTTGACAAGTTTCCTTTCTTTAAATTACAAAAGATAATGAAAATAAATTATTTACATTTATTAATAATTATATTAAGTAAATAGAAATTTCGTAGAATTCTAATTATGTTTAATAAATACAAAATAAAAACATAGTTAGAATATGGCTGTCATTTAAATGTGATATGTCAGAACTGTCAGTTTTGACAAGTTTAAAGCTTTTATTTTTGACATATGACATTGTTTGAAAAAAATATAAATAGTGATGTAAGTACAGTGTTTGAAAAACTTAAGGGTTAACAAAAAAAATAATTGGTAAAACTAGGTGTTATAAATAAAAGTAGGACAAACAGTTTTTTGCTGCAATTACATCAGACCTTTCTCTTTTATTATAATTGAGGTTTATTTGATTTGTTATTAACAATATCCATGCTAAACGTAATCTTAGCAGAACTAAATACAATTACCTACTTGTTCCTAAGATCTAACCTATGATTAGGATTTTCGCTGAAGTAAACGAAAATCCAAGAGTAAAAAATATACACCAAATAATGGTATATTTTAAATGATAAAGCAGCTACAAAAAACGTTTGGATATTGTTATGAAAACGTACCTATTGTCTCCTTCTTCTTGCGGAAATGATCGTTAAAAATCCTATTAGTAGTTTTCTTTAACTATATAAGGAGAATTAAAAATTTGTGTGCTACTCAAATCAACAAGTTTTAAAAACAAATTTTCCAAAATCACGGAACTTTTCAGGTCTTATGATGACTTTGCTAAAAAATAAAACACTTATATATTATTATTAATATTATTTATACAGTGAGATGTTAATTTTAAAACATTTTATCAGTTACAAAAAATAAAACTATTTCTAAAAAAGAATTTTGTATTATTTCTACGTAGTTCTATTAAGTTTACACAGTAATCATTAAAACTAACATTCTTGGATCTCGTTAAGACTCATTGTAAAAAAACCTATTGTGATACTTTAATATCAGTCTCAAAAGGAAACATATATGCCAATATCCGTCGTCAGCGGCGCTCCAGACAACATAGAAGACATAACCTAACTTTTTGTTCTTGGTTTTCATTGAATATTTTGAAATTCATGAAGAGATATTTGTAGTGGAAATTTGAAGTACGCCGCTTCATAGCTACTTAAAATATATATCCTTTTACAATTCAGGACAATTGGATTGATGACTGACTTGACATGTCACCTGAAATTCACCTCTTCCATTTTGAATTCATTTTGATGTGTCCATAGTATTTAACATCTTTGGGCGACACATTTCAAAACACAAAAGATAATGTAAAGAATTGAAAATCTCCAACAACCCATGTTTAAGCAACTTTTATAAACACTCCTAAAATACTGTTGGAACGAACCTATTACCTGTAGTCCGTTAATGTCAAAATTTTTTCACAATTACGGCAACCATCACTATTAAATTTTTTATAGAACAAAATAGACTGTATATCATTCAATTCCATTGGCTTTACGTTTTCAAACTTGTCGACCGTTACTTTTAAGAAACCTAGATCTTGCCTTGCAACTGCAGCTATCATCTCTATCACAATAACATTCCAGAGGTATGAAATTTAAAATGCTATTGGTCCAGAAATGTGTGTCAATGATACTTGACATTAAATTGACATTTGCGCATTGCACAAATACGCAGTTAATTCGTTTATCTTCGATTCATTTGACATGAGTGACAGTGACGTTCGCGAATCGCCCCAATAATAAAATTGGTGAATTATAAAATTAGTGGTTATTATTTCTATAACATTGCGGTATTTTTACAATTAAATAATCATTTTCTAATGTCTCTGCATAATAAATAGATTTTGTGGTGATAATAGTGTATTATAATTAATTTGACTTTGTATGATTGGTCGAAAGGGAATTAGAAATTGTGAAATATGGACGCTAAAAGGAAATTGTCGTAAGTTTTTTTTTCTTATCCTAATTTTCAGTTTTATTGCTTCGATAGTATATGATATTCTGAAAGCAGCAAAACGTACTGATTAAGTCATCTAATAATAACAAGGTATAATAATACTGTTAGTCATTGTGCAAATCTTATCTTGATAAATATACCTACCTACTTACTACTGAAAATTCATTTTTGTTATTGCATGTTGGGCAGGCTATTTCATTTATTTTGTTGTAATATAATTGATTTTTTCCGAGAAGTTGGATATTAACCGCGTGCAGAACGCATTGAATTATGTTTTTTTAGTATAAATTATGCTAATACAGTTATGAGAAATGTGATGGAACATTATTTATAGGTAGAACAACATACATTTTCGCGGTTTTTCCGAACAAATTTCAGCAACATAAAATAGGTAGTTTATGCTAAAAACTGCTTTGTGTAATCTTAGGAAGTCCTAGCCGTGACCCTTCGCTGCTACTGGGAGTAGACCTACTCCAGAAACCCAAATTATTCTATTTGAATTTTAATCTAACCAAGGTTTATCATGATAATGACATAATAAATAAATAGGTATTTAGATAAATGGATCATTGAGTTTAATGTCAGAGAAAAGCTTCAGCTATCGTTAAAACTCGTGTTTATTTAAGAATTAGGAAAAAAGTCTAAAATATTGTATTAAAATCGATCAATTAATAAATAATACGACACAATAAGGTCATCTAGAAGTAGTACTTAGTATGCTAAAACATAAAGGCACGTACTTATTTTCAAGTACCACTTGAAGAGATCTCATTACTTCCTTTAATGATATGTATCTTTATAAATTGTAAACTACTTATTAAAGCTCTGTTCATCAAGTCTATAGATAGACTTGATGATAACAACAATAAAGGACTCACGATACTCCCTTACAGTAACAGAAACAGATCTTCAGTAAGATTCTATGGCTCTAACAGCCTATATTATATTTTTTAACAAGTACGATTTGGCAAACCTTTAAGAGCATTCAGAGAATCAAAATCAATTAATTTGGGGAGAGAATTGGTCGGAGATATGTTTATAGATCTATAAAATAGACAGGAAAATGTATGACATACCTACTAATTAAGAAGCTGATTGGGCCGATGGGTTTTCTTCAAGTTTAGACATAATCAGCTGGCAGCAAACCAAACTGGCCACCATGGCTTGACCCAATCCTCAGAAAACGCGTATTGGTATAATTTTGTAATAAGTTTATCGTGAGATAAGCATTCAAAAGCTTGGTGAGGTCGAAGAAGATGCCCAGAACATACTCAGTGTGATTGAACTATGTCAATATTTTTCTTTGGGCTTTTTCCAAGACCTGTAGTTTGATTTGTGCTCGGCTGTGACCTTCTTATGAATCGGAATAACCTTAGAAGTTTTACTCTTCCAAACACAGCTTTACAATCGATACCAGTAAAAACTAAAAGCAATTTGTATTAATTATTAGCAGCCACTATGTCTCCTCTGGGATATTCCCGTTAAAGTCGATTTCCTACGATCGAAGGACCATAAGCTCAATGGATTATTATTAAGATTTTGTTGAAGTTAAAAATTATAGGCATAGGCAAAGCCCCTCTTACGTAAGAGTTTATCTAAAACCAAGTTGTGTGTATTTTTTAATTTTTTGCAGAACGCAAGGTGATTCCCTCTACCAGATCTTAGCGCTACCAAAAACCGCGTCCGCGGACGAAATCAAAAAAACATACAGACGATTAGCATTAAAATACCATCCGGACAAGAATCCCAACAATCCGGAGGCAGCAGATAAGTTCAAAGAAGTGAATCGGGCACATTCGATATTGAGCGATGCTACCAAAAGAAATATTTACGATAATTATGGTTCGTTAGGTTTGTACATAGCCGAACAGTTCGGTGAGGAGAACGTGAATGCGTACTTTGTGGTCACATCGACGTGGTGTAAGGTAAGCCTTTTTACATTCAAAGTAATATAACTATGTCGTTTCTGGTTCATTTCTTATGAGCCGATTTTGGATCAAAACGTCGACGCAATACGTCTTATGTCAACGCCATACGTCAAAAAATTTCGCAAATGGCATAAATGAGGTAAATTTGACGTTGACGTATGGTGTTTCACATTGAAGTATGGCGTTGACATATGGTTACCTCCACCAATTTTTGATCCGCGAGAGGGCGTTCGTGTGTCTTTTTATGCCATGGCGTAGAGCAGTGGTCGGCAACCCGTTCATCGCGAGCCCCTGATAGCTCGCGAAGAGATTTCTGGTACGTAGCTCCCAACATATCTATCTACATGGCAAACGACATGCGGAGGATTCCTCATTAAGGATAGTTTCTTAGGTCTTGATTAGGTCCTGTATGATAGCGTCCTATACCAAACAAAGACCCCAAAAAATTGAAATCTGGTTCTCTAATAATGGGGTCGTGATATTTACTCTGAACAATGATATTATGAAGGACTATCTACATGCCAAACGACATGAGGAGGATTCCTCATTAAGGATAGTTTCTTAGGTCTTAATTAAGTCCTGTATTATAGCGTCCTATACCAAACAAAGGCATCAAAAAATAAAATCTGTTTTCCTAATAATGGGGTCGTGAAATTTACGCAGGACAATGATATTATGAAGGGATATTTTCATGCCAAACGACATACGCCTAAACGGTCATTAAGGATAATTTCTTAGGTCTTGATTAGGTCCTGTATGATAGCGTCCTATACCAAACCAAGGCCCCAAAAAATTGAAATCTGTTTTCCTAATAATGGGGTCGTGAAATTTACGCAGGACAATGATATTATGAAGGGATATTTTCATGCCAAACGACATACGCGTAAACGGTTATTAAGGATAATTTCTTATGTCTTGATTAGGTCCTGTATGATAGCGTCCTATACCAAACCAAGGCCCCAAAAAATTGAAATCTGTTTTCCTAATAATGGGGTCGTGAAATTCACGCAGGACAATGATATTATGAAGGGCTATTTGCATGCCAAACGACATTCTTCGGAACGTTCATTAAGGATAGTTTCTTAGGTCTTGGTTAGGTCCTGTATGATAGCGCCCTATACCAAATCAAGGTCCCAAAAATGTGTGTATTTATGATGTACGAATTCAAAAATGGAACTTCTTTAATTCGTTCTTGCCTTGATTTCTATGTTGCAAAGAAAAAACACATTTCATTATGGCACTGTGTAGTCTTTGAATTAAGTATCGAGACGTAACACTGCAGCAAGGCAAGTGTACGAAGTTCCATGTATTATGTGCTACGGTAGTTTAATTGGTAAAACACCTGACCGGCAATCGGGAGATGTGGGTTCAACTCCCACTTGTGTCACGCATGGTTTTTTTTTTTTTTAATTAATTTATGTTTCTGTAAATACCTACTAATTATAATATAATTTGGAATTTTTCTAGGCATTATTCTTCGTCTGTGGAATTATCACCGGTTGCTATTGTTGCTGTTGTCTGTGTTGTTGTTGCAACTTCTGTTGCGGTAAATGCAAACCACGACCTCCAGAGGACACCGGCGACTATCAAACCTTGAATGTAAGTCATAGTAAAAGTTTCTTTTTTTCTATATTCACATACTAAATAAACATCAGTTGCAACTAAAGGAGGAAGAAAATGTTACAAGCATAGTGTTTTCAATTTGATTAACCTTTCTCTGTCTTGTGACATTTTTTTAGTGTTCGTAAGTTTATTGTTTATAGATGTAAATACAAAGTTACTACTAATTCAGTGCGTTACCATGAGCATTTGTTCAATTATGCTGGATTACTATTCTTTAATGTCCTGGATTTTTTTGTTCTCGGTACAAGCATAGAATAATAACTATAGATAAGAAGGGTCAGTAGACGCTAAAAACGGCATCGACTCGTCGTAATCCCAGCCATATTCGGGCCCGCTACTATGTTATACTATATATATCGGGTCCGCCATCTAACGTTTTTTTTTTCAACTAGTGCTTATTTCGTGAAGGGTACCACTTAGCTCATGTCTAATTTGACAGATAATTAGTTTTATCCTTCCGCTGAACGAATATGGTTGTGTATACGCTTGAACAATGCTGGGAAATATTGCGACATTACTTTGAAAATCATGGTAATGTTGCAGAATGTGTGCGAAAATTGCGTACGGATTTTGGAAGAAGAGAAGCACCGTCCGCTCCGTATGTTCGTTATCTCGTGAAAAAAGTGAAAGAAACTGGCATCCTCATCGATAAACCAAAGCGTGAAAAGCCAAAAACAGTGCATACACCCGAGAATATTGCTGCTGTGGCAGAAAGTGTGCGTGAAGCGCCATCAACATCAATTCACCGTCGGTCTCAACAATTGAACATTTCGGAGACATCATTGAGACGAAGTTTGCATAAAGACCTTGGTATGACGCCATACAAAGTCCAATTGGTTCAGGAGTTGAAGCCAACTGACCATCCAAGGCGTTTTCGCTTCGCTCAGTGGGCCTGCAATCGGCTTACAGAAGATGCCCATTTTGCCAAAAAAATCATGTTTTCAGATGAAGCTCATTTTGATCTTGGCGGGTATGTAAACAAGCAAAATTGTCGCATTTGGGGCACAGAAAACCCGCACGCATACATTGAAAAGCCGATGCACCCAAAACGAGTCACTGTTTGGTGCGGATTTTGTTCCGGAGGCATAATTGGGCCATTTTTCTTCGAAAATGAGCAAGGAGTGGCCGTTATCGGGCCATGTTGAACGAATTTTTGTTCACAAAAATTGAAGAGGAGGATATTAGCAACATTTGGTTTCAACAGGACGGCGCTACGTGCCACACAGCCGAAGCTACACTCGATGTTTTGCGCCCTGTTTTTGAAGATCGCATTATCAGCCGCAGAGCTGATGTCGTTTGGCCACCTCGGAGCTGCGATTTGACACCGTTGGGCTATTATTTGTGGGGTGCCGTCAAAGATAAGTGTTACGCCGACAAGCCAGAGACAATTGACGCTTTAAAGGACAATATTCGTGAAGCCATTGGTGAAATACAGCTGCACACAATCGATAATGTGCTTAAAAAATTGGACCGATCGTGTAGGCTACTACATGGCCAGCCGAGGCAGCCATTTGAATGAAATTATTTGTCATTATTAACCGGAAGGATTGTACTTTCAAATAAAAAAAGAAATTTGAGAAAATATTCAGCAGTTTTTCTTTTATAGCAAGCAGACGTTTTTATAAAGAATGACTTTTTCTTCTAAATCTACAAATAAAAAAGTTTTTGCTCTTCCAAACTCTATCAGTGGACACCTTGTATACTATAATGCTTTTCGGCGAGTGAGCCTTCTATATGTCATACACATAAATTCGATAAAATTTGGAGGAAATTTTTTTGGTACAAACGCACACATCTCACTTTTGGTTTTAAGTTGCGGATTTCTTTGACATAACTGAAAAGTATAATTTCGTAGTTATACTGCGAATTGGTGGTATAGAATTTTTAATGTTATTTGAAATCGCAAAAAAAAACATGGGCGTATCATTATTTTAACGAAAATAAAAGCGAATTTATTATTATTAAATTAAATTTTTTCAAAATCAAAAAATCAAAATTACAATATAAAATACTATCACAAATCACAATATAGGTACAAGGTGTTGTTGTGAATTGGGGAATGAAAAAAACCTAAATTGTAATTTTTCGAAAACTCCTTATTTACAAAGATACAGGGTGTTGACTGCCTGAGGATGATTTTTTTTTTAAATATTTTCGAAACGAGTAGAGTAGTTAAATGTCGTAAACTGACATGAAACTCTATAAAAAAGGATGACCATAGGCCTGCCAAAGAATACCGACAGTAATAAGAAAACAACTACAGTGACTGCAAAAAGTATTGGGACCCTTGCTTTAATTATAACCTAACTTTTTTTTCTTGTGACTTTTATTCCGTTTGCGTCAAAAATGTGATAAAATAAAGTTTTCCACATATAAAAGACATATTTGTTTTTTCTCGAAAAACGTCTAATTAGACGGAATTTGTGTCTCTGGAAAATCCTCACTGGTACGTACTGAATTAGTAGGTAATTTAGTAGCTTTTTTTGGCATGCTTATTTAGTCGTCAGTTTCTACGAATTTTCCTATATTGTGCTAAACTTTTGCTACCAGTAACCGTATTTGACACACTGTTTACGGTAAGTTTTCTTTCATCATAATGTTTGGATTTTGCTTGGTTTTTTTTTATTTTTCATCCATAGTACTTTTTATGCATGTTTTTTTTTTTTGGTATTTATTTGTAATTTTATTGTAAATAATTAGAATTAGTTTGGGGCTTAGAGGTGATGGTGCGAAATAGGTTAAAGGTAAGGTAAATCATTTTTCTTTGTTGATACATTAACACATTTGTAATTTACATTTGTTTTGTTAATATTTTAATTTTGCGACGCTTCTGGGATGGAAATTAGTAGTAGGAAATCTTGACAAAACTGTGCCAAAAGTTCTGTGACAGTTGCATTTTTGGCGATAGTTTTTTTTTACACTGGAAGTCTGCAGCATCTTCTCGATCAAGTGTTTTTGAAAAAATAATTTATTGTGAATTTTTCTGATCAAAAACACTGAATTGACAAAGAAAATCTAATCTAATCATTTCAATAGGAGTAGAATCTTGAAAATTTGAAAGTTTTTTTTTTCTAGAAACGACTTGCTACAATAACCGCCGCAAATTGACAGAAAATTCAGTTCAAAATTACGTTCCTTTTCTACTTTGTACAATTTAATGATGACTGGAAAGCATCCCATGAAGTTCTACTTTTGGGACACCCTGTATATATTGTGGATTCTCTGTTTATTTTGGGTATTTTTTTCCTGGCATCTTCTCAATCAACTGTTGTTAAAAAATTAATTTATTGTGAATTTTTCTGATCAAAAACACTGAACTTAAAAAAATGTGATCTTGTCTCCTCAATAGGTGTAGAATCTTGAAAATTTGAATGATCTTTTTCTAGAAACGACTTGCTACAATAACTGCTGCAAATTGCCAGAAAATTCAGCTCAAAATTGCGTTCCTTTTTTACTTTGTATAATTTAATAATGGCTAGAAAGCATCCCATTAAGTTTTCGACTTCTGGGACACCCTGTATATATTGTGGATTCTCTGTTTATTTTGGGTATTTTTTTCCTGGCATCTTCTCAATCAACTGTTGTTAAAAAATTAATTTATTGTGAATTTTTCTGATCAAAAACACTGAACTTAAAAAAATGTGATCTTGTCTCCTCAATAGGTGTAGAATCTTGAAAATTTGAATGATCTTTTTCTAGAAACGACTTGCTACAATAACTGCTGCAAATTGGCAGAAAATTCAGCTCAAAATTGCGTTCCTTTTTTACTTTGTATAATTTAATAATGGCTAGAAAGCATCCCATTAAGTTTTCGACTTCTGGGACACCCTGTATATATTGTGGATTCTCTGTTTATTTTGGGTATTTTTTTCCTGGCATCTTCTCAATCAACTGTTGTTAAAAAATTAATTTATTGTGAATTTTTCTGTTCAAAAACACTGAACTGAAAAAAAATGTGATCTTGTCTCCTCAATAGGTGTAGAATCTTGAAAATTTGAATGATCTTTTTCTAGAAACGACTTGCTACAATAACCGCCGCAAATTGACAGAAAATTCAGATCAAAATTGCGTTCCTTTTTACTTTGTATAATTTAATAATGGCTAAAAAGCATCCCATTAAGTTTTCGACTTTTGGGACACCCTGTATATATTGTGGATTCTCTGTTTATTTTGGGTATTTTTTTCCTGGCATCTTCTCAATCAACTGTTGTTAAAAAATTAATTTATTGTGAATTTTTCTGTTCAAAAACACTGAACTGAAAAAAAATGTGATCTTGTCTCCTCAATAGGTGTAGAATCTTGAAAATTTGAATGATCTTTTTCTAGAAACGACTTGCTACAATAACTGCTGCAAATTGGCAGAAAATTCAGCTCAAAATTGCGTTCCTTTTTTACTTTGTATAATTTAATAATGGCTAGAAAGCATCCCATTAAGTTTTCGACTTCTGGGACACCCTGTATATATTGTGGATTCTCTGTTTATTTTGGGTATTTTTTTCCTGGCATCTTCTCAATCAACTGTTGTTAAAAAATTAATTTATTGTGAATTTTTCTGTTCAAAAACACTGAACTGAAAAAAAATGTGATCTTGTCTCCTCAATAGGTGTAGAATCTTGAAAATTTGAATGATCTTTTTCTAGAAACGACTTGCTACAATAACTGCTGCAAATTGCCAGAAAATTCAGCTCAAAATTGCGTTCATTTTCTACTTTGTATAATTTAATAATGGCTAGAAAGCATCCCATTAAGTTTTCGACTTTTGGGACACCCTGTATATATTGTGGATTCTCTGTTTATTTTGGGTATTTTTTTCCTGGCATCTTCTCAATCAACTGTTAAAAAATTAATTTATTGTGAATTTTTCTGATCAAAAACACTGAACTGAAAAAAAATGTGATATTGTCTCCTCAATAGGTGTAGAATCTTGAAAATTTGAATGATCTTTTTCTAGAAACGACTTGCTACAATAACTGCTGCAAATTGCCAGAAAATTCAGCTCAAAATTGCGTTCCTTTTTTACTTTGTATAATTTAATAATGGTTAGAAAGCATCCCATGAAGTTTGCGACTTCTGGGACACCCTGTATATATTATTATATTTTGGATTCTCTGATTATTTTTCTGAGTATTTTTTTCCTGGCATCTTCTCATTCAACTGTTTTTTAAAAATTAATTTATTTTGTATTGTGATCAAAAACACTGAACTGAAAAAGAAAATCTAATCTTGTCCTTTCAATAGGTGTAGAATCTTGAAAATTTGAAAGTTTTTTTTTTTGAAACGACTTGCTACTATAAGCACCGCAAATTGACAGAAATGTTAGCTCAAAATTACGTTCCTTTTCTCTTTGTAGAATTTAATAATGACCAGAAAGCATCCCATGAAGTTTTTTTCATCATCTACGCATTGCATTGTAATCACATTGTTTTACTTTTCACTTGTCGTTTGAAATGATGTTAATATTGTTTTTTTTTTTCATTTGATCACCAATGAACGATTCTCATCTTCTGACATGTAGTTGATATTATTTTTCCAGCGGGATCAAGGTCCAAGTGGAGGTGAACCAGTCACTTCACAACCAGGTAAACGGGTGAGTCCTAATTAAAAAAAAAAATCATCTGCAAAAAAATTCAAATAGTTTTATGTACTAATAATTTTAATTAATTTTTTGCTTGTTTTTCTCTCTTTTTTTTTTGTTTTGTTGTGTTATACATAATTATTATTGGTTTTTTTACATAAAGTTTAGTTTAATTTAAGAAAATGTGTCTGGTAATTTTATTATTATTGTTTATAAATAATATTGTAGATATTTTATTCATAAATATATTGTTAATTATTTAGTTTTTTTTTAATAGTTATTTTATTTGTTTTTATGTTTTGTCTGTTATTTTTATTTGGGAATCTAATTAATTGTAAAATGGATAAAGGTTAAACTAACAGCTTTCTTTAATAAGAATCATTCATTTGTACAGGTTGTCAATTTTTAAACACTTGTTTTTGTTATTTCTTTATCTGCATCGGACGCCATTGAGTGTCGACTGTTCATATTATTTGATATAACACCCCTTTAGGTAATTAATTATTCCTAATCTAAATAATGGTGCGTGTTAAAGCTCGATATCTTTGAAGGTATTCATAAATTTAAAAAAAAAATGTTGTCATGTTATCCAGGATGTCCGTAGGTACAGGATGTCTCAAATTATCTCGAAAACTAGACTGGCATGACTTATTTTTTGATAAAACTATGAGCGATAACGTTTTTTTTTATCAGATTTTAACAAATACCAAAAAATGGGGGGAACTTTTAATAGATATGGCACATTGGAATGCAGTGACGTACTTAGAATTTTTCTGGGAACCTAGTTATGGAGGATATCAGAACTTGTACCCTATTTACGACCCTTTTTGGGTCTAATTGTTTGTAATTTTTAGTGTGCGGGTGCTATTTCGATCATGTTATCTATTATATGTCAATAATCCAACATCTTTTTTTATATACAGGGTGAGTTATTAGTGCGTCGAAGTTCGATAATATTATTATTGCTTGCCACGCTTAAATACTTTGGATTTGATGGTGTGTCGCTGACATGGTTCAGAAGTTATCTGTGTGGTCGAAGACAGCGGGTGAAATTGCATGGCAAATGTTCAGATTTTTTGGTGACCAATAGTGGTGTTCCACAAGGGAGTATTCTTGGACCATTGTTGTTTTCTGTTTATGTATTTGACATTGTGGGATCATTCCAGCTCTGTACCATACACCTCTATGCGGACGATATCCAGGTATATTTGTCTTTTCCCCTAGCCAGTGCTGAGACTGCAATTGATGTAATAAATGGAGAGCTGTCTCAGTTTTATTGTTGGTGTGTTAACAATGGTTTACTCCTGAACTCTAGGAAGACGGTGGCAATGTACATTGGCAACGAACGCCACGGTAGTTTTGTTACTCAAGAGTTTAATGTTAAGATTAACAATGATGTTATCCCCTGGATGCATAAAGCTCGAGATATAGGAGTAATCGTGGATTCTGAGCTAAATTTTAACGAGCATTGTGGCAATGTATGCAGGAATTCACTTTTTAAATTGCGTTCGATATACCGATTCGATTAAATTGGTTAAAGCTCTTATTTATCCGCATTTGGATTATTATTTTCCGGTATGTTTTTATTTTTTGTTTCATTATAATAAAATGAAGTTGCAGAGAGTGCAGAATTCTTGTATAAGGTTTGTTTGCACGGTTCCTTTTGCTGCACATGGCACTCCTTTTTTTGAGAGATTGGGTGAGCCAAAGTTGGATGTGAGATATGAGTATTTATATACTTCATTGCTGCATAAGATATACCATGCTCGTGACCCTCAATATTTGTATAAGTTGTTGTGTAGACGTTCTAATGTTCATGATGTTAATGTACGTATTGATTCCTTTACTATCCCTAAGCATATGACAGCAAAATTTGAGGGCAGTTTCTCGTATATACTGCTAAATAAATGTATTGATATAATTGATTTGCCATTGGAATTATTTCAGCGACAATTGAAGCTCAGAATTTATTCATTTACATTAATTTATAATGAAAATTTGTTTATTCTAGTTTTAAGAGTTTTTGTTTTGTAGATTCTTTCTTTATTTGTATATGCTTTTTTAAGGAAGAGTGGCATTGGCCAAATCTCTATCCTTTTTGTGCAATTGTATATATTCTACATTTTCACAATAAATCATTATTATTATTATTAATAAGTGAATGTAACAGTGAGTTTTAACAGTAACCTTATGTGAAATATACAAAAGTGTTTCAAATGAACGACATCCTGTACAAGAAGAGTTCTCAAAGAAAGTTAAATTGTCAGAAACTAATAAATTATACTGATTTAGATGCATTTTCGTTAAATCTTGCATGCAGCTTGTAAATTATTTTTAAAATTAATAAATAAAATATTTTATCATCCTAGTTGTGTATCGACTTGGTTAAATATAGTTAAGTATTATTTGAACTGTCATTTTTTTAATGCTTTAACAAATACGAGGGTAGCATGAAGAGTTTTGCAAACGGAAGGCAGTCCAAAAAAAAATTATTTGAAATTGTGACTGTCGACAAACTATATTTCTAAGATACCGCAAGTCCCAACGGTTGGGCCCTCTACAAAGCATTTGAACGTTTAAGCGACGACATATTCGGATCATGTTGTATTATATTGTTAACAATGTACCGTTGACGTTTACTGTCATAAATAAACTACCGCGTTAATTCCTACTGGGTAGGTTTCAAAATCTTTAAAACTTAACAAATCGGTGTAGGGTCGGATTGACATTGCACATATTATACTTTATTAATTTTAAAAGCCTTTAATACTTCTAAAAGATCCTGTTTTTTGTATGTTGCTTCAAAATATACAAAGGAAAATAAAACGTTCTTATAAAAAACAAAAACATTCTAAAACAACTTAACGAAATAAATTAAATTCTTTGGTAATATTGTAACCATATTGGAATTAGCAGGTGTTATATACATTCAGAAAGAATACTAATGTCATAGCTCAATCCGAATGAACCCCAATATGCTATTCAAATTGTTACGGGTTCGATTCACGTTTTACGAGCTGTTTCAAATAAAGAAGAACAAACAAAGAATATCATCTTGAATAATAACAGGATCAAATTATTATATGAAACAAACAAACAACTAAAATAAGCTTTATTAATCTGTATTGAAGTAATGCAAAATTACTTACCATTATAGTCTTGGATCACTTTTTATTTAAAAGAAAATATTTAATTGGTTGACCCTTTTGTCAATAATTTATCGAAACTTTATTAGAAATGAAACACAAAGTTTGTGGGCTAAAAACAACTAATTTAATAATTAAAACTAATTAAAGGAAATGAATAACAACAAGAAATAAATATGTATAAATAAAAGAAAGAGAAAGAATAAAACAATTAAGCGATAATGAGAATTTAGAAGAAAATCGTAGTTATTACTTGTACTACTTAAAAATAGGAAAATTAATATAATTATTCGAATTAATATACGAGACTTTAATATACTAGTGAAAACAGAATTTATTTCAATTACTAAAAGAAACAACTTTAAACTTTATATAATAAAAACTGATTAAACAAAAAGGCCTTCAATTAAAGGAATATCAAAACTTACGGAACTTTATACAATTCATTACTTCAGAATAAAATGAGAAATAAACTTAGTCTTTAAACAAAAAAACTAGAAAATAAATCTTAACTGAAAAATTTATCAAGTTCAAAAACAAATTAAAATATTTAATTTAACTTTATACAATTTTTAAAACACTTCTTCACTCGATCAAGGCTAGAACCATTCTAATCTCAAAGTCCTTTTTCCTTTCCAGAATTGCCTCATAAAAGTTACATAGTAGGTAATACAGAATGAAAATAAACCAATCAGAAAAAAAGGCATTTTACAATATATACCCAAATACATTTACAGGGTGAGAACATTACAAAATAAGATACATTTTTATTTGTATGTCGACTTTAATAAAGATTCTTAAGTTTGGAGTTCGCGACTGGACAAAAACCCATAATTTTTTATGCACCCGTTATATATATTATTTTGATATGAGAAACCGTGACGCCTTCCAACTAGCTTTTTGTATATAATCAAAAATGTTCGACATTTAATTTGCATGAAGATCTATCGATGGTTTTGAGTGTTTAGATCACCGGGTATTCCTTTCGTTGTCACAGATTCGTTCGCCAAGCAATGCTTTTACACTTTATTGTCGCAATCAACAATTAACAAGGTCGTATAGTGCAAAATAATTCGTTTATGTCAAATTATGCCACATTTACATAGTTTCACGGTTTAGGACAGTATATTCTTAAAACAATTTTTTTATTTTTAATATTTATTTTAATATAGCGTTTTATAGGTTTGGCATGCAATTATTTTCATACTACCCTCGTAACTAGTATCTTAGCGATTCTATGAAATTATAGTTTTCGTAAGTCTATTCGTACTTTGTCGGTCCTACTTAATGGGTTTGGGCATAGCAAATCATTTCTGCACTGATAAATACGCCATCGCCCGTTCTTCCTTAATTTACGTTGTTTCTATAAATGTAATATCTTTGTACGAAAACTATAATATTATAAAATCTCCACAACATAATATATCAAGTTCTATTTAACACATAATTGTGTATTAGGATGATGCGTCGGACGATGAACTACGTACAGCTGCAGGAAGCGGGGAATCCCCGCCCGTGACGAGTCAACCGTCGCCCAAGAAGGCTCCAAATACACCAGTGTACGCCATGCCTGCACCTCCTAGTATGGGTGAGAGTGCTGCTTTGAATCAGGGCGAAGTACCAGTATATACACCAGGTAAACATTATTAACGAATGAATTTCTGTTTGATGTTTAAGTTAGAGTTCAAGATTTCCACGCTTACTTTGCACCATAAAGTCTCTTTATTCAATTATTGAGGAAAACTAGAAGCAATATGTGTTTCCATTTCTTTTTAGATTTAAAATAAGGAAGATTTTCGTTGCAGATATGAGAAATCAATCGAAACCATGGTAAAACAAAAATAATATACAGCTGGTATTAGTTAAAATTGTTATTATTCTTAATTACTATAATAATAATAGTCCATTTAATTTTAATGAAATTTAAACATTTATAAAAAAAAATAAACATCATTATACTGTACAGAGCTAAACGGAAACACTGTATCTCGTACGCAACGTTGCCAGTTTACAAAAAAAAATCACAAAATCTTTATTGCAAAAAAATTCTAAATCGTTTCAGTAACTTCAAGTATTATAATTGTGTATGAAATAGATTTCGAATTAAATTGTTTACGAGATACCACGTTTTCGTGTTCTTTTTGCCCTACCTACCAATTTTATGGCCATATTGTTGATAAGTCTAATAATTCTGTAGTTTAAATAGCTTACAAAGTGATAATTATGTTTAGTTTATTTGGTTTTTAATAATATGCGAAGTTTCCTAAAAAGAAAAATTAAAAAATAAATTCAAGACACTTTCCAAAGGTGTTGGAACAAACGTATACATATGTTGTCTGAAAATGTCAATGTGTAACCAAAAAAAGTGGGGATAACAGCTTCTTTATAGTATTGGCATAGAATAAATAAAGAGAATATGAACTCCCACTACTTTCTATTGTCCTGTGCGAGGCAGGTGGTAGCCATTTTTTAATATACACGACAGATCCGTATTTACGTTTTATTGAAATTACAGGATAGGTAAAGAACAGGGGAATAATAGAATTACATCTTTATTAATTATAAAAACAAACAAATACTTTTATTCATGTTTCCATATAATCTTTTTATTTATATTTTTAAAATTTCTATTGATTAATTTTAATGTATAAAATAACCTTAACCTAAAATATAATTTGGTGACATATTTTTTTGGGAAATTCGAACATGGATGTTCAAACGTTACATTTTGGTTTAAATTAATAAAATTATCGATAATATTTAACTTGATTAAACAATTTTCAAAATTATTTTGATATATATTTTCTAATTTGGAAATGTATTGTTCAGCTCTAAAGAAAAAGAAAGTGTAATTGATTACGGGCAAATATAAATTTATTAATTTTAGATAGAGTAAAATAAAATTGTTCTAATTCCCTAACGATTTTCAATTCCTGAAGTATAATTGAGAATGTATCATATTTTACCTGTTTAGGGCCTTCAGTAAAACAACGCAAGCACACATGTTGGGAATTTCCCATTATATACCTACAAAACATGCTAAAATCACCCCAATAAATGGGCAATAAAACCTGAGACGAGAATGTAGATTCTACCTGCTAATATCTATAATAGTTAAAATATGTAGTTCAAATTTAATAAACACTGTCAGAATTTAATAGAATTATTGCACTCATCTAGTAAGATTTTTAAGCTCTCTTTTTAGAATGCTTAAGATGTATTGGACTTTTATGGGCAAATAGACTGAACCAAGTTATAAAAGATAAGGGCCACTGTGCTGCGAAATTAAGCGAAGTTATTCATGTTTTTTAAAAAATTTGTGTGATTTTTTTAGGCAAGTAAGCTCAATCTTTTAAACAGTTTGTTTAGAAATATTTGTTTTTGTGATATTATTTGATTCTAATTTTATATGCATCTAATTCAAATACTACATAAATATCTTACCTTTTACTATCCATCGGGAAACTAAAGAATGATAAATTGCAGTTATAATATTTATTCCTGCAATTCTTCGCAGCACAAATCACTTCGCCTCTGCTTTTTTGCATTTCAAAATAAACAATATCACTCTCAAAAGTTTATAAAACAAAAACACACAGAATACTACGGCACTGGAAAACAAATCACTTGAAATGGCAAAGCACAAATAAAATATTCCGACGACAATGAGTGTATAAGAAAACATGGCGATTTTGAGTGCGCAATAATATGCGCAATCTCTTCCCCACCAGCAAGATCACATTCTCTGTTTATTTATTCTATGATTCTGTAGTTTAAGCAGCTTACAAAGTGATAATTATGTTTAGTTTATTTGGTTTTTAATAATGTGCGAAGTTTCCTAAAAAGAAAAATTAAATTAATTCAAGACACTACACCTTTGGAAAGAGGTGTTGGAACAAACGTATACATACGTTGTCCGAAAATGTCAATGTGTAACCAAAAGAAGTGGGGATAACAGCTTATTTATAGTATTGAACTTCGTTGTTATGATGTATCAAGGAGGTTCAATACTTTAGATACACGCTTGTTCTCTCTCTCTCTCTAAAATATAATTCGTATACCAAAAGCCCAATTGTATTAAATACAATAAACAATAATAATAATAAAGTTAGTACTGGCTAATCTGTACTTGAAACTGCATCTTGGGGATACTTTAAACTTGTCGCATAGCAACTAGGGCTGTTAATGTTATACGGAATTTCGAACCATAGCCATACTAGTCTTAGTCAATTTTTGGGTATAAAAGGGCCACATTTGGTACAAAGTTTGGTGGGCAAAAATACGACCTATAAGTGTATATCAATACATTTGGGAGACTTCGAATATTAATGTTAGTATATAGTTTTATATTATGTGATAAATCAAATGTCGCGTGTCTGACTACTCATTGATGTAACACACGCGCATGCGCTTAATGTTCTAGGCATTCTCGCATTCTGAACATTTCTTTCTCCGTATCTAAGGCTTTTGTTTTCTCAAATAACCTAACTTAATATTTTTCTTGTGGTTTTTATATAAAAATAACACTTTCCATTGTAAATTTGTAATTTAATGCTATTATCACAGTTTTAAGACATGGTCAAAATAAGGAATGATTTCGGTTTACTCTCTGCTATCACTGGTAACTAATACAGTACACGGTCTACCTGTACTAATAAAGTCCAGAGCGCTAAAATATATTTGGTGGCACCTCTGGTTATACCGGAAGTAGGTGTCAACTTGCTTATTTTAAATGGAACGCCCGATATATTATTTCGTTCAGCGGGTTTTGCCATATTTGAAGATTTTATGTCATAATTGGCGTTTTCAGTATAGTAACTGAGGGGCTCTATTTCAATAAATAAAGCTTCCTTTCTTAAAAAAACCAAAGATTAAAACAGTAACAACTTTATTCTACGTTTCTCTCAAAAATATATACAACAACTGATCTTCTTTTTAATGTCAATGTCATCTACGTCTATTTGACTTAACTGTCACTAAACACACACTGTTGCCACTACACTCCTTATATTCTATAGTTGACATTAGAGGACCACATAACTCCTTGAGGTACTTCCGAAATCGTTGAATAAACACATAATTTGTTATTTCAAAGACAGTGAAGTTGTTCAGACATAAAACAAGAATGTCTAAGATGTGCTGTGTAGAGAATTCCATCTAAAATGAGCAAGTTGACCCCCACTTCTGGTATATTTATACTTTGGAACTGATTGCTTTTGAAAAGTTAGGAGGTAAGCGGTTTCAGCGACCGAATAGATGGGCCGGTTGAGCGTTGGTCTAAATATTTAAAAACGATTAGGTATTATTAACGATTATTAAAACAAAAGTAAAATTAGTCTGTAGTTTACATGTAATTATTAATGTTTTTATAAAGCACGAATGTAAGAAATTAAAAAAAATTAAGTGTAGCTTTGTAGGGGAAACAGTATTTTCCTTTTTATTCTCAAAAAACATTAATTTATTGAAATAGTTTTATTGTACAAAACTTAATTCATTAAAAATCTGTTAAGTAATTGAATTTTGTTGTGGCAAGTTAGTAAGTAGTTTGTTTACGAAAACTAAATGTTATATCGCTTTTTTTTTATTGTTTGTAAATTGTAATATATATACGATATATTATGGTATTTTTAATTTAAAATAACATTTTTGTCTTTTCACACTTGTTACACAAGAATTGTATAAAACTGTTTTTATTTTTCTTACTTATTATAAATGCGAATACTTACGTTAATATATTTCAACGAAATTCCACTACCTATAAATAAACAATATCTGTATGTGTATAATAATAGGTAATCTCATATTTAGCTACATAGTATAAAGATACAATAAAAAATCTTATCTACTAATTAGTTATTCTTAATTCTCAATGTTTAAATGTTATTGTGATTATTTAATATTAATTCTTATAACTTATTACCGTACACAAAATTTACCGTCGGATTAGAACTAATTATTATAATATACCTAGTTATTATTAAATTATTGTAGCAGAAGTGTGTATTATTATAACAAAATGTGAAAAATAAATTAATAAACCAAGAGAATTTGTTTATTTTTAAATCTTCATCAGAAACAATCTGTCAAACTATGGAAATGTCAGCAAATGTAAATGTTTATCGATTCGAGCGTTCCTTTAGTGCTAATTTCTCATTTTCATGTTCTTTGCTTTGGCAAGGCAAAACTCATTTAAATATTCCGTTCATTCCACAGATCTAGAATCGATCTGTGGTTCGTTTATGCATTGTGTTTATATAATATAGTGTGTCAGCGCTTGGTTAGTACCTGTCAACTAACAACAGATGGCGTTATCATATACCAGAAATTTATTAATAAACGACTTAAGTTGATAACGCCGTCTGTTGTTAGATGCTGGTACTAACCAAGCGCTGACACACTATATTATATTAAACACAATGGTTTATGCAAGTCAATCTAAACATATTATCTCACATGAGTTCAATTGAGTGATATGGTAAAAGGAAACTTATTAAATTGTCAGTTAATTTGAAATTAAAACAGACTCGTACGCTTTAGAATACAAATATCCGCAATTTTCGCTCACCTATCTGTCATGCATGTTCCTGTTACAAATTTGATTGAGTGTTAACCCATTAGTGCCCGTAATTTTTGTCTGTTTTAATTAGAACAAAAACACGTTAGTTGCTGTTTATATATGTGAAATAACATTTTATACGCAAAATTTAAAATTTATTTATAATAAAAGTACCAAAAAAATAGTGGCACATAAATGTGCCACCAGGCACATACAGTAACATAAGAGAAACATTACATAAATATTTAAAACTAAATATTTTTTGAATAATTACATCAGTCATTGATAAATATAATAAAAAGGTATGTTCTATGGAAATTTCTAAAGTATGTTTTTGGGTGCAGGACTACTTTGCAGGTATTACACTCAAAACTGGTGCGGTTAGAACATGTTTTACATTTTGTCTGTGTTTCACTACTTTGGACTATCAAGTGATTTTGTTCATTCAAACGTAACTAATTGACAATTGGTGATAATAAGCTTGATGATGGCCCTGGTTTCATTGAAGGGTGCCCATAAATATAAAGCAATAAGTTGCCGTCTGAATTCGAGTAGCGGCATATTATTGTTTTCACACCTTCTCCATAATAGCCAAACTTGTAGATTAGGTTGATCAATTGCACAACTGAAGAAAGACCACCACTACTGTTTAGTCCTTATTGAAATTCCATAGCTAGACAGACCTGATCATTCAAAATCGACGCCTCCCATATTTTTGTTATAAGCGGCATTTGAAAATGAATTTTACTTTTTTTAGTTATAGAATATCTCTACATTTTTCAAAGGAAGCATATGATTACAGCAGTTTGATAAAACAGTTACAATGGAATTATCATTCCCCCGCACAAGTACTAACTTTCCATCGGTTTTGAGTTCCATTGTTCCTCGGCTTGTTTTAGCAACAAATTATACTCAGACATATTTGATTCTTTTGAAACTCTATTTTTCCGTAAAGTACAAGTAATAATTTCTAAATTGCGTACTGAACGTAATAAATACCTGCTGGTGCGTGTTTGACAGTTCAAATACTAAAAATAGAACAAGGCCAACTGCGCATGCATATCTTTGAAATAGACATCATGTCTGCCCACTGGCACATTTATGTGCCAATGTTTTTTTTTCCTTCATAGTAAAATTTATGTTATAAAAAAACTTATGGTTTTGTTGAATATCGTTACAATGGATATTTATCAATAACAAAATGAAAAATGTAACAACTAGTAAAGTAATTAAAAGTAGAAAAAAAATGTATATTTACATCAGTGCAGACAGGTGTAGTAAGATGCTTCAGAGTGGGTTAGGTTTTCATTAATTTCTCAAAAATCAAGCACTGTAAAATCTACAAAAAAATTATGACCTGTAATAACTACGCAAGGAACAGTTCAGTATGTATCTAGAACAGCTCAGTTTGGGGAGTTTTGAAAAAATAAAAGAAAATAACGCTGGCACATTTATGTGCCAATGGGCTTTAATGGGTTAACTGAGAAATTAACCTCAAAATGTTTCATAGTTTTAGTCATTTTGACAGTTGAGTGATAAAAGGAACGGTACCTGAACAGATATTCGGAATTGAACATGTAACCATAAACAAACGTAGATTTAGCCTTAAAATTTTAATTATTGTTTTAAATTTAATTACATTACAATATAAACATTATTCTATTTTAATTACTATTTTTGAACTAGCTGAATAATTTTATAATGTCATTAACTTTTAGTCGAAATTATCACAAACTCTTAAATTCGTTACAATTAAGATGCTGTGTATCATGGTTTAAACAAGAGATTATTAGAGAGGCAAGTACTGCACAAAAACCTGTGAATGGTAGTGGTGATGTTGAGACACATTTTGGATTTGAAACGGTGAAAGCTAGTGATAAACAAGAAAAGGGTAATACCCATGGAAGAGCAAATAAAAATGTGAAATTAATTGGTATTTTTTAGTAAACAAAGTATTTGAAAATGTAGCACAAGACTATGACGTTATGAACGATGCCATGTCGCTAGGGGTTCACAGATTATGGAAAGACTATTTTATGTGTACTTTAGCCCCGATGAAGAACACAAAGTTGTTGGATGTAGCTGGTGGAACAGGTAGGTTTTCCTCCTCACCATTTCATGAATAATTAAAACGATTTTTTAGGTGATATAACATTTAGATTTCTGAATTACATCAAAGAAACGAACAATGAGGAAGGGTGTAGTGTTACTGTATGTGACATAAACCCCAATATGTTGGAAGTTGGTAAAATTCGCAGTGACACTATGAAAAATATCGATTCCAGGAAAATTACGTGGTTAGAAGGAAACGCTGAACAGTTACAACTTCCCGATAATTCGTTTAATGCTTACACAATTGCTTTTGGAATTAGGAACTGTACTCATATCGAAAAAGTTTTATCTGAAGCGTACCGCGTTTTACAGCCGGGAGGCAGATTTCTGTGCTTGGAGTTTAGTCATTTGGAGAATTCTACTGCACAGTGGTATGATTTTTGTAGCTTAGTTTACTGCAGTGTTCAACAAACTTTTTCAACGTTAACTTCTTAATAACATTTATAAATCCTAATTAATTTCGCACACATACACACACCTAAACCACAAATGTCTCTGCAGCTACAATTTTCAAGTGATTTACTGTAGTTGTAAAAATGTCACACCTATCAGAAACTCTATTAAAATTAGAACACATGACATGAACAGTACATTGGTCCTAGCTCTGTGTAAGTGAAATGTTACATTCGATCTGGTATTTAACCTAGGAACTAACATTCACGCAAGATAGCAGAAAAGAGCAGTCGATTTTTTCTCTAAGCAATTTATATAAGATAGTTAATGAGCTCTGAATTCTTCGGTACTCTGAACGTCAAAACGTGATAGTAACAATTCATGATCGAAACCTCTTACTGGATAAGCACCATCGGTTCTAAAAACTAAATATTTCAAAAATCTACGTTGAATTTGCTCGACCTCTAGTTTATGAATATTATACTGAGGATACCAGATGATGGAAGAATACTCCAATTTTGACCTCACATAGGCATTGAACAAGGTGATAAGGGCAGAGGTATTATTGAAGCCTTTGCAGCCATACATGCGAGATGCCTCAGCAACCATTCTTTCCATATGCTCCAAAAACTGGAACCTCTGATCGAAGGTAACACCAAGATCCGTGAATACCCGACATCGTTCAAGTTTATTTGTGGAGATTGCATACGGATAGTCAATAAACGTTGTTTTACGTGTAAAACTCAGACATGTGCATTTAGTTCGCTCTTTTCACTATTTTAGAAACAGTTTACTACTCAACAGCACGGAAGCGCTGAAGGCTCGAAGCATGTATTTTTCTTGTTTGAGAAAAAAGTCAAACGTTTGTGAAAAAAAGTCTAAACGTTAAACATCAGCGGTCAATTGTAAGTAGTTTAGTCGTAATTCCAGGCACATTATTTGAGAAACACTTTCACTTTCATCAAGGAGACTGTTAATTAACTCATTTAGACTTTCCTGTGTGGTTTTGTTTGGCAAATATCCGGAATATCCAAACTGATGCAGACTATCCTGAGTGGTTTTCTTGGCCAAATCACGGGGCATTCAAAAAATAATTGTCAATATCACTTTCTAAAAGAAGCAAGATCCAAGATCGTGTAGATACATATAATTCAGAAAACCTTTTAACCACCTAAAACCACATGGTAATTGAAGTATGGAGTACGACCCACCTGAAATAGTGCCCAAGAAAACCACTCAAGATAGTCTGAACGTTTGAGCTTTTTTTTCTCAAACGTTTGACTTTTTCGCAAGACAAGACAGAAAAAAAAATGCTTTGAGCCTTCAGTGCTTCCGTAATAAATTTTCTGGGTTGTGGGAGTGTAATTTTGTTCTGTATCGGGCAGGTCTGTAATTATTGGTCTCTTATATATAGAAATGAAAATCGCCCCCAGCCATTTCAGGATGATGATGAATTCGGGTAATTTATTATCGGTCACTAATTAACTCACAAAATTGCAAACGTATATCGAAGTTATCTTCATTCAATTCGTGCAGCAGATTAATTTTGTGGGCTTGTAAAATTATTTGAATGCTAGTACGGCTTAGGCCAAAAATTGACAGGTACTTAACGTTGGATCGGTATTGATGTGGCCCTAAACATCAACTTCCAAAGCAGTTTAATGAACCATTTTGATCAAAATTATAAGCCATAAAAATACTGGACAAAATAATGTGGGACTTTCATGAAAAACGTACTACAAATTGGTCCAAAAAAATGTATACCAATACTCGAAAGAAAGAATTTCTTAATTATTATTAAGAAATTCTTTCTTCTTCTTCTTCTTGTCCCGGGAAGTTCCATTCTCAATACTATTGTATTGAGAATGGAACTTCCCGGGACAACTGGAGGCTGTTACGTGACATGAGCATTTATAGAAAAGACAAAGAAAGTCTCCCGCATAACCTGAATAACCCCGATAACATAAATAATCATTTTGTTAACCTTTCCCATAGCCCTTATGACCAGGATCTCTTTGATTTTTATGCTAATAATCGCAGACACAATGCTGGCAGCTTTAAGTTTGAATTGGTTGTCTTGGATCAGGTAGAAATTGCTCTTTCTAGAATCAGAACCAATGCTGTTGGTAGCGATCGTATCTCTGTAGAAATGTTAAAGAGAGCATGTCCTTTCTTATTGACTAACTTGGTTAATTCATGTATTGAATCGTCTGTATTTCCTGATGGATGGAAACTTGCTCATGTAATTCCAGTTCCTAAAAAACGTTGCCCAAAAGCGGTGGGGGATTTGCGACCAATTAGTATTCTGCCTGCCATCTCCAAGATCGTCGAGCGTATCTTATTTGACCAGATAAAAGTGTATGTTGAAAATCATTGTCTTCTGCCTAGTACTCAGTCCGGTGTTCGATCTAACTATAGCTGTTGTACGGCCTTGCTTAAGATAACGGATGATATTTTTAGGGCGGTGGATAGTGGACAGTTGGCGGCTCTGGTGCTTCTGGATTATTCGAAGGCATTCGATCGCCTCAACCATGATTTGTTGATGGTGATCCTTGAGTACTTGGGCTTTAACGGATGTGCTAGAGAATTGATTCAGTGCTATATATCGGGTAGGAGGCAGGTTGTGGTCCTCGAGGAGGGAAGAGTATCACAAGAAAAAGTCTCTTAGTAGGGGTGCCTCAAGGCTCTATACTTGCCCCAATTTTATACTGCCTCTATATATCATGCAGTGTTAAGCATTCTTCAGCTCATTTATATGCAGATGATACTCAATTGTATGCGTGTTTCGATCCTCAACAACTGCAGCCGGCCGTTAACCTGTTTAATGGTGATATTAATAATCTGGTTAAAGCTTCGAATGGGCACTGTTTAGAGATTAACAAGGACAAGACCAAGGTCTTGGTCTTTGGTCCGAATCAAATAAGAAGCCGTTACAGAGACCTAGTTTCAATAAGGGTTGATAATATGCGGATGGAGAATGTGCCTATGGCTCGGAACTTGGGCATGATAATGGACACGGACCTGAGATTCAGGGAGCATGTGAGTGCCTGTATAAAAAAAGCGTTTTACAATTTAAAACTTTTGTACAGTAATAGAAAAACTCTCACAACGGCTTTAAGAAAACAATTATGTGACTCCTTGGTCTTGTCGCATTTTAACTTTTGTGACGCTGTCTATGGTCCTTGTCTTGTTGGATTTGATCAGCGTCGAATTCAGCTGATGCAAAATTCTTGTATTCGATTAATCGCGGGATTGAGAGGCAGGGAACGTGGGGTCAGCGCTAAGTTGAGGGAGCTTCAATGGCTAAATATGAATGAAAGACGGTTGTTGCATGCATTGATTTTATATAACAAAGTAATAAATAAGAAGATACCGGATTACCTTAACAATAAAATGCAATTCAGGGGAGATCATATTGTTATAAACTTGAGACATAGAATGGCGATAACTCCACCTGCTCACCGCACTGCTATGTTTGAACGCTCGTTTTCCTATATAATGTCGCAAAACTATACAATAAGTTACCAAATAATTATAAAATTCCGAAGGGACTTGAATTTAAGGTAAATGTTCGAGAACTTATCCTTCACTCTCAATACTAATTGTTCTCTTATGTATTGTATTTAATCTTAATTTTATAGAACACAATCTATAGTCTATGATATGGAACGGTTAGCAACGTGTATTACGTTACTTTTCTTCTTTTTTTTTTATTACAGTAAGGTAATATAAGCTTTATAATTAAAGTAGGTTAAGCTAGGAGGCATAATGCCTCAACTTCGCCTGTTGTAAATTTTTTAATTTGCAATAAAGACATTATTATTATTATATTAGTCGAAAAAGCCTCCTTCGTTTTCATTGTATACCTATTATCTTATAATTTCAGGATTTACGATCAATACAGTTTCCAATTGATACCAGTCCTAGGGCAAATTATAGCTGGTAAATGGAAGCCCTATCAATATTTAGTCGAAAGTATTAGGCAGTTTCCAAATCAGGTAAGAAATTCCTGTAAAATAATTTGAAAACTACAATTTCTCATAATCATTTAACAAATCAAACGATAACATCAGATATTTCAATGACGATCTGCTGTTGCTAATTCATTTACAGTACTCGCTTGGATATGGTCTGGCCATAACTGGCGTCTTAAGTTTTCATCCTTGTACACATTACCCTTAATTTAAGAACAATTAAACGCCAACTTGTTCTGTTGTATCGAGATTCCAGAGGATCTCTTAGTGATTTGTTCTTTGTTCACAGGAAACATTTAAAACAATGATTGAAGAAGCTGGTTTTCGACAAGTAACGTATGAAAACTTAACTTTAGGTACGGTAGCGATTCATTCAGGTTTTAAACTTTAATTATATTACTTTACTATTGTTAAATAAAATTATTTGTTACGAAAACTCAGAATATAATTTAATTATTTATTTCCACAAAAGAAAAAACTATTGTTTAATATTAATCATTAATTTACCTTAAAAATATGTCCCATAAAATAAACACTTACAGTTTCAATAAGATTACTTAATCTTATACAAATGTCTCTTATTAAAGAACTTGGTTGTTTCACATTTTTTATAAACTTATGTGCCTCTTCCTCTACCTGGCGGACCACCTTGTTGTGTCTGCCACGGGGCTCTTCCACCGCGCACTGGAGGACCACCTCTTCCTCTACTCCTCGCCGCTAAAAATATATAAACGTATTTTAAACGATTAAGCATTTGAGGTTAAGTTATTTATATTTTAAGTTTTTTTAACAAAATCCACAATTATTGTTACGTACCTTGCGCTCTCAGTATGCCAGTCTTTCCTCTGCCCGCCGTCCCAGCCTTTGTTTGCTTCTTAAACATCGGAGCATTCTTCAGCATATCCGGTAATATTAGAAACCTAATTTTTGAACCTCGAATATAAACATTTTCTAACTGGGCTACACGTCCATCACGATATGTAACAGTGATTTGAGTCATTTGGCAATTCATATTGTCTTCGGCTTCTATTAATTTACCTCTGTAGACTTCGCCGGTAATTGTTTCACAAGTAACTATGTGTCCTTCCGCTTCATGTAGGACTTTAATAGGTACTCCGATGGACATTTTGAGTTGCTAGGATTTTTTTGAGCCTTAAATTCTGTTAAATGATTATAGGATTTTGTAGATGTTTTTGGATAGAAATAATATAATATTTATAAAATGTTTGTTTATTTTCTTTTGTTGAGTGACGCCAAATATGACGTTTTACATGTGACAGTTGACACATGAAGCATTGATTCTTCTTCTTGATAGGAAGATACGGATAACCTTTTTATTTTCGACTGATATTAGTAGATCACCATAAGTTTGTTCCAACACGTCATGAAACTGTTTTCTTCATCTTTCTTGCAAATATCTTTATAAATAAAAAATACCTAAATCTTTAAACGAAGTATAAATTTATTTAATAAATATAAATAAAAAGGTACAATACATTAGGCATAGATAATTAAAACATAGATTTATTCAGAAATACAAATAAATGATTATTAACCACACCGAAGTGTTATGACAAAAATTTTCCTAGGTGAAAGAGAATATCGAAGATTCAACGGCTCAAGACCCTAACCCACACTTTTTTAAAAAATACGATTTTTGTTTAAATTTGATAAGGAAAACAAACGCCGCCTATTAATATATATTCGAACACAAACATTAATACGCGAATACGCCACATTAAAAAGAAACATCTGAAAAATGTATAATCTGTTTAGGTATAATGTTTGAGACTGTATTAAACGACTCGTGAAGGTTTGTAACAATATCTTAAGATACACTGACTATAGAAAAATATTTGTGGGTTAGGGACTTTTACCGTTTAACCGTCGACGTTTTTGTTAGAACCGTCAATCTAATATCTACCTATTTCTTTAAAATTTTTACCATTTCCTTATTCTGTCTACCAATAGTTACATCTGCGACTTCTGCTTTATCTGTTATTCTATCAATCAGGTCATTCTGTGACTCGATTTCTTGGCCTAATTCACTAGCCAAACCTTTAAGCCGCGATATGTTATTCGACATATCAGTCAAATTTTCATCTAAGCGTGCTGTGAAACTTTTACTACCGGAACTATTCGGTGACAAGTCGCTGTTGACGTTGGAATAGTCGATGTTGCTACGTAGTCTAGTCGCAGGATGTTCTTCGTAACGGTCATAGGTGGCTAAGTGTTCATCTAGTCCAGTTCCATTCGTTGTAACTTCCTAAAATTTACACAATTTATTATGTAAGAGATAACAATAACGCTTCAATGTTAGTGATAACTGTAAATTTACTAAATCTTACTTTAACGGTGCTTGGTGTCGAACTAGATGTAGTAGCAGGGCTCTTATTATTCCTCCCAGACATATAATTCTTCAAACTGCTAAATACAGACTTAATTCCGTTAATATGTTTTTGTGAAAATCTGTAAACAAAACAACACCAATGTTCAATGAAATCAAAACTTTATTTTAAGTTGATACTTGCCTAAGTGTATTATTAATATCATCTAATTGCTTATCAGTACGTTCTAATTTCTCTCGTTGTCTCATTAATTCCTCTGCTGTAGCTATACCAATTTGTTCAGAATCTCTCAAGATACTCAAACTTTTCTGTGTACTTCGCAATGTGCTATCCTCTATCTGTTGTCTACGCTCTTGATAGCTCTGTATCTGACTATCAAACGATGACGATTGGGAATTCATAGGGCGTCGAGAATTCTGGAGGAATGTTTCGTCGTCTATATCATCATCAGCATCAAATGGGTTAGTCGATCGAATGTAATTGTGCCCAGACATGTTTTAAACCAAATAGCTATAGGTAAAATATAATAATACAAACTTATGTAGGATTTGCTTTGTTTTTGATGGAATGATTAATAGAGTTTGATTATTAATTGACTTAAAAGTGTTATAAACAATAAATTGTAAAACTTGATATCAGCTGATAATATTTATTATTTATCTAATCAACTGTCTTCTGTCATTTGTCTTATTGCTACGTATACAGGAACAATAATTGTTTAATATGAAATAATAAAGCAAGTGGCTAAAAACAAACGAAGAAAAAACTTTTCTAGCATTATGCCTCATATTATATGGTGTTTATAAAGACAATGATCAGGTATTAATACGAGTTAAGTTTAAGTACATTTGGCAATGCTTTTTTAGCATAAATGGTTATAGCATTTCTTGAAATCCGGGAATTAGAAAGATCGAGGGCATTGCCTATTAATCCTGTCCTCGTTATCTTTGTTCTAATCTCCAGTTTTCAACAATTGGCCTCCAAAAGAAAGTTTAGTTCCTATATTTTTAACCATTTTTTAATATAAGCATTGTCTTTATTATTATATATTATATCATTGTCTTTATAAGACTTATTAACCTTTTCACATTAATAACAATTTTAAAAAATACATATTGATATTCTTCTTTCTACATTAGGCTGTTGCGGTCTATGTAATTTGACCAGCATTTACTATCTCTGTCTAACAGTCTACCTTCATGAAAAGATTATTTCGATTGACAGTTTCTTTTCCGTGTGTTTTGAAAATATTCAACATACATAAAAATAAAATCAACATAAATTTAATTAATCAGTAAGTTTTTATATAGTTTATAAAATAATTTAAATTGTTTATACTTTCTAGATTTCTGTTGTAATTATCTTTTTGTGATATTTTTCTAGATAAAGTGAATAATTGGTGTTTTAAACTTTTCAGATAAAAAATGGCTATACGACCGGTTTACAGGCCAAAAATTGTTAAAAAACGTACAAAGAAATTCATCAGGCATCAATCAGACCGATATGCTAAGCTAAAGGTAAAATTTCTTAAAAAAATAAATTTCTTTTCTTCATAACCTTAAAGAAGTCTTACATATGTGTTGTTTACATTTTTTTCTAGCGTAACTGGAGAAAACCCAAGGGTATCGATAACAGAGTTAGAAGGCGTTTCAAGGGACAGTTTTTGATGCCAAATATTGGTTATGGTTCAGCAGCCAAAACTAGACACATGCTACCAAATGGTTTCAGAAAAGTGTTGGTACACAATGTTAAGGTAAATACATTAAGATGAATTAGTAATCTCCGTCTTCACTATAATTAGTAATAGTAAATGCTATGATGTTTTAATTTTTAAGGTAATTTGCGTCTGAAGAAAGACCTGTCGATAATATTTCACTGAGAATACAATGACTAGACACTTCATTGCTGATTTGTTTTTGAGGTTTTCCTTATGATAGTTTTAATGTTACAGGAACTAGAAGTATTGTTAATGCAAAACCGTAAATACTGTGGAGAAATCGCGCATGGAGTTTCGTCAAAGAAACGTAAAGATATTGTCGAACGTGCCCAACAGTTGAGTATCAGATTGACGAACGGAGACGCCAGGTTGCGTAGCCAAGAGAACGAATAGACGGTGTGTTGTGTTTGTAATAAGCCTATCTTTTTTAATAAAATTATTAAAAAAATAAGTAAGTAAAATATTGATCTGGTGTTTTATTTTTATTTAGACATTAAGAGCCCCAATCCTGATGCGATTTCAGGTTAGACTAGTTTGTTTGTTGTCCATAAGAGGCATATAAATGTTTTGGTTTTGTTAATTATTGAGAAAATTCCCAGTGGAGATATTTGTAGAAAGTAAAATTAATTCAGGAGCTAAACGTAGATTATCCAGACCATCGAATTGAGTGGTTAAATTTTAATGAATAGGGCATGTATCGGTCCATTTTTCATCAGCAAAATAGATTTTTCCGATATTTTGTCTAGACAGGATGTACTTACATTAATCTTTGGTACTGGTTTACCACAAATATAAACTGGACTATTGAAGCTCAAACGCAATATCGTTTTGTCAATGCGAAAAGGGTCGATCTTTTGGAATTCTCATGACTGCAAATAGTTCACATCTATGACTAACAGCAACGGTTCCAAATCTGTTAAATTGTCATTTTTATTTTTCCACATAGTTCGATTTTTGCGGTCATATCTTTCAATTATTGATAAATCTGTTGACAGTCGACTGATATCCTGTTGAACATGCAGCAAAAGCTGGGGTATGTTATTGGGAAAATCGAATATTTAACGATAATATTAAATATGGTACAATTAACGAACGTTTCCTGTAGTCACTATCACAGTTTGATGGAGGATTGTTCCTGTGTACTTACCTGGAGGCAAGTCGATGGACAGAAATTTCAAATTACTTTTTGCTTGCAGAGCATTAACAACCGGCTTCAGTAAAGTATATAGTTAGAGCAACAATTAATGAGGATTTGGTAACGGCGTGGTAGGCAGATTTTCGTGTGACTTAGTTTCCTTCTGTAGACAGCCCTTCAAGTGCTTTAACAATTTCAGGGAAATTTTGTGCAAATAATCGAGTGCTTGGAGTCGGAATGCTGTGCTACTACTTCACTTATTTAAATTTAAACTGTTTACATACCTAACCTGTTTTATTTTTCTTCTACTTTGAGAAGAGTTTACCTTAAATGACATATAATAACAATGTTGTCAGATTGTGTTGGTCCTAAATTTGCGGTTTAGTTAAACAGGCTATATTATTGAATAATGCATCCCACAAAAATTAATCACAGATTAATATTAATCCACCTCTTAACTAATACTGGATTACCAATTTGTCGGTGCACTCGGCAATAATAAAGACAACATTATTCTATGGCTAAAAACTTTTATTTCACATTGACACTAGCGTATATTATAATCATAGATAATATTTACCTATATAGATAATAATACGTTTTTATCCAACAATCGCAGAACAATTTTGTTGATATTTGAATGACATGTAAATATGGTTCAACGTTCAAACTTCTTTCGAACAAAAGTAAATTACACTTTATGCCAACTACGTGGCTAACGTAAAGTTAGTTTTACCATTCTGTATAAAACAATGGTTTTACTTTAGCTACGGCCAAATATCACTCAACTTCACTAATGTGTGTTCATTTTATAAACTCAATTCTTCGTGTGAGTCCGAAAAATATCTCACACCAGTTCAACTGATGTGAGTGGTGAAAATAAAATCGTCATGAATCATAAAATCAATGAAAATCCAAGTGGTCATAGCTGACAAAGTACAAAGAAAGAAAGATAAAATCAATGATCATTAGCTTCGTTCGCGGCCACGATTCTGAATTGGTTCTAGTTCTCTACGCTTGCGCAGTTTCGATTTAGGCGTTCGCGGTGAAAAAATTATCGGACTACTAGTAATAGAATCAAACAGTTTGGTGTTCGCGGTGAAAAAAGAATCAGTTCATTACCGGTTCTGAATCGATTTTGCAGTTCTACGGACTGAGGAAGAACTGTTGGTTCTGACATGCGCAGTCTAGCTAACCAACAATTATACACTGGTTATATTTATTTTTTGTTTATATGTTTTATCCTTGTAGGTATATAAGGGCATTGTTTTTATAAAGAAAATGATATGGGTTTCAGCGTTCATTGAAATATTTAATAAATTAAATATTTCAATCAACGGTTTTAGACAGTGTCAGTGACTACAAAGAAGAAGACATCCTAGAAAGAGTAGAATAGGGGATGAAGGATTTTATTTTTACAGGTAGATCGATCTGATTATTATAAATAAAAGCAGAAGTGTTTTGTGTTTGTTATTTTTGAGGTTTTACTTTTTATTTCTTATGAAGTATTTAGTGACAGTGACGTCCAAAAAAAATTTGAAACAAAAATAAACAACGTTTCTTGTTTCCATTACTTTATTAAAATGTTATTAAAAATTAAAATGTGCTGCAAATTGCTGCGCAAGGTCTTATGTCATTATTTAAATGTTCACGATATTCTTGAGTCCAGCACCTGCCGGTACATAGCGCTGACAGACTATCCTTTTAAAGACAATGGTTCAGTTCATTCAAATACCTCTATTATGAAGATACTGTCCCGCAATTTAGTGAAGAAGCCACCAGAGTGGCCAAACTTTGAGGTACGATTTATGAATGAAAATCAAAATTCTCCTCTTTTACATATTTTGGTAGAGGGGAGCAGGCGCGGGTGAACGACCTCATCAAACACTGAAAAGTTCCCCTCTGTTAGTTTATTTCACTCGAACTAGGGTTGCCAGACCAGAAAATTTGATGTAGATGTTTCTCTACAACTAAGGTTGCCAGATCATACTATTTTGAGGAAGGACAACCAAAAATATTCGTACATAAAATTTGTTTGAAAAAGTATTCCATTCTTGGTCTACAAAATCTGCTATAAAAAGTTGATGAGCATAATAACGAGGTTACTGTAAAAAATGGGTAGTGAAAAATAATATTTATTTAAGTAGATGTAGATATAGGTACAGGGTGTTCATGAAATGACTACAACGATTAACCACAAATTCCTCAACTAAAAATAAGCCAATCGATGCTTCGATGTGCCTCTACAGGGCACTAAAATTCTCAAATTAATATCGTTTTTTCTGAATAATTTCTAAACGCCTTTATCGATTTAATTTTGGAATTAAGATTTACTACTATAATTGATGTGTTTTGACGAAAATGTGATCTTTTGTTAATGCCTAGAAATTTAAAAATGGCTTGTGGTTCGTAAATAAAAGTTTGCATTTTTGTTGTCCCTTGTACAAATGACTTTAATTATTTCTCTGACACTAAGCGTTATTATGCACATAAACTTTATATAACAGATTTTGTAGACCAAGTACCGAATACTTTTGAAAACAAATTTTCGTTTTGAGTTTGGTCTAAAATATCTGCGATATAAAATTAATGTAGTGCACATTTTTTATAAGGCAGTAAAAAGGGCAAAAAAAAACAAAAATATCTATATTTACATGGAGAGCTATTCTTTTCTCAAGAGGGTCAGTTTTTTAACATTTATTCATTGTTTTATTAAGTATCGGTTTTAACAAAACAAGCAACTTTGTAATTACTAAAGAACATTGTTTATTCCATAAACAGTAGAAATTAATAAGGATGTTAGAAAACATACAAAAATAGAGGTATAAATAACAAATAATGTGCATCAGCTAATATATTTTAATGGAGCGGATTACAAAATCTTTCAGCGACTTTTCTTTTCCATTTCCTACCATTATTCATAATCTCCAACCATAGAGCACTATAATTGAAAACAAATTTCCACACCACTCATGAAGTATTGCTAATGGCGCGTTACCTTTTTTCAGTGGGTGGTTCGCCAGTAGCCCTATTTCCCACAACTTTAACAAAATTCTATAACAGAAAAAAAATATAGTGACAAAGAGTTGTTTTCGGCGACATCTAGCGTTGGAAATTTGCGTCACACTGCCTGCCGATCACCACTGGTGAGTTGTGGATCAACGAAACGGCCCGTCTGGTAAAAGCATGGTAGTGTGAAACAAATTTCCAACATAACTAAAAGTCTTGTTACATGTAACAAGCAATTCGGAAAAATAATATAGCTGAAGTATAAATAACAATTACATTTTTTTTTTCAACTATATTTTAGATTATTTTATTGGCCTCTGGTAACGTCACTACAGTATCGCAGATAGCAAGACACAACCTGGTCATTGTCTTTATAAAAATATTGACCTGGTCTATTATTATACTGGTCTTGCGGGGGTGGCTATTCTCGTCTTTATACGTCTCAGTCTCAAACACAATTAGATATAAAAGATTACCTACTTAATCGTTTATTAATTATTTACCTGAATTTATGATCCACTCTTGACATCTGGCAGAGTCCTTGACGGGGAAGAAAAATTGCCGTAGTCCAGGAGTGTTCCATCTAGAATGTGCACAAGCGAAGTACGAACACTTCTGTCCAGACATCTATAACAATACATGTTTTTAGATACAAACTCCAGAAAATCCTATCGCTCATTGAAAACTCATTCGATTACACAGGCCAACAAAATGAAAAAAAAAATTTGGTGCCAGAAATCTAACATCTGATTTTAGATGTTTTTAATGTGCTGATTCCAAAAATGCCACCAGATTTTTTCTATCAGCTCTAGTTTTTGAGATACACGTTACAGGTTAAATGATATATTTTTTTCTGATAAAAGAAACAAATAAAGAGATAAATATGTACTTAATCGTCAAAATAGGAATTTCCCAGAATCTAATTAGCCAAATGGATACCTGGAATTGTCCCTGACCCAATGTTCCTATACTAGGAACTACTCAATACAATGCTCTTACTTACTTTTATACCTGTAATTGCCTATGACCCGATCCTTCTATACCTGCTTGGCTGTACTTGATTTAGTATATTACTGAGTTTTCCCAAGTAAAGTTGTGCTATCATTTTGTGTAAATTTTGGTCGTTTTGTAGTATCAAGACACTAAACTGAAACAATGGCATCCACAAGCAGACGTACCTGTGCAAATCATCCCGATGTTTTTTGTTATGTGTGTGGTGAATACACTTTGAAAGAGAGCAGAAAAAGGATTTCTGACTTTGTGAAAAGAGCTTATCTTGCCTATTTTGGCGTTCATTTAGGAGATCAAGATAAATCTTGGGCCCCACATTTCATATGTAAAACATGTGTTGAACATTTGCGACAGTGGACAACTGGAAAGAGGAAGTGCCTAAAGTTTGGTGTACCAATGGTTTGGAACCATCATGACGACTGCTATTTTTGTCTCGTTAATATTAAAGGCATAAATAGAAACAATAGACACAAATGGACATATCCTGATCTAGATTCTGCAAGAAGGCCTGTAGTGCATTCGGAAGAAATACCCGTTCCATCATTCAGCAGTCTACCCAAACTGACAGAAGATGATACAGAAACATCAACGTCTGACGAAGTTAAAAGAATTCAATCAGAAAACGACAGCGATTTTGAAGCAGATTTAGCAACTCCGCAGTGTTTCAATCAAGAAGAACTAAACGATCTTATAAGAGACCTGAATCTCTCAAAGGAATCCGCTGAATTACTTGCATCCAGATTAAAAGAAAAAAATCTACTTTGTCGAGGTACTAATATTACATTTTATCGTAAAAGAGATAAGGATCTGCTGCCTTTTTTCACTCAGGAAAATGACTTGGTATTCTGTAACAATATAAAAGGGCTCTTAGAAAAAATGGGTTTGCCTGAATACACTCCAGATGATTGGCGCCTTTTTATTGACAGTTCAAAACGTAGTTTAAAATGTGTTCTTTTACATAACGGTAACAAATATGGCTCAATTCCTATTGGTCATTCTACTACCATGAAGGAAGAATATGAAACAATAGCATTAGTTTTGAGAAAAATTAAATACGAAGAACATCAGTGGTCAATTTGTGTTGATTTAAAAATGATTAACTTCCTCCTTGGACAGCAGAGTGGTTATACAAAATATCCTTGTTTTTTGTGCCTTTGGGACAGCAGAGCTAAAAATGAGCACTGGGTTAACAAAAATTGGCCTTCAAGAGATGTCATGATTCAAGGAATACAAAACGTGATCAACGAACCTTTGGTTTCAAGAGAAAAAATCTTACTTCCGCCCTTGCATATCAAGCTAGGCCTAATGAAGCAATTTGTGAAGGCCTTAAATCGAGATGGAAATTGTTTTGGGTATTTGTCACGTAAATTTCCTGGCATTAGCACGGAAAAACTAAAAGCTGGTATATTTGATGGTCCTCAAATAAGGCAACTTGTTAAAGATCCACAATTCACCACATCAATGAACGAGACTGAATCTAACGCTTGGAGTTCATTTGTTCAAGTAGTACAAAATTTTCTTGGCAATCATAAAGCAGACAATTACGTAGAATTAGTGGAAACTATGCTTTCAAATTTTAATATTCTCGGCTGTAACATGAGTATAAAAGTTCACTACCTCCACAGCCACCTAGATCGTTTTCCAGAAAACTTAGGTGATTGTAGTGAAGAACAGGGGGAAAGATTCCACCAGGATATTAAAACTATGGAAGATCGTTATCAAGGACGATGGGATAGCCACATGATGGCGGACTACTGCTGGAGCCTTCAGCGAGACTGCCCTAGTAAACTCCATTCTAGAAAATCGTATAAAAGAAAATTTTTATGTGATTAGTGACTAATGTAATTATGTAAATTAAGTTTTTGCAATAAATACTTAAATCCATGTGTCTTTGTTTTTTTTAACTGTCAATAGTAATATTATATATTATAACAGTTATAACGTAAATTATATACACAATTTTTTAAAAAATCTCAAAAACTAGATCTGATAGACAAAATCTGAGAACCTTTTTACATTCTGCATCCAAAAATTACTCAGGAACAGTTAAAAAATCGCAGGCACCAAAATGTGTGTTGGCCTGTGTTATCATTGTAAATTATTTTTTGTGCTATTAAGTATTTTATAAAAAAATGGATCAGAACTTACCTTTCGGCTTTGTATCTCGTAAAGGGAAATTACCTATAATCAACACAAAAAATTAGCACTATTGTTTTTACTCTTACAATAAGTAACACTGAATTTAAATTTCCACTAAACAATATTTTTTAACTATAAAATTTAAAATCACCCGAAATATTATTTCATAGAGAAAAAGGATAAATATTTATATAGCTATCTCTGTTAAGCATAAAACTTCGTATATTTTTTTATGTACGAGTAGGACCTACCTTATATCTTATATATGTATTTATTTCGTATTTAATTATTAATAGATACAGTGTTGCGACTATTACGACTCAATATTATGTGATCGCCTAAATAATGAAGTCAAAGAAACTTTTTTATAATAGATATCGTTAAAACTAAGTTAATAAATGTGGAAAACTCAGATCAAGCAAAATAACATTTAATTATATTTTTGAATTATTCGTCACAAAAAAAATAATGTTGGAACCATTTATAAAATGAAAAATAAGGTAGCATCTGATACTTATGTGACGGCTGGCAACATTGTCTATGGCTGGAAGCGAAAGAAAAATACGTGAACTTATTATACATGTCCGTATGTTCAAATCACGACCTGATTGGTCGAAAAACATGGCTCCCCCACTTTTCCACCAAGATTGCTACACATTTACTATAAACCCAAATTAATGAATGAACGACTTTTTACGACAACGCCGTCTGGTTTTTTTAGACAGGTACTAATCAAGCGCTGACAGACTATGTTTATAAAGACAATGACTGAACTGAACAGTGTTTAATGATTGAACACGTCAACATAAAAATCGAAAATATAACTCAAATTTCTTCAAATGTGTAACTTTTATTAACAACTGTTGCACAACGACAACAGAACATACAACGTAAAATTAAAATATTCCGGCATCCAGCTATGCGATTCTATTTTGCGTTCGCGGTGATTACAGTTATGAACGCATTTCGAACCGCGCCTGCGCTTTAAAACCAGTTCTGTGACGTCACGATTCAGTTCAGAATCGTGACCGCGAACGAAGCTATTAAAAGAAGAGTGAACAGTGTTGTGGACATTTTTTAGGGTTATGTTTATTGTTTATTATTTACATTTAATATTTGAAAATATTCTTAGTAAGGACTGAGTAGTACTGGTATAAGTATTGTACTTTTATCAAAATGAGTGGTGGTCTAGCCCCAAGTAGAAGCACCGTATACCTTTCAAATCTACCTTACGATTTAAAAAACAACGATATACACAAGTTATTTGAAAAATACGGCAATATTGTTAAGTACGTTTGTCTCTTTCAAGAAACCACTCATGTATAACTTAAGTTCTATATTCCCAGAGTCACAATTATGAAAGACCGTGACAACAGAAGGAGTAAGGGTGTAGCATTCGTACTATTCTTAAAACCAGAGGATGCAAAAACCTGTGTGGAAGATACAAATTTAAAAGAAGTAATTGAACGTCGAAAAAAGGAACAAATTACTATGTCTATGTTGTTTTAGATGTTTGGTAGAACACTGAAGGCAAGCATTGCCAAGGAAAACGGACGTACAACAGAATTTATACGTAGAAAAGTAAGTGCTTCAATATCTCTCCTCTTGAAATTATTAATGTTCAAATAATGCAGGAATATCCAGATAAAACCCGGTGTTACGAATGCGGTGAATTCGGCCATTTAAGTTATAAATGTTCCAAGAATTTGTTAGGCGAGCGGGAGCCACCACCAAAGAAAATTCGGAAAAGGAAGAAAAAGGATAGGAATGTCAAATTAACGAAGGTAAAGTTTAGTTTCTGTTCAAATTTGATTGTTCATTATAAGAATACGCATTGTTTAGGAACAACAGGACTATTTTAATAGTTCTGAGGACGAGGAAGATACCAATGAGCGAAAAAACGAGGGTGAAGAGGAAGTAGAAGAAGAAGAAGATTGTGAAACACTAAGTGCTGCAATAAGATTTGAGGTAATTTAACGTCTATAACTTAAAATTAATCCATTTTAGGTTTAGTGGTTTTATTTTCCAGCAAGAAAAACATGAATTGGAGGAATATAGATATAAAGTGGCAACAGGGTGTTACAAAGACGTCGATGAGGAAGGCTGCAGTTCCTCCAAACCTATAACGAAAAAATTTAAGAAAAGCTCGTATTTTAGTGATGAGGAAGAGTCCGAATAAATTATATAAATTAAATAAAATATTTATTATTATTAATTATTTGTTTTAATTTACCAAGAATACCTGTGATGGTAATTTCGTCAAATTAACATATTAATAGGTTGGAGTAGGGTTACCAGACCTCCTATTTTTAATATGAGACTCATATATTTTAACTCTTATATCTCCTATTAACACGCCTGATATGAGACTATTTCTCATATATTTTCATTTGCCAGAATTTTGAAGTAGCGGAAACCACTATTATCATATTTTCGAAGAATGAATGACTGCCCAACTCTAATAAAAAAACTGATGTTTATAAACAATAATAAATATGAAGGTAGGTACTCCTGAAAATGAAATTCCGGAAATTTACTTGCTATTTTTACATTATTATAAAATAAACTTTTTACAGATTCTGCGAACCTGGATGAAGTTTTTGATGAATTAACTTTATTAAATAAAATGTATAACTTATCCATACAAGATAATAACTTTGTGGCTTTATCAGAAATCGTCTGAGTTGACTTTGCCTAACATTTTAAAAATTATTTTTTTTGTTCCCAATTCGCGATCGTAAATCACCAATAGGTGGCGCTGCAAATTTCAAAATGGCTTCTAATTAGGGATGGCAAAATAAATAAATATATCGATATATTGAATCAAATGATATATCGAAACTATATATCGATATACTCGATATATCGAATGAAAAATATCGATATTTTATATATATCGATATATTTGCTATATTTTTATTTTAGAGTGGATTGTAGTTGTAAATAAACCTGAAATTTTAAAGATTCAAATAATGAAATAAAATAGTATTCATTAAAATTTATTTGCCTGAAAATACATATGCAAACGTAAGAATATTTGTTAGAAATAATTACATTAGGTTAGGTCAATTAATTCAAAATTTTCTGGAACACAACTTAGAAATAATAATTTTGATAAACTATTTCCTGTTAGACGATTTCGATTTTTTGTTGTGTGCGTCGACTGCTACGGCAACACAACAAGGACCTTTAAGTTTTAAACCTGTGTATGTAAGCTGCTTTCTATCGCTACTGATTTCAGGATCCAAACGCGTTTGGATTCACATGTTCTTTAGCTAAAAACGCATTTTCTGATTCATCCCCACTTTAGCGCCTATCGCGATCCGGATAGGTAATCTCCTTGCCTCTTTTAGGTAAACTTATCGAGCCTTCAGAAATCCAACAAATCCTGATTAATAAATCCGGATCAATACAACTAGCGAAAGAAAACAGCTGTAGCAGATACATTTATTTTGATAATGTACCGATATATCGTGTTGTATATATCGATATTTGTTTCGATATATCGAAAGAAATATATCGATTAAAATATATCGATATATTCAAAAAATATATCGACATTTTTAATATATCGATATATCGTTGCCATCCCTACTTCTAATTCAGTGAACAACAATAAATAGTAGTGGTTTTGTGTGTATAATCTAATTTATTACTAGTAGATAGGTATTATTATTTTGGGCTAAATACCGGTGCAAACTATATAAAAATCATTGTTGATAGTTTATTTATAATAAAAATGGTGGGTAAACATGCAGTATAGTTGTACTAAATTATGGTCTGACCGCGCCGCTGCGCAGTCAGATGAATTTTATGTGAAAAAGTGTCACTACTCTAACGATGTTGCCAGGTTGGTATCTATTCACTATATCGACTGATAGAATGAATAATACAATTTTATGATATTATAAATTTATACAGTGGATGTAATTATTATATCATTGCTGGGGGTGAAATGCTGAGTAAGGAAGGTTAGGTAGCAGGCAGGGATGTGTTGTAAGGGTGTAATAGTGATGATCAGGAAGAGTTAGTAAAGGAGGGTGAGTGTAGAAAGCAGGATTGAGATGAAATGTAGTAGGCACGTAGTTGTTATATTAGTTCGATAGCAGTCATTATTAGGACAACACATCCCTGCCTGCTACCTAACCTTCCATACTCAGCATTTTACCCTTAACCTCCTGCAATGATTACCTATCGATGACTGCTATCGAACTAATCCACACAAATAGTGCAGGTGGTTGAGGGTAAAATGCTGAGTATGGAAGGTTAGGTAGCAGGCAGGGATGTGTTGTCCTAATAATGACTGCTATCGAACTAATATAACAACTACGTGCCTACTACATTTCATCTCAATCCTGCTTTCTACACTCACCCTCCTTTACTAACTCTTCCTGATCATCACTATTATACCCTTACAACACATCCCTGCCTGCTACCTAACCTTCGATACTCAGCATTTTACCCCCAACCTCCTGCAATGATTACCTAACGATGACTGCTATCGAACTAATCCACATAAATATAACAAATAGGTGTATAACCTAGAGTAGCATTTACATTTCACGGTCAAAAATTAAGCGCCAAATATTTAACCGTTTCAACATAATGTGTGTTTTAAACCTGGCAACACCACACTTCGATTACAATCGGAACTCGTCTGACTGCGCAGCGGCGCGGTCAGACCATAATTTAGTACAACTATACTACATGTTTACCAAATGGTGAAATATGATGTAACAATCACCAATATATTGGTAATAGAAGCCGACCATTACAAGAAGGTGAGGGCTGTATTTAGAGCAGGACATATTATACTATGTAGCGTGGACGCTGAAAAACCCACCAATATTAAAAGTTTGTCCAACTTGGAATGGCTCTTTTAAACTTACCGGAAGCGGATTTAATTATATATTCCAGTTTCTCCGAGACATTTGGAAATTAACGTGAAATTTGATGAAAATTTTGCTAAAATGCTAATTTTAGAGACAACAGAGACATTTTTTAAGAATATGATTCATTTTTATTGTTTAAAAAAAGATATGTAAAAAATATAACTGAGGAGACAATTAAAATATTTGTATTATTTTAGGTTTAGTAAAAAAAACACATTTTTTAATATACATTTTCATTTAATAAATATACACTAAAATTTATTATCTGCTAAAATTGGGGATGACAAATTTACAATAGCCCCTATAACAGTTATGATATCATCAGAATATGGTATAAGAAACCAACTAAGTTGTTCTCTTAATATTTTAAAAATTTTAACTTATACTGCACACTGCAACAGATTAGTACATATATATAATAATAAGGTTATCTTCTAATCTATTATTAATAATACTAATTTTGGTTTTTATATAATAAAACGACTGAAAAACAAAGATACATAAGTGCTTCTACAGTATTTCCTATTTTTATACTTACATCAATATTTAATGATTTTACAACTAATTGTGATGGGTTTAATAAAAATGTTTCACACTTCACTAAAACTATTGTTCTTATTTAAAAATATCCCAATAAATCACCTGTACTCTTCACTTAAGTCACTATTTTTATCAAAAATAAAGAACAAAACACTCAAAATCTATAATACAACGTGTATCTCATTTTTTTATTGTTCACTGTTATTGTAGTTCCAAAAACATTTCACAGATGCCACCCACTTTGCGTGCGTCCTTGCACTTCCGCATATGTAGAAAGGATTTTTCTATAATAGGGTTATTCTTTCGTAGTGATTGATCTGAACAAGTGAATGTGATTAAACTGAATGTGATTATACTGAACTGAATATTTGGCGAAACCGAAAGATCATCTTTTTTTTGAATGTCTTTCACTTAACCTCGAAAACTTATGAAAACAACCAAATCTGCTCTGAAAACTGGAAAATTATTTCCTCCATGATATTATTATCCATGTTTTAAACTTTTACAATTTATTGGTTTGATTCGAAATCATATTCCAATTAGGTATCTCTCAATATTCAATACTTTTAGAGGTTAACTGTTAACTGAACGAACTAACCGGTACCTGGAGGTTGATCAGTAAGCGGCAAGGGGGTAGGAATTTTAATCAGTTTGGTAGAAGTGACCGATGTCGAAAGAATACGCACAATCGTGAATGAACTGACAATTTTCAGATTGTTCACTTAGTTCAGTACGAAAGAATAACCCTTATATCAAACAAGTGAACTGAGGCAAGAAATCAAGCATCTATTGAGCTGATCAAAAGGGAACTTAGCGTAACACTAAATTTTGATATTTCTGTAATGACTTTTATGATTACATTTTAACAGACAGAGAAGTTATTATCAGATTGCCGCAGTTCTTTGAAATACGAAAAAACAAATTAATTGTTAAAAGGTTTTTAACTGTCTTCCTATCTCATCATTTCGTTGTATTACATAATTCAAGATTTCTGTTTGGTTTAATAGTCACATTATTTTGTGTAGATACATGTTTCTAAGTTTAGGTACATGATTCATGTAAAATTGCAATAATGCCGCAGTGGTTGTATTTTTTCTTTAATTTGTAGTTATGTGCTAATATTTAATGAAATTAATGTTTAATTTAATTATATCTACCTAAAAATAGAATAAAGAGTTTATTTTAATTAATTTGTATTCATTCAAAAATTTAGGTATTTTGCAGTACATTAAAATTCTCATATATTTTTATTCAGTCTCATATAATTGTATATGGGCTAACCTATTTTTGAAATAAATATATCTGACAACCCTAGGTTGGAGAGTTCCATTAAACTACTATTTATTCGCATGCAATAAAAAAAACTTGTTATTCTGATTGAGTCCATTAGAATTTGATTTATTTTTTCCATTTTTAAGATTTAAGACAACATTTTTCTGGTTTAATGACGTCAATAGATGCGAGCAAGTATAAGAGATTCTCAGAAAAAATGCATATTTATTATGCAGAGTAATATTTTCTTAAATGAAGAAACCGTGATGACATTCTAGGAGCGTGTTGACGCCATTAAACCTGTTATTCCAGTAGACGCTACATCATTTTTGGGCTCCTAGACCCTACTTTTTTGTTATACAGTGTGTTCAAGATAATAGGATAACATATTGGAGTCTTGGAAACGGTGGATTTACAATGTCGGTTAAATTAGGGAAAATTTGTACAATTTAAACACCATTTAAATGGTGTTTTAAAAAGTAAAGTAACTTTAGCGGTTTTCGATAATTTTTGAATAAACTATTTTTTGCAATTTTCGTTTTTATTTATTTCTGACGTTATTTTTACAGATATAAAAAAATTAAAAGCACTTTCTCATTGTTACTTTTTGAGGAGAGTAAGGTAGCGCTTACAAATTTTCACTACGACGTTTCGTTTTTGAAAAACCATCATCAACTTGTTTTGTTTAAATACGGCCTTGGATTTTTTATTTTGTTAAATTTAAAGCCATTTTCAATTCAAAAATAGGTGCTATATCTAGCTGTTATTTTTCCTCGTACATGGGGATGAATAAAAGAATGAATAATTTATATTAAGCCTATCAATAACATGTACCTACATTTTTACCGAACGCATCTTTATAAATAAAATGTTGATGCAGGTCAGTAAACTAAATAACTATCTTCATAACGCTTGACTTTCATTTCAAACCAGAATCTTATAACAAATTTTATACATAAAGTAATGAATTCCAAAGTCGCTTGAAAAAGAGAAAACCGCAACACATCTTAATAAGGGGCTTATCAACTTTTAATCATAATAAACCCAGATTGACAAGTTAAGATTAGTACAGGTACTTACCAGTGGCGGCTTATGGAAGTTTACTGTGGTGAAGCATAACAAAAAATAAAGTCTTATACAGGATACCTACAGGTAGAGCTAAAATTAATAGGGTTATCTCTGCTGTTTTTAAATGGCAAGATTCGTTTGTTAGGTGCTACGGTATTAGTGCAATTTAAACGCTGGCAACTATGTTTATATGAAGGGCAACAGCCGGCCGTCAAGTCCCTGATCCCTTTGCCACACTATGGCCCGGCTGTACAAACGATGGTTTACCATTAGTTCCCGTGAACTGCACGTCACTCTTGAACTCAGTTCAGTGTCTCGAGCGTTGTACAATACAAGTTTACTTGAACCAGCATTTAACTAGTCTATAAAATGAGAAGAAAAAAATAACAATCTAACCTATAAAATCGATATTTTTTAGATATATTTATGTTGTTTTCAGTTTTTTTTAAAATTATATTTTCGTAGTCTTAGAATATTAAATATAAACAAATTTATAATATATAATTATGAAAATAATGTAAGAGGATATTATTTTAATAAATTTAGTGATCTGGAATTTGTGGAGGGTGAGAAAAACTTTCAGGACGGATGTTCATGTTCATAATTTAAATATAAGAAGAAAGCATATTGAATTGATACAAATCAATAATACACAATAATTAGGAATCACCTTTTACATACAATTTTTTCTGTAAATCTTTTCGTTTCGAGATCAAGGGATAGTTGTTCACGTTGCGTGAGACACCCTATACTTACCTACCTACATGACGTTTATGATTGCAACAGGAGAAAGTATCAAAATAATAATAAAGAAAGAGAGGAAGGTATAGGTACTTAATCTGTGTTGTTAAAGCAGTAAATGTTACGCAAAAATATAATTTACGGAAGGTCAATGTTCCGCAATGAATAACGAAGTCATGTTAGCATTTAAAGTAAATGCCTTTAAGTATTATTTATATTGTTGGGAAAATGTTATTGCAGACTTTCTATAAAAGCTCGATTGATTCTATTAGAATCTAGATAAATAGGTATGTAGGCCCAAACATAAAGTAAGTAGTATGTATAAGAACATTTTACATTTTTTAACTTTCATTATAGCATCATTTCAAAAATATTTTTAATGCCGATTTGTTTTAATTTTGTTACTGCGGTTTATTAATCATTTTTGTTCCAAATATACTGATAACTATAGGGTTATTCTTTCGTAGTGATTGATCTGAACAAGTGAATGTGATTAAACTGAATGTGATTATACTGAACTGAATATTTAGCGAAACCGAAAGATCATCTTTTTTGTGATTGTCTTTCACTTAACCTCGAAAACTTGTGAAAACAAACAAATATGCTCTGAAAACTGGAAAATTATTTCTTCCATGATATTATTATCCATGTTTTAAACTTTTACAATTTATTGGTTTGATTCGAAATCATATTCCAATTATTCTCTCAATATTCAATACTTTTAGAGGTTACCTGTTAACTGAACGAACTAACCGGTACCTAGAGGTTGATCAGTAAGCGGCAAGGGGGGTAGGAATTTTAATCAGCTTGGTAGAAGTGACCGATGTCGAAAGAATACGCACAATCGTGAATGAACTGACAATTTTCAGATTGTTCACTTAGTTCAGTGCGAAAGAATAACCCTTATGTTGGAACAAAGGCTTTCTTTTACTATCAATGTGAGCTGTATATGCGATCAAGTAGACGCTGGAACAAACTTGTTATGTTTTGCATTGACATTTTGTTGACACAATGGTCGTCACAATGACATGTTGACACACCCTACGAGTCGCGTTTACGATATACAGTAATTTGAAGAATATTAAAAACCAAATATGAGTGATATCTCCAATGAATTCGCTAAAGCAAAAACCGTTGGATATTTACATTTTATTCAGTATTTCAGTTATCAATGTTACCTGTATATTGTGGTGTCTTCTTTTATATCTTCTACTTAGTTTTCAGAATATTGTCAGTTGTCAAATATATCTCTAATGTCATTATATGTTTAGTTTATGTAAGTAGTTGTTGTTTTCGCTGTAAAGACTTGCGTTATTAATAAAAAGTGCTGCTTTATTTACCTAATAAAAACAAAATCCTAAAATTATTTATCATAAACAACCGTGTTGAATATAATAAAAAAATATGGTGGATCTGCATGCAAATGTTGACATTGGACATGGTGTCAAAAGTTCAGGCAGACCCAATATGGTTTCTCAAAGAAATTTGAAACATTTCATTAGGCTGTAGGCAAAAGAAAAACAATTACTGACCGTGATTCAAAGAAAAATCGTTTTACCTGGGCAAAAACTAAACTTTCGTGGGCTAAAGTTGACTGGAACAAAAAACAAAATCATATTTACCGATGTATAGTTACCTACTCGTCAATATTTTAAAAACTATAAATTTTTCGAATAGACATCCTGTCATACCCTTGCCCTTATTTTTGATGCAAAAAGATATAAAGATTGTTTAAAAATGTTATTCATTTTGATAATATACTTATCCTCTTTTTCAAATACTCTGTATAAATATTTATAAAAAAATATACATAGGCGCGAAAGTAGCTCTGTTACTACTAGCAAAGATTAATCTACACAATAGATAGTCAGCGTATATGGGAAATAAAACAAAAATTGAAACTGTCTCGACACGAGCTACATCTATTAGAAAAACATGCAACCATGGAAATTATGGAAATTGTAGATGGCGTTATATGTATTGTGTTGAAATAAAATAATCATATGGGCAATGTTAGACAAGGACGAGTATACTTTCCCCTACGAGGTGGGAGTTTGTTTTTATATTATAGGTATCATATATGTACTACTGTGCAGCAGTGTTTTTTGTTTAAAATTATATGGTATACGTATACCTATCTACGCAAAGATTAATGTGTATGGACGAAAATAAAAGAAATTACTATAATAGTATAAATATACAGGGCTGGTTTATTAAATGTTTTAGACAATAATTTTAAATGACTAAAATAATATTATTTTAGTCATTTAATTTTAAATTTCGGATATAAGGATGCATCAAAAAGTTATATTTAAATTAACGAAATTTGGCGTTATAGATAGGACTTCCGGTTATTACCTGATTCAGTTTTAAGGATCAAACTCAAACAGCAGATTCAACTTGTCGTTAACATTATGAAAAAATAAATCTCAGAGGCGGGTAAATTAAAGGGGCATACAGGCGTGAAATGCTACCCTAACTTTTTTATGCACATTTTTTGCGTGTGTTTCAATTCGGAGATGTAAAATCTAACAAATTATATACGTAATAAATGTATCCTTCTGTGATATTGATAGAAAGTCATCGTTATCGCGTAATATCGATTTTAAGAAATGTTAATATTAAAAAGGCTGTGCTTTTTACAAGTTGCTGAAGTAAATAAGGTTTGAAATTTCCAGCATGACAATAATTATTTAAAAAAATACGGTTTCGAAATGCAGGATGTAAAAAATTAGAATTTTTAATCTGTTTTTAATGAAAATTTAAATCTATTGAGAAATATGGTTCAGGGTTTTTGTGAAATGTATTTTACTCCAAAGATTCTACTCATCGATTATAACCGAATTAATTTACTCAAAAATATCTATACTAGTAAAATAACACAATTATCACAATTAGGTTCAAATTCTGCAACGCCGAATTGAAAAAAAACTTACAGTCTCCCTAATATTGGTTTTTGTGCAATGATCATAAAACTTTAAAAAACTAACGATTTATGTAGATTGTATTGTTAACACGTTTCGTAAAAAGCTTTAAAAACCCACCAACAGGGTGTTAAAAGTATCACGACAATAACTTTTTTCATGTTTTAACAAGTACAATCGTCTGCTTCAGATTGATCCTTAAAAACTGAATAACAGTTTCTCTATATAAAAGAATAAAACTCGTAAATATCATCCCCACACATTTAATTTGAATACAATTACATAACACCATATTTGAAAGTAAATAAAAAAAAACAGCATTACCTAGTTTGACAGATTTGCAAATTGCAAATCAAAGTATCTATGTATACAGGGTGTTGCATAAGTACTTGTACAAACTTTAAAGGGTGATTCTTTGACTAATTTTAAGATACAAATTTCATATGTACATGGGTCCGCTACGGCTTGGTTTTCGAGATACAGGTAGTTCAAAAAGAATATTATATTTAGGATTATATGCTTGTTCAATAGCATCGCAATTTGGTGCAATTCGGGATACAGGTGTATTGATGACACCAGAGCTGTCAAAAGAACTAATAAAAAATACGAAAAATAACAAAATACAAATATCATTCAAAAGACAACAATGCACATAATAGTCGGTACCAAGCCAAATAGGTAGTAGGTAAATATAGATTTATTTTGTTTCGGGCTTGGGCTTGGCACCGACTTATTGTAATCAAAACTACCCACCAAACGGATACATTTAATTTTACGCAGATGCTCAAAATGTTAACTTTCTTTCATTAATAGAGACCTGTGAAGTGAGCTTACCTCTTACGCCCACGTATTAAGTACTAAGTTTCAGTTATCAGTTATAATTTTTTATTTTCCAAGAAAGCGAAACGAGATATTTAAAACGGCATTGCGCCGCCCTCATGTATACCTCCGGGGGCGGCATCGAAAATCGCTACACGTCACAAACTTGTAAATGCTTAGAACTACCCCTATATCAAATTTCTATTTTCTATCTTTTTTGTTTCATACCCAAAGCCCTATTCCTACCGAACTTATTATTTACCCGAAGAAACATTAAAAAGAAGTAAAATTTAAGTACCTAAACCGATAAAGTGGAACTTATACCTGATGAAGAGACATACTATTATAATAGGTATACCTAATATAATATAGGTAGCACTGATAATTTTTTTATTATAGGTATTATAAGATCTACAACAATCTTGTTACATCTTTGCCACATTGTCTACGTGAAATATTTAGTCAAAAGTATGTTTCTATCTAAAAGCTTTTCATTTAACGATTGTTCGCCACTGATCATGGGACTGGTCTAGTCTTGAAACATGTATGACATGGATTAAATATTATTATATTAAATTTAATTCATAGAGATTAGGCTTTTATTTCAATACTGTACTTGTAATAAATCACCCTGTGTGTTTCTTTTACCGACGAATTGGCAACAGCACGACACACACCACATTCGCTTGTTTTTTTTCTACCCTCCCTGCGTATCCCCTCCAGATTAATACAGAATTTCATCAATTTCTCTCTCTGACAATACAGCATTGCCGGTGCATATCTGTTGCAAATGATCTAAATAATTGTTATACTTTGCGTTTTGTTTTTGATATTAATAAACTACAAAACGGTTTCTGGCTGTGACAATACTGCTCTATGCTTTACACGCTAGTCTACGCCACGTAGTGGCAGGCATACTTAGAGATGTTCTGATTTTAATGCATTGGGCTGACTATCTATTGTGTAGATTAATCTTTGCTACTAGGATATCCCAACAAATGAAATTATTGTGAGAAATATAAAAACGTCTCCAAAGCTTAGACAGAAATAAATACATCCGGCAACACCGCGCTGGTTATACTATACTAGTAATCAGGTGATAATTCTCGAAGCTTGCGCATCAACCAAACGCGAGGCGACTCTGTACAAAATTTAGTAAGCTATACCTCGTCCAAGGCAGCGCTGAGCAAACGTCATTTTTGACATAAAATATTTCGAAAACAGCTGGACATAGACATAATAAATAAATTACTGCCAACATAATAATCCCTAGTAAGTAGTTGTTTGGGCTCGTAGTATAAAATTTTTAAACTTATTTCGACTCCAAACAATTATTTTCCTTATACTTACATGATATATGATTTTAATAACCATAAATGACAATTTGATTCATACATTTTTTGTATTTTCCTAACTAGTAATTACATTACGAATGTTTGATTTAATTTGTATGGTAGGTATGATATATTTTTATATGAATTTCCGCAATATGCCGATTTCTGCACGTAGACACCTAAATTCCATAACAAATCGATCAAATTTATGTGTATAGAGGCAGAGGCCTTCAAATCTGTTCAATATCTATATTGAGAGATCTGACAATTATTACTAAATTCAAGTAAATAAACTAGATGTTTCCTACTTACCTATTTATACGTAAATAGTATACAACTACAATAATTTTATTTTTGTAGGCATATAGGGTGACTCCAATACCTACACACACATAATACATACAGGGCGGATCGCTTTAAATGTTTTTATAGGCTATGTGTATATAATGATAATAATCACAGATCTAGAAAGTTTCTAGATCTGTGATAATAATAAGTTTATTTTCAGTTCAAAATAAGATACATATTCTATATATTATAAATATTTACAAGAAAAAAAAGCAACTACAAAACGGGATGAATGTTCGAAGGTTCGGTATTATCGGGAAGGTTCTATATTGATGTACTATTTCCGGGTTTATATTACTTCCGGTTATACCGGAAGTAACCATCTACTTCGTTATTTTAAATGGATTAACCACATTTTTTATTTTTTTTCAGATTCAATATAAAATTTAAAGGTCATTTTGTTAAGCATTGCCTATACCTAAACTTAACAGATTTTGTTCTACAAATTGTTTTGTGAAAATTTTGCCGTTTTCCGACTTTTTTTTATTTAAATGGAAGGGTATAAATATATTCGACTATGCCGTTGGATAGACCAAAAACTAACCTTTTTAATGATATGCCATTTCCCTATGCCTATAATTAAAATAACGCGATATATGGTTACTTCCGGTTTAACCGGAAGTAATATATACCTGGAAATAGTACATCAATATAGAACCTTCCCGATAATACCGAACCCCTAAGTTTCAAAAACATACCTTTTGTAGTTATTCTCCCGAGAACTTTAAATAGACATACACCCTGTATATGGAACATCCTGTATTTTTTTTGCATTTTCTTTAAGCTTATATTTACGATGTTTCTATTTAGCAATTTTTTTTATATTTCCTACAAAACAACACCTTTAATTTAAAGTAAATAAAACAAATCAAAAATTCAAGGTCACACAAAAACTGTTTTTTTTACAGATACTTGGAGTATTTATTTTGTATAGAAGCACAAAAGGGTATGTTTTGTGTATAGAAGCATGTGTTACATTACATCACCTCGTATTCCACAACCTTCATTCATTTACTTGCAAATAAGTAATAACTCGGATGTACTGCATACAAATTATTAAATCATAACCAAAGATCACCATCTAGGTCTGTTTACTTTGTATAAATAACACTATATCATATACGTACTTGACCCTTATCCAGTGGGTGCGTAATACATCAACTTGCAATAATAATATATCTTGATTTTTTACACTCATGTGTTTGTTTTAGTTAGTTTTATTTATGGTAAAACCTTCGTTACCTTCGATGTAATTATATTATAAGCAAGCGGTGTTTTTTAAGCTTTTTTTTTGTTTGACCTCATTTTATAAAGTTGTACTTGACTGATAAATTTCAACTACCTTTACCAGTTTTCCCAGTGGTCATTTGATCCTCAGAGGTAATATTAAATTAACAAATATCTCGAAAACTAAACATTTGATAAAAAAAAACTGTATCGTTCATCCAAAAATAGGTCAAGACCGTCTGGTTTTCCCTGCCAAATCATCGATTTTGGGACACCCTGTACATCATAAACCGAGAATATTATTTTGTTAGTATTTCATCGATAATATGATATTATGAGACCGGCGTAATCTAATATTGTGTATTTTGGCGTTATTTTTTTATATCTGCCTCAATTTTACCTACCTTAATATAATATGACAATGAAAACTCTAAAATTTCATAATCTCTTCTTAAAACACAATAAACATTCCCACTGCAACTACGCGTCCCTCCCAGTGTTGCCACCTATAGCGAGATCTTTTTCTTCAATTAATAATGCTTAAGTCTGAACTTCTCATTGAAATGAAGACGCCTTTTAATAGTTTTTTTTTCATTTTGTAACAACAATTTGCTTGACTATGGTGTAGACGACAAAGTTGAAGGTGCGACAAATATTGTTTGAAATTATTAACGAAATTTGTGCAACCGGCAATGCTGTCGGACGGATATGATGTTTATAATCGCGTGTTCAATACATATACATAGTGTTTGCATTGATGCCGGTTACTGTCGAATCCCAGAACATACATAGAATTTCACGTAAGTATATTAATTATTGAAGACACTTTTATTAAGGATAAAATGGATATGAAATTGAATTGTACATTATCGACAACACTGCGTATAGAGAGGTTGGTGATTCATAAATAAAAAATACTAACAAACAAACCTAACAAGTTTACAAATAATGTAGTAAGCGAACCAGACTGTGGCAGAACTGCCAGCAACAAAGCAGATTGAGAGCGAGTCAGCTGATTCGTTATTTTTGTAATCAACGTTAAATAATAACAAACTTAATCGTCTTGAAGAGAAGATAATAATAGAATGTTATTCAAACATTTAAACATAGTAACTACTGAATATGTGATTTAAATTTAATTCGCTTTGTGTTTTTTGTTGAATATCTAATTAACTACGTGCCTGGATTGCGGAATATCGAGATTCATCTGATCGCGATAATGCGATAACGAATAATTATTAATACATGCCTAATACCTAGTCGAAATTGTAACAATAAAATTTACAAAAAATATACATTCTAGTCAGTGAAGAGTGACAGACCTTCATTACTTATTTAATTAAAAGTAATTTAATTTTAAATATTAAAATAGTAAAGAAATATTTACCTACTTATTTAGGTATTACAAATTATAGTTTTGTTGTGTAATTTGGAACAGACACTTGAGGCTATATTTCGAGGTAAGTGGCTTTTTTTCGTAATTCCAGAAAAAATAAAATAAATAGTATCTACATAATTAATTAATTATGTTATCAAGGAATATTGAATTTAAGTTAGTTTTAATTTTAGAATACAATTATACCTATTATGTGACTAATATTGATTGTTATTCATGAGGTAATTAATTGTAATTTGGAACTAGTAGGTAAATATTAAACATACCTAAATAATAATGTAAATAATAGGTACCTCTAAATTTTTACCGATTTTATATACAGGGTATTACGTGTTAGCAAATATAATTTAAACAGGGAATAAGAGTAAAGAGTAGAAAATAAAAATGCTGAATAAGTATTTTCGTTCCTTGACAAGACTACGATGCTGTGTTGCCAGATGGCTTTAGGCTCACCATATCCTCGTATGTATTGTTGTGAATTCCATTGTTATAACGGTTAGCAAGTAAATAAATTGTAGGAGTCTTCTAACACCTAATTAAATCTGAATTACAATTCACGCAATCACTTTTGTTCTTTTGTTTGACCATGACAACGAATAACGATCTGGCATTGAGGATATTAAATACAAAAAATAATTTGAATAATGCGCACATAATATTATACAGGGCGTCCGACAGACCAAATTCGATAATTTTGCGGAGTATCTCGAAAAGCAGACCAGATGGGTGCATGTTTGTGCTCCAAAAATTCTAATGTCTCTTTGGTTGAAATGTTGTGAGCAAACATAGGAACTTTTGGTGACCCTTTCAAAACTTAAACCAAAAGAAGTACACCACTCTCTTCTAACGGCTTGATCACTGGGAAACCTACAAGAATTATTGTACTATACTATAACTAAACCATGAAAAAGTGTTATGAATAGAATATATAGGATCATAATGCCCACTTGCATCACATCCCATATCTTCTCTTTATCGTAAGGTATTTATGTAAAGGTCTGTGCATAGCATTATACATGTATGCTACTATTTATTAAGAAATTATGAAATATAAAGCATATTATGAATTTACAATTATTTTTGCTTATTATATTACTGTCTATTTTGCAACTAGGTGTATAGTATATTTAAACAACTCATGTTAACTACTATCTCTGCAAAATCCCAAAATCTACGCCATTGTACTTACTTGTGACACGTAACCTTACTCGGAAAATCACTCGACATGCAAACTAAGCACTTTTTTCTCCCCATTCTTTAAAGGAAACCCAGTTTTTCACACTACAAATGCAGTAAAGTAGAAGAGTCTCGTAAAATTCACTTAATTCTCGTTATAAAACTGTACGTAACACTACTCGCACTCCAGACGTCAACGTGACGTGTAAATATAAACAAATCCCTCCGCGGGGTAGCCACACATTTATATCCGTAGAACTGTATTTTTGTGAATCATATTATATTTGATTGATTTCTTGACGTTAAATATTTTATGAACATGTAATGGAAGCCGAATACAAAAAGAAATATTATAAATATTGTATAGTTCTGCAATGTAAGAACACTGTGACCAACCCTAATAAAAATTTACACTGGGATGTGAAATACGAGTTCTGATTCTATGAATAAAACGAACAATTGGCAACAGTGTTAGATTTTATTAGTAAAAATGTAAAGGTTATGTAGGCTACAAACATTTTTGTGATTAGTTTCTTGTTATGCCACTTCTATTTTTATTTATTTTTCTGAGCCTTAATCTTTGCTACTATAAATATTGACCGTATAAAAACATCAAAATTTGCCCACCCTGTACATGTTTACAATAATCTTTGATAGTAGTATCGTAATATAGTACAGTATATAGTCAAAATAAATTTGTTGTGGTTTTGACCTATTTTGTAATAAGTGAAAGAAATTATTTTTCTGATTTACGAAATCATTTATGAAACGAGTGCAAATAAAGTGTTTATTATTTTTTTTTCTCGATTAAATCGGTTTCTGTTTCTGTGAAAGGCGGAATAGAAATACTCAAGGTCTTTCCAGAACTCTTTCGATTATTTTTTCGGTACCCAGGATAGCTGTCTTGCAGCATTGCATTGGTCTGCAATAATGTGTGACAGACCCAAAATGATTTTATGGATGTTTTTAGCTCTCCATATCATATATGTAATATATGTATATATGGAGACTATTAGTTTCATGAAAAAAAAATTTTTTTTAATTTCACCGGAAATACTTCTTTTTGGTCATTTTATACATAAATAAGTAGTTTTAAAAAAATGTCTGTCTGTCTGTCTGTCTGTCTGTCTGTCTGTATGTCTGTCTGTCTGTCTGTCTGTCTGTCTGTATCCACGAAAACGCAAAAACCGCTTAACAGATTTTAACCAAATTTGGTACAAAAATACTATTGGACATGGCAAGGAGCTGATTAGATTTTGGGAAACATTGAGCGTAGGCAAAGGGTTTAAAAGAGGGTTCAAAAATTAAAAAAATTCATAGTTCTTAAACTTATCCGAAATACTGCATAATTTTTTACGCATTTAATTGAATATAACCTAAAATATTGAACATAAAATATTAGACCACATTGGCGTTCGAAAATAGTGTAAAATGGGGTAAAAAAGATTAAAAAAAAACGTATTTCTTAAAAATAGCAGAAATATTAACTAGTTATTGATAGTTTTGATAGAATATAACCTATAAAATGTGTTATGAATAACTTACTTTCATAGGCGTTCGTAAATAGTGGAAAAGGGGTCAAAACATAAAAAATATATATTTCCTAAACTTATTCGAAATATGGAATAATTTTTCATAGTTGTGATACAATATAAGCTAAAAAATATTCCATAAAAGAATTGGTTCACACAGGCGTTCGAAAATAGTTTAAAAAAAGGGTCAAAAACGAAAAAAAAAACGTTTCCCAAATATACCAGAAAAATTGGCTAATTATATATAGCTTTGATATAAGATAACCTAAAAAATGCAGCATAAAATTTTTATTCACATAGGCGTTCGTAAATAGTAGAAAAAGGGGTAAAATAAAAAAAAAATAAAATGTAAAAAATTTTATATTTAACTAGATGAATTGGTGTTAAAAATACACGACAAAAATTAATGTACCATAGGCGTCCGTAAAAATTCTATAAAAGGGTCAGAAAAAATTTGTATCCGTGATAACTCAAAAACCATATAACGGATTTTAACCACATTTGGTACGAAAATACACAGGATAATTATAGGTGGTGATTAACATTGAGCGTAGGCAACGGGTTTAAAAGAGGTTTCAAAAATTTAAAAAATCATAGTTCTTAAACTTATCCGAAATATTGAATAATTTTTTATAGTTGTGATAGAATATAACCTAAAAAATGTTACATAAAAGAATTAGTTCACACAGGCGTTCGAAAATAGTGTTAAAAAAGGGTCAAAAACGAAAAAACAATGTTTCCCAAATATACCAGAAAAATTGGCTAATTATATATAGCTTTGATATAAGATAACCTAAAAAATGCAGCATAAAATTTTTATTTACATAGGCGTTCGTAAATAGTAGAAAAAGGGGTAAAATAAAAAAAAATAAAATGTAAAAATTTTTATATTTAACTAGTTGAGTTGGTGTTAAAAATACACGACAAAAATTAATGTTCCATAGGCGTTCGTGAAAATTCTATAAAAGGGTCAGAAAAAATTTGTATCCGTGATAACTCAAAAACCACTTAACGGATTTTAACCACATTTGGTACGAAAATACTACAGGCTATTTATAGGTGGTGATTAACATTGAGCGTAGGCAAGGGGTTTAAAAGAGGGTTCAAAAATTTAAAAAAATTATAGTTCTTAAACTTATCCGAAATATTGAATAATTTTTTATAGGTGTGATAGAATATAACCTAAAAAATGTTACATAAAAGAATTAGTTCACACAGGCGTTCGAAAATAGTCTTAAAAAAAGAGTCAAAAACGAAAAAAAAATGTTTCCCAAATATACCAGAAAAATTGGCTAATTATATATAGCTTTCATATAAGATAACCTAAAAAATGCAGCATAAAATTTTTATTTACATAGGCGTTCGTAAATAGTAAAAAAAAGGGGTAAAATGAAAAAAAAATTAAAATGTAAAAATTTTTATATTTAACTAGTTGAATTGGTGTTAAAAATACACGACAAAAATTAATGTTCCATAGGCGTCCGTGAAAATTCTATAAAAGGGTCAGGAAAAAATTGTATCCGTGATAACTCAAAAACCACTTAACGGATAACCTACAACATGCAGCATAACAATTTTGTTTACATAGGCGTTCGTAAATAGTAGAAAAGGGGGCAAAATAAATTTTATAATAAAACTAAAAAAAAATCAATTATTTTGCGTACAAGAATTTGGCCTAGATCTGGAATATAAAATATCTGCGTATAAATAGTGCCTCCAAAGAGAAGAAAAAGGCACAAAACCCGATACAAAAAAAAAAAATAGCTGATGTCTAAAACAAAACAAAAATTTAGATAAATGACAAAAAGGTCATAAAATTATGACTTTTACACTTAAATATGGAGAGCTATTCGTGCCTCGAGGGCAACAGCTAGTTGTCTATATTATGTAGGTAGATTTAATTCCCATATATAGGACACCTTGTATAGGAATTTTTTTTGTGTGAAATAAATATGTGGGCAAAGTTTAAGTGGTTATATTTCGCGTAAAAGTAAAATCCTAATTTGATAATATACAAATTATATTAATTATTACCTATTAATAAACATTAAAATTAGTTATCATTGATGTCATACTAAATACTTATTCGACGATAACACCACGTGTAGAGAATAATATCATTAATCATTATACAGTCTGTCCAAAATAAGGGAACTCAGTACATACTAAAAAAAATCTACACTAACACTGAAAAAAATATTGTACGTAAAACCAATGAATGGTTGTCATCAATATTTTGAACATTAATATTATGAATTGGTCACTGTTACAATGAATTTTGATCATAAATTAATAATTTCATACATAGAAACAATGAACGATGAAACATTAATCAATAAATGCAAGACATCGAAATTTTATGTTTTTTTTCATCAATATAATGTCACTATTTATTGCTTCAATGTTTTAAATTTATTAATTTATGCTCTTCGCCTTTAACACAATAATTTGTAAATCATACACCTATGAACAGCGAACATAAAAACTAATAAACGATCATCGTTGATTCAATGGATGCTAAGCATTAATTTTACGAACCTAACCATTAAACTCTGAATAACGCGCGCAAATCAATGCACCCGGACCATAGACTGAATACTCAAAACATTGACATTATGACATTCTCATAGACTTTTTGTTTACGCGTCCTTTTTGTTTTGTTTAGTTAAATGTATACAGTTGAAAAGTGAACTGTGTTCCTAAATCTATTTTTAAAATTTGTTCCCAAATAATACAACAAATGTAGAAATATAAGGTAAGTAGTAATCCTTTTATATAAGTACCATTTAGTCAAGTACAAAACTAAAGTCAGTTTAAAACGAAAAAAAACACAGTGCCGTATTCCTTTGTAATGTTGAAAACCCGCCGATACGAGGGGAGAAATTTTATGGGCTCTTCATGGATATTTAGTGCTATCCGCTAAGCTATGTTCCAAAGGTGCCAGTGGAAAGATAAGCCATTTAAAGTACACAATAAAAGACTCTCAAGAATCTTTTTTATTTTGTGCTAAAACAGTTCAAGAAATAGAAGAACATGGAATAAACCTTAAAGGAAGAAAATCTGCAATTCAACCGTACTTATGGGTTCTATAAGTCTATTCTAAAGGAGCACACTGTTTACTTAAAAACCTGTTATTTTGATTAATAATAATAATATAATAAATGACTTTATTGAGAACTGCCGTTCCCAAAATGACAACCTGACTTCTATCATTCACATATGTTCCGAGTAGAGACACAGCAGACTCCCCAAAGCCCAGGTAACCCACAATGGCCAGCAACAAACCATGACCAATGCGGTCAAATGCCCCTTGCGTAGTCCAACAGCAGCAATGCCGTCAATCGACCCTGATCTACCGCCCCCAATGCATCATCCAGTATTTTAAGTCATGTCGTGGAGCAACTGTGACCCTGACGGAACTCAGACTGGACCTCCGACAACAACCCATGCCCATCAAGATATGTTTTCATTTGATTGCAGATCACTCTCTCAATAACCTTGGAGATCGCTGGGAGTATATTAATCGGTCTATAAGATCCTTAAATGTTGATGGAGTTTTAATTTTGGGATTGGAATGACATTGGCTTCTTTCCAACATGTTGGGAAGTTCCTCGTTTCTATATAGTAATTAACTAGATGCTGTATAAAGGACATTATAAACGGACAACTACTACTACTACTAGCATATCAATACTGATCATGTCACTGCCTACAGCATTTGACTTAATCCCAAGCAATGCATCAAGTATCTCCCCATGATCCACCATTGTAAATTCAAAGTTAATATCAGGCCTAATTTTATTACCTAAGTAAAAATTGATCGTTCCTGGGTCCGGATTGTTGGTAGAAGTGGCCACAAAAAAATCATTAATATTATCAACATCATGAATAAAAGACGGTATTGTGATATTTTCCCTTACATAAACGTTTAGATCTCGTAATAATTTCCAATTTTGTTTAGAAGAATTTCCGCGGACTTTAGTTTCCAAATATAGTTTTTTCTCCCTTTTCACCTCAGACGACAGACGAATCTGACATGTTTAGCATTTAATAAGCCTTTAGATTTCGAGTGTCGTACAAATATGATTTAATTTATTTACAAAGCAGGTGCATCAAATCAATGGACGTACAGCAAGATAATTTTGAGTCTTATTTGGGCTTTTAAATTCTCTAACCATTGGTACTAGTATATTTGAACCATACTGCACTTTGCAGTACACATAATACATATGCACCTATATGCTCGCGATTATTGATTGAATACAGAACAATAATCTCAATCTTTCGTAATAATAATTTCCGGCGAACACAATTACGTAAAACAATTATAATATCCCAATGTAATAATCATTGGTTTAACGTTCAAAAGTCATAGATTCATGTTTTTCGTTCGTAACATTAATAACCTTCAGACATCGGTTTAATGTACAAAAGTCATAGATTAATGTTCATCGTTCGTAACATTAATAACCAGCTAACATCGGTTTTACGTATTGGAGACATAAACTAATCTTCATCGTTCGTAACATTAACAACCTGGTAACATCGTTTTAAGTTAATGTCCATCATTCGTAAGATCAATAACCGGCGAGCATAAATTTATGTTCTTTATTTATTAATTCAACGTACAGAATTCGCTACCGAATTTATGTACGAACGTTCATTGTATTAATGTCACCCATCATCGGCTCAAATTTAATGTTGACGTTCATTGATTTGAAGCACTTTTTTATTAATATCACGTACCTTTTCGGTTCAGTGAACCCCCTGTACTTAAGTATTTATCGCGATATCAATAGGTAAAACAATGTGGTACATTTAATTTTTTACAATCAAATTGGTGCTGTAAAAACATTGGGAAAAATCGTTAAAATGATATATAATTTATATAGGGTATTGGAAATAAGGAAGTTGACACCCATTTCCGGTATAACCGGAAGTGTTAGATTCTTGAAAACATTTTAGCCGCATTAGTCCCATTGACCTAAGTAGTACACCAGATTCTCAGATTGTTCCGCCATGTAGTTTCTGCATAATCGATCGAATCCCTTCCCGTTGGGACACCCGGTATATCTACCAATAAAAATTACACTCACTTTTTAATTAATAAATTAACTAACTCTAGGTCATCCAACTTATTTAAAATAAATACAAACATCATTAAAAATAACATATTAATAATATTTGTTATTTAATAGGCAGTTTCATAACCATTAAATTAAATAAATGGTCAATAATAATATACGTACATACGTAGGTACCCAAGTTTTCTCTGAAATTTAAATAATGACTTAACAACCATTTCGTTTTCAACAAATATTAACTTTCTATAGGTACCTACGTAATATATTTTTAACAAGTAGTATTTATAATATTTTTGTTATCTATCACTTTTAGTTTCGTAGGTATATAAGTAATATATTTGACATAAACTTAGACGAATTTATTATTTTTATTATGTAAAACAGAAAGTGAGAGTGTATAATATCTAGATACCTACACAATTTCACAGATAAGTTGAAAGTTCAGTGGCCGAAGAATGAATTGAATTTTAGGTCTCGATATCAACGGAACTATCGGGTTTTTTCAAAATGGTACATTTTTAAAAGAAAAGCCGAGACACGTATAAATATCAACAATTTATAACGATATATTGATATATTACCGATATTTCATTTAGCAGATATATCGATGTATCTCTGGGCTTTGCCAACGATAGCACAGCATTAATAAGTACAGCATTCCGAGTCCACGTTGTTTGAACTAAACTGTGACGTATGCCGCCGCCATTTTGGGTTAAAAGTCAGGTCCTGACTAAGAATAATTATAGTTTTCGGTTTCTAACCACAGTGCTGTATTTTTATTTTTGTAAAGATATTTAAGTACGTAATAATATCGCTGTCAATATCAGAAATATTCGTGGTGTGTCATAGTGATTGAAAACCTTGAGTGGTGTTATCAGTTAAATGTTGACATGATTGTGTGATTTTTAATAATAATAATAAAGACTTTATTAGTAAAAAAAATACATTTTTACAAAACTTGAAGCAGTGCTTCCTAACTTAACCTAAATTTAACTTATATTTTAGCTTAAACCTATCTGAAAATTGTTTTACATCGCTGGCCAAATTAAGTACGTAGCTTATGTTTACAAATTAATTTGTTCTATTAAGTGTCAGACAGCGCTCTTAACACGTTGAGTGCCACAATGAAAGCAAAAAAAATTGGCTCCAATCGCCATTTTTTTCGGAATTTTCTAATAAAATATTATTTTGTTAAAGTCAAAATACAATAAAAATTATGTAAGAAAAATTTAGATGCTCTAAAAACATGGTTTTAAAAATGTATCCACGTTGGATACACGTGGCCAATTTATCATTTTTGTATATTATATCCACGTGTCTCCCACGCAGATACAGATGAATGCATAAATATACATACATCGTTGAGATGAGGACCAAAAATGGTACCAAAAATTGGCAATTAAACTACTAGCGGGTGGCTATTGCAGTACTAAAAAAGTTACACCAGGAAATCAAAATTCTAAAAAAAATTATTTAGAAGAAATGCACACATACTGAAGCGAATCTTCAAGCTGCTGCACAACATTATTTAGAAAAAAATGATGGAAATAAAATTTAGATCACGTCGCGTGTGAAAAATATTATTGCGTATAGTGTTTTTTTAAAGTCGACGAATGTTTTGGTGCTTGAAAGATTACTCCTAACTTAGGACTATGTGTTCCGTTTTATTTTGATCGTTTTGCAATAGACTATTTTTTTAAATAAACCACTTATAAAGCAAAAAAAAAACAGAAACAAAATCCGCAGGCCAAGCAGTTTTTTCCAGGCTACTATATAAAAGGTCCCATAACAATACGTGCAAAGCCTGCATGTAACACGGATACATACGGCTAGAAATATAAAAACCAGTTTGTATCCGAAGTGGATACGTGTAGTTCTTGAAACATTGTGCTTCATGTATCCATGTTGGATACATATGGCATTCAACGTGTTAAACGAAAACCCCTGTAAACTTTTTATATTCTCCGGTAGAGCGTTGTAATATTTTGAAACCGTATAAGAAAATTACCTCTCAAAGATTGATGTTGAGTGTAGCGGTGGCGTAATGACAGTTTTATGAGGAATATTCACATCATACACAGATCCCCGGAACTTCATTATTTTATATAAGTATTCCGCCTTTTTCCATCTGATAATTTTATTAATCAAAATTAGTAAATGAAAATCCGACGTTGTTTCATCCTTAACCAGGCGATTTCTTTAATCTTTCGCCCCTACGAATTCCACATACAAGCCGTGTGCCTGAATTCTGCATCAACTGAATCCTGTTCTTAGTAATTTTAGTCAAACAAGGGCCATATATATTGTCAATAGTATAACCCCTAGCTGATTGCGATATCATGCTATCTCGCCACGCGACAACATGTGTGTGTGTGTTTCACTTGCATTTAGTTTAAAAACATATTAAATACTGTCATTTCGTAATATAAATTTTATTCATTCAGTATTCATCTTTATTTTTACTTATTACTCATACTCACCTAACAGGATCTTTGGGGAAGCGAAATAAATGTTTAGAGCAAGTGTACCGCTTATTGGGACAACATTTTTCAACACACACATGTCCTCCCTGATTGTTCATTGTATTAATCACAAGACACGTTAATAAAAATAAAATCACGAACACTATACCAAAAACACAGAATTATATTACAAACACAATATTTTTTTATCTCGTACACGCCGACAATGAACTATATATTGAACACAGGAGTGAATGTTATCTCCCAACTAGCAATTCGACATTCTTAAAGAACTAATATATTTTATAATTATTTTATTGCCGCTTAGTAAAAACTTTTTTGTTCTTTAAAGGTTCGTTTGGTGATAAAACTGCTGTGTTAAACTTTTCTGTGAGAAAAACTGTTTTAAGAACGTTTTTACAGCAAAATAATAAAATAGTTATAAAATATGATATCGTAACGGTTTTATAAACGTTTATAAAATATTTTTTATAGGACGAATTTGTTCCGAATGATAATTGGTTTTAAAAGCATTTTGTAAAAGTACTAGTCTGGATTAAATTGTTCCTTTAAAAACAATTATAAAATTATTCTGTTAAAGTACGTTTCGTAATAATAAAATAGTTTTTTTATTGTCGTTATTAAGAGCGATTTGTTTGCTGCACAAATTTGTGCGCAAATTAATAATTACAAAATTGTTTTTTAGTTATTTTATTAAAAACAATAAAAAAATAAATATGTTGCCAATGCATATTTTATAAAATTAAAATGCTGTCATAAACATTAACTAGAACTAATATATAACATAGTCTTATTTATTTTCAACTGATATTTATTGTTATATCATACACAGGTTTAAAATGATAAATTCTCAGGAGGAATTATTACGAGATAGTGAGCGGGTAGCCGAAATAGAGAATTGGTGATCAATATCATGCTTCAAGCACAACAAGTGAGCTAGAAAAAAATGCAAAACTAAGAGAAAACATGGGCAGTATCAAATCATGTTCCGTATTTTTCCAGAAGAAGCTTTTTGCTATACTCAATAAACGCATGCCAACACATACATACCTACATAACATAAACAAAGAGCTCAATTTAGGTTATGTTTAAATTACTCCCGTAAAAGCTAATAAGAGAGTAATTATAAAAGCATTTTGTTTTATAAGAACACATTAAAAGCTTTTATAAAACATATTATATTAAAGTTTGTTTTGTAAAACTCCGTTTACTATTTTATTATTATTCCAATATTGCGACGATGCGACACACGGCGGCGACTCACACAAACATCAAAGTATCAAGCACGAATACTTCAAGTAGACAGGAGTAGACTTGATTAATTTGTATACATTTTATCTTATATATTTTTTGCAGCACCTTTTAATTAAATTTTGATTTTTTAGAGCATTTATATAAAAGCTTGTTTTAGTATGTTTCACTATTAATTTATTTTAAATAACGGCAAAGGATAACTAAATACATAAAACTTCAAGAAAAATACTTGTAATTAGCTTCATTATTCATTATCAAGCTTAGTGAAATATATACTTTTTTACACCATAACTGGTTTATAAAAAATTCTTCACGTTTACATAAAACATAGGTATCTACTTATATTTTGGCTAGTGTCTATATGATAGATATAAAAGAATCATATCATCATTATATCATTCTTATGCTATCAAAGGGGTTTCAGGTAATATTAATTTTATATTACCCTTAAAATATAATGAGATTTATGTTTTTTAACGAATACACCCCTGTATAAAACAATTCTGCAGTTATTTTATAATAGCTATCTAAAGAGCATACTCGTCTGGGTTGAGATAATTTTGTTTTATAAGCATCGTATAAGGAAGAAGCCATTTTTGGTTTCTTTAAATTGTTAGCCATGTTGACCAAACTTTTAAAATTAATATTTTTTATAATTTGTAAAATTATCTTAGCTAGTAAGGTATACAGAATCAGTCATTACATAATGAAGGATATACCAAAAGATTATTTTCAATTAATAAGTGACAATAAAAAAAATATTTTATATAATTTATAAAATCTAAATTCAGTAATTTACATAATTCACGAGGCGCATTAAAATTTTAGTAATAATATACAATATATTTAACAGTAAATTTTGTTTCGCAGCCAAATCTGCTCATGGGTGAATTTTATCTGACTTATTTTATTATTCATTATTGGGTATTATAGCGTTTTATATTATTTTTACCTCCATGATTGTTCAGATTTTATTAATGTGTACCAACAACAATGCATAATAATTATAAAACAATTTTGTGTAAAAAGGTATTTTAGAACAACGTTTATATCCTTTAACTGTTGCTGTTGATAGCAAAAATGTTGCAATTGAGGCTCTTATAAAAGAGTTATAAAATATGTTTATAACAGTTTTATTTGATTTTTATTAGATATTTATAAACGTTCTAAAAACTATTGTATAATAGCAACCAGCAACATTTATAGAACCTTTAACGAGTCGATTTGTTTTATAAATCTGCGCCTTTTTCGTGTTTATAAGGCGCGTAAGAACGTTGTGAAAATGTTTATAAAACATTGGGTGTTTTATAAAATATATTTTATAAACGTTCTTACAGCAATTAAAAAAATTAAATTGTTAGTTGGGCTGTCTACGTCTATGCGATTATTGTGATGTTTTAACCCATAATGGCGGCATGCGCGATGAGATGCGCAGAATATAGCAGGAATGTGTCGGCGTCAAATTCATATTTATTAACGTTATACGATATCGATTGTTCAAACTTCGATAACAAACTACCTATCGATATTGACAAAACGTCGATAATAATAATTGCCCATACAGGCTGGCCAGCTTTGACGATATATCGCCAAAAAGGCAATATTCATAGTGAATTAGGTACTAAGTTATTAAGGTCTATGTATTTTCTTGATCAAAATTTTTGTTCAGTATTAATAGGCATTTTCTTCGTACAAACTTTGTCGCGATTTAGTAATTTGGTTCGTTATTCGTTTCTATATATTTGTTAATTCGTCTGGTATAAAATTTTGAGGTCCTGATGCTTGAAAATAGTTTGATCTTTCGTTATACTGTTTCAAGGCTGTTAGACGGAAGGTATTTCTAGTAGAAACTGACAGGGGTTTGTGAGAATTTTCTGCGGGAAATACATTTCTAACCATTGGTGAATTGCTAGGGGGCTTTTGAAATTGAGGATGACTTACAATTGGTTGACTGGAAAATGTTTGTGTTTGCGAATTGTTTCGATTTTTGAAGTGTTGGGTTGGAATTCATAACTAGATTGTAAGTTTTCTTGTTTATTATTTGAGTATTTCGGAAAATTTCTTTGTGAGTTATTCTGTAAAGGTATATTATTTATAAAACTTGTTCTTGAGGCTGATAATTATTAATAGTAGTTGCAGCTTCTTCTAAGTTAGTCGGTTGCCTAATAAACGCGCGTAAGTCGCGAGGTACATTTGACGATAAGGCCATGATTCAATTAGACTCGAGTTGAGATATCAATGTAGCTTTAGAATTGATATCAAGTCATTAGACGTTCAAGACAATCAATTATATCTTTAGCAATAAATAATATATTTTTGTAGCAAATTTCAAAAATCGATTATCTTTATTTTCAAGAAAATTATGAGCCATCAAAGAAGATCAAATCAAATCGAGAAACCAGCGACCAAACGATATCTAAATTGTGTTTGCGCTAGTGATTTTCTTACAAAAGAATATAAACAGTGGCCTTCGTATTAGATATCTTATTAAGGGTTAACAGATTTAGATTTGGAAAGTTTTCGGAAGTTAAGAAATCCATTACCGTTTTGTTTTTTAATTAAAAATTAATCCATATTTATCCATTCATCGAAATTTAACCTAATTAACGTTAATCAGATTATTAACGGTCTTTTGCCCAACTATGCGGTATTCATTGCTTATCTTATACGATCAAAAACATCTGATATGTAGTAGGTAATATTGTAATAATGATTTCTTGTTAAATTGCATTTTATATGAAATAGTAATAAGGCGACCATGCAGGAGAAATCAAGGTCAAATGCAGGAAATCTAATGTATACTCATTTTTTGTTGTAATTTCTAGTGTTTAATGCAATTTTCTATGAGCGATGAATCTCATGTAAACAGCATATATATTAGAACCAACACGCAATGTTTTTCAAGTGAATGGTCTGTTTTTATTTGGATTACTATATAGGGTGTCAAAAGCAGTGGCGGCTCATGAGGTCTGAAAGAGGTGAGGCACAAAAAGGTGGAAATAAGGCAATAACACCCAAAATTTTTCAAAATAAAGAATTAAAATGATAGGTTTTTTTAAGTAGTTAGAGTAGCTAGATAATAACATTGTTATGTTTGATTTAGTTTGAAAAACACGTATTGCTTTCCAATGTTATGTTTAATTTACTTTGGCGCTATTGCTAACACCAAAGTTATGTTTTAGTTTAATTTAGTTTGTTTCTATTATATTTAGTTATTTAATTTAATTTGGTACTATACTTTAAAGATCATTTAAACACTTTAATTTTTAATTACTAATTCTTTATTAATATTGTTTCACAAGGTTTCTGTTTGAAGAATAAAAATGACCTGAACGGTCTGACTGGTTTGAACTAACTGAACTTACTTACTTGACTGAACTGACTCAACTGAACTGTCTTACAAAATTATGTCTTTTTATATCTTATATCTACAGAGTCATTAAAAATGGTTAAACATTTATTAGGGGTTAGTTTTTATATTGATAGAAAGAAAGGTGTGAAATCTATTAGAGGGTTTTATGGTAACATAATATTTTATGTTACCTTACAATAAAGTTTACAATATTATGACCATGCTAAAAGAAAAATATACCCTATAAAACATAAATGTGGTTTCACACCGTAAAATTAAGGGATCCCGAAAAGTAATAAAATTAGGTAAAACAGCTTATCAATTGTTAAATATGGTTTACATCATAAAATAAGGAACTCTAATATTATTTATAATAGAAAACAACTGAATATAAAACATGTGGAAGTATAATAAATGATATACACGGTGTCCTGTGGGAAGGATCATAACAACATTTTGCTAAACTCGCCATGACCATTAAAACTGTTTGTAAGTGAAGTCCATCCTCCTAGATTTCTGACCAGCAAAGTGGTTGATCCTTAAAATGTGAAATGGACTTCACAAGTTTTTTTCAATAGATAGCATTGCTAACGCGCACAACCTTTCCCAGCCCATAGTGTTTCTTAAAAATGTTTTGATCCGTTTGAGGGTAGAGAAACATATTTCGTTTTCTACACAAAACAGTCAGCAATTCCACAGATTCACTAAATGTTGATGTTAAATTGTTGTGGATAAACATTTGTAACAGAGGCACAGCCCCACTGTGTTCCAGAAAATGGTCTCGTGCGTATATTATCGAGAGTTCATTTTTTAATTTTAAGTAATTTACATTAGGAAATAAGTTACACACAGTTTTAATATCTTCATTTGGAAAGACGGTTCGATGTTCACCAAATTTTTCAGTTTCAAATAAATTTGCAACAGTTAGGTGTCCATCAAAACTTTTTTTATAGTAATTTGATCCTCAAATGTTAATTTAACATTATTTGCATTCATATAGTGCACTGAATTCATCTTTACTATTGTAATTGTTCAAAATCAAAACATTCACTTTATATTACTCAAAAAGGGCAGCACCCCAGATATGCCATCACAAATGCATTTAATTTCTACTGTTATTAGCGTAGCGATGCATTGCTGTCTCTGTTTTCGCACGCGATAGCAAAGAAAACAATCAAGGCACAAAAATGTTGTGTCCAAGAGCATCGTAATATGTACTAAGACCTTCATTACCATGAATAGACGGAAGAGATGCGCTGCAAGAGTGATTATAGCATAGACAGGTCCGTCTTCGATTCACATTTTCAAATGCAAAATTTTATAGGGAATTCTAACGAAATCACACTGGTCTGGTGCGCAGTATAAAATCTAAAATTATTTTTTCAACTTCATTTTTTGGTAGGGCACTTACCCACGTGCTCTTATGGACCAACCGCCACTGGTCAAAAGTATACAGGGATATCCACGGAATCGGTTCATTAAACATTTCTTATAAATATTGACAAAACGCCACTTGACGAATATTGTTTGTTGAATTATTTTTAACTAATTGTTGGACCGACAAAGTTCATCAATCACATATTCTTTTGGAAAATTCTGTAATTCTATTTATTGATAATAATTAATTTTTTGTCGGAATTTTTTCGGGGATATTTATGTTTTTTAGAAATAATGTTATTGAAAAACCCTTGTATAATGCTTCGTTTTAGTTTAAAATAAAATAACTAAGTACACTAGGCACTTCTTAAGTGCCGATTTCGCCGAAAGTTTTTTTCGGGACATTTGGCGTACTTACTACTTCCATGAACAGAAAATGGCAACACCGCAATACAGTTAGTAAACTGCACATACTCGGCCGATGAGCGGTCGCAACGAAAATATCTGCAAACAATTTTGTAACATAGAATTCTAAATTTTAATTTGTTTTAATATTTCAGTAATTAGAAATATTAATTTTACTTAAATTTAAAAAAAGTTCTTCTAAACTTTCAATTAAATCGGCACTCATGAATAATTCATTCACTACTGGTATCCAGCTTAACTTTTTTAACGCTGCTCTTATATTGCTATGACGTCAGAATCCGTATGCCCTTTTGGATTTGCGTTTGCGACCACCCCTGGTATCTAGCTTAACTTTTTGAACGCCCCTCGTATATGGGTATGACGTCACGTCTTCAGATGACACACTATGTATGTTTTTAACCGGGAGTCCCACAAATTTAAAAATCCGCGTACAGAATAAAATGTTGTACTGACACAGAAATAAATTGTCAAATAATAATAAATAATTGTGAGTAACGATGAAATAAATGTTTTTGCAAAACCTACTACTCTGCATTCAGTCTGTTAAGTGCCAAACTATGGCGATTCTTCTTGAAGAAGTTTAAATAACAGCTAAAAATACTGAAAACTTGTTTACTCCATTACGTGTGGTATAATTACCACCTGATTTGAAAATGGCTTTAAATTTAACAATAAAAAATCCAGGGCCGTATTTAAAAAAACGAAGTTGATGATGGTTTTTCAAAAACGAAACGTCGTAGTGAAAATTTGTAAACGCTATCTTATTCTCCTCAAAAAATAACAAAGAGAAAGTGCTTTTAATTTTTTTATATCTGTAAAAATAACGTCAGGAATAAATAAAAACGAAAATTGCAAAATACAGTTTTTTCAAAAATTCTCGAAAATGCTAAAGTTAGTTTACTTTTGAAAATACCATTTAAAAGGTGTTAAAATTGTACAACTTTTCTCTAATTTAACCGAGATTGTAACTCCTACCGTTTCTAAGATTTTTTATCTTTCATTCATTCATTTTTATCTTGGACAAATTATATAAATATTCCGACCTCGAAAATGCTCACGATTACATGAGCAACTACGAATGGAAATTTACCAACTGACTTTTATGATTTTACGTTCGAATTAATGAAATTATCACGGTAAGTACTTGTGGTAAGCACTAACAGGTAAATAATAAAACAAAAGTTAGGTTATGTCGCGATATGTGAACAGTGGCTGAGGCACGCATGCGTAATAATGCTAAATTTGGACATTTTAGATGTCAAAATCTTGAGACATCCTAGGACATCAAAAAACTTGTACACCAGACATTCCAGCATCAAAGAGTCAAAACAAATTACTTTAGTAAATTAATTCACACTTTATTCTGTATTGTAACTTACACAAAATGTTTATAAAAAAACTGTTTTAATTAAGCTCAATAAGCACTGATTAAATTAGACCGTGTTACAATGTGATAATGTAAACATTCACAAATCGACCAGAACTCATCGTTGCCAAATCTACTGCTGTACTGTAATATCTACTGACAAGTGTCTTGTCAGTACGCAAGACATTTTGCTCCAAATTTGAGACAGGTTGGCAACCCTAATAACTAAAGTATTAACAATATTTTTATGTTTCAGAAAATGACATCACTAGAACTACAAAATCCAACACAATTCCCAAATCAACAATAATGAACAAAATACGTAAAAAACTAAATTAATATATTTTTTAATTTAATAATTATTACATAACAATAAATAACGACTAATACTCATTAAGTAAAACATTAACAAAAAAATAAATCAAAATGCCAGCGGTAGTATCAAAGTTCTTAGAAAAAGGCCAAGAGGCCTTTAAAAACAATAAAACAGCACTATCAGGTGCACTTTTAGGTGTCACTCTATGCGCCTATGGTTACAAAATAGGTTATCCACTAATAGAAAACTTAATATGTCGACAAAACAAAGAAAACCTAAACGGTAACTTAAACAATAACCTAATCAAACATCCAAATGGTGTTGTAGTAGCCCAACACAAAGTTTCTAATAATAAACGGACATTTAGAAACAGCATACCTAACCTCAATTTAGCGTTCATCTTGCAATTCATTAAGTTGATGCGCATTATGATACCAAGTGTGTTTTGTACGGAGATCGGACTGCTCGGTGGGCATACAGTGTTTTTAATTTTGAGAACGTTTCTAAGTATTTACGTTGCGAATCTGGAGGGTGCTATTGTGAAGTATATTGTGCGAAAGGAGCCGAAGAATTTCGTGCAACAGCTGATGAAGTGGTTCGCAGTGGCTATTCCAGCCACGTTCATCAATAGTATGATCAGGTTAGATGATTTTTTTTAATGTTAAAAGTTTGTTACTAAAAACTCTTTTTATTGATTTATTTATTAGATATTTGGAGAGTAGAATAGCGCTAAGTTTCCGTACCAGGCTAGTGGAACATTCATACAAGCTGTACTTCAACAATCAGAGTTACTATCGTGTAACAGTTCTCGATGGTCGCTTGGACAATTGTGCGCAACGTTTGACAGATGACATTGAGACAGTTGCCAGTACTGTGTCACACTTGTATGGTCAGATAACGAAGCCATGTTTCGACATACTTATCATGACGATAGCATTAGCGAATCTGGTGAAAACTAGGAATTCGAATTTGATAACTGGACCAGTGATTATTTCTGGCGTTGTCGTTGTGTCTGCTTTAGGTAAAAAACACTAAACCATTGACTACAAAATTCCTTAATCAATCATTTTTGATGCAGATCATTTTTGTTTTAAATTATTTAAAATACAACCACTCGGACTGTCTCATGTCCATTATCCTGTTCAGAAAACAGGTGAACGATCATCGTGGACGATTCAGGAAATCATCAAAGAATTCCTGAACGTCAATCTCACGCTCAGAACACGAAACTGTGTCTCGTCATCATGGTTGCGAACACTCAATACTTGGATTGAGAGTATGTGAAGATATACTACAGAAATGATCCTGTGAAGTATGATCTTGCTTATAAAAAATTTCGGTCAAGACTATATACATTTCAGTCAAGTACATAATTGCAAGATAAATGTGCTGCCACCTATATTTGTAATGCAATACCATATATTGATTAGTAGTAGAAAAAGGCAGTAGGCTATGTTAGCAAGGTTGCCAAGCGTGGCGCAAAATATTTATAACTAGAACCGCCAAATAATTTGACGGCAAAGCAAAGTGGGAACGCTTTTGTTTTGAATTAATATTTATCAGAAAACATCGATATTTAGTATTGAATGAAATTAATTAGTGGAGTTAAATGCAGATCTAACGATGACTAAAAATATTGAAATATTAAACACATAATATTTATTATGCAAACTACTTACGTACCAATTTATGCTTTGATTTTGTTTTAATAAATCATATTTCATTACTATTTGGAGCTCTTATTTCTTAGTACGTGGCAACCCTATGTACCACACACAGCCTACTATTTACCGTTGATTCAACCTTTGAATAAAAAGTGACAGGAAGGACTATACTATAGCAACAAATGCTGATCGGAATGGATGTTCAATATGGCGGACCAGTATATCCGGTTTCATAATTTTTTTGTATATTCTTATTTTTTCGGCATTTACTGTATTTTTACAAACATGATTTATTCTCGTGGTAAAATAACAATTGGATTTTTGTAAATACCTATTAGATGTAATAGATGATAAATCATGCAAAATCTAATATGAATCGAAACCCTTTAAATATAAAACATAACTGTCTGTTTTATTTGCAAAGCAAATATTACTAGTTTTAACCTGTTCTACGCCAGTGACCCAGCCATTTTTTTGTAAATGTCATTGAAAAATAAGACTTCATTTTGAAATTTTATGGATATATTACAAACTCTCTTGATTAAAATTACTTACTAGTGAAACGTAACTCCAGGATTTGTATTTTTATTTAAATAGCACCTATTTACACTGATGCTATTGTTAATAATATTGTAGAATAATCATTGTTCACTCATAAATACAAATTCGCTTATATTCACTAACTAAAGCATTCAAAACTGCAAAAAATCCGTAAAGCATACAACTTTGCGCAACGAACAACCAAAACAATGAATCTCTAATTGAATTGTTCCAGCCCCACCGAAAACCATTTAAGAACGGTCATATTGCCACTCCCAACACCAAATCAGTGCCCTGCGCAACTCACAAGACAACTGCGCAAGAAATTACCGTTTTTGAACTTTTCGGCGATGTTGGAACATACCTAATGTGGATGTCCAATATGGCCGTTTCCTGTCATTTTATATTCAAAGGATTCAACAACGCTTCTTACCTAGATTCAAATATTCCAGTCAGCTGTGCTAAGTTTGACGTCTGTCAAAATTTATAAATAAGTAGTTTTTGAAAATGTTTTAATTTGTTTCGTATTTTGATTTCAGTTTTACGGTTAGTGTCACCGAAATTCGGCCACCTTGTTGCCCAAGAAGCTGAAAAGAAAGGCTATTTAAGACATGTGCATGGTAGAATTGTTAGCAATGCTGAGGAAATTGCTTTTTACGGTGGCCATAGGGTCGAACAAAGCCATTTGCGTACTGCTTTCAGAATATTATCAGCGCATTTGGAACACATGTTTGCTGTTAAGTTGTGGTTTGTTATGTTGGAGCAGTTTTTGATGAAATATGTTTGGTCTGGAACAGGTAAACCATGTTTGCATTTCGAAAGTTTAAAGTTGAACTAAAAACATTTTCTATATTGATTTTAAGGAATGATTGTTGTATCATTGCCGATTCTTCTGTCAACAAACAGAAAACGTTCGACAAAACAGTCAACATCATCGACAGGTAAACGGAAAATCTTGGCTTTGCCCAGTATTGAAACACCGAATGTAGAAGAGGTGGACTCGGATGTCTTGAATCATGATAATGTATCTGAACGTACACACTACTTCACTACAGCCAAAAATCTTTTGTTAACTGGTTCGAATGCCGTGGAAAGATTGATGAGCAGTTATAAGGTATGTTGTTGCTCATTATTTAGAGCCGCCGCTATCAGAAAAGAGCTCCATCTCTTCAAAGACAAGTCAGGTCAAAATCTGGCTCGAAAAACCACTTTTGTGATATTTATAGACTATTTCACACACTTTTATCAACGAATTTATTTGCTACTAATTGACAACAATATTCATAATAATAGGTAACATAAATATTGAGGCAACCTTAGGCATAGTGCCACCCGTTCCAATGTTTTGATGATAGGGCTCAAAATATAAAAAAGAAATTTGAATTGATCTCTGTCTGCTCAAAGAAATTAATTTGCACTTCTCTCCTCCTTAAATTTTAAGCTGATGGAACACGTCAGGTCAAAATCTGGCTCGAAGGACCACTTTTAAAAATTTATGTGAGATTGTATTCGTCGATACTGATTTGTCACTTTTTCCGGTTTGTTTTCTAGGATATTGTGGAACTAGCTGGGCATACTGCTCGAGTTGCAAACATGTTTTCTGTACTAGAAGAGGCGAGCCAAGGTGTGTATCAAAAAACTGTTATTGCAAAGAAAGATGGCAACACAGTAGGATTTGAGGTTGAGTTCAAAGGTGATCAACCGGTAGCTAATGGTAAGTTGTTTTCAGAAATGTGGCTTTAAGGTTTCCTTTTATCGATATATCTTGCAAAATAAAGATTACCTTGAATTCTATTTATAAAGATCCCGTTCCTAAACTGTTCTCTTCTTCATAAAGACAATTTCTGTTTTAATACATTTTATTAAGCATTTATCAATTTTACTGGCCATTTATCCATTTTACCGACCATTTATCCATTTTACCAAGCATTTACCAATTTTACTGACCATTTATCCAGTTTACCGACCATTTATCCATTTTATTGAGCATTTATCAGTTTTACTGACCATTGATCCATTTTACCGACCATTGATCCATTTTACCGACCATTTATCCATTTTACCAAGCATTTATCTATTTTACTGACCATTTATCCATTTTACCGACCCTTTATCCATTTTAATGACCATTTATCCATTTTACCAAGCATTTATCAATTTTAGTGACTATCCATTTTACTTTCCTCTTCTTCTTTAAGACATTTTCTGTTTTAATCCATTTTACCGACCATTTATCCATTTTATTGAGCATTTATCAATTTTACTGATCCATTTTACCGACCATTTATCCATTTTATTAAGCATTTATCAAATTTACTGACCATTTATTCATTTTACTGACCATTTATCCATTTTACTGACCATTTATCCATTTTACCAAGCATTTATCAATTTTACTGACCATTTTACCGACCATTTATCCATTTTACCAAGCATTTATCAAATTTACTGACCATTTATCCATTTTACTGACCATTTATCCATTTTACCAAGCATTTATCAATTTTACTGATCCATTTTACCGACCATTTATCCATTTTACCAAGCATTTATCAAATTTACTGACCATTTATCCATTTTACTGACCATTTATCCATTTTACCAAGCATTTATCAATTTTACTGACCATTTATCCATTTTGCCGACCCTTTATCCATTTTACCGACGATTTATCCATTTTACCAAGCATTTATCAATTTTACTGACCATTTATCCATTTTACTGTCCTCTTCTTCTTCAAGACAATTTCTGTTTTAATCCATTTGACCGACCATATATCCATTTTATTGAGCATTTATCAATTTTACTGACCATTTATCCATTTTACCAAGCATTTATCAATTTTACCGAGCATTTATCCATTTTAATGAGTATTTATCCATTTTACCGACCATTTATCCATTTTATCGAACATTTATCCATTTTACCGACCATTTATCCATTTTATTAAGCGTTTATCCATTTTACCGACGATTTATCCATTTTACAAAGCATTTATCAATTTTACCGAGCATTTATCCATTTTACTGAGTATTTATCTATTTTACCGACCATTTCTCCATTTTACCGACCATTTCTCCATTTTACCGACCATTTATCCATTTTACCAAGCATTTATCAATTTTACTGACCATTTATCCATTTTACCGACCATTTATCCATTTTACCAAGCATTTATCAATTTTACCGAGCATTTATCCATTTTACTGAGTATTTATCCATTTTACCGACCATTTATCCATTAAAAATCATTGAAAACACTCATAATTATAAATCAATTTCCAGGTAAACTAATTTACTCGCCAAACAACGAAATCATCTTGAAAGACGTACCAATAGTAACGCCAAATTGCGACGTTGTATGTCCGTGTCTAAGTCTACAATTGAAGCCTGGCCAACATTTACTAATAACGGGACCTAATGGCTGTGGAAAATCGAGTTTATTTAGAATATTGAGCGGATTATGGCCTGTTTATGGCGGTGAATTACATACACCGAAGAATGCCATGTTTTATATACCACAACGGCCGTATATGGTCATAGGTAAGACAATTCGTAAAATTGTTGATAGATTCTTTAACAGTTTTGGGGTACTTTTTCTCGTAGGTAATTTGCGTGATCAAATCATCTATCCTGATACTTACGCGGACATGATCAATAAGCAAGTTAGTGAGGAGGATCTGCGCAATATTATGCGAATGGTGCATTTAGAACATATCGTCGAACGTGATACTTTCCATGAGGTCAAAGATTGGACAGACATTCTTTCTGGTGGAGAGAAACAACGAATGGCGATTGCAAGGCTATTTTATCATAGGTGAGATTCTTTTAATTAATCCTTATAATTTCTGATAGTGCTGTCTTTGTCGACGAAAATCTGCAAAAAAAATGAAATAACTGCAACCAACGAATCTCAAAATAGAGAGATATGGTAGTTCTAAAAAATAACGTCCACCACTATTAACGTTATTTTAACATATGATCACATCCATCTATCTGACGGCTCTCTGACACTGGCACTTTAGGTTATTAACACTTTTTCAGTAATATTACTTCAAATACACAATGACAACTTCTAAATTGACTACAACTATATGGAATACCCATTTTATAACACTACAATATACAACATGTTGACAACAATTGATCTTAAACATGAAAATAATACCGAAAACTTTTAGACTATTAATGTAAACAAAGGAAATAATAATAAACTATTTGACATAAGCAATCTGTCTGTCGTGTTAGTAAAAACATATTACCAAAACCAAATTATGATGTGAAACTAGAGGTTGGAATTTGTCGATTTTTTGTTGAAACCCATTTTCGTGATTATATTCTTAGCAAAACATATGGGACAAGCAATTTCGTATATTTTTAGTCACATTCGTATGAAAAAGAATAACGTATCCATTCGTAAATTCTATTGAAAAAGTATTAATCTTTAAAAATATGACTCACTTCACACATACTACGTTCCTTTTATAAATATCACTATTCCGAATGTCATATAAACTGTGACAGCTACCGCACACGAAAGGTAACTGTCAATCAAATTATTAGTAAAATAAGTGACACCAACGTTAGAAACAAATATTTCCAAATTATGACAAACCAACGATTTCAAAATAGAGAGATATGATAGAATCATAACTGCAACCAACGAATTTCAAATTAGAGAGATATGGTAGAATAATAACTGCAACCAACGAATCTCAAAATAGAGAGATATGGTAGTTCTAAAAAATAACGTCTACCACTAATAACGATATTTTAACATTTGGTTAAACCAACTAATTTCAAAATGGAAAGATACTGTAGTCAATTTTTAGCATAAACTTTAAAATTATATACGGGGTGAGTCAAAAACGTATTTCCTTATTTTGTTTAGGAGAAAAAAGTAATATTTTGAATAATTTTTTGATTTCTTTAGATTTCAATTCAAGATTTGTCTGAAAGTTAAACTGTAAGCTCCTAGAGGTGATCTACGGGGTAACTCAAAAATGTTTTTATTTATTTTCAATATTTTTAGGTACGGTAGGGCGCAATAGATAGAAACATTTTCAGATTTTTTAGTTTTTTAGATTGGTTTATGAAATTATTGCACAGGGTGGTTCAAAAAAAAATTTTAATTTGAAGTTTTTTGTATATTTTTTTTTAAGTTTTACAGTATTTTTAGGCATATAATATTAAAATTAAAATCCAATATTTGTTATCAAGTTTCTGTGGCGTCATTGATAGAGCGTTCGCTTCGCATGCGAAAGGTTAGGGGTTCGAATCCTAGCTTGGGCAATACTTTTTTTTAATTTATTTTTTTCTTGATTTTTTTTTTTGAAATTTAGGGGTTCGAATCCTAGCTCTGTCAATACTTTTTTTAATTTATTTTTTTCTTGAATTTTTTTTTTTGAATTTTTTTTTGAATTTTTTTTTCTTGGAAATTTTTTATTTTAATTTTTTTTTCTTGAAATTTTTTTTTCTTGAATTTTTTTTTTTTTTGAAATTTAAGGGTTCGAATCCTAGCTCTGTCAATACTTTTTTTTAATTTATTTTTTTTCTTGAATTTTTTTTTTTTTGAATTTTTTTTTCTTGGAAATTTTTTTTTAAAATTTTTTTTAAAATTTTTTTTTTCTTGAAATTTTTTTTTTAATTTTTTTTAATTTTTTTTTTCTTGATATTTTTTTTTTTTAATTTTTTTTTCTTGAAATTTTTTTTTTTTTTATTTTTTTTTCTTGAAATTTTTTTTTTTAATTTTTTTTTCTTGAAATTTTTTTTTTTTAATTTTTTTTACAACCCTCAATGACTTTTGTCATAGATAAGACTACCACAAGACGACTGGGAAATCCCTCAAGGGTTAAATAAAAATTGTTAATTAACAAGAAGAATCTCTCATTATAACGTTGTGTTTAATAATTTTTTCAGGCCGAAATACGCACTATTGGACGAATGCACATCTGCTGTCTCAATTGATGTGGAAAGTAATATTTACCAACAAGCCATCGATATGGGCATCACACTTTTGACAATTACTCATCGACCAACATTATGGTAAGTTAATCCAAACACTGAAACTCCTCTACATGACCTGCATTAACAAATTTTGAAGATATTCTCCTGTGTACTTTTCTAGGATCTTGAAAGTGTGCTTTGCGCAGATTTATCTTGACAGTTATACATTTAATTCCAGGAAATTCCACACGCATTTACTACAATTCGACGGTACGGGATTCTGGGAGTTCTCCGAGCTGAACTGTGCCAATCGTTTAGATTTGAAAAAGGAGAAAGAGGAGCTGTTGAAACAACGAAATAGTCCGGAGAGAACAAAGAGATTAAATGAAATCAATAGACTTTTAGGTGAGGATAATTTAGTCTAAACAGCCATTGTGACATTTGTATGACGTACATAAGTGTCATTTTTGCTGATGGGTATAGCCAGACCTATTGCTTAGGTTAAGATGCAGTAGTAAAGCACTTTGAATGCAATTTTCAAGGATAGGAGGTTCTATTTTTGCATTTCGATGTCTTTATTACAAAGAAACTATTTAATTTTAATAATAATTGTGAATAATAAAGACCATTAGAGTGTTTAGTAATAGACTAAGTAATATACGTACTTGTGATCAAATTTCTATTTTTAATTAATTGTAAATATAAAAAAAAAAGTTTTTTTTTATTTTAACATTCCGCTCAATAGCGAAATGTTAAACCAATGTTTGAATATTATACTTTTGTGAACAACTGATTGTGATTATTGTGAAATTATTTTTTTGTAAATAAATTATTTTACTTATAAACGTGTCTGTTTCATTTCATATTATAAAGTTTTTTCAAAGCTATTTGAAATTGTTTATACGAGGCACGTTTTTTTAGTAAGTACCGTTTGGTGATTCCGCCGCAGCAGCGCTACGGTCGGCGTTCCGCGCATGCGCGCTGGTTACCTACATCTCTTGTCTACGCACTGACGCCATTACAGCCTGATTCCTCATTGTATACGTTGTTTACTGAGTGTTTAAGATACCTCCGACAATCGTGAAGTACGGGCTGTTATACGATTTCTTAGTGCTAAAGGCGTAAAACCGATCGATATTCATCATGAGATCTGTGAAGTTTACGGACAAAACATTATGAGTGATGGAATGGTAAGGAAATGGGTGAGAGCATTTCAAGATGGCCGCACAGATGTGAATGATGAAGAACAGAGTGGGCGTCCTTCGGTCGTTAATGAAGATTTGGTGCAGAAAGTGGAGGAAAAGGTGAGAGAAAACAGACGCTTTACAATGTCATCAATGTGCGACTGCTTTCCTCAATATTCTCGTAGTGTTTTGTATCGCATTGTGACCGAGAACTTGAATTACTGGAAATTGTGTTCACGTTGGGTTGCAAAAATGTTGACGCATTTGAACAAAACCCAACGTTTAGGCAGTGCATTGACTTTCCTTGAGCGGGTACCACAATGAAGGTGAAGATTTTTTAGACCAAATTGTTACTGGTGACGAAACATGGGTGGCCTACGTCACACCAGAATCGAAACAACAACCCATGGAATGGCGACATTCATCATCACCCAAAAGAGTGAAGTTTAAGCAAACAATTTCTGCCCGGAAAAACATGTGCACAGTTTTTTTGGACAGAAAAGGAGTATTGCTAGTGGAGTTTCTGCCTCGTAATCAGACAATCAATGCAGCGTCTTATTGTGAGACATTGAACAGTCTGCGTCGTGCAATCCAGAACAAAAGACGTGGCAGTAAGGGTATCGTTTTGCTGCATGACAATGCCCGTCCACATGTGGCTAATCGGACCAAAGATCTCATCAGATCTTATAAATGGGAAACTCTAGATCATCCTCAGCGACTACCATTTGTTCCTGCACTTGAAGAAACACCTGGGTGGTCAGCGTCTTCAAGACGATAACGAAGTCAAAACATTTGTGATACTGTGGTTAACAAGTCAGGCGGCAGAATTTTATGAGGAGGGTATTCAAAAACTGGTGCCACGTTATGACAAGTGCCTCAATATTCACGGAAATTATGTAGAAAAGTAGATTAAGGTACAGGCTTTCATGTAAAAATAAAATTATTGCGATATCTTTGCACGTCTTTTTTTAATTCCAAAAAGGTACTTACTTAAAAACATGCCTCGTATAATCGCATTTTTCCTCAAGTGAGAAATCAAATAACGCACATGCAACATGGCTTTATGCCTCAGCGGTCGACTGTTACAAATTTGGCTGTATTTTCGCAGTTTGTTTGTGATGAGTTGCATAGATGTGGTCAGGTTGATGCAGTTTACACGGACTTTGCCAAGGCGTTTGATCGAATAAGTCATGTTGTGTTGCTGAAGAAGTTGGAGAGTTTTGGGCCGAGTTTAGTATCAATTTTTTCCTTGTATTTGTCTGAAGATATCAATATGTATGGTTTCGACTCGCATTGTTATAAGGCTGTGTCGGGAGTACCACAGGGGTCCAATTTAGGTCCTCTTTTATTTTTAATTTTTATCAACGATTTGGCTCTGGATTTGACTTGTTCGGGACTCTTTTTCGCCGATGATCTTAACATTTTTAAATCTGTAAACAGTGATGAGGACTGTGAAAGTTTACAGCTTTGTCTGGATGATAAAAGACTTTGGAGTGCTGCGAACCGGTTGTATTTGAACCCCGACAAATGTAAGGTAGTTACATATACACGGAAGAAAACGCCTGTTCATTATGATTATTGTATTGATGACATATCAGTTACACTTTATCATTTAGGAGCATTGTTTGATTCTAAATTTTCTTTTAATGACCATATTCGTTCAAATGTAAGCGATGCTCTAAGAATAATAATAATAGGCTTTATTAAGATTATATACAGAAAAATATACATCTTAAATGGCGAAGTCTAGCTGGTTCTTTTCTTTTATTTGTTCGAGCTCTATCACAATGAAATAATTGGTAGTTTCTTGAGTTTATTCGCGGAGCAGAGTAAGACCGAATCCTTCAAGCAGCTCAGGACAATCAATAACGCCACAAAACACTTTACAAACATTGCTTATGCATGCAAGATCCCGCCTCAATTGCAATGATTGCATACCAAATCTGCCCGTTAGATACCCATACGCACACCACGCTCAGGATATCTACCATCGGATTTAAAGCAAAGATACTTCAAAAATTTGCGCTGCACTCCTTCGATCTTTTGCTTGTAACAACCATAGCAGGGATACCAGATCAGAGAGCAATATTCAAGTTTGGATCTGACGTAAGCGAAATACAGTTTTTTTAGCGTATTAATATTGCGAAAAGATCTGCCATTTCTAACGATGTAACCATATGCCTTGGATGCATTAGCTATCATCGTCATTATGTGTTCGCTGAAGGTAAAGCGTAATTTATGGAAATGGTGAGCATTTCGAACACTTGCCTTTGTAAATTTAAATGCTTTTGCTTAGTCAATAAATAATTTGAACATTTGATTTCATTTTAGAAAATTGCTTAATTTTAATATTCAAAATTATAATTTCATAAGGAGACATTTTTTGGGACACCCGGCATATAAGACAATATTTGCACTTGCGTATATTTTCTATATTTTATGAAAAGAAAAATAAGTTATATACAAGAGATTCATCAATAATCGTAAATCGTCTAGTGATGGTTGAGTTTCATAAATTTTAGTTTTTAAGCTTCTGGGGATGTGTCCTATTAAAATTCATTGAATCCTCGTACGACTTATACCAGAAACTGTAGATAATTGCCGGGTACTTACGTTGGATCGATATCGACTTGGCCCAAAACAGCAATTTACCTAGCTTCGTTTTTTTTTGATTCGCCAACGCTCATGCCTCCATAAATGCTAAGAGTTCAATTACCTGTTTTCAGTTAACACGCTTATAATCTGGATTCCATTAAATACTTAATACCGGTCAAAACATAATAATTGTAAAAATCAAGTAAAGTCGTTTTTGGATAAAATGAAAAATTTCAGCCCTTGCAAACAAAATCGACTTGCCCAAGAAATAAAAGACATTGATTTGACTTTATTTTACTCAACTTAATTTAATTATCAAATAAATATGTACAAACATTAACAAAGAAATCTAAGTAAATAAATACAAAATATACTAATTATAAAAACAATAAAAATCAGAAGATTAAAATGAAATACAAAATGCAATTATTAAATTCAAACCTCAATCAGTTATGATGATAATATATTCTCCAGTCTTGAACAAAATAAGTACACTCTTCATAAATAATTATTAAATCGTAGTTTATCATAACAATTCTACGTGTGAAATAATTGTATAAACAATTATACTTTTCTATGACCCGTAATGCCTTAATTAAAAGACACCGCATGATTTGCGTTCTTAATGCTTAACTAGAGACGAACTTTACCTACTAACTTCCACCTCGGTTTGTGTTTGTCGTGGTTTCGTTATGAGTTCTGACAAACCTCAATAAAGGGCTGATTACCATGTACAGAAGTCTGTTATCAGGTCATAGAAAAAGTATAGTGTTGAAGTCGTCGAATACATTTCTTTAAGCTCGCGAATAGGACCTAAATCGGTTTCGCCTCTGTTGGTAAACTATTCTCTCGCTTAAAAAAATGTTACTTTCGTCACTCGTTGAACAATGTACTATTTATACGGGGGTAAAAAATTAAAACAAAGAAAAAGTATACAGTACGAACAATACTTCGATATATGAAAGATCTTTTTTTTATTCATTAGAAAATACATGGATAGGTATAAAAATGTATATTATAATTATTCTGTAAAATAGAATACAATTTATATATTTTGAATCAAATGCTACCTTTGCGTAAAAATTGCTACGATTGGTCATTCATAATGAGCAGTTAAGCTCTTATGTAACAAAGAGTTAATGTTTCAGGATTCTTTCCAAATCAATGCGAAGCTTTCCCTGCTGCAACCGTAGGAAATAAAAATGTTATAACTGTTAATCATCCTCTGAGAATGCTATCTCCATTTCTTTACTAGTGTACGGTGGTAGATAGAACCAGAATAGATCGATAGTAAAGAAGATTGGTGATATCGAAACGGTCTATCTAGGTTCTCTCATCACGAATCAGGGCGGATACAGCGAAGAAATCAAAAGAAGAGCCGCATTGGCTAAGCAAGCTATGACGAAATTAACTAAGATATGGAAAAGTCATCGTATCACGCTCAACACAAAAATAAGACTGGTTAGGAGCCTGGTATTTTCTGTGTTCCTTTACGGAGCTGAGTGCTGGACACTGAAGCAATCAGACAAAAAGAGGATAGACGCACTTGAGATGTATTGTTGGCGTCGAATGTTGAGGGTCTCCTGGATCGAGAGGAGAACTAATCTGTCAATCCTCGAACAGAGTAATGTAAAGAAAAGGCTACTCATCATAGTTTCAGAAAACATCGCCAAATTCTTCGGTCATGTGGTCATAAGAGATGGGCTCGAAAAACCAACAATAGAGGGCATGGTACCAGGAAAGAGAAGCCGCGGAAGATCGTCAACAACTCACTGGCAGGACCTTGCCACAGTCAATAAGGATGGCTGAGAATCGAAATGAATGGTGGCTGACAGTACAGGAGATTTCACGAAATCACGATGCTTGAAAACAAGCTACCGACTAGGAAGAAGAAGATAATTACTGAAGATTAGACTTACATCTATGCTTACACCCCGAAACCACTGATCAATCGAGCGAATATGATACGAATCTTCGATTATCTTGGTGTGGTGCATTATGAATTTGAGTGTTATCTTATTATTGTAGAATAAAAACTCCACGATAATGAGCAATTTCACACTGTACTGGTTCCTCATGATCATCTCGCCACCGTATTCACCTGATTTAGCACCGTGGAACTTCTGGCTATTTAAGAAAAAATCCCGCTCCGGGGACACTCTTCTGACCGATTAAGGATAATCCAGGCCGTATCAAGGAGCGTTTTGAGGCTATTCTAGAACAGAACTTTTCAGAGTGTCTCGGGAATTGGAAAAACCATTGGCATTTGCGTATTGCACCGGAAGGCGACGAAATTGATTTATGGAAGCACATACTATAGATGAAACTAATAAAATTTGATAAATACACGTGTGGACAAATTTTATTCATTAAAAAGATACAGGGTGTAACAATTGTAAAGTTTAAAACGGCTGAAGATGCAAATCAATATCGAGGGTGAGAGATCTGAGTTTGGTGCTAGTTTGAACCTAGTACTTAGAGGGTGCTTTAAACTAGTTAGAGCATTTACAAACGTATAGCGGTCAAGAGAAAAGTTTCGCGTCGATCTGGAGGATCCGTAAAACTTCTTCCTACTTATACTAGTTTATAAATTAGATGTAATTTCAGTGCACAAATCGAAAATTATGTGTGGATTTTTAGAACAAGTTACTATTTATACAATTAGTTTACCTAGTGTTCTCTTCATGTTAATCTGTTGCTTATTTTCAAATTTGTCTTCTTTCTATACGTCAAGTCTGTCAAGCAGACTAAGTGGGCGATCATAACGGCACCTCATGCAAAGTGCGGCGCGCCGTTGTCAGCGCACACTAAGAAGAATGATACAAAAACCAACACAACACAAAACTAACAAAAAATATTAATTACAATAAAATTATCCTAAATACTAAATTAAAATCTATCTAGGTCACATTTTCTTATCACAATATGTGATTTTCAATTCTCGCTATAAATAAAATCTCATCTTTAACCTCTCACATACAGGTAAAGAGTATTAATTGGTAATATGAGTAAATAGAAAATATTCGTTTCTTTGCCAAGGTTACTACTCCCATTTCGTTCCATTTCTCTTAAGAGTATAGAATATAAGAAAACCACAATCCAATTCTTATACTCTATACTCGTTTCCTCTTAAATACGTTGCAATGGTTCTGTTGTTGACAGTCCGCCACGCGTCAACTGTCATAATAACGCTCTCGTATACAAAATGACATTAATGCAACGTCACTTGTGACAGATGCAGCCTTGTGACAATACTATGCAAATGTCACAAGGCCGGCTTCAACCGAGTTAATTTTCAACTGATATGAAAGAATAATGAAAAAAAATTAAACCTTCAACAATAGTTTTCACAATAGTTTGGTTTAATTTTTTCAACATTTCCTTCATTTTAGTCCAAAGACAGACAATCCACCTTTCTCTTGATCTGCATGTTGCATGTTAGTTTCTCCTTCAAGTGGAAGTAGGAGGACAGTCTTGAGCATGCGTATTCCTGGAAAATAATATTTTCAAAATCAAGATAGACAACGTGTTTTTTTTCTAAACTTACCCAGTATCCGAAAGGAATCTGCGACATATCAGCATTGACAAATGCCCACAAGCTCCAAAAGAAGTGCGACGCCAATGAGAATGTCTCCACTTCTTTCAATACTTTTTTTGGATTTTCTCGTGAGCTTCTCTCCTCCAAATATGCTTTGACAAAGTTCAAACGTTGTGTTTCACATGGATAGTTCTTCCAGTTTTCTTTGTAGAATGGGTGGTTGCTCTCTTTGTAGTCGTACACCCATTCGATGAAGTGATTAGCAATGTCGAAGCCGCGATAGTTGTACGAGCAGTATTCAAAATCTAAGGAAAGAAAATCCAGATGTGAAATCGGAAATAATAATATGAACGTGACTCTTACCTATGATAACGATATCCTTTTCACCATTGTTGTTCTCCTTATCATTATTGTCACTACTACACCACTTTAGAATATTACCCTCTTGCATGTCATTATGGCAAAACACCACTGGCGAATTCTCTTGCTCCAATTTACCTTGCAACCATTCAATCTCTTTATTGAAATCACATTTGGCCAATAGAGGTTTCACAAAATCGGGAACATTCATTTTCAATTTTTCCTCACACGTATTTACCCATCTAGAAAAGGATTGCAATTAATTAGTGAAATAAAAACCGTCTGGTAAACTAAGAATAACAAAAATCTCAAACATCACAAAAACCAAAACCTTAGAATATAAAGAGGGATGGAAGGAGACAAACGAATTTTTGCCATTCAGATGCATGCGACGAATATGATGTCAGAGCCGCCATTTTGAAATACCATTGGCGACTCATTCCGTTTGGCACTTTTAGTATTTCCTACTGTATCTTTGTTTACATCAATTATTAGTGTATTTGTGAGAATTGACAGTGAAATGTTTAAATTATTATAATATATAATATAAAATTAACATTAAACTAAAATTATATGAAAGTGTGTTCTTTTTTTACTTTATTTTAATTGTTGTCTCTCTTATTACTAGTACTGTGATCAACTAAGATCTATATTAGTGATGACGTGTTCTACAAAGTCAACTAAAGGCGCACGCGCACTCTTGTTTAAATTCACTATTCACAACATGAAATATTTATAGTGAACTTAAACATTATATTCAACTCTATAGTTTGTGTAAACATAGAAAGGGAGTTGTTAATAACAATTAAAAGCAGAAAACTGCAGTATCTCGGCCATGTGTCTCGTGGACCAAGATACGCCTTACTTCAATTGATAATGCAGGGAAGGATCCAAGGTACAAGAAGCGTGGGTAGAAGAAGGATCCTGGTTGAGAAACTTGAGAGAGTGGTTTGGATGTTCCTCGATAGAGCTTTTTAGAGCAGCTGCATCCAAAATAAGAATTGCCATGATGATCGCCAATCTTCGTCGCGGAGATGGCACCTAGAGAGAGAGATAGTTTGTGACATTGAAAGGTAGTTTTAGCTTTGAACTGGTTTAAAACATTGAAAATGGTTAGCTGTGTGGCTTGCGGACGATCTCAAACGAAAACACACATTTCATGAGCAAGTATTTGACATAAACCAATATCTAGGAAGAGTCCACTTAGGGAATTTTATCGTTTTCTTGTAAAATTTAATATTTTATTATTTAAAATTGTAAACAAAGTAGAAAATTTAGGTTAGGTTTTGTCAGGCCATAGATGGATATAGGCGTATCCATAATGTTTCCTTTAAATAATATTTGGAAATATTACTATTGGATTTCTTTTCTCAACAAACCTCAAATTCTCAAAAAGAAATAAGTAATTCCTGTATTTATTAATTAAAAACAATTCTTCAAAATATATAATCCATTTTCAGTTAAAATTTAAAAATTGTTACGACAGTGGCGACCGGACACCTTCCGCCGCCATATTGAAACACCATAGCGGTCGCATGACACTATGAAAAATGCTCCTTCCTGCCCTCTATATATTCTAAGACTAAAACCCAGACGGCAAATAAGCAAATTATCAGTTTTCTCAACTTCCTGGTGTTTGAGCAGAGAACATGTCCAGTTGTATAAAGTTCACAACCATGGGCAGAGAAGAAGTAATTAGATTGAAGTGAATACTCCCATTTTGTTGGGATTCCTGAGTGATAAATACATAATCTGACTCACCTGTCCATCGTATTCCACAACCATGTTGGCTCCTTATGTAGAGGCACCTGAAATCGTGTTGAAAAACAACAACAATGAAACATTTGACGCACATTAAGAACTTTTTAATAAATAAAGAGAGATTTTTTAAAATTGTAATTGATTAAACTATATTAATTTTAGAAATATTTATTAAATAGCCCATATTTTTTGCTAGCCGATGTTTCATATTCAAAAGTAAGGAGAAACACTTTCACGACGTTTTTGAATAAGCGTGTTCCTTTTACTCCTCAGTCCAGAAGAACTATATGACATGATCATTTCTTGTAAAGAGATTGATTCCAATCTTAGAGACGTTCTTCTATATTATCAAGATAAACCTTTGTTTTTAATTTATTTGCCAAAAAATATGTTTTAACCAACTCCTACGGTGTTATTGATTTAACTCAGTCGTAAAACATGTATTTAGCCGAATAAGTATCAGAGAGACAGCGGTATTGAACCACTGTGGGTTCCACATTTCAGTTAGTTGCCACAGGCTGTTAGCATTGCCTCTACCACAATATTAGGGAGGTTTTGAAAGCCATATTTATTTTTACGTAATTAACGTTTACGTAATTAACGTTTACGTTATTACTGAGCTCACAGACAAGCAAAAACAGGATCGTTTGATGAGTTGTCATTAGTCAGCTGTTTAAGAAAATATCCGTTCTTTTGTTAATAATTATAATTTGATTTTTTTTCTTATAAAATTATAATCGAAAATATATTAAATATCGTGATAAAATAATTGAAAGGATGGCAGATAACGACAATATTTAACGATTTACGTGTTTGCCAGATTGTAGAATATAACTTGAGTTCATGTATATTTTTTTTAATAAAACACCTGTTTTAATCGAATAAAAACAATCAAATTACTATTACATAGCTTTAAAGTTATTTTTGTACTACGATTTCTATGTTATTAGAAATATTTAGACCTGGAAACATCGCCAATATAACGTAACGTTAACGTGTTCCTTTATAAGTTAATAACGTAACACGTTATTCCAATGTGCGTACGCTCATAATGACGTTGCAAACAAGGATATCAAAAACAGTCCATTTTAGGAGTTAGTAAACAGTGTTGCCAATAGAATCGGATTTAATATCACAGCAAATATATAGATCGCAAGAAAGTTCTAAATAATTTAATTTTAAATTTATAAGAATAATTAAAACGAAGTACCTACAAAATTAAAAAAACTAGCAAAAAATATGACTATGAAACAACAAAAAAAAAGTATACTAGTTGTCAAAGGAAAAGTCTGAAATATCGAAAACTATATCGACGAAACATCATTTAGACACGAACTTATAAACTGGTTTTGATTAAGTAAAATAGGTACATTCACATAGGTACAAGAGTTAAACAATATTTAACCGATATTCTGCAATTATCGAAAATATTTCCGTACCTATAACAGGCTTTCCTTTTGACAAACCACGAATGATATTTATTTCTTAATTTCAGAAGTTGTTGATGATGATTTAACGAATTATATTATTAATAAAATTATTATAAATTGTAAAATAAATTCCTACTACGCTGATAAAAGCCAGCACACAGTAGAAGAACGTCAGTTCCATTAGGTATTAACTCGGGGTTCGGCTTCACACATCATACTTTATGTGTATTTATGTGACGTTCTTGCCCCCACAATGCTAGAACATAGAAGAACAAAATACCCCATATGTGTGGTAGGAAACAAAAACACTAATAATAATAACAATAAAACAATGACAAAATTATAAATATAAACATCTGTTACAGAAATTATGCTTAAGCCCATGAATTTTAAATAAATATGGCAACAATGGATTTACATAGATATAATAATAACCCGTTTCGAGCAAAGTTTGAATAAGTTTTTTAATCAAAAAAAATATTAAAAGTACAAAGGCAAATTGGATATTATATGAATTAGGTAAGTACCTACTATTATTATATTATTTTGTGAAATACATAAGGTATTATTGTTTTTATCATTTAGGACCTACTGTTTTCACTAGAACAACGTTGTAAACATACTTACCTACCTACTTAGCTGTTGTTTTTTATATTATGCGTTGGTATAAACAAATAATATTTTACATTACATGTTATTAGTAATAATAAAAATACATTTAACTATAACCAAAACAAAGTTGGAATAAAATGGGAAAAACAATCTTGGCCAAAATAACCTAAATATTTCATTATTTGTACATAAATAGCATGACTTGCAATGCGCGCATTTAGTTTCGCAGAAATTAGTTGTTATTTTTTAATACACAAATACGCAATATAGTTTGCAAACAAAATTTGAGATAAACAAAAAATATCAATACTATGCCCAAAGATTAATATTAATCTTTGCTATGCTTTGCTATCGATTATCAAACAGGTGTCTCTATAATAGATAATAGTACAACTTCATTTATTTATGGTTATGGTACCATCTTCGTGAATGCAATGTTGCCAATATGCGCAAAATTGATGTATGTAAAAAACCACGAATGTATACATTATTTCAAATCTCGATTAGTCACCCTTTAGTAGTGTAAATTCGCGATAAAAACGTTATCTTAAAAACAATGACTTTAATGTTTATCTAATTACGTATACTTACGCGAAATAAAATAGTGTAGGTATTGTTTTAAAATATTTTTATACAACCTTGGAACTTTTTTTAATATATATATATAATAAATATGAATGAGGTATCCGACCTTTTATTATTAGGACAACATATTAAAATCTAAAAGATAAAACAAGGTAATTACGATGGAATCTCTGTAATTTTAGCGTTAAGGAAACATAATTTAAAATATTAACGAGCTGTTATATTTTACTGTCGTTTGGCATGCAGATAGCCCTTCTTAATATCATTGTCCTGCCTAAATTTCACAACTCCCTCAGATGCAGAACAGGTTCCAATTTTAGTGCATTTGTTTGGTATTCGAATAGGATGCTATTTGATAAATAATTTATATAAATAAATAAATAAATATAATTGTCGTTTTGACACAAGCAGACGTTTTTATAAAGAATGACTTTTTCTTCTAAATCTACAAATAAAAAAGTTTTTCTTCTTCCAAACTCTATCTAATGTGTCCACGGATAGAGTTTGGAAGAGCAAAAACTTTTTTATTTGTAGATTTAGAAGAAAAAGTCATTCTTTATAAAAACGTCTACTTGTGTCAAAACTACAAATTCAAATACCAAATTTACGATTACTATACAGTGTATATCAAAAATAATATTTTTAATGATTTTGATTTTCTAGTTTTTTTAATTTTATTATTTTAATAGTAGCTATGAAATTAACCACTTTGAGAAAAAAGTTTATTAGTGTTTTTTCCACAATTGGTGTAATAAATCACGATTTTGAAAATATTTTGATAAAATTAAAAAAAAAACAAAAAAATCTAAATCATTAAAAATGTTATTTTTGATATACCCTGTATAGTAATCGTAAATTTGGTATTTGAAATTGTAGTTTCGACACAAGCAGACGTTTTTATAAAGAATGACTTTTTCTTCTAAATCGACAAATAAAAAAGTTTTTCCTCTGTATATATTTTTTAAAGGTAAAACCGATTTCGTGTACAAATTTGAGAATTGTCCATATTTTAATGGTGCTCTATTTACTTTATCATGTAAAGATAATAATAAATCCATGTATATACAACACATACTTCATCTAATTTGGTGAATATTAACTTGTTGTAATTAAGTAGGTAGTATAGTAATTATTATCAAAGTGGGTGCCTACTTGTATTTTTCCATTTGAATATCAAAAAGAACAAATAATAAACCTAGATTACTTCTAAGAACACCAACTAGATATTATTTATGTTATGTGTCATAATACTACTGTTTTTTCCTTGTTAAATTATTTAAATATCATTTCCAAGTTTTCATACATAGATAATTGCTTATTCATTTCAGTTTAATTGACGAATTAGTTAAATTAATTTCATTATTATCATTAAATTCCACGTAAATAAAGATGATGAAAAACAACAACGTCTCTCGAATTTTACACAAACAAATTTGCATTATAAATAATACTCATTTACAGTGTTGGTTTTTTGTATGTGTAAATCTTTGCAAAAAAAAAACAAGTATTAATCTAACTTTTAGATATAATATTTTTAGTATAGAAAGGCCATTGTATACTATTCGATTACCTGCAACTTCCTATAATAGTTAATGTATTATTAGTTATATTTCAATCATTATTATGACGCAAGATTCCTAAACAGTGAGGGCACTGCACTTTCTGAATAGTTTTGTTTATGTTAACACTATCTAAACGTGTCAACGACTGAGATTTTAAAAAAGGCTGCAACCTTTTAACTATATGATCATGTTCTTGGAGAATAGTGGAATATAGAAAAACCTGTAGCAAATTTGATTTTTCCTATAATAGTATTTTAGTATTTATTGACATTTTGTTTAATTTTCACTTGTTTCTCCATGTTATTGTATTTTGTTTAAATCGGAATGTAACTATGTTTTGTTTATTAAAATAATTAGCATCATCTGACTAACATTATTGATGTAAGTCTGCTATATTTTTGAAGAAATATCAAAAAATCAGGTTTTACTAATAGAAAAACGTAGTTTAAGCGAAAATGAAGACATTCGAGTACTACTAATCGTTAACGAAATTCATGTAGAATTAAAATCTGCATCTTGTCAACGCAATTCAAGTTACACTCATTTAAATCGGGGCAGATTTTGGTTAATAATTACACACCCTGTAGATATAACTTAAAAGAAGATTGTGTTAATCAATTAGTTAACATGAAAACTAGTTATCACGAATCTAAACAGTTTCTCCTCAAATTTACCAGAGATCAAAATTTGAATTTTTTGCCAATGCAATGCTCCAAATTTGCACAAATTGATGATTTTTGTGGAAACCGTAAGATATAGGTATAGGCCATCTTATACCAAATAGCATTTATTTTTGATAAACTATCAGAATACCCCCTTAAATATAGATTGTTCTATTAAAAATAAACATAACTTTGATATAATTTCCCATTTTGGGCTACCCTGTAGGTATACTTGCATTACGTAATTTGCATTTTTCAGAATGAGTTAATTTCAATAGCGGGGGCTTCGTTTTACGTGCATTTTTTCATTTCTGATCTGGTGCAGAATGCAAATAATTTATCGTAAAATAATCAAAATCGTAATGTTATTTTTTATATTTACATAAAACTAAATTAGCTCTCAATCTAATATCAATATTCAAATATTTGACTTATCTTGTTGATATTGAACTATATTACATTAACGAAAAAATACTAGTGAAGGCCTAACGGAAAATTCCATATTATAAACATCTGGTTTTAATAAAATTACAGAAATACACCGTGTCCAAAATAAAAATGGTATAGTTTTTATTTAGTTCTGATATTATTTTACAGATATAAAAAAATTAAAAGTACTTTATCATTGTTACTTTTTGAGGAGAATAAGATAGCGTTTACAAGTCTTCACTACGACGTTTCGTTTTTTGGAAAACAATCATCAACCTCGTTTTTTTAAATACAGCCCTGGATTGTTTATTGTTAAATTGATTTAAAACTGTTTTTAATTCAACATTTTATTCGTAACTCATAAATTATTGCTGTTTAAGAAAAAAATGTATGATATTTGTGTTAAAAGTATTTTTAACACTTATATACAGACCAGGGTCGAAAATTTTAAAAATGGTAAAAAGTGAAAAAAAAAATTAGAGTAGGATGATATCCATTGGAAAAGGTAGAGAATATAACAAAAATGAAAGAAAAAATAAATTACGGGCGATCTGAGGGTGAGTTTTTAAGGGTAAAAAACGGTTAATCTCGATTTCCGGTAAAACTGCAAGTCCTATGAAAAAAAGTTAAATGGCAAAGTTGTAGGTAATAAAAAGATCTACAACTTTTGTATCGACACTTTTTCACATAACCTCAAATTTATGTGAAAACTTTGAATAACCGAGTTTTTGGTTTTTTATTTTTCTCTTTTGCAAAAAAATGTATTTTTTTACGAAATTTGGTGAAAACTTACCTTTGTATGTCCCAAACATACAGTAATTTTTTTGATTTAAAATATTAATTTTTGCACGTTATTTTGACTTAATATCGATAAAGCACCCTAATTTTCAATCGAAAATTCTCACGTCCAAAATATCTGCTTTTTTAAAAAAAGTTGTTGTGTTTTTTGTTCGTTGAAATCTCTACTTTCTGATAGTATAAAAAAAATATACACTACTATGGTAAATGTTCTCAGAAAATGCAAATAATGATCTAATAGTTTCAAATATGAATCCTTAAAAAATATCGTTGCATTTCTCCATTGTTTTTCTGGTTGCGATACAACATCTGTATTTGCCGGAAAAGGAAAGAAAAGTATCGTCAACTCTTTATTAGCCGATAAAAATGTGTCAAATTTGGCCAATATTTTTTATAAAAAAGAAGCGAACAAAGAAGATATAAAAAAATGGATTACAATTAATCAAATCTATTAATAAATGTAAAAATGATATAATACTGAACCAATTAAGATTTCAAAAATATCAATTGGCAAGAACTAAATCTTCTTTCATATTGGCCAATCTCCCACCCACAGAAAATGCAGCAGAACACCATTGTTACAGGGCATATTATCAGCTTCAGACTTGGCTGGGTAACGAAATGACAGCAACAGATTGGGGCTTGAAGCTTGGAGACGAAGACGGTGATAGTCTTAAAAATTTCGAAGATCCACTAGAATCGGGAAGGTTTGTCGAATCTCACGATGAGAAAATGCCATCAAAGAGACAAAAACTAATGGAGAAGTAATTAGAAAAAAAAAATTTCCGATTCGAGTTTTTTTTTCATTATTTGCATTTTCTGAGAACATTTACCATGGTAGTGTATTTTTCTTTATACCATCAGAAAGTAGAGATTTCAACTCGATTGAAAATTCTCGATATTAAGTCAAAATAAGGTGAAAAAATGAATATTTTAAATCAGAAAAATTACTGTATGTTTGGGACACACAAAGGTAAGTTTTCACCAAATTTCGTGAAAAAATAAACTTTTTTGCAAAAGAGAAAAATAAAAAACCAAAAACTTTATTCGAATTTTTCACATAAATTTTGAGGTTATGTGAAAAAAGTGTCGATACAAAAGTTGTAGATCTTTTTATTACCTACAACTTTGCCATTTAACTTTTTTTCATAGGACTTGCAGTTTTACCGGAAATCGAGATTAACCGTTTTTTACTCTTAAAAACTCACCCTTCCCGACCTCAGATCGCCCGTAATTTATTTTTCCTTTCATTTTTGTTATATTCACTACTTTTCCCAATGGGTTTCATCCTACTATAATTTTTTTCAGTCAAAAATTATCGACCCTGGTCTATATTATATCATAAATAACTATTATCGGACCAACATTGTGAAATTTTCATCCAATGATAAAATAGTTTAACCTAGATTCTACTTTAAAAATAGATTTGATATAATAAAGACACTATACAGAGTGTTTCACGATGGAAGATTGTGATCGAATTCTTGAAAAATAATATGTTAAAAAATTAGACATATCCGGCTGATTAGACAATTTTATCATTGGAATTCTATAATTTAAATAATTTGAAACCCATGAAATTGGCCAATTTTTTGCCCCAATACGCAATAATAAACATGATCATGTAACATGTGTGCTTTAAATTATTTTAAAATAGACAGAATAAACAACTTACAGACTTATAGTTCAGCTGTGATAATCTTTCATATGAAAGGTTATCTATGACGTTAAACTAATTCAATATGATGGGAACCTGTTGGTACAGAATCAGAATTCTATGTATACATGAAAGAAATGATAATATAAATAAACAACAGTATTATAATCGCTATCTTGCTTACCTAGTCATTTTTTAGCTTGGCAACAATTATTGTTAGACTCATAATTTTAATTAATTATAAGCAAGACCTATAATAAATTAATATTCATAAGTTTATTTAAGCATTTAATTTTTTAGTTTGTAATATTGTCCTTTAAATGGGAAGCTGTTGGGCAATAAACGCTTTATTTATTTATAATAATTACTCGGTGTACCTATAATATTTTTGAGATGGTTGTACTTCCGGTAATACGAGTCAACTTGCTTATTTTAATGTTTGACTCTACATGAAAGTTCAGGGGTTTTTGACTTATTTGAAGACATTCAAATTTTTATCAATAGGGAGACATTTATTACGGGACTTTTCTCGATCTTATTTATAAGGGAAGGTCAAAATTTTGTCATTTCCTTGTACAGGGTGGTCAATTTTTTTTCCCAAAAAGAACCCTATGTTTTTATAATTTTACCAAAGCTATAGCATTCAAAAGTAAGTCAACTTGGTTGTTTCTTTCGAGAATTTGTAGTTTTCGAAATAATGGACAACGTGTATGTTTCAATTATTGAAAACATATATTTTTTTTATCACGATGGAAAAAAAATTTTTTTCTACACGTATCAGGAATTACAAAATAATTGTTGATTTTTTTTTAAAACCTGTAGACGCCATTTTATTCCGATTAAAAAGTAGCAAAAATGAGAAAGGGCATGAGAAGGGACACGTTTCTCCAAAAAATTACGAAAGTAGTGTTATAATATTTTTTGTACGACCGACCTTTTTTGATTGTTTACCGTGTCTGTCTTTATGACAGTAAGTGACATTTACTGGCTGACAACCCAAACACGACGGTAAGTAATTCAACGGTAAGTAAATTCACGACGGTACGTCATTGCCCATTTATGCTGACGTCATTATTTTGATTTTTAAAATTGTATATTAAACGGCATTAGGTATGAACTTTTATAAGCATTTTCATACCGTTCTCTGGAATTATAGCGGCTATTCCAACATTCCATGCTTCATCACGAGATTCAAATTCAAAGTCGCTCATTTTCAATAATAATACTTATTTAAATAAGTTCTGACAAATACATGACATAAAAAATACGATAACAATCATAACAGTAACAATTAGTTCCATGGCAACGTTCAACTGCATCTTTGTTGAGGGTATTCAGCTAACGTGAATTTGTATTTAATTGAAAATAATAATTATTAAAAATAATAAAATGCAATTTCAGCTATTTCGATCGTACAAAAAGTAGTATAAGCATTTCAAACAGTAAGTAGTTTACCGATCTCCTCCAATTTTGGCCAAACATTGTCGTCGATCGGTAAACTACACTTACTGTTCTCAATACTTAATATACTATTAAGTATAGTAAGGGCATTATACTATTCGATTACCTGCAACTTGTTTATTTTATTCCTATTATACTTAATGTGTTATTAGTTATATTTCAATCACTATATCATATGACGCAAGATTCCTAAACAGTGAAGTCACTGCACTTTCTGTTTGGTTTTTGTTTATGTTAATACTCTCTAAACATGTCAACGACTAGTTAGTTAGATGATTATATTGTAATAAAACGGACGGGCAATGGAATTTACTGTTGTCCGGCCCTGTGGTTATGTCTGAGTTTTATGGTTTATATTAGTTTGGGAATATTATTTAGGTAGATTGTATACAAATATTCTAAACTCAGTCATAAAAATGTAAGGGTATATTTTCTATTTATCTTATCGTCTATTGATATGGGTTTTACAACATCTGCAAGTAATACAAGTGTTATCTTTACCTAAAGCAATGGTGACGTATCTAAGAGAACAACCTTTTTATTTCCTAATCGAGAATATACAGTTTATGTTTATGGGTGAGCCCAAAGATAAAAGCATGTATTGAGAAGAGAACCAGATGTGGTTACAGTGTGATCTAAACACTCAAAACCATCGATAGATCTTCATGCAAATTAAATGTCGAACATTTTTTATTATATAATCAAGCTATTGGAAAGCGTCACGGTTTCCCATATCAAAATAATATATATAACGGGCGAATAAAAAATTATGGGTTTTTGTCCAGTCGCGGAATCCAACTTAAGAATCTTTATTAAAGTCGACATACAAATAAAAATGTATCTTGTTTTGTAATGTTCTCACCCTGTAGTGTATTTGAGTATATATTGTAAAAAGCCTTTTTTTCTGATTGGTTTATTTTCATTTTTTTTATGTAACTTTTATGAGGCAACTCGGGAAAGGAATAAGACTTTAAGATTAGAATCGTCCTAGCATTGATTGAGTAAAGAAGTGTTTTCTAAATTGTATAAAGTTCCGTAAGTTTTGATATTTTTTTAATTGAAGGCCTTTTTGTTTAATCAGTTTTTATTATATAAAGTTTAGAGTTATTTCTTTTAGTAATTGAAATAAATTCCGTTTTCTTTAGTATATTAAAGTCTCGTATAGGAATTAATATAATTATTCGATATTATATTAATTTTCCTATTTTTAAGTAGTACAAGTAATAACTACGATTTTCTTTTAAAATTCTCATTATTGCTTACTTGTTTTATTCTTAATCTTTCTTTTATTTATACATATTAGTTCTTTATTGTTATTACATTTCTTTAATTAGTTTTAATTATTAAATTAGTTGTTTTTAGCCCACAAACTTTGTGTTTCTTTTCTAATAAAGTTTCGATAAATTATTTACAAAAGGGTCAACCAATTAAATATTTCTTTTTAATTAAAGTCGGTGACCGATAGTGATACAATAGTATAATGGTAAGTAAATTTTGCATTACTTCAATACAGATTAATAATACAAGTGGAAGTACTACACATCAGCAGCGTAAATTATATTTACGTTGACATCAGGTAAGCGAAGTTATTATGAAAAATGATGTTTATTTTTTAATTTTAACTAAAGTTAAGTTTTTTTAATCAACACTCCTTTTAAGAACAGAAAAATCTTGTTAAAAATATACAGACACACCTGTTCCAGATTTAAATAAATGTTTAATAAATATAAATAAAGACAAATGCATAAAAGCGGAGCTTTTAATAATATCTGGTGTGAGACGTATTATGATTTGCTAACAGGTAGCATAAGAGTAATTTGATTGACAGTTTCATAAAATGTGTTTTATTTAGTATTATTATGAAGTAGGTAAATATATTCTAGGGTTTTATTTGAATTTACTGTTATTATCCTTACAGTAGATATTTGAAATTTGAGTTTAATAACTTTTTTTTAGATTAAATCGTATGAAAATCCATTGTATTGTAAAAAACACAAGTGCCGAACTCTATACCTACATAATATACGGTATTAATCAACAGGTGATAATCAAATTGACACTTCAGATTTACATATTTTGTTAATATTGTAGGTATCTAAATTCAAAGAAAAACATCGCAATTATCGGTAAACTCATTATTAACATGTCACTTTTGTATATTATTAACATCATGTTGTAATCAACTGATTGGATAAAACTCAACAAGACAACATAACAGGAACAAATATTATATTCATAAATCCATCAGTTAAACCACGTTCTAATAAGTAGATTAAACAAAATATTACACAGGCATCATGGGCTATACGCTAAAACAGATGGAGCTGTTTTCTCAACGACTGTGCCTCAAATGGGGCCGTTCAATTAATATATATAGACGGTTTTTCAATAGTGGTCTAAGCCAAATTCTAACTTTTCCTCAAAATTGGTGTATCACGATTGAAATCAAACTTGACAAAAATCGTATTTGTAAATCAAAGGCGTCTGCTCCACCAAATATCTTTATATCACTATTCATTTATTTGAAACTGACACTCCACTTTGATGATGGATAATTTATTTCGTTTTATAAAAAAAAAAGTATTCTTGCTTGTTGTGGATCAAATGAAGCATTCGAGAAAATAAAATAAAATATGCATATTGAAATAAGACCAAGTCTGCTCCACAAAAACATGTTTTTGTGGAGCAGACTTGGTTTTATTTGAATATAAATTCACCGCTCCTCTCCGAAATGGATTATTTTAGAGAATAAAATATGCAGTTATAACAGGGGACACTTGTTGACGAAATCATTGAAGGAACATTAAGTTTAAAATTGTGTAATAAACAAAGATTTTTTTTTAATAAATTAGAAGAAAATTAAACGAAATCATATAATATACACTGTCGTTGAGAAAATAGCTCCACCTATTTTAGCAGATAAGCATAAGTAACAAATGTTAATAACAAATAAAATATCTCCAATATCACCTACTGTATTAAATGAATTAATTAATGAATTACGAAAAAAAAAAAAAATTACATTACCTATATAAACCGTCACAGAGCGCCCTCTGTATGCGTTTATTATTAGAAATGTTAAAATGATTTTTATTTATCTAAAAAAACTGATGATAAAAAACGATTCAATATAATGTGAAAAATAATGACGGAGAAACATTGAACAACCTTACCTCCATCATATGTATTTGTGCCATTTTTTGTGCGATTTGCACTGATAACCTCTCATTGGCCAATTCGCTATTCAGTAATGGTCTGGCATCAATGTACTGCTCTATTCGGCCACCGGGAAAGATGCCTGAAGAAGGACAAAACACATTTTGTAACTAAAATAATTTCTAAAACGCATCCACTTAATCTTTATTTCATATTACTTTCTCATATCTAAGACCCACATGCGATGATGATCTGTCAAAGATAGGATATTGACATTTAGATGACAGGCAAAGTGCGCCTGTCAGAAAAGAAGACTCAATATTATATGAAAAATAAATTTATTTATTTAGAAAATTGTGATACGTGGGTCGCCTAGTTTCAAAAACCGGATTAATTTTCAAAGAAATAGCATTAATGGCGCCATCTTATTGCCATTACACTAAATAATGTTTTAGCCGCTTGAACTGGCTTAAATTAAATGTTTATTGTATAAAACCACAATATAAAAAATACTAAAATATTATTATATCTAAAAAAAACCCTAATTTATACTTATTTTTATTTTAATACTATTCACATAAACTAAATCTGGCAGAATTGTTTTCAAATGACACACGTTGACACATTTGGCATTCGAATATGTCTATTTTACTGTGAGTTCAAAACTGGGCCGTGGATTTTTTTTATTATTATTCAAATTGTAGCCGGTCTGCACATATTGCTACCTGACATATTAGATTGACTAAATTTTAAACCTCAGTAGCAAAGGCAATAAAAATTTGAAAAATTTTAATAAACAAGGACACTTTTTGACATATTTAGTAAAACATGTCAAATTTGACAGGTAAATCAAGTCTCCTTATTATTATATTGTAAGTAAATCCCAGTTAATGCAGACTTTTTCCAACAAGACAGAGAAGACATTAAAAAATGACTAAAAAAAAATATTTAATTTAAATGTGACACCTTCTTCTGAAGTAAAACATATTTTCCTGAAAAAACGCACAACCAAATATATCATACACTGTTATTAATTGAGAAGAAAACCTTACCGTGCAATTTGGGACCCAATCCTCTCTCCGACAACAATGTGAATATAACGGATTCGGTAATGAGAGCCTCCAAAGCACCCTCCCCGTGTGTCTGACCGTACACCCGGATCAGAACCTCGTTGGGCTCGTTCATGTAACGTTTTTTGCCCTCTTCTTTCACCAGATGCTTGGGCAATGATACGTGGTACAACAAATTTGACAGACCACCACTGTAACATAAGAGCAACAATATAAATTACACAAATGAGTATAGCCCTTCCATTCCTAATGTATAATATATAAATTTCACGATTCTACCGGGGCTATCCGTTCCAACTCTACATTAGAAATGGCATACATTTCTCCCTCGTATATAAGACGTATAATAAATCATGCTTGTCAAAGGACGCCGCCTTATAAAAAAAGTAAATACAGGGACTGGCAACACTATTGGGTTAATGATTAGAGTTTGCAAATAAATATAATATGAATGAAACAAATAATTTTTGGCAACGTGCTATTTTAATAATAATAATAATAACTTTTATTTGCCCAACAGTACAAAACCCTTTACAGGACAAATACTTTAATAATTTTAAACCTAAATCATAATTCACTAATGCACAAAATAAATAAAACTAAAATGAGTACCCATATCTAATTACCGAAGTGTTGGATGGCAACTTCCAGAACCTCTCTCATCTCAGAATTGAAGATGTCACAGTCTGCACAAATCAAGTTATAATTACCACACATAATATTGACAGGAGAACATAGCAACACATTGGTTCTAGCTCTCGCAATGTGAAAAGTTGAACTGTATCTAGTTTCAAATCTCGGAACATTAATATTTACATTCATTAACATTTCAGAACAGTCAACCTTTCCATGTAGAAGCTTATACAAATACTCAATTGAATTCAAAATTCTTCGTTTTTCCAAGCTCCGCGTATCAAATCTAGTCAACAATATATTATAGTCAACTCCCCTTTCAGGATATATTCCATCTTCCTTATACACAAGATGTTTAAAAAATTTACCGTATTCAAGCTTAGGCCGAATGTATTTAGAAAAAAGAATTTGTAAAGCAAGAATATTATTGAAGCCTCTTGTATTTCTCATAATGAAACCATAGGTTTTATTGGCTTCCGCTGTCTTAGTTAATATGTGCTCAGCAAAACTAAGTTTAAAGTCAAAGATGATTCCCAGGTCAGTCACTGTCTCAGAGGATGTTATGGCTGTGTCATTTATGCATCATTTTCTCAGATTAATCTAAATACAATCGGATGGACATCATATGGTATGGCGAAGACTTAATGTAGTATTTACGAAGAAAATTTGTGTCCGACAATAAAACACGGTGGCAGAATATTGTAACCATGATCTGTTCAATAGTTTTTCTTAGATTAATAAAATGTAAGAAGATCTATCAAATTACATAATAAAACCTCAAGTGGATGAAACATTTTCCGTCACTGTATACAGTGACACGGCTACGCGATACGTTATGATGGTATACGACACGAGCGGAACACGTTGGGAGTTTAAGCATCAATATTTATATGAGCAAAAATATTTATCATCAGTTAAGGTCTGAAAATAATGAAGTGACGAATACACTTATTATAAAAAGAATGTTTGAATTAACTAAGATTCCGGTTTCTACTATTAATCTAGTTATTAGAAAAGGGTGAAATTTAAAAATATTGACGATGCCTCAAAGGAATGTATTCGAAGAACAAATTCATAATTTTTATAAAAAAAATAAAGTCCCTACTTTAGAAATGATTTCGAATAAACTGAGCGAATACCCTAATTATAATTATCGATCTATGGAAACTTTAAGGGGTATTTTATTAAAGTGCGGATTTAAATACAAGAAAATTAATAACCGTTTATTAGTAATGGAATCACGCCGTATTGTGGAAATGCGCGAGGAGTATTTGCTTAAAATAAAAAAAGTACCGCGAGTCAAAGAGAACGATAATATATCTTGATGAAACGTGGTTTAATACGCATGATACTGTGAAGTACGGTTGGGTAGATATGACTCAAAATTGTGCTTTAAATGTTCCATGTTCAAGGCGAAAACGGGTTATAATTCTACATGCGGGAAGTGAAAATGGGTTCGTACCCTACGCACTGCTCTTGTCAGCATTTGCCTTTGGCATTACAAAACCAGTTCAGTAAAATCTTTGAATCTTTATTTAACAATAGACTTAATGATTATCTGGAAAAACATAAACTGCTTGCCCACAGCCAAAATGGATTTAGAAGCAATCGGTCAACAGAGACAGCTCTGAGTCAGGCTTTTGGTCACTTGTTTCATGCCCTTAATAACAGGCAAATGGTGGCTGGTATTTTCATTGATCTGAGCAAGGCTTTTGATACAATAGGTCACAAGCTTCTGCTTTCAAAATTGGAGGATGTTGGAGTGAATTTTTAATGATATACCTTTGGAGATAAGAAATCGATCATTATTTTCATTCAGAAGACGATTAAAAGAACATTTCCGTCATCGCAATTGATTGCATGTTAAGTTTGTCTTTTTATTTGTATCTTTTATCTAGCATTCCTACATCTTTTTCCATACTTTTAGTTTACTAATGTTATAATTTGTTATTTTATGTCAGTATTTTAGTTTAATTATTTGTAGAAAAATTTTAAGTTTGTTGTTGTAACATTTAGCATGCTCGGTAAAGCAAAAAGCTTTGCTGACCTTCGCTGAGCTTAAAATAAAGGCCTATATTATTATTATTCTTATATGACTTGGTTTCCAATGATCAATAATTATCATAGACACATCTGAGCCTTAATCAAAAATGTAAGTAGTAACTTGAGCACAAATTATCATCAAGTATTTACTTATTATTTTTTTTTAATGAAATGTCAATAAACTAAATTACTAAACTAATTAAAATAGGCGCTTGCTTGATTATATTTAATAAGCTATTAATTAAAATGATTAAAGAAAAGTAAATACTACTTATCACGATTGATTGTTATTGTTATATTTGCAATAGTTAATTAAGTATGTACCTAATGATTTTTTTTTGTTTAAAAGTTGACCTACTTTTAGTAAAGGTCGCAAAATAATTTACTGTTAATTATTAAATATTTATACTACATCCTTTTGTTTTTTTATTATTCACCTTGGTGAGGCTCCAAATTAATATTCGCTGCTGATCTTAATCGAATATTTACCAGGAGGAATTACATCAGGAGTACCTCAGGAATCGGTTCTGGGCTCGCTGTTATTTTTAATATACAGGGTGTCCCGAAATTAACTTAAAATAATTTCTACAAGCGAAAATAAGATCTTGTTTTCATATGAACATGTAAATTCCTGACCCTATACAGGGTGTCCTCCTAATTATATTGAAAACGGTTCAAAAAAAAACAGTTGAAAGTAAATTTTTTCAAATGGAATGGGTATATTATTATTATTTTATTTTCCTTAGCATTAAAAAATAAGGCAATTTTGTAATAGGTTATCATTTTCTAAAATGCATAGTTTTCGAAATATCGTCATTTTAAATTTTTCTGCCGCGCCTACCGTTGTCTCTCTGGAAGCTAGCTAATTAATTTAGTTAGCCATGAAAATAATGACATTTCTCTGAATTAGCATAAACGTCAAACTAAATATGAAATTAGTTGTTGCTATCCAACCAGTCGTTATTCATGAACCATCAGTGCGTGCTGCTGAACAAGATCTAGGAATTTCAAAATCCTTTGTCCAAAAAATATTAAAAAGTAGTCGTTTACATCCATTTAAATTCAAATATCTTTATGCTCTGGAAGCAGGTGATGCCGAACGACGTGTACACTTCTGCGAAATCATTTTAAACGCAAGAAGATCCTGGGTTTCTGCAAAAAGTGATTTGGACAGATGAGTCGAAATTTTCGAGAGATGGAATCGTTAATAGACAAAATAGTCAGCTACTGAGAATCCGCACGCTATTCGGGAACGAAATTTTCAAAATAAATTTAGTGTGAACGTTTTTTGTATGGTGAAAGACACACATGTTGAATATTTTATTTACGAGCATAATTGAAATACGGAAGGTTATGTTTATATTTTGCAAAATGTTGTGGCGCATTTTTTGGATGATCTACCATTAAATGAATTAAGAAGTTGTTGGCACCAGTTAGATGGAGCACCACTTCACTGTGGAAATAGAATCACACAACAGCTTAATGAAATATTTGAAGATATATGGATCAGACGTTTAGGGCCTTGGGATTGGCCAGCGAGATCTCCAGATCTATCACCGCTGGATTTTTATGTTTGGGGTGCAATTCCACCCCAATTAATTCAAAAGAAGAATTAGTAAGACGCATCCGAACTTCATTCGAAGCCTTACCTGGAGTCCAAATTGCACGAGCTGTCACGAGTGAATTTATTGAACGGGTAAATAAGTGTTTAATACTAAATGGGGGTCATATCGAACAATTAAATTAGTTTTGTCATCGTTAGTTGATTAACTTTTTTTAGTTGAAAATTTATTTAGTTTAATCTTCTGTTCATTTCTGCTGTATTATTTTAAATTTTAGTCTTAGTTCGTTGTAATACTTGATTTGTATACCTCCCAACCTGCTCTAAATGATTTCTCAAAATTCTTCCTAATTTCTCTAGTCATCGTTAGCAAATGGGGGTTTCTCTCGTTAAAAACTGTACAGGTGATATTAATCACTTTATTTTATTCTCCATGAATTAATAATAAATTTATAATATCTATAAGTATATTTCATTTTTATTAATTTGACGTTAAAATGACAATAATTTCATGGCTAACTGCAGGAAAATGACGATATTTCGAAAACTATGCATTTTAGAAAATGATAACCTATTACAAAATTGCATTATTTTTTAATGCTAAGGAAGATAAAATAATAATAATATACCCATTCCATTTCAAAAATTTACTTTCAACTGTTTTTCTTGAACCGTTTTCAATATAATTTTTTGATCACCCTGTATAAACTAATCAGGAAATGTCTTGTCAATTCGAAAAAGAAGATCCCACCTGATAAGAAAATACCTGCAAAATAATTATTAAATACTGATTTGCAAGGAAAAAACGGAATTCTTATAGAGCCCTAAACTGTCAATTTTGACATAAATCTTGATATAAGTCAAAAACGACTGACGTCAGGTATAGGACATGATACATGAAATATGTCTGAAATCTTATTTAGAATCCAAAAATGTAATAATATATAGGGTGTTCCATTTAAAATAACAAAGTTGCCATCAACTTCCGGTATAACCGGAAGTGCTTTGCCGTTGTTATTATATTATTTGAGTACAGCATATTTGACAATATAGACACTGAAATTTTCAAAATTCAATTCGAAGTAGTTTCTGAAATAATCTAATGGGTTGCCACCGTAGGACACCCTGTATACTTCACAGTTGATACACGTGGTCAGTAGTAGTCTCTCGAAAATCATTCATTAGCATTAGCTTCTACTGTTATCAATCAGCAACTATACAGGAACTTCAATTTTTTGCAGATAACCATAAGTTTAGACAAAATCAGGGTTGAGATGATTAAAATCAATTGACTAAAATCACGACTAAAATCAGTATGATTTAAAAAAAATCATGATTAATTTAAAAAAAGAGCTTTAAGATTTTAAATGTTGTTCATGGAAAAATAAAACCCAGATAAATAAAGTATCACCTGCTTTCCCTATTAAAATTTTGGTAGATGATCATTTTTAACAATAAGAAAAGTTAAATATTTGCAAGGAAATCTACACGTGCCACGCACCCGAAATCAACAAAATTAGGTAGGTATAATTCTTTTGTTTTTCTAGTAAGCATATTTATTATTAATTATCGTTTTATCATGTCATTTATGTATGTTAAATGTAAATATGGTAATGGAAATTTTCGTCGTAAAAAGGAATAATTAAGTAATTATGCTTCCGAAGATATAATGTTATCATTGATTTGGCTGTGAACAGGTTCTATAATAGATTTTTTTTTAAGATAATGTTTTTAGAGAAATAAATACTTAGTTATAGTTTTTAACCTGAACATATCATCGTAATTTAAAAAAATAAATAAAAAACGCTGATTTTTACTATCTTTTACAAATATTTCTAACTGCTTATACTTTGTTTATGAAACAACCTGTATATTATGAACTTATTCTAATAATTGCTTGTTAATTCAAATATACGAGTATAATACTAATTACTGTACCTAATATGTGTAAAACCCATTTCATCAGCAGACACGTATTTCCAGGCCCCGTTCAAATAATCTCTGCATATTCTCCATGCCAAATCACGCATTTCCAACGAGTCACCATGCATCTGTTTGTAAGACAAATCAAACCAATTCTTATTTAAAATTCTCTTCATTTACAATATTTAGAATTAGGTAACTTTTTTAATTTTAGGTAGGTAAGTAACAATCAAGTAAGCTTTGATAATATGAGATTTTGACAGCAATTCGACGAGAAAATGCCAACTAGATTCTGATATTTAAATTGTTGAATCAATAAAATAGCGCAATCGCCACAATTCAAATACCTAGGTATTTGTTTTTTACTTACATTTTTGTTGCCTGAATTGACCATTTTCGGTGGAAGATACCTAAATAACCTTAACACTGAACTATTTTTTTTAATATAAGTAAAACAAAGTTTAGCTACTAGGTACACCAATAAATTTATCACTCACGTAGGTATGTATTTTATTTAGGATTTATTTATTACACTGATATTTACTCACTTTTTTTGCTTGTTTTATAACAAAATTGCTATTGATTGCACTATTAATTATTATCGTTAGCAAAGAAATTATAACAATATTCACACAAATTGAAAATGTAAACAATCAAAAACCTTCTCCTTCTAACGTTAGACGATAAATGGATTGTTTGCGTCACGTCTCGCTCTGTTATATTGGTTCAACAGATTGTACGCACAGCGTTGTCAGATCATCTAATCTGAAAATGGTTTGAATCTTCAAACTTCTATTAAAATTGAAAACTTTTATCTCATTGTTTAAATGATTGGGTTGAAAGTATACTTTAGGGTCATACTGTGATAATTGCTATTCAAACGCAACAAATTTTTTACAGTTTGTTATGATATGAGATTAGGAACAATCCGTATACAATTTGCTTTGCTAGTAGATACCTATTATATTAAAAAATAGCTTATTTTAACTGATAAAACCTTCACGATCCTATAACAATCTGTTTCGTCTATTTACCTACCCGTTATAAAATGTCTATTGCAAACTTTTTAAAATAGCAAGAACAGAATAAAAAGTTAAATTATCTGTGATATCCAACCCACTACGATACAAATTGTTGGCATGTTTATTAAATTTCCCTGATATGTGATATTTATACCGAAATAAAAATTAAAGGGCTTTAGACACAGTTTTTCGATCCTTGTACAACAAAAATGATCCTATCAGATATGTTAAGATTTATAATACAAGAATCGATAAAATAACATCCATGGATCTCTAACATAATTTCGTTTCCGACATACAGGTAGGTATGACACAATCATAAACGTTAAAATATTATGCGTGATGCCAAATACTAATTTAAAAACAGTTCAAAGTAATTAGATTTACCTTCATTTTTACGTTATGGCCTAACAATATACAACTTGTGCATAAATTAAAAATAAAAATATCGTACCACTATTTAGTCCACGCCCCAAACGGAAAAACAAAAATACTTCAGATGGTTCGAATTCTTTAGCGTAAAATACAGGGACCAGGTAAGAGTTGATTAAAAACTAGACATACCTAGGTACTATCCTAGTTTTATTAGCAGCATCTAGTTTGTGAAATTATACACTAATTTTGAATCTATTGTCTTTAAGACAATGGTATCCTTAAAATCAATAAATAAAATACATTTTTTGCTCGATTTGTTGGTACTTAATAGGTATTTATTTACTTTTGGACGACATTCTATCTGCTATAGCGCCGCTACCGTATGATAAATTCCTAGATGTACTTTGAACTGTGTCTGCTGTTTCAAAAAAACCTATTTTTGTAATATTTATTAGGTATATACTGCAACGATAAAATTAGTTTCAAAAACGTCCAGTACCTATTATTACTGGTCCGCTGTTTTTTTTTTAGTATATAGTAGAACAAAAGGCGGAGCGCCAAAATTGGTGATTTTAGTATCATTAATAATAGGTAGGTACCTACTAATCTAATAAGCCCACAAATTAGTATACAGAATGTCTGTGTTAAGCACCCTAACGTAGGCCAAAGATTAATGTACATATTTCTACAGGGAGCAACAAAGATACAAACTTTTTTTTACGAATCACGCGCTATTTATAAAGTTACGCATTAATAAAAGATCGCATTTTGTCAAAATAGTGCCAAAAAAGTGAAAATCTATAAAGGCGTTTGAGAATTATGCGGGAAAACGATACACGAACATTGGATGATGATGTTGAGCGTTGTACAGGGTGAGCAAATTTTTATACGGTACAGCCTAAACCGTAATAGATAGAGCGAAACTAAGTGACATGTCACGTTCGATTTTTCGGAGCTTAGTTTAATGCCGTAATCGGAGCGCGGCTAACTTGATTAGTTTTCTTTATACAGGGCGATTTTCATTTTTTGTCATTTTCCTTTATATTTCGGTTGTTATTACAGTTACGGGAAAAGTGTTTTTATGAAAGTTAGAGATAATTTGATGCTTAATGCAGTGGCGTATCAAGCATTTTTTTCGAACTCCAATTGTTCAAGATATTGCTATCAACTTTGTTTTCTTAAATGGGACGCCCTATATATTAAAGAGTCAGTAGATTCCATTAATTTCCTTTACAACCATGTATTACAGTTGAATTCGAATTTTGAAAACAATAATTGTAAGCTTATAATAAGTAAAAAAGTAATCAGTATACGTTACTAAATTATTTTAATACATATCTTGAAGCACCACTGGCCACAATATTGGATTTTAATATCTTCGGGCCACCTAAAATGCAAAATACTTTATTAAAAATGTAATTCACCTTGACATATACCTTGGCTTTGAACAACGATATGGCGATACAATAAGACGGCGAGACTGATGCTTCTATAAAAGAACCAAGCATGCGTCAAAAATTAAATTGTATGCAAATAAAACCACAATATATTATTGTTGAAATAAATAATTTATTCCTTGCTTACTTATGTAATAATAATAATCTATAATGATCATCATCATCATTTCAAAAAGTATTACATTATGGCGCTAATACAAATAATAATGTAAAACAAACAACAACAAAATAATGACAAACGAGGAGAGCGAGTGTGTTGAAAATTATAAATAATAAATTAGGATACAACACTACAAGTATCCCGATAGGTAATAATATACTTACATCTTGTCTTAAAACTAATTAATAAAAACCAATGTGTTCCTTATTTATTTATATCATTACACGACGACAATCAAATTGCAAAAACAATAATGTACATTAATTTATTTTATCACAAAGTAACACACAAACAACAAACTAATAAAAAAACTAAGAAAGAAATATCACCAATATACAGAGTGTTTTCCGTAACGAGGCAGATATTTTAAAGTAGAAAGATAGGTGGCGGAGGAGTCTGCGACTGCGCCCCTACATAATCATATATAGGGTGAGTCACGAGGGATGCCACGGAAAACTAGATGTATTTGGGGATTTTTGTTACAGAGATAATGATTAGAAGTCTGAAATCAGTAGGAAGGTTCCCTACACCTACCTAAATACAGAGGCTCGAAGTTAAAACTTTTTTTTAAGAAATAGGTACTAAATACTATAGCTTTGCGTTAGGAATTTTATCTTATATTGAAAGTGCTATGGTTCAAAAAATCTCTGATTTTAATCAAAAAGTTATAGCGAACTTCAGCAAAGAGAGTCAAATTGAACTAGAAACTTCGCAGAGGCGCCATTTTTCGTAAGCGTTTTGCTTTTCGAAAGAGCTTCCAACATTCGTCAGTCAATATTTCTTTCACAATAATTGCCAATAGTTCTTTGAGAAATCAAACCCTCTTCCTTCCGGAACTTTTTCCACTCAGACCTGAATGGAACAGATGTATTATTTGTGGAATCTCGAATCAATTAAGACCTGGCAGAAAAAAAGGAAAACCTTTGGTGCGCTTACGATCTATATGAAGCAACAACAAGGCCTCTGGACTCTAGCATCCTAAAACTCTATTCGTAATGTTTGCTGCCTATAAGCGGGAAGTACAAATGTTCCAACATTTATTTACTTAGAACTTACATCAAAATAGGGCTTGAGTTCACGATGAGGGTCCAGAGGACCTTCTTTGGGACATTTGCAGTTGATGACGAAAGGACAGATGCATTTGTCACAAAAAAAATTCAATTGGCTGCCTGAATCAGAAGATAATGTCTTCTCGTATAAAATACATATTGAATTGACTGACTGGCTCAGCATAAACACAGATGGTAAGGTCAGCGTCAGAAAGCCAAGCCATAACAAAATTGTTTGCTCAGGAAGAGAGCCCATGAAGGAGATGCAGCAAAACTGGTCGATTCAACGGATTTTAACAATGTTCAGCAGCTTCTCTTAATAAGTAACGACTTTTAAGACTCCCTATTTCTTTGAGTTAGCCTTTTCACTAACGCAATCACCATAACTCTTGAAGATGCCCACTCGTGTTGGCGAGAAATTACAGTAACCTTAAAATATCGGCCTTATTACTAGAAATTACACTGTACACTGGTTAACTGGTCCCAATAATAAAAACGCATAGTCGGAACCCTACCAGTCACTTGATTTCACAGACGAGATGTTTTGTTGCTCACCAGGATCCTTCCCCATCATTTCCTATACTAAAAAGCCAAAGGCTGTGAATATGAACACATTTGTAGACGTTCGAAAAAGGCGGGAGAGTAATGGAGACCGTAGTCTGAGTGAATCAGGAAATGTTGTTCATCGATTATCATCAAAAAGGTAAATCAATATCGTGGATGTGTTAGTCATCAATTCTTGTGGCCAAAAGGCGTCCAAATTTAAAGAACACGTGCTTCTTCATGAGGACAAAGAAAAATTCATGAATAGCAGATTCGCTCGCAGATATTTTCATTGAACGTTTGTCTGCAGAGCAAAATGCCAAGAATTAATGGAGAATATTCAGTGATCCTATGCTGATGAGGATCAACCAATTTCTTTGCCAGATTGGGGCGAATGGATGAAAGCTTAGGAGTCTTTTCATGAACACTAACGGAAGCTGATGAAGCTGGAAAATCTCCAATAAAGCAACAACTTAATACAGAATGAACAGCAGCGGGCGAATTTAATCAAATTCGACTAAAATGTTTTCAATATGAATATTTAAGTTCTTTGCCAAAAATGACGTTTTCAGGCAAGAAATCCTTTAGGTTATAGTTCTTGTTGTAAAGGATGTATCTACTTTAAGAGATATTGGATACATATTTATACAGGTTGCCCAATTTTATTATTTAGCAAAAAACTTTGACTAAGGTTGTACAATCCCAAATTTTTAAAATAATTACTGAAAAATCGATCCCAACGTGGGGGACACCCTGTATACATATCATTTTGTACCAATATTCCAGTGTAATATAAGATTTTAGAAACGCCTGTTGATCGTAAAACTGTTCTAACAGATGGCAGTCATTTAGATTTGATGGGGACTTATCCGGTCGAGCTCAGATTATGGCTTTATTTTGGATATTGACTTTCTGAAGTTTACAGAATTTTTTTTAATTAAACTAGACTAATTAAAGTATTGTATTTTACTCATACGTAAAATAAAAAAATATTCAAAAATAGCAGTCTAACTATATATTTATGTATAAGTTTTTAATTTCAAATTTATCATTTTAATTTTTTATTTTTTTAAATACAATATATCAGATTTATTTTTTTTTTGTAATTTCATATTATAGTATTAATAATAATAATTAGCAATTTTTTTTTTATATTCTGCAATAATATCTTTCAATAATATAATTTAATTATTAATATTTTTTTTTGTTTTAAATATTTTACAATAAAATGTATATCTTTTTGTCTTATTTCGTTCGTGTATTTTTTTAAATATTATTTTTGAATTACACTTTTCTTTTAATCTATTAAATATTTTAAGTGTAGCTATTTATAATATTTATAATTTTATTTTTTTTTATTTAAAATTAAATTAAATAAGTATGACTAGATTTTCCACTGTTAATTATTCAAATACAAAATAAAAGCAAAAAAAAAAAACAACTGTTTTTGACAAATTTATTAAGGATGTTTTACTAAATATCTTGAATTCGATCCCGACTAGAAATAATACCTACATTTCTCCAAATACGACAATCAATTAGTTTCGTCATCGACTTTGTTTACGAGGGGGACATTTTATGAAAAAAATGAGATTTTTGGGGTATTCACTAGAATAAGAAAAATAGGTCGAATAATTATTAAAATAACAAAAATCCAGGGCCACATTAATATGATCTACAGCGAAATAGAGGCATGCCTAAAATCCCAGACATTCGATTTAGCAAAAAATGTCCCTCGCGTAAAACTAGTCCAAGAATTTTTCTAAAAACATACTTTAAATACTCGAAGATGTAGTTTTAAGCAAAACAACAATAATAATTTCTTCCAAATTAAATTTAACCAATAAGTGCATCGTGTCTCATTGAGTACATTTTGCCCTAAAAGTTTCCCTCGAATCTATCAAAGTAAAATATTTTCAAATGCAAAGATAAACTCTATGTTTTTGATCATTTCAGTGAAGACGTTTTTATAAAGAATTACTTTTTCTTCTAAATCTACAAATAAAAAAGTTTTTCCTCTTATAGTAAATAGCATATAATTTCTGAATCCAAAACCCAAAGAAAATAAAATAATTTTTAAAAAATTACCATAACAACGCGTTTCTTTTTGTATACCAAGTATTTTATAATTCGTCCTTCAAAACTTCATTTAATTTTGATGGCATAACCACAGTATAATAAATAATACAGTATTCTGACTTTCCGCTTGCGAGCCGTCCTGCGCATATCGTCGCGTATGCCGCCATTATGGGTTAAAACGTCACAATAATCGCATTGACGTAGATGGATACCGTTCACTCCTGTAAAATTTATATTACGAAATGACAGTATCTAATATGTTTTTAAACTAAATGCAAGTGAAACATAAACACAAGTTGTCTCGTGGCGAGATAGCATGATAACGCTAATCAGCTAGGGGTTATATTATTGACAATATATATATGGCCCTTGTTTGACTAAAATTGCTGAGAACAGGATTCAGTTGATGCAGAATTCAGGCAAACGGCTTGTATGTGGAATTCGTAGGGGTGAAAGAGGCTAGCAATAAGATTAAGGTAATCGGCTGGTTGAGAATGAAATAACGTCGGATTTTCATTAACTAATTTTGATTAATAAAAATCATCAGATGGAAATAGGCGGAATACTTATATGAAAGATTGAAGTTCCGGGGATCGGTGTATGATGTGAATATTCCTTATAAAACTGTCATTACGCCACCGCTAGACTCAACATCAATCTTTGAGCGGTGATTTTCCTATACGGTCTCCGCTCTACCAGAGAATATAAAAAGTTTACAGGGGTTTTCGTTTAAGAGCGCTGTCTGACACGTAATAGAACAAATTAATTTATAAAAAGAAGCTAGCTACTAAATTTGGCCAGCGATGTAAAACTATTTTCAGATAGGTTGAAGCTAAAATATAAGTTACGTTTAGGTTAAGTTAAGAAGCACGACTTCAACTTTTATAAAAATGTCTTTTTTACTAATAAAGTCTGTATTATTGTTGTGTTTATTATTATTATTAAAAATCACCCAATCATGTCAACATTTAACTGATACCACCACTCAAGGCTGTTTTCAATCACTATGACACACCACAAATATTTCTGAAATTGACAGCGATATTATTATGTACTTAAATATTTTTACAAAAATCAAAATACAGTACTGTGGTTAGAAACCGAAAACTATAATTATTCTTAGTCAGGACCTGACTTGTAACCCAAAATGGCGGCGTCATACGTCACAGTTTATTTCAAAGTGCCAACGTGGAGTCGGAATGCTGTACTTATTAATGCTGTGGCATAACCATAAATTGGCTACTAATTATCCATACAGAAAATATGTTGTTACTCAGAGCGTTTATTGGAACTGGAAAAATAATTCAAGCAATATCCGATGTCCCACTTATAATCTCCCTCTGTTGCAAAAGTTTAATTATATTTAAAGCATGAAAAAACTATTCGTCCACGAGTGCTAAACTAGTAGAAATCGATTCAAGTATCTGTAACATCTAAACTAATTAAATTAGTAATAAACTAATTACTTATTTAAATTATCTATGAGAGTGTTTCTTTTAAAATTAAGTTTTCTACAATTTCATTATTTAACTCGCTACTATAGTTACATTTTCTTGTTGAGTTGGAATGCGTTTAGAATTTTATCAATAAAATGTTCTTTAATAATTATCTACAGCAGCCTATTATAACAATATTGAACCATTTTTTAGTAACTAATGTTTTGTCTTTTATTTTTTTTTTTTTAAACTAAGACACAAACTTTGACAAAGTGATGTACACTGTGTCCCAAAAATATACCGACAAACTTTAACATGTGACGGGGGCCTTCAAAACAAACATGCTTTTAATTAGTAAACATTTAAACTGTTTGGTTATTTTTTCTTTATTGTCTAACAGGCGAAATACCCAATTACAAGACAATGTATTTGCATACAAATTCTGAACATAATAATGTGCTTATTAATAATAATAACAATGATAAGATATAAATTCAATATAACAAAATATACAAAAATTACATACTTATATACAAATAACTGACAAATTATTTAAAATTCGAGAGTGCGGAGGTAGTACCAAAGGCTTTTTCGGAATCGGTTTAAAGATTTATCAAAATAATCAATATTATGATGCAAATGGGAACTGTTGCACACGTCACAGGCCCTGAATAATGGAGCTCTTTGTTCATAATTAGTATGAGTTTGAGGTAATCCAAATAGGTTCGGCTTACGCGAATTAAACTGAGGTACATTAAAATGTATTTGTTGTAATAAATTCGGACAGTCAATAATGTTGTTAATTAATTTATAAAGAAAAACTTGGTCGGTAAATATTCGACGAACTGCCAGCGAGTCAAAGTTAAATTTGTTTAACAGCACTTGATGGTCACAACCTCTTGTAGGAAAACTCCCATCACTTTTAAAAGATAGATATCTCAAAAACTTACGTTGTACGTACTCCAACTTGTTCTTATGAACAGTGTAGTAGGGTGACCATACAAATGATGGGTACTCCAATTTAGATCTCACAAAGGTGTTGTATAGAGCAATGAGACAATCAACGCTATCAAAGTCCCTTCCGGTACGAAATATAAAGCCCAACACACGAAGAGCCCCCTGCGCAATGTATTCAACATGGCTGTTAAACGACAAATCCGAATCAACAACAATACCAAGATCCCTCATCTGGGCACAAGACTCAAGAACTGTATTATTCAGCCTATACTGAAATAAGACGGGTTCCCTACTTTTCGAAAACACCATTAGTTTACACTTCGGTATGCTAAGCTTCAACGCATTTGACTCACACCACTCCTCAAAACAATTTACAAAATATGATTTAATAGATCACTTTGACTAAATACGAGGGTTGCCTTTTATATTTCGGGATTTGGCAACCCTGGTGTTGCAATCTGGCAACTGCAAGCTCTATCGTAAAGTTGGACATTTTTGAGGTTATACGTACTCAGAACGTTCTGACATACGAGCGCTATTTGTGTTGTTTACAGTAACTTAAAAGATTCATCTCGGCCCAAAAATGGAATTAAATCGTGAACATTTTCGTGATTATTTTTTACAACTTTTGACGTGGATTAACTCAGCAACAGTGCATGGATGAACTTAATTCAATTTTTGGCGATGAAGCTCCATCAATGCCCAGTGTTTATCGATGGTATGGTGAATTCAATCGTGGTCGTAGTCCACTCCAAGACGAATTTCGTGAAGGTCGTCCCAAATCAGTTGTTGTTCCGAAAACCCATCATTTGATGCTGTGCGCGAACTGATATTGCAAGGTCGTCATGTGGCCTATCAAGACATTGAGACAACCTTAGGCATTAGTGGGACCAGAATACATTCAATAATGCATAAACATTTGACTGTCAAAAAAATTTGTTCGCGTTGGATCCTACACAATTTGTCAATCGCTCAAAAAAAGGCTCGTGTCGATTGGTGGAAAGAAATGCTCAAAAAATACGTTCACGGTGCTTCGAAACACGTCTATGACATCGTGACAGGTGATGAAACGTGGATTTACGCGTATAAGCCCGAAAGTAAAGAGCAGTCGACTGGGTGTTTCAAGATGAACCAAAGCCAAAGAGTTGTTCGCGCACGAAGCACTTCCAAGCAAATGGTCGCCTGTTTTTTCGAAAAAACTGGACATGTCGCAACGCAGAACAGTCAATTAAGAGTGGTACACAACCTTTTGTTTGCCAGTTGTTTTCCAAGAAATCAGGAAAACCAACCGCCGAAGACGGATCACTCTTCACCACGACAATGCGAGCTCTCACACATCGTCTCAAACAACTACATTTTTGAGCACCCAAAACATCGATTTGATGAGTCATCCGCCGTATAGTCCTGACTTCGCACCGAATGACTTCTGTGTGTGTTTGAGTGAAGCAGCATGCTTCTAAGAAGAGATATCCGGAACCTTTGCTTCCACCTATTGTCACCTTAGAGAAAGTAGAAACCTGAGTCGTTCTGGTGGTGTTGGACGTCGAAGAACAGCTCCTACAGTGCAATTTGAAGAACAAGTTCTACACCATGTACAAGAAAATCTTCCTCTGCAAGTGTTCGAGCAATTGAGCATCGTTTAGGACCTTCCTAGTTGACGGTACACGAACAACTTAAAAATCCCGAAGATAACTCTCATCGAGTGGGATTATGGGTCGCAACCAACCTGATAAAGAATGGTGGTGTAGTCTGATGAGACATGTTTGACTCGCGATGTTTATTTTAATAGTAGAAACAGCCATATTATGAAAATCCCCAAGACACCAGTAACAACTTAGTGTTAGCATATTGGCTGGTATTGTTGAAGATAATTTAAGAGTTTACTAGCTGCTTGCTCGTTTGAATTTTCTACAAAATGTTTTGCCAATATTATTGGGAAATGTCCCTTTAAACGTTAGGAATAACATGTGGTTCCACATTTTGGTTTAAACGTACGGGATGATGCATTCCCCCGATATTAACCTTTTGAGCAAAAAAGCAAAAAACTGTTTGTTTTGATGGATCATCTCTTTGTCGGTATGTTTTTGAGCCACTCTGTATACGTATATATGTGTAATATACCTGGTACTGACTCTAACTATGCTGGCACAATTTAAAACTTCATTAAACACTACGGTATGTCATGGAACACTAGAAAAAACTTTTAGGTTTCGAGATTATTCACATTTCCTTCTTTTCTTCTAGTTAGCGTTGCTCATATTATAGGATTTACAAAACATCTTTCAAATATAGTTTCGTAAACATTTACACGATTTATTTAAATAGCTACCCGACCTTCAGAACGAGAGTAACTATTTATATTTTGAGCCTTGGTAACACTTACTTTAATGACATAAACGACGTAAATGACATAAACGACGTAAATGACATAAACGACGTAAATGACATAAACGACGTAAATGACATAAACGACGTAAATGACATAAACGACGTAAATGACATAAACGACGTAAAAGACAAACGGGGGTCCGATAAAGAATGAGAGTGTAACTGTAAATGAGGGTCTTAAAAATATTGCGATTTAGCAAAACTTCGCCTAATTTTGGAAGCTCTTCTTTCATTTTTTATTTCATTGTCATATTTTATCTTTTCTCAATTTTACGTTTCGACAACTGTTTGCTGTCTTCTTCAGGTCAGTCTAGTATCTTTTTCTACATTATATAAGATATTTCTTTATTAATAAAAGTATATCTAGTGTATTTACCACCTATAACGATGTTGTTGTCAAAACATTGTAAAACTTCGCGGAGAAAAAAAAATGACAACTAAATCAATGTTTTATTTTCCAAAACTAATCCATAATCTTCTAATAATAATAATAATAATAATTGAAAAAGTTAAGTGAAGTTGTAAATTTTTAGTGCAAAACAAAAGTCCAATCTCCACAAAAACAAACCAAACAGAAATCCATGTTTGGACAATGGTTATGGATTTCTGGTACGTTTGTTTTAGTGGAGATTTGACTAAAAAAAAATCTTATATTATGAAATAATCCATTCTAAGAGGAGCGATGATTAATATAGAAATTAAACAACGTCTGCTCCACAAAATAATTTTGTGGAGCAGACGTCGTTTAATTTCTATAAAAATCTTATAATTCAAAAATCAACAATAAATGTTTCGAGAGTAGATACTCTCATCATCAGTGGTAATAATGGGACGAATAGAGAGCTAACAGGATATGGATTCTTATCAATTATTAAAACCTGAAATAGTTACGTTAGTAAGTTATCGCTGAAATTATATTGAACCTCATCCCAAAAAATCAAAACGAAAAAGGAAGAAAAATCAAACAAATTTATCCGTAACAAGACTAGGCTATTGAAGTTTGGGAAAGCTGCATTACAAACCAACCCCCATTTCTGGAACAATTTTTTTCGTTAAATAAATCGTGTAAACGTCTTTTAAATCTTATCATTTCAGCATCTGTTTTCCGAAAATTACTTTGAGGAAGTGGCGATATCAACAGGGTGTCCCATCGTCACAGACACAGTCTGTCGTGAATTGTAATTGGCGAAGAATATTGGAAAATCTTGAGCACAGGTCGATATGGGTCATTCTTATGAAATTATTTAACAATTTTTTTTTTTCAGTTATGTTAAAGGTACGTTTTCGCTCGGACTGCTGGCCGTCGCGCATAGGTTTACAAACACAATGGAAGTGTTTTTGGTGGAACGTCTGGGTCAGCAGACTGTCGTGTCTCAACTGCTTTCAGACGTGATGGCCAAGGTGTCGTGGGTCGCAATAAAAATGAGTAAAACAGTGTCTAGTGAAGAGGACGACATTCTGAGTGAAAACGTGAGTAAATTTCCACAATAAGAATTTTAAGAATCTAGAAATTCTGGAGAATATTTGGAAATAAATCAGCGAATTAGTATTTTAAAGTAGCCTACTTTTGCACGTTCAATTAGTAACTCGAGTATATAAATAAATAAATAAATAAAGCGTTTATTGCCCAACAGTTTCCCATTTAAAGGACAATATTACAAACTAAAAAATTAAATAAACATATGAATACTAATTTATAAATCCTAATTAATTCCGCACACATACACACACCTAAACCACAAATGACTCTGCAGCTACCATTTTCAAGTGATTGACTGTAGTTGTAAAAATGTCACACCTATCAGAAACTCTATTAAAGTTAGAACACATGACATGAACAGGCGATCTTAACAGTACATTGGTTCTAGCTCTTTGTAAGTGAAATGTTACATTCGATCTGGTATTTAACCTAGGAACTAACAAATTCAAGCAAGATAGCAGAAAAGTGCAGTCGATTTTTTCTTTAAGCAATTTATATAAGATGGTTAATCAGCTCTGAATTCTTCGGTACTCCAGACTCTGAACGTCAAAACGTGATAGTAACAATTCATGATCGAAACCTCTTACTGGATAAGCACCATCGGTTCTAAAAACTAAATATTTCAAAAATCTACGTTGAATTTGCTCGACCTCTAGTTGAATATTATACTGAGGATACCAGATGATGGAAGAATACTCAAATTTCGACCTCACATAGGCATTGAACAAGGTGATAAGGGCAGAGGTATTATTGAAGCCTTTGCAGTTACGCATTATAAAGCCATACATGCGAGATGCCTGACCAACCATTCTTTCTATATGCTCCAAAAACTGGAACCTCTGATCGAAGGTAACACCAAGATCCTTGAATACCCGACATCGTTCAAGTTTATTTGTGGATATTGCATACGGATAATCAATAAACGTTGTTTTACGTGTCAAACTCAGACATGTGCATTTACGAATGTTAAGAGACAATTTGTTACTATCACACCATCTTTCTAAAGCACACAAATCATGCTGCAGGTTTATGCAATCTGCTACTGAATCTATGGAGGCGAAGATTTTCAAGTCATCTGCGAAAAATAGAGTACGAGTATGAAGTAAACACAGGTCCAGGTCATTGATGAAAAGAAGGAACAACAATGGACCTAAGTTAGAACCCTGGGGTACTCCTGACGTGGCCGAGTAAAAACAAGATTTAAAGCCGTTGTAAAAGACATATTGTTTCCGATCATGCAAGTATGAGTTGCATAAAGCCGGAAGGAAATCCATCATACGTATGCAGTTTACTCAGCAATATGCCATGGTCTAGCCTATCGAAGGCTTGGGTGAAATCAGTATAGATTACATCCAGTTGACCGCCGTGATCAAGAGTTTCAGAGATACAGTGGGTAATAACTGACAGATTGGTGACAGTGGACCGGCCACACATAAAACCATGCTGGTTAGGTGAAATCTGACGTCTCACAGCTGTATAGATCCGATCATATAAAATTGATTCAACTAATTTAGAAAAATTGCACAATAGGGAAATTGGTCGATAATTATTGACATGAGACTTTTCACTGGGTTTAAAGATGTTCAGTATATGATCTATTGCCTCGGTATTTCAGCGAAAACAATGAATCGTGCGTCTACTTTTATCAAAACTTCTTCTTTGGTTTAATCAATTGCCTTCGTCGTCTCTACTTGTTCTTCAATTTTCATTATTTCGTCTTTCATTATCGAATTATTGCTTGTCTGATTTTTTGCATTTTCGTCTAGTTTTTGCATTAATTCTTCTTTCCCAGCTTCATGTAGTTTTCTTCTTGCATCTTTCTCAGCTTCATGTTGTCTTCTTTCTTCTTCCCGTAGTTTCCAGTATTGGACTCTACTATCGATTAGCCATTAGTTCTTCTTTTTTCTAAATTTCATGCTGTCATCGATCCTCTTTCATTTCTTTAACATTTCTGCTTGAGAATTCATAACATTGAAAACTCTGGAAGAATCTGACAAAGAATGAAAACCTGTGCTGCGTTGGTTGGAGAGTTATTGGACTGTTAGAGCAAACGAGTTCCTAGGCATGTAATGGTTTCTTCTGGAATTCCGCAGGGATCCCATTTGGGTCCAACTTATTTATTAATGACATAAAGGATTGTTTCATGCACATTGCATTCAAGCTCTTTGCCGATGACCTGAAGTGTTATAGGAAAATTGGATGTTCACTGATTGTTACCTTTTACAAGAGGACTTCATTGTCATGGCATGGAATTAAACGTTGCCAAGTGTTTTGTGTTAATTTCAACCGATCTAGGAATGCGTTTCTCCATGGTTTTGAACGCACATCTATCAAAAATACTGTGATTTATTATTAGCACTCATTTTTGCAATAACCCGTATATCTTTGAAGGTGAAAACGTACTGCCGGGTCATTTCAGCGAAAATAATGATTCTTGACGATTGCCAGTCAACTGCCAAACGCGAAGGCTAGCAGTCCAACTGAAAACGTACCTTAACAAAAATATGAAACGGAATGACAGTAACTCACAGTCTAACTCCACATAAATGGTCTTTATTTCATTAAAAATTCATCCTTACATACATGTTTCGGCTGACCACACAGCCATCTTCAGTGCATCAATCAAAATCTTATGTGTAGTATAAAAGTAAAGGCTACAACAGACAACAGTCACAAACCCACTCGATACAACTTACCATCTTATGTGGAAAGGTTATTTTGTATTATCATTGTTTTATATTATCTAGTTTCATACAAAACATAAGATGGTAAGTTCTATCGAGTGGGTTTGTGACTGTTCTCTGTTGTATCTTTTACTTTTATACTACTACATAAGATTTTGATTGATGCACTGAGGATGGCTGTGTGGGCAACCGAAACATGTCTGTAAGGATGAATTCGTAATGCAATAAAGACAATTTATGTGGAGGTCGACTGTGAGTTACTTTCACCCTGATCTAGCCACTGGACTGATCTAAAAAATATGTTATCATGTAAAAACTTAAATGGTTGCATTTTTATCATGCTGTTTTCTTTTTGCTAGGACAAGTTTTCCTCCTGTTAAAATATCCCTCTACTCCGCTAAATAAATAAATATTTCTTCTCACTTATAGACTGGGAAACTTAAAAACCAGTATAACATAAACTAACCAATCTGTAAGTAAGTGCAAATAAAACTAAAGAATAAATACACTGCTCAAAAAAATTAAACGAACACTTTTGTATAACCCTGTAACTTATTAAGTGATAGTTATATACAGATGACCATTTAGATTTTGAAAGACACATATTTTCTTGTAATAAACCGATTAATAGAACTTTCAACTAATCCTTTATTTGCAAACTAAGATGAACATTTAAAAAAAAGTGCCAATAACAACATGAAAAGAAAACATTTTTCAAATGGCAATGTTCCGCTATCTGAAGACCAATGTGTTTTAGTATCGCGTGTGCCCTCCAGCAGCACGAATGACTATTTCGCATTTTCTTGGCACACTTCTCTCAACTTGTGGTTAGTCGAGAACAACCATTTAATCGGTGCGAAGAAGGATGTGTTGATATTACGATCTGTTAAAAGTATGGTAATAGCTCCGGCCAATACAGGGAGGGAAAGTATAAAGAGTAAGGCTGTTAAAGCTACTGCTCAAGTGAATAATGGCATTTGATCAGGGTTTATTCCAACAGGGTGTATATTGATTATGGTTGAAATAAAGTTTACAGCTCCGAGAATTGATGAGATTCCCGCTAGATGAAGCCTGAAAATGGTCAAACCAACAGATGATCCTCCATGGGCAATATTAGATGAGAGAGGGGGATAAACAGTTCAACCGGTCCCAGCTCCTGTTTCTACTATTCTTCTCATAATGATAAGTCTTAAGCAGGGAGGTAAAAGTCAAAATCTCATATTATTTATTCGAGGAAAGGCCATATCAGGTGCTCCTAATATAAGGGGAACTAATCAGTTCCCAAATCCCCCAATTATAATTGGCATAACCATGAAGAAAATCATAATGAAAGCGTGAGCAGTTACGATAACATTATAAATTTGATCATTTCCAATTAGTGAACCAGGGTTTCCCAATTCTGTTCGAGTGTCTTCCTGTGATATACTGTCCCACTCTTCTGTTAATTGCTGAAGGGTTTGAGGTGGATTTGGACGACGTCGAACACGTCTGTCCAATATATCCCATAAGGGTTCAATTGGATTGACGTCAGGGTTTTTCGCTGCCAATCCATTTTACGAATTTCATGCTCGTTAAGAAAATCTATAGTAATCGCAGCAGTATGAGGCCTTGCATTATCCTGCATGAAAAGAAAATCAGGGCCTATACCAGGAATAACCTGATCTAACAGACTGATATCCATATATCTTGCAGCTGTTAGACTTCCCAGTATTACTACAAGACCGGTTTTTGCGTCCAAACTTATTCCACCTCAGACCATCAAAGACCATCTCCAAATCTGGATACTTCTTGTACAGCAGCAGTGAATTATCGTTCATTCGGACGTCTATACACACGCAATCGGTCATCACAACGAGTGAGATGAAATCTTGATGCGTCCGTAAAAAGTACTGGCCTCCATTGTCGAAGTTGCCATCCCAAATGTTCAGGAGCAAAATTTAATAGCATAGTTTTATGATGTCGAGTTAAAACAGGTTTTCGTACCGGCCTTCTTGGTTTTAAATCTCCTTCCCGTAACCTGTTTCTAACAGTCTGGTTAGAAATGGTTACCTGATCCTAAGTGTACTTTGAAGGTCTTTTGCGGTCGCTATTCGTTTTCGCAAAGGAGAAACTACTAAATTCGGTCCTGAATTTGTGTAATTTTGCGATTCCGACCTTATTCGGTTTGTCTTTTATATCGTCCAGTCTCTCTAAAGCGATTTTAGACACGTTTGACAACTGACATTTCTAGCTACTTGTCAATTTTTACACCAATTTCAACTAAAGCTATAGCACGAGAGACTTCTATCTAGCTAAAGCGGCCTATACACATGTAGGCAAGGCCGCGCGCAAGTGTGTCCAGATAAGTCCGCGAGCAAGTGCGAAACGAATTGCGGCCACACATTATTCAGATAAACGTCGAGGTTGGTCAGTTGGTGGGACCTGTGCGAAAAATGAACGTCGAAGAAATGTGTATGATTGCAACCGCTGTCGTTCTTGCAGTTGAAAGTATGGAAAAAAAAAAAAAAAAAAAAGAAAAAAAAGGCGGTGTATGTGCCATTCTATTAAATTTGTATTGGCAACAACGCCCATCTGCACTTAAATATTTCTTTTGCGTTTTTTATGCAGATTCGGGTTGAATTGTTGATTTGATTTTTCATTCTTCAGTCTATAGTTGACCACAAAAGAATAAAATAGTAGTGTATTCCTAAGAATATGGATTTTCGGTTAGTTCTAATAAAATTATAATTTATCGGGTTGTGACAAAACGATTGCGTCAATTGAGTGTATTGACAATAATAATTCTGAGTGGGAAATAATTTAGTTTTTACAGTTATAATCCTTCCTCTAATTATCCTTAAACCTTCCTTAACCATCACCTTTGGGGACATACAAATTAGAAGGAAGACGTAACAAATGGTAAGCCAAAAATATGTGATAAGGTATTCTCATGAATAATTTTAATACAGTCCATTTTTTATAAATTTAGTTTTTTAATAAACAGGCGGAAATGGGTGAAATCGTGGTTATCCAAACGTGATACACACTCGCATGTTAATTTAATAACAACAATTCCGCATTGAATTAATTTTTTTAATAACGTCTTCCTTTGCTACATCTTCGTTAATTTCTTTCAACTTCTCAACTAAAATTTTTTATGCCTCCTCTTTTAACATTTTATTGGAATACTCTTTTGATTTTATCTTCCACAAGCACGGATAGTCTTTATATAATTCTATGAATTCCCTCATAATGTCTTCGTGTTTCTTTGATAGTCTAGAATTTGCCATTCCTCTTTCAGCGACTATTCTGCCACGAAATCACGTAGAAACAGTCTTGGCGCGAAACCAAAAAACAAAAAACTGAACATACACTGACAAGTTGGCCTTGGCACTTGCTCTAAAAATCAGACGCAATCTGATTCGCTTCGAGCCGCGCTTGGAACTGAACACGCCGTGAGTTTTGAGACATACACATTCGCACTTACTCGCGTGTCTCGCCCTGTACAGGCAAGTCTTAACACTTGCCTGCATGTGTATAGGCCGCTTAAGATCTCTCATTTTGACAGATAATGAATTCAACAACTACAAACTGTCATGCCGTTGCCCGATAACGCTCTCTAAGCCTGCCGCGACATAAAACCTAAATGTGAATATATAATCACTTTATTTTTTGTACTTGATGTGGAATATTAAACTTTTCTGGAATAAATGAGCGTAATCACGTTTATTTTTTATAAAATCACAAAAATAAAATGTAAATCCATTACGAAAATATAATTTTCATTTGTTAATAACAGCAAGCCAAAAAATTACAGGGTTATCCAAAAGTGTTCCTTTAATTTTTTTGAGCAGTGCAATATTTGAAACAATCTTAGAAGCTCTGGTTATAACAAGAATGACCGCAGAAAAAAAATTGTTTCTCTATTTTCCGAACACCCTGTATATATTATCGCTATTGAATCACCACTTCACTGTTAAACTAAGTCGATATTTCTCTACATATTATTAAAAATACAAACATCTTTATCCATTCCATAGATCAATTTATAATAATAATAATAATAAAAAATACAAACAAAAAAAAAATAAAAACAAATAATAAATTATTAAAAATTACACATTATTCAACAAAAGAAACAAAACAATAAAATCTCATTTGTCATATTCTACTATTACGTGACTGGTCGAAACCGGCGACAGCGCACCTGCGACTCTGCTGGAGGCTCCCCACTAGGCGGAGGTGGTGGTGCCGGTTCCGTCGCCGAATCCACCCCACCCATACCACCACCTTCAGAACTCTCCGGACTACTTTCAGGTGCATCAATCAAACAGGTGGATACGCCTCGATTCGTGTTCACATTGTCTTTGTTCGTAGTACTACTGCACCGGAGACCTGAAAATATACCGTAACCGTACCGTACAACCACCTTCTGGTAGAACCATTTTAGGAGATCACTCAGTGATGAGGTAGTTTTATGGAGGTTGAGGATGTTACCTGGAAGAGAGTAGGGATCAGGAGGAGACAGGACCATTATGGGACATGTTCTCATCATCAACATTTGTTAAAATGTGAGGGTAATTTACTTACCGCTGCTCGAATGTCGCTTGAATCTCAGCTTCAACTGACTGGGATCTGTGACATACTTTTCGCATTGCCTCCGGCGACGAAGTCCTGGCGTCAAATCACCTGACCACGACATACATTTGGCTAGACGTTGACCACTCACAGCTACTGGAATTTTTGAGAATCGACCACCCTCCAACGCAGGACTCGTCTAAATTTACCACAATCAAATACTTTACAATACAAAACAGAAAATGTCAATCTATTTACCGAGGATTCTCGCAAGATCTGGCTGGCATTATCCACACCGCTATCCTCATCGTCCGGTTCAATTTTCTTGTCTTTTATAGTTGGATTTTCAGTCGCATCAAAGTATTCAGAATGTTCCTCCATGCCGGGACTCAATCCGTTAGCAAGAGGCTTTTTTTCTCTGCAACGTAAAATAAATATTTGCACACATTTATACCACCAAAATGGTTTCGCTATCACTGACGACATCCTTGGGACAGTGTTAGCCAGACAATTTTGTACAAGGTGTGAAATCTCTGGGATGCAGATACAACAGATGCCGCCTCGATCCGTTTGTACAAGGACCATGAAGATATTCCATCGAATGTTGGAGGCCAATTTTGGTACCGAACGTTGTCTCGACTTTTCCTGCTCCACTCTTCACCAGTTTTTGACTAATTTCGTCTAATATTTCTCACTTCTTGCATCCGTGCTTCAACTGCCTTGCCGGCTTCTACTAACTCTTCTTTAGTCGAAATCGTCACTTCTTGGATCTTCATCGCTTGCTTCACTAATTTGCCTCTTAACTCCTTTTTTTGTGCGTCTATTTTCCTCAACACTTTGGTTTAATCAAGGGCCTTCGTCGTCTCTGCTTGATCTTCAATTTTTTTATGTCGTCTTTCATTTCGAATTATTGCTACTCTGGTTTCTTCCATTTTCGTCTATTTTTTGCATTAATTCATCTTTCCCAGCTTCATGTACTCGTAGTTTTCTTTTCTCTTTTTTCTCAGCTTCATGTTGTCTCGACTTTTACTGCTTCACTCTTCACCAGTTTTTGACTAATTTCGTTTAATTTTTCTTTGGGGTTTTTCACTTCTTGCATACGTGCTTCAACTGTCTTGCCGGCTTCTACTAACTCTTCTTTAGTCTTGATCGGCACTACTCTTAACTCCATTTGTTGTGCGTCTATTTTCCTCAACACTTTCGTTTTATCAATTGCCTTCGTCGTCTTTGCTTGTTGTTCTTCAATTTTCTTTATTCTTTGGGTTCTTCCATTTTCGTCTAGTTTTTCCGTTAATTCTTCTTTTCCAGTTTCATGTAGTTTTCTTTTTTCTTCTTTCAGCTTCACGTTGTCTACTTTCCTCTTCGCTCTCTCTCTCTCTCTCTCTCTCTCTCTCTCTCTCTCTCTCTCTACAAGTATTGGCCTCCACTATCGATTAGCCACTTGTTTCTTCTTTTTTCTCAATTTCACGTTGTCATCGATCTTCATTCATTTCTTTAACATTTCTGCTTGAGATTTCATAACATTGTAAACTCTGGAAGAATCTGACAAAGAAAAAGAATGAAAACCTGTGCACGTTGGTTGGAGAGTTATTTGATTGGTAGGACTCAGGTTGCTAGAGCGAACGAGTTTCGTTCTGGGCCTGTAGGGGTTTCTTCTGGAGTTCCGCAAGGATCCCATTTGGGTCCAACTTATTTATAATTATTGTTTCATGTATAGTGCACTCAAGCTCTTTGTCAATGACCTGAAGTGTTACATGTTTCACTGATTGTTACCTTTTACAAGAGAACCTCAATGTCATGTCATGGAATTAAAGGTTACCAAGTGTTTTTGTGTTAATTTCAACCGATCTAGAGGTGCGTTTCTCCATAATTATTTCATAGGTCAATCGGTTCTGGAGAACAAAACTTTGGCAAGGGTTTGGGAGTTTATCTTGATGCTTCTCTGTCAAATATAGCCTTGACGATGCCTCTCCAGTGTGGTCTCCGGCATATGCTTGTCACGTGGCCACTATTGATAGAATTCAGCACCGGTTTCTCAGATTTGTCAGGCTCGGCCAAGACCCAGCTCGTGTTTGATTATGAGGTGCTCCTGAGTGAGCTTCGTTTGACCACCTTCAGCAGACGCAGATGCTTCAGGAACTTCACCCTATTTTACAAAATTCTGAATTACAGTATGTCATCGTCTTGCTTGCTCTCAGAAGTGGGGTTCCTGTTCCTGCTAGGCACCGCAGCAATTATGCTCGAAATGGCTTTGTCGCTAGATCGTCCCGTTTGGCTAATCAGTACCCGGATTTGAATTGCTTTTATTCGTTCTGAGAATCTCTTGGGGTTTTGGGGGGAGGTTTTCGAATGGACATTCATACTTGAAGAGCGCATTATGATTATGCATTGGGAACGGCCTTTGAGCTTATTTGTCTGTGTTGTGGGTTTTCCATATGGCGTAATTATTTGAGCCATATTGTATGATTATGGAAGTCTTAGTCAGGTTCAGTTTGTAAATTGGTTCATTACTTAAACTGTGAAGGATTTTCTTTGGAAGGCGTTCCATTGGCATGCGGATTACCTGGCCAGTCAATCGCAGATTTAGTTTCCTCCAGAACGCTGATGTTTGTTCGTCGGTCCTGCCATTTGATTTCAAGAATTCTTCTGAGCCATCGTTGATGGTACGTCCCCAGGGTTTTTAAATGTCTCTGATATGTGGTCCAAGACTCACAGCTATACATAAGGGTACAAACTACAATAGCATTATACACTCTTAAGACCCACATGAAGAAGTGAGGCTTAGATGTGAAGAGCAACTGGGAGCAGATCGCGAACGACCGACTGAGATGGAGGCGTACCAGTTACTAGTCTCATGTTTTTGAAGAGCAGCGTCGACGTCATGAGGATGCAAAGAGAGAGAACGTATCGATGGGGCAGCGCACCTCTTGTGCCAAAGTTTGCGGCTCGAGGATCGGTCTGTTTAGCCATCTTAGAGTTCCCAAGCCTGCTAAATCAACTGTTAATTTATGAAAATCGCCGTACACTCACCTCAAATCTGGAATGTTAGTATCTGACACGAACGTCACATTGGGATTCGTACTCAAATCCACCATAGGTGAACATCGTTGCGCACCAACTGATGCATTGTGCACCACACGGCACTGATATTGTTGAAACTGATGCTGTTTCTGTCCCAATCTACCACCATCATCATTCTCATCGTCCTTCCCATTACTGCTGTTATTACTCTCCGCATCACGTGGCGCGTTTTGACCCACCAACTTAGATGCTGCACTCGAGCTACTATCACTCTTACTTGTCGCATCCGTACGATGACTCTTCACCGTAATCAGATGTTTTGGCGCAACAACCTTCACCGGAGTTGTTATGTTGTTGTTGTTTCTCATCAATGATTCCACTGGTTCGAAATTCAAATTACCACCGTTGGACAGTTTTCTATGCAGTGAATTCTTGATCAACGCCGATCGTTTACCTTCACTGTCATCACTCTTCACTGATCGCTTATTCTGTTCGCTACCATCCTCAGAACTATTGTTTGATTCTTCACTCTCGTTTTTCGATGAACGCACCATCACTTTCGCTTCCATACTCGTTTGTTTATCGCTTGTATCCACATTCGTAATTCCACAACCTTTTGACGTGTCCTCCACAATTGTACATTGGATTTCTTTGGCCGTTTCTGTATTTTTTGTTTCATTTGGTGTAATTGTTAGTTCTACACGTTTATTGTTTTGAGTATTGTTAATTGCTTTGGTGCTACGGACTTCTGCAGGCGGATCTGTGTAAAAAAAATCAAGTCAACGTCACTAGTTCAAGGGATAACACTGAGCAATTGAAAAAATTGAACTAGCTTTCGAATCAAAAGAAATGGGCTGCTTATTTTAAACTTTACATCGGAAGTTTCAAAACGAGGCTAGCATTGAGTTTCAAACTTTGTATAGCATTGCACGTTGAAATCGTGAACATTTTAATGTTAGTGTAAATGGAAAAACCTCGAAATATTCTAAGTGATGTCTACAACGCTAAAACTTTCAAAATAATATGCAGCATTGAGGAGTTTCAAAGTGACACCCAACATCGTAAAGTTTAAATGTAATACCGAGTGACGCCCTATGTTCAATAGTGGAAAATACCCTTCATCAAACTTTTTTAACGTAATACTTAGTCGAAAAATGTAGAACTTAGTTTAGCTTTTGCACTTCAAAAGTATTTCACTGCATTTTGAAACTTGTATTGGGTTGCCCATTGTCGAATTTTTGAAAATGTCGCCCAATTTGAAAGTGACGCCCTATGTTCAATAGTTGAAAATACCCTTCATCAAACGTTTTAAACGTAATACTTAGTCGTAAAATGTAGAACTTAGTTTAGCTTTTGCACTTCAAAAGTATTTCACTGCATTTTGAAACTTGTATTGGGTTGCCCATTGTCGAATTTTTGAAAATGTCGCCCAATTTGAAAGTGACGCCCTATGTTCAATAGTTGAAAATACCCTTCATCAAACGTTTTAAACGTAATACTTAGTCGTAAAATGTAGAACTTAGTTTAGCTTTTGCACTTCAAAAGTATTTCACTGCATTTTGAAACTTGTATTGGGTTGCCCATTGTCGAATTTTTGAAAATGTCGCCCAATTTGAAAGTGACGCCCTATGTTCAACAGTTGAATATTCAAACCTAGCCCAAGCTAAAAGTTTGAAGGTGTCAAAAAGCCTTTCCAGTTACAAAATATTGTTTGTATTTTAAAGTTTCGAAACTTTGAGATTGTCGCCCAATTTCGTAAAATGTGAAAGCGACGCCTTATGTTCAACAATTGGAAATACAAACCTAGCCCAAGCTAAAAGTTTGAAGGTGTCAAAAAACCTTTGCAGTTAGAAAATAATGTGTTGTTTTAAAGTTTCGACGATTCAAAACTTTGAGATTGTCACCCAGTTTCGTAAAATGTGAAAGTGACGCCTTATGTTCAACAGTTGAAAATACAAACCTAGCCCAAGCTAAAAGTTTGAAGGTGTTGTCAAAAAACATTTGCAGTTACAAAACATGGTGTTGTATTTTAAAGTTTTGCAACTTTGACATTGTCGCCCAAATTCGCATAATTTAAAAGCGACGCCTTATGTTCAACAGTTGAAAATACAAACCTAGCCCAAGCTAAAAGTTTGAAGGTGTTGTCAAAAAAACCTTTGCAGTTACAAAACATTGTGTTGTATTTTAAAGTTTCGCAACTTTGAGATTGTCGCCCAATTCCGGAAAATTTGAACGTGACGCCCTATGTTCAACAGTTGAATATACAAACCTAGCCCAAGCTAAAAGTTTGAAGGTGTTAAAAAACCTTTGCAGTTAGAAGATATTGTGTTGTGTTTTAAAGTTTCGACGATTCGAAACTTTGAGATTGTCACCCAATTTCGTAAAATGTGAAAGCGACGCCTTATGTTCAACAGTTGAAAATACAAACCTAGCCCAAGCTAAAAGTTTGAAGGTGTTGTCAAAAAACATTTGCAGTTACAAAACATGGTGTTGTATTTTAAAGTTTTGCAACTTTGACATTGTCGCCCAAATTCGCATAATTTAAAAGCGACGCCTTATGTTCAACAGTTGAAAATACAAACCTAGCCCAAGCTAAAAGTTTGAAGGTGTCAAAAAACCTTTCCAGTTGTGTTGTAATTTAGTAAGTTTGAATTGAGTTGTCGAAGCACCCAATGTCGTCGATAAGTGACGCCCAATGCTTAACAGTTTGGATTAAAACGTCAAAGTTTGAAGAAATCGTATTGTTGACAGTTTCAAGTAACGCTCAGTAAATCTGACCATGTCAAAGTGGCTCAATTAGATAGAATTTTTATTATTTTACAAAAGCTTACCTGGATCTCCAGCAAACATAACACTTTCCCGCTTCGGACTCGGCAGGTCCATACTATCTGCCCTCTCTTTACTGCTCTGTTTTAATATGCTTTTCGTTCGCTCCAGTGGTTTTGACACAATTTCCGTTTGTGTGGTGGCGACTCCATTATTATTGCACGTAACACTATGACGATTAAGTGGCAGATGAATAGGTGCAGTCCCATTTTCGTCATGGGACTGTATTGCTTTAGTAGGCGATGGGGGCGGCAACGTTAGCGATCGCGGTACATCCTGCTTAGGGACCACACGGATTTCTAACCTTCCAGCAACCTATAAAACAGTTCAAAAACTCTAAAATGGTTCTTTAATTACGAATAATTGAAATATATACCAACCTCTTCAAGGCCTTCATCACCATTCTGCTCCTCCACAGCATCCACCACGACTTCATTCACCGCAGGTTCAGAAACAACAGCAACACCATCCACAGCTTTATCCTCTTTATTAATCTTCTTCTTGAGTTTCGAATAAGTAGCAAGTGCCGGTTCACTAGTAGTTCTTTGCAGTTCAACGATATGCGGTGCACCAATCGCTTCAACATCATTGATCATCGATTGCGTCTCTTTGTGAACAATGTCGTTCTGCGTATGGTGTCTTGTTGCCACATTTCGCATCACATCAACTTTGAATATTTGATCGTCGCATGTGGTGAGATGCAACAACGGTGGTTGGAGTTTTTCACGCGTGTACGAACCCATGGCTGGGGAGGACCACGATCGTGGGAGACTAGCTGCAAAAAGAACATATTTAATGTGAAGATTGATAGTGAGATACTTCAAAAATAGTGTTCATTCTCGCGGCACCAGTTTCCAACTTACAAGCACACCCACAAGTGGTGCCTTAGTTATGGAGCAATTTTTTGTTATTCTTCTTTGAATACGTTCAAAGTCGTAGGGGTTGATGCAGCCTCTTTTCGGACCACATTCCTACAAAATTAACCTTCAAACGATACGTGTATAAATTTGACAGCAATCTGAAAAATTCGGACAAAATCAAACAACAAATTTTTGATTTTTGGGAACATCCAAAAGTATTTTTTTTCGATTTTCACGATGTATGATTCTATTGGACAAAGAAATATTATTTTGTTTGCGGAATCAAATTTCTGTTGCAAAAACCTTCAGAATGCGTAGAAAAGGGACCAAATCTAAGACGACCAAAACCATCAACTGAAGAACAACACGGATTTCAGTATTCGACCCAACACTGGGGCAGAAAAGAGTCAAATTTCGTTTGGTGCAAAAAATGCTCAACGAAAAACAGGGATGAACACATGAAACAAGTCAAGGATTTGGTGCATCAAACCTTGTAGAATTGTTGGCATTTCGTTTGAATCAGTACGAATCGAAGAAGGCGTTGAATGGCATTCCGGATGAGGACTAAATTGATGAACAAAAATCCCGTTAATATTTGATCCTATGTTGTGCAGAAAGCTCCTTTTGATATTTTTTAAATGCAGCTTAAGATATAAATTTTAATATTTTTCGATATTTGACCAGGAAAATGTTGTTCGCTACTTATTATAAATTCAATTTCATAGAAAACAAACTCATAAATCCTATATTGAATGTAATACTTATCACCGTTTAATCAAATATTTGCACATTAAGATCACCTCTACAATACTAATAACAAACATCCAAATAGTAATTGGATAAAACAACAATACAAAACATGTTCGTTTTATATTAAACCTGATATTATTCAAAATCGCAAAACCTTCAACACTTTTCAGAAAACAGGATTATTATTATGGTCAATATTTGGATGATTGGGAAAATTGTCGCGGCTACGATAATTTGCTAATAAAACTGAATACATTGTATGAAATCGAATACTGTTTTAAATTAAACGTGATGACAAATAACTGGCGATGTTCGTGATTATAATAAAACACACAAGAGCACGAGGCAGCAATTCATTATTTTCGAATGAACAAAGCTTCAATTAGTCCTTAAAAAATCCAAAACAAATTTGCTAGTATAATGAAAAATAGCTTGGTGCTTGGCAGAAGTGTTATGCATATCATACACAGATTTTTATTCATATGGTTTTGAATGATCTGTTATAATATTTAGTGTGTTATTACTTATACAAGCGACCAATAGACTCAGTTGCAACCCTCGAGACAATAGTTCAACCTTAAAAAAAAATTGAGATCGAAAAATATATCGTAACATGTTTTGCATCTCTGACCCGGTTCATTGAATTTTTTTTATTATTATTGAAATTGTAACCCGTCTGCACATATTGTTACTCGAACGGGGTCATTGAACTTTTTTATTATTGAAATTGTAGCCCGTCTGGTGAGGACGGTAAAAAATCAATATTCGAATGCCAAATGTGTCAACTTGTGTCATTTAAAAACAATTTTGCCAGATTTAGTTCATGTGAAAATACAAATAAATACATACCTATACCAAAGTCTACAGACATTAAATATTATGACGTAATTATTGTTGATACGTACAGGGTGGACATTTTATTAGGAGCCTATACCCTTTCTCCGAAACTATCGATGTTTGTAATTAGCAAAACTAGCGTTTCGTTTAATGGCACACCCTGTATCTGAATATCTAAAAAAATTGCATTTTTTCTAGCTATTGCAACAATCAGTATTTTGCATCGTCCTATATTGCAAAAAAAATTTTTATTAGTTTTCCATGAAATGACTTAATATTCTTTGATTTTATATACATATTTAGTATGTAGTATGTACAAAAAAATTAAAACATTGAAAAACTAAAACAACAACTACGAAAAACAAAAATATCACGATAATCACAAAAGGTGTTCAAATTGTCTTCCATTCAGCTCGATGCCATTCCATTCCATTATGAACTCGACTTGTAACTGAACGAGTGGCGTTACAAATCTGAATAAAAATAAATAAATAAAAATATTGCATCCGGTCGAACTAGCTATTTTACGCTGATTTAATAATTTAGAAAAGTTCATCAAAGTTTATACAAGTTCATGACTCTAATATCGGAATAGACAAGAAAATTTCTGATTAATATTTTTTTTAGATAAACAGTACGACCGACGCTAAGAATAGACAATTGCATTGGTCGATATTCGAAAGAGTGGAAAAAAGTAAAGTTATAAATATTGTTGTAACAGGAAGTTACGGGGGAGGTTCTCTAACCACAAAACTCTCTTTTTTGGGGTCTTCTCTCCAAACTTCGGCGAAGTACACTTCGGGTTCTAAAAGCACTATCTCCTCCGTTGAGTAGTGTCTTAAAGTTTTACATAATGTAAGTACCAATTTTTAATTATTATAATTGTTGATTTTTAATACTTATTCTTTTTCCATTAACTTGATTTTCATTATTCTTAAATGTTTATTTTTGTGTGACAATATTCTTCCAATACAATTATTAACATTTATTCTAGATTATTACTTCGGGTTTTATATACTTTACAAGCGCCCAATAGACTCAGTTGCATTCCTCGGGGCAATAGTTCAACCTTAAAAGAAATTGAGATCGAATCGAATATATCCATTCATTTCTTGCATCTCTATTAATGAAAGAAAGGATATATCGATACGTTTCTTGCATCTCTAATAATGAAAGAAAGGATATATCGATACATTTCTTGCATCTCTATGACCCAGTTCATTGAACTTTTTTTATTATTATTGAAATTGTAGCCCGTCTGGTGAGGACGGTAAAAAATTAATATTCGAATGCCAAATGTGTCAACATAAGTCAACTTGTGTCATTTAAAAACAAATCTGCCAGATTTAGTTCATGTGAATAGTAGTAAAATAAAAATAAGTATAAATTAGTAGTTTTTTTAGATAAAATAATATTTTTATTTGATAGATTATTGTGAGTTGAGTAAATTTAATTTTGTTGGAAAATCAAGTGTCTAATAATGTTCCATGTGTAAATCTGATGTGTAATGGTGTGGATTTATTGAGGAAAATGTGCTGGAATATGTTTATGGTGAAAATCTTCAAACAAAGTGTGGCATCACCGCATTTCTCATCTTTTCTTGATTGTTGCCAGTTTTTGAATGAATGAAATTAAATGAAATAAAAATAATATGGAATTTTTTCCATAACAAAATTATTTTAGCAAAAATAAAATAAAATAAACTTGGGGAAATTAATTGTGTGTTTAAATAAGCATTTGCACGTGTGTCGGGTTAGATGATTATGTTCTTAGAGAATAGTCAGTTGTATTATTATCGGGTATTATTTTAATATACTGTTAATAATAAACCTTACAGATCCATGAATGCATCAAATAGTGTTTCCTATTTTGCAAACAAAATTAGTGTGGATTCGTTTAAATGCACAACAACAATGAATGCAGGAACAGATTCTTGTTTGTCCTTCATAAATACGAATGTTGCTTCCACAACTTAGCGATCTATCATCGGTAATATACAGGATGTGCTTGGAAAATATGCTATATTTCTTACGGAAATGTAGCATATTGTTTTGTTTCTTTGTTCGAAGAAAGAATGAATTTGATTACAGGGTTGCCCGCCTTAACGTTGTCGATACGTCTATGAATTGTTTAAATTAAGGCATTATTTGTAATTTTGATGAAGTGCGAAATTAACTTTACAAAGCTTTTTTTTGCCTCCCAATTTTTGATTCATAACGGGGCTATGAATCTTGGGCTTCGGTCTTTTTTTCTAGCTGAGTGAAGGTCTTTCGTTGAATTTGCGAAATCATATTTTACCGCTAATGTAGTTTTGCTACATGGGGGTGGAATTTATTCGAATCTACAGCGAAGGAAGTATCTACATTAAGTTAAAATATAATTAGTAACAACAATCATCACAGACAAACGTAAGGGTAGATGCGTTCGCATTCCAAAAAGGCAGAATCGTTCTAGTTTTTGAATAGTTCAGACGTACTAGTTTTTATAAAGTTAAAGAATTATTTTAATTTATTTTTAAGAGTTTTGTACTTCTCAGATTTTATATTGCTAAGAATTCTTTTCTAGTTTTTTTTTAAGTATTATAATATTATTTCATTTTTCTTATTTATTATTCTTGAACCTTGATCTTCAATTTCTTTTATTTTTCTTTTATTGGGATGAGGTTCATAATCATACACAAAGAAAAATTTTTTTTTTAAACTATTTCTTTAATGGTTTCATGTCATCTTTTTTTTCCAACGTTTCGACTAGACAGCTCGTCTTTTTCAAGAAATTCTTTTTTCAATTTACAAACATTTTCGTTTCAAACAAGTACGTATAAACGACCTTGTTCTAGAACTTTCTTTGTGTATGATTATAAACATCATCCCAATAAAAGAAAAATAAAACAAATATTATTTCCAGTTCTTTTCAGCTCTGAAATGGTAAGTTTTTAATGAGTCAACGTAAAGTTTTCTTCAGTAAGTTCTTTTGTTTATTCTTTTAATGTCTCTGAATTTAAACACCTTTTTGTTTCTAAAAGTTTTAGTAAAGTTAAAGTTGTTTTTTTTCCTAAGTTGTTTAATATTTCGAATAGTCGAATTTAAAGTCTGTTATAACTGTAATCTGACAATTATACTTAAAGTTTTGTGTAAAAATTAATATAATTATTCGTAATTATATTAATTTACATTTTCATTTGTTAGATTAGTATTTTCTTTCTTAGATTTTATTTTTTTTAATGTTTTATTCTTTTTATTTATGCATATTTATTTCTTTTGTTATTCATTTTTGATTATTTATAATTAAATTAACTGTTTGTTGTTGTGTTTTTATTTCAAGTAGTAGTGAGGAAAGTTCTAGATCTATTTTAGTAAACAGAATAGTCACAGCGATACATAGTTATAAAGGTCAGTTAATTTCACCTTAAACAGAATAAAATAAAGTTTGATATTTTTCGTTTGTACTTTCTTCAATTAAAACTTAAAAGTAATAGCAGCTCGTAAAATTTATTAACGAACCCGTGTACAGTTTAAATAGCATAATCGGGGTTCACTTGGACGCTGTTAATTAGATTTCTTTCTGAGTGTCTAATTTAAATTTGTCACACATACAATTATTTCTAAAATATGACCGTGTTAGTTTTTCAAACAAAACATAACATTTACTACATTAAATCGACGATGTGCGGCCCTGCTAAGCACACCTGTATAATCTAACAGGTATTCACTTACAAAATTTTAAATATAGAATACAATCAAAATCTGGGTGGTACTTACAAATTAAAGGACCACTTTAACGATTTTTCTTTTAATAAATAAATTTAAAAAAATCTTTTACTAGCCTTACACTAAATGTTATTTTCAGAAAAATTACCACTGCTTTGATTCTAAATTTAAAAAACACTCACACAATCATTATTTTAATGTATATCTTGTGTCTGCGGGAGACAAAATATCTATAAAAAAATTACATATAATATGTTGACTATATTTCTCCGAATCCCATAAGCTTTTGTTTGATTTTAAATAGAAAATAGATACATTTTGATATAATAAGATAACCTTCAAAAACAAACAAGCTGAAAGACAGTTTACATAATGATAAAATTAATCACTTTATTGTTTGTTATACAAATATTAGTAAAGAACGTTGGAACATAACTTTTCACTATGATTCTGTTTAAAAATATTTTTTCCATGATTTGTTGTTATTATATTTTTAAAAATGCTTCATTCTAATGTACTTTTTCTATAAACATTTAAATATTGAAAATATAAGTGTCCTATCGTAATGATTGTGAAAAAAATACAGAGTGTTACATTTAATATAACCGTTAACGATGTCATTTCTTTAAATTTAGTTTATATTTATTGCAAATCAAGGTACCTACGTCAAAAAACCGAACAGAATCACCGCAAAAACTTATTATAATGCACAAAGTGATTCGTTTTTGTAATGATTGTGCAGAATTCTTGTGATAAATACTCTATTATATTGACTAGTGATTTTAAGTATAACACAAAAATCGCAACAGTTCAAATCGAATTCAAATGAAATTAATTAACAATGTGCTCTGCGTAATAATGTAATAAGACACCACGCCACTGGTATTATGTATACTAGTTGGGTGATTTTATAGATATTTTCTATTAGTTTGGGAAATATAATATTTTTGTGAATATTATTTTAAATAGATTGTTAACAAATGTTCCTAAACACTCCTTTTAGTCATAAAATTTAAGGGTCTGTTTTCTATCTTATCATTTATTGATATAGGTTTTACCAAAGCAATAAATACGTCTACGAGTAGGTACATGAATAGCAAAAATATGTAATTTTTGTCTCTTTTCTTTGTCCAACTTTTAGAAACAGATGAACCGTGTTTTCTTGTTCGAAGAATGACATTTTAAATACTGAGTGGTCTCACTTTTGAACATCGAAATGCCTTCATGTAAATTAAATGTCGGACTTTTATTATTATATACAGAAGCAAATTGGAGGGTGTCACGGTTTCCCATATCAAATAATATATATATAAAGGGCGAATAAAAAACAATGGGTTTTTGTCCAGTCGCTGATTCGAGAGATTGAGAAGTCATTATAAAATCGTATTGTTTCTTGCTTTACAAATGGTAGTGACTAGTTAATCTTTTGAACGAACTCCAACATAAGATACCTAAGTATCAACAACCATTATTAAAGTCGACACAAAAATGTATTTTATTTCTGAATTGCTCACCCTGTAGCTGTATCTTTATAGGGGTATATTGTAAAGATGCTCTTTTTTCTGATTGGCTATTTTCGATCTAGGTACCTACTTCTCATGTATGTTAAGTGTTTTGGAAAGACAATCGGATTTTCGAGTTTAGATTCGTTTTAGCCTTGGTGGAGTCTAGATGTGATTTCTAATTGTATAAAGTTAAATAAAATATTTTAATTTGTTTTTGGACTTTAACAAAATGCATTTGTTCTTATTTCGCATAGCACATTGTTAATTAATTTCAAAGATAAAACCTTTTAATATTTTAACTAAATGATTCGTAAGAAGAAAATAGTTGATATAACTAAAATCATGGGATATTCCTATAAGGAACCTCATGAATTTTATTTTACTAGTGTGAGTTTTAAGACGATGTAAATCTTAGATATAAATGTTTTAAAAATTTCCGATATAACCTCTCCACTTAGTTATGTAATTTTGTTTCTACCTAACTGATGATGACCCTAGCTAGGGTCGAAACATGTATCATTTTTGTTGTTTAATACGAACCTAAATCTCAATAACGATATTCAAAAAAAAACCCTAATTTTAATCTTCAGGATTTTTAATATAAACGCTGTGTACTTGATTTTCAATTAATAAATTCATGTTTTCTCTCTAAACTGCTTGCCCCCCCCCCCCCCCCCCCCCTGCAAATATGTCTCCCGCCAGCCATGTTTTCATCATTATAAAACACCATAATGTAGTGGGCGTCTATTATTGTCTCTAAACCTGAAAGCTCATTACACATCACACTTGACCTTCAATTTTTTTAGGTCAAGGTCACCAACGTAAACTTTTTTTCGGCGAGAAATAAAGGAATTTCCAACGATAATTTCCCTGACATTTTTACCAAAATACGTACATTTAAAATTAGTGTAAAGTTTGTGAAACACCCTGTATAATATCCAATCAATCAATTATTACTTTTCTTCGCTCAATACCTTTGTTAGTTGTTTTTAATTTGTACAAATTAATTTTATTAATAAAGCGATAAAAATATTAGGAGGAAATAAAAAAGAGGATGTTAGGTTAGTTAGTTAAATGAGAGAAACTGTTAAAATAAAATAAAACGTATTATTATAAGCTATAATAACTTTATAATAATAATAATAATTATAATATGCAGAAAAATTAAAACAAACAACAAAATACAAAAAAAAAATAATATAAATCATAAATAACTATTTTAAAAATTGATTAAATTAAATTAAAATGTACTTACTACCTATTAATTAATAATATTATAATTTAATAATAAAAGTTAAAAAAAAAACTACCACTAAAGTAAAATTGCACCAATTATACAGGGTGTTCCATCGGGAATAATCACGATAGATATTGGGAAAACTATACAGGGTGAGTCACAAGGAACTGTACATACTTCTACCATATGTATAGGCACGTTAGGGGATTATCAAATGACCATTAAAAAATGTCTCCTTGTTTTGATCATTAATATACATGGTGAATTATGGATCTTCACCAAAACAATGTTTCGTCATATCTTTTCAATGATTAAGTCGATTTATCTAATTTTTTTATCAAAGTGTGTATTGGTGCCTGGCAACTAACTGACATATTCAGAGTTGAGAAAATCCAGGTTCGTCTTCGAGAAAATTTGTGGGACTGCTTCATATTCAACACCTCACCCTGTATATGATTTTTCAAAAATCTGATATAATTTTTTCAGAGAGCATAAATAGACAGTTAGGCCTGGGTATTTGAATTTTTTGTTACACTCACCTCACATTTCCAATTTTAGAGCCAAATTGCAAATTGGCAATAATGAAGTATCTTACTGTATAATAATGTTTAGTTATTCAAAAGAAATCTTCAAAATAGACAGAAACGACACACACTGTGCTCCAGTATGGTAAATACCATAATTTGAATTGATTTACAGAGCCGGATTTAAAAATCTGGCTTCATCCCAATAATTCACTCTGTATGTAACTTTTTCCACCCGTAATAGACAGAAAACAGATAAAAAATGTTTGTAATAACCTAGTTTTCTTCTTTGTTTGAGGAAAACTCATGTGTCTAATTATTTTAATCGGAATGAAATGAACAAGCCACGGAAATGTTTATTCATAAATAAAGAAATAAAATAAAAAACAATAACCAAACAATAAAACAGTTTTAACAATGTGGAACAAAGTAAAAAACAATTTAATAAACATTACGATTATAAAAGATATTCAAAATGAAATCCATCTGCCTTAATACACTTTTCTTGACGAATGTTTAAATGTGTAATGGACTTTCTGATTGTCACTGGGTCATTTCTGGTAATATTGCAACAGTGAATAATTCTGTTAATGAACTGTTGTGTTTTATAATCGTAATGTTTATGAAATTGTTTTTTTAGTTTGTTCCACATTGTTAAAACTGTTTTATTGTTTGGTTATTGTTTTTTATTTTATTTTTTTATTTATGAACAAACATTTCCCTGGTTTGTTCATTTCATTCCGATTAAAATAATAAGACACATGAGTTCCTCAAACCAATAAGAAAACTAGGTTATTACGAACACTTTTTATCTGTTTTCTGTCTATTACGGGTGGAAAGAGTTACATACAGGGTGAATTATTGGGATGAACCAGATATGCCAGAATTTTAAGTCCGGCACTGTAAATCAATTTAAATTATGGTATTTACCATACTGGAGCACATTGTGTGTCGTTTCTGTCTATTTTGAAGATTTCTTTTTAATAACTAAACATTATTATAAAGTAAGATACTTCATTATTGTCAATTTTCAATTTGGCTCTAAAATGAATCTTTAATTGGAAATGTGAGGTGAGTGTAATAGAAAATTCAAATACCCAGGCCTAACTGTTTATTTATGCCCTCTGAAAAAATTATATTAGATATTTGAAAATCATATACAGGGTGGTTCGCCTACGTCACACCAGACAAACAGGTTTTGGTTTTCGATACAATAAGGACGGCCGAACCAGTATCATAAGATAAGAAAATGTAATAGAAGACAGATGTTGTTAATAAGAGCTGTGAGAAATACGTTGTTTTATGTGATAACAAATAATAAATGATTTTGGGTGTGGTTTTGAGACTTTTATTAAATAATTTTAAAAATAATCAACAATACTTTTTACATGTATTTAATAATGAATATAATGTGTATGATTAGCTCGTTTATGTGTTATTGATTTTATTTTATAATTCAACTAGTTTGAATTTTAATTAAATCAACATTTCCATAAATTCTAAATAAAATACAAAATAAACTGATAGTAGTTTCGAATAAATGAATTTATAATGAAGAACCTGCACATATTCTATAAACAATCTTGCAAAAATTAATAATTCTATTTTTAAAGAAAAAGTTGTTGTTGTTTCGTGGAGGTGGACTTTTATTTCATAATTAAATTAATTCGAATATATCTAAAACCATTAACGAACAAGTTCAGGGTGTCAATTAAGAAATATATAAATTCTCGTACAACACTCAAACCATTACCGACGTTAAGTGATTCGCTTCAGCGTTTTGTCAAAGTTACCTTTTTATTTTTAATGCCAAATAAGATACGATTACAGAAACATATCTTTCGACTGTGTTTTCAGTTTACTTTTTAGACTGTATCAAAAAAATAAATAAATAACAACTGAATCGTGAACCGGTTTTAAAGCGCAGGCGCGGTTCGGAACGTGTTCATAATCTTGACTCACCGTGAACACAAAATGAATCAAAATAGAATACAGAATTTTGAGTAAAATTTTTGATTATGTTGACGTATTCAGTCCAGTTCAGTTAAATATCATTCCTATTCTGACGATACTGTTCCGCAATTTAGTGAAGAATATCGTGAACATTTAAATAATGACAGAAGACCTTGCGCAGGCAGTAATACTGCAAAAAAAAAGAAAAGCAAACTGCGCAAGCGAAGAAAACAGAATCGCCTCCGCGAACGAAGCTATTATTACGAAAGCAGTTAAAATAAATCTTCTTTCTCTAGAAGAATCTTCACCGAAATTAATTATTTAAAATCTCTGGATAAGGACAAAAATTGATTGACGATTTTCTGTCATGCTTAAAATGGTATAGAACATGATACACAAAGTCGGTCTAGAACTTTATGAAGAATCCAAAAATCTATTAATATACAGGGTGTCCTACGGTGGCAACCCATTAGATTATTTCAGAAACTACTTCGAATTGAATTTTGAAAATTTCCGTGTCTATATTGTCAAATATGCTCTACTCAAATAATATAATAGCAACGGCATAGCACTTCCGGTTATACCGGAAGTTGTAGGCAACTTTGTTATTTTAAATGGAACACCCTATATATTATTACATTTTTGGATTCTAAATAAGATTTCAGACATATTTCATGTATCATGTCCTATACCTAACGTCAGTCGTTTTTGACTTATATCAAGATATATGTCAAAATTGACAGTTAAGGGATCCATAAGAATTCCGTTTTTTCCTTGTAAATCAGTATTTAATAATTATTTTGCAGGTATTTTCTCATCAGGTGGGATCTTCTTTTTCGAATTGACAAGACATTTTCTCATTAGTTTATACAGGGTGGTCAGAAAAACAGTTGAAAGTCAATTTTTTCAAATGGAATGGGTATATTATTATTATTTTATCTTCCTTAGCATTAAAAAATAATGAAATTTTGTAATAGGTTATCATTTTCTAAAATAGTTTTCGAAATATCGTCATTTTAAATTTTTCTGCAGCGCCTACCGTTGTCTCTCTGGAAGCTATCTAATTAATTTAGTTAGTCATGAAATTATTGTCATTTTAACGTCAAACTAAACGTCAAATTAATAAAAATGAGAAATACTTATTGATATTATAAATTTTTTATTAATTCATGGAGAATAAAATAAAGTGATTAATATCACCTATAGAGTATTTAACGAGAGAAACCCCCATTTGCTAACGATGACTAGAGAAATTAGGAAGAATTTTGAGAAATCATTTAGAGCAGGTTGGGAGGTATACAAATCAAGTATTACAACGAACTAAGACTAAAATTTAAAATAATACAGCAGAAATGAACAGAAAATTAAACTAAATAAATTTTCAACTAAAAAAAGTTAATCAACTAACGATAACAAAACTAATTTAATTGTTTGATATGACCCCCATTTAGTCTTAAACACTTATTTACCCGTTCAATAAATTCACTCGTGACAGCTCGTGCAATTTGGACTCCAGGTAAGGCTTCGAACGAAGTTCGGATGCGTCCTACTAATTCTTCTTTTGAATTAATTGGGGTGGAATACACCTTTTGTTTAATTGCTCCCCAAACATAAATATCCAGCGGTGATAGATCTGGAGATCTCGCTGCCAATCCCAAGACCCTAAACGTCTGATCCATCGATCTTCAAACATTTCATTAAGCTGTTGTGTGATTCTATTTCCACAGTGAGGTGGTGCTCCATCTAACTGGTACCAACAACTTCTTAATTCATTTAATGGTAGATCATCCAAAAAATGCGCCACAACATTTTGCAAAATATAAAGATAACCTTCCGTATTTAAATTATGCTCGTAAATAAAATATTCAACATGTGTGTCTTATACCATACAAAAAACGTTCACACTAAATTTATTTTGAAAATTTCGTTCACGAATAGCGTGCGGATTCTCAGAAGCACAAAAATGACTATTTTGTCTATTAACGATTCCATCTTTTATGATAGCTTCCAGAGAGACAACGGTAGGCGCTGCAGAAAACTTTAAAATGACGATATTTCGAAAACTATGCATTTTAGAAAATGATAACCTATTACAAAATTGCATTATTTTTTAATGCTAATGAAGATAAAATAATAATAATATACCCATTCCATTTGAAAAAATTGACTTTCAACTGTTTTTCTTGAATGGTTTTCAATATAATTTTTTGACCACCCTGTATAAACTAATCAGAAAATGTCTTGTCAATTCGAAAAAGAAGATCCCACCTGATAAGGAAATACCTGGAAAATAATTACTAAATACTGATTTACAAGGAAAAAACGGAATTCTTATGAAGCCCTAAACTGTCAATTTTGACCTAAATCTTGATATAAGTCAAAAACGACTGACGTTAGGTATAGGATATGATACATGAAATATGTCTGAAATCTTATTTAGAATCTAAAAATGTAATAATATATAGGGTGTTCCATTTAAAATAACAAAGTTGCCATTAACTTCCGGTATAACCGGAAGTGCTATGCCGTTGCTATTATATTATTTGAGTAGAGCATATTTGACAATATAGACACTGAAATTTTCAAAATTCAATTCGACGTAGTTTCTGAAATAATCTAATGGGTTGCCACCGTAGGACACCCTGTATATAGGGAGTTCCATTTGAAATAATCAACTTCCGATATAATACTTTCGTAACTGTTAATTATTATAGTTTTTCCAATATCTATCGCGATTAATCCCGCGGGGACAATCTGTAGAAATTAAAAAACATACACACATTTCTAAAATAAATAAATAATAATATAACATTTATGTTATGACATCACAGTTATCTACAATATTCGAAAATAACAAGAAAATTGCAAAGCAAGTTTAAAAATATACCTAAAAAACATTTTAAGGAAAATCCGTGTCTCGCACTCCAAATGCAACATTTTTATATCTAACCTTCTTTACTTTCATAATTAAGTACAAATATTTTCATCTTTTTAAGTGTATCAAGAAATAAATACAGGGTAAGTGTTTCATAATATGTGGGACACATTTACAGAGGTGATCAGGCATCTCAAAAAATTAAAAAAGTACCTTCAAATATATGTCCAAAACCACTTTGGGTTCGAGATACCTGCAGGGTGACAAAGTTCTATTTTTTTTTTCCAAAAATTTGTTTTTGACGTTTGACATTTTACACTCTCATAATACAATTTTGTTTTTTTAGCCTACTTGTGAAAAAAGAAAATACTTGGCATTGTAAAAGTAGTCATCGGCAGTAAGTCCTAGAGAAAAACTATTTTTGTGGAAAAACGAGCATTTTTCGACAAAAAGAGCAAGAGACAAAAAAGTTTCTAAATTGAATGGGGCATACAAATTTCTTCTTATTAAAGATCAGAGGCGTTCCGTTCCACGCAAAAGTTTAGCTGGAATAAAGAGTATTCAACCCCCGAAAATGGGCCACCTTGTACGTTAACATTAAATTGTTCTGGGTTGGATTTTTGACATGTAAAAAGCGTACCAAATTCCAATTTACTGGTTATAAATTCTTGTAGAAAATTTTAAAAAACGAACATTTTTTTAAGCACTTTGATATCGTAATGAGAATTAGTTTAAAAAATAGTTTGATGAAGATTGAGATTCATGTTTAGGAATTACGATTTTTACACCTTTTATGTACGCCTTTTGTTCGTTCGCCAATATCTATTAAGTTGAGGATTTTTGGACGAAGCATACCACTCACACCTATTTCTGCTTTTTACAATTTGTTTTATGTTATTTTTTGACCCTTGTTTACATCTTAACGTACGCCTATGTTAAAAAAATTTTGGCAGAAGACTTGTACAACTACAATCTAGCAACGTTATTCAAATTATTGATTTCCTGGAATTAATTTAAAAATTACGAATTTTCTTAATATTTTGCCCTTTTTTTACACCTTTTACATACGCCTTTTGTGCATTCCCCAATTTTAATTTGAGAATTTTTAGACTAAGCATACCACTATTGCTATTTTACAATTTTTTTAATTTTATTTCTTGAAACCCTTTTTTACAGATTATCGTACGCCTATGTGCAAAAATTACTGACAACAGGTTTAATAGGTCATAATCTATCAACCTTATTAAAATTGCTAATTTCTGGGAATCAGTTTAGAAATTACGAATTTCTTTAGCATTTAGCCCCCTTATTCAATGTGTCCACGGATAGAGTTTGGAAGAGGAAAAACTTTTTTATTTGTAGATTTAGAAGAAAAAGTCATTCTTTATAAAAACTTCTGCTTGTGTCGAAACCACAATTTCAAATACCAAATTTACGATTACTATACAGAGTATATTGAAAATATCATTTTTAATGATTTTGATTTTTTTGTTTTTTTTTTTAATTTTATGAAAATATTTCCAAAATCGTGATTTATTACACCAACTGTGCAAAAAACACTAATAAACTTTTTTCTCAAAGTGGTTAATTTCATAGCTACTAGTAAAATAATAAAATTAAAAAAAAAAAAAACAAGGAAATCAAAATTATTAAAAATGTTATTTTTGATATACCCTGTATAGTAATCGTAAATTTGGTATTTGAAATTGTAGTTTCGACACAAGCAGACGTTTTTATAAAGAATGACTTTTTCTTCTAAATCTACAAATAAAAAAGTTTTTCCTCTTCCAAACTCTATTCGTGGACACATTGTATGTATGCCTTTTGTTCGTACTTCAATTTGAAATTTAAGATATTTGGACCTAGCATACCATTTACATAAATTTTTAGCTTTTTCAGAACTTTTTCAATTTAATTTTTTGTTACCTTTTTTTACACCTTAACGTAAGGCTATTGTCAAAATCTTTTGAAAGCAGATTTAAGGGGCTATAATCAATCAACCTTATTAAAATTATTGATTTCCGGGAATTACTTTCGAAACTACGATTTTTTTCAATATTTGACCCCCTTGTTATACCAGTATATTTCGTTATGTAAAATAAAAATGTTCCAAAGAAAAATAAAGTCATTTTTATTTCTTATTTTTTGTTTCTCAGCTTCATTCGAACAGTCAGTGTGTTGACTTTTTTTTAAAGCCGATCCTGGTAAATTAATAAGTAGGTTTCTCTCTCTTAGAAACTATAATTTCTTTGGTAAGTATGCAATAGATGGCATAACTGTCGGAATTCCAAAAATGTATTCAACACCCATCTGCTGAGTAACAGAATAACTAAATCTCTGAAAAATTTTGGTAATTGGCGTTGTAATACTATAATCCACATATAGAAGGATACTATCAATGAAAATTTAAAAAGAAAGTCAGAGGAAGACTGCATATTTCGTGCGACACACTTTAAAAATTGTTACATTTCTTTTACAAACTTCAATAATTATTATTCACGATAATTCATACGCATTATTTAACAAAAGTATCGTATACTTTCTGTACCAAGTTAGGTAAAACGATACCCGGGAGTTTTAAATTACCAATAAATGGCAGTTTTTGCTGTAATTGGTACCAACGCGAACCAACATAACCTTTAACAAATTACTACATTACTAAACGTACGAGTAGAATTTGAACGGCACAACGAAACTTTTCAACGACAAAACAATGTAATGGTAATGTACTCTTTTATCGTAGTATGCTACAACGACTAAACTAAAACAGGTTCTACCACTTCACCAAAACAAAACACTGATTTTTCTTATTCTCGACGTGCGTTTCGCTACCAATGTTAGCAGCCTCAGTAGAGAAATAAAACTCAGTTTGGATGCTAACAAAAAAAAAGTGTTTTGGTGAAGTGGTAAAACGTGTTTGAGTTCAGTGTTCTACGCCAAAGATTCTACTAATCGATTATGCTATAACGTACAACAATGTATCTATTTCACAACATCAATGGATGTGTGCCATACCAATTTAAGTTGTAAACGTAAATGAACGGCAAAGTTTCAAAACGACTGACCTGGAGCTAAGTGACTTTTAACTGTTTACCTAGGGCTATTTTCCGAAACCTGCTGGAAACACTTGAAGTGCTAAAGCTACATACTGATGAAATGTCATTATACTACCCATCCTGCGCAACATTACTATCAGCATTTTGGTGGGGGTATTACTTGTATTGGTAAATGAAAGTCGGTCGCATGCACTGAATTGTTTTAATTACTAAAAACATGTTTCGACGCCAGCCAGGGTCATCATCAGTTGGGCAGAATTGCACAACTTAACGGAAAGAAATGTTTACATCGCTGACACATATCAATGGAACTACAAAACATTAAAATAAGTTTGTCTGGGAACATCCTCAAGACTTTCTACGTAGAGTGCGTCTTCAGTTTAATATCCATCTTTTACCCTTACAAAATTATGCAAAATGCAACATGCTTTGATAATGGCGACAGCAAAGTTGTCAGAAACATTTAAAGGGCTAATCTTAAGACGATACTGGATTTTTAAATACGTTGGCCAGCCGAGCTCCGCGCCGGCATCGTGTGAAAAGGTTTCTCGGTTATTTCGCCGACCGGCAAAGTGCCGTCCGTGTGCAAGAGGCCTTAGAGTTTGATTAAAATAGTTGACTTCACTGTTTATTTTGTATATGTTACAAGTTTGGCATGCTCTCAAAAGAGGTGCCTTGGTCTCGTAGTTCGTGCGAAAGGCGGGGACATAGCCTACTATTTCTTACAAAAATTCGAGGAAGATTAAAATTAATTTGGCGGAGCAGTTCTGAGCAATCTATGAGGCTATTGACAATTTTAAAAATAAGCAGTTGACCTGCATAAATCCGACGCGTCTCTAGTGAAAACACATGAAAACGGTCAAGTAGTATCTTAAGATCAAACCCTCTGTGTGGAAACCTACCATCAAGCTTAAATGCCAAATATTTGAGGAATCTGCGCTGTACGTACTCAATGTGATCAATATGGCATTGATATATGGGAGACCATATAATTGAGTCGTATTCAAGCTTGGATCTCACAAGAGCGCAGTATAAATTCATTATACATTGAATATCCGTGAAGTTCTTGGTAACTCGAAACAGACATACGATGCGCAATGCATCTTCGGTGATGCACTCAATATGATAGCTAAACGATAAGTCTGTGTCAACGTAGACTCCCAGATCCCTCAACACTTCGCAGCGCTCAAAAGCCGTATCATTTAGTTGGTAATGGAATTCAAATATATTTTGCGATCTAGAAAATACGGCAAACTTACATTTTTGAACGTTTAGGGGCAGTTTGTTAGATTCACACCATTCCGCAAGCGTAAACAAGTCATCCTGCAGCAATCTGCAATCATCGCTATCCTGAACCATACGATACATTTTCACGTCTTCAGCAAACAATAAATGTTTGCTTGATATTCCCGTTGATATATCGTTAACAAAAATCGAGAAAATTAACGGCGCCAAAGAGCTGACCTGCGGCGTAAAAGTCAAGGACTTGTGGTCGTTGTATTCGACGTAGTGCTGACGGTCGCAAATGTAAGAAGCAAAAAAAGATAGAAGGTCGTCATCGAAACTAATAAGTGTAAGTATGACCGCATGATCCAACCTATCGAAGGCCTTCGAGAAATCGGTATAGACAGCATCAACTCTGAGTCCCTCTCCGAGTGCGTGAAAAACATCCTCCATGAAGCATGTCAGGTTAGTTACTGTAGAACGTCCCCGAAAAAAGCCATGCTGCTGCGATTCAATTCGTTGTTTTACCTGGCTAAATATTTTTCTATGAAGTGTTGTCTCAAAGACCTTCGAAAAGTTGACGGGAAGAGAGATGGGTCGATAATTCTCAACGCGATCATTTTCCGCAGACTTGTCTAACGGAAATACACGAGATACCTTCCAAGCCTCAGGAAATACATTGGAGCTGAATGACTTGTTGAATAAAACTCGCCCTTCGATAAAAAAATTGATGTAATCTTTTCTTTGCGCCGTGTAATTCTACTTCTTCAACTGATGATGGCTAGGGTCGAAACATGTAATCACAACAATTTAGTGGATGCGACAGACTTTCATTTACCAATTTATTATCCATCTACATTAATATGAACTACTTTGTTAACATTATTTGTATTTGTTATAGGTTAGGTATAAGCGTAGATACGATACGTTGTTTTTTTGATTTTGAAACGGATTAAAAGTGGCTGCTATAGAAAATAATTATACGTATGAGATAGAGGAGAATTTGATAGAGCTCAATCAGGTACACCTTGTTTACTTTTCTAGTCTTTAAGTGTACGAGGGTTGCTATTTATGTCTTCAGAACTGGCAACACTGGTATTGCCAGGTGAAATCTGTCAACGCCATCTTGAAGTTTGACATTTTTGACAGTATACGCAATGAGAACGTCTTGACGTGCGAGCAATATTTGTTGAAAAGTTCATCTCGGGCAAAAAATGGAATTAAGTCGCGAAAATTTTCGAGTTATGATTTATTATGACTTTCGACGTGGTCTAACGCAATCAACCAAAGCAGCATTTGGCGATAAAGCACCATCCAAGGCCACTGTATATCACTGGTACACTGAATTCAAACATGGCCGTAGTTCGCTCACGGACAAAGTTAAAGATGGTCGTCCAAAATCGGTCGTTGTGCCGGAAACCATTGATGCTGTGCAAAACTAATTGAAAAAGATCGTCATGTGACATATCATGAAACCGAGGCAAGTTTAAGCATTAGTATCACGAGCATATATAAGATTTTGCACGAACATTTGCATGTTCGCATTGGAATCCAAATTTATTGACAGGTGCTTAAAAAAAGACTCGAGTCTATTGATGCTGTAAAATGCCTAGCAAATACAACTGTGGTGCATCCAAAGCCGTACACAGCATCATCACACTTGACGAGTCGTAGCCTATGAGCCAGAATGAAAAGGCCAATCGGCAGTTTGGGTGTTTCAATGTGAAGAAACGCCAGCAAAAGTTGTTCGTTCCCGAAGCGTTAAACAGCAAATGGTGGCGTGTCCTTCACGAAAACCGGTCATGTCGCAACTGTGGCTCTAGAAAATCAGAAGACCGTTACTTCAGCGTGGTATGGTATGCGGATTTTGCCGCACTGATCTTGAAACATACCTGACCTCAATCTCTTCTCGAGGAGTGCGTTTTCCGACTCTGGAAGAGCTCTAAAGTGAAGTAACCAGACAGATTCGAATGCTTAAGAACCGAAGCTCGCAATCTATTAATTTAATCCCTCAAACCATATGGCACACATCAAAATGTTAACATAATGACTACAAGTTAGTTTCCGATGACAATTTTATGATGGATGATAATGCTTATCATGCTATACAAGCACTTTCAAAATGATAAATATTATACAAGGTGTTTCAAAACTTGACGTGTAAAAATACTTTTTTCTACAAATTCTTACCATGGTAGTGTTCATTGTACTCAGTTAAATCAAAGATTCTCTTATGACTAGCCCTGAAACAATAACAAAATGTAGTATTAAACATTTTTTTTTTTAAATACCTTCAATTCTCACCTTGAATCCTCACTGATCCTACTTAAGATCGGTTGTAACGTGGGGAAAGATGCAGCCACAGCTGCCGTCACTATACTACTGCCTTTGTGCTCAGGCGACTCCGGTTTCCATTCGTTGTCAGTCGTCTCCTCGCTGTCATCAAACTGTGACTTCCATTGGCTCGCCAACGTTAGAGCACCACCTTTAGTAACCTTGAAAAGTTCTCAAGTTATTCATCGAAACGATTTGTCGCACTTTTCATACTTACTTGCTGACTTACATTCTCGTCGTCAATCAATGCGAATTGTGTTACACTTTGATCCCTCAATGCACTTAAACCACCTCTAGAACTTCGTACAGCCGAAGGCTGACGTCGTCGAGGTCGTTCCTGTTCGGGAGTGGCAGGATGTGAATCGCCCAGACTACCTAAACAACAAAAGGAGTTAATATAATACAGGTGCTGGAGTTTATGGAAGCAGACCCAAGCCTAAAATTTCGCAATGTCTGGATTCCCACGCTACTTTATTCCAGGCAGAGGTTCTGGCCATTGATCTGTGTGAGCTATGCGTATTCGAGACCATTTCTTATATAAAATAACATGGGAAATCGCCAAGGTTCATTCTGGTCATGTTTCAAGATCACGCGCTTGACAGGGGGGCAGCACATGCAAGACACTTAGAATGTAGAGGAACAAAGAGTAAGGTGTATTTTCATCGTTTACGTGGGTCATTTACGTCATTTTCATCGTTTACGTGGGTTATTTACGTCATTTTCATCGTTTATGTGGGTCATTTACACCATTTTCATAGTTTACGTGGGTCATTTACGTCATTTTCATCGTTTACGTGGGTTATTTACGACATTTTCATCGTTTATGTGGGTCATTTACACCATTTTCATCGTTTACGTGGGTCATGTACGTCATTTTCATCGTTTACGCGGTGCATTTACGTCATTTTCATCATTTACGTTATTTTTATCGTTTACGTGGGTTATTTACGTCATTTTCATCGTTTACGTGGATCATTTACGTCATTTTCATCGTTTACTTGGGTCATTTCCGTCATTTTCATAGTTTACGTGGATCATCTACGTCATTTTCATCGTTTACGTGGGTCATTTACATCATTTTCATCGTTTACGTGGGTCATTTACACCATTTTTTCGTTTACGTGGGTCATTTACGTCATTTTCATCGTTTACGTGGGTCATTTACACCATTTTTCGTTTACGTGGGTCATGTACGTCATTTTCATCGTTTACGTGGCTCATTTACGTCATTTTCATCGTTTACGTGGGTCATTTACGTCATTTTCATCGTTTACGTGGGTCATTTAGGTCATTTTCATCGTTTACGTGGATCATTTACGTCATTTTCATCGTTTACGTGGGTCATTTACACCATTTTTTCGTTTACGTGGGTCATGTACGTCATTTTCATCGTTTACGTGTGTCATTTACGTCATTTTCATCGTTTACGTGGGTCATTTCCGTCATTTTCATAGTTTACGTGGATCATCTACGTCATTTTCATCGTTTACGTGGGTCATTTACATCATTTTCATCGTTTACGTGGGTCATTTACACCATTTTTTCGTTTACGTGGGTCATTTACGTCATTTTCATCGTGTACGTGGGTCATTTACACCATTTTTTCGTTTACGTGGGTCATTTACGTCATTTTCATCGTTTACGTGGGTTATTTACGTTATTTTTATCGTTTACGTGGGTTATTTACGTCATTTTCATCGTTTACGTGGGTCATGTACGTCATTTTCATCGTTTACGCGGTGCATTTACGTCATTTTCATCATTTACGAGGGTCATTTACGTTATTTTTATCGTTTACGTGGGTTATTTACGTCATTTTCATCGTTTACGTGGATCATTTACGTCATTTTCATCGTTTACTTGGGTCATTTCCGTCATTTTCATAGTTTACGTGGATCATCTACGTCATTTTCATCGTTTACGTGGGTCATTTACATCATTTTCATCGTTTACGTGGGTCATTTACACCATTTTTTCGTTTACGTGGGTCATTTACGTCATTTTCATCGTTTACGTGGGTCATTTACACCATTTTTCGTTTACGTGGGTCATGTACGTCATTTTCATCGTTTACGTGGCTCATTTACGTCATTTTCATCGTTTACGTGGGTCATTTACGTCATTTTCATCGTTTACGTGGGTCATTTAGGTCATTTTTATCGTTTACGTGGGTCATTTACGTCATTTTCATCGTTTACGTGGATCATTTACGTCATTTTCATCGTTTACGTGGGTTATTTACGTCATTTTCATCGTTTACGTGGGTCATTTACACCATTTTTTCGTTTACGTGGGTCATGTACGTCATTTTCATCGTTTACGTGTGTCATTTACGTCATTTTCATCGTTTACGTGGGTCATTTCCGTCATTTTCATAGTTTACGTGGATCATCTACGTCATTTTCATCGTTTACGTGGGTCATTTACATCATTTTCATCGTTTACGTGGGTCATTTACACCATTTTTTCGTTTACGTGGGTCATTTACGTCATTTTCATCGTGTACGTGGGTCCTTTACACCATTTTTTCGTTTACGTGGGTCATTTACGTCATTTTCATCGTTTACGTGGGTTATTTACGTTATTTTTATCGTTTACGTGGGTTATTTACGTCATTTTCATCGTTTACGTGGGTCATGTACGTCATTTTCATCGTTTACGCGGTGCATTTACGTCATTTTCATCATTTACGAGGGTCATTTACGTTATTTTTATCGTTTACGTGGGTTATTTACGTCATTTTCATCGTTTACGTGGATCATTTACGTCATTTTCATCGTTTACTTGGGTCATTTCCGTCATTTTCATAGTTTACGTGGATCATCTACGTCATTTTCATCGTTTACGTGGGTCATTTACATCATTTTCATCGTTTAAGTGGGTCATTTACACCATTTTTTCGTTTACGTGGGTCATTTACGTCATTTTCATCGTTTACGTGGGTCATTTACACCATTTTTCGTTTACGTGGGTCATGTACGTCATTTTCATCGTTTACGTGGCTCATTTACGTCATTTTCATCGTTTACGTGGGTCATTTAGGTCATTTTCATCGTTTACGTGGGTCATTTACGTCATTTTCATCGTTTACGTGGATCATTTACGTCATTTTCATCGTTTACGTGGGTTATTTACGTCATTTTCATCGTTTACGTGGGTCATTTACACCATTTTTTCGTTTACGTGGGTCATGTACGTCATTTTCATCGTTTACGTGTGTCATTTACGTCATTTTCATCGTTTACGTAGATCATTTACGTCATTTTCATCGTTTACGTGGGTCATTTCCGTCATTTTCATAGTTTACGTGGATCATCTACGTCATTTTCATCGTTTACGTGGGTCATTTACATCATTTTCATCGTTTACGTGGGTCATTTACACCATTTTTTCGTTTACGTGGGTCATTTACGTCATTTTCATCGTGTACGTGGGTGATTTACACCATTTTTTCGTTTACGTGGGTCATTTACGTCATTTTCATCGTTTACGTGGGTTATTTACGTCATTTCCATCGTTTACGTGGGTCATTTACGTCATTTTCATCGTTTACGTGGGTCTTTTACGCCATTTTCATGGTTTATGCGGGCCATTTATGTCATTTTCATCGTTTACGCGGATCATTGTTACTTAAGACTGCTATAAGTAGTAAGTCTTTTGTTGTTGTTTAAGTAATCTATGGCTATACATATCTGCCTGATCCTTCACTTTCTTTTGAAGCGCTATTCTGATGGTGTTCGGTTGAAACTAGTACGTGGGTGGTTTGTCTGATAGTCACATACAACAAGCTATAAAATACCCCGTTCTGACGCGTTTTGTACCCAACCCCACCGCACACAGTTACCATATTCCCTTTGTACCGCTATATTTAAATTATGCACCTTGCTCCTCTACATTCTAAGTCTTGCATGTGCTGCCCCCTGTCATAAACCCCGCGAGGCCGTCAAGTGCGTGACCTTGAAAGGAACCAAAAAAATGGCCAGAATGCATCTTAGCGATTTCCCATAAGAAATGGTCTCGAATCCGCATAGCTATACTACTTGTGTGCTCAAGAGCTCGAACAGTGTGGAATTGTCAAAACATACTCTCTAATAATCTGACTCTGATCTGGATCCCTGGCCACTGTGGTCTAAAGGCGAATGAAAAAGCCCACTTTCGGGCAAGAGAATTTAACGGACTGGAAGCCGCAACTGGCATATCGCTTAACACTGCCAAATATATACGTAATACCTGGATAAACGACAAAGTTCAGGACTTTTGGCAAAATTATCCAGGTTTAGTACATTAAACCCATCGAAATCACGAACCAGGGAGTTGTTGGGTATGAGTAGATCTCATCTGCGCTGCCTGGTATTCATTGTCGCTTGAATCAAGGTTGAGTCTCGTGGAAAATTCCGTTGCTAGAACTAGATTCGCAATATTTGGTGAAGTAACCCCTCTACCAGCGAGTCTAAAAGAAAGCTCACCAACCTAAATAATTTACTCCAATAAGAAAATTGAGCTGCTGAGTGAAATAAGACCAAGATGCGGATAGTGAGATGCTACGTTCTCCAGGTGCTGCTACACGGAATCAAGGCCTGACACAGGCTACTGGAAAAAAAATCGAAGCCTTCGAGATGTAGATTTACAGGAGAATATTGAAGATATCTTGGGTGGAACATGTCACCAACTTCGATATACTGCGGTGCATGAGAAAGGGGACAAAAGTGCTTAACATAGTGAAGCGGCGTAAGCTTGAGTACCTCCGTCATATAATGCCCAATGAAGAAAAAAATAGAATTCTTCAACTCGCCATGCAAGGCAAAATATTGGACAGGAGGGGACCGTCATATCTCGTGACTGAGGAACCTTCGACAATGATAGCCTTGATGATCGCCCACATCCAGACCGGATAAGGCTCCGAGAGATTGTGCGTGTAAAGTAACTTACCTGTTTGAGTTTGCGCTTGGGCAGCCGGTGTCACCACTCGCAACCGTCCCACAGTGGCAACACCCGATTGGCTTTTACGTAATGGTGCCGGTTTGGGCGCATCCGATGTGGATTTAGCAGATGGAAGAGTTTCGTTGTCTAAACGGTCTGGAGCCTGCTCTAAATGTGACGTAGCTCGACGTTTACGTGCTGAAACAATAATCATTTGTCATAAACAAAATAGAATCTAACCAAAAATAGTGTTTGGTACCTTGTACTTGTTCCACAGCCGTTGCATTACAATTTTTATCGACAGCTGGTCGCGCCAAATTGGTTTGAGTATCAGTTGCTAGGGGAGCTGTAGTTTCAGTTTCTATACGTCTTCTACTATCTAACTGCACCTAAAACAACGTTATCATAAACATTTTGAATCACAATCCCCATAGTTTCTTGTTGCTATCCTGTGCTTTGACTGTCACCTAATAAGATTAAAATTAGGGGACCTGATGGTCTATTGTGTCCCACTCTCTTGAGTTACTTGAGTTTCCTCCTCCTCCCTAAAGAAGCTGCATTCGTCGCATTCTTCTAGGCCTTAGGAAACATAAATATGGCAATTTATATTTCCTAAGGCCACAAACAGTCGAACAGGCCAGTAGGACATTCATCTCCATGAAGAACTTCTTCACTAGTAGAGACCTAAACCTACAGCTCCGCATACGCATATTGCGTTGCTATATCTTCCCAGTGCTACTCTATGGCTCCTACAGCGGGACACTCCTGCCAATCAATTGACGCTTTTGAAATGTACTTGTATCGCCTGCGTATATCCTGGGTAGACAGGATAACCAACGAGGAAGTACTGAGTAGAATAGGTAAAGGTCAAGAGCTGCTGACAACCATCAAAGAACGTTATAAGGGGGGAGCGGTACGAGCCGCTCCGACTCGTCATTGAAGGAAAGATCGAGGGCAAACGATCTGTCGGCAGACGGCAGAACTCATGGCTAAAGAACCTCTATAGTGATTTTCAGAGGTGCTGTTTCACGTACCATTATAGCTAGTTGGATCGCCAACCTTCGTGGGGAGATAGCGTCCTAAGAATCAGAAGACGACAATGAGATTTTGGATCTTTTATGAAGTTTCCAAGGAACTCCATGGAGTGTATCAGTCCAGGAAGATTTTGACAGAGTATTGCTCTCCTTTTCCTTATAGGTGTGTTTCCCTAAGTCGCAAAACGGTTCAGGTCCTAAAAAAGGGTTGACACCCCCTTTTTGCTAACTTATTGGCTTCTTCACTACGCCTGATACTAGAATATCCAGGTATCCAAACAAGGGAAACTCTGTTATTCTTGCTAAGTTCGTTCTGTCACTTTGGTGAGCAGACTAAGTTAGTGAACTCTGTCTTGTGATGGGACTTTAGAAACTCTCGCCTCCTTTTGTGATATCGTTTAGTAAGCTTTCGGCTTAGCTAGCGGGACTTCTCAACGGGGAGCTTCCCGACCAGTCTAATTTAGTGTATCGCCTGGGTATATCCTGGCTAGACAGGATAACCAACGAGGAAGTACTGAGTAGAATAGGTAAAGATCAAGAGCTGCCGACAACCATCAAAGAACGAAAGCTCCAATACAGCGGGCACGTTATGAGGGGGGAGCGTTACGACTCGTCATTGAAGGAAATATCGAGGGCAAACGATATGTCGGCACACGGCAGAACTCATGACTAAAGGACCTCTATAGAGATTTTCAGAGGTGCGGTTTCACGCACCAATATAGCCAGTTGGATAATAAACTAATTAATAATCCTACAAAACAAAATACGCACATACATCAGATGGCAAGATTTTGCAGGAACCGAGACAATTGAGCGCAGAAAGATCATACAGGCTCATTGAAATAGTTAATTTCTTGACTAAAACCTTCTATGTTACATGTTTGGCAAGCTCGAAGTAGTGGTGCTTTGAAATAGTCTGCTACTCCTCTCAGAGGGGCGCGGTATGTTGAAATTCAACGATCAGATAGATTTGAACAGTCCACCAAGCTATTTATAATCTTAAACAGAAAGAGTTGTCCGGCATACACTCTGCGAGCAGCCATTTGAAAGCGATCGAGCAGTGCTCTATGATCGAATCCTCTACATGGCAATCTACCGTCAATTTTAAACGCTAAATATTTAAGGAATTTGCTCTGTTATTCAATGTGTCCTGCATGAGATTGGTAAATGGGAGACCATATTATAGATGCGTACTCTAGCTTAGATCTTACCAGAGCACAAATTAGTTACACATTCAAAAACCTTCGAGAAGTTGGGCAGGAGCGAGACGGGTCTATAATTTTCAACATGATCATTCTCAGCAGATTTATAGATTGGGCAAATGCGGGAAATTTTCCAAGCTTTTGGGAATATATTGGATCTCAGAGACCTATTAAACAGAGTATGCAGTGGAACGGTGTTTTCGCACACTCGCCTCCTTTTGTGATATCGTTTAGTAACTTTCGGCTTCGCTAGCGGGACTTCTCAACGGGGAGCTTCCCGACCAGTCTGATTTAGTGATGAGGAGAGCTTCCATGCTTTTCAGTCAATTAACGATTGATTAAATCGCTTCAGCTAGGAAAGGAAAATTGAGTAAATCCAACTCACCTCTTTGTTGTCTGTCGGTTCAATATTCTCCTGATTGTTATCCGTAGTAACTGTCTGTTTGTTTGGATGCCGTGGCAATGTAGTAGGTGCAGTAGGTGGTTGTTGAACAGCAGCCAAATTTTGAATTATCGTCTGAGTATTATCGCCAGTTGACGGTTTCTCCCAATCGTAGGGATCCGAATCTTTAACACCACGCCGTTTCATACATCTTTCGAACAATGAGATCAACATCTGCAAAATGTACACATACAAAGAATGCATTACTCTTAGTCAAATCACAACAGGGTTGTGTTCTGAGGATATCACGACCGAAATGTTGGCTACGCTGGTGAAAAAAATGATTGTTTCACCACCGTATAAAGAAATAAATTCCTACCTGATAGTCCGGTTTGTCAGCATATTCTAAACTCTGTATATGGTCCAAAAACTGTTTCAAATCGGACGGTAAATGTTTCAACAACAGCCTATGATCGTATTTTTCCTTCATCAAGCCAACTTGTTCTTTGTCTTTGACTTTCCGCCATGGCAGTTGACCATTTACAAATTCGACTAACATGTAGAACAAACTCCAGAGATCATCATGTCGACCCATTTCTTGAACAAAATATTATTTTAAATTGAACTACTTCCCCGACAAATTATTCCATCCACTCAAAAAATTGATGAAGTTTGCTCATTAATAAATTTGTTACTTTAAATTCGATTTGATTCATTTCATATTTTGAATTTGAAGAAAATTTGGTGTACGTCATTTTCACAAAGTGGTTTTCTTACTCTAACTTTAAAACCACATGTGGAGTGTCAAAGTTGTTCCACCTGGTAAATTCTTATTTTGTTATCAAGAAACAACGTTTCTTTACAATTTCGTTTTTTATTTATTACAATAGCTTAATTTTTATAAAAGATACCCAAAGGTTTAGAAAAAAACATATCTACATTATTTTTCCTATGGTAAAACGGGTTTCTGGTCGAATAATAATTTAAAATATGGATCGTTCTGTAACCGACGCGACGCAGCGAGAGCTTATTGGTATGGTTCAGGATGGTAAGTCACAGTATTATGTGTCCAGAGTGGATTTCACAAAATTTCGTAAAAAATTGTTGACACTTTATTTACGAAATTTCGTAAATAGTTTGTGAACTGTAAATGGCGGTAACATTTCTTTCCTAATTGTCACAGGGTAGCCACCACTAAACGCAAATCGAATTTGCTTTTTAATGCATGTTAGTATAGTAAGTGTATGAAAGTTTCTATAGATATTGATAATTTACAAACTTTTTATAAAATTTCATCAAAAAATGTGAAAAAGGAAATTTTACAAACTTTTTACTAAATTTTCTATAGTTATTGATAATTTACAAACTATTTGAAAAATTTCGTAAAAAAAATGTGAAAAAGTAAAATTTACACGTTTTTTTAAGAAATTTCGAAAAAAAAGTGTAAATTTATAAATTTTTTACTCAATTTTCTATAGTTATTGATAATTTACAAACTATTTGAAAAATTTCGTAAAAAAAATGTGAAAAAGTAAAATTTACACGTTTTTTTAAGAAATTTCGAAAAAAAAGTGTAAATTTATAAATTTTTTACTCAATTTTCTATAGTTATTGATAATTTACAAACTATTTGAAAAATTTCGTTAAAAAAATGTGAAAAAGCAAAATTTATACGTTTTTTTAAGAAATTTCGAAAAAAAGGTGTAAATTTACAAACTTTTTACTAAATTTTCTATAGTTATTGATAATTTACAAACTATTTGAAAAATTTCGTTAAAAAAATGTGAAAAAGCAAAATTTACACGTTTATTTAAGAAATTTCGAAAAAAAAGTGTAAATTTACAAACTTTTTACTCAATTTTCTATAGTTATTAATAATTTACAAACTATTTGAAAAATTTCGTTAAAAAAATGTGAAAAAGCAAAATGTATACGTTTTTTTAAGAAATTTCGAAAAAAAAGTGTAAATTTACAAACTTTTTACTCAATTTTCTATAGTTATTGATAATTTACAAACTATTTGAAAAATTTCGTTAAAAAAATGTGAAAAAGCAAAATTTATACGTTTTTTTAAGAAATTTCGAAAACAAAGTGTAAATTTACAAACTTTTTACTCAATTTTCTATAGTTATTGATAATTTACAAACTATTTGAAAAATTTCGTTAAAAAAATGTGAAAAAGCAAAATTTACACGTTTATTTAAGAAATTTCGAAAAAAAAGTGTAAATTTACAAACTTTTTACTCAATTTTCTATAGTTATTGATAATTTACAAACTATTTGAAAAATTTCGTTAAAAAAATGTGAAAAAGTAAAATTTACACGTTTTTTTAAGAAATTTCGAAAAAAAAGTGTAAATTTACAAACTTTTTACTAAATTTTCTATGGTTATTGATAATTTACAAACTATTTGAAAAATTTCGTTAAAAAAATATTTTTTTTACGGAATTTCGAAAAGGAAGTGTAAATTAACAAACTTTCTCCGAAATATTCTATAGCTATTAATAATTTTGAAAAAAAATGTGAATAAGTAAAATTTACACCTTTTTTACAGAATTTCGAAAAAAAAGTGTAAATTTACAAACTTTCTATGAAATTTTCTATAGCTATTAAGTAATAATTTACAAACTTTTCTAGAAATTTCGTAAAAAATGTGATTAAATAAAATTTACACTTTTTTTTACGGAATTTCGAAAAAGAGGTGTAAATTTACAAACTTTCTACGAAATATTCTATAGTTATTAATAATTTACGAAATTTCGAAAAAAAAAAGTGTAAATGTATAAACTTTTATAGAAATTTCGTACTAAAAATGTAAATAAGTAAAATTTACAGTTTTTTACGAAATTTAAAAAAGAAGTGGAAATATACAAACTTTCTATGAAATTTTCTATAGCTATTAAGTAATCATTTATAAACTTTTCTAGAAATTTCGTAAAAAAAATGTGAATAAGTAAAATTTACACCTTTTTTTACAGAATTTCGAAAAAAAAGTGTAAATTTACAAACTTTCTATGAAATTTTCTATAGCTATTAAGTAATAATTTACAAACTTTTCTAGAAAGTTCGTAAAAAAAATGTGATTAAGTAAAATTTACACTTTTTTTTACGGAATTTCGAAAAAGAGGTGTAAATTTACAAACTTTCTACGAAATATTCTATAGCTATTAATAATTTACGAAATTTTGAAAAAAAAGTGTAAATGTACAAACTTTTTTAGAAATTTCGTATTAACAATGAAAATAAGTAAAACTTACACTTTTTTTATGAAATTTCGAAAAAGAAGTGTAAATTAACAAACTTTCTACGCAATATTCTATAGGTATTAATAATTTACGAAATTTCGAAAAAACAAGGTAAACTTTTTACGAAATTTTGCAGACTGGTGGACATTTCTTCAAAAACCATTTTTACCCTACAGTAAGTTATCGGTAGTGGTGTGGAGTGGCGTAAGTTTTGAAGCTCGGACGAACTTGGTTATAATGCACAGAGGAGTCATGACAGCCGATAGGTACATTAGAAAAGTTTTAGAACCACATATTGTTCCTTTTGTACGGTTCATCGGAGATGATGTTGATTCCAATATGCTGATGAATTGTACGTTTCAGTCTTTAGCCAAGGTGGAAATCCCAGTAGTAAATTAGCCTGTTCCAACTCCACATCTAAACCCAATTGAGCATGTTTGGGATGCTCTTGGGAGCAAAATACGATCTCGAGTACGAAATCAAGTAAATTTAGAGCAGCTTAATGACGGTCTAATTGAAGAATGGAATCAAATCGACCAAGCTTACAATCAAAACTTAATTGAGAGCATTGTAACGAAGTTACTTTAATTTGTTTATTCTGCATTGCGTTACCGTTTGTACCAGTTAGTTATACAAAATAAAAATGGGAAAGCTTATTCAACACCAAAATGAGATCTTTAAAATTCATTAATTGGCATTTCACAAGTTTGTATTTGTATTCAAAATAGAACTCACCTCTATTTTTATGTGCATTAATACTAGCATATCTAACTGTACCCCTAAAGCCAGCGGCCGCCCTTGGCGCTCTCACTTCCCCTGTGGCAGTTGTGTACTGTCTCGCCAAACCAAAATCTAACATATACACTTTTCTACAATTATATGGCAGTCTACCCATTGAAAAATTACTCTGAAAATTCAAAATAAAATTCAGTTTCGCTTTCACAATACTAAAATCGACTACCACTACTTACGGGTTTAATATCACGATGCAAAAAGCCAACAGAATGTATACTTTCAATAGATCTAAGTATTTGTAAGCCTAAACGTAAAGTAGTGGATAAACTAAAAGCGGCGCGTGGTTGCGCCCGTCGCAATTCAGCCAAGTTACGACCCTGCAACTGCATCACCACATAGTTGAATCTGTCATTGCGACCACAGCCAATAAATCTGCAAAAATATTATTTATTTATTTATTTTTTTTTCTGAAGTAATCCATCTTCGAGAGGAGTTGAATGTGTAAGACACAAATAAAACAACGTCTACTCCACCAAAATATTTATATATTATTATGCAATCAGCATGCAGCGCCAGACATGTTTCGGAACATTAAGTTTCCATCATCAGTGGCTCAAAATAAACAGTCACGCAGTCATTTAGTTAAAGTCAAACAGTATGGCATGGACTATATAAACGTATACAAACTGAAAGTGTTATAGCTCTTAGACATGAGAATATTTTAAAACTACTATGTAAAAACTTACCATTTAGTGGAAATTATTTGAATAAAATATTATAAAATTAAAATATAAAACATTTTCTTATTGAAGAAGAAACTCAAAAAATTTTTGTTGTCATAGTATATAAAATTTAGTCATTTTTATAGTTTCTTTTTGTATATCATGGTTCAGTTTAAATCTTTATGAAAAATAGAACTTTCGAGAAATGTTAAACAGATTAATATAAAAAGTTGTGTAAATCAAACTGGACAGTAGGTACATGACAGGATAGCAAAGATTGGACCAGGTTTGCTTGTATTTGTAAAAGATATTGTGCAGGTATGTTGTTGAATGTGTTTTGGAAGTGAGTGAACTGAGTATCGGGTCATTTGCCATATGCCACAAATCAAGTTGTAAACAAGGAGAAGAAGAGGAAGACAATAGTGGAGTTAGGTTATGGATATGAGTAGGTACATTTAAATTATGTTTATGTATGTTTATAATATTTGTGAGGTTATGTACCAAAACTCACACTGGAGGCCTATTAGAAGGATATTGTGGACAGATGTTCAGGAAATTAATAATATAGTTTTATGGTTCGTTGTTAAAAGAAAGCGAATTAAAGAATGGTAGGCAGTCGAAATCCAGTTGATCGTTCACACATGTATATTTGGGGTTGTGTCTAAAATTATTCATTTCTAAGGCCTCTAATACGTTTATTTTTTGAGCCACTCATGATGGAAACTTAATGTTCCGAAACATGTCTGGCGCTGCATGCTGATTGCATAATAATATATAAATATTTTGGTGGAGTAGACGTTGTTTTATTTGTGTCTTAAATATTATTTAATTATGGAATTTAATAATTAAAGGCAAACATTATCAGCATTCACTCAGCATGTTCCATATTTTGGTTAGAACATGAGAATATCACAGATCCTCATTCTTTAAAAAGCTCAGGAGATATGCCATCAGAGTCAGTTGCTATGTTGTTTTTAAGTTGTCGAATAACTTTATCAACTTCTTGAAGATAAAGTAGGTAGGTACATCATATACACTTAGGTGATGTAAAGGCAAACAAATACACACAATAATTGGAAGTTCCTTCATCCTGAATATATTTTAAATGAAAAATAATTTAATGGCAAAGCGGACTAAAATGCTGGTTTTACCTACACAAGGAATTTTGTTTAATTTAGCAGGGCCCCAGTCTAATTCAATAGAACCAGACCGAGGCATGGGTCGACAGATACTGACGAATTCGTTTCGCTCTTGTTATGAGCTCGTCAGAGTACCATAGTCGTTGCCCATCCACAAATATCGGCCTGCATTTAAGCACAATAGGATACACAACAGTAGACACATGTAAACACGTATCATCTACATGTACATAGTAGTGCATATCCTATACCATGCAGAGGCCGAACAAACTCAATGTATAGGGAGATGCTGGCAGAAGGATAAAATAGTCTCCTGCTAGCGTTTTGTGTTCACACTATTTTTATTTCTATTTATAGAACTGGTTTTACCTATACATTGAGTTTGTTCGACCTCTGCATGGTAAAGGACATGCATTACTATGAACATGTAGATGATACGTGTTTACATGTGTCTACTGTTGTGTATCCTATTGTGCTTAAATGCAGGCCAATATTTGTAGATGGGCAACGACTATGGTACTCTGACGAGCTCATAACAAGAGCGAAACGAATTCGTCCGTATTTGTCGACCAATGCCTCGGTCTGGTTCTATTGAATTAGACTGGGGCCCTGCTAAATTAAACAAAATTCCTTGTGTAGGTAAAACCAGCATTTTAGTCCGCTTATTTTTCATTTATTGTATTTACAGACATGAAATTCTTTTAATATATTTTAAATCAAATGCACACATGGACTTGCGATACCCTATCAATGATTGTGTATACAGGGTGTCCTTTCTCAATTGGAAAAAACTTCTGGGGCATATTGAGGAACCATAGACAAGCAGTTTGAGATAAGAGACAAATATTCTCTAAGGACTGGCAGACAGACGCATAAACCAAGTCAGGAGATCGAGGAGACACGTACACAACGCCAAATATAACCGCGTTACCCCTACCACCAACGCGCACAAACAGTTGCTCAGCACACACTAAATAATCCATGCGCTCACTGGCAATACCCCTGCGGAGAGCAATCAGGACGCCTCCACCACGTTCACACTTACTAGTCTCCAAATTTCGTCTTTTCTGTAGATATCATATTCACTCAATCCCAATTCCCCATCGAGAATACTGTCGTTCAACCATGTCTCAGTGAGAACAATGACATCAAGCGAAGAAGCTGAAACATTACAAACAAAGTCCGTTAACTTTGTTCTCATAACAGTCTGATAGTAGACTGATATATCTCGGAACTTCGGACTTAGTTTTTTCTCGGCAGAATCTTTGGGACGCCTCCTATATATTTGAGAACAATATCCGTTTCGCCATTTCCAATACGAGATCGATAGTCATCTCTAACTTGCTTCTCATACGTTCTCTGTTTTGGGGTTAAGTCAGGACTCATAAAGACGTTCTTATTTCTCAGCCTAGAACGAGCCTTCACTATTTGGGTTACCACAGCCGAATTGTGCAATGAAACCTTTAAGGCTTTGATTAATTTTGACAAAAATCTTATGGTTTGGCAATTCACGATTTGGGAACCGCTACCCGTACAACCGTTGTGCTAACAAAGAATTACCGCGCGCTTCCCCATACAAGAGATGCATATCTGCAAGCTCGGCTAATTCAAAACGATTCATTTTTGCAATTAGTGTAACGTTTGAAGATAATTAAGTACTTATAAACTGACACTTTTACTAAAGTTTGACATGTTTATGTGTTACCATGACAACATTGTTTTGTTTTAGATTTTCATTATTAATAATAAATTATTTGTAAAAAAGCCTCCTTGTTTTTCTTTCTAATAATAATGAACCTTTTAATAAAGTTTTTAATCAAAATTTGTTCTCGAAAACGCAGAGAGATACGAAAAAATATCAAGTGACAAAAAAGTTGTATTTTTAACTGGGCTTTCTAAAAAAAATATAAAATTTTCAAAAAAAGTTAGTAGCGTACATTTTTTTGTCATTTTTATTCGTGACACTGTCCCCCGGGGCGCCACTGAAAGTCATAATTAACATTTAATTAGTGCTAACTGAGCGTCTTATTAAGCTTAGATCACCAGCGAATTTCAAGAAAATCGGTTAACGTGTCTTTGAGATATTGATACAAAAAGGTTTTTTGAAAAAAACTTTGACACCCTGTATTTTGAAAACCATGCACTTCCGCACATCAGTCTCTTATCTCAAACTGCTTGTCTATGGTTCCTCAATATGCCCCAGAAGTTTTTTTCCAATTGAGAGGGGACGCCTTGTATAATCTTTGCCTGTATTAGAAGGGTTTGTCCCTCAATATTACGAGCATAGTTATAAATATAGGGTATTTAGGAATTTTGTGTTGGCCTTATTTCGGAAAACCCTGTACAACAAGACAATAGATATAATCCTTTATAAATGTCACATTACATTTTTCAAAATTATCTCAATACATTAAGTAATTTTATTGCCATTGCATGTCGCTTGATCATAACTCAAAATAATATCACATGATTATCATTACTATTAGTTTCAAAACTAGCGTATCACCGCACTTAAAAATATATTCCAATTTCTGACGAATATTAGATAGGTACTTAATAATATGAAAATACAAACGGCAAACAAAGATTCAATGTAAAATACTACATAATAAATCTGACAACCGGCAAACTGTACTCTACATTGTAATAATAACTACAGACTACAGTAAGTAAGTAAGGAAATTCTCAACATTTTTAATAACAATCAACTACTTACCTACAAATATGCTCTTTGCCTTGAAGCTTCTTCAAGACAGCAACTTCCATTTTCAATACCTGTTTGGGTTGTCTAGCCGATTCCACTTTTAATGCGACCTGTTCCCGTGTTATTAGATCCAAACCTTCGTAAATCTCTCCGAAACCACCGCCACCAATTTTTTTCACCACCTAACAATACAATCGACATTTTTAATAACTAATTAGGTACTCAAAAAGTTAAATTATTAATAAACGATTCAAACTCCACAAGTTTCCTAAATATTTTAATTTTATTTGACATTTGACAGTTAACAAGCGTCCTCTTTTGTGATTGGTTAATTTCTTTAAGCAAACTTGATGGTTTCAATGTAAATTTTCGTAATTAATTTCAAGCGATCTACCTGCCATATGGTATGATTCCGCTCTTAAACGCTTTGGTTTTAATTTCAGCTATTTTTAGCTCTCCATATATCATATATTTATGTAATATATATATGGAGACTATTAGTTCCATGAAATTTTTTTTAAATTTTTATAATACTTGTTTTTGGTCATTTTATACATAAATAAGTAGTTTAAAAAAATGTCTGTCTGTATCCACGAAAACGCAAAAACCACTGAACAGATTTTAACCAAATTTGGTACAAAAATACTATTGGACATGGCAAGGAGCTGATTAGATTTTGGGAAACATTGAGCGTAGGCAAGGGGTTTAAAAGAGGGTTCAAAAATTAAAAAAATTCAGTTCTTAAACTTATCCGAAATGCTGCATAATTTTTTACGCATTTAATTGAATATAACTTAAAATATTAAACATAAAATATTGATAGAAGATAACCTACAAAAGGCAGCATAAAATTTGTATTTACATAGGCGTTCGTAAATAGTAGAAAAGGGGGTAAAATAAAAAAATATTTAAATTGTAAAAATTTTTATATTAACTAGTTGAATTGGTGTTAAAAATACACTACAAAAATTAATGTACCATAGGCGTCCCTGAAAATTCTATAAAAGGGTCAGAAAAAAATTGTATCCGTGATAACTCAAAAACCACTTAACGGATTTTAACCACATTTGGTACGAAAGTACTACAGGATATTTATAGGTGGTGATTAACATTGAGCGTAGGCAAGGGGTTTAAAAGAGGGTTTAAAAATTAAAAAAATCATAGTTCTTAAACTTATCCGAAATATTGAATAATTTTTTGTTCGATTAATTAAATATAACCTACAATATTTAACCTAAACAATTAGACCACATTGACATTCGAAAAAAGTGTAAAATGGAGTACAAAGGTTACAAAAAAACGTATTTCTTAAACATAGCAGAAATATTGACTAGTTATTTATAGCTTTGATAGAATATAACCTATAAAATGTGTTGTCTTTGGTTATAAATAACTTGTTTTCATAGGCGTTCGTAAATAGTGTACAAGGGGTCAAAATAAAAAAATATATACTTCCTAAACTTATTCGAAATACGGAATGATTTTTCATAGTTGTGATAGAATATAACCTAAAAAATGTTACATAAATGAACTGGTTCACACAAGCGTTCGCAAATAGTGTAAAAAAGGGTCAAAAACGAAAAAAAAAAAATTGCCCAAATATAACAGAACAATTTTGTTTACATAGGCGTTCGTAAATAGTAGAAAAAAATAATATTAAAAAAAATATAAAATATATACGTATAAATAGTACCTCCAAAGAGAAGAAAAAGGAACAAAACACGATACTTAAAAAAAAAATAGCTGTCCCAAACAAAAAAACTATATAAATTTTAGATAAATGACAAAAAAGTCATAAAATTATTACTTTTACACTTAAATATGGAGAGCTATTAGTGCCTCGAGGGCAACAGTTTATTTTTATTTTTAACATATTTTTTGCAATTTTCGATTTACTGAGAAAATCCTTAAAAATGAACGCAAAAACCAAATGGCGCACAAGGATAATTATCCATCATCAATAAAACATAACCGAACATTTTATATCGTTTACTAGCCATTTTACTTTAATAGCCAATAACGACAAATATAAAACATGTCAAACAGCTATATTAATGATGTCATACATCAATAATTAAAAAAACGTAATAACGAATCTCGCTTGAACCCTTCTAGTATTATTTACATTGGTAAAGTGTAATTGTACAGTTTCTGGTTATCCGCTTGGAATTGACTTAGGGCCACTTGTATTATAGGTGTAGTTTTGGTATTTGTCTTATTAACCTGTGTTAAAGTGCGCTTTAAATATGTCAACCCAAACATAATATACTTGCAAGGGGCATTTTGAACATATAAAGTTTAAACTGCAAATTAAACTAGAACTTGCGTTTAAACTGCGCTTTAACCATCTTTATAAACACAAAATCCCATCACCTATAAATACAAGTAGCCCTACCCACGTGCGATTAGTTGTGTCAATTGTCAAATAATTTGAGTTAAAACTTAAATGTTTGACAGAATTCAAAATGTAGGTATTTCCGATAAAACATTAATAGAATACACTGATTGAGAGAAGAATCTAATTATAACATGAGAAAAACAAAATAAACTCTACCTTCCATCGCTCCTTGACAACATGACCCGGCTGTAAAAGGTCCTCGGATGTCATTGTTATGTTGTTATTTTGATCAGTCGAATCTAAATGTTGTTCCCTTAAACTTAAATCTGTCGGCCTGAAATATCACATGTATTTAGTATAGGATTAAATGACATGACACTATCACTTCTATAACTATTATTAAATAATTACATATAGGGACTACATTTTTAAATTATTACAACATTTATTTACACAGATAAAATGTCTGTATATTATTTAATACATGCCAGAAAGTGAAAAGAAAAAATTGCAGTGCACCAGCTGATTCCTAAGTACGCTTGTCCGCTGGCTTGGATATACATTTACCGCGCAACGTTGCCAGATGTCATATTTTGTGACAGTTGTAATTATAGATGTTTCTATTAGCAATTATAAGTCGATTTGTATACATATTACAACTCTTTGATTATTATTTGAATGAATACAATACACAATTAATTAACTAAATGCCAGGGCAAATACTATAAATTAAATACTAGTAATATTAAGCAAAGAAAAAAACAGGGTGAACCAAAGCATAGGATACATATTATATCTACTAATGTTTTAAAGTTGAGAAGTACATTAAAAAAAAAGGAACCAAAATTCAAATATTTAGATGAAATTAACGACCTGCCAAAAAGACCATATTAATTTCGGGAATAGAATAACAAAAAAAAAAAAGACCCAAACAAGTCATACGAGGCAATCCCTAATAATTATTATGATTGTTGTTGTGCATGCACACTTTCCCTGTACTGTATCTATAGAAACTTCCACAACTTTAGAAGGCTACTAGATGTTATATAATATAAATATACCTTGCGTAAACATCGCAACACTGTATCAGTGCCACCCACGATGGAACGCCCGGAGTTTATTGATTTCTTCAAAAAATTAGACGAAAACTAGGTATTATATTGTAATAAATAGCCAACTTAACATTTAACGATTTTATTGCTCAAGTTGATGACATTACACACGCAATCTTCAAAACCTATTAATATTACTAATTAGGTACCTCTAAATTTTAAATTATTTGTTGTCATCCTAAATTATACTTGTTATTAGGAATGGGCAATGATTATTTGTATTAATACACCTTACGTAAATATATCTACCTATTATAATTAATGCAATTTTAAAGATGAGATATTTCACCTATGATTTGATTAGTCCAAAAATAAATCGTTTAAATTTAGATGTAACCCTGTGAAAATAATTTTCAGCTGACTGAAGCGTGTGCATAATAATAATTTATTGTCAAAAATCATTACTTTTTCCTTGCATTTTCTACATTCAATACTGTTTGATTGTTTGTCATATAAATGAAAACTTGCAAATAAATACAAATTAATTACAAATACAGTGAAAAAACGCTTGGCAATTATGTAAAAAGACATGCAAAATAAGAATAAAACAATAAGTATATGTGAGACTATTCGCGTTAACAATATTAACTCTTGTGTTGTTACAATTTTAATATACAGTTAAAACGAAATTGTTAACATAATAAAAAACATGCAGAACAATTAAATTACGTTATTTGAAATCACTAACGAAGCTTAAAAAGCTTATTATTTGACATTTCTTACGGATTATTGTAGTTTTTAACAACATCGACGCCATGTTTTTATTGCGGTCACTACATACACTGAAGTTAGTTGCGGTTGGTGGATTGTGCGCGCATTATTCAAATTTTGAATTATTGGATGCGATTATTCTTTACTGTTTCTGAACTTTGGTTTTGGTTGTTAGTGGGAAACTAGACTGATGTTTTTAAAAAACCACTGACATTGCATTATTTTGACATGTAAACACACTGAAATTTTGTTGATATTTTGCTTAATTGACAATAATAACAATGTACCTGTTCGTATGTGGAAATAACAAACACATTTTGGCATATTGAATAGTTACGTAAATTGTCTAGGTATATAAGAGATTTCAAGTATTACTTGTGCATTATAATGTTAATTCCAATACCTAAAAGTTTCTTGAATAAAAATTAGCCGACATAGTTGTCAATTACATAATATCCAGTTTTGTAGGAATTGTATTTGAAGTGGAATATTTCAATTAATGTTGGTAATTTATAATGAATAAATATATTTCCTGATGTTAAACTCAATAAGTATCAGCGAATATAATAGATTCTTTAAATGTGAGTTTATAGGTACTAATCACTGTGTTAGATTATGGTTGGCAACAATGTAAATCAATATTTTTGCAATAAATGGATCGTCATTATCATACCTATAAATTGCAAAATGTGAACAAAACCACAAGTTTTCATAATTGAATCACCGCAATTTTCCAAAAACTGCACACAGCCAATCAACAGGGAGACCAAAATTCGTACAATAGCAGTAAAGACTGTGACGCCATCTCTCCATGTCTCTGGACACCACGGAGTATGTCCACCATGATGAGGCAAAGTTGATGAACGTATTGTGTGTTGCATAAATTTATACGTATTTAGAGTTGTATAAAACATAGTGCATTAAAGTTTTTTATTAGAATTCCAGATATTTGTGTGTGTAAGTACTAATTTTTATTTGATGGTACGGAATTGGATGAATTTTTCTTGAGAAGTTGCTGCATTGTATATATCATATTGAATATTTCTTGTGATTTTGCAAGCATTGTTGTAAGAACTTTAGTACGGATCGATTTATCGACAGACTTGACGATAACTTTTCTTTATATTTTTGAAGCTTGATGTATAAAGCCGGGCTTATAAAACATAGGTATAAGGATAATTATTATACAATTTGAATGCATTGTAATCATAGGGATCGTAATTAACAAATAAAAATCTATCCTTATAAAACACAAAATTTGCTTGATGATTTCATATTGGCAACGCTGGTTACAAGGATCATTACGATAAATCGAATTGACAGAGTGAAGTTATCGAATGTGACGAAAAATAAAACGATTTTCTAGGTCATTGAACTTTGATGGAAAACTATTTTAAAATAAAATTATCAGCATTTTTACTAACTTCCATTGTACAAATTTCATATTTTTGTTCGTGTTAACAAGTGTCTACAGAGAAATAAATCATCGATGGAACGAATAAACCTTGTATTTCGTTTATTCGGTTGCTCTAAGGTCAGATGATGCCTAAAATTGCTGGTGCAAACGGCCATTATTGATTTAAGTTTCTAATTTTATTCAAAAAAATATCGAAAAATGTACGTACATTTTTAGTTGATATTAGTTACATTTTACTAGTATGTTATTATACAAAGGCGCCTATATTATTTTAGAAATAGAAATTTGCATACCTAGGTAATGATATTTTTGGCTAAAAAGTTAAAAATACTTACTTAATGCCAGCGACCGCAAGGTAACATAAATAATACACCTATTTATTTAGGTATCATTTATTTCGAGAATTTAATCTAGAGTGGAAGTGGTTGTAATAAATCATTTTTCTTATTTTAAAATCTTTGTTTTGAAGGATTCGAACTTGAACAGGGTTGCCATTTCGGCATCATTAACATAATGGTTCTTCTCTGGTATACCTATTTACTTTTCATTTTTCTATTAATCCCCACATTTGCTGTGGGGTTCAGCGATATGGAGAAGTAAGGAGATTTTATTTGTTTCAAACAATTCAAGAGACAAAATAATTGTCTTAATTAATCGAAGGAGAATAAAAAACCACACTAAAAAGACAATACAAATATTTGTTAACTATTAAATTATTTGAATGCATAGCTTCACTTAGATATTTTTTACAATTTGTTAGAAATGCAGGGTCGTATCTGAAAATTTTCTGCTGTTGGTCATAAAAACCACGAATCGTCGTTATAAACATAATGTGTTATAGATCGCTGGATTCGTAATAAAAAAATGCGTTCAAATTCGAATATTTGAAAAACAGGTCCGTATTTAAAGAAAAAACAAAGTTTTAACATGATTGGATTGGAAATAGTGACAATAATGTGCCATTTATCTTCTAAGTTCGTTCGTAAATGAACGCAGGAAAAAATAATACGATTTACTAAAATTTCGATTTTTACCGAATATCTCCTCGAAAGATTCACAACTTACTATTAGGCTGTAACTCTTTCAGTTTTCGAGATCCCAATGCGATGAGGCTTGAATTCGAGCCACCCTTGTACATACTTAATTATCACCCTGCATATACAGGGTGTCCAGATTTCGATGTAATATCGGGGTAGCTCCGTTATTGGGAAAGTTAGCGGGATGCAGTTATCGCGACACTTTGCTACTTTTTTGTGAGACTCACGATGCCCTAATCATGTAGATTTCGAGATACAGAGCCGAATTCAAAATTACTTTTCTTGCGCGACCGTATTCGTTTAAAAATTCCAGCCTGTATATTGCAAATCGTATAGAGATAAGTATGTTACTTACTGCAGTGGCGGCTGGTCGGGGTAGGAATGTGTTTACGTTGAGCTATCTATTGTAGATAGGTAGGTATACTATTTGCACGAATTTCGATTTATACGTTAGGTATTTTTGTTTACTGTTTTTTACAGTACGTTTGACTTATTTGTTCGTTTGTTGTTTAAATACTAGTGCCACTGATTAAAAAATGTATGTATTTAATTATTTAATAATAATAGTAATAATATTTTGACTAGCACAAGTAAAGATTAGTGGTTGTGCTGCACAACTTGTTGCGGTAGCGGTAAGTAGTAATTAGGTAGTAATATTAATGTTTATTCAATACAAATAATTTTGTATTTTATTTGTATTTGATTATGTATTGGATTTCGTAGAGTATCTAGTGAATGGGGGCATAATTTTTAAAAATAAAAAAAAAATAAGATTTACCTTACGAAACCCGTATTTTAACGTGTTCTTTTTTACCTTATAATTTTCTACTTTTCATCTAAGGCGCTTGACCTTGACAATCTAAAAAAAATTACTTCACATCCATTTTTTACTTAGTGCCTACCTAATAAAATTACCCACGAACCGCCACTGACTTACTGCCATTCTGCATTCTGCCATATCGTAAGTTATTATCAACAAAATACTTTTGGACGTGAGATATACATAATAACAGCGCACACGGCACGACATCATTTTTTTTGGGAACAAGTCGTTAAAATGCAACAAGTGTACGTTCAATTATTTATTTCATATGTTTTTTGGCTGATTTCCATTTTGGATTTCGAACATAAAAAAAACTAAGTAAGTTAAGAAGTAAAAAGATTATATGTCCATAGGTATACATACCTAGATAGTAACTTGTGGGTTATTGATTGCTTATTAATTATTATTAATAATTTTCTGTTTTTGAACATTTTTTTGAAACTCTAAAACATGCCTACACTCCTATTATATCCAGCCTAATTTCAATAAAAAATAAATACCTACCTAGGTTATTCCTATTTAATTTAATTTTTAATAATTATTTGCCACGTTTGTTTAGAACACACTGTATAAGTCAAATTGGTTTTAGTCCCTGTATACTCACAAATTTTTATTGAATTAACCATAAAGATGCAATCGAATACCGAAATGTTAAATGAACACCCTGTATATTTAGTTAGTTTGTCGCAAAAAGCTAAAAATAATCATTTTAGTGCTTGTGGTTCAATGCTAGTCGTGCTATTAGCCAGTGGAGTTGTGGTTTTGCCTTCATCTCTAAATATGTAAGTATACATAACAATTTGAATGTAAGTGAAACACCCTGTATATAATTATACAGGGTGTTTCACCTTTGTTAGTATAGTGTTTCCAAAGTCAATGTAAAATAATATATAAATTTAACGATACTATCGAGGCTATCCGTTCCCTTGCCTCTTTACATTAGAAAAAGGCAATATTTATTGTTCACTCTATATGTTTAGTTTAATTGTTTATGTTATTAATTTTTAATTGTAAAAAAATATAGTTAGCCAATGTCATTAAAAACAAATTAGATAAAAAAAATAAATAAAGTTGTCAAGTTGACTTTCTATATAAAAAAGTTATCAAATTAATCAAGAAAATTAATTGAAAGCTCGATTGAAAATCAATAGTAATAAAACGGTCATTCGAGCCAGAATTTGTAAATAATCTTATTACAGGTAAATCTGAATAAGTTACATGGTCCTTCTTTGCCACTGTGGTAAAATGTCCGAAAATATCAACGTTCGTCGTATAAGATTATTTACAAATTCTGGCTCGAATGACCGTTTTATTACTATTGATTTTCAATCGAGCTTTCAATTAATTTTCTTGAATAATTTGACAACTTTTTTTATATAGAAAATCAACTTGACAACTTTATTTATTTTTTTATCTAATTTTTTTTTTTAATGACATTGGATAACTATATTTTTTTACAATTAAAAATTAATAACATCAACAATTAAACTAAACATATAGAGTGAACAATAAATATTGAACACCTGCCAAAGGATACCGACAGTAATAAAAAGAACTACAGTGACTGGAAAAAGTATTTGGTTAATGATTAATCGAAAAAAAAAGGAGTAGAGTTTGCAAATAAATATATGAGTGAAACAAATAATTTTTGGCAACGTGTTATTTTCTCAGATTAATCTACATATAATCGGATGGACATCATATGGTATGGCGAAGAAATAATGTGGAATTTAAACAAGAAAATTTGTGTCCGATAGTAAAACACGGTGGCAGAATATTGTAACCATGATCAAGCAATAGTTTTTCTTAGATTAATAAAATGAAAGAAGATCTATCAAATTAGATAATAATGTTTAATAAAACCTCAAGTGGATGCAACTTTTTGCAGTCACTGTATCAGACTCGGCAAGTATACGACACGAGCGGAACACGTTGGGAGTTTAAGCATCAGGATTTACATGTGCAAAGCCAGCGTCTTCTTTATCTTCAGTTACAGCCATTTGCACCGCTTACACTTAAGGTCCTCTTAACGTTAAGTGGAACTTAAGTTGACGTATTATGTTGCACCGTCACTTATAACACACCTAAGTGGGACTTAAGTTAGGCCGAGGCAATCTAGAGCTTAAGGTCCACTTAATTCATATCTAACCTCACTTTTTATTTTGTTTTCCATTATTTTGTCTAGGTATGTCAATAAACATTATTCTATGAGGTATATTTACATTATGTTAGGTACTTGTTCTGTCCTAAATTTCACTTAAACATAATAGTACCTGTTTAATAATTTAATTTAATATTTCACATTATTATAGATATTTATAATGGATTTACGTTCAGTTTTTTAGGATGATGATTTCGACGACATAAATTTAGTTTTACCTATACGGGGTGCCGCGAAGAATATATTCGAGCTAATCATTTTGAGGACTTGGATAATTGGACGTTTTCTAAAATATAGGGTTGTCAAACAAACGGCTATAGTCTATAGTGAACCTTTTCCACGCTATATTGAATACCCTCACAACTTGTAGTTAGGAATTTTTTAAGCCAAAACCAGTTTTTGTATTTACAAGGCATAGCGCCAAATCACGGACGGGATCTGCGATTATTTATTAATATTTCTTCCTATAGGAAAGTTGGGAGCCCGTTTCTTTGCCTCTTCCATCTTAAAATAAATGAATAATATAATACATAAAAACTTAACACATTACGGACTAGGTACGTGTGCATCTATGTCTAAACTTCTAGAAACAGCGTAGGTTTATATGTTACCGTGTTGGAGTGGCAAGAAAAAATACAGTATACTTTTATACAAATGAACATACAATTATTAATACATAAAGGATTTTTAAATTATCGTAGGTCATGTATTGTTATGAAAAGTTAAAAGGGTGCGCCTATGGATGGATACGGTCGGTATTGACATTACAAAGGGATGTCAAGTTGTCGTTTTTTATATCATTTTCAACTAAAATTAGAAAGACTATACTTGAAGTGTTGATACACTGCTAATAGTATAACTATACAATTATTTTGTTGCAAATATGGTTACCGTTAAATCTGCTGCCGAACAAATGTCGATAAAAATACGAATTGTCCTATAATCGGACTATGATACCTTAAAAAACATACGACTTCACGCTCTGAAAACCTTGGTATTGCATTGCATCCTAGAATGTCAACATTTTGTAATTTAAAAAAATAAAAATATTTTGAATTTATTTGGTTCAAAACAGGTTCACCGGAAAATATTTGCCATTTCGTCACCTGAATAGACAGACTCTTAAAATTTTGATCATAGTTGAAGAATATCTTAGAAAAATCACCTATCTTGACAGATTTATCCATAAGGATACAGGGTGGTCACAAACTACTGTAGTGTGCATAGGTCAATTTTCTCAAATTTATTATCTAATATTCTGAAAGACAGTCAAATTTCCTTTCAAATAAATTCGTGAACATGGAATTCGACCACCTTAAGAAAAAGCGTTCAAGGCTTTTCCCAGAAACAACTAACCCTGGCATTATTATAAACAAACACACATAACTCACCACTTCATTTTTAAATCCGTGTTTTTCGCACACAAATATTTAAAATTTTTCAAAACCGTTTATGCAACATTTGTGGCAGTTTATCAATTTCTAATTTAAACAATCCAAAAATGTTTAAATGCATTCTAAAAACACTTTTATTTTTAACTGATGTTTTAAAATTCAAAATCTATTTCGTTCTTTGTTAAATTTTAAATTAACTGCAAAACATTTTAAAACTACTTTTTGTTTTCAAACTTAGCTTAATAATAAATTTAAATGTGTTGGTAGCTTTGCCGGTAGTATTTTGCAAACTAAAACAAAAATACTTTTAACTCTGAAAAAGTCTCCTAAAAGTCTGCTTTTCTATTCTATCGGGAATACCTACCTGCTTTTATGAGATTGGCGTTCTAGAAATTAAAAAATAGATGAAAAATCGTGGAAATTAATTAGGTACCAGGTACATATAGGTAGTGATGTTTTGAGATTTCTGTTGAAGTGATGTGTATTATTTTTAGAACGTTTTTTTTTTCTATGCGGAATTAATTGGTTTTCTGAAAACTCTGTTTTTAAAATTATTTATTATTGTGCTATTTTTACATCTACAGTGGTATTAAAAACAGTTAATAATGCCGTTGGTCTCTATTATATAGGGTGAAAATAAATAACAAGTTGTGCGAAAAAATTTAGGATGGCATTTTTTTGTTGAGAAATAGGGTGAGGTCTGAAAGAGGTGGGGCACAACAAGGTGGAAATAAGGCAATAACAACCAAAATTTTTCAAAATAAACAACAATAACAGAGGCGCAGCCCTACTGTTTCAGAAAATCGTCCCGTGCGCGTATATTATTGAGTTCATTTTTTAATTTTAAGTAATTGACGTTAGGAAATAAGTTACGCACGAAGGGGTAGCGTATTTTTGTGGCCACCTAGATCCCCGGACTTGACAGTGTTAGATTTTTACTTGTGGGGAAGGATAAAAAATATGGTTTACCAAACAACATGCACCAACCACTCGAGAGAACATGATTGAGCGAACTCAAAATGCAGTGGCGTCGCTTCCATGAGCTGAAATCGAAGCGGCGGTTGCTAGTACATTGAAAATGAGCCAATAAGTAGCTGCATTTTGAAAATGGGGGTCATTTTGAACATTTATAAAAGTTCTATTGGTAGTTTTATAATGTTGTTATTTTTGTTTTGTTATTATTAGTATTATTGTTAATTTTTGTTAATTTCATTGGTTTTCCATTGTTATTTCTTTATTTCCCATGGCATTCTTGATCACGGAAAAGTAAACATACATGATTTTTCAACGAATTTTGGTGAACAACATTCTTTTGTCCATAACTCTGAAACGAATGAAGATTTTGCTGTGCCGTTTAAGACTTTTTTGTTGAAAATTCAATTTACTTTTCATTTTTGATAAAATATTTGCATCATTCCATTTAAGATTTTAAAGAAAAATCAAAGAAACCTTAGGCGTTGCAAATAGCGCCATCTAGCGGAGCCTCAAAAAAACAATTATGATTTGAAATATTTTTTTTCTTCATCAGCAAGGCTTCAGTTCTTTAACAAAAATTAGTTTGATAAATTCAGTTAAACTAAACCAAAGTTATAGACATTATCATAGGTAAATTTTCGTCCTTCCCTGCTGCCTTTATTTCAAGACGCACAATAACAAGTGATACACCAAAAAGATGCCGAATCTCAGTAGCATTACTGTGGTAGTATTGTTTTTCTAACTTTTATTGCAAAATTTTCAATAAAAATGCATTTTTCGCATTACTGTATCTAATACGCCCCCTAGCCGTATAGTTAGGAACTAAAAAAATTTCCAGCGATTTCCCATGGTCAATTTCCCTAAAATATTTTTTTCCCCATTGTGCTACGACTATTATTTCCTTAGATACGCTACCTGTCCACCCTTAATGGAATAGCCGGTATACAGTGTGTCCACGTGAAGGACTTTCCACACTTGTAACTCTTTTATCTTTTGACGCATTTTGATAAACTTTTTTTTTGTTAGACATGTTTTATTGGCATAAATATATGAGGAAGTGTTATTAGGGATTCTTCTAGAAAAAACGGATGACAAATTCCTATTTAGGATGCCGTAAAACCCAATTGTACCAATTTTCAGTGTTCTAAAATACAGGGTGTCCAAGAAAATTGTTTAGATTTTATTTGGATTCTAGATTTTACATAATATAATGCCGAGTTGTAGCATTTCTAAAACTTGAGTAAGAATTATCATTAAAACAATCCGTTACGGACATCCTGTATAAATTAATTCATATGAATTGTAAAATGTAATTGTAGGAAATCTAGTTTTCACCTCAATTGTGTCCTTGCTGGAAAAAAGATAAAATTAGCATTATAGATTTGTCTAATTACCTTAAAATACAGGCTAAAAAGTAGGTCAACGACTATCATCATATAAACGTAGGTATACGGGAGAAGCTGTTGTTTCCTTTTCATTTTGCCAATAATTAATATTATTCATGGTTTTTTCTTTTAGTCCAGTTAAAATTTTGGTACAAAAAATTGCAATAACCTATGAAAACGTAAATTTGATTTTATAGTAGTTACTTATACAGGGTATTTCAAAAAAAACGCGGAAATATTTGCCTACGATCGCCTGTTCAACTCATGTTCTGACATGAGACGGCACTAGGGACGCTAAAAAAGTATCGATACTCTCAAAGTATCGATACTGTTGCTGCAGTATCGAGTATTTTTGGTATCGATACTTTTAGAACGATACCTATGTTATGTAACATACATACATTCAGCAGTTTTATTTTTAAAAGTTACACTTTCAATACCAATACCTAAGTATCGGTAGGACTCGATACTTGGCAAAAAAGTATCGGTATTAGTATCGGTATTTTTTATATTTTTAGCATCCCTAGACAGCACTATAATAGGGAGTTAAGGCAAAGCCAGTGACGTATACGTAAACGTATCTTTTGACATCTACGCATGCGCTCTTTAAATTTATGATACGATTAACGATACTATTAAGGCCGTAAACATATGTACGTCTACGCGTATCGTACACTTAAACGTATTGAACCGATTGTTGTCGGAATTACATGAACTTGTACGAATATCTAGAATAGAACAACAAAACCTGTGAATCTATATTAAAAATTTAGCTAAGCTATTTTGCAATAAATACTTTATTATTATTAGTAGTAGTAGTTTATTTTGTAACAATTATAAACATTTTTCTGTTATTGTTTATAGGTATACATAATAAAATATATAGGTATTTGGTTAATAATTAAAAAAAACAATAATATTAACAACATAGTAAATGGAAGTAGAAAAATCTAAGAGTCCTTTTCTCAAGTAAAGTGTTTTCTCTACCTTCCGCATATACGATACGTATTGAATGGCACCTTAACTCTATTTTGAATGACTGCTTATCTAGTATCTAGTGTAAACATAACCAAAATCTCACGTTTACGTATGGAGATACGTATACGTCCTTGGTTTTGCCTTAACTCCCTTATAAATCCAGCTTTACAGTCAGTAATTTCAACATTTCAAAGGTTGAAAAAAAACTAGAGATCTTCGGTTTTTTCAATTTATTTATTCATAATTTCGAATTTAAAAATGAAACCGAACAATAAGTAGATGTCGAAACATATAATACAAAAAACAAACAATAGTTATCGTACTAGCGAAAACATTATAAGTATAAGATGTTATTATTACTTTAATTACAATAATTAATATTTAAAATATAATATGAATAATGAAGATCATCTCACACTTAACAAAAAATGTTTTAAATAAAAAATAAATGTAGTATATTACATGTCGTTTTATCAACAACAAAAAAAAAGTATTTTTGTTTTGGGATTCTAGAATTGTTTTGAATGACAAAAATATCCATATGTACAGTGTGTTCTCAATACGAAACCGTGGGCAGCACTCGGTAGTTGTTACATTTGAGAAAAAGTCCAAAACTACCATTCTCAGAGAATTCAAACTTTCTTCAAGATCACTTATAATAGCTTATGAATGAATTCAGTATTATAAAAAGGACGCGGAATGCAGAAGACATGGAAAATATCTCATATTTGTCATTAAATGAAATCTGCTAATGGCAAAATTGTGTTGGAGGCTCAACCAAGGGAAAGAACAGTCCAATAAAATCACCGGGACAGTTATTGAATTTGCAGAACTATAAAATTCAATAACAACTTATAATTATTGTGTAGTCCATTAATGTCAATGTCAAACCAAAATTTCAGATTTGAGAACTTACTTTCCTTTTGCTTGAACTTATCTTTATGCATGCGTATCGTTGGTTCTAGGATGATTTGACGTTGACATAATCTTTCAGTTCGACATTGACATTTCTACATATATTAGACAGTTCTATGATTATGGTATATGCCATACAAAAACTGTTAGAATTAACTGTAAATGACAATACATTCACTTCCTGATCAATCAATAAAATAAACAAAAAGGTTGCAGAGGAATGCTTAATGAGGTTAACAGTTTGTTACCATCTCAAGAAGCGGTCGCAGCCTTTCAAAGCCAAAGTGGAAAACTAAATAAAGACATTTCGACAGATCGAATTAGCCATAATGGCTATCCGCACATTGAGGGCAACGTAGCCTAGCACAGCACAGCGAAGAAAGGCTACGGTCGACTAGGGGCAGTGGATTCTTCTGGTTTTTGTTTGTTTTATTAGAAAGACAGCATTTGAAATAAGACATTTAAAAAAAATGCGGTAAAACCATTATTGAAGCCAAAAATCAAACTTTAATTCCCATAAAAATCGCTCATATTATGCAACTATTACAAACCCGGTAATTTTGCCACTTTTTCCACAAAGATTAAATAAAAATATGAGGGAGAGAGACAGAGATATTTGTGGTGTATGCTACACACAATATCCTATACCATACACTATTATGTATATAGCGGCGAGGGAAAACGAGTGCATGCATAGGCACAGCTACACTTAGGGTATTATTTTACGAGGCAAAGGTTGTGTATTATACGTGTAGGTATTGAATTCAACCTTTTATTGCGGTAGACGTAAACAGTAATCATATTATATAATAACGAAATATTACAGAAGGTCAGCCATAAGGAAGATTGTGCTTGGGCCTAGACCCAAGAGAAATAAATATGTTGTAGTTTGAAATTCTCGTGAAGTATTCACTTTTATCACGTGTACTGTGCTACACGCGAATTTTTTTATTTATAATTTTAGAATAAAATAGATAGTTGGGTTAGTTTAGGATGAACACAAGGGCAAAGCACTGATCTGTTGCGCTCAATAACGGGCGTTGGTCGAGGATGTTCTGATTGGGAAAGTGCGTACACTGTTAGTCGTATTGAACAATCCGTCAAATTCAGCAAACTCTTCTTCCAATTTAACATTTACCAATTGTACTTTCCACAACTGTAGTTTTAAATAAAAATGAATAATATTTGTTTCATTAAAACTAATACATTTTGTATTGAAAATTATTAAACGTCAGATTGGCAATCAAATTTTTGATATCTACAAAGTAAAAAAATACTCCTCGGGCCTTGATAATTACTCAAAATTTTGTCATAGAGAATCCTTCAAGCGAGTTGCTCAAGGATAATAGCCCTCGGCCTGCGGCCTTGGGCTATTATCAAGCAACACGTTTGCGGCATTCTCTATGACAAAATTATCTCGGTATTATCAAGACCCTAGGGGTATTACTACTGATAATCCTACCATGTAGGTATTTTAGTTAAATTAATTAGAGGAATTATAAGAAAACAAAGTATAAGAAATCTCCCACGAATATGGCAATTTAAGCAAAAGTTTCCCTTTAGGACTTAAATTTCCCATGAGTTGGCACCACTGCTTACAAGTTGCTACGATTGTTTAAGTACGTTACAAAAAGGCTTCATATGCTGTTTTAGGCTACGCTGCCCACAATGCGCGGTTAACCTAACTGTAAACCGTTTCTCAACCTTGTAACTGCTGCGGTTTCACATAACTTACCTAATATCCATTCAGCCTGAAGCAAATATCGCTAAGTCAAATAAATTACTATAAAAAAATGTATTACATCATATATTATACAGGGAGTTTCCCAAAAGTATCAAATAGTTTAAACCAACTCATACTTTTAGCAGACACCGATGTGTAAATAATTAACAAATAATAAAAAAAAATGTTTTTTCTAAACTATTTATTAATAATAATAATATTAATTAAAATAAAACGAAATATTGACAACACTGGTACCATCATTTATAAGAATCCTAGAATCGCGTAATTTTTCTGTTATATCGATTTTTTTTTATATATTTTATTACTTGTTTCTGTTTTAAATTTGTTTAAATAGTGTTATTTGTATCTTTTTAAAAAAAGTTTCTCTTTTCGTTTGTAGGTATTGATTTTTTGTTTTAAATATATATTATTAGAAATTACTAACATTCATCTTGTTCTTGTGATTTCCTAACACATCGGGCGACTTTCCGTTTGAATTCCGCATACGATTCCCGCCATTCTTTCTGAAAATTTCATAAAAATAAATTAAAAAAAAAATGCCCCAAATTTGATGATTTTTCATGGTTGGTTAGTTTTCGAAAATCTTCAAAATAAACTCCTGTTCAAGATTATCGCACCAGTACAAATATTGATATTATATTTGTATTATTTTTAATGAATATAAATGCAACTTCCACTTCAGGGAGCTGTCAACAACAAGGCTCAGAAACTTCACTGAAGAAACGACGTCAATATTGGAATTATTAAGTTCAAAAGACTGCAGCGCACCTTTATATGACACAGATTTTGTTTTCGCAGTGTTCAAGCACAACAAAAACTAGTATCATCAGCAAAGAGTCATACTTTACCGCTGATGTCTAGGCACGTAATGTCGTTGATAAATAGCAAAAACAAAATAGGCCCCACACCGAACCCTGTGGAACTCCACAATCCGTCGGCCTGCAAGAAGACACAGCCGCATTGACCCTCACACACTGACTTCTGTTGCTAAGGTACGACTTAAACCATCCCAGTGGAACCCTCCGAATTCCGTAGTGCTGTATCTTGTTAGTGAGTTATGACTTACACAGTCGAATGCTTTGGAGAAATCACGGAAAATTGATACTGTAAAGTGCAGATTGTTCAAGTTGGAGTAAACATTGTTGAAGACGGAGAATATGGCATCATTAGTGCATTTATTAGCTAAAAATCCAAATTGGTGGCTAGTTAATACTCCATATTTGTGCAGAAATGATAGATAGAAGTCTCCTTTTAACCAGTCTTTCAATAACTTTAACAAATACCAAATGAACGTTTACTATATACGGCAAATTATAATACAGTAGCGTACGGTCGTCACTACAAAAAAAACTAGGACACTCAAAGTCATCTCATAAAATTAAGTGTGAATGCAGTATAATTTGTTGTTAAGTCTGTCAATAAAAGTTAACATAAATATGTCACTTTTAAGGTGCGCATAGCGGTTCTAGGGCAGAACCCTGAGGAACACCAAAAAGCGAGCGATAAGCATCCGACTCATGTCCATTATTTGATACAATCTCATGTCTTTCGCAATTTAAAAAAGATTTTTAAGTCTGTGACAAAATCAAACTGATCCAACTTGTGCAACAACACCCCGTGATCCACCCTATCCAACTCTTTCGCAAAGTCAGTATAGATCACCCATCACCTTCGATATACTCTGTGTCAACAATGACAAATGATTAATTGTAGATTTCATTGATATGAAATTATGTTGAATCGGTGTAATCTTATCTTGTGCAGACAGATAGATGCGATCAAACAACAAAGCTTCAAAGATCTTACAGAAATTAGACAGAATGGATATAAGTCTGTAGCAGCATTTTTGCTGCGAACACAAATATCAATGATAAAATTCAGCATCGTATAAAATGAACGGCGAGTGTATAATAGACTACTTATCAGGGGCATTTAAAAACCCTAGAGAAGTACCATCAACGATGTCTTAGAAAAATTGTAGGAATCAAATGGCAGGACCGACGAACAAACATCAGCGTTCTGGAGGAAGCTGAAACAACTAGCATTGAAGCGATGATTGTCAGGCACCAGCTGCGATGGACTGGCCACGTATTCCGCATGCCAACGGAACGCCTTCCAAAGAGAATCCTTTGTTCATAGCTTAAGGTCGACTCACGAAATCAGGAAGGGCAGCAAAAGAGGTACAAGGATGTTCTTAAGACCAACATGAAGAAGTGTGGCTTATATGAGAAGAACAACTGGGAGCAGATCACGAACGACCGACCGAGATGGAGGGCAATCAAGTTTTTGAAGAGCAGTGTCGACAACATGAGGATGCGAAGAGACAGCATCGCAAGGAGAGAGAACGCATCGATGAATTTGGGGCTCGAGGATCGGTCTGTTTAGCCATCTTAGGCCCATTCTACACGAACCACAAAAACGCGACCGTTTGCCGGCGAGCGACACGCGTTTGTCACAGAACCACAGAGTGAATGGGGCATACTATACGGGCAACTTTGCGGTCGCGTGTGGACGCGTTCGTTGGCTGCGTAAAAGTCGAACGCCGTGGAACAGCGTGTCATCCGACATGTAGCTACTTGCAAGCGTCTGGCCGGCCGACAGAAATAAAAATTATTTTTATTATTAATTTAGCTGTCCTGGTCTTATTTATCTTAATTTTAAGTACTTAATAATTGTTGTAAAAGTTTTTTGAACCTGTTCATTCATCATAAAGTTTTATGTCATGGACTGGAGTTGCATTAAATCTACATAAAAATGTTTATTATTATTTCTTCAAGTTGGAATGTCTTCTCATAACTGTGTTTGTTTTTGGTATGGATGGAGTGATTACCCCAAAAGTTCGTCAAATGTCTCTACAAACATCCGGTAGTACTGACAAAACTTCTTAGGATATCTCCAATGTTCTGCGAAGTTAAGATGAAACACCCCAACGTCTTTTTCTACGTTTTATGGCCAACAAACTTAATAACGTTAACTGGTGATCAGCGATACACCCAACTTGTACAGGATCCATAGCAAATGGGACGTTTTGTCGCTAGTCTAGAATGGGTCGCGTTTCACTCGTTGGTTATACGAGCTACACGCTCGTATAGAATGGACAAAATTTTCAAGCAACTGAGCGACTAACCGGTCGCGTTTCTGCGGTTCGTGTAGAATGGGCCTTAGGGTTTACAGAAACAGAAATCCCTGAGTTGGAGTAATTCATACTCGTTAGCCAGTGAGAGCTGATGACAGGCCGCCTAAAATAAATCGTTACGCCAGAAATGGTCGATAAAATCCACGGAATGATATTGGACGATCGAAAATTCAAAGTGCATGGATTAGCTGAGGCTGTAGGCAACTCAACTAAGCAGGTGCATCACATTTTGCATGATAATTTTGATATGAATACGCTGTTCTCACGAAACACATTCGTGTGATCACTTTAGATCAGTGTTTGGGGATGTTCTACCACAATCCAAACAGTTTCGTTACTGTAGATGAGACTTGGATCCATCATACCACACTAAAGACAAAGCAATAATCGAAACAGTGGGTTTCTACGGGTGAACGTCCAACAAGAACACTAAGATGGATCTCTCGACGAACACAGTCATTGGGACAGTTTTCTGGAATTCACTCGGTGTCATTCATTTGGATTTCCTTGAAAAGGGACAGATTTGACACTGTTTTAAAGCAGAAACCGCATTTAGCGCAGAAAAAAGTGTTCTTTCTCTTCATCATTATAAATCGTTACTCCCGGAATCCTCGAAGAATTATTTTTAGAATGAAAATACTTGGTTCATTGCCAATATTATTTTGCATCTTTGAATTTTTTTAAGCAATCTCTGTGTCTGCTTTGATTACTGAGACTTTGCAACCCTTGTAAACAATATGGGACACCAATTTCCTTGTATTTATTAATATTGAGGATAGTGGTAGTTAGCCACAGCTAAAACTGCTTCTGTGGATTAATTTTATGAGCTACAGGGGTTGTCTCTGATATTTAGTACATTAAATGACTTACCGCTGCATCTACATTCGCTGGTGATTCATCATTAGGATCGGCTAACATTGAAATAACAGATATTAAAATAGTTTCTACAGTGTGTACGGGCAGCCATCGTTCTGACGCTTTTTCATAACCGAATTTATCATCGCCTGGCTCATGAAGAATTGATATACATACATCACCATTTTTATCAACTAAAATATACAAAAAACATTCAAATAATATAAGTAAATGTACAGGGAATCTTAATCTGTTAGTACGACGGTGGTTTGATAAGTTCGAGACTTTTAGATGAATAGTATTGCCACACCCGGTATATTGAAATAGAAATATTGGAAAATTTTATAAAGTTCATCACTCTAACATCGATATTGTATCTACTAAATAGACAAAATTTGCTGATTGACATTTTTCCACGAAAGCGGTACAACGCCACGAATACGATCGAAAGAAAACATCTTGTTGTCCGTCATCTCTCTCTCTCTCGAGAAATTTTGTTGGCCAGGGCCCATGACACGAGTTCGTGACACATGTCAAACGTGACAGCTGAGTTATCTGTCCGCTCCTCCATCTTTGTGGAAATTAACGAAGTTAGCTGCTTTCAATGGCTGTCAAACATCAACTAAATGTCTCAGCTTGCTCTCAAAATTTCACAGTAATCTACCGATAGATGGCAGTTGATAGGAGCAGTGTTGCCATTAAAGTTACAGTGCGGGAAATTCAAAAAATCACGAACATATCAAACCAACCCTTGAAAAGGTTTAATAATAAATGACACAATGACTCAAAAATGTAATAGAAAGAGTATACTTACTGTTCGGATGCCAGATTTCCGTGACAAATTTCATTTTTGGTGGTCTAAGTGGGTATTCTTTAGGAAAATATAAGTGACATTTGAAAAATCCTCCTTCACTGTAATTAAAAAAAAAAAAACAATGAATTAAAAAAGTAGTCTAATCCTGATTTTAATAATAATAATAATATTTATTGGCCATCATAAGGTATAACAAATGTATACATTGGCAAGTCTACAATATTATGATAAAGTCAAAAAGTATAAATAAAATAATAAATAATATACAGTATACAGATAAACGGACACGTTCAAAATACAAACAGAAATAATAAACAATGAAAAACAAAAAGTGTCAACAATTTAAAATAATGTTGTGTTATTGTAGTGCATCTATGAATTCTTGCACACTATAAAATGTACCGTCAATCAAAAATGTCTTTAGTTTATACTTAAATCTTCTCTCGGTCTGACAGGTCCTTAAGTCCTCAGGAAGTAAATTGTAAAAGAAACAGCCCGCATATGATGGTGACTTCTTATAGAATTCAAACTTAGGACGCGGTAAGTACAACCTATCTCTTCCTCTGGTTGGATAATCATGACTACTGCCACAGGTGGGAGTCAGATGTTTGCTTTTAAAAATATCAGACAACAACTTATACAAGTAAATGGATGGGACGGTGAGTAATTTATTGGCTCTAAATGCCTCCTGACAGCTGCCTCTATAGTGAATGCCAAAAATACATCGGATTGCCCGTTTTTGCAGAATAAAAATTCTGAGAGATTCAGTGCACCTACCCCAGACCACTATATTATATGCAATTGCTGAGTAAATCATAGCACAGTAAACCGAGAGCAACGACTTCACGCACATAAACCTCTTCAAGGAATGTAACACAAATAAGTTTTTATTTAATTTGCCACATAATCTCTCAACATGTTCCGCCCAGCTCAACGTCGGATCCACTAGCACTCCCAATAGGCTAGCTGAATCTGAAAAAGCTAACTGATTGTTTTCAAAGTTTACATTAAAATTTTGTGTTATATGTCTACTGAAGTTTAGGGTCTTTGTTTTGTTATAATTTATCATTAGGCGGTTTTTCCGACACCATGTGCGAAATTCATTGAGGGTTTGATTAATTTTATGTTTCAGTGCCTCGAGATTTTTGTCAGACAGCAAAATCGTGGTATCGTCAGCGTACATATAGAGATGACCATGCGTGATATTTGCTGGTAGATCATTCACATAGAGCAGGAAAAGAAGTGCACCCAGTATGCTGCCTTGAGGAGTTCCGATATCAATATTTCTAACATCTGATAAAACAGAGTTAATTTTGATAGTTATCTTTCGATTTGATAAATTTGAATACGCGATTCATGACGCTGCATTGTCACGTGTGGAAACTACCAGGAATCTTGTGTGTTCGATTCGCGCTTTACCTTCAGCGAACACATCGTTAGAAATGGCAGATCTTTTCTTTTCTTTGTTACAAGCAAAACATCGAAGGAGTACAGCGCAAATTTTTAAAGTATCTTTGCTTTAAATCCGATGGTAGTTATCCTGAGCGTGGGGTGCCATATGGCTATCTAACGGGCAGATTTGGTATGCAATCATTGCAATTGAGGCGGGATCTTGCATGCATAAGCAATGTTTGTAAAGTGTTGATACATTGAAACATATTTTGGCGGCCGCAGAACTTGTACTTGGTTGTGATGATTGAATTTGATTGTTTATATATTTTTATGTTTATTTCTTTATTTATATCTCTATTTAATTTAATTTACTTCTGTTATGTAAAGTTATCAAGTTATTAATTGTGTTATATATATTTATATTCTTTGTATTGATACTTTTGTGTAGTTGCTCTGTAACTGGAAATTTTCTGTTGAGCAATAAAGCATTTATTTATTTATTAAGTGGAGTTATAATTTATATAAAATTAAAAGTCAAATTTCCACTAAATAAAATAAAAAATTTCCAATAAATAAATAAGAACGGCTAGATTTAGGTATAACACATGATACATGAAACATGTCTAGAATCTTATGTGGAATCCAAAAATGTCATAATATATAGGGTGTTCTATTTAAAATAACAAAGTGACTATCTACTTCCGGTATAACCGGAAGTGCTAAGCGGTTGGTATTATGATATTTGAATAGACCATATTTGGCAATCTATATACTAAAATTTTCCAAATTCAATTCAAAGTAGGCTCAGAAATATTTTAATGGGCCGTCACCATAGGACACCCTGTATAGGTTCCAACTGCCTAACTGTTCTGAAATTTGAAACGCAATTTTCTCGAGAATTATAAAGTCAAATATCAACAGTAACCTATCGCTGTAAAACAGATAAAAAAATGCTTTCAAATGATGTATCACTCGACCCCTACTGATATTTGAAAATTTAACCCTATACAGAGCTAAAGCGGCAAATTAAAATAATATAGACGCATACTGAAGAGTTAAAAACGAAACTGGTACACAAAAAGCAATTCGCCCATCAAGCGGGAAAATCTACGACTAACGCCCTGCTCAACTTAGTGAGAAACATCGAATATCAAGCCGAAAGAAATAGCCCTTTGTGCATTTATCGCTATAGAAGGCGCCTTTGATAACACCTCAAACGAATCCATCACAAAAGCACTAGAGGAGAAGAATGTCCATTCCTCGCTAGTAAAACGAATTCAGTCAACGCACAAAAAGCCCTACCCAAATGGGCTATTGTAGGTACTTAAAAACATGTAGGTATTAATCGATGTATTGAAATAACCGTAGCATGCAACCTTATTAGCTTTTTCGTCAAATTGAATTATCAAATAACAACAAATAAGTGTAAGTTACCCAAAAATTAATAAATAAAACAATTAATTAAATCATAAAACATAAACTACTTACTATAACGTATCTGGAGGTCCTATAATAAGTACTTCCCATTTGTATATGTCATTATCATCTATGAGCCCTGCAGAGAACCCTTCAACAGGGTTTTTATTCAATTCTAAAACACACATAAGTACCTATCGTTACTTAATGTTCTAACAAATTTAAATTATACAATAATAATTAATTAATTAAATTTAATTAATGAATGAATCAATAAAGCAACTACAATCACAAAGAGCCTTCATAAACAAAAACTTCATGCCTTGACTAAAGCTATAACTTAACCCTCAAGGTCAGTGAAATTTATTATTAATGAACCTTAGTTAAAACAAAGGCCGTAGTAATTATTTCAATATTGCTGTAGATATTATTTTAAGAATTCTTTAATTGTTTAAGGAACTAATTATTATCAAATTGAAAGATAAAGCACCTATTTTTAGGTTATGAAAGGTGTATAGGTATATAAAATTGTCGTTTTCTATGTAAAATGGTACTGAAATATTAAATAATGTATGAAAATGTAACTTTAATCGTTATTTTATTCATAAATTTGAATAAATCGAGGGTTTAAATGACAAGAAGCAGGTTAAAAAATGCAGTGCTATTGATTTGTATGAAAAAAACTAGAGGCATCATATTATAAATTCCAATTAAAGTACTGATTATTCTATAAAAATATCTTAGAAATTACTATTTTAGGATAAGGTAGACGCCTATTTTTCTAATTATACACACAACAACACAATTTTTTCAATTGTATTAACACAAAAATACAAAACGTTTAGCACAATAAATTCGTTTATAATAATAATTAGATATCAGCAAATGTCTATGAAATATAAATAGAAATCTATATTGAATGGTTATAACTGACCTGCTAGCTGTTTCCGTAGTAAAAGGGCTGACTGTGGTTCTGACATTAATTACAATTTTAATTTTGATTTATTCTAATAATTAAAAAATGCAATACACACTATTATTATACTAGATTATCCTATTTTGACTCCTGTAGAAAGATGGCCGGTGTCTTATTTTCTTTCTGGCTGGCAAAAAATTTTAGACAGCTCGCTTTGACTTAAACATCTGTGACAATTTTATTTGCCACGATGCCAGTTCGACGTTTAAAATTTGACTAAAATTAATTCTATAATAGAATATCACCGAATATAATATAACGTTCGAAGATGATATAGTATTCCAATTTCGTTTCGATATCCTATTCAAATTTATAATTAATTGTGTTTTACCCACCTATTTAGTATACTGCGATATTGTTAATAATGTTACTTGAAGCAAATGCAAAGTTAACATTCATATTTGCCAAAAAAAAAAGAGTTAGATTGAATATCTTTTAAAGTATTTTTATTTAAACATGATTTAACATATTCAATTATCTAAAATCTAAACGGTTACTCTCTACAATTGAATATTTCAAATAGATATTTTTTGTAGGATATCGCAACACTGGTTAACATATGTCCATTTCACTGTTGGCGACATCTATAACGACTTTTTAGTAAAGTGAGGGATTCAGATACTGAGTCATAAACGATGGAAAATGGTGCTTAAAAATCATGAGATTGGACTGCCACAAAATATTATTTTTAATTTCTAGATATTTACAGGGAAATTTGAACTTACCGATATAATATTAGAATAAGATTTACATATTAATGATTTTTGATTAGTTAGCTTTAAAATTGTACGATTCTCAATGTATAATATCCGGTTAAAGCAATATATTTATGTAGGTATGCAGTTGAAAGAATTAACTGAATTATTGAGAAGTCAAGTCATTGAGTCATTGAACTTGGAATTGTAATAATATATCTAGAGCGATGCAGCAATTATTGTGCAACCAATCAAAAACCAGACGTCCTAGTTCGCCACTGTATCACACTGCATAAATATGATAAAATCAATATAACAGTGTCGCCAAATTATGTCCCCGTTTTTATTGGTTAACATATAAGAGGTTTGCAAAAATGTGGATATCACAATTATCACAACGCCAATTGTGTTGTTTTTAACGTCAGATATCACGGGAAACTGCAATTTCCTACCAGTAATAAATAAGTATTAAGAAAATGTAGTGAAAGTAGATAACTTCTTCAAAGACATGAAACTGAAAAACAGGGTCCTAGTATTTCGCTTAGCAATTAAAGAAAATTGATTTTCGGCGGTGGCGCTATCTTGTCCTAAAGACTTAAACTAACATAGGTCTAATTACAGGGTTCTTAGAAAAGTGTGCTGTTATATAGTTAAAACATTGACATTAAAAGACTTTAAAAGTTTAAGGATGTTCCAACACGTGGCAGAAGCATTCTACGAAGTAAAATGAATGTATTGGTAAAAAAACAAAATCATTATTTCATTTATACTACATTTTATTTAAAATAACTGATTAGCTCTAGGAAACTAATATCACATTCGTTATATTTTGAACAATTATTCGTTAATTTCCCATTGTGTTCTGCTTCTTCGTAATCGTCCAGTTGGTTACTGTTTATTGTCGACGATGGCCTTAAATTAAAAGATAACTTTAAGATAATGGAGGACATACAAATTAAAATCGAGAGCTTACATTAGTAGAATATGTAGTAAATCGCCTAAAAGTCCATTAGAATACTGAACAGTGGTTAAAGCTACTTCACAAATTGTCCGTAGAAGACATGTTTTTCCAGGAAAACCAGCCCTAAAATTATTATAAAATATAATGATTCTATGACAAAATGTTATTTATACATTGAAATTCTTACAATTAAAAAGTATTGTAATAAACTACAATTCTGAAAATTACTGTATGATTTCTTATGCGTTCTAGAAAAAAAGATTTGTTTCTGAAAATAAATTTTGAGAATATTCTTCCCGTTGGCGCAGTGAATCTTCAATTGAATGTTAATCAGATTACGTCATATCATCAGAACAGTTTTTATTAAGCCTAGTTGCAATAGGCGTATTTTTCTACACACTCAGATCAGTCGTTTACCGCTCATTTTATTTACAATTTTTTAAAATGAACGTTAAACAATATAAGGGTTATTCTTTCGTACTGAACTAAGTGAACAATCTGAAAATTGTCAGTTTATTCACGATTGTGCGTATTCTTTCGACATCGGTCACTCCAACCAAACTGATTAAAATTCCTACCCCCCTTGCCGCTTACTGATCAACCTCTAGGTACCGGTTAGTTCGTTCGTTAACCTCTAAAAGTATTGAATATTGAGAGATAATAATTGGAATATGATTTCGAATCAAACCAATATATTGCAAAAGTTTAAAACATGGATAATAATATCATGGAAGAAATAATTTTTCAGTTTTCAGAGCAGATTTAGTTGTTGTCACAAGATTTCGAGGTTAAGTGAAAGACAATCACAAAAAAGATGATCTTTCGGTTTCGCCAAATATTCAGTTCAGTACAATCACATTCAGTTTAATCACATTCACTTGGTTCAGATCAATCACTACGAAAGAATAACCCTATTGTCAAAATTAACATCGACTGAAAAATTTTGAGGATAATTTGTAAGTTGACATATAGAGAACTGTATCGCTCAAGTGAAAGATCAAAAAGATGGCATATAGGGCACTGCCATTTTGATGTTCTACTACAAGGGGTCTTAAAAAGTACTTAACGTGCTTACTATGGAAAAGTTATAATAATACAATTGGTATAAAACACGTAATAGTATTGTATAATATGACCATAAACTCTACGAATAATATAATAACACAGCTTATAGCTTATTGTGATAATAATATAAAATATAAGGATTATAATATATGGATGTAACCTGGTGCATAAATGTCAAATTTTATAAAAAATATATTGAGCATTAAAATTACATATAATATGGCAGTAACAAACCCAACAATTTTATCATACCTCTGTCATAATGATGTAGAAAAATGCTAGATTATTCTAATATTTTTACACCACCATATATAAATATTATGTGTCCTTTGAACAATAATATTATAATATAAAAATTAGAAGGCAAGGAAATAACTTGGTAACAAAACTACATCAAAATGGCGGTTTGTCTATCTCCCTTTATTCCGTTGCGCAACCGGATGCGCAGACGGTTTTGAGGGGTAGTAATAGTCCTCTATATTCTATAATATATATGTAAGAATTAGGGATGTCAAAATTAATGAATATATCGATATATTGAATCAAAAGATATATCGAAACTATAGATCGATATACTCGATATATCGAATGAAAAATATCGTTATTTTACATATATTGAGATATTTGCTATATTTTTATTTTAGAGTGGATTGTAGTTGTAAATAAACTTCAAATTTTAAAGATTCAAATAATGAAATAAAATAGTATTCATTAAAATTTATGTGCCTGAAAATACATATTCATTCCAAACAAACGTAAGAATATTTGTTAGAAATAATTACATTAGGTTAGGTCAATTAATTCAAAATTTTCTGGAACAGAACTTAGAAATAATAATTTTGATAATCTATTTCCAGTTAGACGATTTCGATTTTTTGTTGTGGGCGTCGACTACTACGCCAACACAACAAGGACCTTTTAGTTTTAAACCTATGTGCTTTCTTTCGCTACTGATTTCAGAATTCAAACGCGTTTGGATTCACATGTTCTTTCGCTAAAAATGCATTTTCTGATTCATCCCCACTTTAGCGCCCATCGCGATCCGGATACGTAATCCCCTTGCCTCTTTTAGGTAAACTTATGGAGCCTTCAGAAATCTAACAAATCCAGATTAATAAATCCGGATCAAGAAAACTAGCGAAAGAAAGCAGCTGTAGCAGATAAATTTATTTTGATAATGTACCGATATATCGTGTTGTATATATCGATATTTGTTTCGATATATCGAAAGAAATAGATCTTCTTCTTCAACCTCAATTAAAATATATCGATATATCGTTGCCATACCTAGTAAGAATGTAAGATGAACGATGAACGTGCATGGCAGATGACAGAGACACTGGACAGACAGGCGGGTGAACATTGCGTAGGAGGATAACGATTAAGATTAAGGACAAGGACTTTGTATTTATTATTTATGTTTATTAGAGGTGTAACGTGTAATATAACAGTTTAAACATTATTCTATGAACGTATCGTGCAAAGATTAGTTCACAAGTTCACTAATCTGTAGTAACGTGTAAAGTAAAATGTAAATGAACATACGACGAAATGGTGATGCTAAATTAGTAATTTCCCAATTAACTAGACCGTTTACAGCTTAAGAAGCGTAATAAAGTTTAGTAACTACTTACAGCGATACTTTTTCTTCGATTGTATCGTACACATTTTGTCTATCATAGTTTCTAGTTTCATATAACGGTGGATATTCTAATTCAGTTTCATTGAATGGTAACGAATAGTATCCTTCGAAGAAATATGCAAAAAAGACTTCTCTATTTGGCAAATCAACAGGTAAAGCTAAGGCTGCGTAAAGCTGTAAACAACAAGAGATTGTTAGGTAGGTAACTATTTATTTTTGTGCCTTGTATCTTAATATATTTAAATATAAATAAATACAGAAAATATTGTGGACTTTAGTTTTGCTTTTGAATACCTAATAATTAAGTAGGTATATTTGTTATGATCTCAAAGATTTATGTCTTACCCCCATACCGGAATCTTGAGGAAAGTGAAACTTGTAATTATAAGTTGTAAATGCATCGTTGGCTTTCGTTCTGTGTCGATTTAATATAAGTTGGAAAAACATTATTAAAAACAGCCAGTACCTGAAATTTTAATCGAAATAGATGCTATCTATCAATTTGTTAAACTGTGATAGATGAAAATAGAGCTGCATGGCTGCAATTTATAATTAATTTGTACGACACATGTTTTTAAACACGCTCTAACTTTGGAACACACCTTTATTATAGTTAATTTTACTTACTTTATTGCAATATCCCTACACATTTTCAATTAGCAACAACAATAAACAAATTTTACACACATTTAATACGGACTTATAACTGGAAATTGCCAAAATAAAAATATTGGAAATAGGAAACGTGGGATTAAGCACAGATAGACAAGTAAATTAAAAAAAAATACAATAGCAACAAAACAAACATTTACATTAAAACGTTGGCCTATGTTGTGTGCGTTTGCCCGTTTTCAACTACCTATATATTATTTGTTGATTTAACAGATTTTAAATATTTGATCGGCAATTAACTGGTGCATGTTGAACGCCCTACATGAATTTTAATTGTTTCAACTAGTTTGGAATTAAAAACAAAATCGATGTGAACTAAATTAAACGTTTTAGAATTAGGTACAGGATGTGTGTTTAGACTGCAGCAGGCTATTGACGGCATTGCTGTTTTTGCGAAGTGTTGTTACTTTTTTTAAAAAACTTAAGATGCCACTTTCTCTCCCTTCTTTAAGGACAAAGGACAACACTGTGCTGATTCAGTAACTGGGCTGTGTATGTTAACTCGGGACGTGAATATTGATACAAAGACAGAGGCTCGATATCTAAAATACCATAGTGCAGCATGTTTCGAAATAAAATCAATAATTTATATTTAACATTTCTTTATACGTTTATTATGATTTTTTTACAAATTCTTTCATCCATTCATTGTCCATACAACTAATTTATACAGTAATTTATTTAGTTTTAATTACAATTTTTATTTATAAATTTAATTCAAATCTTAATTAGTACAAATTTTCTATATTTTATACGATAATAATTATTTCGAGTTGTTTGAAGTGTGTTTGTTATTGTTTAGTTATTATACGATACTATAATACTATTAATTACAATTTTTTAATAATTTGTTTTCAGTATTTATAATATTATAGAAATATGTTTTTAAAAAATAATTACCTACACGTATTGAAAATAAAACAATTTAGAAATTATTTGAATTCGTACGATCGGACTTGCAGCAATGTTAATAGGGAATTGCCTTTTTGATCTCAACTGAAATAATGTGACATCGCATCGCTCTAAAAGAAACGTCAAACTGGCATGACAAGTGACAAACCCGGGAAATCAAAGACGCGAGGCACGATCTACTAAATTGGGGCACTCCACCCAGTCGTTCTATATAAGTATGGATTGCATATACTGCAACTGAATGTGGGTTAAAGTAGGGTGAGTGAAAGTGAAAACTTTGTATGTGGGATTATTAAAGGAAATTCCCTAGTATCTTTCAGATGCTTTCTAGTAGGATGATATGTGTATGGTTACAAAAACTGTATGGAAGTTAACCCTTAAGGACATACAGAAATAAGCGAATTTTAACAATTTGGACTTTTTTCAAAAATGTTTATCTGAATAATGGACGATGTCTGATTTTTAGGACTTAAAATTTTAAATATAAATTGGAAACATCTAATCAAAGAATTATAAAAAAACCAAAGTTGTGATTAATTAACCCTACAATAGTTTGTTTTTGATAAAGTAAAATGTTGCTTTTGTTACTCTCAATTTAAGGACGCAAGAGATCGAAAAAATCTATCCTGAATGACCTAAGGGCTAACTTCCGTACATCCTGTATATGTTTCAAATTAAGATATTCAACTTTTTTGTTATAAAGGGCGGTCAATTGTATTTAATTTCCGTATACCCAAGGATACAATCACCTTACGCAATGAGCTGGATTGACTTTGACACTAACAGCCCACAAGCAATAGGTTTGTTCCAACATATAACAGTTGGTGTTCAATGCTGATCTGAGCTGGATTGATTATGACACTAACAGACCACAAATCATAGGTTTGTTCCAACATAACCGTTGGTATCGAATGCTGATCTGAGTTGGATCATGATACTAACAGACCACTAGTAGCTATAGGTTTGACCACAAATAATACATTTGTTCCAACATAACCGTTGGTATCGAATGCTGATCTGAGCTGGATTATGACACTAACAGACCACAAGTAATATAATCGTTGCTATTGAATGCTGATCTGATAATGTGAATATCTTAATTTTTTCAACTCAATAATAAATACATTAAAATTTGTTGTGTCTATTTAAAAAGAAATAATAATAATTGTACAATAAATTACTTATTATTAAAATTGAATTTGACTAAACATATTTACATTTCCGTATTCCCCTCAGAATTCTCCTCATTCTCCGGTTCTTCCGGCAAGGTATACACTCCCGTTATCACATTACCTACACTCACAATACTACCCTCCACTACTTCCGGCACTTTACCCCCACCACCATTACTCACAGTTATTAGTTCGTGGCCCATGTCCAGCACTGATGTAGGTGTACCGCCACTACTCAACAAAGTCTCTTCAGTGAAGTTCCTATGGTAGAAACCCGAGTGTTTTTGAGGAAATTGTCATGAACCTACTCCGTAGGGGTCGCCGACGCTTAAATCATCGGAAAATACTGTGTTTGTAGTCGATTTCGGTTTATCTTGCTGGTGCTTTAGTCTGTGAACAATTTCGTCGTGAACGACATTGAAGCACATGGCAGTTAGGGCCATACCGGACATGATGTAGATGGAACAGAACCAGATAGTTGTGTTGGAGTCGTATGAGTTGAAAGGATCGGCACCTGAAGAATATTTTAAGACGTTAAATACAAAATTAAATACATGAACTGCGGCGATGGGTTTCGTGGAGATTACCATCCATCCACCGACAGTAGAACAATTCCAATCGATCGCCGCTGTTCATTGTTACATATATCCTGTATAGGAATAATAATTCTTAGCTTACCTGGTACCATGTCACCAAATCCTATGGTTGTCAGACTCATAAAACAAAAATAGAATCCATCCAGCAATGACCAATTTTCCAATTCATAGAGGACAAACGTCCCAATACAAATGTAGATAAACATCATTGCTAAACACAATAAAATTGGTGCTAAAATACTCCAACCATGCATAGAGGATTTGGACTCATTATCAGTACCACTCAACGTATCCATTTCTTTCACAGGAGCATCACGACATGGGGAGTGAATGCTGTTGCTATAAGTGGAATTCGATCTGACGTAAAACGGTTCTTGCAGACCTGTACAAACACAAAAATAATTACATTTGGCGACAATAGTTACTTGGAGGGGGCGGTTAAACTGAAACTAAATGATACTGCTATATACGATGTATGAACAAACCGGGCTCTGATATTACAAATCACTTCCTTAAAGTCCAGATTTGGCCCCGAGCGAATATTATTTCTTTTTTCAACGGTCAAAAAGTGTTGGATATTTACGTTTTATTAAGTAAGTAAGTTAGGTATTTCAGTTGTCACTGGAGGCTCCACTTGTATATGGTAGGAACAGAGATATGTAGAGTGGGATTCTCCGGAACGTCAACATGCGCAAATTTTCTAAACACGGGGGCCGCCATCTTCTAGCTTAGGCTTACAGGGTAGGGTCAAATTTCATTTTACGGTACAAAGACCGTTCATAAATTACAGGTTTAATAATTACAAAAGCAACTGATAGCAATAATTGTTACAATTATTTATAGGACAGAAGTATTATAGAAAACTAGTATTGTTTCAGGTAACATTTAATATTGGAAACATGCGATATTCATCATTCCTTACTCCATTAATTATTTATTGAATGAACGTAATTTGTTTGATCTATTTTAGTATAACATATTTACTCAGGTTCATTCAGCAAACTACATAAGTATCTTATTTTCCATTTCTATTTACGTTGTGTAACATTGTCACCCTTTTCAATACTACTTACCCAGCATACACACGACATAGGCAAAGTTATGGAAATTGGAGAGGCTTAATAAAAGAAAACACGAAATTTGTAATATTCTTAATTTATTTTTCTTTTCTTTAAACTACGCAATAAACTAAACACTAACGGCACTAATAAAAAACCGAATATCCAAAATAAGTCCACACAATTAAGGAATAGCAGCAAAACTCTGTTTTAGTGAAAGGCAAGATGAAACATAAGAACATAACCACACCAACTTTAGCAGTGTTTTGATTTTTTGACGTTTGTGACTAGAAAATGGCGGTACGCATAGTGTCGTTGGAAAAGTCGATGCGCATTCGTCGAAGCTCATTCTCTGGGTAGGAAACACTATGAATGTGTGTTATTTTATATATGTTACTAAGGTTTTTCAGAATAATGTCAAATATCTTTTCTAATGTCAAATGTAACTTTAGTTTAATGCAAGTTGTTGTTTTTGGCTGTTAACTGTAAATTGTAAAGACTTTCATTATAAATAAAATTGCTGTTTGTTTACCTAACAAAAAGAAAATCTTAAAATTATTTATCAAATAGTACTAGTAGTCATATTTTGATACAGTCGACTAAAGATACTTTTGCATTACCTACCTAACTGTTGTTGAAGTTCAAATTGCTGTCGTTTTCGTTTCATCCGTTTTTCCTTTTCGGCCATACGTTTTTCGTCGTAACAACAATATCCACAATTTGAGCACAAACAACAGCACAAAGCTCTAGAGAAGACACCACGAGCCACACGACTCAGTATTGAACCAACACTGGATAGATAGAGGAGCGTTAACGGAATACCAAGTAATGCATAACCCATTGTAACTGCCTTGCCTAGGGAAGTCTTTGGAGCTATGCTGCCGTAACCTAAAACAATAAAATTTAATTAAAAACAATAGTAAAGTTGAATATTTATATTCGTGTTGTTTAATCTAAAGTTCAAAAATATATTTTGAAGTGTGTGTAGTGGATCAGATAAGAAAATAAACATAAAAACAAAAAGAAATTGAAAAGGAAAAAAGGTTACCTACCAATCTATCTAAAACATAAATCTCTTTTCTCTCTACCAGACCATGCTCTTAATCGACAGGCACACGTAGAGAGGCAGTTTGACAAGGCTTTTCTCTTTCTCTTTCTCTTTTCCTTTTTTTTTTCTCCTACTTTTTAAGTGGCAGAAAATCCTTTTAAATCCCATCTAATTTACTTTCACATTTTACCGGTCCAGATTTATAGGTAACTATAAAGTATATTGTTGTAATTTTGCGGTTAAAAGAATCGTTTATTAAGTTATTTTTTTCGTAAAACTAGAGTAGGTATTTTAGTTGGATGCGTTGACTAGACTAATGGACACTAAGCGTAATAGCAAAATAACCACAGCTGAATCACAGTATAATAAATAATACAGTACTCTGACTTTCCGCTTGTGAGCCGTCCTGCGCATCTTGTCGCGCATGCCGCCATTATGGGTTAAAACGTCACAATAATCACATAGACGTAGATAGATACCGTTCACTCCTGTGTTCAATATATAGTTCATTGTCGGCGTGTACGAGATAAATAAATATTGTGTTTAAATCTAATTCTGTGTTTTTGGTATAATGTTCTTGAGAATTAAAAGGATTTTATAAACATGAGCTTCTTTGCTGATGACACCAAATTGTTTTGTAACCCACTGCGAGACGATAATGAATTCCAGATCGACATTGATGGGGTAGTGTCCTGGTCGGCGGTTTGGTTGATGAACTTTAATTTGAAGAAGTGTCAGGTACTACACATCGGAGCTAATAATCCCAGGACTTCATATTTCATCAATGGAAATGCCGTTAAATCTGTAAATCAGCAGAAGGATCTTGGTGTCATAGTAACAGCGGATTTGAAGTGGGAGGCCCATATTTCCGCCACAGTGAAGAAAGCTAATAGACTGTGGTATCTGATACAGAGAGCTTTCAAATCGATATCAAACTCTCTAATATTGCAATTGTATAAATGGTATGTCAGACCACTATTGGAATATGCCAACAGCGTTTGGTCCCCCTACTTCATTAAGGACATAGAGGCAATGGAAAGGGTTCAGAGGAGATTCACTAAGCTACCTCATGCACTTAGTCATATACCATATGAGGAGCGATTGAGGCTTTTAAATTTGACATGTCTTTATGATCGACGACAACGAGGCGATCTAATTCAAACAACTTGTGTTTATGTTTTACTTTCATTTAGTTTAAAAACATATTAGATACTGTCATTTTGTAATATAAATTTTACGGTTAAACAAATAGTTGTTATAAACGTAAAATTATCTAGTATTCATCTTTATTTTTACTAACAGGATCTGTGGGGAAGCGAAAAAATGTTTAGAGCAAGTGTACCGCTTATTGGGACAACATTTTGCAGCACACACATGTCCTCCCTGATTGTTCATTGTATTAATCATAAGATATGTTATTATTATTATTATTAGTCGTAAAACAGTAAACGGTAAAACCGATGAAACTGTTGCTCAGTTCCTAATTTGAGGTTTGTGAAATATTGATGTCATCCTCACTAATCTTCTATAGCGTGTAGTGGACCAACTGATCGCCATGGTCCTCCATGAAATTATCCAGCCTGTTCTTAAAGCTGTCAACCGTTTGCGCCATTATCACCTCTTCAGGTAATGAATTCCATGCATATACAATTCTGTTTGTTATAAAATTCTTCCGAGGAAGTCTAGCACATCTCTCCTTGTCAAGTTTCTTACAATTGCCACGCAGATTAGGATTTCTAGCAGGATCAAATACATCGAGATTCACCGAGTAGTAGCCACTAAGTATCTTAGACTTTTAACCCAAAATGGCGTCGTCATTACGTCACAGTTTAGTTCAAAGTGCCAACGTAGACCGGAATGCTGTACTTATTAATGCTGCGCTTAGAAGTTGTAAGTATCTCAATTTTAGAGATCTACGATTCTTATTTAATACTTATTTATTTTTGTGGTAAGTACACACAACATCCTGACCGAAAGTCTTTTCATTTGTACTTATTTCCTCCATTTTCTTACTTTTCCTATTCCTTTTCCGTACCTGCTTTTACAATAAATCGATTAGCAATCATCTGGATCTAAATACACCGTAGTGGAAAAGTGGAAACTGTTGTGAAAATAACAATAAAAGTAGTGGAACGTTGGTAGAGAGGTAAGGTATACGGTAGAGAGCAAAAACGAGAAAAGATTCCTATACTCGGCTACACACAACCCTCCGTCCCACCTTCCCCAACCGTTCGGTCTGAGTGCACTTCAATGTTAGACTTAACCTCGAGAAAATGTTGACAACTATTGAATGTTACAGCTATTATTATACTATGCGCCCTACTAAAATATATCTACGGCCAGATTGTGGTTCCTAAATACCTATAAATCCAAAGAATAGCTCTTTGTATAAGGGAGCAAAGGGAAAGTGCTCCCGCGGATAGTTCTATCAAAGTCCAAAGGAGGAAATGACGATAGTTTTCGCAAAAGATAAACCACACTGGACAATTTTTTGGCAAGACAATCGATCTGATCTTTCCATGTCAATTTTGGGTCTACAATTACTCCAAGAAACTTATAAGTATTGTTTTCGCTAGTAAAATTTTTCCTTAGTGTAAAATCAATCCTCTCCCTTTTTGAGAAGTTAAGAGACAGTCCGTTAGAGACAAACCAATTCTCAGCACTTTTTAATTTGATTTGGATTATGTTATTAAAATCCTCGGAAGCCTGGTAAATTGTGGTGTCGTCTGAATACTGAATTACTTGAGTGTCCCTGAAATAAGATGATAAGTCGTTGACATATATAATAAATAAAAGAGGACCAAGAATTGAGCCCTGGGGTACTCCGGTTGTCACAGGCCTTACTTCAGACCTCTCTCCCATATAGTCAAATAACTGGTGTCGATCACTCAAGTAAGATCGTATGAAATTAAGAGCATTTGCTCTAATGCCATATAGGGGAAGTTTTTTTAAGAGAATCGCATGAGAAACACAGTAAAATGCTCTAGAAAGATCGCAAAATACAGCCGTCAGAATGTGTCCTTGTTCAATTGCACCCACTATAGACTGCACTAACCTCATCAATGCCTGCTTGGTAGATCTTTGCTTTCGATATCCATACTGCGTGTCTGAAAGCAGTTTATACTTATCCAGAAAACTATAATAGGTATGTTTCTGGAAAAAAAGAGTTGATGACGTCATTTACTTCAGTTTCCAAACTTGGACACAAAATGAAATATAGGTTAAAATGGAGCTTACTTAATCCTATTTAAGAACCTCTTTTCCGAATTTTTCTATCGTTTTTCATTTTCTCATAACAGAGCTGGGACATCGAGTTTTGCTTACCCTGTACTTACACTTACATACGATTTAGTCAATAATGTACCTGATTTGGTTTCACTTACAATGTGTTTTAATTAGAACCTCATCACAAGAAAAAAATCCACTATGAAATCAAAAATATTCGTATTCGGATTTTTAAAATAAAAACTTATTATTAAAAAATTTTCAGTAATTTAAAATTACATTTTCAAAATGTAACGGACGACGAATTTTAATTGTTTCCGCTCAGTATAATGGGATTTAAACAAATCCATATTATAATATGTATAATAAACCTAATGTATTCAATAAAATTGGGGCATCAATCTGACGGACACAAAATTGCCTTTCCAACTAGCGGCAGCGGGGAAAAAAAATTGAATGAAACAACGTTATTTTGAATGACAGTGATAAATTGCTTCAAATTCTTTATTACATTATAACCAATATAATATGCAAAGTTGAGCAAAAAAAATATCGGTATATTAGCTGCGATTAGTGTGCGTGTGTGCAAAATAACGTGTGTGTGTTTTTTTTAGAAATTAATCGGTCATTTTGTCTATATGGATGGCAATCATTTAGCATTTTGGATAAATAATATAGAGTCTGCAGAAGCGGGTGAAACCCAAACAACATTGTCTCAACTTGTTTTTCTGAACCCTCTTTTGCACGCCTCTGAATTTATCAAAATCAAATTGATTGCTACAGCGGAGGGGTCAACCACTGAAAGGGAAGACGTCCATGGTAGAGAATATAACAAAAATGAAAGGAAAAATAAATTACGGGCGATCTGAAAAACGGTTAATCTCGATTTCCGGTAAAACTGCAAGTCCTATGAAAAAAAGTTAAATGGCAAAGTTGTAGGTACTAAAAAGATCTACAACTTTTGTATCCACACTTTTTTCACATAACCTGAAACTTTATCTGAAAAATTCGAATAAGCGAGTTTTTGGATTTTTATTTTTATCTTTTGCAAAAAAATTTATTTTTTCACGAAATTTTGGTGAAAACTTACCTTTGTATGTCCCAAACATACAGAAATTTTTTTGATTTAAAATATTCATTTTCTCACCTTATTTTGACTTAATATCGAAAAAGCACCCTAATTTTCAATCGAAAATTCTCACGTCAAAATATCTGCTTTTTTAAAAAAGTTGCTGGGCTTTTTGGTCGTTGAAATCTCTACTTTCTGATGGTATAAAAAAATATACACTACTATGGTAAATGTTCTCAGAAAATGGGTGAACAAATATGCTACATTTCATTAATTCATCTTTGCTAGTTTCGAAAATATTTCAAAAAAATCGTCCTCAAGCAGTCATCTTTAAAACCCTGTATCTTTGTAAATAAGGACATTTCGAAAAATTCCAATTTAGGTTTTTTTTCATGATTAGACGTCCCCAATTCAGTGATCAGTGATCTAGCATCCCTTGTGTTCGGTCCAAAATACGGTTTTACGCAGACGATACCAAGATTTAAACATTACAATCCTTTTACGCAATATGAAGATGCGGGCCTCGGGGGCATGGACGGTTGATGGCACTGAATGTTGCGAAGTGTACGGTTGTGCACCTCGGAAAAAAACACCCACGTACTCTACTCTACTATTTTAAATGGTCAAACCCTCACAAGTTGCAGAACAAAAAGTCTTCAATATTGTCATCTCTGAGGATCTTGAATGATAAAAGACCAAATTCAATTATAAATAATGTTTTACTATTATTACACGAATAAAAAAAGAGGGAAATACCTATACCCAAAATAAATTTCGGTCTCTCTCTCTTCCCTGTGTGCGACAGTTGACACCCTTGCCAGTGCTTGTGTTCTATGACAATAGCCTATTTATTTATCATACACGTTTTTATGCAGATGAAGCGTGCCTCAAAGCATTTTCATCTATAATTCAGCAACAATGGGCAACACTGCCATCTGGCATATACCCACTATACAACCACCTATCGCTCCTCGTCTAAACATAGTTGCCAGCGTTTAATTGTACTAAGCATAGCACACGAATCTTGCCATTAAAAAAACACTATAAGAAGCACGCTTCATATAGATGCAGCAGATATTTAATGTAAAATAAGGTTATATGACAACACTTGGCGAGTGTTTTGTACCCATTATGTCGATTATTATTTTGATTATATCTATCTCTATCACACAGTCGCAAATTTCTAGTGCTGTCACAATTGTGCTCTGTGCTATTGTAACCATTTTGAAATTATCGGGTGTTTGGTGAGTGTTTTGTACCTATTATGTCGATTATTATTTTGATTATATCTATCTCTATCACACAGTCACAAATTTCAAGCGCTGTCACAGTTGTGCTCTGTGCTATTGTAACCATTTTGAAATTAGCGGGTGTTATAACCACCCCACGACCACAGTCCCTCAGGAAGGTACTTCAACAGACAAAACGACCGAGATCCAACCACAAACACACACAGGTGTTTGGACTAGAAGCAAAGGACCAGTTCAAGACGAACCTGGGATTCGCTCGGGACGTTTTTAAGAACGAAAGAGATCCGGTGAGCACCAGAGTATCGTTTTTTAAATAAGGCCTGATATTTTTTGAATTTTTGTTTAAGGCTCAACGTTGGCACACACAGATGATAATAACCTTCACCCTAATTTCCCATTCCCATATGCTAATTTTTGTTCTGAGTTTAAGTTCTAGATAAGTTTCATAGAAGTCAACGACATTGTCACGTTGAGCAAATTTACAGCAACGTCTGAGGGCGACCCAGTCATATCCTACCGACTGCGCCAATTTGTAACTATTTGAAACCGTTCGTAAAAGTTGAAACGAATCATAACAATTTGAATAGCATATTGGGGTTCATTCGGATTGAGCTATAACATTAGTATTCTTTCTGAATGTATATAACACCCGCTAATTTCAAAATGGTTACACTATACCTGTGCAAATATTATTTTTATTTACTTTTCGGGAAGCTTTGAGTTTTGATTCATGATATTTTGAATACAAATTAGTCTTTCTATTTAGTTACCTACATATTTAATTTAAGTTTTGAAATCTAAAAAAGAAGTGAACAAATTAAAAAAATATATATACGGTTATTAATTAATAGGTTGGTACCTATTTTTATAAAAAAAAAATGGGTAGGTACCGTAAAATATTAATAATAATAATAATAATAATAATAATAATAATAATAATAATAGCTTTATTGCCCAACAGACGATATTCCATTTACAGGACAATCCAGAACAAACAATACATAATATATAACAACTATTGTAAATAGCACGATTAGATATATACACAAAAAAACTGATAAATTGATTAAATTACATGAATACTACATAAAAAAAAATATAAGAACAAACAAAATACTGAACCACTAAACATTACTGTGTGCTCATTACACATTTTGCATTTTGCAGTAAACTATTCAATGAAGAAAAGTGTATGTCACAAATTCCGCACAATAAATTAAAGTTTCTTAACATAAAGCCAATTGGAGACTTCAAAAGCAAATTAGTCCTAGCTCTTGGACACTTGAATACTATACCCTGTCTACTCGAAATATGAGGAACACAAAATCCGACTTGTGATAACAGCTCTATACAATCAATTTTATTGTTACAAAGTTTATACATAAATGCTAAGCCGGAATATATTCTACGGTGTTCTAAGGATTCAATTTTAAATCTATTTATAAGTAGCTCATACTCAGTTCCTCTTGCGGGATATATACCGTCAGTTTTAAATGCCAAATATTTAAGAAACCTTCTTTGAACTTTCTCTACATAAGCATTTTGCCAATTATAATAAGGACACCAAATCAAACCACCATATTCTAGTTTTGAACGTACGTAAGCAAAATAGAGTGCCTTAACACAGTCAATGTCCGCAAAATGTCTGCAGTTCCTTATTACAAAACCATAAGATTTCATGGCTTCTGCAACCTTGGCTACAATATGCTCAGTAAACGTTAACTGCGAATCAAACACAATACCCAAATCCTTCAAATGATCAGTACGACAGAGTTCATATTCTCTGATCTTATATGAGTATAAATAGCATACAGATTTACGAGTATAAGTAACAACTTTACATTTCGAAACGTTCAAGGGAAGATCATTACTTACACACCAGTCGGCAATCATATCCAAATCGCCCTGCAGTTTAACACAATCCGACAAGTTGCCAACATTGGTGAATATTTTTAAGTCATCGGCAAATAACAACTTCTGTGAAGTGATAACATTTACGATATCATTAACAAATAGAAGGAAAAACAAAGGTCCTAAGTTAGACCCTTGCGGAACTCCAGATGCTGCATGATACTCAACAGAACTAAACCCATTATAGTGAACAAACTGTTTTCTATTATACAGATATGAACAAATGAATTTGATCAATATGTCGGAAAATCCAAAAGTCGACAATTTAGTAAGAAGAATCGAATGGCTAACACGGTCAAATGCTTTTGAAAAATCCGTGTATATTACGTCCACTTGGCCCCGATCATCAAGCATCTCGGAAACATACTGGGTGAATAAAGCCAAATTAGAAATTGTTGAACGACCTCTCATAAAGCCATGTTGATAACCAGAAATTTGACTAGAAACACTCTGGTAGATTCTGTCATAAAGGATAATCTCGAATAATTTAGAAAAATTGCATAAAATTGACACAGGCCTATAATTAGCAATATCGGATTTATCGCTACCCTTAAAAACGGGACAAATTTTTGCCCTTTTCCAAAAATCAGGATAAGTGGTTGTTTTAATTGCTAAATTAAATAGCATCTTCAAAGGTTCAGTCAGAGCACCAACACAATCGCGGACAATGAAACTAGGAATATTGTCAATCCCAGAGGTCAATTTATTTTTCAGCTTATTAGACGCTTTCAGGATCTCATCCTCTGTAACAAATGGCAGCAAAATATTCAAGTTGTTACTCAAATCAGCTTCATCACAAACATAGTCTGCACCATCATTTTGTGAAAATACACCGCTGAAAAACTGTGAAAATGCATTGACAATGTCCTGCGAATTAGTATATTCAGCACCCTCAAACCGCATTGCTCCCGGTATCCTCGTTGTTTGATTTTTTGATTGGACATATGACCAAAACCTACTGCTATCATTATTAATTGCCGACTCAGTACTAGAAATATAATTGGAATAAGCATCTCTAATCTGTTGCTTTATCAATGATCGTAATCTCTTAAACTCATGAAGCAGATCATGACAATTAGTTCTTTTATATCTTTTAAGAAGTTTTGCCTTTTGTTTAATATTTTTAATTATATCAGAACTATACCAATAAGGATATTTATGGCTATAATGTATTTTTCTAGGTACATAAGTGTCAAAAATTTCATAAATGACAGCATAAAAACTCTCAACTGCCAAATTAACATTTTCACAATCACGCACTGATGTCCAGTCGGCATTCAACAAAGAATCATACAGATTCACATAATCTGCACGCTTAAAGTTGTAAGCTCTGTTACTTTTGTTAATGTTAAAGTTCCTTACAAAGCAAAAACCACGAAAAACAACCATGAGTGCGGGATGATATGGATCCTCAGGCACCAGAGACATGTCCTCGTGGAATACGCCACAAGTAATATCAGAGATTACTAGATCCAGTAATCTATTCGAGCAGTTCAAAATATTATTATGTTGCTTGAAGCTATTGTTTTTTTAATAATATATTATAATATCTCATACGTTGATATGGAAGAAGCAAGTGGAAGTTCTACACATTAGCAGCGTAAATTATATTTACGCTGAAATCAGGTAAGCGAAGTTATTATGAAAAATGATGTCTATTTTTTAATTTTAACTACAGTTAAGTTTATTTACTCACCACTCCTTTTAAGAACAGAAAAACCTTGTTAAAAATATACAAACACACCTGTTCCAGATTTAAATAAATGTTTGATAAATATAAATAAAGGCAAATGCATAAAAGCAGAGCTTTTAATAATATCTGATATGAGACGTATTATGATTTGCTAGTATAAATATTTTATACAGGTAAATTAGATAAGGAATATCTCGCGGGTATTATCTACTTGTATCGTTAAAGGTTTGTACATTAGGCAGTTTGGTAAATGGTTGTATACTTTATTCATTAAAGGCTTCTTTGTGTGTGCCTCGGCTGTCAGGGAGAGCACTGCATCCCGATGTAATCATATACCATTAAAAGTAATACGTATACCATCTCATCTATATACCTACTCTATTTGTATGTAAAATACGCCACAGCAAAATGTTTTATGTTATAATATTTACTTACAACAAGAATATGGTATTTGATAAATTACTATAAGTAGGTAAATGTATTGAATATGCCAGTAAAATTGATCGTTCAGCGAACAGAAGATAATGAATACTTTCGTTTTATACAAGATATGTTGATGATATCTTTATGTTTTGAGAAAGTATATCGTTTGGTTAGAAGACTGGTACCTTAGTTTCACCTGATAGGGTACGCAGAAGCTTAGCAGAAGATAATCTAAAATCTCATGTACCTGCTATAGGTCCTCTATTAGATGCAGGTCATCGAAGGCAGCGCCAGATTGGGACATGAATGAATGGCGAAATGGTCTTTATACTGACGAGTCTCGATTCATGCGATATTCACCCGAGGAACGACAAAGAGTAGGGAGAAGGCCCGGAGAATGATACTCTCAATGTCGTATCTCTCCGGGAGTGCAATTTGATGACGGAGGGGTAATGGTCTGGGGCGGTATTTCATTGGAAGGCCGTACAGACCTTGTTACACTTCACGGGGGGTATTAACGCTGATCGCTACATTAAAATGTATCCATTTATAGGAGAAAATTTTATCTTGATGCACGACAATGCACGACCGCACATATAACGAGGCAATATTTAATCGACGTTGACATTCATGTATTGGACTGGACCTCAAGAAGTCCAGACTTCAACCCTATCGAGCACATGTTGTGACGTATAAATTTTTAATAAAGAGGATCGCTCGAATTATTGACAAATTTGCCTGATGCGGCGGTGGCCTTCGGACTAGCTTTGAAACAGTGGAGAAAAGGGGCTCGATATACGATCACCTTTAATCCAACTTAAAAAGTGTTCTCTTGCCTGGCGCCACTTGCTTTATCTTCACCGCTGGCATCGGTCGAATTCCGGAAAAGCAAGAACCTATTGTTCTTCTTCGGATGCTATCCACTAATGGATGTTTGCGATCACATTTTCCATCTCCTCTCTATCTCTTGCGGTGTGAATTAGGGTCTGTATGTCATTTATTCCTGTCCACTGCCTTATGTTCCGCAACCATGACAATTTCTTCCTTCCTATCCCTCTACGGCCCTCTATCTTACCCTCGATCAACAACTGTAAATACTCATACTTCTTGTTCCTCATGACGTGCCCCAGATATGAAGTCTTTCTCTTTTTTATGGTGGTTAACAGTTCACGTTCTTTGTTGATGTTGGACAGAACTTCTACGTTTGTTATTCTTGCAGTCCACGGTATCTTGAGCATTCTGCGGTAAAGCCACATCTCGAACGCTTCCAATTTGTTAATGTTATTGACTTTAAGGGTCCAACCTTCCATCCCGTAGTGAAGTACTGACCACACATAGCACTTTAAGAATCTCAACCTCAGACCAAGATCGAAGTCCGAGCAACTAAATACTCTCCTCAGTCTTAGGAATGCTTGTCGGGCTTGTTCGATGTGACTCTTGACCTCGATATCAGAGGTCCAGTATTCAGATAACCACATGCCCAAGTATTTAAATTTGTTCACGCGCATTGCGTTGAATGTTAACTGTGAGTCTTCAAACGCATTTAGGTTCCTTGATATTATCATAAACTTCGTCTTTTTAGTGTTTATGTTTAGACCCATCAATCTGCTATGTTGACCGACTGTGTTTATCAGTCTTTGTAAGTCTAGCATGTTATCAGTGATGAGCACTGTGTCATCAGCATAACGTATCTTATTAATCCACACTCCGTTGACTTTAATACCGATCTCCGCATCTTCCAATGCTCCCCGGAAGACCCCCTCCGAGTACAGGTTGAACAAAAGCGGGGACAAGACACATCCCTGTCGCACGCCCCTCTGGATCACTATATCATCAGACAGCTCATTATTGAGCCTAATCTGTGCAGTCTGGTACCAATATAGATTTTCTATACATCTAATGTCTTTTTGATCTATGTCAAGATTCCTGAGGAGCTGCATTAGTTTGGGATGTTCAACTCGGTCAAATGCTTTCTCGTAATCAACAAAGCAAAGGCATATGTCTTTTCTCACATCATGGCAGTTCTGTACAAGGACTTGCGTAGCCACTATCGCTTCTCTTGTGCCCATCCCTTGTCTAAACCCAAACTGTGAGCTACTGATATCTCGTTCGCATTTTTTATAGATCCTCTGATGAATTATTTTTAGAAATACTTTCAAAGTGTGGCCCATCAGGCTAATCAGTCGATGGTCTGCACACTTTCTAGCATTATTTTTCTTAGGTAGAGGGATGAATGTTGAACTTAGCCATTGTTGTGGGTATTGTCCTGTTTCGTATACGATGTTAAATATTAAGAACCTATTCAATAGTAAATAATTCGGGGATTGACTCTGAGAATAAAACAACTAGGCTTATAAAATCATTTGAGTCCTATATTGAATTTGACAAAAAAAATAAATAAAAAGAAAATAATAAAGACAGTTATTTATAATAGCTAATAATTTTGAATTAAAATCGCTAAGTCACTAGTTACAGTGCCACTGTTTTGTGTCATAGCCGGGAATTAAATAATGTATAGTAACCTATACAATTGTGTGGTTTTTAGGAACAAAGTCCTGGGATCCAACACGAAGAGAACCCCAGCATAATTATAGCATATGCCAAACTGAAACCTTAACCTAACATATAGTTTCATTACAACGATACCACCGCCGTCGTATGCTCCCAGAACGGAGGTGTATGGTTCGGAGCTTCCCCAAGAGTGCCAAACTCGTCTTTCAGCCACTCAGAGGCCTATAACCAGGTAACGGTCTTGTAAGAAAAAATGTTAAAAGACAGGTATGCGTTGCGCAACCCGAGTTAAGCAGCGGGAGGCCTCGTTCACATACCCTCCAGTTATAATGCCCCAGGAAGACCTTCACAGGGACAACCCCAATCCGAAACCACACATTTCCCCACGGTAGTACCGTTCCAACGAACAGGACAACTGAAAAATAAAGAAACCAAAACATACGACACAAGATAGGAAAGAAAACGAAGAAATGGAGCTTCTAGTCGCTTGTTCCAAAACAAAAACAAGTAGCCGGTGTTCCTGCAAATGACACTGCCACTGATCTCCTTGCCGACGATTCAGCGGAGCTCAGGTGAATCGCAGTAGTAGTACCCAGCGTGAACGACTCGCCAAGCACTACCCCCCGTCAACCACCCTTCCAAGGAATCTCGCCATTAAAAGCAGCCTTCAAGGACCCAGTAGCACCTGCCTATTTGCAAGCCGGTCAAAAAGGAGAATGAACAAGGGCTAGCAGACTACCAACTAAACAAAAACGAACTAAAACGGAAGTATGACAACAAATACTACTGCAACTATTGGTAATGATCATTCCTAGACCAGATACCTTTTAAAAGATCCCACCCGGAATAGAATTCAACATTAAATCCGCTTGAATTCTATCAAATACCAAAAATATTACAATTGATGTCCTGGACTCAAGAAAAAGATTTACGAGGGCTCCACCATAAGTAGTAAGTATAAATTTTATTTTTAAAAACTTTTAAATAATTATTTAATAGACATTTTCTGTTTTAGGTGTTCACTCGTTTCTCCTTTAAAAATACAGATATCGGTATGAATCAAAAAACAAGTTGTTCAGAAAATATGGGGCTTCAAAATGTTGTAAAAAAAAACATTATGCGGTGAGTTTTTTCTACAGGGTGTTGCAAAGTTTAGAGTAAAATGTAACTTTTTCTTCACCCCTCTATAACAACAAATCCGTTCGAAATTTTGGAAGTTTCCACGTGGAAAAATGATGTCAATAAAACGGCCTAAAGCTCGAAACAAGTCTTGTGTACTCTATATTATAAAACCATCTCACACCTTGTACTTACCTATTGTCGTTAAAACCGTTAAAGAATACAAAAACGCTTTTGCAAAAGTCCATTCGTAATGATCGCTACTTCGTTTCTTTGATTTCGCCACTCGTAGCGGCTGTTGTTGAGCAATTTCTTCGGCCATTGAGCTGAGCAGTTCGTTTTGGAATCGTGTGATTTCTTGAGCAGCTAAAATGGTCCAGTTTTCTCTGTGTGATTAACAAACAACAACATGATAAAAAAGAATCTCAAAATGGTGATCCTCGTACAGCATGTAACATTCTTTTTTTTGAACTTGCCTGTATAAAATATTCAGACCTTCAGTGATCACCCATAAATTTTCTACAGTTCGTGTACGAGCTTTTTCATTTCTCGCTTTCAATTCGATGCTTTGATTCATAAATTTTTTATTATCGCTCGTGGCTAGTGATGTGGTTGCTAGGATTTTTTGATGTTGGTAACTACTGCCACCTAACAGAGGAAATATAAATCAATAAACAAATACAGTGCGTAAATAAAGTGAAGTTAACAGTGGCCTCTTTGAACATTTGCTGTTGTAGTGCTAGTGTTATTTGCATTTGTGTGTTTTTTGTTACCCTTTGGGGTTTTCCTGACGGAGGGGATCCACCTTGTCGTGGTCGTCGCGCTGAGTACCTGACATTAAACACGAAGAGTGAACGAGGAAAAGCAAGCGGCTCCCAGGAAGTTCAAAAATTATTCTATGGCATGTTAGACAGATCCGAAAGGTAGGTGCTAACATACTATTTAATATTTGTTTTGATTGAAGTCACATAATCATCCACATTTTCTAAATACATTTTTTACTTTAAATGCTCGGTAAATCGATACACTTGGCAACATGTCGCTGTATTACCTACTAATGTCTAATTTAAACTTCAGTTGGGTAGGCGGTCATAGGCGTCGTCAAAAGGGATGTTAATATGATGTGACGAAACTCGAAATGCAATAATTATCATAACTAAATTAAAACAGAGAAAAAAATAAAAATTCAAGTAGGACAGAGAAACAACTGTCAAAAATGTTTACTCTAAGTTTTACATCCTGAAAAATATCTCTCAAGCTTACCTTCAATCGCCAGAAATATAACAGATCCAATAAGCGTATATCCAAATAACAATATACAAATACCGAGATTTGTGGCCAAGCCCGTCAGAAAGGCTTTGCCCTTTTTCCTGCTCTTTTTCGATAAACAACAGCAGCAAGCCGTGGAGGACGATTTCGTTTTATTGTCCGAATTGGATGAGTTCGATTTTTTATTGGCTGCGGTAGGATCTCGTTTGAGCGAATTCGTGTTGCTGTGTGATGTGACATTGCCCTTGGTAGTTGCCGTGGATAATGCAGGCGGTGGGTAAGGGTCATAGCAGAAATGGCCGGTGTCCTTTTCCATATTAAATATTGATGGAAAATTATTCTGGAACATGTAGAAAGGCAGTTATGTGAGTTAGATGCATAAATAATTACGATCTTTTAGTATACAGGTTGTGCATCGGTTGGTTTCTTTTTGAACCATATTTATATAAATAAATATTTGTCAAAAAATTAAAAATAATTTGTAGACATAGGTATCAACAAACAAAACACATAAAACGTAAGAATAATAATTAATACATACAGGTACATCGTCAAATAAATAAATGAATCAATTAAGATACTTAAAATAAATATTCTACAGTTCAATATACAGGGTGTTTCATTAATATTGCAAAAAAATTTAGGATGAGTTTCCTTGCTTAAAAATAAGAAAAAAAGTTCATGTGAACCTGTGTCCGAAAATGCTTTGTTTCGAAGATACAGGGTGTTAAAATTTTATTTATTTTGTGTAAATTATTTAAAGCGCACAGTAACTGATTGCGCAAAAGTAAATGTTCACTTTTTTCATCGAGTGTGCTATGATTTGTCATGGCAATAGAAAGCAAATAACAAATGACAACTGAAAAAAAAACATTTTAATGCATCTCATATTGACATTGATTAGTCAAGTATTTAATTATTAAGTTGGTTAAGCTTTTCAAAATGAATTACACAAATAGTGAAATGTGCGATATGCATTTCGTTTATGGCCTGGCCAACGGTAATTCATTAGCAGCTAGACGTCTTTATGAAGAAAAATACCCTAATCGTGTCATCCCGTATCATACGATGTTTTCTCGTCTCCATCAACGTCTTCATGAAAATGGAAGTTTTCAAAAACAAACCGCTGAAAACGGGAGGCCCCGCACAGCAGCAACTCCACAGGTAGAAGAACATGTGCTTCATCAGATTGAAGAAACTCCTACAACAAGTACCAGAAAGATTGCTTTAAATATGAATCGTGCTTTAAACGTAAATGTAAGTGCTTCAACAGTTTTCAGAATTTTAAAGAACAATCTCTTATACCCTTATCACATCCAGCGTGTACAGGCACTCTTACCCACAGATTTTCCCCTAAGAGTAGATTTTTGTCGATGGATGCAACAAAAACTTGGAGAAAATCCACATTTTTTAGGACGAATATTATTCACCGATGAGGCAAATTTCTCCAGAGAAGCCATAATTAATTTCCACAACAATCATGTATGGGCAGGTGAAAACCCACATGCAATTTTAGAAGGCCGTCATCAACACCAGTTTTCACTTAACGTTTGGGTGGGGATTATTGAAGACCATTTGATAGGCCCATATTTTTTACAACCGAGGCTTACTGGAGAAGTTTATCGTCGTTTTCTTGAAGATGTATTACCCATACTTTTAGAAGATGTCCCACTACAATTGAGATTGCAAATGTATTTCATGCACGATGGCGCTCCTCCACATTTCAGTTTAGTTGCGCGGGAATATTTAAATACTGTGTATCCAAATCGTTGGATCGGTCGAAGAGGAGCACAACCCTGGCCCCCGAGGTCTCCGGACCTAAATTCATTGGATTTTTTCCTTTGGGGTCACCTTAAACATTTGGTTTATACGACCCCAATAGAAACTGTGGAGGAATTAACAAACCGCATCATTGCATCCTGTGAAACAATTAGACACACACCCGGAATATTTGAACGCGTTCGCCCATCAATGCGTCGTAGGATAGATGCTTGTATTACAGTTGGGGGTTCACATTTTGAACAACTCTTGTAATTTAAACAAAGGACTTTTTAATGAGATTGTCATTTCTTAAATATTTTTCTTACAAAATTGTTAATGTCAGTTATTGTTATTATTGTTATTATTATTTTAGTAGCTGACTGTTTCACAGCATTTTTGTTAAACGTTCGTTTTTTTAAACGCCCTTATGATTAATATTGATAAATAAAAAAAGATAATAATAAAACCTTTGCGTTTTTGCCTCTTCCAGAAAAATGGTTATTGTATTATGTTTCGAAAATTTAAGACAAATAACTATTGCTAAATCTTTTGTGACAAAATGCGTTTAAATTTATTACTTACAATAAATAACAATTAACCTTAAAACACTTTTCTAAGATAAAAGAAAATTTATAATACATAAATATTACCTTTTAAAATTACAGGCATTGACTTTTTCAAATCTAAATACCTCGAGAACGGTTGCTCGTAGCGACTTCTACCAAGTATGCATGTTTTGCGGAAAAACTGATAGATAAATCCATTTTTATTCTTAGAAATAAAAAGAAGTACGATTAAAAAAGTTATGACTCTTTAAATAGGTGAAAACATATGTAGGTGGCACCACCTACAAGAAAACGCCAAACTAATATCAAAATTAAATTTCTCATGTCAAAAAACCCCTACATACTAATTTTTATTAAAATATTCCAATTATGTCAAAAGTTATTTACAAAAACCAAAAAAATAAATAAAATTTTAACACCCTGTATCTTCGAAACAAAGCATTTTCGGACACAGGTTCACATGAACTTTTTTTCTTATTTTTAAGCAAGGAAACTCATCCTAAATTTTTTTGCAATATTAATGAAACAGGGTGTATATACATATATATACAAAACACACAATACAAACTACTATCCAGTGTGTGAATCGCTCAAAAATTAACGCACATTAAAAAAGTCACCTACTGTATAACAAGCTTTGTCTAACAAATACGTTTTTAGAGCTTTACGGAATCGAGGAAGGGATGATAGCAATTTGATTTCCATTGGCAGATGGTTGTGCATTTTTTTGCATTGTATAGGATCGAGCTTTTGATTAATTCAGAGGATGGGGCTGGCAGATAAAGATTATGTTCGGCGTTTCTAAGCAGATAGTTATGAAATGGTCTTTCAGAGACATCTGACAGGTGTTTGCGGATTAAGCAGACCGATTCCAATATGAATAAGGAAGGTAGTGTTAGTATTTTATATTTTCTGAAGAAGTCGTGGCAATGGGCTCTATAAAGCAATCTCAGAGAGTATTGAATAGCTCTTTTTTGTAATCTAAAAATTCGCCCAAATTGCGTTGCACAGCATGTACCCCAGAATGGGAGGCGTATCGAAGATGGGATTCGAAGAGTGAAAAGTAGACTGTTATGGAAGTTGACAAGTTAAGTGCTTTGGAAACTGATCTTAACGCAAAACAGGCAGAGATTATTTTTTTTGATAACGTATCAATGTGCAACTTCCACTTCAGGGAGCTGTCAACAACAAGGCACAGAAGAAACGACGTCAATAGTGGAATTATTAAGTTCAAAAGACTGCAGCGCACCTTTATATGACACAGATTTAGTTTTCGTAGTGTTCAACCACAACAGGTTAGAGTCACAACATGATTTGATGGTGATTGAAGTCTTTGGATATGGTACTACGAAGAGCGACACTAACCGGGCCGCACCAAGTGAAACTAGTATCATCAGCAAAGAGACATTACCGCTGATGTCTAGGCACGTAATGTCGTTGATAAATAGCAAAAACAAAATAGGACCCAGTATATGTATATCTAACACAAATTCCACCATATTCACATCAAAATAACAAATAAATTTTCTTTATTATTGCAAACACAACACTCAAATATAAGAAATGAACCATAGTTGTGTTTTTTTTTTAAATGGAATGCTTTATATATGAATATATTTTTAGATTCCCCGTTCAAAATAAACCTAACTTTCATATCTCACCTAAACCTGACAGTTTTTTTAATATTTTAATTTTTTTAAAAATATAGACATAATTTGAATGAAAAAAATCACACCTATTCGTTTGTTCTTTTTAAGCCAGTCTGGGCTGATAAATATGCCCACTCATCACTTGTTACGCCAAATATAAAAAAACCTTCAATAGTAGATGCAGGGTGTCCAATAATATAAATATATGAACGTAAAGATGTATTTGATAATATTAATTAAAAAGAAGTTTTGTAATAAAAAATCCAACACCTCAAGAAGAATCAAATTGAAAAAATTATTATTATTATTATCTACAATTAATACCTAAATGTTTATAAATTTTATTTAAATAAGAATGTAATGCATATCGATTGTGATACATTTCCAAAGCTTCATCTGAATTGTCATAACACTGATTATGACATTTAGGCATATCATATTTTTCGAAATTAACAAAGTTACTACCTGCCATAATAACTGCTTTTAAATTTTTAAATGAAATTATTGTAACTTGTCCAACAGTTATTTGAAAATTATAAAAAACGAAATATTTTTGACAATTAGGTACCTAGTAAATAAATTAACTTACTTGTCAATCTGTCAGCACAAACTTTTATTATATTATTTAATTATTTATTTATTATTCTAAGAAGTAGTCCATATTGAAGCGGAGTAGAATAATATATTGTTGTTAAAAGCGCTTGTTATTAATTGTTACAATAAAAACTTCTTGTGCGTTTTTAAAAATATCCTATTTATCATTCCTATAGAACTTGTAATGAACTTTGATAGTTGCCTACTTGACTTCTTTAATTCATATGATTAAAAGGAAAATATACAGGGTGGTCCAACGAAAAGTTTGCACCTAGCTTTTCTCTTTTTTTTGTAGTCGAATGCGAAAATGCTCGGACACGTCGATTTTGCTTTTGAGGGGGACACATTTTAAACATATTTTTCGATCTGCGCCTTTAACCCCCTAGCGGGGGTGAGTAACAACCCTAAAATTTTAAATGGAAAGAGGGGTCTAATGACATATCATTTGAAAGGACACAAAATTGTCTTTCTAATGATACCCTATTTGTCGAATTTTACTAAAACAGTTAATACGAAAACGACTTTAAAGACATTAAGCCGATAATTTTGGTATTAATGAGAAATACAAATAAGTTTTAATTATTGCGAGTGAAAACACCTGCAATCGTTAGTACATTCCAATGTTTGTTAGTTTTAACATTGCTTTGTAAAAAAAGTAAACAAGCTGTTAAATTGATTTATTAAAACGTTACATTAACAAATGTTGAAAATGTGACCCATTTGATTCCATACAATAATACAGATTTTGTTCAAATCTATTTCTAACATTTTGTAGCATATCAGGTGTTATGTTTCTGCACTCTTCTGTAATGCGTTGGCGAAGATCTTCTATGGACTCGGGCTTCGTGGCAAAACATTTATTTTTTAAGTGCCCCCAAAGAAAAAAGTCTAAAGGCGATAAATCCGGTGACCTGGCAGGCCATTCAATTGGGCCCCTCCTTCCAATCCACCGTCCAGGGAACCGGTCATCTAAGAACTGTCTTACAGGAGCCACATAGTGCGGAGGTGCTCCATCTTGCTGGAAATAAAGCCGATCAGCAGTATGATTTTGGTCATCTTCTATTATTTGTGTTATTAAAGGATCAATTGTGTCTTCAAGCATGTTTAGGTACACTTCACCAGTTAAATTGCCAGGAATAAAAAGTGGTCCTATAATATGATTTCCTAATATGCCACACCAGACGTTTATTTTTTGAGGATACTGGGTATGAACCTCACGGAATAAATGTGGGTTACTGTCATCCCAGTAACGGCAATTGTGCCTATTTACAGCTCCATTCAAATAAAATGTGCATTCGTCGGAAAAACAAATGTTAAATAATAATTGCGGATCTTCAATTAAACGCTGGCTCATTGCTTCACAAAATTGCAGCCTTCTATCAGGATCATCCTCATTTAGTTCCTGTACTAATTTGATTTTGTACGGATGAAATTTGTACGCTTTTAAAATTCGTATTATGGACGAACGGGAGACACCTGAGGCTTCAGCTAGTTGACGGGTACTTTGACTATGATCCATTTCAACATGCCCTAAAACAGCGACTTCCACAGCTTCATTTCTGATCGGTTTCTGCGGCTGGTGTTTTACATTACAGACAGATCCGGTATCTACAAACTTTTTAACTAACTTGCCAACGTACACATCATTCACATTTTTATCGGGATGTCTCTCATTAAATAAGCGAGCCGTAAGTCTAGCACTACTATTATTTTGAAAATAAAGTTTAACAATTTCAACTCGTTCTAGAATGGAATAAATCATTTTGTACGGTAAAAGTAAAATAACTTGAGAAGCAACCAAACTGAATCAATGAAAAGACTAAAATAAACGGTGTAAATTCTTTTCCTACACGTATCTGCAGTTTTTATTTCAACAAAAAACGCAAACGATTAGTGAGGAATTTAGTTCTGATAAATAAGATAGTGTTTTTGAAATCCCGTTTTTCTTCAAAGTAAATAATTTAGAAATGATTGTAGTTGTTTTCAGTCGTAATAATTAAAACTTATTTGTATTTCTCATTAATACCAAAATTATCGGCTTAATGTCTTTAAAGTCGTTTTCGTATTAACTGTTTTAGTAAAATTCGACAAATAGGGTATCATTAGAAAGACAATTTTGTGTCCTTTCAAATGATATGTCATTAGACCCCTCTTTCCATTTAAAATTTTAGGGTTGTTACTCTCCCCCGCTAGGGGGTTAAAGGCGCAGATCGAAAAATATGTTTAAAATGTGTCTCCCTCAAAAGCAAAATCGACGTGTCCGAGCATTTTCGCATTCGACTACAAAAAAAAGAGAAAAGCTAGGTGCAAACTTTTCGTTGGACCACCCTGTATCTAAAAATAGTACAACTAAATGTAAAATATGATATATAACCGGTGCGCAAATTTGAGGTGAGGAAGTAAATAGGCAAAAAAGCACACTTTTTTTTTGACAAATTCAGTTTTATTGATAGCACTAAATTTATTTTACCCAATTACTAATTATATTCAACTAAAATATCACAGGAAAATGTTGGGTTTCAATTTATCAAATTATCACTTAATGAAAATGATCAAAGAGTATTCAATTGGTAAAGATCACAGTCAAGACTACTCCAGGCTTCAATTAAAATTATATAATAACTCAATCAGTTCGCAATAAATTTACCCAACCAATTATATAATCATAAAAGAATTGAAAATTTATCTTACTATTCGACAATCTATAGCCAATCACTGTTCAATCATTAATTGGTTAACTCGTCATAAATATGAAAACCGATCAGTTAAATTTTACTAATTAAAACAAACGTGAAAGTTTAAACGTTATCAATAACTTCAACATATATACACTTAATAATAAATGTTAAACCGCAATACTAATTAAAACACAAAATAACTTCGAGATCTCGAAATTTACAATTATTACGACATAAAAAATATAGGTACGTGCTGATAAAGATTCAACGATAAGTCGACAGAAATGGTTAGAGTAATCAAACTTGTCACTTGAGTCAGCTAAATTATTTACTTCTCATTTGTTAAATCAAGAGGTAATTTCAAATGTACTAAATGTGTGGCGTGTAATGAATTATGTATTATATGAATTAAAGATGATTTTTCTTTGGAAAATGCGTTGTTTTCGTTTAGTTTTTCAGACAGCCAATTCACAAATGTTCGACGCGAACAATGGTCGGCCGGCTGATGACGAACGTCGACAAGTTGATGTTGGAGGATCATTCTCAACACTGTTGTACAGCGGCTATGTTTGCATCACTACGGCCACTATTGCAGCAACAGTACCGTGACCCTCGAATTTAGCGACTAAGTTAAGCACAGCGGTCTCAGAAGGAGCCTGATTACCAGGAAAAGTTGCTCGAATTTTACGAAGTGACACAATAAAATTTCCATCGTTTTGATAGTAAATTTTCACAATTAAAATTTTTTGTTCAAGAGTGTAGTGTTCCATGGTTAAAATTTCCCAACTTTTTACTAAATAAATGTCAAAGGATGACACCTTAATCCTTTACATTTCATCATTTGACAACCAATTTATTTCCTAACCTCAAACTTGCCCACTCATTATATTCGTAAAGAGAATTTTAAGAACAACAAGTAACAAAATAATCATTGTTACAGCAAATTTACGAATACCCCTGCATAAACACAAGTCTTCTATATGAAAAAGTTTTTTCGGAAACGAATTATCTAGAAAAACAAAAAAGTTATAGACCGAAAACGAAATCGACCAAAGTTGAGAAACGCGCCCTAGCGGCGAAACGCTTTAATATAGCGAACATCTGATTCTCCCATTGAGTTTCGCATGAAATTTTAGCCTGGAGGACGCATGTCACTTTCTCGGTATCTGTGATAGAAACATGAGTTCCGATAAGAAACCGTCCACTTTGGACCATCCTGTGCATACTTAATAATTATTATACACCTGCATAAATTTCAGAATCGATAGATAATCGACAAATAATGTGAGTTTGGTTAATAAACTATGTGCGAAAAATGCTTCGTTACAAAGTTAAGAAAAAAATTCGAATTTTACGAATATCTTTATAACCAATTGAGATATTTCAATGAAATTTGGCACGTGTGGAGAGGTAATCTAGCTTCATTTTTTCATGTAATAATATTATTTCTATTTCCACCAGTGGCGTGCGTACGGCTACCGATTACGACATTTTTAATGAAAAAACAGGTACGCCACTGGTTTATCTCAAAATGAAAATTATATCTGCAATTCTTGTTCAATTTAAAAGGAAAAAGTACTCTCGGCTTTTTTTCGTATGACGCAACATTTTCGAGTAAAAGAAATAAAAATCGTCTAAATTAAATGTATTGAAAACCAACCTAAAAATTACATATTATTATCATTACACGTTTAATTAATATTTAACAGATTCTACAGGTTTTTTTTTTTGCAGAAACTGTTCAAAATGACTACCGCCATTGTCAATACATAATTGGTAAAAGGCGCATAATTATCACATTAGCTTTCATTAAAACAAAACACTTGGTTACAAAACAGAAATGTCAATCATTTTGTCACAACAAATTTGTGTTGCATTTAAGTGTTCTTTTTAGTGTTAACAATAATACCCCGGCTATTTAGTAACCAAGAATACGGTTTTTACGAAGAAAATGCAGTAGCAGCCGCTAGGGAGTATGCACGCAGATTCCCTAATAGACGTCATCCAACGAGAGAAGTTTTCTCTCAAGTTCATCGGGCATTTCGAAAACGAGGTTTAAATACTACTTTTAACATAAAAAACAATAGACAGCGCCCTAGAAGCAACAATTTGGCGGATGAAAGGCGTATTTTAAGAACGTTTGATCAAAATCCAAACCTAAGTTCACGAAGAACTGCTATCATGCTTAACATATCAAGGTCAACCATTCTTAAGTCACTTCATAAAGATGGTAGAAAGGCTTGCCATTTTAGGGCTGTGCGAGATTTATTGCCTGAGGACTATGTTAAAAGGCAACTATTGCAAATGGTTATTGAATAAAGTTCAAGGAGATAGAGATTTCCTGCATAAGGTTTGCTGGACTGATGAACCTTCATTTACAAGAACTGGTATAACGAATTACCACAACTTTCATATTTGGTCACAACACAATCCATACGAAGTGCGAGCGAGAAAGTTTCAACACGAATTCAGCGTGAACGTGTGGCTAGGAGTAATATCCAATAATCTCCTCGGACCATTCTTTTTACCAGCTAGGCTCTCAGCACAATTATTTTTAGACTTTTTACAGAATAATTTAAATGATTTAATGGATGACGTGCCACTTCATTTTCGTGCGAATGGTTGGTTTCAAATGGATGGAGCACCAGCACATTTCGCGCAGAATGTGAGAAACTAGATAACAGAGCATTACAGAAATCAATGAATTAGCCGTTTCCCTGGAGAAGTCGAAAATAATCATGAGGGACCTATATCTTGGCCCCTAAGGTCGCTTGACTTGACTCCACTTGATTTCTTTATTTGCGGCTACCTAAAAGAAAAAGTGTATAGGGTGCTGGTCAGAAAACGCGAAGAATTAGTCTTAAAAATTCAAGAAGCTTCTGATAAGTTGCATCGTAACAATCACATTCTATCGGCAGCAATTAATAGCATCACCAGAAGATGCCAATTCTGTATTGACAATGACGATAGTCATTTTGAACAGTTTCTGTAAAAAAAAAACTGTAAAATCTGTTAAAACGTGTAATGATATGTTATTTTAATGTTGATTTTCAATACATTTGGTTTAGACGATTTTTATTTTTTTACTCGAAAATGTTGCGTCATACAAAAAAAAAACCAAGAGTACTTTTTAAAATTTAAAAATTTAATAAGAATTGCAGATATAATTTTTATTTTTAGATAAACTAGTGGCGTATCAGTTTTTTCATTAAAAATAATGTAATCGGTAGCCGTACGCACGCCACTGCTGGAAATAAAAATAATATTATTACATGAAAAAATGAAGCTAGATTATCTCTCCACACTAGCCAAATTTCATTGAAATATCTCAATTGGTTATAAAGATATTAATAAAATTCGAATTTGTTTCTTAAATTTCAACACCCTGTAACTTTGTAACGAAGCATTTTTGGCACATAATTTATTAACCAAACTCACATTATTTGTCGATTATCTATCGATTCAAGCTACTAATTTATGCAGGTAAAAGTTGAACAACCCTGTATAAGTATAAGAATTTAAAACATAAACTTCAGCCCATTTCTTTCCCCAACCCTTACACAAGAAAATTTCAAATAATAACCACATTCTTCTTGATTACACCCAAACTCACCTACAAATCATTCGTACTTAAATTTTGACATTATTTCCACGCCGTTCTCTCACCCACTCGCACTCCTACAACTCCTCTTGCTGCTGTTGACAAACTCTACACTCTTCTGCTCTCTTTTTTTTTTCTTCACATTATCCCCGGATTATTAACTTCACGCCGCTGCAGTGTGTCTTCCTTTTAGGATTATTATTTTTCCTTCTAATAATGGCAGGAAAATCACTTTATTTATTCCAGTTTCGGGTTTTTCCGCAATTCAGTTAAATAAATGAAAATATCAAACGGATTGTTCCTTCGTATCATTTAAGTTTGGCTTCTTTATTATTTATTTGGGTTTCTGCTTGATTGATTGGAGTGTTCCAGAGACGTTTTATTATTGATTTCGATTCACCGACTGGAACCTGAAACAAAATTAAATGAAAATTAATAGGATTACCAACATAATTTCATTAGTGTTATCTTCTTTTTTATACGGGAATATTCACGCAAGTCGTTCGTTTAGGTTTAGAAGTTTGTATTGTCACAGTATAATAAATAATACAGTATTCTGACTTTCACGTTTGCAAGCCGTCCTGCGCATATCGTCGCGCATGCCGCCATTATGGGTTACAACGTCAAAATAGTCGCATAGACGTAGATAGATACAGTTCACTCCTGTGTTCAATATATAGTTCATTGTCGGCGTGTACGAGATAAATAAATATTGTGTTTAAATCTAAATTTGTGTTTTTGGTATAGTGTTCGTGAGAATTAAAAGGATTTTATTTTTATTAACGTGTCTTGGGATTCATACCATGAATAATTACGGAGGACATGTGTGTGTTGCAAAATGTTGTCCCAATAAGCGGTACACTTGCTCTAAACATTTTTTTCGCTTCCCCAAAGATCCTGTTAGGTGAGTAATAAGTAAAAATTAAGATAAATACTAGATAATTTTACGTTTATAACAACTATTTGTATAACCGTGAAATTTATATTACGAAATGACAGTATCTAATATGTTTTTAAACTAAATACAAGTGAAACATAAACATAAGTTGTCGCGTGGCTAGTTGTTATTTTATTGACAATATCATTATAAAGTTTCAAGAAGTCTTTGCTAAAATTTGCCTTTAAAGTTGCTGTTGTTGTAATTTGTGAATTAAACTACCCGTTTAACTCACTACAACGATATTCATAATAAACCACGAAAATTGAAATAAACGCGATTTATTAATAAAGAAAAATAACAAACTAAATACAAAACTGAAACGATTTTAACTGACCAATATTATATAGAAATTGAAAACTAATCAAAAATCTGACAATCTTAATTCTTTTTTGACAATAACAACTTTTTCCAATAGTTACCATGAGCAACTGATATGCTGATATTTAGCAAAAGCGCTGATGCGCTTGTCCGCTTAATACGCGCAAAAAGAGTATCGGACGTAAATATATTTTGTTATACAGCTCGTGTAGTTTAATATTAAGAAAAGAGTATATTTCACCACTTCGTAATATCTAAAAACAATGTAAAATACCGAATCAATGATCACTTTATATAATTCAATACTAAGGGAAATTGAGTTCATGTTTAAATTAGCATCTTCACGTGTTTCGGGTGTAAACAGATTTCGGATTAATTACGCTATTGCAGAAATAATAAGTAGGACATTTTGGCAGCAAAGCATTGTAAGTTGGTATGTTGTTTAAGCGAGTAGATTCCATAAGAGTAACACACAAATCTATTTTCTTTTCTACTGACTTTACTTTAATGAAAAATGTGACTATTTGGGAACTATTTTAAAAATGTTTCCCTTCAAAGCAGCCTCACCAAAAGTAGCCTACCGCCTATTCTCAATATTTAACTGTATGTTAAAACACGTATTTTACAATTGCTTATCATCGGAGGAGATACGTACGAACTTTTACTCATTTTCGTTGAAGATTACAGTGAATAAGGGCTATCACGTTTTATATTAGTTAAAAATAGCCACTCTAATTGACTTAAAAAATATTAAATAAAGCGTTTACTATAACTTAACAAAATAAAAAAAAAATGTTATATTAAAAAAAAAAACAATAACCCATGGAGACTTCAGCTTTTCGAATTATCGACCATTACAGAAAAAAAATTAGATATATCAATTCAACAAACAAAATAAAAGTTAAATTTAGGTTAAGTTAGGAAGCACTGCTTCAACTTTTGTAAAAATGTCTTTTTTTTACTAATAAAATCTATAGTATTGTTGTGTTTATTATTATTGTTATTAAAAATCACCCAATCATGTCAACATTTAACTGATAACACCACTCAAGGTTGTTTTCAATCACTATGACACACCACAAATATTTCTGAAATTGACAGCGATATTATTATGTACTTAAATATTTTTACAAAAATAAAAATACAGTACTGTGGTTAGAAACCAAAAACTATAATTATTCTTAGTCAGGACCTGACTTGTAACCCAAAATGGCGGCATCTTACGTCACAGTTTTTTTCAAAGTGCGAACGTGGAGTCGGAATGCTGTACTTATTAATGCTGTGGTATTGTATTTGGCAGAACCGGATCAAGGAATGTTTCTATGTGAGCAAAGTTATAAATTGCCGCCCCGTCCAGTTAATTAGTAATATGTGTGTATTATAATAATGTATGTAATGCTATGACCGTATTTTAGATTTGGTTCTTACTAATCTTGTTCTGTAATTCGCAATAATACCATCTATGCCTCGTTACATTCTTTGATACACCTTATAAACATGCGGACAGTTTTGATTGAAATGACAGTTTGTCCAGTAAGTATAATTTTAGGAAAGCAAATTTTCATTTATTATATCAGCAACTTTTTGAAGCTGACTGGACCAGCGTTATTTTTTCCACAGACGTGAATAGAGCTTGTGAAGCTTTTTATAGCAAGGTGTTTAATGTTTTCGAAACTTGCATACCAAAAAAAGTTAACAGAAAGATTAGATTTCCAGTTTATTACAATAAGGATATTATTAGTATTATTTATCGTAAGGAGAAAGCTTATATGGATTTTAAAATGTTTAGAGGTGCTTATTATCGCGATAGGTATGACAGGCTGAGGCGAATCATTAAAAATCAAATAGATGCTACTTACACGGAATATATAAGTACAGGAATGTGAGGCCTTAGTTATGTCTGACTCCAAAAATTTTTGGTCTTTTATTCATAGTAGACTCAGTATATCCAGGATGCCGGGAGTGATGAGGGACTCTGATGGGATAACCTATTCTGGACCGCAGGATATTGTTGACGCATTTAGTGGATATTTTGAAAGTGTTTATGCACGCTCATCACCTACTGTTCCAGACTTGCACATGCCGCACTCGAATAGTATAGAAGTTTCGGTTTTGGATAGCGACGATATAATCGGCGCTTGCAGGAAGTTAAAGAACAAGTTCACGGCTGGCACTGATAATATTCCGAGCTTTCTGTTAAAGGATTGTGTGTCTACATTTTTGAGCCCTCTGTTGCACATTTATAATTTGATTTTATCCACCAACATATTTCCTTCATTGTAGAAATCTGCTAGGATTATTCCTGTACTTAAAAAGGGCGATACATCAGTAATTGACAATTATAGGCTTGTTGCATTGATCTGCAGTTTTGCCAACATTTTCGAGATTGCCTTGCACAATAAACTGAATCCGCAAGTAAAAATTTTATTGTCTCCATATCAGCACGGTTTTATTGGAGGACGTTCTTGTCTAACTAACTTGTCCTCCTTTTCACATAGCATATGTGAGGCCCTGGATGATCGATCTCAGGTAGATGTTGTATATACGGATTTCCGTAAGGCATTTGACCGCATTGACCATTATATACTCTTGAAGCATTTAGATAGGATTGGTTTTTCCAATGGGTTGTTAAGCTGTTTGAATCTTACCTTGTCGATCGCATGCAGTTTGTTGAGTGTGAAGGTTATAAGTCCAGAAAGTTTGTTTCAACATCAGGTGTGCCACAGGGATCAAACCTTGGCCCACTATTGTTTAACATCTTTATTAATGATCTTGTTGAAATTATAGAATGGTTTTTTTGGTTTTGGTTGGTTTTTAAGTACAGGGTAGGGTTTTTGTTGGTTTTTAAGTACAGGGTAGGGTTTTGGTTGGTTTGGGTTGGGTTTTTTTTTGGTTTGGTTTGGTTTGGGTTATTTTTGGTTTGGTTTGGGTTTTTTTTTGGTTTGGTTTGGGTTTCTTTTGGCTTGGTTTTTTTTGGTTTGGTTTTTTTGGTTTTGGTTGGTTTTTAAGTACAGGGTAGGGTTTTTGTTGGTTTTTAAGTACAGGGTAGGGTTTTGGTTGGGTTGGGTTGGGTTGTTTTTGGTTTGGTTTGGGTTTTTTTTGGTTTGGTTTTTTTTTGGTTTGGTTTTTTTGGTTTTGGTTGGTTTTTAAGTACAGGGTAGGGTTTTTGTTGGTTTTTAAGTACAGGGTAGGGTTTTTGTTGGTTTTTAAGTACAGGGTAGGGTTTTGGTTGGTTTGGGTTGGGTTGGGTTGTTTTTGGTTTGGTTGGGGTTTTTTTTGGTTTGGTTTTTTTGGTTTTGGTTGGTTTTTAAGTACAGGGTAGGGTTTTGGTTGGTTTGGGTTGGGTTGGGTTTTTTTTGGCTGATTTTTGTCGTATCTTTGTAGGTCGGTGTTGGTTGTAATGTTAGGGATTATCCATGGTGGTGTAGATGGTAAGGTTGTGGGTAATAATTGTGGAAATTCAATGCTTAATGAGGTTTTGTATTTGTTGACTCTATGGTAATATGGAGGATCAAGGTGGGGTTTTGTTTCAAAAGTTGTTTCGAATCTATTTGAAAAAACGTTAGAATACGTAGGATTTTCTCTTTTAGTGTACATAGCTGCTGCGTATGATAGGCTAAGGTACTGACGTCTTCTGGCTAGGTTGGCTTCTCCGGATTCACAATGTAAGCTCTCCGTCGGACTTGTTCTATATGCTCCTAATATAATTCTTAAAGCCTTATTATGTAGTACGTCGAGTTTCTTTAAGCATGAGTTTTTTGCTGATGCGTAGACCATACAAGCATAGTCTATTTGTGATCTGATAAGGCTTTGGTAGATTCTCAATAGTGATATGCGATCAGCTCCCCATTGCTTGTGACTTAGGGATTTCATTAAGTTGATCGCTGACTGACATGATTTAATAAGTTCCGCTACGTGACATTTGCAGTTTAAATTTTGGTCGAATATCATACCCAGAAACCTTGTTGTGGTTACATATTTTACCCTTTCTTTTTGAAAAGTTAAACTTGGGACATGATATTTAATAACGCAAAAATATCTGGTGCTCTAGAAGTCTAAACTGTAAATTTTACTGTTAATTTAATTTTCACGCAAATTGGCAATAAACTTTAAGTATTAATTCACAGAGTATGCCTTGTATGTACGAGTAGGTATATGGGAATAGCCAGAGCGTTCATTATGCATTGTATACACAAGCACCTTTCATATTATTTTAGATGCTGTTAAATATTAGCCATTGTTGAAAAGTTTCAGCGTTGTTCCTATTATGGACGATGAAATTTAGAAAGTTACTTGAGAAAGTTTTGTATATGTATTATTATATTTACCTATTTAATGTGGAAATCATGTTATTCATTCTGGGAGATTTCGGTAGAAATACTGTTTCATATACGGGAAAATGTGGGAAAGACGCTACTGGAAACTGTTTTTCTTGAATAACTTTTAAAATACTCCGTACAATATAACAAAGATTTTATATTGTGGACACCATAGTAAACTTTTTTTAATGTTACTTGAAATTGAGGCTTCTACGAGGTACTGATCAAAACCAGGGCATTTCATATGTTAATAGCATCATATTATTGAGCGTTGACACGATTTCCTCGCGAGATAGGTCGGATTCTTAACCGTCGAATCCGACCTATCTCGCGAGGAAATGGAATTTAAGTTCTTTTTCGTACTGTTCGATGTTGTGTTGGGATCGAATAATCTCCTCAGCACATCGATATAGAATACTTGCATCTGTAATTAAGTTCCGACAGATTTCGAGTTTCTTTTGGGGATCTTGAAGATCGGCTTGAAGTGAGACCAGTTCAAAGGATATATTTTCTAAAGAATCAGTTTTTTCAGCTAGTTCAAATTCTAGTTTTGGGATTTTATCTTCTTTCAGCACAGTGATATTAACATTGACTTGTGTGATTTCCTGTAATTTATTGTAAAACTCCTCTTGTTCTTTCAATTCCTTCTCGACTCGAATTATTTTGTTGGGTAATTCTTCAATTTTAGTTTTTAATTTTTTCACAATATCACCTGCCACAGATCTTTTCGAAGAAAAATCCGTTTCGCAAATTGGACAACATGGTTCACTGGTTTCAAATTCGCTGATAAATTTCTCGTACATTACTTTCGCGGACCGGTAGTTACCCTTATATCTTTGCAATTTCTCCTTTCTTTCATAAGTCTTTGTTAAAACTGCATCAAAATTGTTTCCTTTGCACAATTCAGACATTGAAAGGAAAATTGATGTTGTAAGAAGTACGGATGTAAAAATTAAAACAAAAAAACATACGTTTCTACCTTATCGAACATGTCCTTGACAATAATTATTGTAAATGGACAAGAAGTGATGGTCCTGTAAAGTGGCCTCCGCGTTCTCCAGTCGAAAGTTTCCTATATTTTGCATTTGAGGAGTTTTCAAAGACCAACTTTCTTTGAAAACAGGAGTGCATTGTGTCTATACCAGACGTTCGAAAAAATAAAGCCAATAAATCACTTTATTTCGAAACAATCTCAACTCAAGCTATACCTACTTACTTACTCTCAAGGGAGTAACAAACTTGTTTCGCGGTTGAACTTTACCAATTTTACACAAGAAAAGCGAAACGCAAAAAAAAAAAATGGAAAATAAAAACTGGAAAGCAGTAAACTGAGATTAAAGGGAAACATTTTAAGTGCATCACATATAGAGCGAGCCAAGTAGTGATTTAGTCTTGTGTATAGGGCCATAAACAAAAAACACAAAATAACGAAACTTAATAATGTCAGAGCAGGTATTTACACAAATAATGAAACAAACGGCGCGCGTGTGCCGGTGGAATTTTAAAAAATCTAAACGAGGCATACAATAATTGATTGCGTTTGGGTGATAGAGAAAAATGGCTTGCAAGAACACGTATAGAGTCAAAATTAGATGTTGGTGAAGTAGTTTACAATGACCGGATTTCTTGGACATACTGAAACTTCCTTATACAGGGTGAGTCACCCTATAGACGCGACGGTCTACTGTGGCAAAACTATTCAGATTTTCAAAATTCTTTCAACGTCTAATTTTGTAGATCCATTAAGACTACATTCTAGAATAGGTGCCATTTATAATGGGTGTTAAATTATCCCGTAGCACATCAAACTTACGTTTTTTTTTTAAATAGAACACCCTAGATATTATTTTTGTACCACGTAACTAAAACTCAAAAATATAAATTGGGAAGCCAGTAATCGACCGTCTTGCGGTGTATATCAGAGTGTCTGTTCCAGATTTTAGTTATATAGTAGCGAGAAACGTGATTGTGCAACTTCGGCAATTTCCTGAAGGTTTACCCAAGCGATTATTGAGTCGCATGATATATCTATGTATCTGTCTCTGTGTTTCTCTTCTTTTCATATTGACTCTTTTTATGTCAAAGTAATGATAATGTTAACGAGAGACAATAGGAAAGCTGTTATTTTAAACTAACAGACATTGTTAGTGTTTCGCACACGATAATTTTGTATAAGTTTATGAAATAGACTGTAGGTCGACTATTGTTGCGTCCACATTCAGTTATTTTATTTTCCGCATTTTTTTTTATTATAAATAAGTAATAATTGAATGTGATTCTATATTTTAAACAAAACCCAAATTCAATGTAAATTCATAATATGTTTCATAGTCAGTTAATAAGTTTGCGCGTGCATGTTGGCCTTTAAGGACGAGCTAAACTACTATTTAATTCTATTTTATTGTGTAATTATTGTTATTTTTACTCTATTCTACTATTTTTCAACTATATGTTATCTATTTTTAATAATTATAAATTCTGATATTCTGATAGCGCTGTCTTTGTCGTCGAAAAGCTGCAAAATTGGCAAAAGTTGGGGTAAGCGATCTGCGAATCCGCTGCCAGGATGGATCGCATCAAAATACAAATGGAAAATTTATTTTTTTCTCACGGGAACTAGGCACTTTTCAACTGTGATTTAATACGGTTTCCCTATTTTATCAATTAATTTAATTACATCTACACAGTTAATTTAAGTGTGTGACGCAGAGGGAGATGTCAACTATTCTTCTTGAGCTATTCACAAACATTCATCTGATGGCTTTCATGGCACTGTCACTTTAGGTTATTAAGGTTATTATCACTTTTTCAGTAAAATTACTTTAAATACACAATGACAACTTCTAAATTTACTACAACTATATCGAATAACCTTTTTATAACACTACAATATACAACATGTTGATAGAAATTGATCTTAAGCATGAAAATAATGCTGAAAACTTTTATACTATTAATGTAAACAAAGAAAATAATAATAAACTATTTGACACAAGCAATTTGTCTGTCGTTTGAAAAAAACATCTTACCAAAACCAAATTATGACGTGAAACTAGAGGTGTCAACTATATTGGAATTTGTCGACTTTTTTTAAAACCATTTTCATGACTATATTCTCAGAAAAACATATGGGAGAAGCAATTTCGTATATTTTTAGTCACAATCGTAGGCAAGAATAAGGTACACATTCGTAAATTCTATTGAAAAAGTATTAATCTTTAAAAATATGACTCACTTCACACATACTACGTTCCTTTTATAAATATCACTATTCCAAATGTCATATAAACTGTGACAGCTACCGCACACAAAAAAATACGATATCAATAAATAATTGTTCATTCGGCTGCCACTTCAGTCCTAAAATCTTTTGGGGGCATGTAGAATCTTCAAATAATTTCTCTGTGTTTCTTAAATTTTCGGAAATTTTCTCAAATACATCTTTCGAATTACAAACCCACCCTCTAAGTTCGAAACCTCTACGTTCGTGAATATTTATCACTTCATTTATTAATTTAATTGCGTCTTCTGAGTTTTCCGAACTATCAAGATAATCGTCCATGTAATGACGATGAATTATGGCTTCAACAGCCTGTGGAAATGTGTCTACAATTATTTTTCTTCATATAAAATTTAAACTATAAATTAATATTTAATTCAGCAACAATGGGCAACAATGCCATCTGGCATATACCCACTATACAACCACCTATCGCTCTTCGTCTAAACATAGTTGCCAGCGTTTAATTGTACTAAGCATAGCATACGAATCTTGCCATTAAAAAAACACTATAAGAAGCACGCTTCATATAAATGCAGCAGAGATTTAATGTAAAATAAAGTTATATGACAACGCTTGGCGAGTGTTTTGTACCCATATGTCGATTATTATTTTGATTATATCTATCTCTATCACACAGTCGCAAATTTCTAGTGCTGTCGCACAGTTGTGCTATACCTACCTGTGCTCATATTATTTTTAATTACTTTTAAAGTTTTGATTTTTGATATTTTGAATACATTTTTAATTTAAGTTTGAAAATCTAAAAAAGCAGTGAACAAATTAAAAAAATATATATACGGTTATTAATTAGTAGGTACTGTAGCGAAAATTCTCACGATTTTCTGCTACACTTATTTTATAAATAAAATAAGTTTTAACTTATCGAAGTAGCATAATATTTTAATATTTTCAACATTACATAGTGGGTTACAAAAACCACACACTGTATCTATAAACTGTAATTAAGGTTGCGGCACTCTAGATGTTGGGACACGACTCTCATTGGTGGAATGGGTCACGTGGTGACGCCTATTTTTAAGGTACTTGAAACAAAGAGAGGAAGGTAGTACTTCTTCTGATTTTGACCGTTGAAAGAGAAGCTACCAGAGAATGAATTTCTGAAAATCCAAAAAGATTTAAAGACAAATGTAAGTTCCTTATAACGTAATAAGGGTACTGTTGGGATGGTGTATCAATGAATATGAACATGTATGGTAAATAGAAGATTATCTAGCATCACTACGTCGTAGTACGTGAATCGCCATTTTGCCGATGCATTTCTTAAGGTAATGTTTTTCTTGTAGTATGTTAATTTATATACATCTCCCTTATTAAAATATATTCGTTTTTCAAATCGGTGTCTTTGAATCTCGAAAGAATTGAAATCATTTGATTTCTTCGATATTCAAATTGACAGTGATAATTAATATCTATCACAATATGTTCAGAGATTTATTCCATGTGATTTTTACATAACATCTTTGTGGAAATTCGTGACCATTGTGACACAGCATATACAGATTTAATAAAGCTAAGCCTTATTGTTGCTGTTGCTTTGTCTTCACGAGTGAATACATGCGATCTTACACTGTTTAACGAGCGAATGAATGAACGAATATCTCCTCTGACGTTTGATCGTTCATATTGAGGAAGAAGATTATGGCGAATCTTGTTAACGATACTTATTTCGTCGGGTTTTTCCGAAAGTCTATTAAACAAACCCTTCATATTCGAAATGAAGATAGCAACTCTCTCATTAGGAGCTTGCGTTCTGGATTCAATTTCTCTCCTTAAATCCTCATCGTAATGATATGGAAGAAAGTCGTCTTTGAGTTTCTTAACTAACTCATCCCAGTTCGTGAAACGGAGCTTGTTGTTGTTAAACCATGTCCAAGCCTGAGCCTTAAACAAATCACCAGCAGAGCTGAACAACTCATCCTTAGAAACATGTCTAAAAATTCTCAGAGACTCCACTCTTTCTAAAAGTGAAACGACAGATTCATTGACATGACCAGAAAAACTAATTTGCCATTTATATGGCAGAACAGTCTTGGAAAAGAAAGATTGTGAAGCTGCTTGCGGTGAAGTGTCTCTGTTTGAGTGAACAGGGGTTGAAGATGCAGGTGGCGATAAATTAGACTAACTGATTTTAATGATCCGTTGTTTTATTTCATCGATCAAAATCAGTTCAAATAGCAGGTTGAATTCTGAATTCTTTTAGGAATACAATTTATTATCTTTATCTTATCGTACACAAATTTTTGTATATTTTTTTTATTTAAAAATATTCTGGCGCCCGCTATTGGTTCCTGAACGGTTTGGAGTTGAACTTGTTGGAGTTTGCTAGGAAATTGGTCGAACCTATCCGACTTTGTTAGCCTGGTAAAGAAGTGATAGCGGCCTAGCAAATTCTTTAAACTAAATTTGTTACCTACTTGAATTATTATCGTTACACAAGAGGTACAAATTTGGACCGCTACACGATTGGCCTACCTATTTTTATAAAAATAAATGAGTAGGTACCGTAAAATATTGTTTTTTTAATAATACAATTTATTATAATATCTCATACTTTAATATAGAAGAAGCAAGTGGAAGTACTACACATCAGCAGCGTAAATAACATTTACGCTGACATCAGGTAAGCGAAGTTATTATGAAAAATGATGTTTATTTTTTAATTTTAACTACGGTTATTACCTGGAACTCACATCTAAAAGAACCAAAGCAAAGCGGAGAGAATACACTGATCTCGAAAACAAATGAAACTAAAAAATTAAATGTATGAGTCTAACAAAAATAACTACAAACAACTCGATAATAAATTTGTCATGGCAGAAAAATGGTTCGAATCCAAATAGACTGTGCCTTAATATTACAAGAACAGAGCGGATTGATTTGTCACTTAGGGGTCGTCAATACGTTAACGATAAGGTTGTTAAATTTGTATGGTTGCCTTCCAGGCTGAGGATGGAGCTGGGACTCCGAAACATGTCCCTTTGAATAAAGATTTTTAAAATTATTAGTGGATTAGCTTTCCTAATTTAACCCACCTTGTAGCTCTACTATTGATAGCAAATACATGTAAGCCAAATTTGGGACGCACTGTATATTTCTAATAAGAAGAGTTGTATTTATCATAAAAATACAATAAAACCGCCAGTTAGTTAGAAGCTGTATAATAGTTTCTCATTTCCTATGCAGTACAATAATCAAACTTTATAATGTCATTACGTAGAAAGAGATATTAAAATTGCGAGTAAAGTTTTATTTTACAAACGATTAAATTTCAGTGATATTGCTAAGGTAATAATAATAATATAACTGGACATGGCAATACAAGAAAACTAACCGATGTTGTACAAATGTGTCCTGCAGTCCTTGTTATGCTAATTTCTGAGTTCAAAATGCAGACCAACAATGCAGTTGCTTGCAGATTTTGTTTGGTGTTGATTTCCAATATTTGATGCTGATTAAATATACAGTGCGTTTTTACACCCACAGTTGTTGTCTGAGAAAGCAGTTGCGTCAACGAAAATATTGACGATCGTTGAATGAACGTTAATATGATCAATATGACGCTTTCTGCCTCCTAATCTCATATGATACTGAACCCAATTTAGCAGTAATAACACTTTTAAACCATTTATCGATGTGACTTCGTTTTAACGGGGTATTGTTAGTTTTATAAATTTTCTTTACTTTAATTTCATGACCAAGTGTAGCGTTAGGATTCGTATTAATTAACCGGAGTTATATATAGATAGGATAATGAATGCAGAGAGTATTACCCCGTCTAAACCCTAATAAGATAATTAATATAGCCACTAGGTTCGAATTTAATACATAATATTTAACGAGCGTTAATCTAGATGTTGCGTAATTCTTAAAGACTCAGAACCAAATTATGATAGTCAAAAGAATAATAACAGAATCAAATTATTAAATGAAAGAAACAAACAACTAATAGCTAATCAAACCATTTTTAGATGACACAGCAACTTTGGCGTCGTTCACAACACTTCAACCTTGTTTAACACTACTGGTTCAAGACTTATTCATTTTGTTTCCCCACGTAATAAAACTCAAATTTTTGTAGGGGGTATCTTTATGTTTATTTAAAATTAAGAATAAAAGAGAAGAATTAATTATTAAAAGAAAAACTAAATCTAAATTAAAACTAAACAAAATCAAGAAAAAGAAACAAACTAAAACATAGAATAGTCAACAATTGATTATTGAACAAAACTCTTATTTATCTAATATTTAATCTTAATAAGGACTTAGTACAGTGGAAATCGATGTAATTACGAATAATTTACATTGATTTCCACTCAAAAGAGGGATTATAGCCAATGGGAATTCGAAAACGCCAGTTTTCGAACGCACCCCTTGCGCAGCGTTTGAATAAAGCACTAATTATTGATTTTTTTACTCTTTAGTCGTACTTCTATTTCCTGTTATACGATGTGGTTTAAGCGTATCTCTAGAGATGGCGATACGACGTTTAATTCCGTGAAAATATGAATAATATTTCTATGATTCAATTCAATTGGTATAATTGCTTAAAGATACTTAATTTATACTAACTATGATTCGACGTGATGTAGATATTTCCCTTGCTGTAAATGCGAGTACATTCTGCCGTAATATAGCAACTATATTAGTGACAAAATATAACTCATAAATAAAGCGAGAGCCTTTAACTCAGTTTAAAAAAAGACTGCCCAAGACTCACCAATAACTATTGATATTATTATTATTATTATTGTTACCCCCTTGGTAGATTCAGACATTGGGAAGCAAAAAAAAACCTCGTAATTAATATCAACATTCCATCGATCATAACTTATTCCTTAATTTAAACAATTTATAAACATATCGACAATGTTAGGGAAAGCAATACTTGAGCAAATCGGCAACACTGTTACCCAATAAATATCTGTAACTACATAAGAGGGTGTATAAAGTACATAACAAGGCAATAAACACTATTATCTTAAGAACAAAATATTTTTAAAAGCCTTGCATAATTTTTATGACGCAGATAACTTTTAGACCCCCCATGTTTGTCGTAACACATAATATTAGGGTACGTTCGTATTTATGTACAAATAAGAACCCTATGTCAACAAATCTATGGGAATATTTCGTGTTATCGTAAATATATATATTAGAAAAAAAAAGACTTGTTAGATATTTGAAATTCTCAGAAAGAAGTGATCTGCCACCCATGTATTCTAGAATTAAGTAATCTGTAAGTTTGCCAGTGGCGGATTCTATTTTGTTACAATTTGCAGCAATTCCACTTTTGATTGTTTCTTAGTAATAGCTGCTTTATCAAAAGTGATATTGGTAATGTAATTAACTCTTGCTGTATAATATAATAAAAAAGCAAGAAAATCGATTAAAATATTTTTTAGTAGCTGCAAACTTCTCTGCAATGAAATGCATTCCCAGAGTTCTTTTTCGCCAATTAAACAAGTTTCACTCGGTATGTAATAACTGTAAGAAGTTTTATCGTTAATCTTATCCTGACATCTATATTTGAAACTGGCAAAAGTTTTCTTGCTACTTGAGAGTGAGAGAGAGTAGTCTTATGATAATAATATCTACTATATTCATATCTCGCTGAAAATTTCAAACATAAAGTTTCACTCACTATTAGAATCCAGACTGGGTAATAGTGAGTTACTGGTGGAATGTAATAAGAAATTTAACATACACTTCATGAAAGAAGTTTACATTCGAAAACTTCTCTTGCAGAAGTAGTTAAAATGCCAAGTGATCAGTGGAAATATGTTAAGAGTACGTTTATGTTGGAGCTCTGATTAACGATAGCGATAAGAGCAGTGCAAATTTCATTCCCATATGAAGAGTTTAGTTTATAGTGGAGCTTTGACAACAGAGCGGATTTCTAATTAATTAATTTCACAGCTTCTATTTAGGGTATGTCAAAAATATCATTTTTAAAGATTTTGGTTTTTTTGTTTTTTTTTTTAATTTTATGAAAATATTTCTAAAACCGTGATTTTATTTTAATAGTAGGTATGAATTTAACCAATTTGAGAAAAAAGTTTATTCGTGTTTTTTGCACAATTGGTGTAATCATAAATCACGATTTTGAAAATATTTTCATAAAATTAAAAAAAAAAACAAAAAAATACAATACTAAGTATGCTGCCCTGCTGCTCCAAGCGAACATCTCTAGAAAGTACAAGTTTCCCTGATGCTAAAGAAAATAATTTGCATAAAATGAACCGAGAAAAGATCAATGTCCAACATGTACATCGAATGAAGCTGCTTGCGAGAAAACCAAAACAAGTATACAAGAAAAATACAACCTTCACATAAAAAATAAAGAATGAGCCAGACAGGAAAAAAACTTGGACAAGGATATAGCCAAAGACAATCCTGAAAAGATCCATTTGGCTACTTTTGATTTGCAGCATATACAAATCGATGTAGTTCTTGGAGGGACACCCTGTATTATCTATAATAGTAATAATTCATATAATACCAACATGTTATAAAATATGTCCCAAATCCCTCTCTCTCCCTAGTAAAATGATAAACCGTTAAAGTTCATGAATATGCATTAGCGTGTTGAGCTAGAGCTAGAGCTAGCTATACAGAGATGATAGATAGACATGGTATAGGAACCAATAATTAATTGATAAAACCAATGGCAAACAATGTTAGATGGATTAATTTGCTATAGAAGCAGATTAACAAAGTACTAATGCGGATTATTAGTTCGGTTGTACGTCTATTGGATGTGAGTACAGTTTGTATACGTACGTTGACGAGGAGTTAACATAGAAGAAGAAAAGGTGTTTAGTATAGCTATGTGAGCCACTATACAGGGTTGCTTGTAAGTAGGTCTGAATATTTTAAGACGTGATACCAGGAGACATAATAAGCCAATTTGAGTATATAGTACCCTGCTCCAAAGTGGACCCTTTTCGAGATATTCGATTTTTTAAGATTTTTGTCACCTTCAAGTGGATTGTTTATAATCTTTTTTTAATTTGGTCTCGTTTTGAACATTTTTGGTGATTTTTTGTTAAAAATCACTTAATTAAAAGTAAAATTTAAAGTACAAGAAATCTGGGGGACCGTATCGACCTTACATCACTCATACCATCCGTCAGATGATTGTTCTTAAAAACAAAGCCCACAAAAAGTATCTCACTAACAAAACACCTATAAATGAAGTTCTTATATCGAACTCAGAAATTATGTTAAGAGTGCAATTAAACGTGAGAGAAAGGCTTATGTTCAATATACGTTGGGTAATTGTGAGAATAGTCCCAAGCGGCTCTGGAAGAACATTTCAAACTTGGGAGTTCCTGCAAAATCCAATGCAAGTTGTGAGCTGCACGAAGAGCTCGGTTCGCCTCGCGATATTAACAACTACTTTGTTGGCGTGGCTGGAGGGTCGTTGGTTGATGTTGAGGTTTTGAACTTTGATAATTGTTTACCTTTACAGAAATCAGTACCGATGATGTTTTGACTAGTTTAAGACTGAAGAAATCTAATGCTAGTGGAGTTGATGCTATCAATGCAAAAATGCTTAATCTCATCATTCCTTTTTGCTCCGAAATCATCAAAAATCTATTTAACGAGTGTATCCTTAGGGGTGAATTTCCTGCACATTGGAAGTCTTCTGTTGTCATTCCGATGCCTAAATCTTTCAGCAATCTGCGTACTATTAGCTCGCTCCTTACCATCTCCAAGATGCTTGACAGAATAGTATCGTTTCAGATGCGAGATTATTTGAATCGGTTCCATATTCTACCTATTGTACAATCAGGATTTCGCTCTAGACACTCCACTTCTACTGCTCTGTTAAAGGTGACGAATGACATTGCGAGTGCTATGCGTAAGTCAAAGTGTACGATATTGGTCTTGCTAGACCAGAGCAAGGCTTTTGATCTGGTTAATTCTGATTGGCAAGCTTCAGTATTTGGGCTTTGACGAAGATCCATTGCATTGGTTTAGCAGCTATCTGTACCAAAGAAAGCAATGTGTAAGAATCAGATCAAATTGCTCAGACTTTAGAGAATTGAACTGTGCGGTCCCTCAGGGAGAGACCACTTCTCTTTTCAATTTATACTTTCGATTTGCCTAAGAGCCTGAGCCATTCAGCAGTACATCTTTACGCGGACGATGCCCAAATATACTCCCATTGCTCTGTTGCCGAGTTTCCGGACACTTTGTGCAGGCTAAATCAGGATCTTGTTCAATTTTCGGTTTGGTGTGGGCTGAACCCCAGTAAGACTGTGGCTTTGTGTATTGGTGGTGAGCGGCGTGCCGAGTTGATGCGTTCCTCTGGTAATGTTTTGGTGGAGGGAGAGTTGGTGTAGTAGGTGGATAACTCTAAAGATTTGGGTATTTTCATTGATTCCAAACTAAGTTTCAATGATCATTGTGCTCAATTATATAAGAATTCATTTTTCAGACTTAAATGCATGTATCATTTGAGATCTACATTAAGCGAAGGTACAAAGTTAATGCTAGTTATTATTATTATTTGGTTAATTATAATTAATTAAAATTACAGTGAGTTCAAAACGCTTGTATAAGCTTTACGTGTTGGGTTCCTTTTGCTTCCCACATTACTCCATTTTTTAATAAATTAAAAGAGCCAAGGCAGGTGTTTGATTTAATTAATTATATTCCGTATTGCTCTATAAATTAATTACTTTGCATGAACCAGAGTACCTTTGTGATCAGCTTTTTAGGAGATCGGATGTGCATGGACTGGACTTGCGCCTCAACACATTTACAATTCCGGAACATTCCACCACTAAATTCGAAGGCTGTTTGTCATACATAGCCCCGAAACTTTTAAACAATATGTTGAATATCATTGATATGCCTTTGAATAGTTTCAAATGTGAGTTGAGGCGTAGGCTCTATCCGTAATTGATGTTCTTAGAGAATGATGTAGATGTAATAATAATAAAATATTAAGCCGAGATAATAAAAATGGTAATACGCCGAGAGTGCATAATGTTGCATGTTTAAAATACTCATTGTGATTAAGCAACTACTTGATCACCTATATGTCTGACTGGTTCGACTTTTCTTCTGGTAGTAGCCTCATTTTCAGGTAACATGAAAAAAAGTATACAGATTTGGTGGATATCCCAGTAGTCTCAGCTATACTATACACAGAGCAATCCCCGTATTTGCCAAAACCGGTATTTAAATTACATTTAAGAAATTCAGTTTCTCAATCCCTTTCCCCATTTGATTTTCCCATAACTCTTCCTTCCTTTAAATACTTACCTTAAAGATGTGATCGATTAAGAGATGAAAAAAAAAACAAGAAACCAATTGCTAAACTCTTACTTACTCAAAGATAATGGCAGTCTAACGACGTCTGATGACTTTGGTTTGACTGCTTGAAATTGTTTCCTTTCTGGAAGAGGAAATCGAGATTTGAAAAGGGGGCATGGTATACCGCTCGTCATACGAATTTGTTTTTATTGCTTTAGGGATGCGGGAGAATCTATACTGCATGTTCCTCGATTTCAATTTGCTTTAACAACATTCAGGGAAAAATAATCAAAATCAGGATAGAGTTTCTTTTCAATCACTTACATAAACAATAATTATCTAATGAAAATTGTACAGGGTATATCAAAAATAACATTTTTAATGATTTTGATTTTTTTGTTTTTTTTTAATTTTATGAAAGATAAAATCAGCTGAAATTGTCTCTAAGATTGAAGCAGCATGCAAATGATTGTCATCCTGGCAAAGACAGCCCTTGCAGCACATCACTTTGAGACACATCACGACTTTGACTTCAATAGCGTTAGAATCCTTGATCGTGAGTGCTGCTATACGAGATATTTTATACCTACATTTTGTGATGGATATTTGTTGTACCATTTTATATTTAATGTTGTTGTTATGTGTATGTTTTTCTTAGATCAAGACTAAATAAGGTAATTAGTTGACTTATTTCCTATTGTATTATGCTGATTTTATTTATATTTGTTTATATAGGCCCTGAAGAAGTTCACGTACAGTGAACGAAACGTTGGCTGAAATTTAGAAGGTTTTGTTTATTTGTTCAATACCGACAATTCCTGTTTGAACGTGTCTATTTTGGTTTAATGTTCCTCGTTTTTTTTGAGGTAAGAAAGTAATAATTGCATGTTTTTTTTTTCATACCCCCTGTATACTATTAATTTTCTTTCGTTGTGCCCTTAAATTAGCCAATTTTAAGCTTAAACCATATAAAAAATAAAGTTGCCAAACTACCCGAGTGAGTTCTGGTAAAAATTACCTCTATAATCGATGCACTCTTAAAATTACATAATTTATTATTTAAATAAGAAAGAACTTTATAAAAATCCCCGTCTATATACCAAGATATTTCAAAAAGTCAATTCATAAAAAATTTTTCATCTTCCGTTTGAAAATTTATTTATTCATTTTTATGCATCCAAATTGATGTTTCGATATTGCGAATATGTTTAGCAATTTCACATCAATATACGCCAGGAGATCTGTGGGGGTAGAAAGGGAAAAGCTGTTTTATGGAGGCTTCAATAGATCGTAAAATAAATTTGATTTTTCCATGTTGTATATATGCGTACGTTCAGCAGAAATGAGATGTCTAGAGTAAATTGAAATACTACTTACTATACACGCGCTGGCGACGAGGTATAAAAGTATTTTACAATGTTGAATTTATTTTATTTTTTAAGACTTCTCCTTATATTTATTAGTGAGGCGATGAAATATTAGATATTTCATATGGTAATTGAATATTGAATCTATAGGTAAACACGAATTGTGTTTACTACATCTCAGTGGCGGTTCGTGGGTAATTTTATTAGGTAGCCACTAAGTAAAAAATTGATGTGAAGTAAAAATTTTTTTAGATTGCGAAGGTCAAGCGCCTTCTCGTCTGTCAGCGTAAAAGTGGAATGGACTTCAGTGGATCTTTTCTTGTGATGATTTATTACGAATTCAGACGCAGTTTATAAAGGTCGTCCAAAATAAATTGGCGTGCACAAGATCACGCAAGTTCGCCATTTAACATATTGTAACATTGAGGAAACCTTGTATATGTATATAAAGGTCAAACCTCATTTATTTTGGCACTGCTCAGATCACTGGAAGCCAGCGGTTTATAGGACCACAAAATTAATATCCACCGAATCAAATGCTATGATGAAATCAAAAAGCAATGCGATCACAAACAAAAAGTTCATAAAATTCACAGTGTTCGACTCTTCTGTAAGAACGCCACCGTCTGTGGAAACATAATTTATCCCAGGATTTTTGAAAAAACCCTAAGGCCGTCTATAATTCTCAATATGATTCTCAGGATGATTGTGGCAGTTTTTAATTCCCATATCAACAGATTTTTTATCGAAACATATTCCTCTCGGATACGATAGGTACACACATGCTTTGCCCTTTAAAATTCTGTTTGCTTTGACTTACAGTTTCTTTAGGTACGATCCCCCTGCATAAGTCAATCCAGCTGACGCACACCTCAACATTAGTCGCAGTTTACTGGTTTGATCAGTCTGATTTTACTTGCCAGCGGAACCTTGCTCCTCCTAGTTATCAATGGTAGTGGTGTGTTGATGACTTGTTGACCTGTTGCTGCGTTCTTTTCGATGTGTTGTTTGAAATCGGCAAGCATGATTTATTATACGTCTTATATACGAGGGAGAAAGGTATCAAAAAACTCTGCATTCGATGCCCTTTTATAATCTAAAAAGGCATGGGAACGGATAGACTATAGAAGACTTAATGCATCAAACGAAAAGTACAGTGCAGAATCCTGCAATATAACTGGGAGTAACCTTGAACAGAGAACTAATCATCAAACACCACATCGAAAAGAACGCAGCAACAGGTCAACAATTCATCAACACACCACTACCTTTGATAACTAGGAGGAGCAAGGTTCCGCTGGCAAGCAAAATCCTACTGATCAAACCAGTAAAATTAGAAAGACTATACCTGATGATTTGTCGGATTAAAAAATTAATGAGTACTTACTCAACGAATGTTCTGAAGTAATTTCCAACTTTTAATTTGTTTTTTTTTTAATAACAAGTTCAATTCGCAAAATTAATGATGTCAATACAATTTCAAAAGAGCCGTAAATAATTGCATCTTGTGCCATTAACCAATGTACAACAAACATCTGAAGCTTAAACTGAACAAAAAAATACAACAAAATCCTTTCCATCACTTTTAAGCGGCAAGATTGGAATACAAGAAACTTTGCAATTTAATATTTTCCTCCAGAGACTTGGATAAAACGTACAATAATTATTATTTATTCTTCTTCTCTAAGCACAATTTTTCTTATATCGCATACTTAGCAATTTTATTTCTCACATTTTAATACAGTAGGTACACGGCAAAAATAACTATTACCTTGAGGAATTGAGACGTTTTTCGCAGTGTGATGGATAATGTGGTTAAAAACCGTTTTCCAGATCATAGGATTTAAACTAATTGAGTGTTAAATAATTAATGTTATTTGAAAAAAATATTTAAAAAAAAGCGTTTCAACGCGAAGATACCACCGCCGTCGGCCCAAACAAAGCAAAAGTGGATGATCCAGACCTTCCTATAGAGTGCGGATCTCGACATTGGCCACTCAGAGACATACGGCCAGGTTAATGATCTCTAGAAAAGTTGGAATGGGACAGGCATAAGTTGCGCAGACCGTACTAAGCAGCGGAAAGCCTCGTTCATATGCCCTACGGTCGCATATCCCAGAAAGTCTTTCACAGAGACAACCGTTACCCGAACGTACACATTTCCCCACGATCGCATTTTCCCGTCGAACGAAATAACACTGAGATGGCACTGCCCCTGACCCCTTGCCGAGGATTCAGAGGAGTTTAGGTGAAATTGCAGTAGCAGCACCCAACGTCGCCATCCGGTGTAATACGATAGACCCACTCCCTCCACAGTTCGCCAAATGCTGCCTCCCGTCAACCACCCTTCGAAAAAACCGCGCCATTCAAGGAAATATGATAATAGAACCACAGTTTCTAACTAGGATACTAAACGACGAAAACTATGCCAATTTTTGCCATAACATATTACCTACTCTGTGTTTCAACCTGTTCATTATTCTCGAAATGTTATATTAAATCCTAACCAATAGATCGGTCGTTGAGGCGCTATTTCTTGGTCTCCTAGGTCCCCGATTCTCAACTCAATAGACTTTTGGCTTTGGAGTTATCTGATAATACGGGTTACCATGTTCTACCTAAGAGTAAAGATGGTGTTATTGTTCGAATTTACGAAGCTTTAAGACAAATTACGCACTGTGGAATTCTATTAGTGAATTCACTCTATATAGTAATCATTCATTTATCTGATTTGGAAATGTAACCTCCATATATAGGTACGGCAAACAGGCATCAGGCAGGCGCGCTCCGCTGGCGATGCATAGACCAAATTATTGTTTGGAGAGAATGTGTGTCGGTACACAGACTTCGGAAAGGGAATTATTAGGTTCGAGTAATAGTTACGGAAATTGCACTAAATGTATTAGATATCAACCTACCGTAATCTATATGCGCACAGCATATACTTACTATTACGAGCATCAGGAGCACTTTGCAAACTTCATACCTATACCAAATCTACAGCCATTAAATATTATGACGTAATTATCATTGATACGTGCAGGGCGGACATTTTATTAGGGGCCTATACCCTTTCTCCGAAACTATCGATGTTTTCAATGTTTTAAAATCAAGTATCTAATAATGTTCCATGTGTAAATCTTTTGTGTAATGTGTGGATTTATTGAGGAAAACGTGGTGGAATATGTTTATGGTGTGGCATCACCGAATTCCTCACCTTTTCTTGATTGTTCCCAGGTTTTGAATGAATTGAATTGGATGAAATGTAATTAATATGGAATTTTTTCTACCACGAAATTATTTTAGCAAAGATAAAATAAAATAAACTTGAGGAAATTGAGTTTATGTTTAAATAAGCATCTGCACTCGTTTCGGGTGTAAATAGATTTCGGATTAATTACGCTATTGCGCGAATAATAAGTACGAGGTGTAGAATAGCGATAATTTCAAAGACATGCTGGAAGCAGAGCATTGTAAGTTAGTTTGTTGTTTAAGCGAGTAGATTCAATAAGAATAACACACAAATCTGTTTTGTTTTCTAATAACTTTACTTTAATGAACAATGTGACGATTTGGGAACTATTTTAAAAATGTTTCCCTTCAAAGGAGCATTACCGAAAGTAACCTACCGCCTAATCTAAATATTTAACTGTATGTAAAAACACACATACATACATATTTTACAACTGGCTTTGGAGGAGATGTGCATGAACTTTTACTCGTTTTGGTTAAATATTAGGGTGAATAAGAGCTATCACGTTTTATATCTAGGAGCTTATAGTTTAACTTTCAAAGAAATCTTGAATTGAAATCTAAAGAAATCCAAAAATTATTCAAAATATTACGTTTGTCTCCTTAACAAAATAAACAAATACATTTTTGACTCACCCCGTATATAAATTTAAAGTTTATGCTAAAAATTGACTACCGTATCTTTCTATTTTGAAATTAGTTGGTTTAACCAGATGTTAAAATAACGTTAACGTTAATAGTGGTGGACGTTATTTTTTAGAACTACCACATCTCTCTATTTTGACATTCGTTGGTTGCAGTTATTATTCTACCATATCTCTCTAAAGAGTGTCATGTTTCGCTAAGTATTAAACATATCTTTTAGAGAAGAACGAGAAAGGTTTAATATTGAAATTAATTTTAAAGACAATTTATGTAACTGCCATAACAAATACCTTAAACTTTTTTAAAGCTATGAGATTATATACAAAACTGTAATATTTTTGTAGAGAATCTGTAAAATTTTAGGTACTTGTATGTATATACAGTTTATTTTTATATTTATTTATTGCACAAATCAAAACTGTGATAATGTTCTACCTTTATATGTTATGTTTGTTCACTTCCGTGTATGTCATAATTCATATGTGTTTGCTTTTTCATAATATATAATTATTTTCTTTTGTTCATTCTAAAACGTATACTGAATCTGAGATTGAGCTAATGACCCTAGCAGTCGATGCTCTTAAATAAATAAAAAAAAATATATCTCTATTTTGAAATTCGTTGGTTTTCATAATTTGGAAATATTTTTTTCTAACGTTGGTGTCACTTATTTTACTAATAATTTGCTTGACAGTTACCTTTTGTGTGCGGTAGCTGTCACAGTTTATATGACATTTGGAATAGTGATATTTATAAAAGGAACGTAGTATGTGTGGAGTGAGTAATATTTTTAAAGATTAGTACTTTTTCAATAGAATTTACGAATGGTTACGTTATTCTTGCATACGATTGTGACTAAAAATATACGAAATTGCTTGTCCCATATGTTTTGCTAAGAATATAATCATGAAAATGGGTTTCACGACAGACAAATTGCTTGTGTCAAATACGTTATTATTATTTTCTTTGTTTACATTAATAGTCTAAAAGTTTTCGGCATTATTTTCACGTTTAAGGTCAATTTCTATCAACATGTTGTATATTGTAGTGTTAAAAAATGGTTATTCCATATAGTTGTAGTAAAATTCGAAGTTGTTGTGTATTTGAAGTAATATTACTGAAAAAGTGTTAATAACCTAAAGTGACAGTGTCATGAGAGCCGTCAGATGGATGGATGTGATCATATGTTTGTCAATAACCTAAGTCAGATGGATGGGAAATAGTTGATATCTCCCTCTGCGTCGCACACAAAATGAACTTGTGTAGATGTAATTTAATTAATTAATAAAATAGTGTGGCCGCATTAAATCGAAATGAGATCGAATCGAATATATCGATACATATCTTGCATCCCTAAAATGTAAGAAAGTTGACATTTTGAGCATGCGCGACAAATTAAATGTATCCGTTACGTCTGCAGTTTTGTTTACAATAAGTAAGAATATTTGCAGACCGGTCACAATTCCAATAATAATAGAAAAAAGTTCCATGGCCCCGTTTTGAACTCACGAACACTACAGTAACTATAGGGTCAATCGCTTTAGCTGTCGAGACAATTTAATTAAGGACAAGTGCGCCTCAACCTAAAAACCAAAAGTTCTAGAGCCGTTTCTGGATATACCTACACTCATATAGATATGCAAAAGGGAAGTTTGAATAGCATTGAATGAGTTATTAAATCGCCTTGAATAAATGAATTAATCGAATAGGAAATCGGAAAATGGGTGTAAAGCAAGCGTTTGAAAACTTTCTCGAGAACAACGAGGAAATGATATATTAATATTATTATTATGATTGTACCTACTATGTCTTTGTCTCAAGAGGGTTTTCGGTTTGGAAATTGCATCTGATAAAGGCGCGAGGTGATTTCGATGCTCGACTCGAAAATAGAAATTTAATGTTTGCTCAAATGGAATTGGTTAATGATGGATGGTACGTAATTTTAAGATAAGATAATTCCATTATTCCACATTAAACGTAATGGTTTTTCTTATAAAATGTAAATAAAGTTGGTGGTAGTCAGTCTCTTAACAATAAATAATCTGCAGTGGCGATAAAATCAGAAATGATTGAAAAGGAAATGGAACTGTTAGGGCCTCCAGAGAATACACGATCTGCTGACAGGTTTGGAATGAGGGGGAGTTGACGTTTAATTAATGTGTGAAAAATTGAATACCTGTGATGAACAGGAGACGATTGAATCAATAATGTACCTGAAGAAGACAGTTATGCATTACCGAAACGTTGTTGTTGTCTGACATGTGAAACAGAAGTTGGTTTCACTTACAATTGTGTTTTAATTAGAACCTCATCCCAAGAAAAAAATCCATTATTAAAAAAATAATATTTATACAGGGTGTCCAAGATAAGAATGGGATAGAATTGTAATCTTGGACACGGTAGGTTCGGTTAAATTAGAGAAAAGTTGTACAATTTAAACACCATTTAAATGGTGTTTTAAAAAGTAAAGTAACTTTAGCCGTTTTCGAGAATTTTTGAAAAAACAATTTCTTGCAATTTTCGTTATTATTTATTTCTGACGTTATTTTTACAGATATAAAAAAATTAAAAGCACTTTTTCATTGTTACTTTTTGAGGAGAATAAGATAGCGTTTACAAATTTTCTCTGCGACGTTTCGTTTTTGAAAAACCATCATCAACTTTTTTTTTTTAATACGGCTCTCGAGTTTTTATTGTTAAATTTAAATCCATTTTCAATTCAAAAATAGGTGGTATATTACACGTAATGGTTTAAACAAGTTTTCAATATTTTTAGCAATTATTTAAACTTATTCAAGAAAATTCGCCAAAGTTTTCTATCACGTTTTTACCATGCTAAAGAAACCCCTTGAGATAAGAGATGTGAGATTTTTTTGGAACAAACCTTGAACTACCCTGTACATAGAAGCACCATAGAATGTGTCCACGGATAGAGTTTGGAAGAGGACAAACTTTTTATTTGTAGATTTAGAAGAAAAAGTCATTCTTTATAAAAACGTCTGCTTGTGTCAAAACTACAATTTACGATTACTGTATACAGGGTGACATAGAAAAAAGTACATTGCATAGTGCCACACAATAGAGGCCACTAAAATAAGATTAAAAGTTCCCATGAACACGGGTCCGCAAGGCCTTCGGTTAAAAGTTACGGGGTGTTGAATTTTAATTTTTTAGTTTTTTGAATATCTTTAGCCAGAGACGCAAGAAATGGATAAAATGTGGTATACAGGGGTTTTTTGTCATGCTAAATTCAAATATGATCTTAGTTTTGTGATTACTGATAGAGGGTTCCATCCCTATTGAATCGGTCGTAACTTTTTATACCTTTAACAATTATTACATTAGAAATGGGCTTGTTTAACAAAACAAGACTTAAAATCCGAGAGTTTGTCTGTCAACCACTATACTTTCACCAGACGGCCGTTTCGTCGATCCACGGCTCATCAGTGGTGATCGGTCAGTAGTTGACAGCCAAACTCTCGTAAATAATGTGGTATATACCCCACACGGTACAGAGATGTAAAAGGATGTGTTTGGAGACTTCTAGTTTTTTCGTTGGTAGTACGCCGAGTGAACAACAGTTCCTATATCGGCTGCCTGGGAGGTCTCTGACCCCATAAAGCAACTACCAACACATAGACGCGCCGATACTCCCTTAAGCGGGATCGCATATATTTGAAATGGGCTTGTTTAACAAAACAAGACTTAAAATTCGAGAGTTTGTCTGTCAACCACTATACTTTCACCAGAAAAAAAAACTAGATGTCGCCAAACACATCCTTTTACATCTCTGTACCGTGTGGGGTATATACCACATTATTTACGAGAGTTTGGCTGTCAACTACTGACCGATCACCACTGATGAGTCGTGGATCGACGAAACGGCCGTCTGGTGAAAGTATAGTGGTTGACAGACAAACTCTCGGACTTTAAGTCTTGTTTTGCTAAACAAGCCCATTTCAAATATATGCGATCCCGCTTAAGGGAGTATCGGCGCGTCTATGTGTTGGTAGTTGCTTTATGGGGTCAGAGACCTCCCAGGCAGCCGATATAGGAACTGTTGTTCACTCGGCGTACTACCAACGAAAAAACTAGATGTCGCCAAACACATCCTTTTACAATTAATACATTAGTTTGACAAGTGTCATTATGACACATTATTTAATTTTTATTTATCATTGTTTTTGCAAAGGTTGGCAAAAGATATTCAAAAAAACCCAAAAAAAAATTAAAATTCAACACCCCGTATCTTTTAACCGAAGGCCTTGCGGACCCGTGTTCATGGGAACTTTTTTTCTTATTTTAGTGTCCTCTATTGTGTGGCAGTATGCAATGTACTTTTTTCTATGTCACCCTGTATATGTATGTATTCGGATTTTTTTTTTATATTTAAATTATTTATCCATATATATATTTATTTGTATACAATAATAATTTTTGAAAAAAAAAAATGTTTTCTAGTTGGAAAGGCCGATGAAGGTGCAAATCATGGCAACAAAGCGTCGCAGTAAATTTAAAGACGTTTTTTGACAGCATAATAAACATTCGCAATTAGAATTGTGTTTTTGAGAACCTAAAACTCCAAGAATTTAAAAGTCTTAAATATAAACAAGGAGGTTCAAGAATAAGGAAAGGAAAATTCAAATTTTATAGAATTTATGGGTGACCTTTGGTCCTCACTCTATTCTCCCTAACATAATATGAAATTTATAGAGTATGACGGACAAATAAATCTGTAGTTCACATCATTTAGTGGAACAAAATAATGTAAATAATAATTTGTTGTAATTTATCATTTTGTGGAAATGTCGATCTGTGTGACTGCAATTGATTGGTTTTTGAGCCCTTCGGACAAGAACAATTCATTATTATTATTACAGTTTTGCCAAAATTGCGTAAATTAATGTTAATGCTACAAATATGTTGAGCAATTTGACGGCTACAATGCGAAAAATGCATTTCATGATATACGGCGGAGCAAATGGAATTTTAGGGAACTTAATACAAAACTATTGAGGAAATAGTTTCGTTTCGTGATGTTATGATCACTTTTCGAAGCTAAAACAGTTTCGAAAACATGAATCAAGATCATCAGAACATAACTAGCATTTAGTTAAACTTGAACTATTAAGTACCTTTGACAATAAAAGTAAAGGCTTTTTAGTTTTTAGATTAATAATAATAATACACCAACAAAAAACATATACATAAATAAAATTAACATTCTAAGTACATATAATATGTTGCTAAAAGGAACGAGAAACAATTAAGAAGAGTTCTAGTCTGGTCGCCATATTATGTAGGAATTCCTCGAAGAGTCTTTAAAGCGCCATAGGATTTCTGAGCACATTAGATATATGACTTTTAAACCTCAACTCTGTGTCCGTTTTTCCAGGTCAAGATTTTTTGCACATGCAGAAAACAACACCGATTTTGTTCCCTATCCTTTCCGAAAACTAAACCATGAGATTTTGACGGTTTTATATGGAGATGATGATTCTCCGAAAATTTACTTTATTCTGTTTTCTTGAACCTCGTAGATTATTTTTTTTCAATTTCCTTGGGGTGTTAGTTCTATATTAAAAATTCAACAATTTGGTTATAAATGTTACGATTTGTTCTTAAAAACTGAAGATTTATTGATTGCTCTGAAACCGGTGGAGATATGCAAATGAAATTTAGTGGATTTTAAGAGGTAGTTATTGCGCATTTTTGTGTAATGTTTTTCAATAACAAATATCAAAAATGAAATTAGGTATATGCAAAATGATCACGTAAAGTCCAAATTTTCTAATATTTTTTTGTTTAAATGAAAATATCTTAAAAACTAATAGCTTTAGGTATAAGAAAGGCTATATAAGAGTAAAAGCTTATCAATTTTCCTTTCAGTTTTTGATATTATATACAGGGTGTCTCATTTGGAAAATTCAAGTAAAACGCAAATTTGAGTTTGGACTCACCCTGTATACAGGTTTTGCACTATATACTAACAATTATCTTTTTCTAAAAGTTGATAACTATCAACAAGCTATTCCCGTAAGAAGCAGAGGTTAAATTATTTCAGTTCCAGTACAGAAGCTTTAGAATTCGCCATGTTTTGCATATAATACTAGTGGTAACTTTTGAACCACTCTGTATAATTTTCTAAAATTTTAGTATGATTAATGTCAAGTCTAAAGCAATGAAATCGTGGAATAATAAATAGGCCTTTCCTTATAAAAAAACGTAAGTTTAGTTCACCCTGATGAGATGAGCCACCCTGTACAAATAACAATAATTTTAAAATACGTACTTTATCAATGCCTCAAATTTTTGGTCCTTGAGGTAATATCGAACTTCGACGCACTAATAACTCACCCTGTATATCCAATATGTGTTATAGTTTCGGAGATACGAGAGGGGTCCGAAAAGTGATTTTTTTGAAAAAGGCCCTGTATATCCAAAACTACATGTGTTACACAAACTATGATTAGAGCATCGTAAGTTTCACAAAAAAGTAGCAACCTGCCCCGCTAACTTTCCCAATAACGGAGCTACCCCGCAATTACAACGAAATATGGACACCCTGTACACCGTTCTCCACGCACCACCTTCCTGTGATGACAAAATGATCACTGATGATCGAATAAGATTATTCCGAAACCACTATGGTTTCTAAAACAAAAAAAGAGGGTTGATTATAGATTATTTTGTGGAGATTAATTTTAATTTTGCATCCGTAAAAAATGTCAACGGTTAAATACTTACAAAATCGCAATATAAGTCGTAGTTAAGAAGTGTATAGGTACATAATATGACCTCAGAATCGCAACGTTAATTGTCTCATTAAAACCTTTCAAAAACACACACAGCCACTAGCAATTATTGTTTTCATGTTTCTTTTCCCAGCCCGCAACTCTTTTTTTTTTGTCAGTCCTCTCTTTCCAGCTCACACTCTAATTAATTCGCAACAAAACAATTGCAGCACACACACTCACAGGGAGAGGGAACAAAAAAACAAGTGAACGAATGCTCGCGCCCCACGAGCCACTTGAGATAAAAGTATTTTTTAAATCAAGTGTCATTAACGTCTTGTTTCGTCGACATTCAACTGTTTCCTCAACTGGTAGGTATATATTTTTTTTTTATTTTTTCTTTTTAATCTGATATTTCAGGTCACATTCGAGCAACTTAAAAGTATCTAAATCGAGTTTATTTATTATAAACAGTAACAAAATATCTGCCACTAGGTTCGAATTTAATACATAATATTTAACGAGCGGTAATCTAGATGTTGCGTAATTCTCAAAGACTCAGAACCAAATTATGATAGTCAAAAGAATAATAACAGAATCAAATTATTAAATGAAAGAAACAAACAACTAATAGCTAATCAAACCTTTTTTAGATGTCACAGCAACTTTGGCGTCGTTCACAACACTTCAACCTTGTTTAACACTACTGTTTCAAGACTTATTCATTTTGAGTCCCCACGTAATAAAACTCAATTTCTTTGTAGGGGGTAACTTTATGTTTATTTAAAATTAAGAATAAAGAGAAGAAATAATTATTAAAAAAAGAAAATCTAAATCTAAATTAAAACTAGACAAAATCAAGAAAAAAGAAATAAACTAAAACATAGAATAATCAACAATTGATTAATTGAACAAAACTCTTATTTAACTAATATTTAATCTTAATAAAGACTTAGCATAATGGAAATCGATGTAATTACGAATAATTTACATTGATTTCCACTTAAATGTCTTCAGTTACTTTGTATTAGCAAAAGAAAAAGATAATACGAAACTAAAATAGAAATTAAAGCAATTATACCAATAATTCAGCTTTGATAGACTTCTGAATAAAAATCTCAAAAAAATAAGTAAAATAAAATAAAAGAATTTTTGTAATCAGAAAAATGAACTTAGAAAAATTATAAATCTTAAAACAGCTTATAAGAAAATATATTTAGAAGTGACTTACTTACTTACTTAAAAGAACTAACGAGGTACTTTCTTTCAGAGTGCTAATCTGATTACCTCCCCTATTATGCCTCAAAAGAGGGATGATAGCCAATGGGAATTCGAAGACGCCAGTTTCAGAGCGCACCCCTTGCGCAGCGCTAGAATAAAGCACTAATTATTGATTTTCTACTCTTTAGTCGTACTTCTATTATCTGTTATTCGATGTGGTTCAAGCGTATCTCCAGAGATGGCGATACGAGGTTTAATTCTGTGAAATTATGACTAATATTTCTATGATTCAATTCAATTGGTATAATTGCTTAAAGATACTTAATTTATACTAACTATGATTCGACGTGATGTAGATATTTCTCTTGTTGTAAATGCGAGCACATTTTGCCGTAATATAGCAACTATATTAGTGACAAGATATAACTCATAAATAAAGCAAGAGCCTTTACCTCAGTTCAAAAAAAGACTGCCCAAGACTCACCAATAACTATTGATATTATTATTATTATTGTTACCCCCTTTGGTAGAGTCAGACATTGGAAAGCAAAAAAAACAAGTAATTAATATCAACATTCCATCGATCATAATTTATTCCTTAATTTAAACAATTTATAAACGTATCGACAATGTTTAGAGAAAACAATGCTTGAGCAAATCGGCAACACTATTACCCAATAAATATCTGTACATAACAAGGTAATAAACATTCTTATCTTAAGTACAAAATATTTTTAAAACACAGATAGGTTTTAGACCCCCCATAATATTAGGGTACGTTCGTATTTATGTTTAGAAAAAATAAGCTTCCTATGTCAACAATCCATGGGAATATTTCGTATTATTATGAATATATATTATAAAAAAAAAGGACATGTTTGACATTGAAAATTCTTGGAAAGAAAGCGATCTGCCACCCATGCATTCTAGAATTGCGTAATCTGTAAGCTTGCCAGTGGCGGGTTCTATTTTATTACAGGATTGTTTATCTGATAAAGGTTGTGCAGCAGAAGAGGGTGGTGAGAATAATGTTGTCTTTGAGAAGCAGGGAAAGTTGTATAAGGGCGCATTTAGATCAGCTCAAATTCAGTTCGTTTTACGAAAATTTAACTGATCAGTATTAGCAGTGTTCCCTTTAAAATCTTAAAATTGTTCTTGTTACTTATGTGATATGTCGCTTATCTCTGTGTTTATCTATCCAAAACCTCTTCGAGCCATGAGGGGAGCTCAAAAAATGATTAAGATAAAAAATAAGACATGTTTCTATAATATTTTTTCCTATAAGACTTCCCTAGGGAGAAATAGGAGTAAGGCGCCGTTGGTTAAAGTGAACAATGTAACCTTTCCAGTGAAAACAACAGCTGACTCATACGCTGTCACATTCTTGTATTGGTTGTTTTAATCTTTCCGTTCGTTTCGGTAGATATTGGAAGCGAGAAGTATTGACACAAAACTAATAAAGTAAAAAAGCAAAAATAATCACATTAATAAAATGTCTGGAAAATTTTAATTAAAACCAGTAGATCATCATACCATCACAATCGATAAATTTCCTTGTGTGTTTACTGCTGAAATGCTGCGTATACATACAAAGCCTTGTGGCATGGCGTCAGCAGCAATGTCGCGGCATTGGCCATAGAAATATAAATCTCCACAGCCAAAAAATTTAGATGAAATATTGATTTCGTAGCGTTTTTGGCATACGAGGAAATCTATGGTGTATTGTAAAACTATTATGAATTGTGTCCTAGAAAACATATATACAATGTGTCCACACTGAAAAAAAGGTTTGTTTGGATCAAAAAAAAAAATGGAGTTGAACCAAACAAATATTTCTTCGGTATACGACAAACAACCCATGTACTTGAGATAAATATTTGGTTTATTTGAATACCCAACTTGTATTTATTTGATTTAAATAAATATTTATTTGACTTAATACTTATACTTACTTGCTAACAAGGCCCGAAAATGATTTGTTTGCTTGAACTAACTAGAGTTATTTAGAAGAATGATTCCATGTACTTGGCCCAAAGGTGCTGTTACTTGGAATAAATAATTATTTGTTTATTCTGAATAAACATTTTCTTATATTAAATAAATGATTTGTTCTATCCAAATAAATAAGTTGTTCCGGAAATCTGATAGTTTGCTTCCAATAAATAATTTGTTTGTTACAAATAAATATTTATTTCTTCTAAATTCTGCATTTATTTGTCTAAAATACATTTGATTTATTTGAGGTAAATAATTATACATGGTTAGGGGTGTGTCTCTCAGCCAAATATAGCCCAAAAACGTTTTGTTACCGAGATGCAGGGTGTCACAGTTTTACATTTTTGTTGGGTTTTTTATCTGAGATAATTTTATAAGTAATTAATTGAAAAATACAATATTAGTGTAATATATAACGTATTTCAGCATATATACACCAGGTTGACACAATATTGAAGGCCTTACACATTTTAGCCAATCTATATTTTCAGTTGTCAAAGATTTGCATTCAATTTAGAAACTTTCTTGCATCTCTTTTCTAAATTGAAAGGCAAATATTTAACTAAAAGCTTGGGGTGACTAAAAGATGTATTAGACCTTCAAAAAATGTGTCAGCCTGTAGATGCTGAAAAACGGTGTATTACTCTAATATTGTGTTTTTGAGATATAATAATAAATTTGGGTTAATTAGTTTAAAAATTGTCAGAGACAAATTAAAAAACCAAAACAAAATATAAAACTTTTGACAACCTGAATCTCGGTAAAAAAGTGTTTTTGGACCAAATTTATAAGCACTTGTTTTTCTTATTTTAGGCTGAGGGTTTCTTTTGAGCCAGAGGTTTCCTCAGAAGTTTCTTGTCATTGAAATATTGATTTGAGAGTTGTGGTTCACCAACAAGACAAATAAAAAAGTTTTTGCTCTTCCAAACTCTATCCGTGGACACTTTGGATAAGAAGAATAACTTTTTTATTTGTAGATTTAGAAGAAAAAGTTATTCTTTATAAAAACGTCTCCTTGTGTCGAAACTGCAATTTAAAATGCCAAATTTACGATTACTATACAGGGTTTATCAAAAATAACAATTTTAATTTGAAATTGCAGTTTCGAAACAAGCGGACGTTTTTATAAAGAATGACTTTTTCTTCTGAATCAACAAATAAAAAAGTTTGTCCTCTTCCAAACTCTATCCGTGAACACATTGTATATTATGGTGTAAAATTCGAGAATACCAGTGGCGTTTTGTTACAGGGCAACATCTAAATTCAAGATAACATTAAACTAAAACTTCCTCATGTCTCTATAGTTATTCTGCAAAGTGTGAAATTAATTTCAATGCGAGATTCTCCTCCTGTACTTATACTTAAGAGGTAGGTACTCTTGTAAAACATTGCTTTATACATATACGTAGAAATATCCTACAGGAGAGCGAAAGGACAAAGGTAAATTAAGCACCAGTTCTTAATTAAACCTCAGGTTTTCAGACACACGACGGCTTAAATTTAAACAGAAGGCATCGTATATAGCTACAAGCGCTGAGAAGTTTTTGCAGTAAAGAAATGTAATTTACACGAAATACTGCCATGTAATTTCAGTTTAATGAATACTTAACTACCTGAACCATTTCAAATTGTTTTATTAGTGTAACAAAGGACGTAATAAGTTGAAGGACACTCTTAGCGTATAATAATCGTATTTTCCTTCCTTGAAATCAAGTTTCTCTGAACCCTTTCTCCCTTGGTTTTGATGTTTTTTTTGTAGCTTGCTTTTTCGCGAATCCATCTGACCAAACGCGAAAAATCGTTATCCATTTACAGGGAAAATTCTACAGCTAAATGAACATAAACAAAGTAGATTTTGAGGTAGCGGTTTCTGCCCGATGATGGCAGGAATTTTGTAAAGTTGTGTAGGCTTCGGAAGCAAGATATCTTAAATTTTAGAAGAAATGCCTCAACCATTCTACAATAAAAATCTTATAAATATCTTTCAGTTAGAACTCGCTACGATAATTCTTTCCGTGTAGGTATACTGAGGCAGCAAATTCCTGCAGACGATAGACTGAGCCATTTGTTAGAAATTTTTTAATAATTTCTTGAACAAGCTCTTAGTTGGGTTATTTTTAGTACTGATTGAGTTACTGATTTGTTCACCTGCCAAATTTTAAAACAAAATCTATTATCCTTTTTGAGATTATTATGTATTGATGCAGTTCGAGCTGATACACCCTGTATAGTGTCTGAAAAAATCTCCTATAAATAACTCTACGTCTCTCTAGTCTACCAGAAACAGGCAGTCATTAACAACCGTTAATTTTATAACTGCCGATATAAAGGAGGCAGGGGCGGGTTTGAAGCAAGACTCGAGTCCCGGCCCGGACGAAATTCCTCCGATGTTTCTTCAGAGATGCATTGAATCATTATTACGACCATTGGCCGCGTCAATGCAAAAATGCATCAACATGGGCACTCTACCGGAGGAATGGCTGTCTGCTGTCGTGATACCTATATTTAAAAAGGGTGACAAGTTCGCTGCAGAAAATTATCGACCTATTAGTTTGACCTGCGCACTTTGTAAATGCATGGAGAACGTCATTACCAGAAATATGACTTCATTTCTGGTTGAATCAAATATTATTTCCAATGAACAACATGGGTTTATGCCCAAGAGGTCGGTGGAGTCGATTCTTCTGGAATGCCTCAATGTGTGGACCAGCCATAATGATGTTGGTCAGCCTACGGATGTGTTGTATCTGGATTTTGCTTTGCTTTTTTTGGCATATATATCAGACTTAACAAGAACCATCACGTCAAACATGAGTTTCTTTGCGGATGACACCAAATTGTTTTGTAACCCACTGCGAGACGATAATGGGTTCCAGATCGACATTGAACTTGAATTTGGAAAAGTATCAGGTACTACACATCAGAGCTAATAATCCCAGGACTCCATATTTCACCAATGGAAATGCCATTAAATCTGTAAATCAGCAGAAGGATCTTGGTGTCATAGTAACAGTGGATTTGAAGTGGGAGGCCCATATTTCCGCCACAGTGAAGAAAGCTAATAGACTGTGGTATCTGATACAGAGAGCTTTCAGATCAAGATCAAACTCTCTAATATTGGAATTGTAAAAATCGTATGTCAGACCACTATTAGAATATGCCAATAGCGTTTGGTTCCCCTACTTCATTAAGGACATAGAGGCATTGGAAAGGGTTCAGAGGAGATTCACTAAACTCCCTCATGCACTTAGCCATATACCATATGAGGAGCGATTGAGGCTTTTAAATTTGACATGTCTTTATGATCGACGACAACGAGGCGATCTAATTCAAACATACAAGATACTTAGTGGCTACTACTCGGTGGATCTCGATGTATTTCATCCTGCTAGAAATCCTAATCTGCGTGGCAATAGTAAGAAACTTGACAAGGAGAGATGTGCTACACTTCCTCGGAAGAATTTTATAACAAACAGAGTTCTATATGCATGGAATTCATTACCTGAAGAGGTGATAATGGCGCAAACAGTTGACAGCTTTAAGAACAGGCTGGACAATTTCATGGATGACCATGGCGATCAGTTGGTCCACTACTCGCTATAGAAGATGAGTGAAGATGACATCAATATTTCAAAAATCTCAAATTAGGAACTGAGCAACAGTTTCATCGGTTTTACCGTTTACTGTTTTACGACTAATACTAATAATAAAAATGTTCTTCCTACAAACCTTACCTATAATACAAAAAACAGACCAAATGAGTATAAACTTTTTATTTAAATATGCAAGAAATATCGCCTGCAGCTTGAAAATAGAAATACGCAATTTTTTACTGGGCGGTATGATGCAATTAATTGGATATCATTGCTAGTGGTCGTTTTTGCATTCAGTTTCTAATCAAAACTTAGTTGAAACCAAACACACTAATTAGATATCAATCAAACACCATGCAGATGGTGCAAATGCGGTCTGTCCTGGACATACAATACAACATATCCATTGACAGAATCTAATAGGCACACCGGTTACGGATTTTGTCAATAATTAATTTTAATATAGGTGGATACAGAAGACAAGCCTAATTATTAGATTCTGTTTCAATCCAATCAACATTTAGGCGAATTTTAAGGGTGACTGTGTGTGTTTATACAAAATCTGGAACATTTTTTTAAGACCGACCACTGTTTGATAATATAGTCTTCCTTGATTTCATTACTATGATAACAACGTAGCCATGTATTATTGTCAGGTAGGTGTCAGTTAATTGATTTTTACTCGAACTTGTTTTTTTTGTGAGTTGGCAAGTTTGAAAATATGGAAATGTCGGTCTAACAAAAACATTGTACCTACATCCAGCTTTTCTGCAAGCTGCAAAACATTACTTTCCGGTCTTGTATAATGTAAATTACTACGAGGGTTGGTATTTATGTATTGAGAACTGGCAACACTGGTATTGCCAGGTGAAATCTGTCAACACCATCTAAGTTTGACGTTTTTGACAGTATACCCACTGAGAAAGTTTTGACGTGCGCGCAATATCGACAAAAAATGGCATTGAGTCGCGAAAATATTCGAGTTATGATTTAATATGACTTTCGACTAAAATAAACGGACGTTTATTTAAATAAACGGACTTTTATTTTACTTAACTCGAAATTTGACGAAATGTTAAACTATGATAGGCAGCTGTAGCGGCGCTGGCTTTATTTTATAATACTTGATCAATAACATTCGATCTGGAGCACCCCAAAATTTTACATAATTTCTTCGTTTTTGTAAAGGTGTCATCATACTTCATGCAGGTGGCAAAAATGGATTTGTTCGGAATGCGTTGTTATTATCTGCTAAAAATATGCCCTAAGCACGAGTTCTACAAAAGATCACCCCTGTACTCTGTATTCTCCCATCGGAGATGAGGAATTACCCAACTAAAGGCATGTTCAAGAAATTATTTAAAAAATTTCTAACGAATAGCTCAGTCTATAGCTGAAGACGCGTAAGAAGAAAAGTCGACCCAGTATACTGCTCAGCAGTGTTATGTTTTAAAATCAGACAAAATAGAATCGATTTTCACCGTCTTTTATGGCTCATAACTTTTTTGTTATTTGAGATAATTGATTTCTGCAAACAGTTTCTTATAGCACTTTTGAACGAAGAATAAGATATAGTAACTTGTTTTAATACAGGGCCATTCGTAAAGTTACTGTAACGAAAATTATTTTTTCCTTATATTGTATAATTTTTAATTTTCTTACAGCCACTAAAATTCCCTTTTCAAAAGTATATAATAAGTTATATATATTTTTTAGATCTAACAATATATTTGACTTTAAAATTTCACCAGTTATGTAGTTGGAACCTATAATTCTAAATATCAATCAATTAAATAAAGTAGTTAGTTTTTTACGTTTATTTATTGGAAATAATGAAAATAACACAATTATAATAATAATTATTAAAATTCTGTTTCGTTACGCAAGTTATACAGGGTGAACTATCACTCAGTACAAAACCACATGCTCAATTGAATGTGAATATTTAGTCGATGTTTACAAAATGGGGCAAATCCACGTTTTTCCCTGGTAAATCGGCGCCTGTGACAATTATTTTTCACGATGGCTTCCAACCTACGAACAGCTGTACGCGGCGTTGCCAATTGTAGAGAGGTGAAAATGAATGCCGGCACAGTTTGTTAATATTCGCTGATGCCGGTTTATTTTAAATTTAACGAAATATTAAACTATAATAGCCAGCTGTAGCGGCGCTGGCTTTGTCTTATAAGTAATACTTGATCAATAACAATCAATCTGGAATAATCCAAATTGGAGATGATTTCTTCGTTTTTACAAACTTCTAAAATGATATTGTCGCATTTTGAACACATAAACACTAACTAAAGATTGCCGGAAACACACTAAAATGTAAAATTACTTAATAACCAAATTCGACGTTAATCATCTGTCAACCAGCAGCCTAAGGTGTTGCCAAGTTTATAACATACATATTACGCTTTTTATTTTGATTGAAAATAACTTATTGAAACTCAATGTGTATTGTGTATCGAGCATCTAGCCATATTATGCTACTTTTAATCCTTGACCTACGCATTCGTTTGGCATGTGTATACCACGTTCGCAAGTGTCAGAAATTCCTCACAAATTTCTCAGATCAGATTGGCTGATGTGGCATAATCACCTACCACTCGCCCTCACTTGAAATTTTTTATAAAAGGAACGTGAAACTGTCAAAATTATTATCATTAGCTACGAAATAATTTGAGCTTAATTTCTCACGTAACTATGTTTGTTTTTACATTACATTAAAAATTGCGCATTGCATACTTTACACATTAGGCAGAATAAAATACACATATGATAAAACGGGTTTCCTACGTAAACTACAAAAAAATTTTGTCGGTTATGTTATAAATATGAATATATTATGAAATAACGTAAATATTAATGATGTGATGAATGGTGAATCACCAGATTTGCCAAGAGCTAACTGAGAATATTTAACGCATATTGAATATCGCTTTTTTGGCTAAATCTGGCAAGCCTGCATTCACGAATAATTATTATCCAAGTTTTAGGTGCTAACATAATATTTAATATTGCGCATGATTGAAGTCACATAATCATCTACATTTTGTAAATAATTTTTTTACTTTAAATGCTCGGTAAATCGATACTCTTGGCAACATGGCGCTGTACCATAACCTTTAAACTAATGTCTAACGTAAACTTCAGTTGGGCAGGCGGTCATAGGCGTTGTAAAAAGGTAGTTTAATATGATTTATAAAAAAATTATTTTCAGCCTTAATAAAAATGTTGGACATTTTTTGAAAGGCGTTTCTGTTAAATCGTATTTTTCTCTACCTCCAGTTAAAATTTTTGTACGGATGGATAGTTCACCCTGTATATTTTTGATTATATTATATCTTGTAGGGAAATTTTTAGAGCGACACAGCCGTTTTTCTGAAATGACCATAAATAAATAATCCATAGAATGCAGTGGAGTATAATACCAATTACAATGAAAAGTACACCACGTCTGCACCAGTTTATTTAAAAAACTTGTTATCGGGACATGTTTTGGAATCTCCAAAGCATCATCGGCTTATTAAAATTAAAAAATTCTTGTGATCAAAATTAAAAACAAATTTTTTTAATAAAATTGCTGAAGACGACGTGTGTTTTTCATATCAAATTAATAATATACAGGGAGTTCCATGAGAAAAACAAATTTATATAGGTACGTTTAGGTATCTACACTGTATACTTTCGTCAAAAACCGGGCAACTTAAAACCAGAAGTGAAAAGTGCCAGCGTTTTTTCCCAAAAAACAATTCCTTTAAATTTCATCGTATTTGTGCGTGACTTTTGGTGCTCACTGTATAATATTATTACACTGGAACAACTGGATTAAAAAGTGTTAAACTGGTGTAGCTGTTCATATTTGCCACCAAAGTAAAACAGAATAGTTTATTTCTCCTCTGATCTCTGTGACAAACATGTAAAAAAATGTACATTAGTACACTGGAATACCAAAGAGTTGCTTTGTATTTTTGTGTCTCCTCTTTTACATTTTCTCGGCAATACGACGTATACATTCTCTTTGCCTTTTAGTAAAAATGTGTTGTTTAGAAGAAAAAGCATGAAAAAGAACAGAAGAAATTCTTAGTTTTATGAAAAACATCATACTAATGCTTAAGAGGTTCCGAATGACAAAAGGAATTCATTATTTTTTTAAACAATTCATCCAATTAATTTACTATCATCATCTTTTAAACGAGATTGACATGAAAGATATCGTTGCTTTCAACTATTGTATTATTTATTCACATACCTAATACCTTGAGAAAGGAGACGTTCTTGGATATAAGCTCTTTGAAATGTACGTTGTTAAAAATAAATCCTCTTTCCCGACATGATATAATATAATCAAAAATATTATGTAATAATAATAAGTTTATTTGCAGCTCATTAACTTAAACTTAACATATTATATAAAATAAAAAATAATAAAACATATTCTTGTACGTAAAAAATGATTAAAAAGGATTACAAAGGCAGTAAAAACTGACTGATAGTCGCCAAATTTAACGAAAATGTCATCTTGACAGTTATTTTAACTGAAATACCCATTATACTGCTTTATTGTTATTTCACCAGATGAGAGGTGTAGCGGTTGATGATATTTTTTTAATTTTTTACTTCTTTATATTAACTTAAATATACCAGCGATGAAAAACCGTTCCAACTAAACATTATATAGATTTGAATGACCTAGTCGATTTTTTAACCAAATTTTGTTTCAATTGGTCAAAAAATGCGGCCTTGATAAACAATAAAAATAAGGGTAACTTTGGATAACGTTGTAGATCTCTAATTTGTTTAGTTTATTGTAAAATTGCAATTAGTTAGAAGGTACGTGTAGACGTCGTAAACAGTCCAAACAATTTGGTTTAGAAGAGTAGCTTCAATCTGTTTTTCCGTATAAAATTTGGACTGGTATAGTAGCAGTTTGAATTTATGCAGTTGTAACTTGTAACTTAGTGTTTGACGAAATTGTTTCTCAATATTTTAAATATTTGATAAAGATTAAAAAAATGATCGAAACGTCATAATAGATTGTTAGAATATTATGGGGTAGTTAAATTTTATAAAATCCTGACATAAAATCGAGAAACTACAAAGCAAAATAAATATAATAAAGAAAAGGTCAAAGAAAAATAGAAACAAATTTAGATATAGATTTATAAACTTTTCAACTGAGGTCAATTTTAGGGTTCAGAAATAAGCAGTTTTCAAAATTTCGATCTCCTGAATAGTTAGACCGTTTTTAAAAATCTATCTAACTAAAGAAATATGTCAATGAGTATTATACATTGGTGCAATCCACCTTCTACCCTTCATCCCCTTATAACTACTGTTACGTATACCTACCATATAAACACAAGGGTTATATGTATAATATACTTCAACTGATAGCCTGAATTCTTGCATCAGATAGGCCATTAAACTTCCTATGTTGTGTCGTATAATGAATTCATTAAAAAGCCTTTAGAAATTTAAGTTGTGTAACCTACGTAAAATACGACCCCAGCTTCTTCTTGTTTACTTTTAGTTGGGTGTAGTGTCGAATAGATAACATAGAGAACATCTATAGTGTATCCTTTTAGAGTGTAGGTTTATTATTTATTCTCTTTTTAGAATGATAGTTACTTATGCCAAGATCTCTATTCAATGAAGATCGGCAACAATTATGGCAAATTCGTCTCTGTCTCGGGCAGGGAGTTTGAATCTAAGCCTGTCCAATCCCTTATGTTTTGCAGCCAAGAGCACTGTCTACGTCCAGAACCACGTTTTCCCTCAGTCTTGCCCTCCATAATCTGTTGCAGGAATCTGTACTTGTCCTGTCTCATGACATGGGTTTCGTCTTTTTATGGTCTCGAGAATTGTTGATGTTAAACCTCTTGATTGGGGATATGATCGGTCCATGGAATACGCAGCATTCTGCGATATACCCACATCTCAAATGCTTCCATCTTGTTAATACTGCTGACTTTTAGCGTCCAGGCCTCGACTCCATACAGAAACATGGCATACATATATCATCTAACGAAGTTAAGTCTAATGTTTAAATTGCAAATCAAAGAGCCTTCATAAAATGAAGGCAAGAGAACCAATATGAACTCTTTTACAAGAAAGAATGCTACATCATCAGACCCGGACGTCATGCAATTGCCAAACTTCACACTGACGTTCACAATATCACTCTCAGTCACAATAATAAACAGACTTCATGAGATACACCGGGCTTTGGTAAGCAATATTAGATCTAGCGTTACTGGGAGCAAAAGGAAATTCCAATTTGGAAAAGTTGAAAAGGTTCCTGTTTTGTTATCATTGGACTGCCCTGTATTATAGAAAACAAGTAATAAGAGAATGTAGAATCTGCCAATAAATATTTCGTAGTTAACACAACCACAAATTGTTTCAATCATTATTATGTATAATGTGGCAATAATAATCTATTCAAAATATTGGTTTCCATAATATATTTGGAAAATTCTATCAACGTAAAATATTGTGGGCACGCATTACATTAAAATCGTTCAAATTCAAATTATTAATTAATTTCCAGAATTTGTGGCTGGAACAAATTACCAATTTACCTATTTATCTATATCTTTTCATTTATACACTCTTCCAAATGACGTGACGGTATTTTATTTATTAAACAAGTATGATTTACATAAATATGGACGAATTGAAACAATATTTGGCAATTATTACACGTAGTAGGTAAATAGTTCATATTAAACCCATAAATACACTCGAATTTTGCTATTTGATATGCTCGGTTAATTCCCAATTACATAGAGTCTGCGGTTGTAAAAAAAAAAACAATAGTTGCACTAGTCAATACGAGAGTTGCTAATTATGTATTGAAAACTGGCAACACTGGTATTGCCAGGTGAAATATGTCACCGCCATCTTGAAGTTTGACATTTTTGACAGTATACGCCTTAGACAAGCAAAGAGAGAGGACGCGTAATGCGAACGAAAAAGTGAAGCACTGTCATCACTCAACTTCCTCCAGTGGCGTATCGGAAACACTTGGATTAAATACGTATAACTCTATACTACAAACACGGTGTAATTGAAACTAAAATATTTTAAAATTAAAGTGGCTTTTTTTGTGGTGAAATGAATATTATGCAGTATGACTAATATTTTTTATAGAGACCATATGAACTAATATTAAGCATATTATATAGTATTTTGTAATATACCTAGTTGAAATGTCATTTTTAAATTCTCTCCCAGCTTTTGCTATTTTAGTAAATAAATTTATTAACATTAACATAAAATACTTATGATACACACCAACAAAGTTTGTCTGCATGCCAACATTATTAACTACTTAAATATTACATAACACAACATAAAACATAGAAATGTATATAACTTAATCAAAACAGAAAGTCAGTGCTGAGGAATTCATCAATGGAGTAAAAAGCCTGGTCAATTAAGTAGTTTTTTAATCTATTTTTGAACATTGCAAGGCTCAGTGTTTTCAAACTATCTGGCAAATGATTATAGCATGTGGGACCATAATAATTTACAGAATTTCTGCTTCTACCCAACCTCATATATTCATTTTTGTTTCTGGTATTGTGGTTGTGAACTTCATCATGCCTTATGTACAGATTGTAATTATTTTTCACATACATAATTGAATTGTAGATCTAGAGACACGGGAGTGTAATTATTTTACATTCTTTAAATTTAGGTCTGACATCCTCTCTAAACTTTAAATCTGTCATTATTCGAACCACTCGTCTTTGGATTGCGAATACCCGACTAGCATGACAAGAGTGTCCCCAAATTGACAAAGCATATGAAGCCACACTGTGAAAAAGGCCAAAATATGCTGATTTCAAAACATTAAAAGAGACTTCACCCTTCAAGCTTCGCAACATGAACACAACCTTAGACAACTTGGCAATGGTAACCTCGGCATGACCCGCCCAGGTTAGCTTTTGGTCCAAAGTGACACCCAAAAACTTTACCAGACCATCAGAAACATATGTGCAGTGCATTTTTTGTTAAGGACTGGACTGTTACTTGTCCTCTCTCTTTCCTTGTTTAAGTTATACGCACTGATAACTTTTTGACGTGTGAGCAATATTTGTGTTACTTACAGAAGTCGAAAAGTTCATCTCGACCAAAAAATGGAAGTATGTCGCGAGCTATGATTTATTATGACTTCCGACGTGGTCAGTCCAAGGCCACTGTATATCGCTGCGTCACTGATTTCAAACGTAACCGTAGTTCGCTCATGGACGAAGTTAAAGATGGTCGTCCAAAATCGTCACCATTCATTACAAAATAACATAACATATATAAAATGCGAATGATTTGAAGGTATTTCGAACTATTGGCTGTCCTGATCGTGAACAGGATTTAAACGTTCTTCATCGGTGGTGTATTATCAGGAAATACGAATGCATGACATTTTATACAGGATTGAGACTCCATGACCATAATTATGAAATTGACAACACACCCATTTTGGAAATATGCTCACAGATAAAGGATTTCAGTGTCGTGGTTGATTGTGAACTTTCTTTTAACCAACACATCAGATAAGATATTTGTCGAGCCGCGCTTAAATCTTTGGAATTTGTCTTGAGATCAACCTCGGGAATCCGTATAGCGTTGACTGTCTGACATCGGTATATCGGGCATTAGTAAGAGCTAAGTCTTTTATAAAGTGATTAATTTTCAAGTCGACTGCCCTCGCCTCCTCACGGATATTCATCCTCATAACCCCCAACTATTTCGACATCTGCAACTTCCGTACAACTATGAAAAATAACGGTTACGTTTACGCTAATGCAAAACTGGCCTTATAATTGGGTGAAATTGGGAATCGGGATAAAATTGAGCACTTGGCCTTGGGATATCCTGATTATACTATGCTTGAGGCAGGTGAATTCAATTTGTCAGAAACATGTAGCGAATATAGAACTATTAGCTTAATGTGTCATCTGTTAAAAATATTCCTAAAAGTAATTCATGGTCGAGTTTACCCTAAGTGTGAGGAGTACTTGAGTGAGTCTCAATTCGGGTGGTTTCGGCACAGGGAAGGCTTTGTTTTGTATAAATGTTCTTGGTCAGAGAAGTCGGGATATGTCAATTGATCTATATGTCTGCTTCGTGTTCGACACAACATACTAATAGAGACCCTCGGAGATATTGGACTGGATGGGAGATAGATTCAAGTTATCTCTAATCTCTACTGGAATCAAACATCTATTGTAAGGGTTGAAAGTGTTGATTCAACTGCGATCGATATTAATAGAGGAGTAAGCCAGGGTTGCATCTTGTTTCTTGTTCTTTTTAATGTTTACTCTGAGAGAATTCTTAGAGAAGCACTTTCCGAAATATCAGCGGGCATTATTGGCAATGGTGAGGTCATTAATGTGAAGAACAACTGTGGAGGCGAAGAGAGCATCGAAAAGAGAGAGAATGCTGATGTTTTGATATGATGACATGATTATTTTAAGCGACCTAATTGTTGCGAGTAAGCATTAGGCCATCCAAGTGTATTCAACAAATAATGTAGTTGACTAAATGGTAGATAAATCATATACAAAAGCCAAAACAATATGTATACAGCTACTACACAAGTGAAATTGTAATTTTCTTCCATTTAACATTGCCAAAGTCATGAATTTGGCATTTCACAATTTGTGTTTAATATTTGAACAGAAAATTCATTACATTTCTCTTTATAATATCCATCCTCTGGCATATTCACTGTTGGAGTTGGCTTTATTCCTATCCTGCTCTTATATATACGCAGTAGTCGGATTATCCAGAGATTGCTGTCTTCTTCTCTCTCTCCAGGGTGTACGGCAAGCAATATGTAATATTAATTGTAATGAACTTTCCTTTTGGAATACTATACGAAACGAGTAACTCCTTGTTTACTACTCGTATATCTTGTATGTATGTAGATTTAGAGGTTTATTGTGAGATTTTCAGCTTAACCACTTGCTGAGAGTTTAGGTACATTTATAGGAATCCAATCTACTTTTATACAGGACGTTCCAGGAAAACCAACACAGAACATAAACTACCTCACCGGTGTTTTACATCATTAAATCAATACAGACTTTTCAACAGCAATTAGCAAAGTAATCATAATTATTTTGATCGCGAGCTGGCTTAGGTTGATATGGTTATAATTAATCGGTACATTCGACTTTTCCGCAAGGGTCACATCCCTTTTGTTCAATATAAGGCCAACTATTTATCTTTTAATCCTTGCCAATACTTGTTAGAGCCAGATCGTTCAAATCAGTTGTCGTGCGATCGAAAACGTTGATGCTGTGCACAGGGATGAAAAGCAGCAGTTAAAGAAATCCACTTCTAATTTGTTCAAGAAATAACCTATAATAATATAATAATAAGGAACCGTTATACCCAAGGTGCTATATCAGATATTCTGTTAACATACCCCTACACAACACGGTAGGTTATTTCGCACTCGGGGGATGTTGTTAATCCAATTCCCAGCACTTTAACCGATTGAATTACATATAGATATCACACACACCTAAATGCAACGTTATACAGAGTGATTCACATGTCTATGGTCAGTTGGAAGTTTACGAGAAAACGAAACAGAATCATCATTAAAATTTGAATAATACACTCTATGAATTTAACCTATCAGTCTAATGTATTTTGACATTCATCCCACTTCTGAATATACCGTAACTTAACTGCAATTAAAATCTGTTTTAAATGACCTCGAAACCCGGAAGTAGTATTTGCAATGCAAATAAATATTAATGTACATTAGATAGATCTTTGGCCGTACGAAGGGTTAAAATTTCGATGTATTTTGATTCGTAGAATTCAGAAGTCAAATTATTCGGGTTTATTTTTACTTTTTTGTGAGATTTTTTGCGTCATTTCACCTTCATAACAGCGTCGAAAAATGTTGGTTATGGCCAAAAGGACAAAATTCTTTTCTATTATAAACATGTTTCGGCCTTAGCTAAGGCCATCTTCAGTGTATCATCTAATCATTCAAATTAATTATTATGATCTTTTGAGTTAAATTTTTCACAATAAGCTCATGAGCCTGCAGTGAAAAGGATTTTGTGATGCAGAAGCGGCAGTTCGTGAATATCGTAGATGCTATTTAAATGGAACAGTTCCAGATGTTCGTGTTTTCATCAGACCACATCAGAATTTTCGTACTTTTGGACCATCTTAAGCTGAGCCAACTAGCTCTTGTATTGTTACAATTTAACATACAATCTTCCATAGTTGTTACGGGCGTATTATATACCTACACGATTTTTAATTTTGCTCAAAATAAAAAATCAACCACAGAAATATCTGGGGAGTGTGGTGGCCAAAGAAATAGAAACCGTCGACATAGTTAAAAAGCCAAATTTTAAAAGTTCTCCCATGTATAGTTTTCTATATATGCAGATGACGACGGGACACCCTGTATATGGCAAAACGTAGTTCATACGGTATATATTCTAAGCGTGTACAATTCAAACCAATTCATAATAATTATTATTCAACAAATTGAAAAAATAACAATTTACTCAAACTATTAAATCATTTCGACTAAATGGAATTAAATCTAAAAATCAGTTCGCCCGATTTTAATGCATTGAATAAATTACAGTATAATTAAATCACTAACTTCAATTAAAATTGTGCTGGCGCTATTTCATAGGAAATAGCTCAATTTCGCTAAAAATATTCATTTATGATAGAGAGAGAGAGAGAGACCTTTAAGGGAGAGGAACATAAGTTTGTTAAGAGCTTAATCAATATTATTTCAGGTGGCTTAGAAATAATAATTGAGTTCAAGCCTTAGATACAAATTAATAATTATTATGTAGGATTTAGAATGTTATGTTATTTTTGTTTGATGCGTAAAGATACATATTGACAATACAGAACTGTCAAAATAATAGGTATGTCAATTTTCAACAAGTTTTTTTTCCTGTGAATTTTTTCACTTTTTTTTTTCAAACCTAAAAGTAAAATATTGAGTGGTGTAGCTGCCTGATGAGTAAAAACAAGTACGAAATATTGTAACCACTTTGTATTTAAAAGAAAAACAATAATTAAATGACCCTTCTGTAAACAAAATAACTAAAACTTTTTAGCATTTTTAAAATATATTCCTATTTTTAAAATATATTCCTATACAAATACAGCTACAGGGTGACTAGTAGTGTACGTCTGAAATAAAATACATTTTTATGTCGACTGTAATAATGATTGTCGATACTTAGGTATGAGTTCGTTCAAAAGATTAACCAGTCACTACCATTTGTAAAGCAAGAAACAATACGGGTTTATAATGATTTCTCAATCTCCCGAATCAGCGACTGGACAAAAACCCATTGTTTTTTTATTCGCCCTTTATATATTATTTGATATGGGAAGCCGTGACACCCTCCAACTACTAGCTTCTGTATATAATAATAAAAGTCTGACATTTAATTTACATGAAGGCAATTCGGTGTTCAAAAATGAGTCCACACTGAATTTAAAACATGTCATTCTTCGAACAAGAAAACACGGTCCATCTGTTTCTAAAAGTTGAACAAAGAAAAGAGACAAAAATTATATATTTTTGTTATTTATGTACCTACTCGTAGACGTATTTATTGTTTTGGTAAAATCTGTATCAATAAACGATAAGATAGATAGAAAACAGGCTCGTTAACAATCCACTTAAAATAATATTCACAAAAATATTATATTTCTTAAACTAATAGAAAATATCTATAAAATCACCCAACTAGTATACATAATACCAGTGGCGTGGTGTCTTATTACAATATGCCGAATATACTACAGTCATAGGAAAATCACAATTAAGCTTAAATATTTAATATAGCTAACATATAATATCTTCAATTAATCGAAATGTGTTATAATTGAAGAAATAGACATAATTTGTTTATGTAAAAACCTTCATATTTGGTCATTATCGTACCGTAAATATTAACGTTATGTAAAATGTGTGCACATTCAAGAATCTTCAATAAAATTTCAGTCTAATGCGTTTGGAAAAACCAATGTGGAAAATATATTCAAAAATCTTGGAGACATTATACCACAAAATAGACAACAATTTTGGCTGAAACTACTTGAAAAAAACGTATCATAAAATAAATTGTGTAAAACTATTTGAATTCTTTTAAACAACTACAACTAAAAATCTTGAGATTGGAACAATGTGAATGTAGAATTTTCTCTATCGATCCATGAATCTGTTCAGATAATTGGACTGCGTTATGCATAACATGACCAAGCGCCATTTTAACGAATATAGATAAATGACTTCTAGTTATTAAGCTTTCTAAAAAAAAAACTGTCCATCAGATTGACTTCAAATTTTATATGGAGATCAAAAGTACTAAAGTGAAATTAGTTTCGCTGTTTTATCATGATAATATAAAAAATATAGGTTTGGTGAACAAAAAAGCCGTTTGGTCGCTTATTGGTTTTATGCATTCCTGCATGTTTGAGTTTTGCATACTTTGACTATATGCCATTTTTGGCGCTTAGTCTTGTTATGCTAATTTCGGGCTGCATTTTTAGTTTTACATATTTTAACTACACGCCATTTTTGGCCAAAAAGGTAGGTAAGGCCAAAGTTTCTGAAGGTATGTATTGAATTTTGGCACTTCTAAGGAGGAACGTCTTCCCCGTTTTTTTGCTAAATCGATTTCCTGTGCGCTACTTGCAAAGTCTTTCTTTACAAATATCTTGAATGGGTGTTTCTTTTGAATCTCTCTTATGTTCAGCCAATTAACTTTTTGATTTTCAATATCTGTTTTTCTATTCACGATAGATTTTTCTCTAAGCCAGAAGTTCCGAAAAATCTTCTGTCTTCATTTTGTGAATAATTAGAGGTTTTTTCTTTCTGCATGCTTTCATAATATTGAGGTAATCATCTGGGGATTATATAGTCTGTTGTAACATTAAGGCACATTCGATATCACCAAAATTGTTATAGTTAGGGAGAAAACTGTGCCCTGATACCAAAAAACGCGTGATAATTTTCTGCAAAGATGGATGTACTTCCCAAACAGCTTTTAACATTAAAACCACCTTGATATTTCTGTTTGGCCCCCACAGCTATCGGAATAAGATATTTACACGATTGCATATCCTGATTTTCCATAATATACTTCTATAAGCAGGATCAAATGCTTATAGAAGTAGATTATGGAAAATGAGGATATGCAATCGTGTAAATATCTTATTCCGACAGCTGTGGGCTGTGGGGGCCAAACAGAAATATCAAGGTGGTTTTAATGTTAAAAGCTGTTTTGGAAGTAGCGAGCTCCACGTCCAGCTTCACCTTCCAACCATAGGAAGCAATGACCCTTGTTTGCTTTAGCAGTGTGGATGCCCAAATTATAAAGCCAAAGCTGTCGTTTATAAAAGACAATATTGATGGGTATGCGAGAAAGTGTACTTTCGAAGTAATAGAAATATTTCCATTGGATACCCTGTACAGAGGTCTATTTTGAGGTCGATTACGTGTTTTATAAAGGTTTACAAATCAATAATAATTAATAATAATTATCTATAAAGGTAAGTTTATTACAATATTTTTGATGAAAAGACAACCCATTGGCGTTACTGTCTTGTATAAATTTCATTGTATAGTCTTTTTTGTTTTGAATTGAAATTTTCAAACGTAGAATAATAATAATAGTTAATAATAATAATAATTAATAATAATTATTATTATTCTACGTTTGAAAATTTCAATTCAAAACAAAACAGACGATACAATGAAATTTATACAAGATAGTAACGCCAATGGGTTGTCTTTTCATCAAAAATATTGTAATTATTGTAACGTACCTTTACAGATTTTTCTCCGGCATATTTAAGCATTAAAGCTACTATTCTCTGCATCATTTTTAACACCAGGCACAAAACACAACAACCGTCATATTCAAAAATTTAATGATAGTCCAATACTGCCAAGGATCTACTGAACTGATTAATTGATAATAATGATTAAACATAACTTGACCAAGCGACAAAATAACTGTTATATTGGCGGTTGGCCATGTTTTGCTAAACTCTCGTATTGACATTTTTGAATTTTTCTTTCAACATGGACTTGGTCGTATAATGAGTAATGACAATAAGTAAATGCATAATTTGGCGTTTAGCGTTTTTAATTATTTCTTTTAACATAAAGGTCTGTATATGCCCATTAATTTTGTATAGTTAGATCACACCTTTAGACATTAGATGGCGATATTATCTCAAAATTAACGAAATGGTGCTTGGTCATGTTATGCATAACGCGGTCCAATTGTTATTTAACCAGTCACGCATTGTTCTACCAAAGGGAGTCTGACATTATCTAATCCAAACACGATTTGTCTTCGTTTCATACCATAAGTGTCATCCACATGACCAATCATTTTGGAGCAAATCATTTCTTGCGCACGACATTAAATACAATTGCCTAGCCTGATAGGGGATTTGTCAGTTTAGTTTTTGGACGTCCTTTATAGCGGGATTAGGGGTTCGTAATAAACTTCTAATATCACTTTCAAAAAAAAAAATTGGAATTGCCTAACACAATGAAACACGCATGGCTATCCAAAAAAGATTGATTAAAATCACCAACACCATTGGAAAAAAAAAATCAGAGCACGTATTTACTAGTCATACAGAATGTTTTAGAGTGCCGTTGCCGCAGTTTATATGGTGGCATATTTAAAAAAAAAAAATGGGCAATAATATGGTTTCTGTGGGCACTGAATTTTATATGAAGCGTGTATGCATTTTATGGCTGAATGAAAATGTGCTTCGATGAAAAAAAAAAAAAAATGAAAGCAGCAGGAAATATCGACATTGGTATAATAAAAAAAAATGCCGAAATCAACACTGGTATGAATCTGTGATTATATACGATACGAAGAAAAATATTTTCTATTTTCTAATTTTTGACTTCAACTTTTTTATATTCTGCGCTTTTACACATTTTTATAGACGCCCTATATGTATAGGTGCTTATCTTACGGATCGGATATCGTTCGAGAGAAACTCAAAATGTCTTTTTAAGCACGCCCCTGATGATAACATATGTTATGCTGAAGACCAGGTAAAAAATGCTTTAAAATGGCCTTGGACAGACAGAGACAGAGAAAACTTTGGATAAGTTTTTTTAAGAGCTTTTCAGGGTAAGTTCAGGATTTTGTAGCAGAACTTTAAAAACTTATAGAAAATATTTTTGTAAGATCAAAATTTGATAACGGCTTTAGATTTTGCTACAAATTTTGAGCGTGTTCAATATAAACGCTTTAAAATGGCCTTGGACTAAATACAATTTAAATGTCAGTTTACTCAAAAAATTCCAGTTAAGTCTACTAAATTGTAATCCAAAAATTGTTGGAGAAAATTTACAAAAGCCGAAAAAAAAAACCCTGTACTTCGGAAACAAAATTTCCACGGATATAATATTTACCGGGTGTCCATTAAGAATGGCACTCGGCCATATCATGCGATTTCTGCAAAACGGCTTTAGGTTTGAAAGAAAATTTGCTGCGTGTACAATACCGAATGTTAGTTAATAAAATAAAGTAATTTGTTTGGACTCTTTATCTTAGTAGACTGGTTTAGGAATCGTATTGCGGTGTGCAATTATCAGTTCATTGTCTAAAGAAAGCTGTGGTATATTATAACCCAGTAGCGCTATTCTGTACGCTGTATCGACATTCGTCGGTATCGGTATCTTACCGACATCGAACGATTGCGCGGCCGATGAAATCAAAACGACGGTATTCTGTATGCCACGGTTACCGACAGTCGGAAATGCAACCGTCAACTATCGGCTTGCAAGTGACATCACTCAAACCGGTACGTTCAGCCAATGAGCGTTGAGATATTTGTAAACAAATAACAAATATTTTGTTGTGCTTCATTTCTAATTTGTGTGACGTTTTAAGTTTGAATTTTTGAATGTAAGATGTCTGCAAGATGTAGTAGATAAGTGAAAATTATTATACCAAGATAATAAATAGTGACACATCTCTTAGAAGTATTTTACTACAAGAAGGAAGGATATCCTTTGTTTTTGTTGTCAAGTGTTTGGTTAGGCTATATATTTAAATTTGTGAGGGTACTGCAAAATCTCACAATTTTAATAAAGCACTAGACACTACACTGTAAAATCACTCTATATTCCAAATATACTTAAATAATAATCCGCAATTCCAACCAAACCATCAATAATGATCCAATAATCGCTCAACAAACATCGGTATCGGCCACAGTGGGGTGAACGAGGGCACGGTGAGATACCGATCTAGTCGACTCAAATTACCGATATCGGTCGGTATTAGAGCATACAGAATGCCGCACGAAGCGACTTGCCGACGGCTGTCGGTAAGTGAGAATTACCGATACCGACGGCTCTCGGAAACGTGTACAGAATAGCGCTACAGGATTTGTTTGGGTCCTGACTCTCGGCTCACTAGTTTCAAGGATAAATGCCACCATATTGAATGGTTGTAAAGATAATACAAATTGGTAGCACGTACAGAACTTGATATTAATAACACAAACTTGACAAATCGTATCCAATTTTCCTTGTATTTAAACCATTTTTTAATTCGCAATAATAGCCATACCAGCATTTTTTACATTCGTATTTATGATACCACCGTTCTCGAACCAGTAACGATTCCAACAACACACTTGGGTGTTACTTATCTTCCGGTCCGGTTAAAGGGCAGATACTCGCAGACTAATTAGAAGTGGAAACGGCCAAATGCGGAACAATAGCTAACCGTTTATTATTGCATTACGTTTCGTTGTTTTTGTTTTGCTATGCATAGGCGGTTTATTGTAGAAAAACCATATTTTGCCTAGCTTAGGTAGGTACACTATAAATGTGGATAGTAGTTGGGGATTTAGTTATGGCAATTAATTGTCTCCAATTTATATTACTTCGTACTCATACATACATTAGCAATTTACTATACTGGTCAACGGAGAGAGAGAGACAGCGAGCAGGATTTTGTAGCAGAACTTTAAGAACTTATAGAAAATATTTTTTTAAGATGAAAATTTGATAACGGCTTTAGATTTTGCTACAAATTTTGCACGTGTTCAATATAGACGCTTTTTGACATATAACTGACAGTTCTACTTTTAAAATGGCGGTCAAGCGCCATTTTCTACTGAAATTTTAAACGGAAAGAAGATTTTGAAGAAGATTTTAAGCTGATTACGACGTCCAAATTTCAAATCCCTTGGGATATTGGGGAAGGGTCGGGCTTGAGACGAACAGTTGTCTTTTGGTGGGTTTTGATAGTCGTTTGAGGTGTTGGTAGTGTCCGAGACTAAGTGATCACTGTCTCTCCCCTTCGGTCAAATGATGCCGGGAAATCTATAAGATATCGGAGGCGACACTAGTATTGGATCGATTAGCCTCAAGAATCTGAATTTCAGAAGGTCTGGGCGTAGCCCTAATTTCTTATTATAAATGACAACCCTATTTTGGCATTCTCAAGAACATTTTTGGCTCTCCATATCAAAAATAGGGTGATTCACCTAAGTGTTTCATTATAAGTTTTAGGAGAAAAATTAATATGTTGATTTGAAACGTTATGCATTTATATAAGAAGGGAAGAGCTTCTTTATACCGGAAATGGATATGAACTTCCTTATCTTCCAAGGAACACCCTATATATTATTCTATTTCTATTTTAAGTATTTTTCTTAACCTTTTCCTATTCCTATCTTCAACTGTTTTTGAAATTTGTAAACGCTATCTTCCCGAAAAGAACCAATAAGAAAGTGCTTGTCATTTTTTTATACGAGGGTTGCCTTTTATATTTCGAGATTTGGCAACCCTGGAATTGCAATCTGGCAACTGACAGCTCTATCGTAAAGTAAGACATTTTTGAGGTTATATTATGATATGTACTCAGAACGTTTTGACAAATTACTTTATTTTATAAACTATCATTCGGTATTGTAATTTACACAAAATTTAGATGATTTGTTTTTATACACACTTAGTTTTATAAAAAAACTCTCTTAATTAATCTCAATAAGTACCTACTGATGTAATAATAAGACCGCGTGTTACAAACGTTCCAATATAAATACATACAATCGACTTGGATTGCACGTTGCCAAATTTAATTTATTTTAATAAACAAACTAATAACATTAACGAACTAAATTTACTATATTCATTTTACACAACACTGTTCTCAACTATTCACTTCATAATTGATTGTCCGTCGCTGATATACGTGGGCTATATATATGAGGTGTTTCTTTCTCGAACACTTCCAGTAAATAGTCGTTTGTTCTACAACACTGGCGCGCGTATGTCCATTCCAGGTCCATACCGTACGCGAGGCACATCATATATTTCCAATTATCAGCAAATTCTAAACAGGACTTTCCTTGATCTTCATATGATTTTGCTACGAAAATATTTCGAAAGCATTTATAGCAGCTTTGCACATCATTAGAGGAAATTTTATTCTTGCCTGTTTTAAGCCACTTCCAATAGGCTTTCAAAACGTGGAAAGTACACAACAAGAAAGATGATTCAGGCCATATGTTTTTTAAAGCGTTTCTTTCACGTCAACCGTAAGAATAACTTTTGGTTTAATTTTAATGGGAAACATTTCATAAAGGCTTCTAAAAATACATTCGATTCTTAGCTGCTACTTAGGATGCAGTCCAAAGGTAATCCTCCAATAGCGGACTGTGTTATAAAGTAGTAAACTTTATGATTTTGTGTATCGCAGTTGCACGTGGAATCAACAAACATAATCTCTGACGACTGGTAAAGCGTTGCAAACTCTTTGTATAATTGGTGTGCAGAGTGCCACGGGAAATCAAAATGTTTTTAACAGCAATTTCATATGTAAATCGCTGACGCATTAGTCTAATACGTCGGGACTTTATGAATCTGTGATCCATATCACCACAGTTGTGTCGGCGAATTGCGAAAATGCGCTCCGGACGAGGTATAGCCTACTAAATTTGTACAGTGTCGCAGGCTTCGATAACATTTCACCTGATTACTATAGTATAGCCAACGCAGTGTTGCCGGATGTATTTATTTATCTCTAAGCATAGGGAACATTTTAATATTCGTCACAATATTATTAAGTTTAACTAGGAAATGGAGCTTTTATACGACTCGAGATAAAACATTAAATATCATCGACATTACAGGGTGGTCCAACGAAAAGTTTGCATCTAGCTTTTCTCTTTTTTTTGTAGTCGAATGCGAAAATGCTCGGACACGTCGATTTTGCTTTTGAGGGGGACACATTTTAAACATATTTTTCGATCTGCGCCTTTAACCCCCTAGCGGGGGTGAGTAACAACCCTAAAATTTTAAATGGAAAGAGGGGTCTAATGACATATCATTTGAAAGGACACAAAATTGTCTTTCTAATGATACCCTATTTGTCGAATTTTACTAAAACAGTTAATACGAAAACGACTTTAAAGACATTAAGCCGATAATTTTGGTATTAATGAGAAATACAAATAAGTTTTAATTATTACGACTGAAAACAACTACAATCATTTCTAAATTATTTACTTTGAAGAAAAACGGGATTTCAAAAACACTATCTTATTTATCAGAACTAAATTCCTCACTAATCGTTTGCGTTTTTTGTTGAAATAAAAACTGCAGATACGTGTAGGAAAAGAATTTACACCGTTTATTTTAGTCTTTTCATTGATTCAGTTTGGTTGCTTCTCAAGTTATTTTACTTTTACCGTACAAAATGATTTATTCCATTCTAGAACGAGTTGAAATTGTTAAACTTTATTTTCAAAATAATAGTAGTGCTAGACTTACGGCTCGCTTATTTAATGAGAGACATCCCGATAAAAATGTGAATGATGTGTACGTTGGCAAGTTAGTTAAAAAGTTTGTAGATACCGGATCTGTCTGTAATGTAAAACACCAGCCGCAGAAACCGATCAGAAATGAAGCTGTGGAAGTCGCTGTTTTAGGGCATGTTGAAATGGATCATAGTCAAAGTACCCGTCAACTAGCTGAAGCCTCAGGTGTCTCCCGTTCGTCCATAATACGAATTTTAAAAGCGTACAAATTTCATCCGTACAAAATCAAATTAGTACAGGAACTAAATGAGGATGATCCTGATAGAAGGCTGCAATTTTGTGAAGCAATGAGCCAGCGTTTAATTGAAGATCCGCAATTATTATTTAACATTTGTTTTTCCGACGAATGCACATTTTATTTGAATGGAGCTGTAAATAGGCACAATTGCCGTTACTGGGATGACAGTAACCCACATTTATTCCGTGAGGTTCATACCCAGTATCCTCAAAAAATAAACGTCTGGTGTGGCATATTAGGAAATCATATTATAGGACCACTTTTTATTCCTGGAAATTTAACTGGTGAAGTGTACCTAAACATGCTTGAAGACACAATTGATCCTTTAATAACACAAATAATAGAAGATGACCAAAATCATACTGCTGATCGGCTTTATTTCCAGCAAGATGGAGCACCTCCGCACTATGTGGCTCCTGTAAGACAGTTCTTAGATGACCGGTTCCCTGGACGGTGGATTGGAAGGAGGGGCCCAATTGAATGGCCTGCCAGGTCACCGGATTTATCGCCTTTAGACTTTTTTCTTTGGGGGCACTTAAAAAATAAATGTTTTGCCACGAAGCCCGAGTCCATAGAAGATCTTCGCCAACGCATTACAGAAGAGTGCAGAAACATAACACCTGATATGCTACAAAATGTTAGAAATAGATTTGAACAAAATCTGTATTATTGTATGGAATCAAATGGGTCACATTTTCAACATTTGTTAATGTAACGTTTTAATAAATCAATTTAACAGCTTGTTTACTTTTTTTACAAAGCAATGTTAAAACTAACAAACATTGGAATGTACTAACGATTGCAGGTGTTTTCACTCGCAATAATTAAAACTTATTTGTATTTCTCATTAATACCAAAATTATCGGCTTAATGTCTTTAAAGTCGTTTTCGTATTAACTGTTTTAGTAAAATTCGACAAATAGGGTATCATTAGAAAGACAATTTTGTGTCCTTTCAAATGATATGTCATTAGACCCCTCTTTCCATTTAAAATTTTAGGGTTGTTACTCACCCCCGCTAGGGGGTTAAAGGCGCAGATCGAAAAATATGTTTAAAATGTGTCCCCCTCAAAAGCAAAATCGACGTGTCCGAGCATTTTCGCATTCGACTACAAAAAAAAGAGAAAAGCTAGGTGCAAACTTTTCGTTGGACCACCCTGTATGACACTAAATACAGGGTATATTTATTGAGATATTGGATTCAAATTTAGTGTGTTGCTTCAGCATAAAGAGCTACTTCTTTTCAAAAAACAACACAAAAAACAATGTCTTAATAGCCAAAATACGGGATGTTCAGTACCTATTGACCCTCCAAATTTTTATTACGTACGCCAATGACTTTTAAACTAAGTATTTATAGGTTACTATGTATTTGTGATTATTTTTTAGCTCTTATAAAATTTGGATAAAACAATTTGTTTTTGAGATATTTGGAAAAGTATTGGCTCTTGTTTGATGCCTCGGTGGTTCTGGCTAATCTTATAATGTTGAAATATCAAGCAACTCTGGTGTTACCTTGGATACCTACTTAAGCAATGTTTTATTGTTGTCAAATTAGTTGTCACAATTTGACAGTAGTTTAACGTTTAAAAGTTAATATTTTTAATTATCGGTAATTTTATAAGTAAACAAAACGAAAATGGATCGTAGACGAAACAATTTTATATGTTTTTCGGAAATGACGGATATGATTTTAATCATGGGTAAGATTTAAAGACATTTGATTGATTATAATCAGTTAAATTGTATTTTTGTTTATTTACTAGGAAAATGTAACTCTAACGCTAGTTTAGCCGCTAGGCGGTACGCAGAAAAGTTCCATAATCGAATCATCCAAGACGAAGTTATTTTTCAAATTTAGTTAGGCGACTAAGGCACAGTGGAATTTTAGGGAAGACCGTAAAGGGAACTGCGGTCGACCCCGTCTAATTCAACCGGAAAAAGAGGAGAGTATTTTAACAAGCATCGAGGAGACACCCCCCGATATAGGTTGAAAATATTGGGAAATCTGAAGTACACCAGATTTAAAAAAGACAGCTTTACCCCTACCACATTCAAGAAGTACAATCTCTGCTGCCTCAAGACCTTGAGCTGAGGTCTGGGCTATGTAGGTGGATATGCGAAATGCATGACAGAGATATACACTTCATCAAAAATATTTTATTTACGGACGAAGCTACCTCTACTAGAAACGGGGTCACAAATATTCATAATACACATATCTGGGCAGAAGAAAATCCTCATGCCGTAGTAGAGACACATCATCAAGTAAACTTTACAGTAAACGTGTGGGTTGGTGTCGTGGATAATTTCTTTTTGGGTCCTGTAATTTTACCAGGGAATTTGACTGGTGATTCATTTTTAGCATTTCTGCAAAACATACTGCCCGATTTACTTGACGATTTGCCTCTCTTAATCAGACAAAACATTTGGTTTCAACTTGATGGTGCACCAGCACAATTTGCTAGGAATGTAAGGAGATACTTACATGAAAAGTTTCCCCAACGCTGGATTGGGCGAGGCCAAGATGCTCCTGCTAAATGGCCACCCCGATCTCCAAATGTTACCCCCTTGGACTATTCAGTCTGGGGTTGTATGAAAGATGTTGTTTATAAGGTTTCGATTTTGAGTGAAAATTATTTAATAGAGAGAATCTTACAAGCTGGGGAAGACTTTAGGTTGAAACCTCTACTAGACTAAGATTTTCTTTACTAAAAAGAGCTCGCATATGCATTGAAAAGAATGGGGGTCATATCGAGCAATTTCTTTAGACTGGTAGTTTCTCTAATGTTTATTTAAATAATTAATATTTGACTATGATGCTTCGAATTAACAATTTCGTGTTCGTAGTGTTTAGTTTTATTACCTTTTCGAAAACTGTACTTAATTTGATGCACTGTTATGGTAATTTGAGTTAAATATGCTTGATTTAGTAGTGAAAATACCGTGAGCCGCGTAGACAACAAGAGCCAATACTTTTAAAAATATCTCAAAAACAAATGAATTTATCCAAATTTTATAAGAGTTAAAAAATAATCAAAAATACATAGTAACCTATAAAAACTTAGTTCAAAAGTCATTGGCTTAGGTGATAAAAACTTGGGGGGTCAATGGGTACTGAACATCCCGTATTTCGGCTATTAAGGAATTGTTTTTTGTTTTATTTTTTGGAAAGAAGCAGCTCTTTATGCTGAAGTAACACACTAAATTTGAATACAATATCTCAATAAATACTAGTATTCGATATTATCAAATCATACACCCTATAGTCCAGACCTGTCCCGAGCGATTATTATTTGTTGTTGTTTATGTTCCAATAAATTTCATTTATGTTTACAAAAATGTAAAATATTTTACTATGGTAAATTTGTAAGGGTATAGTTAATAATAATAATCCTTTCTATAATTTATAATCCTACGCATACACATTTGATATGTTACATCCCTGACACTAAAGAGAACAAATTAGCTCTTTCTAGAGACAATATAGGCTAATAATTCGCAAACTAGCTATTGTGTAAATTATGCATCAGATATGAATATAGCTAGGTATATGCGTATTCTCTTCTGAACAAGAACTAATTATAATATATTATGTTGTAGAAGTACCTAATTAATTTGTAACGTTATATCTACCTGGATTTACGTGAAATCTTGTTAAATCTGGATAATTCAAGCAAAGGTTAATGTACACAATATATAGTCAGCGTACTTATATGGCAAATGAAACTCGTTTTTGTTCAGCTACATCTATTAGAAATACAGACAACCCCGATTTTGTAGATGGCGTTGTATATATTATTTCGAACTAAATAATCATATGATCAAATGTTAGACAAGGAAAGGTATAAGCTTCCCTTACAAAGTGGGAGTTTGTCTTTTAGTATTATACCTACTTAATATAGGTAGGTATCATAATATGTGAAGCAGTTTTTTTGTCATGTTGGTAATACCTGTAATAATGGAATATAATATCTACGCAAAGATATGATGTGTATGTACGAAAATAAAATGTTCAAGAGTATACATATACAGGGCTGGTTCATTAAATGTTTTAGACAATCATTTTAGGTCTTTAAAATTTCGGATATAAGGATGCATCAAAAAGTTCTATTTAAATTAACTAAATTTTGCATTATAAGTATGACTTCCCGTTATACCTCATTCAGTTTTAAGGATCAAACTCAAACAGCAGACTCCATTTGTCTAAACATGAAAAAAATATCATATTAACATGGGTTGACAAAGGCTTTGTTATCGAGATAATACCACCCTGGTTTTTTACGAATCGTTTTGCGATTTATTCATGAAATTTTACAAATGGTTAGTTTTTTAAAATCTCTGTCGAACAATGTTAACATTATTAAAAAATAAATCTCAGAGGCGGGTAAATTAAACGAGAATGCACAACAAATTATATGCAATAAAGGTATCCTGATATTGATACGAGGTCCTGTTATAGAGTAATATCGATATTTTTTTTTTTATTATTCCACAAGAAATATTAATATGACGAAGGCTGCTTTTTGCAAGTGGCTAATGTAAAAAATGTTTGACATGTGCTGCATGACAATAATTATTTAAATAATACAGTTTCTAAATAATACAGGATGTAAAAAATTATAATTTTTATTCTGTTTTTATTCAAAATACAAATATTATATTGAGAAATATGGTTGAGGGTTTTGGTGAAGTGGTGAAACGTATTTTTAATACAATTTATTTTACTTTAAAGGTGCTAGACTCATCGATTATAATCGAATATTAATTTACGCAAAAATAGCCATACTAGTAAAATAAGACTTAAAATAAATGAATTGAGTTTCTTAAACCTCAATGCAGTTTTTGCGATGCCTATTTGTAAAAAAAACTTACAGCCTCCTTAACATATGTGTTTTTGTATACATTAATCTTTGATTCAAGATACACACGGAATGGTAAAGAAACTACTTAACGGGGTTTGTTAGGAAAACAATCTGTTTTGAAAAAATGAGATACAGAAATTCCTTCTAGGCTCTCAACCTCATGATATCCTTAGGGAGTCGAGTTTCAAGTGCCTTCGGATCTATCGGTTTGAAACAAACCACGGTGCACCCACTGCCATCCTTCTTGCCTTGGTCCCCGTGGCCTTTAATCGTTTCAGGTACGATGGTGCCGCGTATCCCCATGCTGGACTGGCATAGATCAATGCAGGTCGCAAGGGCATTTTGCTTCTTCTGCCAATCATCGGATAGACTTCGAAATGATGCCTGTGGCATTCGCTAACAATTATAAATTACTACACCACAGGGATTTCTGTTGTGAAGCCTAAGATTGCTAAACAGACCGATCCTCGAGCCGCAAATTTTGTCCCAAAATTGACACACCCAATCACCACCATATACCGGCTGTTATAGGTCGATGCGTTACCTGCTCCTCATAATCTTGATGGCCCTCGTAAATGGTACGCCTCCATCTCGGTCTGTCGTTCGCCTTTTCCTTAATTTTTCAAGGACCATACAGTTCAACGCCTTGAACTTTGATAATTTGTGAATTCGCAACAATGACAGAGCTTTAAATTGATACAAGACCCTCAAAATAAGTTTTTTTTTATTTGCATTCGAACTAATGCTTACTTGAACTGGAATAGTGAAGTGCTTAGGCATGAAAACCCTATAGACCGAGCGTGAGTTGCAAAACACAAGATTTTATTCTAATGGAATAGTTAAAAGTGGGCAAAGTTTTTTGTGTTTGCTGGCGCACAAAGTTTACAACCACCATAGTTAACATAAAGTAAAGCCAAATATAAATTTTATGGAAACTTTGCGAATAGCATCGAAACTTTTCCCACAGTGATTTGTACGAGTTTTAATGTAGATAGTCGTCGTTATATTATCCTGGTTTTTGCTCAAGTGTTTCAGTATTTTTTATTCTGCTTCTGCAGAATATGTTGTTTTAGATCCAATGAATGTTTTTAATTTTATATCGTTTTACCATAATAACATGTTAAAGCTGATTATTTGGGTATTTCGCCACTATTTAAAATCCTGAATGTTAAGCAATCAAAAATAATCCTTTCGGATTCCATCTCCAGAGGATAAAAAATCCCATTCTTTACTTGTTTTATCACCAGAAGATTTATTTTTTGCAGCCTTTATTAACGTCCTCTAAATCTTTAATTTTCTCAGCTAAACTAACACCGCTGGGATATCTTACTTGATTCGTAAAGAAAAACCAACCTAAATTTGGGATTTACTAGGCTTCGACTCTAAAATGGGTTAGGAATTCCCTAGGTGTCTCACAGAAATCTACCTGCTTTATTGCCTACCATTATAGGCGTTATGAACGCGTTAAGAACATTTTCAAAAGGATGCTATATTAAAATGTAAATGGGAAACCCGAAAGATCTTAATAAATGCACAAAAATTTATTATCCGTAAAATAAGTCCATGCCATGTTGTTGAAAAAGGCACACCTTTGCTGAATATGGGCGAAGAAGACAAAATCTGTCCCATCGGTGAGGAAGCTAAAGGCATGTTATACACATTGATTATTTGACGAACGGAGGAACGATGAAGATGAAGACCTGACGAAATAACTGCTCCGTTTCACGTCGACTGAGGAAATGATAGCGGCCACAGCCAAATATTTTCAAACGTCATATTTTCCTGAGGGCTTGAATAAATTCGAGAAATGTTGGGAACTGTGTACCACTCAAATTTTGTTCAAATAAATAATTTTCTGGCGGATATGATACAACTTTCACCCATTCTTGCATCCAATCAAATATATCAGTAAAGTTACAGTGATAATTTATTAAGAAACAGAAAATGTACCGTACAAAAGAAAAAGGAAAAACAGGCAATTTAGTTAGAATTTATCATTTCCCTTTGGTACGGTTGGAGCAGCTGAAGCAATGTAGAGTATACGTATGGCAGCCAACGAAAAGCAGCGGTTTTTCTCTATATTTTCAACTATCTGGGGAGGAGAAGTGTATAATATGAAATATGGGAGCTATTTTTATATAAATGCTATCTTCTTGTCAGCTGTTTTTTTCTTTTTGGGTTTCTTGTTACCGTATTTCTGTATCTGCTGCTATCTCGGATTTAATAGTTGCCAGTGTAATTATTGCTATAGTCTTTCTAATTTTAGTTTAAAATGATATAAAAAACCACAACTCGATATCCCTTTGTACGTAGCCGTCCATAGGCGCACCCTTTTATCTTTTCATAACAATACATGTCCAGCCAAATCATGTTTATTTATGATATATATCACTTGTCATAACTGTCGTAACTTCAGCTATAGGGATTTTGGCATTGTTGTCAGATTTAGTTTAATATTTTCGTAAAAATAAAATAAAGCTTGCCTAATTTAGGTTTACGGGTTAATTACGCATTTGGACTTGGGTTGGGGGTATAAATAGTTTTCGAATTGCTTGATTGCTTTCGGTATTCCACAATTAATGAGTACGTGACTGACGATGCAGAAAATTTTCAAATAAAGTGTGGCATTCGCGTTTTTCGTAATTTTTCTTCGGTGTTGCCAAATTTTGAATGAACTTGAATTGAATGAAATATAATTAATATGGATTTTTTTCAACAACGAACTTATTTTAGCAAAGATAAAATAAAATAACTTGGGGAATTTTAAGTTTAAATAAGCAGCTGCACGTGTGTAGGGTTTAAATAGATTTCGGATTAATTACGCTATTGCAGAAATAATAACCAACAAAACCTATTCATTAACTCTGGAAGAAACTTAGTTGAATAATAATTCATGTAAAAATATTTATTCGCGTTGTTTTCATCCTACTTCCTCTTTGGTTTGTTTTTTTTTTGGTATTGTTTTCATTCATTATAAATTATTCCAGAAGAATAATTAAAAATAGAACTGTAATAAATTATTACGCCAGAAAAGAAACGGTGAAACTGGAGAAGATATTCCACATACTTTTTCTGCTCTATATATTTGTGCTGATTCTAATGGAATTTTCGTTTTCCGAATTTTAATTTTGCTAATTGTGAATAAATTAGATTAGTTAGGTATATATTTTCTCCCGTTTCATACTTGCATGCCTATCTGCCTGCATATTTTTATAACCGCAAATGGAAAATGAATGAAAAGATGTATAGTTTATCCAACCTTAATCTAAAATATATAAAATTAACGGGGCTATCCGTTCCCATGCCTCTTTACATTAGAAATGGGCATCGAATGCAGCGTTCTTTTGATACATTTCTCCCTCGTATATAAGACGTATAATAAATCATGCCTCCCAAAGGACACGGACAGTAATAAAAATCACTATAGTGACTGACAAAAGTAATTTTTAAAATATCGTAGGGCATGTATTGTTATGAAAAGTTAAAAAGGTGCGCCTATGGACGGCGGCGATCGGTATGTTCTTTACAAAGGGATATGGAGTTGTGGTTTTTTATGTCATATCAAACTAATATTGGAAAGACTATACCACTTTTACGATCTCATATACCGGGTCGGGCAGTAAATTCGCCTCGATCTGCCAAACATACTTGAAATTGCAAATTTTGTTTGCATGGGTTGGGTTGGGTCGGGTGTCCCAGAAAATTGTGGCATATCAAAGTTATTTTTTTAAATGGAACACCCAGTATTTTTTGGATTTTTTGAGCAAAACTATACCGTTATTCAAAAAAGGATGAATTGAATAACTATCGCCCTATTTCTATAGTGCCTGTTCTAGGCAAAATTTTTGGAAAGATACTCTTTAAACAATTAGCCAACTATTTTGAAAGAAATAATTTATTTTCTCCGAAATAATTTGGATTTAGACCGAAACTTAACACCGTTTCAGCTATAGAAAATTTTATAAATAGCGTTATAACCGCTTTTGAGAGTAGAAGGCTTGTGGGGGCTTCTTTTCTTGATTTAACAAAGGCGTTTGATTGCGTCTCACACAATGTCTTATTGGGTAAACTGGAGCGATACGGTATGAGTGCGAATTCGATTCGTTTGCTGAGTTCCTCTCTCACTGGTAGGAATGTTGTAACGATGTTTGAGTCAAAGTCTTCTCAGCCCTTGTCGAGCTCTTGTGGAGTCCCACAGGGCTCGGTGCTCGGACCTCTATTGTTTTTGATTTTCATTAATGATTTACCGCTACATCTGCCATGCTCTGACCTGACATTGTTTGCAGACGATTCAACTATTGTCGATGTTGAACTGTCGAGTGATGTTCTGGCCTCAAGTTTGATTAATTCACAGTCGAGGGCTGCTGACTGGTTTGCAGCTAACAAACTCTGTATGAATGCCAATGAAACAGCTACTAAAATATTTACATTACGTGAGACGGATGTTGCTGTTTCTGATGGTCTGGTAAAGTTTTTGGGTGTCACTTTGGACCAAAAGCTAACCTGGGTGGGTCTCAATAAATACTAGAATTATTTAAAAATATTGGTTTTAAATTTTCAACTTTGACCCCCTGTATATCGAACAGGGAGGGTTAAAATGAAAAATCACATCTTAAGACTCATATTATTTTTGCTCAAGGAATCTGTGGTTAACGGATTGATCTCCTTTTTTCGGATACCCTGTAGAATCACTTTTATCTTCATAATAAATCAATAGGATTCCTTCTGAGTCCCTAAAGATGATCGACATGAGCCTGCCGGCTGATTGGCAGACCTGAAACTTCTTGAGTTCTAATATGCCTTAGATGAATCCAAGTTTAGTCTACAGTAACAATCGGGGCGAGCACACCGCCCTTATCTTTAGTACAGAGGTCCAAAAACGCAGGAGAACATTCGAGGCGTTGTTGTTGTTGATCTTTGTTCATGCCAAGGTGATCATGTAGAATTTTAAAAATAGTTTGATGTATTCCTTCGCGCGATATGTAAGTTCATCAACCATGTTACTAATGGCCTATCATCAGTGTAACTTTACAATGCAATAAAAATGTCGCAACTCGCTCAAAAAATACTACAAGTTTTTATTTTGAAATGAAATAGTGCATTCTTGTTAAGACACCCATTTAAATGAGTTCCATTTTGTGACAAGATCTGTTCATGTTATTCCAAACTATATATCAGCTTGTCAAGAAAATTAAATCAATCACTAACTAAATCCATCATGATTTGCATATTTTAATAGTCTAACTAACAAAATGTTATTAAGTAATTCAATTTGAACGTGTCAACCAGTTAATAACCATTAGTTTAAAATCATATCCTTTTTATCTGTCTATCAAAGAGCTTTTTCGAATTAAGACAAATGCTACATTACCTATAACTACGGAAGGTTCTGTGCAAAAGGAAACGCGACTAGAATTTTGCATTACGCTTTTACAACATCGCACACGGATTTATTAAAGCACAGTGGCGTGCAAACACTAACTGACGTAGAAATAATAATAATTTTTTTTATATTTTGCTGTGAATTTTCGTGATTTTAGGTCAGGATTTTATAAAATCAAAAATCTACAAACCAGGTGAACTTTAGGAAACACTTAACCTAATTTGTAAATATAACATCAGCAGAAATTTACAATTTTAAATCGATCAAATAACTAACTATTGTTTGGCAAATTGATCTGTAACAGCGCGGCGTCGGTAAGGGGAATGCAGTTGTAATAAAACATGGCTGATTTCATTCATAAAATTTCCAGCGGCGTGTAATAATTAATAAACATTTATGTGTTGCTAAAAAATTGAAATTAATGAAAAGTTCTTCACGTGTTTGGTGAAAGCACCTACTGCTATTAAGCTATAACACCCAAGAAGTATTTTATTTATTTAATTATTTATTTTATTTCAAATATGTACTAAAGTTTGCATATCAAACCTGAAAATAAACCGTTCTTATAAAAAACAAAAAAATTCTAAAACAACTTAACGAAATAAATTAAATTCTTTGATAATCTTGCTTGATTTAAACAAAAAAAGCTAAAACCACTTATCGAAAATAATTAATCTTAATGGATCTTTTTAATTCTATTAGTATAGTGGACGGTATTTTATCTAATTTTGTATTAAAAACTATTTAACTATTTTTTAGTCAATGACAACTCATAAATCTCATTGTTCCAAAAACAGGTCAACATAAAATACAGGATCATAAAAAACTATAAACATAATAACTTAAACAAATATAAAACATAATCTAACATTTCTCCCCCCTTAAGATAAAATTTCTTCTAAGAAATCTATTGGGCATATCCTTGCCTGGGTACGTAGCTGTAATTTTGCCCAATGGCCAATTGTTTCTTGGTAGTTGGTTATCAACAACTATTACCACATCATCAACGTGAATGTTCCTTTGTCCACTTAACCACTTGGATCGAAAGATTAAAGTTGGTAAGTATTCTCTTATCAATCGATTCCAGAATAATTCAGCCAACTGCTAAGAATACCTCCATTGTTTTCGTAGGTCAATCTTGCTCGGGAAAATACCGACTGGTTTCGAAATACTGGACGTTCCAATTAAAAAATTGTTAGGAGTGATACTCTCCAAATCTTCTTCACTCCATGAAACATATGTTAATGGTCTACTATTGATGGTGTGTTCTACTTCAATCATAAACGTTTGCAATACTTCGAATTTAGGTGTTTGCTCTTTTAAAACTGTTTGTTTAATAGATTTTACCATCCTTTCCCATGCACCTCCCATATGAGGACCACCCGGTGTGAGAAGGTTCCATTGAATTTTATCAGCAACTAGTTTGTCCTGAATAAGATTTTGATCGACGTTTTTAAAGGCTTCTTTTAGTTCCTTATTTGCGGATGTCAGATTTGTGCCATTATCGCTCCATATTACCAAAGGTTGTCCTCTTCGCCCTATAAATCTTCTTATTGCGAGCAAAGCGGAATCTGTATTTAAAGAATCAGCAATTTCGATGTGGACTGCTCTTACTGAAAGACACGTGAATAGTACACCATATTTTTTTCTCTTCTTTTTGTTGCTTTAAGTCACGTTTAGAAACTATAATTAACTGATTTTTTTAGTCATTAAAATTGCATAGCCCCGCTCCATCATCAGCCTGAAATTTAAATCTCAAGTATTAAACATTGTAAAAAACAAACATACAGGCAAGGCCCTTGACAGACTCAAAGATATATTCACTTACTTTACTTTTACATTTTTGGATATATTTGGCTTTTAAATTACGATTAAGTGAGGATAAATAAGGTGGCCATGAAAAAGATGTAGGCTCATCAATGAATTCATGATCACAAAATCCGATAGACCCAAATGTAACACCTGCAATACAACACAATCAATGAACCAACCACCTACTAACTGAATGCCAAGAAACCCAACAAACACGAAGAGAACAGGAACATACCAGTGAACATGGAAGAAGCATTAGGCCAAGAAAGAAAATTTGAAAAAATACCTAAATTTTGCGCGAACTACAAAATAAACTGTGAAAGTTAAAAATAATGTATAATGTAAGGTATATTGTAAGGTATATTGTAAGGTATATTGTAATGTATAATGTAATGTATAATGTAATGTATAATGTAATGTATAATGTAATGTATAATGTAATGTATAATGTAATGTATAATGTAATGTATAATGTAATGTATAATGTAATGTATAACGTAATGTATAATGTAATGTATAATGTAATGTATAAATACAAAGCGTACCGTCGCTTATAGGGTTGATGGGACCTTAAACTAATACAAAAAAATCGGCAAACTGACGTGAATGTGAATCAGCAGCAAATTAAACAATTTAAGAAGCAGAATAAAAATCTTAAGCAAAATAGAAACTTCAAAATACCTCCTAAGAAATATAAGAAGTATAACGAACCATGAACATGTTTGTGGGGAATTGAGAAGAAAATTCGTGTTACAAGAATTATTGTTCCACATTTGTCATGCTAAATGTCAAATTTGACAGGTAAGTACGAGTATAAACTAACTGCTTTATGTAATTTCAGTTTTATACTGTGACAAAAACTATTCCGTCTTGCAAGTCTCTTAGCAATCTAGCGGCTATCGATTGTAATTTTCTTCTCTCTGCCACTGTCTCATCCGAATTAAATTTGCCGAAAATTAAAATTAATGCGGCAACTGAGATCGGGGGGATGGTGGCCTTTTCCCCAACTCTCTCACTCCTATTATTTAACCACCGAGGCGCTATTGTTAAAACTTTCGACAACACACCCCCGAAAAGAGAACAATAGTTTCAACATAGCACAATACATATATCGTATATTGTTACAACATATATTACATTATTATTATTATTCCGTTGAAATTGGTTTATGCGAGTGTAGGGTACGTACAAGGTACATTTATTATGTACACGTGAGAAAACCCTGCTACAATTGTGTAAACTGGTGCTAAATTAAATGATTAAGTTAACACTGTCAGTACATAACCACCATGGAATACGAAATGACCATTTCAAAGAGACAGTTCGTGTTCCTTATTAATAAAGAGGGTGATTTAGAGATTGCCATAAAACGAAAACAAAATTAAGAAGTGTTTTCGCGATTCGAATCAATAATAAATAAACTGTTGCCCGCGAGGCACGCAGCTCTCCGTATTTTAAGTGTAAAAGTAATATTTTTGTGACTTTTATGTCATTTACATTTCTCGTAAGCCTCTCGGTGACGAACTACCAAATAAAATGTTTTTTTTTATTGTAGATATCAGCTACTTTTTTTTCACGGACGCCTGTGGTACATACATTTTTTGACGGGTATTTTTAACACCAATACAATTAGGTACTTAGAAGTCTAAATATATAATTTTTTTGACCCTTTTTTTATTCTATTTATGAACGCCTATGTTACTAGAATTTTTCCTATGTGATTTTTATTTAGAACGAACCTTCAAGCGATACGTGTATAAATTTGACAGCAATCTGACTATTGCTTCGTGAGTTTTAGTATTTTGTGTGAAGCAATTTTTGTTAGTGTAATAACATCTTAAGTTACGGTAATAACTTCTAAAGTTACGGTATTTTTTAGGTTATTTATCAGGAATCGAACACTACTTAATTTAGAAATAACGTGATAACTCCAGATTAGTTTTTGATCAATATAAAGGCCCAAAAACTTGGTATTTGTTACATTAACTATCGATTTTTTATCATTTTCAAGAGAAGACTACTATTAATAGTCTTATTTTTGGTGGCGAAAGGTAGTGCTACACTTTTTAAGGTGTTTAGATATAAGCCATTTGCGCCGCACCTTCCCGACATGTCCCGAGTCGCTAGACTACCCAAGTTGACCAAATGATCAGTATTATTCGCTGTTTGTGTCACTGCTAGTGCCGTCCCTGGTCTGTCCAGTGTTGTTGGGAGATCATCAATAAATATATTGAATAAAGTAGGGCTGAAACAAGATCCTTGGGGTGTACCTTTAGTTACTTTTAGTTTGTCAGAGCGACAGCCGGCCACTTCAGCCTACTGGGATCTTTCTTGGAAGTAGCTTATAATCCAACTTAGTGCAGCAGTTATCTTTACAAAAGTAAAATACTCAAAGATAATCAGAACGGTTTGAGACCATCTAAATCAACAGAAACAGCATTGGAACAAGCTATTGAACACATTCTCACTTGCCTCAATAATAAACGGGAGGTGTTGTTGTTTGATTCAGTCGACTACTAACTCCTTTTCAACAAACTCGATGTGTTCGTGGGTACAACTTTCGATGTTTTAAGTTTCTCTGGGTAAATACCCTCTGCAAAACTCACATTTATTAGATGAGCTTTGGGTTCACTAATTAAGTTCCGTACGGATCCGATAACATTACCGGGTATGCCATTAACTCCGCAGGACATTTTTTTACAACATTTCTCAATGGTTTTAATAACCTCGTGACACGCCGTAGGGCCAAGGAAAAATGATTTTGGGCTAGATATCCCTTTAAGTTGTGTATCCCTTTTGGGTGATTCACATTTGTTAGTCAGACCAGCGAAAAATTCAGTAAACAAGTTCGATATTTTGTTGGAGCAATTAACTAACGACCCGTCCGATTCCCTTATCTCCCTGATAAAGTTTTTGCTTGAGCTATTTTTTTGTTCGCAGACGATATCTCAGCAGGTTCTATTTATATTAGTAGCACTGGCAATTCTCCTATCGCTGAGGTTGTTGCTGAGAAAACGTCAAAGAAATTCACAAATACGAGAATGAGAAATCGTAGCAGTGCGCAGGTTCCTTATGCCATATTTTCCATTTTCGGCTCCATGTCCGATATAAAGGATGTCAAAAAATCCAACCTTGACGATTTTTATTTATTTAGATTTATTTGAATATTTCCCGAATTTTAATTATCATGGATTCTACAGTGCAGTTACCGCTGTAATCAATCGATAATTGCACTCCTCTCATAGGATTTTTTACACATGAGGGAAATATTCAAGGTAGAGAAACTTAAAAAAACATGCTACTTCATTTAAATGACGAGACGTTTTATTCCCTCTGACTCCCAATTTTTCGTACCTACGGCAATGACCTCAAGACTACCTTTTGTTGGAACAACAATTTGTTTACAATTATTTTGCAATTCTTCATAAAAGTCGATAAAAGTTTTGCTTTCAGAGATAATTTCCACAGGATAATAAAATATCCTATCCTATTATGTTGTACAGATTTATGCAACTTTTCTACAAATAAATTAATTATATATAAAGCTGGCGCTTAAATTTCAGTTCCATACTTTCTGGTTTTGTTATATCTTTTTTTTTGTCTGAAAAATCCTACAAACAAACATTTAAATTTATCCTAAATGCCTTTCATAATACAGTTTAAATAAGTAGGGACGTATAAATACAGGCAGACGTCCCGCTTTGTTTTACAACTTTTAATTAGAAGGGTTTATGACTATTATGTACCTATGAAGTATAATAATAGGTGTAATTCTATAGGAAACTTTAAGCAATGCTCAGGTGGAATTGTATAGGATTATGTTCCAACTGAAACACTCCGGTTTTAAGTAGCACTTGGCAATTTTCGTAATTAATAAGCCATTTATGTATATAAAAGACATTATTTTTATTAGGTATGACATATTTACAAATAATTGTGCGCTCGAGATAGTTACGGTTAAATAGCACAAAACGCACTCAACGAATTGATTATTAGCATTTTTATTATCCCGGCTTAATATTTTATTATTATTATCTCTTGGATTGTGGTAGTTGGCGATAGGTATATTTATTTCCAGTGTCGCACTTAAAGAAGTATTTTTATTTAGTAAGTAATATATGATAACTATTTCCTATTTTGTTTGTATAATATGATTTTTTTTAACTGTTGCAATATGTACCTACATTGTTGTGATTTTGGTTTTAGTTATACACTAAACCAATTCGTTGGCCAAATCTGCCTTTAAGCGCATATTTTAACATTTTCTCTTTTCTTGTCAGAACATACAAAGTGTCGATACCTACCCAGTATTTACCTACAGTTATGTCATAGCAAATATTTAAAGATGCTCTGCGTGGGGTCGATTTAAACCGCAATGCAAACTACGGAAGGCTTTTCGACGCTTTTATATTTGCGATCGCTATCATCAGCATCGTCATCACAGAATAAATGGAGAAAGAAGTAGAGAAATATACTTTTTCCACTTGAACGAGTTCTATTTATTGAGCCTAGCATATAGGCTCTGAGGCCGTAGATTCCATTCCAATATTAACCCAGAAAATGATAGGAACAACGCTGGTTTACCAGGCATTTTGCGGTTGTCATAGTTTCGGTTAAAGTGGTGTGGTTACTTTGCTTAATTTTGCCAAATCCGATTAAATACACCGGACACTAATTGATTCTGTTGTTTAGCAATAAATAATATTAGAATGCAATAATAATGTACAATAAGTCGTAATTCGTAATCTTGGTTTATTGCTTTCTCTACAGGGTTAACTATCACATAGTACAAAAAATTTCATTGGAGGTAGAGAAAAATAAGATTTAACAGAATCGCCTTTCACAAAATTTCCAACATTGATTAAGGTTAAAGCACTACAGCAGCAAATGTTCAAAGAGGACACTGTTAACTTCACCACACTCATTTACGCACTTAATGACTAAATTTCCGATTATATTCATATATTTCAGAGAATTGTGACAGTTTCTCGTGCGTTGTATAACAAAAATTCAAGTGAGGTGAGTGGTAGGTGATCAGTTATTAACCTTGGGTATTTTTTTTATTTGTTTTTGCTTACATGGACGTAAACGGAATTAGTGTAACTTTAAGATATCTTATTTTAAAGGGAATGACAAACGTTCTAAGAAAATAAAATTAAAGATCTAGGTCCCTGTTTAAATAGTTTTGGAACTAATCGGCCAAATCTAATTGGGCATTTTTCACAAATCACCCTGTACCTCAGAAACTACGAAGAATGCAACTTGTCTCTAACTTAACGGACGTCGTACCTCTTAAGGTTTCTGAGATAGCAGTAGCGGTATCACTTAAGTACATGGATACCTGTAAAATAGGTCCCATAGTACACTGGGACGATACACCAGCGAAATGAGCATTGAGTTTATCCTTAATGACGGTCGAATAATAACTACCGAACACGGAAGCCATCGACTTAGCATCCGTAATAGTGCGAGTGTTATATGAGATCTTCTCTATTTTTCTTTTAGAATCACTTCCTGTGTATCTCCTAAACTCATTCCACACTGTCTACGACCTATTAGAGGAACTGTTGAGCAGCATAGTAAATTTATTGTTTTCGATTCGTTCTGTTACATTTTTTCGAGATTGCCTATAAATGGTGTGTAATTCTTCATTATTCACATTATTAGTTAACCATCGTAGATCCTGAAGTTCGTGATACTGAGAGTACAGGTCATCGGAGAATACGATGCGCCGGTTGAGCCCAATTCTGCCGGGATTGGTTTTAAAATTTCTTATAGGAAAAGCAGCATTGAAGCTCCAATTCAAATATCTCCAGAACTCATTAAAAGTTAATATAAAATCGTTAAAAATACGCAAGTCAGGAGCATTCTGAATTAATTCTTACCCAGTTCATTAAATAACCGACCTCTATGCACCCTGGATGCCGTGCTTCCCACAGACTCATCCCGTGAAATAGCACATCTCACAAGCTGCCCCAGATGGTCCGAGATGCCAAGGTTAATATTGGCAGCTGACATAGCGTAAGGAGAGTTTGTCATTACGTAGTAAGAATCTCTTTTCAGAATTTTTTTATCGTTTTTCATTTTCTCATAACAGAGCTGGGAAATCGAGTTTGGCTCACCCTGTACATAATATAAAAATTGATTAATATTTTACCGAATAATACAAAAGTATCCAGGACACTTACATATTATACAGAATTAAGTATCGGTAGCTGTTTCCCAAAGTCCTTGCTCGCGTAGGTACCTACATTGTAAGTTTCGCAAAAAGAAATATTTCAATGGATCTTTGTGTCGCTCTCGGCTAAACTTTATTATTACATTTCAACTTCTGGAACTATCATACAATGAAGTAGAAAGCGAAGTTATACGGAACAGATATGACAAAAAGAGATATCCTTAGATAGATAACGAATAAAAGAGGAAAAAGGAAGCAAACACACATTTTTGAAATATACGAATGAAAAAAAGAAAGTTATATTGCTTCTGACCAGAATGTCTTACTACTACTATACCGAAATGAATTGACCAGACTTCCGAGCAATTGAGTTCTTTGGTCCCAATGCGGCCATTCTGTGCTTTTCGGACAGTAAAAATTACTTCCTACAACGCTCTTTCCTTTTTTTCTTCCAGTATTAATATTTCTGATATATGTTGTATTGTTTCGTCTTGTATTATTTCTTACACAGGTTGTCGTACTATGGGAATTGCAGCGCTCTATACAGGGTTATTTATATGTATGGACTAAAATGAATAGCTTTTTCCGTTTTATTTCTGGTGAAGACGCAAAATCACTTAAATATGTTCTAAATACCAATACCAAAAAACAAGATCTTGTTAATTTTATGACAGAGACACAATTAACTATTCCTAAAACAAAGTCGACAACGAATGAAATAGACCAAATTTTTTGCCTAACTCAAGGGCATATAGTTTGACTCCTCACCCGATCACAAAAAAATCATCAAACACCAAATATATGTATATACACCATTCGTTGAATTCATGCCACATAGTCTCGACTCGATGTCTCAGCAGATCTAGATCGCTCGTAGCCACAATAATGGCAGTACTGTTGCTGAGTTAATCCACATCGAAAGTTGTAAAAAATAATCGCACGAAAATGTTCACGATTTAATTCCATTTTTGAATCGAGATGAATCTTTTAAGTTACTGTAAACAACACAAATAGCGCCCGTATGTCTAAACGTTCTGAGTACGTATAACCTCAAAAATGTCCAACTTTACGATAGAGCTGTCAGTTGCCAGATTCCAACACCAGAGTTGCCAAATCCCGAAATATAAAAGCAACCCTCGTATCGTCAGCAAAAAGAGACATATCATGTAGAAATATAATCCGGTTAATCATTCTCAAACATCAGGAGTATCAAGGGACCCAAAAAACTTCCCTGTGGAGATCCCAGATTCCAAGTGCACTCATCAGACACAGCCTCACAGCCCTTGGGGGACACAACCCTGTCCGATAATGTGTCATACAAGTCCAATTACCAATATAGTAAGGAATAGCCGTTGATATAGCAAAAATCTGGACTGCTAGACAAGGACTTTTGTGTAACGGAAGATAGACTGCTAGGGTTGACCTAGGCAGAATAGACCTCACATCGAAAGAATAAGTATTCACCTAAAATATTCTGCATGATTCTCTGCGATTTGAGAAGTAGCTAAATAAAACGAAATATGCGACAGTCAGTGAAATAATCGAGTTCGTTCAATAGATGATTGATTCATGGATGCACTATTGATAGGTATGAGCCTTATTTTTGTTTTGCCGACTTATCCTACTCTGCTGAGCTAATGAAAAAACTGAGTAACACAAGAAATGGCATTAATGGAGTCAACATATGTGTACAATTCACAAATTATGTTCTTGAAATAAAAGGCAACCTTCACGAAACAAATTTAATGGATTTCTCTAAAAATTTTCTGCCAACCAAACATGTTTAGAAGCACCAGGCTCCGTTATTAGTGGTTAGTTAAAAATTACAAAAAGCTATTTTGTCGGTGTTATAATATAATTTATGTTCTGTTAGGAGAAATGCATTAATTCTTTACGCGAAAAAAATGTTAAACTAAACCATATATTGGATAGCAATGAAGCTCTGTCGCATCTATCAAATTATACAATTTACTCCTGAAGGCTTGCTTGACATTTGTCTTATTATAATTAATGGTTAAAATAAACACATTTTCATAATTATAATTTTTAAAAAATGCAAGTCAATCAATGATACAAAAAAAAAAATACAAAATTATTATGCCTAAGGTATCGTAATGGTCGTCCATTAATTTGTTAACCCCATTGAGAATTAAAATTTTTTAAGTTATGTTTTTCTGTCCACTAAGTTGTAACTGATGATGACCCTAGCAAGGGTCGCAACATGTCTATTCGTAAACAAAAACAAAATCTATTAAAAATTAAATAATTTGATGGATGTGACAAGAGTTTCATTGCATTCCAATAAATTGGACATTACTTTATGTAAACCATAATATATTCTTAAAATTTAATTTGTAAATACATTAAAAATTTTTGTCAGAAACTTTGACTACTCACTGAACCGAAAAGTTACGTGATATTAATAAAAAAGTGCTTCAAATCAATGAACGTCAACATTAAATTTGAGCCGATGATGGGTGACATTAATACAATGAACGTTCGTACATAAATTCGGTAGCGAATTCTGTACGTTGAATTAATAAATAATGAACATAAATTTATTGATCTTACGAATGATGGACATTAATTTATAACTCCTGTACGTTAAAACGATGTTACCAGGTTGTTAATGTTACGAACGATGAAGATTAGTTTATGTCTCCAATACGTAAAACCGATGTTAGCTGGTTATTAATGTTACGAACGATGAACATTAATCTATGACTTTCGTACATTAAACCGATGTCTGAAGGTTATTAATGTTACGAACGATGAACATTAATCTATGACTTTTGTACATTAAATCGATGTCTGAAGGTTATTAATGTTACGAACGAGAAACATGAATCTATGACTTTTGTACGTTAAACCAATGTTAGCTGATTATTACATTGGGTTATAATAATTGTTTTACGTAATTGTGTTCGCCGGAAATTATTATTACGAAAGATTGAGATTACTGTTCTGTATCAATAATCGCGAGCATATAGGTAGGTACATGTGTATTATGTGTACTGCAAAGTGCAGTATGGTTCAAATATACTGGTTAGAAAATTTAAAAGCCCAAATAAGACTCAAAATTATCTTGCTGTACGTCCATTGATTTGATGCACCTGCTTTGTAAATAAATTAAATCATATTTGTACGACACTCGAAATCTAAAGGCTTTATTTTTAATGTAGTTAATATTAAATGCTAAACATGTCAGATTCGTCTGTCGTCTGAGGTGAAAAGGGAGGAAAAATTATATTTAGAAACTAAAGTCCGCGGAAATTCTTCTAAACAAAATTGGAAATTATTACGAGATCTAAACATTTATGCAAGGGAAAATATCACAATACCGTCTTTTATTCATGATGTTGAAAATATTAATGATTTTTTGTGGCCACTTCTACCAACAATCCGGACCCAGGAACGATCAATTTTTACTTAGGTAATAAAATTAGGCCTGATATTAACTTTGAATTTACAATGGTGGATCATGGGGAGATACTTGATGCATTGCTTGGGATTAAGTCAAATGCTGTAGGCAGTGACATGATCAGTATTAATATGCTAGTAGTAGTAGTTGTCCGTTTATAATGCCCTTTATACAGCATCTAGTTAATTACTATATAGAAACGAGGAACTTCCCAACATGTTGGAAAGAAGCCAATGTCATTCCAATCCCAAAACTAAAACTCCATCAACATTTAAGGATCTTATAGACCGATTAATATACTCCCAGAGATCTCCAAGGTTATTGAGAGAGTGATCTACAATCAAATGAAAACATATCTTGATGGGCATGGGTTGTTGTCGGAGGTCCAGTCTGGGTTCCGTCAGGGTCAAAGTTGCTCCACGACATGACTTAAAATACTGGATGATGCATTGAGGGCGGTAGATCAGGGTCGATTGACGGTATTGCTGCTGTTGGACTACGCAAGGGGCATTTGACCGCATTGGTAATGGTTTGTTGCTGGCCATTGTGGCTTACCTGGGCTTTGGGGAGTCTGCTGTGTCTCTACTCGGAACATATGTGAATGATAGAAGTCAGGTTGTCACTTTGGGAACGGCAGTGTCTGGGCTCAGGACATTGCGTAGTGCCGCAGGGCATCCAGGAATCATTGCCTTTTTTTATGTATCAGGGTTTTTGTTGTTGTTATTATTATGCAGTTATCTTTAGTATTGCTAATATGTTAAGCTAGGAGGCTGTGCATCGACTTCGCCTTTTGTGTAACTTTTCTAAGTTCTCAATAAAGTCATTTATTATATTATTATTAATCAAAATAACGGGTTTTTAAGTAAACAGTGTGCGCCTTTAGAATAGACTTATAGAACCCATAAGTACGGTTGAATTGCAGATTTTCTTCCTTTAAGGTTAAGGTTTAAGGTTATATGTTCTTCTATTTCCTGAACTGTTTTAGCACAAAATAAAAAAGATTCTTGAGAGTCTTTTATTGGGTACTTTAAATGGCTTATCTTTCCACTGGCACCTTTGGAACATAGCTTAGCGGATAGCACTAAATATCCATGAAGAGCCCATAAAATTTCTCCCCTCGTATCGGCGGGTTTTCAACATTACAAAGGAATACCGCACTGTGTTTTTTTTTCGTTTTAAACTGACTTTAGTTTTGTACTTTACTAAATGGTACTTATATAAAAGGATTACTACTTACCTTATATTTCTACATTTGTTGTATTATTTGGGAACAAATTTTAAAAATAGATTTAGGAACACACTTCACTTTTCAACTGTATACATTTAACTAAACAAAACAAAAAGGACGCGTAAACAAAAAGTCTATGAGAATGTCATAACGTCAATGTTTTGAGTATTCAGTCTATGGTCCGGGTGCATTGATTTGCGCGCGTTATTCAGAATTTAATGGTTAGGTTCGTAAAATTAATGCTTAGCATCCATTGAATCAACGATGATCGTTTATTAGTTTTTATGTTCGCTGTTCATAGGTGTATGATTTACAAATTATTGTGTTAAAAGCGAAGAGTATAAATTAATAAATTTAAAACATTGAAGCAATAAATAGTGACATTATATTGATGAAAAAAAACATAAATTTTCGATGTCTTGCATTTATTGATTAATGTTTCATCGTACATTGTTTCTATGTTTGAAATTATTAATTTATGATCAAAATTCATTGTAACAGTGACCAATTCATAATATTAATGTTCAAAATATAGATGACAACCATTCATTGGTTTTACGTACAATATTTTTTTCAGTGCTTATTTGAGCCTTATTGCACTTTTTCTTTTTGTAAATCATTAAGTAAAAGCCTTTACGTTTTAAGTAAAAGCATGGAGGTTCACCAAAGTGATAGAATGCGTTGAAAAAAATTGCTTACAATTTTACCTAAGTAGTAGTTTTAATTTATTTAGAGGCAACTATTTGATATTTAATAAAAATAAACTGTTTTAAACGTGCACATTTTAATATTATTAGTTACATTATAACTTTATGTAACATATTTAAACACAAAATCGCTCCCTCTAAACGTACCTTGGCATAGTCGTGCCGCTTCGGCACTCGTTTAGTTCTACACTTCAAAGAACCAAGCAAAACCTGTGAAAGCGATAAGTGGAGATGAGGTTTTCCTTAATTAATCTCTCAAACAAAGTTTGCGCGAACCTCTCAAAGAGATATGAAAATTAATTTTGCATAATATAAAAGGAAGTTTTCTTCGTCTCCCGCTTTTGCAACATAAACGATACATTACACATTAAATAGTCTAGATTGAAGTTTGAAAGATTGCGATGCGGCTGGGTTGGGTATTTTAGATAGCACGCAAAATAATAACCAACAATGAGAAGATATTTTATAGAAAATTTGATTTAAAATAGTTGAAAATTGCTAAAGAGCAATAATGAAGATTGAAAAAACAAGCGGTTAATCTTAAAAATATGTGGCATGGCTTGTAATATTTTAGTAGATTTTTAAAAAAAATCTAACTATTCAGGAGATCGACACAACCGAAATTTTGAAAAATTTTTATGCAGTACTTCATTTTATGACCCCTGGATCCTAAAAATGACCTCAGTTCAAAAGTTTATATATCTATATATATATATGGGATATAGAAACTTTGCGTCACGTTCTAGGCCGCATTTTTTGACCAATCGAAACAAAATATGGTTAAAAAATCGGCTAGGTCATGGAATCGCGTGAGTTCGTTGGCGATTGAAATCGGAGAGCTAATTTCATAATGGCGGCCTGTCAAAGTTTTAAAAAAATCATATTTTTTTCGTTGTTAATAGAAAATACCGATGTTACATATCAAATGATAGAGCACTTAAATATCTACAATATTTATTTGGAGAGTTTTTTCATCGCTGGCATATTTAAGTAAATGTAAGTCAATATAAAGTAACAAAAAATAAAAAAAATATACCTGTAATTATTTTGACAAATAAACACCTTTGAAATAACAATAAGACCGTACTTACGTATGTATTATAGTATAATGGGTATTTCAGTTAAAATAACTGTCAATATGACACTTTGGTTATATTTGGCGAATGTCAGAATATTCCATTATTTGTTTATTAATAGTGGGTGTCAGTGGTAGACTAAGTATAAATAAAAAATACATAAATCAAAAATCTACTTTTCCGACTGGCTGCCATCGGGATTTTTTTTTTATTAATATAAATTGAGATCGAATCGAATATATCGATCCCTACATGTCTTGCATCTCTATTAAGCCATGAAAAAAAGTTCCATCCGCGTCAAGAGATTCATTCAATATAAGGTTATACCTTAAGTAAAGTGCGTATATAAGATCAATGTCTCTGGGCGCTTGACCCCGTTAAAAGAATAATAAACCTACGTATCAGCACTTGCCCCAAACTTTTCATAAAGTTGATGATCCCCCTGTCGTCTCATTCCTTTGCTTGTCATCCTTCCAATGTATATCAGCCTTTTGCAGAATAATGCCACAAATTCAGTCAAGTAGTAGTAGCTGTTGCTTTCCATCAGTCGATAAGGCTTTTGATTCCCAGGGCCTAATCAATCTCCTGAGCAGCGGTGCATGGCGGTGACCCTTGCCCCGAATATTGTGGTCCGTATTTTTGATTGGTTAGTATATCATACGGATGTGTTCTCTGCTAGCCTCTTTTCGCCATTTTTCCACGTTTGGCGGTCTTTAGACCACCTCGAAGTCGTGTAGTATTGTTTGTCCAAAATGTTCATCGGTTTTTTTCCTGAGGGGTTTTCATTATATTGTTAGTAGTTCATCTTCCCACAGTTGTCAATTTAAATCTGTTTGCCGTGTTTGTTCTGTATTTTTATTCGCCCCATATCTACTTCTGCTTCCACTTCTTTGCACCATTTACCACCACCCAATTTCCCCTACATGCCGACCCAATGATAGAGAGCAAAGAGGCACTGAAGCAAAAAATTAGCGACATCGTAGCTGGCATGTAGAAGTTAAATGGCATAATTTATCGTAAACAACCTGCAGAACGCAACACACCGTGACGACAGCATTCTGTGGAGGATATTGATTTGGATGAAAGTGCCTATTTCTGGTTTTAGCTTTGCTCGTTTGCATATTAGGATATTATGAAATTTTTCTTAACACTTTGCTGAATATCAGTGACATACTATTTTTAATTTTTGACAGTAACTCCAAGAACATTTTATAAAACAAATAGGTACAACTCCTATCATAATACTATTGGGTCTGCCAGATCACTTTTTTTTTTTGAAAATGCTATAAAACAAAAACTGCTGAATATTTTCTCAAATTTCTTTTTTTATTTGAAAGTACAATCCTTCGGTTAATAATGACAAATAATTTCATTCAAATGGCTGCCTCGGCTGGCCATGCAGTAGCCTACACGATCGGTCCAATTTTTAAGCACATTATCGATTGTGTGCAGCGGTATTTCACCAATGGCTTCACGAATATTGTCCTTTAAAGCGTCAATTGTCTCTGGCTTGTCGGCGTAACACTTATCTTTGACGGCACCCCACAAATAATAGTCCAACGGTGTCAAATCGCAGCTCCGAGGTGGCCAAACGACATCAGCTCTGCGGCTCATAATGCGATCTTCAAAAACAGGGCGCAAAACATCGAGTGTAGCTTCGACTGTGTGGCACGTAGCGGCGTCCTGTTGAAACCAAATGTTGCCAATATCCTCCTCTTCAATTTTTGTGAACAAAAAATTCGTTCAACATGGCCCGATAACGATCGCCATTGACTGTAACGGCCACTCCTTGCTCATTTTCGAAGAAAAATGGCCCAATTATGCCTCCGGACCAAAATCCGCACCAAACAGTGACTCGTTTTGGGTGCATCGGCTTTTCAATGTATGCATGCGGGTTTTCTGTGTTTGCGACAATTTTGCCTGTTTACATACCCGTCAAGATCAAAATGAGCTTCATCTGAAAAGATGATTTTTTTGGCAAAATCGGCATATTCTGTAAGTCGATCGCAGGCCCACTGAGCGAAGCGAAAACGCATTGGATGGTCAGTTGGCTTCAACTCCAGAACCAATTGGACTTTGTATGGCGTCATACCAAGGTCTTTATGCAAAATTCGTCTCAATGATGTCTCCGAAATGTTCAGTTGTTGAGACCGACGGTGAATTGATGTTGATGGCGCTTCACGCACACTTTCTGCCACAGCAGCAATATTCTCGGGTGTACGCACTGTTTTTGGCTTTTCACGGTTTGGTTTATCGATGAGGATGCTAGTTTCTTTCACTTTTTTCACGAGATAACGAACATACGGAGCTGACGGTGCTTCTCTTCTTCCAAAATCCGTACGCAATTTTCGCACCCATTCTGCAACATTACCATGATTTTCAAAGTAATGTCGCAATATTTCCCAGCGTTGTTCAAGCGTATACACAACCACATTCATTCAGCGGAAGGATAAAACTAATTATCTGTCAAATCAGACATGAGCTAAGTGTTACCCTTCACGAAATAAGTACTAGTTGAAAAAAAAAACGTTAGATGGCGGACCCGATACTACTAATAGTTTACATACTGGGTGAATTATTAGTGCGTCGAAGTTCGATATTATCTCAAAGACCAAAAATTTCACGCAGCCAGTGTGTAGGCAGTCATAAAGTACGTATTTTAAAATTATTGTTATTTGTACAGGGTGGCTCATCTCATCAGGGTGAACCAAACTTACGTTTTTTTTAAATGGAAAGCCCTATTTATTATTCCACAATTTCATTGGTTTAGACTTGACATTAATCATACCAAAATTTTAGAAAATTATACAGAGTGGTTCAAAAGTTACCACTAGTATTGTATGCAAAACATGGCGAATTCTAAGGCTTCTGTACTGGAACTGAAATAATTTAAACTCTGCTTCTTACAGGCATAGCTTTTTGATAGTTACTAACTTTGAGAAAAAGATAATTGTTTGTATATAGTGCATAACCTGTATACAGGGTGAGTCCAACCTAAAATTTGCGTTTTAATCGAATTTTCCAAATGAGCCACCCTGTATATAATATCAAAAACTGAAAGGAAAATTGATAAGCTTTTATTCTTATATAGTCTTTCTTATACCTAAAGCTATTAGTTTTTAAGATATTTTCATTTAAACAAAAAAATATTAGAAAGTTTGAACTTTACGTGATCTTGTGTAGGTAAAACCAGTCATTTTGTCCACAATGCCACAAATTTATTTTCTTTTTTTTATATTTACGGACACAAATTCATATTGTTTTCATTAATTTTACACTTAAATATGGAGAGCTATTCCTGCCTTGAGGGCAACAGTGTAATTGTATTATTGTCACGACAATTGAAATACATTTACTTCTTGACTTTTATCTCAACATTCCCAAAAATACCCCTTTCAAAACCATATCATTACAATTAAATACAGTTTAATGACTTGTTTCAACTTGCACACATTTGATGTTGTTTCACGTGTTAGGAAAAAGTTGGCTTTGGTGCGATATTACAATAAGAAATATAAAAAAAAGACAGCGACATAAGAATATCTTATAGTTTTCTATGGCTCTATCCGTGGAGCAGCAGATGTTGCACGAAAACCAACATTAAATTGACCAACTTTTCCCGTATAGTTGAAACAACAAACTGGCAATATTGTTTTGAAATTGAAGAGTGTAGCAGAATCCATAGACGTAGGTAGTCTCTAGATGAGAAGTTTTAATATGTGAGAGCGAAATTAACCCAGATGAAGCTGAGATTTTTTTGTTTTTGTAAGAGTTCCAATATTTTTTTTTTGGTAGAGTTGAATTTTTAATATAGAAAAAAATTAGGGGTGCGTATTTTTTAAAATAAAAATGAAAATGCTTGAATTATTATTTTTTATTTATAATCAGTTAAAATCAATACGAAAAAATGATTTTTTAAAGCAACTAACTTTGAAGATGGTATTTGAAAAAATACTCTTTACGATGAAGTCCTACGTTACACTTACACTTACTGTATAAAATGATGTATTTGAGCAAAACGAGAAGTTTGATGTGAGTTTTTAATTTTTTTTCCAGTTTGGTAAGTTGACGGCTTTTTGTGAATTTCTAATATACTGGACTATCGCTCTTCTAAATTGTAGAAGATCCATCCCCCCCCCCCCCCCCCCCCCCCCCCGTGCGGCTGCTCAACTAATACTCTTTTTTTGTCTGTTTGGGAAAATCTTTTTGATTGTGAAATTGGTTGAACAGGGCAGTAAGTACCGTTTTGGAATTAAAAAAAGACGTGCAAAGATATCGCAATAATTTTATTTTTACATGAAAGCCTGTACCTTAATCTACTTTTCTACATAATTTCCGTGAATATTGAGGCACTTGTCATAACGTGGCACCAGTTTTTGAATACCCTCCTCATAAAATTCTGCCGCCTGACTTGTTAACCACTGTATCACAAATGCAGAAGCTCCACTAGCCATACTCCTTTTCTGTCCCAAAAAACTGTGCACATGATTTTCCGGGCAGAAATTGTTTGCTTAAACTTCACTCTTTTGGGTGATGATGAATGTCGCCATTCCATGGATTGTTGTTTCGATTCTGGTGTGACGTAGGCCACCCATGTTTCGTCACCAGTAACAATTTGGTCTAAAAAATCTTCACCTTCATTGTGGTACCGCTCAAGGAAAGTCAATGCACTGCCTAAACGTTGGGTTTTGTGATATAGTGGTTAACAAGTCAGGCGGCAGAATTTTATGAGGAGGGTATTCAAAAACTGGTGCCACGTTATGACAAGTGCCTCAATATTCACGGAAATTATGTAGAAAAGTAGATTAAGGTACAGGCTTTCATGTAAAAATAAAATTATTGCGATATCTTTTTTTTTTTAATTTCAAAACGGTAAAAAACATGCTCGTAATTTATTTTTCAGTTTCTAACATGTACTCAAATGTGCCTCTATTTTGTTTTTTGTGTTGATTTGGATGGACGTGAAAAAATTATCAAAATAAAGATGAAATGGCAAATTGTTCTATAATTTAACGGTAAAAGTTAATACAACGCTGGAACCCAAACCTAAGTTTTTATATTTTTGGGGAATAGAGGAAGACGATCCTTAGATCATCAGTAACCCTTAACTTGGGTAATTTGAGCGGCCAACCTTCTCGGTAAAAATCGACACATTATAAGTAAGCAAACATCCGAAAAACTTCTTGTTACAAAAAATTATTGTTTTATATTTGAGTGATCGCCATCAGCGGGTCGTGCTTGGTTCCCAGGTATTTTCATCTTTGATGAAAATCTGGGCTTTCAAAGCCATGTTTCGTGTGTGACCCAACATTGTTACATACAGTTGAAACTATTATACGCTAATAAAAAGTTCTTTTCTTCAACATGAAGAAACTGCTGTGTCAGTCTTTGGTGATTTCGAGGGTGAGTTATGGGTTCACATGTTATTATTCCTGCCTTGATGTTCTGACATCGGAAAGGGTCCAAAAAATTCAGAACTCATGTTGTCGTTTGGTGTGTGACTTGAGGAGATATGATCATGTGTCTACCTCAATTAAGTCACTCCGTCCCACTATATCTTAGGGTTAAACTCGTGTTTAGACAGACTGCCCGTACCCTCAATTTACGTTACCTATGCATCCCACAGCCCTGTTTCGAAGATCATTTACATACAATTCTGCGAATTTGTTTAATGGTTATCAACAGCATTTAGATCTGGCCACAGTAACTCTGTATCAACTTAAGCTCTGGCTGAGACGACATTTACTTTCAGTTCACTCATAGTGTATTATGGTTTGTATTAGGTTTGTTCCAACCCCCGCGTTTCGTATCGTCATGAAATTGTTTCGGGATAAATTTAGTAAGATTGACTTGCCAATTTACAAAATTGTTGTATGACTGAATGGCCAATAAAGAATTTGAATTCTGAAATAGTATAGCAGAACATTGTAAATTCAGTTTGTGATATATACTCATAAGTATCTTAAAATAATCTTCCTTCAACCAAGTGAATTTTAAGAGGGTACCTACGTAAGTCTTTCAATAAAACTTTTCTCCCTTCTTTTTACTTTGAATACAAATAAGTTATATGACTAAACAAAGCGAAACTGTTTACAGTCTAATATCCGTTCAGAGTAATTTTTCAATTTCTCCGTACACTATAGTCAACTTCCTGTTGGAAAAATCGTTTTTTTTTTGTTACTCGCTCTTTTCCTATACAGATACCCCAAAAAGGGGCAAAAAATTGATGGCATCTAAAAGTTGTTCGCTTGTTTTACTACCATAGGCGACACAAATTTTCTACTAGAATTCACAAAAATGCCGTCGGGCTTCTTAAGATAAAGCGTTTTTTCATTATAATAGAAAAGGGAATTGTTTGAAGAATAATATTGATTAAGGAACGGATTACGTTTTAAATTTGAAGAAATAAAAATGACAATTAGGTATTTATAGAAATAAGTAATTTTCTATTTTCTGAAATCATTTTTCACATTTCATTTTAAAAATTATATAAACTACTTCAAATTTATTTTTAAGAGATTCTTCAATGTATCCGTCAACAGTTCCCGACTTCCATCCCCTATGCCTCTTGAAACTAGTCAAATCTGCGCCAGAGTCAACCAAAATTCTCGCCTAGGATCGGCGCATATATATTTTATTTGGAATTAATTTGACGCCTATTAAGCTTATGAATTTCTACCACTTGTTTGCAGCCTTTACCGTTTTGGTATTTAAAGATAGGATCGCACCCAATTCGAATCACTTAATAATTATGTGTCTTCCTTTGAACCAGTTATTTCCGGTGTTCCCCACGGCTCAGTTCTAGGTGCATTACTATTTTTAATTTACACGTCTGATGCTGCATCCTCGGTGACTTATTCTCATTTACAATTCTACTGATATTCATTTTTTACATTACTTTGATAAGAAAAATGTTCATTTGGCTTCAGTCAAAATCAATCAATATCTGAAACGTATTTATAAATATTCTTTGGCCGATAACTTGAAAATCAATCCATCAGGTAAAACTACCTTCATGGTATTTTGCTCAAAAACCATAGAGCTCACATTGAGTCCAACTTAGATATCAAAATAAATGGCACACAATTACCTTTCACAAATAAAGCTAAATATTTGGGCTTGATTTTGGATGTTATTTTAAGGTTTAAGGAGCCCTGTAAAGGCTTAATTCAGAGATATTCTGTTCGAATGAAACTGCATTATGTCAACAAAAATATTCTGAATTGTAAAATGAGGAAAAAACTTTGCGAATCACTGATTATGTCAATATTTTTCTATTGCCATTTAGTATACTATCCTTGCCTCGATTACCGCACTAAAAATAAATACCTAGGTTCAGACCTAATGTCCAACATTCCATTCCACCCAATGTATAGCCCTCTACTGACAAGTGCTCCATTCGTCAAACATAACCTCACAATTGTTTATTTATATTCGACGTCATGACCTGTTGACATAGCACTCTAGGGCAACCAACCGACTTCTTCGTCCTCACTGTCTCCAGCTACACCCAGCACAACTCCAACCATAGCCAACTCCCAACCCCAATATTACGGCTGTTTCACTATTATGACGTCACGAAAAAGACCTTCATGACATTGTCACAGCTAACATGTGTATGTTAGCTGTGACATTATATTTTCTCTGCGGTTTCACAAAAGACCGAAACCGTCAGAACCAGTCGGTATTCTACGCAAACTAATGATGTGACATGATCACCTACGGCTCATCTCACTTGAATTTTTTTTTTTTTTTGTAAAAGGAACGCGAAACACAACATTGTCGTTAGCTAATTTGCGCTTAATTTTTCACGTAACTAGATTTGTTTTCATAGGCTTCGAAACTGTTAGAAACAGTATGGATTCTGCGCATAACGTTGTTGACACGCGGTCATGGCGTAAATTCGACTAATGTTTTAGTTTTCAGGAAATTGTGAAATGTCAAATATTTTTTGTATGTCAATGTAACTTATATGCACAAGTTAGTTGTTATTTTTTGCTATTAACAGTAAAGATTTAAGATTTCGTTAATATTAAAATTGCTGCTTTGCAAAAACAAATTCCCAAAATATTTATCAGATTATAATGCAGGTTTATACCGTAAGATTATTAACCGTATTTTTTATTTGTATCAATAAACACTTATCTATGATGTGTTTGTTTAAATTTTGTGATGCCGAATTAGCGTAACTTTAAGAATCAATTTAAAGCACAACAATTTACGGTGTAGGTTGTATGCCTACCTATTATTATTGTGATGAGCGAGAAGTTTCTGTTGTAAAACATGAACGATAATAATCTACATGAAGATTTGCTATGAAACGGAGATTGGTGATGATGAAGTTCAGTGATTAACGGTGGCCTCTTCGAACATTTGGTTTTTTCGCTACGCGAGAAGTCGTTGTAAAAATACCCGGCAGAATAATCGGACATTTTAGTGTGTTTGAGGCTTTTGTTATTAGTGTAGTTGTTCAATATGCGAAAATATCCTTTTAGTAGTTACCAAAAGCGAAGAAATAATGTACAATTATGCAGATGAACTTATTTATCATGTATTTTAATTATTATTATTAACAAAACTGTTCATTTTCGTCGTCTCTACAATTGGCCACGTCGCGAATATTAACCCTACAGCTGTTCGTATGTTGGAGGTCATATTGAAAAATGGTTGTCATAGGCGCCGATTTACCGGGGAAAAACGTGGATTTGCCCCATTTTGTAAACATCGAATAAAAATTCTGAAACAATTTTTTTATAGTTTTTCATGCTTCCCTGAGCACGTGGTTAAAATTTGTGTACTGAGTGATAGTTCACCCTGTAATATAGGCTACTTACTAACTAGTAAATATTATGTAGATAGAGGTACCTAGGTAATGTATTTGAAAATGTAATGTGGCCGGTTAGCTAGGAAATAAAATTACAACGCGCCACAACGCTCGGAATAGCATTATTATTCGCCCTTGCATATAAATAACCTAAGAACGACTTTGTATCAACCTTAGCAGCATATACGCTGCTCCACAACGATTTTTGTGTCGTGTAACAAAACCGTAGCAAATTAGTTGCGCAAAGATATTTACATAAAACAATTTTAAAATATACATTTTTTCCTCGTTTAGTTACACGACAACCGAGCGGGACGAAAAAAACATATACGCATTGCTTTACGGCAACAAATGCTCTAAAATAGAGAAAAAGGGCCCGCACAGCTTCAATTCAATTTTCTGCACGCATGGTAAAAGGGCTTAGAAATATTTGTTTTGCTCCCGATGGCTTTAACAACTATCCACCCCAAATTCAAATTAACAGATTGTTAGACCCTTATACAAAAATCTTTAGAATTCTCACCACGTTTTATGCGTAACCCAACATTTACCGTTCAGTGAACGAGGCAATGAACGACCGTATGTATAAATCTAAATCAAACAAATACAAACCAAACGAAATCCAGTTAAATCTGGGTCCCACTTAAACGGCCCAGCCTATTTATTAATCCTTTGATGGATTTAGACTGTTAAGGGTATACAACGAAGGGTTGTAACAATATAAACATTGTTTCAGATACTATGTTTAGAACATTATTAATAGATTCTTATTTATTATACTTGGTTGGTATTTTATTTGGCAAAGATGAGATGAAACGCGATATATCAAACTAGGGATCTGAAATCCAGCCAATAAGAAGAGCTACCTATTAAAAAAATAAGACATTATAATAATAATAATAAACGCCCTTATTAAAAATGTATAAATACATTATACATCAAAGGCTAATAAGCTATTCTTGAACACTTAGTCTTCAAGATAACTTTACAAATAAATTTCTATATTATATAACAAAATAAGAAATAATAAATAAATACACTAACAAAAAATAAGAAAAAGAAAATATGCACCAGAGAACCAAATTACTCAATTTTAAAATTCAAAATATCCTCCGATTGTAACATATCTTTAATTTTGTTCCTAAAACTAAAATTAAAACAATTGTAATATGAATTATATACAAATTTACTATTGATTTATGTGAACATAAGGTAATGCATCTTTACGATATTGTGTAGTTTGAGCCACCCAAGATCAAAGATTTTTTGAGAAACATGATCATACTTTCACAAATTATTTATAAATCCACAGGATGTGTTTTCAACTATTTGAAACCTATTTATTTTTATTTTCCAAAGTAATCCATTACGTCGAGCAGCGGGATGTATTTATAAATAAATACGTTATATATACGTTCGAATTAGCCAAACATGTTTCGGAACATTTACTGTAACATCTTCAGTTGCATTACAAATTTACAAAGAATTCCTCCACATTATATTGCCTTATGTTGTAGATTCAAACATGTATACACACTAGAATACAGAAAGGAAATTAGAGTGGAGTGTTTCTTAACAATGCTGACATATTACCTACTATTTTGTGAAAATTTTTTTACTTATGTGATAACAATCATGAGGTCAGTTTTTAAATAAAATATAATTGAAACTTAAAATCTACTATATCATTATGTGAACATTAAACACTGTAATATAATATTTAAGGTGAAAAATTTCTTTTTGTAAATCATCACAATAAAGATTTTGAAAATATATAGAGTACTTTGTCGTTTGACTCAAGCAGATACAAAATCATGTGTTTCAGAGAATATAAGTTTTGGAATGTCCTTTTAAACATTATTGAAGTTAGTTGATTTTCAAAAAGTATCTTTGAAAGTGGTTGCCGAGGCCAGATAGCTCGAAAAACAAACATATATGCATTGAATGGCTTAATGATATCATGGTAAATTAATTTATTATTTATTTTATTTATTTATTTATTGTCATTACATGTTATTACCAAAAAAGGTTTACACAAGTCATATTAAAATATTACATAACACAACATAAAAACATAGAAATGTATATAACTAAATCAAAACAGAAAGTCAGTGCTGAGGAATTCATCAATGGAGTAAAAAGCCTGGTCAGTTAAGTAGTTTTTCAATCTATTTTTGAACACTGCAAGGCTCAGTGTTTTCAAACTATCTGGCAAATGATTATAGCATGTGGGACCATAATAATTCACAGAATTTCTGCTTCTACCCAACCTCATATATTCAGGAAGAATGTCATTATTGTTTCTGGTATTGTGGTTGTGAACTTCATCATGCCTTATGTACAGATTGTAATTATTTTTCACATACATAATTGAATTGTAGATATAGAGACACGGGAGTGTAATTATTTTATATTCTTTAAATTTAGGTCTGACATCCTCTCTAAACTTTAAATCTGTCATTATTCGCACCACTCGTCTTTGGATTGCGAATACCCAACTAGCATGACAAGAGTGTTCCCAAATTGACAAAGCATATGAAGCCACACTGTGAAAAAGGCCATAATATGCTGATTTCAAAACATTAAAAGAGACTTCACCCTTCAAGCTTCGCAACATGAACACAACCTTAGACAACTTGGCAATGGTAACCTCGACATGACCCGCCCAGGTTAGCTTTTGGTCCAAAGTGACACCCAAAAACTTTACCAGACCATCAGAAACAGCAACATCCGTCTCACGTAATGTAAATATTTTAGTAGCTGTTTTATTGGCATTCATACAGAGTTTGTTAGCTGCAAACCAGTCCGCAGCCCTCGACCGTGAATTAATCATACTTGAGGCATTTTGAAAATATATGAGTACTTTGTCGTTTGACTCAAGCAGATACAAAATCATGTGTTTCAGAGAATATAAGTTTTGGAATGTCCTTTTAAACATTATTGAAGTTAGTTGATTTTCAAAAAGTAACCTTGAAAGTGGTTGCCGAGGCCAGATTGCTCGAAAAACAAACACATATGCATTGAATGGCTTAATGATATTATGGTAAATTAATTTATTATCGTTAACACTATATCAAAGTACTATAGTTTCCAAATTTGGAAACAAAATCAAATGTGCGTTAAAATGGAGCTTACTTAATCCCATTTAAGAATTTTGAAAATATTTTACTCAGTGGAGTGCAATGTTACTACAAAGCAAATAAAGATCGTCACCACAATTCTTTTTATTATTAAATTGGATACATGTTTCGAGTATTTATATCCCCATCATCAGTTCATTTTATTCAAATTGAATAATAGCACTAATCCAAATTTTCCGATCATAAATTTTTGAGAAATCGATTTGCGCATTTCATTGTGGGAAACCTTGTATAAATGACCTTCAACTCTTGCTATTTGTTCTCTTCGCTCATCGCCCTAATATTATTATTTAACAACTCGCTAATGAGAGCTGTATATATACACTTATATAATAATATATAGCTGAACAATTTAGCTATACAGCTACTGCATTAGCAAGTTTTTTCATAAAAGGCTTTTGTTTATTCATTAAATGTTATTGTTTCATCCATTTTTTCAGTTAGATTCGTTTAAGCCTTTTCGTACCATTAGAGTCATAACAACAAAGATGGATAATGTGTTTTCATTTACGTATTATAGAACACCGCTGCTATTTTTTTTTTGTTCTTTGTTGTTTTGTATGGTTTTAATATTTCGGGAAAAACAAGCTGGCATTTGTGTTAAACAAAAACGGTAATGTTCACGCTATGGTCTGTTTTTCTGTTCCCTTATTTCGTTAAAGACATGACAGTCTGATTAAGTGGTAAGTTGAGCCAGGGTGGCATTAAGCAGTGGCGGCTAGTGGATGAGAGCTGCAGAGCTCCTGATAATTCAATTTTTTTGAGAAGTAGTAATCTTAATTTTTTTTTAATTTTTATTCATGTTGTTTGTCAGTTCCCAGTCGAGGTTATATTATTAAAAATATTAGTCCTCCCTTTTGATATACGCTACGTAAACAAAATATAGATGGTCGACCTTGAGCCGACGTAATTGCGAATTATTTTATTCTAATGTAGTGTTTAGAGCATGATGACGTATACAAAGAGAGCTGCAGATTAGGTATTTTAAAAATACTAAAAATTGAAAAAAGCTTACACGAGAAACATAATAAATCTTTTTTTTTTGCTCAGACTCCCGAACGTATAAAACAAATTGATTTCCAAATGTGTAAATACAAAACGTCCTCCAGTTTACTATACCAAGTAAATTCACAAAGTGTTTATTATAAGAATTCTAAATTAATTGTTTTTAACTTTAATTAGCAAGCCAGTTAAGGATAATCTACATTGTTGTCTCTAAAACTTTTAGATAGGTAATTCTAGACAAAAGCAGATGTGCTATTTGATACCATCTAATAACATCACGGAAACACTATACCTATGTATTATACAACAGAAAGTAATGTGGTAAACAAGAGCACATTTACGTTTACGCCCTCATTTTCGAGGTTATGTAGGTACACGTAATCAGTTGGATAATAGTTGAAGAGAATGACAATAGCAGAGGCTATAATATATTTATTTTGTTTTGTTGTTATCTTTTAATGGGAACAGAGATTTTATAATCATTATTCAAGGTGTCTCAAATAAAAGTTTATATATGAACAGCTCTAAATCAATAAATAAATATATTAAAGAAATAATCCATTTGATGCAGTGGAGTGTAATCTAATTATAATGAAACAATTTGGTCGTTTCCACTATTTATTTTGAAAAATCTTTATTCAAAGGGACATGTTTCGGAGTCTGAGCTCCATCATTTTTCAAAATTAATAGTAGACGACGAAATTGTTTCATTGTAATTAAATAAATATATATTTCTCAAAAAATCAATAAAAATAATATGTAGACAAGATTCTTTCAAACAAACAAATCATAAGAATAATGATTACAATGATATGGTACCTTATATTTTACAGGTATACATAGTCAAATAAATAAATAAATAAGAGACAAAGCAAAACAATGACATTAGTGCTGCTAGGACCCGAAGTTTGGAGAGAAGACCCCAAAAATAAACTGAGAGAGTTTTGTGGTTAGAGAACTTGGCGGAGCATTCGGACACATATGTGCTCCAAAGCGGGGAGACCTCATGGTCCGAGCAGCCAAATATCTCCAACCACTCTCTTCAAACTTTATTGCACCGAAGTGCAAATCAAAATCCCCTCTAACTTTCTGTTACAATAATATTTATAACTTAACTTTTTACCACTCTTACGAATATAGACCAACCAAATTGTGTATTGTTAGCGTCGGTCGTACCGTTTTTATGGAAAAATATTAATCAGCAATTTCCTTTCTTGTCTATTTCTATATTAGAGTCGTGAACTTGTATAAACTTCGATGAACTTTTTTAAAAATTATTAATCAGCGTAAAATAGCTAGTTCGACCGGATGCAATATTTGTAGTACAATATACCGGGTGTGACAATATGTTTCGAAAGCAGCAGCTTTTATCATCAGTCACAAAACTTTACATCTGTTGTTTAATCTGTTGAGAGTGCAAATCGGTCTGTTCGTGGTGATCCTAGCCTCTCGATTCGTAAGTGGGCAACTTCTAACGATATCTGTAGACTATACGTAGAATAGTAGTTATTGGAGTGCAATAAATCCAAAACACAAGCGTGAGAAACAAACCAAAAAACGCCACCAGATGGAAGGTGTGATGATGATTGCGTTTTGTGAAAAGTGTTCTTGTGATTTTAATAATCCACATACGAACGCTTCAATCAGCTGTTTACATTGCAATCCACGTATATTTGTGAACAAAATTTTAATCACCCTACTTACAGATCTGATACAAATGAAGACTGATCTGAATACTCGAAACATAAGCCTTACAAAATTGCCGGTAATTATTAATTTGTCTTTGGGACTTGCCTATATCTTCTGTCGCGTTAATAAACAGTCAGACCCCGTATTTTTGTGTGGGTTTTTGAGACACATAGTGTAAATGCCAATATATATTTTCCAGAAAATAAATTACACCTATATAGCTAACAGGAACGTATCATAGGAAAAGCCGAAAAGTCAATCAATCTTCTGATAAACCGTAAATGAGGCCTGATGTAATATATTACAGACACCTACAACATAGGTATATAATAAATAACCGAAAAACGCCAAAAACGCGCCACGTTTATAACATATAAAAGTTGGGAAAAATTTATCAAAATAAAAAAAAAAAAACTAGTAGTTAGAGTTTGTCCAATAAGTTCCACTGTTGTTCTGTTCTTGAAATACTCTGATTACTTAAATTTGTGTCGTATATGTTTTAGAAGATTCAAATTGGTTTCAATAGCAGTTAGGGAGGTGGAAAAATAATCGATTATTTTTTCCCTAATAATCGATTTTGTGAATTGCACATATTAATCGATTTTGATGATGATGATTGTCAAGTCTGTTTCACTGCAAATAATATTTATAGTTTTTCAGACTAAATATATCATACAGTATAAAATTATACATATATATATTAATATATAATACAAACATAGATTATTACATATGTTAATTTCGACCGAACACAATTTTTATATATCAAAGTACAAATTAAATTTATTCGAGAAAATACAGTCCACTATTGTTTCATGAACTTTATACAAAACATAATTTTTGGTCCTTCGAGCTTCAATAAAATTAGTGCCGTTATTGCTATATACATTAGAAGGCTTACCACGTCTGGCAACAAACCTTTGAAACGCTTCTAGAAAAGTTGAACTGCTTAGATTACTTACAATTTCTAAATGTATAGCTTAAATTAAACAATCTCTTACTGCACGCTTTTCTAAATTTCTACGAGATATTGTCCATCAATATGTTTCTCTAACATATGCCAACAACAATTGTGGACTACAATGAAGAAGCTTAGCACGTCCTTGCTTGCAAATTAACATCGTTAAATGATGTTTCGGTGACAAAACTAACGGATGCTTTTTAGAGAATCAAAAAGATGAATTTGTTAATCTCCCATCTACTCTTATTAGCACTTGATCCATAAATGGAGTTAGACTAAGCAAATTACTTTTTGAATCAAATTTTAAACGAACTAAAGAAGAATATCGATTAAATGGAAGGAAATCTTGATAATATGTAATCAAACATTCAACTTCTTTTCGCATTTCTGGTAATTAATTAAATCCTAGAGGTTTTTAGAGTGAAATATCTACTGGCCAATCTTGTGGTGAATCGTGAACCCATGTTGGTCCAATGATGATTCTGCGCCATCAAAAAGCATATTTTCCAAAGCAGGGAATTTTGTGAGGACAGCCCCTAATCGTATTTTAGGGAAGAGATTATCTAAACTATTATTTTTAAATTTCCAAACAAAAGATTTGCGGCAATAATTTTTTTAATTTTATTATATTGTTACTGACTTATTTTATCAGATTTTTTGTGGTTTTGTTTATTTTGTTTTCTTTTTGTTCAATTTTTGTTTAATTTATGTTTTTTAGTTTAGAGCAGATAAGGTTGTTGTTTGTTTTCTTTTATTTTTATGTTAATAAAGTATTAATGTTAATCATAACAACAATCTTTCATGAATATTTTATTTTGTAGCCTTGATTTTGTAACAGAAAAAATGAATTTGTTAGACAAATCGATTTTTTAACACTGTTAGCTTTTGAGGACAAGTGTATGAGCAAGAAAGAAATCAAAGAATTGTAAAAACAGTACAAAAATGGCGGCACATGTGTCGACTATGATAGACATTCTGGTAGATCATCGAGCACAGTAACAAGTCTTTTGCGGCTCGAATGAAGAAGGTCGTGATTAGACTGTGCGTGAACTAGAAATCGACCTTGGAATTTAAACTGCAGTCGTTACAGTGGAAGTTTCCATCCCAGCCACGACCGAAAAAAACGCGTTATAGCCGGGACAATTTTAAGTCCATATATCACACCATCAATTAAAAACATTATATCGATGACGAGCAGCGGTGGCGACTCCATCTTCACCACGATAGAACACCAGATAACATTGTGCAACAGTTTCTGGCTAATCACAAAATTACTCAACTTCTCCAGCCTTCGACAGTCCCGGCTTTACTGCGACTTTTGGATCTTCTCAACATTAAAATTTGCGCTGAAAAGATTACTGCTTGAAGCAAATGCGCATAGACCTTAGGCATAAAGTAAATAGTTCTCCTTGACTGCTCTACTATTACCACACCATCCCAATCATTGATGTAGAAACCAGGATAACTGAATAATGTTTTTTCATCAAAACAAAAGGTTCTTCTCCTCACACGAGGCAGGAATCACTTCATGTCAACTCTCCACATGGGCCGTCTATTGAAGCAGTCAGAATGCCACAGGTTTTCTTGTTGAAAATTTATGAACACAGGTTAGTCCATAAATAAATAGCGAACACCAGACAATTTTTTTTTAGAAATGGACACATCCATTTGGCTATGATCAACGTCAAAGGGGAACGACAAAAAATGAATGATTAACTTGGCTGGAATTTTATTAAATAATTTAAAACTATTTTAACTATTTGATCATCCTGTGTAATCGCATTCATTTCAATGTTGCTAAATTTAGGTATAATTGTGTTAGAAAGCACAGCAATATAGTGTTTATAGTTGGTTGCTTTTTGAGAAACATTATTAAATGAGATCCTTTGTGCTTACACTTTTATTTTACTTGTAAAAAGAACCGGTCGTTCGACTTTAAAGTATAGGAAATTAAAAAACTTTTGTTATTAAACATGCTTTTGTTGGTTATTATTAAACTCTGTTTAATATTAAATTTGTTTGTGTTACTTTATACATATAATAACCATCAACTAATTTTAGATCTTTTTAAAACAAAACGAAAGCTCGATCGACATTTTCGCAAATGCCGTCGAACCTCTATATAGTGAAAGCCCAAATTGTCTACCGAAATTGCACTCTAGAGAGTTTGTTACGGTTAAACAGCTAAAGAATTTGTGTCGTTGCTGAGTATATATTTATATATAACACTCACCTTATATAAATTGTATAAATTATCCTTACGTCTTTAGTTCTATTAAATAAATTAACACTATTATCAATTACTTGTATTTAATATGGGAGTGAAATACTTGGTACGGTTCTGTGTGGTTTTCCGATTTTTGATTTTACCATCAATACATCCTTGACCTTCCCCTAAATTCGACAGAATGTATGATTGGTGATTATACGTAATTTTTATAGAGATCTGATTACTCTACTTACCAGTTGCTTTGTACAGACCTCGTATACAACTTCTCCAAGGGTTTCAACTGGTATTACTTCGACTTGATTGTGGTCACCATGTTAATGTAGTTTCTTTTGGGTATTTGATAGAATTCAAGCGGATTTCACGTTGAATTCTATTTAAGGTGGGAACTTTTAATGGTATCTGATCTAGGAATGATCGTTACCAATAGTTGCAGTCTAACATCAAATTTGTAACAATATTGCTAACGTTAAAAGTTAACTATCTGAACATCTTGATAGGCGTAATGCATTTCAAGTCGTTATGACTTACCTTTTTGTGTTTGTTGTCATATTTCCGTTTTAGTTGGTAGTCTGCTAGCCCTTGTTCATGCTCCTTTTTGACCGGCTTGCAAATGACAGGTGCTGCTGGGTCCTTAGGGGCTACTTTGAATGGCGAGGTATTTCGGAAGAGTGGTTGACGGGGGGTGGTGCTTGGCGAGTCGTTGAGGGAGTGGTTCTAGTCTATTAGACCGGACGATGACCCTGGGTACTACTAATGCGATCTACTTGAGCTCCGCTAAATCGTCGGCAAGGAGATCAGGGGCAGTGTCATTAATGTAACAAATTCATGAGACCATAGTCGAGACAGGTACTGTGCGTGAGCCTCTCCGTTTTTTGAAAATTTTGCATTTATTTTAGATCAAAAACCATTTCAATATTGCATAAAATTCTGTAGAGTTATCTGCATAAAGCTCAATTGAAATCAATATTTCTAAACAAAGGGCCACGATATGATCCTTGTGGAAGATACCAAATATCCTTTATTTGGCGATTTAGGCCGGTGTTTTGGCGTGGAATTCCAAAAATAAGGGCAGAACGTTCTTACAAAGCTGAATGAAAAATAAAACACTTTTAATTAGTAAAGAATTTTAATAAATATTCATCAGTTTGCTAATAACTCGTCATGCGTTAAACACATTTTTTGTGCGACTATATAATACTCCAACATCGTTTAACAACGATCTTCGGATTTATGTTTTTTTCCTGCGTATAGTATCTTTTCCAAAATCCCAACATCCTAACAATCAATCTCAGTCGCTCCAGTTTCCTTTCAAGTTTTACAAGGAGTTTTCGCTCCTTTTTTTCCGTTTTCATTCTATTTATATTTCATGTCGTTTCTGGTGTGCAGAAAAAATTAGATTTATTTCACAGTATAACACACACAAACATTGACAAAAGTAAATAAATCTCAAAGTACGTATCAATAACTATTATCACTGCTTACAAAATACGTTAAGTATTAAAGAAAAAGGAATGCAGGTACGCTAGGCGATTTCTAGCCTTGGAATACTCCCCCTTAACCAACTTACGATCTCTATTGAAATTTTTGTATGAAATTATTCAATTATGCAAAAAAGAAAAGAAGATGACAATTATTAAACTCTAATAAATTATCATTATTTAATATTATTATACGCACAAGATTTTCAAACTTAAGTTGGCACTATTGCTAAGTTCGTTATTAATGGAGCTACACAGTGAAAATGGAATAAAGATCGAAGATCGCGAGTTAGGTCAAAAAGTTCACTTTTTCCAAATGGGACACTCGGTATGCAATAGACTCAATCGATAGAAAATTTAATTCTGAACAAAAGTTCTTCTATGATCTTTTATCCTAAGGTCAAAAATGACAAAGTTATTGATGATTTTTTAAATCAGCCTGTGTTGATCTGTGTAGTCTTCGTGTCAAATAAAATAGTGTCACACCCGGTATATTGTAATTAAAATATTGCATTCGGTCGAACTAGCTATTTTACGCTGATTTAATAATTTATAAAAGTTCATCAAAGTTTATTCAAGTTCATGACTAACATTGGTATTGTACCTAATAGACAAATTGCAAGTTCAACAAAAAACGGTACGGCCGACGCTAAAAATAGACAATTGCATTGGTCGATATTCGAAAGAGTGGAAAAAAGTAAAGTTATAAATTTTTGTGTAACAGGAAGATACAGGGGATTTTTCATTTGCACTTCGGTGTAGTAAAGTTTGAAGAGACTGGTTGGAGTCTCCCCGCGTTGGAGCACATATGTGTCCGAATGCTCCGCCAGGTTCTCTAACCACAAAACTCTCTTTCTTGGGGTCTTCTCTCCAAACTTCGGTGAAGTAAACTTCGGGTCCTAGAAGCACTAATCCCCCCGTTGGGTAGTGTCTTAAGTTTTATAGTTTATTTAACGGGATTAGAGTTTTAATTTTAATCATTATAAATATTAAATATCTTATTAACGCGAAAGAAATATCAACTGTGTCGGCAATGAAGATAATTGTAATGTAAGTACGAACTTTTGATTATTATAATTGTTGTCTATCTTACAACATCATCAAAGTTTACATACCCTGTATAGCAGCCACTGTAAGTTTTCAACCAACCAAAACCAATATCGAAATTCTGGAACTACTCCAGATATCTCTCAATAATATTCGACTGAAGCTGCTTTTCTATTTACCATTATTATGATTATTACCGGACCTGTGACGACCTATTCCTGCAATGTATTTGAAGTAAAACAATAATAGAGCCGGTGACACATAAAGCGGCATTGCCCCAGAACCCCACACGTTCTCGGGGACAATTGCCTTTGGATTCCGTTTCGGACATGGTCGACGGAGTCGATGTTCAAACACGGGGAATGACCTTTCTCTATTTTGCTCTTTACCTCTATTGTTCCAAGTTATTGTCAATGGGGTTAAAACAACTTTTGATATGAAGCGGATTCTGGGTAGCCACAGGAGCCACCCACTCTATAGGTACATGTAGTAGTGTATAGGGTGATTGGATGTAAATTTACTTCATGTGGCTAATTTCTCTTATACAGGGTGGTCCAGTTATTGGGGCCTGAGACTTGAAGCGAATGTCACATTCAAATATGTCCGCTCCTGCAAGCACAGCAATATGCAACGCTTCAAGTCTCAGTCCCCAATATCCCCAACATTGGTTACTGGCTGTTCTTAAGCAGTAGTATTCTATGGGTCGTTCTAATACTTATTTTAATAAGCATTAGAACGACCTTTACCTTTTTCATTGATGTCATATTTGGATAAAGGCAAAGGCATTATTTTGAAATTCACGAAAATTGGCAAACAATGCTACCGAAATCACCTTCAATCCAGCGATGTTGATGAATTACCCCACAATAGTGTCCCATATACACGACGGTTTTTGGACGGCCTCAAACGTTATTTTTTACATGACACTTCAAATATTTCAAAAACGGTTGCCAGTAACAAGTCATTCAATTTTGACAAAACTCGATTATATTATTCAGCATAGTTGCCTTCAAGTATAGCGATTTTCAAAACTTTTTGAGACCACTTTTATAATACGATTTCTCTTTCTCGTCAAAATTGGTCTCACTAATAAATAAGGTATAACTCAAGTATGATCTCGACGTTTCGATTCGATAGTAGTCATCATCAATGATTTCTCCGTGGTACAGACCTGCATTATTTTTTGCCGAGCAAAAATAAAGTATTTTAAAGGGCATTATGTAGTAACACATGTCGTATTTTAGCGAGAGTCAAGTAGGGGGCAGCACAGTGCAGGGGAATCAGGGAATCTTGAATAGGCAGTACCGTACTAACTAAAGAAAATTGAAAATCAAGTCAAATAAATGTAAAAAAATCCTAAAATTTCTAGGTATTTCATATACAAAGATGTAGAATGCAGTACCGGGCCCCTTGAGGATACCGGGCCCGTGTTCCGTGGAACACGCGGAACACTGGTCACTACGCCCCTGCCAATGCTGATGAAGCTAAAAATTATTAATGTTAGTTTTTATCGTTTGTGTTTATTTACGTGTCGGTTTGTATAATTATTTTAGATTGTAGATTTGTATTGTCTTGTTTTATAATAATTGACGGACTACAATTGTACTTTTTTCGAAACTTGGTCAATAAAGAAGCTATCTATCTAATTATTTGAACATCCTCGAAATAGATGGTTGGTTTGATAATAATTTTAATCTTATCTAACCGCTCGCTGCATGATTTTTTCGGGCAACAGTCACATACCTACTTACTGATCTAAAGCAAATTTAGATAACACTTTTCTCAAGCGAGATATTTATTTTTCCTACAGAAATAACTTTTGGCACATCAGTAGCACTTATAAAATTTACATACATGTACTCGTATATAGGTCAACTTGAAGTCTATTTGTTTCCAAAAATCCTCAGAGATTTTCCTCTAGACCGGTTTCTTACTATAATAAACTTCACCATGGAGTAAAGACAACATAATTCTAAAAGGAAATTTTCCTATTATCTGATTCCGTAATTTAAAGCCGACCCACAGCCGAGTGGGTATCTTACCTACCTACTTGTATCTAGTAGGCAAGTACGTTAAGTTCTTTATAGACCATTTAGATAAATCTGCTTCCCTTTAATCTTACGCATCTATCTACTACCACTGGCTTTGAATGTGATTTTGTTGAATTTATATTATAACAGAGCTGATTTCTTCAGGGTCAAACCATTTCTAACAGGCAGTATAAAAAATAATACGAGCTACTTATAATCTAGTAATATAAAACAGTAATTTGTCGTGGAATGTTGCTGTATAATTGTTTTTCAAAATATTCACATTTATAATAATACACTGTAACAAAACAAGGACACACTGGCAATGGAATATACTTTTGTCTTACCTTGTACATGTATTTCGGAAATATAATATTTTGAGAATATTATTTTTAATAGATTGTTACCAAATGTTACTAAAAGTTTTAAGTTCTATATCAAGAATATTACAATCTAATTGTAAATATTATACAACATCTGTAAGTAATAAACTATTATCTCGGGTACATTTTGCTATGTGATAAAAGAATATTGATACCTAGAAAAGGACCTTTTTCTAGTCGAAAATATTATGTTTGTTTTATAAGCTTTTGAAAATATAAATGCATATATTGGAGAGAATAACCAGATGTTTTAGTTACAGGGTGGTCAATCTTCACTTTCAACATTATCGAAATACCTGCCGATTAAATAGTGTCAGACTATTCTTATATCTACATAGCTATTTGGGGGGTTAGCAAGGTTTCCCATATCAACGAATATATATTAACGGGCTATTAGAATATGGGTTTTTATCCAGTTAGCTTTTCTGGAGATTAAGGAGTCATTATATAATCGTATTGTTCCTGACTTTACCAACGGTAGCGTCTTGTTGATCTTCTGAAAAGACTCCAACATAAGACATCTTAGTAATCCACAATCATCACAGTCGACATACCTGTTGTTTTTATAGGGGAGTATGTTCAATGCTCTTTCTTATTGGCTATGTTCAGTCTATAGTACCTACTTCTCATTTTTATGAAGCGATTTGGAAATACAATAGGACTTTCCGAGTTTAGATTCGTTTTAGCCTTGGTAGGGTCTAGAGGTACCAATTTTATGAAGTTAAAGTAAATATTTTAATTTGTTTTTGGACAGTTAAAAATTATTTTCTAGTTTTTGTTTTAAAGTATACCAGTATAAAGACTAAGTCCATTTCATTTTCATTCTGAATTTTTCTAAAGTTTCTTAATAGTAATCAACGTAAAGTTTCTGTGAGTTTTTGTTATTCTTTTTAATTGAAGGCCTTTTTGTTTTCCAAATCAGTTTTTATAAAGCTTTCTTTTAGTAATTAAATTATATTCAGTTTTCAATCGTAATTAAAAGTTTCGTATGGGAATTATTATAATTATTCGTAATTAATTAAATTTAAAAAGTACTTCAAGTTTCAAGTACCTTAATTTAGTAGGTATCTGTTTCCTGTTCAAGTAAATACTTCAAGTACTTTGGATGTACCCATCGTCGCGTGCGGAAAAGTAATAATTTCCGCACTTGTTACGTAAATACCTACAACACACAATTATTGTATGATTTCCAATATTTTACCACAGTAAAAACAAAATCAGGTCTTTTAATAAGTTAATGTTTAATTAGTGGGCTGAATCAAACAATCAATCAAATACAAATATTGACAATGACACAACAGACTTACCTAAATCACGTCAGTATCACGAAAATCCTTAAGAAAAGGCAAAGTGAATCTTTAAATTAAAATCACTAGATTTAAAGAACTCTAAACAATAAATGTATGAAAATAATATACTACTGAAATTTCAATATAAAGTTAAATTTTTTATTAAAATAGATACATATTTATTTATTCTGAAACCTGCTAAGTATAGACCTCCGTCGGCTAGAAAAGGAACTACAAAAATAGATTTCACCTTTATTTAAACACAAGAAATCCCTTTGGGATTTCCCAGTCGTTTTGTGGTAGTCTTATCTATGATAAAAGTCATTGAGGGTTATAAAAAAAAAATCGTAATTTTTTTTAAAAAAAAGTTTTTAATAATTTTTTTGTTATTTTTTTTGTAATTTTTTGTTATTAATTTTTTTGTATTTTTCTTTTAATCTTTTTTTGTATTTTTTTTTAAGTTTTTTGCTAATTTTTTTTTTTGATTTTTTTTTTATTTTATTTTTTAAAATTTTTTTTATTAATTTTATTAAAATTTCGTTTTTATTATTTTTTTTTTAATTTTGTTTTTATTATTTTTTTTTTAATTTTTGAATTTGAATTAAAAAAATAAAAAAAACAAAAAAAAAGCAAAAGTAGTCACAGCTGGGATTCGAACCCCTAACCTTTCGCATGCGAAGCGAAAACCTGATAAATATTGTATTTTAATTGTAGTCATATAGGTTCCAACTACCTAACTGGTGTAATTTTAATTGGAACAATACACATACACCTTGTATAAAAATTTTATAATCCCATTCTTACTGAAAATACTGTGAAACGTAAAAAAATATATAAAAATCTTGAAATTAAAATTTTTTTGAAACATTTTTGAGCCACCTGTGCAATAATTTCATAAACCATTCTAAAAACCTAAACAAAAAATTTTTAAGTTACCCCGTAGAAGCTTATAGTTTCACTTCAAAGAAATTTTGAATTGAAATCTAAAAAAATCAAAACATTACTCAAAATATTACTTTTTTGCCCTTAAAAAAATAAACAAATACATTTTTGACTCACCCCGTATTTAAATTTAAAGTATACGCTAAAAATTTCTAAAGATTTAAAAGTTTTTCGATTGCAATCTGAAAAAAAAGATAAATGTGCACAATCAATAAATAACACATTCAAAAATGAACTAGGATCACTTTGTGTATAACTACACCACCTAAAATAAACTGTTGCCCTCGAGGCACGAATAGCTCTCCATATTTAAGTGTAAAAGTAATAATTTTATGACCTTTTTGTCATTTATCTAAATTTAATAAATTTTTGTTTTGTTTTAGACATCGGCTATTTTTTTTTTAACTATCGGGTTTTGTGCCTTTTTCTTCTCTTTGGAGGCACTATTTATACGCAGATATTTTATATTTCAGATCTAGGCCAAGTTCTTGAACGCAAATTAATTGATTTTTTTTAGTTTTATTATAAAATTTATTTTGCCCCCTTTTCTACTATTTACGAACGCCTATGTAAACAAAATTGTTATGCTGCATGTTGTAGGTTATCCGTTAAGTGGTTTTTGAGTTATCACGGATACAAATTTTTTCTGACCCTTTTATAGAATTTTCACGGACGCCTATGGAACATTAATTTTTGTCGTGTATTTTAAACTCCAATTCAACTAGTTAAATATAAAATTTTTTACATTTTAATTTTTTTTTATTTTACCCCTTTTTTTACTATTTACGAACGCCTATGTAAATAAAAATTTTATGCTGCATTTTTTAGGTTATCTTATATGAAAGCTATATGTAATTAGCCAATTTTTCTGGTATATTTGGGAAAATTTTTTTTTCGTTTTGTGTGAACTAATTCTTTTATGTAACATTTTTTAGGTTATATTCTTTCACAACTATAAAAAATTATTCAATATTTCGGATAAGTTTAAGAACTATGGTTTTTTAAATTTTTGAACCCTCTTTTAAACCCCTTGCCTACGCTCAATGTTAATCACCACCTATAAATATCCTGTAGTATTTTCGTACCAAATGTGGTTAAAATCCGTTAAGTGGTTTTTGAGTTATCACGGATACAAATTTTTTCTGACCCTTTTATAGAATTTTCACGGACGCCTATGGTACATTAATTTTTGTCGTGTGTTTTTAACACCAATTCATCTAGTTAAATATAAAAATTTTTACATTTTAATTTTTTTTTAATTTTACCCCTTTTTCTACTATTTACGAACGCCTATGTAAATAAAAATTTTATGCTGCATTTTTTAGGTTATCTTATATCAAAGCTATATATAATTAGCCAATTTTTCTGGTATATTTGAAAAACATTTTTTTTTCGTTTTTGACCCTTTTTTTAAACTATTTTCGAACGCCTGTGTGAACCAATTCTTTTATGGAATATTTTTTAGCTTATATTGTATCACAACTATGAAAAATTATTCCATATTTCGAATAAGTTTAGGAAATATATATTTTTTATGTTTTGACCCCTTTTCCACTATTTACGAACGCCTATGAAAGTAAGTTATTCATAACACATTTTATAGGTTATATTCTATCAAAACTATAAATAACTAGTTAATATTTCTGCAATTTTTAAGAAATACGTTTTTTTTCCATCTTTTTTACCCCATTTTACACTATTTTCGAACGCCAATGTGGTCTAATATTCTATGTTCAATATTTTAGGCTATATTCAATTAAATGCGTAAAACATTATGCAGTATTTCGGATAAGTTTAAGAACTATGAATTTTTTTAATTTTTGAACCCCCTTTTAAACCCTTTGCCTACGCTCAATGTTTCCCAAAATCTAATCAGCTCCTTGCCATGTCCAATAGTATTTTTGTACCAAATTTGGTTAAAATCTGTTAAGCGGTTTTTGCGTTATCGTGCATACAGACAGACAGACATTTTTTTAAAACTACTTATTATGTATTCATGAAACTAATTTTCGAATGGCAAAAAATGTGTCAACTTGTGCACAGCCTACTCTGCCAGATTTAGTTCATTTGAATAGTAATAGAATAAAAATAAGTATAAATTGAAGTGAAAATCTTCAAATAAAATGTGGCATCAGCGAATTTCTCATCTTATCTTTATTGTTGTCAGACTTTGAATGAATTGTATTGAATGAAATAAAAATAATATGGAATTTTTTCAATAACCAAATTATTTTAGCAAAAATAAAATAAAATAAACTTAGGGAAATTGATTTTATATTTAAATTAGCATCTGCACGTAAATAGATTTCGGATTAATTACGCTATTGTGGAAATAATAAGTACGAGGTGTAGGATCGATATAATTTGAAAAACAGTCTGGCAGCCTTGTATTGAGTTCAAGAAATAGTTGATATCTCCCTCTGCGTCGCACACAAAATTAACTTTTGTAGTGGGGCCGCATTAAATCATAGTTGGAAAGTAGCCTATTAAAATTTCCGAAAATAAAATTGCCATTTAGACTGTACTGTGGTTACTTGTTACGGCGTAACTCTAGTTATGGTGGCTTTAAATTCGGCCTTTTTTACAGATTTTCGACGACAAAGACAGCACTATCAGATTTTCTAAGGATTAAAAACACCAAATTTGTAAATTTCGTTACACTACTGCATTTGTATCTGCTGTTTTAATTTGTCTTACTTAAAGGAATCAAAAAACAAATAGTTTACTTAATGTATATTTCGATGAAACATGCTGCTTTGCATAACAAACTGTTTCCTCCTTTTTGTTAAAGACACATTTTTAAATTGATGGAATTTATCAAAAAAAAAAAGTGCGTTGTATCCCCCATACATCAATTTATATTCAGTATAAAAATGTTCGTCTCATTCTAATCCCCATTAAACTGCCATATCGCAAGGGAAAATTGACAAAAGGGTCACTCCATAAAGAACACGACTTGGCTTTTTTCTTCTTTTCATGCTATGTAGAGCTTTTTCCCCACCAACTCGTCGGTTTTTCCAAAATAAACCCTTGTAGCCCCACTTAGGAACATATTTAAAGTTTCGCATCGATCACACGGAAATATTGGGTCGTTTTACATAAATTAGTTTTTCTGATATCGCGTATAAAAATAGGGTTTTAGTTATACGGTATCAATCTTTCGACATGATTTGAAGTTCTGCTTCTTTTTTGCTACAAAATGAGAGAGAGTGGATTCATTTTGATGTTTTTCTGGATTTTTTATCTGGTATACTGTGTACGTAGTAGGAAAAGGAACAGTTTCCCGGACGACTAAGGAATTTGGTGGGCAAAGCGGCAGCCGAGACCAGCAATCATAGGAGTTCGGGAATGTGCTTTTCCTACGAAGTGTAATCATTCATTGTGAAGTTCTAGATTTCAAAACCTTTCGTTAGAACCAAAATCAATTATGATATACAAATATAAATATTGTATAAGAAAAAGACCTTTGTAGTATTTAGATAGCGACGGTTTTGGATGCATTTAGTGACTATTTCGAGAGTGTTTTCTTACCATCATCTGCTATGTCAGCGGACAGTACCGTGCACTTTATAGTACACTACCACGCATGTTAACGCTATCACGTCGGATGATATAATGGCTGCTCGCCGAAAGATGAAGAATAAGATGACGGCGGGTCCCGATCTGGTACCTTCTTTTCTTGTCAGGGATTGTGTTGGAGCTTTTGTGGAACCTTTGGAACTCATTTTTAACTTAATTTTGAAGACACAAAAATACCCTGATGTATGGAAGCGGGCGAGGGTTGTTCCTGTTTTTAAATCAGGAGATAAGTGTGGGATAACCAATTATCGCCCCGTGTCTATTCTGTCGAATTTCTCAAAGATATTTTAAACAATTTTATATGCGCGTATTTACAATAATCTGTGTAACGATATCTCTGTGTTTCCACATGGATTTATGAATCATAGAACTACAATTACCAATCTTACACACATTACACAAGAGATATCGGAAACCTTGGATTGTGGTGGTCAAATGGATGTGGTATACACGGATTTTTCGAAGGCGTTTGACAGAATGGATCACGGTGTGTTGGTTAACAAGTTAAATCAATTTGGGTTCTCGAATGCCTTGCTTAGACTAATAGTGTCTTACTTGAGTGGCCGCAGTCAATTTGTTTATTATAGCGGACATACATCCAATGACTGTACCAATGACATCAGGGGTTCCGCAGTGCTCCAATTTGGGTCCCCTGCTATTTCTTTTATTTATCAATGACCTAGTCGACACTATTCAGGCAGGAAAGCTTTTGTTTGCTGATGATCTTAAAATTTTTAAACCTATTACAATTAGGTTGGATTGCTTGGCGTTGCAGAGCGATCTTAATAACTTGTGCAACTGGTGTGACATAAACAAACTATCGCTAAATATAGCAAAGTGTAAATGCGTCACTTACTCTCGGAAGAAGAAATTCATTGTTAATTTATATACGCTGAACGGCATTTGTTTGTCCCGATCAGACTTGGTTACTGACCTCGGAGTGATGTTCGATTCGAGACTCACATTTAATGAGCACATTAAAACCAGAATTCAGGAGGCAAGTCGTATGTATAGCTTCTTAGTGCGAAATGTAAGGGATTTTTGAGTGTCGATGCTCTTATTGCCCTTTATTTTGCCTATGTTCGCCCTAAATTAGAGTATGGCTCTATCATTTGGTCCCCATTTTATTCATATCATAAGCAGTCATTAGAAAAAATACAACGTAGATTTTTGAAATATTTGGTCTGGAAGCAGGATGGCGCTTATCCAACTCGAGGATACGATCAGGGACTTCCTTTAGCTCGATTTTCAATGCAGAGTCTTGAACTTCGTCGTGTTTTGTCAATCTTAATGTTTTTGTATAATATTCTCCATAACAAGGTAGATTGTTCTTATATTCTTTCAAACCTAAACTTTAATATTCCCAGAATTTCCACTAGACATGATTGTTTGTTTAGATGTGAGCGTGCTAGGACTAATGTTCTCTTGAGATCCCCACTCTATGTAATGACTGTTAAATTTAATGAATTAAGTCACTGTTTTGATATATTTTTTGATACTGTTAGTAAATTAGAACGTGTTGTTCATGCTGTTTTGGAAAAGGGATTTTGTAAATCTGTTGGGCAATAAAGCTATTTGTATTATTATTATTATAGCGCATATTACATTCATTGACTCTCAATTTCTTAGGAAAATGTTTTTAACTTTATAACAATTTTGTTTCAATAATTTCCACTAATTGATTGTATAGATTTTTAAATAATTCATGCCATATTGTGTTTGACTTGTGAACATGACTATGTACAATAGGCCACTGATGATGGAAATTTAAGTTCCTGAAACATGTCTGGCACCACAATTAAGTTTGAACATATATATGAGGAAGGAGTTCAGTTTTAACGCTATATTCCTGAAACGACTCATCCTGATGCAGTGATTTTAGTCTTGATAGATAGAAATAATACTGGTCTAACCAATCTAGTTCTTGCAAAATTATCAAATTTTGCGAATTTTCGAGAAAATCGAAGATGTTTGCGAGTTAAGTCTGTTATGATGGCAAGTACGAAAGAGCTCAGTTTTACACCTATATTACTGAAACGACTCATCCTGAGGTAATGAGGTTAGTCTTGTAGATAGGAAAAATAAAGATCTAGAAATTATAGTTCTTGAAAAATTGTCGAATTTTGCACGATTTTCGAGAAAATCAAAGAAGTTTGAAAGTTAATTGTCTTATGGTGGTAAGAACGAAAAGCTCTATTTTAGAGTTATATTTATGACACAACTCATCCTGCTGCAGTGATTTTAGTCTTGATAGATAGAAATAATAATGATCTAACAAATCTAGTTCTTGCAAAATTATCGAATTTTGCAGGATTTTTGAGAAAATCGAAGAAGTTTGAAAGTTAATTGTAATAAGAACGAAGAAGCTCTATTTTATAGTTATATTTATGACACAACTCATCCTGCTGCAGTGATTTTAGTCTTGATAGATAGAAATAATAATGATCTAACAAATCTAGTTCTTGCAAAATTATCGAATTTTGCAGGATTTTCGAGAAAATCGAAGAAGTTTGAAAGTTAATTGTCTTATGGTGGTAAGAACGAAGAAGCTCTATTTTAGAGTTATATTTATGACACAACTCATCTTGATGCAGTGATTTTAGTCTTGATAGATAGAAATAATAATGATCTAACAAATCTAGTTCTTGCAAAATTATCGAATTTTGCAGGATTTTCGAGAAAATCGAAGAAGTTTGAAAGTTAAATATGTTATGGTGGTAAAAAGGAAGCAGCTCAGTTTTAACGCTGAAACACCTCATCCTGCTGTAATGGTTTTAGTCTTGGTAAATAGAAATAATAGTGATCTAACAAATCTAGTTCTTGCAAAATTCTCGCATTTTGCAGGATTTTTGACAAAATCGAAGAAGTTTGAAAGTTAATTGTAATAAGAACGAAGAAGCTCTATTTTATAGTTATATTTATGACACAACTCATCCTGCTGCAGTGATTTTAGTCTTGATAGATAGAAATAATACTGATCTAACAAATCTAGTTCTTGCAAAATTCTCGAATTTTGCAGGATTTTTGAGAAAATCGAAGAAGTTTGAAAGTTAATTGTAATAAGAACGAAGAAGCTCTATTTTATAGTTATATTTATGACACAACTCATCCTGCTGCAGTGATTTTAGTCTTGATAGATAGAAATAATAATGATCTAACAAATCTAGTTCTTGCAAAATTATCGAATTTTGCAGGATTTTCGAGAAAATCGAAGAAGTTTGAAAGTTAATTGTCTTGTGGTGGTAAGAACGAAGAAGCTCTATTTTAGAGTTATATTTATGACACAACTCATCTTGATGCAGTGATTTTAGTCTTGATAGATAGAAATAATAATGATCTAACAAATCTAGTTCTTGCAAAATTCTCGAATTTTGCAGGATTTTTGAGAAAATCGAAGAAGTTTGAAAGTTAATTGTAATAAGAACGAAGAAGCTCTATTTTATAGTTATATTTATGACACAACTCATCCTGCTGCAGTGATTTTAGTCTTGATAGATAGAAATAATAATGATCTAACAAATCTAGTTCTTGCAAAATTATCGAATTTTGCAGGATTTTCGAGAAAATCGAAGAAGTTTGAAAGTTAATTGTCTTATGGTGGTAAGAACGAAGAAGCTCTATTTTAGAGTTATATTTATGACACAACTCATCTTGATGCAGTGATTTTAGTCTTGATAGATAGAAATAATAATGATCTAACAAATCTAGTTCTTGCAAAATTATCGAATTTTGCAGGATTTTCGAGAAAATCGAAGAAGTTTGAAAGTTAAATATGTTATGGTGGTAAAAAGGAAGCAGCTCAGTTTTAACGCTGAAACACCTCATCCTGCTGTAATGGTTTTAGTCTTGGTAAATAGAAATAATAGTGATCTAACAAATCTAGTTCTTGCAAAATTCTCGCATTTTGCAGGATTTTTGACAAAATCGAAGAAGTTTGAAAGTTAATTGTAATAAGAACGAAGAAGCTCTATTTTATAGTTATATTTATGACACAACTCATCCTGCTGCAGTGATTTTAGTCTTGATAGATAGAAATAATACTGATCTAACAAATCTAGTTCTTGCAAAATTCTCGAATTTTGCAGGATTTTTGAGAAAATCGAAGAAGTTTGAAAGTTAATTGTAATAAGAACGAAGAAGCTCTATTTTATAGTTATATTTATGACACAACTCATCCTGCTGCAGTGATTTTAGTCTTGATAGATAGAAATAATAATGATCTAACAAATCTAGTTCTTGCAAAATTCTCGAATTTTGCAGGATTTTTGAGAAAATCGAAGAAGTTTGAAAGTTAATTGTCTTATGGTGGTAAGAACGAAGAAGCTCTATTTTAGAGTTATATTTATGACACAACTCATCTTGATGCAGTGATTTTAGTCTTGATAGATAGAAATAATAATGATCTAACAAATCTAGTTCTTGCAAAATTCTCGAATTTTGCAGGATTTTTGAGAAAATCGAAGAAGTTTGAAAGTTAATTGTAATAAGAACGAAGAAGCTCTATTTTATAGTTATATTTATGACACAACTCATCCTGCTGCAGTGATTTTAGTCTTGATAGATAGAAATAATAATGATCTAACAAATCTAGTTCTTGCAAAATTATCGAATTTTGCAGGATTTTCGAGAAAATCGAAGAAGTTTGAAAGTTAATTGTCTTATGGTGGTAAGAACGAAGAAGCTCTATTTTAGAGTTATATTTATGACACAACTCATCTTGATGCAGTGATTTTAGTCTTGATAGATAGAAATAATAATGATCTAACAAATCTAGTTCTTGCAAAATTATCGAATTTTGCAGGATTTTCGAGAAAATCGAAGAAGTTTGAAAGTTAAATATGTTATGGTGGTAAAAAGGAAGCAGCTCAGTTTTAACGCTGAAACACCTCATCCTGCTGTAATGGTTTTAGTCTTGGTAAATAGAAATAATAGTGATCTAACAAATCTAGTTCTTGCAAAATTCTCGCATTTTGCAGGATTTTTGACAAAATCGAAGAAGTTTGAAAGTTAATTGTAATAAGAACGAAGAAGCTCTATTTTATAGTTATATTTATGACACAACTCATCCTGCTGCAGTGATTTTAGTCTTGATAGATAGAAATAATACTGATCTAACAAATCTAGTTCTTGCAGAATTCTCGAATTTTGCAGGATTTTTGAGAAAATCGAAGAAGTTTGAAAGTTAATTGTAATAAGAACGAAGAAGCTCTATTTTATAGTTATATTTATGACACAACTCATCCTGCTGCAGTGATTTTAGTCTTGATAGATAGAAATAATAATGATCTAACAAATCTAGTTCTTGCAAAATTATCGAATTTTGCAGGATTTTCGAGAAAATCGAAGAAGTTTGAAAGTTAATTGTCTTATGGTGGTAAGAACGAAGAAGCTCTATTTTAGAGTTATATTTATGACACAACTCATCTTGATGCAGTGATTTTAGTCTTGATAGATAGAAATAATAATGATCTAACAAATCTAGTTCTTGCAAAATTATCGAATTTTGCAGGATTTTCGAGAAAATCGAAGAAGTTTGAAAGTTAATTGTAATAAGAACGAAGAAGCTCTATTTTATAGTTATATTTATGACACAACTCATCCTGCTGCAGTGATTTTAGTCTTGATAGATAGAAATAATAATGATCTAACAAATCTAGTTCTTGCAAAATTATCGAATTTTGCAGGATTTTCGAGAAAATCGAAGAAGTTTGAAAGTTAATTGTCTTATGGTGGTAAGAACGAAGAAGCTCTATTTTAGAGTTATATTTATGACACAACTCATCTTGATGCAGTGATTTTAGTCTTGATAGATAGAAATAATAATGATCTAACAAATCTAGTTCTTGCAAAATTATCGAATTTTGCAGGATTTTCGAGAAAATCGAAGAAGTTTGAAAGTTAAATATGTTATGGTGGTAAAAAGGAAGCAGCTCAGTTTTAACGCTGAAACACCTCATCCTGCTGTAATGGTTTTAGTCTTGGTAAATAGAAATTATAGTGATCTAACAAATCTAGTTCTTGCAAAATTCTCGCATTTTGCAGGATTTTTGACAAAATCGAAGAAGTTTGAAAGTTAATTGTAATAAGAACGAAGAAGCTCTATTTTATAGTTATATTTATGACATAACTCATCCTGCTGCAGTGATTTTAGTCTTGATAGATAGAAATAATACTGATCTAATAAATCTAGTTCTTGCAAAATTCTCGAATTTTGCAGGATTTTTGAGAAAATCGAAGAAGTTTGAAAGTTAATTGTAATAAGAACGAAGAAGCTCTATTTTATAGTTATATTTATGACACAACTCATCCTGCTGCAGTGATTTTAGTCTTGATAGATAGAAATAATAATGATCTAACAAATCTAGTTCTTGCAAAATTATCGAATTTTGCAGGATTTTCGAGAAAATCGAAGAAGTTTGAAAGTTAATTGTCTTATGGTGGTAAGAACGAAGAAGCTCTATTTTAGAGTTATATTTATGACACAACTCATCTTGATGCAGTGATTTTAGTCTTGATAGATAGAAATAATAATGATCTAACAAATCTAGTTCTTGCAAAATTATCGAATTTTGCAGGATTTTCGAGAAAATCGAAGAAGTTTGAAAGTTAAATATGTTATGGTGGTAAAAAGGAAGCAGCTCAGTTTTAACGCTGAAACACCTCATCCTGCTGTAATGGTTTTAGTCTTGGTAAATAGAAATAATAGTGATCTAACAAATCTAGTTCTTGCAAAATTCTCGCATTTTGCAGGATTTTTGACAAAATCGAAGAAGTTTGAAAGTTAATTGTAATAAGAACGAAGAAGCTCTATTTTATAGTTATATTTATGACACAACTCATCCTGCTGCAGTGATTTTAGTCTTGATAGATAGAAATAATACTGATCTAACAAAACTAGTTCTTGCAAAATTCTCGAATTTTGCAGGATTTTTGAGAAAATCGAAGAAGTTTGAAAGTTAATTGTAATAAGAACGAAGAAGCTCTATTTTATAGTTATATTTATGACACAACTCATCCTGCTGCAGTGATTTTAGTCTTGATAGATAGAAATAATAATGATCTAACAAATCTAGTTCTTGCAAAATTATCGAATTTTGCAGGATTTTCGAGAAAATCGAAGAAGTTTGAAAGTTAATTGTCTTATGGTGGTAAGAACGAAGAAGCTCTATTTTAGAGTTATATTTATGACACAACTCATCTTGATGCAGTGATTTTAGTCTTGATAGATAGAAATAATAATGATCTAACAAATCTAGTTCTTGCAAAATTCTCGAATTTTGCAGGATTTTTGAGAAAATCGAAGAAGTTTGAAAGTTAATTGTAATAAGAACGAAGAAGCTCTATTTTATAGTTATATTTATGACACAACTCATCCTGCTGCAGTGATTTTAGTCTTGATAGATAGAAATAATAATGATCTAACAAATCTAGTTCTTGCAAAATTCTGGAATTTTGCAGGATTTTCGAGAAAATCGAAGAAGTTTGAAAGTTAAATATGTTATGGTGGTAAAAAGGAAGCAGCTCAGTTTTAACGCTGAAACACCTCATCCTGCTGTAATGGTTTTAGTCTTGGTAAATAGAAATAATAGTGATCTAACAAATCTAGTTCTTGCAAAATTCTCGCATTTTGCAGGATTTTTGACAAAATCGAAGAAGTTTGAAAGTTAATTGTAATAAGAACGAAGAAGCTCTATTTTATAGTTATATTTATGACACAACTCATCCTCCTGCAGTGATTTTAGTCTTGATAGATAGAAATAATAATGATCTAACAAATCTAGTTCTTGCAAAATTCTGGAATTTTGCAGGATTTTCGAGAAAATCGAAAAAATTCGAAAGTTAATTGTGTTGGTAATTTTATAGTTATATTTATGACACAACTCATCCTCCTGCAGTGATTTTAGTCTTGATAGATAGAAATAATAATGATCTAACAAATCTAGTTCTTGCAAAATTATCGAATTTTGCAGGATTTTCGAGAAAATCGAAGAAGTTTGAAAGTTAAATATGTTATGGTGGTAAAAAGGAAGCAGCTCAGTTTTAACGCTGAAACACCTCATCCTGCTGTAATGGTTTTAGTCTTGGTAAATAGAAATAATAGTGATCTAACAAATCTAGTTCTTGCAAAATTCTCGCATTTTGCAGGATTTTTGACAAAATCGAAGAAGTTTGAAAGTTAATTGTAATAAGAACGAAGAAGCTCTATTTTATAGTTATATTTATGACACAACTCATCCTCCTGCAGTGATTTTAGTCTTGATAGATAGAAATAATAATGATCTAACAAATCTAGTTCTTGCAAAATTCTATAATTTTGCAGGATTTTCGAGAAAATCGAAAAAATTCGAAAGTTAATTGTGTTATGGTCATAAGAACGAAGAAGCTCAGTTTTAGCGCTGAAACGACTCATCCTGCTGTAATGATATTAGTTTTGTAGATAGAAATAATAGTGATCTAACAAATCTAGTTCTTGCAAGATTCTCGAATTTTGCACGATTTTTGAGAAAATCGAAGAAGTTTGAAAGTCAATTGTAATAAGAACGAAGAAGATTGTGTTATGGCGGTAAAAACGAAGGAGCTCAGTTTTAAGGTTATATTCCTGTACTAATGTAATGATTTTAGGCTTGATAGATAGGAAAAATAATCTAGTAAATCTAGTTCTTGCAAAGTAATCGAATTTTGCAGTATTGCAACTGACTGATTTAAAGGCATTAGTGCTACTTTAAAAACCTCATACTCTCATGGTAAATTTAATTCTAAAATTTTCGCCAATCTTCGCCTAGTTTAAAATCCTCATTCTCCGGTCGTAGATGTAGCCCTCTGTGATAGTACATGAGATTATGTTCAAAATCACCCAAAAAGTAGAGTGCGTCGGCTTTTTGATAAATCGTCTTTACGAACGTTTTGTCCGCTTGTAATGCTGTCTTGGCATTGCGTAGACCATTGCTCGACTGTCCCAATAGAATTTAACATTTAGTTCTTGCTATCAGTGAATATTTTTCAGCAGGATTCAAGTCGTAGGTGAAGTCTTGAAGCGAGTAACTAACGGGTCTGCCCCCTCAACGCTTAGTGGCACGCGATGAGAGAGAAAGCAGGATTGCTTGCATTCTGCATCGAGACATGGGTTTAAAAATCAGATTCAGAAGTATGTCAAATGTCAAATTACCTAATTGCCATAAAAATTGAGCAGATGACGGAACGCAACACTCGTACGGTTAGGGACAGAGCCGATTGGGCAGAATTGGAACAAGAACCCTCCGACACTGATAGTTTCGATAGTGACTATGGTCGCGCTTGAGCGGGAGGTGCCAATAATTCAGGTTAATAATAATAATAATGCTTTATTTGCCTATATAACAATAGTTATTGGCATCGTCACATTCAGTATGTACATAAATAAAAATACAATATAAACAAACAAAATACTCAAACAACAAATGCGTGTGTCAATAGTACAAATACAAAACAGTAAAACAAAGTACATAAAAGTCACTTAAAACTTCAATAAATAGTCTAAAGAGGCACAATTCAAATATTAGAACAACAATCAACAGACTATAATATTACTTAAGATTAACAAAGCACTCAAAATTTGTAGGTGAGATAGTCAGCATAGTCATATGGGACAATCTCAAGAAGTTGTTTTTTCACTTCAACTTTAAATTTATTGTTGTTCGCAATATCTTTTATCTGATGAGGGAGGTGATTATAGAACCAAACGGCCATAACCTGAAACTGTCGATCTGTCAAAGCTAATCTGTGCCGGGGCAGACACAGGTTTTTCTTATGCCGCGTTTCATAACAATGTAGATCCTCATGACTTATTAAAGTATTGAGATTTTCCCTAATATAAAAAATGCATTGCCAAATATACAGAGCAGGAACTGTTAAAATATTTAATTTTTTAAAGAAGGGTTTGCATGGCTCTCTATATCCAGCTTGAACAATTACGCGTACAGCCACCTTTTGAACTTTAAAGATAATTTGCCATTGCGGTGCCTTGCCCCAAAACAGAACGCTATAACTAATTAGGCCCTGAAAGTATCCCATATATGCGCAACGCAACCACACTGGACAATTTTTTGCAAAGGCAATCGATCTGATCTTTCCATGGCAATTTTGGGTCTACAGTTACTTACTATTTGGTTTGTATTATGTTATTAAAACCCTCGGAAGCCTGGTAAATTGTGGTGTCGTCTGCATACTGAATTACTTGAGTATCCCTCAAAAAAGATGATAAGTCGTTGACATATATAATAAAAAAAGGGTACCAAGAATTGAGCCCTGGGATACTCCGGTTGTCACAGGCCTTACTTCAGACCTAGACCTTAGAGGAGGTGTAAAAGAAAATTCTCCTATTTCCGTCGTACTTGTATCCCCTATTTCATTTAAACTTTTAAAACTCTGGAAATTTATTTTGCAAATAAAAGAAATGTCAGAAAGGGGAGTAAAAAATTGCTGAAAAATCTAGCGGATTAAAGCATATAAATATATAGCAAACATATCAAAAAAGAAAACGAACAAATACAAACAAAGCTCACTTGTTTGAAAAATGTCGGTCATTTTTCACATAAAATATTACATCTAGCTCTCGGAGGAAACGTGAATTTACTAACTAATAATTTTTAAAGTTCCATTTATTATATCTTCAAATCTAATTCCACACACCAAAAACTTTTTCTGATTTCAGGGATCTCGTTCGGTGTGTATTTGGTGTGAAATTTACTTTTGCAAAGTTGAAAGTTGTTTTTTTTTTTGTTGCTTTTTCCATTTTATTACGAAAAGAGAATTTGTCTAGATTTTTTTGACCGCTTCAATAGAAATAGGTAGGTGGGAGGGGTCCCGAGCCCTTCCTATTCTCAACTGCGTGATTTTCTGCGTGGCAAATTTATTATTTGACAAATTTGGGGGTAGCAACATCAAATTATTGCGGAAACTTTAACCCATGACTTATCCTCAAATATCAGTCCACTCGATTTGTTGTCTATTGACATTCCTGGCAATTTTAAGTTTAATGAAATATCTTTTATTGAGATGAGAGATATAATAAACTCTTTTAAAAATAAAAGCTCGAAAGACATTTTTGATTTGAATATCGTAATCATTAAATATATTAAGGATATAATAATTATACCATTGACAATATTGATTAATTTGGCGATCTCATCCGGTATGTTTCCGAGTTGACTGAAATTTAGCAAAATTATACCGTTATTCAAAAAAGGATCTCCAGATGAATTGAACAACTATCGCCCTATTTCTATAGTGCCTGTTCTAGGCAAAATTTTTGAAAAGATAATCTTTAAACAATTAGCCAACTATTTTGAAAGAAATAATTTATTTTCCCCGAAACAATTTGGATTTAGACCGAAACTTAATACCGTTTCAGCTATAGAAAACTTTATAAATAGCGTTATAACCGCTTTTGAGAGTAGAAGGCTTGTGGCGGCTTCTTTTCTTGATTTAACAAAGGCGTTTGATTGCGTTTCACACGATATCTTGTTGGGTAAACTGGAGCGATACGGTATGAGTGCGAATTCGATTCGTTTGCTGAGTTCCTATCTCACTGGTAGGAATGTTGTAACGATGTTTGAGTCAAAGTCTTCTCAGCCCTTGTTGAGCTCTTGTGGAGTCCCACAGGGCTCAGTGCTCGGACCTCTATTGTTTTTGATTTTCATTAATGATTTACCGCTACATCTGCCATGCTCTGACCTGACATTGTTTGCAAACGATTCAACTATTGTCGATGTTGAACTGTCGAGTGATGTTCTTGCCTCAAGTATGATTAATTCACAGTCGAGGGCTGCTGACTGGTTTGCAGCTAAGAAACTTTGTATGAATGCCAATAAAACAGTTACTAAAATATTTACATTACGTGAGACGAATGTTGCTGTTTCTGATGGTCTGGAAAAGTTTTTGGGTGTCACTTTGGACCAAAAGCTAACCTGGGCGGGTCATGTCGAGGTTACCATTGCCAAGCTGTCTAAGGTTGTGTTCATGTTGCGCAGCTTGAAGGGTGAAGTCTCCTTTAATGTTTTGAAATCAGCATATTTTGGTCTTTTTCACAGTGTGGGTTCATATGCTTTGTCAATGTGGGGACACTCTTGTCATGCTAGTCGGGTATTCGCAATCCAAAGACGAGTGGTTCGAATAATGACAGATTTAAAGTTTAGAGAGGATGTCAGACCTAAATTTAAAGAATGTAAAATAATTACACTCCCGTGTCTCTATATCTACAATTCAATTATGTATGTGAAAAATAATTACAATCTGTACATAAGGCATGATGAAGTTCACAACCACAATACCAGAAACAAAACTGACATTCTTCCTGAATATATGAGGTTGGGTAGAAGCAGAAATTCTGTAAATTATTATTGTCCCACATGTTATAATCATTTGCGAGATAGTTTGAAAACACTGAGCATTGCAATGTTCAAAAATGGATTAAAAAACTACTTGATTGACCAGGCTTTTTACTCCATTGATGAATTCCTCAGCACTGACTTTCTGTTTTGATTAAGTTATATACATTTCTATGTTTAATGTTATGTTATGTAATATTTTAGTATTTAATAGGACTTGTGTAAACCTTTTTTGGTAATGACATGTAATGACAATAAATAAATATAGCTCCACTGCACTGCTTAATTGAGCCCGTGTTTCTACCTGGAAGGCTTACAGGAGAGGTATATCGCGACTTTCTGGAACACACTTCCTGGATTTCTGGAAAATGGGGATATAGGGGAGTCAAACCAAATATTAACACATCGTTCAACATCTAGTAACCTCTGAGTATGCCTCACTGGCTGTTGAACCCACGGCTTTTGACAGGGTTAATCATTAGATCTTACTTTATAATCTGGGTAAACTGATAGATGTCAAAGAGTACAAATGACCAATAGCTTTTCTGGTAAGTTTCCAAACACATTCTCGAGGTTTGCCAAGGGAATTAAATTCGGATCATTTTTAATTTACATCAATGATTTACCTCAGATTTGGCGTTTTATTCGCTGATAACTTTAAGATTTTTGAATTAATCAAATCTCAAAGGTATTGTGATAAATTGCAGGATGATATCAACCTTTGTTTTCAGGACAACAACAATATTAGGGTAAATTGAGAAAAGATTTTATAGATAATTTTTTACTAAATATAGTAACCAATCAAATTACTTAATACAAGTCATGTGTCAAATTTCATGCAATCACCTCTGGATTAAAGCTTGGTGTTTTTTTTATTAAAAATTAATTAAACGTCAAACTGACAACTGGTTTAAAAATGTCGCAAAGATTTGGTATTGCATCTAACGATGCAATTAATGATATTATATCTAATAATATACCAAAAAATACAATCAAATCAAAAAAATATGTATGGAAAATATTTCTCGAGTTTTGTGCGACCAGAGAATACGAACTGAATGCTGAAATGAGTTTGCATAATTTGGCTAATATATTGAAAGATTATGCGGTAAATATGAGAAAAGCTGACGGAACTGAATACAAAGAAGCAACTGTAAAAATAATTTGCAATACTACGAGTAGGCTACTCCAGGAAAATACTTCAATGACTTCAAAATTGTATTCGACCCGTTTACCAGTGTGATACTCAAAAATGCGCGAGATGCAAGAAATGCAAAACGTAAAATATTACAGCAGGATCCAAACAAACTAAAATGCAGTTCATCAAATTTGAGTTCAAGTGATTTGGCTAGAATCATTGGGTTATGATATGAATGTACACCAGAAGGTTTACAAATTTTTTTTTACCATATTGTAGCTGTTGAGTTAGCTTGGTGAGGTGGTGAACCAGCTGATTTCCTTATAGATTATTTCACGATTGAGAAAAATAATGATGGAACGCCAACCAACAGAACTGAATACAATCCAATATTCAGTAAAACATGCCAAGGAGGATCGAAAAGTTGTACAAATAGTAAGTGGCTTGTTCCAAATATTGCAAACGAAAGTGCATGCCCTGTTCGGTTATTCTATAAATTTTTGTCCAAAAGGGAGAAAAATATTACTTCCAGTGGCCTATTCTTGAAACCAAATCGTTTCTGGAAATCCGAAAGTGACACATGGTTTGACAATATACCGGTAGGCAAGAACACAATTAATATGTGGACCAAATCATCCGCTCAAGCTATTGGTTTGGACACTAAGTGTAAAAAGATATCCAATCATTCGAACAGATCAACTGCAGTTAGCCATTTGGCAAATAAAGGAATTCCTGACCCGCAATTAAAATAAAAATAACAGGACATAGCAGCTCTAATTCAATTAAACCATACTTGAATATTAACCAAGAACGCCATGGTGAAATAATCAACACCATGCGAGTGTCTATGTTTCTTCTACGATATATCTTGTAATTATGTTTTCACCCTCGGCTAAAATGACAGGGCCTTATCGGCTCATTATCGGCTGAAATTTCATAGTTTGGTCCACTCGGTATATCATTTCCATCGTTTAATTTCAAAGAAGAAAAGAATCGTACCATACCGCCAAAACTTCCCAAACATATTTCATAGCATATTACAATAACTTTGGAAGTAGCATGAAACTTTGCCAACTCCACACGACAACAACTGAGAGGCAAGTATTATTATTATGCACATTGTAGTAATACTCATACTGGATTCTGGACAATTTGTAATGCCTTGGTCTTAGCGCCCATGGTGCATGGAATGAGATTAGGTTGCATAAAATTATGTGGACCAGTTTCCAGTTTTGGACGACACAAAAGCACTTCTCATCATTAATTACTACGAATTGCACTGGGGCTCGATGTTTGTTGTGTCTTGGCCGGAGACACCAGACAGGGGAGGTGTATATCAGTAGACGGGTGGAGATCGTTTGTATTTCCGTAACGACAACTACTGTGACGGATGAATTTGGTGAAGATGCAACTAATGTGTCTTTGGTTTTGTTTTGCGTTATACAGGGTGGTCCAACGAAAAGTTTGCACCTAGCTTTTCTCTTTTTTTTGTAGTCGAATGCGAAAATGCTCGGACACGTCGATTTTGCTTTTGAGGGGGACACATTTTAAACATATTTTTCGATCTGCGCCTTTAACCCCCTAGCGGGGGTGAGTAACAACCCTAAAATTTTAAATGGAAAGAGGGGTCTAATGACATATCATTTGAAAGGACACAAAATTGTCTTTCTAATGATACCCTATTTGTCGAATTTTACTAAAACAGTTAATACGAAAACGACTTTAAAGACATTAAGCCGATAATTTTGGTATTAATGAGAAATACAAATAAGTGTTAATAATTACGACTGAAAACAACTACAATCATTTCTAAATTATTTACTTTGAAGAAAAACGGGATTTTAAAAACACTATCTTATTTATCAGAACTAAATTCCTCACTAATCGTTTGCGTTTTTTGTTGAAATAAAAACTGCAGATACGTGTAGGAAAAGAATTTACACCGTTTATTTTAGTCTTTTCATTGATTCAGTTTGGTTGCTTCTCAAGTTATTTTACTTTTACCGTACAAAATGATTTATTCCATTCTAGAACGAGTTGAAATTGTTAAACTTTATTTTCAAAATAATAGTAGTGCTAGACTTACGGCTCGCTTATTTAATGAGAGACATCCCGATAAAAATGTGAATGATGTGTACGTTGGCAAGTTAGTTAAAAAGTTTGTAGATACCGGATCTGTCTGTAATGTAAAACACCAGCCGCAGAAACCGATCAGAAATGAAGCTGTGGAAGTCGCTGTTTTAGGGCATGTTGAAATGGATCATAGTCAAAGTACCCGTCAACTAGCTGAAGCCTCAGGTGTCTCCCGTTCGTCCATAATACGAATTTTAAAAGCGTACAAATTTCATCCGTACAAAATCAAATTAGTACAGGAACTAAATGAGGATGATCCTGATAGAAGGCTGCAATTTTGTGAAGCAATGAGCCAGCGTTTAATTGAAGATCCGCAATTATTATTTAACATTTGTTTTTCCGACGAATGCACATTTTATTTGAATGGAGCTGTAAATAGGCACAATTGCCGTTACTGGGATGACAGTAACCCACATTTATTCCGTGAGGTTCATACCCAGTATCCTCAAAAAATAAACGTCTGGTGTGGCATATTAGGAAATCATATTATAGGACCACTTTTTATTCCTGGAAATTTAACTGGTGAAGTGTACCTAAACATGCTTGAAGACACAATTGATCCTTTAATAACACAAATAATAGAAGATGACCAAAATCATACTGCTGATCGGCTTTATTTCCAGCAAGATGGAGCACCTCCGCACTATGTGGCTCCTGTAAGACAGTTCTTAGATGACCGGTTCCCTGGACGGTGGATTGGAAGGACGGGCCCAATTGAATTTATTGGATTTATCGCCTTTAGACTTTTTTCTTTGGGGGCACTTAAAAAATAAATGTTTTGCCACGAAGCCCGAGTCCATAGAAGATCTTCGCCAGCGCATTACAGAAGAGTGCAGAAACATAACACCTGATATGCTACAAAATGTTAGAAATAGATTTGAACAAAATCTGTATTATTGTATGGAATCAAATGGGTCACATTTTCAACATTTGTTAATGTAACGTTTTAATAAATCAATTTAACAGCTTGTTTACTTTTTTTACAAAGCAATGTTAAAACTAACAAACATTGGAATGTACTAACGATTGCAGGTGTTTTCACTCGCAATAATTAAAACTTATTTGTATTTCTCATTAATACCAAAATTATCGGCTTAATGTCTTTAAAGTCGTTTTCGTATTAACTGTTTTAGTAAAATTCGACAAATAGGGTATCATTAGAAAGACAATTTTGTGTCCTTTCAAATGATATGTCATTAGACCCCTCTTTCCATTTAAAATTTTAGGGTTGTTACTCACCCCCGCTAGGGGGTTAAAGGCGCAGATCGAAAAATATGTTTAAAATGTGTCCCCCTCAAAAGCAAAATCGACGTGTCCGAGCATTTTCGCATTCGACTACAAAAAAAAGAGAAAAGCTAGGTGCAAACTTTTCGTTGGACCACCCTGTATACGGCGTGGTACACAATTGGTGGTATGCCTACCTTAGATGCAGTGGCGGCTTGTCCTATGAAGCAAGTGAAGCAAATAATCAGTAAAATTAATAATATTTAAGTATTTAATTTTATTTTATTGTGTAATTATTTTTCTCCATAAATAATTTAAACTATAAATTAATGTATACTTAGTTTGCAACCTGCTTTACCGTTTGATGCAGTCGATTTTTTAAAGGGTGTGCAAAGTCCCAGCGCTAGCTTTTTTCTTACTCCAGTCACAGAGCATGAGGTTTATTCAGTTATAAATAGTATTAAATCGTCAACTGCAAATGACGTGTATGACTTGAATTCTGTTTTGATTAAAAATTCTGTGGATATCCTTGTTGTGCCTATGACCAATTTGGCAAACTTATGTTTTACTACCGGTACTTTTCCCGAAAGATTTAAACTAAGTAGAATAACGCTTGTGTCCAAGAAGGGCGATTGCTCGGGTAATTACAGACCAATATCAATTACTGTAATCTTCTCTAAAGTCATTGAGGTACTCCTGAAAAATAGCCTAATAGAATATTTTGAAGAACATGACCTGTTTGACTCTGCTCAGTTTGGTTTTCGATCCGGACGGAGCACGGTCAAAGCAGTGTCGGATATTGTGGCACGCATAGTTGATGCCTTTGAGCGGGGGGAGCACGCATCGTTGATGGTGTGTGACCTTGCCAAGGCGTTCGACTGTGTCTCGCATACTATTCTTTTGGAAAAGTTGCATTTTTACGGTGTGAGAGGTGTTCCTTGGAATCTTATAAACTCCTACCTCACTCGTAGACAACAGTGTGTTAAAGTGGGAAATATTGAGTCCATCGAGGTTGACGTCAAGCACGGTGTGCCCCAGGGGTCGGTACTGGGTCCCCTGTTTTTCGTAATATACATAAACGATATATGTTCTTACATGAACGACAACTGTCGCTGTGTATTGTTTGCTGATGACACGTCCTTTTTAAGCACATCGGGTGTGTTTGAGAATCTCAACATTTTGTCTCGGGATGTCCTGGAAGCAGCCGAAATCTGGTTCTCAACAAATAATTTACAATTAAATTGCAACAAAACTAAACAAATTTGTTTTTCTAGTAACCCTAAATTTGCTAGTAACGACTCTTGCAAAATACTTGGGATTGTTGTTGATGGCGGTTTGAATTGGGCTGAACACGTGAGTCGAGGGGCAAGTTACGTCATTACTAGCACTCTTTATAAGGACGACCTTGAAACTAGCTTAAAGGAAAAGGAAAGAAAGGAGTCGTTAAAAAATTAAAAAGGTGTTAAGAGCTTAAAGGCTTAAGCCAGTGTAAAACAAAGAGCACAGGTAAAGCTACAATAAAAAAGTTTAAAACAGTGAAAAAGCACACTTTGGTTGATGATTCATCCAGAGATTCCGGCGATCATCCTGTATTTGATGACGATTCTGACATGGACGCCAATGATGTGGATGTAGAGTGTTTCTTTTGTAATGGTCTATTTTCGGAGGATGTCAGAGGAGAACAATAGATCAGATGTAGAAAATGCTCCCGATGGGTGCACGAGGAGTGTGCTAATAGTGATAAAAAGAAAGAATACATTTGCGACATTTGTTTGAAGTAAAACTTTTTTTTGTGAGCCATGTATTTTTATATCCGAAATTAGGAACCGGCTCACCCGAAATTAGGATACCATTTTTTAAAACATAAAAAATTCAAATTTTCGGTTTTTAGTTTTTAGTGTGTTAATCTTTAAGAATAAAAATTGTGTTGCTATATATTTTGTTTTTCTATACCCTATAGAGTTACAAGACTTAAATACTAACTTAAAATATAGGTTCGTTTTCGAAAAAAAAAAAAATAAAAATAAAAAGCTATACCTATAACGGGGCTATTTTAGAACCGCGGGGTTATTTTGGGAATCGTGCTCTTTAGTTAAATATGGCACCCGTGTGCAACATAAAGTGAATTGTGGCAACCTCGTAGGTCTTGTATCGTTCACTGGACCGGTACGACTAATTTGGCGCGTAAACAGGCGTTATTAGCCTCTTGTGTGTCTTCGTGAGAGGGTGTGCATAAACGGGTAAGAAGGTAAGCGTTTTTCATAAGCGTCAAACTTTTATATGTGGAAGCTTTTGCTATTGTAGTAGAGATATAGTTAATAATTAAATTAAAAGTATGCACTATGGCCGCTATCATTGCCAATTTCATTAGTTTTGCTTAAACAGAAACAAACTTATAAGGCTTTTTCGAACAGGGGGCTATTTTGTACGAAATTGTACAAAATAGCCCCGCTGTCCAAAATATCCCCGACTCTCTGAAAATGTGTACATTTTAGGCATCTACCTCTTATCGTAACGCAATGGTTCGCAATTATAAAAGAACATTGGGTCACAGTAGACATGGAAATTATTTTATGCCGTACAATAGCTACACTGAGGAAAATTTACAAAATGCCATACACTCATATCAAAGCCAACAAATGACTTTAAGTGCTGCGTCAAAAAAATATGGGATACCGAAATCCACACTTGCACTAAAAGCGAAACGTAGAAGCACCTACAAACAAGCAGGCAGACCTCATATTTTATCTGAAGGAGAAGAGAGAGTTATAATTGACCACCTCAATTTAGTCGATTCCTGCGGCTTTCCCTTTGATACCTACGACCTCAGATTGTTAGGAAAAAATTATCTGGATAAGAAAGACGACTGAGAAATAATTTTCAGGGTCCAGATTGGACCAGCGCTTTTTTGAAAAGATATAAACATACCTCTCGGCAAACATTTCAACCAAAAGAGCAAAGACTACAGCCAGTAAATTGGACGATTTTTTTAACAATGCTAGAGAAATATTGCGTAATACTGACCCTTGGCTAATGATAAATTTCGACGAAACCAACCTGACAGACAATTCTGGTGCAAAAAAGTTTATTTTTAAACGAGGCAGTAAATATCCTGAACGGGTAGTCAATTCCACCAAAGCTGCCGTCAGTTTAATGTACTCAGGAACGGCTGATGGACAGCTCCTGCCCGTGTATGTAGTGTATAAGGCTGAAAATATGTGGAACACGTGGACTGTCTAGTCTGTCTAGTTCTTATGTTCTGTTCTTATCAGTTTCAGAAAGTATGTTTTATTGTTTTGTTAAGATGTTGTGTTATACTTGGTAAAAGAAAATACATACCTTACAATATTATAATGTTTTTAACAAAAAAGTGTGTATTTTTGCTACTGAACCTTTTTTAAAAACATTTTTGGTGTCCATAAAAACCTCCATGAAGAGGAGATTTAGTTTGCTAATGAAATAACCCGTTGTCCAAAATAACCCCGACCCACGGGGTTATTGTGGACACCCTTTTAAAAAAATGTATTTGTGCCCGCGCAATGTAGAGGGTCTGTCTTTCCTACGCATAATGTAGCTTTCATAGGGCACTATCCAAACCGCAAATAATTCAAAATATTCTTGCGACCAGTTTTAAGGTATAAGTGAAACACTATGAAAAATTTCCAAAATAACCCCGTTATACGGTACGAAATTAGGTGACTTTCCTCTAACTTGATTGACAGTCTCATAAAATGTGTTTTATTTAGTATCATTATGAAGTAGGTAATTATATTCTAGATACTAATTACACTTTTTAAAGAAAACAATAAGTACTTAGGTGAGGTACCTACTTATAAACATAACCTATATTTTATGCAGTTCTTCCCTTTTTCTTGAAAATATTCATTTAGCCACATAGGTAGGCTCTTAAACTCGAGTGGACAGGACAGCCCATGTGTTGAAAATACGAAGATAATATTAGTTCGTAAGGAAAATATCCCAATATGAATCCTGATTCAACAAACTATGACACAACAGCACCAAAATGATACGAAATCGCACATCAAATTTAATTTATTTATGCCGAAAGTTCAGATGACGAGTCGTTCTAGGTGGCAATTGTTAAAATGAAAGAACTGTATATACGAGTACAACTATGTACAATAATTATTGTACAAATTTATTCAGTCTAATACGGGATTCAGAACGGGCTACATGGAATAATTAAATTAAGTTTGTTTTTGGAGGGTAGAACTGACTAAATTACGCAAGAGTTATTGTGCATAATTGGTCGAAAGAGAATAACGGTTCGTAGGAAAATTTCTGCAAAAAAAAAATAAATAAATACAATGGATGAGAATGTTAGTCTGTTACGAATTACTTGAGTCTGTGCAGCGAGAAAAAATTTCGTTGGTTTCATTAAAAGATTCAAATATTTTAAACTAAATATTTTGTATTTTGAATGTTTTATGTGTTATTTTGCTAAACTCGTGTTCAGGGGCGTAGTGATGCCGTTACGGGCCTGCGTTCCAAGGAATTTGGAAATGGACTTAGTCTTTATACTGGTGTACCTTAAAACAAAAAAATTAGAAAATAATTCTTAATTGTGAAAAAATCTACTAAGAGAAAATATCTATATAAAAAACCCAACTAGCATCCATAATACCACTGGCGTGATGTCTTGTTACATGTTCATGTAAAATGGTAAAACCACTACCATCTGATATCTAAACAATGTCAGCTAGCTCGTGCATCTTCAATTTGCGATCGTTCATAACCAATTTGTGATTTTGTTTGACGTTTTCTGTAAGAACAGCCTGATTTGGGCGGCCACTGCGTTTGTGCTGGTACGGCCAAGTTCGAATCATGTTTATGAAGCCATTGTTTGGTTTCCACTGTATTTTTTTCACGAATGAAAAGTCAGATTGCTGTCAAATTTATACACGTATCGTTTGAAGATAAGTACTAAATAAAAATCATATGGAAAAAATTCTAGTAACGCCATGAATGGACTAATAAATTCGCGATTAATCATCAATGACAATGGCTGTTCACGTTTTCAGAATTCCTGCGTTTTTTAATACCCTAGCTGCTTTCTGTTGTTCGGTTAACAGATACAATAACATTTTTGAATTCACGTGTTTGCCGTCTTCACATCATCGGTATTTTTCCGAGTGATTGCTGCTTTTTGTGTAACGAGCTTTGGTTCGTCTCTACGGCTCATCCGATTACCTTACAATGCTTCATTGTCGAAAATAGAAACCAGCTCGGCAGAGCATTCATGTTGCGGTAATAATTGTCATGGAAAGCAAATTTATCGGATTCATCAACGAAAGTGTTTTAACCAAAGTTAAAAAAATTTACCATGTCCAATCATCAAATCAAAATTTTTGTACCCTGACTAGACTACAGTTCTCGTGACATCACTTAGTCCGGAAACAAAAAAAATCTATAAAGAAATCAATTGTTGATTATTAGCGAACCAAAACAAGGCCGCAAATCAGTTAACCAGGCAAATCCAGACAGTCTATCACCCATACGAAAATCCAGTTATATTTTAATTAACGTATTGGCATAGCCTGCCAATTATTGTTATTATAGGGTTGGTGAATAGCAATGGCTCAGCTCAATACACATCATACGGGTATACTCGGATATTTTGTGGATTTGGTTGAACAATTATTTGTTCTGGCATGAACGATCCTACCTACAGGGTGTGTCCGCAAAAGCCTCCTTGAGGAGTTAGTTTAATTGACTCTTTTGTAATTTGTTGAGAACCGTTAATAATAAATTAGCGAAATTTTGTCTACATGAATGTTTTTTTATAAGAAAAAATATTCTAATTTTTGTATTTTTTTCTTTGGGTTTGTTTCTCGAAACAATTTTTTTTTTAATTTTTAGCGCTTGTCCAATTTTCTTGTTTTCTTCTTTACAACGTTTTGACGTTGGTTTTTGGTCTTCTTCAAAAGTTGCAAAGAACTAGCACGCGAGCGACTCACTTGAGTCATCAACAGCAGTGTAAACTGAACACAGACGCATACACCAAATACTCTTAAAATATAATAAAGCTATCTTAAAAATATCCTGTTCTTTTTGCCGTTATAACTATCAAAAAAATAATATTACATTTTTTTAAAAAGTACCCAACCAAAACAACACAAGAACAAAAAAAAACAGAAGAAAGAAAAATAAAATAAATAAATAAATAAATGTTGCATGTCAGCAAAAAAGTTTCTATTTTTAGATTTTATCCATATCATTGATTGAAGTTTGAATTTCTTAAAATTATTTTCAATTGCTGTATCGACTGTCATAATATTCATTAGTTTTGGTCCCAGGTATGTTACATATCTTTGTCTAATTGTCCTTGTCATTTTCGGTACTTTGAGCTGTCCTTGCGTCTTTTGTCTTGTCTTATACACATGATACATATTATTGCTCATATCTTTTCTATTCTTGTGTTGATATAAAAGAGCACAATGACAATACAGCCACCTAATGTCAAGAAGGCCACACTCTTCGAAAAGCTGGTCACTTGGGGATGTCGGTGGCTTTTTAAAAATTGTCTTTATAATTCTCTTTTAAGTACTGTTCACGAATCTTAAGTGATTGTCCCTTATTCCTCCCGAAATCAATAGAACGTATCTCAAGATAGACTCAACTAGCGCCTTATATACTGAATATTTAACACTTGAGACAATTTTTTGAAGTTAAACATTAAGCCACGCATTTTTTTAATAACTGACTTGGTTTGATGATCCCAACTTAGATGACAATCTAAGTAAAATCACAGATACTTAAATTTTTGCACACCGGATATTTCGTTAACATCACTGTTTGTTGAAATATTTAATTTGTTATAATTAGGCAAATTTCATTTTTGTGACGCCAATGGTAAAAAATATTTTTGGTGAAGTAGAGGAATTTTTTCGTAAAAAAAAAAGATTTTAGTTTATGAAATGCAATTTTAAAAATGTAATTTTATATTGTTATCTTTGAAAAGTGGTTCAAGAACAAAAAAAAAAAAAGAAATAAAAAATATATTTTAGACCGAACGGTCAATTTTGTCCAAGGGCGTACACACGGGAGAAGCAATGAGGTTTATTTACCCTATTGTTTAACTCTCCATATCATATAGTATGTAATTTATTATGTACCTGGAGGCTATTTGTTTTATGATTTTTTTTATATTATCGAAAATACCTACGTGTTTAAAAAAATGTCTGTCTGTATCGCGTGTTTTCCAAATTATTTCTCAAAAATGTTCAAATATTCTATATTTTTAGATTTGTCAAAAAAAGTTTTTGAACATCACTGGCGTAGATAGATAACATACTGCGGGTTCCAGCTCATTATTTATATATTTTGCCACTATTTAAAATTCTGAGTAGTATGTTTTTAAACTTTTTCTACCTTGGAAACATGCGGCAAAAATTTAAACTTTAATGTATCAATGTCATATAAATTTGAAAATTACAACGCGAATTTTTTTTTATATACTGAAACTTTGTCACCCTGTATATCGGACAAGGAGCCGTAAAATGGAAAATGACATAAGCAACGTGAATTATTCATTTATCTCAAAGAAATAGTAGGCTAATGGATTGACTCATTTATTGGGACACCCTATATAAACTTATTCGATCCTAAAAAATGTCACATATTTTCTTCAAACTTACCTGGCTAATTATATACAGTGTTGATATAAGATACACTACAAAATGCAGCATAAAAATCTTTTTTACATAGGTGTTCATAAATAGTAGGAAAAGGGTCAAAAAATTAAGCTATAAAAATGATATACTTAGCCTTTTAAGTAGTTGAATTGGTGTTAAAATACACGACAAAAAATTTATAAACCATAGGCGTCCGCGAAAAAAAGAAATTGCATTTGATTTTGATTTTTTCTTGTTGGTATTTCAAATTGTTTTTGAAAAGTAAATCCCTAAACTATACAGCGTTTTTCAAGAAGTCCGCATCATATGCTGGTATTTTTTTATTATTAATATTAAATAAAATTTGAATGGTTTCTGTTAAAATCTGGCATTATTTAGGGGAATATCAAAAAAAATTGCGTTGCAACAGTGTATTTGGATTAACTTTTTTAAATAAGTTTTTTGAAACTCCCGTAAACAATGGCATTTTTGCCATATTTTTGAAAAAAAAAAGTGAATTTTGACAGATAACCATATTCAAATTTTATTTAAATTTAACAACAAAAAAATTTCCCTTTGATGCGGACTTTTTGAACAACGCTGGTACTATATGTTTTAATAACATAAGGTCAAAGGTCAAAGGTATTTTTTGGGTTGTTTTAGATGTAAATATTGATTTGATTTTAAAAAATGTCTGTCATTCTGTCGGCTTGCCAATCTGTATACACGATAACTAAAAAACAACTCAACGAAATTTAACCAAATTTGCTTCAAAAATACTATTGTATATGGCAAGGAACTCAATAGATTTTGAGACTCCTAGGGCGTAGCTTAGGGGTATAAAAAAGGGTCAAAACTAGAAAAAATTAAATATTTACTAAAATAAATGCAAAAATGACGTTATTTTCTTTTTGTTAATAGATTATGGCATAGAAAAGACTGCGCTGTATAATTTATGTGTACAGGGTATGCGAATTTGATTTGTAAAAGGAACTGAAATCTAACTATGTGTAAATAAAATTAAAGAAGAATTACATTAAATTCCAGTATAGAATTCCTCACTAATAACATCCGAGAAAAAAAATTGAGACTCATAGGGCGTAGGCGAAGGGTATAAAAGGAGGGTCAAAACTTAAAAAAAAAATCATATGTATTGAACTAAACGAAATTAAGCAATTTTTGATTTGCCAAAAGCTCTTGGCCTAAAAAAGACTCCGATGAACAAATAATATGTATTATTATGTCCGTTAATAATTTGCAAAAATAAACTGGTGCCCTTGAGGCACGATCAGCTCTCCATACTGAATTTTACTGTATTAAACAATGTACTGTATGTATAATATAAATTCAAAAATTAGTCTATTTTTGTCGGATATCCTAAACTGAATTCCTACCAAATTCCAATCAATATCTTGTTTTCTCAATCTAAACATTAACCGTGTGTACTAAACAAATATAAACAAAAGCTAAGGAAACACAAATTTGTCATTGAACAACACAGCGAGCGCCAGGATAATCATCTCATCAATATCAATCCAATTAGTGCTTTAAACAAAACGTACAATAATCGAGCGTATGCCCGAATACACAAGACTGACAAGAGACACACAATAATTATCTACATCGATCTCAATTATAGTTATTCTATTTTTGAGGTATATCCATCTATATATGCCTCTATATTATGATGTAAGGATATACAATCACTCATTTGTTCACTTAAAGCTCTATATAATGTCTCCAAACATTGTGATAGAGCGAGCTGATGTGCTCCAACCAAAATTAAGTCGTTAAAGCGTGAACGTTAATTACCGGTTTCGAGCCCTTGTGTAGTATCATCCTCTATTATAGATATTTCGGGAAATTGTCTATTAGATTCGGAATATAATATTGCTTACGCTATAATGTACACACTTGCTTCTAGGGTATGAACACTGAGATGAACACTTATTAACGTTATACTCCATGTAATAATTTTCGCGTTGATATAATTCATGATTTTTATTTATTTTACATTCCTATAATTAAACACGAGAATAAACATCATAAATATTAATTAACATCAACAATGTGTGTAAAGTGCAAATATATTTTGTGGGGTTGCTATGGACAAAGTGCTGGAATACGTTTGTGAGCAGAGCTATAATATGTCAATGTTACTATGTTAAATAGGCGATCAATTTCCTTTAAACAAACTATATCTTCCAAAATTATTTATTGTAAATAGAAACTTACCAATAATTATTCCACCAGTGTTTCTAATTTGGTGTTGATAAATCTGGAAATAGACAAAAAAAAATATTACAAGATGTTTTTGGCGACATCTAGTGTGAGCAGGCAAAATGCCCAGAGAAACAAAGTTCACAAACGATGGCACGACAATAAGTAACAACTCCATTAAATCCTATTGCCAATACTAGATCGCACCCAATTCGTATTACTTAATAATAACATGTCTTCCTGTAAATCAGTTATTTTCGGTGTTCCCCAGGGCTCAGTTCTAGGCCCATAACTATTTTTAATTTACACGACTGATAATAATAATAATTATAGCATTTATTGTCCAACAGCGAAGCCAATTACAGGACAAAATAATAATAATTCCAAACGGCGAAACCACAAAAAAATAAACTTAAATTAAAATAAAAAGAAAACTAGCTCTTAATGGTAATACTAATCAGTAACATGAGACATGGCACAATCCATAATTTCTTTAACGCTACACGAAAAAATATCACAATATTTACACATAAGATTGTAGTTTCTGGTACAAATAGAAATTGGAGATCTCAACATAAGATTCGTCCTAGCATAACCACAATAAAATGTTGTACTGGACCTTATATGCTGGAACGTTGAAATTAATTTTTGAAAGCAAGTGCGAACAATCTATATTGGAGTGAACTAAACTGTAAAGAAATCGCAAAGAATTTATTTTCCTTCTAAGTTCAAGACTTGGTATCTCAAATCGATCTGTCATTAATTGGTAGTCAGTACCCCTTAAAGGATAATGACCATCCTCTTTATACAGTACTTCAAAAATCTACGTTGCACTTTTTCGTCCGTATTTTGATGAGTCACATAATATGGATACCCATATTCCAGTTTAGAGCGCACGTAGTTAAAGTACAGCGTTTGAAGGGTATCTGTGTTTCTAAATCCCCTGCAATTCCTAACCAGAAAACCGTATGTCCTACCTGCCTCTAGTGTCTTATAATTGATATGCTCAGCAAACGTAAATTTCGCATCAAATATAATTCCTAAATCAGTGATAGATTCACATCGTGAGATTTACACCTGATCAATGGAATAAACGTAATCAATGATCACCCTCTTGCGCGTAAAACTGATATATTTGCACTTCGACGGATAAGTGAAAGTTTATTTAGTACGCATTATTGATGCACCAGCTCCAAATTGTTCTGTAGGTTAGCACAGTCAACGATACTATCAATAGAACTGTACAATTTAAGATCATCCGCAAACATCAGCCGATCACAATTCATTCCATTCTCCAGGTCATTGATAAATAATATAAAAAAGGGGTCCAAGGTTCGATCTCTGAGGCACTCCCGAAGAAGCTGTATATGTATGAGACTGGTAGCCATTGTCAGAAACATACTGAGGTCTATTTTTCAATTATGACTGAAGAAACAATTTTAGGTTTAAAACAAAACGAAACTGGTCAAATTTTCGTATCAAAATGCCTGTATATATTACATGAATTTGGCCTCCACGATCTAAAACCTCAGAAACATGTTCAGAAAGAACGGCTAGATTAGACACAGTAGATCTATGGGAAAAGAAACCATGTTGTACAGTGGAAATCTGATTTCTAACAAAACTATAAATACGATCATATAGTACAGACTAAAAAATGTTTTTCAAAATTCAACAGAATGGAAATCGGGCGATAGTTATCAATCACAGATCTGTCACCCGACTTCAGAATAGGAACAACCTTGGACATCTTCCACTCCTGCGGAAATACCTTATTTTCAAGGGCCAAGTTAAATATTAAGCACAGCGGCCCAACCAGAACCGGCATACAGTCTTTTACAAACAAAGATGTCATCCTGTTACTGAGCCTTCTGCATGCTTTCAATATTTCATCTTCAGTAACTGATTCAATCGAAAACGAATCAACATAAGGACAATCATGACCAGAATCCGCGACTAATGCTGCATCCTCGGTGACTCATTATCATTTACAATTCTACGGTGATGATACTCATCTTTTGCACTACTTTGATAATAAAAATGTTCGTTTAGCTTCAGCCAAAATCAATCAAGATCTCAAAGGTATTCATAAATATTCTTTGGCCCATAACTTGATAATCAATCCAGGGAAAACTACGGTCACGGTATTTTGCTCAAAAAACCATAGAGCTCACATTGAGTCCAACCTAGATATCAAAATAAATGATACACAATTACCTTTCACAAATCGAGCTAAATATTTGGGCTTGATTTTTGTTTTTTTTTATGTTAATTTAAGTTTGAACCTGTGGGGGGAGGTTCAAACTTGTTATGAACAAATATCATATAACTTTTCTGTTTTTTAATGGAATTCAACTAACTTGCTGTCCTATTATATTATTCTTAGTCCGATAATCGAGGCCAGGATAGTATGCTAAATGGCAATAGAAAAATATCGGCATAATCAGTGATTTGCAAAGTTTTTCCCTCATTTTATAATTCCCAATATTTCTGTTGGCATAAAGCATTTTCATTTGAACATAAGATCTCTGAGGTAAGCTTTTACAGTGTTTCTTAAATCTTAAATTAACATCAAAAAAACAAAAATCAAGCACAAATATTTAGCTTGATTTGTGAAAGGTTGGACTCAATGATGTGAGCTCTATGGTTTTTTGCAGAGTAAGAACAAAAAGTCCTAAATTAAAATTATGTAAAATTGTTGTAGTATTCAAAATAAGACCATTTTCGTGTACCTTTCCTATGTCGTTTTTTTGAGACAATAGCATTTTTAAACTTTCGAATGTCACTTTACTAATAAACTTTTTGCTGCTGCTTACCTCAATTTAGTTGCCCACCCTGTACAATGTACCTCGTATATTTGAACCAAAAATAAACCAGTGATACCCCTATAGGGAGACGTTTTGTATCGTGTCGAACCACATTATGCAGATACTTACAGCACATACAGATAGTATAGTAGTTCAGTTCAATTGTGTAACTTTATTATAATAAACTCCCTTTTGTGTTTCGGAACTCACAGCTCTATCATATGCTCTATTACAACACAGTTGTAGTAGAGTCATATATACATGGATACCAGCATTCAATTTAATCAACCGTAACCAGATGAGGATTAGAATTTAAATGAGATCTCATCTGGGGATTACGATATTTATGTGATAATATTTGAATGTATCTGCTGCACATGGGGGTGATATTGGGTCGAGATCGAGACAATAGGGCAATGTGAAAGAGCAAATGCATATATTATACTATGGAATTGGGAATTTTATCAATGTTGCTGACATACATATTGGTTTTGCTCATTGATTGTTTTATTTGATTTGTAAATATGTGACAGAATAATAACAAGAACGTGTGATGCATTTGGTGCTCTGTCACATTCTCCATGAATAATAAACAAATTTGGATAGTCTTCGTTAGTATAATTTATATGCTTTGTCATGATTATTAGGTACTACTAATTAGTATCTAAAATTGTCAAAATTGTTGATTATTTTTGAGAAGTGTCATATTTATTTAATTCGTAGATATTATCCATATCAACTCAGCGTGGATCCGTAATTTATTCTAGAAATAAAACACGTGAAACTCAAAGTCAAATCCACATATAATGAAAAACAACAAAAGTAGGAACTAGTTTCATCAAACAGCCATCATCAGCCCAAAATAATACAAAATACCTAAATGTTAGTCTAAAGACAGAAGAGTAAAAGTAAAGCAAAAGAAAATACCCAGGAAAACTGGCATAAACCTAACTTGAGTCAGTAAAAATAACAAACAAATTTTAACACTAAATACAAATAATGTATCCGGATACAATTTCTCTACTTTCCAACGCACTCTATTCGATATCCGCCTCATTTCCTATGTATCCGGATACTCCAAATGTATCTGATCTGATCTGATCTATTCAGATACAATTCCTAAGTCGCTACCGCTAGAACTAGGCATTCTAGATCATCGGATACACGGATACGGATACTGTATAATGGGATAGGGTAATATAGTGCACTAGGCGGAGGCGGTAATGATCTGCCCGTCAAAAATTGGCAACATTTATGAAATATCGAAAAACTGCAGTAAAGCTCGTTTATAACGTAGGCGCCTAATGCATAATTACCGTGTACATTTATGCAATACTCGTATCCGTGTATTTGAAGAAAGTATCCGGATACTTGTGTTGTATCCAGCTTAATGTATCCGTATTCCCTACTCGAGTACGATTAACCTGTATCCGAACTCAGCTCTGATCCCTAGCCTTTCCTTAAAATACTTTTACTTATACCCTATGCACAAATTTTAATGTAAGCACACAAGTTGTCTCCTACATGACTTTATCAACAATTATTTACCTCGCAATTTACATAGACGTGTAATAATATTGTACTCGCATGGGAATAGAACAAGTTCCAACTTTACCAGTTTTATGTGTTTCATTTAAGCCATGCATCGTGTATTATTTGAAGTTGTGGACAAATTGGGCCAAGTGTTTAAGTTTATTAATTGGCAAAGTCATTAGACGTTTTGGCATTATATACTTAGTTTCCAGCTCGGTCAATACTCTAAGTTTATGTCGATTATAAACAGGAAACTGCTTATATACAGGGTGGGCCGGAAGGACGGGCCAAACTATGTAGAGGTGTAATCCAGACGTCAAAAAATAAGGAGAAACTCAAATGTTGTTATCCGATTTGCATTTGTTTTCAAGTTATAGCGTAAACACAACACTTTTTACATTAACAGCAAGCTGGTGGACTGACATTTAAAAGTGTATTTACCCTATACAGGGTGATTCAGAATGGTTGCAACAAAAGAAAACTGGAGATTTCTGAAAGTAATTTAAGCATTTTTTGCCATTGAACCCATGTCCGCAAATGCTTCCTTATCGAGATACAGGGTGTCCAAATTTAGTTGTCAAGTTAACTTTTTTGACTGAGGCATTGCTAAATTATACTAAATCCCTTGTGTAAGTAAAAGCAGTCATTTTGTCGGCTGTGCCACGAAATTATTTTTCCATAGCTTTGACGTGAAGCTACTTTCGACATGCCGGATATGCCTCAGGTACGTTTGAAGTCGGTGACCAACATGTCGAGATGATAACTATATACTGAGAAAAAACAAAGAATTCCAAACTATACCCGAGTGCAGAGGTTCACCTAGGCACTTCTATGGCGGTAAACCATGGAATAAAGTCCGCGGTTTAATAGCAGAGAATATAAATTTAATTTATTAGTTTATCCAAATTTATATTTTCCACACATTCTGTCCCAAAAATAAAACGAATTATTGTTACCATTATTTAGCTGACCAACAATCTATTAAACAACAAAAGAGAGTCATTCCATTTTATCGCAGAGCTTGTATCAGTATAGAGCGTATATAACGGTTTTAAATTACTTTCCCATATAGTACGGTATTGAACCAAAACATCATATATTATACTCAGAATAACGAACAAAAAAATCCGCAACGAGGACAATATGGCACTACCGTTTCTGAATTGCTCTATACTGGACTTTTATAGTTATGGCCATGGACGCCGGCAAAGGAGAGAATAAGTCTATTCAATAATAATATCACTATTACACAGCTCGATTGGAGCCAGATCTGTTATCAACACTCATAATTGTGCTCGTGTGGATAATTTTCTGTATGATTAGTTTGAAAGTTATTGAATAGTCAGCGAATAATAGACCTTGGGTTTGCCACACCACTAAATATTGCAAGAAGCATTTCGATCGCTTTCCAGCATTTACAGAATCTTGATGAGAGTTGGTAAATGTTTGGAGGTAAGCTTGGGCTAATTTATATGGAATAGTTGATTATACTTTGTTTGACTGCCATACCTGGTGTTAAATTCAATTTTACTCTGATTGATTGTAAAGATGTCGAAAGTATGGTGAATTCTATTAAGTCGGACGCAGTCGGAAGTGATGAAATTTCATTAAAGATTATTAAACTGTGTTTACCTCATATCAGTAAATACATTGTACATATTGTTAATATTTGTTTAGAGCAGAATTATTTTCCAGGGTCATGGCGCACAGCATTTGTGAAACCTTTGCCAAAGGTTACTAATCCTACTACGCTGAATGAGCTGAAGCCAATAAGTATAATGCCTGTACTCTCAAAAATATTAGAAAAGGTTATTTACAAACAGCTTTCTGATTTTGTTATCTCGCATGGCATTCTGCCACAAGAACAGTCCGGTTTGAGAAGGGCACATGCACTGCTTTGGTTAATATCTCGGATGCAATTTTTGCAGCATTGGACAGAGGGCAGGCGGCAATTTTGACTCCGTTGGATTTCTCAAGCGCGTTCGATACTGTGGATCACGGTATGCTGTTGGCAAAGTTGGGTTAAATTGGCTGTGATGTGCAAGTGGTTCGTTTTTTTGAATTGTATCTATCAGATCGATATCAGCAGGTAATTTTCAATGGAAACATATCCAGTCTAAGTCCAATTACAACAGGAATGCCCCAAGGCTCAGTGCTCTCTCCTACCTTTGATATGTTCTCTAAAGTTGGATTTTCCAGATTGCAAGGGTATGCAGATGATACGCAGGTCCTGAGTGTTTTTCCACCGAATAACGCTGTGGAGGCCACTGAGTTTTTGAATAATGATTTAAATATAATATACAAGTACACTCTAGATCACAATTTGACATTAAATACTAGTAAGACATATTCCATGCTGTTCGCTAAACCTAACGAAACTGAAGTACTGAAAAATCAAATTAATGTTTCTATGAATGAAGTGCCCGTTCCTTTTACAGAGGAGCACAGGAATTTAGGCTTAGTTTTTGATAGAACTTTGAGGTTTAAATAAATAAATTAAATTAGATACTTTATGCGAATAGACATTCACTTAAATTAAGAAAGACACTCTATGAATCTCTTGTTTTGTCGTTATTTGGATATGGAGACTATATTTATGACCCGTGTCTGGATCAGAGAACTATTGCTCGAATACAGGGAGTCCAAAATGCTTGCTGTCGATTGATTTATGGTTTGCGCAAATTTGACAGAATCTCACATAAGTTGAATGAGCTTGCTTGGTTGGCTATGAGGTATATGTGGAAAATCCACCTCTGGACTTTTGTTATGATATTATAAAAACCAATGAACCGACTTATTTACGCAAGAAACTAAGACACAGATACTCATTGATGCACAGAGAAATTCGTGGAGTACAATATTCGCACCTCAACATCCCGAGGCATGGTACTGCGCTGTTCGAGCGCAGTTTTGCTTATACTGCGGTACATTTGTAGAACTCCCTAAATAGCGAATTCTTGGCATTGAGCTCCAACCTTTTTAAAAAACGTATAAAGCAGTTTTATCTGAACAAATATTTGGGAAATTGATTGTCATTGCTGGATGTCTATTATAGTAAATTGATACTCTGCCGTGTTTGTGTGTTTGCATTTTATTGTCCTCCAATAAGTGCTGTATTATTATTGTATGTCAAATTTGTAACGCTATCATGGTTAGCCATAAGAGTGATTATTCGTTGTTTGTTCATTGTACCTTAGGTTAAGCATAAATAACTATTGCTTTTCCTTTTGTACTATTTATTGAATAAAGTCGTTTTTATTTATTTATTTATTTACCAAAGGAACATACATTACGCATGTATGGATGCATATTATTAATAATATGCATCGATATATAATAATAATAAAATAACTTTTGCATCTTTCCAACTCAAGAGTTAACTTTTTTGGAAAGATGCAAAAGTTATTTTACTCCCGAGAGATATGGGATCCGCAGGAATTTTCTGACCTTCGTGCCATAAATTTTGCAAATTATACTTACATAACTGGTCTGAAGTGTCTTGAATCTTGAACCTCGATCGCACCCCACTGAGTTGTCAAACACAAATAATACCAAAAAGCGCTTTTGATTAATTACAGGAAAGGACAAATACACACATATAAACAAACAAAGAGACAGAAATGAGTTAAAACCATATATATAGTAGGTAATAGTAATTTGGGTCTGCAAAGGCGACCTTGTCGCTGTTTTTCCTCTTTTTTTTTTGTTGTTTCCCAGCAATTTTCGTGTTTAACAAAATGCATGTACGAACACAAACATACTAGTCGTACATACCCAATCAATTGGATGCAACAAATTATGTTATATACCCAAAACCAAAAACCCTATGGTGATACACTAAATTGTTGTTTGAATGCGATAAAAGTTGTGGCTAATTTTTCTTTTAAACTTCCGTTTTGTGTTTATTTATCAGTCTATTACTATTAAAAATATTGGAATTATTTTCTTACTATTTTAACTTAGATATTCCTATAGTCAACATAAAACCTATATTGTTGTTTTTATTAGTGAATAATAGTTAATATCACTAAAATAAAATATTTTCTTTTGGTTTTCCAAAAAAAATTTTTAATATACGGATTGGACAAAAAGTGGTGTACTACATGTAGTACATCAGGAATATATAACATTGTAACTACAACTTAGAATTAACATGAATTTTTGTATATGATACGCTACAAAACATAGAATGTGAACAGCCAGATTGCATTTCATGCATTTTGAAGTTGCTCGGTGGTGACATTCGCCACATCTGGTTTGCTTGCCTTGTTTGACAACATAATGATCATCATATCAATATTTTCATTTCCTCACGGTCGACCAGTTTGATATGTGTAGGTTTTTCTCTTTTGAGATAGGCTGGCTGTAGCTATTCTACGGAATGCAAGTTGATCCATATCTCCACCATATGCCATAAACTCCTTATTTTTTATATTAAATATGGCGGATGTTAGTTGAACGTTCTGCTTTATTTGTAAAGAAATCATTGAAGAAGTGAAGTATTTAAAATGTTGTGGTGTGTGCAACTTTGTGTGTCACTTGGAATGTGCACCATTGAAGAAGAACGAAGTAAAAACCCTTGAAAACACAAATTTTGCATGGTTTTGTGACGAATGTAAAATAGTAGGGTTAAATATAAGTGAATTGCTACTATCAATAAAAAATGCCCTTTTGAGTTGCCAAAACCAAATAGTGGCACAAAACAGGATAATCGAAGACCAAAATGGTAATATTAAACAGTTAACGCAAGAGGTAAGAAACCTTAAACAAGAAAATGTGAAAAATAAAAATCAACTACCTAAAAATTCTGAAATAAATGTAAACAAACCAGAAATCCGTGTAGATATACAGGAATCTAACAAAATGTCAACAAATAAAACTGAACAGAATCAGAATTTACAGGTACCTTCTTTCCAACAATATGAGAACACTGTACTACATACTGAAAAAGATAACGACGGATTTAAGACGGTATTTCGCAAAATAAAGTTTTCTGCAAAGAAACCACCTGTCGTTGGTCAAAAACATACAGAAAACAGTAAATTTACCGGACTGAATAAAAAAGTATGGCTTTTTTGTAAAGCAGGACAACATACAGATGAAAAGGATATACTCGAATATATAAAATCTCAGCTGCCAGTGGCAAGGTGCAAATAAGATAGGTCTTACTTTTGCAAATCTGTCGCTAGTATCTTAATGGTTATTGTCCTGAAAATGGATATTTTTCATGATGAAGTCAAATCTATCTCGGGAAATTGATTGACATATTAGGTCATTATCAGCATCACGTTCTCGTTCCCAAAACATTTTTCGTCTCGGTAGAGAAACATAGCCACTAGGACTCCGATAAAGGTTCTCATTTCACAGTCACTAACTATTTGTGTTTGGTTTTTTTGCATAGCGTATTTATTTGTTTCTGTTACTATAAGATCTATTAGTCTGATCAAAAAAAATAATAAAAATATTCCAATGGACTTTTTGGTTGGCCACTGGTAGTCCAATGATGATAGTCTCTTTTCTCTTTTAGTTGCGGTTTTTTTTTTGATTTCTATGTTATAGCAAAGTACGACAATATTAAATCATCTGCTAATAAAAAGTCTTCATCATCATCTTCATCAAGTTGCCGTCTTTACACTTGTATTTCCGCCGGAGCTGCAAGTTGTGAAGCCGGAAGATTGTCGATTCGTACCGAGTCTTTGTCCGTAATTTCTTCGCAAGCGTTTGTAGGAGGAAACACAGTAATATATCTAGTATTTTTTATCTCATCATTGTCTTCTAACATGCAAAGGGCATAGACGTCTAATAACTGAGGCTTTAATAGCTGTCAGCAGTATGAGTAAAAGCGATTTGAATGGCTGGAACATATTCAGTACATCATGCGTATCTGCTTTAATAAAAAAATATATCGATACATTTCTAGCATCTCTATGATCCAGTTCATTAAACTTGTTTTATTATTATTGAAATTGTAGCCCGCATGGTTTATAATTGAAATTGTAGCCCGTCTGCACATATTGGGGTCATTGACCTTTTTTATTATTATTGAAATTGTAGCCTGGTGAGGACGGTAAAAAATTAATACTCGAATGCCAAATGTGTCAACATGTGTCATTTAAAAACAATTCTGCCAGATTTAGTTCATGTGGATAGTAGTAAAATAAAAATAGGTATAAATTAGTAGTTTTTAGCTCTCCATATCATATATGTAATATATGTATATATGGAGACTATTAGTTTCATGAAAAAAAAATTTTTTTTAATTTCACCGGAAATACTTGTTTTTGGTCATTTTATACATAAATAAGTAGTTTAAAAAAAATGTCTGTCTGTCTGTCTGTCTGTCTGTCTGTCTGTCTGTCTGTATGTCTGTCTGTCTGTCTGTCTGTCTGTCTGTATCCACGAAAACGCAAAAACCGCTTAACAGATTTTAACCAAATTTGGTACAAAAATACTATTGGACATGGCAAGGAACTGATTAGATTTTGGGAAACATTGAGCGTAGGCAAAGGGTTTAAAAGAGGGTTCAAAAATTAAAAAAATTCATAGTTCTTAAACTTATCCGACATACTGCATAATTTTTTACGCATTTAATTGAATATAACCTAAAATATTGAACATAAAATATTAGACCACATTGGCGTTCGAAAATAGTGTAAAATAGGGTAAAAAAGTTTAAAAAAAAAACGTATTTCTTAAAAATAGCAGAAATATTAACTAGTTATTTATAGTTTTGATAGAATATAACCTATAAAATGTGTCATGAATAACTTACTTTCATAGGCGTTCGTAAATAGTGGAAAAGGGGTCAAAACATAAAAAATATATATTTCCTAAACTTATTCGAAATATGGAATAATTTTTCATAGTTGTGATACAACATAAGCTAAAAAATATTCCATAAAAGAATTGGTTCACACAGGCGTTCGAAAATAGTTTAAAAAAAGGGTCAAAAACGAAAAAAAAATGTTTCTCAAATATACGAGAAAAATTGGCTAATTATATATAGCTTTGATATAAGATAACCTAAAAAATGCAGCATAAAATTTTTATTTACATAGGCGTTCGTAAATAGTAGAAAAAGGGGTAAAATAAAAAAAAAATAAAATGTAAAATTTTTTATATTTAACTAGATGAATTGGTATTAAAAATACACGACAAAAATTAATGTACCATAGGCGTCCGTGAAAATTCTATAAAAGGGTCAGAAAAAATTTGTATCCGTGATAACTCAAAAACCACTTAACGGATTTTAATTACATTTGGTACGAAAATACTACAGGATATTTATAGGTGGTGATTAACATTGAGCGTAGGCAAGGGGTTTAAAAGAGGGTTAAAAATTTTTAAATATCATAGTTTTTAAACTTATCCGAAATATTGAATAATTTTTTATAGTTGTGATAGAATATAACCTAAAAAATGTTACATAAAAGAATTAGTTCACACAGGCGTTCGAAAATAGTCTTAAAAAAGGGTCAAAAACGAAAAAAAAATGTTACCCAAATATACCAGAAAAATTGGCTAATTATATATAGCTTTCATATAAGATAACCTAAAAAATGCAGCATAAAATTTTTATTTACATAGGCGTTCGTAAATAGTAAAAAAAGGGGTAAAATAAAAAAAAAAATTAAAATGTAAAAAATTTTATATTTAACTAGTTCAATTGGTGTTAAAAATACACGACAAAAATTAATGTTCCATAGGCGTCCGTGAAAATTCTATAAAAGGGTCAGGAAAAAATTGTATCCGTGATAACTCAAAAACCACTTAACGGATACCCTACAACATGCAGCATAACAATTTTGTTTACATAGGCGTTCGTAAATAGTAGAAAAGGGGGCAAAATAAATTTTATAATAAAACTAAAAAAAATCAATTAATTTGCATTCAAGAACTTTTCCTAGATCTGAAATATAAAATATCTGCGTATAAATAGTGCCTCCAAAGAGAAGAAAAAGGCACAAAACCCGATACTTAAAAAAAAATAGCTGATGTCTAAAACAAAACAAAAATTTATTAAATTTAGATAAATGACAAAAAGGTCATAAAATTATTACTTTTACACTTAAATATGGAGAGCTATTCGTGCCTCGAGGGCAACAGCTAGTTTGAGATAAAATAATGTTTTAATATTTGTTATATTATTGTGGGAGTTGACTAAATTAAATTTGTAGGAAAATCAAGTATCTAATAATGTTCTATGTGTAAATCTATTGTGTAACGTGTGGATTTATTGAGGCAAATGTGCTGGAATATGTTTATGGTGAAAATCTTCAAATAAAGTGTGGCATCACCGAATTTCTCATCTTTTCTTGATTGTTGTCAGATTTTGAATGAATTGAATTGAATGAAATAAACATAAGATGGAATTTTCACAATAAACAAATTATTTTAACAAAAATATAAAAACAAAACCCAAGACATCTTAAAAGAAATAAAATGTATGCAAATTTGCATAGAATATTCTATTTAACAGTAGGTTGGATAAAAAAAGTATCTAATAAAAGAATAACGACTGTAGCAAAATGTATGCATTATATTTGCATTTAAAATTAACTTTTAAAAGCTCGGAAGATATGCAACTTTGACGTAATATTTATATAAAGATAAAAGTGAAATATAGTGTTACAAATGGAAATTAAGTGGTTATGCAAGTGGTCGGTTGGGAGATTTATTTTTTCCCCAGGATTATTTTGCTATTATCAAGTAGGTATTTAGCTGATACCGAGGTACGTTGAAATATATTTTTTGCAGTACCTACTTAGTGTAGTTCTCTGAGTTAGCAAAACGAAACAAACCAAAATTCCTACCAGCTTTTTACATATCGCCCCAAAGAGGCTTACTCTCGGGCATACCTGTGTGGAGCATTTAGAGATGTTAATAATCTAGCGTCTTAGAAAACATCACTTTGTAGACCAGCCTATTTATTTCTTTCCCTAATTAGTACTTAAGTAGTATATCATTGAGGAACCATAAATAATTTCATGTTAGAAAATACTAATGAAGAACCGGTATATCGCTTCAAATCTAATGATCTAATTCTATTGGTTATCTAGGATGATTCCTAGATATTTTACCTCAGACTATTGTGCAATGGCCACACCATTCAGGGTAATTGGTCTCATACTTAGTTTCCTCTATGATGTGAATGGTATGCCGCGAGTTGTTCTGATAGTAGTGGTTTGGTCTCTTACTGTTGTCTCAGCTGTTCTTGTAGTAAGCATCTCGCACATCCATCTCGTGATGGTATTGTTCACCCCTCTTCTCTCCAAAGTACCCTCGACATGCGATTGTTTTGTGTTGTCGAATGTGCCAGAGATGTCCAAGACGGTGCAGTTTGCTGTTTCTTTGTTTTCTAAAGACCTATCTTTGGCTTTAGCCCCCAAGTCCTACCGAGTAGCCTGTGACACGTCCATATGGCCGCTGTGGCTTTCGATATGATTTTCTCTATATGCTGATTTCAGATTAGTCGTTTATGCAGGATTACTCCCAGGTATTTGACTTTATCCGAAAGGCAAATTCGCTCACGGCTGAGAGTGGGGTTAATAATGTCCACCTTTCTCTTTCTCGTGAATGGTATCAACACTGTTTTTTTCGGATTTATATTCAATCCCTCAGCGTCGCACCAGTTTTTAATTTTGTTTAATGCAATTTGCATGCGGTTGGATATAACCGATGTGTGTTTTCCCTTAACTGTGAGAACAATGTCGTCGGCGTAGCTTTGCAGAGTAACGCCTGCCCTATCCATTTTTGAAATGAGATGATCCAGCACTAGTGACCATAGAAGAGAGGACAATACACCGCCTTGTGGGCATCCCCTAGCCGCTGTCACTGTTACAGACACTTCTCCAGTTTCAGCCGTAATGACACGGTCTTTCAAAATTTCACCAGTGAGGAGTCGACACTCCTCTCTTCTAGTGCTCTACTGATGGATTCATGTAAGGTATTGTCAAAAGCACCCTCTATATCGATAAAGGCACATTAGAATACTTCTTTTGTCTTAAATGACTTCTCGATGGCTTTTACTAAGCAGTGCAGGGTATTAATCGTAGATTTTCCCGCTTGGTAGGCGAATTGCCTTTTGTGAAGCGGTTTCCTATTTAAAGTTTCGCTTCTTAGGTATTCGTCTATTATCTTTTCCATAGTTTTCAGTAGGAAGGAGGTTAAACTAATAGGCCTGTAGGACTTAGGGTCATCTTCTGGACGGCGTCCTGTTTTCGGTATAAAGGCTACTCTAGTTTCCCTCCAAGCTTTGGGAATATGGCCAAGGATTGCTTTGAAAAGCCTTTGCAACGATGGTTGCAGTATTTCCAGACCTTTCTGGAGGAGGTCCGGAAAAATTCCGTTATGCGATTTTTTGTGAATATTTTCCCCGCTAGTTTTTTACCAGAGCGGTTGGGTCTATATGGTGCCCTTGCCGTTCCGGTAGCTGCTGGAGTTCGTTCACAGATTCGCGACCCTGGAAAGTGAGTTTGTAATAGGACTCTAGGACTTTCCGACCGATCATTAGTAAATTGGCCATTTGGATCTTTGAGTAATCCTATGCCATTGGAGTGATCCTTCGATAGGACTTTCTGCAGTCGCTGTGCGGGGGCAAGTTCGTTGACCCCTTCACGAAACTGTCTCCAAGATTTCCTCTTCGCTTTCCGTAGTTCTTTATTGTATTCTGTAAGGAGTCTCTTATACTCCTCTCGGTTTCCAGATTGCCTTGCTCGGTTTTCAGGTTTACGAGCTTCGGGTTTCAGCTTAGCTAACTCCCTACATCTAATCAAAATGGCGACAATACTCCCTTACACGGGTGCGGCCTTAGTACCAATTGTTCCACGGAAATTCTAACAATCCACGCCGTAAAATACCTCAAAAACTCTACCACAGGACTCCGCTAATAATAAACTTGCAGTCATAATCCCCTTCACAAACTTGGGGTAGAAAACAGCTTTTCTACATTTAAGTACAAATTTGTTTGCCAAAATTAGATGCGCTCTTTTTGACTAATTCACCAATAACTGCGTTGTGGATGTTCCAAATCGACATATACAAACTCCTCAACCAATAACGTGCGAGCTTCGGCATTTCTACCGCCTAAAGTCGGCTTTAACCAATCATATCTCACAAACTAGGCGCTAAACCGTTATTAAATTCACAATGCAAATCAACTGCCACTCAAGAAATGTCAAGCAACACAGCCTGTGGCTAGACAGAGTAACATCCAAACAGAAAAGCCACTGTTCTGTCAATCTGAGGGACCTGACCGATGCATTGCGAAATACAACGTCTGTAAGTTGAGAGCCTTTTCTAGGTAGGTAGCAATTCTTTTATCACATTGGAAAAGGCACAAGAGATAATAAATTTATTACTTGCAGATATTGTATAATCTTCGTAAAAGATAAAAATTTAAAACTTTTACAATCATGTGGTAACAATCTGTTTAAAATAGTCATCAAATATTAGATTTTTCAGATTCGTTAGGTATTTATAATATCCCTATAAAAACTAAGAGAAAATATCATAAACTACCCAAATACATATACAGGGTAAGACAAAAGTATATTCTATTGCAAGTATGTCTTTGCTTTGTTACAAGTGGTACAAGAATGTTCTTAACTGGGAGCAGATCGCACACGACAGACCGAGATGGAGGTGTGCCATTTACGAGGGTCATCAAGTTTTTGAGGAGCAGCATCGACGACACGAGGATGTGAAGAGACAGCATCGAAAGGAGAGAGAACGCATCGATGGGGCAGCACATCTAACAACAGCCGGTAAATGGTGGCGTATGTATTATGACACATTGATATAGGTGATAGAACAATCAGTTTTAGGAAGATAGAAAAGCGTTCGCAAATGCTTCATAACTCATTTTGCCCCTGAGGATGGTTTTTGGTGAATGCCCAATAATTTGTTGTCTCTGTTGTATTGCACATTTGAGGGACAAAAAATAATGTCAACCAAATATATTGTTGGCATAATAACAGGTCAATAGTAATCAGATCAGACTTGATGGTTCATGATTTCTAGTAACCGAAATTCAAGTTTCAAACTGAAATACCTCAAAAACGGCTGAACTTATACATTTTCGAAATCAGAACAAAAAGATCTTTCATTTGAGATAAGCTTATAATATACTTATAGGATGGTCCATTTAAAATATAAGCCTATTATTTTTTCAATTTTGGAAAATAATTTTTTTAATTCCAATAATAATTCTGAAAGTTGCTACCAACCCTAAAAGTTTTATATCTAATTTATTTTTCTATCATCCATAATACCGACTTTAGGGTAGGTAGGTGTCAAAATATAATGAATGACCCTGTACATGTTTCTGTTGAAAATCCCTCTTTAAATCCGTGTTGGCGTTTACTCAAAACGCTATTAGCATTCAAAAAACGAAAAATTCTGTCCGGTACTAAGTTATCAATAATTTTAGACAGAATGCACAAAAATGCCAATTCATATTATTATTAATCTTTAAGAAACAATTATTGTATCTTTGTTCTCAAAAAAATCTTCTCTTCTTTTACTCTCTTTATACAATATCCACAACATGCCACTCTATCACAACATATACATATATATTAAGCTAGCTAAGCCATAGTTTAGAAAAATTTGCAAACTAATATATCTTGATGTCGTAATAATGTACCAAAATGATTTATGATATGCGAGCTAGAACTAAGAATTACTACAGACCGTTTCGGTTGAATAATAACCATTCTAACACACTATACTCGGCAAAAGTGCATTTAGGAAATAATTTATATTCCTTATTTTTGTCGGATGTGTATCCTGGAAATTTATTTATAGCGTTCGGTATTAAAAAGGTATCCTGATGTTTATATATTATTTTTGTAATTCTAAAAGTTTACAACAATGCCAGCTTCAATATCTTTTTCATTCAGCAAATATGTGCAATTTGCCATCAAGTCGAACAATAATTAAATTTGTATTCATCCTGCGACCACGCACTTAAACAATATAATTGTAAGTGCCTACGAAAATAGCTGCCCTGTAAAACAAAAGGAAACTAAACGAGAGGTACCTTGGTGCCTAAACTAGGTAAGGAGGAAATTTAATTACTGAATATACCGATATTGACTGGTACTTTGATGATTTTTTAGTCACCAATGCCGCAACACAATGTAATAGAAAATTCCACCTAGTTTGCCAAAATAAGACAATGTGCCTCGGGAGCACCCTGTAAGTATATACAGGGTGATTCAGGTTTTTGTAGCAGGACTTTAACAACTTCTAAAATATAATTTTTGGAGACGAAAATCTTATACAGATGTATATCCGTGGAAGTTTTGTTTCTGAGATACAGGTTGTCAAAGTTTCAGGATTTGTTCGGTTTTTGTTAGATTCCTCGAAAAGTTTTAGTAATAATTTGGGAACGCCTGCTTTAGGTAGACGTAAAGAGAGGTTAAAGCACTTATCAAGGTAGTCCTGTGCTATCACAGAACTTTTTCATGCACAAAAGTTGATGTAAAATACGGCATATGCGTTCAGTAGTCTCAACTAGTTGGAAATTCAAATTTCAAACACCTAATTTTACTTGAACATAATTTTGTAACCGAATATCTAATTAAATTCTTAACAGTAAGTAAGCAAAAGCTTTCAGCTCAAGATAAAACATGAAGCTGGCGTGACCCACTATAGATAGCAAACGTAAGTATATAAGGCGACTTTAGAATAGTTGCCGCTCATGAAATGCAATGTCGCATTAGAGAGAAAACAGAAATCTAGATAATTTTAAGGGTCACCATCGATTTTTAGGCGTGGTAGATACATAGTGTCGTCCTATATTATTCTGCTATAATAATAATATACTGAACTGCGAGAATGTATAGATAAGGGTAGATACGACGCGTCAACATAACAACAAACTCCACTCAAACTTTGAACTTTCATAAGTTGGTAGAAAAATGGTTAGAGGCGAACATATTATCTCGTATTCTACAGAGTGGAAATGAATACGTATCAAAAATTCAAGAGTGAAACTTTGTTGAAAAATACAAGATGGGGCAAGTAGTAAAGTTCATGTAAAGTTATTTCAACGGTAGGATGAAAAAGGATGAATATAGGAAGCTTAAACACTATTAGAAATGTAACTTAAATTTAAATTGTTGTCACATTATTTAAAATTGGATATTTTTCTCTACATCTAGGTAAAATTTTTGTACTGAGTGATAGTTAACCCTGTATATAAATTTGCTTTTATTTTCACTAAAATAATGATACGCCCATGGCTCCAAACTGATAGGTGTATGACGCCGAAAGTTTGCTACACCGTCTGTGTTCAGAATAAATTAAACAAGATAATCAAGAATAATAATGTTAGCATTGGCTAAAGGTAGAGCACTGCGTAGCAAAATGTGCCTGCTAGCTCATAAATGCAAAAAAAGTATCAGCCGAGACTCAATCTGAGGGTGAAGGTTCTCAAAATGCACAACAACAAAAAGTGGCTCTCAGCAGATATCTCCGAATGCCACTGACTTAACAGCGCGGTCCAAAAGTCAGAAACATACTGATATCCTGTATACCCTTAGCCGAATCCGAAGAATTTACCTATATTTTCTGCAAGGAAAGTCGGAAGAAAAAAAAATTAACGCAAAAAAACGTGAAATTTTTACAATTAGATAATTAGAATTTAATAGCTAAATTTAAAATATTTAAAAACATTATTTTTGCGAATATAATAATATAATATTGCTAAAGTAACGTGGTCTATTGTCAACGATCTGAGAAATAGGGCTTCTCCGTCCAGTATAATCTCCACTTCACCTGAGATCTTGAACAATTATTTTGTTAATGGATCCTATTTTGTTTTTGCTATTTATCAATGACATTACATGCCTAGACATCAGCAGTAAAGTATGTCTCTTTGCTGATGATACTAGTTTCACTTGGTGCGGCTCGGATAGTGTGGATCTTCATAGTACCATATCCAAAGACTTAATCACCATCAAATCATGGTGTGACTCTAACCTGTTGTGCTTGAACACTGCGAAAACAAAATCTGTGTCATATAAAGGTGCGCTGCAGTCTTTTGAACTTAATAATTCCACTATTCACGTCTTTTCTTCTGTGAAGTTTCTGGACCTTGTTGACAGCTCCCTAAAGTTGAAGTGGAACATTGACGCGTTATCAAAAAAATTAAGCTCTGCCTGTTTTGCGTTAAGATCAGTTTCCAAAGAACTTAACTTGGCAACTTCCATAACAGTCTACTTTTCACTCTTCAAATCCCATCTTCGATACGCCCTTCCATTCTGGGGTACATGCTGTGCAACGCAATTTGGGTGTATTTTTAGATTACAAAAAAGAGCTATTCGGTACTCTCGGAGTATAGAGCCCATTACCAGGACTTCTTCAGAAAATTTAAAATACTAACACTACCTGCCTTATTCATATTGGAATCGGTCTGCTTAATCCGCAAACACCTGTCAGATGTCTCAGAAAGACCATTCCATAACTATCTCCTTAGAAACGCTGAACATGGTATTTATCTGCCAGCCCCATCCTCCGAATTAATCAAAAGCTCGATCCTATACAAGGCAAAAAAAATGGACAACCATCTGCCAATCGAAATCAAATTGCATCATCCCTTGCTCGATTCCGTAAAGCTCTAAAAACGTATTTGTTAGACAAAGCTTTTTATACAGTAGGTGACTTTTTTAATGTGCATCAATTTTTGAGCGATTCACACACTGGATAGTAGTTTGTATTGTGTGTTTTGTATTTATATTGAACTGTAGAATATTTACTTAATTAATTTACTTTAAGTATCTTAATTGATTTATTTATTTATTTGACGATGTACCTGTATGTATTAATTATTATTCTTATGTTTTATATGTTTTGTTTGTTGATGTATGCCTACTAATTATATTTAATTTTTTGACAAATATATATTTTATTTATGAATAAAATTGGATTAAATAAATGTTACAGCTTGAAAACTTTATCGACCTGAAATTCAGCTAAATCTAAATTTATAAAATAAACCAGAACCAAATATAACCCAAATGTGATCACATACGTGGTATACTATTACATATTTGGCCCACTCTGTATATATTTCCTGTAAATTTTTACATTTATTTGTTCGAAAGAAGTAGTCCATATCGAAGTGGAGTAGAATAGTTAAATATTCTTGAAATAAAAGTCGACCTCCACACAATAAATTTAATAAATATCTTCAACAAATTACATTTGTCACCATACATGTTTCGCAGCTCCGGGCCGCATCATCAGTGGTTATATGAGATTCTTACGAAAAGCTATGTTATACTAGTTAGTACGTATTATTTTTGGGAAATTTATTTATTAACTCATTGCGTGAAAAAATTTTAACTTAACAATATTATCGAAGAGAAATTTAATCTTCGATGATTTACAAAAAGAAATATAGCATGAAACTTACATTAGAAATAATGTGAGTTTTAGATTTTTTAGTTTTATTTTTAAATGTTTAGTAACACAAACTTAATTTCACAAAAAACTTTTTATTTTATTTTTTAAATAAATTTCCCAAAAATAACATGTACTAACTAGCTTTTCGTAAGAATCTCATATAACCACTGATGATGCGGCCCGGAGCTGCGAAACATGTATGGTGACAAATGTAATTTGTTGAAGATATTTATTAAATTTATTGTGTGGAGGTCGACTTTTATTTCAAGAATATTATACATTTATTTGTTGTTTGTTTTATTTCCTTTTCTTAATTTTCCAATAAAAACTTATATTTATTTTAGTTTATGTAAATAGTTATGAATAGTAAGGGTATAATTAACCCATAGGAATAATGTTAATTATAATAAAATAATCAAACAATAAATAATAGCAATACGTTCATTTAAATTTAAATTTTGTACCTGCGTACAAACATAAGTGCGTGAGAGACAGCAACAATTATTATTTAGACCTATATGAATATGAGAGAGTATCAGAATATATTTTATTATTTGTCAAAGAGAGTTTGTTGAAAATAAAACACCTTTTTCCCTATAAACATATTTGACGGTTATATAAATCCTTCAACCCCGACACAAGCTATAAAATAAGTATCTGATCGACATCAATGTCACATTGTACATAAAGCTGAACAATGATAGGTATAAAGTTTAATTTTTTACTTGTTTTTTGCTTCGTGGCATGGAAAATGAGATTTGAAATCTGACAGCGGAAAAATAACTTCTGCAAATGTGGTCTCGTCAGTGTCGTGTAACTTAATAGTAAATTAAGAGTAGATATTTTGCTGTTAGCCGTATGAAAAAAATCAAGAATACTGTTTTCCTCACAAACGCCGCTGGTTTTTGGATTGTATCACCATATTCCTTAAATCGTGAAGGATCATTTTGCATGGCAATTTTTACATTAAGTGTACTGCCATTGATTTAACGTTATCTATCATTTGGCGAAGCCCTGCCGTTCTAAATTAGACTACTCCGTATAATTCTGACTGCGCCATGTTTGTATTGAAACCTCCTTATAAATTCTCCACTGTGCAAACACGGAAAAGAGATAAAATACATTGCATATTGAAATGTATGACAACATGAACCAAATCTAATACAAATACAAACGGTTTTCAATACAACAACATAACTCAATCCTATATATATCTTCCATATACCTAATAGAATGTACATAGTATAGAAAAGATCTATCATCTATAAATCTTTACCTGATACATACAGGTCTTTCATTTTAAAACTGAAGTAGACACGATTTTCGGAAAAAACAAGTTGATTTTGAAACATAATATGCAGACATTGGGCTAATGAAAATCCACATGTGTTTCGGGAGGACAGTAGATGTCGAGTGGGTGACAAATTTTAAAATGAAAGCACTGTATACTATGTATTAGTGCAGGCAAATTTGTATCGTCCTTGTCTCTAAAACCCAACAGAAAATCTGCTGCATCTATTCATACATATCTATATGTATGATATTCTCTTATAGAATTGCATAAGCAATATAAATGCAATTCATGCATTACAAGTCGCAGTTGCAATTTCATTGTGCCGATATAAATTTATTTGGATTTATTGGATGGAACCTGTACTGTATCAGGTTTATTTACTTAGACAATGTATTATTTTGAAAAAATACGATCTCGTTCAATCTAGAAACCAATTGTAAAATATAAACTGTGTCCAATATAACAATGAGATAGCATAGGAATCTTGGAAACGGTACGAGTTACAATGTCGGTTATATTAGAGAAAAGTTGTACAATTTAAATACTTTTTAAATGGTGTTTTCAAAAGTAAACTAACTTTTGCCGTTTTCGGGAATTTTTGAAAAAACGATCTTTTGCGATTTTAGATTTTATTTATTTCTGGCATTATTTTTACAGATAAAAAAAAATGAAAAGCACTTTCTCATTCTTACTTTTTGTGGAGAATAAGATAGCGTTAACAAATATTCACTACGACGTTTCATTCTTGAAAAACCATCATCAACTTGGTTTTTCGGCGCTGATAATTTTAATTTAATAATTGAAGTTAATTAAGAGAGTTGTATTCAAATGAGTCACGCCTTAATTTTGTCTAATCCTAGACATTATTTAAAATAAATAATATTACCTATGTTAAATAGTTGTATACGATAAAGCCTGCTTCAGATGAAGACGAAATTCAAAATTACAGTTGAATGGTAAAGTAGGTTGAAAATTAATAATAATTTTCAGCATTATTTTGTATATAAATAGTCGATTAACTTTTTAATAAAATCAAATTCAATCAAACATTGTCTCTCAATTTAAATCGTCGTAAAACCACCACTGTTGCACAAGTCACCTTTATACCTAGTAGGGGAGTGAGACTGCTCTTCCTAACAGTGGTTCCTAACTAAAAAACCAACACTGCTGCACAAGCACACACAATGCTGCTTAACTATCACCGCTGCTCTCAGCCACCCAAGCGAGAGCAAAGTAATCTTCGGAGGGACTAAAACTATTCCACCCTTCGAACAAATTTTTCTTCCAAGTTTTTCACAATAATTGATTTTTCACAGCTTATAATAACATACAAGTTTAATTATGAGTTTTTGATTAAAAAAAAAAGTGGGAGCAAATAAAAAACGGCGAATATACAAACAAAATCTATAACGACCAAATTGACAGCATCCAAATTAAAATTTTATTTAAAAAAGGTCTATACATATACCGTACCGAATTACGTTGCAACAACAAACAACTCTATATTAAAAAAATTTCATTCAAATTTTCTCCAATTGCAATTTGAAATGTTTTCCGTTTATAATTTTCGACTATTAAATAAATTTAATACAAACACAGTTGTATGAAAATTGGTTACAGCGAGACAAGCTCAAAACTTTATTTGACTCATAATTATTTTACTGTTTAGATCAAAATCCACTCACCGGCAAAATTAGCCGAACGGTCAAAATTTAAGTTAAGTTTAACGATTTTTTTCTGTGTATGATGAATTTTTCGGAATCATTGAGCGTAGGCAAGGGGTTTAGAAAGGGTTTAAACATTTAAAAATAATAATAATTTTTCATTAGTTTAATAGAGTATATTCTAGCACATTAACCATATAAAATTAGATCGCATTGGCGTTCGAGAAGAATATAAAAAAGGGGGTTAATTTTGTTTTTTTAAGTTACATATTTCCTAAACATAGAAGAAATATTAACTAGTTATTTATAGCTTTGATTGAATATAAGCTATGAAATGTATGGTAAAAAACTTGCTTCCATAGGCGTTCGTAAATAGTGGGAAACGGGTGAAAATAAAAAAAAATATTTCCTATATAAACTTATTCGAAATATGGAATAATTTTTCTTAGTTGTGATAGAAAATAACCTAAAAAATGTCACAGAGAAAAATTGGTAGACACAGGCGTTCACAAAAAGGGGTCAAAAATGAAAAAATATATTTTACCCAAACATACTAGAAAAATTGGCTTTGATATAAGATAAACTACAACTTGTTTACATAGGCGTTTATAAATAGTAGAAAAAGGCTCAAAAAATTAAATTGTAAAAATGATATATTTACCCCTATAAGTAGTTGATTGGTCATAAAAATACACGACAAAAAATTTCTGTATCATAGGCGTCCGTGAAATGTCTAAAAAAGGGTCAGGAAAATCTGTATCCACGATAACTTAACAGATTTTTAACAACTTTGGTACTAAAATACTTCAGGATATTTCTAGGTGCTGATTAACTTTTGGAAAACATGGAGCGTAGACAAGAGGTTTAACAAAGGGCTCTAAAAAAAAATCGTTAATATTTTGCATGTTGGTTTTTAGTGTTAAAAAAAATTAAAACTAATTTGATAACATCGGAGTATTTTGAACATGTGGGCATCTCCCGCCTTGTATATCATCCGATTCAAATTGATCAAATATTAATTTTCATATAAACTGCGCAGTATTAGCATTTCAAAGAGCAGCCTTAATCAACTCTCAGGTTGCTCGATATAATGAACAAATTGAGCGGCACAAAATTGTTATTATTAATATTTTTTTATTCACTTATTAAGATTTGAAACTAATTGCTATTGCAGATAGAGTTACTAGTATACCCAACGAAGTTACTGAATTGTATTTTCATTGTCTGTCTCAGCCGACTCAAACACAACCAGCAGCACCGCAGGAGTCAATTAACTATCAACAAATAATAAATCTTCGACAACGGCATCATCATCACCTAACTAACGTAATGCCGGCCAGTTTTCAACAATTGGGCGATCTACTATATCCGAAGGTGTATAACTTGCACCCAACATTTGCCGGACGCACGACTTGGAATTGTCACCAGCAAAGTTATTGGTTATTGGTAATGGCGTCCGAGGACTCACTGCGAGAAAAAGTTGAGGAGGCCGTAGAATTGATTTTGGCTCATACACATTCACAAACAGAACATAGATTTGATGCTCCACGAGCTGAAGAAGATAATGCACCATTGTTTTACTGTCCTGGCCAATGTTTTCAGAAATTCATAGTAAGGTAAGTTATTTGAGAATTGATTTTAGCACTGGTGTACTCTAGATGAGAGAGAGATAAAGAGAGAATCAAAAATTCACAATTTTTAGTGAATAGACAAAAAGCGGTATAATTTTTTAATTAAAATTCCGGATCAAAGAACGTGTATGTGAAAAACATAAATGGAAATCATTTTTGGAATTTATTGTAGGTACATAGGGCGAAATATAACGCCGGTATATAACGCAACAGTCAGCAATAAAGTAGTGGCTTTTATCGATCTTTTTTTTTATACATAATATTCCTATCTTGTACCATATGCTTCGGGAAAATAAATATTTTATCTATCTAAACTTTTTTTTAATATACAAGGTGAACAAACTTAGTCGGAACTATGATGGCTATAACTTCTTTATTATTGAAGCTACGAGGTCATTTAATTTAGTGATCTTGTAGCAAGTATTTTCGCGCGGATTAACGTGATTCTAACAGAAAAACAATTGAACAATACGTTTGTGGTTTATTTAAAATGTTTTTATTTTTTACAGGACATCCTATATGTTTATACGCGAATCAATTGCTAACTATTTTCTGAACATAAAAGGTTATTACCCATTTTATCCTTAAACAAGGCATAACAGAGTTATGAGGCTATTTCGCCTTTCGTCTAGGTTGCCATGAAATTTAAAATAAAAACAAATTATATCAAATCGGTTGCTTGATTTATTGTTAAGTTGTAAGAGATTGTGTTCAAGGATTTTTGTTTGTTACTCATGTAGGGACGCGTTACTCACGTAGGGACGCGTGCGACAATCAAACCAATTAATAAAATATTTCCCTCACTCAATATTGATTTCCTAGAACGAATTCTGTCTATTACAGGCAAAATTATCATTACTGGCCTAAGGGGGACCTTGTACGAAATATTCCATGTAATCCATAGATACGTTTCGGGGATGATTAACGTTACTTAATACCATTTTCTTATTATGTTTCCTAAACTGCACTTTTTTGCATTTTTCTGATTAAAAAAAAGGTCAAAAATCAAAGTACCTTGGCCTAGGATTTTGAAATTTTACACACCTACTCAACCTTCCATTCTGAACTTTTCTTAATGACATTTTTGCATATCTCGTCTGAAAAGGTCACAGAAAATGTTTTTTGAAAATTTCTCTTTTTTACGTCACAAATTACATTCAAACCAAGCAGGAGCGTAAATTCCGACTCAAATATTTTTTTGGCATTTATAAGAGTCTCAATGAGATTGAGATGCCTATGACTTCTGTAAATGGGCCCCACATACCCTGTCGGCAACTTAGTCCTTCAAGAGTATGTCCCTATATCAAAATACGTGAATTAGCGAGAGCTTTCTGGGGTTGGTCTTCAAAATGCCATGTACGTAGGTAGACTTTAATTAATACATACCCGAAGAAGGCAAAACTATGCCGAAACGTTGTAGAATACAAAAAAAAAATGAAAAATCGACAACATGTTTTAATGTAAAACATTTCAAATCGAGTTTTGCATTTTTAATATGGAACCAACACCCAAAGAAATTTAATAAATTGATTTGATGGTCCGAGGTTCAAAAAATTAAAATTGAGAATTAAAAAAAAGGAATCAAATGTCCTAAAATATACTTGGTGTTCCATTTAAACAGTTTGTACCATATAGTCTAAACGAAGCCTCTCAACAAATTTCGAAGGACGACACTGTATGCGTATTTGCCGTACCTATTAAAAGTTTCTTTAGCATGTTTTTAAAATTTACTGAAATAAGGAAGTTATTTGATAAAGTAAATTTCGATGATATTCAAAAATCACCACACACAAAAAAATCTATGGTCCAATTGAACCTATTAGAGTCAATCTGAACCTTGCTTAGTCATGAATAGGAGCAAACCAAAGGTAGTGTCAAACTGAACCTAAGCTTATGGTCACAATATAATCATATGTTAGTTTTAGTTTGAGCTTATCATTATAGTCAGTTTGAAAATACTGATTGCTTCATTTTGATTCTATGTATAGATTCGAATTGACATTAAGATTATGGTTAAATTGCTAATACTGATACATCAATTTAAAACTCAATAAGTTCAAAATGAGAATATATTAGGTCCAATTTGATGTTAACTTCTAATCATTTTGATAATAAATATATGTTAACTGACATTAGTTTATAGTTAAATTGATAAAGTGATATACTCAATTTGAACTTATTTATTATCAAATTGATTACAGGTTAATATCAAATCGAAACTAATAATTTCCCAATTTGGTTTTAAATTGATTCTAGCTTATGATCAAATTGAAAATAGGTAGTTTTAATTTGATAATAACTTATAGGTAAATTGACTATAGTGAAATGTCATGTTGATAATAGATTGAATAATTCGAAACATATATTATATTCAATTTGAATCTAATGATTTTTAAAATAACTCTTGGATATTAGTACCCGAATTAAAACGAGTGAAATATTTTCTTTTTGAGTATTTTTCTATTAGAATTATACGAACCAATATCAAATCAACCAATTTTTTTGTATTGGTTTTTATAATTATAATACAAGAAATGAACTCAAAAAATAAATATATCACTAGTCTTAATTATTTGTATATAACCAAGAATTAATTTTAAAATCATAGGATTATAGACAAGCACTAAAAGTTAATGAAATGCTGTTATTAGGTACTACCTACCATACTTATTCAATCAAATCAACATTTAGTATAGCATGACCGTTATTAAGTTTTTTTTATATTTCATATATTTACTTTATTTTAAATATAAAATAAAACAAAAATATAACTTAAATACGTATATTTCAAAATAATAAAAATTAACATATATATAATATATATAGGTACATAAGTATATATCACTTTTTGTATAAGTGTCCATATATATTCCGACTGAACCGGATATCTTGCGGATACCACATGAAAAAACTTGAACAATATATCGAATGCTTTCTTGCCACTTGAAAATTGGTACCTAACAGTATCCACTACTACAAAAAAGGTTTGAGGTTCCTTGATATTTTCGGCAACTACTAATAAGTATGGTTGAACACTTTGTTTTTTAGCTGCCGCCCTTTCACGTATTGTATCAACCACACTGTTAATTTCTGCAGCACTCTAAAATATAAAAATCACAACGCAATTTTACATAATATATAATAACAAATGAGCAGAAAGTAAGAACTACATTTGAATTTTGATTGATATTAGTAGTAAAAGTGTTATACCGGGTGTTGCAGAACAAATGCAAACCATTTTAAGGTGTGATTCTTTATTGGAAATAAAGGGTAGTTTGTCTTATAAATGTCACTTCAAACTTCACCCTTATGGAGTTATCGGACCGCAAAAATGGCGGCAAATTTCAGTTTTTAATTTTTTTTAAATTAAAGAAAAACAAGAGAATGCTAGAGGTGAGTTATCAGTATATAAACTATACCTTTGCTTGCACTATTAACCCTTCCTGAGCTTCTAAAATGGAAAATTTCCACACTTCCTTTGCTTCCTTGTTTACTACACGTCCTTTTGGTGGAATTAAATAAGGAATTAAACACAATTCTGCGACAAATCTACCGTCTGAAAAAGAAAACAAATTTAGAATTATTTTTTAAATCAAAATGTCTAAATATCGTAGAATTATGATTTAATAATCATCACTGGAAAAGGATTTATATTATGCAATATACCTGCATATTACTAGACTCACCTTCATTAGATATGGTACTTAAACTGTCGATTTCAGTCAATGTCGATTGATTGGTTATATTGCCAATTCGATTAAAAATTAATTTTTCTACAAACTTAGGCCACTTCTGATACAATGCCAGAACCGAATCTGGATACAGGGATTCAAAATCAGATGTAATCTGAAATGTAAAAACTATATAAATATAGAATTTTTATTTTATTACTATTGGCTTTATTTACTAAATTTATAACTATTCTTATTAAGTGACAGTCAAATGCAGTAACTAACAATATTATGTAATCACGGCGTTTGCACCACAAGATACTTAAGTATACAATATGTTTAAATCAAAAAATCATGTCAGACATGTTTCGAGACAAATAAGCCTAATCATCAGTGACACAGGTACATCAAATAATCCGTGTTTAAAATTGAAAATAGAATATATTCACCCTTTGAAAAAAAAATAGAGAGGGTTAAGAAATCATTAAAAACTAAGACCATTATTAACTTCGTCGTTCATATCATGACAGCTCTGCCATGATATAGTAAGTTATAGTTTATTTCAGAAAGAATAACTATATAGGTATGATGTATGATTGCGACATAAGCAAAAATACATATAAAAAGGCATGGCGTTGAAGTAATATATTGAAATTCTGAATTCTGAGTATTGGTATAGATAAAAACTGCAATGTGTATAGAAGTCATCAAAATAAACAACACGCTCAAATAAGTATACCTTGACTTTCATTTGTTACAAAATTTGTCTGAGATCATCATCTTTAACTTAAAAAATAATAATAAATTTTTAGGAAATAGTCCATACTACTGTGGATGTCCAATTACTCGGAAAGCGACAGCATTTTTTTTTCCGAATAATAGATAATAAATATTTTAGAAATAAAACACACGTGAGAATCAAAGTCAAATCCACATATAATATAAATATATTACGGATCTACTTTGAGTTGATATGGATAATATCTATGAATTAAATTATAAATATGTTCAAAATAATTGTCTTCAAACTTTAATGCTAGAGACACATAAGAACAATTAAAATTTAAGAATTAATTCTAACCAATCAGAGCAGTATAGCATTTGTTTATATACCGTACTGCATTCTGATTGATTAAAATTAATTCTTAAATTTTAATTTTTCTTATGTAGTATCCCTAGCATAACACAAGGAGACAACTTTGAACATATATTATTACTTTTGTTGGACAGGACCATCTTAGACACATTTTGCAATAAATACATATATTTAATGTACTTATTTCAAAATGTTGATTTTTATGCATGGTTAAAAAAAGATCAACCTAAGGTCAATCTCTAGTTTGATATATACCATACCAGAAATTCAGCACGTAGAGTATACAATATTGGCCAATATTCCATAAATTGGTCGATGGAACTAGTCCTGGTCTTTCTTCGTATACTAAATGTCTTCTTCCACTTGTCGAGAACCTCTGTCCAAGGTTCGGTGTTTATTTTTAGCCTTAAGATATCATTATCGAAGTCCGTTTCTACAAGTGCAAGTCAGGATTAATAAATTTTGATTTTTGTATATGAGATATATAATAATCACCATAGCCTCTTTCAACTTTTCAAAAAATGAAATTATGAACCTTAGTGCATGCATTTATTGGTTGTATAACCTAATTTTAACAAATTGACCTTGAAAACACATGCCAAGTTTCATAACAAATTCCTGTTTTGAAAAGTTGAAAATGATTTGGTTACATTGTTTTACCTGTTTTATCACTGACTACATTTGGATCTTTGTTGTCATCATTAATCTCGGAAGTATAGTTAATTTTCCGTTTTTTTCTTAACGGAGTAGCCTCATCGCACCTTTTAACTACGTTACGCACTTTATTTACCAATCTACCTTGTTGGTAAACAGATTGTGAGCTTGTTCCACCTCTCTTACGTGCAGAACAAAAATATTCCGCTGCATTCTCATTTGGGAATAATTCTACGATTTTTTGCGTTATCCGTTCGTATTCAAAAGGCCTTAACCTGCTAAATATATTAAAAAAAAAGATCATTATATAATACATATTATGTACTTTCTATACAATATTTAGTGACTGTATGTTGTATGTTTATATATACTGAGTATTGTATGAGCGATGTATGTTACTTACTGAATAAAGATTATTATTATATAAGGATAAGTGAGATATATATCATATTATAACTTGATAATATACAATTTAATATTAATATTGGAAAACTCGTTTTACCACTTCACCAAAACACTTTTTTAAATTTCGATACGTGTTTAGCCACTACGAAACAAATTTAACAACGTGTTTTGGTGAAGTGAAGACTTTTTCAATATTACTCTACGATAAAGCTTCTACTCATCGACTAAAATTCAAGTTTAAAATAAACTATAATTAAATATAAATATAAATATAAATCAACCGACGCGACGTCTACTCCACAAAAGCATTTATGTATATGTCAAATCGTGATCGGGATATAAGTGCTAGACATGTTTCGGAATATCATTCCATCATCAGTGGCTCAATATACATAGTTACGCAATATATATAACAATTAAAGTCAAACTGGGCATGGAATTCAAACATCTATACACATCCTGTGGAAATGTTTAATAATGTAATATACTAAACATTTTTAAAATTAAAACAAATTATTCAATGAATTTAAGAATAGGTATTGAAAAATTTTTTTCGTAATTCAATGAATAACATGTTTTAATTTTCAAAATTTTTAGTACATTACATTCATAAAATTTCCACATAATGTCTGTATATATATGATTGAATTCCATGCCCAGTTTGATAATGAAAACAAATAATTATTATTCGACATTGGATATAAAAATAGTAGTTGACGTATAGAGATAGATAGAGAAAGATAAGTAGGTATTTCTTACTATTTTATGATACGATGGTATATGTGTCGCACGATTATTTCCACTAGCCTCTTGCTATGAGTATCGTTTAGGACGTTATTTTTTTCATAATAATTTAAAACAGCTTTGCCCATGGGTGAATTTTCCAGAATACTTCTTAAATCAAACTCAGGATAACTGGAAGTATTCAGAATATCCGATATAGATATGTCGAAAAGCTGATCGCTCTGATTATCAACATATTCAATTTCAGTGACTGTGCTGGCCACAGACGTAGAAGGTGATGACAGTCCTCCTACATCGGTATTCAATTCATTAATTTCCTAAAAAATACAAATGTTGCTCGTTTTATAGGAAGCAGATCTGTTAAGATAAGAGATAACCATACAGGGTGATTGCGGGTCGATGGTACATGAAAAGTTTTGGAAAAAGTAAGCATAAGATTGTTTTGAATATGTAAGTGGTTACTTAGGTCAACCTACTCTATCAGTCTATAATATTGCCATATTTGTAAGATTTTGAATATTTTGTTTTAACCCTTCCCTATAACTATCTTCAACTATTTTTGAATAAATAATTTATTTTGAATTTTGTGACCCAAAACAGATCTCCGAAAAATATTCGTCATTTCGTCATCTGAATGAAGACAACCCCAAAATTTTAAAGGTAGTTCAAGGACATCTAAGGAAAGTCAACTATCTTGACAGATTGACCCATGAGATTACAGGGTAGTCGCAAGTTACTGTAGTAGTATCTACTACTAAAAATAGAAACAAGTCAAGTTTATCAAATGGAACACCCTGTATATTATTTAATATTCTGAAGGACAAACAAATTGCGTTTCAAATAATATGGCATGTTCCTATCCCTGAATAGAAATATTTCTGAAATGAAAGCAAGTTTATAGAAAAATTGGATTATTTTGATATATTTTAAGTAGGTAACACGACAACATTTCACAATAAGCCCATCAGGCTGCACTGAAACCGGGGACTCATGTCGCACGGACCCTTATACAAAAAAAAAGTAGGTAACAAGTCACATTTAAAATCTAACTATTAAATCGATTTTTTTTATTAACGAAGAAAACGTCTTGAGAATAATTACTCGAATGAAGTTTTAATGAACTTGTATATTATACACTTTGTAACGTGACAAAATTGTAGAAAAATCAACGTATCTTTATTAACAGTGTTAAAAAAACATTAAGTTTTCTTCATCTGAGGTCATAGCCTTCGCTAAATATCGCTTTTTGTTCAGTTTTCACCCTTTATTCAGAAATTATTTTGTATTCGTGCAAATTTCCTCATGTTCATTGGTTAATTTTGTCACAATTCCAACAAATAATAAATACATAAGTTCAATAAAACTTAATTTGAGTAATTATTTTCTTCTATTTTAATCAATTTCACGACAATTTTCGTCAATAAACAACAAACGTTTTATTTGCTATGAACGAAATGTTAGGTTATTCTAATGTTTCGTGACGTTTAATGACATTTCATTGCTACATAATTATATAATACACCTACCAAAATAATAAAAATTTTCTAAAAACTTGCTTTTAATCGAAAACTTTTTTTTGCGAAAAACAGAAGCTTTTATCAAAGTGAATTTTTAGCCTATTATTTGTTCTCGTGGGACATACTGTATACAAAGCATGTTTCTGTTTAACACTTTAAGTAAGTAGGTAGATATAATTTTATTACATAGCGATAACATTAAAAAATTTCAACATACCAAATAAATTTTCTGTCGCAGTCTTACTCTCGCGCCAACAGAAGGAACCAATTCTTTTAGGAAGTTTTCGTTTAAGTCTTGCAGAATATCCGGCGTAATATCATTGTCTTAAAAAAAGAAGTATGTACTTCATTACTTTACCAGCTAGGTACCTCTAAGTATAGTTAGTTTTACGAAAAGAATATAATAGAAATCAAAAAGCGGGGGACGCGGGACCATGCCGGTACTTTGCACCCTTCGCACTTGCTAATAAAATTCAATACTAATATTAATATTATTTTCTATCATATTAATATTATACCACCATGCCTTTTTAATATAAAATATATCAAAAATTATTTAGAAAAAGAAATCGTATTGTAGGTAGGTACTTACCCAAGAATCTCGAGATAATTTCTTCTGTACAATTCCAAGCTCTCAGAAGTGCCTCCATAAGTATTATAGGTATATGGATAATTAGTTTATTATAATCCAATTTAACACAATCACTTGCACTTACTACACAAAATATCCAGGGTAATAAAATATAAAAATCTCACTCTAAAACACCTGTAATCCCTAAACTTGTAACCTGTGACCTATGACCTGTGACTACGAACTGCGAATCGCAAATCGAAACGCAAGGAATAAAGCCGCCGAAACCAAAATATTGTAAAGTCCCGATAATGACGTCACTGCATTAGTTTCAATTTGAAAATATTTTAGGATCACAATGTACAGGTATCGTCAGTGTGACAATAAATATGCTTTTATCTGGTCAGATTGAACACAATTTTTCAATTTATCGTTGAATTGACTTTATTTTTTAATGATAGCCATATGCTCAATTTGAGCATTTAATATTTTCATTTAAATATTATGATGTGATTGAATTGAACTTAATATATAATTGATCAGTGACTATAACGCTGTGTTTGTTCAGATAATATCTAAGCGGTAAAATGAAACTTAGTGTCGTCTATTTGATGTTATTTTTTTGAACATACTGGTATTATCATTTTTGACTATAGACTTTTTTGTGTGCATGTATCTCGAAAAATAAACAAATCCTCAAAATAATCGAATTTGGGACACCCTTTATTGATCAAGATTATCATAATATCACAGCATAAAAACAGCATTCTGATTCTCCGGTCACGAGGCGTCATGCGCATCTAATCGCGCATGATGACGATCTCTCCTATAATGGCAGCATGCGCGACGAGATGCGCATGACGCCTCGCAATCGGAGAGTTAAAATGCATGCAATGCAGAGTTTATTGTCGGCGTGTAAGAGATAATAGATAAAAAATTCATAAAAACAATTTAATTATATGGTGAAATTTGTAATGTTTATATTAGATTAGTGTCCTACGCCAAAGATTCTACTCATCGATTATTTATTTTAGGTAGTTTATTTATATATTAATATAACCAAATTTATTTGTTAATTTTTTGACAGTCTTAACTGCCTATAAAACTCTGCTATTCTGTATCATGTGACAAAAATCACTCAATCATATCAATGATAATTTTTTACTAAATATAGTAACCAATCAAATTACATAATTTTTAGTCATGTGTCAAATTTCATCCAATCACCTCTGGATTACAGCGATAATACCCTACATGTGGTGTTTTTTTTATTAAAAATTAATTAAACGTCAAACTGACAACTGGTTTAAAAATGTCGCAAAGATTTGGTATTGCATATAACGATGCAATTAATTAATATCATTAATTGCATCGTTCTAATAATATACCAAAAAATACAATCAAATCAAAAAAATATGTATGGAAAATATTTCTCGAGTTTTGTGCGACCAGAGAATACGAACTGAATGCTGAAACGATTTTGCATAATTTGGCTAATATATTGAAAGATTATGTGGTAAATATGAGAAAAGTTGACGGAACTGAATATAAAGAAGCAACTGTAAAAACAATTTGGAATTCTACGAGTAGGCTACTCCAGGAAAAATACTTCAATGACTTCAAAATTGTATTCGACCCGTTTACCAGTGTGATATTCAAAAATTCGCGAGATGCAAGAAATGCAAAACGTAAAAGATTACAGCAGGATCCAAACAAACGAAAATGCAGTTCATCAAATTTGAGTTCAAGTGATTTGGCTAGTATCATTGGATTATGGGATGAATGTACACCAGAAGGTTTACAAAAAAATTTTACCATATTGTAGCTGTTGAGTTAGCTTGGCGAGGTGGTGAACCAGCTGATTGCCTTATAGATTATTTCACGATTAAGAAAAATAATGATGAAACGCCAACCAACAGAATTGAATACAATCCTATATTCAGTAAAACATGCCAAGGAGGATCGAAAAGCCTGTGGCCTTGGGCTATTATCAAGCAACACGCTTTCGGCATTCTCTATGACAAAATTATCTCGGTATTATCAAGACCCTAGGGTATTACTACTGATAATACCACTCAAGGATGTTTTCAACAACTATAACGCGGTATTCAGGGTATCAAGTTTTAAAATGAAAGCACTGTATAATAGCAGAAAATAAAACAAATAAATAAATTAAAATTAAAATAATGGTTTTGTTAAATGGAAAAGCAAATGTAGTGTTGTCAACGTAATGGACAAAAAATGTTTTTCAGTTTCGACTACAGTTTGAATTTTGTTTTTCCATTAGTAAACACGGTAAAAGTTAACAATATCGAAAGTATAATTAAATAGTTTGTTAAAAAAAGTTTCTGTCCTAGGTACAACTTTTATGGTTTATTAGCTAATTTTAGAGTTTAGTTTTGTTCGAGCTCTCTCCATCCTGAGTTGGATCAGAGAAAGCCAATTAAATCGTCATACTAGAAACATTTGCTCACAAGATAAAATTTTGAACATAATATTATCACAGCATAACAAAAATAACAAAAACAGCATTCCGACTCCACGTGCGTTGACACTTTGACCTAAATAATTTTAAACTTTGACGTATGACGCCGCCATTTCAGGAGAGAAGTCAGGTCGTGACTAAAAATAATTATATTTTTCAGGTACGAACCACAGTACTGCATTTTTATTTGCGTAAAAATATTTAAGTACATAATAAGCTCAATTCTTTAACATTTCATCATTTGACAGCCAATGTACTTTCTCACCTCAAATTTGCCTACCCGTTACACAGGGTGGTCTAGGTTAAATGTCATTAACTTTGACAGGTGATAGAACAGAAGAAAAAAGTAGACTTTTATAAGAAAATTTTGTTAAGAAATGTTTCCTAACAAAGATACAGAGTGTTAAATTTGTGGTAAAAAAACTAGTTTTCTCGTCATAACTTTTAAACCATTTGATCGATTTCCGTCCAATTTCGCATACAGACTAATGCAGTACATCTCTAAGTAATGCTTGACATAATTTGAGAAAATTCCACAGTGGCGTAGATACTGGGGGTCGGCACGCCATTCTGCCCTCCTAATCTTCGCCACCACTAGATATTTTACCAAGAAGATTACATTTTTGGATTGCTCATTTTATTTGAGGAAAAAAATTACCCTTGCAATTTTTCAGTTTATGGCTTTGTTTTTCAGATACCTATGATAATTTAAAGTATTGTAAGCAGGCCAACAGTTCTGGCTACTAAACTACCAAACAAATACGATATGAGCGGCCAAAATCTTTTTAAACATATTATTTGTTACTAAACGTATGTTTTTCGACGACTTAATGCTAACTTTTTTTTAAACTTCTTGACCGATCATCTTTTTGATGTGTTCGATGAGGTGCCTCTCGCTACACGAATAGCTTGTTCCAAATGAATGGCGCATCTGCCCATTTTGGAAGAATGTGAGGGCATGGATGAATGTAAACTATCAAGAGAGAGACGGTTGACACAAAATGATCCACCAGAACCTGGAAGGGGGCCAGTGGTGTGGCCTCCAAGATCACCAGATATTACGACTATGGATTTTCATGTGCGTGGAGATATTTCATTTAAAAGACATTGTTTACGAAACCACAGTGGAAACACGAGAAGGGCTGGTGAAACGTAGCGAAGAGGCCTGCCGCCAACTGAAGGGAAATCGTCCATAAGTCCTAGCAGCAATAAATTCCGTGACCAAAAGAGTTCGTTTGTGAACAATACAACTGTAGTGACAAATGACACATAATTCAACCAACAGATGCATCTCCATTAAGTTTTAAAATGAAAGCAGTGTATAACATCAAGTCAAGTAGTAAATAAAGTAAGTTATTTTATTCCATTAGCTGGAAGCTGTGAGAATTTTAATAAAATTCTTTTATTTCTATGTTTAATGCTAGTTTCTCCGCACTATAATATCACTATCTGGGCAATAAAACTGCACTTTCCTATAAAAATCACTATTCTAGCACCATGACATGTTATTTGCTATAATGCAAATGCATTGTACAGGGTACATTTTTATAGAAAAATCGTTTCATTTAAGAAATATAAAAAAAATGGTGTCTGGAGCTCAAATTTCATCATCACTCGACCCCTACTACTATATGAAAATTTGCGATTTCAACCAAAAACTAATTGGTTCATCCTAGGACACTCCCAAACTCATACACCAACATTTAGCTCAATTGATTACAGCGATTTGGCGCTATCGTGGAAGAGTACATACAGACACACAGACACTTCAAATCTCCACGTTCGTTATGAAGACATCTCTGTGTTTAGGTTTATTTTTAAATACTTTCTACAACTCGCTATATCTTTTTATTACGAATGTGAAACCTGTATAAAAATCTTGAAAACAATCATTTTATTTTTAACACTTCTATTTCTATTAGAAAAGGGAATTTTCCGTTGAAATATTTTTTATTTTATGTCAGTACAAAGGTACAACGTTTTGACTTCTTAAGGTACATCTCCTCTCAACATCGCAGTTTTGCCTGGACCAATAGCTTGGTATAAAAATACCCACTAAATTGTTGACTAATGTGACAAACATATTAATTATATTTGACATTGACATTAACTTCGTTGCCATAATAACATGAGTATTTCTTCATTACAGCCCACTATTCATAGTGTATCCTAATAGTACCATTCCATTTGATTTTTCTAAGAAAATCGACAAATTCGTAAACACACATACGTTTTTTAAACGTAAAATCAACGTGTCACCGGTTGATTAAACGTGTATGTTTAAAAAATAACCGTTTTATTTTGGTACAAAATAAGACCGTTTTAATTCAACGTTTTTAATACGAACATTTCTGGCCAAAATCTAACTTAAGAAAACTTTTAGGTTAATATCACGTTATTTTCAATGTTAAATTTATTATAATGCAATACATTTTTTTAACATACTGTCTAACCATATTTAGCTATTCACACGTTTTTTTAACGTTTTAATAGTATATTAATAGGTCTAATAAAGTTAACGTTTTTTATACGATAAAACCAACGCATAATAAATTAATCTTAAGTAATAGAAATAAAAAAACGTCTTCTTGTCGTATTTTCCTAACGAAAATATAACAGTCATTATCTTTATGATAAAATAACGTACTAAGCGGATCGCATGTTTGACGTTTATTAATATGGGTTTTTAACGTTTCGCGAAACCAATAAATAAAACGTGTAAGAACAAACCTTTTACTAGTGTACTTAACTTTCCAAATTCGACAGCGTAGGTGACTGTCACTGTCAGAACCAATACGATGGTTTCCCACCTTTTAAAAAACGCCGATTTATTAACAGTGGGAAGAACGTGTTAGAAAAAACCTACCTACATTGGTCATTTTTAATAGTGTAAAAAACGTATTTTTAAAACGTTATTTTTACTAATAAAAATGTGGGAAATACCTATTTTTGTGCATTAAACTAAACGAATGTAATCCCCCTTTTACAATAGTAGCGCGATGACCATTATTAGTAGACCATAACCTTTAATAAACTTTGCCTTTGCTAAATCGTAACTCGAACACAAATTTGAAGCTTTAATATATACATATTTTGTGCAATTCCTCTAATCTAAATTAAAACTTGAAATTAAATATTAAATTAAATGTAAACAATAGATATTAAATTGCAAACATAATTAAAATAGTGATCAAAATACGAATTACTGATACTGTCATTCATCCACTCAAATTTAGTTTATTAAATTACAGGTGATCTTCAACATACAAAAGCAGACATGTTTCAATTCTATAAGGAATCATCTTCAGTGCTAATAACTTAAAACTGTTTATATTTCAATATGTTGGCCAGGTATATTGTGGTCTTACACCTTAATACAGAACCTGGGTGGAAAAAATATTTTATTTTAACTTATGTTATTAAAATAAAGCTAATTAATTCGAATTTGTTTTACGTTTTTTCACCATAATTAAGAAAAAGTAAGTAAATATTTGATAGAACTTGTTAATAAATATTTAGTATTATAACGAGCATTTACCTAAAAATAGATTTAATCAAACTTTTACATGCTGCACTAACCAAACTTTAAAAAATCTTTACAATATACGTCAATATTACGTTAATAAACGTATTGTTTTAAAAATACAAGTACACGTTTATTCAATGTTCTTTAGAAACGTTGTTTAAAAATAAATATCTAACAATAAAATTCGTCTATGTATCGTTTATTTTCTACGTGTATTCGACGTATTCTGGAAACGTTTTAAAAATATTATTCTCAACGTAGTTATGACGTGTTTTGAACACCACACAAAGTTGTTATTTATTCATCAATATAAAACGTTTTTGTTTACACGTTGTACGTAACGTTCAATAGGGCGACATTTTTGAGTAGATTCTACGTAATCAAAACACGATTTTAATAAAACGTTATTAGTAAATTTAAACGTTTTTTACGTACGTGTGTTTATTGGGAGTAGACTGGTTTACTAATCGTATTGCAGTGTTGCCATTATCTGTTCATGCCTCCTGTAGAGAAGGCTGTGATAGCGTCCCAACCTGTATACCGATTATAATAGAAATAATGTCCAGATTCGCAATTATTGTAATAATATATCACACGACATTTCGATGAATCAACCATATTATCCAGAAATTTATGTTTCAAGTTTTCGCTATTATTAACACAAACAAAATCAATGTCAATTTTCATGTATTATTATAAAATGATAATAATTAGTAATTAATAAAACCGTATGTTTAAAATATTTGAATTAAACATTTATATCTTTCAAAATATATAATAATAATAGATAATAATAGCCATTGTATAATACAAATTATTATGTGCACTTGTATTATTTATGTTTGATTGAAATGAATATTTTACACATAAATAGTGAATATTAAATTTTATGACAATAAATGTTTTATTTTTTATTATCACGATGTCCCGGAAATAGGTAAACATAGAGCAGCCAAAAATGGATGGGATCGCATTGGAGGGGACTCCATATCATGTGAATTGTGGTTCCGCAAAAAACTGCGACTTAAGGTCTCTGCCCACTATACCGTGCCGTACTGTGACCGTGCTATAAACGTATCAGGCAGAAAAAAGCACTGCGAACTCTGCTAACGCCCACTAGACGGATCACCACCGTTCCGTGCCCGTTCTGTACCCGTTCTAACGCGTTTGATGACCGGATCCTACACGGTCCATAAGTTCAGGTTGTGCGGTTGTAGCAACAACTATTTTTGTTATTACTTCGTTCGGTTTTGGCAAAACATACTTATATTTATTTTATAAATACACGATGGCTATTAGCAAATTGTATGTAAGGGAATTAGCAATGATTGCCATAATTTTAGACGAGGAGGAAGAGGCAAGCCGAAAAAATGATGTCAGACGTTACTGGATTCAATATTCTTTAAGAAAGCGAAAAACTGAGGGCGAATTTTGGACGTTATATAGGTACCTAGTGGATGACGAAGAAAAATTTCGCTCTTGCGTTCAGTAATTAAAGAACAAAAACAATACGTCAACTCGTTTCAAACGGTGAGTATGTGCGACTACAATGCGAATGTACACGTGGTTTGGTAACGTCGCGTGTCATGCACGGAACATGCAAAATATGCTTGTCGAGAATTTGTTGACGGTCCGCTTCTAGAACGCTATGGTGTCGGTAGGTGACGGAACGGTCTAGTGGACGTTGTCTCATAATTACCTATATAAAGAATACTTTTTTGCATGGCCGAAACGGATACGGTCATACTACGGCCCGGTGTAGTGGGCGGAGACCTTTAAAGGATGCGCCAAGCTGGCGGGGACGTTTGTTATAAGAACGCTGACTGTATTTTCAATTCGGTCAATAAGAAAAAAAAAATAGCCCACAACTTTCCATTGAGATTGAAGCATGGGTTTTTGTCTGAAGCATAAAATTCTTGATCTGGTCTCTACTGGGGACCATCAGAGTGCACAATTTATTTCCAAAACCAACACTTTGTTCTCCTCCCTATTATGTGCCTCTCATGAAAGATCGTCAATCTCTCAAGATAGTTGATAATCAGAAGTGTCAAATTAATTTGTCAAGTTTTTCCTGTGAATTTTTTCAAATTTTATAGTCTAATTTTTATTAGTGTTCTAAAAGCAAAATATCGAGTGGTGTGGTTGCCTGATGAGTATAAACGAGTACGAAATATGCGCATAAAGTAGTCTCTACTTGATATTTTGAAACAACAAACTTCAATAGTAAGTAGTGTATTTTATTTTTTCTTCTAAATATTTTAAAAGTTAAGAAATTAAATTTTTAACATCTGCGGATATTTTTTGATTGCATTTCAATGTTTTATTTGGTTTTTTGTTGTACTTGTATAATCAGTTAATTTGATGCGAAAAAGCTAAATAAAATATTCATTTTAGTATTTATTTAGAAAAGTTGTGCTTCACGATGTCAGAGACGTGTTTCGAAGCACCGCAATCGTATTTTTTGAGGATTTCTTTCGACCAATCGACACGAGCCTTTTTTGAGCGATTAACAAATTGTGTGGGAACCAACGCGAACAAATTTTTTTGACAGTCAAATGTTTATGCAGTATTGAATGTATGCTGGTCCCACTAATGCCTAAGGTTGTCTCAATCTCTTGATAGGTCACATGATGATCTTGCAATATCATTTCGCGCATAGCATCAATGGTTTTCGGAACAACAACTGATTTTGGACGAACGACCTTCACGAAATTCGTCTTGGAGTGAACTACGATCAGGATTGAATTCACCATACCATCGATAAACACTGGTCCTTATAAATGTGACTGATCTACATAATATATAATCGTATAAAATTTAAAAAATATATGCACAAAAAAAAGGCGCTCTTAAATTAATGAATTTAAATTTGTTGCTGTCGAAGTTTTTTTTTATAGGAATAAAACTCCGTCACATCCACTAAATTGTTTAATTAAATTAAACATGTTTCAACCTCAGCTAAGGTCATCATCAGTATAACTAGAATACATAAAAGAATATAAGAATTCATCTTACTGCAACACAAGAACTTTTTACCTTAGTGGAAAAGAACACATAACAAAATTATGAACATTGAAAATGATACATTACATAGTAGCTAGTGCCTTAGGCATAGCGAAAATTTTTCTTTTTCTTTTATTCATCGGTCAAGTATAAAATTTTTAATATTATAACAACTCAATTATCTTCTTTACAACCATAAGAATTGTTAAAAATGAGGGAATGTCAAGCACAAATTTCATTTGTCATTCGTAATCAATTATAATTTTTATTTTTAAGTTAGTGAGCTGAGTGTGAAATAGAGTTTTATGTTGTATCCACATTGCTTAATAAGTCGGCTTGGTGAAGTGAGTTAGATCATTTATACTGGCTGATTTTATATTATTTTTTTTTATTGTTGCGACATTCGTTTTCCATGGCAACAATGAATTTTCATTTGGTTTTAAATCTACCATTAACTTGCCATTTATCGGTATCCGTAAAAATGGTAGAAATCACAACATCGACGTAATTAAAGTTTTTGTAGCTTATAAGTTGCTCTTTTTAAAAAAGTAATAATTTCAAATAATGAAGCTTGTCAACGCTGTTTTTAATTAATTTATGTGTAAAATTTACCCAATTGCCCCCTATATCTACGCCAATGAACAGTTAGTGAAAGCCAAAATAATGCAGATTATTTTCGGTTATCAGTCCCCAAAGACATGTAAAATTTTGTCAAAATCGGTTAGCTAGTTTTTGAGAAATGAACAAAAAAGTTAATTTGACCACTAAATTTGGACACCCTGTATCTCGATAACGAAGCATTGGCGGACATGAGTTCAATGGCAAAAAACGCTTAAATTATTTCCAGGAATCTCCAGTTTATTTCACCCTGTATTTCGCTATAAAATTCTTAACAAAAAGAACTTTTTTTTTTGAAAGAACAATGGCAAACAAAATGCAATTTTTAATGCTGCATTTACGTGTATACAGACAAAACTCTAAAGCATTCGATAAAATAAAATAGGAAAGAGCCGTGAGATAAAAAAAAATATATTTCTATATGCGAAAGAACGTACTAACACACTTTGACGTTATCTGAATTTTCCCCGTTCGTTTTAAAACTTTCAACGTTGATGTGTTGGTTGTGTCGTCGTCGTCGTCGGTCGACGCCAAAAATGTATTGCACGTACGTGATAAAGAACATCACTCAAATCTAATCCGTGGGTTAATAAATCCACCGAAAGCCAATCTCAATTCAAATCTGGTGTGAAAAGTTTCCTTTTGTTGATTTTCTATACAGTGGCAGTCCGCAATACGTCTGTAATCTTTTTTTTATGCAGTCAAATTTTATTTAGGTGATTTTCATGGCACAGTGCCCCGTGAAAACAACATGTTCCGGTTTAGAAATATATTCCAGTGGCGGCTCGTGGGTAATTTAATTAGGCAGACACTAATATAAAAATATATATGAAGAAATTTTTATTTAAAACTACAGTTGTGAAAAGTACAATTGGTAAATGTTAAATTGGAAGAAGAGTTTGCTGAAGTTGACGGATTGTTAATTTCCACTGTGGAAGAAATTCCTCGCATGGTGTTGATTATTTCACCATGGCGTTCTTGGTTAATATTCAAGTACGGTTTAATTGAATTAGAGCTGCTATGTCCTGTTATTTTTATTAATTGCTGTTCAGGAATTCCTTTATTTGCCAAATGGCTAACTGCAGTTGATCTGTTCGAATGATTGGATATCTTTTTACACTTAGTGTCCAAACCAATAGCTTGCGATGATCATTTGGTCGACATATTAATTGTGTTCTTGCCTACCGGTATATTGTCAAACCATGTGTCACTTTCGGATTTCCAGAAACGATTTGGTCTCAAGAATAGGCGACTGGAAGTAATATTTTTCCCCCGTTTGGACAATAATTTATGGAATAACCGAACAGGACATGCACTTTCGTTTGCAATATTTGGAACAAGCCACTTACTATTTTACAACTTTTCGATCCTCCTTGGCATGTTTTACTGAATATTGGATTGTATTCAATTCTGTTGGTTGGCGTTCCATCATTATTTTTCTCAATCGTGAAATAATATATAAGGCAATCAGCTGGTTCACCACCTCGCCAAGCTAACTCAACAGCTACAATATGGTAATTTTTTTTTTGTAAACCTTCTGGAGTACATTCATCTCATAATCCAATGATTCTATCCAAATCACTTGAACTCAAATTTGATGAACTGCATTTTCGTTTGTTTGGATCCTGCTGTAATCTTTTACGTTTTGCATTTCTTGCATCTCGCGCATTTTTGAATATTTACCAGTGTGATATTCAACGGATCGAATACAATTTTGAAGTCATTGAAGTATTTTTCCTAGAGTAGCCTACTCGTAGTATTCCAAATTGTTTTTACAGTTGCTTCTTTATATTCAGTTCCGTCAGCTCATATTTACCACATAATCTTTCAATATATTAGCCAAATTATGCAAACTTCCTTTTATTCGTGAGCCGACCTTAAGCTGTGAATAACGTGGCAAGGCCATCCCAGCTGGTGCCTGCCAATCATCGCCTCAATGCTAGTTGATTCAGCTTTCAGAGGCCTGTCCAGACAGCTAATCCGGTCTGTCGTTTCCCTCTATTCCCGAATAGCCCTGGGCCCATATCAGGCTAACCCCTGGTCCGCCAAGCTGCACACTGCAAAATTGCAAACCTGTCCGTTTGAATTTAACGCTATAGTGTCGGTTGAATAGGCAACAGGCACTAGGAGGTTTTCAAGATTTCATCAATTACAAGGGTCACTGTTATATTTTCACATGTGCAAAGTCGGTCAACTTTTATAATACAAGAAACATCTACTGGGGTAGAATATTCTGCAACAGTAAGTGATAGTCATGAAACACCTAAAGAGCCGAAGAACCTTCTGTTATAACTGAAGTGCCAATACGGAACAATCAACGGATATTGCAGAATCTGAATTATCAAAGGAAACTAAACCGTCAGTTACAGAAATGAGTAAACAGAAACGATCAGTTACTGAGATCCTAACCACTGAAATATCCACGGAACCTAGTGTTGAATTTTCGGCAACTGAAAACAATGAAATTGCTAAGGAATCTCAAGGAGCAGCTCGTACTGAACCCTCAATAAGTGAACTGTACAACATTTGCCTGGCGTTGAAATATCTAAGGAGAAACTGTGTCACCACTTGCTGACCCCACTGCAACTGAAAAAATTGAGAAACCCACCTCCTAAATAGACTAGTTCTGAAGCTCCAACAGAATCTTCTACTAAAGATACGGAATCAGCATTAAACGAAAGTTCCAAACCATCATTCACGGATTGAATTATTTTGCAGCCACCAACAGCTTCAGAAATATCAGTTAAAGAAGCAGAACCAGGTCTAACCGAAAGCAGACAACCGTTTAGAGAGCCAGAACTTATTTTCTTACGTGCAACTTTAATTGCAAGTTTCTCTATTTCTGTAGTAATATTAGTAAAATTATTTCACTAAATCTTTCGTGTGTCAATTGTATATTAAACTTAAACTAACTTCGTTCCAACTTCTGTTTAATATAATATAGAAGCGTTTATCCTGGTTATTCTTTAATTTAAATTTCGCAACTCTATAGAAACTTTTAATCATTTTAAAAGCAATTTACTCCATTGAATGAAGCACAGTATCTAATTTCCATTGTTTACCATACACTTTTCCATAAGATTATTAACCCGGCTAGGCGAGCTCGCACACAACTTAAATTTGAGTCTATCTTTCAAATCTAGAAGGAACGGAAGAGATTTTCAATCGTACAACGACAATTTCTGGATGCTTAAAACAAAAAGTTACCACCGAGTGCAACTTATTGCGTTATTAAGTTTTGGAAAAGACAGTTTCTGTGTAACGTCTACTAAGTAATTCGTAAATCTAATTAATTCCTGGGGCAATTACAATATTCACAAGATATGTGCAGCAAAAATATCCAGATTGGTTTGTTAGATGTACAGGGTGTTCTATGGTGACGACCCATTAGAATATTTGAGAGACTACCTTGAATTGAATTTTGAAAATTTCAGTATCTGTGTTGCTTAATATGGTCTACTCAAATAACATAATAGCAACCACATAACACTTCCGGTTATACCGGAAGTTGATGGCGGCTTTGTTATTTTAAATAGAACACCCTACATATTATTACATTTTTGGATTCTACGTAATATTTTAGACATGTTTCATGTATCATGTCCTATCTTCAAGTCCAGCCGTTTTGTGAAGTATATTAAGATTTATGTCAAAATTGACATTTTAAGCATAAATATTAAAGACATTTTTTTCTCATAATGAAGTCTTTGTTAATTATTTTGCATGCGTTTTACTGTAAAGTAAGGTGTCCGTTTTCCGATTCCATAAAATATTTTTAGATTTATTCATACAGGATGGTCAAAAAACTGTACTGAAAACGATGTTAGAAAAACAGTTAAAAGTGAATTTTTTCACAAGGAACAGGTAGGTATACAGGGTGAACTATCACTCAGTACAAAAATTTTAACTGGAAGTAGAGAAAAATAAGATTTAACAGAATCGCCTTTCAAAAAATTTCCAACATTTTTATTAAGGCTGAAAACTATTTTTTTGTAAATTATATTAAACTCTCTTTTGACGACGCCTATGACCGCCTGCCCAACTAAGTTTAAATTTGACATTAGTTTAAAGGTTATTATATAGCGACATGTTGCCAAGTGTATCGATTTATCGAGCATTTATAGTAAAAAATTTATTTAGAAAATGTAGATGATTATGTGACTTCAATCATGCGAAATATTAAATATGATGTTAGCACCTACGTTTTCGATATGTCTAACAAGCCATAGAATGATTTTTGACTTTCCTGGGGACCGCTTGGTTTACCTCGTTCACTCTTCTTATTTAATGTTAGGTACTCAGCGCGACGACCACGACAAGGTGGATCCCCTCTGTCAGGAAAACCTCAAAGGGTAACAAAAACACACAAATGCAAATAACTTTAGCACTTCAAGGCACTACAACAGCAAATGTTCAACTTTATTTACGCACTTAATCACTGAACTTCGGCTACATGCAAAAACATTATTGCGGATTTGATTTGATTCGCTGCCCCTCAATTTGTAGACGTAACTGCCGTTAATCACCAATCTCGTTTCATACACAATAGTCTTCATGTTGATCCAAAATTATTATTATTTTACATTCATAGGAACTTCTTGCTCATCACTCATCACAATAATAATATGTAGGCCTACAATCTATACCGTAAATTGTTGTGAAAACGATAATCCATGCTTCAAATTGATTCTTAAAGATACGCTAATTCGGCAGTTCACTTTCATCACAAAATTTAAACAAACAAATAAAAAATACAGTTAATAATTTTACGGTATAAACCTGCATTAGAATCTGATAAATATTTTGGGAATTTGTTTTTGCAAAGCAGCAATTTTATTATTAACAAAATCTTTACTGTTAATAGCAAAAAATAACAACAACCAACTTGTGTAAATGAAATGAAATGAAAACTAAAACAAGTCAAATTCACGCCATGACCGATTATAACCGGTTTAACTTGTTACATTCACGCGACCCCCGTTATTGGCGGTTCCACTATGATGACGTCACGAAAAAGACCATCATGACATTATAACAGCTAACATACACATGTTAGCTGTGACATTATATTTTCTTTGCGGTTTCAGGTTTCACAAGAGTCCGAAACCGTCAGAAACAGTCGGGATTCTGCGCAAACCAATGATGTGACATGATCACCTACGGCTCATCTCACTTGATTTTTTTTTTTTTTGTAAAAGGAACCTGAAACTCAACATTGTCATTCGCTAATTTGCGCTTAATTTTTCACGTAACTAGATTTGTTTTCATAGGCTTCGAAACTGTCAGAAACAGTATGGGTTCTGCGCATAACGTTGTTGACACGCGGTGTAGTTGATTTGCGCAGAACAGAGACTTTTTCTGACGATTTCAAAAGCCTGTGAAAACAAACCTAGTTACCTGAAAAATGAAGCGCAAATTAGCTAATGATAATGTTCATGAAAGGCTTTTTCGTGACGACACCATAGTGAACCCGGCAATAACCGGGGTCGCGTGAATGCAAAAAGTTAAACCGTTTATAACCGGTTATAATCGATCATGGCGTGAATTCGACTGATGTTTTAGTTTTCAGGAAATTGTGAACTGTCAAATATCTTTTGTATGCACTAGTTAGTTGTTGTTATTTTTTGCTTTAAGATTTCGTTAATAATAAAATTGCCGCTTTGCAAGTGTAAGATTATTAACCGTATTTTTTATTTGTTTCAATAGGTAAACACTTATCTATGATTTGTTTGTGATGAAAGTGAACGGCGGAAACATTTTACGGTTGGAGGCCTACATATTAGAGAGTTCTTTTGACGCCTACTCCGCTATTACCGGAACGTTATCTGTCAAAATTGTTCACGCTAACGCTATTTCGGTTACCGTATTCCGTTATGTAGCGAAAGTTACCGTATAATTTACCGTAACTCTATTTAGTGTCAATACTGTCAAAACTGACAAAAATGTGTAAATTTCATAACCCCAAACAACAAATTGTGATATTAATAAAATTCAATTACATATTATAAGTTTATAACTGCCTAAAAACATTCATTCAGGAAAATAAAAAACCGAACCCCTACGAGGATACATCCAGGTGGGTAGTCTTGAAACAAACGTAAATGAGAAATGCAGAAAAAATTTTTACTATAAGAGCAAGAGCAATAAAGAAGCATATAGATTTAACCTACACCTTCTGCACCATGATTTAATATATTGAGTATAACAACATCCTCAAACTCGTCCATGTTTAGGCCTTCCAAAATTGCCACGTCCAATATTTCTTCCATTATTTAAAAATATGTATAAATGATAAAACATAAATCACAACCTTTCTATTTTATATAAATCACTCTTGTTGCAGAAATTATAAAAGTGAGGTTACCATTTCCTTTACGTAGGGTTACGACGTTGTTTACTAAAGAACTCTTCCGATAGTCCGACTTTACCGTATAGTGCCCGTAACGGAACCGTATTTTTCCGTGAACAAATCAAAAGAACTCTCTATTATTATTGTGATGAGCGAGAAGTTTCTGTTGTAAAACATGAACGGTTTATGTAAAATAATAATAATTTTAGTGATTAAGTGCGTAAATAAAGTGAAGTTAACGGTGGCTTATTCGAACATTTGGTTCTCTCCCTACGCGATATGTCGTTGTAAAAATAACCGATTTGTGTTTGCGGCTTTTGTTATTAGTGTAGTTGTTCAATATGCGAAAATATCCTTTTAGGAAGTATTTTAATTATTATTATTAACAATACTGTTCATTTTCCTATTGAAAAATGGTTGTCATAGGCGCCGATTTACCGGGGAAAAACGTGGATTTGCCCCATTTTGTAAACATCGAATAAAAATTCCGAACCAAATTTTTTATAGTTTTTCATGCTTCTCTGAGCACATGGTTAAAATTTTTGTACTGAGTGATAATTCACCCTGTATATACCTATACAGGGTGATTCATTATGGTTGCAACAAACGAAAACTGGAGATTGCTTAAAGTGATTTAAGCATTTTTTGCCAAATTTAGTAGTCAAATTAACTTTCTTGTTCATTTCTCAAAAAGCTAACCGATTTCGACAAAATTTGACATGCATTTGGGGACCGATAATCTAAAATAATCTGTATTATTTTGGCTTTCATGAACTGTTCATTGGCAATAGGGGGCATTTGGGTAAATTTTACACATAAATTAATTAAAGACAGCTTTGACAAGCTTCATTATTTTAAATTATTACTTTTTTAAAAAGAGCAACTTATAAGCTACAAAAAAGTGAATTACGTCGATGTTGTGATTTCTACCATTTTTATGGAAACCGATAAATTGCAAGTTAATGGTAGATTTAAATCAAAATAAGGTTTACCAGAAAACCAAATGAAAAATCAAAGTTGCCATGGAAAACGAATGCCGCAAGAATAAAAAAACTTTGACAGCAACAAATTTAAATTATTTAAAATTGTTTTATTATTTCGTAGTTGTTTTTAATATTGCGAATGTTTTTTTCTAAATTAAAATGACCTTTTCAATTGAAGAATGTTTGTGTAATGCAAATGCAAGAGCAGCGGCCAGAGAATACCAAATTAGTTATCCTAATAGACGTCATCCTTATCACAAAACATGGACGGCTACATTTTACAGGCTTAGAACGGTAAAGAGCATTTTACCTAGAGTTAACAAACGACCGCATCGTCTAAATATTCAAACTGAAGAAAACATAGTAGATTTAGTTTTAGACGATCCGAAAATTGGCACTAGAAGAATACCAACTCAATTGGCATTACCTCGAACAATTGTTTGGAGACTATTAAATCGAGAAATGCTCTATCTCTAGCATCATCAAGATGTCCAGGCCCTACATCCTGGAGACTGTGAAAGGCGCCTACTATTTTGTAATTGGGTTCTTATAAGCATCAAGAAGATGAAAGATTTTTAGAGAAAGTGCTCTGTTCAGATGAAGCAATTTTTACTAGAGATGGCATAAATACAAACCATAATGAACATGTATAGTCTTTAAACAACCCTCGTGCTATTAGGCCGCGAAATTTTCAAGAACGTTTTAGTATCAATGTTCGGGGTGGCATTTTTAACAATAAATTATTGCCGTTGTTCGTAATTAATGGGCATTTAAACTCAAATCAATACAGTCTTTTCCTACACAACCGCCTGCCCGAATTTATTGAGGTTGTACTTCTGAATATTGTTCAAAACATGTGGTATCAACATGACGGAGCCCCTGCGCACCGTGGTAGACAAGTAACTAAAGTTTTAATTCAACTCTTTAGAAACAATTTGATTGGTTTGGGATTTTCCATTGAGTGGCCTCCAAGATCACCGGATCTGAATCCGCTCGACTTCTTTTTCTGGGGGTACATCAAACAATTGGTTTACAGTGTACCAATTATAAATGAAAACCAACTACTGGAGATAGTTCATGAAGCTGCTAGGAAAATAAGAAACAATCATAATATCCTTATTAGAGCTACAAATTCATTAGTTGAAAGATGTAAAATGTGCATTACTGTCAATGGAGGGTAGTTTGAACAGATGTTATTAATTTTCTTATTTTAATATCGAGTTGAGTTTTTTTATTGCTAAATTTTTAACTGTACTGATATGCCTTAAAATTTGTTGTTAAGTAATTTGTTATTATTAAATCGTTTTCCACGGCAACTTTGATTTTTCATTTGGTTTTCTGGTAAACGTTATTTTGATTTAAATCTACCATTAACTTGCAATTTATCGGTTTCCATAAAAATGGTAGAAACCACAACATCGACGTAATTACCTTTTTTGTAGCTTATAAGTTGCTCTTTTTAAAAAAGTAATAATTTAAAATAATGAAGCTTGTCAAAGCTGTGTTTAACTAATTTATGTGTAAAATTTATTCAAATGACCCCTATATCTACGCCAATGAACAGTTAATGAAGGCCAAAATAATTCAGAATATTTTAGGTTATCTGTCCTCAAATGCATGTAAAATTTTGTCAAAATCGATTAGCTAGTTTTTGAGAAATTAACAAAAAAGTTAATTTGACCACTAAATTTGGACACCCTGTATCTCGATAACGAAGCATTTGCGGACATGGGTTCAATGGCACAAAATGCTTGAATTTTTTTCAGGAATCTCCAGTTTTCGTTTGTTGCAACCATAATGAATCACCCTGTATATAATATAAAAAAAATCATACAAATGTCAATAATCTTGATATTTTAAAGCAAAAGTAAAGAGAAACAAATCGGTTCTAACAACGAAAATATTGAAAATTTATATTTTTTCATCATTTTCGGAATGGTTGTACAAAGCATCGTATCAGCATCTCGAAGCGTAATCAGTTTCCTAACTTCCATCTATATTTATTTGAATTAGAAACCCAAATAAATAGCTAACACCATTATACAATTAACTCAATATTCCTAAAACTTCTAACAACAGAATTTCTCTCTAATCTGTTAGAACTGTAATAAGTTATTCTCCCTTTTGCACAAATTCGTCCTTTTGACGCAAATAACAGATGAGTTTTCCCATGTCGATTTATTATAATGTACGAATATACTTAGTGGAATAGTAATGCACAGATTAGTCACAGTGGAAAATTGTTCCCGATTCGTATATGTGGCGGCAAATGTAATAATATGCGACAAGTGTCTTAGACAAATTTAATAATGCAGTTTTGAAAATGGCAGCTTGTGTAAAGTCTGGTGGAACAGCTGGCGTTGGAAATACATTATTTGTAACAAAGTAGAGTGTGGTACGGTAGTTTGTTTGATTGAATTGAAAATTCGAATTTAAATGGTTACATTTTCTTCTATTCTATCTCCATAGTAAATAGTTACCATCATCTGCCAGTTATGGCAATGGGAGTATGATTGAAAAATAGAAATGACGACGGTGTTTCTTTTTGATATAAAATTAAAAGGGATTCCTTGGGGAGACATATTTAAATTGACTGTATTATTTCCGAATTAAACGACACCTTTAAAAAGACCTACCGATAGTCAATCAATCAAAATCTTTATTTTCCATAAACTGCAATTGCAGTGTAGAAATTGTCATACAGTATATACACAGTACAAATACATAAACACATCTCCGCCACAATACAAATAAATAATATACAAACATTGATACACAAAACAAACATATAAACAACAAACATAGAAAGATCTTACAAATTTCTACAATCAAAAAACTCACTAAGGCTATAAAAGGCGTGGGAAGTTAACATAGTTTTCAAGGTAAATTTAAATGTATTAATAGTAGATACTTCCTTTAATGCTCGATGCAAATGGTTATGTAATTTAACCGGCAATACTAGAGGACTCTTGGCCACTAAAGATAATCTGTGTCGGGGAATCCGAAAGTTAAAATTCTCACGCAAAGCATATGGTGAACCACTAAATAGTGCATAAGATTATTCTTCAAATACATAATACTATTAAAAATGTACAGGCAAGGCAGGGTTAGAATGTTTAAGGCAGGAAAGAGTACATTTTAGGCTTGAACAACATTGTTCTGACTATACGCTTCTGCATCAAAAAAACCTCATGTGCTCGAGGAGAATTAGCCCAACAAATATTAGCATAATTTATACATGAATGAACGTATGCAAAATAATAATTCCTTAATAAAGTGAAACTAATTTCAGACCGCAGGCGCCATATCACAAAACAATAGACGGATAACTTCCTCAGAACATGATCCACCTGGTGTGACCAAGTGAGCTGGGGGTGCAGGTAGACGCCTGGTACTTGGCCACATTACTCTGTTCAATAGTTTTATTGTTAATACGAACTAAAAGACTTTTATTGAGATCCCGTGTTGAAAAGACCAATAACTCGGTTTTATCTTGATTTAAAATTAAATTATTTTGACTGCAATAATCTTGCATCCCAATGACAAGCTTATGCGAATTCCTACTCAACTCACCAAAGTCGTGGCTGGAAGCTAAGGCCGCCGCATCATCGGCAAACAGGACCATAAAATTTCCAGCAAAATAGGGGAAAATGTTCTGAATAAAACCTATAAAAAGCAAGGGATCCAACAAACTGCCCTGAGGCACTCCGGTGCTAGTAAACCTGGAGTCAGTTTATATAATCTTGATCCCTCCCTAAGGGCTGTCACTTGTTCTCGAGCTGTTAAAAAAGACCGAAGCCAATCGAGAGGTATCCCACGAACCCCAACGGCATAATATTTTTCCAAAAGCAAATCAGTTTTTGGGATAGACATCCTTTCATAAACTTGCCCTTATTTTTGATGCAAAAAAATAAAAAAAACATAAAATGGGGCTATGCTATTTAAAAATTTTGAATTATGACACTTTATTCAATTTGATTTTTTACACTTTTTTTCAAATACCCTGTATTAATATTTACTAAAAAATATATGTAGGCGGCTAAAGTAGGTCTATATCTTCTAGGATATTCTAACAAATTAAATTATTAAAGCTTCCATATAATAAAAAATTGTTATTATTCTCTATTCTGAAAACGTCATTTTTGACATAAAATTTCAAATATTTCGAAAACGGATGGCGATAGGTATAACATATTATGCATGAAATATGTTTAGAATTACAAAGATAATCCAAAAAATATATAATTTACGTAGGGTCGCGTTTGAAATAAGGAAGTTGACACCTATTTCCGGTATAACCGGAAGTGCTAGATTCTTGAAAACGTTTTAGCCAAATTGGTCCCGTCGACCTAAGTACTACACGAGATTTTCAGATTCTTCCAGAGTGTAGTTTCTCTATAATCGATCGAGTCCTTCCCGGTGGGACACCCGGTATATTCGCGGTCAGGACAACACGGTGGATATACGACATCGCAGAGAAAAATATGAGAGGGTGTTTTTAATTAAGATGGGCAAGAAGACAAACTGAAATATCGTGATTTCAGAAATAAGAACAGAATAAACAAATTGTCCGGAGGTGTCGGTCTAGTGATCCTAACATCAGAAACAACTTTGTAGGGCCCATCATAGTTTCCAAATTGTTCATCAAAAAAAGTAAATTTTTGACTGTCTTACAGTCACATCCCGTATTTACGACTGGAAGAGGTTCAAAAAAAAAATAGGCCAGTAACGCATAGCCTAAGGACGGCCTTTGCACATATGGCTGAAAATCTAACATCGGCAAAGGAATTTCAATTGCTTCATCTGCTGGTTAATTTAGTTGTTTTTAAAAATTAAAAAACACAATCAGAGTGTTCCTGCGTCATTCCTCTCCATCTACCACTATTCAAATTACATACCAACTTTTTTAGCACTATCACCATGGACCTTGATTAAGTGCTTGCTGTGGAATTAAAAAATTAACGTCATTTCTACTTCGATACCGATATCATTTTATTGACCTTTAAAGCAATGTGCCTCGCCCTGGATTTCATCCAGAAACCATAGATTAATAAACTTCCAAATCGACACTCATTTTAGCGACACTGTTAAACTTTCATTATTAGTTTCTAATCCATTAGTCGTCCGCAGGTGCCTTCCTGATACGACCACCGTCGACCATAGATATATCATAGCCAGGAGAGAAGTGGAGCTCTAAACTTCATCGTAACATTCCTAATTTACCACCACCCTTGGTGTCCCGCTCTCTCACCAATATTAACAACTAATCATAAATCCTCTTTGCTCTCCGCTAATTACTTATTCATGTCCTTTGCTCTGTATGGCTTTTCTCTGCCATGTTGTCTCTCGCTTCGTTGCAATCCCCGTACGTACAGAATCTCGCGAGATATAATAATATTTTGTACTATGTTCTCCTGTTTTTGCTGTGTTTTCCCTCTTTAAACCGTAAAAGGTTGGATGATATTGTAATATGGAACATGCTATACATATTAATCATGTTATACGTTTGCAATCTACATGAGGTTTTTGGTTGGTACTAAAAAGTACGGGCCAATTAATCCTCGAGGCGACATCGCAGCTCATACCTTTAGGTTTTGCTGCAATCTAAAACCGGCAATTCTGCTTATTGACTGAATTGTATCATCGGAAAACAGGATGATTTAAATGTTGCAGAGCACTCAGTTTTACTTCGTTATCAAATTAAAGCCTATCTCTGGCATCCCGGAAGCTTCAATTCTTGAAAGAGTAGAGTGGGGTCCTGAATTATTCTGGATATGAAAACAATATGGAATTTGACAACCGTTTCAAGGTTATCTCAGGGTCAACTTTGTTTTTTTAAATAGAAACATGATTTTTTATTACAGAATCGTATTCTACAGAAAAAAGCAAATAACTTTTGTTAAAAACATTTTTTTATTCCGATTGAAATAATAAAATTCTTTACAACATTTATTTGCTATTACACGAAAGAAAATATAATAAATGCTCAAAATGATGACCTCCAGCTTCAGTTCGCTTTATGAAGGATTCCTGACTATGAATAATATTCTCTCAGGTCACATTTCTGCAAGCATTTCTAATGCGTTCCATCATATTTTCCGGTGTAGTTGGGGCGTTCTGATAGACTACTTCTTTAATACTTCCCCATAAAAAGAAATCGAGGGGCGTTAAATCAGGTGACCTAGCAGGCCACACAACGGGCCACCTCTTCCAATCCAGCGATCAGAGTGGTATTCATGATCTAACACTTCACGGGAAATTCTGGCATAATGTGCAGGACAGTCATCATGTTGAAACCACATATTTGTCCGTTCTTGGAGTGGTATATCTTCAAGTAGAAAGGGTAAATGCTGCTCTAGAAACTGCTGATATTTTTGTCCATCCAAAGTTCCTTCAATAAAATATGGACCAATCAAACTATCTCCATACATTCACCGTCCAAGGGCGCTGTTGTTCCACTTCTCTAAACCACCGTGGATTTTCGACACTCCAATAATGCAGGTTGTGGAGATTCACCTGTCCACGGTTTGTAAAACCAGATTCGTCCGAAAACAACACACTAAATCGAATTTGTTGTCGTGCCCACTGACAAAATCTGACTCGATTCTGAAAATCATCACCATGAAGTTCTTGATGCAAAGCAATGTGATACGGGTAAAATTTATGCCGCTTTAATATCGTAAGAATGCTTGATTTAGAAATTCCAGAGTCTCGGGAAAATTCTTCGACAAGAAACATGCGGATTCACAGCAATTAAGTCGTATTTGTCTAACAGAAAGATTGCGGTGAGGGTTGATACGGTGGTGTCTGATCACCGGGACATTGAACTGGGAACGCCCCAAGGGAGTATACTTGGACACCTTTCATTTTTGATCTATATTAATGATCTGCCTGAGAACATTACACAAGGTCACTTATATATGTATGCTGATGACACAACGATCTTAATTTACGATAAAGACCCTGAAATATTGTGTACGAAGGTCCAAAAAACATTGGAAGAATTTAATTCTTGGTGTTACAAAAATCGTCTGATAATAAACTATGGCGAGACTGTTGCTTTGCGTTTTAATAGATATAAATCTCTAAATTTTTACATCAATTTTAACAATATTCCCTTGCCATGGTCAGAATCAGCTAAATTATTGGGGGTATACGTTGACGAGAGGTTGAGCTGGACAACAAACATTGACAACCTTTGTGGTCGACTGTGCAGGAATTTGTACGGTTTGCAGTCATTGAGTCTGGGGTGCATGCGCGGAAGCTGAGAGAGTCTTCATTTTACAAAAAGAGCTATCGACACTGTTAAACTTTCATTATTTTCGGAATACCTTATAGAGGCACCTGTAGAGACGCCTTTAAACAGCACAAGATTCTTACTTTCCCGTGCGTCTACCTCTACAAGTTACTCGGATCAATATTTAAGTATAAAAATAAAATTCCCATGTCCAGGAACAATCATGAACATTTTACAAGAAGGAGATATCACTTGTACTTACCCCGGCCATATCATGAGTTCTACAAAAAGTCTCCTATGTATTCTGGAGCCCAAATTTTCAATTTTCTCTGGCATAAGGGAGTGCCAATCTGAGGGTTTATTTAATAGAGCCATAGAGCAGTACCTAACTAATGGTGCCTTTTACAGTCTGCAGGAATTTTCCGCCTCAATAGCATAGTGTGTTTTTTTTTTTAATTTTTTTTGCCATGTGCAATATATTATTTTTACAATATTTTGACTGTATTGTGTGTGTGTAGTTTTACTTTTATATTTATGAAGTTATAAGTGCTCTTGATGAATTGATCGAGTGTACGTAGGTGAGAGAGATATTAGAACTCCAATTTTGTTTGTATATGGTTATAATTACGAGTTATAATAAGCATTGACTTGTCTATGTGCATGTTCGTTCTTTCGGCCGTACATTTCCGTTTTCTCTAAAATCCTTCACAACACGGTAAAATGTAGCGGATATAGGATTTCTTTCTGGAAAACGTTGCATATACAATGCTACGGCAATATCGACAGTTCTGTGACATTATTTATATAGCAATATCATCTCAACCTTTTGTGCTACAGAAAGATGTTCCATATTTTCTCAAAACTAACTTATTAAGTATAAAAAAAAATAAAAATTAAAACTTGAGCTTAATAATTCCACTACTGACGTCGTTTCTTCTGTGAAGTTTCTGGGCCTTCTTGTTGACAGCTCCCTGAAGTGAAAGTTGCACATTGACGCGTTATCAAAAAAATTAAGCTCTGCCTGTTTTGCGTTAAGATCAGTTTCCAAAGAACTTAACTTGTCAACTTCCATAACAGTCTACTTTTCACTCTTCGAATCCCATCTTCGATACGCCCTCCAATTCTGGGGTACATGCTGTGCAACGCAATTCGGGCGTATTTTTAGATTACAAAAAAGAGCTATTCGATACTCTCTGAGATTGCACTATAGAGCCGATTGCCACGGCTTCTTCAGAAAATTTAAAATAGTAACACTACCTTCCTTATTCATATTGAAATTGTCTGCTTAATCCGCAAACACCTGTCAGATGTCTCTGAAAAACCATTCCATAACTATCTGCTTAGACACGCCGAACATGATCTTTATCTGCCAGCCCAATCCTCCGAATTAATTAAAAGCTCGATCCTATACAATACAAAAAAAAATGCACAACCATCTGCCAATGGAAATCAAATTGCTATCATCCCTTCCTCGATCCCGTAAAGCTCTAAAAACGTATTTGTAAGAAAAAGCTTTTTATACAGTAGGAGACTTTTTTAATGTGCATGTGGTCAAACATGAGCTTCTTTGCTGATGACACCAAATTGTTTTGTAACCTACTGCGAGACGATAATGAGTTCCAGATCGACATTGATGGGGTAGTGTCCTGGTCGGCGGTTTGGTTGATGAACTTGAATTTGGAGAAGTGCCAGGTACTACACATCGGAGCTAATAATCCTAGGACTCCATATTTCATCAATGGAAATGCCGTGAAATATGTAAATCAGCAGAAGGATCTTGGTGTCATAGTAACAGCGGATTTAAAGTGGGAGGCCCATATTTCCGCCACAGTGAAGAAAGCTACTACTCGGTGAGTCTCGATGTATTTCATCCTGCTAGAAATCCTAATCTGCGTGGCAATAGTAAGAAACTTGACAAGGAGAGATGTGCTAGACTTCCTCGGAAGAATTTTATAACAAACAGAGTTGTATATGCATGGAATTCATTACCTGAAGAGGTGATAATGGCGTAAACGGTTGACAGCTTTAAGAACGGGCTGGACAATTTCATGGAGGACCATGGCGATCAGTTGGTCCACTACTCGCTATAGAAGATCAGTGAGGATGACATCAATATTTCAAAAATCTCAAATTGGGAACTGAGCAACAGTTTCATCGGTTTTACCGTTTACTGTTTTACGACTAATAATAATAATAATTCATTTCTGAGCGATTCACACACTGGATAGTAGTTTGTATTGTGTGTTTTGTATATATATTGAACTGTAGAATATTTACTTAATTAATTTAAGTATCTTAATTGATTTATTTATTTGACGATGTATGTATAAATTATTATTCTTCTGTTTTATATGTTTTGTTTGTTGATGTATGTCTACAAATTATTTTTAATTTTTTGACAAATATATATTTTATTTATTTATTTGATATGAGGAATAATTATTAACTTTTACTTCCGAATGACGATCACTAGGTACGTTCGTTAGTCTGTTATCAATTTTGCTATTTTTAACAAAATATGGAATATCTTTCTATCTCAGAAAAAGTTTTGTTGATATTACCTGTGGTTTTGCAGATAAAAATGCTATAGTTATTACTGTGTTGCGAAGAAGTTTACGAGAACGTATTTTACTCAATTCCTGATGAAGACAAGTGGCCTTGTCGAAACGTTGAAACAAAGAAAAAATAAATAATGGCATTTAAATAATTATCTAAAATCAAATAATCAGACGATGATTTTTAAATTGTTGAACCTCAGTTCCAAGAACAAAAAACAGAGAAATTAACCCAAATTATTATCAGAGTGATGATGACAAGTTAATCTGGGTGACAAGTTTTTTATTCAAATACCATTTAGAAATAAAAATAATCAACTGTGACACAATCACACGAGAAATAAACCATGGCATTTCAAACTAAACCCCCTCATACATCTCTATAGTTTACGTTCTATAAACTACAATTCCAGGCATATTTACCTCAAAATTCTCTCTAAAATTTACTGCACATTCTGTTTTAGGTGTTGATCCTCACGCTAAATAATTATTAACAGCAACCCCTCCAAGTTGTTACGCAAAAGCAAGGGCATGGGGAAGGTGGAAGGTGGAAGTTGCAGACCACAACATCGGCAACACAGTGCCCGAGAGGAGGGTAACAATAACTTTCTGTTTTATTGGTACCAGCCACAGGCTTTGGAATCGAATTGTATGGGGGTGAGCAATTTATTTTTAGTGTACAAGTTACTTAAGGGGCATTTATTTTCTGTCTGCTTAGAGATTGGAGTCAATCAATAATATAATATAAAATGTAAAATTTGAATATCATTAGACACAATACACTCTATAGAGAGGCGTTTGAAATGGGGCTGCGTATTATCGAGTCAAACAAAGGATTTGTGGTGACATTTTTTCAACAATCTAAAGGGAGTTTCATAATAATGTGGTACGCATTTGCAGAGGTGATAGGGCATCTCAAAAAAATGAGAAATGTTCCTATAAGCATACGTCGTTATTTAATTTGTTCTCAAAGAATTTGCAAATCTTCTGCCAACGAAAATCGTCGCCCATTGTTTTATCGGAGTTGTTTATGCGGTTTGGCCTCCCCTCACTTTTCATAATGTTGATGATTTCTCTGGGGGCTAAATTCCTTGCCTCGTCGGGTGTTAGGGTCACCCCTCCAAGGTGTTTTAGCCTTTTGCAGAAAAGTGCCATGCATTCCCAGAGCACGTGTTCTGTTGTCTCTGTTGCGTCTTCGCAAAACCGACAAGTGTCTTCCTCGGTTAGGCCCATCTTTTACAGATGGTACTTCACTGGGTGGTGTCTCGTAAAAAGGCCTGTAATTCGCCTTAGGTCGCTTCTCTCCAGTTGGCCTCTGAAGGTTTGATAAACCTTTTTGATTGTCTTAGGCCTAGAGTGTTTCTCCAGTAGGACTTAAGTTGCTCCTTTTCCCATCTCCGAAGTTCTTATGATCATATGGCTTTTTGGAAGGCCAAAGATGGGTTCCGAGCCGCAGAACGGAGCGTTTGCGCCCTCTTTTGCAAGTTTCGTTCCCCTCTATGCCTTCATGTCCTGGCACCCATGTCAGAGTAATATTTTGTTTTGCCCTGAGCTGCCAGTTGCTTTAGGGTCTGTTTGCATTCCCATGCTAGCTTTGACGTGAAGATCTAAGACCTCAGTGCTTTAAACGCAGCTTGACTGTCTGACATAATATTGATCTGCCGTTCCGGGATGCCTCTCTGCAGGCATTCTTGAGCACAACGATTAATAGCGTTGATCTCTGCTTGGAATATAGTAGGACTTTTCCCGAGAGATTCAGAGAACCGTCCGTATACCAGACGGATGTGTTTTCTGGGAATTGTGGTTCCCCATTTAGCCATTTTTGGTAGTCTTCAATGACCACTTCAAATGGGATTTCAAAATCATTTTTGCGTGGCATTGTATTCCATTACCTGTGCCAGTTTCAGAGCGCTAATTGCGGCCTCTTTTTTGCCTAGGACAGGCAAAGGTATCAGATCAGCAACGGTTCCATCGCTGCTGTGGGGCAAGTTCGCATTGCCGTTGTTATTCCTAAACATGCAAGCCGTTGCAACTTTTGAAGACGGCATTGTGTATGCTTAATATTAACTTTTGGCCACCATACTAATGAGGCGTATGTAACCATGGATTTGATGACTGTTTGGTACACCCAGTATGTGAGCTTTGGCTTTAGCCCCTAAGTCCTAACCAGTAGCCTGTGACACGTCCATATGGCCGCTGTGGGTTTCGATATGGTTTTCGCTATATGCTGATTCCAGATTAGTCGTTTATCCAGGATTACTCCCAGGTATTTGACTTTATCCGAAAGGCAAATTTGCTCACCGCTGAGAGTGGGGTTAATAATGTCCACCTTTCTCTCTCTCGTGAATGGTACCAACACTGTTTTTTTCGGATTTATATTCAGCGTCGCACCAGTTTTTAATTTTGTTTAATGCAATTTGCATGCGGTGGGATATAACCGATGTGTGTTTTCCCTTAACTGTGAGAACAATGTCGTCTGCGTAGCTTTGCAGAGTAAAGCCTGCCCTATCTATTTTTGAAATGAGATGATCCAGCACTAGTGACCATAGAAGAGGGGACAATACACCGCCTTGTGGGCATCCTTAAGCCGCTGTCACTGTTACAGACACTTCTCTTATTTCAGCCGTAATGACACGGTCTTTCAAAATTGCCTGAATCCATTTCACCAGTGAGGAGTCGACACTCCTGTGCTCGACTGATGGATTCATGTGAGGTATTGTCAAAAGCACCCTCTATATCGATAAAGGCACATAAGGATACATCTTTTGCCTTAAATGACTTCTCCATGTCTTTTACTAAGCTGTACAGGGCATTAATCGTAGATTTTCCCGCTTGTTAGGCGAATTGCCTTTTGTGAGGCGGTTTCCTATTTAAAGTTTCGCTTCTTAGGTATTCGTGTATTATCTTTTCCATATTTTTCAGTAGGAAGGAGGTTAAACTAATAGGCCTGTAGGGCTTAGGGTCATCCTCTGGACGGCGTCCTGTTTTCGGTATAAAGGCTACTCTAGTTTCCCTTCAAGCTTTGGTAATATGGCCGAGGATAAGGCTTGCTTTGAAAAGCCTTTTCAACGATGGCTGCAGTATTTCCAGACCTTTCTGGAGGAGGGTCGGAAATATTCGGTCCATACACGGTGATTTGAAAGGCTGGAAACTGTTTGTTTTTTTATCGTCGCCCATGCCCTTTATTACATAAGAAATCATTGTGTGCCATATCGGGACTGTACGGCAGACTTTTTGAGTGGTAGGGGCCCTAAAATGAGACCTAATTTAAGATCAAACACCTGCCACTGCTTCACGTTATAAAAGTTCTAGAATCCAAACCTGATCAGACAAATTTATTAAAAATACCTGTAATGCTAAGTTTATTGGACACAGAAGAAGGGTGACTCATATCAAAGCCACGAGTTGGTTCCAATAACCGCTTTTGTATGTTGAAATCTTTGAAAATTCAACCAGCCATGGCATATTAGTCTCATATGGGAAGCTCCTTAAATGTCTCCATCTACTTTCATTAATCCAATTCCGTAAAATATAAATTTACCTTTCGGAAAATTACTTTCAGCAAAATACACCTGGTTACCACCGTTATCGTTTTCGCATCGGTCGGTGACGGTAATTCGAACGAAGAACAGCATCAAAACACTTTACAATGACAAATGACGTTAAGACTTACACTCTATATGAGTGTAGTACAGATTAATAGTAGTAGTCCTAATATACAGGGTTTTACTTAATGGTATAGACTCATAAACTAATAATAATAATAATAACTTAACTTTATTGTAATAAAGAATTTAAATTTTTTCTTGTAGACAAAGCCAAAAACATAGTCCATAATACACACAGAAAACAGGTCCTAGATACACACGCAGTTAAACATAATTGTGGTCAAATCCAAAATAACAAAACACAAAAATACATACACATAAAAATATTTAATTATATAAAATAAATATATAATTCATGCTAAGTCAAAGGTGGACGAGCAGAAGCAATGTCATATTACAATGGGTCAACGAAATAATCTTCCAGGGTATAATACGCCTTCTCTAGGAGTAGCTTTTTAACAGAATCCCTGAAATGTTTGTAGCTCGTAGCCGCTAAAGATGATGGAAACTGATTATATATCTTGCGACTCTCATAAATTATAGATCTCTTTATTAGCGCAGATCTGGGAATAGGTAAATGTACCCGCTGAAGCAATCTTGTAGGATATCGGTGAGCAGATGGAGCGGACGAAGTTATAGATTGTATATTTTTATGCAGGAGACATACTGTTTCTAGAATAAATAACGATGTTAGTGTTAAAATTTTATGTTTATTTATTTTATAATAGATTATTATTTATAAATAGATCTTTGCAGCTAGTTCTTGAATGCACCCTGAACAGATAGCGAATGGTTCGTTTCTGCAAGACAAAAACACTCCTAGAGTTTGGTTGCATGCACCCCAAAAAGCTATACCGTATCGAAGTTGTGACTCTTCTTCTTCTTCCGCTGCTATCCATTAATGGATGTTTGCGATCACTTCTGACCATTTTTTCTTATCTCTGGTGGTGTGAATTAATTCTCCTGTGGTTCCTATTCCTGTCCAATGCTTGATGTTTCGGAGCCACGACATCCTCTTTCTGCCTACACCCCTTCTTCCTTCTATTTTTCCTTTTATTATTAATTGTAGGAAATGGTACCTTTCGTTGCGTATCACATGCCCCAGATACGTTGTTTTCCTACGCTTTATCGTGTTCAGCAATTCGCGTTCTCTTCCTATCGTCCTCAAAATTTCCTCGTTGGTCTTTCTTGCTGTCCATGGGACTTTCAGGATTCTTCGATAGATCCACATTTCAAATGCTTCTAGCCTATTCATTGTGCTAGCCTTCACTGTCCAGCCTTCCATACCATACAACAGTACGGACCATACATAACAGTTTGTGAATCGTATTCTGAGATTGAGATGTAAGCCATTTGGTTGGGAATTTTCCAGTGTTGTAAATTTGGTTGAAAAGTCTTTGTAGCCTCTTAATACTTTCGTTGTCTAGTAATTTGAGCAGTTCAACAGGCACTAAATCTGGTCCAACCGTTTTCTTATCTTTCGAGCTTTTTATTGCCCTAGTAATCTCTGCTATTGTAATTGACGGTCCAGACAGGTCATCTTCCTGATTATCTTCTAACTGAGGTCTATCATCTGCAAAAAGATTACTAATATATTGTTCCCAAATAGCTTTTCTCTGTGCGTTATCTTGTGCCATTTGTCCTTGTTCATTTTGTATATTAGAGAAAGTCCGTTTCCTGTACACTCCAGCTGTTTCTTTTATTTTCTTGTGCAGGTTATACTCATCGTGCTGTTCTTGCAAGTGTTCCATTTCTTCGCACTGTTCCTTCAGCCACTTATTTTTTGCCGCTCTTACTGGTCTTCTTATGGTATTTTGCAGCGTCATATATTTGTCTCGTCTGCCTTGGTTCTTGTATTTCCTTCTCTCTTCAAACATTTCCAGTATTTCGTCTGTCATCCATTTTTTCCTTTTAACATTCCGTCTATATCCTATCTCCGTTCTTGCCGTATTCATCATCTTTTCCTCCATGTCATTCCATGTATTGTCAAGATTCGTCCCCTCAGTTGGTTGTGATATAACTATCGTTGTTAACGCTTCATTCAGCTTTTTGCTCACTTTGCTTTTGATGTTTTCGTCCTTGAGTCTATCATAATCTATCCTTGGTTCTTGTTTTTGTTTTTTCCTATTAGTGATCTTTATTTTTATTTCTGTTATGAGAAGGATGTGACTCTACCAACGAGAAATAAGCAGTACGGGCAGCCGACGATCCCATAGCCCAAGCTATCACCCTCAAAGCATAACACCCTGCAGAAACTTTCTTACTTAAATGATTTACATGCTCCTCAAACTTGAGTTTTATATCTATATGTAGTCCAAGAAATTTTACGCAATTAATAATATGAATGGGATTTTTTCCAAAACTAAGTCACCAAATTCAAAATTGAAAGATAGTATGTGGGTCTTTGATATATTAAAAGAGAGAAAATTGCAATCACACCAATCCTTTAGCTTTATCAGATCGCTTCGAATATCCTGCTTGATATCACCCACGTTTTCGTCATCCCACAAGAATAAAGCATCCTCTATATGGAAGCATCAGGTGGCCAGTCTATCGCACTTTGTGCCTGATAATCATCGCCTCAATACTAGTTGTTTCTCGGTCCTTTCACTTACATCCAAGACATCTTTGATGCTACTTTTAAGCTCAATGACTGACGTGGATTCGATTTTGGGTTCAGCTTGCAGTCTATGAAGTTTGAAGAGTCCGCCGCCATCAAATCTGCAGACGATCTCTATTCCCCCCGGAGTTCATCCTTTTAACAAGATGATGGACCGTTTTTTTTTTTGCAAATTTAATTTCGAAATGATTATGCGAAAACACATCTTTCAAATGGATAACATGACTGGTAAAAACACCAGTAATCTCGTTAAAATCATAGGATATATCCTCTTTTTGATGCTTGAACTTTAGTAATCACATTTTTTTATTACGCGAATATATAAAAAATAAAAAGAAACAGCGCGGAATGGGTATGTGCATGTGTGTGAAATTCTCGCAGTTTTATTAGATTGGATTCCTGCGATAAGCTGGCTAAATGTGTACAGTATGTCCATTTTACAACATTGGTTGTGTTTTATACGAACGCAATCTCATAAATTTAAGATTACCCTCATGGACGCTCTGTATGAACTTATTTCGTACCAATTTTACTTTCAGATCGAAAAGTTGATGGCAATCAAACCTCTTTTTGCTTCCAAACATATTTAAAACTGAAAAATAAAACATGCCTTTGAATGTTTCTGTGTTACACGGTATCCACTTTAATTTCCTGCTAGTATTTTAATGGGAATATACGCAAAATAAAAAAGTTTTTAAAGCTCTCATATTTCAGGCTAGAATGTTTGTGAGTTCTTGATAGAATTATCTCGTTGCTACTTGGTATATATATAATTTTCTTCGGAAATTTGCTTTTTTTTCTATTCAACAAAAATGAAAAATATACTCATACCTAAAAAACACAAGATGCGGTAAAACTTGTCCTCGAATTAAGGCAAACATGCAGCGTATCAGTGGCAACTGGTCGGGGTAGGCAAGGTGGGCACCGCCTACCTTTAAAACTTCGCCCTAAATTAAATACTCAATTTATTATTATTGATTCCATAATTTAAAAAAAAAATATTGATTCTTATATTAATTTCATTTTCTACCTTAAACCTTTCAAACATCCCCTTTAATTCAATAATTATCTATAGGTATATTATAACTACCGCACAATAGGTTTACCGCTGGTGCTATAACCCACTACCGAGACTTCGCATTTTTACAGGCAACTGTTATCGTCGCCTACACCGTATACTTGTATATTAAGAGATATGCAGCAGGATTATCTCCAAGACCAGCTGCTTTGATGTTTTGTAGATGCCAGTTCGATCTGTGTTTTATTTTTATTTTTATTGTGATTACTAATTGTTTTTATTATTTTTTTTTGTCGCAGTTTGTTTGATGTAATGTATTTTTGATTGACGTTGTTTTTATATATACTGATATTTTTGTATAGTTTTGATTTCTGCAAAATTTCCTGTAACATTATTGTTTTTTTGGAAATAAATGCTTATTCTATTCTATTCTATTCTATTAGATACAAATAATTTTGTATTTGATTATGTATTGGATTTCGGAGAGAAGTGAATGGGGCATAATTTTTAGAAATAAAAAAAATAAGATTTACCTTACGAAACCCGTATTTTAACGTATTCTTTTTTATTTTGATAATTTTCTACTTTTCATCTAATGCACTTGACCTTGACAATCTAAAAAAATTCAACCTGCGGCGCCTTGTTCTTCGCATCCATTTTTTACTTAGTGCCTACCTCATAAAATTACCCACGAGCCGCCACTGCAGCGTATATGGTGTTTTACCGAATTATGACCGGATTAAGGTACGTGATTCTGATAATCCAAGCAAGATGGGATCTAACCCGTTTTTAGCGGTAGAAAAAGATACTTGATTTGCTGATTCATTTGGTTAAATGTGGCTACCCAATTAAAAAGCAGGAATTTCTTATTCCTGCCCAAAAAATAGTTGTTGAAGAAAACATAAAGACCCCATTTCACAATGGAAAACCTACGCAAAGATGTTATTCATCGTTTTTTCAAAGGCACCTTTAAATTTCGACTTGAACTGCGAGAATTGGAATATTTTTTTCCGAAGAATGTGCAGTTGAGTTGGTTTTAAATTGTTACAAAAAAAAAATTAAAGTTCGAATCTGAAGTAAAGTGCTCCAGTTTACAGGAGGCCGACTATTAGCATATGCCTGGCTGGCAACTAGAAAAGCACATTTTTAATGTAAGTATTTACAAAAATTAATTGACTTTATTAAAGTATTTCTTTCTGTAAATACATAAATAGTCTAATTGTTGTGCTTTTTTACTCTCTCAGTTGGAAAACACGTGAACAATTTATAATTCAATTTGAATGTTATCAAAAATGGCCTAGCGCAGTTTCGACATTTTTTTTTATTTGTCTTCTTTAAGGTTCGTCCAGACCGACCGCGCAGAACCAAGCCGCGCCGCTCCGTGCATTTGTGAACGTTGCAGTGGCGTCAGCGGCATGTATAAAATTATGTGATGCTGTAAAATCTGAACAAAGGAAAAAGAGAAAAAGGAGGTGGTGGACGCAATTTTTGCCGCATGAGGATTTTGATTTTATTATAAGAAGAAAATATAAAATGTAAAATATTCACCGCGTGTTTATACTATTTTTGACATCATCCTTTAACCAAAATAATTGGACGCAAACTATTTGCTTATAAAAATATCTTTGCGACCTGTCAGAAATACATATTTGGATAAAAATTTTTAACAAAAACAGTTTAACAATTATTTTTGCCTTCTCTCTTCGGAATGAAGACAGCAAAGACGCCAATTTTGCTCTAACATTTTCGCTATTGGATTTAATTTAGTATAGCGAGATATTGCCAGGCATCATGCTATTTATTGCGTAGATGGTAGTTGCTGTTAGTTGGTCCCATAATTCTGGTTTAGATTCATATAGTTGAATCAATTCCACGACTTTTTCGTAATTCCAATCTTGATCCTTATTAGACATTTTCACTCTTTTACTGCAGATAGCAAATTGAGCAAATCAAAACAAACACTACCATGCATCAGCAAAGTAAGCAGCAGTGAGTAATAGGCCTTCTCAAGAAGAACGCGCTTAACAGCCTCCCTAAATTGCTTGGGATTTTTACAGCCGTCAAGTTTGGCGGCAAATGATTGTACATTCTGCGACTGTCATAAAGGAGTGATTTCTTTACCAAGGCAGATTTCGGTATAGACAAGTGCAACCGCTGAACTGGTCTCGTGGGATAAGGGTGACTAGGTGGAGCTGAACTGTTAATGTTTCTTACACTTTTATGAATAAGACATACAGTTTCTAAAATGAAAAGTGATGTAAGAGTCAATATTCGGTGTTTTTTGAATAATTCTCTACAGCTTGCAGTAAAATCTGTCTCACACATATAACGAACAGCCCGCTTCTGCAGTGTAAATATACTCTTAAACAAAGTTTGGCTACAAGTACCCCAGAACGCTATTCCATATCGAAGATATACGCCTCCACCAAAGAAAGATACACATTTCGAGCAACTTTCAGTCCAAGAGCCCCTGACACAACTCTCAAAGCCTAACATAAAACTTCAGACGTATATTTAAATAAATTTTGATTTAAAAAAAATAATAAAAAACTTAAAAGTGACACTCGTGGAATATTAAATTTCCTTCTTGTAGATGTAGCTACTTGTATTAAAACAATGTAAAGTGCATCCATTCTTCCTTTCACGCTTCGTTAAAATTACTTTAAATATCTATCAAAGTCTAAAATAAAGAACTGCGAGAATAACGGGAAAAAACCTGGTAGAGCGCTTTGTTAAAAGGAAGCTTTATTTATAATTTTAATTTTGTTTCAGTTTTTCCTTTCTGTAGTTGGATGTACAGGAGCAGCATTGAACAACTAGATGTATAAGTAAAAATGTCTTTTGTTCCTTTTGCCATTATTTTTATTTTTAAAAATTGGATATTAAACTGGAAAATATGCTTGAAGTAGGTACCTTTGTGTGAGGAAAAAAAAATTACTTTTTCCCGAAATCCACCAATATGTATATGATCTAATTACAGAAAATTCAGAACTGAATGTGAGAGAGTTAATTGGCTTGGTGTCACTTATACTAATAATCCGTTCGAAACGTTTCACAGTGTGGTGTCTGGGGTGTTTGAGAATTGTTTTAAATTGGGTAAACTGAAGGAGAGTAGAAGACGGCAATGGATCACAGACAACTATAAAATAGTTTATAGGAGGGTGCTAAGAGCGTCTAAATGTGAGTATTATTATTGTCATCTTGAAAAAGCAAAAAACAAATCAAAAGAATATTGGTCAATAGTCAATGATCTTAGAGGTAGGAATGTTACCCAGACTGCAGACCCCGATGTGGACCCTGATGAGCCAAATGAATTTTATTGCTCTATCGGTAAAAAGCTCACTAAGTCAATTATGCCTAAGATGGATGCTTTGAGTTATCTTAACACTGAAGGGTTGCCTGGGGAGTTTTGTATGTCGCCTGTTGATCTGTCCGAGTTGTTTGAGGTCATACATGACATAAAGAACAAATGTTCTTGTGGATTTGATCGTATTTCGTTGAAGGTTATTGAAAATCTGCCATTGTCGGCATTCAAGGTGCTCAGAGATGCAATTAATTTGTCATTTTTGGAGGGAGTATTTCCTACTTGTCTCAAAACTGCTGTTGTCATTCCATTATATAAAAATGGGGACACAGAGAATCCATCGAACTTCATATATTGTATTTAACATGTTTTTATTTTAATTGCTAAGTAAGTCCACATTTTGTGTGATGATTTTGACTTTGTCTACAAGAAAAATGTAAATTCTTTATGACAATAAAGTTAAGTTATTATTATTATTATGTATAGTTGCAATTTTGATTAAAATGTAAAAAACGAACCAATCTTCTTTAAATTCCAAACAAAACTGTGATTTGCTAGGTTTGACCAATAATAGCAAGGCATAAATCTCAAAAAACACAAGTTTTATTTATCTAAAATTTATGTAAGTATATTTTGTTTTAGACATCAGCTATTTTTTTAAGTATCGGGTTTTGTTCCTTGTTCTTCTCTTTGGAGGCACTATTTATACGTACATATTTTATATTTCAGATCTTCTAGGATAAGTTCTTGTACGCAAAATAGTTAATTTTTTTTAGTTTATAAAATTTATTTTGCCACCTTTTGTACTATTTACGAACGCCTATGTAAACAAAATTGGTATAATGCAAATTGTAGGTTATCTTATATCAAAGCTATATATATAATTAGCCAATTTTTCTGTTATATTTGGGATTTTTTTTTTCGTTTTTGACTTTTTTTTACACTATTTTCGAACGCCTATGTGAACCAGTTCATTTATGTAACATTTTCTAGGTTACATTCTATCACAACTATGAAAAATTATTCGGTGTATCGAAAAAGTTTAGGAAGTATATATTTTTTTATTTTGACCCCTTCTACACTATTTACGAACGCCTATGAAAACAAGTTATTTATAACACATTTTATAGGTTATATTCTATCAAAGCTATAAATAATTAGTTAATATTTTTAAAATAATCCATTTCGATGCGAGGAGTTAAAGCTTTAATGAAATAAAACTCGTCTACTCCACAAATGAACCTTCTATTTGTCAATCAATCATACATGTTTCGAGACTTGAATTCTCTTCTTCAGTGGTAAGATATTTTATACTAAATAAGTCATCATACGTCTTCAACCATAAGTTCTAAAATTAATGTACATTATGCTCTAGTGAAACACAATTCAGGCGTGTTATATTAATATGAATTCTAAAGCTTATATCAAACTCACCATTTGTTGAAAAAATTTCTTTTCTGAGATTACAACATATTTAGCATAAATTAAAATAATTAATTAAAAACTTTAAGAGTCGATAACATTGATTTTCTTTCCGTTTTCTTTTTGCGTTTTTTACGCATGCTTTAATTACTTTTTAAGTCAATCAAGAATTAATTAAATAAATTATTATTCTTACGACGCTTCATTCTCAAGGTGTGAGTAAAAATTGCGAATATCATCCACAAACGCAAATATTATTCATTCATTCAATTCAATTCATATTAATATAATACGCCTGCATTGTATTTCAGTAAAGTATAATGTACATTAATTTTAGAACTTATGTTTGGAGCCGTATGATGACCTATTCTGTATAAAATATCTTACCACTGAAGATGAGAATTCAATTCTCGAAACATGTATGGTTATATATATATATATATATATATATATATATTGATTGACAAATAGAAGGTTCATTTGTGGAGTAGACGAGTTTTATTTCATTAATTAGTTAATATTTCTGCTATGTTTAAGAAATACGTTTTTTTTTTTAATCTTTTTTACCCAATTTTACACTGTTTTCGAATGTCAATGTGGTCTGGTATTTTTTGTTCAATATTTTAGGTTATATTCAATTAAATGCGTAAAAAAATATGCAGTATTTCGTATAAGTTAAGAACTATAATTTTTTTTAATTTTTGAACCCTCTTTTAAACCCCTTGTCTACGCTGAATACTTCCCAAAATATAATCAGCTACTTGCCATGTCCAATAGTATTTTTGTACCAAATTTGGTTAAAATCTGCTAAGCGGTTTTTGCGTTTTAGTGGATACAGACAGACAGACAGTTCTGGGTAGACACAAAGACCAACATTTTCCATTTTTTAGCATAAAAAATCCCGATCAACGACATTAAAACCGCTGGATAAATCAAACAGCAATTGGCTCTTATCTCGAAACTCCAATAATTGACGCCACTGTCTATTTCCTTATTAATCATGGCTCTAACTTTTATATAGGTTAATTAAAAAAATCACTAGCCGCAAAACAAAAAAACAATGAACGAATTTCCAAGTTAGTACAAAGGAATAGAGCCAAGTACCTACTGAACGCCGATAACGAATGCCTCGTGGTGGAGAAAACGGATTGAGCATTTCCATCTATACTTTTTCTATCACTCCAACTCTATCTCTATCTCATTTACGATATAGAGTGAAACTTTCAATCTGTCTTTTTCCATTATTAATCGATACCATTCGTGATTAATTATTCACCCACGGTCCAGATCTGGAATTAATTAATTTTTAATATTTGCAAGTAGTGGTTTTGAATTATGGCTTTTTAGTTGTTTAAGTTGATTTGTTTAATGGATAAATACGGATTTAGCTGCATGCTCTACAATTTGTTCTCATTTGGAGATTCGATCACATTTAAAATAAAATGTTTGGAAATAGCGTTCGTAGTAAATATCGAACCTGACTTCCTTGTCTCATTATGTGACATGATGAAAATTTGAACTTTCGTGATTCCCCTACCCAAAAAGAGTAATCCCTCACAGATGGCTGATTTGAGATCAGTGTCGATCTTGCCTGTGTTATCCAAGGTATTGGAAAAGGTTCTGGAGGCTCAGATGGTTGGTTTTCTGAATAGGCATAGCTTAATTCCTTCTAAACAATCAGGTTTTCGAACAGGCCATAGCTGTGTAACAGCATTATCTAAGATCACATATGACGTTTTTAGTGCGACAGATGGTGGTAAGTCGACGACAGTGCCAATTCTGTTGGATTACAGTAAGGCATTTGATATGCTGAATCACAGGATTTTGGTTGCGGTTTTGTGTTATGTGGGGTTCGATGAAATGGCTGTTTGAGTCTTTCCTAGCGCGACGAAAACAGTGTGTGCATATAGATAGTGTCCAATCTCACAATCTGGATGTTTTGTCTGGTGTGCCACAGGGTAGCATTTTGGGGCCATTGCTATTTACGTTATATACATCAACGTTCCCTAACATCTTGAAGCATTGTGATTATCATATGTATGCTGACGATACACAGCTTTATTATTTCTTTCTACCCTCAGAGCACGAAGTGGCACAGAGTTATATAAACGAAGACTTGTCTGCACTTCTGAAGATAGCATCGGGTCATCAATTGAAGCTCAATGCCGATAGAACCATATCGATTTTATTTAGTAGTGAAAATGTTCGGTCATTTCTATTGGAAAATCTAAATATTAAGATAGTGTCAAACCTTGTAGCTTTGAAAGACTCAGCGAGGAATTTAGGTTTAATAATGGATCGTAGGATGCGTTTTAAAGAGCACCTGTCGTCATCAGGAATTTAGTGAACTACGTTCTCGTAAAGTTTTTCGCAGCACAGTAATAAAATGCATGGGATATACTTGGCACTTTTGTCTGCAAAACGACAGGTAATATCCACAAAACTGTTTCTGAGATAGAAAGATATTCAATATTTTGTTAAAAATAGCAAAATTGATAACAGACTAACGAACGTACCTACTCATCGTCATTCGTTAGTAAAAGTTCATAAAACCTCATACCAAATATTTAATTCATATTTTCTTTTATCTTCTTCTTATGGTGCCTGATCCTTAAGGACGTTGGCTATTACATTTGCCCACCTGATCTTATTTGTAGCTGTCCTGAACAGTCCTATGGAGGTCATATTTGTCCATTGTCGTAGGTTTTTAAGCCATGAGTTGCGTCTTCTTCCTTGTCCCCTTTTGCTATTGATTTTGCCTTCAATTATAAGTTGGAGCAGTTCGTATTTTTCATTTCTCATGATGTGGCCAAAATGTTGTGTTTTTCGTTTCTTTATGAGGATCATGAGCTCTCTTTCTTTGTTCATTCTCCGCAAGACTTCCTCGTTTGTCGTATGACTCATGTAGGATATTCTGAGCATTTTTCGGTAACACCAGAGTTCAAATGCTTGGATTCTTTTTTGTGTTGCCTCTGTCATTGTCCAGGCTTCAACACCGTCGAATAAAGTAGAGAAAACATAGCACTTAAGTATTCGAGCTCTCAATGAAAGATTCAGCTGGCGACTACATAGGACTTTTTGCATTTTGTAAAATACTGTACGTGCTTTTTCTAGACGTGTTCTTATCTCTAGTGAGTGGTCCCAAGTTTCATCAAGATTGCTTCCAAGGTAAGTTATTCTTGTTATTTTTTCCAGATCTTTTCCGTTAACCTTGATCTTCGCCGTTCTGTTCTGGTGTTTGCTGATGATCATCGTTTTTGTTTTCTGTGTATTTAGTTTCATTCCAAATTCTTCGCTGGCTGCCGTTATCCTCTCCATTAGACGTTGTAGTGCTTCAGCACTATCTGCCAGAATGACCGTGTCATCAGCATATCGCAGGTTGTTGATACATTGTCCATTTATAATTATGCCATCTGAGGTGTCTTCCAGAGCTTTTTTAAATATCTCCTCCGAGTAAACGTTAAATAGTATGGGTGACAGAATACATCCCTGTCTTACTCCCTTCTCGATATTAATTTTTCCAGATGTTTTCTTTTTTATTCTAATTTTGGCCTTTTGTTCCTGATTTTCTTTTATACTTAATGAAAAAAGTTGTAAATTTTTCATCTGTTAAATATGTTTGCACATTTATGGCAAAGAAATCATTCATAATACTTAACACTCGTGAGTGACAATAAAGAATAACCAGAGAGAATATTATTCAGAGTCAGGAATCCTTCATAAAGCGAATGAATAAGTGCATTGAAGTTGGAGGTCATCACTTTGAGCATTTATTATAATAAATCTCAAGGTTTTGTCGAGACCTTTTTCTTTCGTGTAATAGCAAATAAATGTTGTAAAAAATTTTATTATTTCAATCGGAATAAAAAAATGTTGTTAACAAAAGTTATTTGTTTTTTTTTTTCTGAAGAATATGATTCTGTAATAAAAAAATCTGTGTTTCTATTTAAAAACCAAAGTTGAACTTGAGATAACCTTGAAACGGTTGTCAAATTTGCAACTGGATAACACCATTGCATTTGCCCCACAATAGCAAACAACTTTCTCAAGATAAATGGACCACCCGGTATAGAGGAGGGAGAATGAGATTCGACGAGTGCGCATACTATAGTTTGTCAGAATTTTTCAATTCATAAGCTGACAGTGCTTGTGTTTGTTTGTTTTTTTATTTATTTTTTGTGCATATCGTTTATCATGACAGGTTATTTACAGTTAAAGGTTGTTCTGTGTTTTTTATATGTATTGTATGTTTTGTTTATTCTTTTATTGAATTGTAATCATGACTTGTATTTGTGTAATAACGACCCTATCCAATCATAAGATTGGCTTGAGGTGTAAATTAATAAATGGAATGAAAAGTAGTACTTTCCGCACTAAATAAATATTACAGCACTATGAGTACGGAAAAGTGCATTTTGTTTAATTAAGATATACCGGGTGTGACAATATCTAGGCTAATGGTTTTTTCGATATATAAGAATGGACGGATTTTTCTGATAAACAACAGGTGCGCTACAGAAACGGGGATTTTCGTTAACAGCAGTATCATCAAGAGAGTTCGCAGACAACCAAAATGCCCGTAATTAGGATGCTGTGAGAGAGGGTATAATAATTTAGGTTTGAATAAATTAGCTCTCGGCTCCCAGCAGGAATTGTACGACAGACGCAACAACAGCAGAGAAAAAAGCACATACACACAGCAGGTTAACAGGAAGTTAGCTGTGTGGGACTATTTGGATTATAAATTAGAATTAAGCAAGGTGGAAAATGAGTTTGAAAGCAAGTCATTTGACATGATATTACACTAAGTGTGCTTTGGGAAAACATAAATTCAGAACAGTGTTGGGTAAATTTTGTTTAACGGGTTCGGTTTTGTACATTCTTGGTAATGGCAGGTATAATGTTGAGGGACTTCAGTGTAGTTTTCGGTTTCGAGAGTTAAAAAAAAAAAGAAAGAAAAGAAAGAAGAGTTGAATTAAAAAAAGAATAAAAAATGGCATATAATATCAAGTTTATACGGAATGTTGAATTCTAATGCTAATGGTTTTAGCGCTTGTGGAGTTTGGCCTGTAAATAGACATGTTTTTCATGAAAGTGATTTTGTTGCAGCGGAAATTGTACTTGCAGCAAACAAGAAAGTTGAAACCTCACATTCATCTAGCCCTACTACAGTAGCTGTCGTCTACGATAAAGCTAGTGACGAAGCATCAGAAGCTGGCGATAGCACAGAAATTGCTGAATTCTTTGTTACCGCAGGCAAATTTCTCAGAGTTTGTGATGGATACGGTTATGGTTTGCCCAAATAAGAATCACAATAAGAAGTCCATCAGCAAAGATTATTTATCTGTGAGTCTAGATGAAATAGCCCCTTTACCGACGATAAACGAAAGCAAGTTCACCATACAACGACGACTTAATTGAACAATATAAATCCAAACAAAAGAAAACATACCACTGAAGGGATTGGCCAGCATCACAGACAAACCTCCATCAAAAAAGGCGAAAACTGATTTACCCTTAATGAAGGCTGGTGTTTCTGACACTTCTTGGTTTTGCAGTGAATGCAAGACTGAAAACCAAATTGATATGGTTTCATTGCAAGTGTGTTGGTGTTCGTCCAAAGAAGAAAATGTTCCTATGTGTTTCTTGCAGTACAAGCATTTAAACCATCGCCCTTAAGTTTATTTGTTAATATTTTTTTTTAAATATTTTGCGATAATAGCATGTTTGTTTTGTTATTAAACGTTATTTATTTCTAGCTTTCATTTCTTATAGTATTTTATGAATAATTTGGGGCAGGTTCAATTTAGGAAACCACGAGTTCAATTTGAGCACCTTGTTACCTTTATTGAACCATTAGCAATTAGCAACTCTTAGTTTTGCTTCCTTCACGTTTGTTATATTCTTGATTGTTTCTGTTTAGAATCTTTCATTTTCTCTCTTATCCCCTTAAGCGGAAAAGAAGGTTTAAGTAAAGCTTGACAACCGGCAAAACAGTTCTCAATCTTCTACCCGTTAGTAATTGACACGGTGCTGATGGTAAAAAATTTTTTGGTGTAATATTATAATTTAAAATGACCACAAATAATGCATCTTCATCATCTTGATGAGATTTTGTTAATAGACCTTTAACTGTCTGAATAGTTCTTTTAACCATTCCATTTGATCTTGGATAATAAGGACTAGATGTGGTTACTTTTATTTCGTATTTATCGGCAAAATTTTTAAATTCAAAAGAATCAAACGGTGGACCGTTATCTGAGAAGATCTCTTGAGGAATACCATGATTCAAAAATATACTTTTTAAAACAGAAATCACTGTACAACCAGTTTTATTTGATAATTTATATACGATAGCAAATTTGCTAAAATAGTCGACAACGACCAGGAAATTTTCTGTACCTAAAGCTTTAAAATCGACACCAATTTTTTCCCATGGAAGTTCTGGGATGTCATGAGATTGAAGTGGTTCTCGTTGATTAGATTTTGAATAGATCCGACAAGTTGGACAAGAAAGAACTAATTTCTCAATATCTGTACACCATCCAGGATATTAAATTCATTCTTGGGCGAGCTTTTTGCACGAAACTATGCCCTGATGATACTTATGAATTAACTGAAGAAATTCATTTCTTAAACTTTCAGGAAGTAGTAGACGATTAAGAATTTCTTTGTGAAGGTATATGTCGTTTCTTAAAGGCCAATATTTTTGAACTTCAAGTGGAGAATTATTTTTACACTTCGGCCAACCATTTAAAACGTAGTATTTAATTTTCTGTAGTGTTAGATCTTGCATCAATAATTTTTTGTTCCGGTTCCGGTCGCACTGCAATTATCGAAAATATTTTACATATTCTTTACTTATAATTAAAAATATATAATTAAAACAAACGCTCTTGTTTTAATATAACAATCAAGAATATAACAACATTGATTCACAATATTAAAATGTGATATTGAATCAAACAAAATGTTCATGAAATGCCAAAGATTGGTTATTCTATCGGGTCCGCCATCTAACGTTTTCTTTTCAACTAGTGCTTATTTCGTGAAGGGTAACACTTAGCTCATGTCTGATTTGACAGATAATTAGTTTTATCCTTCCGCTGAACGAATATGGTTGTGTATACGCTTGAACAACGCTGGGAAATATTGCGACATTATTTTGAAAATCATGGTAATGTTGCAGAATGTGTGCGAAAATTGCGTACGGATTTTGGAAGAAGAGAAGCACCGTCAGCTCCGTATGTTCGTTATCTCGTGAAAAAAGTGAAAGAAACTGGCATCCTCATCGATAAACCAAAGCGAGAATATTGCTGCTGCGGCAGAAAGTGTGCGTGAAGCGCCATCAACATCAATTCACCGTCGGTCTCAACAATTGAACATTTCGGAGACATCATTGAGACGAATTTTGCATAAAGACCTTGGTATGACGCCATACAAAGTCCAATTGGTTCAGGAGTTGAAGCCAACTGACCATCCAATGCGTTTTCGCTTCGCTCAGTGGGCCTGCGATCAACTTACAGAAGATGCCGATTTTGCCAAAAAAATCATCTTTTCAGATGAAGCTCATTTTGATCTTGGCGGGTATGTAAACAAGCAAAATTGTCGCATTTGGGGCACAGAAAACCCGCACGCATACATTGAAAAGCCGATGCACCCAAACAGAGTCACTGTTTGGTGCGGATTTTGGTCCGGAGGCATAATTGGGCTATTTTTCTTCGAAAATGAGCAAGGAGTGGCCGTTACAGTCAATGGCGATCGTTATCGGGCCATGTTGAACGAATTTTTGTTCACCAAAATTGAAGAGGAGGATATTGGCAACATTTGGTTATAACAGGACGGCGCTATGTGCCACACAGCCGAAGCTACACTCGATGTTTGGCGCCCTGTTTTTGAAGATCGCATTATCAGCCGCAGAGCTGTTGTCGTTTGGCCACCTCGGAGCTGCGATTTGACACCGTTGGACTATTATTTGTGGGGTGCCGTCAAAGATAAATGTTACGCCGACAAGCCAGAGACAATTGACGCTTTAAAGGACAATATTCGTGAGGTTATTGGTGAAATACAGCTGCACACAATCGATAATGTGTTTAAAAATTGGACCGATCGTGTAGGCTACTGCATGGCCGGCCGAGGCAGCCATTTGAATGAAATTATTTGACATTATTAACCGGAAAGATTGTACTTTCAAATAAAAAAAGAAATTTGAGAAAATATTCACCAGTTTTTCTTTTATAGCATTTTCAAAAAAAAAAAGTTATCTGGCAGACCCAATACGTCAAAAAATTAAAATTTGGAATTACGGCAAATATGTTGGCAAATTTTCCAAAAATGGTTCAATAGGAACAACTGCACCCTACTTGGTATACAAATAACTATTGGACTAATGGAACTATTATCTGCATTAGAGCTTTGCGCGACTATAAAGAAAAATATTTACGACTACTTAACCAGTCCCATGTACAGTCGTTAATTTCTCTATTCTTTTCCATTACATACCTACCTACCTATATTGTTTTTGTTCTCCGAACAGAGCATAACAAAAGGCGAGCTGCTCCATATGGAAAACCAAACTACATAGCTAGTGGAACGTTTATCTACATTACATCCGGGCGTTTAGTTGCGCGTTAACTCAATTTTCTTCCTTTATGCAGTATTTTAAAGTTGTTTAACTCGGACGAAGAAGCACAAAATGACAGACGAGACGGAGGCAAGGGAACAAAGTGCAGTGGGAAGTTTAAAAAAGACCGCTAATCTCCGAAAAACTGACTGCCTAGCTAAAAAGTTCATATCAAATTTTAATGGCTTTGTGTTGTTTTGAAGAGCATGTCTAGAGGGAATTTTTTATTATTCTTTTTTACGTCCATTTTATTTACCTTCTCACATCTAGTAATAGAATTGACTTTGTTCAAAGTCCATTTTATCATACAGCGTATAGTCGTTTAATTCTCTACCGGATATTTTGAAAGATAATTTAAAGGAAAACTTAATTTTAAACAGAGGCTTACCACTGGGATCTGGTGAACGGTAAGAGTCGGTTAAATTATGGCGAAACTGCAGATATTGCTGCCGTCATTAGCAAAAACGCCGTATCGCCTCTATACACGTGAAAATATTAAAGTTTAATGAAACGATGGCATTGACTTTAAGGATGAGAACATTTTAAAGAGTATTAAACTAATTAAATAAATAAATTGTAATCATTCTACAAAATATAAAACCCAACAATGGCATACTATTGGTAAATTCCAAATTACCTCAAAAGACTACGTTTAATAAATATCAACATGCACAAAACGTTGGGGACGCAACACCATATTTATGTGATTTACCACCATTGATTCATCAATTACCAAGTTCTGACCTGGTATTTTAACTTCCTGAAATTTTGCTTGCACAAGGTCAAGCAGTGGACGTATTTTACAAAGCCTGTCGCCCTCAACATCTTCACCAAACTGCCAAAATCGTATAGTAATAGTTGGAAACGGTTTCTATTCATAAAAGACGACATCTCATTTTTATATATTTTTTTATTAGACCAGTGAGATTCGAGAGATGGCATATGCACCAGGCCCATCCATATTCGAAGACCCAAAAAAGTTTTAAGTTCCTGTGGGTTTGTATCTTTCCATTTTCTATATCTACTACTTCTTCTTATAGTATGAGTTTCCAAAAAAGCCTTTGCATTTTTATTTGTTTCTCTAACCATCAACTCAATTATATCATCTGTTATGAAAAGTTGATAATAATCATTGGCTTTTGCGGTTTTCGGATCAAATAAAACTTTTAATTTTTTTTGAGTAGTAAATGGAAACGTAGGTTGTGCATATTTGCAATCATTCCAAACTGCATCATTATTGGCATCGTTTATGTTGTCATTTACCTCACTACTGTCAGACAAATCACTTTCGTTCGCATCACTGTCAGTATTTTCACTGATTACTTCTTGATTCTCGCCACTGGAATTATCAGACTCATTACTAGCTATGTACTCACTCCCAGAATATTGGAATGGCTCTTCATCCGTACTTTCTCCGATAGCCAAAGCTAAATGTTCTAATTCCTTCCCAGTTAGAGCTTTTTTTCGATTATCGCAATCTAAAATACTAACTTGACGCCTTTTTGAATCCATTTTATTTTAATCACTATTCAAAATTAAAAAGCCCCAAAAAAATATAAACTCTAAAAGGAAGCAGCTTTCTTTAACTTTAAATTAAGCGTCAACCCATTTGGGTCGACTGAAATGGGAGAAATCAGCTGATTTTTGCAAACCAAATTTGCCTCATTACATTTGTGTACTAACACATTTCTGAGGTCATTCATCATCATCATCATCACTCAGCTATAGTAGTCCACTGCTGAACATAAGCCTCTCGTTTATTTTGCCACTCTTCTCTATCTTGAGCCATTTGTATCCAATTACCACAGATTCTTTTGATGTCATCGGTCCATCGTGTGGGGGGGCGCCCTCTACTACGATAAGCCTCGTGCCTCGGGCGCCACTCCAATAGTTTTTTAGACCATCTTCCGTCAGTTCTTCTAGCTACGTGGCCGGCCCAGTTCCACTTTAAAGTTGTTATTTTTTCGATTGCATCTATAACACCTGTTCTTTGGCGAATAATCTCGTTTGGTATTCGGTCTCTGAGGGAAATACCCAGAATAGCCCTCTCCATCGCCCATTGGGTGACACGCAGTTTCTTTGCTGACTTTTTTGTAAGCGTCAATGTTTCGGCTCCGTATGTCATCACTGGTAATACGCACTGATTGTATACTTTTCGTTTTAGACTGATGGGAATATCCGACTTGAAAACATACTTTAATCTTCCAAAAGATGTCCACCCCAAGCCTACTCTCCGGAGAAGTTCGCACGTCTGGTTGTCCCGTCCTATTCGGATCTCATGACCCAAATATTTGTAGGCGGTGACCTGTTCAATAGATTTGCTTCCAACAGTTATGTTTTCACGGGGGACTAGGTTTGTCATGACTTGCGTCTTTGCAAAGTTAATTCTTAGGCCAACTTGCCTTGAAGCATTGTATAATTTTTCCAACATCATGGACGCTTGATCTATACGGTCGGTGATAAGGACGATATCGTCTGCAAATCTTAAGTTATTTAATCTTTCACCGTCTATATTTAGGCCCATTTCCCCCCCATTCGATTTTCTTACAGGCATATTCGAGCAGTGTGTTGAACAGCTTTGGAGAGAGGGTATCTCCTTGACGTACACCTTGTTCTATTCTGAATGTTCTTGTGTTTTTATGTAATCTTACACACGCCGTTGCTTTCTCATATATACCCTTAATCAGTGCAATGTACCTGTAATCAATTCTGCAGTCTGTTAATGATTTGAGCATATGTTGTTGGCTGATTGAGTCAAAAGCTTTTTCATAGTCTACGAAAACAAGGATGAGAGGTTTATTATATTCTGTCGATTTTTCTATAAGGGTCTTGATTGTATGTAAATGGTCATTTGTACCGTACCCTGCTCGAAATCCTGCCTGTTCTTTCGGCTGGTAAAAATCTAATTTTGGAGTTAGGCGTTTAGCAATGATCTTCATAAATAGTTTATACAAGTGAGATAGGAGACTAATGGGTCTGTAATTTGCTAGATTACCAATGTTCCCCTTCTTGTGCATTATTACTATAGTGGCGTTGTTCCACTTTGAAGGTGTCACTCCTTGATGTAGACATTCATTAAATAATTTACATAGGGCTTTAATAACTATGTGTCCACCTTCCTTTACTGCCTCTATAACAATTTCGTCTTCTCCTGGTGACTTATTATTCTTCATCTCAGACACCGCCTTTCTTAATTCACAGTAGGTTATGTCTGGTACATCTTCAGAGCCCTGGTTCAGTATTCTTGGGATAGGTACCTCTTCTTCATCTGGTTTTCTATAAAGTTCTTCATAGAAGTCTTCGACAATTTTTACAATTTCATCCTTGTTGGTAGTCACTTGCCCTGCCTTATTTTCTAGTTTGCAGATGTTGTGTTTTCCCACTTTTAAATTTCTACTTAAAACTTTAAGACTCTTGTTGTTTTCAATCACTATTTAGTTTCCCTGTATTAAATTTTCTGGTATCTTTTCTTATAGCCTTTGATATTTCTTTATTTAGTTGTCTTAGTTCCTCGTTGTTTGTGGGTTATTTGTTCTTTAGTTCTCTTCTTTTCGTTAGTAGCTGTTTTGTGCCTCTAGACAGTTTTTCTTCTCTTTGGTTCATATCTTTTACGTGTCTCTTGCAATGCTGTACATATTTTTTCATTAAAGTTCTCAACGTCGGTTCCCAGATTTTCAATACCGTCTAAGTCATTTTTTAGAGCCTCTCTGTATTCATCGGAGTTATCTATGGGATTCCATCCTAGGTTTCGTACTTTCGATAACAGCTTAGATCTTTCTCTCTGAGGTCAACCACAAAAATCCATAATATTTTATTTATTTTAAAAAAATTTTAAATTACAGCTTACTTACCAAAAAAGTTTTCAAATGCTATTGAATTTAAATTATTTCACTTATTAAATGCAAATTTAACTCCCCGGTCATCCTAAAATATTAAATTGCCCATTCCCCACAATCAATGCAAATTATTTTACAAGACAAAAGAAGTCATAATAACTCATTCAATGATATAACGATACAAAATGCACATTTCCCAATGAATGCGACATTTTAAAAAATTAAAATAATTTTCCCCACATTTATTTTCCTTCATTTATAACAATTTTTCAAATGCGGAATAAATGATATAGTATTACTGTACGCCGCACTTTTAAAATCCATCAATTATACGTTTAAAAATCAGTCGTCTCGTCCTCACTCATTTTTCTATTTCTATTTTTGCACATTTTCTGTCTTTTTACTATTTTTTTTCGCTCTCTCGCTGCCCGATACCTCTTCCTACGTCTCTATAGAGCGAGAGGTATGAGAAAGGCAAAATTGCGCTAATTAAAAATGCTAGACAGTTTTTTGTTTCATAAACGCAACAATAAAATATGGACCGAAGATTATTTAGATTAGATTGACAAAACAGATGCAGCAAGTCATTTACAAGTAATACTGAAGTTGCATCGAACACTGCCCTTAAAACTAAAGCTAGTTTTAGAATCCCTATTTATTTCTGAGCAAATTTGGTCTCTTGATTTTTTCTCGTCGAACTCACGGTTTTCGCTAAAAAAATCAAAATCATTTGTCTGCAGAGTCAAATTTTTAGTTTTTTACAGAATAAAGGCGGAATTTGCTCAGAAATGAATCGGGATTTCCAAACTAATTTTTATTTTAACCCTTTGACGCCTACTGGTTTCACTGCGAAACCACTAAAATAAGAATTTTTATTTAAAGCGCTGACGGTTTCAGAGTGATACCACCGTTAATCACGTGCTCTAGGGAGTAGATCCTCTTGGTGCTGAGCATTTGACGCGTGTTAATATAGGATATTCTTCACTTTGTTCACGATTCACAGGTGGTGTACACCGCGTGCTGTTGTGTGCAAATATTTATTGTTCTTTTGGATGTTCTTGCAAAATGGCAGGTCCGGAAAATGTCTAATTATTACGTAAATGGTCAGTTGAAGGTTTTGTGAGGCTCATTACCAATATTTATTAGCATTTCACGTGGTATTTTGTTCAAAAATGTAGCTGGTTTCACCTCGAAACCAGTAGGCAGATAACGCAATATTTTTTTCAGAAAAGTAAAATATGCAAAATTCTTTTGACATGCTGAAGAGACTGGAATCTGATGAACTTTTCAGGCTTATTGATGATATACCATCCGATATAAGCGACCTTAGTGAAAACGAGGAAGATGAGCAAGTTGAAACACCAGATAACGCTCATAAAATAATTTATTTGATATTATGAACTTACCTATTGATGTTGAAGATGATGTCGAAATGTTTGACGAAAACGATGGATGGGAGAGTGAGGATGATATTCCACTTTCAGCTATCAAAGAGAGGAAAATGTCTCAAAATACTATTTGGACAAAATCCTTTGAATATAGTATAAAAAACTTAAACACATTCAACGAAGATACCCGGCCAAATATTGATGAATCTTTGGAACCCCCGAGAGACATTTTTTGGTTTATGTCTAAATGAAAAGAAAAACTGTTTGTTGGAATATCACAAAAACTATATCCGGACGCGCAGTTTAGAAATTCAAGCAGAAAAACTGCAAATCTTAGTATAAGCTTTCTTTAATATATTTTATTTTGTGTTTTGTAATATTTCATGCAATGACTAATGGCCTACTGGTTTCACTGTAAAACCCCCTTCTAATATCTATTTTCGAAAACTGAAATTTTTTTTAGTTACTTTACCAATATATTTTCATCTTGTTTATACATTTCGTTTAATAAAAATTGCTTAAAAACGTTAAAAAAAAAAACTCCGGCGTCAAAGGGTTAACGAAAGACCGTGGTATATCTACTATTAGTAGATTTTCAAACAAAATTTCACTATTGAGGAGATCGACACAATCGAAATTTGGAAAAATTTTCATGACCCCTGAACCCTAAAAATGACCTCATTTCAAAAGTTTATATATCTATATACAGTGTGTCCCAAATTTGACTTACATGCATTGCTAACTTGGAAACGGTTAGAGCTACAAGGTCGGATAAATTAGTGAAAGTTTTTATCTTTTGTGGTATTGGAGATCATCAGGAAAAACCAAAATACTGCATTTTGAATTTTTGCCTGAGGCTTGCAAACAACTGATAGTATGGTTTATTTATTTATTTATTATCATTACATGTCATTACCAAAAAAGGTTTACACAAGTCATATTAAATACTAAAATATTACATAACACAACATAAAAACATAGAAATGTATATAACTTAATCAAAACAGAAAGTCAGTGCTGAGGAATTTATCAATGGAGCCTGGTCAATTAAGTAGTTTTTTAATCTATTTTTGAACATTGCAAGGCTCAGTGTTTTCAAACTATCTGGCAAATGATTATAGCATGTGGGACAATAATAATTTACAGAATTTCTGCTTCTACCCAACCTCATATATTCAGGAAGAATGTCATTTTTGTTTATGGTATTGTGGTTGTGAACTTCATCATGCCTTATGTACAGATTGTAATTATTTTTCACATACATAATTGAATTGTAGATATAGAGACACGGGAGTGTAATTATTTTACATTCTTTAAATTTATGTCTGACATCCTCTCTAAACTTTAAATCTGTCATTATTCGAACCACTCGTCTTTGGATTGCGAATACATGACTAGCATGACAAGAGTGTCCCCAAATTGACAAAGCATATGAAGCCACACTGTGAAAAAGGCCATAATATGCTGATTTCAAAACATTAAAAGAGACTTCACCCTTCAAGCTTCGCAACATGAACACAATCTTAGACAACTTGGCAATGGTAACCTCGACATGACCCGCCCAGGTTAGCTTTTGGTCCAAAGTAACACCCAAAAACTTTACCAGACCATCAGAAACAGCAACATCCGTCTCACGTAATGTAAATATTTTAGTAGCTGTTTTATTGGCATTCATACAGAGTTTGTTAGCTGCAAACCAGTCCGCAGCCCTCGACTGTGAATTAATCATACTTGAGGCCAGAACATCACTCGACAGTTCAACATCGACAATAGTTGAATCGTCTGCAAACAATGTTAGGTCAGAGCATGGTAGATGTAGCGGTAAATCATTAATGAAAATCAAAAACAATAGAGGTCCGAGCACCGAGCCCTGTGGGACTCCACAAGAGCTCAACAAGGGCTGAGAAGACTTTGACTCAAACATCGTTACAACATTCCTACCAGTGAGATAGGAACTCAGCAAACGAATCGAATTCGCACTCATACCGTATCGCTCCAGTTTACCCAACAAGATATCGTGTGAGACGCAATCAAACGCCTTTGTTAAATCAAGAAAAGAAGCCCCCACAAGCCTTCTACTCTCAAAGGCGGTTATAACGCTATTTATAAAATTTTCTATAGCTGAAACGGTGTTAAGTTTCGGTCTAAATCAAAATTGTTTCGAATTGTTTTATGGTTAAGAAATTATTACGGCACTTTTATTAGAGGAATTTAATGAAGGTTAAAATAGTTTTCTAGCTTCATTTGTTTTCGAGATATTTACATAAACTTTGTATTTTCTTATGGACGTCAACTTTTTTTTTTGTATGTATTTTTGAAAAGCATTTTGCAAGACCTTTTCATTGATCTATCCTTTCTCGATTTAATACTCTCCAAACAGTTGTTTGAGGTATTGCCAATTGAGTTGATATTCTTCTAGTGCTTATTTAGCTTAGTTAGCCATACACTGCTGAATTAATTTGCAACCATAGGCGTTCAACGGAAATTTTTAAACGAAACTTTTTTTTCACTAATTTTTTGAAAATTCGACATCATTCTTAGAAAATAGGAGGTTTTCTCCTATATAAGGTACTCTCAAGGTGATAGGACGCTGCGTTTTCGAGAAAATGTAAGTTTTAGTTTAATATGCGGTTTAATATAAAAACTAATTGACTTAATATTACCATTACTTATTACTTCTCAACACTAACTCCTACAGTTAATTACTTTCCATATTTCTACTTCCCAATTAATAACATTCATTTGTTCATTTCTAATTTAACAACAATAATATAAATAACCTTACAACAAATGTTCAATATGGCGGCCATTGGTTTGTAGTCACATCCTTATTCTTTTCCTTAACGGTTTGTTATTATTTTGTAAATTGGAACTTTGCTTCTAAATTCTTGACAAGCATTGTAAATTCTGCTCCAAAGTTGATCCCTATTCTGTATTATTTTAATTTAAAAATTGTCTACTTAATTTAAATAACAACGAATATACAATTACATTTTTAATTTAATTTAGTTTTTAAACACGTGTGAATATAGATGCCCCCGTATTTCGCTCTCTCGGATATGTTGTATTGTTGCCATAGAAAGGATACCGACGACAGTGAGTATACTGCCTGTTGTATTTACGCTGTCCATACCGTCAAATTATATGTATGTGAAATGAAATTCAAATCTCCACGAAATACGTTTTAATAAACGCTCTATATGCGTCACTAACAAAACGAAACATGTTTCGAAGCCTCAGGCTTCATCATCAGTAGTTATTCATGTAATATTCGAGACAAGCCAAGTTGCAATATGTGTTCAAATAAATTATGAATAATACCTGTTTAAAATAAAAGTTTTAATTGAAGTCTTAGTTTTGATTTCACTTAATGACTGTAAGTAATTGAACGTAAAACTAAATACTTTCATTTCAGTTACGTAGATATTATTCAGAATTTATTTGAAGACATTTTTGGCTAAATGACTTTGACATAAGTATCCCTCCGCCAATTTGGCTTTTCTCGGTAATTACAAAGAAGTTTAGGCGTCCTACAATAGGTACGTGCGATACTCTTAAATCCATTAATTTTAAACGAACTACTCTTCATAATTGAGACATCCCCCATTGAATGGTTCCATAAAATATACGTCACATTATGTGAAGTGATAAAATTTAACCATTAATACATTAACGGCGATCGCCAGTTGGTAGAATAATGTATTATACATATAGAGTATGCATTGCAAGCCCTGTTAATAGTATCAAATGATGCCATATCCAATTTTCAACTGCCATTATGCTAATGCTGAATTTACTCAAATAATATACTAACCAACCTGTGTGTAGGGCATTTGTTACGCTCGATAGGTACGGCTGAATTTAGGTATAATATTTATGCAGTTTCTGTACCAATTGAACTAACTACGAGGATCATTCAGTACTTAATGTGACAATTCTGTTCTATGTAGGTATCTAGATTTGTTTATATTGTTGCTATAGTCATATTACCCCTAGGGTCTTGATAATACCGAGATAATTTTGTCATAGAGAATGCCGAAAGCCTGCGGCCTTGGGCTATTTTCCTTGAGCAACTCGCTTGAAGGATTCTCTATGACAAAATTTTGATTATTTATCAAGGCCCGAGGAGTATTCGGTAAGATAATTTTTTACTTTGTAGATATCAAAAATTTGATTGTCAATCTGACGTTTAATAATTTCCAATACAAAATGTATTAGTTTTAATCAAACAAATATTATTCATTTTTATTTAAAACTACAGTTGTGAAAAGTATAATTAGTAAATGTTAAATTGGAAGAAGAGTTTGCTGAAGTTGACGGATTGTTAATTTCCACTGTTGAAGAAATTCCTCGCATGGTGTTGATTATTTCACCATGGCGTTCTTGGTTAATATTCAAGTACGATTTAGTTGAACTAGTGCTGCTATGTCCTGTTATTTTTATTAATTGGTGTTCAGGAATTCCTTTATTTGCCACTTACTATTTGTACAACTTTTCGATCCTCCTTGGCATGTTTTACTGAATGTTGGATTGTATTCAACTCTGTTGGTTGGCGTTCCATCATTATTTTTCTCAATCGTGAAATAATCTAGAAGGCAATCAGCTGGTTCACCACCTCCCCAAGCTAACTCAACAGCTACAATATGGCAATTTTTTTTTTGTAAACCTTCTGGTGTACATTCATCCCATAATCCAATGATTCTAGCCAAATCACTTGAACTCAAATTTGATGAACTGCATTTTCGTTTGTTTGGATCCTGCTGTAATCTTTTACGTTTTGCATTTCTTGCATATTGCGCATTTTTGAATATCACACTGGTAAACGGGTCGAATACAATTTTGAAGTCATTGAAGTATTTTTCCTGGAGTAGCCTACTCGTAGTAATCCAAATTGTTTTCACAGTTGCTTCTTTATATTCAGTTCCGTCAGCTTTTTTCATATTTACCGCATAATCTTTCAATATATTAGCCAAATCATGCAAACTCGTTTCAGCATTCAGTTCGTATTCTCTGGTTGCACAAAACTCGAGAAATATTCTCCATACATATTTTTTGATTTGATTGTATTTTTTGGTATATTATTAGATATAATATCATTAATTGCATCGTTAGATGCAATACCAAATCTTCGCGACATTTTTAAACCAGTTGTCAGTTTGACGTTTAATTAATTTTTAATAAAAAAAAAAACACCAAACTGAAAACACCACATGTAGGGTATTATCGCTGTAATCCAGAGGTGATTGGATGAAATTTGCCACATGACTTAAAATTAAATAATTTGATTGGTTACTATATTTAGTAAAAAATTATCATAAAAAGACTCTGCTAAATTGCGATTTTTCCTATAGAGCTGTCAAGTAGTCACACGGAGAAAAATATCATTTCCAATTAAAGAAAAAGTCATTCTCACTTAAAAATGCTACTTATTATAACTATACCGAGTGATTCATTATGATTACAACAAAGGAAAACTGGAGATTTCTGAAAGTAATTTAAGCATTTTGTGCCATTGAACCCATGTTCGCAAATGCTTTGTTATCGAGATACAGAGTGTCCAAATTTAGTGGTTAAATTAACTTTTTTGTTAATTTCTCAAAAACTAGCTAACCGATGAAACAATAAGACTATTTTGTTTTTATTAGGGGTTGTTCGTACGCAAATCAAACGTAATTTTCGACAATATGTTGGGGGGTTTTATTCTATTTACGTTTTTACAAATACTGAAAATAAAAGTTCTAATTAACATTTCATATGATTTGATAATTTTCTTAGTAAAATTACCTGACACTAAGCCGTAACAACTTTGACAATATATTATTGTAAATTCAGTTTACAAAGCCAAGAGCTGCCAGTATTCGTGTGCAAATAGAAATGAGAAACAATTAATTCATATTTGCTATCGCGAACCCAATAAAAAACGTTTTATACCAAATTCAGATATTTAATATTTTAATATAGGTGGTGCGACCTAGCGAGCAGATACAATATCATTTATTATTAGTATACGAGGAAATTAGAAACTGCAAAACTGAGTTATTAGAAATAGAAATGTATATTTTGTTACACCGATTTTATCAAAATTTTACATGCATTTGGGGACCGATAACCTAAAATAATAATCTGCATTATTTCGGCTCTCATTAACTGTTCATTAGCGTAGATATAGGGGCATTTGAGTAAATTTTACACATAAATTAATTAGAGACAACTTTGACAAGCTTCATTATTTTAAATTATTACTTTTTTAAAAAAGAACAACTTATAAGCTACAAAAAAGTTAATTACGACGATGTTGTGATTTTTACCATTTTTTATGGAAACCGATAAATTGTAAGTTAATAGTAGATTTAAATCAAAATAACGTTTACAAGAAAACCAAATGAAAAATCAAAGTTGCCATGGAAAACTAATGTCGCAACAATAAAAAAAAAACTTTAACAGCAACAAATTTAAATTAGTTAAAATTGTTTTATTATTTCGTAGTTGTTTTTAATATTGCGAATGTTTTTTTCTAAATTAAAATGAGTTTCTCAATTGAAGAAGATTATGGTGTTTTGTTATGGTTTGTGCAATGCAAATGCAAGAGCAGCGGCTTGAGAATATCAAATTAGGTATCCTAATAGAGATCATCCATATCACAAAACACAATTCACAGGCTTAGTACGACAGGTAGCATTTTACCTAATAGAGTTAACGAACGACCGGATATTCTAAATATTCAAACTGAAGAAAATAGTGGATTTAGTTTTAGAAAAATTATATGGCATGGGTGGAAACATGCCATTATCTATCTATTCTACAATCAACCAGCAACATGGAGAACAGAAATTCTTGAAAAAGACAAGCTAAGTCTTGTCGAAACGTTGGGGAAAAAAAACTGACATGAAACTATTATTAAGAAAATAGTTCCAAAAAAATGTTTGTATATGATTGTATACCTCAACACAAGACAAGTAAAATAAAAGAAATTTGAAGATCAAGAATAATTTAATTATTGCTGTTATTCTTATCCCAAACTGTTAATTGAATTTTGTGAATTATCAGGTTTCGGGAAAAAAAATGAAAATTTCAATTAACTTGGTGTAGTCTCTATTGCAACGTTTCGTGCCAATATATGCACTTCTTCAGGCTAAAATCGAGAAGAATTTTTTTTATTTGTAAACTAATATTTCGCGTAGTCCAAAAATGAGAATAAAAAAAAAAAAGAATGTACATAAAACAATCAAAAAAAAAATAAAACAAAAACATGAAACATATGTTATACAACATGACACCAGTCAAACTGTTAATCTGACACACAATCACATAAGAAACAACTAAAATTAAAGTGCTGTCAACATCGTCACTCACCTTAGAAACAAAAGTTATATCTGTAAACAAATAATCATAACAACAAACGATGTATGCGACCATACCAGCAAAAAATTCTTTTTCTAAATGAATGTTTATGTTTTAATCTGAAATAAACCAATAAAAAAAAATTCTTCTCGATTTTAGCCTGAAGAAGTGCATATATTGCCACGAAACGTTGCAATAGATACTAGACCAAGTTAATTGGAATTTTCATTTTTCTCGAAACCTGATAATTCACAAAATTCAATCAAGAATAATAAATAGCTTTTGAGATTATGTATAAAATCGAGTTTTGTATGTGGTTCTTTTATGTTTTTTTTTGTCGAATTGAGACATTTTAAGGAATTTTGGAATAGCCCGTAAAGGTTGCCAGGACGCCTTTTAGGGACTAAACTGAAAAAGAAGCATTTAAGGCCATAAAATAAGTGGTTAAAATAGCAATTTTCGGGAGTGTGTGACAAAAAAGTATTTTTGTGTTATTTTTTGCACAATATGGTTCAGTTTAAATCCTGTAATATTTTTGTACCAAATTTGGTTCAAATATTATGTTAAGGGGTGTTTGAGTTATCGTGGATACAGACAGTCAGATTTTTCATAAAACTACATATTTACGTATAAATAAATTGTGTGCAAAATTGAAGCGAACATCAAAAAGTTAGGAATCAAATAAGTTTTAATGAAAATATATGAATCCCACTGCATTGGACACGAAAATAAGGACCGAGAGGTCATGTTGTCTTACGAATACATATAATTAATAAAGAAAAACTTACGTGCTTCTATAATTTGGTTACACAACTCTCCAAGTTTCACAAAATAAGTAAGTACCTACATAACTTTAACTACACCATGTCGTAATCGTACAAACAACTATCAACTTTAATCTTTAAAATGTTTAAACGATCATTAACAAATTCTCTGTTCAAAACAAAATTTAATAAACTGTACTTTTTAATTTTCAAATTTAATTTACGAAACTTTTATCCCACACCTTAAAGAAGTTTTCAATAATTAAATTTTTTTGTTGAAGAACAAATGCGATTATCCAGACAAGATGAAACTTCTTTTATACACAATTATCTTTATCAAAGTATGCTAAAGATTCACGATTATAATTTGAGGTTGGTTAAAGAAACTTTGGAGACTACGATTTGACTAATCTTTGCTGAATTTATTTATTATTTTCCATATTTTATTCACTATTTATTAATTTTGTATTGTAAAGTTAGTTTTATTAAGATACTTTGGTCAAATAGGAATAAAACTCCACTTATCAACTATTTAATTAAAGTTGCATTTATTAATAAACATTTGCTACGCGCTCGTTAATCTCCCAACTCCCCTTACACGGACTCTATTCAACACACAACTCCAATATCACGTGATACAACTTTGCCGTCGTCGTCGCCACTGTCGCGTCGTCGTTGAGGCCGACGAACGAACTTCAACTCGCGGAGTCCGCTCCGTGTAACAAATGCACTTTTCCGTATCTAGTGAGTGCTTTTGGAGTTTTAGTGGTGGGGAGATATCGTCGTGGAATAAAGTTAACTAGTAGTGGGGAATGATAGGGGAGGTTTCGTGGAGTTGGAGGGGAGGATAGTTAGTGGATGTATTAAATGTGATATGCTTGTTGGTGTGTACGCTCGTGTAGATTGACGCTGTTGTCATGTTTATGTAAATTATGTTGGTTTGGGGAATAAGTGTACGTATGAACGTAAGGTAAAATTACAGGGTGTCCTGAAAGAGGCCCTCATGCATAATTATCCGAGAAAGCCCTAGTTGTTGAGAGGCTTGGCTTGGAAAATTAGCTAAAATGTGGAATGTTGAGAACATCAGTGTAGCACCTTGAGAGAGTTCAAAATAAGTTTTTGAAATACCTCGCATTTAAGCAGGGCGGTGTTTATCCTGTCAGAGGAATCGAGTATTCGTTGTTCCGGCCCCGGTTTCGAGTCAGACGAATCATTTTTCATATGATCTCATACAAAATCGGATCTATTGTTCTGAGCTCTTGTCTCTAACTACTTTCGGCGGCCTTGCACTAACCTTTATACGAAATGGAGTTTGGGGATATGTTCCCTGACTCATCGTTCGTATAAACATCAAATTTTCTTATTGGAGTCATTAATCTTTATCTTGGGTTCATCATTATGGACTTGAGTTCAAGCAGGACTCCATGAAAAAGCCGGGAAACTCATGCGGACACCATCTTATTTTGGACTCAGAAGAATATCCTATTCTAGTTTAAAAATATTTTTCGCTTGTACTGTTCTAAGATTGAAGCGTAGTATGCTTCAGTTATAGAAACACCTTCAATCAATTGGATTGCTCAGATTGGTTTCATTTTGTATTGGTTTCTTTATTATCGAAAATTGATCAATAACTCTTAACCAAATTTAGTTTAGGAATGTTGCATGGAGTCTTGTAAAAGCATTTAATGTCGCAAGTCATTCTTGGCTTACAATAAGAAAATAATTATTATTGAATATTATATAGGAAACATGGCAATGTAGCATTCATTGATTTTGCTTCGCGTATGGAGTTGAACTTGGAATAAAGCACGGAGTAGCCCCGTGTGTTTTGTATAAATACTCGCGCTGAGCTATCCAACAGTTGCAATGCCGTTTTGTGACCACAAAAAGCTAGTGGGAAAAAACGGTTATGCAATTGTTATAACTATACGAAATATACAGGGCACACCGAAACGTAGGTTCGTCGGTTATTGTAAGTTAGATTGAGAACAAGGGAGTACCTACCTACGCATGAAATTTCAGCGGTTTTACTATTTTCTTTTCGGCAGCAAACGGAACACTTGCAGATGTACAGGGTATCCCATTTTGGCTGTCCTTACAGGATGTCTCGCTTATTTTTAAAGAAAGAAGCTTGTGGTTTTGGCGAACCTGTTCTACTTTTTTGTGGAACGAAAGATACCACGAAGGAAACTGTCATAGCCCTCTTAGTTTCTGAGTTACAGGGCGATATTGAAAATATTGCATTTTTGGACTCCCTTCGTATCTCGGTTACCCTTTATCTTAGCGGGAAGATGAAAACTGACCCTGATAGAGTTTGTTGCATAAATTCCAATAGTGTAGTGTAGATTTTTTGATGAGGAAAATGAAAACTTTTTTTTTTAAATTGGACACCCATTGTCGGGCTTTCCAAAAATATACAGTTTTCGATATTTAAGGTGCGTTTACACATGCATGGATTTAGTCGCGCCAGTTCTATTTGCACGCCAGTAAAGGTTTACACCTATGGTTCAAAAACCAACGTAACTGACACGCCATTTTCATTTTAAAGTGTTTTTCACGGTACGCATTATGTCGAGTGAACTTTCTGAAGCCTGTGAAATAGTCGCTAAACTTTTAATAGAAAAAAAGATAAAAGAATTATAGAAAAGGCAACGCAACCAACGAAAAGGCCTTGTTTGGATTAAACCATGGATTGGTCGTCGACCTACTTAGGGTGCTTCTGCAAAACTTCTAGGAGAACTCGGAGCACAGGATCCTAGATAAACTACAAACACAATCAACAAAACCCGAAACCAAACTAAAACTGGCGAGTAGATGCCGACGTCGGACATGCAAGCACTTGTTTACACTTGCAAGTTTTGAATTTCGATAGGAATTTTGCACTACTGGCGCCAGTAGTTTCAGAAGGATGCACACTTTTTTGGTATATGCATGCAAAAACATAACTTGCATGCAAGTTGATGTTTACACACGCTAACTTAATTTACTGGCGCGCCAGTTTTTATTGATGGCACTAAATATGTGCAAACTCACCATTAGTTTAAAAGTTATAAGCGTGTTTCATAAATGCATACGAAATTCACAAAATCAGACAAAATCCAGATAGCCATAATTGCAAAAATGCCAAATACATATATATTGACACCTGTCAGGAGTGAAAATGTCAATGTCAATATTGTATTTTATTGTATAAACTTAAATTTCTTCTAAACCTAATAAGAGCATGATACACCCTTATTCTAATTATTTTATAAATGGAATTCTTCCTTGGGATGAGGTTCCAATTAATTTTCATGTCAATTTTCTTTCTTTTTTATATATTATATATACAACGTTTCGGCAACACATATTTGCCTTCTTCAGGTATTTTCTACATCGTTTCCTATTTATCGCAAGCGTTCAATTTTTGATAAAGTTGTACAATTTAAATTGTCTAGTTATTTGTAAAAATTTTATTTATTTTGTTTCGTTTCATATGTCATAGATTTTTTCACAAAGAGCGATCCTCGGGGGCACAAATTTTGTCACAAAACTGAAACACCCAATCACCACCATTTACCGGCCGATTTAGGTGCGCAGACCCATGATGCTCCCAGTTGTTCTTCACATCTAAGCCACACTTCTTCGTGTTGATCTTAAGAACATCCTTGTACCAATTTTGGTGCCCTCCCTGATTTCGTGAGCCGACCTTAAGCTGTTAATAAAAGATTCTTTTTGGAAGGAGTTCCGTTGGTTTCGAAAAACTGGATGAGAGCAGGTATAATCAAGATCAAGCTTCGGAAATTTATTTACAAAGATAGTCTCTCTCACTCTTTTGTTGCATGTAGAAAAATATAGGGGCGTCAATCATGGCTATCCTGATTCTGTCTGATTATGTGATTTTATTATAAATTCATGAAACACGCTTAGAACTTTGGAACTAATGAAAATTAATATAGAAAGTTGTATATCCGCTCGTACATGAAATGAAGATTATCCCAACATCAGAATACTGATGAGCGTTATTTCGTAAAAGCAGTAGCTTCGTCGCAGATCAAAATGTTAAAAAAATAGTGAGGTTCTTTATTTGTTTAAATTACTCCTGCTCAGACCTTCACACGAATCGTTCAAGGTGCTCAATTTAAGAGGAAACTGAAGGAGTTCCTCTTACTCAATTGCTTTTAATATCTCTTATTGGAGTCTACTTTTACTGTTATAAATAGTTTTAAGTATCACCTGAGTGTCATTCAATTCTTGACGCATTCTATGTACTTATGTATGTACCTTATGAATAAAGAGTGTTATTATTATTATTATTAGTAAAATTGTGTAAAAGAAAGGAAAGGACCGCATTTTATTTATATATTTTTTTCATATACTGCTGACTGTCTGGTTTATATAATTATACGAAACGTTTTATTTTTTTTGTTTGTATAATTTTTATGAATATCTACATTCTTTTAGTTTGGAAATTTAATTATTGAGTTTTATCTGAATTTAGGTTAGACCTAAACATCAGCACTGCTGCCGTCTAACCCTTTTCGTTGTTGTTAATTTAATAAGAGCATACATATATTCTATGAACAAATGTTGTAACGATAATAACGAATAAACAGATTATCATTATTATTATTATTAATAGATAATTAATTTCATCATCATCAAATACAGGGTGGTCTACATGAAATTAACAGGTTCAATTAAAAATTAGCTAAATATTATTAAAATGGGCATTTTCCACGAAAACGTCAAGAGTTGTCCATAGGAAAGTATTATAATATTTGACAGATAATTACTTTGTGCATCTAAATTTTACCTCATATACCGGGTACTCCATTTGTAATAAACAAGTTATTTAGAATTAAACTTTACGTTCATATAACTTACATTATTGGACACCCTGTATATAGTATTGGGGGGTTTTAATATTTGACGTAATAAGTAATGAGTTGGTATATTTATCAGCCCAGACTGGCTTAAAAATAACCAACTAATAGGTGTGAACTTTTGCATTCAAATTAAGTCTATATTTTTATAAAAATTAAAATATTTAAAAAACTCAGGTTGGGTTTAGGTGAGGTGTAAAGTTAGGTTTATTTTAAACGGGGAATCTAAAAATATATTCATATACAGGGCATTCCATTTAAAAAACCACTAATATGGTTCATTTCTTATATCTGGGACACCCTGTATAGATTCGCAATATTTTTACAATGTAGCCATAAATCATTTTTATCGAACCCATGTAGTAGTATCTGCACACCCTGTATTTTATAGGCTTCTGTTTTTTATCACATTTTTCCTTCCCCTTGTATTTTTTATTTTTAACTTCTGTGTGCTAAAGGTCTACATATCGCCAGTGTTAAGAGAGATGCACTTTTATAAATGAATCCTATTGTATGCTTATTTTAGGCGCTACCCAGGCCAGTGCCAGTGCAAACATAAAGAGAGTAGGTAGGTAGTAGCAGAAAGAGGAATTTTATTTCTATGAAATGGAATTTGCTCGCTTTGAAGGAGAACATGCAAATAATGGAAAGTACAATATAATAGCTATACATGCATACGGTATAAAATGTCACTAGTGAAGATATCTTGCGGCACTATACTTTATTAAAAAAATACGATTGCCTTACTCGCTAACTTTTTGAATTGTGTTTGAAGGAAATCGACAATTCCACCTGCCTTTGACCAAGCAATACAGATGAGTTTGATTTCTTTCTAAAAGCTTTCATTACTAATGTATGTACGACTTTAATGACTATTTCGCTTCGGTTGCTGTGAGGATTATTGAAGGTTTGCCTACCCATGGGGTGCCTCAGGGCTCTGTGCTTGGCCCATTACTTTTCATTATATACATTAATGATATCTCCCATTATATGTCAGATATCTCATTTCCGTCCCTTTTTGCAGATGATGCCAGTTTTGTGTCGAGTAGTTCAAGTTTTGACAATCTGAACACTGTATCCCTTTCGGTCTTGAATGCAGCCAAGAAATGGTTTGGTGCGAACGGGTTAAGGCTTAACGAGGACAAGTGCAGTGTTCTGAAGCTGTCTTCTAATTTCTCCCATATCAGTGGTGACACTTTCAAAGTGCTTGGAGTCTATTTGGATGACAATCTTAACTGGTACTTTCACATCGAACACCTAAGTCGCAAGTTGTCCAGTGCTCTATTTTTGCTTAGACAGCTTACGTGTTACTTAAATTTTCATGTCCTTAGAACGGCTTACTTTGGGGTTTTCCATTCACACTTGACTTACGCCATCGTGCTTTGGGGTGGTTCTTCGCACGCCTTGAGAATTTTCAGATTGCAAAAGAGGGCGGTCAGAATACTTGTTGGCGTTGGGCCACTTGACCATTGCAAGCCGCATTTTGTAAACCACGGTATAATGTCATTGTCGTGTGTTTTTATCTATCATACCTTGTATTGTATTTATATTGACAAACTGTATTTTTCGAATATTGTAATAAACTATCTATCTAAACTATCTATCTAAACTATCTATCTAAACTATCTATCTAAACTATCTATCTAAACTATCTATCTATCTATGGAGAAATATTCGCAGTAAGTTAACAGTTTCGCTGGCCTGGCACAGTCCTGTTGAAACCACATGATGTTGAGATCCATATGTAGCAACAAAAAAGTTAGTTAACATTTCACGATATCGAACACTAACGGTTAATGCTTGATCAACTGCCTCTCGCCCAAAATGCACACCAGTGACTCTCTTTGGATGCATCTTTTTCTCAACAATCTCTCGTTGATTTTCAAGACCACAAATGCCCCGTCACTAAAGATGATTATTGTTTAAAAATCACCACCCATTTGTCGTGTTTCCAATATGCAATCCACAAACGCTCTTCATTGTCCGCATGGTCGTCCGGCTTTATCTCTTGAGTCAATTGAACTTGTACGCATGAAGTTTCAAATCACCGGCTGTTGTATGTGCGTTGCCCCGTCGATGCGTTCTCTCTCCTTTCGCATTCTCATGTCGTCAATGCTTCCCTTCAAAAACTTGAAGGCCCTCGTAAATGGTACGCCTCCATCTCGGTCGGTTGTTCGCGATGTGCTCCCAGGATATCTGTAGACGATCTCTATTCGCCCCGGCAGTTCATCCTCAACAAGTTGAATGGCCGTTCCCACAAACATCGAAAACAAGATCGATGCAATGACACAATCCTCGTTTACGGCAGTTGTTAATGGAAAGGGCTATCTCGGTTTGAATTTCCGTTGCACTTCAATTTCATTCACAGAGCCTCAGAGATAACGGAGGCGAATGCCTTGACAGAGTCTATAAAACCCATGGACGATCTGTTTCCTGTGACTTTTCTGTATTTGGTGAATGTCATTTTGACTAACACAACTTTCTCTTATCAAGTCTGGCTCTTTTTCAATCCATAGGGATTTCCTTCCTGTTCTTCACCAGGCCTAATAAAATTTTATAAACTGAAGAAGCTAACAGGATGATTAGCGAACCGTTAGGTAGTATAAATTTGACGTACCTACGATTTATCCAGAAGTATTGGTTCTACATACAGGGTGTCACGAATATCATTTGCTAAAATTGAACAGGAGGTATAACTTTAAAAATATGACAAAGAGGTCGTATAATTATACGGCGAAAAAAGCTTGGTTTTCCAGTTACAGGATGTGAAAAGTTACATCCGGTTGGTGTCTTTTTTAAGGATATTTCCCAAATGGTGTATGAAATGAAATTTTGTACACTAAGTAACTATTTTATAGGAAAAAGATGGTGATTGAATGTTTTTGTGTCAGGACTTCTGTGCGTACAAAAAAAAAAGAGCAACTTTTTGCCAGCTACCCCCATTGTAACCCCACCCCTGGTGAATTTTTGAAAACTGTGTTATCCAACATAGAATATAATTAGATGACCTTTTTTTCATCATTTTGAAAGTTCTACCTCCTGTTTAATTTCAGCAGATGAAACTCGGGAGACCCTGTATTTAATAGTTAATTAATTTGAATTAACATGGAATTTAAACCACTAGTTTTACAGTAAAATACCCATGTTTTCACATGGAAAACTCAGTTCGAGCCTCGAGGGAACAAAATATAATAAAATATTAATGTAGAAATGGAAATTTTACGTAAATGCCTAGGCTTTTGTGTTTTTTTCATATTTATAGCTATAAAGCTATTCTATTTTTTTGTTTTTTTATTACAAAAGCGATTTCTGAAATTATTACGCCTGTATACAGGGCGTTATGGAAGTTGCTGTACTATTTAAATATTAAAACTTCTTAAACAAACTACATACACACACCATTTGAACTATAAACATTCAATTATTCAACAACACAAACACATTTTAAGTCTCCAATATTTGGCAAAAAACGAGGAGAGTTTGTACGTTAGGAAGATGGCGGTTTCGTCCATCCTTGGACTCAGTCGTGGCGCTCGGCACACGGGTTGGTAGGTTTTGTGTTTTGAGAAAGTCTACATTTAAATAGATAGTCTATTAGTCTAAAATAATTCGACATGTATGTATGTACTTGCGGTTATAGCAGAAGATGCTCCCAACATTGTTCTCTCTATCCAGGGCTATTGATGGTGGATGGCACCTTAGACGTTTTAGTCAAACAATATGAAGGATCATCCTGAAATGTTGGGTAGGTACTTCAACTCTTTTTGAAATAATTTCTTTCGTTAATTTTTGCCAGCAAAAACAGATCTTCGAGAAGTTTAGTCCATTGCGAAACGGTTAGCGGTGCCCACTTTGAGGCTATTAAATTTATTACAAGATGTATTTTTGGTTCGTATAAACTTTTATATTATTTATTGTATAATTACTTGTCCAAACAATATTAAATAGTGATGGATTCTTAGAGAATAAGGACCTTGAAAAATCCTAATAGGTTTTATTCATTCAAGCGACGTTTCGCCATATATTTCCTGTATTTAACTAGCATTTTTCAAAGTTCTTATGCCCTAAGAATCCATTACAATTTTATATTTTTTTTTTAGTAATTAGCGATACATTAACTACTAGATTATACTTGACCCATGATCTATCCAAACTGTTCTTTTATAACGCCTTGTATATTATATTCTAGAGAGAAAAAAACGTGGTTTATACCCAGGATTTTTGCTTATTATAAATGCCCTATAAGGTTTTCTTTTACGTTGTAAAAGATATGTCGAGAACCCATAAAAAAATGTATTTTCCTCTGGATCTGAATAAAGGATGAACTTCTTATTGTTTTGTTTTTGTTGCAATTATTATTTTACAAGGCACATCAATCATTCACACCAATGTTTTCTCAACCAATCAAAATGTCGCATTTGGAAAGTACTTTCTCGATAATATATACACTGTGACCAAGGTAAGAATGATTTATATTTCTAAAATCTGCATTATTTATTGCATTTATTTATTTATTTTTTTTTTATTCTTTGCTCCTCAGAATGATAACAATATACAATATGACATGTCACATTATGGGATAGTCAATAATATTACATACAACACAAAAACAAAAATATTCATACATAACCCGCTATAATTCGGGACTTAAAACTATTCATTAGTATAATTTAAAAACTCGTCTACAGAATAAAAACATTTCTCTATAAAAAAGGTTCTCGCTCCAGTTTCAATGTTTTGATAGGAATGTTTTGAAACTTTTGTATTTTTAAAATTTTATTGAAACATTTAACACCTATGTAGTTAGGGTTCTTTTGGCCAGTAGTTGATCTGGAGAATGGTAATACCAAGTTATTTTTATTTCTAGTATTGTGACTATGTATATCTTCTGATTTAGGCAATATTTCATTTTGTTTTTTATATGTATTATAAGTGAGTACATGTATAGTGAAGGGAATGTCATTAACTTTAATTTTTTGAAATGGTCCTTACAGGAAGTAGTTTGAGAGATTCCCTGCATCGCTCTGATGATCCTTTTTTGAGTTCTGGACACCCTCGCAGTCCCACTCGCTCCCCCCCAAAATATAACACCATACATTAAAGTAGACTGTATCAGACCAAAATATATCAATTTAAGAATATCATTCGATACAGTATTTTTGATGTTGTTTATTAGGAATATGTAGCTGGACAATTTCTTTACTACAGCGTCTATATGCGTGCTCCAGGTCAATTTATTGTCTGTATATATTCCCAAGAATTTGGTGCTACTGACCTGCTCAATAGATTTATCTTTGGCTCTTATTAAATAACTTCGGTCCATGTTCCTATTTGATATGGAAATTGGGAGAAAGACAGTTTTTGATGCATTGAGTGCCAGTCCATTGTGTTCGCACCATCTGTGCATCGCGCCAGCTAGGGCATTAGCAGACCGTACCAACCCACTCTCATCCCCGGCTGAAACAAGGACACTTGTGTCATCCGCATAAAGAACGGGCTGGCCAAAAACCCCCAAAACATCCGGCAGGGTATTAATAAATATATTAAATAAAGTTGGCGATAAACATGAGCCCTGTGGTATCCCATTGCTCACAATTCCCACCCCTGAACGAACGCCCGCAATCTCTACTTGCTGGGTACGATGCATGAGATAACTTCCTATCCATTTAGACGTTGTTCAACGCACTCCAACATCCTCCAATTTTGAAAGCAGAAGCTTGTGACCTATTGTATCAAAAGCCTTGCTCAGATTAAAGAAAATACCAGCCACCATTTGCCTGTTATTAAAGGCTTGAAACAAGTGACCAAAAGCCTGACTCAGAGCTGTCTCTGTTGACCGATTGCTTCTAAATCCATTTTGGCTGTGAGCAAGCAGTTTATGTTTTTCCAGATAATCATTAAGTGTATTGTTAAATAAAGATTCAAAGATTTTACTGAACTGGTTTTGTAATGCCAAAGGTCTGTAATTATTTATATCCCTAGGATCTCCTTTATTTTTATATATGGGAATAATTTTTGATTTTTTTAAACGTTCCGGAAAAACACCCTCCTCAAAGCTTCTGTTAACTATCAGGCACAACGGCCCTGCAATGATATCAACAACGGCCAGAACTACATTACCCGGAATACCATCCAAACCCCGAGATTTTTTCCTGCAAGTTTTCCTTTAAATTTAATTAACTTGCTAATAATATACATCGTTAGGCAGTACTAGTATTTGATTTTTATAATTATTTTAAAATATACAAACAACTGAACATACCTTAGAACTTTATTAAAAATACACCATTCAATTCACAATACATGAATGAACAAAAGCACAGTTCCCATTAAAACAACGTTTGATGTTCAGGCGGAATGGGTTCAGATCAACTCTCAAACCAATAGAGTCGCCATGTATAGGGTTTCAAATGACGTAATACTCTTAAAAATCTTATTTCAGTTTAAGAAACAAACTTTGTCCAATAACTCCCACATGTCCAATAACTGGGTAATTGTTTAAAAAGTATCTTTTCAAAAATTTTACCTAGAAAATGGGCCACGCTGTATATATTTAAAACAACTAATCGTTTTATTGGTTGTCTTCGAATTTTTCTACCTGTTTGAGAGACATCTTTGTCTAAGATGTCTATTACTACAAAGAGCTTTCGGCATAAAGCCTGTTTTGTTGCTATATGAATTATTACTATAGCATAGAAATTCTTCAGGCGTCGTTTTGGACAAATAGTCCTTTGCCTAAGAGTTACGCAGTGATATTAGTCATTTCGGTTTAGTTTAGTATAAGTAGTGAACATTCCACTATGAATATCCGTTGTAGAATTATTTATTTATTGTTTTGTATACACTCGATAGTAATAAGTTTAGTACATGGTGTGTCCCCAAGTTTTGAACAAATTGATGAACTTCTACATCTATCCAAGTCTGGGATTAATCCTAATGCATTTCAATTAAGGCCAACAGACTTTTCAAATGAACTAGCAAGTGAGTAACAATTTCAAATAATTTAGTTTATATAGTGAAACTGGGAACTGTATCGATTTGTACAGGGTTGGATCAAAACCGTAAAGAGTTTGCGGAATTTTATCAACTAAATTTATAATATTAATAATGGTAACTACTTACTTTTGTACCTTGTGTTCCCTGTTGGATATCTCACTTATTGTTAAAGATAGGGTTTTGCGGTTTTCGATTTCTTGTCACATTGACGATACTGCAAACATAATTTTCATAGCCCGCTTCGTTTTTGAGATACCTACAGGGCGATATTGAGAATATTCCATTTTGGGATCCTTCCTGTATCTCAGCTATCTTTTACCTTATAAGAAAAGTAAAAACTGCATTGTTTACATAATTTTACGTAGAATTCAGTGGCGTAGTTCAAATGAGGTGTCATTATTGAGATATAACCCAAAGTTATGTTTTTCTGAATCCTGTATATTTTTTAATTAATTAATTAATGACTTAATTGACTCCCCCATATGCTGAAGCAAAGAAATATTCGTACTCCACAATATAATGAGGCTCAAGCACCATTGTATGCAACTTGTAGATTGACAAATTATTATGGCATACATAGAGAATTAAATTTTCTTAATGAAATTATCAACGTATTTAAAGTTGGGTTTAGGAGTTACATGGATGATAGATTTGCCGAACATTAACGGTTTGTTATTGTTTTCCTTTTTTCTTTTTTGTAATTCTTAGCTGTGGGTTCCTTTTAATATTTTGATTTCATTCATATAGTAATTTCGTTCTAAATTCGCATTGTTTTAGTTTTGATATTTTATTTAAAATTTAAGCTAGAATTAATCACAGAAAATTGTCTTTTTATTGGGCGTAAGCCTGTTAGGCAATAAAGAATTATTAATATTATGTATATTTGAAACGTAAATGTTTTACTACTTATTTTTGGCCATTTTATACATAAATAAGTAGTTTTAAAAAATATCTGTCTGTCTGCCAGACTGTCTGTCTTTATCCACGAAAACGCAAAAACCTCTTAACAGATTTTAACCAAATTTGGTACAAAAATACTATTGGACATGGCAAGGATCTGGTTAGATTTTGGAAAACATTGAGCGTAGGTAAGGGGTTTAAAAGAGGGTTCAAAAATTTAAAAAAATATAGTTCTTAAACTTATCCGAAATACTGCATAATGTTTTACGAATTTAATTGAATATAACAAAATATTTAACATAAAATATTATACCACATTGGCGTTCGTAAATAGTGTAAAAGGGGTCAAAATAAAAACATATATACTTCCTAAACTTATTCGGAATACGGAATAATTTTTCGTAGTTGTTGTTGTTGAATGTAACCTAAAAAATGTTACAAAAAATGAACTGGTTCACACAGGCGTTCGAAAAAGGGTCAAAAACGAAAAAAAAAAAAAATGTTTTTCCAAATATAACAGAAAAATTGTCCACTTATATATAGCTTTGATATAAGATAACCTACAACATGCAGCATAACAATTTTGTTTACATAGGCCTTCGTAAATAGTAGAAAAGGGGGCAAAAGAATTATAAAAAAAATCAACTATTTTCAACTGCAACATGCAGCATAACAATTTTGTTTACATAGGGGTTCGAAAATAGTAGCAAAGGAGGCAAAATAAATTTTATAATAAAACTAAAAAAAATCTATTATTTTGCGTACAAGAACTTGGCCTAGAAGATCTGAAATATAAAAAAAAATAGCTGATGCCTAAAACAATACAAAAATTTATTAAATTTAGATAAATGACAAAAAGGTCATAAAATTATTACTTTTACACTTAAATAGCTATTCGTGCCTCGAGGGCAACAGTTTATTTTTTCTATTTGAAGTGATATTAAACTGACAGTCGTTTTACCACTTCACCAAAACACTTCTTTTTAAATCTCGACGCGCGTTTCGCTAACAATGTTAGCATCCTCAGGAGAGAATTAAAACTGAAGTGATATAATTATTGGTATTTTCTATATTGTAAAACGCCAAAAATTTTTAAAATAATAAAATTAATATTCCATTTTGGTATAGTAGTCTCCCGATAATATATTACTGATATACTTAAAGCTTCGCAATTTACTACAGTTATTAACATATTTATAGTTTATTATTTCAAAGTATCAAGTAGAGACTACTGCGCATACTTCGTACTCGTTCATACTCATCAGGCAGCCACACCACTCGATATATTGCTTTTAGAGCTTTTAGGTCACTTTTAAATTAAAATAATCATTTTGCAAAAAATTCACACGTATTGAAGGTGTGTTGTTTATTGCACTTCTACTCTCTAAAATATAATTTTCGTTTAAAATTAAAAATCTAAAACTCTATATATGATTTTCTGAATTATGAATATTTTGAATGTGATGTTGTTTTTCTTTGATGTCTAGATATTTTACTGTCAAAATTTCGAGACGAGACAAAGCCTTATCTCGTCTCGTCTCGTGGCAACTCTACTCAAAATCCAAATCGACGTTGTTGTTGCGACGTTCAAAAATAACATGGTGGTTTTCTTATGACCAGTGACGCGTATTGTGCCGATTGAAAATTCCTGCACTGCTTAGAAAATCAAAATTTTACACTATGCATATAGATTTTCTTTAATATTTACATTTGACCACTGATGATGGAGCTCGAGGCTTCGAAACAAGTTTGGTTTTAATTTTAGTAATCATTGTCGTTTCGTTTTTGTTGCATCAGAAATCAAATATACGTGCAGTCAAAAACACAAAACATATCGGTGTACATTATCCATTACATGTTTCTTGGATGGAGGCAAAGTGCTAACCCATGGATGTTCTGGCGGACTCATTTGGGGATGTTGTGTTAACCCTGATGTCCGTAAACGTCAGTTAGCGACCAGTAAGAAGAGCGTCGAAATCATGAAATCAGGTGAGGATAATTTGAGACCGAAACTTATTTTGACTTGGCGCAGCAGTTTCATTCTGGACCGGTGAAGGTCACTGCCGGTGTTCCCCACTTGGGCCCATTATTGTTCAACCTATTTATTAACGACATATAGAGCAATTATTTTTGTATAGTGAATGCAAGCTGTTTGCCGATAATCTCAAATGTTCCAGGAGGATCCGAGGTGTCAGCGATTGCTACCTTTTGCAGGAGGATGTCACTCGGTTGGTTCAGTAGTGCGAGATGAACGGCGTGGACTTAAACGTATTGACGTGCTTCTGTGTCAATTTTATTCGTTCTAGAAGTCTAGTCAATCGGCCTTGGGAGTTTATTTTGGGGAGCAACTTGAGTTTCAGTCATCACATCAAGCGTTCTGCATCGCGTTCTTTGCGTTCAGGGGTTGCTCGGCAGATTTTAGCAGTGTGAACGCAATTAAATCTCGAGTACACATCTACGGTTTGCAGTCCCTTCTATGCTTATCGTATGGCTCATATCGAGTGGATTTCAGCACCGTTTCTTGAGATTTATACATTTTAAGTACCGTCGCCCACTACCTATTGACCATGTCTACAATTATGATGCACTGATGGAAGAGATTGGATTAATGACGTTGGGAGCCTGTAGAAGTGGGAGAGACCTTACCATTTTTACCATCATTAATAATATCATTCGTTCATCTATCTTGCTCTCACAGATTGGACTCCAAGTTTCTCCCAAAGCTGTTAGGGCATGTCATTTGGCCAATGAATGTTCAAGCCTATAACTAGACATTTTCTACTCGATTAACGAATTCCTGAAGCAGTTGATGTGGGCATCCCGAGGAGGCGGCTTTTTATAACTTACTTTGCGATCAGTATTGAGCATTTGTTTGGGCTTGCCCCTTTACTAGTGTTGCTTAGGGCTTCTGATTTGGTAATTTTGTACTTGTAATTAGTTAGATATACCTGAGTGATTTTAGCTGTACCAAAAACGTGCAACTTTAACGGCAATACTTACAAGTGTGGACTGAGCGCTAATTGTATTATTGCTGGTGGACAAACGATGGATTTATGTGAAGGTGGTACCGTCTGGGTATGTTGTGTACTTGATGAAGCTGATTTAGAGATAAGCCCAATCTCCGACAAAAGTACGTATATCATATTATGTAACCTCCGTGAACACCCACTCGTATTGTGACTGATCATCTCCTTCCAGACTGCCGAATTAATCCACCTTCTTATCGAATTATGGGAGGACGTGCTGCAAGGTTCGGTGCGCATCCTTGGCAAGCTTCATTGTATAGAACAGTATTTTACTGGGACGTACCGTTCTGTGGTGGATCCTTAATTACGGATCAATGGGTTTTGACAGCTGCGCATTGCATTGAAAAGTAAGTTGCAAATTTAAATATAATATCGTAGACGTACCAGCATAACACACTATTTAATTGGCTTCTCGGAAACCTTAGTTTTCGCAAAATACACATGCCCAAGTTTTTTTACTAAAAATTTACATGGGAATCAGAATTAGGCAAATAATAAAGATCCTTGAACTTCATTTTAAGTGATAATTAAATAAAAGGCCAATATTGCGAATACCAAACTTTAACTTGCTACCAAATTCTTGATTTGTTCTTGAGGAAGATTCTTCCATTCTTCTAAAGCTGCTTGAATCAATTGTTCCAAGTTACCAGGGTTCTTTTGACGAGCACGAGCTCTGATCTTTCTGTTAATCACATTCCACAAGTGCTCTATGGGGCCACATTTTCTATTTGTAAAAAAAAAGTTTTCAACAACTTTGCTACTTTGTGAGCATTATCTTGTACACAAATTTCTCTCCAGAACCCCCCCAATAATCATTAGAGATGCTAAAAAGTGGGTAGAAATAAGCGGCGCCTTGAGGGCTAGGAAACTGGTTCACACTGGCGCCAGAGTGACTAAGGACGGCCTACGCATCCAACCTGCTAACGCAGAATGCTTCGGAGGAATGGTAAAATTCCTAGAGGAATTCAAGTTGGAATGTTACACTTTCCAACTCCCGGAAGAAAGAAAACTGCATACTGACATACGCGGACTCCCGGAGGGTATCGAAGCTGAAGTCATCCAGAAAGAATTGGAAGATCTGGGCTTTCACTCCATAAAAGTATCCAGGATGAATAGTAGGAAGAGAAAGCTCGCAGAAAAGAAGATCTATGACTTGAAGCGACTTCTCGGTGTTGTCATCAGAGGAGAGGCCAAGAGGCAGAGCAACAGACCAACACAGTGTTACCGGTGCCAGAGATATGGGCACGCTAAATGCAGATCCACGTTCGTGCGTGAAGTGCAGTGTGAACCATTGGTCACGGGAGTGCGAACTCGACAGGGCTGCTCCTGCGACCTGCGAAATCTGAACAGGCCCCCAAAATACTACAGGTTACAACGCGTGTGTTCTGCCTAAGAATTGCCGATCTCGAAGACTTTTCCTGATCGTTTCTCCCAGCTGGTGCTGGAAACTATTCGCTAGAGCCGGAACTCTAGCCATAAAAGAACTCGAGGCGTAAACACAGGACGGCTCATGATACATATTGAATGCCCTTGATGGTATATTGTGTCCCCGTGTCTTGAGTTACTTGAACTACGTCTCAAGTTACAACTCTCCATTAAGTTCTTGAGCTTTCAGAAACTCCAATAGCTTAGCTAATTTCAGGGACAACACGTCGCCTAAGGCAACAATGTGCTGTACGAAATCCTGTAAGAATACGGTAGGCCGTTACTGAGATCATCCAAACAGATTTTGGATCTTTCATGGTTGAAGTTTTCAAGGAATTTCTTGGAGTGCATGGGTCCTGAAAAATTGTCCTTCTGTCTGTTTCCATTTTAAATTCTGAACTCCTTGTTGGTGTGTTTCCCTAAGCCGCAGAACGGTCAAGGCGCTACAAAAGGTGTTTTTGCTAACTTATTGGCTTCTTGGTATCCCATGCTAATGCTAATGTCCGGGTATACAAACAAGAGACATTTGTTATTCTTGCTAATCTCTCTAAGACCTCGTAAGCATTGCCACACCAGTTTTGGGCTGATAACATACGAACTCAGCGCTAATATGGCCACCTGGCTATCAGAGTGGATCACAATATCGCACTTCCGACAGTTCCTGTCCAGGTAGGCTGTGGTATATTCTCATTGTTTCGGAGTATTTGGTGCCAGGCCCAAAGACTGCTCCTTTTGTCTGTTTAGAGAGAAATACAACTTCTTAACTGAATTCATGTCGCTGAAACAGACAGTAGCTCTTAGAAATCTTAGCATTCTCAATGCCTTATTAGTGATGTCAGTAATGTGAGGAGCAAATGACAAAGAACTATCAAGCAGGACACGAAGGTCTCTCCTGTGACAACTGAGTTCAATTCAGCTATCACTATATTGTAACAACAACAAGATTCAATGTCCTCTTCCAAAAATATACTGGAAAAGGCAGAACATTTTCCAATCCACTAACCAAACTTTCGTTAGTGTTTTTTGATTGCAGTGTATTTTTGTTGCAGGCCAATAACAGGGTTTCACGTCAGACTAGGTGAATGGGACCGATTTCATGAAAATGAGAGTCTACCACATTTGAATTTTAATGTAGCTTTCACAAAATCACATCATTCATTCATCGATGTAGCTTTAATAAAACTGGATCGAAGAGTAAAATTCCAAATGAATATAGCTCCAATATGTTTACCTGGCCCATCAGTAAGTTTTTATTATAATCCAACATATTTTAACAATAATTATACAGAGTGGCCCACCGAAAATATAATATACTACGCCGTGTTTTTATATGCATCGTCTATATTTCACTAGGACACTTTCAACCAATTCTAATGGAAAGGGGACATTTTCAAATCTGGATGAGTAGTTTAGGTCCAAACTAACCTCTGCATTCAGTAGTAGAGAAATTCCTCAAAATGTACTCAGATATTTTGCAACATATCATTGGTGTTGTATAGATTTTTGTCCTCCTCAAAAAGACCAGCCGTGATAAGTTTAGTAAATGTAAATAATTGTAAATGCCTCTCAATATCTGGCAAGATCATAAACCTGTTTATATTGTCCATACGTTATTGGATTGTAGTGTCGAATAGACGAAGAGAAAATATACCGTGTCTCTAAAATTCTGTACAAAATCAGCTGAATAAACGTAACTTACCTTAGTCCAACATTGCTGCGTTTTGGAAATACAGGGTGCTAATGGAGAAAAATAAAAAGTGAAAATATTTAATATTATGGATATTTTTCAACGAATTATCTTAATAATTGGTACATATGGGTTTTTTGGGGTGCGAAACCCGAATATGGACACCATTTCATTGTGGCCGTTACAGGGTGCTCCTCACAGCAATTGTGATCCAATAAAATAACCATAACTTATTCAAATTTGCTAGAATAAATCGATTTAGAGATATTTCGGTTTTTAGTGTCTGGTTTCGCACTGGAATATTTGAACTATTTTGAGCAATAATAATTTGATATTGCATTAAGGATGAAATAATTGACAGTTGTTTCATATTGTCAAATATTTTTACTGTCGTTAAAGTACGGTCTCGTTCGTTCGACTAGTCGCTGGGCCTGACAAGCATATTTTTTTGTCATTCATATATTTATTTGCAAACTCTTTTTTTTTTTTCGGTTAATCATTAACCCAGTACTTTTTCCAGTCACTGTAGTTATTTTCGTTACTGTCGGTATCCTTTGGCGGGTATGATTTATTATACGTCTTATATACGAGGGCGAAACGTATCAAAAAACGCTGCATTCGATGCCCTTTTATGATTAAAAGAGGCATGGGAAGGGATAGCCCCGGTAGAATTGTTAAATTTATATATTTTAAATTAACTTTGGATAAACTATACCCATTTTTAAGATAATTCGTTGAAAAATGTCCATAATATTAAATATTTTCACTTTTTATTTAAAAAAAAAAGGTAAGTTACGTTTATTCGGCTTCTTTTGACCCCACAAATCTGTGGTATGATTTTGTACAGATTTTGAAGAGACACCCTGTATATGGGTGTTAGTAAATTAGTGCGACAAACTTCAGGGGGTATTTCTGCATGAAAAAATAATGACAGTTTGCTATATAAACATATGTCTGCAGATGCTTCGTTTTCTGAGATACGGGGTGTTAAAGTTTTTCTTAAAAACTGAAGATTTATTGATTGCTCTGAAACCGGTGGAGATATACAAATTAAATTTAGTGAATTTTAAGAGGTAGTTATTGCGCATTTTTTGGCAAGTAATTAAGAATTTTATGTTCATCAGTGGCGCGCATACGGGTAATAATTTCAATATTTTTAAAGAAAAAAATGGTACGCCACTACTACTACCTCTTAAAACCCACTAAATTTCATTTGCATATCTCCACCGGTTTCAGAGCAACGAATAAATCTTCAGTTTTTAAGAAAAACTTTAACTGTATCTCAGCAGAAAACGAAGCATTTGCGGACATGTGTTTATATAGCAAACTGTCATTATTTTTTCATGCAGAATTACCTCCTGAATTTTGTCGTACTTATTTACTAACACCCTGTAATTGCAAAATATTGACAAACAATACCATGAAAACTAATTATATTTTGAGCCTTGGCAACACTGTTTCTAGGTGTTGTTGTTTTCATTACACAGTTTACACATTATTGACTATACACGAGACATTTTGTCAATAGAGCAATATTTGTGTTGTTAACAATTATTTGATAATTGTGTCAGCGTAACAATGGAATAACTCGTGAACTTTAGACTTTGCAAGACTACAGTGTATCGACCAACTAATTTCCACATGTGGTTATGAAGCGCTATGCTTTGCCACCAATTTGAGCTGGTATAACGAGTTTATACATGGCGTTCATTCTCTCTCTGACGGTCGAAAGTCGTCCAAAATCGGTTGTTGACCATGAAAACATTATCTTCTTCTTCTGGTGCCATGCAGATTCCTGCGTAGAGCGTCCTCCGTTTTTCTTATCATATGATTCTCTTTATGGCGGCTTCTTGGAGCGACTGGAAGTCGCTTATTCCCGTCCACTGGCGTATGTTTCTAAGCCAGGACAATTTTCTCCTTCCAATGCCTCGTCTTCCACCTTCGGTCTTTCCCTGTAGTATCAGGCGTTGGAATTCGTAGCGCTCTCCCCGTATAATGTGTCCCAGGTAAGGGATCTTCCGCTTCTTAATGTGTTCGAAGAGTTATCGGTCTTCCAAACCAGCCATCCTGAGCACATCATCGTTTCTGACGTGTTCCGTCCACGATATTCTTAGCATCCGTCTCAGAATCCACGAATGCTTCAATTCGGTTGATAGAAACAGCTTTAAGCGTACACGCTTCCGCTCCGTATAGGAGAACCGACCAGACATAACATTTAACCATTCTGTACCTGAGTTGGAAGTTTAAATTCCGGTTGGTGAGGAATTTTTTTAGTTTTAGAAAAGTAGTTCTTGCTTGTTCTATCCTGCATCTAATTTCAAGTTCTGGGTTCCACTTGTCGTCCACCACAGACCCCAAGTATTTAAACTTATTGACCCGCTCTATTTGCTCTCCATTGAGTTGTAAATTTGCGTTTGGTACGATATCTCTAGATATGACCATAAACTTCGTTTTAGTGATGTTAATCTTTAGGCCCCTCTGTTGACTTGCCTCATTGACAGTATTTAGTAGGGTTTGCAGATCGTTGGCATTATCGGCTATTATTGCGGTGCCACCTGCGTAGCGTATATTATTAATTGGAATACCGTTAACTATAATACCCATGGGTCCTTCAGGTACTATCTCAGCAAAAACTCTTTCAACGTAGAGGTTGAAGAGCATTGGGAATAGAATGCAGCCCTACTGAGTTTTGAAGTCGTATTTGAGCTGTCTGGTGCCAGTATAGATTCGCAATCAGTTTTACATCTTTGTTGTCCAATCCAAGTTCTTGAAGATATGTTACCAGGAGTTCGTGTCTTACATTATCAAAATGTATGTGATGAAACATATGAAGGCGTTTTTTCTCAAGGCAGTTTTGCACCAACGCCTGCAGGCTGAAGATGGCCTCTCTGGTTCCAAACCCTTTCTTGAAGCCAAACTGACTAAATCCGCTTACCTCCTCGCATTTTCTGTAGAGTCTAGTGTGCATGATTCGAAGAAGCAGTTTTAAAAAATGGCTCATTAAGCTAATGAGCCGATAGTCTTTACATCTTTGTACGTTATTCGATTTTGGTAGGGCTACAAATGTGGAACGAAGCCAGTCTGTGGGGATGTTTCCAGTGTCGTATATCATATTAAAAAATCTAGTTATTATTTTTACGTTTTGATCACTTATGAGGTGGAAGGTTTCTGATAGCATGTTGTCTGGTCCTGGAGCTTTATCACTTTTTGATAGCTTTATGGCATTAAGAACTTCGCTCTCTAATATGTATGGGCCGTCCGGTAGATTGTCATCTGGGATTGGTGGATTTTGCGCTCTCTGGTCATCAAAAAGATTGGCAGCGTAAGTTTTCCACGTTTCCAGCAGTTTCTCGGGTTCCAGTATTATTTTCTCTTCTTCACTTCGGATGTGGGTTATTGGTGTTTTCTTGTACAGACCTGCGATCTCTTTTATCTTCTTATGGAGATGAAAGCTATCGCCTATTCAGGTAAGATGTTCGGCTTCCGTACATCGGTCCTCACGCAATTTCTCCTTCGCAGTTCTGATTTGATTGCGAATTCTTCTCTGATAGTGCCGGTAGCCAGTTGCGTCTTTATGAATCTTACATTGTCTGGGTTTTTGAAAACATTGATGCTGTGCAAAAACTGATAACGCAACATCTTCATATGTAACATACTGGGAGGAAAACGCTGTAGATCTAATCAAAAGCGATTTTTGAAGGTGTATTTCTTTTGTTACTATTCCGTACCCTCGTTCGTTCGTTCATTGTTTTCTCTAGTCGCCGCTAGAAGTCGTTTATTTTTTCTTGATTGCTGTGTCAAATTTGCGCATTGATCTTCCATCTATGTGATGCCTAACTTCTTTTCTGCTTCATTCATTTTTTATATCTTAGCTTTGCGATGCTTTCTTTCGTTTTCTTTTAGAGTTTGAGTCATTATGTAAAAAATATTTTGACAAATTCTCCGAAAGCAGCCCTCATTGAAAAATCACAATTTTTTTATTATTATAGGTTCAAAATATAAATAGTGACCCTGGTCTGGCTTCAAAAGAAAATTAAAAAAACCAAAAAGATATTTGGAAGTTCCTTTCACAAATAAATCCACAGCGCAAGGAACATCGAATTTCTTTACGAGCATCGTCCACAATATTGTTGGAAGATTAGGTAAAAAAATCATTACCTTTGATTGTGACCGTTTGTTTCATGGCTTGTCTAAAAAAGGCTGTAACCTGACATTTCGAAAAGTAGAGTTTCCAACTTGTCGCGACTGTTTACTGGCAGTTCTAAGAATTGGCCGCTAAAAGGTTCAAGCTTCCTTTAGTATATTTTTGGAAACACAAATTGATTGTTCAGTTTTCGGTGGGCCACGATGATTGATTTAATTCACATTGCAGCTAAACATATCTGATAAAAAAGCTACTGTGACTGGTTGGGGATGTTTACGACAAAATAGTAACGCTGCAGTTGGAATTTTGCAAGAAACTGAGGTTAATATTATATCAAACGAAATCTGTAGAATATTCAATAATCCCAGTCCATTAGAGATTAATGAATTTAATATATGTGCAGGACATTTGTCAGTAAGTCAAAAATCTTTGATATTATATTATGATCAATTTAATGAAGTTGGACATCGCTGTATGATTCGTCTGATATAGGACCAATCAGTGCAACAAAAAATCATTACTATAGCACAGTATAATAAATAATACAGTATTCTGACTCTCCGCTTGCGAGGCGTCCTGCGCCTCTCGTGGCGCATGCCGCCATTATGGGTTAAAACGTCACAATAATCGCAGACCGTTCAGTCCTGTGTTCAATACCTATAATATAGTTCATTGTCGGCGTGCAAATTTTTTGGGATCATCTTCGCACAGACTTTCTTCATGTTCAATTCGTCATATAAAATTTTTCTGACCGTTTCTTTTTTCAGCGGCGTTTACAGTCTCAGCAATCATCCGAATGCTTATACGACGATCTCCGCGCACAATTTCATTGATTTTGGTCAGTGTTTGCGGAGTTGAAACAGAGACAGGTCGACCTGGACGTTGCTCATCTTCGATGTTCTCTCGGCCTTCAGAAAACCTTTTATGCCATTCGAAAACACATGCACGAGATAGAGAATTCTCAGCGTAGATCTCTTTTAACAATTTATAGTCCTCTGTCGGAGTTTTTTTATTTAACGCGAAATTTCACATTGATTCGTTGATAATGTTTTTTGTCACACATTGTTATCGGCGCGAGCAAAAACCGCGTTCGTTTTGAACTTCTATGGAAAAAACTACTACAGTGACAAGAACGTCTTGTCGTATTGGCGTAGCAGACACTGCATGCTAACCAACGGTACTCTAGGACACCTCTCCTTCCAATCCATTCCCAAGGAAACGTTTCATGCAGCCATTGCCTAGCATGAAGAATGTAATGAGCTCTAAAAGGAAAGCACTGTATTTCAAAAGCTCTAGCTAATGGTCGTAGTAACGGTTTTTTTTACGGTTCAACATCAGACGAATTGTAAATGCGATACAAGTTGAAAGTATCTCTATAAATTGTATGTATTTTTAGGGTGGTAAAGACTCATGTGAAGGCGACTCAGGTGGTCCTCTAACACTAACATCAAATAGTGGATACAATGTTTTGATAGGAGTGGTTTCCTGGGGGAAAGGCTGTGGAAAACCGTTATTGCCTGGCATTTACGTAAATGTTCAGAAAGTTATACCTTGGATAGAGAGCGTGATAAAACCATTGTGAATTATATAAATAAATTGTATTTAATTTATATTTATTTTTGTTATTACTCATTGTGTAATGTAGAGGCGACTTTTGGAGACATGAAACGATCAGTCTTTCCGTCTCAGTGATTTTTGTCGCTTCTGCTTTACGTCACCGAAGTTGGAGAGAAGACTCAAAAAAAGAGTGTTGTGATAAGAGAACCTGGCGAAGCTTTGGACACATGTGTCTCAACTCAAGGTGTACCTCATGCTCCTAGCTTCTAAGTCTCCACTCTACCGACCATCTGTAGGCTTCTGGTTTGTGCCGCGGAAAAGCCAGTGCCGCTTCCATTAGAAAACTCAATTATCAACGACCGGTATTTCTGAACAGTTACCTACATTCTCATTATTATTAATGTGAAAATTCGTTTGAGCTAGTTGAGCATTTCGTTACGCGAAACGCTATCCCAATCTGACCAAATTATATGGATTATTTGATTGGCGATTATTTTATAAAAAATTTCTTATTTAATTTACTTAGAAGCGTAACACAATGTTCGGAACTCGCCTATATGTGCAGGTTCTTACGGTTTTAATAAAATTCCCGCAATGTTCGAAACCTGAAAATATATTCAACATAAATCTGAAGAATTATTTAAATCACAAGTGTTACTATAGTTTGTCAAAGTTTATCAAGCTAACAGTGCTTGTGTTTGTTTTTTTTTGGGCATATTGTTTGTTAAGACAGGTTATTTACGTTTAAATATTGTTCTTTGTTCTTTATAATATGTATTGTAGATTTTGTTTATTCGTTTATGGCTTTGTAATCAAAACTTATATTAGCATCTGTCGCCAAACACATTCTCTTACAAAAATTATATTGTTTGATGACGACCCTATCCAATCAAAAGATTGGCTTGAGGTGTAAGTAAATAGTAAGTAAATATATAAAAATTGGAGGTTGCCCTTTAAAAATTCTGAATTTTGACAAGTTTTTTCAGTTTGATTTTATACTCTTTTTCTTTCAAATATCCTGTATTAATATTAGAATATACATGTGCACCTAAAGTATGTTATTATTATTACATTTATTGTTCATAAGAGTACAAACTCTATAACAAGGGTATGATCCAAACATAAACTTACATTCTAAGAGAGATAAGACACCCGAGCCAAGAAGTCAGTCGCTATAGCAGCAGCAAGATCATCCAGATTATATATGTCTGGTAAAAAATGCATTTTCAAGTTGATGGAGAATGGGCATTCAAAAAAAATGTTATTAATAGATTCCGCCCTTTGTGGATTGCAAATCGAACATAGTTCTGTCATATTAATTAAATAAGCAATTCCATTGTACGTCAACCTCAGTTGGTCACGGCCACAAGTTCTAATCTGGGCAATGAGTCGAGTTAAATAGATAGGACATATGAGTTTTAGATAATGAGGTAACATGTTATAAGTGAAATAGTTCGTGAAAAGAGGAGATGGAAAGTCTGTTTAGGTCTCTATGTTTCAAGAAGTTATGGTATCTATCAAGAATTAGGTTATCATCTCTAGAGAACCAGAGATGATCACCTCCAGACACATTGTAAAATTGCTTGAGCTGTCAAATCCAGTTATACTTACATACTGAGCCAGTGTACTTAAAGAAGAGGGTCTACGATAACAAATTTTTGGCAAACGTGAATTCTCCATACGTTCAAGCTTCCTCCGCCATGAGAGGCCCAATTTAAATATTACATAACTTAATGCGATAACATTCGTCTCCAATCTAACCACAAAATCAGGTGTATTTCTGGGCAAACAAAGGACCTTTTTGAAAAAGCCAACATGTGCAACTAAAGTATCTTTCATGTTGTGCACGTACACTCTAAAAATTTCTCAAATATTGGTGAGTACATTTTAAATATATTTTGTTGGCTATATCACGCACATATAAAAGTGCCGTTTTTATTTTAATTTTTCTTTACTGATGTATACACTCTACAGAATTGCCTCTTTAGCAGGTCACGAACCGCCACTGACATCCACCTGTTATTTTGATGTAAATTTGTTGCTATAGAGGCACGTACGAATTCTACTCATCACACAGGATATAAAAGGGTTAGCGCTCCAAAAGATAAAAAAGGAAAATAAAAAAATTCCAACTGGTAAAATGCCTATATAAAATGCAGTATTTCGTAAAACATTCCAACCCTCGAACTGGCGCACCACAACATTATGACCCTGAAAACACAATATGAAATAATTTGATGGGGCGGTTTTTGCGCTATGGCCAAATAATAATAATAATAAAGTCTTTATTTTAAGCTCGGTGAATAATATTCGGCTTGAAAAACACAAAAACTCTTTTTAATTTCTTCCTAGATAGATTCCAGGGGGTTGGAGGTGGGTGAGTCACTCAGTATAATAAATAACAGTAGCCCTACCCCGAAATTCTATAATATAAATATTGTGAATTCCCTCAAACGAGAGACGTTTTCTGTGCCCGCACAACATAACGCACCACCAACCAAGACCCTCACACAAACACAAATATTTAAGTTATTTAGTATTACAACAACACCAACATGTTGAAACCTGCTTTTTGACATGTTATAAACGTGCATAGTGTAACTATTTCTGGAGTTTAAATATTCGTTTGAGAACGAACGCTTTTCCTTTGCTCCGCTAGGATCATCATACCAGTGCTGCAGTGTACGTACGTAAATGTGTTTCCAGAGTATGTAGATGTGTAGGTAGGTACATACACATATATATTATGTTGCTGATGACATTTTTGTTTTGAAAAAGAATAAAAATAAACTGGTTCTGTTAATGCACGAATAGCTCTCCCTACATAAATTCATTTTTTGTTTATTTCTGTTAATAATGACCAGGGGCGTGCGCAATAACACATAGGACGGAATTGTTACCTGAAAATTTGTGTCACGTCACAGCCCAGCAGGAAACTCATTTTTTGATATAATAATGTAAGTTTGGCAACGTCGTCGTCATCATATACCTTGTAATAATGAAGTATAATGGTCGCCATCAGTCCGCCATTGTTAATATTATATTAATTTTTTATTTAGAGAAAAATAGATCTTTTCGATTGTAGCAAACTACAGGTATGTTCGTGGAAAAATAACATTGATGACGTCATTTTCTCCATTTTGCGAAATTGAAAAAAAATATTTTGCTTTCCCAAAATGGACCTTAGCGTAACTCATTTTAGCCCTTTAAACAAGATTTTTATTATCTTATCTGGTTTTCATACAATAGGCCTGGGGCGCCGAGTTTGGGATACCCTGTACATAGAAAAAGTAGAGAAGAAAATCTAACAGAATTGGATCAAATTTTGAAACATAAACAACTTAGTAGTTTTGAAAGCTTAGAAGAATTTTGTAACTTGTTTAAAACATTTAGGCAGATTTGGCAAACGAATGAGCATAACAAGTTTATAACTATAATCACAATAACAAGTAGTTAAAATACGTTATGTCTATTGGTAACGTTTAGGTTACAAGTTGCAGTGCATAGTCGTAACTGAATTTTCAATTATTTTTACTCCTATGATTGTGACTACGACGAATGGAAATATGCGCAGGCGTGTTTGTTGTTTTTTGAATTGTAGGTCATAAAAAGTAAATACTCGTACGTTTTTATTGAAACTTTTTTTAACCTTTTTTTCTTCTTAGGACTTTTATATTTTGAATAAACCACTCGCTTTTGTAATCCATTATACACTAAATCTGTGACAACAATTACGACTAAAACTTATTCATTGTGATTTGTGTGTTATACAAACTCGGCCTATCGTTTAGGAAAGATCTAATCTTTGGTTTAGATGAAAAATGGCATACAATAAATGATCTCAATTCTAATTAATTTTAGAATCTGATCCTGAAATGCCTGTATTGACTTGTTCAGGAGGATATATTTGAGAACTTAGAGGATTTTATTAATAAGGTTGTTGACCAATTTGCTAAGAATCCGAGCACATTATCAAAGACTGAAAAGGTGGAATTTAAAAACTCCTAAGTTGGGGGTTCATCAGATAATTAACAGAAAATTGTTGACTGTATTGAATAGTTTTTATTGCCTATAATTGTTAAAATAAATATAATTATTTTCACGATAATTGTTTGTTACTTTTCTTTTTCTTCTTTCTTTTGCTTTTGTTTGAGAGGGGTATTAATATGGTTCATAAGTTATTTATTTATTTTTTCTATGTAAACCTAAGTATAAGGTTAGGTTAGGTTAATTGTTGTATTCCGAATATTATCAATAAACTTATTAATATTATTATATTATTACGTTTTAATTAATTTGGTTTGTGTTTTGTTAACTTTTTGTTTTTAAATTTTGCCTATCACCGATCGATTTGACGGAACTGTTTGAGGACATTCGTAACATAAAAAATAAAAACTCTTGTGGAGTTGATGCGATTGCGCTGAAGGTCATCGAGAATTTGCCACTTCCTGCATTCAAAGTGTTGATGGATGCAATCAACCTATCATTTCTAAGTGGAATATTTCCTGCTTGCCTTAAGACTGCATTTGTAATTCCTTTATATAAAAAAGGTGAAACAGATAATCCGTCGAATTTTAGACCCATTTCCCTACTTTCCTCCTTTTCAAAAATAATTGAAAAACTGGTTAAGAATAGACTTCAAAATTATCTGGCAACACACAATATAATAACTTCTACGCAGTTTGGCTTCCAGAGATCGAGAAGCACATCAGACGCTATATTTCTGTTTTTGGAAAACGTTTACACTAAAATTAATGAGAGTAGAGCGGTTGCAGGAGTGTTTTGTGACTTTTCTAAGGCATTCGACTCTGTGGATCACCGGATTCTCCTTCGGAAGCTTCATTTTTATGGCATTGAGGGTGTAGCTTTGAAATTGTTTCAATCCTATTTAACCAACCGCCACCAGTTCGATAGAATTCAACAAATCTCATCAAATAGTTTAGATATAAATTCCGGAGTACCCCAGGGGTCTGTTTTGGGACCCATTCTGTTTCTGCTATATATTAATGACATAACAACTATTGGCTTCTGGGGAAATTTTACCCTCTTTGCGATACAACACTCCTGTGGGATAATGAGAACGTTGATGTTATCAAACGGGATATTCAGAGTGATTTGATAGAGCTAAAGGAGTGGTGTGATTGTAACTATCTTTCATTCATCTTGTCTTTTAATTTTGACTTTGGTGACTTGATCCTGGAGAGCAATCCCATCGAAGATATTAAGTGTGTTAAATTTCTTGGACTTCACATAGATATAAAACTTAAATTTGAGGAACATGTGAGGCAGTTGAGTGGAAGAGTTTCGTCGGGTTGTTATGCGTTAAGGGTTGTTGCGTGGGCATTGGGATCGGAGGCTGCGTGTAATGCTTATTTTTTCTAGTTGAATCACATCTGAGATACGATATAGCCTTCTGGGGTTCATGCAGTCGAGCTTTATTCAAAGGTGTCTTTATTTTACAGAAACGGGTAATCCGCTATCTGTGTGGAGTTGCTGTAGGAGCAAGTTGTAGAGAACTGTTTAAGAAACATCAAATATTGACACTCACTTCATTATTTATATTAGAAACTTTCAGATTATATCTTCGTCTGCTCCATCTGCTCACCGTTATCCTACAAGATTGCTCCAGCGCGCACACCTACCTATACCTCGATCAGCCTTAGCAAGGAGATCTCTCATTTATGTGTATATGTTTGTAATTTTACATTTATATTTCTGTTTTTTATTTATTTGATATGATGATTGCACACTTGTGTATATGTTGTAATTTTTTAACTGTATTTTTTTTAAGTACCTGACTTTTTCTACAAGAAAGTGCAATTCTTTATGACAATAAAGTTATAATAATATAATATTCACATGTTTTTTTTATTAAAAACCTGTCTCTGAAAAATGCTAATGTATTAGATCATATTCTCCCATATTCGCAATTTTTTGGTTATCTTAACAATCAAGATCGATCTAAAACATAAGCAAATAAATGCTTTGATTGAAACAAAATGAATTTTCAATAAAATAAAAGGTTGCGGAACAGCCTCAGGTTTATTGAAACTATTGAATGTTTTAGTGCCACTGGGAATCAAACTTAATTTAGTTGAAACATATTTTTCCACATAAAATACTATATCAATATATTTTATGCTTACATAATATTACGCCTTTTTACCATATAAATACGAAAAACAAATATTGAAATTGAAACAGTATTTTTTTTGGTGTTTGTGCTTCATCATATACAGTCCGCTTTTTAAAACTTTTATAATGTTCCCATACATCGACATTAAATTAAATTATTTTTTTTAATAATTCAAGTATGATGCATACCAGCAAATACGACTAGCTAGCTATAAATGCCGTTAAAATGGAAATAAAATGCTTTTAAAACATTATTGGCCAATGATTATACAGGGTGAGTCAGGTTTTTATGATAGGAATTTAACAAGTTTGTATACAGGGTGATTCAGTTTTTAAGGATCAAAGTCAAACAGAAGAGACTAATGAAAACATGAAAAAAAACTTCATATTAACATAGGGTGTTAGTGTAGGTATTGTGTGTACTTAGGTAATTATTTATTGAACTGTAATATTAAGTAGTTTCTTGTAAATCTGTTAATTCACATTTAGGTATTTTTGTAACTTAATTAGTTACTAGTTAGGTAGTTTTTTTCTAATAATGTATTGAGAGTCGAAAGAACTCTAACAACTATTTTATTAGGTTTTCCATTTTTTTTTTTGTTGGTCGAGTTTCTTAAACCAACCGATTTATAAAAACAATTCATTTATAGTAAATTTGTTCCATTTTAGTGTAGGTATTAATCACTATTAAGTAGTGTGGCAATACGAAACTGTCTAATAAACTCATCTCAATCTTCAATCTTTTGAAATAATTATTTTACAAAAGTAAAACATTTTTGACACCGGCCTACTTGTAAAAAAGTCACATCCCGATAATAATAATATTTTTCCTGTACTGATCACAAAATTTTAAAATCGATTTTACTCGATAACCGTACATTTTATCAATATCACATAAGAACACCTTTTTTACGTGTAATATGTTAGATTTTAAGTTTCTGGGCTCAAACTTGCAAAAAAGATTGCATAAAAAAATTAGGGTAGATTTCCACCCCCGTACCCCCCATTTACCCGCCCCTGATGTTTATTTTTTAATAATCCTAACATCTGTTGACAGAGATTTTACAAAAGGAACTACTTGTAAAATGTCATTACGATATCTGAAAACGTTTCGGAAATAAATGAATAAAACCACCATCAGGGTGGTACTTTTAACACTCCTCGATAACAAAACATTTGTGAACCTATATATGAAGTGTTTTTCATGTTTTCATAAGTCGAATCTCCTGTTTGAGTTTGATCCTTAAAAACTGAATTTTTTAAGATGAAAATCTTGTATAGAATTTTTAATGTCAGTTTTTGTAATCGGGTTTTATGGTCCCCAAATTTGGTCTATTGCACATTCGTTTTTGAAATTAAATGAGTTTATTGTATCAAATAATTCGTTCTTTGTCGACTTTGTTTTAGGTATAGTTAATTGTTTGTCTGTCATAAAATTAATATCTTGTATTTGGTATTAGCAATTTTAATGGAAAATCTGGAATGATAAGATGCGTTGTCCATAACAATAATAGAATTACTCGGAATGTTTGGTAGCAGTCATCCCGCCATCCATTTTTCAAATAATTGAGCACTCATATCTTCATGATAATCTGCAGAGCATTCGCTTATACTTTTAGCACATACTAACAACACATTTCTTTAAATTTTTATTCAATACGCTTTCTATTTACACTAAGGGTCGGTTTAATAATGTGCTCATAAACCCTCTAATAGCTACCAGGAGGATAACTTTTATCTCTCGGGTAAAGGTATTAATAAATTTATATCTGTTTATTAAACGAAATTTATCCTTCTGATAGCTATCAACCGAAACACAACTTGGCAACAACGCATGGGAGGGGTCAACAATAAGAAGAAGAAAATTTGTAGGTTATGTTTTGTATTTTTGTTTATATCTTGTCTTTGTGAACCTTATTTTGAGTTTGATTTGTTTTGCCCTTGTGCCCCTTTTAAGTGGTGTGGAATTTAATCTATAGAATAAGGGAAACTTGCGATTGTTTTTATACTTCGAACTTTCTTAAAAAATTTATCCTGATACTGTTCAACGAGAAAGATAAAATTCGTACAAAAGGCGTAAATTTTCAAGTGCATCAATACTTAGTTTGAAAAATTATGTTATAAGAACGATTCGTTCCTGAATTTGCCCAAGAACAAGTTGTACAGATTCCTTTGTTAGACGAAACCAATTAAAAACATCATAATCATCCCAATAGTTCATATGATTTGGACGATCTTGAAATACTCTAGGCCGTCTGTGAACAATATTGATGTGATCTTCAATTTCTTCATCAGAAGAGTCATTAGAGAAAATATTGATATCAATGAAAACGGCCATATTTTATTTCCTGAAAGCCAAAGAGAACGAAAATCATTCCAAACACAATAATCAAACAAAACAAAATACAAAAGAAATATAGATTAAGTCGCTCGCTTATTTTGTGCTGATATCTTATCCTGCTGATATGTCCAATTTATCCTTCAGATAGTCTAATCAGCATATTGATAAACGCAGTTTTAACACTATCATCAAGATAACTCTTTCGGAAGCTTTAGCAGGATATTATTAAACTACATTCCCTGTTCTAATCACTCGATAAATTGATGACAATGATTATTTAGTCAGTCTGTTTTTTTACAGCTATTTAAATCACATTCCTCTTCATGTTCGTTTTTAAGCACTCAAACATATTTAAAACGCTAAATGGCATTTTAAAGTTAATGGGGGAAGGGGTTAATTTAATTGTGAACACCCTGTCGAAATCAAATTGTAGGGCTGGCTTCTACTACCTCTTGCAACCATAGGGGAACACCACCAACATTTTTATTGAATATCATTTATTTTTAAGCAAAACAACTACTTTTGTTTGTCCATTTTTTAGAGGCCTGGATCTAACCAGTTCACATTTTGTTTGTTATACTACCTACTTTCCAACAAGGATTCACATCTTCAATCTTTTCGCACTAATTTATTTACACCCTGCATATAAAGCACATTACATTATACCACTAACCCCCCGAACAGTAAAACAAATGTGAATATTATGAAAACAAATTGCATTTTAAAATATATAAACCGGATATCCTGGGTGTATATGTAGGTATACTATACACCATTATTATTATTACTTGTGCCTACCCCAAAAAATAAAAAAAAAATCTACAAAAATACTAAACAAAATGGAAACAAAAAAAAAACAACGTAAACACACATAAAAAACATTAACCAAGAGTTTGGCACATATAAATACGGCTATTGTTCTATAATAAACTAATCATGGATTCAGGGGCGGCCCTATTGTTTTTCACAATAATCTGCAACAAAAATATACTGAACCATTAATATTAATAATAATATTTATTTACAAATAGTAAAATAAATCACAATTGTTGACTTAATTTTCAATTAACAGTGTAAATAAACAAAAACATAGAGTTAAGTATTATAACTTGTACTCTGAAATAGATAAAATTACTATTTTTTTATTTTTTTCCCTTGGTTATCCAATTTTCCACCTGATATACATATCCAATAGTAGAAAAAGAAAGAATGGATGACGATAGAGATATTGGATCTGATGGAAGGTCGCAGGAAATATAAAATCCAGGGAAATCAAGAGAAATATAAGGATACTCACAAGGAAATAAGAAGGAAGATCAAAGAAGCAAAGGAACTATGGATGGAAGAAAGATGTATTGAAATAGAACAATTACAAACAAGAGGTGATTCATTTGGATTGCACAAAAAAGTAAAAGAAATATCACATATATACAGAAAACAACACAAAAGTCGAATACGCAATGATCAAAATGAGTATATAACATCAGAACAAGAACTAGCAACGACATGGAAAAAATACGCGGAAAACCTTTTCAATGATATAAGACCACAGCAGCCAGTGCATACGCTGCACTCTGATAATTTATCGGGGCCCTCTATAATTAAAAGCGAAGTGATATATCAAGTCAACCAAGATGTACAAAGCCCCAGGACCAGATGACATCACCGTAGAAGCAATTAAGTTGTTAGACGAAAAAAATGTAGAAATCCTAGTGAATTTGTTCAATCGCATATATGACACTGGCCACATTCCATCTGATTGGCTTCAATCAACGTTCGTAATGATCCCAAAGACGACCAACGCCTCGAAATGTAAAGACCATCGCCTTATCAGCCTAATGAGTCATCTGCTGAAGGTATTCCTTCGTATTCTACACACTAGAATGTTCAATAAACTAGAAGATCTAAGCGGAGACACACAGTTTGGTTTTAAAAGCGGAATGGGGACTCGTGAAGCCGTTTTCTGCCTGAATACTTTAGTACAAAACAGCTTAGACCAACGAAAGGACGTATATATGCTGTTTATTGATTACGAGAAGGCCTTCGACAATGTTAGACATGACACCTTGTTGAAACTTCTGCACAATGCCAATATTGACGCAAAAGATATCAGAATCATCCAAAATCTGTACTGGAATCAAAAAGCCTGTGTAAGATTTGAGAAATCACTAACAACAGACGAATTTAAAGTTCTAAAGGGGGTTCGACAAGGGTGCATACTGTCACCAATACTGTTTAACTTATACGTCGAAAATATATTTTCTGAGGCGCTGGAAGACTTAGAGTGTGGGATTAAAGTAAATGGTATACCAATTAACAACATACGGTATGCAGACGACACCGTAATCATTGCTGACAGTGAAGAGGACTTACAACTAATGCTGGAGCAGATAAATACAGTTGGAAAGGGGAATGGTCTCAAAATAAACATACAAAAGACAAAGTACATGATGGTAAGCAGAAACCCTCCTCAAAATGCTGTGTTAAACTTGGAAGACCAACCTATTGAACGAGTGCAAAACTTTAAATACCTTGGAACCAACATAAATGAACAATGGAATCCCGAACAGGAAATTTGCTGTCGCATACAACAAGCGAGGCAAGCTTCCACAAGCCTAAGACCCTTTCTTTGCAACCTGACATTGTCCCTCAAATTAAGATGCAGAATGGTGCAGTGTTACGTCTGGTCCATCCTGTTATATGCTTGAGGCTTTTGAAATGTGGTGTCTAAGAAGGATGCTACGTATATCGTGGGTAGACCGAGTTCGAAATGAAGACGTTCTTAGAAGGGCGGGATGCGAAAGAGAACTTTTCAACATAATCAAGAAGCGGAAAATTGGATACCTGGGCCACATACTACGAGGAGAGAAGTACAAAATACCACAGATAATTCTCCAAGGAAAAATTGAAGGGAAGAGAGGAGTAGGACGTAAACAGATGTCCTGGTTGAGAGACATCAAGAACTGGACAGGCATTAGCAATACGGGCGAGCTCTGTCGCACTGCAGAAGCAAGGACCCTTGTTATGATGAGATAGTCGCCAACGCACTAGAAGTGTACGGCATTTTAAGAAGAAGAAGTAGCTGCCCCGGAGCCATCGCGCGTATAAACTTTTGAACTGAGTTCGTTTTTAGGATATGATGTCGATCTCCTGAATAGTTAGTTTTTTTTTTTTAATCTACTAAAAATAACATTAAGTTTGTACCCTGCAAAAAGTAAATTTGTATTATAAAATTAAAAATGAATAATTATACAAACGCGGTAATTCGGCAGATGCAACACGGTTGTATCAAGAACGACATCCTGATCGCCAAGTACCACACCAGAACTTGTTTCAACGCATTCAGCAACGACTATGGGAAAATGGAAGATTAAAAAAGAATACTGCTGATAATCGGCGGCCTATGGATGTTGCAATTCCCCACAAGAGGCTGTCCTCAACGAAGTTGAAGAAAATCCGACCACAAGTACCAGAAAAATTGCTCACATCCTAAACCAACCTCCCTCGACGGTTTGGAGAATTTTGAAAAGACAACTATTGCATCCCTACCATATCCAAAGAATGCAAGACAAAATAGCTCAAAATCCTCAGTTTGGAGCCGATGAAGCATCTTTCTCGAGAGATGGTATTTTCAATTTTCACAATAACCACATATGCGCTGAAGAAAATCCACATGAAATTGCAAAACGCCATCATCAGCAACAATTTTCCGTGATTGTTTGAGCTCGCTTCGTCGGTAATCATTTGATAGGCCCACATTTTTTACCGAATAGATTAAACGGTGCAGATTATCGACAATTTCTAGAAGAAGTACTGTCGGAACCGCTGGAAGATGTACCGCTTCAAGTAAGACAAAACTATGTTCGCCGGATTATGCGAGCACACACACTATCGTCAAACACTGAACTATTTAGATGCTCAAAAAGCCAAATTGCTGCTTCATCTGTCGTACAGTCTGGATTTCTTTTTGTTCACAGACATCAAGAATAATTTGCAGTTTCGTTAGCAGCAGAAGTTGTAGATGTTTTTGTTGGACAATGAACGCTATTATGAATTCGGGACTGAGTAGTGCTAGAAGTTTTCGGGGTAAATACTACGCCACTGTGTCACTTTATTATATGTTTTATTGTGTGTATTGGAGCGAATTATTTTGTAACACAATGAGGGATGATAAATATTGGTGTGGTGTACTCTTTGTGTGTTGTGTTTTTTCCATTCAATATAAATTTGGCTTTATTTGGCAATTTATTAATAAATAGTCATTTTATATTTACCCAAATATATTAAATTATATTGATGTGATGCTTTCGTGCGTATTTTTTTTACTAACTAATATTGTATGGTATGAACTAAAACATTAATCAATAAATGCAAGACATCGAAAATGTATGTTTTTTTTCATCAATATAATGTCACTATTTATTGCTTCAATGTTTTAAATTTATTAATTTATGCTCTTCGCCTTTAACACAATAATTTGTAAATCATACACCTATGAACAGCGAACATAAAAAATAATAAACGATCATCGTTGATTCAATGGATGCTAAGCATTAATTTTACGAACCTAACCGTTAAATTCTGAATAACGCGCGCAAATCAATGCACGCGGACCATAGACTGAATACTCAAAACATTGACATTATGATTCTCATAGACTTTTTGTTTACGCGTCCTTTTTGTTTTGTTTAGTTAAATGTATACAGTTGAAAAGTGAAGTGTGTTCCTAAATCTATTTTTAAAATTTGTTGCCAAATAATACAACAAATGTAGAAATATAAGGTAAGTAGTAATCCTTTTATATAAGTACCATTTAGTAAAGTACAAAACTAAACTCAGTTTAAAACGAAAAAAAACACAGTGCGGTATTCCTTTGTAATGTTGAAAACCCGCCGATACGAGGGGAGAAATTTTATGGGCTTTTCATGGATATTTAGTGCTATCCGCTAAGCTATGTTCCAAAGGTGCCAGTGGAAAGATAAGCCATTTAAAGTACACAATAAAAGACTCTCAAGAATCTTTTTTATTTTGTGCTAAAACAGTTCAAGAAATAGAAGAACATATAGTAAACCTTAAATGAAGAAAATCTGCAATTCAACCGTACTTATGGGTTCTATAAGTCTACTCTAAAGGCGCACACTGTTTACTTAAAAACCTGTTATTTTGATTAATAATAATATAATAAATGACTTTATTGAGAACTTAGAAAAGTTACACAAAAGGCGAAGTCGATGCACAGCCTCCTAGCTTAACATATTAGCAATACTAAAGATAACTGCATAATAATAACAACAACAAAAACCCCGATACATAAAAAAAGGCAATGATTCCTGGATGCCCTGCGGCACTACGCAATGTCCTAGGCCCAGACACTGCCGTTCCCAAAATGACAACCTGACTTCTATCATTCACATATGTTCCGAGTAGAGACACAGCAGACTCCCCAAAGCCCAGGTAACCCACAATGGCCAGCAACAAACCATGACCAATGCGGTCAAATGCTCCTTGCGTAGTCCAACAGCAGCAATGCCGTCAATCGACCTTGATCAACCGCCCCCAATGCATCATCCAGTATTTTAAGTCATGTCGTGGAGCAACTGTGACCCTGACGGAACCCAGACTGGACCTCCGACAACAACCCATGCCCATCAAGATATGTTTTCATTTGATTGCAGATCACTCTCTCAATAACCTTGGAGATCGCTGGGAGTATATTAATCGGTCTATAAGATCCTTAAATGTTGATGGAGTTTTAGTCTTGGGATTGGAATGACATTGGCTTCTTTCCAACATGTTGGGAAGTTCCTCGTTTCTATATAGTAATTAACTAGATGCTGTATAAAGGGCATTATAAACGGACAACTACTACTACTAGCATATCAATACTGATCATGTCACTGCCTACAGCATTTGACTTAATCCCAAGCAAGGCATCAAGTATCTCCCCATGATCCACCATTGTAAATTCAAAGTTAATATCAGGCATAATTTTATTACCTAAGTAAAAATTGATCGTTCCTGGGTCCGGATTGTTGGTAGAAGTGGCCACAAAAAAATCATTAATATTATCAACATCATGAATAAAAGACGGTACTGTGATATTTTCCCTTGCATAAATGTTTAGATCTCGTAATAATTTCCAATTTTGTTTAGAAGAATTCCCGCGGACTGACGACTGACGAATCTGAGATGTTTAGCATTTAATATTAACTAAATTAAAAATAAAGCCTTTAGATTTCGAGTGTCGTACAAATATGATTTAATTTATTTACAAAGCAGGTGCATCAAATCAATGGACGTACAGCAATATAATTTTGAGTCTTATTTGGGCTTTTAAGTTCTCTAACCATTGGTACTAGTATATTTGAACCATACTGCACTTTGCAGTACACATAATACATATGTACCTATATGCTCGCGATTATTTATTGAATTCAGAACAATAATCTCAATCTTTCGTAATAATAATTTCCGGCGAACACAATTACGTAAAACAACTATTATAACCCAATGTAATAATCAGCTAACATTGGTTTAACGTACAAAAGTCATAGATTCATGTTTATCGTTCGTAACTTTAATAACCTTCAGACATCGGTTTAATGTACAAAAGTCATAGATTAATGTTCATCGTGCGTAACATTAATAACCAGCTAACATCGGTTTTACGTAATGGAGACATAAACTAATCTTCATCGTTCGTAACATTAACAACCTGGTAACATCGTTTTAACGTACAGGAGTTATAAATTAATGTCCATCATTCGTAAGATCAATAACCGGCGAGCATAAATTTATGTTCTTTATTTATTAATTCAACGTACAGAATTCGCTACCGAATTTATGTACGAACGTGTATTAATGTCACCCATCATCTGCTCAAATTTAATGTTGACGTTCATTGATTTGAAACACTTTTTTATTAATATCACGTACCTTTTCGGTTCAGTGTGAGTTGACCTAAATGATAATATTTTCGGCCAAGGAATTTGTGCTATTCCGTTGTACACGTCATTTCCGGACACACTGTATATTATATCGTTCTATCCACTCAAATAAAGATTTCATACATTTTTCTAAATTTTATGTGTTTTTTTCTTTAAATCAAATCCGAAAGTTCTTTATTAAAAATCACCTGTTATATGTCCAAAATCATAGCTAACAAATATTTTGTTTTGAGGATAGTCTGGATGGTTTATAATAATTTCAGTGGTGTCATGATTTTTATTAAATTGCAGCACATGCTTCAAAACTTTATGTTATTCGTTTTATTTTGAAATTATAAGCAGAATAAAGGAAATATTTGATATAAAACATATTTGTATGAATTTGTAATAATAATTACAAAAGTTTTTGGGTTGGAGTTGTATTATTGTAGATGTGTGTTAGAGAAAATTGCTTTTTGGAATTATTATGGACTGTCAAGGATTTATTTTAATGTCGAGTTTGTTTTAACTACTAATAGATGAAGGACGAGTTGTTACATAGTTATACTAAATATATATACAGGGTATAATTTTATTAATGTTCTACCAAGCAAAATATCGGGTGGTGTGGCTGTCTGATGAGTATAAACAGGTACGAAATATGTTATATGTAGGTATATTTGAGCATGTTAAACGCCTTATTAGTCCAGTCCAACACGGATTTTCTCCTGGCAGATCTACTAGTAGTACTAGCCCAGTAAACACACCTACGTTTATTTAACGTTTATCATTACAAAACACCTTTCCAAAAAAAGGTACATTAAATACGTACATTTTACTTTTATATGTCGCGCTTTTTCACGTTACAGAACACTAATAAACGTTAGTTAAATGCTATATAAAAACGAGTATTGAACGTATTTATGTATATATATTCAACGGTGAAATCAAACGTTATTTAAACGGTTCTAAAATACGTTAATAATACGATTACACAAACGTTAATTCTTAGCTTTTAAAAAACGTACAAATGCATGTATTTATCGTTTTTTAAAAGCTAATAATTAACGTTTGTGTAATCGTTTTAATTACGCATTTTAGAAACGTTCAAATAACGTTTGATTTCACGTTATTTAATGTGGCTTTTATATATTTTTGTAACGTGAAATATACGTTGATAAAATGTATGGAATAAATCAACAAAACTACCAGATTTCCATTGTTGGGTTGGTACAAAAGTTTGATGCAAAAATAATGCCCTTTTTGTTAAATAGTTAAACCAAAAAACATAAACATTTGGGTGTTTTTGGTGTTTTTTAATATTAAATATTGTGGTCAAATATAACTTACAAAATTATACGTTCGCCGAAACGTGCATTATACTAATTTTATACCCTGTGTAAATATCAAATATGTTTAAGCCGTTTTAGTATCATAATAAAATATTGTTGTGTTCTATCTTATTGACACCTATTACTTACCTAAAATAGTGCTCAAAAGTGTTGTGTTTTCAAAACCATTTTGTTAAAGCGACCTTTACAGTTGAACTGTATTCCTAATTGGTTGGCCATTCAAAATTTCATAATTCTTCTAGAAACTCACTTAATTTTTAATAATATTAAACTACTTAAATATTTTTTAACTAATTGTAGCACTTGATTTTTTTATATTCGCACTATTTACAATCATAATTATTATTCTTTGCTACCTCCATAATTCTTCTCTCCTCAATACCGAATCTCACTTAATTTTTAATAATATTATACTTCTTAAATCTTTTTTAACTAATTGTAGCACTTTATTTTTTTATTATAAATATAAAATATACTCTAAATTCTAATTCTAATACCTAGCTGCGATTTATCTAAAACCATTGTTGCCAAGTTGGGTAGCCTCTCAATGAAATTTCAATGTCATTTTAAGTCTGTCTTATTATACCTAAACAAAGTTTTAAATTTTATTACTCAAAAGCGTCTACTACAGAAAATATTTTTATACACATGTTCGAATCAGACAAACATGTTTCGGAACTTTACTGTTCCATTTTCAGTGGCATTAATAAATCTTACAAAGAATTCTTACCTAGTGTCTTAAGTTATAATATGGATTCAAACATGTATACCTACATACACTTTGTGGAAAAACTTTTATTTAATAGCAAAATACATGAGGTCAGTCGATAAAATTTTTCGATAACTTAAATTTGGTTATACCTACTACTTATTATGTAAATAGCAAATTTCGGTAATACACCATTTAATGTGGAATGTTTATTTTTGTAAATCATTTCAATAAAGAAGAATTGTTGAAAATACACTTATGTTGTTTGACTTTAATCAAATTCAAAAAAGTGTGTGTTAAAATTGATAAATTTCTGGAAACCCCGAAAATATACGTACCTATTATAAAAAATAATAATTAGATTATATATATATATATATCTTTATATCTCCTATAGTATGAGAAGAAATTCTCACTTTGGCATCACTGTTAAAAAAAAAAACTTCATGATTTTATTCACTAACAAACATTACGACCTTCACATATTAGTAATCTGGTTATATTGAGACAGTATTACAAAATAAAAATCCTGTATATTTGCGACTAATAATATACAGGGTGCCTGGAAATGACGTGTACAACGGAATAGCACAAATTCCTTAAGCAAAAATATTATGAGTTAGGTCAACTTGCTTGGTTTGTGCGCTAGAAGGCTTTAAAAGTGAATATTTTTTTTACGTTTTTTCAAATAAATCGAAAAATATTTTATAGATTTTATCCTTTTTTTAGATACACGTTTGTACCAATAAACTACAGCTTTTTATTGAAGAAACTCCAATTTCTAGAATTACAGGGCTTTTAAAAGCTTAGTCACAATACCCTCGTATAATCAATACCAGTTTTTTTTTCTGGAAATAGTTCGTTTTATTTAGATACTATAACACTTGTATTTACGGGTATTATTCTAGAAGAACATGTTGCTTTGATATATTTGATTGCGTTGTCAAAATAGTAAGAAAATACAAATAATGGATAGAACATAATACAGAACAATATAACATCATCAAAATGGTAGATATTCTATTTCAAATTATGCCCCCGCAAACTTTCGAATAGTACGTATACCATATTTGATAGGAACGATATAAATTTTATAACGAATTTTGACTGTACGAGCGATGCATTTATTTATATTCAACATGGTACAGTGGATGGCAGAAGTTTGTATCGATTTTTATGATTTTGATTGTGTAAGAGCAAAAATAGTATACCTACGTAAATGCTTTTTTAATTAATTGTAACTAGCAAAAATAACGTGGTTTTAATTTTATTTAGATATAGCTAAAACTTACAATATTCAAAACATTATTAAGACGTATCTGCTAGCAAAAATTATGATAGAGTTTTATAGGCAAATGAAATAGTTAACTAATAAATTGAGTTCAAAAATGGGTAATTTTTTCAAATTTACAGACATATTTTTATGGATGGAAATCTCCACTAATACGTATCTGGTAGGAGAAATTTTAATAGGATTTTAAAGGCCAAGGATGGGATTAAGTAATGAGGTATTTTGAGGCCAAAACAATAAATAATTAATTCATAACTTGAGTTCAAACATCAGCAACTTTTTCCTCATTTTATTTATTTTACACGAACATTTGGCTATGCGATCTCAAGAGAATGCTTGGAAATGAAATATATTTTTACAAGTAGGTATACCTATAGGTATTAATAATAATTATAGATACCTATTTACCTTTTTTACCCGTAATTTATATTTATTTATTTTGAGTTAGAGATTTTGCAAATACTTATATTGGCATCTTCCGACACATACAAAATATTTAACAATAATATGTCTAAAGGTTTCTCATAATTTTATTAGTTTTTTAAGTTTACAATAATAAATCCTAAGCGACATGGAAGTTTCAAAATACCTCGTAAGGAATATAAAAAGAACAACGAGGTGAAGGCGACCAATAATTTGGAATACATTGCAGCTCCTTTAGGTTATCCAGATGTACCTCCTCTACATTTGTTTATTTGGGAATTTTTAGAAGATCAAGTTTATAAGAACGATATTTATAATAAGGAAGAGTAAAATAAAACCAATTAAAAAACATAATAGTTAGATAATGATGGCCAACTCATCATTGGAGGAAATGAAACGCATTTTGAACACATGTATTTTGTTTTTTTGCATTTAATTTTAAAAGAAAATTAAAAAACGATATAAATTAGCCTACAATATAGGTATAGGGGGCTTAGTTTATAATAATAATAATATAATATGAAATAAACTCGTTTTTCAAATGGAACAGCCACCATTTGAAAAACGAGTTTATTTCATATTATATTATTATTATTATAAACTAAGCCCCCAAAGATTTTCTAAGTACGTCACTGTATTCCTATTTCCCGTATCTATTAACAGTTCCTCTAGCATGTTTTGATATTAAAGTAAAGAAGGTATTTGATGCGAGACAACTGGAAATCTAAGCAACTGATCAAAGAAAATTCTGTAAGCCTCATTGTTAGTTTTATCCAACAATAGATCATGGCATCCTAACTACTTCTTTGGTTTTCGAGAAACCCTGTACAAATACAGCCTTATTCATAAAATGTGAATGAATAATTTTCCTTGCTTGAAACTTTGTCTAGCGCTGTATTTCCTCTCGATATGTATAATACTCGTATTTCCATAAATGATTGAGTCAGTCGGGTACAAATGCAAAGATATACTCAGCGTACAAATAATGTTTGTTATTATTTTTCTATTGCATCAATATTGCAATTTGTCTATTGAGATAAATCCTTCAAAGAAATGTGGAATTAGGTATATTTATAATATTTCCTGAGTTGTTTAAATCCAAAAGTAATGCTTCGTACAATATGATACTCAAAAGTACTCACCGATAACACAATTACTGAAATTGGTGACATCTAGCAGTGGTGTAATAAATTTTTGATACTCGTCATTTTATAAAGTTAGATTTATCTGAACAAAAAAACGAAATACTGAAAATATGCAACCAAATCTTGTCTACCCAAACGCGTTAATGTATACGGACTAAAAGAGATTTCCAATATGTGTTGCGGTAGTTCAATTGGTAGAACACCTGACCGGCATTCGGGAGATGTTGGTTCAAATCCAACTTGTGGCACGGAATTTTTTTTCAGTTCGTAAACAACATTCGTTTATTTCACTTTTCTATAATTATATTATAGTGCCAACAACTTATATTGAATAGCTTATCTTGGATTTGCAGCTTGCGATGAGAAATAACAATGCATTCTGGCAGTGTGTAGTTTTGTGTTGTCTTTAAATTATTCTCCAAAGAGAATCGTTTATTCAGAGTCTGGCTTTGACGTGAAGGTGTAAGACCTCAGTGCTATTAACGCAGCTTGACTGTCTGACATAATATTGATCTGCCGTTCCGGGATGCCTCTCTGCAGGCATTCTTGAGCACAACGATTAATAGCGTTGATCTCTGCTTGGAATATAGTGGGACTTTTCCCGAGAGATTCAGAGAGCCTGGAATTTGGCTCGTATACTCCCCTGCCTGTATTCCCTTCTATTCTTTTTGAACCGTCCGTATACCACACGGATGTGTTTTCTGGGAATCGTGGTTCCCCATTTAGCCAATTTTGACGGTCTGCAATGACCACTTCAAATGGGATTTCAAAATCATGTTTGCGTCCGACGGTTTTCTTCCTGAATCCAAAGGTATTAGATTCAGGATTCCCATGTGTCCCTCGAGATCGCCAGATTTGTATTCCATTACCTGTGCCAGTTTCAGAGCGCTAATTGCTGCCTCTTTTTTGACTAGGACAGGCAAAGGTATACTGGAACACCTTACATATTAATATTTTTCCTATTCAATTTGGAGTATTCAATTTGGAGTACCTACTTTTGCTTCACAGTTCCATCTTCAACTTTTTTTGAAAAATTGATTTATTTTAATTTTTTTTTTTTTGGCTATAAACATTTCTGAAAAAAAAAATGTAATTTCTTCGTTTGATAAGGGAAAATGATGAAGTTTTCGCAGTTATTTCATAAGGTCTTACGGAATTTATCGGCGTTGACAGATGGGTTCACCAAATTACAGGGTGGTCGCAAATTACAGTAGCATGGTTAACTATTAAAAATTGGCATGTTGTTTTTCTCAAATTAAACACCATGTTTCTTACTCTATAACTTGAAAGACGAAGAAAAATGCTTTAAGATGATATATCCTATACCTAAATAATCAACTTTACTGAATACAAATTATGTAACCATTTCAAAACACTTATTGACCTGCTTGAGTAACCAAATTTTCAAAATAATCCTAAGTCTCGTTTTTTTAAATTCCAATTCACATGTCTTCAAATTTAATTGCTAGCAGAAAACAGTAGCAACCTTCCTTCCTACTTCTCTTTTCCGAAAAAATGCAAATATCTAGTAATTATACCACAATCGACCCATGATCTTTGGCGATATATTTATTCAGCAATGGAAAAACTTGGCAAAATTGGCATGACATTAAATTGTCTTAATATGTCAATACAAACCAATGTGTTGGCGTGTTTTGAACATTCTACAGACCTTATGTCATTGAACAAGAATTTCAGAAACGAATGTTGTTCCGAAAAGAAGAACGTTGCCATTTCTATTGTGATCGACTGTTTAGCCTCTTGAGCGCCTTAAACTTGAAGTTACCAGAAAATGAAATGGACAGCAGACACTGCTTCTCATCCTGTGGTACTTATAAGGTTGCAAGATGGAATATGCTCTGGAAATCAGGGTTGTTCTGCTTCTGTAACAATTTATTGAATTTAGTTCGTCTGTATCAAAATTATAATCTTGCTGGAACAAAATACAAAATATCAAATTTTCTATTAACTTGAGCTCAGGCAAGTAGTTTACAAATTATAAAGCTTTTGTCACACAGATTGGCCAGTGTTCAAGAACAACGATTACCATGTTCAAATGCCCCAAACGATGGCAGGTTATCACCAACATCTAGCGAAACACCACCAGTAACACCTTCACAACACAGCAAGGTACCGATTCTTGTTTATGTCTGTTTTGTTTTACATTATACCTTATCTATTTTCCTTGACGTAAAAGAGATTATATTCAACATGGATGAAGTTCTCGAGCTCCCAGGAAATGCACAAGCGTTGCCATCAGATGAGACTGTTTTTGGCTTCCCAAATTCCAAAAAAAAAATGCTAAAGGCTTGAATTTTTTAAGATCAAAATTAGCTTGGGATCATTGAACGCAAAACCGTTAACTGATAACGTTATTTAAGGTCGGCTCACTAAATAAGTTAAAGAAATCACCTAGGAAACCAATATCAGCCATGGTGTGTTATATTTTTGAAAAGACAGTTTAAACTGCTAACTTTTTAGATTATAATATATAGGACGTTCCATTGCAAAAATGAAAGTTAGGTGTGATCACTTTTTGACCTGACCCTGTATACTTATTCTGAAATCAACAGATTATTCATTATTATATATTATATATAGAATCTTTTGTATAAAATATTTTTCTGTATCCTCTTATCGTCAACGATAAGGTAACGTTAATAACGTCAACGTGAATAACGGTAACGTTCAAAACTTACAGAAACAAATATTTACAGATCGTCAAAATTTTCAATAAAACTGATGATTCCAAAATGGTTGAAACTTTGTGTAGTGATAGAAGGGCCTATTGGCAGCGGAAAAGGTCGTATTTATAACGAGCCAACTCGGTTTTTCGATATCTCTTACCGGTTTCGAGATATTTACGTTTAAAGTTTTTTCCAAAATCTTCAAAACTTAAAGAAACAAATATTTACAGATCGTCAAAATTTTCAAAAAAACTGATGATTCCAAAATGGTTGAAACTTGGTGTAGTGATAGAGGAACCTACTGGCAGCAGAAAAGGCCGGAATTTTAAAGAACCAACTCCGTTTTTCGATAGCTCAAATTTACATTTTTTTTATATTGCCCTGTACCTCTTAGGCGAGCAAAAATTTTCAAGTTTTTTATTTTACCAGTTTAAGTTTGACCCAAAAAGAGCACATGACTCACGGAGATACCCTGTAAAAGTGTCAAAAACCTGACCCCCGTGCCCATATAGCGATGAGTATCCAATAGGGACACCCTGTATAGGTTAAAGTTATATAACAGGGGAAACAATATACTTCAAAATCTATTGTTAGACATGAAATCGATAAGTTACTGTTAAATCTTACATTACAAGTTAGGCTAAACCGATGGCCTTACCCTAACCAGAAACATATATTCCAATTTCATTCAGGAAAATACCCTAACCAAGAAATACACACACACACAGAGAGATATCCTCTATTTGTGTATATGTGTGAAGTATTTGATTATGCTAATGGACTCCATATTGTATTATAGATGGTATATGTGTATACATATACGGTTTTGCTCTTGTGGCTTCTTTGGTTTGTTCCGATTTTCCTAAATCGTTAGAAATGTCAATATCGCCATACAGTTGTCTGCCTTGTGTACTTGCAATGTTCTGGAAAGAAAGTCACAGAATACGACAGTTAGTTTTTTCTATATATACAAGGTGTTCCATTTAAATAAAATTATATAGTGCGTTTATTTCAAACCGAAAATAGTTATGCATCTACTGAATACATAATAATTCTTATCTTCTATCTTTATTAGTCGTTCAAAAGTACATAGATTCTGTACAAAACACAAAAAAACATTGAGCATAAATTAATGAAAACTGAAAATATAAATACAAATACATACATATTTATACATATACAACAAACTCTTGACACAGCTTAACAACACTATACTGAGGTGGTAAATTCTTGTAGGCTATAGAACGCACCGTTTGTAAGAAACTCTTTTAATAAATTTTTGAAAAGATTAACTAGTCACTACCATTTGTAAAGCAACAATACGATTTTATAATGACTTCTTAATCTCCCGAATCAGCGACTGGACAAAAACCCATTGTTTTTTTTATTCGCCCTTTATATATTATTTGATATGGGAAACCGTGACACCCTCCAACTACTAGCTTCTGTATATAATATTTTTTTTTTATTTATTTATTCTCCAAATCACATTATGAAATGTATAGAAGTCGTCAACGTAAAAAAAAACTCAGATTTTAAATATTTACAATCTTCACATATAAAATAACACATAATTGTAACTTCACAAAGACTATTAAACATTTAATGTATAAGACACATGTCAAAACACAACAGTTTCTAAATAACAGTTACTCGGGCATCCCGAGAAAAATACTCGTTAACAGATACAAGAAACGATTTTAGTAACACTGAGAACTTCTTAATTTCGTTTATTGACTTCAAGTTATCTGGCAGTTTATTATAGATCATGATCCCCTGGCAATAAATTGACCTCTGAGTCAAATTGTATTTAAACTTGTTTATGTGTAAGTCGTTTCGACTCCTTGTATTTACAGTGTGTATATCACGGGTTTGTGGAAAATTCTTTAAATTTTTTTGAATACAAATACATACTTCATAAATGTATAGAGCGTATATCGTTAAAATATTAAATTTCTGAAACACGGGCCTACAACTCTGTCTGTCGGGAAGCCCAGCTATGCATCTAATAATTCTTTTTTGCTTCACAAATATATCATGCGTCATGGTAGAGTCACCCCATAAAAATACCCCGTACCTCAGGCGCGACTCCACTTGGGCATAGTAAAGCATTAACAACTGACCCTGATCCAAGACTGACTTCAGTGAGTTCATTAGATAAAAGGATGAATTTAACTGACCCACCACTCTCTCACAATGAAGCTTCCAGGTTAAACCGCTATTCATCCGAACACCCAAGAAATCCACATAACATGAGGCAGCAATCTCATCACCGCCAACTCTTACAGCAAGAGGCTGACATGTGCTTGGTCTAGCACTAAACCTCATCAATTTCGTCTTTGATGAGTTAAAATAAAGGCAATTTTTCTCGAAGAACGCGCAAAACTTCCGAAGAAGCACAGCAGAATCCTCCTGAAGTTCATCTGTTGAAACATTCGAAACAATGAAAGATATATCATCCGCAAAAGCTGTTAAAGGGACATCTGGAGTCACTGAGAATATCTCATTAACGTACAACACAAATAAAACTGGCCCCAGTACCGAGCCCTGGGGCACACCGATGTGAGTATAGGTTGGTCTAGAATACACAATAATAATTCGACATTTAATTTACATGAAGGTGTTTTGAAAACGTTAAATGTTTAGACCATCCTATAACTGAAACATCTGGTTATCTTTTCTAATATATGCTTTTATCTTTGGGCTAACTGATAAACAAACTCAATATTCTTCGCACAAGAAAAATGTCGTTCTTTTAGGTAAAACTTCTTTTAGGAATATTTGTTAAAAGCCCCAGCATAATAAATTTATTACTTGCAGATGTTGTATAATGTTTACGGAAGATTATACTTGTAGACATATTAGGTTGAAAACTATAAAACTATGAGACATATCTATAAAACCCAAATATACTCGTATATGCAGGGTAGGACAAAAGTAAATTCTATTGCCCGTGTGTCTTATTACAATTAAAGAAAGCCGAACCAATAGTTTAAAGCTGGTATGAGACTAACACGTTGTGGTTCCTGACTTATAGACAAGGCCCCCGCAAGATGTCGTTGTTTATCATTGTTATGGATTTGAGCTATCCTGAGAACTTTACAGGTCACTCGAACATCGGGAGTTACAAGTCAAAAGGAATACGCTAGATTATGCAGCAAAACAGATTCATTTTATGGAAGGGTACACGTTTTACATACGGAAACAGAAAAGGCATCTTGATATTCCAGTTACTGGTGCTAAAATCGGTTTTTCGTTTTTTATCAAATCTTTCAGCTTTCAGTTTTACGTGTTATAATAGTCTTGAGGGCATGCAGAGAATTCAAATTGTTTCAGATAGAAAAAAAAATAGCAATTATTATACTGCGAAAAAGCAGGTGAGGAAGAGAGAAAAATCATGATTTCTGGAATGCTTTTCACAATTACAATTTTACAACAAAACACAATCGTTCAACTAAATACAGAATTACACTGCCCACCGCTTCCTGAAAAAAATGGTAGAGAGATGATCTGGAGAGAACAGTTTGGCAAAGCCCAAACAGTTCATTGCCGAATTTCCAAATTGGGACTGTCCGGACTTTTTTTTTGGGTCCAAAATAAGATATTTTTCTTTTAAGGTACTTTACAACTTTTATTTTAAAATATCAATTTTTGTGGATGCATTTAAATGCTAACAATATTTCACCTTCTAAAACACTCCAAAGAGTCATATGGCGTACGGAATTTTTCCCGCACGTAAATTGACGTTGAAAAGGTGCACGAGATGTTAAGCCTTGTGCCTCGTTTCCCTCTCAGTGGAAAATCATCATGTTGTATTCTTGGGGATTCATCTATATCGGAAGCAATATACCGACATATATCTCCATCTTGACTGCAATCAGAATTTTAAGCAAAATATAAGTCATTCACTAAGATCCATATAAAATTGGATTATGCTATCTCTCACCATTCTAGATTGTGCAACGGGATCAACATTTTGTGAACAGATGAAAACGATAACGTGCAGCATAATCTTCAATGAGCGATTGAGAGTCGATTTTAGTGCAACTGTTGTTCAGCAATACAGAAATAAAAGAACATTTTTTTTAAAACTCCTGCGGGCTGCCAGAAAGCACGATTATCCATCAGATTACTAAGACAAGCGTTCTCTGGACGATTATGATTTAGAACGACGATGTTCCCTGGTCATTTTATTTTCCGAACTTTCTCGTTTACATTTTTTTTTTCAGAAATTTGAATACATACAAGTTAGAACTGCTGTGCGATGGTAGGAGCAGCTTTATAACAAATATGTGCGAGAAAAACAGCCCACCTTTAGGGTATTATGTTTCGAAAATGAACGATTGTTTTGGAGAGTGCAAATATATCAATAAGATGCATAGAAAAATTTGCAATATCAAAAATTAAAAATCTGACATAGCCCCAAATTTTGCTAAAAAACATGACTTCCTCTGCTCACCCTGTATAAGTGGATAAACGGAAAGAAATATACCGGTCGAATCATGTACGTGTTCTTAAAGAGTTGGTCAGGATCCTCCCGAGTACCGATATGTTTTTTTCGTTCCGAAAATATCGAGATTTGAGTTTGCGTACAATTTTCCATGTTGCAATAGACCAGGGTCGATAATTTTAAAAATGGTAAAAAGTGAAAAAAAATTATAGTAGAATTATACCCATTGGAAAAGGTAGAGACTATAACAAAAATGAAATGAAAAATAAATTACGGGCGATCTGAGGTCGGGAAGGGGGGGGGGGGTGAGTTTTTAAGGGTAAAAAACGGTTAATCTCGATTTCCGGTAAAACTGCAAGTCCTATGAAAAAAAGTTAAATGGCAAAGTTGTAGGTAATAAAAATATCTACAACTTTTGTATCGACACTTTATTCACATAACCTCAAAATTTATGTAAAAAATTCGAATAACCGAGTTTTTGGTTTTTTATTTTTATTTTTTGCAAAAAAAATATTTTTTCACGAAATTTGGTGAAAACTTACCTTTGTATGTCCCAAACATACAGTAATTTTTTTGATTTAAAATAATCATTTTTTCACCTTATTTTGACTTAATATCGAAAAAGCACCCTAATTTTCAATCGAAAATTCTCACGTCGAAATATCTGCTTTTTTAAAAAAGTTGGTGTGTTTTTTGTTCGTTGAAATCTCTACTTTCTGATGCTATAAAAAATATACACTACTATGGTAAATGTTCTCAGAAAATGCAAATAATGATCTAATAGTTTTTCTGGTTGCGATGCAACCTCTGGTTTTGCCGGAAAAGGAAAGAAAAGTATCGTCAACTCTTTATTAGCCGATAAAAATGTGTCAAATTTGGCCAATATTTTTAATAAAAAAGATGCGAATAAAGCTGATATAAAAAAAAATGGATTACAATTAATCAAATCTATTAATAAATGTAAAAATGATATAACACTGAAATATCAAAAATATCAATTGGCAAGAATTAAATCTTCTTTCATATTGGCCAATGTCCCACTCACAGAAGGTGCAGCAGAACAACATTGTTACAGAGCATATTATCAGCTTCATACTTGGCTGGGTAACGAACTGACAGCAACAGATTGGGCCTGGAAGCAACATCAACGCGCCGAAAACATGGTTTCAAATGCACAAATTTATACGCAAATTGTCATGGTTCTGAAACATGCTCCAATGTGGAAAAAAAAACCTACGAGGAAGTTGATGATGAAATTGTAGATGAAGAACCGGAAATAGTGTTGGAGCCGAAGACGGTGATGGTCTTGAAGATTTCGAAGATCCACTAGAATCGAGAAGGTTTGTCGAATCTAACGATGAAGAAATACCATCAACGAGACAAAAACTAATGGAGAAGTAATTAGAAAAAAAAATTTCGGATTCGAGTTTTTTCATTATTTGCATTTTCTGAGAACATTTACCATAGTAGTGTATATTTTTTTTATACCATCAGAAAGTAGAGATTTCAACCAACAAAAAACACACCAACTTTTTTAAAAAAGCAGATATTTTGACGTGAGAATTTTCGATTGAAAATTAGGGTGCTTTATCGATATTAAGTCAAAATAAGGTGAAAAAATTAATATTTTCAATCAAAAAAAACTTACTGTATGTTTGGGACATACAAAGCTAAGTTTTCACCAAATTTCGTGAAAAAATAAATTTTTTTGCAAAAGATAAAAATAAAAAACCAAAAACTCGGTTATTCGAATTTTTCACATAAATTTTGAGGTTATGTGAAAAAAGTGTTGATACAAAAGTTTTAGATCTTTTTATTACCTACAACTTTGTCATTTACCTTTTTTTCATAGGACTTGCAGTTTTACCGGAAATCGAGATTAACCGTTTTTTACACTTAAAAACTCACCTCAGATCGCTCGCAATTTATTTTTCCTTTCATTTTTGATATATTCTCTACCTTTTCCAATGGATTTCATCCTACTATAATTTTTTTTGGTCTCAAAAATTATCGACCCTGGTCTACAAAGCAACTGTGAAAATAGTCCAGGACTGCAACTCAATTTACCAATCTTTTAGAATTTTAGATTCAGCAACCCTTCAGCAGAAAATTATAAAAAATGTGGGTACAAAAGGTTGAGTTAATAAAATATATTTTTATTTATTTATTTATTTAGAAAAGCAATTCGCAGGTGTATAAATGTTCATCACGTAAATGTTCAGTATCTATTTAACTGGGAAAACTGTTATATTGGCCGGAAATATAAGTGGCACTTATGTGTGAGTTTATTGGTATATCAATCGAATGGTTTGAGTTTTTCTACCCTTTATTGCTTTTATAGAGGCAGATAACAGCGACTGTATTATTAAACGGATGCAATAATATAGTGATAATTATTATTGAGAGCGAACGCTCAAAATTTTAGTACAACTATGAGTTTTTTTTCTATTTAGTAATATGTAGGTTCAAAATTCACTTGATAACTCAACATTTTTCGTGTTCGATTGCTCATAAAGTCGTACATTACACCGTGTACAGGATGGACATTTATACGGTCCAATCTAAACCGTAATAAGGGGTCCTTTCGGACAACGGTAGAATTATTCCCGTTAACTAAATTTCACATTTTGATCAATTTTAAGCTCCAACCCTGAGTTTATTTATATAATTAGTAGGGACGGCAGATAATAATAATAATCCAAAGAACTACAGGGTTTAAACGGTTGTTACAAGGTATTTACTGAACTTTTGTACAAGCGAATACCGAACGTGATTAATGCGGTGTTTTGTATGGTATACGAGCAGCGTGGGTCAAAGAGGGGTGTTGCTGTGCAGTTTAATCGGACTCTCTATATAGCCTGGATCGACTATCGGAGGCTTTTGACTGAACCAGTCATCAATTACTGACCACTTGTTGACAGGCCTTTCGATACCGGTTCCGATGGTGAAATGCATAGAACGGATGATGCCCCTCTGGACAAAATCGTTCTGTATACAAAATGTCATTCACATTTTATCATAGTAATAATATGGTTGAGGAAACCCCTGTCAAGGGTTTCCAGAAAATTTTTTTACTGAACTACACTCACCGACATTAAATTCGGGACAACCAAAATTTAGATCAAATCATTATAACTTTTCTTCCATAGTCCCTTTTTTTTGCAAAATGTAGATAATTGTTTCGGTTTTAATTCATTTTATTTACATTTCAAAAATACAGTTCTTGTGGAATATTACTCAATTCTTCTTCTAGAGCATATCGGAGTTGTTGAATAGTGAATAACTGTCCCCGGTGTTTTCTGATTCGTCTACCTAACATGTTCTATTGAATTGAGGTTAGAACTACGAGGGGCCCAGCGCATAACGTTGATTGCAACCTCTTTTACATATTGGGACACTATTCTGGCTGTATGTGGACGGGCATTGTCATGTTCGTTACCGACAAATTCTGCAAAAACAACATGTTCTTCCAGAAGTTCCTCAATTTCTTCACAGTCTATTAACTCGATGCTGTCTGAGAAGCTCTGGTCCAATTGCCAGTCTTCTGGCCCGTAAATTGTCTTCATGAAGTCTTCTTCTTACTGTAATGTCATTTACAGCAACTTGACGAACTCTTTGAAGTTTATTTCTTATCACTACTGCACTGGCGGAAGTAGTGATCTTCCAGATCCAGGTCTTTTACCATAACATCCAGTCTCACGAAACTTTGCAGCGGCTCTTTCCACGCTAGATTTTGTGAAACCTAGCATATTCGCTACTTCTCTATAGGAATAACCAACATCATGAAGAGCAAAGGCTCTAGCTGAATCTTCAGATGACAAAAGGCATCGTAAAATAAAAAATTAACTGTTGTCCTCTCCTCTCCATATTTAAGTGTAAAAATAATAATTTTAGGACCTTTTTGTCATTTATCTAAATTTAATAAATTTTTGTTTTGTAGTATCGGGTTTTGTTAATTTTTCTTTTCTTTGGAGGCACTATTTATACGTACATATTTTATATTTCAGATCTTCTAGGCCAAGTTCTTGTACGCAAAATAATAGATTTTTTTTAGTTTTATTAAAAACTTTATTTTGCCCCCTTTTCTACTATTTACGAACCTCTATGTAAACAAAATTGTTATGCTGCACGTTGTAGGTTATCTCATATCAAAGCTATATATAATTAGCCAATTTTTCTGGTATATTTGGGAAACATTTTTTTTTCGTTTTTGAGCCTTTTTTTAGACTATTTTCGAACGCCTGTGTAAACCAATTCTTTTATGTAACATTTTTTAGGATAATATATTCTATCACAACTATAAAAAATTATTCCATATTTCGAATAAGTTTAGGAAATATATATTTTTTATATTTTGACCCCTTTTCCACTATTTGCGAACGCCTATGAAAGTAAGTTATTTATGACACATTTTATAGGTTATATTCTATCAAAGCTATAAATAATTAGTTAATGTTTCTGCTATGTTTAAGAAGTACGTTTTTTTTTAAATATTTTTTACCCCATTTTACACTATTTTCGAACGCCAATGTGGTCTAATATTTTATGTTCAATATTTTAGGTTATATTCAATTAAATGCGTAAAAAATTATGCAGTATTTCGGATAAGTTTGAGAACTATGCATTTTTTTAATTTTTGAACCCTCTTTTAAACCTGTAATGGCGCTTTACTTTCCTGAGTGTCGGTTTCGGTGCTGTTCGGTCTTCTCGGGCGCCAGTCCTTTATTTTAAAGTGTAAAGGACAACACTGTATTGCTCCGGGCAGTTAGCCGAAGAAATTATTATACCAGGGGTCAAGTTTTGAGAGCTGGATGAATAACAGAGTCGGTACAAATTAAACTTTCATTTATTTACTCTAATATATACAAAGAAAAATAAAATAAATAATTATAAATGAACAAGATAAACGGGAACAATATAAGGGGGTGACGGTGTGATTTGCGGAAACCTCTGAGAACTCGGCCTTTCTATATACTAAGATACGGTCTACTTTCGGACGGGAGTCACACCACTGGCAGAAAAGGTGAAGCGTCCGCCTACGCAGGGCTCTCCACCAGATCCTCAAGTTCGGCGCTCTGCAGCAGGGGTGAAATGTCAGCCTACGCGTGGCTTCCCACCGCTACCGCAGAATGACCAGGTACGCCACTGGCAGTAGAGGTCGGGTGTCCGCCTACGCAGGGCTCCCCACCAATACCGAAGTTTGACGTTTGTCAGCAGGAGTGAGATGTCCGCCTACGCAGGGCTTCCCACCGCTACCCCACTGGTCCGGTACAGGGTGAAACAACCAGTGCACCACTGCCAGCATAGGCTGGGTGTCCGCCTACGCAGGGCTCCCAACCGATACCGGAGTTCGGCGTGTATTAAGCAGGGGTGAGATGTCCGCCTACGCAGGGCTTCCCACCGCTACCCACACTGGTTCGGTACTACAGGGTGAACAACCAGTACACCACTGCCAGCATAAGCTGGGCGTCCGCCTACGCAGGGCTTCCCACCGCTACCTACACTGGTACGACACTGCACTGACGGTGAACTTACTCTACTCTGCTGTAAGTAGATGTTCTCCGTTCGGCGCTCGAGTGCAGAGTCCCGTTTGCATTGAACGGCTGGCTCTTTTATACCCCACCGCGGAAGTGGGGCCTGCTATGAATGCTAGCAGGACGGAGCAAATACGTACTATGTCGTTAAGTCGGCCGGGGCAGATAATAAAATATATACAATTTAGTAACTTCGTTACAAACCCCTTGCCTATGCTCAATGTTTCCCAAAATCTAATCAGCTCCTTGCGATGTCCTATAGTATTTTTGTACCAAATTTGGTTAAAATCTGTTAAGAGGTTTTTGCGTTTTCGTGCATACAGACAGACAGACAGACATACAGGCAGGCAGGTAGACAGACAAACATACAGACAGACTGACAGACTGACAGACTGACAGACTGACAGACTGACAGACTGACAGACTGACAGACTGACAGACTGACAGACTGACAGACTGACAGACTGACAGACTGACAGACTGACAGACTGACAGACTGACAAACTGACAAACTGACAGACAGACTGACAGACTGACAGACTGACAGACTGACAGACTGACAGACTAACAGACTAACAGACTGACAGACTGACAGACTGACAGACAGGCCGACAAACAGACAGACTGACAGACTGACAGACTGACAGACTGACAGACTGACAGACTGACAGACTGACAGACTGACAGACTGACAGACTGACATACTGACATACTGACAGACTGACAGACTGACAGACTGACAAACTGACAAACTGACAGACTGACAGACAGACTGACAGACTGACAGACTGACAGACTGACAGACTGACAGACTAACAGACTAACAGACTGACAGACTGACAGACTGACAGACTGACAGACAGGCCGACAGACAGACAGACAGACAGACAGACATTTTTTAAAAACTACTTATTTATGTATAAAATGACCAAAAACAAGTATTTCCCGTGAAATAAAAAAATAAAATTTTTCATGAAACTAATAGTCTCCTCTTATTAAATACTCTAAATGTCTAATAAAACTTATTGACAAATGCAGAATATGTTTCCAAAGTAACCTAAACATTCCAAAAAAAAAATCCAGAGTGTTTTCAATAATTGTAAAAAGTGCAATGCTTATTTCAAAAATTCATATCTCTTAAACCGATAACGATACAGAGAAGAGTAAAACAGCAAAATGTGAAAAATGAATGAAACTGTGCAGAAAAGCATATCCAGTGTAGTTTATGTTATGCAAAATTACTCTACAGAGTGTTACAAACTTAAGAGAAAAAATATGCATGTAAACTGTATTTTTGAAAATTGAACAAAATTAATTAAAACCGAAACAATTATTTGCATTTTGTAAAAAAAAAGGTTGAAATCGGACTATCGAAGAAATAGTTAAAATGCATTAAATTTGATCTAAATTCTGGTTGTTGCCGGTGAGTGTAGTTTGGAACAAAACACACCTCTGTAAAATTTTTCATTATAGTATTCAACTGCCGTAAAAGGAGATTTTCCTGACTAAATTAGGGTACAGTATAAAAAATGTTTTTGATCTTCTACAAATCCGTACCCACATTATTTATGCCTCTAAGGGCCTCTGTCGATTTCACGATATAAATATTCTATCACGATCAACAAAACGGACGTTGAGAAACTCGAAAAGGGCTGCGATATATTTTATAATAGTAACGATGCGCCATCGTCCATCGTCGTCTGGTTTTATCATTGGATGAGGAGACAAGTGATGAAACGGATGTGAGAAGGAAAGAAAAAACTAATAAAATTATCAGCGGGTGCGAAACAGCGACGTGATTTAATAAAAATTCCTAAAGAAGTTTCCCCATATATAATATATAGAAGGATAAACAGATATAAAAGATTGAGGGTGCAAATTTGGAGTGTGGACAAAATTGAAAGTGATATTAGAAGTAACCAACGAGTCAATATGTTTTTTAAATTAATATATACCTGGTATAAAGATATCGACGGGTTGTGTTAAATAATACAAGGTGGGCCAAGAAGTCATCCGATGCTGTTTGGCTCTCTTTTTTTTTCCAAATGAAAAACTTCGATTCTGTTTTTTGATTATGTTTATTTGAACCTTTATAATTTTATTGGTCGCGTCGAGAAGATTATATCGGCCAAATGGGCACCGTCACAATTGATTGCCATACGGGCTCGTTTTATTGCATTTTTCATCACTTGGGCGAGAACTTCGGGCGACAGATTCTCGCACTCGTGTCGAATGTTGTCCTTGAGGGCTTCCAGAGTCTCGGGCTTGTTCACGTAAACACGGGACTTCAAAATACCCCACAAAAAAAAGTCTGGAATGCTTAAATCGCGAAAACGAGAGATTATTCTGCTGTGATTTGTTTTGTGTTGGCTTGTCTTTGTTGAGCAGAATAGCGATATTATTATATGGGCAGGGCAACCAAAAGTGACATCTACGTTTCTTAACAAAAAATTATCCTTCAAATTTATATGGGATTTACGTATGACTAAATAGATTTACGCTCATTACAGGTCAAATTATTTGATATCAATAATGAAAATTAAAAATCCAATCCTCACGAAATATTTGCATTCTACGGAATTTTTTTCGGACCCTCTTCCATGTATAGTAATTGTGGGGTACGATTTTCTATAATTATTAAAAAAAACATTTATTTTTTATAATATAAACTTTATTAAATCTTTTTTATTGATAAATATTTAAAAAAATTAAACGTTTTACGTAAATACGTTTAAAAACAAGGTAGAACAAAACAACACGTAAAACATAACAAAATATTAAAACAAAACATTTTTATAACAAAATAAAATAAACATAACTTGTTTAATCATAACTAAGTATACAGAATAACATGGATTCTTAAAAAAATTGCACGAAAAACGTTAAACCCAAACGTAGGTATTCCTTTCGCGACTTTTCTTTGGCGAACTGGTCGACTAATATTCAAAAAAAAAACTGGGAATTTATGATCATAATCCCTTTTTTTTACATTCTGTACAATTCTGTAAAAAAACGCGGATTTTTTTATCATTCTGACTTTTTTACAGAATTATTACTATTCGGACATTTTTTACCGAATTCTGCAAAAAATCTCGGAATTTTTCAATTTCGACTTTTTTTACAGAATTCCGTAAGAAAACTCTGATCTTTCTGGCATTTTTTACAGAATTATGACTATTCTGACATTTTTTGCAGAATTCTGTAAAAAACACGGAATTTTTCAATTATGACTTTTTTACAGAATCCTGTAAAAAAACACGGAATTTTTCAATTATTACTTTTTTACAAAATTCTGTAATTGTTCAATTCCTACCTTTTTTCAGAATTAGGTACATATTACTATTCTGACATTTCTGATCATTCCGATTTTTTTTACAGAATTATGACTATTCTGTAAAAAAAACTCGGAATTTTAAAATCCTGAATTTTTTTACAGAATTGTTAGGTACTATTCTGACATTTTTTACAGAATTTTATAAAAAAACTCGGATTTTTCAATTTTGTAAGCTACTCAGATTAATAATAATCCCGAGTTTTTTTTACAGAATTCTGCAAAAAATCTCGAAATTTTGCAATTACGACTCTGTAAAAAACTCGGAATTTTTGTTCATTCTGACTTTTTTTACAGAATTATTACTATTCTGACATTTTTTACCGAATTCTGTAAGAAATCTCGGAATTTTTCAATTGTTATTTTTTTTTATAGAATTCCGAAAAAAAAACTCGGAATTTTTGATCATTCTGACTTTTTTTTACAAAAATAATGACGATTTTGATATTTTTTGTAGAACTCTGTAAAAAAAAACATACAATTTTTTATCATTCCGAACTTTTTTTTTACAGAATTATTACAATTCTGACAGTTTTTTCCGAATTCTGCAAAAAATCCAGAAATTTTTCAATTTTGACTTTTTTTACAGAATTCCTTAAGAAAACTCAGAAATTTTGACCATTCTGACATTTTTTACAGAATTATGACTATTCTGACATTTTTTGCAGAATTCTGTAAAAAACGCGGAATTTTTCAATTACTACTTTTTTTCAGAATTCTGTAATTGTTCAATTCTTACTTTTTTTCAGAATTAGGTACATATTACTATTCTGACATTTCTGATCATTCCGATTTTTTTTTACAGAATTATGACTATTCTGTAAAAAAAACTCGGAATTTTTAAATTCTGACTTTTTTTACAGAATTTTATAAAGAAAACTCTGATTTTTCAGAAGATTCTTTTCTGTGAGCTACTCAAATTAATAATAATCCTGAGTTTTTTTACAGAATTCTGCAAAAAAGGCAGATTAATAATTAAATAAAAGTCAGAATTAAAAAATCCCGAGTTTTTTTTTTACAGAATTCTGTAAAAAATGTCAGAATGATCAAAAATTCCGAGTTTTTTTACAGAATTATACAAAAAAAAAGTCAGAATTCTGGTGGATACTTCTGGTTATCCACCAGAATTCTGACTTAAGTAGTTCTTTTAATCTGGATAAACAGTTACTAACAACATATAACAAATCTTGCAGTATCTGAATTTAGATTAGGTAAAGCAATCTGAAAAACATTGAAGAAAAGTAACTTTACAATTTTTTAAGTATCTACCTCGAGCAAACAGTTTACGTACAAAAACAAGTAACCCACATAGTTCATGATTAAATTATTTACTGAAACTCCTCGAATATAATATAATGAAATATTCAAAACTAAAAATGTGTCAATAATCCAACAACTTCAACCATCACGTGAAAATTCACAAACTGCCGACTTTAGAAAGCTTACCGACTTATAGAGAAACATGTTGTGGGTTTGTGGCCACTTGTAAATAATTTCTCAAGACGAACTGAAACTGTAATAATAATTCTGACACCATCATACGATATACACTTTTGACTTCACCATTAATATTTAATTCGAGTATATTCGTTGTATATACATACATAGTCGTATATAATGTCGTTATATAAGATAACCGGGGATTCCCTTGGGATGATAATCGGCTTCTCGTCTTCCTCTTTCAGAGGCATAGGCGGCGCAATTCACATAAACAAAAAGAAAGCTGCTGATTAAGGTAAAATATCATATAAAAATTTGTTTAAGCTATCTGCGAAACCGTAAAAGACTTTAAAAATCTGATAAAGTACTCGTAGTTCCCGGCATTTTTTTGCGTCTATGACTCGCTTGGATTGCGGCTGAACATTCCCAAACAAGTTGTGTTTATGGTCGATCGTGGGCAATCGTTGCACCCATTGCGCGGCCAGCAACCGCCTTTATTGAGATGTCTACAGCTTCAGCCAACTCACGTACTTTCAATCTTCGATCGTCCAATATCATTCGATGAATTGCTTAACGGCTGCTCGGAAAGTAGTCACAAACTTAACAAACCACCCTCGTAATAGCAAGTTGTTTATAATTTTACTATGCGTTTTATAAAAACATGAAATATGCCTACCTTACAAACTTGATACCATATTCTGCTATATTCAAAAAAGTTACAGATTCAGACGTTGAGAAAAACGTTATTTACGACAATAAATAGAATACAAGTGTTTACTAAATGATACAGTTAAGAATTTTTAAAATAACCGAACCAAACCGATCATTACCGACCATTTTGTAACCGTTCTACATGTAGGTTATTGGGCATATCTGGCTGAATAAAAAGTTACTAATGTGAGAATAAAAATCACTTCATTAATTTAATTATTCATTAAACAGTTTTATATTGAATATAATTACAATTGCGATTATCTTTGAGCACGCCACTGGCTATCATCACTTACTTATGACAAACTTTTAAGATGGCACAAACACCCTGTTAATAAATAAACATCACGGAATCAAGTGAGGTGGTTGAAACTTATTCATTAAAGTGCGAAATTAATCTCCCACGTACCAGGAAGTCTCAATATACAGTGTACTGCAAAAGTCACTTTGTTTGCCTTAACTTTCCAATAAAAATTATTTATTACTATTTCGGCACACCTAATAATCTGTATATACACGGTGTTTCAGAAAGACATGGCCAAAATTTGTGAGCTAATCATGAAAAAAACCTAAATTGTAATTTTTCGATAAGTCCTTATTTACAAAGATACAGGGTGTTAAAGATGACTGCCCGAGGACGATTTGTTTGAAATATTTTCGAAACGAGTAAAGACGAAATGTAGCATATTTATTCACCTAGTTAAATGTCGTAAACTGACATGACATTGAATAAAAAAGGATGACCATAGGCGGGTAAAAGAAGGGACCCTTGCCTTAATTATAACCTAACTTTTTTTCCTTGTGATTTTTATTTATTTTGTGTCAAAAATATAATAAAATAAAGTTTTCTACATAAAAAAGACATACTTTTTTCTCGAAAAACTTAAGGGTTTTCGAGAAATTTTAGGACAAAACTAGTCCTTAGTAAACAGCATAAATAAAATTATTGAAATACAGTTACACAGGTAACGATAAGTTTTCCATTCATTCATCTCGGCCAAAAATAGAATTAAATCGTGAACATTTTCGTGCGATTATTTTTTATAACTTTCTACGCGGATTAACTCAGCAACAGTGTATAATGAACTTAATTCACTTTTTGGTGATAAAGCTCCATCAAGGACCAGTGTTTATCGATAGTATGGTGAATTCAATCATGGTCGAAGTTCACTCCAAGACGAATTTCGTGACGGTCATCCAAAATCAGTTGTTGTTCCGAAAACCATTAAATTAAATTCTTTTAAATTCTTTATTTTAGTCATAAATTGTACATTTCTGTCAATATGTAAACAATAATGTTCAAAATAAAAACACTCATAATAACATTCAGAGAAAAAAAAATAAATAAACAACAAATAAACAAACAAATGAACAATTACAATGGATAAAAAAAAAACTACCGTCCATTAGTATTGTTTTTGTTGTGATTCGACTAAATATTTTTGTAAACTTAGGTACTGGAAAAAGCTGAAATAATTCCTACCTTGATAGGCGTTGAGACTGCTTTCCACCGGTACCGGCTCACTGGTATGAAATGGTTGCACAATGCAAGAGAAAAGTGTGAACTTTGGGAAAACGATTAATATGCACTTTCCACGATCTGTACTGTACGACGTTCCGTGACCGACTTATCCTTTTTTCGTACGCCGTTCCAATGCGCATGCCCTCTTCCCGATAGGATACAAAATACAGCAGTTTCCAGTATATATTTGAATTTGAAGAAACAATAATTAAGAAACGAGGTATTTTATTGCTGTAATTTTACGTACGAGGGCATGTTCAAATGTATAACCAATAAGTTAAAAATAACAAGAGTTACGGAAATGAATCACGTCATTATCGAAAGCAATCATTTTAAATACATTGACATAGTGAGCGAAAGTGTGCAGTAACAAGTATCAACAAACTCCTGAAAGCTGTAGAACACGCTATCAATCAAATACAGTTTCAATTTTCTTTTAAATTGTGTCTCAGTTAGGCAACCCTTAACGTCCTCGGGCAGGAGATTATAACATTGGTAGCCCGCGTATTTTGGTGACTTTTTGTAAAATTCGTGTTTGGGACGAGGCAAGTACAATCGGTCGCTTCCCCTAGTGGAATACTCGTGGCTGCCTACACACGTACGCGCGCAATCTTTATTTTTGTAAATATAACAGAGTGTTTTATATAGGTAAATAGATGGGACTGTGAGCAAACGATTTTGCTTAAAAGCCTCCATACAAGTACCCCTAAAAGGAATATTAAAAATGCAACGCACTGCTCGTTTTTGTCGTATAAACACTCTGTAAATCACCTGCCCCAGACCAGTATACCATACGCAATTGCTGAATAGATCAATGCATAATATATTGAAAGTAAGACATGCACACTCATGCAAGTCTTCAGCGAATTAATAATATATAAAGATGTATTAAGTTTTTTACAAAGGTGGTCTATATGCGTTACCCAGCTGAAGTCCGGATCAACAAAAACTCCTAGCAGTTTAGCAGAATCTGATAGAGGAAGATGGATATGATTAAAGTTTATGTTGAGATCCAATGTTCTGAACTTATTAAAGTGTATAGCAACTGTTTTGTCAAAGTTGATCATCAGCCTGTTACTCCGACACCACATTCGAAACTCATCGAGCGTGACATTTATCTTATGTTTTAGAATTTCAGGATCCCTGTCAGATAGTAAAAGAGTAGTGTCATCAGCATACATGTACTAAAAACCGTATGTGATATTTGCAGGAAGAGCGTTAATATAAATTAAAAATAACAATGGGTCCAGTATACTTCCCTGAGGAGTGACCAGATCAGCATTTAAGAAGTCTGATACAACAGATTCAATTTTAACCGCGATTTTTCGGTCCTCCAAATAAGAATGTATCCACTGATTGATCGGTCCACGTATGCCAACTTGTTCTAATTTTAGGCATAGAAAGTCTCTATCAACAACGTCAAATCGAATAAAAGAGCCACTACATGGGAGCCGTTATCAATCAGATCATGAACCTGTTGAACAAATCCGATGGTGCAAGTTTCGGTGGAAAAACCTTGTCTAAATCCGTGCTGACAACCGCTTAACACATGACACTGGCTTAAAAATTCAAAAATTCTCTCGGCCACAAGCTTCTCAATCACCTTCGACACAGTGCTTATTAAAGCTATTGGCCTATAATTTGCGATGGCTTTCTGGTCACCCTTTTTATGTAATGGGATGATAACGTACCTCTTCAGTTGTTCCGGAAGTCTCCCATTGATGATGTGCGCGAACTGATATTGCAAGATCATCAAAAAAAGCTCGTGTCGATTGGTCGAAAGAAATGCTCAAAAAATACGATCATGGTGCTTTGAAACACGTCTATGACATCGTAACAGGTGATGAATCGTGGATTTACGCGTATGAGCCCGAAAGTAAACAGCAGTCGACTGTATGGGTGTTGCAAGATGAGCCAAATCCAATAAAAGTTGTTCTCGCACGAAGCACTTCCAAGCAACTGGTCGCTTGTTTTTTCGGAAAAACTGGACATGTCGCAACCGTACCACTAGAATAACGCAGAACAGTCCATTCTGAGTGGTACACAACCATTTGTTTGCCAGTTGTCTTCCAAGGAATCAGGAAAACCAACCGCCGAAGACCATGCGAGATCTCACACATCGGCTCAAACAACTGCATTTTTGAGCACCAAAACATCGATTTGATGAGTCATCCGCCGTATAGTCCTGACTTGGTACCGAATGACTTCTTTTTATTCCCGTAACGTAAAAGCAACCCTCGTATTACCGATACATATTTTAATGACAATGAACAAGTGTCACAAAAAGTATAAATGTAGTTTAATAACAATTTGTAAAATACGCCCATCAACATTATAATGTATTCCAATATATTATGCCATTATATTCTACAAATGATCCATAATGCAGATGAATAAATTAATCTCTACAATATAATGCAAATAACAATAATTTTTAAAAGTACCAACATTGAAATAATATTTTAAAAAATCATGTGTGGGTTAGTGGTGTTCCATTCCAAATAAATGGCTCATAAACGATCATACAAATGCGTAAATTTGGCTCATACACATAAAATTACGCTGATATTTATTACATGGATAAGGGCACAGTGGCGTAACAAATCGTCCATGGTAAATTGTCACAAGTAACAGGTAATATACCGGGTGCTCGGCTATAACTGCACCCCCTTTAACTTTTTCATTTGACGTTTTAAAATAAGTATCCCAAATAAAAGTTGAATGGTTTAAAATAAGTTTTTAAAAAACCTTTATTTTGTATATACAGAGTATGTCAGAAAGTGTGGGCGTGGTCCAAGATTCTTATTTCAAATTAGTAGCCTATTTTGCTATTTGATTTCTGGATTCTCCTTTAAATTCGAAACATTTTTTAGATAGCATACCCTCTGCTTTACTTTAATAGTTACACCGCAAGATGCATAAAACTATAGGATTTATCAGCATTGTACGATATGATGTTACCAACAACTATAGCCCTGAATTTTGACATGTGCCAAAAAACTTTCTTCACTACTATCAGTTTAATTGGTAGAGTGATTGGTCCAATTTTTTTTTAACAAAACCTTCATGGGCAAAGGTATTTAGAACTTATAACCGAAGTTATTAATAATCTTCATGGAAATACATAAATTATCTAAAAAATCAATTAAAGAACCACGCCCAGACTTTCTGAGACACCCTGTATATGTAAAATGGAGCTTTTTAAAAATTCTCCTTAGAACCAACTCAAATCAACTTTTATTTGGGACATATTTTCCTAAAACGTCAAATGAAAAAGTTAAACTAAAGCGGGGTAGGTTTATAATCAGACAGCCGGTATATACTATGTTATGGAAATACTAAATAGGTACCCCACCCTCATGTTACACTGAAAATGAAACCTTCTATACTTTATCAGATAAAACAGTGGCGCTACAAAAAAAAAAACCGGCACCTAATTTTTTTAACATATTATTATCTAATGTGGCATAACTTTTTTATTTTTATTATGTTTCAAGATTTTTTTTGACTGGACGATATATCGAATCATTAGGATTGCGCTGTAGTTTGTCCTGATGAAATCTTGGTTGCATGAATGTTTTTATACCAGAGTAAGTCAAAATAATGTTTTTAGTTGGAAGTTTAAAAGATCCTGTAGGACAAACATGCAAAACATCCTTGTTGCAATATGATTTGCGACAAGGCTGGATGTGTTCCGATGTCTAGATTACATCCTTAGAGTTAGGCCCATTCCTCCCGACTCGTTTAAAAATACTAAAACTTTAAACATTGAAAAAAGCTTACACGATCCAAATAATACAAGCGTTTCAGACTCCAAACTGTCTATCCGCCCATGCTACTGCTAGAAACCGACTATCCTGTTTTTTCCGTTATCAGCTCATTAGGCATCTACCCCCATAAATATCTCTCTCCTCTCTCACTCTATCGAAAATGTAAACACAAATTATTCTGACCAATTGCAGCGCATTATTTTAACTGTAAATTAACCTCTATATGTGTAGGTACAGCTAGCTGCTAGCGGCTAGGCGTCTCTCACAGGCCCACATACACAACATTTTGTTGCTGGCGATTAGAATTTGAAATCTGCTGCATGAATAGGGCAAATTAACCAGTCAAATAAATGATAACAAATTCGTGAATGCACTGCATTCATCATCACAGAAACAAATATTGCGCGATTGAGGTTATTCGCTGTGGTTGGTAAAATGTCGCACCATGGCATTCGGGGAGTTGTTACAGATTATAATGGAGTCTGGTGGTAGTCTTTTCACTAAATTAAACGCGGTTTAGATATTGGTGATACCGGACGATTTATCATCAATATCAATATCAAATAAACCGCTCCATCCCTATATAATGTTACCTATAATCAGTAGCGGTTGGTCCATAAGAGCACGTGGGGACGTGCCCTACCTAAAAAATGAAGTAGAAAAAATAATTTTAGATTTTATACTTCGCACCAGACCATTGTGCTTTCGTTAGAATTCCCTATAAAATTTTGCATTTGATAATTTGAATCGAAGACGCTCCTGTCTATGCTATAATCACTCTTGCAGCACGTCTATTCACGGTAATAAAACAGAACGTAGGTCTGAGTACATATTACGATGCATATTACACAGTACAGTATATATTACGATGCTCTTGGACATAACATTTGTGTGCCTCTATTGTTTTCTTTGCTATCGCATGCGAAAAACAGAGACAGCAATGCTCTTGAAATTAGACAAATCTTTCACTTGGAATTAATAATTTATCTTCCTTGATAAAAACAGATTCATGCAAAGAGAAAATCTGCAGAATTGCATCCTGGGGATACTGAGTTGCGCTTATGATTTTGTAGATTTTTTTTTAATTGCCTGGACGCAAATGAAGACATTTTTAAACAAGTACTGTAGAGTGATGAAGCCCATTTAAACCAGCAAGGAGTGTTCGATCAGCACAACTTGCATTGTTGGAATTACGAAAAGCAGCACCAAACTAGAGAATCACATAAGCAGGCGCGCACGAGCTTAGATGTGTGGCTTTGTCTGTTGGGAAATAGGATAATAGAACCACAGTTTCTACCTAGGATACCTAAAAACGATGCCAATTTTTGTGATAACAGATTACCAACTCTTCTGGAAGAAGTTCCTTTAGTACAGTGGCCAAGTATTGTATTTCAACATGATGGTGCACCTGCCCGTTATTCTCGGAATGTTTGACAGATATTAAATCGACGTTTTCTCAACCAATGGATTGATCGTGGAGGACCTATTTCTTGTCCTCCTAGGGCCCCGGTTCTCAACCCAATAGACTTTTGGCTTTGGCATTATCTGAAAAATACGGTTTACCATGTCCTATCCAACAGTGAATATGATGTTATTGTTCGCATTTATGGAGCTTTAGCACAAATTACAAACGAAGCAATAGGCCGTGTAGAAAACAATTATTGAATAAAATAGTGAGGATTTCGAACACTCCCAACTAACAATTTAACTTTTTTAATTGCTTTAAGAACGTTTATAAAATATATTTTATAAAACAGCCACTGTTTTATAAACATTTTCACAACGTTCTTACGCGCCTTATAAACACGAAAAAGGCGCAGATTTATAAAACAAATCGACTCGTTAACGGTTCTATAAATGTTGCTTGTTGCTATTATACAATAGTTTTTAGAACGTTTATAAATGTCTAATAAAAATCAAATAAAACTGCTATAAAACAGTTTTATTATAGCTCTGTTACTAGAACAAAATGACATATTTATAGAACTACTATAAAACTGTTATAAACATATTTTATAACTCTTTTATAAGAGCCTCATCATATCATATGGATACTAGCCAAAATATAAGTATAGTACGACACAGTTAAGAATGATAAACTTTTATATGGATAGCCCATTTAAAAGCGTATATTAACTGTGTCGTACTATAGATACCTATGTTTTATGTAAACGTGAAGAATTTTTTATAAACCAGTTATGGTGTAAATAAAATATATTTCAAGCTTGATAATGAATAATGAAGCTAAGTATTTTTCTTGAAGTTTTATGTATTTAGTAATCGTTTGCCGTTATTTAAAATAAATTAATAGTAAAAGAAACTAAAACAAGCTTGTATATAAATGCTCTAAAAAATCAAAATTTAATTAAAAGGTGCTGCAAAAAATATATAAGATAAAATGTATAGAAATTAATCAAGTCTAGTCCTGTCTACTTGAAGTATTCGTGCTTGATACTTTGATGCTTGTGTGAGTCGCCGCCGTGTGTCGCAGCGTCTCAATATTGGAATAATAATAAAATAGTAAACAGAGTTTTACAAAACAAACTTTAACATACGTTTTATAAAAGCTTTTAATGTGTTCTTATAAAACAAAATGCTTTTATAGTTACTCTCTTATTAGCTTTTACAGGAGTAATTTAAACATAACCTAAATTGAGCCCTTTGTTTATGTTATGTATGTTATAACTGCCATTATTAAAACGGTTTGTTGAGTGTCTTTAAGAGAATTCGAGGATCTTGAGGTAGAAAATTTGGCATGCGTTTATTGAGTATAGCAAAAAGCTTCTTTTGGGAAAAATGCGGAACATTATTTGATACTGCCCATGTTCGCATTGTGCTTGAAGCATGATATTGATCACCAATTCTCTATTTCGGCTACCCGCTCACCATCTAGTAATAATTCCTTCTGAGAATTTATCAGTCTCCAAAATATTTGCTGTCTTATAAATTGTCATTAATTTGATTAGATTCCACTACAGTTTGCTACTCATTATTATAGTCACTAATGTTTTCCCTTTGATAATTTATAATATTGTAATTAATTTTCTATTAAATGCACAACTGCTTTTCGTTTGGACAACATTTTAAACCTGTGTATGATATAACAATAAATATCAGTTAAAAATAAATAAAACTATGTTATATATTTGTTCTAGGTAATGTTTATGACAGCATTTTAATTTTATAAAATATGCATTGGCAACATATTTATTTTTTTATTGTTTTTAATAAAATAACTAAAAAACAATTTTGTAACTATTAATTTGCGCACAATTTTGCTGCAGAAAACAAATCGCTCTTAATAACGACAATAAAAAAACTATTTTATTATTACGAAATGTACTTTAACAGAATAATTTTATAATTGTTTTTAAAGGAACAAGTTAATCCAGACTAGTACATTTACAAAATGCTTTTAAAACCATTTATCATTCGGAACAAATTCGTCCTACAAAAAGTATTTTATAAACGTTTATAAAATTGTTACAATATCATATTTTATAACTATTTTATTATTTTGCTGTAAAAACGTTCTTAAAACAATTTTTCTCACAGAAAAGTTTAACACAGCAGTTTAATCACGAAACGAAACTTTAAACAACAAAAAAGTTTTAACTAAGTAGCAATAAAATAATTATAAAATATATTAGTTCTTTAAGAATGTCGAATTGCTAGTTGGGGGAGCTTTAGCACAAATTACAAACGAAGCAATAGGCCGTGTAGAAAACAATTATTGAATAAAATAGTGAGAATTTCACTTGCCTTTGTAAATTGAAATGTTTTTGTTCTATTATATGTTTAGTTAATAAATAATTTGAATTTGAACATTTGATTTTCTTTTCGAAAATGACTTCATTTTAATATTCAAAATAGTCACAATTTCATAAGGAGACATTTTTCGAAATTTTGACATAAATAATTTTTGTCTTATTTTTGGTCATAGATTCTACCCTCAAAGGGTGGGGAATGTTTTTTGGGACACCCTGTAAATATATTTTTTAAATTTGTTATTTAGAATTCGTTAATGGTCTCAATAATTAAATTATTGTTATTTATTGTGTATCATTAAATAAATTATTTTCGCTAATTGTATGTTACAAGTGGCAATTTAATTTGTTTATTGTCATTTTGAAAGTGATTAGTGCCCAACTAGCAATTCGACATTCTTAAAGAACTAATATATTTTATAATTATTTTATTGCCGCTTAGTAAAAACTTTTTTGTTTTTTAAAGGTTCGTTTGGTGATAAAACTGCTGTGTTAAACTTTTCTGTGAGAAAAACTGTTTTAAGAACGTTTTTACAGCAAAATAATAAAATAGTTATAAAATATGATATCGTAACAGTTTTATAAACGTTTATAAAATATTTTTTATAGAACGAATTTGTTCCGAATGATAATTGGTTTTAAAAGCATTTTGTAAAAGTACTAGTCTGGATTAACTTGTTCCTTTAAAAGCAATTATAAAATTATTCTGTTAAAGTACGTTTCGTAATAATAAAATAGTTTTTTTATTGTCGTTATTAAGAGCGATTTGTTTGCTGCAGCAAATTTGTGCGCAAATTAATAATTACAAAATTGTTTTTTAGTTATTTTATTAAAAACAATAAAAAAATAAATATGTTGCCAATGCAAATTTTATAAAATTAAAATGCTGTCATAAACATTACCTAGAACTAATATATAACATAGTCTTATTTATTTTCAACTGATATTTATTGTTATATCATACACAGGTTTAAAATGTCCAAACGAAAAGCAGTTGTTCATTTAATAGAAAATTAATTACAATATTATAAATTATCAAAGGGAAAACATTAGTGACTATAATAAAAAGTAGCAAACTGTAATGGGATCTAATCAAATTAATGACAATTTATAAGACATCAAATATTTTGAAGACTGATAAATTCTCAGGAGGAATTATTACTAGATGGTGAGCGGGTAGCCGAAATAGAGAATTGGTGATCAATATCATGCTTCAAGCACAAGTGAGCTAGAAAAAAATGCAAAACTAAGAGAAAACATGCGAACATGGGCAGTATCAAATAATGTTCCGCATTTTTCCCAAAAGAAGGTTTTTGCTATACTCAATAAACACATGCCAAATTTTCTACCTCAAGATCCTCGAACTCTCTTAAAGACACTCAACAAACCGTTTTAATAACGGCAGTTATAAGTTATAACATACATAACATAAACAAAGGGCTCAATTTAGGTTATGTTTAAATTACTCCCGTAAAAGCTAATAAGAGAGTAACTATAAAAGCATTTTGTTTTATAAGAACCCATCAAAAGCTTTTATAAAACATATGTTAAAATTTGTTTTGTAAAACTCTCTTTACTATTTTATTATTATTCCAATATTGAGACGATGCGACACACGGCGGCGACTCAGACAAGCATCGAAGTATCAAGCACGAATACTTCAATTAGACAGGACTAGACTTGATTAATTTCTATACATTTTATCTTATATATTTTTTGCAGCACCTTTTAATTAAATTTTGATTTTTTAGAGCATTTATCTCCAAGCTTGTTTTAGTTTGTTTTACTATTAATTTATTTTAAATTAACGGCAAACGATTACTAAATACATAAAACTTCAAGAAAAATACTTGTAATTAGCTTCATTATTCATTATCAAGCTTAGTGAAATATCTTTTTTTTTACTCCATAACTGGTTTATAAAAAATTCTTCACGTTTACATAAAACATAGGTACCTATAGTACGACGCAGTTAATATACGCTTTTAAATGGGCTATCCATATAAAAGTGTATCATTCTTAACTGTGTCGTACTATACCAACTTATATTTTGGCTAGTATCCATATTATGATAGATATAAAAGAATCATATCATTCTTCTGCTATCAAAGGGGTTTCAGGTAATATTAATTTTATATTACATTTTATTTGCACTTAAAATATTATGAGATTTATGTTTTTTTAACGAATACGCCCCTGTATAAAACAATTCTGCAGTTATTTTGTAATAGCTATCTAAAGAGCATACTCGTCTGGGTTGAGATAATTTTGTTTTATAAGCATCGTATAAGGAAGAAGCCATTTTTGGTTTCTTTAAATTGTTAGCCATGTTGACCAAACTTTTAAAATTAATATTTTTTATAATTTGTAAAATTATCTTAGCTAATACGGTATGCAGAATCAGTCATTACATAATGAAGGATCTCCCAAAAGATTATTTTCAACAATAAGTGACAATAAAAAAAAATTTTTATATAATTTATAAAATCTAAATTCATTAATTTACATAATTCGTGAGGCGCATTAAAATTTTAGTAATAATATACAATATATTTAACAGTAAATTTTGTTTCGCAGCCAAATCTGCTCATGGATGAATTTTATCTGACTTATTTTATTATTCATTATTGGGTAGGTATTATAGCGTTTTATATTATTTTTACCTCCATGATTGTTCAGATTTTATTATTGTGTACCAACAACAATGCATAATAATTATAAAATAATTTTGTGTAAAAAGGTATTTTAAAAAACGTTTATATCCTTTAACAGTTTTATAGTAGTTCTACAAATATGTCGTTTTGTTCTAGTAACAGAGCTATAATAAAACTGTTTTATAACAGTTTTATTTGATTTTTATTAGATATTTATAAACGTTCTAAAAACTATTGTATAATAGCAACAAGCAACATTTATAGAACCGTTAACGAGTCGATTTGTTTTATAAATCTGCGCCTTTTTCGTGTTTATAAGGCGCGTAAGAACGTTGTGAAAATGTTTATAAAACAATGGGTGTTTTATAAAATATATTTTATAAACGTTCTTACAGCAATTAAAAAAGTTAAATTGTTAGTTGGGTGCTTTGATATTATACATCACCCACCCTATAGTCCAGACCCACCTCGAGCGATTTTCATTGTTGAAGAAGTGCGTATTTTTTGGTGAAGTATTCAAACAAATTTTATGAAGATATTGTCACAAGTGCAAAATCAATAAGTCCTGCTACAAAAATCTGACTCACCTTGTATAATTCTAAAATTTCTGTCGGAGCTGGTTTGATTCTGTGATCTGTAATCTCTCGTCTTACCCTCCGTAACCCCGGATAGCCATAAATTTTAAGAGATTTGTTTAAACAGTGCAATTCGCTAATTCGCACTCAAAAGACAAAATGCCAACACTGCAACACCACATTAAATGACCTTACCCAGTCTTTAGATCGTTACTTCCTGATTTATTATTGTAATTTTAAAAGTTGATTGAGATTTGATGAAATTCATTTAAATGAATGAATTTTTTGCTTGAATATAAGGATACAATCGAGAGACTTGAACTCACATCCGACCTTTCCTTGCTAGAAGAATCTTTTCTATTACTACTACTTTTAACTCTCGTCCATACCTAATAGTAAATTATCATTTCCATTCCCCGTTCCAACAATGGTATTTGACGTGACCTCAACCATCCAGTTAAATTGTTCTAAATGGTTTCATTTTGAACATTGTATGTGGTTTTAGGCAAAAGCGCATTCGAAGCAGAACATTGATTATGGCGATGTCCATGAAAAGTAGTGAACGAGCCAAGTATGGTGTGAAACGTGGATATAGTTTTAGTCATTTAATCTCTGACAACGACTACATTTAGTTAGGCGAATTTTGGTTGTAGGGAGGTTGATGTAGTGTAGTGTGTGAATAAAAATTGAAACTGCATTAAAAATCTTAACTTCGCTCTTACTAATGGTGTTATAAGAATTACTTATAGTCATTTGTTTGCGAAAAAAATGTAAACAGAAAAAGTTGTTTTATATCTGCATTTAAACAGGGGCGGCTAGTCCTATGAGGCAAGTGAGGCTCACTAACTTTTTAACCAATTATGCGGACGATGGGGAAATATTTTCCAATGTACAGCCATTGGGTGTTTTTGAAGTGACAGAGATCGACGTTATCAAGGCATTAAAGAGAATGAAACCTAAAAGTAGTTGTGGACCCGATAGCATTCCGGCATTTTTCATCAAAGATTGTGCTTTTATCCTAGCGAAGCCATTATCAGTGTTATTTAATCTAAGTCTCAAATATTCAATTTTTCCTGAGATATGGAAAAAAAAGGAGATAGAGCAAACATAGAAAACTATCGTCCTATCGCTTTAACTTCGAACTTTGGAAAGTGCTTTGAGATAATTCTCCACGAAAAAATTCTTCTGCATGTGACACGACAAATCACTGATAAACAGCATGGCTATCTTCCTGGTAGATCAACCACAACCAATCTCGTTCAGATTACGCAGTTCCTTTCCCAGTATATAGATAGGGGCAGTCAGGTTGATGTCGTTTATACAGATTTTTCAAAGGCTTTTGATCACTTGGATCACGGTATTTTTTTAAGGAAGTTGTCACACTTTGGTTTAACAGATTCATTTATCCAATTTTTTAAATCATATTTACTTGGTCGTAAGCAGTACATTCAATTTAATGGGTTTCAGTCATCATTGATTGAAGTTACTTCTGGTGTCCCTCAAGGATCGGTTTTAGGGCCATTCCTTTTCAATCTTTTTGTTAGCGATATTGTATCTACCCTGAACTGTAAATGCCTGTTGTATGCTGATGACATGAAATTGTATTTAAATGTAACATCAGTATCGGATTGTCTTGTTTTGCAGCAGAATTAGCGAGGCCTATTCCAGATTTAAGTAAATATTTAATAAATATTGGCTCCGTGGGAAAAACTAGGGGGTTTAATAATGATTGGTACAAAAAGTTTGATTGGTTAGCTGGGAGCGCGGAGTTAACAAAAAATATTTTGTTGACCTTGTGTCATGTTTTCAATATCTAATAATACATAGTCTAAAAATGGGTATTCTGATATAAAAAATTTAGCTCGTAGTCTGGCTATTCATGACAAAACTGCGGCATATATTGGACGTAAATGTAAATTACTTATCATAAAAAAACAAAAACAAATATATAGCTTCCGTTATTGATAGTTCCCAAGTAATCAGCAAAGAATATACACCATAATCAACATTTTTTTATAAAAATCTTTGTACTGCCTCACAACCCTTAGGACTCACAAGCCGCCACTGCATTTAAATCCAATTGTCCCTTGCAGACCAATCCTTAGTTGTTGTCATGGCTTTTTAATAATAACAATAATTTTTATTGGTGTATACAACTAACAAACAGCTTTACACAAAAAGAAAACTCAGACGTTTCGAACGCAAAAGATCAAATCAAAAGTCTAGATAATGACACCGACATCTTTCAGGAAATAAAATCTCAACGTCTGAGATGGGCCGGCCACGTACAGAGACTTCATAAAGAAAGGTTGGTGAAACTGGTATGGGAAGAGACGCCAGCAGGTGAAAGACCTTTAGGACGCCCTCTCATGCGATGGAGAGACAACATCCAAAACGACCTGCTGAAAATAAACGTTCCTTTCGATACACACCTGATGGAAGATCGAGTTTATTGGCAGAAGGTAGTACAGTCGGCCAAGACCCACCCTAGGTTGTAGCGCTTCAGTCTCATCATAGGTATCCTACGACATCGAGAATTAAAGCAAGATTTACTCAATGAAATTGAATACACCTTATATTGGGTTCGATTGAGATTATAGGGATAAATTAGATTTGATGATATATTCAACTGTATACGCTGTACGTGGCTATAGAAGAAAACCATGAATGTATTCTGATTCTACTTTTTGCCTTTGCTATACATTTTTTTCTGGATTTCATTTTATTACCATCAGGCGGGAAAACTTTAAAAAATACAATTTAGGGTTGGTATTTCAGCTTTCTTTGTTTTTATTTCGAATTTATTCTATTTTGCTATTTTCTGTGGCCAGTAAATACCAAATCGACTGACAGTTATTACTCTATGTAGGCAGGTTTGTTCCATTTTATGCTAGCCACTTTTAAAACGGTCGAAATGTTGGTACCTATATACACACAAACGATAAAGGCTAACAGACAATTTACGTGAGATTGACATGTTTAATAAATACCACCGAAAAATGTTGGAATGTTGTATTATGTCCAATATACCGGGTGTACCTTCAAAACCAATCATGTTAATATAATTAGTAAAACAGGACAAGGAATTTTAAAGTAAATCTAATGGAGAATCAAAAAATAAGAATATACAGGGTCCTTCTAAGAGAAACATAATATGCACTTAATACGTTTTTTTTTACAAAAAATGTTGTTCCAGAGTTTATTGAATTTTTGCTTGTATAATGCGGAAAAATGTCATTATTAGTTTAGAATCTACAAATAAAATTCGATAAAAGTAAAACAGTTCCCTTTTATCAAGTCAGAATTCTCGCTAGCGTTACGTTAGTAGAGCAGCTCTCTAATGCATATTCATAAGAGTCGGTGAAAATTTCCGAGTTTTTTTATGGAATTCTGTAAAAAAGGTCATAACTGAAAATTTCCGAGTTTTTTTACCGAATTCTAAAAAGAAACTCGGAATTTTTGACTTTTTTTACTGAATTATGACTATTCTGACATTTTTTGCAGAATATTGTGAACAAACTCGGATTTTTTCAATTCTGACTTTTATTTATTTAATAATCTGAGCTTTTTGCAGAATTCTGTAAAAAACTCGGATTTTTTGATTATTCTGACTTTTATGAATGTCTTACAGAAAAAAGTCAGAATTGAAAAATCCGAGTTTTTTTACAGAATTCTGTAAAAAAGGTCATAATTGAAAATTTCCGAGTTTTTTTACAGAATTCTGTAAAAAGGTCATAATTGAAAATTTCCAAGTTTTTTTATGGAATTCTGTAAAAAAGGTCATAATTGAAAATTTCCGAGTTTTTTATAGAATTTTGTAAAAAACGGTCATAATTGAAAAGTTCCGAGTTTTTTTACCGAATTCTATAAAAAAACTTTTTTATTATGACTATTCTGACATTTTTGGATCTCTTTAATTCCGACTTTCCGAATTCTGCAAAAAGCTCAGATTATTAAAAGCTTTTTGCAGAATTCCTTAAAAAACACGGATTTTTTTATTATTCTGACTCTTATAAGTGTCTTACAGAAAAAAAGTCAGAATTGAAAAATCCGAGTTTTTTTATGGAATTCTGTAAAAAAAAGGTCATAATTGAAAATTTCCGAATTTTTTATAGAATTTTGTAAAAAAGGTCATAATTGAAAATTTCCGAGTTTTTTTACCGAATTCTATAAAAAAACTCGGAATTTTTGATCATTCTGACTTTTTTTACTGAATTATGACTATTCTGACATTTTTTGCTGAATATTGTGAAAAAACTCGAATTTTTTTAATTATGACTTTTATTTATATATTAATCTGAGCTTTTTGCAGAATTCTGTAAAAAACTCGGATTTTTTTATTATTCTGACTTTTATGAATGTCTTACAGAAAAAAGTCAGAATTGAAAAATCCGAGTTTTTTTTACAGAATTCTGTAAAAAATGTCAGAATAGTAATAATTCTGAATAAAAAAGTCATAATTTGAAAATTCCGAGTTTTTTTGCAGAATTCTGTAAAAAAAGTCGTAATTGAAAACTCCCGCCTTTTCTGCAGAATTCTGCACAAAATGTCAGAATAGTCATAATTCTGTAAAAAAGTGAGAAAGATAAAAAATTCCGAGTTTTTTTATGGAATTCTGTAAAAAAGGTCATAGTTGAAAATTCCGAGTTTTTTTACCGAATTCTGTGAAAAATCTCGGAATTTTTTAATTATGACTTTTTTTACAGAATTCCGTAAAAAACTCGGAATTTTTTACAGAATTATGACTATTTTACTGTGCAGCTCGTGGGTAGAAGCACTAAATATGTTATTTTTTAAATATTTTAATTTGTTTTATGTGTTGTTTTGTTCTAATTTATTTTTCAACGTATTTGCGTAAAATTTTTAATTTTTTAAATATTTATTAATAAAAAATATTTACTAAAGTTTTTATTATAAAAAATAAATATGTGTTTTTTTTACTAATTAGAAAATGTCATTATTAGTTTAGAATTTACGAATAAAATTCGATAAAAGTAAAACAGTTCCCTTTTATCAAGTCACAATTCTCGCTAGAATTACGTTAGTAGAGCAGCTCTCTAATGCATATTCATAAGAGTCGGTGAAAAATTCCAGTTTACTCTTATTTACTTAGAGAAGAGACATTAGAATATGAAAAATTATAAATGCAAATTGTCGTTCCACTCTTAACATTAAATAGAACAATTTACATTTAAACTTACAACACAGTAAAAACTATGTTAATAAGTGGATTATTATAGTTAATGTTCATGGTGGAATTTAATTAACTGGATGGCGTCTTAATGTTAAGTTTAGCTTTTATGCATGTCATCTTTTAATGGTCGTGGGCTTACAAGGGAACGGCATTAAGTCCTGGGGCTAAGTTTTCAGATATTATTAAAATTAACATTTAATTATGATTTGTAATGTTTGTATCAATTATACTGATCGAACCTTTTTTTGAAGAAATTTTTATGAATATATATATATATTCTTTTCTGAGTGACCCTCAATTTTCTGTGAGGATTCTGTTTTATTACAGATAAGTGGACGATTGTGTCATTTTGTTTGATGGCATTCCAACTGTTGTTTTTGTTTTTTGTTAATTTTCGACACCCAAATTTGCGCATCAGTTTGAGTTTGAGAGATATAAAAAACCGACCACAACTGACACTCTGATTCCTTTTAAATTCCGTAAAACAACTCGGAATTTTCTTTTTGCAGAATTCTGTAAAAAATGCGGATTTTTCATTTACGACTTATTTTACAGAATTCTGTAAAAAATCTCGGAATTTTTTAATGCTGCCTTTTTTAACAGAATTCCGTAAAAAAAACTCGCAATTTTTGATCATTCTGCCTTTTTTATACAGAATTATTACTATTCTGTTTGCTCGTTTGAGGTTCACCTAAATATGAAAACCTCTGAAGATATTTTTAATTTCTATACAGCATCTGATTGGGGTTGGAAAAACGCACTTTTTTCCCTACTAACCAAAATTCTATTTCTTACCGTTTCGGATATCCCCATATAGTAACTTTTATCTGTGACACTCGGTATACAAAAATAATGCATAAAACCTCGTCTAATTTATTTCGATCTTTGGAAAGTGAAAAAAATCAGAATACTCAAAAATTCATAATTCTGTAAAAAAAAAGTCAGAATGATCGAAAATTGCGAGTTTTTTTACAGAATTCTGTAAAAAAAGGCAGCATTGAAAAATTCCCAGATTTTTTACAAAATTCGAAAAAAAATGTCAGAATAGTAGATAATAATTCTATAAAAAAAGTCATAATAATAAAAATTACGCGGTTTTTTACAGAATTCTGCACAAATGTCAGAATAGTCATAATTCTGTAAAAAAAAGTCAGAATGATCAAAAATTGCGAGTTTTTTTACGGAATTCTGTAAAAAAAGTCAGCATTGAAAAATTCCAAGATTTTTTACAGAATTCGAAAAAAATGTCAGAATCATGATTATTCTGAAAAAAAAAGTTATAATGATACAAATTCCCGAGTTTTTTTAAAGAATTCTGTAAAAAAAAAATCGTAATTGAAATATTCCTCGTTTTTTTACAGAATTCTGCAAAAAATGTCAGAATAGTCATAATTCTGTAAAAGGATGATCGAAAAATTTCTAGTATTTTTACAGAATTCTGCAAAAATGTCAGAATAGTCATAATTCTGTAAAAGAAACGTCAGAATGATCAAAAATTGCGAGTTTTTTACGGAATTCTGTAAAAAAAGTCAGCATTGAAAAATTCCGAGATTTTTTACAGAATTCTGCAAAAAATGTCAGAATCGTGATTATTCTGAAAAAAAAAGTTATAATGATCCAAATTCCTGAGTTTTTTTAAAGAATTCTGTAAAAAAAAATCGTAGTTGAAATATTCCTCGTTTTTTTACAGAATTCTGCAAAAAATGTCAGAATAGTCATAATTCTGTAAAATAATTCTGCACAAATGTCAGAATAGTCATAATTCTGGAAAAAAAAAGTCAGAATGATAAAAAATTGCGAGTTTTTTACGGAATTCTGTAAAAAAAGTCATAATAATAAAAATTACGCGGTTTTTTACAGAATTCTGCAAAAAATGTCAGAATCGTGATTATTCTGTAAAAAAAGTTATAATGATCCAAATTCTCGAGTTTTTTTTACAGAATTCTGTAAAACAAATCGTAATTGAAATATTCCTCGTTTTTTTACAGAATTCTGCAAAAAATGTCAGAATAGTCATAATTCTGTAAAAGGATGATAGACAAATTTCTAGTATTTTTATAGAATTCTGCAAAAATATCAGAATAGTCATAATTCTGTAAAAGAAAAGTCAGAATGATCAAAAATTGCGAGTTTTTTACGGAATTCTGTAAAAAAACTCAGCATTGAAAAATTCCGAGATTTTTTACAGAATTCTGCAAAAAATGTCAGAATCGTGATTATTCTGTAAAAAAAAAGTTGTAATGATCCAAATTCCCGAGTTTTTTTTACAGGATTCTGTAAAAAAAATCGTAGTTGAAATATTCCTCGTTTTTTACAGAATTCTGCAAAAAATGTCAGAATAGTCATAATTCTGTAAAATTCTGTAAAAGGATGATCAAAAATTTCGAGTATTTTTACAGAATTCTGCAAAAATGTCAGAATACTCATAATTCTGTAAAAGAAAAGTCAGAATGATCAAAAATTGCGAGTTTTTTTTACGGAATTCTGTAAAAAAGTCAGCATTGAAAAATTCCGAGATTTTTTACAGAATTCTGCAAAAAATGTCAGAATAGTCATAATTCTGTAAAAGACTTCTACACATTGCGAGTTTTTTTACGGATTCTGTAAAAAAAGTCATAATTATAAAAATAACGCGGTTTTTTACAGAATTCTGCAAAAAATGTCTGAATCGTGGTTATTCTGTAAAAAAAAAGTTATAATGATCCAAATTCCCGAGTTTTTTTACAGAATTCTGTAAAAAAATCGTAATTGAAATATTCCTCATTTTTTTACAGAATTCTGCAAAAAAATGTCAGAATAGTCATAATTCTGTAAAAGGATGATCAAAAATTTCGAGTATTTTTACAGAATTCTGCAAAAATTTCAGAATAGTCATAATTCTGAAAAAGGATGATCAAAAATTTCGAGTATTTTTACAGAATTCTGCAAAAAAATGTCAGAATAGTCATAATTCTGTATAAGGATGATCAAAAATTTCGAGTATTTTTACAGAATTCTGCAAAAATGTCAGAATAGTCATAATTCTGTAAAAGAAAAGTCAGAATGATCAAAAATTGCGAGTGTTTTTACGGAATTCTGTAAAAAAGTCAGAAAGTCAGCATTGGAAAATTCCGAGATTTTTTACAGAATTCTGCAAAAAATGTCAGAATCGTGATTATTCTAAAATAAGAAGTTATATTGATCCAAATTCCCGAGTTTTTTTTAAAGAATTCTGTAAAAAAAATCGTAATTGTAATATTCCTCGTTTTTTTGCAGAATTCTGCAAAAAATGTCAGAATAGTCATAATTCTGTAAAAGAATTCTGCACAAATGTCAGAATAGTCATAATTCTGTAAAAAAAAGTCAGAATGATCAAAAATTGCGATTTTTTTTACGGATTCTGTAAAAAATGTCAGAATCGTGATTATTCTGAAAAAAAAAAAGTTATAATGATCCAAATTCCCGAGTTTTTTTAAAGAATTCTGTAAAAAAAATCGTAATTGTAATATTCCTCGTTTTTTTGCAGAATTCTGCAAAAAATGTCGGAATAGTCATAATTCTGTAAAAGAATTCTGCACAAATGTCAGAATAGTTATAATTCTGTAAAAAAAAAGTGAGAATGATCAAAAATTGCGAGTCATAATTATAAAAATTACGCGGTTTTTTACAGAATTCTGCAAAAAATGTCAGAATCGTGATTATTCCGTAAAAAAAAAAGTTATAATGATCCAAATTCCCGAGTTTTTTTACAGAATTCTATAAAAAAAATTGTAGTGGAAATATTCCTCGTTTTTTACAGAATTCTGCAAAAAATGTCAGAATAGTCATAATTCTGTAAAAGGATGATCAAAAATTTCGAGTATTTTTACAGAATTCTGCAAAAATGTCAGAATAGTCATAATTCTGTAAAAAAAAGTTATAATGATCGAAATTCCCGAGTTTTTTTTTACAGAATTCTGCAAAAACTGTCAGAATAGTCATAATTCTGTAAAAGAATTCTGCACAAATGTCAGAATAGTCATAAGTAAAAAAAAAGTCAGAAAAATTGCGAGTTTTTCTACGGAATTCTGTAAAACAAACAGCATTAAAAAATCCCTGATTTTTTACAGAATTTGGAAAAAATGTCAGAATAGTAGATAATAATTCTGTAAAAAAAGTCATAATGATAAAAACTACGCGATTTTTTACAGAATTCTGCAAAAATGTCAGAATAGTCATAATTCTGTAAAAGAAAAGTCAGAATGATTAAAAATTGCGTGTTTTTTTACGGAATTGTGTAAAAAAAGTCAGCATTGAAAAATTCCGAGATTTTTTTCAGAATTCTGCAAAAAATGTCAGAATCGTGATTATTCTCTAAAAAAAAAGTTAGAATGATCCAAATTCCCGAGTTTTTTTTACAGAATTCTGTAAAAAAAGTCGTAATTGAAGAATTCCTCGTTTTTTTACAGAATTCTGCAAAAACTGTCAGAATAGTCATAATGCTGTAAAAGAATGATTAAAAATTTTTAGTATTTTTACATAAATCTGCACAAATGTCAGAATAGTCAGAATTCTGTAAAAAAAAAAGTCAAAATGATCAAACTGCGAGTTTTTTTTACAGAATTCTGTACAAAAAGTCATAATTAAAAAACCACACTCGGTATACAAAAATAATGTCTAAATTATTTCGAATTTTTTTCTCTCTTCTCTTGTCGCCCGCTTCACTATTAATACCTCTACTCCAAAAAAGATTTTCCTTCAAATAAACACATGACTTACGACGACCGTCGCGACGGTTCATCCGGCTCTGTGTAAAAATGAAACTCATTTAGAACTGGGAACATCTGCTACACTTAAATGAAAAATGTAAATACGCTTAATTAAGATTGAGAAAAAGAGTGGCATAGAAGGCGCATAATCCGCAAGACAGGGAACGGATGACGACGATTTGATCGTTTTTTACCGTCTCTGAATTATTATGGTTAAGATATGGATTAAGATTGTTTTATTAATCATTTTCTTGTAAATGGATTAGTGAGTTGTGCATTTTAAATGATGAAACGATAGAGAAAAGTTTATAATTTAATTTCGCATTGCAACGGCAACAGCACAGCAAGTGAATTCTTCAAAAAAATCCGCAACAGCTTTTTTATTATTTTCGAAATAAATCTCAACGAAAGCAAATTAAAAATATTCACCATTTTTATTCCTTATTGATTTCTAAACTTCTTTACTGTATTATCTTTCAGTTTCATAGCTGCAAACAGCTGGATGAGAGACATGCATTTCGTATAATACCCTAAGGAATTTCAACAGCGTCTGGAATTTCCTTTAAAATAAGTATGTGTGGAATGTTCTAATCGACGTTTAATATTATGACTGTGAATTTTCACTAACGTGGAATGTTTTGTTTTATTTCATTTATTTTCTATTGTCAACAGTGGAATGGTATTAGAAAAAAAAGAAGAAAAATGTTCAGTTCTCTGTTTGTTACAAGTTTAAAAAAACTATTAGTTCTTTGACAAGAATGGAGTATTATTTCTTCAAATTACAATATAGTATGTTGTTTACTTAGTAGGAAAACGAACACTTTCACGGACGACTTTGGAATTTGATCGGCGAGGCGCCTAGCCGAGACCAGGAGGAGTTGTATTATCAAATACGTTATTAAAATTATATTATCCACAAAGAAACCATTAGTCATTTATCAAAATGCTCTTAATATTTAATTCATTATGACATAAAATTCGACTTACTTTGATTTAAATTTAATTCTTCCAATTTAAAAGACAATCCTGGTAAAAATAACCCATAAACTCACAACTAGAAACATTGTGTTAAAATTGGCTTAATCTCTAATTTTCGTTCATGCTTCTCTTGTTCGGGGTCACAGTTTTTCTGTTTCATTCTCTCCTCTTTTTTTTTTATTCTACACCCTTACACTATATCTGTGTGTGGTAAAAGTCCATTTTCCTAAGTGGTTTCCTGTTCAACAAAAGGGAAGAAGTTTTTCGCGCTCAAAGAACTAAGCTATAGGGTGACGCAAAAGTCTGAAATCTAATAATTAGAGGAGTTTTGTGTTGTATAAGGACACCATCTTTTACCCTAGCGAGAGTCTAACCGTATACATCATAAGGACTCTTTAATAACCTCTGATTGTTCAAAATAAACTTACTGAAATAAATTAAGCAGTCTCTCTGAAATTGGAGTAGACTGGATATCAAGGATAGGCTACAAACCCATGCCAAGGGCTCCCATTGGCTATGATCGTTATAATAATATATAAAAAATAATAAGCCTAGATTCGCGGTCATTCATGAAGACTAAGACCATAAAATGAAAAAGGCCATCTAAAAATTTATACTCAAGGTGTTTCTTTTCGAATAGGGCACACACAAAAATATAACAAACTTAGAGTCGAGTTTATCTGTGAATACACGAAAATTTCGAGACCTTTTTCTGGATAAGGTTATCCTGAAAAAAGCACAGGTCTAACCAGGGGAGTTTAGGAGTTAGTCACAAGCCCCTTACCATTACAAAATAAATAAGTAATTATTTTGAAAAAAATTCAATGATAATTAATTATAATTCTGATTAGCACCTATTTTGTGAATTTCATCAATTTATTGGAAGGTTACCTATTCTATGTAGTAAGATTGTTTGCGGACGTTTTGCAACACACTGTATCTGAAAAATAGTACCTATAGCCGAATAGTAGAGAGTTCGGGAACAAATTTTTTAGTTCGATAAACATCGAGATAAAATCGTGAGTTTTATTGTTGAAAGAATTGAGAAAGAAATACGAGAATGGTTGTGGATGTGTCATGTGTCAGATAAAAAGCGGTGGATATGCACACAATCTGATGTTACACAGATCAATGGTATTTGAGTAATAGTGGCCAAACTCCTAGCGTTGATTACGAAATATTGCATCGGATGTACAGGGTGTGTCAAATTCGACGAATTTGCAAAGTATCTCGAATAAGATTAGGATTTTTTTTTTAATTTTTAATCACTTATCTATAGATAGAAATTATTAGAATAAGTATGTCAAATTCAAATTTCTTTATTTCAGTCATAAATTGTACATTTCTGTACATAGACATGTCAATATGTAAACAATAATGTTTAAAATAAAAACACTCATAATAACATTCAGAGAAAAAAATAAAATAAATAAACAACAAACAAATGAACAATTACAATCGCTAAAAAAAACTACCGTCTATTAGTATCAACAAACTCCTGAAAGCTGTAGAACACGTTATCAATCAAAAACAGCTTAAATTTTCTTTTAAATTGTGTCTCAGTTAGGCAACCCTTGACGTCCTCGGGCAGGAGATTATAACATTGGTAGCCCGCGTATTTTGGTGACTTTTTGTAAAATTCGTGTTTGGGACGAGGCAAGTACAATCGGTCCCTTCCCCTAGTGGAATACTCGTGGTTGTCTCCACACGTACGCGCGCCATCTTTATTTTTGTAAATATGAAAGAGCGTTTTAAATAGGTAAATAGATGGGACTGTGAGCAAACGATTTTGTTTAAAAGCCTCCCTACAAGTACCCCTAAAAGGAATATTAAAAATGCAACGCACTGCTTGTTTTTGTAGTATAAACACTCTGTCAATCATACTAGACCTGCCCCAGACCACTATACCATACGCAATTGCTGAATAGATCAATGCATAATATATTGAAAGTAAGACATGCACATTCATGCAAGTCTTCAGCGAATTAATAATATATAAAGACGTATTAAGTTTTTTACAAAGGTGGTCTATATGCGTTACCCAGCTGAAATCGGGATCAACAAAAACTCCTAGCAGTTTAGCAGAATCTGATAGAGGAAGATGGATATGATCAAAGTTTATGTTGAGATCCAATGTTCTGAACTTATTAAAGTGTATAGCAACTGTTTTGTCAAAGTTGATCATCAGCCTGTGTTACTCCGACACCACATTCGAAACTCATCGAGCGTGACATTTATCTTATGTTTTAGAATTTCAGGATCCCTGTCAGATAATAAAAAAGTGGTGTCATCAGCATACATGTACTGAAAACCGTGTGTGATATTTGCAGGAAGATCGTTAATATAAAGTAAAAATAGCAAAGGGCCCAGTAGACTTCCCTGAGGAGTGCCCAGATCAACATTTAAGAAGTCTGATACAACACATTCAATTTTAACCGCGATTTTTCGGTCCTTCAAATAAGAATGTATCCACTGATTGATCGGTCCACGTATGCCAACTTGTGCTAATTTTTGGCATAGAAAGTCTCTATCAACAACGTCAAATGCGCTGAACAAATCGAATAAAAGAGCCACTACATGGGAGCCGTTATCAATCAGATCATGAACCTGTTGAACAAATTCGACGGTGCAGGTTTCAGTGGAAAAACCTTGTCTAAATCCGTGCTGACAACTGCTTAAAAATTCTCTCGGCCACAAGTTTCTCAATCACCTTCGACACAGTGCTTATAAAAGCTATTGGCCTATAATTTGCGATGGCTTTCTGGTCACCCTTTTTATGTAATGGGATGATAACGGACCTCTTCAGTTGCTCGGGAAATCTCCCATGATGTACAGACATACTTGACAACTCCGCTATTATGGGACAGAACACGTCAGAAGATTCCTTTAATACCTTTATTGGAATACTGTCTAAACCCGTAGATTTTTTATTAGGGAATTTAGATAGGACTCTTGCAACGTCCTCCGCTGACACTGGACCAAAATACATACTTCTGGGATTATTCGTCCCGACACAATGGGCAGACAAATTTCCATTGAAATGGGAATGTAGTTTAATTTATAGTTGAGAAGTACGTGCAGAAAACAGTAGCGACCTCAGATGGATTTGAAATAATATTGTTGTTGTGTTATGTAGTAATAGGTAATAAATGTTCTATACACCCCACTTTTTAACCAATTCTACAATATTGTCCATAACAATATCTAACAACAACAACTGGCAGCTACAGCTAGCTAGCTTTATCAATAAAAAAAGGGGAAATACCGAAAAACGAACCACACATGTGCAATCAGGGCAATAATTAAATGAGTGTTGCCAGACTGCCAGATCTGTCCAACCGAGTAAAAATGTTGTTGGGTTAACGAGAAGAATCATTGAATTTTATATAATGTGTATTTGACACCATGGCATATAAAAATTGTATTAAAAACATGATTATTGTTTCCATAATAATTGTGATTTAGACCATATGAAAGTTGATTAAATCTTGATTATAAAATGTTTTTGCCGGAATGGTTTTATGCATTAAATGAACTGTAGGTCTTGTTTAAATGAAACAGATAATATATTAAACCAATAAAGTGGTTACAGTGTATTATATTCTAATCTTAGTGTTAGAGTGACAGTAAAATTTTTTTAGCGGAAATCTAAAATATTTTAAATTTAATGACTTACCAGCAATTACCTCAAAACGAAGTATTATATTGTTGGAATTACATGGACTTGAAGCCATAATAAATGTATTCGAAACAATGAATAGCGACCAAATACTAATATTTGAAACTGCTACAGTATATGGCGCAGTCGAAACCATGGATACAGTCTTCGTATTGGAAAAACTGAGTAAAGATAGAGATCATAAAGGCGAATATATTGAAAAGGGCTAAAATAATTTGTTCCAAAAAACATCCCTTGTATAACCTGAACAGAATACGTTTTAAATTATAACACTAATATTGGCTTACAGGTTCAATTTAATACACCAGAATAAATTTACATGATTTATCCAAAAGTTTTGACACCCTTTGGACTGAGAGACCGCCATCATATTGTGTATCCATCTAATACATCTTTAATATGTTGCAAATATCATCAGAGTGGAGTAACTTTAAGAGAAACGTGTTACCAACTCCAGTTACGTACCTATATTTTACCTAAAATGTATTTAGATAAGATGCATCAGAAACAGTTCGTAGCCGAAGGAGAAGGCAAAGTCTCACTCTCAAACAAAGTTTCTCTCTATCACCATACCATGTTAATAGTATTATACAGTGCCCGGCACTTTACTATTACTCTCACACCACAATTGACGCCATTCCGTTGAAAAACTAACGTTTCAGTTAGGATGACTATTATAATTACTCTCATAACTCACAAATTCATTGGAATTGCTTCCCAAGTTGTTCTTATGACTAACATCAAATCTTCCTTGTGTTCGATTGTCTTCCTTCGATGTAAACTTCTTTCGTCATCCAGTCCCATAAGTTTTCTATAATATTTTTACAAAGGAGAAGGTCAGCGGCCTCGACAAACTCATATCCTCAATAGAAGACACCGTGAAGGTTAAAAATCCTGCTGGCCTCTGCCTCCTTCGCGCGATCTAACTCAGTGATTGAGCTTTCTCGCGCTCGCTGGTCGTCAAGTATCAAGGAGAGTTCATTTGTTACTCGTTGTGCTGCCGAAAAAAGAAACACTCCAATTCCCGCAAGCTCATCATCTAGTATCATGCGGAAATACTACTTACCACGCAGGCTGCGCCCACTACTACTCTGCCATTTATGGTGTATTTTAACACCCCAAAGGAGTAAAAGGAGACTGGAACAGCGAGCATATTTGTTGCAGCGACTATATTATTTCCCGACAACTCTAATGACCAGGCAACACCAAGGCAAGCAGTGTTTCAAGCCGAAGTATTTGGAATTGTATAGTGTGCAAAACTAAATAGATTAAGAGCCTATACAAATAAGCGAATCAATATATGTTCAGATAGCCAGGCGGCCTTAAGGGCGCTAAAAAGACCTAAGGTGACAACTAAACTAGTATGGGAATGCCAAAAAGAACTTAGGGCCTTGGCGGAACACAATAGGGTTAATCTAGTGTGGGTCCCGGGGCACTAATGATAATGATTGGCTGGCTAGCCTCTGAAAACCCATATACTGGCACTGAACCTGCGCTGGGGTTGTCTAAAAGAACGGCGCGGGAACTTCTGAAGTGCTGGGCGAAAAAAGAGCACCAGAGATATTGGGAACATATTCCTAAGCAGGAACATGGTAAGAAATTCATACCTGGTGCAGCAACAAAACGAACTGAAAAACTGCTAACATTAAGCAGGAGTCAGATTCGAATAACTATAGGACTCCTCACTGGGCATTGCGCCCTGAGAAGTCACCTAAATAAGATGGGGCTATATAACGGGCACCTGCAATGCAGATTGTGTATTGGAACAGTTGAAACAGCTTACCATGTGATATGTGAGTGTGTAGCCTTACAGCGAAGGCGGCACGCTATCTTTGAGCACGCGCTGATTGCACCTGCAGATATTGACACCCAACACATAACTGAACTCCACAAGTTAGTGGAGGGTACAGGGTTGTTGGATTGGGTGGCATAAAATACGGGGAATTTTCACAATAAGCCCATGAGGCTGCAGTGAAACCGGGAACACATGTCGAACGGACCCTTACAAACAAAAAAGACAAGCAGTCTGTTTTCCTTCCTGAATTTCTAGTCCTACTGCTCTTTGACGTGAAATCGCACCCCAAACCATTACTGATCCAGCTCTCCTATGATGACGAAAAATCGTTCTGCCAGATGGTGTCGAGCAAATTCTAATCCAACTTGTTTATGATGCTCCAGTCGAACTTGCTTCTTGTGCAGTTTTTTCTCTTCAAGTGAGGATATTTCTTTATTATCCTTTCGATGACATGACTTCTGGTCGGTTCTATTCCTAATTTGCTTAGCTGCACCACAGGAATCCACAAAATCGCTTGATGCTCCCTTGTTGTGGTTGCCGTGGCAATGTGACCTCTCTTATTATTGCTATAGTTTTCAATGTACGCATAAGCGTGCATCGTTCGATTCTGCTAGCGATATTTCGATACGAGTAGCCTTCTTTGGATTCTTCCTCTAATAATAAAGTTCTTCCTCGACGCATACTGAAAACCAAGTACTGTCACAGCCTGGAAAACATAGTGGAACTATTTTGACTTGTTGCTAAGCAACGTAGATTTCATTCATATTATGATCGCCAACAAATTATGATTAAAAACTACAGTGAGACTAGGTAATCAAGTTTTTCAATAGCAATGACAGTGAAACTTGATGAATGATAATGACGATGAAGGAAAGTTTACCGTAAATCTCTATGAAGTGACAAGCACTGTAGAATATAGTCTCTATTCTGCAACTGTTACACAGATATTGTGCATTTTGGAGTCAAATTACATTTCTGATGAAGAAAGGCAACTGGTTCGATTTGTATAGAATTGACTAGGGTGTACCATGATTTTGCAGACTCTCTCGAGAACCAAACCAGTCACCACCTATTTTTGAACACAACTGTTTTTATGAAAATATTAATTTGTTATTTAAACAGATGCCTATTTAAAGACTAGCAATTACACAGTGTGCAAGGCTTCGTCAGCAGCGCCTTACCTTCATAATTATTGTGATAAACCCGGGAAGGGCGAACAGATTATATGGATTACTGGAACGATATTGAGGCGAGTTAACATTTAATTGGGAAGCAGCCGAAGGCAGTCTATCTGGGAAATTATAAGTTTAAGCAGAAATAGTTGATAATTATCGACCCTATGGAGTTCGAGAGAATCAGCATTAAATCTTTCAAGAAGATATCCGTCGTGGACACGTCTAATCGGGAATCGACCATCGCTTCTAGAACAAAGATGTTTCAGAAATTTCTGTAGTTTAGAAATATGAACTTGATATATAGGAGACCACACAACTGAAGAATACTCCAGGATCCAGTAACGATTCCCTCTGTGAACATGGCATTTAACTGTTGTTAAAAGTGCACGAACTGTATTGCCCTGGCTGAGACGGCTTAATTTCTTTGCAAAGCCACCCATGGGATTCTTAGCATTCGTCTATGTATCCTCATTTCAAATGCTTCTAGTGACAGTGACCCTCAAAATATATCCCAAACTACGAAGAACAGAGCGACATATGTCAATGATATGATCATGCACAATCCACCGAGACTCCAAGATCTTATGTTTAACTAAGGATGTATCATTGATCCCATAATCGAAATAATGCCGGCTCCGATTTCTGGACACTTAGGCATTTACATTTATTTATGTTTAGTGGTAAATTGTTTTCTGCACACCACTGTAACAAGGCAACCAGATCACTCGGTAGGGCATGACAATGGGAAAGTCCCGAAATGGTTCTAAATATCTTCATAGACGTTCGTAAATAGTGGAAAAGGGGTCAAAACATATATTTTCTAAACTTATTCGAAATATGGAATCATTTTTCATAGTTGTGATAGAATATAACCTAAAAAATGTTACATAAAAGAATTGGTTCACACAGGCGTTCGAAAATAGTCTAAAAAAAAAGGTCAAAAACGAAAAAAAAAAACGTTTTCCAAATATACCAGAAAAATTGGCTAATTATATATAGCTTTGATATAAGATAACCTAAAAAATGCAGCATAAAATTTTTATTTATAAAGGCGTTGGTAAATAGTAAAAAAAGGGGTAAAATAAAAAAAATTAAAATGTAAAAAAAATTATATTTAACTAGTTGAATTGGTGTTAAAAATACACGACAAAAATTAATGTTCCATAGGCGTCCGTGAAAATTCTATAAAAGGGTCAGAAAAAATTTGTATCCGTGATAACTCAAAAACTACTTAACGGATAACCTACAACATGCAGCATAACAATTTTGTTTACATAGGCGTTCGTAAATAGTAGAAAAGGGGGCAAAATAAATTTTATAATAAAACTAAAAAAATCAATATAAAAAATTTATTAAATTATTACTAGACAAACTTTAATGGTTTGGCTAAACCAATTATTTACAAATATGAATTAAGGAATCTTCATTTCAACAATTCGAACCTAATTACCCAAAAGGAATAAACAAAAGTAATTAAAATTATTACTATTGGAGTAAATAACGTAATGTTATGTTTCTATTGACAATTCCCGTGATTTCACAACTTTAAATACGAGTAAAAGCATATTTTAATATAAATATCCAATTTTTTTTTTGTTCATGTTTCTGACATTCGCTTTTAATATCTTTCTGTTCGCGGTATATCCTAATTAAAAAAGAAAACTTCCAACTCCGCGGCGCATTCACAAAGAGAAAGAGAAGTTGATGGTTAGCAAAGCAAGTCGGCCCTCAAAAATCTTTTAAACTTATTTAGAAATTAAAAAGGGCACAAAATAAACGAACGAAGAAAGAAAGTTGAAATGAAAATGTCGAAGTGGGTAATGGATGTGAAAAAAACCGTGAAATATTCTACGAAGTGGTTATGATTTTGTTCCAGCAACGTCGTAATTATTTAAATGATACACGGTGACCCAGTTCCATTCATCCGAAAATTGGTGTTAATGGATTTGGACAAGAACTTTCGAAAAATTGCCTTCAAAATTCAATATGGCGGCTGAAGTTGGAAAATTCGAGTGCCAGCAAAAAAAGGTTGTAGAAGAGAAAATGCACCACCGATCGGGTTGTTTTTTGGCTCAAATTGTTGCTGAAGGACCATTTAACGCCAATGTGTTTGGATGAAGAAATCCATGCCGGTCGAAAATTCGATATGGTCGATGAATTTGGGGCAGCTGATCACGAATTCGGAAGAGATTTACAAAATTTAAGATTACAGATTTAAGATAGTGGATGAAATCTTCAAAAGTCAACCGATTCCTTCCAAATTTGGTATGTATACACCGGTTTTTAGGGTTGCTCTTCATGGCGTCCGGATTTGGATTTGCAAAATCCAAGATGGCAGTAGATATTTGCAATTCTGTTCCGCCATCTTAAATCTGCCATATTTAATTCCTAATCTGTCTTTGGATTTGCAACCACCGAGCCCAGGTACTTAATTTGGCACAGATTATTTGAATTTAAAAAAAACAGCACTGTTGAAATTCATACGTGCCTCCCACACGTCTGTCTTGGGGAAAGTCTACGGGAGATGCGGGATAGACAGGTGCAGATTTGTTCGCTGCGAATTTCGAGTCGGTATATAGCAACAAACATCTTGTCATTCCGATTGAGAGTGTTGAGAGCACCTTTGTTGATACTTCCGGGATAACATATCTATCTTAACTGTTTTCAATGCTCTTACAAACTTGAGGTAGAGGAAATCAGCCAGTCCTGATGGGATTCCTCCTATATTTTTCAAAAATTGTTGCTTCCGTTTTGTCGGGCCTCTTCAAATTATCTTCAACTCTTCAATTCATTCGGGCACCTTTCCTGACAGATGGAAGACCAGTTTCATCACTCCTATTTTCAAGTCGACAGCAGGAACGAAGTATCAAACTATCGTCCTGTGTGCATCTTGAATTCAATTCCCAAGCTCTTTGAGAGTCTGAGAACACGTCATCTGACTGCCATCCTGGGCCCTTGGGTGATCTGTGAACAGTTCGGGTTTCGCCCGGCTGAGTCCACTGAGCTAATTCTCTTTGAGTTTACTAACTATTTGTCGCTGGCTTTGGAGGACGGATATCAAGTTCATGCGGTGGACACCGATTTCTCCAAGGCCGTTGATAATGTCAATCATCGGATTCTTATTGGTAAGCTCATTCGCTGGGGCATCTGCGTCTATGTTGAGCTGGGTGAACGAGTTTCACTCCGGACCCATTTTGGTTTCTTCTGGTGTTCCTCAAGGGTCTAACCTAGGACCCGTGTTATTTATTTTTTTATTCATTAATGATATGAAAGAATGCTTCCTTCATAGCGAAATTGGACTCTTTGCCGACGATCTGAAATGCTATGCGCGTGTTGGGACTCACTTGATTGTTATCTTATTCAGGATGATATTTTCCGTTTTGTACATTGGTGCGAGACGAATGGATCAGATTTGAATGTATCCAAGTGTCTCTACATTAATTTTAACCGTAGCCGGGTTTGTGTGATGGGACATAATTTTGCTGTTGAGTAGGGCTAACTCAGAGATTTACCAACTACAAATATTTTCATTGTTTACTTACGAGTTATACGATCTTATCGGTTACTTCTTTGTGAGATCAGTTTTGGTTAATAGAATACTACGCCAAACAGGTCAGCTCAACCCAGGCCGACCCAGCCGGACCTGACCCAACCCACCCCAAGCTACGGGGGATACATAAAAAGTTACAGTTCTGTGCTCTTCCCTATGTAATTTGAACGGTTTTCTTGGCGGCACTGTACTCACTATGAAAAATGCTTTACAACGAGGGGTCGCACCCTATAGCTACGAGGGCCAGATAAAAAGTTGCAGTTTTTGATATTTGCTTTGTTATTTGCACGGAAAGTAGCTGTTTTTTTTGGCAGCACTATATTCAGTAGAAAATATCCTTTAAAACGAGGTGGTCCATCCCATAGCTACGGGGGCTAAGTATAATGTTACAGTTTTTGTTCGTTTAGAGACGTCATGAAGACAAATATTATTAAATTTTTAAATTTTTTCCATATAGATCTTGTAGGTTTCCATATATGAATCAACTTTTCCTTATATAACTTTTCTTTAATTTGACAAATAAGGCCGATCCGATCCTCAATCTCAAATCAAACCTAACGCTATAACTCCACTCGTACTACCATCACCTATTTCAAACTTCGGCATCTTTAATTTTTCACAATTATTTAGTTTTATACCGATCTTCAACGTCATAGCTCTTCTCGTTTCCATCTAACGACGTGTCAAAGTTTTCACTTATTTTTTTTAAATCTTCTTATTTCATTTAGACGAAACGTCGGAATTAATTGTGCATGATGTTAAAACATCCGTCTCTATAACGTCCATCATCACTCCAAATTTGATCTCTCCACAATTTACATTTTTCGAACTATTAATTTAAATGTACAAACCTAACCTAAGGTCCTGAGACCTTAACGGGACGAGTGGAGACCCTAGCGGAAAGCTTAAAAGATACTACTGTAAGAATTGTAAATATTTAGGAAACCTCCTAATAACGCAACCCAACTAAACCATGCCAACCCATCCCAATGCAACAAAAGCAGGCCAACCCAACCTAGCCCTACCAAAGCACGCCAACCGAAACCCAACTCAAACAGACCAACCCAACCCGATCGTCCCTCAGGGGCTCACATCTGGTGAGTACGGGCTTGGTGAACCCGAGGTGCCCTAACCTTTCTCAAACTTTCTTCGCTGACCTTGGGGTGTTATCCTCTTGACTCTATTATCGTTCCTGTTCGGTCACCCTCGACCAACTCTTGTTATTTCAGATCCCGACGCTATTAGGCGACGAGGGCTAGGGGTATTTTCATTGTTTTCTTCTGTCCCCTCTTCTACAAATGGATACAATGATGATGACGTACGCGATGGAAATGGAAATGTATTGGAGCAGCCCCCCACCAAAACAAACATGGAAAGAATTATTAAAGGAAATAGATTTCCTGCACAGGGGTCCGGATCCCCAGTGCTGGTCGGTATGGACGGTGAGCGAGTGGGCCTCCTCCGATCTTCATCAAGCGACCGTCCAGTATCCTCAGTGATAGACCAGGCCGAGGTACAGCATGCTACTGGTCACTTAGACGATTTACAAAGGGTTGGAAGAACAAGGTCAGCTGAAGACATATTTAAGCCAAAACTAAGTTTGCCAAGACGCCCAACAAGGAACATAGGAAGTTACCAATCTGAGCCCAGTAGTGCTATGGAAGATGAAGTTTTCAAGACGGAAGATTCGTCTCCGAAACAAAAATATAAACGTAAGAGGGTCGATAGTCCATGAACGCAAGGAGCACGAAGCAAGTTCGAGGAAAACTAAGGATGAAATTAAAAAGTGCTCCGGGAAAATTGCGATGATAACCAACGACCTGGAAAGACAGTACCCAAAAATTGTTACGGAAATGGACAATCTAGCAATAACGGACAACTGTACAAAATGTAAACTAAAGCTAGACGTGGAGACACAGACCTCAAAACCAAGCAACCAGGGAAGAGAGATAGAGAAACGAATCCTGCTAGCAAAAGAAGATGGTGATATACTAACATTGGCGCAAGAAATCTGGCCCGACGAATGCTTCAAACATACCCAGGACGAAGAGGGGAGCCCTCTAAACGCCTCCAGGTATTATGATATTGCTTTCTGTACAAAAGAAAACTCATCGATGGACACATGTGTTTCCAAAATAATCCAGGACCGGTATCCGGGAATAGAATACCTGATGGACAGGCAGATAGGAGTAAGGGAAATTGGCTACATTATTAGTACCACCAGGGTCCCATCGACGCAAACAGAGACCAAGACATATGATAGATTTGTGTATGCCTTAATGACACACAAGGACGAAGAGAAAGAAGAAGGAGTAAAGCCAGAAAAATTCCTCGCATGTATGAGAAAACTTAAAGAGAGTTTATTACCATAGCGTCCCCAAACAATATCGAAGCTTATGTTGCGAAGAATGTAGTGGAACTAGAGCTAAGGGATAGCACAGTAAATGCAACCCTATGCCACAGGAAAACTAGAAAGAAAACAGAGCGGGAAACAGTTACGGAACCCACACAAACAAACCGAAAACTAGGCGTAATACCCAGAGTGATCGCAGTAAACCTGTACGAACAGCCCTAATCATTAAGACTCATGGATGGAGTACGAAGAGCTGTTAAAAAGAATAAAAAAAGATGTTAACCCGGAAGAAGCTAAGGCTCAAGTAGCGAACAGAAGAAGAACAAGTGCTTTACAATGAGGGGTCGCACCCCATAGCTACGAGGGCTAGATAAAAAGTTGCAGTTTTTGCTATTTGCTTTCATCTGCTTACTAGTCCCAGATTGGGTTGCACATTCCACCTAGATGCATTGAATGGCTTCGTTCTCATAGCATCAAGACTAGTGAATGGTTAAGTTAGATGTGAGATAGTATAGTGTATAGTATGGTAGGTATAGTATAAATAAAATAGAAAGGTAAAACGCAGCACATCTTACTCAAAACCCCAATTTCTCAATCGTTGATTGGATTTAAATTATTTATTTGAACAATCAGTAAAACAAATCTACCACTGAAAAAACCTTAAATTTATGCATCCAATTATTAACATGAACATAATAAAAAGTTAAATAGGCAACAAGAAGCCATACAAATCCAAAACTCGGTATTATTCCTATTTCATTATTATTAATTCTTCATCAACTTCAGCGTAGCTGTTTCGGGTGTAGATAGAATTTAGTCGACACAAAGTTTCCGAAAGTTTCCATGCCATCCAAGCACATCGTCATTCACTAATGGTGCCGGCCGGAGACTTTCATTAACTTGGAATTTTTCCAGTTTGTCAAATCTGTCCTTAAGTGATGCAAACTTTTTCTGCCACAACTCTAAAAACAAAACGAAAACACTGAATAAAAGTTGGAAATATTACGGAGGACTAAGTGAATTGGAATATGCTGCTCGTTAATATCGTTCTATGGAGGTGGTTTTAGAAGTTTTGCCGGGGGGAGCGACTAAAGACATAACTTTACAAAGGGACACGGAAATTTGGAAATCAGCATAAGACGATACAGATTATTGCAAGTTCATAGTAATTACCTACATAGAACTCCTTGTCCGCGTGTGTTCATGTTGGTAAAACTGTTTTGGGTTTAACGGATAATTTTTTACTAAATATAGTAACCAATCAAATTACTTAATTTTAAGTCATGTGTCAAATTTCATCCAATCACCTCTGGATTACAGCGATAATACCCTACATGTGGTGTTTTCAGTTTGATGTTTTTTTTATTAAAAATTAATTAAACGTCAAACTGACAACTGGTTTAAAAATGTCGCGAAGATTTGGTATTGAATCTAATGATGCAATTAATGATATTATATCTAATAATATACCAAAAAATACAATCAAATCAAAAAATGTATGGAAAATATTTCTCGAGTTTTGTGCGACCAGAGAATACGAACTGAATGCTGAAACGAGTTTGCAGAATTTGGCTAATATATTGAAAGATTATGCGGTAAATATGAGAAAAGCTGACGGAACTGAATATAAAGAAGCAACTGTAGAAACAATTTGGAATACTACGAGTAGGCTACTCCCGGAAAAATACTTCAATGACTTCAAAATTGTATTCGACCCGTTTACCAGTGTAATATTCAAAAATGCGCGAGATGCAAGAAATGCAAAACTAAAAGATTACAGCAGGATCCAAACAAACGAAAATGAGTTCATCAAATTTGAGTTCAAGTGATTTGGCTAGAATCATTGGATTATAGGATGAATGTACACCAGAAGGTTTACAAAATAAATTTTACCATATTGTAACTGTTGAGTTAGCTAGGCGAGGTGGTGAACCAGCTGATTGCCATATAGATTATTTCACGATTGAGAAAAATAATGATGGAACGCCAACCAACAGAATTGAATACAATCCAATATTCAGTAAAACATGCCTAGGAGGATCGAAAAGTTGTACAAATAGTAAGTGGCTTGTTCCAAATATTGCAAACGAAAGTGCATGCCCTGTTCGGTTATTCCATAAACTATTGTCCAAAAGGGGAAAAAATATTACTTCCAGTCGCCTATTCTTGAGATCAAATCGTTTCTGGAAATCCGAAAGTGACAAATGGTTTGACAATATACCGGTAGGCAAGAACACAATTAATATGTAAACCAAATCATCCATGCAAGCTATTGGTTTGGACACTAAGTGTAAAAAGATATCCAATCATTCGAACAGATCAACTGCAGTTAGTCATTTGCCAAATAAAGGAATTCCTGAACAGCAATTAATAAAAATAACAGGACAAAGCAGCTCTAATTCAATTAAACCGTACTTGAATATTAACCAAGAACGCCATGGTGAAATAATCAACACCATGCGAGGAATTTCTTCAACAGTGGAAATTAACAATCCGTCAACTTCAGCAAACTCTTCTTCCAATTTAACATTTACCAATTGTACTTTTCACAACTGTAGTTTTAAATAAAAATTAATAATATTTGTTTGATTAAAACTAATACATTTTGTATTGAAAATTATTAAACGTCAGATTGACAATCAAATTTTTGATATCTACAAAGTAAAAAATTATCTTATCGAATACTCCTCGGGCCTTGACAAATACTCAAAATTTTGTCATAGAGAATCCTTCAAGCGAGTTGCTCAAGGATAATAGCCCTCGGCCTGCGGCCTTGGGCTATTATCAAGCAACACGCTTTCGGCATTCTCTATGACAAAATTATCTCGGTATTATCAAGACCCTAGGGGTATTACTATTGATAATAAATGTATTATTATCGCTAAAACCCGAGGGATTTTGGAAATTTGTAATTTTACATTACATAAATTTGATATTCCACACTGGTACATCCGACTGAGATGGAGGCGTACCATTTACGGGGACAATCAAGTTTTTGAAGAGCAGCGTCGACGTCATGCGGATGCGAAGAGACAGCAGTTATCTAAACAAAGATTTATAAAAATAAAAAATTCTTACCATTCAATTCGTTTAGCGAAATCTCATCTCCTCCAACATCTTTTGGTAATATGTCTTTTGGTATCATGTTGAATAATGATTCTGAAGACTTATGATTATGTATCTATTTGGTCAAGAGAAAAAAAGCAAAATATTACTATAAGAATTAAAATAAAATTAAAAATGATAACTCAAACGTCTGCTCCGCAAAGTTTTATTCATGGGTTCGATAAAAATGAAATATGGCTACATTTTAAAAATATTGTGAATCTATTCAGGGTGTCCCAAATATAAGAAATGAACCATAGTTTTGTTTTTTTAAATATAATGCCCTGTATATGAATATATTTTTAGATTGTCCGTTCAAAATAAACCTAACTTTCATTAAAGTACATCTCACCTAAACCTGACAGTTTTTTTAAATATTTTCATTTTTATAAAAATATAGACATAATTTGAATGAAAAAATTCACACCTATTCGTTTGTTGTTTTTAAGCCAGTCTGGACTGATAAATATACCCACTTACCACGTGTTGCGCCAAATATAAAGAACCCCAAATACTAAATACAGTGTGTCCAATAATATAAGATATATGAAAGTAAAGTTTAATTGTAGGAAATAAAACTGCGTCTACTCCACAAAATGTCATTTCTATATGTTCAAATCCGAAGAACACTGTCAGACATGTTTCGAGACCAGCTGTCTCATCATCAGTGACAATTACGTATACAAAAGTTTTCATAGGAATGTTAAACTAGATTTTAAACATCTACATATCAATTTTGTGAAAAAACTTGAATTAAAAAATTACATAAAAATGAAGCTAACTATAAAAACATCACAATGTGAGTTGCATCGGAGCAAAACCGTAACTTTTTCTTTTTATATATCATCAACATGTCTGACACTGTTCTTCGGATTTGAACATATATAAACGACATGTTGTGGAGTAGACGCAGTATTATTTGCTACAATAAATATTTACTCCTATCTGAGATGGATTATTACAACAGATAAAGTTTAATTCTTAATAACTTGTTTATTTCAAACACCCGGTATATGAGGTCAAAATTAGATGCACAAAATAATTATCAATGTCAAATATTATATTTCCTATGGATAACTCTTGACGTTTTCGTGGAAAATGCGCATATTCATAAAATTAGGCGAATTTTTAATTGAATCTGTTTATTTCATGTAGACCACCCTGTATTTGATTATGATGAAATTAATTATTATCTATTAATCACTATAAGGTTATCCTATAGATATTTTTTTTTTATAATTTTGCATGGTAATAGCACATATTAGTGTAATAGGAAGAAGTTTTCAAAATTATAATATTTGTCAAGTCAGCCATGAGAATTTGACAAACCATATGACCTCTTAGGTAAGAATTTTCAACAGCCTATTTGAAAGTACCATTCCGATTGAAAAACGCCCTTTCTCGTAATGTACCGTGTGTCCCATTTTTTTTTCTATTTAACAAACAGACTACAAAGAGTCCAAAAAGAAGGAGGATACAAAATAATTAACAGCAACAAAGCCAAGTAAACATATTAACAAAAAAACCAAGAAAGAAAAATTAATTATGAATACATCAAAGTTAACAAAAAAAAAAGCCTAATGAAATAATAATAATTCAAGCTATACAAGCTAGATCAGAAACACTCGCAAGTACTAACAAAAGACAAATAATAATCACATATAAATTAAGCATGTAGGTAACATTACAATATTTTGCTGAATTTGCAAGCTCATCGAAGGCATCGCAATCCTGCGCGTCTAATTCTTTCGATGTTATGCGAAAAAATATCAATATCCGAAAAATATAGATTCTATGAATGCTGAATATTTCTCAGAGAAGAGTTCATGCAAGAATTCGTATTGAATCGCTGAGCATAAAATAACATATTCCCTCGTGTGAAATAGGGGCGAAAAGCCGAAAATGCAAATTCACATATGATACCAGAGGAATCCACACGTCCCTGCAAACAGTTACTTAGAAAAATAATACAAGCAACAAGCCGTTTGTTGACCAATTTATCAATTTTGTATAAGGCTAAATTATTTTGTGTGTGTGGAATACGCTCAGCATGAAACTTAAAATTCAAATGCTTTATAAATTTACTTTGGACTCTTTCCAATCTATTTACATATTTAAAATGAGTTGGATTCCAAACCACCGAAGCAAATTCCAAGTGACTTCTTACTATAGAAGAATATAAACAGATTAGCGATTTCTCAGTTCTAAAGCCCCTTGTGCTACGATATATGAAACCCAAGTTTCTATTAGCCTTAGCGACGATACTCTCAACATGCTCCTCAACGATCAATTTGGAGTTCATGATCACACCCAGGTCCTTCACAGATTCTACAGATTCCAACAAATTGCCATTTAAGTTATAATTAAAATCTATCTTATGAACATTCCTTGTAAACGTAATCTTGCAACATTTATCTATATTTAAACTTATCTTATTTAGATTCCAATAATTTTTCAATTTTTGCAAATCATTATTTAATAATAAACAATCATGCGTACGGCTAATGTTCATTTTGATCTTCAGGTCGTCGGCATACATGCTAAATTGAGAAAATTCGAAACAGCTGTTGATGTCGTTTATGAATATTGAAAAAAGTAGAGGGGTAAGGTGTGATCCTTGTGGAACCCCCGAAGTTATATTTTTTTTGTTTCTGATTCTGAAGTCTTTCGAGCATACAGTATTCAAATACTTTTGAAAAGCTACTAGCCAGTGCTATCGGACGGTAGTTCTCTATTTTAGTTTGATCGTGCTTCTTATGCACAGGAATTATCTTTGATATCTTCAGTTGGCTGGGAAACACCCCTTCGACGAAGGAAGCATTTATAATATGGGCTAAAGGAATAGCCAGAGCTTCAATACAAGCCTTTAGTAATTTACAAGGCACTTCATCAGGCCCCGATGACATTTTGCTTTTCAATTTGTTTCTGGAAATTGCAATTATCTCATCAGGGTCTACCTCCCGCAAGAACAAACTATTTACAACACTTGATTTAATGGAGCTAGGCAGTTTACCAGCATTTTTTATATTACTCACTATACTAGCTGGAGTATTTATAAAATAGTTATTAAATAGGTTAGCTATAGTCACTGGATCTGTAACCCGAGAGTTATTCTCCAATTCAATATTTTTAGTACGCCTATGTTTACCAGAAAGCTCTGAAACCACATTCCAGTATACTTTACATTGATTTTTCTTATCAGTATTTAAAATTTTATTCTGATAAAAGCTCTTTTTTGTTTTGACCACTAGTTTTGAATGCTTCTTTTTTGCGAGTATGTAATCTGTCCTGGAGATAAGATTCCGTTTCTGCAGCATATATAAATATTTAATATCTTGACTAGACTGTTTCAGTTCAGATGTTACCCATCGTTTTTTATTGTTATCAATCAACCTGTGCTTTCTCTTGGGAAATATCCTATTAAAATAACGAAGAAATATATCATAAAAACATGCAAACTTGGCATTGACATCATCTGCAGCAAAAACGCCATGCCAAGTCTCACCCAAAAGTAAAACTCGACATGCCTCAAGAGAAGCCTCACTAAAACATCTGATTTCCTTGTACACGCAAGTACCCTCTCGTATATTATGCATGCCTGTCCAATACAACAGGGTTGAGTGATCCGATAAGTGATTATCCACCACAGCACAGTCCTCGGAATCTGGGAGATTGGAGAAAATATAATCCAAAGTGGTCGCACTGTGGAAAGTGGTCCTCGTGGGACATTTAACCTTAGAATGCAGTCCGAAAGCAGACATAAGACCCATAAGCTCCCTATGGTGGGCCCCGTTTGCAGATGTCAGATTAAAATCACCAGCCACAATCATTGATCTTTTAGAGGTATAAAATTTATTTAGTAGTTGATGAAGGTTTTCGAGAAATATGCTCACATTACTGTCAGGTGATCTATAACAGAGAACTATAAGAACCGTCTCCTCACTAATCCTACAGAGAACGCCGCAGACTTCAAAATCTTTCTCCACACAAAAGCCAGACAAATCAACCGATTTACAATCTACCGTACGGTGTGTCCATATACCCACACCACCGCCCCTGTTCTTGAACCTACAGAAATATGATGATAACTCAAAATCTGGAAAATAAGGTACATCTATACTATCAACAGTCCGCCAGGTTTCTGTTAAACAAATAAATTTAAGTTTATCATTTTTATTTACATAGTTAATACCAATATTATTGGCTTTGTCGTCATTAAGAGATCGAATGTTAAGAAGTAAAAAATCATACTCAGTTTCATCTTCATCACATATCATACGTTGTTGACAAGTGTCACTCATAGTGTTGCCGATGATACTCAGGTTGCCTGGGTTACAGCACTGCGCCTCTGAAAAAAACGTGAAATATATGCACCGGAAGGCCAGATTTGGGGATCCAGTGCTTTTTGAAAGTTATGCAGATCAATCATAATTTTGAACGAGGAATAATGATCGGGAAATCCTGATGGCAGCTGTTCGCATGTGGCTTCCGGAAAAGAGGTCCTCGTTAACGTAAGTAGTTGATCGCAGGTGGTTCCTGGATCCAGTCGTGAAACATATAAGAAAGCTTTCCTGGGAACTGTCTTTATGAATCCAGCATTAGCTGAAGTACCAACAATACCAGTGCCCCTTTTTTTGGGACGGCTATGTTTAACTATATTCCATTCACCTTTGTCAACCTTTTTTGTGATTGTGTTATCAGTAATATTTATAATTTCATTGAGTTTTGTACTCGTTTGAGCCTGCAGCACGGCCGATGCTACTTGTTGTTTACTTATTTTTTTAGAGTTTTCATTTCGAGCATTATTTGCCGACCTGCTGGTAGTGGCATCTTTCGGCTGATTTGCACGCACAATGGTTTTAGTTTTATGATTATTGCTCTCTGTCTCGTCAACATTAGCAGTTTTCTTTAATTTATTTTGTTGCTGCTTATATGGCGATGGAGTTGATTGAGTTGATTTCTGCATAATCACATTTCCACTAACAGATGGCTCTGGCGTATTTATTATTGTTTTTAGTAGGTCGACATGATCAATTAAAATTTTACTTTTTTCACTAAGTTCATGTATTATGATGTCTTTATTAGATATTACCTCACGCAAATATGTAATCTGCATTCTAAGAAATTTAATTGTGTTACCCTCCTGATCAATTTCAGGATCGTCTTTGAATTCTATTACCGTTGCATTAAGCACATCGTCGACATTGTCCGAGACACACGATTTCATTTCCTGCTCAACACCACAACAAATCATTTCACTTTCACTCAAGTACATCACTTTTTTAAGGATGAATTTTGCCTGGCCTTCCGGGATATCTCGCCTATTTTTAAAGATAGAGGTTTGCCGTTTTCGGGAAACATCACTTTTAGTTATCTGCTGTCATTATTTAGATAAATAATTTAGATAAATAATGACAGCAGATTTCAATTTCACCCTGTACCTCAAAAACGAAGCGGGCGATGAAAATTTTGTTTGCAGTATCTCAGTTTTACAAAAAAAGTAGCGAAAGTGCAAATCTCTATATTTAATCATAAACGAGATATCCCGTAAGGACAGCCGAAATGGAACACACGTGTGCTGAACTAAATGGACTCCGTTTAACTTTTTAATTTGACGTTTGGGGAAAAAATGTCTCTAATAAAAATGTAATGGTTCAAAATAAATGTTGTAAAAACAATGATTCTACATATACAGGGTGACTCAGAATATCTGGGCGTGGTACTATACATTCTTATTTCAAATTACAACCCATTTCGACGTCGTTGGATAGACTTACCCTATTTGCAAGTTTTGGTGGCAAAAGTGATTTGCACATAGAGATTAATGTATCCATATATGAAGCAGCATTGAAGATATGTATACTACTAACACGGCTGGAATAAACTTTCTAAAAATACAAAATATTTATTAGAATAACTATTATTCAAACTCTAAAAACGAAAATCTACGTACCTCAAGGACGAAAACTGTCTTCTTTACCAGCATAGGTCCGATTTTGACGATATGAGCCGCCTTAAAATCTGTACAATCGTAGATTATATGCGTTCCAAATGATAAGTCTTCCCCATAGACGACTTCCATAATATTAAATGCATGTTTAACGAAGTGGGCGTAATCGAAATTTTCTACGTCACTTGTGAATTTGACGTAGATGACACGTTCGTAGTTGTTTAACGGTTTGGGTAAGGGTAAGAAGAATCTGAAATTTCGATTAAACGATGAACGACAGAAAGAAATAACTGAAATACTTTGTATTTTATACGTCGTGTGCATTACTATACAATATATTAACTAATTTCCACATATAAATCTTGATGCTTAAACTCCCAACGTGTTCCGCTCGTGGCGTATACTGGCCGTGTCTGATACAGTGACTGCAAAAAGTTTCATCCACTAGAGGTTTTATTAAAAATTATTATCTAATTTGATAGATCTTTCATTTTATTAATCTAAGAAAAACTATTGAACAAATCATAGTTACAATATTCTGCCAATTACTGTCGGACACAAATTTTCTTGTTTAAATTCCACTTTAAGTCTTCGCCATACCATATGATGTCCATCCGATTATATTTAGATTAATCTGAGCAAATAACACGTAGCCAAAAATTATTTGTTTTTGATTTTTATATTTATTTGCAAACACTTTTTTTTTTTCGATTAATCATTAACCCAATACTTTTTCCAGTCACTGTAGTTATTTTTATTAATGTCGGTATCCCTTGGCAGGCATGATTTATTATACGTCTTATATACGAGGGAGAATGTATCAAAAGACGCTGCATTCGATGCCCTTTTATAATGTAATGAGACATGGGGACGGATAGCCCCGGTAGAATCGTTAAATTTATATAATATTTTAAATTAACTTTGGATAAACTCTACTAATTATGATCGTTATATTTAATTAAAATATTTGAAATAGTTAATTATATTCCCTAAATGTGACTCAAAGCAACAAAAAGATCCAAGATATTTTAATTATTTTGTTAAGTTGTTTTAGATTTTTTTTGTTTAAATGAAGCAAGATTGCCAAAGTATTTAATTTATTTCGTTAAGTTGTTTTAGAATGTTTTGATTTTCCTTTTTATTTAGTTAAAATACAAACTTAACAAGCCAGATCAACATAAAGTGCTTCGCTAGTTAATCTTGAAAGAATTTGGTGTTGTTTAATGTACTCTATAAAATTCTCAACTATAGAATTTGATGGGCGAGGCGCAAGCCGAGACGAGCAACCATAGAATTCTGCTAAGTACACAATATACTATTACTTACTAACTAAACAATTAAGAAAACTAAGTAAAATTCTTACTAACTTACGTCAATTTACTGTGTTCAATCATTTTCGGAGACATGGGATGCGAATTTTCGAAAAATTCTGGTAGCAAAGTTCTTATCGTGTAATACATATCGATTTTTGCTTTAGTAGATTCCATATGAAACTTGTTTAGCAATAAAAATACAGTAATCTGATTGTCACCTATAAAGAATGATATTTATCAACAAACTTTAAAGTATTAATAATTTCAAATAATTAACAGAATAAATAAAGCGTTCGTCAGAATGTTGTAGAACAAACGACTATTTACTGGAAGTGTTCGAGAAAAGAGAAAAACCATATAAATAGCCAATGTATAACAGGGAGAGACGATCAGTCTTGAAGTGAAGAATCAGTGAATAGTTGTGAACAGGGTATGGAGAGTATGTAAAAAATGGAGCCACGAAAGTTGTTCTAAATATCAAAACCTTTGTGGTTGGCAAAGTACTAGCTCTGATAAAAAATTAGCTGACTCACTCATCGATAAGCACTTAGTTCTACCACAGTCTTCTTTAGACAAGCCATGAACAAGTAAATTTGGCAACGTCGATTACAAGTCTACACAGAAAAAAGCAAATACTCAAATTATACATTTCAATATTCTTATTTTTTTTGACTTGTTCTAAGACGTTTTGTTCTCATTCGAAGTAAAATATTTTAAATTGAAAATTTTGAAATGCTTAAATGTAGATTTCCATATATTCAACAAAAATGTTCACTTTAAATAAATAGTTTTCATTAGAACATTCAAACATACTGTGTTTAAATGACCCACCTCCTTGATTTAAGAATGTATGGTTTCTTATATTAAATATTCAGTGTTCTTTAAATAAGACCACAGCAGCTTATAATAAGGATATTTGTATACTCAAATTGAATATGCCATAAATTTGATTCAAATATAAAATATTTTCATTTCAAAAATTCGTCATTTCATTTTGATCTTGATCTGAGATTCGGTCGCACTCTATATTCTCCAATGAAGCATATTGCACAGTGTTGCCCTAAGTGATAATAAGAAGCATTGTTTTTATAAAGACAATGTAAGAAGGTAAATAGGTATATTTATTTTGCTGCAACCACACAATATTAATTCGATTCTCCATATTTTGCTATTGGTATCCATAAAGTTATTTGTTGTTTGAGGACAATTTGTTATTTTAATAGTGTGAAAACAACTAATAGAAGTATTTAGCAAACATAATCTAATTTGGTTATTACACCTTAGCTTTAGTTCTTATATACAAAACTCTTACAACTAAGAATTATTCCTTTGGAATGAATCCTCTTCCTAGATGTCTAAAAAAGTACTTGCAATGTTTATTTAACTTAAATGGAGCTACTGGCAACATAGCAACATAGCCCATGCTGTTACATTTTGTGACCATGCATTTTTTGCAAGTTGCATACCTAACCTACGTATAATTCGTAGCCGAGATCTCCCGAGTAGACCGGGGAAGTCCCAACTTGAAAAATATCGGCGTTACTTTGATGTTTTTGTTGAGAAACGAACATTTGAAGCATTCTTATCCTAAATATAGTAGTATACCTAGTTATAGAATTAAAAAATCGTCTCAAGTTTTTGTAATACATTTTAAATTTTACCTCTATATAACCGTTAAATTAATAAATAAATAAAATAAAAAATCAAAATATATTATTGTGTGTTATGGAGGAACAAAACGCTCAGGAAATGGAAGTACTTCTTAAAGAATGGGGTTGTCCAGACTCCATAATTCAAGTGTTCAAAGGTAAGTGAATTTTGTTTTTACAATGGAATATGAAAATTATAGTATAGTATCTTAAAAAACAATCTACCAAGTAGCAATAATTATATAATGTGGCATTTGTTTCCCGGGGCTTTTTTTTAATGATTACTTATAAAGAGTTCATTTTAACACCAGAAGTAGGTTTACCTACCTATCTAATAACAAAATTTATACGTTCAGAATAAACTATATTTTCTAAACATTAATTATTATATAAATAAGAAATGAGCTTTTTATAAAGTAAGTCTAGGTACTTGTGGGTAGGTATTGTAAAACTTGTAGGTACATGCTAATACACATGTTGACCCACAAAGGCTAAACTGGATTCATTTTCACTTATCCATTCCCATGTAAGATTACAAAAAATATGTTTATTATCAAGGAAAAGTTAAATGATTCCCGTTTCATGATGCATTTGTTTGGTTTGTTCTTAGAGTTGGGCTGGTATAAAAAAAAATTTCAATGATGGGTAGGTACGTATTTCCATGGTTTTTTTTAATATAGTTCCCTCGGAAATTACAAAATAGGTTCCTGTTCTCAGTGGATCTTCCTGTACTTCTTGTGTGCAATATTATTCAAGTTTATTTAGGATTTATTAATAGATACTTATTTCTCATTCATCTAAATTGAATAAATTTTTTGTTTTGTTTTAGACAGCTATTTTGTTGTATCGGGTTTTGTTCATTTTTCTTCTCTTTGGAGGCACTATTTATACGTACATATTTTATATTTCAGATCTTCTAGGGCAAGTTCTTGTACGCAAAACACATCAGATCTGGCTAGAGACTGTTGGAATTATTTTTGAATTTTTTGTTTGTTACTTTGTTATTTTTTTTGTCGATTGGTGCTGTAGCTACTAGCCAAAAATATTATGTAAGTAAATAAATACTTTATTATTAAATCTAAAAATTATTAATACAAAAATTTAGAGATAAGACACGGTTGTTTTTTCTTTTTTTTTGTTTTTTTTTCTGTGATCGTGTGGCACAATACAGTAGGTACCTACACAAATATAATATAATAATTATTGTTATTAATATATGTATTGTTATAATATATTCAGAGGTGTCTCTGTATATTTAATAAATTTGTATTTTGAACTCGTATTTTAATTTTTTTTTGAAATAATCCATCGATTTTCTTTACGAACGTATATTCTCAAAATAGTCATATCAAATGTTTAATGTAATCTAATCCTATTCTTACTTTGAGAATTCATATTCTCAATATAATCATATTAAATTTTCAATATAATAAGATGCTATACTTTAATCTAAAGCCTGTATGAGCTCATATTCTCAAAATGGTCATACCAAATGTTTAATATAATCTAATTCTATACTTACTTTGAGAATTCATATTCTCAAAATAATCATACCGAATGTTTAATATAATCTAATTCTATACTTACTTTGAGAATTCTTATTCTCAAAATAATCATACCAAATGTTTAATATAAGCTAATTCTATACTTGCTTTGAGAATTCATATTCTCAATATAAGCATATTAAATTTTCAATGTAATCCGACGCTATACTTTATTCTAAACCCTGTATGTTATGATTGAGTAACCAGTTTATTTAATTTAAGACTACATTTTTTTGGAATAAGTAGTAATTACTCTTAAAATGTATATTCAGGCATCCTAAAACTAAATATTCATATGCTCCATTCAAATTAATACCATTGAGAATTTGATAATCTACATTGAAATAGATATATTCTCGGGGATATACAAATCTAACATATGCTTGAATGGAAACTTAGCGATTTAAACCAAGCAAATTATTTTTTCTGTGTATTATTTGTGTTTAAACATTTGTGAGTTTAATTAAAACAGTTTTTTAATGATTTTTTGACCTTGCAATTTTATAATTGGAATATTTTTTGGATTAAAGTCAGTCAAAAAAAAAACTTTCTTTCTTTTGGCGACGTTTCGACTTTTATAAAGTGATCTGTAGGACACGTCGCAACAATTATTTGAACAGTACGATTTTCAAACTACCTTCGTCAACGTACCGTATTTAAAATTATTGAAATTGTAAATCATTTTTTTTTAATAATAATAAAAATAAAGTGGCTTTATTAAACACATATTACATCGATATTACATATTATTGTGTTTATAAAGGCGAAGTCTAGCATAAATGCTACTCAACTAAACCTTAGAAAAAATGAAACAGTAAATTCTAAAATTTAATACAAAAATATTATTGTATAACATAACAAAATTGACCAAATGAAATTTAGGCATTAATTAAATGTTAACACGTAATTATATTTTAATTACATTGAAAAATTGACAAAATTAACTAAGTAATTAGTATTATCGCGAAGCAAGAAAAAAATCACGACATTTTCTACGGAAAACATACAAACTTAGATGTTTGAAATCGTTAGGCACAGAGTTATATACAGTTGAAGCATTATAACTAAAAGATCTCTTAAACATGGCGGTACGGAATCTCGGAAGACATAATTTTGTGCTATCTCTGATATTAACATCATGCAAATTGTGCCTGAATTGCAGTTTATTTCGAAGATCCATATCTAATCCTCCATAGGATTAGAAGAACCAAGAAGACGAAAAATGAAAACTGAGTAATGGTATTTAACACTTGTTTCGATACGCAACCATTTCAGTTCGTTAATCTTGCAGGAAACATGATCAAACTTTCTGAGACCAAAAACATACCTACAACACGTATTTTGAATTTTTTGAAGTCGATTTTGCGTGAACTTATCTAGGCAAGGGAAGTAGCAAATGTTGGCGTAGTTTATTATTGATAGTACTAGAGATTCACACAATTTTTTTCTTAATTTAAAGTTTATCAAACTAATATTAGAGTACAGCAGTCTTAATACCATATAGCACTTCTTAACAATCATTGACACATGTTCATGAAACCTCAGCTTCACATCATAAATAATGCCCAAGTTTCTCGCTTCACTTACCATATTCAAAGACATACCATTCAAGTGTGGTCTCAATTTTGAATCAATCAAGCTTTGAAAATTTTTCGGACAAAAACATAACACATGGGTCTTATCAAGATTTAAGCGCAGATTATGATTGTGTGCGTAATGACTTATTCGCGACAAATCTTCATTTAACACACTACTAGCCTCTGCCACTCTAGATGGATCAAATTGAAAAGAGACCTGCGAGTCATCAGCAAAGCAATTTATCTCGGAATACGTGACACAATCAAAAAAATCTGCAGTATAAAGTAGGAAAAGAATAGATCCCAAGATGCTACCTTGTGGTACGCCAGATGTAACAAGTCCAGTGTGAGATGCATTGTTTTTGACAATGGTAAACTGTTGACGATTTATTAAATAAGAATTTAGGAATTTCGATGACTGTTCATCGAAACCGTAATATCGCGCTTTTGAGACAAGTAACTCATGATCAATTGTGTCAAAAGCCATGGAGAAATCCAATAAAGTAAGAGCTGTAGCCTGCTTTTCATCAAGAGACCTAAATATATTATCAGTAACATTAAGTAATAAAGAAGTAGTGCTATAACTTTTCCTAAAACCTGACTGATGCGATGAAATAATTTTATTGTCAAAAAGAAAAATTTTCTGAAAATAGACTTAAGCAGTTTTGACTTTAATCAAATTCACTGAAGATGAAACAGTAAAGTTCCGAAACATGTTTGGCTGATTTGAACATATGTATAAAAGTATTTTGTGGAGTAGACGTTTTTGATTTGTAAATATATTTTTTTAATTTTCTGCTGAAAATGCGACTTGTCCTAATAATAAAGATTTTTAATTATATTAATTTTATTTATTTAGTTTTTTTTAATATTCATCAAATGGAAAACTCACTTGGTATTTCGGGTAAATGTTTTTGGAGTGGTAGCCAGTCCTTGATTATTTGGATGCAATGTTTAACGTCTGCTGTAGTTTTACCATATTCCTCGTAAAGTTTAGCTTCGTAACCATTTTGATCGATTTGGAGCAAATTATCAATGGTATACGCCATATTTGGACTTGTGTGCTTTTACGGTACCTCCTGTAATTAGTGAGAACTGTAAATAAACTTTTAGATATAAATAATATCTGTTTTTTGAACAAAGGTATTGTAAAACATATATCAAAGTTCCCATAAATATGATTATTGAGGTTATTTTATACAGTGGTTCCATTTTTGCCACCCAAAATAATTTGTCATCCGACGTAGACACAATTTTCGGCAAAACCACGTTGTCTCCAAAACTATTGTTGATAGAATTTTGTAAATGCATTACTTAGTAACTCAATTGGTAGAAAACCAGACTGATGAACAGGGAAACCATATGCTGGAAGACTTTGGTGCAAGAACCAGATAAGCCCACTTGAGAAAAGTAAAAAAAAAGTGTTTATTTTCTGAATTTCAAATAAGGACAAGCTCAAATTAATACTGATGTTTATGGATATTATATGGAATATTTAAGACATAAAACATTATAATTTCAATTAGCAATTTATTATTAGACATACTTTAAAACAAAACTAGAAAATAATTCTTAACTGTGAAAAGTCTTCTAAGTCCAAGAACAAATTAAAATATATAAAACTTTTAGAAACATTTGGTAACAATCTGTTTAAAATAATAGTCACAAAATTAGGTACTTAAAGTATCTTTATCAAAAACTAAGAGAAAATAACTATAAAACCACCCAACTAGTATCCATGATACCCGTGGCGTGGTGTTTTGTTACAATTTAATTTGGATATGTTTCTATATATACTTAATAGCTGCCGTTAACTCTTACTTGTCCCAAGCTCTTACTAAACTAAAAGACTATATTATTTTTTTAGACTATTTTATTCAGAAAAATACAATACAATACACAACAGAACTTCAACTCCAAAATATATATTTAGCGTTAAATGAATGAAGTATCATATTAAATTCGTAGGCACCGTCCTCATTTGAGTCTTGCAATTCATTTTTGTGAGTTTCTAAATTTTCTTCTTCAAAATCAAACGGTAATACCATAAATCTATTGCCGGAACGTACTTGTTTGCCAAAAGTTTCACATCTATTGGCGTTTTTTTCATTTAGAGTTAGTGGATATGGTTGGATCATTTTTGTGCAAAAATCGGGATACCAGTTGTAATACTGTATTCAAAGTAAGTACACTCACGTTTGTATCGGACAAGTATGTATGTACCAGGTGTCCCAAACTCGTGGCCCAGGCCTATTGTATGAAAACGAGATAAGATATTAAAAATCTTTTTAAGTGGTATAAACTGTGTTGCATTCAGGTATATTTTACGCCAAAAAAATATTTTTTTCCGATTTTGCGCCATTCCGAAAGCCCTAATTTTCCTAAATACCTTTTTACTAATAAATTTTTTTCTATCTTCATCCGCTAAGAAGCTAGAGTGCCAAAACTGACAAAACGATCGTATTAAAATATAATTCAACATAGCCATGTCAAATCAAATCCTCCATGAAAAACAATTATTCTGTCACATTACTAGTGACAATTCTTGTCAAAATAATAAAGAATTAATTGTCAAAACAATAAATACGATACAAAAAGTAATTACAGGTAGTTACAACGTGTTTATAACAAAAATGTTTTCGACAGACGAAATATGGCAAATGCTGGATATCTGGAGCATTGCAAGCCCATTTTCAGATCTCTCAATCTAATGCCTCTCCCGTCTTTATATATATATTATCAACTGCTTGAGATTCACAGATGTAAGCCCGATTTGTGTATTAACTCAACTTGTCATGAGTATGGTACGAGATCTGCGGACTTGGTACGGGCTCGGCGATGGAGATTGACTAAGTCTGCCAAGAATTCCCTACAGATTCGGTTATATAATGCACTTCCTCGTAGGGTCCGGGAGTACAGTTCAGAAATGTTCAAAAGAACTATAAAATCATACTTGCTCAAGCATGTTTTTTATTCTGTGGAAGAATATTCCAAGGAAGTTGTACATTTTAGCAATTAGTCGCTTTTAATTTGTTTGTACCTATGTTATGTTTTTTGTTGTAGATATAGTTTTGTATTTTGACCTACTGCAATTGTTTTGTACAAAACGTAGTCAATAAAGATTATTATTATTATTATTATTAAAAATAATATAATAATTGTTTAATTTATTGCAAAAGATGCGTTTTGGTTTTATATAGTGCAGGCAATGTCATCTTCGTCTCATCATCTTTGTTTCTTTCAATTGTCAGCCATATTTTGTCGACAAAGAAAATAATAAAAATTAGATAATAAACCAAAAAAATGTGATACAATAACCACCACCACCAGTCTTCAATTTGCATTTCATCGGAAATGAATTGGAAGGAGCGGTGCATAAGAGGGGCCACCAAGATCTCTATAGATTTAACTTCTTCCTTCGGGGGTACTTACGAATCTCATACCTCTGCACTTGGTGATAGAAAGAGTAGCAAATAAGACCATACTCAGACTGTCTCGGGAGGGAGGGAGATAGGAGAATCAATGAACAGAGAGCCTGGACATATCTGATCAAACACATCCCATCTCCAAACCTCCCTATTGACGAAACTAAGAAAAAATGTAACTTTCAGAGGAATTTCAACATAAAGTTAAGTAACAAGGGGACTGGGAAAGGAACTTACACACCAGTAACCTCAAAGAAAACACTATGACGGCTCCAAAACCAATAAAGGGACCTGACAAGGAGTAATCTTGGGAATCATTACGAAAAGTCCGGTAAGAACTTCAAAAAATAGGTTGTATTAATGTTTAGAAAATAATTAAAATTATAACGTTGGGGTGGAAGAAGGGGGAGAACAAAATTCAAGCAACAGTAGTCGTTTTGAAGTAATTCTGGGTGGCAAGTTTTAAAATTGAAACACTGTATCTTAAGTTTAAATTAATATATTAGGTATTTGTTTTTATTTTTCTAATGAATTAAATAAGTTAATTATTGTAACTAATAGCAAAGATTAATGTGTACATTATATTTGCTAGTAGTATTTTAATTGTTACAACACACGCAATGGCATAGCAGAGTTGGTTAGAAATTAGGATATATTTCTTTTTTTTTTTCGCAAAGCATAGTATACAGAGTGTCCCACATGGAGCTGCGACGATCGCAAATAAATTCATCGTTGGAAATTTTTATTATACTGCCGATTCACATAAACTGAAAAAATGTGAGCACCCTATATAACTTAAAAGGAGATATCAATCAATATCAATAAGGTAATACAGGGTGCGGCATCATAACTTCCTTTTTTTAAATGCGCGCTATTTAGACTGTAAAGATCGAACTGGGGGGAAACTGCTCTTATTCGGTAGACGTGCATCTAAAGTTTTGTTCCCCATCCGGTCAGGCTCCACGATGCGTTGTAACAGTGAGCAACGTGCATTTGCCAGCGAGGGGTACTTTTCGAATGGACGTTCTGTGATCGCAAATCAGCGTGCCTTTCGAAATCGATTCAGAGCCTGTGCCAGCTCGAAAATCAATAGTTACAAGGATCTTTACATTCAGACAAAGCGCGAGTGTGACGAGACGAGGAAATTGGAGTTTGAAGATTTGTGAGAGCCTCAATATTGCGATGCCCACGGCGTTTTGCCAGCAAACATGCATCTGTCCTAAGACTTTCCGCTCGTTCAGTGAGGCGAATTCTTCACGATGATCTTCATTACCATCCGTACAAGTTGGCGATTGTTCAAGAACTCTTTCATTTCTCGAAAACGTTCCTGAGGACGCAATTGTTTTTTTAGTGATGAGGCCCATTTCCACGTGAGTGGATACGTCAACAAACAAAATACTGGGCCGACACCAACCCCCGCGAATTGCATTAAAGGCCCCTGCACTCACCTAAAGTTAACGTGTGGTGTGCAAATTTCTTCGGCTGGGGAATTGATTCCTGGTTTTTTGAAGAAAATGAGGAAACAGTGACAGTGAATTCTAACCGATTTTTCCCCTCGACTTAACAAATTGGATTTCGGGCGCCACGGCTCACACTTCAAGGGTAGCAATGGCTGTTTTGAGGGAACACTTTGGGGGGCGCCTAATCTCAATCAGCGGTGATTTGGAGTGGCCAGCTCGTTCCCCCGATTTGACCCCTTGCGATTTTTTATGGAGATTTTTTAAATCCCGTGTTTATATCAATGCTTTGAGATCTTCTAGGGTTCTTGAACGACCCTAGAAGATCTTAAAGCCAACATCCGGGCCGAAATGGTCAACATACCTGCTGCCATGCTGGAAAGGGTTATGACAAATGCCAGAAATCGGCTTATTCAGTGTATCGACAATGGAGGGCGTCACCTACGTGACATGATTTTTAAAACTGTTTGAAGCAAAATGTATGTATGTACCTACATTATTTAATAAAATAATAAAAACTTCTACTCCATAAAATGGGTTTTATTGCGTTTTGAAATAAGGAAGTTATGTTGCCGCACCCTGTATGATAGTTAGTTAACATCAACGTAAACAGTTTTTCTTCAACTTTATTATACACAGAAATTATTGACCAAATTTCTTCATATTTTTTTTTTGTGAAAACCGTAAGAGATAGGTATAAAAAAAATAGTTTAACAAAAAAAAAGTTTTTATTTCTCTTTTTGGAGACCGCCCTGTATACGTGCAATGTCTAGCAGCCTAATAAATAATAACTTTATTAATTCCACAGAATATAAAATAATTACAATATTCTACATTATGGGATTATCAATACAAATTGTTACAATAAAAACAAACAAAGAACAATACTCAACCCAACTCAAACACCATACAATAATAATACATATTATAGGTGTTTCTAAAATAGGTGGTCAAAATTTCCTTTAATTTCCTCTTTTTCAAACTAAAAAACAAGAATACACTATAAAACAAGGCATTTAACTTTTTTTTTTTTTCATCACAAAAATTATATAACTAAATACGTAAATGTGTAGTAGGTACGTTTCTTTTCTTTTTAAAGTACATAATAAATGGTGTTAACATTCTCGAGATGAAAGATTTTTTTTCCAAAAGTCCTTATTTAAAAAGATACAGGGTGTTAAAGATGACTGCCTGAGGACGGTTTTGTTGAAATATCTACTAATTTCACTTACCTGACCAAACTAATAAAATTAATCTTAAAACTATAATAATTAAACTTGGTTTGACTGAATATAACGTTATAATTTAACACATGATGAGGACTGGATTAGATTACAATTTACAAAGTGAAACAAATTTCTGCTACGATAAATGAACTTGAAAGTAAAAATTATTGTTCAATGTAACAGTCAAGGTAATAGAGATATTAAACCATATCAATCTACAGGCCCGGACGTAATCATGGTAATTCTCTTGTTATCGATTGCTTCATGAAAATATCTTGTAATAACCCTTTTAACGGCTAACTTTTGGTGAATGGGCGCTACCAAAGTTGGATGAAGATCCACTATTGCGATGGAGCGCAAGATTGCCGTATTTGGTGTGATGAGCAGCCAGAAGCATCCCGAAAAATGTACTGTTTGGTGTGAATTATAGGCCGGTGGCATGCTTGGCCGTACTTTTTCAAGACGACGAAGGCAGCAACGTTACTGTGAATGGCGAGCGCTACCGTGCAATGATTACAAATTTTGTTTTGCCCAAAATGGAAGAGCTGGACTTGGCTGTCATGAGGTTTCAGCAAGACGGGGCCACATGCCACACAGCACGCGAAACAATGACCCGATTGTGAAGCAGGTTCGGTGAATTTTATGTGTGTTTTTTTTTAATCAAATCCGAAAGTTCTTAAAAAATCATCTTTTATTTCATTAACAGTATCTTCAGTTTTCTTCACCTCGGCTGTTGTTTGTCTGTCATTATCGTCCTTGTTCATCCAATATTATACTTCTTCTTGTCGATTATCTTCAATTGCGGCTATTGAAAATTACAGACCTATAGCTTTGTTAAGTACCTTCTGATTTTTAAGTAAGTGTGGGGTCTTGAGTAACTGTCAACATGGGTTTAGAAAGGGATTTTCTACCGAAACATGTACCCGAGAGTTTATTCAGCGTGTTTATGATCTGACCAATGATGGTTCGTACGCCGTCGCTATCCTATTCGATCTGTTTTGGGCGTTTGACGTGGTAGATAGAGACTTCTTATGCGACAAATTAAAAAATATTGGAATACGCGGCCCAGTTAATACATGGATACGATCTTATTTATCTAACGAAAGGTAACTATCAAAATTAACTTTGTTTTATCAGATGTTAGAAATATTGATATAGAAACTCCTCAAGGCAGCATACTGGGTCCACTTCTTTTCCTGCTCTATGTCAATGATCTACCAGCAGATATCACGCATGGTCATGTCTATATGTACGCTGACGATACTACGATTTTGCTGTCGAGGCACTGAAACATAAAATTAATCAAACCCTCAATAAATTTCACACATGGTGTGGGAAAAACCGCCTAATGATAAACTATAATAAAACAAAGGCCCTAAACTTCAGTAGACATATAACACAAAATTTTAATGTAAACTTCGAAAACAATCAGTTAGCTTTTTCAAATTCAGTTGCCTATTGGGAGTGATAGTGGATCCGACGTTGAGCTGGCAGGAACATGTTGAGAGTTTATGTGGCAAATTAAATAAAAACTTATTTGTGTTACATTCCTTGAAGAGGTTTATGTGCGTGAAGTCGTTGCTCTCGGTTTACTATGCTATGATTGATATTTTTAAAAGCAAACATCTGACTCCCACCTGTGGCAGTAGTCATGATTATCCAACCAGAGGAAGAGATAGGTTGTACTTACCGCGTCCTAAGTTTGAATTTTATAAGAAGTCACCATCATATGCGGGCTGTTTCTTTACTTTATTCTTTTGTTGTTTCTAATTGAATTTCTAACATTTCTCTATTTTTTGAAGAAGTGGTTATGTTTGAATTTACTGAACTCATTTTATTTCCTTCAACATTTACTGGAGGATTCTTATTTGTCTCGGTATCTACTCCCGCAATTCTGGAAGGGATATTTCGCATTTCCTCATTTCCTAGGCCAGGAAATCTCAATAAATTTGAAATTTCGCTTTTGGACTATTTTGACATTTTTCTACTTTTGCATATCCCTACTTTTATCTTTTTGTGTAGATTTTTTCCCACTTTTGATATCTTGTAAGCTCAAAGGACCAAGAAATGTTTTCCTAAATACTTGCATAAACACAGTTTGTATATTATTGATGAAAAATTGTAAAACTCCGGCCGGTGTCACATTGTAGGCTTCCCTTACGAAAGTAACGGTACAAATTCTCAGTGAGTAAACATAATGAGCGTCGCGAATAGCATTGACTATTTTTGTTGATCTACATGCGAAGGATCTGTGGACCACTATGGATACCCCCGTATCTACCTCACCCATCATTTAAGAATAACAGTGACAAATTCAATGTTTTTACATAATTAAAAAAAAAAAATCTAAAATTTTATTAAACAACACAAAAAGTGAATGTGCGCCACTCTCTGCTTCCTGTAGTGTAGCAAACAGAAGGTCGAATCTTTGTTGGTTTTGTCCACTCTTACAATTTACTTTTACTATAATTAATTCACTTAGTTCTTATCAATAGGTATACTTACAGCGCCGTACTTTTGTCTCGCATCTAGTAAATTTTGAATATCTAATAAAATATATTCGGTACGCCAATGGTCCGATATCACTAAACGGATCGTGTGAAACTTCATTTACGTAAATAAAAAAATAAAAATAAGTTAAAAAAAATTCACCTACCGGGAATCAAATCCTGACTTCCCAACTCACTTTACGCAATCTTTCATTAAAAAAAAATTCGCGTGCAGCACAGTACACGTGATCGAAGTGAATACTTCTGTCACCAGAATTTCAAACTACAACATATTTATTTCTCTTGGGTAAAGTATATATTATTAAATATCTCTGTCTCTCTCTCCCTCATATTTGTTATATGCTTCATCTTTTTTGCGTGACGAAAATATTAAATCGTGTCGTGACGTGACGCGACCTTGAAAAATCACTCTCATGCGGCCAAAGAAGTATTCACTTCAAAAAATAAACTGTTGCCCTCGAGGCACGAATAGCTTTCCATATTTAAGTGCAAAAGTAACATTTTTGTAACCTTTATGTCATTTACCTTTCTCGTAAAACCCTTGGTGACAAGCTATATACAGGGTGTCCGTTTTAAGTGATACCACTATTGCTATCTCAGAACCTTAACAGCTACGAGCTCCGTTTTTTGATCCCTCTTCAGGATCCGTTTACTACGTTGTCAAATTCTCCTTAGTTTCTGAGATACATGGTGATTTGCGAAAAACGCCGAATTAGATTTTGTGGAATAGTTTTAAAACTATTTATTTCCGGGATACGGTTTATATTAGAAAGTTGTTTAGGTTAAATTTCTCTACAAGATGCTGACTTTAGATTTAACCTCCGATATTTCGTCTTTCGGCAACTACCATCAACTTTGTTTTTTTAAATACCGACCTGAATCTTTCAGTTTCTTTTCTTAAAGCATTTGTCATTTCCTTTAAAATACGGTATCAGTCAGGCATCTCTGTCGACGTTTTGATATGAAAATAACTATCATCAACATATTTCCTTAGTACCAACGTGACTTATTTCTTTGTTCATTTAAATCACAGTATTTCTTACTGAATATGTTATGAACCTCTCTTTGTTACCAACTAAGTAATAAAAAATTATTAAAACTACACCTATTTTAAAAAGAATTTACCTAATATTAAGATATTTAAAAACCATTAAGTAAAGTAAAATACTTAAATGTAAAAAATGCAAGAAAAAAGCCTCTTAAAATGTTGAATATTTCCAATTTATTCTTCAACACATTTCCAGATTTTTCGATATATGTTCATATGAAAAAAAATCTTATTTTCGCTTGTAAGAATGTCCCATTAAATTATTTTAAGTTAATTTCGGGACATCTTGTATAATTAGCCAATTTTTCCACACTGTTTGGGGAGAATATATTTTTATGTATTTTGTTTCAATTTTTTGTTGGCATTTTGCAGTGTTATGTACGAATGCTTACGGGGTTATTAAGTCGTAACTAGTTTAAAATTTTTAAGTCCAGTGGCGTCCCGGAATGTACTTGAACCCAACTATTAAAAAACAAATTTCCCTACTGCCTTTTTTGCATTTGTATTGTATTTTCTTTGCATTCACTAAACAAAAAACACATTTTTTAACTATTAGCAGTTGTTTAGAATGTTTTTTATTATTATTATTATTAGTCGTAAAACAGTAAACGGTCCAGCCTGTTCTGAAAGCTGTCAACCGTTTGCGCCATTATGACCTCTTCAGGTAATGAATTCCATGCATATACAACTCTGTTATAAAATTCTTCCGAGGAAGTCTAGCACATCTCTCCTTCTTACTATTGCCACGCAGATTAGGATTTCTAGCAGGATGAAATACATCGAGCTTCACCGAGTAGTAGCCACTAAGTATCTTGTATGTTTGAATTAGATCGCCTCGTTGTCGTCGATCATAAAGACATGTCAAATTTAAAAGCCTTAAGCGCTCCTCATATGGTATATGGCTAAGTGCATGAGGTAGCTTAGTGAAGCTCCTCTGAACCCTTTCCAATGCCTCTATGTCCTTAATGAAGTAGGGGGACCAAACGCTGTTGGCATATTCTAATAGTGGTCTGACATACGATTTATACAATTGCAATATTAGAGAGTTTGATCTCGATTTGAAAGCTTTCTGTATCAGATACCACAGTCTATTAGCTTTCTGCACTGTGGCGGAAATATGGGCCTCCCACTTCAAATCCGCTGTTAGTATAATATCTGCTGATTTACAGATTTAACGGCATTTCCGTTGATGAAATATGGAGTCCTGGGATTATTAGCTCCGATGTGTAGTACCTGACACTTCTCCAAATTCAAGTTCATCAACCAAACCGCCGACCAGGACACTACCCCATCAATGTCGATCTGGAAATCATTATCGTCTCGCAGTGGGTTACAAAACAATTTGGTGTAATCAGCAAAGAAGCTCATGTTTGACGTGATGGTTCTTGTTAAGTCTGATATATATGCCAGAAAAAGCAATGGCCCCAGTACAGACTCCTGCGGGACACCACTCAAGACCGGCAATTTAGCGGATAATGCACCATTCGCTCTAACTTGGAAAATTCTTTTTGTAAGAAACATCTCAATCCACCTCAGGAGTGCCCCCCGCACGCCGTAATGCTCCAATTTCAGCAACAAACGAGCAAATGGCCAAACAATAAAAAACTTTATTGCTTTTTTCTGGGGCAATATAATGTTATTGCAATGTTCTTAAGTAAAAAAATAATAAGACTGACATTAAAATTAGAAAATGGCTCAATTTAAAAAAAACAGAATTGACCGTTATGCATTTCAGGCACGAGGTGTCTAGGGCTCGTACGCATAGCATGACAAATTGCAAAGTTATTGTCGATATGCCTCACTATTTGAACAACAAGGAAGTTTCGCGTTACAGTTTACGAGGGCAACCTTTTTTGAGCCTTGGCAACACTTATTGTCAGCTGTCACACTATCTAAAAATAATATTTTTATTCATTTATCGTACAGGATATAAAAAATCAATATTAATGAAAATAAACAAAAATCACAATTCTTTATCAAGCCGGAAATGCTTCACACCGCGCTCGTGTCAGTCGGCACAAAACTACAGCCACCGTTTGACCAAAAACAACAAACAACCAACCTTTACCCCTACAAAAGTATATCAAATATGTTTGAAACGGAAGTGTGGAAAGATCACCAGTAATTAGACGCTTCCTATTTGTACTGTCGTAACTTTTGTTCATCTGGCTTCCGGTTTCCGGTTGCTTGAAATTGAGTGTGCGAAAGGGTCTATTCGTTATATACAATTCAATGTAGTATGTGTGTTACTACACACACTCTCAAGTATGGCCAATAATTGTGTCTAGTAGCAGGCCACTTGAAAGCAGACAAACAGACATCAGTTTGAAAACAACATTTTGTATTTATTTCATTATTTCAACTATTTTTATTTTAGCCTATTCACAATGCAAAATGTGAACTGGTTAAGAGGGATGAACATACAGGATGTTAGTTAAGTTTAGCCAAACTTCAAGGGGTACTTCCATGAGCAGGGGCGGCTAGTCCTATGAGGCAAGTGAGGAGTGCCTCACTAACATTTCAACCAATTAACATTTTTTTACTGTTAAAAAATGGCGCACAAATTGATAGATTGTATACCTATTATACCTACGCAAATCGCACATGATGATTTGTTTTAAATTATGAAAATAACTGTCATGTAAAGTACGACACAGTTAAGAATATACGCTTTTAAATGGGCTATCCATATAAAAGTGTATCATTCTTAACTGTGTCGTACTATAAATCGTGCGTCCATTTAATGCTCGCTATCCAAATTAATATATTTAGTTATCTAACGAAGTGCAATCTTAGTTTATAATTAAACCTTGATTTAAATACTGTAAGATGAACCTAACATCTCTATAACATCACAAAAATCAACAATTACATTAGGTATTTATTTACAGCAATTTATTTTTAATTTGTAGAGCAAGCAAACTACACTACTGATCAACAATAACAAGTCGTAACCTTACTTACCTCCGAAATATCAAATTTAGGTTGGAATTTTCATTATTGTTACAAACTATACACTGACGCACCATTGTTAATTGTTTTTTTATAGTTTTTGCACAAAAAAACACTCAAAATTCCTCAAAATCACCAACTAAAAGCAAATAAACACGAACACAAAGGATATTTGGCAACAGAGCTCAAACTACCGGCTGATTACAAGAATGAATGAAATCGTAAATTCTTCGCGTACTATTCAGTTGCTCTGCTTTACAGAGTTGCCACGTGTACTTCATAAATAAATTATGATTTGGTGAAATATGTCTTGAATATGTTAAAATTCATAAAAAAGTAACTAAACTAAATATCTTGGGTATATCGTGTTATTATACACAAAAATTAGTACCATCACCTAAGTTATATTTTGCTTTAAAACGGTAAAAAATTGCGTATCAAAATAGTTTATTTTAAAACAATGCGGGAATCACAGCGGAAGTTTGGCATTATCGATATCTGCAAATAATTATGTTTGATCGCTTGGAAATGTAAACAGTTTTATGTCCCCCTTTTCTAGATCTGTGGGCTGTACAATATAAAAACATCGAAATTTGCCCCCCTTGTACATTACCTTACCTTACACATACATACACAGTTACTTGAAGCTGTTTAAGTGAAATAAATGAGAAAGCAAGGCGTGTATTAGTGGATATCGCGCTTTAAATCGACTCTAATGCCTCTAAGTAAAACTTATGGTCAATGTAACTAGCTTTTTCTTTTCTCTATTCGTGCAGCTTTTTTGTTTTTTTTTTTTGGCACTTTCATTATTTTGCTATACTTTACACTACTATCCTAAATATCAGTCCGATTTTGCTTCAGGCAAAATGGAAGCGATATTTTATACTTAAATAACAGTGTCGCAGACGGAGGGAATAATAAATTAAAATACCTACCGATTTCAGATGGAAATGACCCCCAAAGTTGAACTTGGAACTGTTTTTGAAGTTTCTTAACAATAACCTGCTGGACAACCTTGAGGATGACCCATTAATTTAAAGCATGAGAGTTTGATACAACTGGATGGAGCTCCCGCGCATTTTGGAAAGCTGTGCAATGACTTGGTTAATGGTATTGAACCAGTGGTCTGGCCACCCAGATCACCGGGTCTTAATCCGCTTGACTTTTACCTGTCACCGAAAATGGGAAAACTATTTTTGCTACAGTTGATTCAGTAATCGAAAATCCCAATATTAGTCAAAATCAGATATTCGAAAACACCAATATTAGTCAGGCAAGTATTTCACTAGTGGTTAAAAAACATAGATTTCATGCTTGTAAAATTCAGCTTTGTCAAGAGCTTTATGGAAATTAATTTTACAAGTGCGTGTTAGATAAAGTGGCAGCAAATGAAGCATTTTCTGATAATGTGTTATTTAGTGACGAATATACATTTCACAAGAATAGCCTCGTGAACAAACACGACGACCATTATTATTCTGACTCGAATCCCCATGAAATCAGCAATCCAAATAGGTGGTCCATTGATGTGTGGGGTGGAACATTGGGCCGATATTTAATAGTACCCTAATTTTTGAGGGATCGTTAAACGGTATGATGGTACTGGATTTTCTTCTACACCAACTTGATGTATAATTAGAAGAAATTCCTTTCAACAGGAGAACAACCATGTGGTTTCAATTAGATGGAGCTCCGCCTCATTATCATCACAGATATCTTTTTATCGGGATACGTGAAAGCAATAACTGTCTACAAGACGCCTCCAACAACACCACACGATATAAAAATACGCTTAAGAGATGCTTTTCAAACTGGTACCTCGCAAATGTTGACCAGAGTTAGCCGTAATTTTCAAAAAAGAATATCAAAGTGTCTCGAAATGGACGGTCAACATTTCGAATACATGAATATTTTAGTAGAAATTTATATGTGCTTTTTATTATCATCAATGCTGTTTATGCATAAATAAGAATAATACATATTGACTTTTATAATTGCAGATCATTTGACATTTCTGATACCATAGGCTACTAGAAACAAAGTCGCGTTGACTCCGCTATGGAAAATTTGCTCATGGGCAATATGAATTATTTTTTTCAACGAGTTTGGAGTTATTCGGTAATGCAAAAACTTTTAAAAGAGCTTCTTTAGAAATAATGCAACTTCAGAATGTGCTTAGCGAAGATGAGATTCAAGATCTAGCCAGATCCCATCGGATTGAATGGAAATTCATAGTCGAAAGAGCCGCATGGTGGGAGGCTTCTGGGAGAGGTTAGTCAGAACGGTGAAAAATGCGCTGAAATCAGCATTGGGCAAGAAATCGATAGATTTTGATGAGTTACAAACGGTGTTGACTGAAGTGTAAATGTCTGTAAATTCACGACCACTGACATACCTAGAAGAAGATGCCAACGAAAAAGAGGAAGAGATCGAAATCCAGTTGCGCGCTCGAAAAACAAAAGCGTCGTTGTTGTTTGAATTTTTAAATTTGACAAGTGTCTGAAAAATACTTAATTATATTTTTTCTGTTAAAATTGTTCTTGAGTTGTTATATTAATCATATTATTTCGTATTAGTTTTATTCGTAGTGTTAGATAGTCTAATACAACACAAATTTCGTAGTTTATTGCAATTGGAATACCAAATATGATCTATTATTACACCTTAGAGTTAATTTCGTCAACATGACTTAAATATGTCCCAAGTATTTGAAAGATGAAAATTAGGCGAGATTTTGAGAAAATTCAATTTATTTAAACAATATTATTATATTATAAACCTTAATGAAACAGACACTTAATTTGATCAGAGGATCTAAAAGTGCAATAATATACAGGGCAAAATAATTAAAAAAAAATAAGCAAATATGATATTTCGGAGGTTCAAAATAAACTTTTTTTTAAGATTTTTCACATCTGGTTTTGGTAACACTTTAGAAAAAGTCACGCGTCGCCACTGCTCTTAAGTTTCCGCTTTCAAAACTGGACCACCCTGTATACATAACTAGCTATACCTACTTAATATAAAAACACACACCCACTAACGTTTGTGAAACAAGTCTCTCTGTTGGCAGAAAACTGGCAAAGGTACCGACGCAAAGCAGCTGAATCCTAAATAATAAAACTCAAACAAAGACATAATATTTTTCTGCATATTGCCGACTAAATTTTACCTGTCAACTCTTATAATAAAAGTGTGAGCTTGAAGACGGTAGGAGACGGTTTATATAAGGACTATATTATGAGAGGCGGAAGTGGTCATAAAATGCACCTGCCTCTAACAATTTCAGTGGTATGCATGGGAGAACGTGGCTCATATAACTCCTATAACATATAACTAGTATATGAGAATTTTTCATAATATTTAGCCAAGTGATATGGATTTTGCGGGGCATTTTTAGAATCAAGTTCGTAGAATGGAGACGGACATCCTGTATAAGGAACCGACAATATTGCATACACTGTTAATTGTTTTTTTATAGTTTTTGCACAAAAAAGTAACACTCAAAATTCCTTAAAATCACCAACAAAAAGCAAATAAACAGGAGCACAAAGGATATTTGGCAACAGAGCTCAAACTACCGGCTGATTACAATAATGAATGAAATCGTAAATTCTTCGCGTACTATTCAGTTGCACTGCTTTACAGAGTTGCCACGCATACTTCATAAATAAATTATGATTTGGTGAAATATGTCTTGAATATGTTAAAATTCATAAAAAAGTAACTAAAAAATATTTTGAGTACCTATATCGTTTTATTATACACAAAAATTAGTACCATCACCTAAGTTATATTTTGCTTTAAAACGGTAAAAAATGCCGTATCAAAATAGTGTATTTTAAAACAATGCGGGAATCACAGCGGAAGTTTGGCATTATCGATATCTGCAAATAATAATGTTTGATCGCTTGGAAATGTAAACAGTTTTGTCTCCCCCTTTTCTAGATCTGTGATTGAAGCCAGTTTTTGTAGAAAAACTTGAGTAAGATCAAAATTAAAATGGATTATTTTGAGCTTACATTTATTTCAATCTTCTATAAATGCATCCAGTATCCCGCTTCATTTTTCTGTATAGGCGATTGTCACATAAATTGAAAAACGTCCGACTCCATACCATTTGGATTTGGAACAAATAAATAAATACACTGTGCTACTCACAAGTAGGAATCTTGACATGGGTTGTCTGTCCATGTTAGTGCTTTTCTTTTTAATATTCTGCATGTTCCCATGTCTTAATGCCAACTAAATATGCTGCATAACTTGCCTTAACAAATAGTATTGAACCAACCAGTGGCGTGCAGTGAATTTTGGTGCAAGAAACACACAAATGTTACGTTCTGGAATTTCAACTTTTTAGCTAACTCCTGGCTAATTTAAGTTTGTGAATAATTACGCATTTGCACTTGTGTTGGGTGTGTAAATAGAGTTCAGATTGATCGATTCATTTCGGTATTACGCAAATAATAACTACGTGACTGATGATGGTGAAAATTTTCAACTAAAGTGAGGCATTCGCGAATTTCTCATCTTTTCTTGATTGTTGCCAGATTTGGAATGAATTGAATGAAATCAATTTATAAATAATATGCCATTTTTAACAACCAAACTGTTTTAGCAAAAATAAAATAAACTTAAGGACATTAAATGTGTGTTTCATTAAGCTACTGCGCGTGTGCCGGGTGTAAATAGATTTCGGATTAATTACGCTATTGCGCGAATACTGAGTACTAAATACTGAAAGTAACCCACGATCTGACCTGAATATTTCACTGTATGTAAACACACATGGCATATTTTACACTTTTAAATGAGGACAGAGACATACTGTATAAAAATAAAAATTTTATGAGACAATTCTAAAACAAATCCAAAAAAAAAAACAAATTTCTATTTATTAGGTTTTGCCGTGCCCAAAAATCTTAAATAATAAATGGAAGCATATTTAAGACTTTTATCAGAGCATTCTAACAAACCAAAAAAAATCATATTCACTGCGATATACAAAAACGTTGGCTAAACCAGCCTTAAGAGTCAAATAAAATATCTCCTTCTAATTCTATTTTATTGCGTAAAATTCACTGAATAAAATTAAATATTAAAATAATCTATTTAGAAGTGTTATTATCAAAATGTACATTTTCCAAATGGTTTGTGTTATACTGCTTAAAATTAAATTAATTTAAAATTAAATGAAAGCAACTGAAGCTCGAAAAGAGCCTCTTTGTAAAGAAAGTCTTTTCAATATAAGTATATATGAGGAGGCAAAATGTAAAGCCGCCAGACTTTCGTTGCACTTTGATGTTCACTTTGATTCATGATGATAGCCAGTCAATGGGATCTATCTGCTATCTATATATAAGTTTTTTTTATAAATTTAGTATAAAATTGGATGGTATTTTATTTTCCATTTAAATATGGCCATTTTCTGGTTTGCTTCGCAAACGAATCTGTGACAACGAAAGGAATGCGGACAAAAAAATCCTATATTGCCAAATTTAACTACAAACACTGAACCGAAAAGGTACGTGATATTAATAAAAAAGTGCTTCAAATCAATGAACGTCAACATTAAATTTGAGCCGATGATGGGTGACATTAATACAATGAACGTTCGTACATAAATTCGGTAGCGAATTCTGTACGTTGAATTAATAAATAAAGAACATAAATTTATGCTCGCCGGTTATTGATCTTACGAATGATGGACATTAATTTATAACTCCTGTACGTTAAAACGATGTTACCAGGTTGTTAATGTTACGAACGATGAAAATTAGTTTATGTCTCCAATACGTAAAACCGATGGTAGCTGGTTATTAATGTTACGAACGATGAACATTAATCTATAACTTTCGTACATTAAACCGATGTCTGAAGGTTATTAATGTTACGAACGAGAAACATGAATCTATGACTTTTGTACGTTAAACCAATGTTAGCTGATTATTACATTGGGTTATAATAATTGTTTTACGTAATTGTGTTCGCCGGAAATTATTATTACGAAAGATTGAGATTATTGTTCTGTATTCAATCAATAATCGCGAGCATATAGGTACATATGTATTATGTGTACTGCAAAGTGCAGTATGGTTCAAATATACTAGTACCAATGGTTAGAGAATTTAAAAGCCCAAATAAGACTCAAAATTATCTTGCTGTACGTCCATTGATTTGATGCACCTGCTTTGTAAATAAATTAAATCATATTTGTACGACACTCGAAATCTAAAGGCTTTATTTTTAATTTAGTTAATATTAAATGCTAAACATGTCAGATACGTCTGTCGTCTGAGGTGAAAAGGGAGAAAAAACTATATTTGGAAACTAAAGTCCGCGGAAATTCTTCTAAACAAAATTGGAAATTATTACGAGATCTAAACATTTATGCAAGGGAAAATATCACAATACCGTCTTTTATTCATGATGTTGATAATATTAATGATTTTTTGTGGCCACTTCTACCAGAAAAATTAGGCCTGATATTAACTTTGAATTTACAATGGTGGATCATGGGGAGATAGTTGATGCATTGCTTGGGATAAAGTCAAATGCTGTAGGCAGTGACATGATCAGTATTAATATGCTAGTAGTAGTAGTTGTCCGTTTATAATGCCCTTTATACATCATCTAGTTAATTACTATATACCTAGAAACGAGGAACTTCCAACATGTTGGAAAGAAGCCAATGTCATTCCAATCCCAAAACTAAAACTCCATCAACATTTAAGGATCTTATAGACCGATTAATATACTCCCAGCGATCTCCAAGGTTATTGAGAGAGTGATCTGCAATCAAATGATAACATATCTTGATGGGCATGGGTTGCTGTCGGAGGTCCAGTCTGGGTTCCGACAGGGTCACAGTTGCTCCACGACATGACTTAAAATGCTGGATGATGCATTGGGGGCGGTAGATCAGGGTCGATTGACGGCATTGCTGCTGTTGGACTACGCAAGGGGCATTTGACCGCATTGGTCATGGTTTGTTGCTGGCCATTGTGGGTTACCTGGGCTTTGGGGAGTCTGCTGTGTCTCTACTCGGAACATATGTGAATGATAGAAGTCAGGTTGTCATTTTGGGAACGGCAGTGTCTGGGCTCAGGACATTGCGTAGTGCCGCAGGGCATCCAGGAATCATTGCCTTTTTTTATGTATCAGGGTTTTTGTTGTTGTTATTATTATGCAGTTATCTTTAGTATTGCTAATATGTTAAGCTAGGAGGCTGTGCATCGACTTCGCCTTTTGTGTAACTTTTCTAAGTTCTCAATAAAGTCATTTATTATATTATTATTATTAATCAAAATAACAGGTTTTTAAGTAAACAGTGTGCGCCTTTAGAATAGACTTATAGAACCCATATGTACGGTTGAATTACAGATTTTCTTCCTTTAAGGTGTTCTTCTATTTCTTGAACTGTTTTAGCACAAAATAAAAAAGATTCTTGAGAGTCTTTTATTGGGTACTTTAAATGGCTTATCTTTCCACTGGCACCTTTGGAACATAGCTTAGCGGATAGCACTAAATATCCATGAAGAGCCCATAAAATTTCTCCCCTCGTATCGGCGGGTTTTCAACATTACAAAGAAATAGCGCACTGTGTTTTTTTTGTTTTAAACTGACTTTAGTTTTGTACTAAACTGACAATCGTTTTACCACTTCACCAAAACACTTCTCTTTTAAATCTCGACGCGCGTTTCGCTAACAATGTTAGCATCCTCAGGAGAGAATTAAAACTAAACTACTACTAAATATATTACAGTTTATATACTATTCACATACCACAGATACGCGCTCTGATTGGTCGCCGCGCAACCAATGAGAGGGCGGTACATACGTCAACATATATTAATTACTTACATACTAAAGAATACAAAATACTATTAGGGATTGGACCCTTATCTTTGTTTAGTGCTTTTGAATTATTCTTAATAATTTCCAAACTTTCATAAGCGTCCAAATATTTCCAATTGCTAACAGATTTCAACAGTCTTAAGTTACTACAATCTACTCTATGATTATTTTCAAACATATGTTCTGCTACACTAGACTTATCTAACCTACCATATCTTAAATGAGCAATATGCTCCTTAAATCTAACATTAAGTTTTCTTTTGGTTTGTCCTATATAAACTTTGTCACAATCCTTACAACTGATTTCATAAATGCCAGATTTTTCCGTCATCTCTACTTTATCTTTTGGATTGCCCAACAGATTGCCTAGACGTGTACTAGATTGAAAAACAGTTTTAAAGCCAATGTTACTAAAAATCTTATTTAAACCGCGTGTAAATTTTGGAAGATAAGGGATCGAAATAAATTTAGAACTATCTTGACTTTCTCGGAAAGTTGTGGCATTATGAAGTGCATTTTTAAACTTATATTTTCTAATTAATTTATCAACTAAATTGTCATCATAACCATTAACTCTAGCCACCATTTTTATTGTGTTTTTCTCTGTATCGAAACGGTTTTTATTAAGGGGAAATTTCATTAATCTATGTACAAGAAAATTTAGGCTGGCCATTTTGTGTTGAAAACAATGATTAGAGTCATTGGTTATATACCTGAATGTATTCGTACTTTTTCTGTATATGTCACATTCCAATTTTTCAAATTGGAATGTGACATATAATAATTTTCGATGTCTTGCATTTATTGATTAATGTTTCATCGTACATTGTTTCTATGTATGAAATTATTAATTTATGATCAAAATTCATTGTAACAGTGACCAATTCATAATATTAATGTTCAAAATATTGATGACAACCATTAATTGGTTTTACGTACAATATTTTTTTCAGTGTATAAGTTAAAAGGTTGAAGCAGGTCAGAACTAAAACTAAACTAATAAAAATTTGCATTTCTTTCTATAGAAGAAATTCAGAGAAAGTTAGGATCTGTAAGTTGACAATGGTACCATTCCATTTAGTAGTATTGTTGTGAGTCTTTAGTCGACTTGTAAGAAATGTTAATCAATTGTTATACTAATTCATAGTTGAGTCTGAGGTGATACTTGTTGAGGTTTGATATGCAATATTGTAATTATTATGAAAGCAGTTGTTGATTCGTAACATAAGACATTTACCATGTAGCCTAACTTCATACAATTGTTAATATAAGATGACAAATAGATGGAACCTTACACTGTTCCTTTAAAAATAGATTTTATAAATTAACTACGTTTCTTTATTTACTTTTACCCGCTCGCCGGTCAAAGAGTCCAAACAAATCAACTATCATTCTATCCAGTATTGTAACTTAGTTTTAATTCTCTCCTGAGAATGCTAACATTCTTAGCGAAACGCGCGTCAAGAATAAAAAAAAACTGTTTTGGTGAAGTGGTAAAACGTGTTTCAGCTTAGAGAAGGCTGTAAAACAACCTTCAGAAGACTGGAAAATTACTCGAACGCATGGAAAAGTATGTACACCATAAAGACAAATATTTTGACGATCAATAATGCAAGCTTATTTTCTTCCCTGCTTTTGTAGAAACATAAAAAGTCACCCTCGTAAATATTTAAATTTGTTGTTCTTAGAATTATACATCCCAGATTTCCATTAAAACAATTGTTCAATTTTCCTTATTACCCCATTACATGTTATTTGCTCGTTTTTATTGCTAAAAGCAGTTTTGCCAAAGGATTGACTTTAACGAACTGGGGTCCACTTAAGACAATTTTCCGTAGCCAAACACAATAAATTGGAAAGCACAACATAGAAACTCAAGGGATTTGGTGTACAAATAACGAATAGGTTTTTACCGAATGCACCGCACAAAAATATCAATGGACTTACTAAACCTTTAGATACAGTAGGTATAAAGTTTGTTTATTGGCCAAATAAATAAATATATGGATTGAGCGGATATTGTGAGCAAACAATGTTTAGATACGAGAAAAGAAACCCGTATATATAGCAATTTAATTGTAGAAAACGAATATAAGAATTTTAGTATGGAGCTGATTTTTCAAAAACGAAATTTGCAATATCTTTAAAAGAGCATAAAGCGTATCTCACAGTGGATGGCACTTCAGTAAGTTAATCTAATCTATACTTCTAAATTATTTTGGCATTTTTGAACTTTCTTATTTATAATGGAACACCCTGTATATAATTACATTTTTGGATTTAATAATAATAATAAAGTCCTTATTGCAAAAAGCAAAAGGCAAAGTTGAAGCGCAGCATCCTCACTGAACCAACTTTATCATACTCTTGCCAACTGTAGTGATCCTGACCTTGCCTGTGATTTGTTTTATGAAAAGTTGAACACTGTTTTTAATGCATCGTCGAAAATTTCTAAGTATCCTCCATGGTTTTCGGGTGATATTGTTCGCAGCATCAAATTGAAGTCTAAACTATGGAAAAAATATAAAACATCCAGGGATCCTCAATTTTTCAATGATTTTAGAGTTCTGCGTCACAATATAAAAACTGAGGTGAGTTCCTCTTACAGGGTGTACTTGCGTGATGCTGAGCGTAGATTGAGTAGTGATCCTAACAAGTTTTCGTCTTTTGTCAATTCCAGAAGCAAATCTGGGCGATTGCCTGGTAGTATGACTTACAATGGTAATAATATTGATGATCCGCTGGAACTTGTCAATAAATTTGCGGAATTTTTCAACACTTCATACGTTGCATCTCAGGCATTTGATATTGATCAGGTATTGTTTGATGTTGTGAATGTGTCTCATTTACCGGATCGTGTGATTACTGAGTCGGAGGTCTATGGAGCTTTGAGAAAGTTAAAAGCTAAATTTACATCGGGTCCTCATGGTATACCATCTTTTGTAATTAGGGATTGTGCCACTGTGTTTGCTAAACCATTGTGTACAATATTCAATGTTTCTTTGCGATCGTGTAGTTTCCCCTCTGATTGGAAATCTTCTAGAGTAACGCCGGTTCATAAGAAGGGAGATAAACAGGATATTTCAAATTATAGACCAATTTCAATACAGTCGTGTTTTTCTAAAGTTTTTGAATTTGTGCGCCATGATATTATTATGAGCCATGTTAAGCGTCAGATTTCATCGGTACAACACGGCTTTTTTCCCGGTCGTTCTACGTCAACTAATTTATTGGTTTTAACACAGTTTTTAACTGAGCGACTTGATAACGGGGTTAGGTAAATGTAATCTACACTGATTTTTCTAAAGCCTTTGATAGACTTGATCATGGTATTCTACTGCGTAAACTGTGTCGTTATGGACTATCTTATAATTTACTGCTGCTTTTGAAGTCGTATCTGAAGGAGCAAGCACAATTAAAAATATAGAAAATTAAAAAATATACATGCTATTTTTTAAACCGTGTAAGATAGAGAGTTAGTTAAATTAGACAAAAGTTGCAGTTTTTGATGCCTATTTAATATCTCTTTACTATGTAGGCAAATTCTTTCTGAAAAAGGCCGAATTTTATTTTCCTAAATATTTGGAAAACCATTGATTTTCGACAAAAAGTTTAAAATCAATAGTTTAATGGTTCTAATATGTCTACAAGACGGCACTTTCAAAATTAACGTCCGCCGTTTTGCCTTACAGCTCCCACCATTTTTTTAAATTCGGAGCTGCAATTTAAATTTAGTTTTCTAAAATGGTTTGTCACTACCCTTAAAATAAAGTATAACTCAGGTATGACGTTTTGATTCGATAGTAGTCATCATCATTGATTTTTCCGTGATACAGACAGCATTATTTTTTGCTGAGCGAAAATAAAGTATTTTAAAGGGCATTATGTAGAAACACATTTTCGTAGGAAAATTCATTGATAATGCCTACTATCGCATTGAAACGGCAGAAACCGTACTTGAGTTATACTTTTTATATTAAAGGTATTGACAAATAAAAATGCAGATGTGACGTGTTGATTTTGAAAGTGCCGTGTTATAGACATATTAGAAGTTAGAACCATTAAAGTTTTGATTTAAGAGAGAAAGTCTCTCGAAAATCAACAGTTTTCGAAATATTTAAGAAAATAGGATTTCGCATTTTTCACAAATTGCTGATTTATTTTGCAGTACATTTCAAAATTTTTGTTTCTAAAACGATTAATATGATAGTTTCAAATATTTCTAGGATTTTCTCAAAGAATTTGCTTCGTCAGCCGCTGTTTTGTTATAAGAAGTTAATATAATTTGTGATAAAACTTTATAATAAATGTAAACAAAATCCTAGAATTTATAGGTATTTAATATGCAGAATGCAGGCCCCTTGAGGATACCGGGCCCGTGTTCCGTGGAACACGCGGAACACTGGTCACTACGCCCCTGCGTACAGTATTCATGTGCAGTATATTTTCCTAACATATTTACCAACTTTATAACCAGAACAAACCTTGATGTCGTTAGGTAATATGTTATACATCTTAGCAATATTGTATGAAAAAGATCTTTGATACAAACCTAACTCTAAATAATTTAGAGTTAGGTTTACGCCCTCTAGCGCACATATTAGGAAACTAAAACTATTTTCCAGCGATTTCCCTTGTCCGCTTTTACTAAAACAAAAAAAAAATCCTAAAACCGTACCATGAGTAATTTCCGAGATAGAGCCGGCGCGGCGGTTCAATAATTGAAAAACACTGTTTATTTAGAACTATACTTATATTACGTAAGTGTAAAACTTAATGAGGATGATCTAAGTACATTTCTGTACAGTTTTTGCAATTGGATTAATACTCTTTCCGAGTGTTAACCACCAGGTACAAAAGTATTGTTAGCCGTTTTATTTTTTACGTATCGTGATGCAAGAACTTTCGGACGGTGTGGCAAGTTTTGAGTATAACAGCTTTCTGAATTTTCTGGTGTGTACTGAAAGAAAGACCAAGATTAGTGATATTTTCCAGAAGTGAGTTAGGGGTTACTCCTGTAGGTGATATAATAAGAGGTATGGTTGTAACTTTTTGTTGATTCCATATTTGTTTTAGTTCGATAGCGAGCGGGGTATACTTATTAATTTTTTCATGTTCCTTATTTTGTAGGTTTTCTTCGTTGGGAACTGATATATCAATTAAGAGTGTCGTTTTTTATTATTATTTTTATTTTTTTTTTCACGATTAATTCGGTTATTCTAGGTGGCCGGAATTATTGAAATTCAAGGCTTACCCAGAATTCTACGGATTATTCGGGTCGTTCCCAAGACAACTGTTTTGCAGCAATCGTCGGCGATGCTGTCCTGGAGCCCCAGAAGTAATAGCGATTGAACAAAGGACTTCTCGACAAGCCTATTAGAGGATATTACAAACGGCAAAATTTTCACTTCATTTTGTTCATATATTGATTTTATTTCGTACGCTAAATCTATATATTTGTCTATTTTCTCTGCTACCGTTTTGCTTATATGATCCAATGGTACCGCCACGTCTAGTATAAAGCATATTTTTTCTTTTTTACAGAATAGTACAACGTCAGGACGATTGTGATCTACTTTGCGTACTGTAAGGATGTCCAGATTCCAGTAGATTTTAAACTCATTGTTTTCAAGCACAGCAGTAGGTTTGTAAGCGTAGTAAGGAGAAATATTGTTCAGTACAGATATTTAAGTAAATTGTTTGGGCCACGTTGTCATGGCGTTCGGTGTACTGCGTGGGTGCTAAAACTGTGCAGCCAGAACTCAAATGCTATATGGTTTCTTGGACTGCGTGACAAAGCCTACATTTGTCATCTGGTAATTTTTCTTTCAGCACTGCTTTTCTATATCCATTAGTTGGCACCACTTGGTCCTGGATGGCACTCATAAACCCTTCCGTTTCACCTGGTAATTGGCCATTATGTAAATATGCCACTGATTTTGGTTTATCCACACATTGGCTGTTTAAGGCTGATATGAATTTTCCATGCAGGGGTTTTTGTTTCAGAGATTCAATTTTTTCTGCGACACCCAAGGTACAGTCAAAATGTTGTTATTCAATTGCAACGGTGAGTACATATCCACATTTTGCATAGTACGGTGTAAGGGTGTATCTTTGTTGATGAAATATTGTTTTAACTTCTGTTTCTCTTTGTTACAGGTTTCTTCGATGTTGCACAATCCTCTGCCACCACTGGACCTAGGGAGATAAATCCTGGTTACTGAGGATTTGGGATGGTGCATTCTGTGTTTCGTAAGTATTCTTCGTGTACTTCTGTCTAAGTTTTGAAGGTCAGTGGGAGACCAGAAAAGTATTCCGTAAGTATAAGTCAGCGCAGGGACAGCCCAGGTATTGATTGCGATAAACTTTTCTTTTGAAGGTAGGTGAGTATTGGCGATCTTTGCTTGCCCGTCTCAAGTACATATCTGTGACTTTTTGTTTCACAGTGTTGTTTTCTGTTTTTTCTCGTTGCAGCATGCCCAAATATTTATAGGGTTCATCCAAAGGCTTTATTTCAACATTATCCATTAGTCGCATATTAGGTTCTTGTGGTAATTTACCTTTAATATAGTGAGCCACAGCACATTTTTCCAAGCCAAACTGCATCTTATTATTATTATTTGGTATTGTTTCGTCGCAGTTTTTGCAACTGGATTAATACTCTTTACGGGTGTTAACCACCAGGTATTGTTAGTCTATTTATTTTTTACGTATCGTGATCCAAGAACTTTTGGACGGTGTGGCACGTTTTGAGTATAACAGCTTTCTGAATTTGCTGGTGTGTGCTGAGGGAAAGACCAAGTTTAGTAATATTTTTCAGAAGTGAGTTAGGGGTTATTATTATAGTATTTTCGTGATCATTACCTTATTATAGAAGACGTAAATATGAAAGTTCTTAATAAAATCATTTAAGTAAAACAAAATTATGAAAATTTTAAATCTACCATTAAGAAACTAAACATTATCCTGTCGTGTAAAATGATTGTATATATGCCCTTTTTTCCCCGATCCTTGTTCTAAACGCCTCTTGCCTATATCCCAACCTGTACCATGAATATGTAAAACAGCGGGTATCCGGTATACGTAGCTATATGTTGGCGGTTTTTGTGCTGACAGTGGCAAGATTAAATAGTAAAAAGAAACAAAAAATTATAAGAAAAATCACTGTATATACCCTTATAGGAAAGGTTGGGTCAGATAGTATGTATGTGTATGTTGTTGAGCCTGGAAATTTATTATGGCATCGTTGTGAACAGGGATTGTTCTTATAGATTCTAATTTGCTCAATTAATTTTCCTTTTTTTTTTTGTGTTTTATAGGAATGAGAATTACTACGAAGTTTTCTGCGGAATTTGCGGTGATAATTTTTTCAAAATTCTATTTGATACATGCAATGACTTTGTTACGGTCAATTTTTATCTTAAAGTAAATGCGTATATCTAACCACAATAAATAACCAATTGCACTCACCTTAATTAAAATTTTATTCATAATTACATTTACATCTATACCTTGTTTAATTGCCAAAATAAAATTGCCTTATTTGTTGTTTCAATAATTAAATAATCTTAGTACGGTCCTGTATATGGTATGCGGTTTAAATTCAATTTTGTCTTTCATCCTTTTTCATGCCAAGTGAATCCCTAAAACAGAAAATATGTATTAAATAATTATTTGAAAGTTTTTAAAAAAGAAACATAAAATTTATACTTACTACTTATGGTGGAGCCCTCGTAAATCTTTTTCTTGAGTCCAGGACATCAATTGTCGCAATATTGTGGGTATTTGATAGAATTCATGCGGATTTAATGTTGAATTCTATTCCGGGTGGGGTCTTTTAAATGGTATCTGATCTAGGAATGATCATGACCAGTAGTTGCAGTCTAACATCGAATCTATTTTAACATCTTGATAGGCGTTATGCATTTCAAGTCGTTATGACTTACCTTTTTGTGTTTCTTGTCATATTTCCGTTTTAGTTCGTTTAAATGGTACTACCGTGGGGAAATGTGTGGTTTCGCATTGGGGTTGTCCCTGTGAAGGTCTTCCTGGGGCACTATAACTGGAGGGTATGTGAACGAGGCCTCCCGCTGCTTAACTCGGGTCGCGCAACGCATACCTGTCTTTTAACATCTTCTCTTACAAGACCGTTACCTGGTTATAGGCCTCTGATGGCTGAAAGTCGAGTTCGGCACTCTTGGGGAAGCTCCGAATCATACACCTCAATTCTGGGAGCATACGACTGTTGTATCGTTGTAATGAAACTATATGTTAGGTTAAGGTTTCAGTTTGGCATATGCTATAATTATGCTGGGTTTCTCTTCGTGTTGGATCCCAGGACTTTGTTCCTAAAAACCACACAATTGTATAGGTTACCTATACCTTATTTAATTCCTGGCTATGACACAAAACAGTGGCACTGTAACTAGTGTTACCGTTTTATTACCCGATTTTGATAAATATATTCAGTGCTTAATTTTCGTTTGCTTATTTTTGAGTATTAGAGTTCGTGAAGGCCTAATTTCGGCTTTATTATTATTGTTTACCGTAACGTGTAGGTTATATATTTTCACTTTGAATTACTTGAATTAATTTACAAAAATCAGCTGATTTCTGTCCCTTGAATATTTCGTATGACACTTGAGTATTTCATCACTTGCTTGATAGTCAGTTCCTTTTACAGGAAGTAGTTCACTATTGTAATTTACTATTTAACGATGTTCGTAATGCAGTCTGTTTTGTCAGTGGACATAATGTTTCGGTGGTTCGGCTTGCCGATGTTGTATTCCGTCTGGCAGGTATTATTTATTTCAATTTGACAGAGCAGTGTATTCACTGTGGAGATGTTTTTCTATCTAGTCGCATGCTGTGTTGAGTGACAGTTTGTTGGCGTTGTCAATTTATTGGAGGTTTAGCGCCTGTTTCTGAGAACTTGATTGGAAAAGAACAAATTTTTGGCGGTAAGAATACTGAAAATCGCACGTTATTGGTCCTACTGTGTGAACCTGCCATTGGCGTTAGAAATTGTAATTGAAAAGTAGAAAAGCCGTTTTCTACCCGTTATGTAGGTATATGGGATAATAATTACAATTTGAATTCACGCGGATTGTGTTGGTAGATGTGTTGAAGAGATTTTACGTCGCTGATGTTGGAATTTTATTTGTTTCCGTGGATTTTTTTTATACCAACCCGCACTACTTGATGTAGGATCATATACGCCATTTTGGTCTGTTGTACTACTGGGGCTAGGTAAGCGAGATTTGAGTACTGAATATGCTGATTTTGACTGGTATTTTGTTGATTTCTAGTCATCAATACCTCTTTGAGAATCGTTGCACAATAGCAATTGTGTTTGGATTATGCTGTGCACGATTATGATGTAAATAAATTGTTGTTGAGGCCACGCCTTATTAAAGTCTTGGAGCTACCCTCCTAGAAGGTATGTTAATGTATATTTGGTAAATTTTCAAGTGGGTTTTTTGTTTTAAAATCATTTCATTGTTAAGATACTTATTATTCTTATTATTAACTATGGGATTTATTTTATCCTATAGGATAGGGTTTTTTTGGTACGGATTGGGATTAAGTTCTAATGAGAATGGATAGTTTGATAACTTGAATTAGATCAGAAGCTATGTTTTAAACGAATACCTATGTGAGCAGATTTGATTTACGAATTTTCATCTACCGAAGTGGAACATTTAATTTTTTTTCATTCTTAATTAATTACGATTTATTTATGAATACTTCATTACCAATTTTAATTGATACATTGACGGTCGGATACTGTGAGCCAGTGCGCAAAATTCTGTTTCTTTATCTTTGCGGTAACTTGATTTTGATTTTTAACGATTAAATAAATAATCAATGTATATGTCGAATGCGTGCTGACTCCGATATTATGTCCTCAATGTAATCAGTGATTTCATATTCTTATAATTATTTCTCATTGATTGTTTTAAATATATTTCCACGTATAATATTGATATATTTTCACGTACAATATAGTATGACTCTATAGTGTACTGAGATGTAAACAAAATTATTAGCTAGTACCTACCATTAACTGTCTGTGAGACAAAAATTTATTATTTTCTTTGTATTTATTTTTTTTGTTGTCAATTTCAATATAGAACTCAAATGATTTTATAAGCCTAGTTTTATTCTCAGAGTCGATCCCCGAATTATTTACTATTGAATAGGTTCTTGCTTTTTCGGAATTCGAACGACGCCCGCGGTGACGATAAAGCAAGTGGTGCCAGGCAAGAGAACACTTCTTAAGTTGGATTAAAGGTAATCGTATATCGACCCCCCTCCCCCTTTTACTCCACTGTAACAATAAGTATGTGTCAAACATAAATAATGACCCTGTACATCGGCTTTTACTTCATGTCGATACCGAGAATATATTGGACAACACTCTAATCTTACGTAACTAATTTGAAACAGCAAATTGACTTGAAAATGAACAAAAAACGTATAAAACTTTATGAGTATACCTAGCATACTTTATAGCACTCACTTTACCGGAATAATTATTGTGAAAATTTCTGCAAAACTGCTTAACATAACAGAAAAGTTTCGGTAAAAAATTATTGTCGAATGCGACATAAAAGTAGTGAGAGAAGAGAAGAGTTCTTGGCACAATTCCTATTCAACGTTACTTGTTAATGTTGTTATTCTTATCCATAGAACTACCTAATGGAAATCTGGTTTAGATGGAAAAGTTTTTGAATGGCTGCAGAAGAAAATTGTTTTCTTTTTGCCATATTTTATTGGTTTTAAGAAAGTTTCGGGATGCCGGGCTATATACTGAATCAATTTAGCTAATAGAATCGATTTTCTACACCCAATTGTTTTCCCGATTTTTTTTCTCAGAGAATATAATTTTAAGTAGAACCTTTGATGAAAATACTTTTTTCTACTAAAAAAACTACCAATTTATACTTATTTTTATTTTACTACTATTCATATGAACTAAATCTGACAGAATTGTTTTTAAATGACACAAGTTGACACATTTGTCATTCGAATATTGATTTTTACCGTCCTAACCAGACGGCCTACAATTTCCATAATAATAAAGAAAAGTTCAATGACCCTGTTCGACTAACAATATGTGCAGACGGGCTACAATTTCAATAATAATAAAAAAAAATCAATGCACTGGGTTATAGAGATGCAAGAAACGTATCGATATATTATTTCTTTCATTATTAGAGATGCAAGAAATGTATCGATATATTCTTTCTTTCATTATTAGAATAATAATAATAATAGCCTTTATTTTTAAATGGGCGACGTCTAGCCTAAGGCCAACCCACTATATAAAAAAAAATATATACAATACACATAGGTACAAACAAAAGAAAAACAAAACAAGTGTGGATGACTTAAAACTAAGCACAATAACTTACATAAACTAAACGATCGTTTACAGCGGTAGGAGATTAACCATATAATATAATACAAACTATAATACATTATGATTGAACTGAAAGTAAATATTGTCTCATCCAGAATTTAAGTTGATACAAAGTAACTGTGGCCAGATCTAAATGCTGTTGATAACTATTAAACAAAGTAGCAGAATTGTATGTAAATGATCTTCGAAACATGGTTGTGCGATGCATAGGCATCGTAAGGGTATCATGATTACGTAAATTGACGGTACGGGCAGTCTGTCTAAACACAAGTTTAACTCTCAGATACAGTGCGACAGATGTTAGTAGAATTCGCTTTTAAAGGTTGAACTATTGTCTCGAGGATTGCAACTGAGTCTATTGGCCGCTTGTAGAATAAATAAAACTGTAATATGTTAACGATTCTTCGATGAATTTTTCTATTGCACCTCTCAGAATGAAGAATCCGAATTAGCTACCGCATCAAAAACAGCTGCACAATACTCCTACGCACAGGCGTGAAAAAACCTGCCACAAACTATTTGTTTTCTCTGGCTACACATTATAAAATAGCCTTGTGAAATATCGATTCTTTAACATTAAAATGAATATCAATTAAGTGAGACACATCCACCCTTTCAGCTGCTGCAAAATGAGTTAATAAATTACTTTTGCATTCCGGCTAACTTAATATGGAAATTTAATAGACATGCTCAACACTTTTCCGTCATTACCGCTTGTCACTTAAACTTAATGCTACATTAGAGAGAAAAATCTAATCAGTCTTCGCTTCTACAGGGTGCGTCATAATTAATTTTTGACATTGAGAACTGTTAAAATTATTCAATGGGAAGATCCAAGTTAATATCGACCTCGTTCTTCATTTTGGTGTTCAGATTCAAAAAATTATCGACCTCTATCCTACAATGTTTATAATAATGTTTGGTTCATTTTTTTTTTTCAGAAATCAATAGGTATTTGAATTTTTTACTTGCAAACGGTGTGTCAAACGAAAAAAAGTGGGGAGCATTGTTTTGTTGTAAATTGAACAAGAAATCTATAAATAATTTTTGCTTATAAAAATATCAGTGGCGTACTTACCATAATAATTAAATGGCAAGAACGTCATTTAATCTGACGTTCTTGCCATTCCGGCTTTAACAAAAAAACAAATAGTTAAATAGTCGTAAACTTTATTAGAAAACAAAAGAAAAAAAAATATGATATACAAAAAGAAAAAATTAGACCAAAATATGTAACTGTAATTTAATTAAATTTTAATAATTCAAATATTTTTCCATAAAATGGTGTGTTTTCCAGACTTCGATAGAAATTTAATGGAACATTGTACGTCTTAGTGTTGTGTTTGTTCGATTGTTGACATGCCACTGATGATGGGACTGGTCTAGTCCCGAAACATGTATGGCCGATAGTTGCTATTAAATTTATTTTGTGGAGATTCGACTTTCATTTAAGCACTAAAATTGCAACTCCACTTAAGAATAAACTATTTTTTCAAATTATCCCGTTTTCATACAATAGGCGTGGGGCGCCGAGTTTGGGACACCCGGTACAAGGGGAAAAAGGGCAGATACCTAGCGAAAATATTTTATTTAAACAATTTTTATCGAAAAAAAATTCGAATAAAATTTTTCTGGGCAGCAAAATAACCAATATAGTTGCATCTACCGGGATTCAAATTCGGGACCACCCAAATGATACCCTTTAGAGTAGTTTACTTGATAGTTCAAGTTACATTTTCAAATGGTCAATCCGTTCCTTCCTGTACCACCCCCGAAATGCATTAAATAAACAGATTATTGGGGATACTGCAGCTGCTTAAACACACGGTACATATTATACGTATATAATCTAATCCCGAATGCAAATTATTTCCATGTCAAGAGATTGGAACTATGGTAACGGCGACGATATAGTTATAAATGTACAGGGCTCTTCGAAAATACTGAGACATAAATATGGTTGTGTTCTTTTGGAGTTATTTGGAAAACCGCTCTCAAAGTGTCTGCATGAATAACATGTCATCTTGTACCAAATCTGGAGTCCCGCATAGATCAATCCTAGGCCCTTTGCTTCATATGCTTTGTCAATTTGGGGACACTCTTGTCATGCGAGTCGGGTATTCGCAATCCAAAGACGAGTGATTCGAATAATGACAGATTTAAAGTTTAGAGAGGATGTCAGACCTAAATTTAAAGAATGTAAAATAATTACACTCCCGTGTCTCTATATCTACAATTCAATTATGTCTGTGAAAAATAATTACAATCTGTACATAAAGCATGATGAAGTTCACAACCACAATACCAGAAACAAAAATGACATTCTTCCTGAATATATGAGGTTGGGTAGAAGCCGAAATTCTGTAAATTATTATGGTCCCACATGCTATAATCATTTGCCAGATAGTTTGAAAACACTGAGCTTTGCAATGTTCAAAAATAGATTAAAGAACACTTAAATGACCAGGCTTTGTACTCCATTAATGAATTCCTCAGCACTGACTTTCTATTGTGATTAAGTTATATACATTTCTATGTTTTTATGTTGTGTTATACAATATTTTAGTATTTAATATGACTTGTGTAAAGCTTTTTTGGTAATGACATGTAATGAAAATAAATAAATTGTCATCTGAGAAAGCACATGGTAAACTTTAGCATCGAAAAAACTGAGAAATGCAGATCCTGCAGGAAAAAAAATGATAAAAGATTGGATCGCCTTCATCAATAAACGCTGTAGCATTAAAATATTCATCGATGAAAAACGCAATAAAAAAGATCTTTAGGTATTACTAGAAGGCCTTGTTATCATGTCGCAATTCTCAATAAAATTATATTTCCAGTTCAGTTTGATAGCGCACCCGAAAGTTTTATATTGCAGATGACAGCGTTAGCTAGTGGAAATTTGTATCGATATATACTACAACAATTGCAGCTAAAACAAGGAACTCTTCTTGGCCACAACACTGTATTATCTAACGAACGAATAGAGATAGAACCACACAGGCCGACGACACTGCAAGTTTAGAGCAAGAGTGCGTAGATTGACGCTAGCAATTGGTGTGTATTTTGTTATTTATGCTCCTCCCTATGGAATAATATGAAATTCAAATTTATCAGAATTGTTATGATGCGGTCTGTCACAGATGGTTAAAGATACACATTATTTTGAATAATATCTCTATATATCCATGGTGGTCCAATAAAGACGAAACAGCGGCTCTAAGAGTATGCAATGTAGGTTGAAATTCCTAAGTGAATCTTTAAATAATAAATATATATATTTGTCAAATTAAATTAAAAAATTAAATAATTTTGTAGACAGGTAAACAAACAAAACATATAAAACATAAGATTAATAATTAATCAGGTACATCGTCAAATAAATAAATAAATAAATCAATTAAGATACTTAAAGTAAATTAATTACAGTTCAATATATATACATATATATACAAAACACACAATACAAACTACTATCCAGTGTGTGAATCGCTCAAAAATTGATGCACATTAAAAAAGTCACCCACTGTATAAAAAGCTTTTTCTAACAAATACGTCTTTAGAGCTTGACGTAATCGAGGAGCAGCAAGCACCACAGGTTAGAGTCACACCATGATTTGATGGTGATTAAGTCTTTGGATATGGAACTATGAAGAGCCACACTATCTGGGCTGCACCAAGTGAAACTAGTATCATCAGCAAAGAGACATACTTTACCGCTGATGTCTAGGCACGTAATGTCGTTGATAAATAGCAAAAACAAAATAGGACCCAACACCGAACCCTGTGGAACTCCACAATCCATCGGCCTGCAAGAAGACACAGCGGCGTTGACCCTCACACACTGACTTCTGTTGCTAAGGTACGACTTAAACCATCCCAGTGGAACCCCCCGAATTCCGTAGTGCTGTATCTTGTTAATTAGGATGTTATGACTTACACAGTCGAATGCTTTGGATAAATCACAGAAAATTGATGCTGTAAAGTGGAGATTGTTCAAGTTGGAGTAAACATTGTTGAAGACGGAGAATATAGCATCATTAGTGCATTTTTTAGCTAAAAATCCAAATTGGTGGCTAGTTAATACATGATATTTGTGCAGAAATGATAGAAGTCTCCTTTTAACCAGTCTTTCAATGATCTTGGATAGAGTAGATAGGAGTGCAACTGGACGATAGTTTGAAGCTTGATCCTTATCGCCGCCCTTGTGCAGAGGAATTATTATAGATGTCTTAAGGCATTGTGGAAAAATTCCATTTTGGAATGACTTGTTAATTAAATCTGTGAAAACGACTAATGTATATTCCGATAGATTAGACAACATTTTCAAAGTGATTCCATCAGTTCCAGATGACACCTTGTTTTTGATGTCTTTAATTGTACTGCAAAGCTCTAGAGTTGCAACGGGTGTTAGAAAGAAACTATGTATATTCTCATTGGTATTTGAAAGATATGAGAGCGGATCGTGGGAGGGGACTATATTATTCATTAAATTTGTTGCCACATTAACAAAATAATCGTTCAAGATCTCAGGTGAAGTGGAGATTATACTAGACGAAGAAGCCCTATTTCTCAGATCGTTGACAATAGACCACGTTTCTTTAGCTATATTATCGGTTCTAGGTAACCGGTTGTTATAATATATGTTTTTAGCAGCTTTTATAGCTTTATGGTCAATTTTTCTGTAGAGTTTAACGTAATCATGAAAAAGAGGATTGTCCGAAATTTTTTTCAAATGAGATAGTGAGCGCATATTCTTGGCCGATGTACGTAAGCCCACGGTAGTCCAAGGTTTATGTTGTTTGTCCCTGATAGGCCTAAGGGGGAACGCTTTTAATGCTAGACCGGAAAGTGTTTCCGTAAAAGTGGAGAATGCAGTGTCGATATCATCAGAGAGGTGATCCCAGTCAGTTGATTGACATAGAGGCCTAAATTTGTGAATCGACCAATTTAAGAAGAAACAAAAGGTTTATCAAGGGATTGAAAATACCTCAACGTGGTTTTTATTTTAATAATTTGGGAAATTGTCAATCTTTAATAAATAATAAAACGTGGTATAGAATTTTTCATTTCAGTTGAAGTCACCAAAAAAACTTTCGGCGGCAGACATCTATCAGTTTGGAGGAAGAGCGTATCATTTTAGCGAAAGTAAAAGCAAATTTATATATACATATATTTCAAGTTTGAATATTTTTTTGTAATCGGGTTTTATGATCGCCCAATCATATCGATGGGATTGAAAATACAGTGGTAAGGCGGCAAACTGAGAAAAGTATGTCTTTGAGTTAGTCAAATTTGGTCCATTGCATGTAATTTTTGAAATTAAATGATTTTATTGTATCAAATAATTCCTTCTTTGCCGACTTTGTTTTAGGAATAGTTAATTCTTCTTACCGGAAAAGCAGTTGAATCCTTATGTTCCGCAACATATTTCTACAATTTGTACAATAATACTTCTCGCATGCATGTACACACTTCTTCACAAATTGGAATTTTCCAAGAAAATCTCTAAGGAATTTCAAGGCAAAAATAAACCAACGAATTATCATTCGTGGTATATGCGCGACTACAAAGAAATTGCTGAAAACATTATTGCTCTTTCTCTACCAAAGAATTAACAGTGTGCGAATTAAAGTTGTAAAACAAAATCTGAAATACAAATTGGTGTGAACTTCTCGGAAAAAAATGAGCATTAAATACAGAAGTTGCAAAGCTAACGAACGATTTAAATTGAAGAGACATTTTGCGTGTAAGTTTGTAGCGTTTTATGGAGTTGAACACACACGGATCTTGTGGCCTCTGGCGAGGGGCATATATTAGTCCATTCAAAAGGCCATAGGATGACACATAGATAGCGTACTAGAGTTTTTTTCTTACTTATCCTACGGAATGACCCTCCGCGTTTTTCTTCTTCAACTTACCACAGCATGAGTTACAACAAAAGACATTCGCTGTCGCGGGCTGGATTTGGCCCGCCGCCGTAACCTGATTTAGTGGAAGTAAAAGTCGTAGCAAGGTTTCATGCAATTTGAAGAGAATTCCATCAAAATTTAGTGGAATCGTCAGGAGTTTAATTTGTCTTAAAATTAAAATTTAATAAAAATATTGCATAAGCAATTATTATTAACTGGACTTCAATATATGTGACAACCGTGATTCAGCTTTCATTAGCCATTAGGTTGGCATGTTATTTATATATTTTTTTGTTTATAATACAGTCAAATGTAATTATTGTACTAACTATTTCTAATTACAGGTGTAAAAATAGTGGACAATTAAATTCAGTATCGCTATTGTAGTTAATTTCGTTTAATTGCTTTAATATTGTTATTGTAGGTATATTATCATGTGACACGTTCATGAAATCGAGTTTATGTTGGAATTTGTGTTTTAAAAGCTAATTACGAGGACGTTATTGGAAAACTTAACAATATACTTTTTTATAGATGTAATTTAGCACTTTTTTATTGCACAACAGCTTCAATATGCACCTCTAATGTATAAATTACCCTCGAATACGAAACATGCACAACTCTTACATTAATAATAAAATAAAATAACATGTAACGCCACTGGTGACTGATAGAAAGCATCCGCGAACTTACTGAAAATCGGACCTATCTTTGCTCGATCACACTCGAATATTCGAGAAGCCACGCGCTGGTCTAGTATACAGAGGATATGGTAGAGAATGTCCTAGATATTAATTGATTCGAACTGATTTTGACGATGCGCAACTATAGTGCCATGAAGATTTTCATCTAATACCATTTTTAGTAAACCCAGCCTCATCTGTAAAAAGGATAGTGTTAATGAAGTTTGCATTGATTTGGTGCTGATCCAAGAGCCAGTTGGCAATCTGGATTCTCCAAGGAAAATCTTCAAGAAGCAATGATGCACTTTTTGCAAATGGTATAGATTCAACAACAGTTCAGGAAGAACTTTGCATTGAGATTATTTTTGGGTCTACTTCCGTAAACTGCGGCACCTGTACCTGAATTTGTCTTTGAGCCATTAGTAAACCAGCAATAGTACACACTTTGCAACTGCCTCCCTCTCTGCTGGGGAACAGACTTTTATATGGCAGATCATAGTTTATTGCTGGAGGCATTACATCACAGTTCGTTCCCAAAATGCTGTGACATTCAACACTAAACTAGAATACCTTTTTTTAGATTAACATCCGGGCTACTCAAGTTAGTATTTTAAAATTTTTACCATAATGGGTGTCGAAAATTTTAGCGTTAAGGTGTAGAACTTAGTCCGTCCCTAGTAAATTAAAAAAGCCAGAGATATAGAGGAGAGAGATGAGATTCGACGAGTGCGCATTTTCGTAGGCGCCGCCATGTTTCTCTATTGTTGTGCCAACTGTGGGAAAACAAATCTGGTGTGAAACTACGATTCGTCTATTAAAGCGGGAATTTTAAATCCAGGCCAATAAGAGGCCGCTGTTTTAAGTTGGCAGCATCAAAATGTTTTTATTTTTAATTATTTAGTTTTAGTGTTTGTTTAAGTTTTACAAACAGTGGGATGTGTTGTAAAATCGTGTTAAAACTATAAAAAACGTAGGCAAGAAGGAATTTCTATTTGATTGGTAACGTGTTCTACAGCTTTCAGGAGTTTGTTGATACTAATGGACGGTAGTTTTTTAGCGATTGTAATTGTTCATTTGTTTGTTGTTTATTTATTTATTTTTTCTCTCTCAATGTTATTATGAGTGTTTTTATTTTAAACATTATTGTTTACATATTGACAGGTCTATGTACAGAAATGTACAATTTATGACTGAAATAAAGAAAAAAAAATTAATGTCATCGGTAAGTAATAATGTGAGCACTCCCTAAAAATGCAGTGTCGTCTATGCTAGGGGGATAGGTACACTTTACAATAATTTTGTAGAATTCCAAAATATGAAAATTTACAACATATTTATATAATATGGCTGACTACGTTGGGAATCCACCCAGAGAATTTGGTGTGGAAAGCATTTAAGTTAGTGTGCTCCAATCATTTTCAAACTAAGGGTTTTTGGAATTTGCTTGGTAGGCGTACGTTGAAGAAAAATTTTGTTCCTGTACAACTTCAAGTTTCATGAGAAGTTACACGTCCGACAATGCCAGGTACTTCTGGAATAAACCAGGGAACGCAACCAAGACAACTAAAAACTTTGATTCCAACTGATACGTCATCATCCAGCACCAGCTTACGTTCTTAAGAAGGAATAAGAATTGGAAAACAAATGTTCATTAATAAAATTTGCCTCAATTTATAGGTTTATTTCTTTCCGAGTTTTATTCTTTTTCTTTCCTGTTGCAGCCCTCGAATGCTTCATCACAGCTCTGGTGCCAGCACGGATAGCAGTACAAAACGTGGAATTGTACAATGAACTAAAACTATCCACAGTTACAGGTTAGATAGTTATAAAATAAAAAGCTTAAACCACTATATACCATAATAAAAAATGTATTTTTTTTTACATTGAACTAATTATTATTGTTAAAAAACTATTATTTTAGAGGAGAGAGAGAGCTCAATTAGCTCTGATTCACAAAAGGTTTCATGTTGTTTTGGCCGATGTAGATGCTACATATGGGTTAAGCGTCGGAAATTGATGCAACGATTCTTCGCTTTATGCAAGGCCGACGTCCCACCTTAAAGAATTTGAAGCCTCTTGAAAAACAGCAGAATATTGCCAACTTATTTCGACACAAATGGGTTTAAGAATTGAGTTAAGATTTTTAAGTTATTTTTCATTTTATCGAAGTTAGAAAGAGCAAGAGCAAGCTGCTAAGAAGAATAATTTCAAATTTGCTGTCAGGAGAACGACGCTCCAACTCTCAAAACTTAGGACTTACAATGGGTTCATGCTGGGAGCTTTATGGGAACGCAGATTTTCCAACATGAAATAGACCATTGTCGTATTTTTTAGAACTAAATTTCGATAAAATCGAAGGCTCTACATAAAAATCAACTCGTACTAATTTTCCAAATTATGCAATTTTCATTTTTCTCGTATTCTACTACTAGGTAAATATGCAAATTATATTAAGTGTAGTTGAGGTATGTACCTACAAATGCTTATATATTTCTATCATTTGTTTGGATTTTAATGAGAAAATTTGAATTCTATATACCTACATAGCAATCTACACGCAATCTGCTTGCATATTTCGGCAGTTTTTGTTCAGATTGTGCCGTTGAATTTAAATAATATCGTACACACAGGTGAGTCTAGGTTGTTGTTTGGTAGTTACCCTACAGCACCAAACGATATAGGTCACCATGCCATCATGCAGGAGCAACTTAGCCATTCTTTCCTCGTACTCCATATCACGGATTGCTGGAGTTTAGTAATCCCACTTGGAGTTTGCTGAAGAGCATGAATGTCCTTCGCAAAACATGGATTCCACACCGTGGACGCAAATCCAAGATTCAGTCGCACATAAGTTTTATACAGTTTTCCTAAAAGTTCTATGGATGAGTTTTGAAATCCTTTACACATCATGTACGACACGGGATTAGTCTTTTTAATTATTCTTGCTATATGATTCAAGTCCTTGCTCACTAACACACCTAGGTCTTCCTGCGTCTCAATCGCTCTTAGTGCTATATCGCCAATACTATACTGTCGTTCAGGATTGTTCGATCCAACAGAAGATTTGCTAAATAAAGGGTCCAACACGGATCCCTGCACCCCATTGTTAGCCGTATATCCCACAACTCTAACTTTACAAGAAATCCTCGATCCACCGAAGCAAATTGCCCCGAATGCCGCAATGATCAAACTTATGCATGAGCCTTCTATGAGGCAGCCTGTCAAAGGCCTTACAAAAATCCAAGTACACAACATCGATCGGCTCTCTTCTGTCTAAAGCTAAGGACCATGAGTTGACGCAGCTCATCAAGTTAGATATCGTCGATCTGCCAGACAGAAAACCATGCATATTGTCCGAGAATCTCCGCGTAATTTATTTCCTTTCTTAAATATCGAGATATCGAGAGAATTCGTCCATGACGACGGAACTAGTCCCTCCGCAATCGAGCTCTTTAAAACATCATTAAAGGAACAATGGTTGTAGTGTTTCTCAAAAACAGAGGATGTCCTCCATCAGGACCTGGTGAGCAGTCTTTATTTAAGCTGACTATGGTCTCTCGAAGTTTTCCCTCTGTTATATCAAATGAAATCAGATAATTGTTGTTACGAGGGGATCCGAGATTACCCAGTGTGACCCAAGTTTCCAACATAACTAAAAGTCTTGTTACTTTATGTAACAATCAATTCACAAATAAAGCCTTCCGCCAGGGAATTCGGGCGCATCTACTGTTAGCAATGGGATATGATGTATTTGTTGCTTCTCGGCCGGCCATCGTTTGTGAACTCGGAATAGCGCACAAAGTCTGTGTTGCTTAGCCCAAGAACATATTTAGAAACTAACATTATATGTCTACGGTCAAACTAAAAAAATCATAGCTCCCAAACCCTTCCACGAAAGACAATGGGGCCTACGAATTCTGTTAGCTACTAATATATGCCACAGTATGTACTAGGGCTGAATAGCGCACAAATTCTGTGTTGCTTAGCCCAAGAACATATTTAGAAACTAATATTATATGTCTACGGTCAAACTAAAAAAATCATAGCTCCCAAACCCTTCCACGAAAGACAATGGGGCCTACGAATTCTGTTAGCTACTAACATATGCCACAATATGTACTAGGGCTAAATAGCGCACAAAGTCTGTGTTGCTTAGCCCAAGAACATATTTAGAAACTAACACTATATATCTACGGTCGAACTAAAAAAATCATAGCTCCCAAACCCTTCCACGAAATACAATGAAGCCTACGAATTCTGTTAGCTACTAACATATGCCACAATATGTACTAGGGCTAAATAGCGCACAAAGTCTGTGTTGCTTAGCCCAAGAACATATTTAGAAACTAACACTATATGTCTACGGTCGAACTAAAAAAATCATAGCTCCCAAACCCTTTCACGAAATACAATGGGACCCACGAATTCTGTTAGCTAATTATATAGGCCACAATATGTACTAGGGCTAAATAGCGCACAAAGTCTGTGTTGCTTAGCCCAAGAACATATTTAGAAACTAACCCTATATGTCTACGGTCAAACTAAAAAAATCATAGCTCCCAAACCCTTCCACGAAATACAATGGGGCCTACGAATTCTGTTAGCTACAAACATATGCCACAATATGTACTAGGGCTAAATAGCGCACAAAGTCTGTGTTGCTTAGCCCAAGAACATATTTAGAAACTAACCCTATATGTCTACGGTCAAACTAAAAAAATCATAGCTCCCAAACCCTTCCACGAAAGACAATGGGGTCTACGAATTCTGTTAGCTAATTATATAGGCCACAATATGTACTAGGGCTAAATAGCGCACAAAGTCTGTGTTGCTTAGCCCAAGAACATATTTAGAAACTAACCCTATATGTCTACGGTCAAACTAAAAAAATCATAGCTCCCAAACCCTTCCACGAAATACAATGGGGCCTACGAATTCTGTTAGCTAATAACATATGCCACAATATGTACTAGGGCTAAATAGCGCACAAAGTCTGTGTTGCTTAGCCCAAGAACATATTTAGAAACTAACATTATATGTCTACGGTCAAACTAAAAAAATCATAGCTCCCAAACCCTTCCACGAAAGACAATGGAGCGTACGAATTCTGTTAGATACTAATATATGCCACAGTATGTACTAGGGCTGATTAGCGCACAAAGTCTGTGTTGCTTAGCCCAAGAACATATTTAGAAACTAATATTATATGTCTACCGTCAAACTAAAAAAATCATAGCTCCCAAACCCTTCCACGAAAGACAATGGGGCCTACGAATTCTGTTAGCTAATTATATAGGCCACAATATGTACTAGGGCTAAATAGCGCACAAAGTCTGTGTTGCTTAACCCAAGAACATATTTAGAAACTAACACTATATATCTACGGTCGAACTAAAAAAATCATAGCTACCAAACCCTTCCACGAAATACAATGAAGCCTACGAATTCTGTTAGCTACTAACATATGCCACAATATGTACTAGGGCTAAATAGCGCACAAAGTCTGTGTTGCTTAGCCCAAGAACATATTTAGAAACTAACCGTATATGTCTACGGTCAAACTAAAAAAATCATAGCTCCCAAACCCTTTCACGAAAGACAATGGGGCCTACGAATTCTGTTAGCTACTAATATATGCCACAATATGTACTAGGGCCAAATAGCGCACAAAGTCTGTGTTGCTTAGCCCAAGAACATATTTAGAAACTAACCCTATATGTCTACGGTCAAACTAAAAAAATCATAGCTCCCAAACCCTTCCACGAAAGACAATGGGGCCTACGAATTCTGTTAGCTACTAACATATGCCACAATATGTACTAGGGCTAAATAGCGCACAAAGTCTGTGTTGCTTAGCCCAAGAACATATTTAGAAACTAACCCTATATGTCTACGGTCAAACTAAAAAAATCATAGCTCCCAAACCCTTTTACGAAAGACAATGGGGCCTACGTCGCTTAAAACATCTTGTTGTCTTTCTTCTGAAATTCTTCAGCGAAAATTGTTGCAACCGCTTTTGGGCCAGCAACAAGTATTCCCATCCCATCTCTGGTCATTGGAGTACTGACAGAGTATTCTTGATATATTTATAAAAATATTTTTGGGATTTGCTTTCAACGAGATAATTTTCGTAACACTCCTTAGCAACCCTGTTTTGTTATCAACCCTTCAGAGGCCAACGCAAGGAAGCTTATCCAACTAGAGTAAAGCGACCTAAGGCGAAGTCTTGTTACATTGTGTGACAAGCAATTCGTCAATAAGTTATTGTTGACAAGAGTGTGTTCCACAAAGCTCAACACCGACTACGCCGCAGTGTATTTGTGATGTTGCAATTATTTATTTATTTATTCATTTACGGACTTAAGTCCATTATACAAAACACAAATATAAATTTAATTACATCAAGATTACAGAACCATAAAAACAATAATTCAATAATAAGCATACAGCTACAAAAATTTAAACATCTTGAGGAGCTGAACATAAAAATTTAATATCACACAATAGCACATTAATAACAATAAAACAAAATGTCTTAGCGAATGTGATGACGTTGTCGCAAACCCTTAACAAACTCACCGTAAGGTGAAAAAAAATCGAGATCCGGATCGACAGCCAGGTGACGATTAGCCGATCTCAAAACTCGTGGAATAAATCCATGAGACGTACAATTTCTGCGACAGAACGGCTCATGAAATTATGAATATATGGTCGTTTTATCCAACTGGAGACTCATAATCTGCAATCAGTGAAATTAAATTAGCTTCGAGATCGAGTATTGATGGTCGGTATCGAGTAGGTTGATTGATATGCTGCACTAAGTTGGTAGAAAGGTAAATATTAATAAACGCCTTCTGTAGGTCCAGGGTCTGGCCACATTATGGCAGGAAAATTGAAGTCCCCTAAATTAGGATGGGTTGAAGAAGACACTTCTTCCTCCTCACTAAAGTTGTAGAGAATAAAATGTTGAAATGAGTAACGTTGTCCTAAACTGTGGTGCAAGTTCTTTTCTTTTTATAGAACTACAAATAAACTGATTTATTATTATCTTAGTGTATTAATTGGTGCTATAGGGTAACAATCTAAAAAAGTTGACAAAACTAATTAACGTGAAAATCGTCAAGTTGTGTGTGTATGCAGACGAGCGAAATCACCTATTTGAGAACCTGATGGTGTTATGAGGAAATGAATACGTGAAATTTCATATTTTCCATTATAGAAAACGTGCCAGTTGACAAAATAGAAATACAAACCTTGCGGAAGACAATCGCAGTTGTTGCGCATCAGAACAGAGCTTGGTAGGTAATTAATTTCTTAAAGAGGGTATTGTTGAATCAAACCTTGTATTTTCTACTGATAAGGTTAGAGTTACAAATAATTTTATTACACTGAAGGAAATGATAAGTCTCACAGAGTTATTAGAGCAGTAGTCGTAGTTGGTCGAATTTAATTGATTTTCCCATCATTCTCCTTAAACAGAAATGAGTCAAAAAAATTAGGGAGACCGGTTCAACCCTGGATAAACCGAAATCCGGAAGACCAAGGTCATCCAGCAGGAACCGGCCCGAAGAGAGTGAGTTTACTGTCCATGACTCTCTTGGAGCCGGTCCTGTCCCATAGGCACAGCTTTCTTTAGACAGGGCGTGAACAGATAATGGCAACATTTGATTTGATCACATTTTCATTCATTCAGTGATTTTCTAGAGATTGGAACTGTTTTTGAGACATATTTAGGCAAGTTGGGAATGACATTTTAAAAATCTGAATTACAATTGGGGTTTTCTGAATTACATTTGAGATATCTGAATTACAATTGAGACTTTCTGATTTACATTAGAAAAATCTGAAATGCAATTGGGATTTTCTGAATTACAGTTGAAATATCTGAATTACAATTGAAACTTTCTGAATTACGAGTACCTACATTTGAAAAATCTGAATTACAATTCAGGTTATCCGATTTACATCTGAGAAATCTGATATACGATTGGGGTTTTCTGAATTATATTTGAGATATCTGAATTACAATTGAGACTATTTGATTTACATTAGAAAAATCTAAAATGCAATTGGGATTTTCTGAATTACAGTTGAAATATCTGAATTACAATTGAAACTTTCTGAATTACGAGTACCTACATTTGAAAAATCTGAATTACAATTCAGGTTCTCTGATTTACATCTGAGAAATCGGATATACGATTGGGGTTTTCTGAATTATATTTGAGATATCTGAATTACAATTGAGACTTTCTGATTTACATTAGAAAAATCTGAAATGCAATTGGGATTTTCTGAATTACAGTTGAAATATCTGAATTACAATTGAAACTTTCTGAATTACGAGTACCTACATTTGAAAAATCTGAATTACAATTCAGGTTATCCGATTTACATCTGAGAAATCTGATATACGATTGGGGTTTTCTGAATTATATTTGAGATATCTGAATTACAATTGAGACTTTCTGATTTACATTAGAAAAATCTGAAATGCAATTGGGATTTTCTGAATTACAGTTGAAATATCTGAATTACAATTGAAACTTTCTGAATTACGAGTACCTACATTTGAAAAATCTGAATTACAATTCAGGTTATCCGATTTACATCTGAGAAATCTGATATACGATTGGGGTTTTCTGAATTATATTTGAGATATCTGAATTACAATTGAGACTTTCTGATTTACATTAGAAAAATCTGAAATGCAATTGGGATTTTCTGAATTACAGTTGAAATATCTGAATTACAATTGAAACTTTCTGAATTACGAGTACCTACATTTGAAAAATCTGAATTACAATTCAGGTTATCCGATTTACATCTGAGAAATCTGATATACGATTGGGGTTTTCTGAATTATATTTGAGATATCTGAATTACAATTGAGACTATTTGATTTACATTAGAAAAATCTAAAATGCAATTGGGATTTTCTGAATTACAGTTGAAATATCTGAATTACAATTGAAACTTTCTGAATTACGAGTACCTACATTTGAAAAATCTGAATTACAATTCAGGTTATCCGATTTACATCTGAGAAATCTGATATACGATTGGGGTTTTCTGAATTATATTTGAGATATCTGAATTACAATTGAGACTTTCTGATTTACATTAGAAAAATCTGAAATGCAATTGGGATTTTCTGAATTACAGTTGAAATATCTGAATTACAATTGAAACTTTCTGAATTACGAGTACCTACATTTGAAAAATCTGAATTACAATTCAGGTTATCCGATTTACATCTGAGAAATCTGATATACGATTGGGGTTTTCTGAATTATATTTGAGATATCTGAATTACAATTGAGACTTTCTGATTTACATTAGAAAAATCTGAAATGCAATTGGGATTTTCTGAATTACAGTTGAAATATCTGAATTACAATTGAAACTTTCTGAATTACGAGTACCTACATTTGAAAAATCTGAATTACAATTCAGGTTATCCGATTTACATCTGAGAAATCTGATATACGATTGGGGTTTTCTGAATTATATTTGAGATATCTGAATTACAATTGAGACTATTTGATTTACATTAGAAAAATCTAAAATGCAATTGGGATTTTCTGAATTACAGTTGAAATATCTGAATTACAATTGAAACTTTCTGAATTACGAGTACCTACATTTGAAAAATCTGAATTACAATTCAGGTTTTCTGATTTACATCTGAGAAATCGGATATACGATTGGGGTTTTCTGAATTATATTTGAGATATCTGAATTACAATTGAGACTTTCTGATTTACATTAGAAAAATCTGAAATGCAATTGGGATTTTCTGAATTACAGTTGAAATATCTGAATTACAATTGAAACTTTCTGAATTACGAGTACCTACATTTGAAAAATCTGAATTACAATTCAGGTTATCCGATTTACATCTGAGAAATCTGATATACGATTGGGGTTTTCTGAATTATATTTGAGATATCTGAATTACAATTGAGACTTTCTGATTTACATTAGAAAAATCTGAAATGCAATTGGGATTTTCTGAATTACAGTTGAAATATCTGAATTACAATTGAAACTTTCTGAATTACGAGTACCTACATTTGAAAAATTTGAATTACAATTCAGGTTTCGGATTTACATCTGAGAAATCTGATATACGATTGGGGTTTTCTGAATTATATTTGAGATATCTGAATTACAATTGAGACTTTCTGATTTACATTAGAAAAATCTGAATTGCAATTGGGATTTTCTGAATTACATTTGAAATATCTGAATTACAATTGAAACTTTCTGAATTACGAGTACATTTGAAAAATCTGAATTACAATTGAGATTTTCTGAATTACATTTGAGATATCTGAATTACAATTGAGACTTTCTCATTTACATTTGAAAAATCTGAATTGCAATTGGGATTTTCTGAATTACATTTGAGATATCTGAATTACAATTGAAACTTTCTGAATGACGAGTACATTTGAAATATCTGAATTACAATTAAGGTTTTCTGAATTACATTTGAAAAATCTGATATACGATTAGGGTTCTCTGAATTATATTTGAGATATCTGAATTACAATTGAGACTTTCTGATTTACATTTGAAAAATCTGAATTGCAATTGGGATTTTCTGAATTACATTTGAGATATCTGAATTACAATTGGAACTTTCTGAATTACGAGTACATTTGAAAAATCTGAATTACAATTGAGGTTTTCTGATTTACATTTGAAAAATCTGATATACGATTGGGGTTTTCTGAATTATATTTGAGATATCTGAATTACAATTGAGACTTTCGAATTTACATTTGAAAAATCTGAATTGCAATTAGGATTTTCTGAATTACATTTGACATATCTGAATTACAATTGAAACTTTCTGAATGACGAGTACATTTGAAATATCTGAATTACAAATAAAGTTTTTTTAATTACATTTGAAAAATCTGATATACGATTAGGGTTTTCTGAATTATATTTGAGATATCTGAATTACAATTGGAACTTTCTGAATTACGAGTACATTTGAAAAATCTGAATTACAATTGAGGTTTTCTGATTTACATTTGAAAAATCTGATATACGATTGGGGTTTTCTGAATTATATTTGGGATATCTGAATTACAACTGAGACTTTCTGATTTACATTTGAAAATCTGAATTGCAATTGGGATTTTCTGAATTACATTTGAGATATCTGAATTACAACTGAAACTTTCTGAATTATATTTGAAAAATCTGAATTAGAATTGGTGTTTTTTGAATTACATTTGAGATATCTGAATTACAATGGAAACTTTCTGAATTACATTTTAAAAATCTGAATTACAATTGCGATTTTCTGAATTACATTTGAAAAATCTGAATTACAATTAGGGTTTTCTGAATTACATTTGAAATATCTGAATTACAATTGGGATTTTCTGAATTACATTTGAGATGTCTGAATCACAATTGAAACTTTCTTAATGACATTTGAAAAATCTGAATTACAATTGGGGTTTTCTGAATTACATTTGAAAAATCTGAATTACAATTGGGATATTCTGAGCCGGACGTGGATATGCAAAAAGGAACGACGCGACAGTAGCATAGTTTTGAGAAAATTTGTGCCTTTGGGCAAGTTTTCGTGCATATAGACCCATTTTCCCTATTTTGTCGTCCAATTACAATTGAGATATCTGATTTATAATAATTGAAACTTTCTTATTTACATTTGAAAAATCTGAATTACAATTGAGACTTTCAGAATTAAATTTAAAAAATCTGATTTACAATTAGGATTTTCTGAATTACATTTGAGATATCTGAATTATAATTGAAACTTTGTGAATTAGGTACATTTGAAAAATCTGAATTACAATGGGGGTTTTTTGAATTACATTGAAAGATATCCGAATTACAATTGAAATTTTCTGAACAACAACTGGAAATGGTGTAGAAAGCTTTGCCAAGACTGGCGCGAAAATTGGACTGAGTGAGTCAGATTGAGACGCGATTCTGGCTAGTTGAATCTTGGAGCGAGTAGACTTGACTGGATTGGCTTGATGTGAAAACAGCCTGAACCATAAAGGCGAAGATTTTGAAAAACCATAAAGTAACTTTCAAAGAAAAATTACTGTACTATAAATAGTATGCCACACTTACTTTAAAATGAGCCCTTATAGAAAAAAGAATATGAAAGTAAAATCCACGCGAATAAAGGTCAAAAAGGTATAATAAGGTTGCTACGGTCTCTAGTGTGCTATATATCGTACATAAGTATAGGGAACGGGGGATGGAGAGGCAGCGTAAATAGGTAGGTAGACAAGATGACAGCCACCAGAGCCCTATGAGGTTAATATAACTTATGGCATGTTGCAGGGGTGTGTAACCGCTTCGCATTCTGGACTAGATATATATATATAGTGGGTCGTACCGTAATATATAGTCGAAATGTAAATATTTATAAGATATATCACCTTCTACTCTCAAATTGAAACTGTTAATAATGTTATTAATATTGAAAGGGATACAATCAGGAGAGATCGTGATGATGATTTAGTTTTGATTGATGATTCTACCCTTTTCTAAAGCTTGAGTATAGCGACTTGCAAATATACCTACTGAACATTTTCAAATAGGAGGGCGTTGTCTTCAACGTCAAATATCAGCAATTGTCACTCACCTCTCTTAAACGCATGTTGAATTTTACTCTTTTTGGCCTCAGGAAGGGCTCCTAAGGTAGGTATCAATAATACGACTGCTTGGAAATGGATAATTTGTCCGCACTTCCTGCATTTTTGCCCGTGGACTGGGCATCTCCCATATCCATGACTTCCTCCACATTTATGATGCACCTTCTGCCTTGAGTCGAACGTTTGCCTCGTATTCCTCGGTCTACTTCACCCCACTCTGCTTCTATGTGAATTTCTGAACGATGTCCACGAGGAAGAGAACCTCGTGGACATCGTTCATTTGATATTTCTTTGCTCCTATGAGAGTCAGAAGTTGTGCAATGACGTACTTTCATCTTTTTTGCAATTTCCAATTTTCTGCCACATTTTTAGAAAATTTCATTGAGTACCTCTAAAATCTATATTCGACTACTATGATGCGTCTAAACTTCACAGGTGGAAGCAAGATTATTTAACTTTTCTGGATTTATAATACACGTGGTTCTCTTTTATATATTCTAGAAACTACCGTTCTGCGCCATGTTATATTTTACTTTTTTTTTGGTTGCAGAAAGAGCTCTTAAGGTATGTATCAATAATACGACGTCTGGATGGCCCCTGACCTAACTCTATTTTCAATATAATATATAACAGCACATTGACATTTGACAGCACAGACACATAGACCAACAACACCATAGACTAGCAGCCACACCTCACAACGCACATTCTGAATTACATTTGGGATATCTGAATTACAATTGAGACTTTCTGATTTACATTTGAAAAATCTGAATTGCAATTGGGATTTTTTTAATTACATTTGAGATATCTGAATTACAATTGAAACTTTCTGAATTACGAGTATATTTGAAAAATCTGAATTACTATTGAGGTTTTCTGATTTACATTTGAAAAATCTGATATACGATTGGGGTTTTCTGAATTATATTTGAGATATCTGAATTACAATTGAGACTTTCTGATTTACATTTGAAAAATCTGATATACGATTGGGGTTTTCTGAATTATATTTGAGATATCTGAATTACAATTGAGACTTTCTGATTTACATTTGAAAAATCTGAATTGCAATTGGGATTTTCTGAATTACATTTGAGATATCTGAATTATATTTTAAAAATCTGAATTACAATTTCGAATTTCTGAATTACATTTGAAAAATCTGAATTACAATTGGGATTTTCTGAATTAGATTTGAGATATCTGAATCACAATTGAAACTTAGGCGTTTTCTTCAACGTCAAATATCAGCAATTTTCACCAATTTTCATTCACCTCTCTTAAACGCACCGTGTATTTTACTCTTTTTGGCCTCAGGAAGGGCTCCTAAGATAGGTATCAATAATACGACTGCTTGAAAATGGTTAATTTGTCCGCACTTCCTGCATTTTTGTCCATGGACTGGGCATCTACCATATCCATGACTTCCTCCACATTTATGATGCACCTTCTGCCTGTCGAACGTTTGCCTCGTATTGCTCGGTCTACTTCACCCCACTCTGCTTCTATGTGAATTTCTGAACGATGTCCACGAGGTTCTCTTGGCTTCGTCCATTTGATATTTCTTTGCTCCTATGAGAGTCAGAAGTTGTTTGTGCAATGGCGTACTTTCATCTTTTTTGCAATTTCCAATTTTCTGCCACATTTTTAGAAAATTTCATTGGAGTACCTCTAAAATCTATTTTCGACGACTATATGACGCGTCTAAACTTCTTTTATCACAGGTGGAAGCAAGATTATTTAACTTTCCTGGATTTCTAATACATGTGGTTGTTTTTTATAGATTCTAGAAACTACCGTTCTGCGCCATGTTATATTTTACTTTTTTTTTTGGTTGCAGAAAGAGCTCTTAAGGTATGTATCAATAATACGACGTCTGGATGGCCCCTGACCTAACTCTATTTTCAATATAATACAATATATATAACAGCACATTGACATTTGACAGTACAGACACATAGACCAACAACACCATAGACTAGCAGCCACATCTCACAACGCACATTCCTTTTACAAGATTGATAGATGACCAATATAGCTAATCATAAGTTTTACAGGAAAAATGTGCCTGCTGACTTAAATTGTAGAAGGCTATCGCCTATTATTACCATATTATTTTTACTGCTCTCCACTAAAAGCTAAGAGAAACGGAGTCAGTTTTCCCTAAGAAACATGACAGATAATTTACCAGTCACAATTTCAAGAGACCCCTAAAAATGGGACTCCATATGAATACTTACTACTGGGTATGAGTAGAGCAGATTACCACTCAAGTAATCGCAACTGATATATCAACAGGATCATCTCCAAGAAATTCTTTGGAAACTTCAAACATGAAAGATCGAAAATCTGTTTGGATCTTAGTAAGAACGGGCTACGTGTTCTTATTACAGCATTTCTTACAGGACTTACTGATCACCTAGTAGCAGAATGCGCCCCTATCAGAAGCGAATGTAAGGAACCCTTGGGGCATGATATCGTGCAAAATGGAGACGTTAACCAGCCAGCTACTGGAGTTCAGAAGAGCTCTAGAACTTGATGGAGAGTTGTAACCTCAGACACAGTTCACGTAATCACGTTTAAGTAATTGGCCCATTGTTATCCTCACTTACTCTCTAGTCGTTGACAGCTGTGAACAGTTTAGTATCTGTCAACCTCCCCGGCAACAACCTATGCTGAGCATGTTGGAGTCTATGGTGAAAGTGTAATGAAAGATGGGAATGTGCGTAAATGGTGTAGGATTTTTTATGAATGAATGAATTTAGTGATTGAAAATTTGACAGGAAAAGTTGATCAGGTATCGTGGAAAAACAGGCGTGTTACCACCATTGAACAGCTTCATCAGAAATTCCCAAAAGTACAATAGTTCATCAAACTTAACTAGAAAATCAAATTGAGCGAAATGAGTGCCAAACTCCCCCGACAAGACCACGAAAATTCAACACAAAATATCATGCCCACAATTTTTTGAGACCGGAAAAGCATTCTGACAAGAGGACAACAGCAGTAAACGCTGAGAGGTATTGTGAATCTTTGTTAAAATTTAGGCGCTCCATCAGACTCGCTGTTGCGTTCTTCTTTTTCGCCTCATGGTGCGACGAGAACAATGACGCAACAGAACAAATTTTATTGAGAATTACTAGCATACAATCCAACTTTCATCTTTTTCCAAAAGTTCAAAATAACTCTTTGATGAAGACGTCCAAAAGCTAGTAACGTGTTCCACTAATGTGGCTCGTTTCGGTATGGGAGTTGAATAAACCAGTTGTTTTAGATCACCTCAGAAGAGAAATCACAGGGATTTAATTCAGGTGATCGGAGTGGCCAAGGAATAGGCTCGCTGGAAAGTCTGTTGTATAAACTCTTTGGAAATGTTACGGAACAGCTGCTCGTGGAGTATTCCCATTAACGTTGTTCGTATTTCCCAGTTCGTTCGCTACACGCCTTGTACTTTTTTAGGATTTGGTTCAATCGCTTTTTAAACAATTAAACAGTTCACAAAATTACCTATTAATTTTCCGAAGTCTCAAACGCATATAAAAAATCTTACAGAAGACGCCTGATGGTCACGAAATGCCTCTGTTCCTTTTTTCGATTTTGAAAATATCTGATCGTATTGATCAATAAAATAATTGTTATTTCGAAAATGTTGCGTCACAGCGAAAAATCTATGAGTCATTTTTTAAACAAAATTAATCTGGCTTTCAGACGCTGATACTAGTTTTTGAAAAAACCAGTGGCGTACAGTTTTTTCATTAAACCTAAAGCCAACCGCCGCGCCGGCGTGTGCCTACTAGATCTAATCTCAATATCCCAACGTGTTTCCGATGTATGTTTGAACAGCCTGTATGATTTCCTGACTCATGTTTATATGAACTTTTTTCCCTATTTTATGGTCTGCCGTACAAAACAGCAAATTATTCTTTCAATATAAAACTTTTTTTTATATGCCAGTAACTTTGGCAATAAGTCTCGTTTAAAAAGGCTTTAAGTGAGCAAGATACAGTGTGTGAATTTTGCAGTGCGAGTATTTTTAATTGAGAAGGAAGTTTGAACTGTGTAACACACTAATTGAACAACCCTCTTCTTCTTCTTTTCATGCCGTCTTCTCACAGAAGGTTGGCGACCACTTTTCTAAATTCTTCTCTGTCTTTTGCAACATGGAACAGTTCTCCTACGCTGAGATTTGTCCACTCTCTAATGTTTCGGAGCCAGGATTTTCTCTTTCTGCCGATACCCTTCTTCCCCTCAATTCTGCCCTGCATAATATTTTGTAACAGTAGATATTTGTCATTGCGTAATATGTGTCCTATGTACGATGTTTTTCTTATCTTAATGATTGTGAGCAGTTTTCGTTTTCGGCCGATGCGTCGTTGGTTATCCTATCAGTCCAAGGTATCTTCAGAATGCGCCTATAGAGCCACATCTCAAATGCTTCGAGCTTTTTAATCATTTGAGTCTTTAGCGTACAAGTTTCCACTCCGTACATTAACACTGACCACACATAACACTCCACGAATCTCAATCTGATGCCAAGATTTAGATTTCTGTTTGTAAGCATTGTGGAATATTTCATAAATGCCTTTCGAGCCATTTCAATTCTGATCTTAATTTCCTGATCAGGGTCCATTTCAGAATTTATGACAGAGCCGAGATATTTGTATTTTTGGACCTGCTCTATTCGGTTTCCATTTACTGTGAGAATAGGGTTAATATTTTGGTTTTTGCTTATGACCATCATTTTAGTTTTCTGCGTGTTTATAGTGAGTCCCACCTCTTCACACTCTCGACTGACTCTTTCCAACAGGGTTTGAAGATCTTCTGCACTCTCCGTCATTATGGCAGTATCATCGGCGAACCTTAGGTTGTTAACCAATGTCCCTCCAATGTTTACCCCCTCAGGTCTCTCGTAAAGTGCTTTTTGAAATACAGACTGAGAGTATAGATTGAACAGTTGTGGGGATAGAACGCAGCCTTGACGAACTCCTTTTTGAATTTCGACTTCATCAGTCTCGATGTCCCCAACTCGAACTACTGCCGTTTGATTGTAGTAGATATTTTTTATTAATTGTATATCACTTGGGTCCAATTTGATGCTCTTTAAGTTCTCTATGAGTTTGTCGTGTTGGACTTTATCGAAGGCCTTTTGGAAGTCAATGAAACAGACGTACACATCTTTATTGTATTCTCTACATTTCTGTAGCAGTACTGTGATGGCAAATAAAGCTTCCCTAGTTCCTAAACCCTCTCTAAAGCCAAACTGCGTCTCATCCAGTTGTTCTTCGCATTTTCGATATATTCTCTGTTGGATTATTTTTAAGAGTACTTTTAAGGTATGACTCATCAGACTGATCAACCGATACTCATCACAGGACTTGGGGTTGTTCTTTTTAGGCAAAGGAATGAAGACTGATTTAAGCCAATCTTTTGGGATTTCCCCTGTTTCGTATTTTTTCGAACAACTCTCGTATAATAATAATTATCGAAAACACTAGATATAAAAGCTGTACTTACGAAATTTCATTTCATCAGTCTAGACAAAGATCATTAGCGTTTATTGCTGTTCACTTTTAATATTCGTCAATTTCGTTGAAGCTACTACAAAACAAAATTCCATCCGAATAAGTTAAAGTAAGAAACTGTACAAAAACATCTAAGACCTGCTATAATAACTGTTATAGCAGTGTAGCAGCGTTTTCAGTTTATTTTTCGATTCATTTAATCCAAAGTTGTATTTAGTTGCACCTAGATTGACTTGAGTAGATACTGATTGCGGAACATTTCAGGATTTCATAACTGGCTTGGATTTTATAGGATTCAGACAGCAGTTTTTGTGCTATCGAGGATCACATCGTTTGTGCCAAAAAAGAGCCACAGTTGGAGGTCTCACAAAAGAAAAGGAAAGGAACACGCAACAATGTACTGTACTGTACTCACTTATAATACATATAAAAAAACAAAATGAAATATTGCCTAAATCAGAAGATATACATAGTCACAATACTAGAAATAAAAATAACTTGGTATTACCATTCTCCAGATCAACTACTGCCCAAAAGAACCCTAACTACATAGGTGTTAAATGTTTCAATAAAATTTTAAAAATACAAAAGCTTCAAAACATTTCTATCAAAAAATTGAAACTGGAGCTGAGAACCTTTTTTATAGAGAAATGTTTTTATTCTGTAGACGAGTTTTTAAATTATACTAATGAATAGTTTTAAGTCCCGAATTATAGCGGGTTATGTATGAATATTATTGTTTTTGTATTTTATGTAATATTATTGACTATCCCATAATGTGACATGTCATATTGTATATTGTTATCATTCTGAGGAGCAAAGAATAAATAAAAAATAAAAAAATAAATAAATATTAAAACATGCCACTATACTCTGTCAATATTATATCTCAAAAGCAGAAATTTTTCACTGCTATTGTCACACAGAAAATTGTTCACACAAATATTTTTTTCCGTGTATATTCAATATCTATAATAAACGTCCAAATTAATAATATTTTTTTGCATGCATAATTAATCAATTATTTTTAACACATTTATTATTATATATTATTAATATTTTAAATTAAATTTAATATGTAAATGGTTTGACGTTTAAATTACTTATAATATCGTTGTTCGATAACATATTGATGAAAATTTGGAATATTGAAATGACAATAAAATATTAATTGCATATTAATAATACAGTGTGTGTATAAGTCTGAGAGTAAGTAAATTTGGTACAGTTGTCAAAGAGGGTCTTACGCACCCTATGACGCTATTGACTTTTTATCTTTTATATATTATATTTTACGTTTTTATACCATAATTTTAACACGAATATGTTTGTTGTTTTGTCTGTACTTGCTTGAAATGACAATTTTTTGACGGTCTTCAAATGTCATTTACATACCCCCAATGGCAACGGTTAGATTTCGGTATACGACATGATAAACGTATAATCCACACATGTATTAATGTACAGGTTGAGTCAGGTTTTAACAACTTAGAGAATATAATTTTGAAAATGCAAAATCTTCAAGTTTTTCGAGAAAAAAGAAGTACGCATTTTTTACGTAGAAAACTTTATTTTATCACATTTTTGACACAAAATGAATAAAAATTACAAGAAAAAAAAGTTAGGTTATAATTAAGGCAAGGGTCCCCCCCCCCGTTTACCCGCCTATGGTCATCCTTTTTTACTCAATTTCATGTCAGTTTACGACATTTAACTAGGTGAATAAATTTAGTTAATTCATCTTTACTCGTTTTGAAAATATTTCAAAAAAATCGTCCTCAGGCAGTCATCTTTAACACCCTGTATCTTTGTAAATAAGGACTTTGAGAAAAATTACAATTTAGGTTTTTTTCATGATTAGATGTCCCCAATACACTCACAGCTTTTTTTGAAACACCTGGTATAAATTATTTCTTATATTTATTTATTTTTATGTTTATTAAGATTATGTATGTCATGTTGATAATGTGAAATGTCTTTTTTTATTTTCATACAATGTTTTAGTTTTTATGAATAGCAAAAGAAATTTCAATTTTATTTTATTTTCCTTGTGATTATTTCTTTACTTTTTTTGTCACCTAAAAATAGGCGAACCGGGGGATTGCTAAAAATGTACGCCCTACTTCAAATTTCTGAAGCCTGACCTCAAATTCCGTTCTAGCTACGGCCCTGATGAACTGCCGAGGGAGCAGAGATCATCTACAGATTTGATGGCAGCGGACTCTCCAACCTTCGTAGACTGCAAGCTGGGACGAAGATCGTATCCACATCAGTCATCATCATCATCATCATCAATATATCCACTGCTGGATGTAGGTCTCCCTCTATCGCGATCCTGCGCTGCCTGCATCCAGTTTCTCTGACAACGTTTCAGGTCATCGGTCCATCTTGTTGGAGGGCGGCCCCTATTTCGATAAGCTTCCCGCCTCGGTCTCCATTCCAATATTCGCCTGGTCCATCGGTTGTCCGCCATTCTGGCGACATGTCCCGCCCAGTTCCATTTAAGAGTTGTTATTCTCTCTATTGCATCTACCACCGTTGTTCTTCTTCGTATTTCGTGATTTGGGACTCTATCTCTGAGAGATATGCCCAACATTGCGCGTTCCATCGCCCTCTGTGCCACACGGATTTTGTGTATAGTTCTTCTGGTCAGCGTTAATGTTTCCGTAGGTCAACACGGGCAATATGCATTGATTAAAAGTCTTTCTCTTAAGGCACATTGGAAGGTCCACATCAGTCATTGAGCTTAAATACGCGCGATGGGCTAGCCACCTAATCCGCATGTCAACGAGAATCCTTTCTTCTTCTTATCACGCCCTCTCCTGCGTGGTTGGCGATCCAAATGGCAATTGTAGCTCTGGAGACTGCAGCACGAAAGATTTCTGCAGACGAGCGGTCGAACCATCTCCTTAAATCCTTTAGCCATGAGTTCTGGCGTCTTCCTACTGATCTTTTCCCGTGCACTTTGCCCTCTATTATGAGGCGTAGTATTTCGTACTTATCACCTCTCATCACATGACCCAGGTATTGCATTTTTCTTTCCTTGATGGTGTTCAATAGTTCCTTTTGTTTGTGCATGCGCTGGAGTACTTCATCGTTGGTAATCCTTTGTACCCATGAAATTCGCAGCGTCCGTCTATACACATACATTTCCAAGGCTTCTATTTTCTTTTCGGTCTGTGAATCTAGTGTCCAGCTTTCGCATCCATAGAGTAGGACAGAAAACACGTAGCATCTGATCATCCGAATTCTGAGTTCCAAGCTGAGGTCCAATCTTGCAAAAAATGATTTCATACTCACATAGATTTTTCTCGATTGTTCAATCCTTGAAAATATTTCCCTTTTCGGGTCACACTGACTATTGATGTTAGCTCCCAAATATTTTATTGAGGTCACTTGTTCGATTGTTTGTCCCTTGATCCGCAGGTGTGCATTTATTGGAGTCTTAGAAAAGATTAATAGTTTGGTCTTGGAGACATTGAGATGCAATCCAAACATCTCGCTATAGTGAACTACGGAATCCATGATGCTTTGCAATTCCTGCATATCGCTGGCCAATATGACCGTATCATCGGCGTACCTGATATTATTTATTGGGGTTCCATTGATCTTGATTCCGCCCTGGGCCCCATCCAGTGCCTCTCTGAATATAGTTTCGGAATACAGATTAAAGAGGAGTGGAGACAAGACACACCCCTGCCGGACACCTCGTCTGATTTGCATATCCTCCGATGTCGATTGTTCCATCTTTACTACCGCCGTTTGATGCCAGTAAAGTTCTGATATGAAACGTCAGTCCTGTTCGTCAACCCCGGTTGTTCTCAAAATTTCGATCACCTTCTGATGTAATCATCAGTCAAACGCCTTACGATAGTCTATGAAACATGCGAATACATTCACAATCATGTCTCTACACCTTTGTGTCATTACATTCAGGGAGAAGAGCGCTTCACGCGTTCCGAGTCCGTTTCGGAATCCAAACTGGGTATTGTCCATCTGACATTCGCACTTCTTGTAGATTCGTGTGTGGATGATTCTAAGAAAGGTTTTCAGGACATGGGACATAAGACTTATCATCCAATAGTCATCACATTGTGAGGCGTTGGGTTTCTTTGGCAGGGTTACGAATGTTGATTTAAGCCAATCCTACGGTATCTTGCTTGAGCGATATAGTTTGTTAAATAGTGCTGTTATTAAATCTGGGCTTTTACTTTCATTGTCTGCAATTAATTTAAGTATTTCAACGTTTGACCGGTAGCTTTCCCGTTTTTCTGTGCTTTTATTGCATGAACAACTTCATCTCTGGTTATTTCTGGAGCCTTTTCATTCAATATGTGATCTATCGGTGGTGGGGAGCAAGGTCTATCATCAATAAAAAGTGCTTCGATATATTCTTTCCATCTTGCAAGCTTAGCCCCCACTCCTAGAATTATCTCGTTGTTCTCATCTCTCAAGATTGCACCTTAATGTTTTCTGTGTCTGTTTGTAAGCTCTTTTATTTTTTATGAACATTGAAGGTGTCATGTTTTTCTTGTAATTGTTCTATTTCTTGGCACTTTGCCGACATCCAGATCTCTTTCTCTTCCCGACACTTTCTCCTAATGATCCTATTCAATCGCCTGTATTCCGTCGGATTTGCCTTGTACTTCCGTCTGTCATTCATGAGGTCTAATATTTCCTGCGTCATCCATTCCTGTTTCTTGTTGGTTGCCATGAATCCAATGTCTTTTTAATCAAACCTTTATTCAAATCCTTTATTCACAGCTAAAGGTCGGATCACGAAATCAGGGAGAGCAGCAAAAGAATTTTCTTAAAATCAACAGGAAGAGGTGTGGCTTAGATGTGAAGAACAACTGGAAACAGATCGCGAACGACCAACCGAGTTGTTTTTGGAGAGCAGCGTCGACGACATGAGTATGCGAAGAGAGAACGCATCGATGGGGCAACGCAGATGGTGATTGGGTGTGTCAGTTTTGTGAAGACTTTTGTGACTCTAGGATCGGTCTGTTTAGCCATCTTAGGGTTCACAACAGAAATCCTTGAGTTGGAATAATTCATGTTCGTTAGCGAGTGAATCCTGATGATGATTAATTCTTGATATGTGAATCATATTCTAAGACGTATTTTATTTCATTGGATAGGTAAACATATTTTCCTCATAATAATAATTGTTATTTTAGTTCTCTAAAAAGCACTTTGGACTACCAACCTTACCTACTATCAACGACGAAATATCTAATTGCAATGCGTCAAAATTAAAAAAAAAAAAGATGTTAACAGTGGAATTACATTATAATAATTATTACTAACAACAAATTAGTTTATTATTAAAAATATCAATGTTGAGCAAAAACAACAAAAAACACATCAGTTGAGTTCAAAACGTAGTTTAGACGCAGTCGTTAATACTTCCTGTTAAATTATCACTTTAAAATTTAAATTTCAAAGTTTCTACTGCGGTCATTATGGCAGAAGTAGCGAAGATGCTTATAGTTACTGATGATGAGAAACAGGCGATTTTGAAGCACCATGATACTTCCGAAACACAATTTGAAGAAAGTGTGGAATCCTTACGAGAGTGGGTAGAGAAGTCTGAGCATTTGCCGAATAATTTAAGTGAGTTTTTTTATACACGGTTAGTTTCGCAAAATATTGCAAGTACATCAGATGGCCCCACAAAGAAATACATATTATCAAACTTAAGATTTTTTTAATTAGTACATTATGTATTTCAGAGGATATTATAATAGTCCTTCAAAAATAAATGGGATGTGGTATAAAATTTGGTATCTGTCACGACTTTCACACAAATAATCAATTTATAAAAATGTATAGCTCTGGTAAAAAGTAGTGGTCGAGAACTCTCGGTATATTGAATTTCTGATAGCTGCCGATAGTTTTAATAATAATAATAATAATAATAAGCTTTATTGTCTAACGGAGAAATCTCCAATAATAAGACAATACAATACAATTCTAATGTATAATAAACAGAAATAATATAAAAACATAATACATTCAGTAACCCAAAGAAAGAGATGAAAAAAAAGAAAAAAAAAAAAAAGAGTCAATACAAAAAAAAAACAAATTGAACAACTTCGACATTTCAATTTTAATGAGCCTGAATTGCACTAGCGATGAAAATACAAAATCTTTGATACTTAATACAATTCAAATCAGCATCAGAACAGTGTATATTTTTATGCTTTTATGTTATTTTATTTATACATAAGTATACATACATGTGTTCTGTTTGTGCGTGTCTCGTTTATATTAAAAATTCTTACCGACAAAAAGAAACAATGATTTGTGCCCTGAGGATGACAATAAAGATTGTCGAAACGTTGGCTTAAAATACATTAGTTTCTTTTACAAAAGACCTAAAACCCATTATTTTCTCACTATAACAGTAATAGAGGTCGTAAAAATTGAAAATTATATTGAAAAGCTCAGAGGCAGCATATATTGGGGTTCGCCTAAGGTAATTGGAATTAGGAATGGGATTCAAAAAAGGATGCGCATTTCTGGTTGTTCGGAAACTTAAATAATAAAACCATTCTAAGGGCACTATTTATAGTCGTTATTTTTCCACTTTAAATTTTAAAATTAAACCGACACGAACTTAACTTTACACGAGATTTACACAAAAAGCACAAAATAAATTTCTATTAGACCAGGGTCGATAATTTTTGAGACAAAAAAAAATTATAGTAGGATAAAACCCATTGGAAAAGGTAGAGAATATAACAAAAATGAAAGGAAAAATAAATTACGGGCGATCTGATGTCGGGAAGGGAGAGGGGGTGAGTTTTTAACCCTGGTTCCCACTTTTCACAAATAAAATCATCAAAAATGCACACATAGTTTTCTGTTTGTTTGGCACATAAAAAATGGTCGCCGCATTACAAGCGTAACACTTGCCATGCATTCAGATATACGACGGTCCGGTATCCCCTCTCTTATCTAATATAAGGGTAAATGTTTTGCTACGCACCAAAGATCAGCTGATTCCTTTAAAGGGACAATATCACAGCTAACATACACACAGTATGTTAGCTGTGACAATATTATGCATTCATGGTTTTTCATAGAGTTGCAAGAAATGTTATATATATTCGATTCGATCTCAATTTCACAGCCCATATTAGTAACTTTAGAATCATTTACGAAAAAAAAATATTTAGTAATTAATAAACTTATAGGAACTGTCAAGTTACTTTTTAATAAAAGCTAATTTTCTATTAAACAGTTACAGATATAAACAGGTTTCGTGTCTTATTACTCAACAGCAAAATGAGTTTAGAAACTGCTAAACAATGTTCAGAAGGCTACTTCCAAGCGCGCACTATCTACTCTGACATGTTTGACCTAATGGTCCCGAACACTGAAGATTTTAAACTAGCTAAACGACTCGTGTAAGTTTATCTCGATAATATTGTCGACTATTATTATGAATTGTATTGATTTTTTTCAGCCGAACAGCTTCGATGCCAAAATTATCTCCAAATCTATGCCGTATTACAATCTTCAGCTTCCACGACTTTGAGGGAGAAGCACCTAACGCAATCTACTACACTATTCTACCAGTTATGATAGCTGAAATGAGAATTACGCATGACTATTTCCTGTCAAATATTCTTGTCATTGATTTTCAGAATTTCTATTTGAAGAATATCATGAAATATACGCCAAGTGTCAATCAGAAATTGGCTAACATTTTGGTAGGTATAAACACTACTTTATTCAAAAATTAGACAAAAAAAATATTGCCAGAGCTGGAATTCGAACCCAGAACCTTCCGCATGCGAAGCGCACGCTCTATCAATGACGCCAAGAACCCTTTATCAAATTACCTTATTATATTCTAATTAGCTAACTACTACTGGACAAATTCTGTGAAAATAAATCAGAATTGAAAAATTAAGAGTTTTTTACAGAATTCATTAACAAAAGTCTCAGTTTTGAAAAATTCCGAGTTTTTTACAGAATTCTGTGGAATGTGTCGAAATTTGGATTTTTTTTGAAGAACTTCTTTAACCAAAAGTCAGAATTGAAAAAGTCCTAGTTTTTTACAGAATACGGTAAAAATAAATCAGAATTGAGAAATTCTGAGTTTTTTTAAAGAATTCTGTAAAATTACATCAGAGTTCTTTTTAGAAAATTCTGTTAAAAAAAGGCAGAATTGAAAATTTCTTAGTTTCATTACAAAATTCTGATTTTTACAGAATTCTTTAAAAAAACTCGGAATTTTTCAATTCTGACTTTTTGTTAAAGAATTCATAGTTTTTATTAAAGAATTGTGTAAAAAATCGGAATTGAAAAAATTCCGAGTTTTTTGAAAGAATTCTGTAAAATTAAATCAGAATTGAAAAATTATGCGTTTTTTACAAAATTCTTTAACAAAAAGTCAGAATTGAAAAATTCCTAGTTTTTTACAGAATTCTGTGGAATGTGTGGAAATTCGGTGTTTTTTTTACAGAATTGGGTAAAAAAGTCAGAATTAAAAAAAACCCGAAGTTTTTTACAGAATACTGTAAATATAAATCAGAATTGAGAAATTCGGCGTTTTTTTAAAGAATTCTGAAAAATTAAATCAGAATTTTTTTTACAAAATTCTGTTAAAAAAAGTCAGAATTGAAAATTTCTTAGTTTTATTACAAAATTCTGATTTTTACACAATTCTTTAAAAAAACTCGGAATTTTTCAATTCTGACTTTTTGTTAAATAATTCATAGTTTTTTTTAGAGAATTGTGAAAAAGTCAGAATTGAAAAAATTCCTAGTTTCTTTACAGAATTCTGTGGAATGTGTAGAAATTCGGAGTTTTTTTACAGAATTTGGTAAAAAAGTCAGAATTAAAAAAAAGTTTTTTACAGAATACTGTAAAAATAAATCAGAATTGAGAAATTCGGAGTTTTTTTAAAGAATTCTGTAAAATTAAATCATAGTTTTTTTTACAAAATTCTGTTAAAAAAAAGTCAGAATTTAAAATTTCTTAGTTTTTTTACAAAATTCTGATTTTTACACAATTCTTTAAAAAAACTCGGGATTTTTCAATTCTGACTTTGTTAAAGAATTCATAGTTTTTTTTAGAGAATTGTGTAAAAAATCAGAATTAAAAAAAATCCGAGTTTTTTTAAAGAATTCTGTAAAATTAAATCAGAATTGAAAAATTATGCGTTTTTTACAAAATTCTTTAACAAAAAGTCAGAATTGAAAAATTCCTAGTTTTTTACAGAATTCTGTGGAATGTGTGGAAATTCGGTGTTTTTTTTACAGAATTGGGTAAAAAAGTCAGAATTAAAAAAAACCCGAAGTTTTTTACAGAATACTGTAAATATAAATCAGAATTGAGAAATTCGGCGTTTTTTTAAAGAATTCTGAAAAATTAAATCAGAATTTTTTTTACAAAATTCTGTTAAAAAAAGTCAGAATTGAAAATTTCTTAGTTTTATTACAAAATTCTGATTTTTACACAATTCTTTAAAAAAACTCGGAATTTTTCAATTCTGACTTTTTGTTAAATAATTCATAGTTTTTTTTAGAGAATTGTGAAAAAGTCAGAATTGAAAAAATTCCTAGTTTCTTTACAGAATTCTGTGGAATGTGTAGAAATTCGGAGTTTTTTTACAGAATTTGGTAAAAAAGTCAGAATTAAAAAAAAGTTTTTTACAGAATACTGTAAAAATAAATCAGAATTGAGAAATTCGGAGTTTTTTTAAAGAATTCTGTAAAATTAAATCATAGTTTTTTTTACAAAATTCTGTTAAAAAAAAGTCAGAATTTAAAATTTCTTAGTTTTTTTACAAAATTCTGATTTTTACACAATTCTTTAAAAAAACTCGGGATTTTTCAATTCTGACTTTGTTAAAGAATTCATAGTTTTTTTTAGAGAATTGTGTAAAAAATCAGAATTAAAAAAAATCCGAGTTTTTTTAAAGAATTCTGTAAAATTAAATCAGAATTGAAAAATTATGCGTTTTTTACAAAATTCTTTAACAAAAAGTCAGAATTGAAAAATTCCTAGTTTTTTACAGAATTCTGTGGAATGTGTGGAAATTCGGTGTTTTTTTTACAGAATTGGGTAAAAAAGTCAGAATTAAAAAAAACCGAAGTTTTTTACAGAATACTGTAAATATAAATCAGAATTGAGAAATTCGGCGTTTTTTTAAAGAATTCTGAAAAATTAAATCAGAATTTTTTTTACAAAATTCTGTTAAAAAAAGTCAGAATTGAAAATTTCTTAGTTTTATTACAAAATTCTGATTTTTACACAATTCTTTAAAAAAACTCGGAATTTTTCAATTCTGACTTTTTGTTAAATAATTCATAGTTTTTTTTAGAGAATTGTGAAAAAGTCAGAATTGAAAAAATTCCGAGTTTTTTTAAAGAATTCTGTAAAATTAAATCAGAATTGAAAAGTTGTGAGTTTTTTACAGAATTCTTCAACAAAAAGTCAGAACTGAAAAATTCCTAGTTTTTTTACAGAATTGTGTAACAAGTGAGAATTGGAAAATTCCGAGTTTTTTACAGAATTGGATAAAAAAGTCAGAATTGAAAAAAATCCGAGTTTTTTTACAGAAATTCTTTAACCAAAAGTCAGAATTGAAAAGTCCTAGTTTTTTTACAGAATTCTGTAAAAATAAATCAGAAATGAAAAATTGACAGTTTTTTACAGAATTCCTTAACAAAAAGTCAGTATTGAAAAATTCCGAGTTTTTTTACAGAATTCTGTGGAATGTGTGGAAATTCGGAGTTTTTTTTTATAGAATTGGGTAAAAAAGTCAGAATTAAAAAAAATCCGAGTTTTTTTACAGAATACCGTAAAAATAAATCAGAATTGAAACATTCGGAGTTTTTTTTACAGAATTGGGTAAAAATGTCAGAATTAAAAACTCCGAGTTTTTTTTACAGAAATTCTTTAACCAAAAGTCAGAATTGAAAAAAGTCCTAGATTTTTTACAGAATTCTGTAAATATAAATCAGAAATGAAAAATTGCCAGTTTTTTTACAGAATTCTTTAGCAAAAAGTCAGTATTGAAAAATTCCGAGTTTTTTTACATAATTCTGTAAAATTAAATCAGAATTGAAAAATTGTGAGTTTTTTACAAAATTCTTTAACAAAAAGTCAGAATTGATGAATTCCTAGTTTTTTACAGAATTCTGTGGAATGTGTGGAAATTCGGAGTTTTTTTTACAGAATTGGGTAAAAAAGTCAGAATTAAAAAAATCCGAGTTTTTTTTACAGAAATTCTTTAACCAAAAGTGAGAATTGAAAAAAGTCCTAGTTTTTTTACAGAATTCTGTAAATATAAATCAGAAATGAAAAATTGCCAGTTTTTTACAGAATTCTTTAACAAAAAGTCAGTATTGAAAAATTCCGAGGTTTTTTACAGAATTCTATAAAAATAATTCAGTATTGAGAAATTCGGAGTTTTTTTGAACAGAATTGTGTAAAAAACTCAGAATCGAGTTTTTTTTCACAGAAATCCTTTAACAAAAAGTCAGAATTGAAAAAGTTTTATCATAGAAGAATTTACTCTAGATTTTTTTTTAATTTCAGGTTATGCTCAAATTGCGAGTTGAAGCAATACATTTCCTTAATTGTCCGCCGTTTATGGATTACATGATGACACTTGTTAGAGCATTTTTACCCAGTAAACTAGTCGAAAGGGTAATTAAAACATAACAAGCATACATTTTCATTTATTTAAAAGATTGCAAGTAATAGAAGTCTCATTTCGAACGCAAAGTTGGATCTGTTGAACACACTGTGACTTTTTGAATTTTGCGATGCAAATAGGTTTCTCGTTGATAATGGCAAGATTTTCTTGTCCCAATTTATTGAAACTTCAAATTCTAAGCTCTAAAAAATTATCTTAGCTGTACCAAATTTGGCTTTATTCGGCCAGTAGATTACAAAATTATGAAGCCATTTGCAAACTTTATACACAATACAATACAATAGTTTCAGTAGAATATTGACTGACTGCCAAGTTTAACTTTCAAAAATACAGGAGAGCAACTTACAGTCAAAATTGTACCTAATTCTGTGTGAATTTTGGGACTTCTCTAGTTATTATTTTTTTAGATACATATTCACAAAGACATCGAATCTTTCCACCAATTCCTACCACCTGAATACCTACCCACAGATTATGGCGGTACTCAAAGTTCACTGGAAGATTTACATAGTAAGTATGACAAAACTACTACTTTCAATTCTAAAAACTATATAAATTTCTGGCAATACTTTGCCAGAATTACTGCCAAAATGTCTAACTAATTTAACCCCTTTTCAACAACGAAGTATATGCTTCTTAAGCTACGTACAAACTTGCGACAAAACCTCGACGTGAACATCGCTGCGAACTTCGTTGCGAACATAGAGATTTTTAGAAAGAATACAATGAAGAGGAGCGTACATTGTCGCGAACATTATGAAAAAATTTTCGGACAATCTAAGCTCTGCCTGTTTTGCGTTAAGATCAGTTTCCAAAGAACTTAACTTGTCAACTGCCATAACAGTCTACTTTTCACTCTTCGAATCCCATCTTCGATACGCGCTCCCATCCTACATGCTGTGCAACGCAATTTGGGCGTATTTTTAGATTACAAAAAAGAGCTATTCGATACTCTCTGAGATTGCACTACAGAGCCCATTGCCAGGACTTCTTCAGAAAATTTAAAATACTAACACAACCTTCCTTATTCATATTGGAATCGGTCTGCTTAATCCGCAAGCACCTGTCAGATGTCTCTGAAAGACCATTCCATAACTATCTCCTTAGAAACGCCGAACATGATCTTTATCTGCCAGCCTCATCCTCCGAATTAATCAAAAGCTCGATCCTATACAATGCAAAAAAAATGCACAACCATCAACGGGTGGCATGATGATGTTCGCAACGCGACGCGACGTTCGGTTCGTGCTTTTGTTGCAAGTCTGGACGCACCTTTAACCATGTTTTAATTAGACGTAGGGAGCAAAATAAACGCTCCATACCCTAGTTGTGCAAGGCTGTGAAAGCAGTATCACTAGCGCCCAATAATAGTCGCAAAAACAAACCGCCCTTTTTTAAAATTTCGATGATTTCTGCCGTTTCATCTTCCATATTTTGAACCACAATTTTCTTTCTCCGTCGATATCTTCCAAGTCGTTGAAAGTTGCACAATATGAATATGATCAATCGATTTGTCTGCGGGAAATCTGACTTGTTAAGTTGCAATGATGGAATCGAAGTAAGGAATTATTAATGACCACCAAAATTCGGTTAGATTTTCGGCTAGAGGGTTCCTTTTACCGTTCAGTAATGCGAGTGACAGTTATGTCCACATTTAATTGCTTTGCAACGTCCCCTGCTTCCAAAACGCCAGCTGTGACATTATCCGCATCATCCCTTAGCACATCCAGAATTCGTTGAATGTGCTGGTTGGCTTTGACAAGGTCAAATGTCTTCAATATAAGTATATTTGCTACGGTTTTCAGTATAGCTTCATGCGTTTGATATGCAGTTTTTCCTTTTTGCTGCACTTTACTCTTTCAGTCTCTAATGGATCAACAATAGCAATGCTAGCAATGAGCTAGGGTCATAAAACTGACTTATGAACTCCTAGATAGTTCCAACGCTGTTTCGAATTTCTAAGATAACGGTTAGAGTCGGTTGAGGAGCAATGGCAGTAGAGGCTACTTTCCGAGACATGAAGCACAACCCCATACACTTATCAGGGTCTACGTTTAGGTTAGTCAATAAATCGTCAATGACCTTTGACAAAATTTTTCTTTGCTTGGAATTTTCATCGAAGAAACGTATTCCAACCGACAGCTGTTCGCCACCAGAAATATATTGTGCAGTTTCGACATCCAGAATGATGTAAGCGGAAGCTTCTTTAATTAACTAGGTGCAGCTGCAACACCTTGTACCACCTTGGATGTATCCTTGACTCCAGCCGAGAGACAATCGAGGAAGTTGATTAAATAAAAAATCAGAAACTAAAAACCTTGTCGAACTTATTAGAAACAATTCAAAACGCATTACAAGTCCTTTTACAAGGGAGTTTGTGAGAGTCGACGCAGCTAGTGAATTGGTCCCCAGAGAGGCCATCAATTTCATGAAAAGTTTGAGGTATCTCGACTATTAGAGCCTAACCTACATTTTACATAGATACGGCAAACAGTGACGTACCTAGAAATTTTTTATAATTAATTATTGTTTAACAAATTTTACTGAATCAATTTATTTGCAGATGCCTGGTGTAAAGTGCTGGAGGAAAACGAAGAATTTCTAAAAGAATTGACCCTGGGAAAATGCACAGCAAAATTTGAAAGTGACCTTGAGAATCGCGAGTTGCTCGGATTGGGTGTTGATGGGTCATTTAAAAAACTGAATATAGATTAATTGTGCTGTTATGATGTCCTTATTTATTGTCTAATGTAGTAACTTACGCAGCAAAATAAAATATTTGGCACATTTCTTAGTATTTTTGTACGACACAATTAAAAAAGAAAAGTATAGATCCTGATTTGTATAGGAGCATGTGGTATATTCAAAAATAAAATAATATCGAGGGTGTTTCATTTAAAATTAGGAATTGGCATAATATTTTAGAAGTATTAATTAGATTGACCTACACAGAGAAAAATCTGTAGTTTTGCCAAAAATACTAGTTTTTCCTTGAACTAACACATTCTTTTACCAAAACGACACAAAGTTTTCTTTGGATGTCTCTTGTAGTTTTTTTTTTTATTGAAAAATTAAGTGTCTCGGCATCGAAGGCCATTGACACTAAGTTCGATTAATATGATAATACAATTACATACATATATATACATGAACAGAAGATATTTAACAGTTAAGAATAATAGCTAATTATATTTTGTTGTACAATCCAGAGGCTTTTAGAAACTGTATGATGTTGTTGATGTTGTTGCTTACGTTGGAGCAGCTGAGGTCTTTTTGGAGATCTCCACTAATGTTTGACTGGTCACGTGTAGCTTCGAGTTCTTGGCATTCTGATAGGATGTGTTTTACTGTTAGAGCAGCGTGACAAAAGTCGCATGTTGGTGGTGTTTCGCTGGTTATTTATTATGGTTTATTTATGTGTTGCTCGAGTGTGGGATATTCTTAGTCGTCGAATGATGGACTTGTCTTTTCAGGTTTAATTTGGACACCCTGTATCTCGATAACGAAGCATTTGCGGACATGGGTTCAATGGCAAAAAATGCTTAATTCACTTTCAGCAATCTCCAGTTTTCGTTTGTTGCAACCATATTGAATCACCCTGTACAGTCAAAGTATGCAAAGCTCAAACATGCAGGAATGCATAAAACCAATAAGCGATCAAACGGCATTTTTGTTCACAAAACCTATATTTTGTATATTATCATCATAAAACTGCGAAACTAATTTCTCTTTAGTACTTTTAATCTCCATATAAAATATGAACTCAATCTGATGGACAGTTTTTTTTAGAAAGCTTAATAACTAAAAGTCATTTATCTATATTCGTTAAAATCGCGCTTGGTCATGTTTTTTATTTATTTATTGTCATTACATGTCATTACCAAAAAAGGTTTACACAAGTCATATTAAATATTAAAATATTACATAACACAACATAAAAACATAAAAATGTATATAACTTAATCAAAACAGAAAGTCAGTGCTGAGGAATTCATCAATGGAGTAAAAAGCCTGGTCAATTAAGTAGTTTTTTAATCTATTTTTGAACATTGCAAGGCTCAGTGTTTTCAAACTATCTGGCAAATGATTATAGCATGTGGGATCATAATAATTCACAGAATTTCTGCTTCTACCCAACCTCATATATTCAGGAAGAATGTCATTTTTGTTTCTGGTATTGTTGTTGTGAACTTCATCATGCCTTATGTACAGATTGTAATTATTTTTCACATGCATAATTGAATTGTAGATATAGACACACGGGAGTGTAATTATTTTACATTCTTTAAATTTAGGTCTGACATCCTCTCTAAACTTTAAATCTGTCATTATTCGAACCACTCGTCTTTGGATTGCGAATACCCGACTAGCATGACAAGAGTGTCCCCAAATTGACAAAGCTATGAAGCCACACTGTGAAAAAGGCCATGATATGCTGATTTCAAAACATTAAAAGAGACTTCACCCTTCAAGCTTCGCAACATGAACACAACCTTAGACAACTTGGCAATGGTAACCTCGACATGACCCGCCCAGGCTAGCTTTTGGTCCAAAGTGACACCCAAAAACTTTACCAGACCATCAGAAACAGCAACATCCGTCTCACGTAATGTAAATATTTTAGTAGCTGTTTTATTGGCATTCATGCAGAGTTAGTTAGCTGCAAACCAATCCGCAGCCCTCGACTGTGAATTAATCATACTTGAGGCCAGAACATCACTCGACAGTTCAACATCGACAATAGTTGAATCGTCTGCAAACAATGTCAGGTCAGAGCATGGCAGATGTAGCGGTAAATCATTAATGAAAATCAAAAACAATAGAGGTCCGAGCACCGAGCCCTGTGGGACTCCACAAGAGCTCAACAAGGGCTGAGAAGACTTTGACTCAAACATCGTTACAACATTCCTACCAGTGAGATAGGAACTCAGCAATGCACTGCATAATGCGGTCCAATTGTCGAATGTCGTTCTGATAGATGAAACAGGCGCCAATTATTTTGCGTCTAAAATTTTTATTTAAATAATTTCGAATATTTTTGACACAAAAATAATGTTTTTTAGATAATATTCTATAAAACAACCTTTCGTTAAATAAATTCTTGCTTCAATTACTTTAATTTGCTTAATTAGTAATTAGCATTGAAACGTTTTTCAGCCACGATGGTTACAATCGAAAATCCACATAGAAAAAGAAAAAAAAAACCATCCAATTCAACATTCAGTTTTATTAGGAGAATCATCTTATGAAACTGGTATTCTTATCGCGCACTTGCAGCCAATCACGTGATGCTATGACAATTTTTCCATAACGGCAATCCATACCTCCACCGCACCTAATAATATATTTTTATGCTGAAGATGCAGGTTTTCTTTTTATATCCGTTCACCTAATTTTTCGTTACGAGACATTTTCATTTCTCTGGTGTGTAGAATTGATGCATCGTTTCATTTTCATCCTATATCGCTAATTGAATCTTTTTCGCTCACACGAATAACGATTGTGGGATAAGAAAAGGAACATATAGGTACAACACAGTTGATCACCGAAATTCGAAATTTTTGTTGTTCTTTGACAGATTTGCAGGATTCTTTAGGCAAAGTCCACTCTGACGCAAATCCTGTTCCTGGGGTGTATGGTGCCTACATGCAGATTTCTTTGGTGCGGCCCTAGCTTATAACAAATCGATTGTGTCGCCCCAAAACTTTGCCCACAAGATGATAAGATATAATCAAAAATATATATGGCCTGCGTAACGACACAAAATTTTATTTCGGTCTCTTTCTCTTCCCTGTGTGCGACAGTTGACACCCTTGCCAGTGCTTGTGTCCTATGACAATAGCCTATTTATTTATCATACACGTTCTTATGCAGATGAAGCGTGCCTCAAAGCATTTTCATCTATAATTCAGCAACAATGGGCAACACTGCCATCTGGCATATACCCACTATACAACCACCTATCGCTCTTCGTATACACATAGTTGCCAGCGCTTAATTGTACTACGCATAGCATACAAATCTTGCCATTAAAAAAACACTATAAGAAGCACGCTTCATATAGATGCAGCAGAGAAAACCCTCCGTCTCTGACTTTAGCCCGCCGGATCTTAGAAAGGAGAAACCCATGTCCTCAGTGGTGATATAGAGAAAGGGCTTGTCCTTATGAAGGTTAAAAAGCCTACTGACCACTGCCTCCTTTATGTGCGCCTTCCGGTTTGCGCAATCTGAATCAGTGATTGAAGTTTCTACTCGTTGTGCCGCCGAATAAAAAAACGCTCCCATCCCCGCCCGCTCGTGATCGAGTAGCATGCGGAGATACGGATCTCTACCACCAATTACCTCGCATGCTGCGCCGCCCAGTACCAATCTGCCATGTATACACTCGAAACTTAAGATTCCTCTGCCGCTTCGATGCACTGAACCGAAAAGGTACGTGATATTAATAAAAAAGTGCTTCAAATCAATGAACGTCAACATTAAATTTGAGCCGATGATGGGTGACATTAATACAATGAACGTTTGTACATAAATTCGGTAGCAAATTCTGTACGTTGAATTCATAAATTAAGAACATAAATTTATGCTCGCCGGTTATTGATCTTACGAATGATGGACATTAATTTATAACTCCTGTACGTTAAAACGATGTTACCAGGTTGTTAATGTTACGAACGATGAAGATTAGTTTATGTCTCCAATACGTAAAACCGATGTTAGCTGGTTATTAATGTTACGAACGATGAACATTAATCTATGACTTTTGTATATTAAACCGATGTCTGAAGGTTATTAATGTTACGAACGAGAAACATGAATCTATGACTTTTGTACGTTAAACCGATGAATGGTACTTATATAAAAGGATTACTACTTACCTTATATTTCTACATTTGTTGTATTATTTGGGAACAAATTTTAAAAATAGATTTAGGAACACACTTCACTTTTCAACTGTATACATTTAACTAAACAAAACAAAAAGGACGCGTAAACAAAAAGTCTATGAGAATGTCATAATGTCAATGTTTTGAGTATTCAGTCTATGGTCCGGGTGCATTGATTTGCGCGCGTTATTCAGAATTTAACGGTTAGGTTCGTAAAATTAATGCTTAGCATCCATTGAATCAACGATGATCGTTTATTAGTTTTTATGTTCGCTGTTCATAGGTGTATGATTTACAAATTATTGTGTTAAAGGCGAAGAGCATAAATTAATAAATTTAAAACATTGAAGCAATAAATAGTGACATTATATTGATGAAAAAAAACATAAATTTTCGATGTCTTGCATTTATTGATTAATGTTTCATCGTACATTGTTTCTATGCATGAAATTATTAATTTATGATCAAAATTCATTGTAACAGTGACCAATTCATAATATTAATGTTCAAAATATTGATGACAACCATTCATTGGTTTTACGTACAATATTTTTTTCAGTGTGTCGTGGTAGGTAAACCCTTGGAACGGATGATGACTTCGGTGCAATGTCATCATCTTTCTCGTCTTCACGTCAATTCGCGCAGCTCAGCTATGGTGTATTTTAACACCCCAAAGGAGCAGAGGAGGACTGGAACAGCGAGCATATTTGTTGCAACGACTTTATTCTTTCCTGAGAACTGATGACCAGGATTTGTCGAAGCCGCCGCACATAGTCACTGCGAAGGGCTTGTTTCATCTCAAGTAACTCAAGACACAACAGGTCATCAGGTCGCAGTTTATCAGACGCTCTTAATCTTACTACCCTGCTTGTATAAAATGTTCGTTGATTAACTTGTATCAAACGCTTAAGCATGTTATTGGGCTGTAGTTTTTTGGATCCGACAAATCTCCGTTCCTTGGGAAGTAGCGCTGTCCGCTTTTGACAAATCACGTCGGACTTTGCTGCTGGCCAATTAGTGACGCATCAAATATACGGGCCAAATTCACAATATTAATTGAGTACTAAACTAACTTACAACTTCCATTTCTACTCACCTCTAACTACGAAACTTGAAGCAAGTAAAGTAAGTAAGTGAGTATATCCACTCAAGTGAAATGAGAACGTTTTTATTACCGTGTAAATTTTCACAAAGAGAAAAGACGAAGAACGCGATATTATACTCAATTTAAAATCAACTTATAAATTTCCCAGGCGATTTATATTTCCAGCAGGAGGTGCACCTAATTATTCTCCAGTTCAGTCCAGGCCGGTTGCGAGAAAGGGACGGGGGTGAATTAGGAGTGGAATGACTACATTAAAACTTGTCCAACTCATTATTTAAACTAGTATAGCCAATTATTTTAAGTAAGAAAATTCAATTTAGATTTAATCTGAAGTAATTATAACTTATGTAAGTCAGTGGGGGAATACAGGGTGCGGTTTATGCCTAACTGGACATTTTCTACTAAGACTATTTTTGATTTAGATTTAGATGTTTTTTTTTGCATTTTACTTTCCCGACCGTCAGAGAAAGTATTGTGAACTCGCTAAAAAAAGAGATAAAGACGGATATAACCAATTTGAAGTCTCCTGAGACGATGAAGACAGAAAGAGAGAGACGATGGAGAGTTATTCGTGCCTCGAGGGCAACAGGGAAGGAAACTAAGGCGAAAGCTTAACATCGAATACCTGAAAGACAACCGAAGAACTGTTTTTCCAACCACACTTGCAGGACAAGCTTTTCGAAGAATATCCGGCTGATACTGAAGAACACTGGTCGTTATTTAGGCCCGCCATGCTCTCTGCTGGTGAGGAGACACTATAGGCTATGGTTCGACGAAATTGATGAAGAGATACAAAGGCTAATAGACACTAAGCGTAAAGCATTCATCACCTGGCAAAATGACCGCAACTCAACATTAAAAAAGCGTCTCTTTCAAATGGCGAATTCTGAAGAATCAGTGGTGGACGGCAACAACACTAGAGCTTTCTTCCGAACGCCTTCCAAAGAGAATACTTTATTCACAGCTTAAGGTCAGTCATCCTCACATCTTCCAACCGGAATACCAAGAGTAGCGTCGTCACAGTAAGCTACCATCAAATTCAGAGCATTTATGGCTTCATAGAAGTACATTATGAACAATAAAGGTCCCAGAATACTACCCTGCGGCACGCCCGTGAGGATAACTCCAAAGTCCGATTCATGAGCATCAGTCGTATCTTTAAAAAAAAAACTTTTTGTTTTCTTTTGATTAGGTAAGACTGTATATAGGATGGTTTAGCTAGACTTCTGAATCTGTAGGACTCAAGTTTTTTCAATTGGAGTCAAAAGCCTTAAATTGATAGAAAACATGAATGAAACCATGTGGAAAATTATGCAATAATTGATGTTCTTGAAAAAAGTTAAAAAGTCTTTTGTATGTAATTATTTCAAGAAGTTTTATTAGTCTAGAGTTATTAAAATCATTTTCATTTTCTTTTATATAAATCGACAGGATGAGGGCTTCCTTAAGTTTGTTTGGGTAGACTCTAGTTGGCATGCTAATATAAAAAACATAAGATAAATAAAAGATAAATATTCTGGACCTTAAGCATACTCGCAAAATAAAAACGGTCGCATTCTTCATCTAAAAAAATCTACTGATGGGGTATATAGAACTCCAGCCATGTGTCAAGAACTTTAGGTATTGAATAACTTACATTCTTATCTCATACAATACCGATATTTATAATACACTTTAGTTTTTCTACTGCCATGCTTTATCCACAACCATGTGCACATTGCCTGTTTCTCCTTTTTTTTTATTTACTCCTCTTTGCTTTTTACCGTGTGAGTCTCATATTTATTTCTCCTATTTTTAAGGGATTTAACACAATACAATTTCCCAGAAAGAAAACACATATTTTAGACACTTTTTTAGATCGCATTACTTTAGTACAATGCACGGTAAAAGTAAAAGTTTGCAGAGAATTAACTTGAAGTTTGTGAAAGAAACTTTTAAAATATGAGTGAAACGAAGCAAGAAGACTTTTCTTTCTGATTGAGTGACGGCACGCGTGGTATAGAAAACTGGAATAGAGATTCGTTGGTCAGGCCATGATCCGTTTTTTTTTTTGACTTAGTGAATCATACTTTGCATTACCCTCATTTGCTGTCCCAGGTAAGGTTCCATGTTTCCAACACGCGCAAACTATATGCTTCATCAACCTTTTAATTACTCGCATAAATCATTCTTGGTGCAATCACCACCATTTATGGACTATTGTAGGTGCGATGCCCCACCGATGCGTTCTCTCTCTTTTCGACGCTGCTCCCTCCTCAAAAACTTGATGGCCCTCGTAAATGGTACGCCTCCATTTCGGTCGGTCGTTAGTGAACTGATCCCAGTTGTAATAATAGACCAAAAGGTAGAGAATATAACAAAAATGAAAGGAAAAATAAATTACGTGAGTTTTTAAGGGTAAAAAACGGTTAATCTCGATTTCTGGTAAAACTGCAAGTCCTATGGAAAAAAGTTAAATAGCAAAGTTGTAGGTAATAAAAAGATCTACAACTTTTGTATCGAGACTTTTTTCACATAATCTCAAAATTTATGTGAAAAATTCGATTAACCGAATTTTTGGTTTTTTATTTTTATCTTTTGCAGAAAAATTTATTTTTTCACGAAATTTGGTAAAAACTTACCTTTGTATGCCCTAAACATACAGTAAATTTTTTGATTTAAAATATTCATTTTTTCACCTTATTTTGACTTAATATCGAAAAAGCACCCTAATTTTCAATCGAAAATTCTCACGTCAAAATATCTGTTTTTTTAAAAAAGTTTTTTTTATTATAAAATATATTTAAAAAAATAAATAGTTGTAATCTAATTAATAAGTGGATTTACAACAAAAAACCCTGTCACTTTCATAAACAAAAATACAACTAAATACTTAAATACTCTAGTTACCTATTATACTCAAAAATGTTTCTATTTATTTGCAATAATAGATAGAAACATTTTCAGATTTTCAGCTCTGGCAATACTTTTTTTTAATTAATTTTTGAATTATTTTTTTTGAAAATTTTTTTTTTCTTAATTTTTTTTTAAATTTTTTTTTTTTAAATTTTTTTTTTTTTTAATTTTTTTAATTTTTTTTTTAAATTTTTTTTTTTTAATTTTTTTTTTGAAACATTTCTTTTTCCTTAAAATTTTTTTTCTTGATTTTCTTTTTAATTTTTTTTATAACCCTCAATGACTTTTTTCATAGATAAAACTACCACACAACGACTGGGAAATCCCAAAGGGATTTCTTGTTTATAATAATAAAACAGTTCAATATGTTTATAGAGGCATCGAGCGACCCTCTGGCTCCCACCTTGCTACGTCATTGCCTTTAGGTTATTGAAAAACACCCTTTTCGTTCAATCTTTCCAAACTAACGATTCCTAAAAGAAATACATAGTATATCTGACAACGCTAACAGATATTGCAATTTAAAACATCGCACTAACAACATGAAATTTATTTTCTCTTCGATAGACAAAGGAACAATAAATTTTCGCTATGACACTATTACCTGTCCTAGAAATCATAGGATACATCAGTGGCGTAGCAGTATTACCAGAAGCAGTCCTATGTCCGAAGGGACGTTTTTAATTCAGAGGAATGTTGGGTATGGAAGACAGTGGTGGGGATATGTTCTATTGTTTGTCAATCATGCAACTCAATCGAGAAAACAAATCAGTTTGTTCTAACCATTATAGGAGAGATGCCCTGGGTTTACAGGTTGTTACTAGAGACGAAACTTGGGTTGGGGTCTCTTAATTTTCGTCAACAAAGTTTCTTTGTTTGCGTTTAGTGTTTCACGAATCCACTCATCATACACTATCAATAGAGTTTTTTATAATGGATACAAGTCTTCACATTATCATCTGCTATTCGGAGTTCCTCAGGGGTCTAATCTGGGTCCTCTATTGTTTTTAATATTAATGAATGACTTAGAGATTGTGTTATTTGCGGATGATCTGAAGGTGTATGCTTCTATGGACCGTGTTGACAATTGAAAGAAATTTAATTTTTTAATTTATTAAGGAAGTCTCTCCAATCTACACATTGTGTCAGACCTTATAATCTGATAAGTGATAGGTATGATCTATTTATTTGACTATTTGAAGGTATATTTTGGGTGTTTTAGAGAAACATATTTGATGCTTTATCTCATTTTATTTTCAGTTTGTGCATGAACTATTTTTTGATAATTTTTTACTAAATATAGTAACCAATCAAATTACTTAATTTTAAGTCATGTGTCAAATTTCATCCAATCCCTCTGGATTACAGCGATAATACCCTACATGTGGTGTTTTCAGTTTGGTGTTTTTTTTATTAAAAATTAATTAAACGTCAAACTTACAACTGGTTTAAAAATGTCGCGAAGATTTGGTATTGCATCTAACGATGCAATTAATGATATTATATCTAATAATATACCAAAAAATACAATCAAATCAAAAAAATATTTATGGAAAATATTTCTCGAGTTTTGTGCGACCAGAGAATACGAACTGAATGCTGAAACGAGTTTGCATAATTTGGCTAATATATTGAGAGATTATGCGGTAAATATGAGAAAAGCTGACGGAACTGAATATAAAGAAGCAACTGTAAAAACAATTTGGAATACTACGAGTAGGCTACTCCAGGAAAAATACTTCAATGACTTCAAAATTGTATTCGACCCGTTTACCAGTGTGATATTCAAAAATGCGCGAGATGCAAGAAATGGAAAACGTAAAAGATTACAGCAGGATCCAAACAAACGAAAATGCAGTTCATCAAATTTGAGTTCAAGTGATTTGGCGAGAATCATTGGATTATGGGATGAATGTACACCAGAAGGTTTACAAAAAACATTTTACCATATTGTAGCTGTTGAGTTAGCTTGGCGAGGTTGTGAACCAGCTGATTGCCTTATAGATTATTTTACGATTGAGAAAAATAATGATGGAACGCCAACCAACAGAATTGAATACAATCCAATATTCAGTAGAACATGTCAAGGAGGATCGAAAAGTTGTACAAATAGTAAGTGGCTTGTTCCAAATATTGCAAACGAAAGTGCATGCCCTGTTCGGTTATTCCATAAATTACTGTCCAAAAGGGGGAAAAATATTACTTCCAGTCGCCTATTCTTGAGACCAAATCGTTTCTGGAAATCCGAAAGTGACCCATGGTTTGACAATATACCGGTAGGCAAGAACACAATTAAGATGTGGACCAAATCATCCGCGCAACTACACTAAGTGTAAAAAGATATCCAATCATTCGAACAGATCAACTGCAGTTAGCCATTTGGCAAATAAAGGAATTCCTGAACAGCAATTAATAAAAATAACAGGACATAGCAGCTCTAATTCAATTAAACCGTACTTGAATATTAACCAAGAACGCCATGGTGAAATAATCAACACCATGCGAGGAATTTCTTCAACAGTGGAAATTAACAATCCGTCAACTTCAGCAAACTCTTTTTCCAATTTAATATTTACCAATTGTACTTTTCACAACTGTAGTTTTAAATAAAAATGAATAATATTTGTTTGTTTTGAAACTAATACATTTTGTATTGAAAATTCAGATTGACAATCAAATTTTTGATATCTACAAAGTAAAAAATTATCTTATCGAATACTCCTCAGGCCTTGATAAATACTCAAAATTTTGTCATAGAGAATCCTTCAAGCGAGTTGCTCAAGGATAATAGCCCTCGGCCTGCGGCCTTGGGCTATTATCAAGCAACACGCTTTCGGCATTCTGTATGACAAAATTATCTCGGTATCATCAAGACCCTAGGGGTATTACTACTGATAAGTATTTGGATCTAATTTTTTATTGAATTATATCTAAGTGAACTTTGCGAGCGAGCCTCAGATTGAGTCGGTACGCCACTGAAGTGAACTATCCGTCTTTAGTATCGTCGCTCCAGTAAAGGCAATAAATTGTATCAATTTTTCCGTTATTGTGTGGTCATTGAGGCATTTATTACAAATCTTAAAAGCATCAAAATTGCCCGTTTGTTTTAACCCAGCAATAGATCTTCCAGGCTAATCGATATTGCTGTACTACGCTATTTTCTAAAATGAGATATTGTAAATTGTATAAAGGAAAACATTTTATTTATCAAAGATATTGTAGACCATATTTATACGGGGTTTTAACCAAAAGAAAATTGTGCCATTAAATAATTACTTCGGTATAATTATTAAAAACATATTTTGTCTAATAATATGAAACTTAACTTTTTGTAGGCACTGTAGATTTATCTAAAAAGCCAACGTATGTCCGGCAAATAAACTTACGGCTCGTAACAAAAAAAAAAACACACGGTGATAAGCTCCTTAAAAGTTTTGCTGGCTACCTTATAGATTTTTTTTTTCATTTTATGTACCCTGCACGAGATACACCAGATACCTACATAATGTTTATTTTTGAAGAAATACTCCATTTACAGTGTGCCCTGTTCAAAATTGGGTGGCAATTACATTACACATTCCTAGCAATTATTCCATATAGAGGGACTTGTAAACATGCCTTTAGGGAAAATAATATCAATTGGTGTCATTTTTAGAAAAACAACAAAGACACCTTGTATAATTCCGATCATCAAATAAAACTAAAATGTAAATTTTGTAATAATAATAATAATAGCATAAACAAAAATACAATATAAACAAACAAAATACTCAAACAACAAATGCGTGTGCAAATACAAAACAGTAAAACAAAGTACATAAAAGTCACTTAAAACTTCAATAAATAGTCTAAAGAGGCACAATTCAAATATTACAACAACAATCAACAGACTATAATATAACTTAAGATTAACAAAGCACTAGAGTGTAAAAAATTCACTCAAAATTTGTAGGTGAGATAGTCAGCATAGTCATATGGGACAATCTCAAGAACTTGTTTTTTCACTTCACGAGGGAGGTGATTATAGAACCTAACGGCCATAACCTGAAACTGTCGATCTGTCAAAGCTAATCTGTGCCGGGGCAGACACAGGCTTTTCTTATGCCGCGTTTCATAACAGTGTAGGTCCTCATGACTTATTAAAGTATTGAGATTTTCCCTAATATAAAAAATGCATTGCCAAATATACAGAGCAGGAACTGTTAGAATATTTAATTTTTTAAAGAAGGGTTTGCATGGCTTTCTATATCCTTTTGAATGTTAAAGATAATTTGCCATTGCGGTGCCTTGCCCCAAAACAGAACGCTATAACTAATTAGGCCCTGAAAGTATCCCATATATGCGCAACGCAAGACTTCTTGTGAACATGTTGTCGATAGTTTTCGAAAGAGATAAACCATACTGGACAATTTTTTGGCAAGGCAATCGCTCTGATCTTTCCATGTCAATTTTGGCTCTACAATTACTCCAAGAAACTTATAAGTATTGTGTTCGCTAGTAAAATTTTTCCTTAGTGTAAAATCAATCCTCTCCGTTTTTGAAACGTTTTTGAAATGTTAAGAGTTGGTTTGGATTATGTTATTAAAATCCTCGGAAGCCTGGTAAATTGTGGTGTCGTCTGCATACTGAATTACTTGAGTATCCCTCAAAAAAGATGATAAGTCGTTGACATATATAATAAATAAAAGTGGACGAAGAATTGAGCCCTGGGGTACCCCGGTTGTCACAGGCCTTACTTCAGACCTCTCTCCCATATAGTCAACTTACTGGTGTCGATCACTCAAGTAAGATCTTATGAAATTAAGAGCATTTGCTCTAATGCCATATAGGGGAAGTTTCTTTAAGAGAATCGCATGAGAAACACAGTTAAATGCTCTAGAAAGATCGCAAAATACAGCTGTCAAAATGTCTCCTTGTTACATTGCACCCACTATAGACTGCACTAACGTGATCAATGCCTGCTTGGTAGATCTTTGCTTTCGATATCCATACTGTGTGTCTGTAAGCAGTTATAGGACCTAATGTTCTATTGTCCACAGCTCTTCTACACATTGTCGATTCTCACGGTTCTTACCAGACTGTTCGTGCTCTATTGGATTGCGCTAGTCAAGCCTCATTTATGACGGGAAAATGTCAACGCAGATTGAGTTTACACCGCTCTAAGTTGAATTTTCCTATAAGTGGTTTAGGCTCTTTATCTATAACCGCTTATTTCGTACTTAATAACTTTTATGGTCGAATTAACTTGGCAAATATTTAGAAAAATCTACAGTTTCGATATAAAAGAAATTTAGAAAGATTTATTAGATGGACATATTGTAAGTTAGTTGCTCAATAATGAGCATTTGACAACAATAGCGGATGAAGCGACAGACGTTTCTGCGAAGTCTCATTTAGTTGCAGTAGTCAGGTACCTAAAGCACCTCTAGATTTTGGCAGTACGACCTGCCACTGGTGTAAGATCTGTAAGAAAAGAATGCCAACTCAAAAAATGGAGGGCATTTTGAAAATTTCTTTTAGATTTTTGACATTGTTAAGATTTTGTACCTGATAGGTACTACCTATATACCTATTTAGTAACAAAAGAACAAACTTCACAATTTGATTTTAAAATTCTCTTACAACTTAATCCAACTCCAATTTTTTAAAGTTGCTGTGTTGTATGTTCAGCATTTCATCGTCTTTGAACTCACTATTTTGTCGTAATGATTCATTAACTCTTAACGTGTCCAATTTGTCGAAATATGCCTCATTTTCAGCTAATTTCCGTTGCCACAATTCTAAAACATACCAGAAAGCCACTCTATTTTATTTAGTTGACGCACAAATAATTCCTAAAGGAAAAAATATTTTTTGCTTGACATTTGAAAATAGGTGAGCCATTTTTTCTTGTTTATTCAGATTTGCAAAATTATTGCACTGTATAGGGTGTTGCGAAAAAAATTTGAAGGTGATTTCTTATTGAAAATAAAGCCTATTGTCTCTTACAAATGTCAGGTCAAAACTTTGCTCTTAGGGACTGAAAAAATTTCGTATTTGTTTCGCAACTATCTGTATATGAAGAAGACACGGCAGCTGATTTTTTTAGGTAGGCTAGAGGGTCGTAATTCGAATAAATTTAATAGGTCCATCGACGTTCAACTACGAAAAAAATATTTGGTATGGCTTTTCTACCATACAAAATATTTTTTTAGAATTCTGAGTTTTTTTACGGAACTATGCAAAAATGAATAATAAAAAATCAAGAGTTTTTTACAGAATTTAGTAAAAAAGCTCTTTCTGCCTTAAAGCTCTTAATTTTTCACCATTCTGACATTTTGCAGAATTCTATAAAATAAATCGGAATTTTTTATTATTCTGACTTTTTAGCAGAATTCATTTCCACTTTTTTACAGATTCTGTAAAAAACTCATATTTTTTTACCATCCTGACTTTCTACAGAATTCTGTAAAAAGTCAAAATGATAAAAAAATAAAAGTTTTTTTGCAGAATTCTGTAAAAGAGTGAGAATGATAAAAAATTCCGAGTTTTTTTACGGAATTCTACAAAAAAGTCAGACTGATAAAAAATCAAGAATTTTATTACGGAATTCTGTAAAAAAGTCAAAATGATAAAAAATTAAGAGTTTTTTTACAGAATTCTGTAAAAAGTCAGAATGGTAAAAAAATAAGAGTTTTTTACAGAATTCTGTAAAAAGTCAGAATGGTAAAAAAATAAGAGTTTTTTACAGAATTCTGTAAAAAGTGAGAATGGTATGAAAATAAGAGTTTTTTACAGAATTCTACAAAAAAGTAAGAATCATAAAAAAATTCCTAGTTTTTTTATAGAATTCTGCAAAAAAAGTCAGATTGATAAAAAATTAAGAGTTTTTTACAGAATTCTGTAAAAAGTCAAAATGGTAAAAAAATAAGAGTTCTTTACAGAAGTCTGTAAAAAGTCAGAATGGTAAAAAAATAAGAGTTTTTTACAGAATTCTGTAAAAAAGTCAAAATGATAGAAAATTAAGAGTTTTTTTACAGATTTCTCCAAAAAAGGCAGAATCATAAAAAATTCCTAGTTTTTTTTTTATAGAATTCTGCAAAAAAAGTGAGAATGATAAAAATTAAGAGTTTTTTACAGAATTCTGCAAAAAAAGTGAGAATGATAAAAAGTTAAGAGTTTTTTACAGAATTCTGTAAAAAATCAGAATGGTAAAAAAATTTAAGTTTTTTTACAGAATTCTGTAAAAAAGTAAGAAGGATAACAAATTAACAGCTTTTATACAGAATTCTACAAAAAAGTCAGAATCATAAAAATTGCCTAGTTTTTTTATAGAATTCCACAAAAAAAGTCAGAATCATAAAAAATTCCTAGTTTTTTTATAGAATTGTGCAAAAACAGTCAGAATGCTAAAAAATTAAGGATTTTTTACAAAATTCTGTAAAATAGGCAGAATGATAAAAAATTTCAGGAAGGGCTACCGAAGATGTGGATTGCAAACATTTGAGACACACTCTCCCTGGGTTTTTTAAGGATGTAACATTGGAGTTTTAGCGTCGGAATTTGCTGTATTTACCGAAATGGATCTCATTTATGGCTTACACAATCACCGGAATTAAATCCCCTGAACTTGCTCATGTGACCCCACCTTAAGTCCTTGGCATACGCTATTCCATTGGAAAAAATTAAAAAAGTAAGTCGCGTATACCTTTAACACCAAATGAACCCCATATTACAGCAACAGCGTTGCCAAATTAAAAAAAAAATCGGCTAAAGCATATTTGAAATATTAAAAAAAAAACATTACTTCCTCCTAAAATAAGCCTGACAAAAAATCACCTGCTCTCCTCCTTCGTATAGAGCTCTAGGTGCAAAGCACAGCCCCTGTTAGATATTGGGCTTTGGCTCTAAATTTTGTAACTCACCATTTAATTCCCGAACAGATACAATCGGTCCATCATAATCTATTGGTAAAAGCTGTTTTGGTACATGTTTATATAAGGACTCTAAACTTTGATGAATATAAATCTGTAAAACAGACAATAATAAACCTGAATGAAACAAAAACTCACTCCTAATATTTACCCTATTCCTGATTTTATCCTTTAAAAATGCTTTAATAAAATTAACTAATTTTTGAATAAATGTCGGACAGTTTACAAAATGTAAGCCTTGAACTCTGTTTGAATAAACTTTCTGAAAAAAAATAAATCATTCAATAATAGATAATAAATATGTTTGTACCTACAAGAAGATTCACTATGACGCCTACCTCTAGTATTGTTGACGCTTTCTTAAGAGCAACAGGGCTGAACTTTTTAAAATGACCCATTTTAAAACCTTTTAAATCATACAACAATATGTCATTCACATTCATTTCTTCCAATAATCGCAATTCGGTTATGTTAAATGTGTGGGCCAAGAAATCGAATGTGTTAAACTGCTCCGGATCTGGATCGATCAATTTGACGAGAGTGATCCTACTACATGCTTCTGTTAACACTGGTAATGGTACACAACAACTAGAAAAGACATTGAAACGATTTTAGCTCTAAATTACTTATGAATATTGATAGATTATTATTGTTGCCCCCCTGGTGGGGTGTGATGGATCCAAACGTTTCTTCTATTCAACGCAGACTTCTTCAGTGTTTCATTTAAGTTTTTCTATATATAAATATATACAGGGTGAGTTATTCGTGCGTCGAAGTTCGATATTACCTCAAAGACCAAAAATTTCACGCAAAACTAAGCAACCAGTGTGTAGGCAGTCATAAAGTACGTATTTTAAAATTATTTTTATTTGTACAGGGTGGCTCATCTCATCAGCGTGAACCAAACTTACGTTTTTTTTAATGGAAAGCCCTATTTATTATTACACAATTTCATTGGTTTAGACTTGACATTAATCATACCAAAATTTTAGAAAATTATACTGAGTGGTTCAAAAGTTATCACTAATATTATATGCAAAACATGGCGAATTCTAAGGCTTCGACGCACTAATAACTCACCCTGTATATGTCGACAAACGGCAACAATTGTTGCTGGAAAATCTTGAGAATTATTTAATTGTATACTGTTTTTACAATTTTCTGCATATTTTTCATTTTTTTTTTTTTTCATATTTTGAATAAAGTATAAATATGCATATTTATTTCCTATTTTTTTTGCATATTTGCCCGTGTTTAATAATAAAGTTAAAGTGTTTTATTAGTACAAGATAAGGTTATTGATTTTTTGAAGACAAAACTTTGAGAAATTATTTCATCCGACTTACATGACATTTGCGATCTTTTTCATGTGCGCCAACTTTGGATTTTTATCAACGTAATAATCTGGAATAATTGATCGTATCGTATAGTACATGTCCAATTTTTTCTTGCATTTTTCAATACTGAATTTGTTGATTATGAGAAATATTTCAATCATAGTGTCACCTGAAAATTACATTCAATAATTAAAATGGAGCTGTTTTGCCTGGAAAACTGCGTTAGTGAATTAGACAGCGGTCCACAACATTTTTAAAGGCTTATATTACTTAGAGACAACAATTTAGTCCCACAGGGGTCGAACCTTGGCCCGGTTTTATTTTCTATCTTGACTAACAAGCTTGGAGAGTGTTCAGTGTTCTAAATTGATATTTGCAGATGATATGAAGATATGATGATCCTTTATAGCCAGTATCAATGATTATGTTTAACAGCCGATCTGGTTATAGTATATTAAGTATCAAGAACGGTCAGCTATCCAATAAGGCAACAAGCCCTGCCCACGGCTTGCCCGTCGGCGAACGCAGAACGTCAATAAAAACATCCATGCTGGCCGTAATTAAATTATTTTAATCGCGAGGCACTGCCTCTCGTCCCTATGCACGGCGAGTTGCCACTTTTAATTATTGTTATCTACTACCACATTGATTAATATTAGTCTCCGATTTTTTATTAAACAGAAACTGATCAGCTATCAGTTAAAAATGAAATATTCTGTGAACTATAGAATTATGAGTACGAATTCCGGGCCCCCTAAGCCCCGGGCTGCTATATACCAACGTAAAAACAGATTTGGTAAATAATGAAAAACATCAAGTCGTACAAAAAATGAATAAAAAACGCTCGTCTAATATGTGCACTACAATTTTCCGAATTCTTTTTTTATTTTAAATTTAAAAAAAACTTACTTGGAATATCTGGCAAATGATGTTGCGTTTCAAGCCATTTTTTAATTACATGGAGATAATTTTGAACTTCATTATCCGCTTTATCTAATATTCGAAATACTTTTTTCCGTGTATGTTCTCTATCCGTATGTAGTAACGATAAAGAATCCATATCCAACTGTCCCTTAAAAACCGTTAAAGTCACCATATTTTCTTACTTTAAAACTGTTGTTGATGAGAACAGAAAATTATTTTAATAAATAAGAATTTTATAAATGAAGGGAAATTTAATTTAATTATGTATTGAAGGCTACGAATTAAATTATTTTAATCTCTTACCTTTAATTTTAAACGACACACCGTTTTATGTAGCAGTAGCTGTTTTTGTTTGTGTAATTCGTTCGTTTAAAAGTGACACAAAAAAGTGGTTAAAAATATAAATAATTGGTGTAAATTACCACAAAACAAGTTTAGAATAAATTGCGTAAAAAATAAAATAAATATCACCACACATTTGTCATGAAAATCTACGTTTATCTAACTAGCAGAGTCTAGTCGCAGACCGAAAAAAGAAGCAAACAAACTCTGCCATTATTATTGCAATCTTGTGCTAAATAAAGGCCACACTAAGTAAGAGTAATACTTGCAGGTATTGACGCGTAAGGAGAATAAACTTTAATATCATTAAATATAATATTAGAATAGGTCAAGGTTCAAAGGAAACAATTCAATCATACGAGTATACCACCGTTTCGACAATGATTAATGGTATCTTCAGGGTATAGGAGGGAAACCGTAAAAGATTTTAAATATCTGATAAAGTAGTCCCGAGTTCTTTTCTTGAAAAAATTATATTGGTGAAAAATGGTGATTAACGAATTTTACTATTTTATAAAATATCCTATCATCATCAGCATTAACTCGCTAACCAGTGTGAATTACTCCAACTCAGGGATTTCTGTTGCGAACCCTAAGATGGATGACGTCGTTGGTCTTAAGAAGCTCCTTGTACCTCTTTTACTGCCCTCCCTGATTTCGAGAGCCGACCGTCAACTGTGTAAAGGATTTTCTTTAGAAGGCGTTCCGTTGGCATGCGGATTACGTGGACAATCCCTCGCAGCTGGTGCCTCACAATCATCGCCTCAATGCTAGTTGATTCAGCTTCCTCCAGAACGCTGATATCTGGTTTTCGATCCTGCCATTTGATTCGTAGATTTCTTCAAGGCATCGTTGATGGTACTTCTCTAGGGTTTTTGAAAGAGACACTTTTTTGAAGTTGAATTGCGGTTATTTTGCCCGTTATTGAATGCTTTACGCTTAGTGTCTATTAGTGTTTGTGTCTCTTTATCATTTTCGTCGAAGGAATCATTGAATATATGGACCTTATCCAAAAGATTGACACACCGAATACCAAGTTTAAGTAGACTAAGTTTATTAACAGATAAAGTTGAGAAAGTTGAGACGAGTTTACAAAATGTAGAAACTCAAATTAGAGACTGTAGAGTTAAAATAATAGAATACAAATTAACAATACTTACACTGAAATATAAGAGACCACATACGGTCAAGTTGCACTATGGTTCACATTTTACTGCCTTCAGGTTTTTTTACTATTAGTTTAAAATTAAGACACAACTAAACTTATTTCTCCGGAGAGGAGAATTTATAATAAAAGGGTTATCCCTCTTTTACCCTATATTTCATCGCACCACTAATACCAATTAATGTTTTCTATCAAATGGTACTAGGCTTCTCTATACCTAACTGTCACCGTTTCTCAAGAAATAATTATTTTAACTTATTTATCTTGTTGATTTGACTTTTAATATTGCACTATGCCCTGTAATTTACATTATTAAATTACTATTGGCTGATCAACAGTTTTTCCGTAGACAAATTGGAGCTTAAAAGACAAAAAGGTTTCTCTACCATCAAGTGGGACCATACTAATCGTACTTAAAAACTTTTACAATACAATTTATTGGGTACCTAATTCTAACAAACTCTGAAAGTTAAAACTTAAGAATAATAAAATAGGTACAAATTTTTAACATTCAGTAACATATTCATAATTCTTAAAAATTAACAACAAAAAAGACCTATACCATACATACCTATTTACTATACCTCCAAAAATTGCTCAAAATGTTGGCCGTTATTTTCAATACACCCATGAATTCTTTTTTCAAATGAATGAATGTCTGACATTTGCTAATAATTGTGGTGCAATTGTATCAAAAGCAGTTTTAATTCGCTGTTTCATATCATCCCGTGTTGTTGTTGGCGTATCATAAACAATGTTTTTAATATATCCCCATAAAAAAAAAATCTGGTGGTGTTAAGTCTGGAGACTTTGGGGGCTAGTTTTATGGACCACCGCGGCCAATCCATTCCTCAGGAAATAAACGATCTAGAGTACGCATTACTCGCCTATGAAAATGTCATCAAATCAATAAGACAAATAAGTTAAAATATTGTTTTCTTAAGAAACGGTCACGGTTAGGTATAGGGAAGCCTAATACCATCTGATAGAGAACATTAATTAGTATCGACAAGTGCTATGAAATATAGGGTGTATTTAAAATAAAAAAAGTTATTTAAATAAATATGATTGATAAGAACAATAAAAAATTATGACCACCCTGTACAATATTTAGAATTGGGCTATACACCAAACTAATGTATGTCCTATCCACTTGCCATTTTAAAATTTTAAACAGTTTAGCTAAAAAAATAAACGCACAGAATGTTTTTCAAAATGACCCTATTGTTTGCAAAAAAACGCAAAAATTAGCCAAACCGGTAGATTTAAGTATAGGGATCATAACAATAACTTACTTTATTTTATCCAAAGTCTTCAAAAAATCCAAAAAATACTGGGTGTTCCATTTAAAAAAATATAACTTTGATATGCGCCACTTTTCTGGGACACCCGGTATATTTAAAAAATTTTTTGTTAAATGCTCCTGGTCGATCTACATACACCCACGTAAACAAAATTTGCAATTTCAATTTTGTTAGGCAATGAGAGACCGAGGCGAATGTACTGCCCGACCCGGTATATGGGGTCTGCCATCTAACGTTTTTTTTTCAACTAGTGCTTATTTCGTGAAGGGTCTGATTTGACAGGTAATTAGTTTTATCCTTCCGCTGAACGAATATGGTTGTGTATACGCTTGAACAACGCTGGGAAATATTGCGACATTACTTTGAAAATCATGGTAATGTTGCAGAATGTGTGCGAAAATTGCGTACGGATTTTGGAAGAAGAGAAGCACCGTCAGCTCCGTATGTTCGTTATCTCGTGAAAAAAGTGAAAGAAACTGGCATCCTCATCGATAAACCAAAGCGTGAAAAGCCAAAAACAGTGTGTACACCCGAGAATATTGCTGCTGTGGCAGAAAGTGTGCGTGAAGCGCCATCAACATCAATTCACCGTCGGTCTCAACAATTGAACATTTCGGAGACATCATTGAGACGAATTTTGCATAAAGACCTTGGTATGACGCCATACAAAGTCCACTTGGTTCAGGAGTTGAAGCCAACTGACCATCCAATGCGTTTTCGCTTCGCTCAGTGGGCCTGCGATCGACTTTCAGAAGATGCCGATTTTGCCAAAAAAATCATCTTTTCAGATGAAGCTCATTTTGATCTTGCGGGTATGTAAACAAGCAAAATTGTCGCATTTGGGGCACAGAAAACCCGCACGCATACATTGAAAAGCCGATGCACCCAAAACGAGTCACTGTTTGGTGCGGATTTTGGTCCGGAGGCATAATTGGGCCATTTTTCTTCGAAAATGAGCAAGGAGTGGCGGTTACAGTCAATGGCGATCGTTATCGGGCCATGTTGAACGAATTTTTGTTCACAAAAATTCAAGAGGAGGATATTGGCAACAGTTGGTTTCAACAGGACGGCGCTACGTGCCACACAGCCGAAGCTACACTCGATGTTTTGCTCCCTGTTTTTGAAGATCGCATGATCAGCCGCAGAGCTGATGTCGTTTGGCCACCTCTGAGCTGCGATTTGACACCGTTGGACTATTATTTGTGGGGTGCCGTCAAAGATAAGTGTTACGCCGACAAGCCAGAGACAATTGACGCTTTAAAGGACAATATTCGTGAAGCCATTGGTGAAATACAGCTGCACACAATCGATAATGTGCTTAAAAATTGGACCGATCGTGTAGACTACTTCATGGCCAGCCGAGGCAGCCATTTGAATGAAATTATTTGTCATTATTAACCGGAAGGATTGTACTTTCAAATAAAAAAAGAAATTTGAGAAAATATTCAGCAGTTTTTCTTTTATAGCATTTTCAAAAAAAAAAAGTTATCTGGTAGACCCAATATAATAAGGACCAGTGTTCTTCAATATCATCCGGATATTCTTCCGGCAGCTCCCAGTAAATACATCAAGTCGTACAAACAAATTATACTCTATTCCGCGTAATTAAAAACATCACCTCGTAGTTGGCAATATTACCATATTTATTTAGGGTACCAGCCTGTAATTCGAAGCACCTTACCTGACAAGTCTTGTTATCCTTGTGCCCCCGTTTTACTGCTGAATAATATAGGCGTAATACACATACATAATAAACGAAAAGTACACATTTTTGCAATAATAAATTTTACCAGTTGTGTTCTCGTTCTTCGTAGGTATTATTATTTTTTTCTGCTGTCGTCTATGTCACCATGTTATACGGTGCTTTGTTCCCAAAATTGTCTGACTAGTCGTAGAATAATAATAATATTATGCTTTTTATGGGGATATTTATACGTAGGTAGGTACATGTTAGAAATTAATTTAATAGCAAATAGTTCCTGTAGTTTTATGTAGTATGTGTGTTTATACACATGGACAATGAAAGAATTAAAGAATAAAAAGAAAGCAGTTCATTATGAGGTTGCTGAACAGCGAAAAGTGTTCTTGTTGAGTAGTATTGAGTAGTTTTTTTTAGTCAGTTCAATTTTATTAACATGATGTAACAGGTAGTACTGTATTATTAATATACGAGCATGAACCGGGATACGAAACGAGCCGAAGGTGAGTTTCGCATGGTTTATGCGAGTGTATTTATTATTAACGTTGATTGAAATATTTTATTTCAATCAACGTTATTAATAACAATTAGATGAGAGTTGCATACGCTATTTTTTCTAAACCCGATAAATAATGAAGAACTAGAAATATATTTATATTTGTATTTAGTTTTTTATAACTGTATAAATTTATATTTGTATTGACCACGGTCAACTGCACAGCATGCTTGATTGAAGAATTATGGATTTCTATTGGTTAATAATCTATATCGTTATGAAAAATATGTCATATAGAATGCGAAGAGTTCTATCCACTGGTGAAAAATATGTATAGTTGTTTCTTCCTGTCGGTAATAAGAAAGTAGTCTGAATGCAGCATATCGCAAAAACTTACCCTGAACTCTCTCAACCACACTCACGCAACTCTGATAATAAGGCGACCATATGACGGTAGCGTATTCCAGCGAAGAACGGACAAGACTCACATACAATAATCTACAGCTGGTGACAGAGAAATCTCCACAGTTTCGAAGTACAAATCTTAGTATTTTATATGCATTCTGAGATATTGCATGTATGTGGTCGTTAGAGCTAAGATTCTCTGAAAGATTCACTCCGAAGTCTTTTCACTGTATTCAATTGGCCACCACCCAATACATACTGACTAGGAAATCTAGATTTATAAATGAAATTAGGGACAGTGTCATTTATAAGAATATTGAAGAGAATTGGAGCACAATGAGACCCCTGGGGAACGCCTATGTCACTCCAAATTCCTGGGATTTATGGTTCATAATTTTCACCAGTTGGGTGCGTCCCATTAAAAAACTCTCCAACTATTTCACAGATGTATCGGAAAATCCAAAAGCTTGCAGCTTTGCTAACAAAATATTGAAGTTTACCCTATAAAACTCTTTTGCGAAATCGGTCTGACATCCCTGATCCACAGCTTCCATTAATTCAAGTTCATACGAAGTCAAATTTGTAATCGTAGACCTATTTTTGGAAAATCAGTGTTGATTTTGAGTAATACGGCCCTTACACTTCCAATGAAGTTGATCGAACAAGAGACTATCTAGTATTTTCGCTATCGCCGACTGATGGCAAACTCCTCTGTAATTTGAAACAGCTTCAGTGCTACCAGACTTATAACTTGCTTTCCAGTTGTTGTGAAACGGATTTTTGGCACATAAGTGTATTATTATAGTACGGGTGTCAAAAAAATAATAAATGAAACCAGTGGCGGTTTCAGGCCGTCTTAAACCGCATTGAACCTTTATTACCATATGGAACCAGAAGACCAACATTTTGAAGACTTGTTCAAGTAAATAAAGTTGATCAGTAAAATAGTAGACAAATTTTCGTTATTGCGTTTTCATTGTTCCAATTCCTAAACAAATCGACCAATTTATCAAAAACCCAAAGGCTTGAACGAGAACCAATTGATTAGGCTCTCAGAAGCAAAAGCCAAAAAGCTTATTGAACAATTCAAGGGGCATTAAAGACATTGTCTGAGGACACCACCCAGTGTGAAATTTTTGTGAAAGAGCAATAGAGACCACTGGACATGTGTTCTGCAAAAGGCTGAAATACCTAAAAAAGGTGACTTAAAAACCTGACCAAACAAGGGAATTGGGCACCACAGAGATCATTGATTGCATGAAAAGATTGAGCAACCGGGCGATCTCTAAATTAGAGTCATTTACAAATATCTCCAAAGATCTTTTTAGGTGGAAGTGGAAGGATATACAGGTCATACTAACTACATGCAGTATCTTCTATAAAAACCTAGCTGCGTAAAGACTTGTTCTGATTTTAAGAGAATTTTCGCCAAAACGTATAAGCAAAGACGCATGATCTACCGTTCAAGAGGGATAAACATTGTCAATTCTAAATGCCAGGTGCTTCAGAAAGCGTCTCTGAACTGATTATACTGATCTTATATGGATATTATATGACAAAAACCCAGCATTTGATTAGCTTTCGAGACTACGTTTATGAACTGTGGGATGAATGTAAGTTCAGAGTCAAATATGACTCACAAATCTTTAATTTCGTTCAATCTCTCCAGAAAAATCCCATTCATGACAGTTTCTAAATCATTCTGAAGCAAGGTGCAGCTCTGCATTGAGTCAATTCGCTGGAATATCTTCAGATCGTCGGCATAGGCAAGTCTGTCACATGTAAAAGACTCAAGTGATGAATATGTTAAATAATAGAGGTCCGAGATTTGAGCACTGTGGCACTCCAGAAGTAGATGGAAAGGTTTAAGATTTAAAACCCTCGTATTGCACGCACTGTAGTTGATGGAATAGGTAAGACTGAAAGATATTGAATAAGCGATGAGAAAATCCAATATTTCGTAGCTTACAGAGTAACACGTAATACGAGCGCCAGAATGTTGTAGAACAAACGAGTATTTACGAGAAAGAAACAAATAATATATAAAGCCAGCGTGAGAGGGACGGACAGTCAGTAATGAAGTGAATAGTCTATAGTTCAGAACAATGCTGTGAAATATAAATAGTAGAAATAAATATAGTGAAAATAAATATAGTTCTTTTAGATTATTAGTTTAATTAAGTGTTTACTTATTAAGTGTAAATAAAATAGTTTAAATTCAATTCAAATTATTATTTCACACAAGAACCCAGAAAAACGTTACAAATTGTTTGAATGCCATCCGAAAATCTGTGTAGATTACCTCTAATTGTCGACGACTGTCTATGGATGTAGTATGGACAAGAGCAGCCAGTCATGATGAAATCAAATGAATAATAATTATTGTAAATTTTCCTACGTCGTGTTTCTGAGACAAAAAGCCTCATATTTCATTCTTTTACAGATTTTGATTATTATGCAAAGCCCAATTTACTTAAACAAACAGCATATCACTTTGCACGTCTAGAAAATTACAAACGAGTCCAGGCTACACATTAGTTAACAACAAGTGGCATGGCATATACATGCGAAAGCACCAAAAAACCATTATCAATTCTAATCACGTACTTAACTATGCATCTCTGCAAACTAAACTTATCCAACTATACAGCGATTTCTAATTTATTTTCGACTGTATAAATTTTAGAAAATACAGTCGCTATTCTTGTGTATTATACGTGTGCGTCGCGACGCCGACGCTTGAAATAATGCACAAAATGCTTCTCTATTTCTTCTAGTCTACAGCGTGACCGAATTGAGGAATGCACAACATGGTGGCCAAGTTTTTTAAGGTTTTTATAAAATTTTCACGCCAATTTGCAGCAGTTTTCTTCTGGAATAAGTTCCTGTAGAGGCTTCTCTGGTGATCTAGAAGATCAGAGAATGTGATCCGTATCCAACTCTCAGGATAATCTTTATTAAGCATTTCTTCAACTTTTCTGATGTGCTGTATTCAACTACCTAGTGGAAAGGATACTTATAATCTAATATTTCTGCTCTTATAGACAAGGGGCATAAAGGCCCAAAGGCTTCAGATCTACATCAAGAAGAGTGTGGAAAACAATCTCTCAAATATCGAATAAAACAATAAGGTGATTCTGGGCTAGAAATGCTCGACTCTCTGGAAAAGAGAAGGAGATGAAGGAGAATTTATCGGACCAGGACCTGTAATTGGCGAAGCATTCGAAATCAAGAGCAAGGCAGTTGTAGCGTATGCGCATATTTCATCTGCGTTGCATGGTAGAACTTTCGAGGTTCACCCTGGAGGATGATGAGATGGCGGAGCATATAAATAAATAAATCATTTATTGCACAAACATAAAATACATAAAAACAATATAGTAGCAAAAGAAAACCAAAACAGTTCAATTACATCCTGCTTAATATTGTTACAGTTCCGATCATTGCCAAAACACAAAGCAAGCGTCTTATCTGGGTTAATTCGGAGTCCATTGTCCTTGCACCAAATAGAAAACATCTCTAAATCACTATTAACAGAGTCACCAAAACATTCTCCACTTCACTAAATTGAAAAGGCAAGTAGAACTGCACTTCATCCGCATACATATGAAGCTGCAGTTTTTGAATTTGAAATCCGACATCAAATGTAAAAATTGAAAAGAGAAGAGGTCCCAGGATGCTACCCTGAGGAACCCCCCCTGAAGCCAGACATCCCCGAATTTAACTTAACTCGCTGTCTTCTATTAAATAGATAGCTTTCGAACCACTTCACGGATGAAACATCGAAGCCCAGATATCTCAATTTCGCCAGAAGCATATAGAAGTTAACCAAGTGAAAAGCCTTACTTTGGTCTAATATAAGGTTCCTGTCCAGACGTGGTTAGGCATAGCTCCGCAACGTTCGGTGAAGTACTCCTTCTAGACGAAAAGATAGCTCATTCAGCAAAATAAGCAACGTGGTTAAGGCGATTGAACTGCCGGGTGAAATATGGATAAGTATGAGCCACAATAAACATTCTGGGTGGTCGCAGTGTTCATTCTGAACCTACCTAACTATCTACGCAATCTTTGTTATGAAGAGATTTTTGCAGTCCTCGGAAAAGGAAATATTAAAGCTAGTTATTTTCATGGATATAGTTACAGGCCTTATAAAAAAAAACAAGCATTAAACAAACCATATCTGCCAAAATATCTCGAAAGTATGTTCAAATCCTAGATATCTGAAACTCATTGACGCCCGTACCACCAAACAAGGACTTAAATTTGACATCCGCCCGCAACTCAATACACAGACGTCCCTGGCTGAGGATTTTTACAAATTGCAATTACAAAGTTCATTCAACTGTGCGACATGATCCGTAAAGCTAATGTTGGAATTCCACACGCTAAGAGAGTCAAATAGTATTTAGTATTAATTTACTTCACTAAGAATCCACAAGTTTCCGACAGATCATAAAAAGTAAACATATCTTAAGTTGGGAACACTACAGGCTTTCCCTTGTCCGCTGCCTTATTTGATGTTTCATAATAAAATTGTCAAGGATTTCACATTTTGAAAAGCTAGTTCACGGAAGGTCCCATATCTAATTCTAGCTTCGGCTGGTCAGGAAAATAATACATGTTCCCCATCATCCTTCAGATAAAAGCAGCTTCTTCCTCTTTTTTGTAAAGGGGTCAGTCGACCTATGTCCCCGGTTTCACTGCAGTGCGTTTTGTTGCTGTACTAGTTATTAATTTATTACCATTTTCCTGCTTGGGAACATGTTGCCAATATTTCAGGTGCTCGCTTTTGGACCATCGCCTGAGGAGTTCCCGCGCCGTTCTTTTAGACAAACCCAGCGCAGACTTCGGGCCATTACATGGGGTGTCAGAGGCTTGTCTAGCCAGACCGCTCTCTCGTTGCTTTCGATTCCTGAGTGCCCCGGGCCCACATTAGCATTAACCTTATTGTGGTCCGCTATGGCTCCCATACCAGTTCAGTTGTAACCTTAGGCCGTATGGCTATCTGAACATATACCACATTCGCTTGTTTGTATAAGCCCTCAATCTCTTTAGTTTTGGACACTGTAGAATTGCAAACACTTCGGTTTGAAACACGGATGTGTTTTTGCCCAGTGGGACTCTTGATTGCTTGTCCACTTCCACTTTCGGTTTTTGACTCCTCTGTAAACCAGGTTATCTCTCCCAGTGTCTCAGTGCAGTCTCGATTAAGAACTTCCTGGTCCATAATATGTTTGTGGTGCCCTCCCCAACACATGCCCCAATTTTTGTATGTCCCTGATGCGTGCGTACAGTTCTGATCAACCTTTGCCTCCATCCCTAGCATGATATTCAATGCTGGAAGTTTCAGCAATATTTCCATTGCTGCTGTCGGAGTAGTTCTAAACGCTCCCGTAATATCTAAGCAGGCAAATACCCTGCCCAACTCAGCAACACTGCAGCGACGAGTATGTTATCATAGGTCTGACTACCGCAGTGAACAACCAGTAGGTACATCATCTTTGGTTTTAGTCCCATGTTCTTTTCATGAAACCGTCTGAAGAACATAACCGTTCTCTGGGCTCTTGCTTTGGTTCTTTTTAGATGTGCTTCTTAGGTAAGCTTTGGCTCTCGAATGACTCGGACATTCTTACGATTTCACCTTTTGAAGGTACGGTGGTTCTAGTCCATCTGTTTTCTTCCTCCTGGTGAAAGCGATCGTTGCTGACTTTGACAAGCTCATTCGTAGTTACTGTTCCAAAGTCCAGTTTGTTGCATACTATGTTATTAGACTTTCCCTGGACATGTATGACTAGGTCATATGCAAAACAAAGAAGATCAAATCATTCATTGTCCAAAACTTTTAGTCTATAACAAGGTTCCACATCAGAGAAGCTTTGCTATTATTCTATCTCCCATTAGGTAGATACCATCCTTCCTTTAAGCAGTTTTCTTTTACCAGCTTTTTGTTCCCTTTTAATATTGGACACACTGTATCTGCTCCAGCATATCTGCACGTTAATGGGTTTTTAGAGAAAACTGAGCTAATTTCGTAGAGATGAGTGCCCACTTTTGCCAAAGAGCTCGACTGCAGTCATTATTTGCCCGAAAAATGGGAGGGTGTCTGGAAGTGCAGTTATAAAACGAAGTATACCTACTACTATACATACTCTAACATAGTTAGGAGATTTATTTCATCATAAAAAATACACTAAAGGAAATAGTCGAGGTTGAACCTCAATAAAATGGAAACAGCAATAATCTTAACTGAGTTAAACTTACATAGATAGAACATTCCCTACAAGAAGTACAAAATCTCCTGTTTTCTGATGATTTGGCTTTAGTTTTAATATTGTGAATTATTTCAGCTTGGAATGGTAGAGCATTACAAAATATTTCATAAATCCTACCATATAAAATAAATCGGTGGAACAATCTACAAGAAATGTCCAGTCTAGATGCAATAAATCATCATAAAAAGAAATTCAATCTGATATTGTACCGTCTGTCGTCGCCCAGTTACTAAGACCATCCAAATCCGCTTGGAGAGCAGTAGCCTCAAGGGGGTTACGTATAATTCTATACACTTTCAAGTCGTCGGCGAACAAAGAGCATTCACTAAATCTAGTAGCATTTGTTATGTCGTTATTAAAAGTAAAATTGGACCTAAGGCGCTTCCTTGTGGTACACCCGACTTCGCAAATAAATGAGTCTGAACTGCACCCCAAAATTGATACATATTGTGGTCTGTCGACTAAGTATGACTTTAACAGGTTGATAAGTTCAGAAGATATTGAAAAATTCTTTAATTTGCCGATGATTATGAATCCGAAACTACTTGAATGTTCAACGTAATTGAAAATATTACTAAATATATAATTCAATAAATTAAAACCCAATTATGTTTTATTAATTAAGTCTAGTTATTAACATAAAATAATGTTTATTATATAAATTTAAAGAAACCTGTTTCAAACTTCCTTGGGGAAAATTGTAAGTGGAGCCGACTTTGTTCAGACCTTTTAGAGACACCCTAGATATAATTTTGTGGCGAAGGCCTAGTTTTATTTACATTGAATCTCCTCTCCGTTATGGATTACTTCAAGACACCTAGATATGTAGGTATTCAAATCTTATTTAGAAAATAATAAACACACTGTGTAAGGACGTATCTCTTACCCTTAAAATAAATATCGATTAAAATATCAGGTTCGTTTTGCTAACAAATCGTTCTCGCTAAAGTTAATTACACAATTAAGAACATACAGGCGTCTAAATTGGATATATAATTAAATTTCGCAACGATAGGCAATCGGCGAAATTTCGAGTCCGTTAAAATATATATTTTCCTAAATAGGTCTTGAGTTATTTATCTTTACACGACTGGGGTGTAGCTTCCCCTATGCGCGATACACAGGATGTCTCCGTCATTTGTCTTTATAAATTTGTTCGCCTTTTTAGCTTTCCCAGCCCGCTTATCCTTCGAATTAATGACAAATCTACAGAAATTATTGATATTACATACGAAGGCTTTCAAAAAGTCCTTGTCACAAAACAAATGCCCATCCAGACGATCCATATTTTTCTTTTAAGTGAGGACATTTTTCCTCGATATTTTCGTGCAACTGTTAAGATAAAATTAGAAGTGTCTGATCAACTTCAACCTTCAGGTTCTATTATGCGTCTCTGTCATATCGAAACCTCAAAAATTTCGAACGGATTTGTTGTTATACAGGGGTGAACAAAAAGTTAGATTTTAGCCTAAACTTTGCAAATTATTGCAAAGTGGGCTGTGATGACAAAAAAAGTAGCAGTTTCCATGGCACATAAGCATGTCAACAAGTTTTTTCAACAAATTACAAATTTGCTGTACTTTCTTAAGTTTGTTGAAGCGTGTTTTAAGTTTTGTTGTGTGTTTTGAAGTTGTTTGTTGAACGATAAGTGAATTTAAAAGCGATGAGCCCAGAAGCCGTTCTACAAGACGATGACCGTCCGATTAGGTATATCGCAGATATGCTTGGCCATCCACGCAGTACGGTCTTCAATGCGATACAAAGGTTCGCAGACAAGCTGGTGCGTATTCAAAAAGACATGGACAGGGAAGACGAAGGGCCACAAACGCAGTTGAAGATCGATTTCTTCGAGAGCGAACAGCCTCCGCTCCAGCTTTGGTTAGAAGACTGGTAGATGGTCTCGGTACCTTAGTTTCACCTGATACCGTACGTATCCTCGCTGTCAAATTCAGTATAAATATTCACATTTGCAGTTTCTTCAATCGAAATATCATTATCAAAGATCGCTTCGGCTTCACCACGAAGTTGGCTTCCAGGAAGATTGTTTATAGTCACATTATCTTCATCCCCCGAGTCTTCGTCCGTATGATAATCATTTGCGTTTGACGGTGGTAAAACTGCTATCGCATCCGGAATGATGATACCTACATCTTCCACATTTTCGATTTCTTCCATAAGTTCATGTAGTTACAATGGCCTTTTCCTATAACTTAAAAAAACAAAAAAACGAACGTATAATTTTGAGGTTAAAATATTCGAACCTCGTTATGTATTATTTTAAACTATAATACATTACCAATGTTATTTCATAGTCATCGCAAAAAAAAATAAATTATACTTTGTCCAATCAAGATTCCAATGGCTGAATTTAAGCATTGGATACATTTGTATAGGTGTATGTTTTAACGTACAGTAGGAGTATCTGGAAGAGATAGTTTGAGAGTAGTCTATTACCATTGTTTTGCAATGTGATTAATTTTTAGTGACAAGAACTTGATTTCGTTTCTCTAGCAATGGCGTCTACATCATTTTCTAGTACAATTAAAGCATACCATTGTGTTAAATTAGAAATGCTTCATAATGTGTATGAGCATACTAAATCACCTTTGTCTATATCCTTATTAACTGCTGCAAAAGTCGAGCCATACTCATTATTTAAAAATTTGACCCCTGACTGTAAACCAATTGCAACAAAATCAGGAAGGTACAGCCCTGAAGATGAAAAATTAATTCAAGATGAAGTAACTGAATATTACAAAACCAACCCAACCCCACCCTGTACTTTAGTGGTGTTACTACGCAGAGCAAAGGTTACAATGGACCATTTAGTAATACAGTAATGGTACGTTAAATTTAGAGAACAACCTAAGTATAGATCAAATAACTCAAAAAATAGAAACCGGTATTCAAATGAGCGTAAAGAAAATATGCGCTAATAGCAAAGCCACAACCAAAAATAAATTATCAACCACCACTTTGAACCTTATAAAAGAAAGACGAAAGCTACAGAGGCACACCGAAGAATACAAAGAGCTTAACAAGAATATTAAGAAACTAATACGGAAGGACATAAGAACGGAAAACACTAGACTAATACAGAGCACTATTGAACAGAATGGAAATATGAAAGTATTAAGATCAAGACTATCAAGGGGGAGAACACAATTAATAAAAATAAAGAACGAAAACAACATAATCGTAACAAAGAAAAAAGACATAGCGAAAACCATAGAAAAATTCTATACTGAGCTATACAAATCGAAAATGACAACCCCAATAAGAAGGAATCGCAAAATATTGAATGTCGGCTCGGAAGAATTGCCAGACATCACGAAAGAAGAAATAAGGAGTGCACTCAAACAAATGAAAAATGGCAAATGCCCCGGCGAAAATAAAATAACAGCAGAAATGCTTAAACTTGGTGGATCACTTATAGAAGAACATATACAAGTACTATTCAACAAATGTCTATGGGAAGGTAAAGTACCAGAAAGATGGCTAGAGGCAGAAGTCATATTGCTATTCAAAAAGGGAGACTCGACCAATATAGAGAATTACAGACCTATTAGTTTGTTGTCTCATCTTTACAAGCTCTTCACGAGGATTTTAACAAACAGATTAACACCAAAATTCGACTCGTACCAACCTGTTGAACAGGCTGGTTTTCGTAAAGGCTTTTCCACGATTGATCATTTGCAGACGGTGAGAACGTTAATAGAGAGATCTGTAGAATACAATATACCGATCCATATGGCTTTTGTCGACTATCACAAGGCATTCGACTCAATGGAGATTTGTTATATTCTAAAATCCATGGACAACGCACGTATTGATTCTATAAGTACACTTTAGTAATCGAAAACATCTCTAAAAATGCTTCCCTGCATGTAAAGATAGACAACGAAACTAAGACCGATAATATTAAAATCGAACGCGGAGTAAGACAGGGAGACACAATATCACCAAAATTGTTTACGTTAGCTCTAGAAGATGTTTTCAAAGAGCTTGAGTGGGAGGAAAAAGGAATCAAGATTGATGGAACATATTTAAACAATCTACGTTTTGCGGATGATATCGTACTAATTTCAGACGACTTCAAAGAGATTGAGTCAATGCTTCAAGAACTAAATGAAAAATCGAAGAAAGTGGGATTGAAAATGAATATAGAAAAAACAAAAATAATGAGCTTAAATAACACACAGATATATATAGACAACACTACTATCGAAAATGTAGATGAATACAATTACTTGGGTCATACTATAAAACTAGGGAAGGAAAACAAGTTGAGAGAAGTCACAAAGCGAATAAAACTTTCTTGGGCTGCATTTGGGAAACTGTCACACATATTAAGAAACTGTGATATTCCGATAAATTTGAGACGACAAGTTTTTAACACCTGTGTACTTCCTGTCGCTACATATGGAATGGAAACAATTGCGCTTACCCAGTCAAGTGCCCATAGATTACGAGTGATGGAGAGGGCAATGGAAAGGTCAATGCTTGGTATCACTTTGAGAGACAAAGTAAGAAATGAAGAAATCCGTAGAAGAACAAAGGTTAAGGACATTGTTGAAAAAATTGCAGAGATGAAATGGCAATGGGCTGGTCATGTCGCAAGACTACAAGACGAGAGATGGACATTGAGAGTAGCAAGATGGAGACCAAGAGAATCGAAAAGAAGTATAGGTAGACCTCCGCTAAGATGGGCGGATGATTTAAAAAAGATAGCAGGGGGAAATTGGTATCAAAAGGCATAGGACAGAGATCAGTGGAAGGAATTAGGAAAGGCCTATGTTCAGGAGTGGACGAAAGAAGGCTGAGGAAGAAGAAGAAGAAGAAGAAGACGTTAACTTTTGCGTAGCCGCAAAGTTAAAGTACAATAACTGATGCACAAATTAAGTTCCTAGTCACGCGGACGGCCTTCGGCCAGTATTGTTTATGCTGTCTCTCGTGGCAAATCTATTTGATATTTTCTATAGCCCGAGAAATGATGAATGACGTACTTATTTCTAGCCTTTTTACTGAGAGGTTCGGTAGGCGCCGGCCTTGGTGCCCTCTAGAACCAGCCGGCACGGATGAGAGACGCCTGGAACATGTATTCAATTTGTATACCGTCAAAGGCGGTACCCAGAGGTTTTAAATCATTGCGGGGGTTGAAACCCTGCCCCCCACAAACCACCCAAAGCTCTGACGCTGATCACAGCTGTAAGTTTTCCATACCTAAGTTTGTTTAAATCTTTTTGCTTTAACCAAAATATCCAAGTGGTTTGTATAATAATATTTTCGACCCAACATAATTTACAAACAAAATTGTGTCATTTTTTTTATGCCGAAAAAGATATCGGAGGCATGTTATCTTTGAACTGCGTTAGCAAAAACAGCAGACGCTATAGAAAGAGAATACGTCCCTCGATTACGATGAGCGACAGGAACAAGAAACTGGGGAAGACATTCCTTGTTTGAGGCGACATGAAACTTTTTGTTATGTAAGGTCAGAGTTTACATGTCTAAAGGTTAGTCTGAACGTAATAGCGGCACTGCTTTATACAGGGTGTTCCATTAAGAATGGGACAAAAAATTTATGTACCATATACGCTGGACCTCATTTAGCTATATACAATATTCCAGCTTTTACATGTATATTATTTAGTTATTTTTATTTATTTATTTATTCTCATTACATGTCATTACCAAAAAATATTACATAACACAATACAAAAATATAGAAATCTATGTAACTTAATCACAACAGAAAGTCAGTGCTGAGGAAATCATCAATGGAGTAAGAAGCCTGGTCAATTAAGTAGTTCTTTAATCTATTTTTGAACATTGCAAAGCTCAGTGTTTTCAAACTATCTGGCAAATGATTATAGCATGTGGGACCATAATAATTTACAGAATTTCTGCTTCTACCCAACCTCATATATTCAGGAAGAATGTCATTTTTGTTTCTGGTATTGTGGTTGTGAACTTCATCATGCTTTATGTACAGATTGTAATTATTTTTCACATACATAATTGAATATTAGATATAGCGACACGGGAGTATAATTATTTTACATTCTTTAAATTTAGGTCTGACATCCTCTCTAAACTTTAAATCTGTCATTGTTCGAACCACTCGTCTTTGGATTGCGTATACCCGACTCGCATGACAAGAGTGTCCCCAAATTGACAAAGCATATGAAGCCACACTGTGAAAAAGGCCATAATATGCTGATTTCAAAACATTAAAAGAGACTTCACCCTTCAAGCTTCGCAACATGAACACAACCTTAGACAACTTGGGAATGGTAACCTCGACATGACCCGCCCAGGTTAGCTTTTGGTCCAAACTGACACCCAAAAACTTTACCAGACCATCAGAAACAGCAACATCCGTCTCACGTAATGTAAATATTTTAGTAGCTGTTTTATTGGCATTCATACAGAGTTTGTTAGCTGCAAACCAGTCAGCAGCCCTCGACTGTGAATTAATCATACTTGAGGCCAGAACACCACTCGACAGTTCAACATCGACAATAGTTGAATCGTCTGCAAACAATGTCATGTCAGAGCATGGCAGATGTAGCGGTAAATCATTAATGAAAATCAAAAACAATAGAGGTCCGAGCACCGAGCCCTGTGGGACTCCACAAGAACTCAACAAGAAGACTTTGACTCACGCATCGTTACAACATTCCTACCAGTGAGATAGGAACTCAGCAAACGAACCGAATTCGCACTCATACCGTATCGCTCCAGTTTACCCAACAAGATATCGTGTGAGACGTAATCAAACGCCTTTGTTAAATCAAGAAAAGAAGCCTCCACAAGCCTTCTACTCTCAAAAGTGGTTATAACGCTATTTATAAAATTTTCTATAGCTGAAACGGTGTTAAGTTTCGGTCTAAATCCAAATTGTTTCGGAGAAAATCAATTATTTCTTTCAAAATAGTTGGCTAATTTTTTAAAGAGTATCTTTTCAAAAATTTTGCCTAGAACAAGCACTATAGAAATAGGGCGATAGTTGTTCAATTCATCTGAAGATCCTTTTTTGAATAACGGTATAATTTTGCTAAATTTCAGACAACTCCGGATGAGATCGCCAAATTATTGTTATACTCCCCTGTGTAAGCTAAATCTAGCACACAGTGTATGTTACTCCAGTGAGTTGGAACTTTTTGTTCATTTACCAGTCGAACAAAAAAAAATTAAATAATCAAGTTCAAACTTTTAATAAACCTTATAAACACTGATACTTACCTTGCTGCATCCTCTCTCAACTACCACCTGTTTGCCAGAGATAAGCCTGTATCCTAACACCAGTTCCATCATTCTAACACATAGTCGCAGCTGCCTCTCCCGCAAGCTTTCAGCTTACAGCTTTATAGGTGTAAACGCCTTTGTTGTGCTTTCTATCAGAGAATAGAGATAGAGCAAGACCTGCTGTGTTTAAACAATATAGAGACATGTATGGGTTGCCACGTTGATAATTCCTATGTTAAGTAGGCAGGTAACAAGTTCTCTAACCACTTTACTAAACCTGTTGATTAGTCCTCCAGGAGTAGGTACGAGGGCTTACTTAAATGACTAAATTGATATTCACAATTTAAATATTTGTAAAAAAGGACAAATGTGTGGCATCTTTGCATCGAAAGATCAGTTGTCAAATTAATAAAATCGTTGTCAATGGCAAAAGATGATAAGGGAAAGATTATATCAGTTTTGATGTAGAATCCCTTTTCACAATCTTGCTTCCCTAGTTCGAATCCTGGAGAACATAATCTTGGTCACATACATTCCTTTCTTCTATGCCTCTTAATTTATGGTAGTACAACGTAGGTAATAAAAAAAAAAAGAAAATTAAATAAAATCTTGCGTTTATTTAAAAAATAGTTTTACATTTTTAAAATTAAAATTATACAATTGGATGATGACTACCATTGTTCCTTGGCAGGAACTGATTGATAAGATCCATTGGAATTGGGAAAATTATCGTGGAATTCTTCTCTGCAGATATACTGTTCAAGGTTTGAAGATATCTCAACTGTAAATGAAGACAAACAAAGTTTAGAACAGATAATCCCCGTTCACTAGATGTGATAAAGATTATTCCACGCTTATCTAATTAAAAGTGTTTTCTGCTTGATTTGACAATATTTCTGGTCATTTCTTCCACACATTTTATTTCCTCAAGAACTTTCAAGAAAGTGAAGCTTAAATATTACAGGCATAATCATGGTAAAACTTGTTTATTTGTTACAATTCGGTTTCTAGTGTACATTTCTTACCTGTAAAGCAGCTGGACTTTCAGAAATAACATCTGAAGCCTCTTTGAGGGCTCTAGATGCTTTCATTTCCCCTTCGGCAGCAATAACTTTAGCTCTGGCTTCACGTGATGCTTCAGCTTCAGCAGCCATTGCTCGTTGTAGTTGCTGAGGTAAACTTACATCCTTACTGAGTAAAAAGAAAGTCAGAATTTAATTTAAAATGTAATAAAAAATAGTACACTGCGTCTAATAAATGTGTACTAATTTTGTTAACATTTATATGAACGGTTCTAATGAATTATGACAGATTTTCCAAATATCTCTCTCAAATAGGGCAATTTGTAACGAATGACCAAAGAATCCTGCGAATATAAATCAATAATATATAATATAAGGCTTAATCAGAAAATATTTCTCAAACTGATCCTGGAATGGAGAATCTGGATACTTCATACCTTTATACTTCTTAAATTTTACTTGAAGAAATTTGGACCATATACAAATGCAGTAAGATAAATTAATACTTTTTTCGCCTGCCTGCACTTAAACAGAGACCATTTGGCGTGGTGTAAACTTGAAAGGAAAACGATCGCTCAAAGACAACAGTTCTGTGGCTTGGAGGTGACAAATGATTTCTAAATCTAACATTCAAATTATGAATATCAGATCGAAATGTGATTTTGTTATACAAATATTGAGGCTCTCTTTTCGTCAGAATGGAGTTATATAACACTGCAGAGTGTAGAAACCTTCTGTTTTGCATTGAAAGCCATTTGGTGCATGCAAGTTTGTAACTTATCGGCTCATATTTTCTGATACCATAGATGTAACGCAGACACGACTTCTGCACCCGTTGAATACGATTCACATCTACAGCCAACAGGCAAGAGCTATAAACGACATCACAGAAATTAAAATGACACACAACAGGGGCCCTAAGATGGAGCCTTGAGGTACACCAGACTGAATCATATTGAAATTAGAAATTTTTCTTGCATGAGGATTTTTCTCAGCCCACACATGCTCATTATACAATTCTGGTAAATGTGGCTTCGTCTGTGAATATAATATTAGTAAAAAACAATGGCTTTAGTTCTGTCATATCCAAAACCCACTGACCAAACTATAGACGCTGCGGAAAATCTGTTGCTAAAAGATCAAGATAAGGGTACAGTTGTTGTTCTTTCGCAATCCGCCATACAACTAAATTCGAAATTGAGTTTTTTGTGCATGTCGTCTTGTGCTAATGTTAGGATTTTCTTCAAAATGATGTAAAATTTCTTCCTCATTTCGTACGTTTCTAACGGTTCTATTTCTCCCTTTATCAGATTTCTTAAATTGTAATAATAATAATTAAGTTAACAACAACATGTCAACATATTCGGAATTAGTATATTGCATAGGTGACGTCGAATTGGGTAAAAATAAAAAACTTAAATTAAATATAAAAAATATCAAAAACAATGTAAAAGGATAACGACGATTTACATAAGAAGAAACACTGATTTTAACAAATTTAATAAATGTCATTTTGAGAATCATTACAAAACTAAATAATATTTTTAGAAAGAGATGGATACTGCATATACTGAAATTTTCAAACTCGAATTTCTCGAAAACCTTTAAGTTTTTTAGACATGGGAGACAATATGGATATAGGTCGTTAATCATTAAGGTCGTTTATTTGATTTTTTTTAGGAAATTGAATTACTTTTGATGTTTCCCAGTGGGTAGGAAATTTGTTGTAGAGCAAGCTTATATTGATAATATGTGTTAAAAAGGGCAAAATCCGATGACAACACATAAGTAACATTTCTGAATTAATTGTATCTGGTCCCAGTGCATTTGTTTTGATTTCTAACAAGAAATCTTTAACGGTTTGAATATCCACCGTTGCAAATTCTAATAAACTTTGAAAGTTGCATTTGGTATTGTTATTATAGAATGAAATTAAATTTTGATCTGGTACATTATAGGTGGAGTTTTGGAGAAAGTAATCATTTATTTTAGAGTTAATAAGTCACCCTCGTATCGTATTTCCGTCTGAATCAATCAAAATAACATTTTTACTTTTATATGATGTGGCTAATGTAGATAAAAAACCGCCAAACGGAAGTTGATAAAAAGTCGAGACAATTGCATTTTTCACTTTATTGCCGAATATAATATACCGGGTGTCCTACCGGGAAGGGTTTTAATAAATTATGGAGAAACTACACACAGAAAAAAACTCATATCCAATTACAGACTTATTTTTGGATTCTTTTCTTTTGAGTTAAATACAACTATTATCTAAGCATTTTCTCATCATTAAGATAATGATTGATTTGATTTTGTGGAAATAATAGGCAAATTATTGAAATCTAAATAAACGTACATTTACTTGGAAAATTCAACTGGTTGCGTTAATGCTAAGGGGAATATTTCAATCAACGGTAGGTTATCAATATATTTTTATTAGATCCTAATATTATTGCAATCATATATGTCGCTTATTAAATATCATAAAGAGAATTGAAACAATATTAAATGCTCTTTTTAAACGAATAAAAAAATATTATTCTCTCAAAACTATTCTATTCGTTTTGCTCAGTTTATATTTCCGGCAGTAATATCAGTTATTAAGTTCATGTATAAGGTATTCATTGAATTATAGTGTACCTCGAATTCAATGATTCTTATTGTTGGTGTGGACCTTATTGCCATCGGTACAATTTCAAGCTGTATCGAGGCAAGCGCGTGGTGGTAGGGATATATCATAGTGCCTCGGTTTTGTACTTCCCCTGTCGGCCGGGCTGATCTCAGATCTGACTACTTAACGCTAAAGTTGCTATAGCTTGTCTTCGGGCAGTGTTGTTTTGTTATTGTTGTTTGAAGGTACCTATTTATACATACTGGAAGATCTTTTGAACAGTTGGGATTTGGAGCAATTAATACCTGTGTTTAATGGTAAGTTAGTAAGTTATCTTACGTTGAAAGTGAATGCGTAGGTATATAATTAGAATTTGTTGCATGTGCTCGTTTTGTAATTGCATAAATTTTGATAAAGATGACTGCCTAAATTACCTAAGTCTAGATAGTATGTATTAATTATCAATTAATTATTATTTTATCAAACTATAATTTCTCGATTAATTTGATTGCAAAACGCCAAGAGTAAAAAATTTCTAAATTTAGTGGATAAAACGGAAATATGTACATTTTCAGAAAATTGCATTTCATTGAATAATATAAACGATTTATCTACCGAAATGATAGCTGAATTAGTACCTAAAATAGGAACTACAAAAAAAAACATCGGAAATGATGGCAAACTTGTAATATTTTCATTCATCGGGTATGCAATACATTGATAATAATTACGGAAAAATATTTCAGACGCCTGGAGATATAGAAGAAAAAATACAATCACAAATAAACAAAGCATTGAAGAGAAAAATACATCTGCATGTACTCGTACAACCGTATCTTCTAGTACAAGGACCAATAAACAAAATTGAAAATAGTTATATCGTAATTGACAAGTTACATTTTCATACGACATCAGTTTTAAAAGGCTTAGATATATTGTTCAAGTGTTTCTTTGCATTAAACATTAAGTATCCAGTACAATCCGAACATATCTGGATTCTTATTCAGCAAATAATTTTTGAAATACCTGCTCCAGATTATATAAATACTTCTATGATAGCAGATTTGCTCAATATTTTAAAATAATTATTTATTTGGGTAATACGAAACAGTATACGTTTTAGAGCAAGCTTTGTGTGCATAATAATATACTTTTACGGGCATGTTTTTTTGATCTTTGGACGATAATAGGTGCCTATTCTATGAAACTATATAATCTAAAAATATCATACGATTCATATTCAATATAGTAAACAAAAAATTAATTTTTGAAAGTTAAGAAAACTTACTCTAAAACATATATTTTGACAAGTATAAAATATCTACAAAAATATATTCTTGGCCAACTAGTAATAACAAATTCACAAATAAATATCATCGTTTATTAAAAAATCGAAGGATTCCGATATTTTTTTTAAAAACATTTAATAGTTAAGGTAGTTAAGTTAAGTTTAATAGAATTTTTATATTTTTTAAAATATACGTATATATTCCTATATTTATGTGTAGTTGTTTTATGTTTCTGGCGAAATATAGTTTTTAACAAGAATTTGCTTTTGTTTTTGAGAACTTACTACTTTGCACATTTTATTGACTGCATAAAATTTACAGCATTTTTTAATTTTGCGCCACGAGCTTTGATAGAGAACTTAGTCACGAAAAGGCAGAAAAAGTACATAGGTGATCTCTCGTGAGCTATCATACACAGTACAGGATGATCCAAGTAAAGCGCTCATCCGCCCATAATTCCGTAAAAATTAAATATTTCTTATCTGAAAGAAAGCGATTTTTAGCATAGTTTTCGAATGTTGACCATCAAATACAAAATCTATAGACGTAATCTCACGTTTTCAGATTTCACATTCGGAAAATTTGGAAAAGTCGCTTTTAATCTGCTGAAAAATATTTAAATTGAAATGAATTATAGGGGGCAGATCGCTTTCCCTGGACCACCCTGTACATAATTCGTTGAATCAATGGAGACATATTAATTCTACAAATAAATAACATAATACTGCTTTAATCAAATCAACTTCGCAATAGATATAATTATTATTGACTCAATAATAATACACTACAAGATATAATTAAATTAAGAAAAGTTAGAAATGGTACCAAACAGCTTAAAGCTTGCATTGAAAGAATGTAATTTCCAAGTAATAAAAAGTACCCTTGTAACCAATGAAACGCTATTGTTGTATGGACATTCAATCTTATCGTTTGTAATAAAATCGAGATTCAATTTAATTATATGTATGAATTACAATCAAGGAATCACTATAATTGAATTGTTCAATGGCATCTAATACTAAGTTTTATTAAAAAAAACAATGTTTTCCTATTATTTTCCAATAATAAGTGTTCGCTTGATTGAAATTTAACTATGTCCGAGAAATACTTAGTATAGCATATCATTGAATGAAATGGTGAATTTTTGAAAACACAATAGTGTTTTTTCCGTGCAGTGTGGACAATCTGAAAACATGGTATAGTACCATAGACGGTGCCAATTTAGCTAAAATGTTAGCTGAACCGGATTAGTGCTACAAAATTAGTACGTACGCCCATGACAGCATGCATAAAATCGATTAAACTAACCACATAAAGCTAGTGAAATAAAATAAAATAGAATAGCCGACCACCCAACGGCATATATGGTAGAAAAAAATTGTATATAATATAAAGCAGCGGGCGTCGAAAGTAACGACGCCATGCGACAACGACTTACATTTCAACTCGTTCCACTTTAACTCCCCAGGGATCCGTGGCGACATCTAGTGAGGCCTGCATGGCGTGCGAAATGGCCTCCCTGTCCGAAAGGATTTCAGCGAGATTCCGCGTCCCGAGAATATTTCTCAATGTTGTCATGGCCAGAAGACGGGTTGAGTTGCTGGATTTGAACAAAAAATATATAATATACACTTAGGGGATGAAAAATTAGGGTAAAAGGGATAGAACTGTTTATATCGGAAAATTAATTATAAATTTTTCGGAGTGGTTTGCGTATGAGGGATGCTCAATAAATATTTGCTATCGAAACGTTGATCTACACTGAAAAAAAATTCTAATAATGAACCCTAATAAATAATTATTTGCCTTTTATTTGTTTAACTCAAACAAAATTTATTTGACTCAAATAAACAGTGTTGGTCCGGAATAAATAGAGTTATTTGATTTTTAAAACATATTTATTTAGCCTGGGGTGCTTTGGCAGAAATAAATACTTATTTAATTTAAATAACAGATTAAAGTTAATTCCTGGTTATTTGAAACAAGTCCACCGTTATTTGAATCAAATAAATAACAATAAAATGAGTCGACGCGCATGGCTGTTGGGGATTCAATGATATGTGTAAATGATCTTGAAATTCAGATTATATTTAGCAGTATTTAATACAAAGATGGCGGCTTGTTTATATTTAGGGACCAACAAGAAAGTCACCCAATGAAATATTTATTCAGTTCAAACAAATATTTGTTCGAAACATATTCACGGGCGTTCATGTCAAACGCGAAATCAACTAAATAAACATTTTTTTATATTGAATATATGATTTGTTCTATCCAAATAAATAATATGATCCGGCTAAATCTGGTAGTTTGCTTCCAATAAATACTTGGTTTGTTACAAAGAAATACTTATTTCTTCAAACATTCTTTTTCTAGATATTAATTTGCAAATATTGTTATTAATAAAACCAGAAACTGTTTGGATCAATTGTTTACGTAATATTTTTGGGGATTGTTTCATTTTGAACAGATCTGATTTAAGATAGATTATACATTATTTAGTTGTAGCCAAAATTGTTTGGGTAATAAGTTCGTTCTTTATAAAAATCCATACAAAAATCTTAAATCAGATCAGAAGCAAAATATCAGATTTTTCGGAACAAATTATTTGTTTGGATAGAACAAATCATATATTCAATATAAAAAATGTTTATTCAGAATAAACAAATATTTATTTATACCAAGTAGCAGCACCTTTGGGCCAAGTACATGGAATCTTTCTTCTAAATAACTCTAGTTAGTTCAAGCAAACAAATATATCCTTACATTTTCGGGCCTTGTTAACAAGTAAGTATAAGTACTAAGTCAAATAGATATTTATTTAAATCAAATAAATACTACTTGGGTATTTCAAATAAACCATATATTTGTCTCCAGTACATGGGTTGTTTGTCGCATACTGAAGAAACATTTGTTTGATCCAAACAAATCTTTTTTTCAGTGTAGTAATTTATTTTTTATGTGTATGACACTATGGCAATAAAAAAACTGGAGCCTTACCTGTAATTCGTAACTTTTACAACAGCATTTAAAGGATCTTGAATCCGATAGTATACTACGGCGTCTACTGTCACTGTTACTGAGTCTTTAGTCAGTGCCTAAAAAAATATAAAAAGTATATCTATCATCGAAATAGGATTGCCGCGAAACCAGATGACCTGGTATCTCGTCTCGTCTCAAAAAGTCGAGATTAGTTATCTCCGAGTTGATATATGCATGGTCGCAAATAGGGCATTGCCCCCGACCCCTGGGTTCTTTGAAGTGACTTAAATTACAACCAAATCAAAGAATTTGCTCTTTAAAAAATATAAAACATATTGTCAATACAAATTCAAAGTCAAGAACTTAAAACCTTAAAATATAAACATCTGGGCCGAAGCCGGAAGGCCTGCCAAGCTTCATAGTCGATCTTAGCCATATCTTAAATCGCCTTAATGTGCTGCAAGACCGCTCAACGATACATGTTGTGTCTCGAAGAGTTAATCCAATTTTGATGCTTCCGTTACCTCCTCTTAAGAAAATTCCTAGCGGCGCCCATGGATATCTGTTAGAACTAGTGCAAAGCAATATTTTATCCGATGACAGCTATTCTACTCTACCATTGGTAATAATTATTGGTTTTAATATAACTTTAGATATGCGAGAAACACTAATGCTAGAGTTGGATCAGAAAACTTAACGCTCTGAAGTTGATGAAGTTGTAATAAACGCTTTTAAACTAGGTCGGAATCTAATGTAAAAACATTATTATAAAATCAATTGGGGTTATTGTGATTCGTTAATGATTAATCCACGTCATATGCTCAAAACGTTCTCAATGACTGAATAGAGGGGAGTCATAAAAAGTCGTATTTTAAATTTGAAGAGATAGCTATATACAGGGTTTCAAAAGGAGGCGGCAATATAAGGGGTTGATTTCTCAGGTCATTTTATTAATCAAACTTCCCATAAACATATAATATGTCCGGTTTATATGAACTTTTTTAACATTTTAACGGGCACATTACTCTGTTGAAAATAAAAATGTAAAAAACGAAAACAAAATTTTAACTTTGACACCCTGTATATGGGTTATTCCTAAATTAGTCCATTTGAAAAAATTACCTCCTGTGGAGGTACATCAAACGACACTGTCCTGAGATCCACTTTGCAATAGCTGTCAACGCATGGTAGTATGAAAAATATCCCCGGTCCTCGGGCACCTCCCGTCCTCAACCGTCCTAATCTGAAAATAACCGCCCTCTCATATTCCTGCACAACCTGAAAATATTCAAAACAAACATTGTTATTTTATACACTGTCACGCATAAATTCGATCAAATTTTGAAGGAAAAATAACGTTAACAGAAAAATATACAGGGTAGCTCGTGTAGTATAGTGATTCCCAAAATGGTCTACGGGAAACTCGGGAGACGGGGATCTATCTACCTTGGCGTGGAAAAAATGGGAGTTCACAAAATGTATCTAGTTTCGATAGTAAAGAACTAAAAATTGGTTTGTCTTTACCTATCAATGTAGTCAGATAATAATCTCAAGAAATTGATTTGGGTACTCCTCAGGGGAGTATACTTGGACCGCTGCTTTTCCTACTGTACATTAACGACCTTCCCACGAGCATTTCACATGGTACCGTGTATATGTACGCTGATGATACCACCATTCTAATATACGATAAAGATCCTGAGCTCGTAGAATATAAAATCAACGTAACTCTAGAGGAATTTCAGTCGTGGTGTCATTAAAATAGACTGATGAGCAATTATAGCAAGACTGTTGCTTTTCATTTTAATAAATATAAAAATCCACTGCCTCTCAATTTTGTTTTACCTTGGGCAGAGTCTGCTAAGTTGTTGGGTGTGTATGTTGATCCGGGGTTGAATTGGATTGGTCATGTTGACAATCTATGTAGCAGACTTTCTAGAAGTCTATACCTGCTGCTTTCTCTAAAAACATATATGGACAAGCATTCCCTCATTTCTGTATATTATGCTCTTATATATTCGTCTATATTTTCAGTTTTCATTAATTTATGCTCAATGGTTTTTGTCTTTTGTATTTTGACGTGTCTATGTACAGAATCTATGTACTTTTGAAAGACTAATAAAGATATTATTATTATAATTAATAAACAAATCAAAAAAATTAATGAAGCAAAAAAACAAAAAAAAATTCTGTTATTGTTGTCAGGCTCTATTTCGGTCAATAATGGTTGACTTTCATAAAAGCATTTTGAAGCTTTAAGCCAACGTCAATACCATGCATGATAGATTAATTTGGGACACAGTGTATACATACAACTTTTGTTGTTTGTTTTCTTCTAAAGTATGTAAACTAAACTGTTTTTTCTGAATAATTGTTAATCGTGTAGGTATGTGGGATCTTTATTAAATATAGAATAATATTTACACATATGTGTGTTCATACGAAAGGAAAATGTTAATTATAGAACGGTTAAATAATTAAAAGCTGTTGAAAACGTGTTTATTCCTACAAATAATTATACATCTGAGTCGTCTAGATACAAGGGAGGAGGATGAAGTTTCTCTAACAAAAAAAACTAACAGTTTCAGCCTTGAACATGGTTTTAACAAAACCAGCAACGTTTGTAATAATAATAATAATGCTTTGCCTACTTAACTATCCTGTATTAACAACTAAATAACTTCTATATTCAAAAAATTTTTCCCCCTAATGTTAACCACTGAAGATGAGAATATTATGTCTCGAAACATGTATGGTTTATTAGTTTATTGACACAATTTTTAATAAAATAAAGAGATTTATTTGTGGAGAAGACGAAGTTTGATTTATCATTAAATGATAAACTCCACGTACAATGGACGATTTCTATAATATAACTAATAATTATTAGCTCTCCATATCATATATGTAATATATGTATATATGGAGACTATTAGTTTCATGAAAAAAAAATTTTTTTTAATTTCACCGGAAATACTTGTTTAAATATAGTGAAGTTAGTAACGCTTTTATAGTTAGGGTTCATATCTACCTTAAAGCACCAAAATAAAGAAAATGGCATCGTTATAATCAATAGTATAATGGAGCCTAAAGTAGCTGCAAATTCTACGCAACCCATTATGTGTGGTCTTTCTGAAACAAAAAATTATATGTTCAAATTTTGTTTTGTTTTTAACAAATAAAAATCAAATTATGGTTCAAAGTTGATCCTTACTCTGTATCGGAACAGAATATACGACAGATTTTAGGTAACCCCAGACACAAAAATAACAGGGATTTCGGCCAGGCGATCATGGCGGCCAGGCGACTGGTCCACCCCTTCGGATCCAGTGGTCTCCGTAACTAGCGTCCAGCTATCGTCGAACGTTTGCACTGTCAAACGTCATGGAAGTACTTCCACATTTTATTTGTGACAATATGCATAATGGCAAAATAATTATTAAAACAAAGCAAACAAAACGGCACCTGCACAAATTTCTTCATCCAAAAATCACTCTAAGTGGAACATGTTTCGAAAGCAGTAGCTTTCATCATCAGTCACAAGCTTTACCTAAGTAAATTGAAATGAGGAAGTTACATTATATATCAATCTTCGGTTAATTGTGTCCTTAAGCAATAATTTCTCGAAACATGAATTGGCGGTATATATATCCAATGATTGATATAATTAAGGATACAGAATATATTATTCAGGACTTACCTCCGAGTTTTAACCAAAATGAAACGCGAGCAAAATGTACTAATATCATCACAAATTTCAAGAACTCTCTCAGGGTTAGGAGGAATAATGATATGTTTTCTAAATATTATGACTCCACCAGTAAATTCCTTAAAAATAATGATGACATCATAGTTGTCCGGTCAGACAAGGGAAATTCCACAGTGATTATGAACAAGGATGACCATTGCCTTAAGATGTCTACTTTGGTTAATGATACTAATACGTACGTCCCTTTGGCTAAAGATATGACAACAAGCTATGAGAATAGGGTGAACAAATTGGTAAAGGGTTTGTATGAGAGTTGTTACAATAGTGAATCAACATATAAACAACTAGTAACAAAAAACTCTTTACCCCCTAAAATATATGGCTTACCAAAAACACATAAAACCAATTGCCCACTTAGACCAATAGTTTCGTGTATACAGTCTCCATTGTACAAGATTTCGCAATTTATGAACAACATTCTGACTAACATTAGTGATAAATTTTACTTATTCAGTAAAAAATTCCTTTGAATTTGTTAGCATGATCAGATCCTGTCAAATTCCGGAGGATTATGTGTTGATATCCCTGGATGTAGATTCGCTTTTCACTAATATTTCTAAAGATATTGTATTGCGGACCATTATAAATATTGGACGGACATTAATGGGTTCACTGATATAGATAAAACTACATTTGAAAACATCATTGCTTTCATCTTTGACCACAGTTATTTTTCATTTGATAACAAATTCTATTCACAAACGTTTGGTAGTGCAATGGGTAACCCTTTGTCTCCCGTATTGGCGAATTTATGTATGCATGAACTTCTAAGTAGTGTGATTCCGAGCCTACCGTTCAGCTTACCTTTTCTATTTAATTATGTTGATGATATCATCACTTGTATTCCTAAACATCAAGAAACAATAACCTTACAACATTTCAATAGTTACAATAATAATCTACAATTCACTTTCGAAATGGAAAAAAACAATTCGATCCCCTTCTTAGATACTTTAGTTATTAAAGACACTACTAACCTACTCATAACTGATTGGTACCGGAAGTCGACTTCATCGACCAAGATTCTTAACTTCAAATCTACCCACCCTTTGCATCAGAAGATAGCTGTTATTAAATCTTTCAAAAATAGAATTCTCAGGTTGTCCCACCCTAAATTTCATGAAAAGAATTTTAATGAAATTATAAAGATCGCGTCTGAAAATGGCTACCCAAAAAACATTGTTAATTTTATTTTACATAATAATCATGACCGACATCCGGAAAACTTGTCGGATGCCAAACACAAGAAATACCTGAAAATCCCCCAAGTAAGTGGACTTAGCAATAAATTGGTCAAATGCTTACAGACCCCTAATTCTAATATCGTAACGTATTCAAAGAAAAAAGTACAGAATTTGTTCACAAGCTTGAAGGATAGGAACCCTAGACACAGAGTATTTCTGAAGTAGTGAAGTATACTACTTCAGAAATACTTACCGTGTAAGGATTGTGAAAAGATTTACATTGGTATGACAAAGAATAGATTACATCAAAGACTTAAACAACACGCTAATGATTGCCGCCCAGAAAAGCTAGACTCAAGTACAAAAACAGCCCTGTCAAACCACCACTTCGAAACAAATCACTGTTTCGACTTTGATAACACAAGCATTTTGGACCGCGAGACTAATTATAAAAAGAGAGCATTATCAGAGATGCCCAACGTCAACAAATTTAAAGAAAAATCGGTCAATTTTAGAACTGACACAATGAACCTAAGCATCATTTACTCTGCTCTACTCACAAGTTAAAATGTTAAAATTGAATACTATTAACAGATCAGGGAAGTTGTGTTGGGAAGAAGCATTATGATTGCTTGCTTGCTGTTCATTTGAGTTTGTGAATGAATGGTAATATAAAATAATGTACACTGAAATTTGGCCTGACTGTATACAAGTATAATCCGAGATAGGATATATTTATGTTTTTTTAGTTGTAATTTTTTATAAGGCTACTTAAATTAACAACAACGACGATGTATATCATTAAGAATTTGATTTAAAATAATTATTATTACAAGTTATTATGCAGTAGAAATGCATGTAAATTAACTCGACGAGCAGCTACCTCTTTATAAACAGTACAGCAATACAGACTATTACTAAAATCAATTGGATTTATATCTCTGACACCACCAGAAGGGCCGTGGGTCCTGAAAAAAGCGATTAAACTGGACCAAAGTAGACACAAACTAAATAAAATTGATTGAATTTAAAATCAAATAGGTAGTATAGGCATATCAATATCCGCAAGCATGTTTTGATTGAAAATCATATTGACAAAAAATAAACTCAACTCAACATATATTGTGTAATATATAAATATGTGAACGGATTTTTAGACAGATGATAAACTCCACATTTTCAATCATCATATGGTTTTGGCCGACTGTTTTGGTTGAAACGGTGGATTTTTTCCACCATCCGTTATTTAGTCTGACATTTCGATTTTCCAAACAACAGGCCATACATCATGGTATATTATACTTTTACTCTGCTTGGCATATAACATATCTAATATTACCTTCATATTATACACCGAAAAAATATACAAGCTGTTTCTAAAAAAGGTTGTCGAAATTTGTGAGCGAATTGAGACGTCTAATCATGATATGATGTGACCAGTAAAAAGAAACTATTTTTTACTACACCCTTATATGGATGCCTATGTGTGAAAATCATTAACAGCACATACAAATTTTCTGTAGTATATTTGTGTTAAATTTTGCTAAAAATTCTATTTAATATTATTAGAGTTATCGTATCTTAGCTATTTTTTATACTTTTGAAAGACGTCTATGGTACATTAACTTTTTGTCCTGTATTTTTAACCAATTCAACTACTTAAAATGTTAAATATCATTTTTACAGTCCAAATATTTTTTTTATTTTGACTTTATTCTACTATTTACGAACGCATATACCTATGTAAACAAGTTTAGTTTTTTTATTCCGCATTTTTAGACTATTTTCGAACGCCTGTGTGTACCAATTCTTTTATGGAATATTGTTTAGCTTATATTGTATCACAACTATGAAAAATTATGTTGAGTTATCACGGATACAATTTTTTTCTGACCCTTTTATAGAATTTTCACGGACGCCTATGGTACATTAATTTTTGTCGTGTATTCTTAACACCAATTCAACTAGTGAAATATACATTTCATTTAGAATTTGTTTTTTATTTTACCCCCTTTTCTACTATTTGCGAACGCCTATGTAAATACAGATTTTATGCTGCATTTTGTAGGTTATCTTATATCAAAGCTATATATAATTAGCCAATTTTTCTGGTATATTTGGGAAAACATTTTTTTTTCGTTTTTGGCCCTTTTTTTAAACTATTTTTGAACGCCTGTGTGTACCAATTCTTTTATGGAATATTTTTTAGCTTATATTGTATCACACCTATGAAAAATTATGCCAGATTTCGGAAATATATATTTTTTATGTTTTGACCCGTTTTCCACTATTTACGAACGCCTATGAAAGTTATCTATGACACATTTTACAGGTTATATTCTATCAAAGCTATAAATAACTAGTTAATATTTTTGCTATGTTTAAGAAATACGTTTTTTTTTAAATATTTTTTACCCCATTTTACACTATTTTCGAACGCCAATGTGGTCTAATATTTTATGTTCAATATTTTAGGTTATATTCAATTAAATGCGTAAAAAATTATGCAGTATTTCGGATAAGTTTCAGAACTATGAATTTTTTTAATTTTTGAACCCTCTTTTAAACCCTTTGCCTACGCTCAATGTTTCCCAAAATCTAATCAGCTACTTGCCATGTCCAATAGTATTTTTGTACCAAATTTGGTTAAAATCTGTTAAGCGGTTTTTGCGTTTTCGTGGTTACAGACAGACAGACAGACATTTTTTTAAAACTACTTATTTATGTATAAAATTACCAAAAACAAGTATTTCCGGTGAAATTAAAAAAAAATTTTTTTTCATGAAACTATATACAGGGTGAACTATCACTCAGTACAAAAATTTTAACCACTTGCTCAGGAAAGCATGAAAAACCATAAAAAATTTGTTTCGGAATTTTTATTCAATGTTTACAAAATGGGGCAAATCCACGTTTTTCCCTGGTAAATCGGCGCCTATGACAATTATTTTTCACGATACATATATGATATGGAGAGCTAAAAATCGCCCTCAGGCAGTTATCTTTAACACCCTGTATCTTTCTAGATAAGGACTTTTCGAAAAATTATTATTTAGGTTTTTTCCATGATTAGACGTCCCCAATTCGCTCACCAATTTTGACTACCTATTTTAGAAACACCTTGTATATTAATGACATTTTCCGAATAGATACAGGGTGTCCCATAACTTATTTGCCATACAACAAAAGATACTATAAGTAGATGAAAAAATGCTAAAAGTGATACAAAATCGATAACGCATGAGTTTTTATTCTAATAGACGTTATCCTTCTACAAACTCAGATCAGCTGAACTGATCGACCTGATCACCTACCGCTCACCTCATTTACATGAAGGATAGGATGACGCCTATTGTAGACAAAGTGAGGTCTTTGGATAATTCAGACAGGGTGAGCAAAACTCGATGTCCCAGCTCTCTTATAAGAAAATGAAAAACGATAGAAAAATTCGGAAAAGAGGTTCTTAAATAAGATTAAGTAAGCTGCATTTTAACACATATTTCATTTTGTTTCAAGTTTGGAAACAAGTAAATGACGTCATGAACTTTTTTCCCAGAAACATACCTATTATCTTCCATAGTTCAAAAGAGGTAATTTTTCTAAACAACTTTTGTAAAGAAAAAAATGTGCTCTCTTCATTCGTTAAAAAATTATAAGCAAATTTATAGAAAAACTACTATGAAAAATTCGCAACCGTCACAACATTTACACAAGTAGGCTTTGGAAACTGCAATTATATCTGTCAATACTTAAACTAATGGTTGACAAATACTATTTGTGTGATAACTTCTAATATAAGTCAAACATTTGATATTCAGTCAAGAGAGAAGAATAGTTTGGGAAATCCCTATGATGAGCAAAAAATTGTTTATAAAAAATGTAAAATAAAACTCACTCACACTACACATACGTAATGAATAAGCCTAGTTGATTATAATATCTAATGAAGTAGGTACTCACCGTACTCTAAAAAACACTCAGTCCCTCCAGAATCAGTTCTCCGCCATCCTACTCTCATTAACTCCAAACTTGACACTCAAATAAAAGATCTCCAAAATCAATAAATTACAAACTCAAAACGAAATCTCAGAAACAAAAAAAAAACAATTCCTCAAAGTCACAACTCGACAAGCCTACTAATAGTTTCCATATACCTAATGTAAGTTCGATACAATCATTAAACTAGCGATTTGAGTCGGCCTCAAATATTTTACGAGGTTTTAGTCGATTTTTACAACAACTTTCATTAAAATTATGGCGGTTTGATGAATGTGTTTTTGTTGCCTACATATGCCCCTCTGTTAGTGCGTGATTTTAAGCGCCCGAGAAAATAATAACAATCAAAGTAGGCGGCTAACAAACATACACTAATGGTATGGTAAACGTTTTTATAATCAGCATCCGAGATGATGGCCTATTAGATTGTGGGTGTAGAGCTTGTGGTTTTGTTTCTGTTGACAATTTTAGGTAGTTATAGGTACGTACACTGATTTACAGCTGTTTAATAATTAGTTACATTTACAAAAATAGGATATAATAAATCATTCTCGACCAATTTTAAATCCCTAAAATGAGTATAGGGTGAACAAATTTTTCTACATCTAAGCAGCGTAAGCTACAACAAGGAAGTTTCCATTTTTTTTAGTTTTATTTTTATTAAATAAAACTAAATATGCAATAAAGTCTGGTGAAAGATTTTTTAAATTATCTTCATAAATGCCGACGTTATCATTTTGTTCATTCTTAATTTCTAATTCTACGGCGTATGGCCAGCCGACAACGCGATGACGTCATAAGTCTCGTTCAGCGATAAACATGTTTTTTACGGTGCCAAAGGATAAAAAAACATGGGTTAACTGGTGCAAATTAATCAAAAGAGAGCCTTTGTCGGAAAAATCACTACGTTATTGTTGCGAAGATCATTTCGATGTATGTATTTGACTGTGCTACAAACGCTAGAATAGTATCTACTTTGGTTACTTTTCAAGTAAACAATTAAAGTATACAGATGTAAAAGAATGTGTTTGGCGACATCTAGTTTTCGTTGGTAGTACGCCGAGCGAACAACAATTCACTATATCGACTGCCTGTGGGGTCACTGACCCCATAAAGCACGACTATCAACATATAGATGCGCCGATACTCCCTTAAGCGGGACCGCCTATATTAGAAATGGGCTTGCTTAACAAAACAAGATTTAAATTCCGAGAGTTTGTCTGTCAACCACTATACTTTCACCAGACGGCCGTTTCGACGATCCACGACTCATCAGCGGTCCCGCTTAAATTGTTTTAAGTTAATCTCGGGACACCCTGAATACAGGGGCAGGTTTTGTCCGACAGTAAAGACCCTGACGTTTATAATATTAATTTTTAATATTTTTTTCAGGTCGAGAAGGATACTGAAAATTTTATGGTGGAGGTAGACTATTCCTTAAAAAAAACATGTTTTACCTCATAACTTTGCTTGTCAAAGTAACGAAGAGGAAAAAATAATTTCAATGGAAGTGAGGTATTTAAAAAGGTACTTACGTTGAAAGTTTGACACCTCTGACCTCTGCACTAGTATATAATGGATTTTCGGACCAAAAATTTAAAACCATGGCCATGTCAACTTTTGGTAAATTATCGAACTGCCCCCGCACAAATCCAGTCTCCTTCGTCAAAATTATACGTCCTTAAAACTTCTATTCTTCTATATAATACAATACCAATAGTACCGTCAAAGATTAGTGTCAGAAATACTGCGAACAATCAAAACACACGGCCGGACTAGCAAAGTTTAGTATAATCTTTGGTTCTAGTATAATATTTCGTACTACACTACACGCTGAGCTGTGAGCGACGAGACTTGTGACGTCATAGGACGAATGGTCGGTCTGTGTTATTAAATGTTATTATGTTACAGTAAAATGTAAATAACTTGGTCATTTTTCATGATATTCAAATAATTCTTTAGCAATTTATATAGTTTTATTTTGTATTTGTGTGATGTAGGAAACTTCCTTGTACAGAGGGTCCCAAAGTAGACGTTTTCTTATGGGAACTCATGTTCTTGTCGAATATAGAAAAATATTAACCAAGTCCCTCCAGGGTCATATTTACAAATGGCCCTGTAATAGAACATGTCACTATATCTTATTCTACGTTGAAAAGTGCTATGAGAAAATTTTTGCAGAAAGCAATTAGGTATCTCAAATAACAAAAAAGTTATAAGCCATAAAAGAAATCGATCAAAATTTAGCTGTTCACCACACTGCTCGAATATGGGGGAAATGGGCCTAAATATATAGACGGTGAAAGATTAAATAACTTAAGATTTGCAGACGATATCGTCCTTATCACCGACCGTATAGATCAAGCGTCCATGATGTTGGAAAAATTATACAATGCTTCAAGGGAAATTGGCCTAAGAATTAACTTTGCAAAGACGCAAGTCATGACAAACCTAGTCCCCAGTGAAAACATAACTGTTGGAAGCAAATCTATTGAACAGGTCACCGCCTACAAATATTTGGGTCATGAGATCCGAATAGGACGGGACAACCAGACGTGCGAACTTCTCCGGAGAGTAGGCTTGGGGTGGACATCTTTTGGAAGATTAAAGTATGTTTTCAAGTCGGATATTCCCATCAGTCTAAAACGAAAAATATACAATCAGTGCGTATTACCAGTGATGAGATACGGAGCCGAAACATTGACGCTTACAAAAAAGTCAGCAAAGAAACTGCGTGTCACCCAACGGGCGATGGAGAGGGCTATTCTGGGTATTTCCCTCAGAGACCGAATACCAAACGAGATTATTCGCCAAAGAACAGGTGTTATAGATGTAATCGAAAAAATAACAACTTTAAAGTGGAACTGGGCCGGCCACGTAGCTAGAAGAACTTACGGAAGATGGTCTAAAAAACTATTGGAGTGGCGCCCGAGGCACGAAGCTTATCGTAGTAGAGGGCGCCCCCCCACACGATGGACCGATGACATCAAAAGAATCTGTGGTAATTGGATACAAATGGCTCAAGATAGAGCAGAGTGGCAAAATAAACGAGAGGCTTATGTTCAGCAGTGGACTACTATAGCTGAGTGATGAAGACAAACCTTGAGATTAGGGCAGGAATGCTTTACATACAGAGTGACCCTACGAAAAGTTACACCTAATAATTTCTTTATTATTTTAAACATCAAAGGCATAAAGGACACCCTATATATTATATTACACCATTAAATACGCTACTCTTACTGATTGCAGCAATATAAAAATTTCCTATAAAAATTGCATTTAGCATTTTTGCAAAAAATCTAGATATTTAGAAGTAAACAGTGATTTATTACCAGATCTATCAGAACCTGTGAATCCAAATCCAAATTGTAAGAGCTTATCTTATCTTATCATCGAATTTGGTACAACCTGTATAATACTCCATAGTTTTATTTAACAATTTTTAATAATTTGGTTGGTTTATTAAGTCTAGAACCAATAAAACTCAGTTTAAGAAAATCATTGACGTTTCGACTATATTAGGGTATCCTCAGAGTAAATTTCGTGAGTTTTTCTGTAATTGTTTTATAATTCACACATCTAAGATTTTTCTTGATATAGGTATCCATCTTTCTAATTATTAAAAATCTTCATCTAAACATACAGCACTAACATCTCTATACGTATATTATAAACAATTTATCTAAATTAATGGAGAGCAAAAAAAAAAGGAGAATATTATTCTATGATTAACATCAAAATTATCTCATATATAAAACTAATATTTATTTCTGCTGGAGCAAAATTGTTCAGGCATCTCTAATACAAATAAACAAAATATCGGTAGACATGTAGGTAATTTAGACGTATATACACATACAAATTTAAATTAACCAATAAACTATACATCAAAATGTAATTTACATTATGTTAAAGGAAATATTATCTATTTTGGGTGAAACTGCCGTAGATATTTCCCTTTTGTTTTAGTATATTTTGCAACAAATTTATATTTCTACAGACGCAAAAATAAATTAATTTCATAAAAATTATATGCCCGAGGCATTCAAAAAGAATACTTCCGAATTTGCTACTGTTTGGCGAAAGTATTGCCGTAATATATGTAATTCATATCAGCTTTTATAGTGTCACACCCGGTATATTGTAATAAAAATATTGCATCCGGTCAAACTAGCTATTTTATACTGATTAATAATTTATAAAAGTTCATCAAAGCTTATAATAAATATAAGTTCATGACTCTAACATCGGTATTGTACCTAATAGACAAATTGCAAACTCAGCAAAAAAACGGTACGACCGACGCTCAGAATAGACAATTGCATTGGTCGATATTCGGAAGCGTGGAGATAATCAAAGGTTATAAATTTTAACGCAACAGGAAAAACGAGGTCTTCTCTCCAAACTTCGGTGAAGCAAACTTCGGGTCCTAGAAGCGCTAATTCCCCCCGTTGCGTATAGTGTCTTAAGATTTCTAGTTTATTTAACGCGAATTAATATTATTAGTAGCTATATTAAATATTTATAATTTTAACCATTTTATTAACGCGAACGAAATATCAGCTGTGTCGTCAAAAATGATTGTAAAGATACTGATTTTCACACATATTGTCCCTGGAAACACGCAACATGTAGAAATAACAACAGGCGCATACTGGAAACCACTCCCAGATACAATTGCATACGAGGCATCAGTACCACTGACATACACAACAAAATGGATGGACGAAGAGGTAAGCCCCATTAATAGACAAGACAAATGGAATCTAATTGAGATCCCATACGATAAATATTGTACATTAATAAATCATGTAAACGAACTAAATTCAGCGGTGGATGAGGAATTCATATCCCTAACAAAGTTATGGAACACAAATACTTTGAAGAACCTATCAGGAAACCAAATACATTCCCGTCCATATAGGTCAATAGAATTTATAGAGCACACTGTTGCAACATAGCAACGCAAGAAAAGCTCGACTCACTCGTTATGCGGGAGGACGATCTATCAAAACAGATGCAAAAAATTAATGTTGGCTTGGAAAGTTCCATACGATTGATTTCAGAAAATTCAGAAAACTTTGCAACTCTAAATAACAAGAACGAACAAGTTTTTAAGGAAACCCAAACAAAAATAAAAACTGTATAAGATTTCATTAACAAATATACAAAAAGAACAAAGCTAAACGAAGATATATCCCTTGAAATTTTATGGAGAATGATTGTCGTTCAACAAGGAAACGCAAGAAGATTCGTGGAATTAGTACGCGAAATAAAAAGACAAGATATAATGAACTCATGCAAAAGAAATCAAATCCCTATAGCTGTTGTTAACCCCACGGTTCTACAAAATGATTTAAAAATATTAGAGATACAACTAAACAAGGTAAATCAAGGCTTAGCGATTCCTATTACAGGTATTTCAAAATTATATCAATTACCTATCTGCGATTGTACATAAACAGATAGCGACATTGTACAACTTACTCAGAATTAAAGATATTGGGCACTATGATTAGGTATTATTCCAAGTATTTTTAATTAGAAAAGCGCATTATTACCACCTATGGTACCAGGAGTAAGAGGACAAGAGTCTAACACTACGATTCACCGAAATATTTTGAAGTGTACAGTACAAATTAAGATATAATATTTAAGACATTTTTATAAAAATAATTGAATACGAGGGACAGTTACATATTAAGCTATTCAAACAAAAAACAGGTGAATGTCAGAAAAATTACTTTAATAATCTTAAAAGAATGACATTAATATTTTTTTCTTTTTACTAGGAATTTTGGGAAAATATAATTTTAAAAAACAATCATGTATTATCAATGCAAGAGCTGCTCAGTTCCAGAATAATGGATTATTATGATGAAACATATATAATATATATTTATTTACTTTTAACTTAAAACAAACTTTAAATTTTGCAACTCTGGAGTTAAGTTACTTACTACCATTGATAATACATGCAAGAATATGAACCTCAAATAATATGCTGTCGACCAAGAAAACGACTTATCGGACAGCATGGCCAAAACAATTTAAAAATATAATATTTCAAAACTTTAATTTTAATAATTCAAATATTTTACCATAAAATGGTAAGTTAAACGATAATTGCACATATTGATAAACGAACTAAGAATGAGGTGTGTTTTCCAGACTTCAATAGAAATTTAATGGAACATTGTACGTCTTAGTGTTGTGTTTGTTCGATTGTTGACATGCCACTGATGATGGGACTGGTCTAGTCCCGAAACATGTATGGCCGATAGTTTCTATTAAATTTATTTTGTGGAGATTCGACTTTCATTTAAGCACTAAAATAATGTTTTTCTATTATTACACGAATAAAAAAAGAGGGAAATACCTATAGGTATGTAAATTAAGTATGTTAAATAGGTGTATACGATAAAGCCTGCTTCAGATGAAGACGAAATTCAAAATTACAGTTGTATGGTAAAGCAAGTTGAAAATTAAGTATACATTAATTTATAGTTTAAATTTTATATGGAGAAAAATAATTACACAACGAAATAAACTTATATTTTATTAGTTTTACTGATTATTTAGGTTGCTTCACTTGCTTCATAGGACAAGCCGCCACTGCTGCCAACATTATTAGCCTGAATTTAAAATTCCCGCTTTAATAGACAAATCGTAGTTTAACCCCAGATTTGTTTTCCCACAGTTGGCACAACAATAGAGGAACATGGCGGCGCCCATTTCATCTTTCGAAAATCTCTCATTCTCCCTCTTTTATATCTCTGCTGTAACAACAGTCACGTCAGCAAGGCCGTAGAACAACAAATAGTAGACAAATTGATTCGTTTTCATTGCCCCAAAAACAAAAAGTTTGTAATGTAACATATCTGGAACAAACCTAATAAACACTCATAATTTAAAGTTCCCGCCTTATGTTAATTTCCTCTGCATGTCATGTTAAGACGTAAATGTCAAGAGTAATTTGTCAATATACGTTGTTATTGTAAATGGACGAAGAATTGAATAAAACGAATTGTTATCACATTAAAGCTTGATTCTGTATTTATATGAACAATCACTAGTTAAATGATCCATAATAAATCACAAACGTAACATGTAAAAAGAATCAAAATACCAATAAAATAAACTTGCAAACAAAATCATCTGTCGAACATTTTCTTCTAAAAGATACATAAAATTAGTCCATACTGTATTTTAGACAAAGAATAGCTTCTTCGCATTTCACCGAGAAGCATATTATAGTGTCGCTTCGTATCTCATTTAAATCAAATTACCTTTTCCTTTTAGATGATCAAAACATACTAAAATTCCCCGTATTGCTTCAGACCAAGTGGTGCACATTTGTTTTCATTTTTATGACACATTTTAAAGAAAATATTATTCACTTCGATGTAAGTCGAGAGGCGAGAACAAAAGCATTGAATGCACCAAAGACTTTTCGTTTAAAAAGTTATTTTAATTGAGTCTATATATTAGCTATACATAATACAATCTAGCGCTAAGAACTTTTCCGCGTTTTCATGCGAAAAACTGAAAACTTTTAGAAGATGGCTATTTTTCTCTTAATTGATTTACGATTACTGTTTAGAAAATACATAAAAGGAACATTGGCGTAGTGTCAATGTTTTTCTATAACTGTCAAAAATAATAAAAGGTGACATATTTTGATATTTTTTCATACTATTTAAATATTCTGGGATAATTTTTTTGACGTATAAACATAACACCGAATTTCTCCATACCTGAGGTGTGCAATTCGCGAAAAATTACAGATAATTGCGTTGTAGAAATCGAGAATTGAACAGCATTTCGGGTCTCCGGTTGCGAAGCGTCATGCGCATCTCGTCGCGCATGCCGCCATTATAGGAGAGAACGTGTCAATAATTGCATAGGCGTAGATAGATACTGTTCACTCCTGTGTTCAGTATAGAATTCATTGTCGCCGTGTACGAGAATATTCATAAAAATTCATAAAGACAAATTATTTATATCGTGAAATTTGTAATGTATATTTAGTAAGGATAGGAGTTACAATGTCGGTTAAATTAAAGAAAAGTTGTACAAATTAAACACCTTTTATAGTGTTTTCAAAAGTAAAGTATCTTTAGCCGTTTTCAAGAATTTTTGAAAAAACTATTTTTTGCAATTTTCGGTTTTATTTATTTTTACCCATATAAAAAAAAAACAAAAGCACTTTCTAATTGTTACTTTTTGAGGAGAATAAGATATATACTTATTGTATATATACAAATTTTCACTACGACGTTTTTCTTTTGAAACACCATCATCAACTTTAAATACGGCCCTGGATTTTTAATTGTTAAAAAAAGTTTATCACGTTAAAATGGTCAGATTTATCATATTTGACAAGCGGCCAATAAATTACTGAAAATTGTACAAATTTTATATTGAATACCGATTGATTGAGATAGAATCGAATATAGATACATTTCTTGCATCTCTATTAATAAAAGAAACAATATATCGATACATTTCTTGCACCTCTATTAATGAAATATGCACACCGGCTACAATTTCAATAATAATATAAAACAAAGTTCCATGGGCCAGTTTTGACCTCGCAAACCTTACGATTACGAAGTGTAAATGTTAACACATAGGCCAACAGGTATGCCATGATTGGTTCTTAAAATTGCCATTAAATGTAGACGCCGAGAACCTAGATGGTGACGACGCGATGGTAAACTAGATATATGCGAATCTCAAATGTGTCAACTTGTGTCATTTAAAAAACAATTATGCCACATTTAGTGCATGTGAATAGTAAAAATAATTATTATTTTTTATTGTTAAATTTAAAGCCATTTTCAATTCAATAGGTGGTATATCACACGTAATAGTTTAAACAAGTTTTCGGTGTTTTTAGCTGTTATTTAAACTTCTTCAAGAAGAATCGTCATACGCACTTAACTGACTGAATGCTGAGTAGTTAGCTTAGCTTATTTCTGTCTCAGTATAACATTTTATTCTGTACGCAGTTTTTTACAGAATAAAAAATCCAGGGCCGTATTTAAAAAAACGAAGTTGATGATGGTGTTTCATAAACGAAACGTCGTACTGAAAATTTGTAAGGGCTATCTTATTCTCCTCAAAAAGTAACAATGAGAAAGTGCTTTTATTTATTTTATATCTGTAAAAATAACGTCAGAAATAAATAAATACGAAAATTGCAAAAAATAGTTTTTTCAAAAATTCTCGAAAACGGCTAAAGTTAATTTACTTTTGAAAACACCATTTAAAAAGTGTTTAAATTGTACAACTTTTCTCTAATTGAACCGACATTGTAACTCCTACTGTTTACAAGATCCCAATGCTATCCCTTTCTTATCTTGGACACAGTGTACATTTGTATAATCAAATTTATTTGAAAATTTTTTGACAGTGTTAGCTAACTGCCTATAAAAGACTGCTATTTTGTATCATGTGACAAAAATCACCCAATGATGTCAACATTTAACTGATAAAAAGTAGTTTGCTCTTAATAGTATTTCACGTTTTATTCTTTTTCGACACCCTGTATAATATTATCAAATTTAAAATATGAGAATATACTTTGCAAAATAAGCAGAACTTTTTATGAAGAGTGACTTTTTCGCGAAAAATTAAATTTTTAGTCCATATTATGTCCTTTTAGGACATCTATCCGTGGACACACTGTATAGTATTCTATTTCTTTTGATTTAGACGCTGAACGGGCCTTTAGAATTCCAGAAAGCTTGAAATCTTAACAATGTTATATAATGCCGATATTATTTTGTAAGTACGACACTGGTGGAAAGTTTGTTGTTTAAAATAAATGGCTTAAGAAAAGAGTGCTGCTCCTTTTGTTTGTCGTTTTCGGTTTTTGTTTTTTTTTTAAATAAACTTGTCAACTAAATGGGTATCGACAAAAGCTCTAATATTGCGCTTGTATTATTGTGTATATTTCTCGAAAGCGAATAAAAGGCGAAAGAGTTATTGCATAATAAAATTTATTTATGTTTACAGCGTGTATATTATGTTTCAACAAAGTTGGGAAAAAATATTCATGGTATAAGTGATAATTATTTTAAGTTACGGAAATGCAGTGAACAGCGTGGCCCAAATTAGGCGTTTTCTTATGGGAATTCATGTTGTTCCTTTCGAAGATCGAAAATAATTAATCAAGGTCCTCCAAGGTCAAATTTTATGAAAAGCTCACTCGTTCAAACGAAATTTCGCTAGGTGGCGTTTCACAATTTTGGTCGATTTCTTTTATGGCTTGTAACTTTTTTGTTAATTGAGATAATTGATTTCTACAAAAACTTTCTCATAGCAGTTTTTAAGGTAGAATACAATATAGTTACCTGTTTTATTACAGGGCCATTGGTAAAGTTACCGTAACAACAAATTTTGTTTTTCTTATGGGACACCCTATATAAATTTTGATTTTCTTACAGCCCCTAAAATTCCCTTTTCAAAAATATATAACAAGTTATATATCTTTTTTAAATCCAACAATATATTTGATTTTAAGAAAATCATCCATACAAATCAAATATGGCCATGGCCATTATGACACAACAGCGCGGCGTGATTGTTTTAAAAGAAACGCAGCAATAAATTTGACCTTAATCGAAGTATGCAGCTTTTTATTTAATCATTTCTTTGTTTAACTAATAGAAAAAATTTATTGGGAAAAAATCTTCACAAAAGGTTGGTATAAAAATGACATCGCATTTAGAGACAATTTGTAAATTTCTATAATATGCCAACACATTTTTTGAGATCATTGTATTTGTAATAAATAAACAAAAAGAGATACTTAGTTAACAATTTTTTTATTGAGCAATCGTTGTATGATACGCTCCTGAATTATGAGCCGCCATATGCAAGAACCATCCCGGCCAACTAAAGAAATGTATTATGCTCCTTCCTTTCTCTTCTTATTCATTGGGTATTTGATTTAATAAAAGAAAAAACAGTGATTTACAAAAAACAACTTTAACAACTTGTATGTTTTTTTGTTCATCAAATGACCTCCTTAAATATTGCCGCGTATTTTTGAAAATAATTATTAATGACCCGGTACACTTACCTATTTATTTAAATCTGAAATAAGCACTCAAAACAACAAACTAATTAGAAATTATAATCACAATCGCGACGACTAACTAGCTATTTTCCTTTTCTATAAACTTCACAAACTACCGAATCTCCAGGGTTATCAGTAATTATATTTGTGCACTGCAAAACGCTTTCTGGAAAAATTGACGTGATTCTGAAAAAAATCCGTGCTGTATTAGGTACATATATATTAATTATAACGCACATTATTAAAAATTAAATTAACCGAGATTGAATTTATTTCTGGATAACATCATAATAACGATAAGTTATCGATATGGGTGGGGGTAGAGTGCAACACATTCTCAAAATGAATGTCGAATTATGAATTTTAATTATTCGATATATTGAATCATCTATTATCTATTTCTTTAAATCTTATTGTTTGCAACATTGCGATAACATGATGTGTAATAAAATCTGGTCAAGTGGGTACTTAGAGATAGGTACAGTTTGACCAAAAAGTGATACTGTTACCACCTCTGCTCCAAACAGGCAACAGTGCGCTTGGTGATTTGTCCCTCAGAAAAATAAATAAACATAGAAATGTCATCTAATTTCTAAGTTTGTCTTAATAACGTTTGCAACCAGCACTCATCATAGAAATCTTATATTATATATGTACTCTAGAATGCTAATTAAATCCAGCCGAATACCAAAAAGTGTAACGGGTATGCAGAATTTTCACGATCTACGCATGCTCCTCAGTATCTTATTTTCAGTACAGAGCTGCCATATTTAAAACTATTTTGTCGTTCGCCTTACAGAATTTATGCGACATATCTGTTTTATAAATAAATCCATATGTTGCGTCATACGAAACTGCTTGACAAAATCAAATAATTAAATGTTATCGGTAAAATTGCATACTGTTTAGTTTTCAGCAATATGAACGAAACATTTTTTTCCAAATCTTATTAAATTTAGGAGATTTCGCAACAGCGTCTGTTTTCGCAAATGACGTTTCTCGTGGTGGGAATATCTGTCAGAGTCGCCTTCACAACAATTCAGATAGGTTTTATAATTGAGTTATGGTTTTATTCGTGGTATTTTAATTGTTGATAGATATACCTATTTGTGATTAAAATTGTTTTTAATATTTGTTATTTTGGTTTTAGTTCGTTTATTTAACAAACAATGAGGTGTATAGTGTTGTGGTGTAAAAATGAAGGTCTCATTCCTGGTATTAAATATTTTCAGTAAGTTATTGTTTCGGGTTTCTAACAGTCTCAGTTTGAGTCAATATGATACCATTGACATGATACTCATTTTTAGCTTGACAAAAAAAACACATGATGTTTGGATGCGGGCATTGGGATCCTAGTACAGAAAATGTATGTGATGGGAATGTCATATGCAGTAAGCATTTCGCTGCAGAAGATATCATTTGTAGAGAAGACGGCAAGAGGATCACCCTCGTACCCGATGCAGTTCCCAAACTTTTGTTGAAAAGAAGAGATTATGTAAATGAGAGTGGAAGTTAAATGCTTAATCGTTTGATATCAAGACACTGTTTACTTAAAAGCAGTCTGTCAAAAATGCATGATATGTATGTCAAGAATATATTTCCTACGTTGTGTAGGTTCGTTTGAATTCTGTTGTTAAACTGGAATATATTTAATTATAGAATCCTCCATGAAATTGCTGAGAATACAAGTTCTACCAACCATGTTTTGTCACAAAATACTATTGCGAGTAGTACGGATGATATGGAAGTGGTTTACATGGACACGGAAAATATTTGTGAAGTCACTGTTTCTTGCACCCCTTCTTTGAAGGCTGTAGAGAGGTAAGACGCCTAAGGTGGTTGTATAAACAAACAAATATTCTATAATAATAAAATAAATAATTAGAATGCTCATGTCCTTAAGATATTTTCCAGTATTAGAATTTTTACTTATTTCTCGTTTCTCCTTAGATTTATTATTATTGGGTTGTACCTGTTAGACAATAAAGTATTTAGATATTTAATGTAATTTTTTATTTCTTAAATTCCTTTATTCCATTTTTTTATTTGAATGTTACCAAATGGTAAAATTTAATTTTAAATATACCTATAACATAACAGTAATATTACATTTAATCAAAGCCGGTCCTGTTGAAAAATAAAATACTGGTGATCATGCGCATTATGGACAGCTCTACACTTTTGGTTACATTTTTGTACTACGGGATTATCATTCTAGAGTATATATATAATATAAGACAGTGATGTGCAACGATTACTTTTTCAAGTATCGAGTAGATACTGATACTTTATATCGGAGTATCAGATACTTTGTATTCGTTACTTAGTAATCATTAATATAAATACCTATATGTCATATTGGAAATCGGTTTCTTAACAGAGATAAATACGTGACCAAATAAATGGTTTACTATAAAGTATGAAAATGGAAATGAAATTGGTTGATAAAATATAGGATTTTTTAAATAGTATACTCGTCTAAAACTAGAAATTAAAATAAATGCGAATTACCATTTAAAAAAACCACCTTTTCTACATTTTTTGGTGTAAGTCTACTTCTACGTTCCGAAACCACTTGACCTGCTTTTGAAAACACTCGTTCACTTGGAACAGAAGTTGCTGTTACACCTAAGTATTTTTGTGCCAACTTAGCTAAATTTGGATACACTGCTTCCCTGGTTTTCCACCATTTGAGAGGGTCATCTTGCCTTTGAATGTTTTGTTCTTCGGCATACTGTTTGCTTTCAATAATTGAAGCGGCTACTGTCGATGCGTTTTTTGTAATTTTTGCATCAAAACTTTTCCATATTGAATCCTCCGCAACTTTGTTTTTAGTTTCTGACACTGAGGTTCTGTCAACTTCGAGAGCTTCATTGTTTTTCTTAATGAGCTTTGACATTTCAGCTATTAGAAGTTCTCTCACTTGAATTATTGCATTCTCATCACTAAAACCTTTCTTTTTAAACCGGGGATCCAAGTAGGTTGCTTTCGCAAGTATAACATTATACTCAATACGATGAAATCTCGTTTTTAAGCCCTGTATCAAATTGTCTTTCAAGCTCGAAGCAGTTTCATCGTCAACCTGAAGGCTACTTAAGAATTGTTTTAAGCTTTCAATCAAGGGTATTATTTTTGAAACACATACATTTTTGTCAGCACTTAGTTCTCTAGTTACTTCCTCGAAAGGTTTTAAAAGGACACAATATTGTTTTAACACTGACCATTCAACTGCAGTAAGTGCCTCAACAGGGTTATGCAAAATACCAATAGCTGCTTCAAGTGGTAACTGAACTTCCAAAATTCGGCTGAACATAAAATAGGTTGAATTCCAACGGGTTATAACGTCGTTAATTAATTTTAAGGTTTTGCCAATCATCTGCGTTTGCATTTCTTTAAGTTTTTCTGCTGCCGTAGTACTGCGATGAAAATGCTCTACAATTTTCTTTACTTTTTTCTGCAGTGGTTGTAATAAAATTAGGGAATCTTGAACCACGAGATTTAAAGTATGGGCCAAACATGGTAGATTTGGCCAGCCAGTTAGCTTTATTGCAGCTGAAATGTTTCTTGCATTGTCAGTTATTACAGCTTCTATTTTATTGGCAATATCCCAGTCTTTTAAAATTTGCAATAACATATTTCTAATATTTTCAGCTGTATGGCTTTCTTGGAAATGGAAGCAACCCAATAGCAACGATTTTTGTATCCACTCACTATTCACATAATGCGCAGTTACCGCCATGTAGTTTTCAACGGAACGAGATGTCCAAGTGTCAGATGTGAGAGTTATAAACTCGGCTTCATTCAATAAAGATTTCACATTCAATACAACGTCATCATATTTTTTATTTAGTAAATCTCGGCTAAAAGTGGTTCTTGATGGTAGTTGATACGAGGGATCTAGGGCAGCTATTAGGGCTTTAAATCCACTATCCTCTACTACAGAAAATGGTTGTAGATCTTGTAAAATCATATTTAGGACCATTCCATTTAGCATTTTTGTTCGAGATACAGATGCTGGGCGAACAGGAAAAGCGGTAACTTTGGTTTGGGTAAATTTGCGTGACGGTACTTTTTCGGCATTTCGAGATTGCATTAACGTAATGTTTGTATTACTATCATCTTCTGCTGGATCACGTGAAGGACCTGCTACAGGTACATCCATAGTCATCCTGGTCGATTGAGACTGTGGATGTTTAGAATCTATATCTTCATGGAGTGTAGTGATATGTTTTGCTTTTAAATGTTTTTGTAAATTTGAAGTAGCGCCACCTTTGTAAGAAAACACACTTTTACAAATATCACACTTAGCTTTTTCACTACTAATTACAGTAAAATGTAACCAAACTTTACTTTTTTTCCTATCAGACATCGCTATCAATATTTAAATTGAAATAAAAGATAAAAGGTTTAGAACACAGATCTAGAAAAGGGGGAGATAAAACTGTTTACATTTCCAAGCGATCAAACATCATTATTTGCAGATAGCGATAATGCCAAACTTCCGAGGTCATTCCCGCATTGTTTTAAAATACACTATTTTCATACGGCATTTTTTACCGTTTTAAAGCAAAATATAACTTAGGTGATGGTACTAATTTTTGTGTATTATAAAACGATATACCCAAGATATTTTTTAGTTACTTTTTTATGAATTTTAACATATTCAAAACATATTTCACTAAATTATAATTTATTTATGAAGTACACGTGGCAACTCTGTAAAGCAGAGCAACTTGAATAGTACGCGAAGAATTTACTATTTCATTCATTTTTGTAATCAGCCGGTAGTTTGAGCTCTGTTGCCAACTATCCTTTGTATTCGTATTTATTTGCTGTTTCTAGATCTGTGGTTTAGAACTACGATGCGACGGGACGCGACGGCTTATTATTATTAGGTGAGACTGGCGAGAGACCGGGAAAAACATTGCATTTTAGTAAGTAATATATACATACTAACATGTTATGAAATATTTTAAAAAGTACCTATATGAACTCTTCTGTTATAAAAGTATACCTCGTTTATTTAGTCTAGCTTATGTTTATATTAACAACATTAAGTTAAGTGGTTAGAGGCTTGGAAAAGAACGGAATGTGCGGGAAGCGGCAGTGTAGATCATAGAAAAAATATATAATATATTACTTATCTATGGTGTAGATATATGCCTTGTAAAGTATACTATACTGAAAATATAAATATAACACTGATTAAACTCCAGTAGTTTAATCCTAAAATATAACTATAGATATTTCTTATTACAAACACAACAATAATAAAAGGCCCAATAAATTGCTGAACATAAGATTTATGACGAGTTCGAGCACATTAAAGGGAACCGACAAGGCGCCAAATATCACTTATTCAAAATATTAAATAAACAATAGCCGTGCAGTTCATCGCCCCCTGTACAACGCCGCGCAACCAGTACAGTAAGATCCGGTTCCGATTGGTTCATCGATGAACTGATACAAGTAAACAGCTGCTGTGTCGAATCTACAACTTTCCTGGCGCGCTACGAATAACGAGTAATCAGTAATCACGTCAAAGGATTCGATTACTTCGGATATTCACAAGTATCAGATAAAAAGTATCGAGTAGATACTATTCGCCCACCACTAATATAAGATTTCTGTGGTAACAGAGGAGAACATATAATTACTTTTTACCAAAAGCATTGTGTATGCCAAAAGTATTGTAAGTTTTGGTGACAACAGCGGTCATACAATTAAGGCGAGGGAAATAGTTACAATTATGTACTTCATAATAATTTCCTATACCTACTAGTTGAATATTATCTTCTGCTCAGTAGATGTCACCAAAAAATCTTAGTAATTGTTCTGTAAACAATTTTTGTATTTGTTTTTTGACATACGGTACGCAAAACAAATAATACCTAATTAGTCACGATAAAGTAGGTATTTTACCTGAATGCTTTTATTTATAATATCTAGAGGTAGGTATAGGTACCTACCTACTGTAGAGTAGAATAGTAGAGATTTACTTATATCTGGAATTTAGTTAAACGGTTGAAATTCAGATTCATTCACAAATATTAATTACATAGTAGCGCCTCCTCGCCTACTAATTTAGTTTAGTTTAGAAGGGGAATAGGTACATAAGTATGCAGTAACTAACAAAATAGGTATTAGACTATGAATATTTCACATTAAGAAAATTGAAACGTTCTACTAGATGAAGAAGTATATCAAAATATTAATAGAACATTATTATTGATTTTTTAAAATAGCGCCTTCTCCAAACAACAAGAACTCCAGTTATTTAGAAAACTTTTTTGTAACATTCTTGTGAAATTAACTTTTTAAGAAAACTGGAATGTTCTTCTAGGGTAGGTACATAACATACAGAATAATGTTTCTATTATCAAAGATTTATGTACACAATAATCTTTGCTATTATGGATAAACAACAAAAATATTAGGGATTTTATGTAATGGCGCTCTCTTTACCAAAAGATGTAAACTATCGTATTTCTAAAGACAGGTTCCTATATTCTGTATAAATAACACGGAATATAAAGTGAACTTGAGTGAAAATTTCTAATATATGAGCAAAGGAAGTGAACTATAAATTCTATAATAGGCATTATCATTCCTATCCTATTGTTTTATAAATTTCATTGACAGATAAGTGTTAAATTAACTTAGAAATGTTTTTTCCTACGAGCGTGTGGTACAGTGCACGTTTCCGCACTGTTTTTAATATTGCTATAACCATTGTCTTTATAAACACTGATAAAGACAATGCTATAACTAATACCTATAAAGTTAAATAGTGCTAAATTTATTATTTCTTCTGGCAATATTTTTTCACCATCGTAAGTTTCCATTTTAATGTAATAATTTATATATTATTTAATACAATCATTTATATTATTTAACTCAAATAACATCAAAAACATAGATAGACTATGTCTCTGGTTAACATACGGCTTGAAGTTGTACAGGAACAGAGTTTTTCTTCAACGTACGCCTTCCAGGAAAATTCAAAAAATCCTCAGTTTAAAATGGTTGGAGCACACTAACTTAAATGCTTTCCACACCCAATTCTCTGGCTGAATTCCCACCATAGTCAGCCATATTATATATGTTGTAAATTTTCATCTTTTGGAATTCTACAAAATTATTAGAAAATGTATAATTTGTATAAATGTTTCATTTCATATCAATATACAAGCACGACACTGCATTTTTATGGTATGTTCACAATATTATTTACCGATGAAATGAAATTCCTTCTCGCCTACGTTTTTTATAGTTTTTGCACGATTTTACAAGATATTTATGCCATTGTTTATAAAACTTAAATAAACACTAAAACTAAATAATTAAAAATAAAAACATTTTGCAGCTGCCAACATAAAACAACGGCCTCCTATTGGCCTGAATTAAAAATTCCCGCTTTAATATACGAATCGTAGTATAACACCAGATTTTTTTTCCCACAGTTGGCAGAACAATAGTGGAATATGGCGCCCGTTTCATCCTTCAAAATCGTTTGCGTAATCGTGGAAACTCATTCTCCCTTCTCAATATCTCTGCGCCTAAACGTTTTAGAATTATTATTGAAAATGTAATGATTCATAATAAATCAAAGACAACAAACAGGTTTCTTGTTTTTTTTTACATACGTTTAAAGTTTATAAAGATGGCGTCATTGTATAAAATGAATAACTTCCCCAAACACAAAACATACCCCTTATGTTTTGTGTCCCTAATATTTTGTCGAAATTTATGTACTCCTGTCAAGACATTTTCATCTTCGTAGAGTGAAATTAATCGTGTCAGGAATCGGGAATAATAAATACCTACATCGCATCGCAAGATGACCATTGCATAATATCAATCAAGTTCTAATTTATCTCTACACCTTTGTATCCTGGCATTACTGTTTTCTTACTAACTTTCCTATTAACAATAGAGAGCTAAAGTTGTTCATGAGACAAGAACTTATACGTATCTATTGACAGCTAAGCATGCGCGGATGAATTTTTCATCTCATTTGTGGATACGTATCCCGTATCGATACGGTCTCTTGCGTGTAATTCAGACGAGAACGCATTCTACCGGAAATCGTCGATTGTATAACTGGAGGTATCCGAACGAGTTTAACAAATATAAACATAACCTACATATTATAATATTTCATCTATTGTATTGTAAGGTAAATATAATTATTATTATACATTTTATTTGTCTGTGGTATAATTATTGGTTTTATTATAGGTACACAAAAAAAACAATATAATGCGCGAACTATATGACTGCCACATAATTAAATGAAATGCGTTACGTTGCTAATCAAACTTTAACTCATTTTTGGTCCTAGATTTTTCAATTGACTTTATCCTAAATAATTTCCGTTACGTCAGCATAGAGACGTGTCGTCTCATGTACAACTTTAACTCCCTATTAATGGTAAAAAAAAGTGCTCTAAATAAATTGAATTTATGTAGGTAACTCATAGACAAGAACCTGTTTGTAAGAATTCTTGTCTTTTGGAGAAGGCGCTAATTTAAAAAATCAAATAAAACTCTTTTATTACTTTATAAAATCCTTTTATAAAATGTTCACAATACAGAATTTGTATATTTAAAAATTGTAACTCAAAATATGTTCAGTTAAAACAATATAAGGTATTTACAAAGTATATAGTAGGTAATCGTCATTATCATAAACTCATTCGCTGTTGTCTCAAGGCTAGGGAATTACAAAACTGCATCTTCTTCATTTTACTTAACAGTCCATCTAATTTTGTAAACTCTTCTTTACTCAACTTGACTTCAATCTTTGATTTATCTGGATTAGTATTGCTCATATAAATGGTTTTTGGTGTGAATTCATAGTTGTAACATTTGGTCCAATTTCGGATTGAAGTTTTACTTGGTTGCACACTTAAGGAAGCAAAATCTAATGTTGTTTTATATTAGAACAATCTATAAACTCACCTTCCAAAATAACTCTTATCCAACGACACTGACGAGCCTTCCATTGGCTTATCACAAATCGAGCACATACTTCTACCGAACGCATCTCTATTTATGGCTTCAGGCAATAAACGATCATCTAATCGAAACTGATGAGTACATTTGTGACCTGTAACATCTGTCACAGGATCAGTGGAGTGCGTTTCGAAATAATGTTCATTTCGGAACTTTCGCACATCAACATTTGTACCACCCTGGAAACGACTCTCTGTAACGTGGTTGGTTGAAAATGTTTCTGGATATTTGGTACCTTAAAAAGAGACTGTTAGAGAATGCAATGCCAATAAACTATGGATTTGATTACTTAATATGGTTTTAACATCGTCATTTTCATATTCATATGCAAGTTCGTCCTCATTTTGTTCATATTCGGCAATTTTATTCAAATATTCCTCGAGTTCGTTTTGTCGAAATTCCTCATAATCTTTTCTTTGCTCAGTAACTTCAATACCATCCAATTTTACGCCATTATCTTCATTTAGAACTTCAGTTCCTGCACCAATTTTAAGTTTTCTTGACAAAGGTAATGTAGATCGCAAATAATTGTTTTCAAACTCGGGGCTGATATCTCTCTTTCTATCATATTCGTCTGCATTAGCAAGATGTTCGTTTTCAAAACATAAACATTCCAAAGATTTTCGTGTTAAGTTATTATTTATCTGTTTTAAATCATTTTCTCTAATGCATATTTTCGGTTTTCTTATTAACTTCGGTTTAACCGTGTCTTCTCTACAATAACATGTATTTGTGCTTAAGCAGCATTTCCTCACAACTTTTGCTGTTGTTTTTTTCGTATGTGGTGAAAATTGGTAAATTTCTGGTTTTAATACTGCACTGATATGGGATGAATCGTTTCTTTGCGCCCAATTATTTGAAATGATGCGATGACGAACGTTTTTCGGGAAGATTATGCTAGGTTTCTGAAAACTGTTGAGGTTATAATCAAAATTCAAATAATTTGACGCACACAACCACAGCAGTGGTACAACGCTACAGACTTGTTAGTAAAAAATAGTTCACATTTCAAAACCACAATTGAAAATATCTATTGCAATTTAAATATATTGAAAAGGGATTTTAACAGATAATACTTACCTACTTATTATTTATAATTAAATATTAAAACTTACCATTGACAAGTATTCTTGTTTTCGAAATCATTTTTTGTCACAAATTTCTTATTAGTTAAAACTTTACGCATCTTTTTATTTATTATTCCTTACTGTAAGTTAATTGTATAATTTTGTTAAAAAGTTGTAGATATTGGCAGCCGATTATTTCAAAATAAGCAAACGAATGTATTTTGATCAATACAAACAAAGAATACAATGTATAAGATTCATTATGATTTGAAATAACCCGCTCATATAGCGCTGTAAAATGTCAATCATAGAAATATTGTTTTCTTTCTATACCTCAGTTCAGATGAACTGATGTGATGTGATCATCCGCCCCCCCCCCTTGCTTCCATTTTTTGATTTTGTAAAAGGAAAGTCAAACTGTCATTGCCAGTGATATCTATCATCATGTATCCTATCAGTTAGACTATTGCAATGACAATGGTCATACAAATTTTTACATAAATGTCAATTAATTTTGAAAAAAGGACGTGCAAGGGTGGAAAACTGATATTTAGCGTACGCGTTGGAAGCATGATTTGACAGCGCCTACAAAAACTTCTTCACAAAGAGGGCGTTTAATTGAAACTAAAGTTCCATACTGAAATAGCTTTGTTTCACAATGTCATTGTCTTATTTATAAAGACAATCACATTTGTCATTGGCCTACGATAAGTTTGTTCCCTCACAGAGGAGAACTGGTGTCATATATACGATATTATATAACCTGTTTAATTGACATTCACAATGCAATACATTCATATTTTCTTGTTTTACTATATTAAAAACTGAGCTGGCTGTATGCTACTGAAAAAAGTGGCAAGAGGCCATAAAAAGGTAGTAACTCAATTAGGCGGTACTAAATTAAAAAAAAGTATATGTTTTACTTTTGTGCAATTTCAAATACCATTAGGAACAATAAAAATCCGTTTTATATATTGTTTATTATTTCATCTTAGCCTTCCCGAGATAAAAGGAAACATTTTGTATGTTCATGTGGGAAATTGCTTTTTCAAATGTTGGCAACAGTCAGCTGTTTGGTCCTCTGGCCACAAAAAAAGAAGAAAATGTGCATGGTTAATTGTCATTAAATAAAATTTACTGTAGTATTTGAAAACTTCGGGTAGAACTACTCCAAAACATACCCCTTATTTTGTGGAACTACTTGGAATTTGGAATAAGCAACAGAACCACTAAAACATTAACAATGCGTGAAGAAAATCAATCATCACAAGGCAAGAAACGTGAACCATCTAAAGATACTATATATCATCGACAAACGCGTTCCAATAGCAAGTTACAAAACACAAGTACCACAGAAGAGGTTGCTAAAATCCATAATGAAGAAATAAAGAATCTCACTAATGCTGATCAAAATGTTTATGAATTTTCTGAAGAGGATAATCTTGAAACACATACAGAAAATAGACAGGCGCCAGATAAACTATGCAAGTTTTGTAATAAATATTTTGAATCTCCGTTAGATTTGTTACGACATAAACGTGAGAATCATCGGTTTTCGAGAAATAAACTATCACTCTTTGAAGTGGAGAAGTATTACAATCATTCTGATCGATATTCATGTCCGATATGTAATAGACCACTCCAAACTAAAGGTTTTAAGGCTCCATTTATAAAACATTTAATGACACATACTGATAGTAAAATGTTTCAGTGTAAAGTGTGTAAAAAGTCGTTTAATCGGAAAGAAAATCGTGAAATTCATGAAAGGAAACATATCGTGAGACCACCAGTGCAGACGGTTAAGTGACAACAAAATTGCGGTAAATTGTACATGTATATTTGGCAACCGTTGTGAGACTGTATTTTGGCTATGGTATTCCTGTACTTCACGTCACACGCTGTCAGGCATTTTTTATTTTTTGTTATACTTACCAGTGTTGTCAAGTTGATATAACTTCAGTACAATGTGGGAAATGGTGCCGTCACAAAATTATGTAATTCAATTCAATCTCTCAGTAGGTAATAGTAATAAAACAAAATACAAATGAAATTATATATATTTTTATTATGGTATAAGTAAAATAGTATGTACATTTAAATAAAGTATTCTACTCTACTCTTCGTCAAATTCACTAAAACGTGTATATTTTTTCTTTGCATTCGCTTGTTCAGCCATAGATTTCTTTAAAAAATATGCTATCGTACTTCCGTACACTAGAACAATAAAAAAAGAAAGAGGTAGACTTCTTTGATTTTGTAGAAATCAAATTACCCTAACGTTCTTCAAAGAGATAATAGTCCGTATTTTAGAAGTGGTACTCTACACTTGCCAGCCATTGTTTGAACCAATGACTTCGAAGTAAATGCGATTAGGCCGAGGGAGTAAACCGGGATCCTTATTAGAACCAATTTATTGTTTTTGCCAAATTTGAGAGCATGTTTTGACAACTCCGCACTGTTCGTGATGTGGATCTTGATGAGCTTAGGGCCTTTTTTTTTTGCTGAAATACAGTCGCCCAGGCATTGTTTTTTAAGCATCGGTAACCCGTCAATAATCTGTATTTGGTAACTATCTCCCATGCAGGATCCATTACCAATGGCAGGTCACAATAATTTCATAAGAGTTTATTCACAAACTATTGTGACTTTTAATGTCAACCAGCAGTCTCTTCCCATCAAAAGTAAGTGGAATTATGTCCGCCAGTTTCTTTTTTCATAAAAAAGGGACAATTATGGTTTTGCTGGGAATCACACACATCTGATACCATCTCCAAATCATGAGCGAATGCTTGAAACTCAACTACCTCTCATTTTAATCCTGCTAGCAGATTGTCCACCAGGAATGATCACAAAAGGGGGAAAAGAACCCATTACCCTATATCAAGAAATAGAGCAACCGCTTTACTAGGTTGTTGAATTCCAGATCTGATGATTTGCCCGGTTGATAGGCGTGTCCTGAGAAGGTTCCGGTGTATATAGTTATCCAGCATGTTCCCCAGACGTTGTAAAAGAAAAGATGTTAGACTTACAGGTCTGAATGATTTAAGGTGAGGGTGTGCCCGGCTCACTTTTAGTATATACTCCACCGTTAGCATTTATAGGTTATAATGAGGGTATAAAATCAAAAGCAGACGAGGAATTGGAAGGTAGCAGTTGTCATGGCTCAAGAATATTCGCGAGTGGACTGGAATACAAAGTACACCTCGCCAATGTAATTGCCAACGTTAGGGGGACCTGACATGGCACCGAAAGAAGAGGACGAATCTTGATTAATGTTCATGTGATTTCGCACATGTATTCCCGGCATTTACTACCCCCTCAGACTAGCACAGTTTTTAGAGAATTTGTGGGAGCAATAAAAAAATTCCCATGTTCAACTGATGCAATTCTGTCACAATGGTAAAATTTAAAACTAGGCAATATTAAAAAAAAATCAAAGTTTATTAAATTATTCGAACATTAACAATTAACAAACTAAAATATGCAGTAAGTACAAATAAATTATTCCATTTCATAAAAATAAATTAGCTTCATTTCATTTTCAATAACACAAATTTGCCTACAAAGAAAAAGGACAATTAAGGCCTAATAACAGACGTTTTGTGTGACTGATATTGACCAAATACCAAATCACACGTCTCAACAATTCTCTATTTTAGTGAACAGATATTTTTACTAACCCAGGCAGGCGCTCAAAGATAATGACCATAGACAACACAGATTGTTCGCTGATAGGGCTTCGCAGGCCGTGTAGGTCGTTTGCGACGAAGTGCGATATTAGCACCATTTTATAGTCGACACATAATGGCATTACATGGGCTTTAAAAAAAAAGAATTCATCCGTTCTAGCGATATTGTTTGGGTTTTTATTGAATTTGTCCGTCAGGTAAAAAAGCATCATATCAAATTAATAAACCTAAAATTCTTACTATGATTACAACCCTGTGTGCTCATTATTTGTACGTTCCGTGCGCTTTTTAGGCACCGTAATCGCACTATCACCCACCATTATCGTATCGTAATCGTTAATCCTACTACGAGTGAGATACATACAAAATAGGAATACAGCAAGTCCAATCTTCAACACGCGCTCTATTTTTATATCGTTACGAATCTCTTCCTGTCTTCGAGCCTGGTTTTCCCTACGTTGTTTGGTTTCCTTCGTTCGCTGAAAGGTCGCACCGTAGTGCATCTTAGACCATTCGTCAAAATCATAGATAGGGGTCCGGCCAGTGGGTGGAGGCGGTCGATGACGGACAGCCCGCGACTTGTAGAAGTTATGTAAGGGATCGTCGGTTGTGGATTGGCTAGGAGAATCGCCCACGTAAAGACCTGCAAAAACAAGTTTACGTAAGAAGTTTTTCACAAACAACAACAAAGCTATTTTATATAATATAATCATAGAAACCTTTATCATACATCCTCCGTAACTGCACATTCCCCAACACCTCATATGCCTCCGTAATATCTCTAAATTTATTCAAATGAGCATGATTTCCTTGGTTTGTATCTGGATGGTACAGTTTTGACAATTCATAATACGCTGATTTCACATCTGCTTGTGTAGCATTCTTTGGTATATTCAAGGAGTCGTAATGGTTTTTCTTTGAATTTACAATACACGTACTACAAATCGTTCTAATTTGCTTACATTTCTTGATTATTTCTAAAATTTGAAGTAATGGTCGCGTTCTTATACTCATTCTCGTAGGTTAGATACAAGTATTTTGTTCTGGTACTGCACGATTTTTATTTAAATTGTCTCCATTTTGATTATTTAAGGTAGAATATGTGGAAAATTTATAGGAATAAAAATATACAATTTTTTTAAAGAAACTATTTAAATATTACATCACGGAAAAATAATATTTTGAAATTTATGACATATAAGAACGTCAAGTTCAGACATCATGTCAATTGAAATAAGGAATGGGTCACACAAGGCGTTATGCTTGAAAGTGGAATATAATTCCGTAAATTTTTTTTTACAAAATGGTTGACAATTCAGTGAGATAGTTTAATTAGCTAGTGAATGATAGGTAATCATATTACACTAGTTCAGCTTTCAGCTTAATTGCAATGTAGAATGATAACGCCTATTATTTCCAGTTTTTTTTATTGGTTTAGACATTAGCGAACCACAAATTTCATTCCAATACGTCACAGAAATGAAGTAGAGTGAGGATACAACCACAGCTAATTAGCTATGATACAACCATCTCATCTAATATCTATCCTGAAACGGGTTGTAAATATTAGGCGTTAATTTAATTTTCCTGACTGAGAAGGTTTTTTGTTTTTTAATCAAAGAAATATACGTTATGTAGCAAAGATGATACAGTTCTTAACTATAGAGCTCTCATCTAGGTTTTATTAAAAATAACGAATTAATTTTATCTCACCTACCACATATGTAAAGTAATTATAAAACCAAATTTGGGACCGATTTTTGTTTATGGTGAGTCTACTAAGCAGTAATTTCCAAGTAGCGAACATGTGTGGGCGTAATTTTTGGATCTTGAACGGTAAATGTTTGGAAACGCTGATAATTGAAATGTTTTTATTTTATACATTGGCAACCCTAATCTCATGACGAATCAGATAAGACGTAATTTCGTTTTACCACTCACATCAGTTGAATCAATATGGTTCTAACTCACTTGTATTCAGAATTTGTTTTGGGTTGAATTTTGTGAAAGGAATGTGCGTAACGTAATGTAAGGTTGCACCACAGAATAAGGAAACTATGCTTAGCACACCGTCCTTATTCTATGGTTGCACTACTTGTCAAAGCAGTCAAAGATTGCAAATGTAAATTGAAGGTTATGTTTATGTTTTAAAAGTTAACAATTTTAGGATAAACATCGATCGATTTTAATTAATTGATAATTATTCAATGAATCGTTGATTTTTAATAACTATCAATTAAAATGAGTACGTTCAGTAAGAGTAAAAAAATCCTGTTAGGTTTAGGTGCTATAACAGGAGTATCAGCCCTGTGTTATTTCAATAATGAACGAAATAAAGTACACGCGTCTTGGACAACAAGCTATGAGCCAAAAACAAATTCCACCTGGGATGACAATTGGGACCAGTAAGCTGCATTTTTTTAATACAATAATTTGTTAGGATGTTATGCTACCTCAATTTTTAGTCGTTCACCAAAAGTGTTTCATAAGCGACACGTTACGATGAAATTAATAAGTGAGAAGGATGAGAATGAATTGAACGAGGCTAAAGAAAAGTATGGGAAACCTACAGCAAATAGACATATTATTCTAATTAGGCATGGGCAATATTATTTAAATGGGGTTACAGATAATGAAAGAATTCTTACTAAATTAGGTAGAATTCAGGCAGATTACGCCGGTAAACGTTTAAAAGAACTAAACTTGCCTTATACGGACATGGTCAAATCAACAATGTCGAGAGCTCAAGAGACGGGATCTATTATATCAACACATCTACCAGATGTAAATAAATTTAACAGTATTTTGTAATATACATGTGTATTTGTAAAACAATATTACAGATTCCAGTAAAAGATTGTGATCTGCTAAGAGAAGGCGCTCCAATCCCACCTGAGCCCCCAGTCGGCCACTATCGACCAGAGCTGTATGTAAGTATATTTATACATTATTTTTAAGGTTACCTGTTAAGATATAATGACATATGTCAATGTCATCTGTCAATATCTGTTCTCTTTGAAAACTATATAATTATAGAACTAACTGAGGGCACTAAAAATGAATATAATAATGTAATTCATTGAACATGTAACATATTTTTGTTTATTTTTTTAAGAAGTTCTTTCAGGACGGCTCACGCATTGAAGCCGCCTTCCGAAGATATTTCCATAGAGCCGATCCTAAACAGGAGAAGGATTCTTTCACTATTTTGGTGTGTCATGCCAATGTCATTCGATATTTTGTTTGTCGGTAAGTTTTAGCTACTGTACTATCCCTAATGAATATAATTATTTATATTCTTTGTGTCTCATAGGACACTTCAATTCCCAGCTGAGGCTTGGTTAAGATTCTCACTAAATCATGCAAGTATTACACACGTTATAATAACACCCAGCGGTAGATGCATTTTACGAACATTTGGCGACTCAGGTTTTATGCCACCTGATGTGATGACGTCACATTGATATAAGTGAATTAGTTACAAGACCGGTTTTATGTTACACACCCAAATAAGTATAAGTCATAATATAGAAAGTTGATTTTGTCTTTTATAATTAAAATGACTGAAAACAAGAATTATTATATAGTAACCATTTTTACAATAAACAAATGTCATAGGCTTAATGACAACGTAAAATATGACAGTAATGACGTAAAAATCTCCGCTGTTGTCCGCCATTTTCTAGGCTAAGGTTATAAATCGGTATCTAGATTTCTTGATATGATCAGTACCAATTTCAATTGGTTTTGTATTGTTGTTTACGTAATCGAAAAGACTTATGAACTAAAGTATTTAAGTCACATATGTATTATGCTTATTTTTATGTTTTTGAATAAAAAACAAGTTTTATACCGAGTTCTAAGTATATAGTTTTATTGAGTTTTATTTTTTTTACTAAAAAATAATTTTGTTTATGTATTGACATGTTTGTGAAAAGTAATAGGTATTGTTTTGTGGGCCATAAACCATAGAATAATGTTTATATACTGGAATAGAATGGACTCTCCCGTGTTGACGAATGTGTCGATATAATTGCGCTCTCTATTGGTTTAGAAATAAGCAAAAAAAAAAAACTGCATCTATATAAAAGGTAACCGTAATGGGTAGTAGACGAGCTTGGAATATCGACCGCTAGTGGTCTCTATTGCTTTAGGCGGGATATTTGAATTATTACGAATAGTGAAAAATTAAAATGTTTTTTAAACAATACTTTATTTGCTACTTTGATAATGTCTGCTACAATCTTCCGTAACAATTTCTATAATAAAAATACAACGAAAATCTGCATTAATTTGTTAAAAATATAGGACTATAAACTATAATGTGTAGATTTTTACACAGATTTTATTGATAATAGGTATAAAATATTTCAACATAATTGTGTATTATTCATTTAAAAAACTAGGTACCTACTATAAATTAAACGTTTTGTTTACATTATTTTTAATTTCAAAATAAGAAACAACAAAATAGGTATACTGAAAATGTTTAAAAACCATAGAAATGAACATGCCTGGCAGTTTTAATGCAGGCAATACTCCCATTTTGAGAGTTTGATTAGGTCCAAAATTTTCTGGTATAAAATGCTCCCAACAAACCCTACAATTGTTGTCAAATCTTCTCTGCTGTCATTTCAGTAACCAAACGTTTGTTTCCACATAAACTAATAATAATAATTAAAACACTTCCCACAAAAACAAACTAAGAAATACAAAAATTTAAAAACCAGTACAAAACCGTTGTCTTTAAAGACAATGACAAAACTAGGCTCGAGTCGACTTTAGGGACAGTGGAATCTTCTGGTTTCTTCGTGTTTATTAGAAAGACAGCATTTGAAATACTACATTACAAAAAAAATCTGCGGTAAAACCATTATTCAAGCCAAAAATCAAAATTTAAGTCCCATAAAAATCCACTTTTCCACCACATAGCTAGTAATTTTGTAATTTTTTCCATAAAGATTGAAGCAAAATATGTTATTTTAACACGAATTTACCTTCTAAAGGCGTTTATGTACCTAATTAATGCATCAATGTTTAATAAAACACATAAAACAAATTTGCAATCTAAAAAATAAAATAGTATGTAAAGTAAAATACAAACAAATTGTTAAATTTTAGTAGTAAGCAGGTTAAATTCTTTTTACATCGAAGTGAAGTTAGCTGTGTACTAAATTTTGGATATTAGTACTGGTCTTTCATTACGCGACGTTGCCACTTATAATTTTAGAACAAAGTAAGTAGTTGGAGAGTTTTGATTTTATAACTAATATTTTTTAACTTTTGTATTTATAATTTTAGAATAAAGTAGGTAGGTAGTTAGAGTAGTTGAGGATGAACAAAAGACGGGGAAGTCATCGGTAGGGAAAAACACTGATCTGAGGCGCTCAATAACGGGCGTGGGTCGAGGATGTTATGATTCGGAAAGTGCGTATACTGTTACTCGTATTCAACGTCTGTTTTTTTAAATATATGTAATGGTAACTTATTATTACAATCTGGCAACATTGCAACATTACTAATCTCCAATATTTTTTACGCACCAAACTTCACTTCTTTAGTCTAATTTAGAATTCTGTTTACATTTAAATACTATTTTATTTTTTTAGATTGCAAATGTGTTGTATGTGTTTTATTAAACATTGTGCATTAGTTAGGTAAATAAATGACTATAGAAGATAACCTATTGTTAAAATATCATATTTTTCTTCAATCTTTATGGAAAAAGTGAGAAAATTACCAGGAATGTAATAGGTGAAAAAGTCCATTTTTATGGGAATTAAATTTTGATTTTTGGCTTTAATAATGGTTTTACCGCAGATTTTTTTTTTGAAATGTACTATTTCAAATGCTGTCTTTCTAATAATAAAAAAAATCATAAGATTCCACTGTCTCTAAAGTCGACTCGACCCCAAAAGGCTTCTTATTTATAACACAAAAGATGACAACATTTATTTGTTGCAATTTATTGATTGTTAAGGACATGACAACTACTGTCAAATAAACTCGACCAACGCGCCTTGGAAACAAGCTTCTTATCAACACAATTCTACAATGTAAAGAGCGCACACCATGCATAAAACGTCAGTTTTGACATATAGCTTTCAAATACGTCAAAAACCGCTCAACATATACAGGGAGAACCAAGACTCAAGCATAAATTCGATAAAATTTCAAGAATTTTTTTTACAAAACCTTAGAAGTAAATTAGCAGAGTTCCAGTCATTTGAATCAGACTGAGGCATGGGTAGACATGCTGAAAAAATAGCGCCACTATTAGTAATTAATAATACGAACCAAGAACGAAAGTAAATAAAATCATTTATAGGTTATAAGTTGAGAAAACCATTCCAAAGTTTATAAATCACGATGTAGAACTGTAACGGCAGCGATGAACGCAAACGTAGAGTTTATAAATCACCAGTTAAAGACTTAAATAAAACTCAGAAATCTTAACTGTTATAATTTATTATTGTTTTCAATACTCATATATTTAAAAAATAATACAAAACATAATTTGTTGCTAAATAATATTACTGTGTTCATAATTATTATTATTAATTTCAATGAAGGCCTAGATTTAATCGGAAATTTTACCTGTCGTACACTATATTAAAGTATTGCATACACCAGCCGATTGTATGGGCTATCGACGCCTCATCAGTGATGTTTAGTTACAAAGTTATTTAGTTTAATCTTAATTAAAATGCTCTATAGTTTTATTAAAATATATATACAAATGGTTATCACTATATTTTTTCATAAACAAAATGGCAGACATAACAGAACGTAAACAATAATGAAAACGTCTAATAGTGATTCTGAAAATAGCCGCCAGACGGCATAGGCATTTGAAAAGGCCCCACAGGGTACGGTACAGAACTAACTTGCGGTGGTAAGTTGGGAACCCCCGGGAAATAGTGGGAATTCACATTAACTGGTGGCGCATTAATATAATTCGGTATATTACTGAGATTTGGATCGCGTTGTAAGATTTTCGATAATTTCTCAGCCTTAACTAGACGCATATGCATGAGTTTACGTTTCGTTCGAAATTCATCGAGGAAATCTTCAATATCTAATTCACTGTCGAGGAATTGTTTTCTGCATTTGTCAGATTCTTCTTCGATTTCACTGGCAGCTGTTTGGAGAAGTGCTAGGGTGGTTTCTAGTGATATATCACCGCCTTTTTTTCCTGAAAGAGAAACTGATTAAGTACAACGACATGACGATTATAGAACAATAATTGATATTCTTACTACTTACTAAATTCTTCAGTCTTTTCTTCCACGCATTTCGATAACCTTTCACCTTCCTCATATAAAGAGTGCAATTTTTCTCTACCTTCGACTAATTCAGGTTCCTTAGATAAATTAAATTCAGCCATTGAATTATTATTTGCCATAAGTTCCTCTTTCTCATTTTGTATTTCTTTTAAATACGTCTATAAAAACAATTATGACTCATTAGTACCTACAATAATTAATTAAAAAGAAAGAACTTACATCGCTTAATCCCGAAAGAATATCCTCTAATTTATCATCATTTGATAAAATTTCATTTAATTCTTCATTAGATAAACTAGAAAGGTTTTGAACTGCTCTTTTAGCATCTGTTTGTAATATTTGAAACATTTTTACGTTAATTTTACAACTAAAATAAACTTGATTTGTGAAGAATTCATAAAAATAGCATTGTATACATGAAAAAAATAATTTAGACAGTTTTGACGTTAAACAGCTGTTATCTTTTTCTTTTCTTTTGGCCACTTGCTTCATTAATCATTCGGCGAGCTGTCATAAAGTAATTTTAGTTGTTTATTGATTTAAATTTACTTAGGCAAGGACAATGCTTAGATTCAGTACATGTTTCCAGTCACCTCACTTTATCGCTCTGCTGATATGAGTTTGTAGAAGGGTTGATAATCAAGCATTTCGAGGTTTATTGACCTCTGCAACTTTAGGCAATTTAGCCTTCATCTCGTTAATTTTTTACTCGGGTGAGCAGCTAAATGCAGCGAGCCCGGGGTTCGAACAAATATCGAGGTTAAATGTCTCATTTAAATGCCAATCAATGAAATTTGTAAAAGGATCTCTCCATGGGTTTCAAGAATTGACATTGAAGAAGTACTGATATAAAAAATTTATTCTATTCTGACATAAATAGAACAGGCCAAAGGCCAACACGCAACACGAGAGAAATTGTTTGAAATATGGGAGGTTATGTGTCTTTGTTATGATTTTGAATAAAAGTTTGAAGAATTAAAACTTGTGAGTGGCCTAATTTATTATTCATGGCATCTGAAGAACATCTAAACCTATCGAACTTCATCAAATCTGTGCACAAAAATCTTCGAAAAGAAGCGAAACTTCTAGGATACGAAGAAGCGTGGAAGAAACATTGCTTAGATAAAGAAAATTTAGCTAAATATGCTGCTGCCATGCAAGATTTAGCTCAAAACCATTGGGAACTTAATTCTAAAGAAAACATAAAAGCTATATCTCGAGTGCAATGGACTAGAGATGCTATAACGATATATTTTAAGGAGATTTATCAATACCGATATAAAGAAAATGAAATTGTGAATAAAATAAGTTTAAGCATTGAAAATAATGATTGTTATAATATGGACTTAGATAAATATAGTTTATTAGACGTGGGGAGTTGTTATAATCCCTTCAAATGCGATACCAATTTAGAAGTAGTACCGATAGATATTGCACCGGCATGTACAGATGTTTTAAAATGTGATTTTTTAAATGTAAATATTACAAACATTGATCATAAATACTGTATATCAAATAATGAAATCGTAAAATTGTGTGAAAATAGTTTTGATATAGTAGTTTTCAGTTTATTATTGGAATATTTACCATGTCCATTTCAAAGACTTAAATGTTGTACAAATGCATATGATTTACTAAAAGTTGAGGGAATTTTAGTGATTATCACTCCAGATTCAAAACATGTTGGTGCTAATGCTAAATTTATGAAATCTTGGCGTTATGTTTTGGCGAAACTTGGATTTTCACGTATTAAATATGAAAAATTACCATATTTACATTGTATGGTGTTTCGGAAAGCATTGCATAAGCGAATTACTGAAAGATGGTGCGAATTACATGAATTTAAGGAGTTTGTGGATGGAATTTACATACCACAAGATTTTCATTTGGATAAAGTTCATGATAATATTGAAAATTGTGATAATAATGGAACAAATGAATTTTGCCATGAATTTGTAGCATTAAATGATTTATTTTAAGCATTGTTTTGTTTTATTTAACATGATCGTACTCTCTGACAACTCAGGTCAGCTGGGCAGCTACTGAGATGATCACCTGCTGCTAATCACTTCACTTCAATTTTTTTGTGAAAGGAATGTGGATTGTCAAAATTAGCAATAAAGTTTTTGACCATAGGGTTATTCTTTCGTAGTGAATGTGATTATACTGAACTGAAAACTGAATATTTGGCGAAACCGAAAGATCATCTTTTTTGTGTTTGTCTTTCACTTAACCTCGAAAACTTGTGAAAACAACCAAATCTGACTATGACGGTGTTGCCAACTTTTTACACCGAATTTCTCCAGAGGGTAGTACTAAAGAGGCAAAAAACTTAATGAATTTCCCTTTAAAAACTTCACTAGCTGGAATCTCGCGACTAATCGGTTCTTTCTAGTTTTTTTTTGTAACAACAATACACACGTTTTGAAATTAAACGGCAGGAATAGATTATGGAACTAATTTATTCACGAAAAGATTAAATTAATATAAGAAAAAATAAACGTGGTTTCATTATTTATATAACCTAACCTTCTTTTTTTTCTTTATTACTTTTTCTAACAGAGTTGCCAACAATAACATTGTATGATACACTGTTGCCAACTGAGGTGAGTATATTAAATATTCTTAACACTCCTCCTCGATTTTAATTTTATAGAAAATAAAAAATCGCTATCTATTACAAAATGTTCAATGAAGTCTTTAAATTCAAAAACTTTTCTTTACACAAAGCTTTAGTAAAAATATCAGCAATATTTGCCTCTGAGGTTACATACTTAATATTTAGTTGTCTCTCTTGAACTAAATTTTTAAGAAAATGATACTTTATGTCTATATGTTTAGCTCTTTTAGAATTTTCAAAACTTTTTGTCATTCACACTCTATTTTAAGTTCACTTAAAATCCCTTTAATGTTCACAATGTCTTGTGCTGAGGTGGCTGCAGCGTTAATTCCTTGTGGACATTTTATGTAAATATTAGTTTCTACTTTACCGTTCAAAAAAGCTGTTGGAATGTCAAGTTGTTTTATTTTCCAATTATTTTGTAATGCGTAACTTAAAAGTAGTCTAATGGTAGACATTCTCGCTACTGGCGCATACATTGTTTCAAAAGGATTCTCCTCCTTTATCTGAAATCCTCTAGCTACTAGTCTAGCTTTTTTAGTACCGTCATTTTTTGTTTTAAATATCCATTTTGTGTCTATTGCCTGTTTATTTTTTGGTATCGTAGTTTCTTCCCATGTTTGTAACTGTTTATGTGAATCAATTTCTTTTTTAATAGCATCTCGCCATTGTTCTGTTTTTATAGCATCATCATATGTTTCTGGATCGTTGTTATTATTCGTTAACAAGCAATAAGCTGTGTATATTTCATAATCTTGTAAATATGTTGGTGTTTTTGTTTTTCTACCTGTTTGTGTTGTTTGTACATTAGTAGGGTTAGCTTCTTCCTCATTAATGTCACTTTCATATTCGATATCGTTTTCGATATTAGTGATGGGCTCTTTTGATTTATTTACTTCTTCGTTTTCAACTGGCTCGATACATGTTTGTTGTATATATTTATTGTCACTTTCGTCGAATGTCACATCGCGTGCACAAATCACTTTGTTTTCATTAGAGTTCCATAGCCTGTATCCCGCACCTCCATAACCAACCATTATTAATTTTTCGGCTCTTGCATCTAGTTTACTTTGTCTTGGTAGAATCACTGACCATGCTTTACTTCCAAATATTCTTAATTTTGATAGGTTATTTTCTCCATACCAAATTTTTGAAGGTGGTACTCCGTTATTAGCGGCTGTAGGACTTCGGTTTAGTTCGTATGCTGAACACAATATAGCTTCGCCCCACAATTCTTTAGGTAGGTTTGTTTCTGCTAGCTTCACTCTCACTTTGTCCATTAAAGTACGATTCATGCGTTCAGATGTACCGTTTTGTTGTGGTGTATATGGTATTGTGTATTGTATTTGTATGCCTTTTGATGCACAATATCTTTTAAATTTTATTGAACTAAACTCACCACCGTTATCACATCGTATTCTTTTTGTTTTCATCCCGTGTTGTGTTTTTATTAACTGTATGAAATTCATTACATTTTCAGCAGCTTCATCTTTCGATTTTAATAATTTCACTATAACGAAATGTGAATAGTCATCTATTAACACTTGAAAATACTGATATCCTTCGGATGTAGATGGGTTTACTGGTCCTGCAATGTCTGTATGAATTAAATCACCGATCGCTCTTGACTTCTTTTGTAAAGAATAATAGGGTTTTCTAGGCATTTTTCCTTGCATGCACTCATCACACTTTTTATTATCTATCGGTAAGTTTAATAGTTTTAAACCGCCACGATTTAAATGTCCTAAGCGTCTATGCCAAATGTTTGTCTGTATTGGCTTGATAGCAGTTTTCGCTATTCGATTTTATATATATTTTCAACATGAATAAATTGCTTAATCTTTCACAATTTATCACAAAGTTTGTACCTATTATTTTCGCATTGTCTTTTTCAAAATATACCCTCATGTTTTTCTTTAATAGTTCACTAACTGATATTAAATTATGATATTTTTTACTATTAACGCTTCAAATTTTATTTTTATGCCGTTACACGTACCGCGTAAAACACCTTTTTTAGTTGCTTGCATATTATCACCATTTGCCACAGTTATTATTATTTTATTTTTTAACGTTTCGATATCTGTTAAGTACTTTTCTAAGTCAGCTGATACTAAATGTTGTGTAGCGCCGGAATCTAAAATGAACGTATCAATATCGTTTATTTTAGTTAAACAATTCATCGCAACAAAGTTTATTTCACTTTTGTCTTCTTTGGCTGCCTCATTAGCTTGTTCGGTATATTCTCGACTTGTGCCCCTTGTTCGACCTCTAGGACTACGACCTCTAAAGTTGCCTCGACCTCTGTAGTTCTTACTAGGACAGTTTACTGCTATGTGTCCTTCCTTTTTGCATTTATAACATATAATCGTACTGGCACTGAATGAAATATCTGTCGTACTTTCTGCATGACGTTTTGTTTTACCCGAAATCTTCATTTCTTCATCGAGTAATCTTGATTTAACAAAATCCATTGTTATCTCTGAGTTTATCGTTTCGATTGCTGTTATTACTTGATCATAGGTTTCATTCAATGTTAGCAATAGGTGGCACACTTTATCTGATTCATCTATTTTACTTCCTGCGTTTTCTAATTCTCTGATTAACGTGTCAAAAGTTAGAAAGTGATCCTCAAGTTTTTCATTCTTCTTTAGCTTCAGCATTAGTAACTTTTTCTTTAAAGTTAACTTCGTAAAGACGCTCTTTCTTTCAAAGACATCTTCTAACGCCTTCATCATCTGCTTAGCTGTTTTAGCATCCTTAACTAGGTCTAAATGCTTATCTGTAATACATTGCACTATTACAGATTTTGCTTTTGCATCTTTTTGCAAGAATTCTTGTATTTTGGAAGGCTCTGTGAAATCACTTTCGTCTTTGTCTAGGGCTTCTTTAATCTGCTTCTCTTCTAGTATTGTTACTACTCGAAATTTCCAGTTATTAAAGTTTCCCGAATTTAACTGAGGTAAATTCATTACGCTAGTCATGTTGACTTTACTTTTCTCAAAAATTACTTTACTGGGAATTTTACTTATTCACTTGGTGCCTTATTGAACTGCTTGGAATGAGTGATCTGGGACCATAACCTTTTGAAATTAAACGGCAGGAATAGATTATGGAACTAATTTATTCACGAAAAGATTTATTGCCGAGTGCACCGACAAATTGGTAATCCAGTATTAGTTAAGAGGTGGATTAATATTAATCTGTGATTAATTTTTTTGGGATGCATTGTTCAATAATATAGCCTGTTTAACTAAACCGCAAATTTAGGACCAACACAATTTGACAACATTGTTATTATATGTCATTTAAGGTAAACTCTACTTAAAGTAGAAGAAAAATAAAACAGGTTAGGTATTCTAATAATAGTAAACTGTTTAAATTTAAAAAATAAATGAAGTAGTATAGTAGTAGCAAAGATTAATCTACACAATAGATAGTCAGCCCAATGCATTAAAATCAGAACATCTCTAAGTATGCCTGCCACTACGTGGCGTAGACTAGCGTGTAAAGCATAGAGCAGTATTGTCACAGCCAGAAACCGTTTTGTAGTTTATTAATACCAGAAACAAAACGCAACGTATAACAATTATTTACATCATTTGCAACAGTTATGCACCGACAATGCTGTATTGTCAGAGAGAGAGATTGATGAAATTCTGTATTAATCTGGAGGGGATACGTAGGGAGGGTAGAAAAAAAAACAAGCGAATGTGGTGTGTGTCGTGCTGTTGCCAATTCGTCGGTAAAAGAAACACACAGGGTGATTTATTACAAGTACAGTATGGAAATAAAAGCCTAATCTCTATGAATTAAATTTAATATAATAATATTTAATCCATGTCATACATGTTTCAAGACTAGACCAGTCCCATGATCAGTGGCGAACAATCGTTAAATGAAAAGCTTTTAGATAGAAACATACTTTTGACTAAATATTTCACGTAGACAATGTGGCAAAGATGTAACAAGATTGTTGTAGATCTTATAATATCTATAATAAAAAAATTATCAGTGCTACCTATATTATATTAGGTATATCTATTATAATAGTCTGTCTCTTCATCAGGTATAAGTTCCACTTTATTGGTTTAGGTACTTAAATTTTACTTCTTTTTGATGTTTCTTCGGGTAAATAATAAGTTCGGTAGGAATAGGGCTTTGGGTATGAAGCAAAAAAGATAGAAAATAGAAATTTGATATAGGGGTAGTTCTAAGCATTTACAAGTTTGTGACGTGTAGCGATTTTCGATGCCGCCCCCGGAGGTATACATGAGGGCGGCGCAATGCCGTTTTAAATATCTCGTTTCGCTTTCTTGGAAAATAAAAAATTATAACTGATAACTGAAACTTAGTACTTAATACGTGGGCGTAAGAGGTAAGCTCACTTCACAGGTCTCTATTAATGAAAGAAAGTTAACATTTTGAGCATCTGCGTAAAATTAAATGTATCCGTTTGGTGGGTAGTTTTGATTACAATAAGTCGGTGCCAAGCCCAAGCCCGAAACAAAATAAATCTATATTTACCTACTACCTATTTGGCTTGGTACCGACTATTATGTGCATTGTTGTCTTTTGAATGATATTTGTATTTTGTTATTTTTCGTATTTTTTATTAGTTCTTTTGACAGCTCTGGTGTCATCAATACACCTGTATCCCGAATTGCACCAAATTGCGATGCTATTGAACAAGCATATAATCCTAAATATAATATTCTTTTTGAACTACCTGTATCTCGAAAACCAAGCCGTAGCGGACCCATGTACATATGAAATTTGTATCTTAAAATTAGTCAAAGAATCACCCTTTAAAGTTTGTACAAGTACTTATGCAACACCCTGTATACATAGATACTTTGATTTGCAATTTGCAAATCTGTCAAACTAGGTAATGCTGTTTTTTTTTATTTACTTTCAAATATGGTGTTATGTAATTGTAATCAAATTAAATGTTTGGGGATGATATTTACGAGTTTTATTTTTTTATATAGAGAAACTGTTATTCAGTTTTTAAGGATCAATCTGAAGCAGACGATTGTACTTGTTAAAACATGAAAAAAGTTATTGTCGTGATACTTTTAACACCCTGTTGGTGGGTTTTTAAAGCTTTTTACGAAACGTGTTAACAATACAATCTACATAAATCGTTAGTTTTTTAAAGTTTTATGATCATTGCACAAAAACCAATATTAGGGAGCTGTAAGTTTTTTTTCAATTTGGCGTTGCAGAATTTGAACCTAATTGTGATAATTGTGTTATTTTACTAGTATAGATATTTTTGAGTAAATTAATTCGGTTATAATCGATGAGTAGAATCTTTGGAGTAAAATACATTTCACAAAAGCCTGAACCATATTTCTCAATAGATTTAAATTTTCATTAAAAACAGATTAAAAATTCTAATTTTTTACATCCTGCATTTCGAAACCGTATTTTTTTAAATAATTATTGTCATGCTGGAAATTTCAAACCTTATTTACTTCAGCAACTTGTAAAAAGCACAGCCTTTTTAATATTAACATTTCTTAAAATCGATATTACGCGATAACGATGACTTTCTATCAATATCACAGAAGGATACATTTATTACGTATATAATTTGTTAGATTTTACATCTCCGAATTGAAACACACGCAAAAAATGTGCATAAAAGAGTTAGGGTAGCATTTCACGCCTGTATGCCCCTTTAATTTACCCGCCTCTGATATTTATTTTTTCATAATGTTAACGACAAATTGAATCTGCTGTTTGAGTTTGATCCTTAAAACTGAATCAGGTAATAACCGGAAGTCCTATCTATAACGCCAAATTTCGTTAATTTAAATATAACTTTTTGATGCATCCTTATATCCGAAATTTAAAATTAAATGACTAAAATAATATTATTTTAGTCATTTAAAATTATTGTCTAAAACATTTAATAAACCAGCCCTGTATATTTATACTATTATAGTAATTTCTTTTATTTTCGTCCATACACATTAATCTTTGCGTAGATAGGTATACGTATACCATATAATTTTAAACAAAAAACACTGCTGCACAGTAGTACATATATGATACCTATAATATAAAAACAAACTCCCACCTCGTAGGGGAAAGTATACTCGTCCTTGTCTAACATTGCCCATATGATTATTTTATTTCAACACAATACATATAACGCCACCTACAATTTCCATGGTTGCATGTTTTTCTAATAGATGTAGCTCGTGTCGAGACAGTTTCAATTTTTGTTTTATTTCCCATATACGCTGACTATCTATTGTGTAGATTAATCTTTGGTAGTAGCATTGTCTTTTAAAGGCAATGGTAGTAGTGTTTATTTCAATTAATATAAATATTTACAATAATGTTGTATAAAAAGATGCTTAAGTTTCAAATAAACTTGTGTGCGTCTAATCGACAGCATTTAACAATGAAGATACATACAATAATCCTCATAATATAATCTATCAGCTACATATTATCCCCTTTACCTACCTTATCGTTTTAATTACGTGAAGTACCTATTACATTTTGCAACATGTCATACCTAGGTACCATTTACTTTTGTGGTAAATAAGTGATATTATAACATGTTGTAGACTTCACTATGGATCTATATATCTATTCGTTTTAATAGATATCTAAGAACTTCTGTGACATCCTACAACTTGTGAATTTAAGAAACCAGTAAAATGGAATGAAGCAAAAGTAAAAGGAGTAAAATTTTACACCCAACAAATAGACTTTATTATTTAATATATTTCACAAATACCATGATATCATCGAAGATAAAAAACTAATAGGGCAAGCAAGATGTACCGCAGTCTCTTAAAAAACGTTAAATAGTCGTATCAAAATGTTGGTTCTGATATTAATTTGATGCGGAAACCCGTAATCAATTATCTCTATAAGATCCATGTCATCTACAAATACTTCCCAATCCAAGTCCATTCTCTCTTTCTGTTTGCTTATACATATATTATTATTTTTACTTATTCCTAATGATATATTCCACTATTAATTAATGTTTTGTCCTAGAATAATGTTTATATAATATGTTTTTGCACTAAAAACATCTAAGTTTTAGTTAATGCTGCATTTAATCTGTCATTTTGGGCGGATTAAACTAATACTCAGATTAGAACATTTAAACCATGACTAAAAAACGGTGCACTCCAAATTTCAATTTTAAACTCGTGTTATTGTAAATCGGTGAATTAAAACGTCGGTGCACTCGGCAATAAATTAATATAAGAAAAAATAAACGTGGTTTCATTATTTATATAACCTAACCTTCTTTTTTTTCTTTATTACTTTTTCTAACAGAGTTGCCAACAATAACATTGTATGATACACTGTTGCCAACTGAGGTGAGTATATTAAATATTCTTAACAACACGAACGCAAGTCTCTAGGAAAAATGTTGGAATATTTAGTGGGGAGCTTCTCTGTAAGTTTCATTGTATTTCTGTTTTAAAAGATGTCTTTCTTTTTACTGGCTGGATTAATATAACACTGGGCACTCAAAACTAATACATTCATTCCCCATTTGTATACCAAAAAATTACTTACTTCTGTAACGTGTTGGAATTACACCCTTTAATAGTAGTGTGGAGTGGGGATAATAGCTTCTCTTTAGTAGTAAACCTCATTTTTTATCGTCAGTTAGGGACCCATAAATTAGAAAATATCGATATTTTATTTGATATATCGAAACGTAGGTAACGATGCGTTCAATATTTTGTTCAACATATCAGAAAAATCCATTGACAATTTAATGTTTATTAATAATAAAAAAAAATACAATCTCTGACTCGGAAGGAAAACTTCGGTACAAAAATATCGGAAATGTAGGAAAATTGATCGTCAGTTACTCAATGCTGTAAATAACAAAGCCAAGAAAACCTGCGAAAGAAGAAGAAGAAAACCTATTTTATCTTCGTTTCCAGTTCAAAACATGAGCTGGCACATGGCTGGAATACTACGAAGGCCAAGAAAGAAGAAGAAAAAAGTTTGTAAGCAGATATCAGAGTTAACCGTTCTTTTTCTGTATGGTTCAAAATCAAAACATGGCAGAAGAAACGCACATGCTAGCAGAAAATGATGAAAATTCAACTGAAAACAATAAAAGAAAAATTGAAAAAACAGTTCTAGACAACTTTTCTAAACTATCATGCCCGCAAGAAAAAGTCCGTATAAAATGTACACTAAATCTTCTGAAACATCTCCAAGAATCTTCAAATACAGTAAGTTTTATAGGTTAAGCATTAAAAACATTGTTCATATTTTCATGTTATAACTTTAATTTCAGGATAATACTGAAGTAAATTATGCTTTGAAACGGTTGATAAGAGGCTTGGGATCATCATCAGATGATTCCCGTATTGGGTATTACACTGCTTTAGTGGGATTACTAAATTTAGACGAGTCTTTGCAACTTGGCGATATATTAAAATTGCTTGAAGCTGAACTGCATAAGTCTGGAAAGAATTCCGATGGAGTACGTAATAAAAATGTGTTGCGTTCGTTCAAAATAACATTTTAACTTGGAATTATTTTAGGAAAATGCTGATATTTCCATTGGACAAATTTTATGTGTGGGAGCAGTGTTGCATTCTACTATTTGGACAAAAAGTTCCTTGGAGGATAAAAGGAGAGCGTTAGAAATATTAGCTGGTGCTAGTAAAGAACGAACATATCTAGGATTGTTAGGATATTCATTTTTTATTGATTTGGTGAATCAAGTAAGTTGTTTTTAAGTATAACTCTAAAAAGTTTGTGTTACTAAGTCGGTATGTGTGTAATTTTAGTTGAGCTCCAATGATATTCAGACGTGCTTGTGGCCGGTTATTGAACCAATAATATCAGTTGGCTGGACGAATTTAAACTTAGATTTATTGTATCTATTGCTGAATTTGAAGAACAAATGTCCAAGTTTAATCACAAAGAAGTTTTTGAAAAACAGTTTCGAGACTAGTGATATTTTAGCCGAAGAGAATTTTGAAAAATTGGGCAATATTTTGATGGTAAGTTCACATGCTTCTGACATAAATACTCGTCAACGTGTTGTCATTTACGCTTTAAACACAGCATTAATAAGTACAGCATTCCGACTCCACGTTGGCACTTTGAAATAAACTGTGACGTATACCGCCGCCATTTTGGGTCACAAGTCAGGTCCTGACTAAGAATAATTATAGTTACTGTATTTTCATTTTTGTAAAAATATTTAAGTACATAATAATATCGCTGTCAATTTCAGAAATATTTGTGGTGTGTCATAGTGATTGAAAACAGCCTTAAGTGGTGGTATCAGTTAAATCTTGACATAATTGGGTGATTTTTAATAATAATAATAATAAACACAACAATAATACAGACTTTATTAGTAAAAAAGACATTTTTATAAAAGTTGAAGCAGTGCTTCCTAACTTAACCTAAACGTAACTTATATTTTAGCTTAAACCTATCTGAAAATAGTTTTACATCGCTGGCCAAATTAAGTAGGTAGCTTATGGTTACAAATTAATTTGTTCTATTACGTGTCAGACAGCGCTCTTAAACAAAAACCCCTGTAAACTTTTTATATTCTCCGGTAGAGCGTTGTAATATTTTGAAACCGTATAGGAAAATGACCGCTCAAAGATTGATGTTGAGTCTAGCGGTGGCGTAATGACAGTTTTATGAGGAATATTCACATCATACACCGATCCCCGGAACTTCAATATTTCATATAAGTATTCCGCCTATTTCCATCTGATGATTTTTATTAGTCAAAATTAGTGAATGAAAATCCGACGTTGTTTCATTCTTAACCAGCCGATTTCCTTAATATTATTGCTAGCCTCTTTCACACCTACGAATTCCACTTACAAGCCCTTGTGCCTGAATTCTGCATCAACTGAATCCTGTTCTCAGCAATTCTAGTCAAACAAGGGCCATATATATATTGTCAATAATATAACCCCTCGCTGATTGCGTTATCTCGCCACGAGACAACTTGTGTTTATGTTTCACTTTCATTTAGTTTAAAAACATATTAGATACTGCCATTTCGTAATATAAATTTTACGGTTATACAAATAGTTGTTATAAACGTAAAATTATCTAGTATTCATCTTTATTTTTACTTATTACTCACCTAACAGGATCTGTGGGGAAGCGAAAAAAATGTTTAGAGCAAGTGTACCGCTTATTGGGACAACATTTTGCAGCACACACATGTCCTCCCTGATTGTTCATTGTATTAATCATATGATACGTTAATAAAAATAAAATCCTTTTAATTCTCACGAACACTATACCAAAAACAACACAATATTTATTTATCTCGTACACGCCGACAATGAACTATATATTGAACACAGGAGTGAACGGTATTTATCTACGTCTATGTGATTATTGTGACGTTGTAACCCATAATGGCGGCATGCGCGACGAAATGCGCAGGACGACTCGCAAGCGGAAAGTCAGAATACTGTATTATTTATTATACTGTGCTTTAAATGTCGTTTATTCTATGATCCTGCTCTATAAAGGGGATATTACAGATAATATATGTATTAATTAATTATTTATTTTCAGAATATTCCAAAAGTAACGTCAATCAACCATCCAGTCTACGAGGAAGTAGTCAAAATCGCCCAATCAAGCTTAATTTTACTGATAAAATCACTCGACGTACACTTAAAAACACCAAACCGAAACAGATTGTTAGTTTTTATCAAAATTCTCACACATATCTTCACAGAATTCACCAAAACCAACACGAACTGTGTGAATTTACACGAACTCTTCACACCGAACTTCGTTCGACAACTCCTCTGCTATTTCCGTACGCTAAAAGGCGCGCAGAAAGATCCCGAATATCAAGCAGCTGTTCAAAAATGCTTTGATTCACTTTTAACTCTACTAAAACCCGAGGAATCCAACAACAAAATCAGTTCCGAAACGAAAATCAATGTGTTGAAGAAATTTTTATTCCCACCCGGTACGTTTATATTCGAAAAAGTGACTAAAAGCAAAATCATCCAACAAATCACGTTGACATTGGACGATACGGGGGGCGTTGAACAACTTGCCGCAGTGTATCGTGCAGTTATACGAGGGGATGTAAAAATTAGCTCTAGTGATGATGACTTCTTTTTGAATAATGATCGATTGTACTGTGCACATTTGTTGATCAAATTGTTGAATTACCAGTGCGTTCGTAGTGAGGTTGATTGGAAGGTTGAACAGTTGAAGTTTCTAATGGATTTGGCGTTGTTTAAGGATGGGAACAATGTTGGAAGGGAGTTAGCAGGTAAGAGATTTAACGGTTACACTTTTTATTTTCCCACCAATAATTAAAACTTCATCAGACGTCCACTAAAATGATTTCTTTGCTCTAAAACAGCTTCCTATGTGCGGGTATAGTGATTGGGTATAGTGCAGAATGCGACGGTTATACATATTTAACCATTTAGCCTCTTTTAACTTATTTGAGATTCTCTGACGCCCTCTTACACCATAGATAAATCTCAAGCAGGCATTCTGTAATTTTTGAGTACCCCTTGCATCAACACCATCAAGACAAGGACCGTAAACAACATCACAGTAGTTCAGATGACATAACACCAACGTCCTACATAACATATTTTTCGTCTCACGGGTAAGACAATGCCTATGCGGATAGATTTGTTTTAATGCACCATATCCTACGCGTAATTTGGATGTTAGATGCTCCTTAAAGCGCAGTCTGTAATCCATTACAAGGACCAAGTATAATTCATAATTGGTGAAGACTTTGAAGGGGTAGTGGGTGTTTTTCTCCCCAATTTCTACGGCACTGGAAAAAGTGCGGTTTTAAGATACCCATTTGGACCGCCAATGTTTTCTACACAAAAAAGGTACTCTTGTTAATTAGCTCCGAAGTTGACCGTTTTCCAGAGAAATCAACTTGTTGAAAAACATGGTTAATTTTTTGAAGTAAATTTAATTTTATATATTATCAAACACCGTGTATCATGGAGCATGCATCCTTAATTTTTCTAAGTTTGGCACTAATAACTCCTCGCTGTCTTCACTTTAGACTAACTATCAGACCCAGGAAATTGCATCAACTGAATACGACTTTCGTCAGCTCTTGTCAGACTTACTCTGGACTCAGAGAAACAAAAACTGAAGTGTGACAGCTCTAACAGATAACAAAGCAGCCTTTTCACATAAACGTGAATTGCCCAGCTGTCCCACACTTTTCATAAAGTTGATGATCTGTCTGGGGGCTACATTCCTTGCCTCGTCGTGTGTTAAGGTCACCCCTCCAAGGTATTTTAGCCTTTTGCAGAAAAGTGCCATGCATTCACAGAGCACGTGTTCTGTTTTCTCTGTTGCGTCTTCGCAAAACCGACCAAGTGTCGTCCTCGGTTAGGCCCACCTTTTTGAGATGGTACTTCACTGGGTGGTGTCCCGTAAAAAGGCCTGTAATTCGCCTGAGGTCGCTTCTCTCCAGTTGGATAAGCTTCCCTGCGTTGGCCTCTGAAGGTTTGATAAACCTTTTTGATTGTCTTAAGCCTGGAGTGTTTCTCCAGTAGGACTTAAGTTGTTCCTTTTCGCATCTCCGAAGTTCTTCCTTCATATGGCTTTTTGGAAGGCCAAAGATGGGTTCCGGGCCGCATAACGGAGCGTTTGCGCCCTCTTTTGCATGTTTGTCCGCCGCTTCGTTCCCCTCTATGCCTTCATGTCTTGGCACCCATGTCAGAGTAATCTTTTTCCCTTGAGCTGCCAGTTGCTTTAGGGTCTGTTTGCATTCCCATGTTAGCTTTGACGTGAAGGTGTAAGACCTCAGTGCTTTTAACGCATCTTGACTGTCTGACATAATATTGATCTGCCGTTCCGGGATGCCTCTCTGCAGGCATTCTTGAGCACAACGATTAATAGCGTTGATGTCTGCTTGGAATATAGTGGGACTTTTTCCGAGAGATTCAGAGAGCCTGCAATTAGGCCCGTATACTCCCATGCCTGTGTTCCCTTCTATTCCTTTTGATCCGTCCGTATACCAGACGGATGTATTTTCTGGGAATCGTGGTTCCCCATTTAGCCAATTTTGACGGTTGCAAACGCTCCAATGCTCATGCACAATATCTCAAATCCGTATCCACAAACAGTTCATGATTCCTGGCCTAATTTTTGGCACTAAGTCATCATCATTCACTCGCTAACGAGTACGAATTACTCCAACTCAGGTATTTCTGTTGTGAACCCTAAGATGGCTAAACATACCGATCCTCGAGCCTCAAATTTTTTTCCTTCGTTGGAATACGTGAGATTTTTTAACGTGGCAATGCTGCTACACATCAATCACACGACCTCTGACAGAAACTGAAGTTCGATCCAATGGCATGTGCTCCTCAAGGGCATGGGATGGAGGTCCTCTGTTGCCGACGTATAACGAGTTGTTGCGGCTACAGTCATTCTCTGGCCTGACCAAATTCATCATCTAATCGATTTTTAAATAGATTTACCGACGATGCGTTCACTTAGTCGATTCCAAACATAGACCACTCTGTTTGCTCCAAAGTTCTTCCTTCCAATCTTGGAAGTTCTTGATTTAGTTAGTTTTTTAGAATATCTTCTTTCGGCCTTCGTTCGTTAGGGTGAAAAATATTGAGTTCGACTATATAATACTTGTGTTTGTATTCGGTCACCGCGTTGATGACGATGCGACAGCCAATGTGCTCAGCCTCATTCGTTTAAGTCGAAATTCCTACGGTAGATACTTTAATTCACGTGGACTTTTGGTTACGTTGTATGTACACGTTGATAGACCATTGAATTAGCCTTTTTTACAACATTGATCACTTTAGATCCTCGGAGATGATCACACCGAAGTCCCTCTGTAAGAGGCCTGCCGTCGATAATTGGTTGTAGGACCACAGACCGTATACTCGTTCACATTCAGAGACATCAACCATTTATTAGCCCATGTTGGTCACGGAAAGAGTGTCAGAAAGATTGTTGGGAACTACCAGACAGAACAATAAAGATAGAGAAAAAGTTGTAGCAATGATGCATTGCCAAAACCCAAATCTAAACCTCCTACAATAAAACAATTTCTTCATCTCCACTATTAATTTTTAAAAAGCTTCAAAGGGACATGTTTCGGAGTCCCAGCTCCATCATCAGTCTTAAAATATCGCAACTATGGTGGAGTTAAATCCGCATATAGGCTGTCTTTATTTATGGTATTTTGTAAGATATTTAACTATCAAAACTTGCATTTGATCTGCCTCCTGTAATTTTTACATATTTTCCAATTTTCAGATTCACTTAAAACGGCTTTCTTCGGCGCACTGAACCTCAAACTCTCCAAACTAGAAGACCTCCAAACAATCTTGTCAAGTCTAGTAACCGAACTCAACTCAAAGCTGTCTCAAACGGACTACAACACAAATTTGCGCAACCCTATTGCAACCGAACACATAGAAATATGGCGAAAAACCATGGATACAATAGCAAAAATCTACAAAGTTGGCAAACCGCTAACTAGCTTGAAGCGTGTGTTTATGATTCTATTCCTCCACATGAACCTTCAACTCTTCAACGACGTTAAATTGGCTTCAGACAGCTTAAACGAACTGTTCGTCTGTTACAAACGGACGAAAAAACATCAAAAAGATTCAAACACAACACTAAATGAATCTGGAATTGAAGTGTCGGAAAATTCAAATGATCCTGATTGGATAGAAGTTGTAACAGATCTTTTCCTGAATCTACTATCACAAACCTCAAATTTACAACGGAACGTTATCAAGAGTGTATTTCCGCATTTGTGTTCATATATGACACCAACAACAATACATCAAACTGTCAGCGTTCTTGATCCTAAAAATGAAGAAAACCCTTTGACTCTAGCTAGAGAGGAAGCAGAAGAAGACAATAGTAACGATGAAGCTTCCGACGAAGAAGAATCAGATGACAATGAAGAAGATTTATCCGAATCTGATGACGAAACAGTTAACGATAAACTACGATTGGCGCTTCAACAAGCTCTAGCGTCCGATAATCAAAATTCTGATGATGAATCCATTGATTTAGACGCAATAAGCGATACTGAAGGTGAAAAACTAGATAAAGCGTTAGCTGAAGCTTTTAAACTGTACAAACCGAACAAAGGTCGTGGTAAAAAACAATCCAAAGACGATGAAACTCTAACACATTTCCGTGTTCGAGTGTTGGATCTAATCGAGATATATTTGGACTCAACACCATCAATGATCCTAACTTTGGAGATTATGTTACCGCTATTACAAGCTTTGGAGTTTTCTATTCGTAACGAACATCAGAAACCGTTAAATGACCGACTAAAGAATGTTTTGAAGAAACTACTGCAATTGAAGAAGTTTAACTCATTTGAAGGTGTTACTGAAACAATCCTAACAGATCTACTTAAGAGTTTATTGGAACGTGGGACGAAAAATTCAATAATCATCCAAGATATGGGTGAACAAATATCGAATTGTTGTATATTTATAGTGAAATGTTCCCAAATACTGCAAGAACTTGATGAGACACCAGCGGAATCGAAGAAGGTTCTTAAAGAAGTTGTTCCGAACATATTAACAGCTGAATTGAGAAACTACTTAACGAAGCGCGATTGTCTTACTCCATACGTACTTTTTAAACAACTACTGCAAATTTGTTGGAATGGGAATTACAAAATGGCTTTACTACTCTTAAACCAACTATTCACAGACGATTTGAAGCAGTTCAAACGGACTCAAGCATTTGAACTGTTGAGAATCTTCTATAGTAATCAGCGATATTTGAGTCAACATCGGAAGAAAGTTAGTAAAAAGTTATCTCAATCGCATTTAGAATTTTCTAAAGATGTTAGAGTATTCTTTACTGAACTATGCAGTGTAAATCCGCCACAGAAAGATGTTAAAGAAAAATCAATTACAGCTCTACTAAATTTATTAAATACAATGAAGAAATGCCCGCTAGATATTGAAGATATTAATTGGATTGAATTATTAGAAAGTATTAAAGAATATCGTGCAACAAAAACGTTTTCTTTGGACGTGAAAAAGGCGTTTAATAAACTTTGTGGTTCACTTGGCGTATCGAACAAAGTCGAAATGAACGATCGGCCAGTTGTTCAAAAGAAGGATGTTAAAGAAGAAGAAATAATTGATGAAACTAAAGAGATAAAAAAGAGGAAGAAGCGAAGGAACAAAGAAGCGTTGTTGCAGAAAAAAGAAGCGAAAAAGTTGCGATTACAGTCATTATCCCAAGGCTTTGCCGATGGTTTGGACTTCAGTGAAGCACCAGAGGAAAGAATTGAGGAAGATGTAGAAGTAGATGAAGAAAGTGAGTTAAAATTAGTTAATGGAAGTAGTAAAGGAAAGGTTAAAGGAAGTAAACGGAAGATCAAGATTAATGGGCATAGTGACGTTGTTGACAATGAAGCTAGTGAGGTTAAGAAGACTAAAAAGAAGAAAAAATGTAATATAGTAGAATAGGATATTCTAGGAAATAAAATGTTACTTTACTGAAGTTTTTGTTTTATTTTAATTAGAAACACATGTTTAACAAAACTTAAGGAAACTTTACCTTGGGTACCTATTAGGTTCTTAATCTACTTCAATCTGAAAAATGATATGATGTGTTATCAATTTTATTTTGTATAATGAACTGTTCTTTACCTCAGAATCGCTGGACAGTGATAAATTACCTCCAAAAATATCATTTTCTGCAGACAACAGAAAAGATAAACTAGTAATTTTCAAAATTTAATTGATATTTTAAATAAAACTTACCACATTTTTGTTGAATATTATTCCCATCACCTTTCTTATCATATAGTATTTCAAACTTTGTCGAAATCTGAAAACAATTCAAAATATAAGACACGCCATCCCAGAACTTGCGCAGGCCCGTTTGGTGTGATGCTTCTTCAATTTTTAACGACTCACCGCTTCCATATCTGTACTTAACAGATAATACAACTCCCTAGTAATCATTTCTGTTTCTTCTGCAGTTTCTTTATTAATCAACGTTTTGCGGAAACGGTTCTTCTTAACGTTTTTCAACGGCGGTGCATATCCATCATTCGATTCAAATTTATTATTACTAGCATCGATCTTATCAGAACTGCATTGCAGTATATGACAAATATCAGCGGTTTTATATATTGTAGATTTGTCATTAGAAATATTAGTTTTATATGATTCTAGAATTGTTGGAAGTTTATATAACTTTGCGTGCAGTTTCTTCTTTTTGATGTTTACTGTACCGATACCTTTTTCGGGGTCTAAAGATAGTTTGAGCATTTTTTTAAGCTTTTCAGGTTTCGTGTGGAGAACTTCACGAATAACATCCGCTTCAGGCTACAATTTAACAAATAAGTATTCGTATATAATCAGATATGTTCATATAATAGAATTTACCAGTGGTAGTCGTAGTATAAACTGTTCTTCTAATTCAATTTTTTCTTCGTTTTGATCTAATGAATCCATTTCATCAAATTAATTTAATTTGAAAGTTTGAAAAAGATTTTCTTTGACAGCACTGTCATTTTATATATCTTATATCGATATATCTTTGTCAGGCGATATATCTTGGTCAATGTACATTTACTGTTTCTGACGCTTCTGCCTAAACTAGGTTGTTTCTCGAGATTTTTGTATGTCGATTGTTCAAATCTGTTGTCGAATTTCAATCGAATTCATAAAAATATTAGGAAACAAGGCAAGTCTCCGAAATATAATTCAATATCAGTGTATTTCTGTCTTATTTACTATAAATCTTTGAACAAGTGGTCCTTTTTTCAAAGCAAAGCATATATCGAACAAACTATCGATATGTGTTTCGATAAATCAAATAATAATAAACAGTTTATCTTCAGTACAAAAAATAATACACCGATACAATAAATATCTTACAACTAAGATAAAAGATAACGATAAAGTCTCGTTCATTTTCTTGGGGTAGACCTCAAAGAAATAATTATTTTTCTAAGGTTTAGACCAGGGATACAGAGTTTATTTTTCTGCTTTCTGTCAGTTTTAAGGCAATGATCATCTGCTGCTCACCTCACTTGCATTTTTATTATAAAAGAAACGTCAAATTGTCAAAATTATCATTGGTAATGAAACATTTTGAGGTTAATTTATCAGTTAACTGTCAATCAAATTTGGAAAAGGAATGTACCGTGCGCCACAGAGAGATGATTGCTCATATTTCGCGTAATATATTTTAGTGTTATCGATTATCGATGCTTTAAACGGTAATCTGACGGTAATATTATTTTGCAAAGTATTTTTTTATAGTTAGAAAATTTGTTAATTTGTTTATTTAAATGTTAACTTATGTTAAAGCTAAATTAGAAAAGGTATTTTTATTTTTGTTAATGTAAATAGACGTTTTTAGAAATAAAGGTTTTATTTTGTACTTACAAGTTATTTCAATTTCCCGTGTCAGTACAATTGACCCTGAAATCAGTACCGTGGAGCGCTGTTTTCAGTACAAATAAATTTATCCCAGGAACAACACTGCCTGATTTATATTATTCACGAAACATACTCCTTTGTTATTATTTTTGTTTGTTGCTTGGCGCCATACCAAGATAATATGAAACATATCTGTAGATTGTTATATCTATGGTGTCTGTAGGGACCAGGCCCCATAATATACGTTCAGCAGTTAGCTATTTAAGTCAATTCATGTTACGGTAGTAGTAGGTTGGCAAAAAGAGTCCTTCGATATTTACAAGGAACAAAAGAGGTTAGTTTACATTTATGGTTTCACTGATGTGGATTGGACGAATTGTACAATCGACAGAAGACCATCTACTCTACTGGTTAATGTAAAAGGATGTGTTTGGCGACATCTAGTTTTATCGTTGGTAGATGTCGCCAAACACATCCTTTTACATCTCTATACCGTGTGGGGTATATACCACATTATTTACGAGAGTTTGGCTGTCAACTACTGACCGATCACCACTGATGAGTCGTGGATCGACGAAACGGCCGTCTGGTGAGAGTATAGTGGTTGACAGACAAACTCTCGGATTTTAAGTCTTGTTTTGTTAAACAAGCCCATTTCATCTACTGGTTAATGTATTTAAGTATGCCAACGCAGGCAGCAATTAGTTGGGAAGCACGAAAGCAACGAATAGTCGCACTGAATATATGGCATTAACTGATTCTGCAAAAGAAGCCCTTCATCTGAAAAAACTAGCAAATGATTTGGATATTAATCAAGAGAAAGCAGTATCTAGCAACATTTTATCCGAGAAAGTGGTAATATAGAAATTATGTATCGGAGAACCGAAGATATGGAAGCTGATATATTTACTAAAGCTCCATCTAGACCGAAAAATACATATTTAAGTTCAGTTAGGACTTGCACAACCGCCAAATTTTCAAATAGCAGTAGGGCTCGTGGGATACAGCAGTTTTTATCTGCTTTACGTGATAAGTTACATTTAATGTTTGCCTACATAATTCCCGAGAAAATTGCGTTTAGAAGTTCACCAGTTAGGTAGTTGGAACCTATACTCTTAATAGAATATAAAGTGGAAGGTTTGAATTCCAGCTCTGACAGGCAATACTTTTTTTATATAATTATAATAATTATTAAAATTCTGTTTCGTTACGCAGGATATATTATACCTTGTCGGGAAAGTTTTGGGGCGACACAACCGATTTTTTCCTGATGTATTTATTATTTATTGAGAGTCAACGACATGGACACACTAAGCCGTGTAAGATTTGGAAAAATATTAAGAAAGCATCTAGTAAAATTTAGGTTAACTGTACGAGCGATCGTTCAAGCTGTAGAAATTGTCAAAACATGCTCAAGACGTAAAAACCTGTAATAAATAATCAAAAGGCAAATCATTGGTGAGAATAGATAATTTTTATTTATTTATATTAAACTTATTTACAAAAATTTCAGTACTTTATCATAATATATATAATATAGTACGGAGACCACAGTACTTGGTTACAAAAAAAAACCAACTGTTCATGAAATCGTTTCATATCTAAATAGGTACTCAAAAAAAAAATAATAATAAAAGAAAATTAAAAACAAACTACAATCATTATTATTATATTAAATTAGAACACACATTTAAGATAATAACTAATACAAATTATTAAAATTAATTATAATGTACAGAACAAAATAAAAATAAAACACAACTTTATAATTATTATTAATTAGTAATATAAAATATTCTACTCACCGTTACAGCATAAAAATAAAAAAACATTACTATATCCCAAAAAATTATTGCTGTACATAGATATTTCTTTCTTGCGCTACAAATTTTAAAAACAGGTTATCCAAAAAAATGTTGACCTTAAAATCACCGATTATTTATTAATCCATCCCCCAATAAATGTCAAAAGAAAACAAACACCGAGACCCAAAATAATAAATAGTAAACGACATTTGGTCAAAATTATTTGGAACACCCTGTATAATGAAATAATTAAAACATTAATTATGATGAATCTATATTCGTTAGAATGGGTTTTTGCATAATCTTGCGAAATTGTTCTCTAAAAAATATTCTAAACTTTGGATTATGAAATACAATAATATATACAGTCAAAAATAATTTTAAAAAATACTATCATTAAGCGATGAGAGCATATGGATGTCATAAATAAGTATATTTGGTTTATTTTTTCTTAAAAAAGATTTTAACTGTCAAATTTAAAATTATCGAGTCAAAAAATGTTACATAGTACTGGCGTAATAGATTCTTAAAAAGTTAATCATGCCGTAGGTCAAATAAGCTCCTTTTTCAACAGAGAACATCGCCGCTATCCATGAAAATGTGCAGGAGACACCCAATTGATGGCCGTGCACAAGAATTCGGCCGTTCGAAAACTTCAAATTGACAAATTTTGCATCGGACTTTTAAGCCTACACCAGTTCAAGATCCAAATGACCCAGGACTTCAAAGTTTGTTCGTTGACTGGGCTACAGAGCGTTTGAAAGGGGGCCCTAATTTACCTTTAGAGACGATGCGATCGCCACTATTCGTGAAAATGTGCAGGAGAACCCGAGACACCCAATTCATCGAAAATTCTGCATCGGACTTTTGAGCCTATACCAGTTCAAGATCCAAATGACCCAGGAGTTCAAAGTTTGTTCGTTGACTGGCCTACAGAGCGTTTGAAAGGGGCCCCTAATTTACCTTTAGAGACGATGCGATCGCCACTATTCGTGAAAATGTGCAGAAAAACCCGAGACACCCAATTCATCGCAAATTCTGCATCGGACTTTTGAGCCAACACCAGTTCAAGATCCAAATGACCCAGGAGCCAAAGTTTGGTCGTTGACTGGGCTACAGAGCGTTTGAAAGGGGTCCCTAATTTACCTTTAGAGACGATGCGATCGCTACTATTCGTGAAAATGTGCAGGAGAACCCGAGACACCCAATTCATCGCAAATTCTGCATCGGACTTTTGAGCCTACACCAGTTCAAGATCCAAATGCCCAGAAGCTCAAAGTTTGTTCGTTGACGCGGCTACAGAGCGTTTGAAAGGGGCCCCCAATTTACCTTTAGAGACGATGCGATCGCCACTATTCGTGAAAATGTGCAGGAGAACCCGAGACACCCAATTTATCGCAAATTCTGCATCGGACTTTTGAGCCTACACCAGTCAAGATCCAAATGACCCAGGAGCCAAAGTTTGGTCGTTGACTGGGCTACAGAGCGTTTGAAAGGGGCCCCCAATTTACCTTTAGAGACGATGCGATCGCCACTATTCGTGAAAATGTGCAGGAGAACCCGAGACACCCAATTTATCGCAAATTCTGCATCGGACTTTTGAGCCTACACCAGTCAAGATCCAAATGACCCAGGAGCCAAAGTTTGGTCGTTGACTGGGCTACAGAGCGTTTGAAAGGGGCCCCCAATTTACCTTTAGAGACGATGCGATCGCCACTATTCGTGAAAATGTGCAGAAAAACCCGAGACACCCAATTCATCGCAAATTCTGCATCGGACTTTTGAGCCAACACCAGTTCAAGATCCAAATGACCCAGGAGCCAAAGTTTGGTCGTTGACTGGGCTACAGAGCGTTTGAAAGGGGTCCCTAATTTACCTTTAGAGACGATGCGATCGCTACTATTCGTGAAAATGTGCAGGAGAACCCGAGACACCCAATTCATCGCAAATTCTGCATCGGACTTTTGAGCCTACACCAGTTCAAGATCCAAATGCCCAGAAGCTCAAAGTTTGTTCGTTGACGCGGCTACAGAGCGTTTGAAAGGGGCCCCCAATTTACCTTTAGAGACGATGCGATCGCCACTATTCGTGAAAATGTGCAGGAGAACTCGAGACACCCAATTCATCGCAAATTCTGCATCGGACTTTTGAGCCTACACCAGTTCAAAATCCAAATGACCCAGGAGTTCAAAGTTTGGTCGTTGACTGGGCTACAGAGCGTTTGAAAGGGGCCCCAATTTACCTTTAGAGACGATGCGATCGCCACTATTCGTGAAAATGTGCAGGAGAACCCGAGACACCCAATTCATCGCAAATTCTGCATCGGACTTTTGAGCCTACACCAGTTCAAGATCCAAATGACCCAGGAGCCAAAGTTTGTTCGTTGACTGGGCTACAGAGCGTTTGAAAGGGGCCCCAATTTACCTTTAGAGACGATGCGATCGCCACTATTCGTGAAAATGTGCAGGAGAACCCGAGACACCCAATTCATCGCAAATTCTGCATCCGACTTTTGAGCCTACACCAGTTCAAGATCCAAAGTTTGGTCGTTGACTGGGCTACAGAGCGTTTGAAAGGGGCCCCCAATTTACCTTTAGAGACGATGCGATCGCCACTATTCGTGAAAATGTGCAGGAGAACCCGAGACACCCAATTCATCGCAAATTCTGCATCGGCCTTTTGAGCCTACACCAGTTCAAGATCCAAATGTCCAGGAGCTCAAAGTTTGTTCGTTGACTGGGCTACAGAGCGTTTGAAAGGGGCCCCTAATTTACCTTTAGAGACGATGCGATCGCCACTATTCGTGAAAATGTGCAGGAGAACCCGAGACACCCAATTCATCGCAAATTTTGCATCGGACTTTTGAGCCTAAACCAGTTTAAGATTAAAAAATTAAACCATATAGACTTCGATGGCGCTACATGCTACATAGTGGACGCCACGATGGACATTTTACATATACGATTTAGGCGCATGGTTATCTTTCACAGAGGTGACGTAAATTGGGACCAAGGTCCTCCGATTTAACCTTGCTTGTGCTGTTTTCTGAAGTCACAGGTCTATTCTAATAGACTGATGCCCTTAAAGTCAATGTAAACACGGCCATCGCTCACTGAGCGGAAGTCAATCAAAATTACTTTTAACAGTAAAATCAACCGGCATCTAAAGGAAAATCTGAAAGACTCTGGAACATATAAGCAATGATATTGTTATGGCAATGACAATTTTTCCTCAAGAATTTCCCTTCATTTCAATCGAATTTCAACAGCACCTGTACTTATTAAGAAATCAAAACGCAACAGTGGGACTGTTGTGTTTATGAAATAGCAGAACCTAAAAACGGGACGATTCTGGAGCTCTTATTGTTGGTATTAGATCTTCACCGAAATAAATGTTAATAATGTTAAGCTTTTTAAGAAAAAACTCCCGAAATATTTTACTAAATCGTATACCAAGTACACAATTATTATCCTGACATTCAAGTGCTAATAATAACGACTCAATGGTTATCCAAATAAACAAAAATCGGCTATATTTTAGCAAATATTCCTCAAAAAAAGTTAAAATAGTAAAATGTGTCAAAAACGTAAAAAAATTAAGTAATAAAAAAAGGTACTATAATAACAAAATAATAATAAGTATACCTAAACCAATATTAACTATAGATGATTGATAGGACAACCAACAAATTTGAAAATCATAGCTTTGCCTTTTTATTCCCAAGTCCTTCGTTTTTGCTTGACAATGACAATCAAACTCATCAAATTATAGAAATGTTTTGTAAAATGATCTGTCAAACAGCTGAAGAAAACAATTTGAACTCGGCCCCTGACCAATGACAGAGGATGTGTTGAGTTATCGTCAACGTCAAATCAATTGATGCCTTCTTCGCCATCTTTCACTTAACGAAGATGGCGCTGCCTCTATGACAGAAGAAAGTACAAGTGTTGAACAGACATTTAGCACTACTACCAGAAGTAACGAACGGCGTTTGTTAAAGATATAATTTTACGGCAACCGAAAGCACTTTGTGCTTGACAAATTTGACATAAAATCATGAGGCATTTGTCAATGTCAGAGAATTTTTTTAACCAATCGGGGTGTCCCCAGGGGTAGTTTCCAGTTAAATAATATTGAAATGATTGGATGAACATGACAAGAAAAAACAAAATGAAATTGGAACTGCCACAAAATTTTCATACACGAACTTCAACTTCGACAATAAATTTTAAAAAAGTTGTCCATTCTTGAGTGGAGTAAATGTATCTAATTGGAAATGAAAGTCAAACCTCCACGAAACAAAACAAATATATTATCTACCAAACATGTTTCGGAGCTACAAGCTCCATCATCAATGGTAATACAGTCAGTTACAAAAAACTGCATTGCAATGTGCATATATTCAAGCATTCAAAGTTTACATAGTACACAATGCATTCGGGCCATTTCGTGAATTTTTTTTATGTAAAACAATAAAACCATTAAATAAAAATAAAATATGTGGCTTTTTATATGTGAGTTTTATTTTTATAAATCATAATAACTAAAATTGACCCCTCAATTTGCAATGTAGTTTTTTGTAACTGACTGTATTACCACTGATGATGGAGCTTGTAGCTCCGAAACATGTTTGGTAGATAATATATTTGTTTCGTTTCGTGGAGATTTGACTTTCATTTCCAATTTTCTACAATAAAGTATTATTGTGAGATTTTATTTCTTTCTTTGAATACATGAATGCTAAAGGTTGATGAGAAACGCGATAACAGCGTCATTCTGGAGCACTTGAAGTCATACATTAGTCACAAACCAAGAACAACAGTGACATCATTAAAATAATCTCTAATGAACCTCACAAATTGTTTTATTAAAAGATTTAATGTGGCACATGTTTCCAGAGATTTGAGCTCCCATCCTCAACAACAAACATCATGCATGATTTTTTTAATAAAACTTACCCAATATCTTTACCAACGTATACTGGTGTGATGCGATTATGATAAGAATTTACATGGAAAAACTACAGCCACGTCAGCTTAATTTGCGAAACGTACAACCACGGGATTTTGCCTGAAATTCATCTTCTGTACACCAACCAAAATTATATTTGAAAGCAATAGAAAAGACAAAAGTTACAAGAAAAATATAAGGAGAAGCGTTCCTTTTATGGAAAAGTGATTATCATTTTACGCAGGCTCTAAAATGTCATTTTTAGATAAAAATTTATCGGCATAGAACCTTTTCAGGCATCCAGACGATTGCATTTAAAATCAACACATTAACACCTACTTTCAGTGCAAGTGCTACCGTATTGGTTTCCAATATTTACCGCAGTCCTTCCCAGAGGAACACCCTGTATATTTAGAATTCAAGAAGGCAAGGGCAAACAAACCCCAACTTTATGTTTCAGAATTACTCGAATTGCCACTATGCTCCATGCATCTATAATTAATATTGCAAAGATACACCTGAAATCACTTACCAAATAATTATAAAAAGTTCTACTACCATTCGATCATAGTCCATAATAATTAAAAGGATTTCATGTCCGTAAATATAATAAATGAAAAATAATTTAAGGGCAAAGCGGACTAAAATGCTGGTTTTACCTACACAAGGAATTTTGTTTAATTTAGCAGGGCCCCAGTCTAATTCAATAGAACCAGACCGAGGCATGGGTCGACAGATACTGACGAATTCGTTTCGCTCTTGTTATGAGCTCGTCAGAGTACCATAGTCGTTGCCCATCTACAAATATCGGCCTGCATTTAAGCACAATAGGATACACAACAATAGACACATGTAAACACGTATCATCTACATGTACATAGTAATGCATATCCTATACCATGCAGAGGCCGAACAAACTCAATGTATAGATAAAACCAGTCGTATAATAAATATAAATAAAAATAGTATGAACCCAAATATTTGGGAGATGCTGGCAGAAGGATAAAATAGTCATACTATTTTTATTTATATTTATTTATACGACTGGTTTTACCTATACATTGAGTTTGTTCGGCCTCTGCATGGTATAGGATATGCATTACTATGTACATGTAGATGATACGTGTTTACATGTGTCTACTGTTAATGCAGGCCGATATTTGTAGATGGGCAACGACTATGGTACTCTGACGAGCTCATAACAAGAGCGAAACGAATTCATCAGTACCTGTCGACCCATGCCTCGGTCTGGTTCTATTGAATTAGACTGGGGCCCTGCTAAATTAAACAAAATTCCTTGTGTAGGTAAAACCAGCGTTTTAGTCCGCATTGCCATTAAATTATTTTTCGTTCATAATAATTATTACGAATTAATAAATCATTAATTAATTAATTAATTAAAACAATTAAATAAAACCATACCTCCCCCTTCATATTAGATTCCGACACACATAATTTAAATATTTTATTAAAATTTCATATTTTTTTTTCTCCTTTTAATTTTTAATTATAAACAATTATTATTATTATTATGTTGATTTTTTATTATTTGAATTTGGAATTTTTTCTGTTTTTTTATTTGTTTTATTTTTTTTTCTCTTTGTCTATGTGGTGTTTAATTTTGTATTTATATTCCTCAATAATTAACTTTAAATATTCAATTAAGAAAAAAAAAACAAACAAAAAAAATATTTATTCCTTCACCTCCGGGGAGTCAGTAATCTTCTCTTCGCGTGGTTTGGCGCCGCCGAAAATCGCAGCATTTCGGGAGGTCTGTGCCAAACTATTTACAGGATCTTTAACTGTCCGCGGGAGAAGTTTCAGTCGCTGCCTGCCGGAAGTATCTAAATAAAGAAAACTTTATTAGGGATCCAGAAAAATAAATGATTTTGTTTAGATGGATTGGTATGGATCAAATACATTGATCTTTGTCTTCAGGAAGGAATTATTTTTGAATACATACTGAAAATATGCAAAAATAAGTTGTTTTTGATGTAATAGCCCTGAAGATGCTTGAATACATCATTTGACGAAACGTTGGCGAATTAATAAAAATGGTACTACATGCCTATACCAAATTCTCTCATTTATAATGTCAGATTCTCTTATAATTTTTGTATTCTCGAATATTTTTCGATTGAATTGTAACAGACTGAAAAGTTGACGTGAATAATATAGTCAGGGTGTGAATTTCCCAACCCCGAATACGGAATAGTATTTGACACCTTCGGCAGATTGAGAAAACTGAAGGCTTTAATGTTATACAAGGTTTTACGATATGATGACGACTGTGATCGTTTGCAAAGTCATTTGATTATTCTGTCTATTAAGATGGATAAACAAAGCGATCCTCGAGCCGCAATGTCTATATGGTTATTGAAATAACATTGATACACTGTAATTAAGAGCCTCGGCATAAAAATTCACAACGATTTGTTCTTTAATGATCGTGTTGCACAAGTAACGCGTCAATTTGTTGGTTATCCATATACCACGATCAAATAGAGGCTCTAGAGTATCCTCAGTTGCTCATTTGTTTTGAGTGCCTCACATTCATGGGAGTAAAGCTAATGTGTTCGGGCCTAATAACAAGAAAGCATCAGAATAAGTTAAGCAACCAAATTGCCCATTTCTAGGCACAAATAATGTTAAAGGGAGGGTTTAATGAACGTCGGAAAAAATCCGGTCGGCCCATGTCTGCAAACCTGAAGGGATCCTTCAAAAAATCATGAAATTGCAAGTATAAGTAATAAAGAAAGAACTCATGAGTTTTAAAAGTGAAAAGTGCGATACATACCAGCTGCAACATTTGGAAGGTCCTCTGAAATACTCTTTCTTTCACCGCGCGGCTGCCTCATACCAGGACCACCACCTCCTCCTCCTCCGCCGTCTCGTCCGACATTACCACCTCCGCCGTATCCTCCACCGCCAGGGTGTCCTCCTCGGCCACCTCCACCTTTGTTCCAATCTCGGCCACCAGGACCGCCTTGTTCCTCAGTAAAATTACCATAATTACCCCTATTCCCTCCTCTGCAAACAATGTACTTATTATTTTGAAACTTATATTATACGAAGTTAGAAATTACCTCATGTTATCATTGAAATTTTGACGTGGTGGTCCTGACCTGTGGAAGTCATTTTCAAAACCACCACCTCCTCCACCACCTTGCCTGAAACCTCTACCACCACCTCGCCCCCCTCGCTGGCCCCTATCAAAGCCAGTGTTTCTGTCTCGTTTTCCTATAGAAAAAAGTGAAAATTCCTTTCAATTATCGCCAACAATAAATAATTGGCTGCAATTGCGATCATTCTCATTGTAACAACTTTTTGCTTGATTATTTTATCATACAAATTTTTAAAAACACAAAATAAATTACCATTAAAATGATTTTAATGAAGTCCTCAACTCTAAGAATCTAATCTCTCTCGTTAAGGACATACTTAATCTCTCGATTAAACCTCATAGATGAAAAATCACGTACAACTAGGTACTACGTAAAAATACTTTTTACTTTGTTTACTAACCTTTTGGTACTATTTAAATAAACTTATCACCACAAAATAAACAATTCGACGACTAGTAGATATAATAAAAAATAAATAAATGCGCTCCTGTACATTATTTTCATATTATCTATGTAAATAAACCCTTAGTACTAACCTTCTGCGACATCAATTTTGATAATAGCCCCCTCAACATCAACATTACCATTCAAGGAAATAGCTTGTTCGAGATCCTGTAGCGTTTCAAATTCCACATAACAAAACCCTTTAAAGTTGTCGGTTTCCTTGTCCATAACAAGTCGGACATTCTTCACGCTCAATTCTGCGAAAATTTTGTTAACATCCCCTTGTACAATTGCCGGTGGTAGATTACCCACATATGCCGTGAAAGGAGGCTCCGTGGGCAGTGGTTTTCTACCACCACGACGTCCGAAATCTCTGTAAAAAAAGCGAACAAAATATGAAACACTTTAAGAAGCATGTGCGACATTTTTAGAGTTGCTAACACGTTTATTTCTTAATTTACACACACTGCACTGTTTAGATTTTATGTTAATAGAATCGTGAATGTTTTTACTACGATATTTTATTGTTGTCGAGTAGAAATTTGTACGAAAACATTAAAAAAATTAGAAAAATTTACCTGTTGTCATAATTATCATAACCACCGCTACGACCGGCCATGTTTATGGTTATATCGAGTGTGCGCAATGCGCGGTTTTCTGATTAGCGACAAAAGGGCAGCCAACAGAATCATACCATTTTCCCCTGGACGAACTCAGCCAGAAACTGAAAATTTTGTTTCGTTACAAAAATTGTGATTCTGTTGCAGTTTAAGTAGTTTTAATTTGTGAGTATAAATAATTCGTAATCAAACAACTGTTTTGACAGATTTAATTATTTTAATCAATTAGTTATTTTGAGTGAAAGTTTAAATTTCAGAGTATTGTTGCATCCATTGTTGCCAGTATGAACAAAATATTTCAAATCTCTCGAAAGCCACAATTGACAAGATAAATATTCTAATTTAGCAAAAAATATTGTTAAATTAAACTAGATTTTATATTTAGTTTATTTCTCTTAAACAGTACCAAAAATATTACGTTTATTTCTTAAATCAATTCAAATTTTTATATTTATTAACGTGACAAAAGAAATACTTCTGCTTCTGCATTTCCGTTAATATGTGGCTGAGTATACCAAATTTATGAGGTTCGTTCCAACCCGCAGTAACATTTACGTGAAAGCAAGAATTGTTAGTTCTAAAAATAGGCCCATGCGTAGAAGGTCGAAGACGATAACCTCATAGATTCCCTTCGTCTTCGACCTTCTACGCATGCGTCTTGCGTCTATTTTTAGAACTAACAGTTCTTGCTTTCACGTAAGAATTGTTTGAACCGTAATGAATTGCAACGCATCATTTGTACAGCTCTCAGATTGCCTCTCACCTCACTTTATTACAGTTCAAGTGGCAGATTGTCTTTTCTACTGATGATATCTATGTGCCTGATTTATGATTTGATTTTGTTTTAATAAATATTTTATTATGGATTAGTTCGTTTTTATATCCTTGCTACTTCAGTGGGACAGGAGGAGGAATTTTTGTTTGTACACTCAATATAAATTTACGACTATGCTAAAAGATATGGTACAAGGAAATTGGAATTGGCGCTTCTTATGTGTAGTCCTAGATGTCGACGTTTCATTTAGTACATTGTATTTTCCCAACTTTCTGAATAATTTAAAGATGTCTGTTAATATAATATACAAAATATTAATAAAAATATTATTTTGTTATTAGGGCTAACTAAATTGTGTTGTGCTGGAAATTTATTTCCTTTTGAGCATTGTGAAGATAGTTGTAGCACATGCGCAAAGACTTCTGGCACATGCGCAAGCAATTCTAAAATCAATGCAATGTCCTAGCGCATGCCAACTCGTAAAGGGTGTTAATTTGAAGTGAAAAGCAATTCATTTACATCACATTATTTTTTATTTGAAATAATGCACAAAAAACAAATTACAAAAATATATTTTCTAAACCTACAAAAGAAATATCGACATAATAGTACGAGGCACGTTTTTTAGTAAGTACAGTTTTGCGATTCCGCCGCCGCAGCGCTACGGTCGGCGTTCCGCGCATGCGCGCTGGTTACCTACATCTCTTGTCTACGCACTCACGCCATTACAGATTACAGTCTGATTCCTCATTGTATACGTTGTTTACTGAGTGTTTAAGATGTCTGCGACAATCGTGAGTCCCGCCGATTGTGAAGTACGGGCTGTTATACGATTTCTTAGTGCTAAAGGCGTAAAACCGATCATGTAAAAATAAAATTATTGCGATATCTTTGCACGTCTTTTTTTAATTCCAAAACGGTACTTACTTAAAAAAACATGCCTCGTATAACTTAATTCACAAAACTAAAATAAAGACAATGGGAATTCTATCTAGTGTACAGCATACAGGGCATGGCCCAAAAATGGTATTATACCCCTAGCCAGACGGGGTTTAGGGATTAGAACCCCCCAATTACCTACAGCATTAATAAAAAAACATGTAATTATTTTAAAATATAATTTAATTAAGTTATGCGATAGCCTAAAATGTGTTTAATGCTCTTTCGACCCCTCTCCTCGGTATGGAGACTAGGCGTGTCTGGTGCATTATCCCCACTCTGAAATAACAAATTTTTTGAGCATTTCCCTTGTGCGATTAATGTTTAGAGCATTTTGAACATAATAAACTATGGGAATTAAAAAAAGTTATATTAAAAGCAATGCGATTACTTTTGGTAATAATGCCAATAACTCTTAAAGCTATATTTAGTTACATAATTTTGTTCAAAATGCATTAAATATTAATTGTATGAAAACAGAATTCAAAAAAAGTTGATAATTACCAGAGGGGTATAACGAGCATACATTAAAATGCCAACGTGCCGAGCCAATCAGAGCATTTGGGGCGGGGCTTTCCTTGGCGCGCATTTGAGTTTGAATTTAACCGCTATTCAACTTATTTTATTATACCTAGCTGAAAAACCTTCATTTCGTATATCGGAAAAACGATACTCAAATATATTTATGTATAATTTGAAGATACCTATCTAATTTGAAAATCATTTTATGCATTACAGATAGGAAGTCAGGAAATAAAAAAGGCACATTATTCTCAATAGTTTATTTTTAGCTATATATATTAAATTATACACAATGATAATAAATAATAATTACAATGAACATACAAATTAATACAAATACACCACTACCATACATACATATACAGGGTGTCCTACGGTGGTAACCCATTAGATTATTTCAGAAAATACTTCGAATTGAATTTTGAAAATTTCAGTGTCTATATTGTTAAATATGCTCTACTCAAATAATATAATAGCAACGGCATAGCACTTCCGGTTATACCGGAAGTTGATGGCAACTTTGTTATTTTAAATGAAACACCCTATATATTATTACATTTTTGGATTTTAAATAAGATTTCAGACATATTTCATGTATCATGTCCTATACCTAACGTCAGTCATTTTTGACTTATATCAAGATTTATGTCAAAATTGACAGTTTAGGGCTCCATAAGAATTCCGTTTTTCCTTGTAAATCAGTATTTAATAATTATTTTGAAGGTATTTTCTTATCAGGTGGGATCTTCTTTTTCGAATTGACAAGACATTTTCTGATTAGTTTATACAGGGTGGTCAAAAAATTATATTGAAAACGGTTCAAGAAAAACAGTTGAAAGTCAATTTTTTCAAATGGAATGGGTATATTATTATTATTTTATCTTCCTTAACATTAAAAAATAATGCAATTTTGTAATCGGTTATCACTTTCTAAAATGCATAGTTTTCGAAATATCGTCATTTTAAATTTTTCTGCAGCGCCTACCGTTGTCTCTCTGGAAGCTAGCTAATTAATTTAGTTAGCCATGAAATTATGGTCATTTTAACGTCAAAGTAAACGTCAAATTAATAAAAATGAAAAATACTTTTGAGAAATCATTTAGAGCAGGTTGGGAGGTATACAAATCAAGTATTACAACGAACTAAGACTAAAATTTAAAAATACAGCAGAAATGAACAGAAGATTAAACTTAATAAATTTTCAACTAAAAAAAGTTAATCAACTAACGATACTAAAATAATTTAATTGTTCGATATGACCCCCATTTAAAATGACGATATTTCGAAAACTATACATTTTAGAAAATGATAACCTATTACAAAATTGCATTATTTTTTAATGCTACGGAAGATAAAATAATAATAATATACCCATGCCATTGGAAAAAATTGACTTTCAACTGTTTTTCTTGAACCGTTTTCAATATAATTTTTTGACCACCCTGTATAAACTAATCAGAAAATGTCTTGTCAATTCGAAAAAGAAGATCCCACCTGATAAGAAAATACCTGCAAAATAATTGTTAAATACTGATTTACAAGGAAAAAACGGAATTCTTATGGAGCCCTAAACTGTCAATTTTGACATAAATCTTGATATAAGTCAAAAATGACTGACGACGTTAGGTATAGGACATGATACATGAAATATGTCTGAAATCTTATTTAGAATCCAAAAATGTAATAATATATAGGGTGTTTTATTTAAAATAACAAAGTTGCCATCAACTTCCGGTATAACCGGAAGTGCTATGTCGTTGCTATTATATTATTTGAGTACAGCATATTTAACAATATAGACACTGAAATTTTCAAAATTCAATTCGAAGTAGTTTCTGAAATAACCTAATGGGTTACCACCGTAGGACACCCTGTATATGTATGTATGGTAGTGGTGTATTTGTATTAATTTGTATGTTCATTGTAATTATTATTTATTATCATTGTGTATAATTTAATATATATAGCTAAAAATAAACTATTGAGAATAATGTGCCTTTTTTATTTCCTGACTTCCTATCTGTAATGCATAAAATGATTTTCAAATTAGATAGGTACCTTCAAATTGTACATAAATATACTTGAGTATCGTTTTTCCGATATACGAAATTAAGGTTTTTCAGCTAGGTATAATAAAATAAGTTGAATAGCGGTTAAATTCAAACTCAAATGCGCGCCAAGGAAAGCCCCGCCCCAAATGCTCTGATTGGCTCGGCACGTTGGCATTTTAATGTATGCTGGTATAACGTACCAGAGAGGGTTATAACCTCTTTTTTTTGTAGTCCACTCTGTACACAATTACATTAATTTGTATAAATAAAAATAGTTACAAAAAGTTAATTTAATAAAAAAATACAATAAATTTGTATACTAATCACACAACATATTATCAATGTTTGAAAAATAGGCAGTGAAATATATTTATGAATATTTTATTATTTTGTCTAACCTTTCTTTTTGTGCTCTACTAAACACACACAGCATATCGCCAATAATTATAAAACGTTAGGAATTTACAATAATTTTTATTTAATCAATATTATAATGATTATTATTGTTGGAATTTCGTGACTAAAATGACAGACGTCGTTTTCCTTTTATTCTCATTTCATTCACATCATTTTAACAACAGTTTATTATCGACTGCATTTTGTAAAATGCTAATATCATTCAGCTTCAGCTGGTGCTCGCCAATCGGTCACTAGGGATCCATTGCAGTGTTCCCAACACTTGAGACCGAAAATATCCCTGAATGAGCATCAAATTACACCACTTTACACACAACATTGTTGCCAATGGCTAATTAAAAAGATTTATTAAAAATCAATAAAAAAAAAACAGCTGTTTGCTTTTGCATTTTGCCTCTATATTATAGCCATGGGTTATTCTGTGGTATAGCCAGTAGTAGGTAGGAAGCCATAAGCCATACTAGAAGAAGAGTGGTCACAGGCGGCACGCAGACTGTTGGTCATGTCATGTGATATCCCAAAAAAAAAAAAGAAGCAAACAACAATTTGACGATTGAAATCACTAAAAACATAGTCGGCCAAATTATCCCAAATAATTTGGTGTTAGAAAATTACACACAGTGACCTCAAAATATCCCAAAAAGATGTAATTACACCCGAATTCGGAACAGTGATCCATTGGCCGTTTGTTAATAATAATTGCAGAGAATAGGTAAACAGAGAATATTTACTCCCATAGTGCTATCGATAGTTCTCCATCTCTACTATTTAGTACTAACCTTCAAACGATAGGAAGACAGCAATTTGACAAATGACAAATCTGACTCTTGATTCGTGAGATAGCATTTTGTGTGAAGTACGTTTGTTATTGAAAAAAAAAAAAATGGAAAAAGTGAATTTCGAGTCTTGATAAAGCATTGTTTTTTGATGAAAAGAAATACAGTGGAAACCAAACAATGGCTTGATAAACATTATCCGAACTCTCCTCCATCGAGACAAATGGTAGAGAAGTGGATTGCTGAATTTAAACGTAGTCGTGCCAGCACAAATGATGCAGAGCGCAGTGGACGCCCAAATGAGGCTGTTATTCCAGAAAATTCACAAATTGGTTATGAACAATCGCAAATTGAAGGTGCAGGAGCTAGCTAGACATTGTAAAGATATCAGGTGGTAGTTTTTTACCATTTTACATGAACATGCGTATGCGAATGCTCTGTGCAAAGTGAGGGCTTTTGTAAATTATCTGCCAGAAAGAAATAACGCCTTTTTTGAATTTTTTTTCATGGGATTAATAATAAAACTATTTTGAACAAAATAGGTACGGATGAAGACTAAATAATTAGTGTTTATATTTGTGAAAAAAACTAAGAATAAAAGGAAAGATAAATATGAAAATCTAGTAATGAAACCTAAGGTTTTGGGAAGGTAGAAAAATATTTTTTAATTTATATAATTTATTTTTGGTGTTCCTAATATCTAGATTTTCATTTTAAATGTACCGATGTATGTACTAAATTTTCAACCAATTTATTTTATCATCATCAGGTATGTCCAAGAAGTTCACAAGATTGAAGATTTTTGTTTTAAACTTAACTACGTACCACACATTATCAAATCAGAAAGTAGGTACCTATCTTAATTATTAATAGTTATCGATCTCCTTGAATGTCCGATAATTCAAAATTTATGTACAGGTACATTCAATTATGTTTCATTCCGTGTAATATCTTCCATTGCAAATGTTTTTATATTAGAATTTCATCAACATCATCTTTTTGACAAATTTTTCATAGAACTTCAAACATAAAACAACTATTTTTTGAAAAATTTTGCCGTATGACAATTTAAAATTCAGTAACAGTGTAAAAGCAGTCACTTGTGCATAATATATTATATACTTTGTATCAGCTTAATGAAAGCTGTTTTATTTCCTTCTTTTCAAGTATCTACCACAATCGTCATACTCAAAAAATCTATGCAAAATCCAGTACGATCGATTATGATTGAAGGAACGAAATAATAATTACAGTTACAGTTGAATTTTGTGGCGGCGAATTACAAATTACGCCAGATCAAAACATATTCTATACTAATGGCCAATTGTACCGACTCTAACTGTTAATGCAACCCTGCATTTTTATTTATTTTATGAATTCATTCACCGTCTGGCATCACTGTAATGCAAGCTGTAATGTGTTTAGGAAAAAGAAGTGAGCGCGCGATAGACAGAGAACAAGCTGCGATTGCCGCCTTTCGTTGAAAACAGACGCGTTTATGATACTCCGCAAAATTTGTATTTGTTATTCTTTTAATTGATATATGTTTTGATAATAATTACTAAATTAAATAATTTAACTAAATAGTATCTTCGTGTTATAATTTCATTTCCAAAAAGAAAAGTTAGTTATGTGTTGTGTATAGTCCATGAAAGGAAACTTTCAAATAACAGCAAAAGAAATTTTGTTATTTTGTTAATAATTAACTAATGTTATTAACACTAACTATAAGTAAACTTAACTAAGGCCGACTTATATTTTAAGTGTCTTTAAGTTTGTAGTCTTGCACCGCACTCCACTTAGTTAAGTTTGAAATAATCTTGGCAGCATTGCAATTCCTAACCTCATTGCAGTCACATTTTTTTAAACAAAAACAAAGTAGAAATAAAAGTATCGTTCTTGTAAATTGAAATATAGAAACATGGACGTAAACAAAAATAATATAACTAATAGACACCGAAGTTCAAACTTTACAGAACGGGAAAAAATTTGCTTTTTAGCCTAGTTTTTAAATATAAAAATGTTATTGAAAAAGAAGACCGATGATACTACCAGAGAATAAAACTGATTTACCTATTCTCTGGTCATGGGAAACGAGAACCTTGGGAGAATATTCGAAAAGAATTTGATAGTGCATCTCCTCGGTCATCCGATTCTCTAAAAAAATTCTATGATAACAGAAAAAATGAGCTTCGGAAAGATACTACAAAAGAGATGTGAAATATACAAAACAGGAGGGCCGCCTCATCTACCCAAGAAACAGCAATTGTTTACGAAAAAACTGTTTTTGGTCTTGAAAATCCTTTTGATGGAGATTCTTAATTACATTTTTATTTGTTAATATTTTAATATAATCCTATTAATAGGTTACCCACTAAAATACAAAATATCCATTATTTGTAAATTTTACGAGCTTTATAGTGGACTAAAAATATAATGCACTCTAGAAAACAAAGTTAAAAAAAACTGTTTCAAAAACACAGGAAAAGTAAGGTTAGAAACGCTTCCTTAAATATTTAAGCGTAGAAAAACCGTGGCTTAATTTAAGTCTCACATTTCAACGTACCGTGCAAAGAGATAAGAACAGCTTAAGCCTAAACTTGCCTTAAAAATGTCGGTGCAATTGGCCATTTTAGCTACATAAACTTTTGGTGTACACTCTGTCCATGATAAGAATGGGATAGCATTGGAATCTAGGAAACGGTAGGTAGGTTAAATTGAACAAAAGTCGTACACTTTAAACACATTTTAAATTGTAAACTATCTTTGCCGTGATATAGCAAGCCGGTCGCCGGTGACGTAGTTTGCTTGTGGTAGGTCAAGATTCATCAAGGCAACCTGCCTTGTGCCCGTGCCTATCAAAATTATTAAGGAATCCATTTGCTTGCTTGCAGTGTTTGCTTTTATACCTACCAGGCTTTGTTTAAGTGGCCTTTTTGTTAATAAAAGTGTTCTATTAACAAATATTATGGTGCGCTTCTGTGAGAGGAGTGTTTTTATTAGAAAAATTCAATCAAAAAGACGATATCATTACAAATTTTAAGGCCAATATAATATATGAAATATTTTTAACTTTTCAAATTTGTTGGTTCTTTCGTAGGCTACAAAATGTAAACATTTATATTTAATGGCACACAAATTTCTACTTCAAAAAGCATATATGTATAATAATATATAAAATAACACAATATCTAAACTAAATATTAAAAGACCTGAGTATATAATTAATAATAAAATTTTGTTTAAATACACAGCGTGTTCGAAATGGTAGATTAAATAATAATAAATGCCAACCTTGACGATTCTCACGCTGTATATTTAAAATATAATTTTTTTAGCTTAATAATAAAAAAGGATAATATATTACTCTTATATTCGGAAGATGAGTTAATAAACATAATAAAAAATAGATCTGGAATTCCTATCCAAAGTAACATACTTTGACACATATAAGCTGTTTTCTTTCGACAAAAGAACACATCACATCAGGATTATCAAATCGGACGGATTATGATTCTCATTTTATAACGAAAGAACGTCGTCCTTTGTTAAGTTGGTTAGACATACTTACAATAGTTATACCACAGCATTCCGGGTCTCCGGTTGCGTCATGCGCATCTCGTCGCGCATGGCGCCATTATAGGATAGAACGTGTCAATAATTGCATAGACCTTTCACTCTTGTGTTCTATATGGGTTTCATTGTCGGCGTGTACGAGATAAGAGATAAATAAATATTTTGTTTGTAATCTGAATATGTGGTTATGTTCTGTTCAGTATAGTGTATGTGAGATTTAATTAAAAATGCTCAGGGTGACATATTTGGAAACTTAAATAATCTGCATGATGCCTTTGTGGATTTTGCTACACATATCGAGGTCATCTTTCAAAGATTCTACTCATCGATTATTTATTTATTTTAGGTAGTTTGTGTATATATTTGTATATCTTTGTATGTCTTAACTGCCTATAAATGTCTGCTATTATGTGACAAAAATCACCCAATCATGTCACTTCGTCACTTCTCTCCTAAAATGGCGGCATCATACGTCATAGTTTGAAATTATTTATCAAAGTGCCCACGTGGACTCGAAATGATGTTCTTTATGTTGTGGTTATACATAATACACAGTATTTTGTAAGTTTGATGGGTTTTTCATGGTTTTGTTTACTACTTACAAAATACAGAACGGAAACCAAAAATCACAAAATCCAATTTTTAGGTTACAAACCACTGAAGCAGAAGAAGAATCAAATTAGGTGAATCACGAATTTTTAAGGTTAAGAGGCCAGTAACTTAAAAAATAAAAATGTTTTCGTAGGGCAAGGGGGTTACGGATCACTTTGAGTCAAGAATAAAAACGTGTTTGGATCCTAAAACAGTGATTAAAACCGATGATGATTCGACACGATTAGAGGTTAACTAAGTGCCTGACATTGACATTTAGAAACTACAAAATAATAAGTTTGTTCCAACATGCCATGCTCGATTTTTATTTGAAAACATCTCGACACGACCACCTGATATGAATGCGCAGGCGTAGTTGTCAAAATAACGTGAGCGGTAATATCGTTGCCACATCTATTTTTTCTCGCTATTTTCTCTACTGCAACTCGTTATCTAAGTATGTTACTTCAGAGAAGACATTTGAAAATAATATTTTTTAAAATAGTATAATTAGTTTAAATAGGCACTATTTATATCATTAAAATGAACCAAACATCAATAAAAAAATCCAAATTAAAAGCTTGTGAGAAAAAAATAAATCAAAACTATTATTTAACAGTTGCAGCTTGAACCTGATTCGCGACAGTAGCTCCAGGAATCCTTCCCAAGACTTTACTCAAATCGACACCAGTTAAAGCGTTTACAGCTGGCGGGATTTGACTCACTAGTCTGGTGATTTCGCCAGTGGTTCCATCCGAACCGCCTAGGACGACTATATCTTCAGTGCGGGCTAGTGGTGCAGCTACCTCCGCGGCAATCTGGGAACAGACAAACGGTTAAATATTATTGTTGTAACAGTTTTTTAATCTTATCATTGGTACTTTACTAGTAGTTAGTTAAATATACATTGTCTTTTATATTACGGGATTTGGCAACTCTGGTGTTGCACTCTGACAACTGACAGCTCTATCGTAAAGTTGGACATTTTTGAGGTTATACGTTCTCAGAACGTTTTGACATACGAGCGTATTTGTGTTGTTTACAGTAACTTAAAAGATTCATCTCGGCCCAAAAATGGTATTAAATCTTCGTTCGATTATTTTTTGCAACTTATAGAAAAAAAAATGCATACGCAATATTTGGCGTTGAAGGAAAACAATTTTGACGGCAAAAAGAGGAAGAGATTAAAAAAAAACTAAAGAACATCTTTACTGGGCGGGATTAATGTTGACACTAGAGGAATATATTAGGTTTGTTCCGGATAGTAAACTACTTATCGTGGTCTGTTAATGTCAATAACTATAAAATAAATAGATAGATATACGTACCGACTAGTGAAACAGTAAGGCTTCAACTACTTTGATTAATTCATTAAAGCCATGATCTAGCTTAAGAGTGATTGTCATTGTCAAAATATTAGACATAATACGACGGTACAACACTTGGTGAATTTTTTAAGTGTGCATTTAAATTTAAGACTTATAGACTGCTTTTATGTGATACATACCTTTGGTAACGACTCTAAAACCATTGACATAATCGCGGCGTTGCCATATTGTTTGTACACAGCTGCCTTCATTTTCATGCGTTCTGCATCAGCTTTTCCAACACTGGAAATAGCTGCAGCCTCTGAAACTCCTAAAAGTTTGATTTTTTCGCTTTCCGCAAATGCAGACTGTACCATCTGAGTTCTATAATTATTAAAATACATTACAATACAATATCGTTAGTTATCCAAGGTCAAACCAACCTTTTTCCCTCAGCAATTTGTTCCACACGGTAACTTTCTGCTTCTGCAGGTAAACGTACAATAGCGTTAAGTTCCTTTTCTTTCCTTAAGACTTCTTGTGTCTCAATTTCGATTTGTTTCTTTCGTTCGACAACTTCAATTTGAATTTCTTCGTTACGAATTTTTTGGCGTATTTTCGCGGCTTGTAGCTCGTAGGCCAGCTGTGCTTGCGCTTTCTAGAAAATGTTAACTTAGTTAATTTATCGAACTTAAAGTGTTATAAGTACTTACAGCTGTGTTAATTTCCTGATCAAAATTTGCTTTTTGGAGTTTAAACATCCTGGAGTTATCCTCTATTTTAGTGTCCGTTGAGTATTTTACATCCATGGCAGTTTTTTGACATTCCGCTTCCTATAAATTATGACATTGTTTATGGATTAGCTAATCAGAATATAAATATTTCGCACCCGTATTCCTGCGTCCCGATTGGCTTCTGCTACCCCAGCGTCTGCGTCCCTCTTTACCATCGCCGTTTGTGCTTTACCGAGGGACGTGAGATATTGGACGTCATCATAAACGTCCTTGATGGTGAACGAAAGTATCTCTATACCCATCCGGCCTACATCCGGTGCTGCCACCTAGGTGTAACAAAACAAATACACACTGGCAATGGAACATACTTTTGTCTTACCCTGTATATAGATTTGGGTAGTTTATGATCTGTTAATAATATTTTCGTGGATATTATTTTAAATGTATCTATTACGAATATTATACAACATCTGGAAATAATAAACCTATTATCTCTGGTGCCTTTTCCAATGTGATAAAATAATTGATACCTACCCATAAAAGGGCCTTTTTCTAGTCGAGAATATTATGTTTGTTTTATGAGTTTTTGCAAATGTAAGTGCATATATATTGGAAAAGAAACCAGATGTTTTAGTTACAGGGTGGTCTTCACTTTCAAAATTATCGAAATACCTGCCGATTAAATATACATAGGTAGTTGGGGGGTTAACAAGGTTTCCCATAACAAAGAATATATTATAATATGGGTTTTCATCCAGTTAGCTTTTCTGGAGATTAAGGGGTCATTATATAATCGTATTGTTCCTGACTTGTTGATCTTCTGAAAAAACTCCAACATAAGACATCTTAGTAATCAACAATCATTACAGTCGACGCTAATTCAAAATGGTTACATAGGAAACAAAATCAAAATAGTTATTGGAACTTTTATAACGTCAAGCAGTAATAGTGTCGTCCTTATTGTGACATGTACGCATGCGCATTTGATGTTTTCGCTAACGGAAACATTATTAAGCTTACTGCTTGTCGGTAATTGTGCGTGCTTACTGCAGGGCATTATCCTAACCTTATTTTATTATTTACATAACATAACCTCACTTTTTTCGGTTTTTATCTTTTTTGTCACTGGTACTCCGTGGTTCTCCGTAAACGAAACCGTTATATTCAATTAAATCAAAGAAACGGCCAACACGCAAGATTAGATAAATAACGCCAAACCTTAATAAAATCCAAAGCAAAAATGTCAAAAGAAAACGTTGTTTGGATTTTAGTTTTTACCCATAATCTCGATAACCGTTGACTTTAGGTGAATTTTATAACACATCAAATATTGGTAGAATCTTATGGAGAATCATTTTTTTTTTTAAAATATATGTACAGGGGGTTTCATAAGAAAAAGATATGCAAAGACCCTGTATCCTTTTTAAAACCAAAAATTGATAAATCGTATCGAATTTATGCGTGATTTTTGTCCTTACTGTATGATGAGGGATATGTTGGAAATATTCTTGTTTTACATACCTCTCTGACCAGTCCAGCAAATTGGTCCCGATCTCGATAGACTTCTTCGACTGTAAGAGTTCCTGTAATAAAAAAACAAAAAATCATTCATCATAATGAAGTTCAAATTGCTTTTTTACCTATAATAGGGCATAGTAGTCGAATACTCGGTATTCTGAATATTACACATTTAGCTATTATTCGACTACATGTGTGCAGGCACATCCGCAATAGTAAGAAACACATTGTTCACGTACTGTAAACTCGATTGTTACTTACAATAACAAGAAATGCTGAAAATGCTATACATAACTGTTTTCTAATTGATTTTTTTACTTTCTCAAAAAATTCGGTCCCCACTGGTGAAAATCTAACGGTGTTATGTCGGTGGTGCCCGTGGCGGTCATGGAATAGGTCCTCCTCGACCAGTGCGACAATCCCGAAAAGTTGCATAAAGGTTGTGAAGACTTACAAGAACTTTTCGGGTAAAAGATGCCTCATCAGTATAAAGGAAAACTGTAAAAACTCATCACTATTTCTGGATTGTTGTGAAAGGTATCGACAAAATTCTAAGCTTTTTTTGTTAATGAAAGTTCTTCAAACGGAGAGAGCTGAACTGTTGAAACGTTCTTACGCAATGTTTATTGTACCTTGTACTTGTACAGATGGGTTTTTTCGACCTGATTTAAATTTGTACAGGGTGCCCAGGTTTCGTTGTAATTGCGGGGTAGCTCCGTTATTGTGAAAGTTAGCGGGATGCTACTTTTTTTGTGTGAAACTCAGGATGGTCTAATCATATTTTCGGTAGCACATATAGTTTGCGAGATACAGGGCCGAATTCAAAAAATAACTTTTCGGACCGCTCTCGTATCTCGGAAAGTATCAATTATATTGCAAATATATAAACGGTGTTTGATAGATGTTTTTATCGAATGGAGACCGTTTCTAATGCTATCCCATTCTTATCTTGGACACAGTGTATCGTAACCCTGATAAAGTTTATACTGGAAAACTATTAAAAACACAATGAAAAGACACACAATGAGAAATATTATTTAAAACGTTAGAAAATATATTGAACTAATAAAAATGTATCTCAGACAGTTAACTTAATTAATTGACAACTAATGACAATTCAATAATTAAAAAATAGATTATATAATATACAGGATCTAACACCCTCACTTAATCCATATTTGAATTATTGAACTAACTGCAATCCCATCTCCATTACACAATATTCATGTTTAGCTCTCGGAACTGCTTTGGTTAATAAATCCGCCACCATATTTTCTGTTGAAAGATATTTAACCAATATTTTCTTGTCTTCGGCTAACTCACGAACATAGTGATACCGAATTAAAATATGCTTTGTTCGTTTATGAAACATTGGGTTATATACCAATTTGCATGCTCCTTGGTTATCATTGTAAATAATAACCGGTTGAATTTCTTCAGAAGTGATTTCTTGAAGAATACCTTGAATATATACAGCTTCTTTTGCACCGTCACTTAAAGCCATATAAAAAATTTCTGACCTTTCAATTTAGGACATTCCGGCTTTTTATGACCCAATGCACCACAAGAATAACATTTTATTGGTTTCTTCTTGTTTTTCGCATACAATGCAGCATTTTCGTCATCACCCTCTGCATGAGATTGCTTCCTGGAGTCTTCCTCAATCAATTTTGTTTTGACCTCGTCGGAGCTTAAGGATTTATTATTATATGTTAAAGCCATAACTAGAGATTCATATTGTGAACTTAAACCATTTAACATCACAAAGGCTACAAAATCATCATCAATATTAACACCAATATCAGCAAGTTTGTACACTGTAGACCGATATATTCTTCCATTGTGCTAAAATTGTTACGAAATGAACGAAATAAATGTCTTTGTAATTCGAAACGTCTGTTCATATTACGCGATTCAAAAGCACTTATTAATTTGTCCCAAGCCTCTTTTGATGTTTTTGCTTTACAAACATGAACATAACATGAAGGCTTAACACTAAGGCATATTTTAGCTAGCGCTTTACTGTCTTTTTCAGTATCTGACGTTGCACTATTAACATTTTGAACAGTGTCCCACAATCCTTCCAACATTAAACACATCTTCATGGCGAATTTCCATGACGCGAAATTAACATGTCCTTCTATTTTTTCTATATTAGGTACTGAAGAAGAAACTGGTTGAACAGTTACAAATGCCGGAGTGTCGTTTTGATACATATTTGTCAAAATAAAATTAAAATAGCACAAACAATATTAAAAGTTCAATCTAACAGCAAACACTTTGTATAAAGTCTATAATTTGCAAACTTACATACAAAACTTCTCAATTCCAGTGTCTGGGCCCATAACCTGATAAAGTTTATACTGTAAAACTATTAAAAACACAATGAAAAGACACACAATGAGAAATATTATTTAAAACGTTAGAAAATATATTGAACTTATAAAAATGTATCTTAGACAGTTAACTTAATTAATTGACAACTAATGACAATTCAATAATTAAAAAATAGATTATATAATATACAGGATCTCTCAAACCCATTGCTTCCCATCGTAAAAAATAGATTACAGGAGGGGATTTTTATGCTGATATGACATTTTGAAGGCTATACATACCTAAGTTTATTGTTTAAGTTTTTCATTAATATTTTGTCCCATTAACCGTAATTCAATGCAAACGAAATTACAACAAAAGACCTTATATTAATCAATTGATAATTCGAAGCACGTTCCAATATAGGTAGTCGTCGATCATTTTATTTCCTCTTTAGTCGTAAATTAATATTTAGGCTGAAATGCCTATACAAATTCAGAAAACTGGTATTACTTTATTATCAACGAAAAACGTGCAAGGAATTAAAATTACCTAATACATACAATTTACATACACTGAAAAAAAATCTTTTCCTACAAGTGTGTGTGCGTTTGAACCAATTGTCGAAGCTCGCATTGTCGTGGTGAAGAGTGATCCGTCTTCGGCGGTTGGTTTTCCTGATTTCTTGGAAGACAAATGGTTGTGTACCACTCAGAATTGACTGTTCTGCGTTGTTCTAGTGGTACGATTGCGACATGTACAGTTTTTCCGAAAAAACAGGCGACCATTTGCTTGGAAGTGCTTCGTGCGCGAACAACTTTTGTTGCATTTGGCTCATCTTGAAACACCCATACAGTCGACTGCTGTTTACTTTCGGGCTCATACACGTAAATCTACGATTCATCACCTGTCACGATGTCATAGACGTGATTCTAAGCACCGCGATCGTATTCTTTGAGCATTTCTTTCGCCCAATCGACACGAGCCTTTTTTTTAGCGATTGACAAATTGTGTGGGATTCAACGCGAACAAATTTTTTTGACAGTCAAATGTTTATGCAATATTGAATGTATGCTGGTCCTACTAATGCCTAAGGTTGTCTCAATCTCTTGATAGGTCACATGACGATCTTGCAATATCAGTTCGCGCACAGCATCAATGGTTTTCGGAACAACAACTGATTTTGGACGACCTTCACGAAATTCGTCTTGGAGTGAACTACGACCACGATTGAATTCACCATACCATCAATAAACACTGATCCTTGATGGAGATTTATCGCCAAAAATTGAATTAAGTTCATCCATGGACTGTTGCTGAGTTAATCCACGTGGAAAGTTGTAAAAAATAATCGCACGAAAATGTTCTCGATTTAATTCCATTTTTAGGCCGAGATGAATCTTTGAAGTTACTGTAAACAACACAAATAGCGCTCAAAACGTCCTGAGTACGTATAACGTCAAAAATGTCCAACTTTACGATAGAGCTGTCAGTTGCCAGATTGCAACACCCGGGTTGCCAAATCCCGAAATATAAAAGGCAACCCTTGTAGATAACAATTTAAGTCTTATTTATTACACATAAAGCCAAAAAATTCTTATGTTATAGAAACAGTCCATTATTAATTAATTAAAGACCACTGATGATGAGAACAATGTGTCTCGAAACATGTAGGGTGAGGTTGCACATATTGAACCACCTCCTAAATTGAACCTTTGTGGTTTCTCGTACTTACAGTAGGATTTGGCAGCAGTGCTTCCATGCTTTACATATACCCCTCCGACCTCCGACACTCCTTAATGTTTAGTTGATATTAAGATTGCAACTTCTATTAATAGAATAAAATGATTTAATAGAGAAAATGTTTACGAAGTCTTCGATTTTTTCTGAAAAAGTCTGTGATGAAAATCAAATAAACACAACAAAAATTTATAACATGGATGAGTCGGGATTCTCCACTGTGGCAAAAAAGTGTCAAAAAGTTGTCACACTCAAAGGGAAACACGTTGGATCCGTATCCAGTGGTATCAATACCACAATTGTATGCTGCGTCAGTGCAGCGGGATTCTACGTACCGCCGATGACCATATTTAAAAGAAAAAGGTACACCGCTGAACTTAGCAATAGAGCACCTCCATGGAGCAAAGTAGTAATTTCTGATTCAGGATATATAAACTCCGAACTATTTGTTCAATGGATAAGACATTTTATAGATTTAGTTCATCCAAGCAAGGAAAACAAAGTAGTCCTGCTTCTAGATGGTCACACCACACATTGCAAAAACCTTGAAGCTGTAAATACAGCTAGAGAAGCCGAAATTGTTATGATTCAGTTACCAGGTTACACGACTCACCGCCTACAACCCCTTGACTGATCAATATTCAAGCCCATGGAAGCTTATTACACCCAAGCTTTGGAAAAGTGGCTAAGAAGTAACGTCGGCCGCACCGTTACTCAATATCAGGTAGCGGCGCTTTTAAATGAAGCATATTCACGCGCGGCTACTCTAGAAAATGCTGCTAATGGTTTTAGGGCTTGTGGAGCCTGTAAATAGAAATGTTTTTCATGAAAGTGATTTTGTTGCAGCTGAAATTGTACTTGCAGCCAACAAGAAAGTTGAAACCTCACAATCAACTAGCCCTACTACAGTAGGTGTCGTCTACGATAAAGATAGTGACGAAGCATCAGAGGCTGGCGATAGCATTCCGTTGTCCAAATTGCAGAATTCTTTGTTACCGCAGGCAAATTCATCAGAGTTTGTGATGGATACAGTTATGGTTTGCCCAAATAACAATCACGATAAGCCGTCCACCAGCAAATATTTTTGATCCGTGAGTCTAGATGAAATAGCCCCTTTACCAACGGTAAAAGAAAGCAACAACCGAAAGTCCAGAGGGATTCAGAAAGCGGCTATAATTACCAGTTCACCGTACAAGGACGAATTAATTGAACAATATAAATCCAAACAAAAGAAAACAGTACCACTGAAGGGATTCGCCAGCATCACAAACAAACCTCCATCAAAAAGGCGAAAACTGATTTACCCTTAATGAAGGCTGGTGTTTCTGACACTTCTTGGTTTTGCAGTGAATGCAAGACTGAAAACAACAACATACATGGTTTCATTGCAAGTGTGTTGGTGTTGGTCCAAAGAAGAAAATGTTCCTATGTGTTTCTTGCAGTACAAGCATTTAAACAAAAATGGTTCAATATGAGCAACTGCACCCTATGGTTTAATGACGCAATATTAATAAAATAAAAGAATTGTTTATGGAGCAGACGAAGTTTTACTTATCATTAAAAAAATCTTATTTATTTGATATTTTATTTCCATTATTGTCAAATTAAATAATAAAATTAGGGGGCTCCAATTAATTGTTAATTAAATATTACTTAAATCTTACCTAGCGACAACGGCATAAGTAGTTCCAATTGTCAATCCTAAACTTATTAAGCTCATCCATAATAACTCCATATTATAACAACCCAAATTATTAAAGAAAGAATTTATGTAAATTAAAAGCAACCGTCACAATTAAACTTTACACAAAACTACTACCGGAACACAAAATTAAATCAAATTCTATATAGGTAGAGTACGATGAAACAATACCTAACTGGCTTGCCTTCAAAAATATTTTGACCCAAAAAAAAAACTCTTTCACGATTCCGCGTGATTGGTACACAATTTCATTACCAATTTACTGGTTAAAATGACTGATTATTGTTAATGTTATTGACATTCAAATTGAGAACGTCCTTGTACTATAGACAAATGTTTTGTTCTATTCTACCAATCATGTAAAAATAAAAATTCCCGATAATAAAAATGGAATGCTAATCGTTTTTCAATAGTGTATGTTTGTATTTCAAAATTGCTTTTTACCGTATATAGCGTAGTCGTTATGAGTCAACTAAAAAATAGCCTGGGCCTGGGAGCAAGTTATATCTAACAATTCGGATTCCCCACTTTTCTAATAATTCATAATACACAGAGCTTTCAATCTACGAGGGTGGTTCAAAACGATACATATAAAAGAGAAAATTATAGTTCAAAATCCCCTTTCCCATATTCAACACACTTTTCTGCTGCTTCCTAATGTCAATGATTTTAGGGCTTGCTTAATTCTTAATACTGATACTGATCCATATCCTTATCAAACCTGAAGAGTTCACCAAATCGTGTAGTTAACAATAATTGGCAACCCCCAAAGGCTCCGTCGTCGCCGGATGGACTTGCATTTAATGTTTGCATGATATGGATACATTTAAATTGATTTTTATAATTATTACTACTGCAGTAAATCCAGGTTTTAAATAACAGAATCAATAAAAGAACGACCATACAAACATTTTATTAGATACAAGATATCTGGAATAGCCTCACAGTGGACACAGGGAGAGCATGAAAAGTTCCAGACTTGATCCAGGGGTAGCGTCATCAGTGGCAGCTTGTCCTATGAAGCAAGTGAAGTAAATAATCAGTAAAATTAATAATATTTGAGTAAGTAAAGAAGAAGAATAACTGGGACAATATATGGATTACGCTGACATCAGGTAAGCGAAGTTATTATGAAAAATGATGTTTATTTTTTAATTTTAACTAATGTTAAGTTTTTTTAATCAACACTCCTTTTAAGAACAGAAAAATCTTGTTAAAAATATACAGACACACCTGTTCCAGATTTAAATAAATGTTTGATAAATATAAATAAAGGCAAATGCATAAAAGCAGAGCTTTTAATAATATCTGGTATGGGACGTAATTTCTTATCATTCTGTTATTTTTGCAGTATTCTCTACAAGACTCAGCATTTTTGACTTTTTGGTAGAGTTCTGTAAAAAAAAACTCTGAATTTGTTTATCATTTTTGACCTTTTTGCAGAATTCTGTAAAAAAAACTTGGAATTTTTTATCATTTTTGAAATTTCTTACAGGATTCTGCAAAAATGATAAAAAACGATAAAAAACTGCTAGTGTTTTTACAGAATTAAGTGAGAATGATTAAAAATGCTGAGTCTTATACATAATACATCAAAAATGTCAGAATGATAAAAAAGTCGGAGTATTTTTACAGAATTCTGCAAAAAACGTCAAAAATTATAAAAAAATTCTAGTTTTTTACAGAATTAAGTGAGAATGATTAAAATCCATTCATTAAATGATAGAATTCTGCAAATAAAGTCAAAAATTAATAAAAATTTTGAGTTGTTTCACAAAATTCAGAGTTTTTTTTACAGAATTTTGCAAAAAAAATCGGGGGTTTTTTACAGAATTCTGCAAAAAAGTCAAGAATGATAAAATCCGAGTTTTTTTTACAGAATTCTGCAAAAAAGTCAAAAATGCAAGTCTTTTACAGAATTCTGCAAAAATGTCAGAAGGATAAAAAATTCCGAGTTTTTTTTTCAGAATTCTGTAAGAAAAGCTCCGCATTTATCATTCTGTCATTTTTGCAGTATTCTGTATAAGACTCAGCATTTTTGACTTTTTTGTAGAGTGCTGTAAAAAAACTCTGAATTTGTTTATCATTTTTGACCTTTTTGCAGAATTCTGATTTTTTTTTATGATGCTGACGTTTTTTGCAGAATTCTGTAAGAAAAACTGCGAATTTTTCATCGTTCTGACACTTTTGCAGAATTCTGTAAAAAAAACTTGGAATTTTTTATCATTTTTGAAATAAACATAACCTATATTTTATGCAGTTGACCTATGAATTTTAGCTACCTATTAATTTATTTTATATTATGCTTCACCACATTAAACTTTCACAAGCCGCCACTGAGCGTCAGCTAACCGAAACTGTCCAAAGAAAATCCGTACTTTCCTGATCATGGCAAGGGGATATATCCATGACTTTTCGTGTCTTTACAATATAAATACAACCTTGAAGGAATAGAACTGGTTTAGTATTAATTCTTCTTCTTCTTAAAATGCCGTACACTTCTAGTGCGTTGGCGACTATCTCATCATAATAAGGGTCCTTGCTTCCGCAGCGCGACAGAGCTCGCCTGTATTGCTAATGCCTGTCCAGTTCTTGATGTTTCTCAACCAGGACATCTGTTTACGTCCTACTCCTCTCTTCCCTTCAATTTTTCCTTGGAGAATTATCTGTGGTATTTTGTACTTCTCTCCTCGTAGTATGTGGCCCAGGTATCCAATTTTCCGCTTCTTGATTATGTTGAAAAGTTCTCTTTCGCATCCCGCTCTTCTAAGAACGTCTTCATTTCGAACTCGGTCTACCCACGATATACGTAGCATCCTTCTTAGACACCACATTTCAAAAGCCTCAAGCTTGTTTATCGACCGGATCTTCAGAGTCCATGTTTCCATTCCATATAACAGGATGGACCAGACGTAACACTGCACCATTCTGCATCTTAATTTGAGGGACAATGTCAGTTTGCAAAGAAAGGGTCTTAGGCTTGTGAAAGCTTGCCTCGCTTGTTGTATGCGACAGCAAATTTCCTGTTCGGGATTCCATTGTTCATTTATGTTGGTTCCAAGGTATTTAAAGTTTTGCACTCGTTCAATAGGTTGGTCTTCCAAGTTTAACACAGCATTTTGAGGAGTATTAGTATTAATATTCGTCAATTTTTGAATTTGACTTTGATTAAATATTAGTGTCCTCGTAAATAGTGAAGAAATGTTAGAAGATTAAACAAAACATGTGTTTATATATTGCCAAAACTATTGATAAATTAACCTTTTTGAACTATGATGTGAGATGAAATTATTTACTTCATTAACTACAAGGACATATTATACAGTAATTTTTCACGTTTAATGTTCATAAACAAAAATTAAACACTTATATACGAAATGACGAACTAGTAGTTTATTGTGCGACGAACGTGAAATGACATATTATAATCGTCATACGAGTTTTTTATTTATTGTAGTCCGAGTGAGTTTCACACTATACTTTTTCTACGACTGCTTTCCTATACAGGATGCTTTAACCATAGAATAAGTAAGCTTCGCTAACCAGAAGTTTATCTTCGTGTAAATAGCATTGATTTGTATGGGATTTCTTGAAACTCGCGCAGATTTTGTGCGCATCATAGTATTGTTTACAATATCAAACAAGCGGGCAATAAATTCTGTACTAACAATTAAAATAGTATACAATTTCACATAAGCGGAATATTTTCGAGCAACTTTCGCAATAAAAAAAAATATGTTTAATTTAAAAAAACTTTATTATAATAATATTTATTTCTGTCTCATTCGTACTCATGTACATAAACCCGTCGGTAGCCAAAAGTACAAAAATAAAAGTATAAAATACGTATGACTAATAATAAAAACATAATAATAGCTACATACATATCTACAAATCAACAATAAACAATTTAAACAAAACAGAATGACATCATTGTACAACATTATTTAGAAATTTTTGCAAATGTGTTGTCAATTAGAATGTTTGTTACTCACCATATCAGATTATATTAATATAATATATGTATATGGGGTCTGTTTCGTGAATTTTTTTTAATTCCCCCGGAAAAACGTGTTTTCAGTCATTTATATGTAACTAAGTAGTTTTAAAAAAATGTCTCTCGGTCTGTATCCCCGATAACTAAAAAACCACTTAACAAATTTGGCACAAAAATACTACAAGATATTATGCAGGTGGTGATTAACTTGGGCGTATTTAAGGGGTTTAAAAAGTTAAAAAATTTATACTTCAACTTATTTTTTTTTGGTTGAATAGAGTATAACCTAACACATTAACCATAAAATTAGATTAGATGGCATAGTGTAAAAAGGGGTTAAAAACTTAAAAAAAATATATTTCCAAACATAGAAGAAATATTGCCTAGTTATTTATAGCTTTGATAGAATATAATCTATGAAATGTATCATAAAAACGTGCTTACCAATCCGTTCCTTATTAGTGGAAAAGGGTTCAAAATTAAAAAAATTCCTAGGCTTGAATAAATAATATGGAATAATTTAAATAGAAATAAAAAATAGCTGTCTACAATAAAAAAAAATATAGCTTGTCATCAAGAGTCTTAGGAAAAAGATAAATGACAAAAAGGTCACAGAAATATTACTTTTACACTTAAATTTGGAGACTCATGCAACAGTTTATTTTTCCTTAACATTTCTCTCAGTCTGACAAACCCTGATTATGTCCTCTGGAATACTTTGGCGATTTTTTAAGGAATTTGGGCGCGGTAAATATAATACGGTCTTTCTGGTTGCACCCAATTTTGCTGTGAGAAAGCTAAAAAGTTGGATCCTTGATCGCTCACTATACCGCGCACATTAAGTCTAATTCAATTAATTTTTTTATTGTTTGAAATATAATATCTTTCAAATATTCAACTTTACATGAATTGTGGTTTTGTGGTTAAAAAAAATGCTAAAAAAAGTTTCTTGTAAGTGTTGATATAGTTTAGATCCAAGAAAATATACAGTTACGGCAAATTTCTTGAACTCACTTGTATATCTCCGACCTTTCAATGATTTCTTGGATAAATTATACTGCATAGTAACAAAATTAGCCAAGCCTTCCTTAAAATTAGTTTTAACAAACTCAATATAATCTTCTTTATCGAATGGTCTGTTCGAAAGTTCCGGTAATTCTATCGAACTTTCTTTTAAGGTTCTGCACCTCCATTTTCAAGGCTTTTTTCTTGGATATTGCTCAGATATTCCTGGAGATATTTGCAGTTGTTCTGTAATTTAGAATTTTATCTAATAACTACATGAAGATAGAATTTGTAGTTAAAAGTAGCTTACTATCTAAAGGGTTTTTTCCAAATTCAAGTCATCAAAAACCAGAGAATATCCATCCGCTTGCGCACAAAATCGCGCGAACGAACACAAAATCCCATCGAAATCATCAAATAAAACTTCTGGTTAGCGTAGCTTTCTTATTCTATGCTTTAACACTGTGCTTTTGAATAAATTAAACATCATAATTTTCGGGAAATATTTGTTTTTCGAAACTTACCTATTAAGCTTAAATACGATGAGTTAAAAACATTAAATTGACTAGGTTGTTATAATATTTATTATAGAAAGGGCATTGTACTATTCGATCACCTGCAACTGTTTATTTTAACACACTTCCTATAATAGTTAATGTGTTATTAGTTATATTTCAATGATTATATCATACGACACAAGATTCCTAAACAGAGTTATGTATCTCATAACAGATAACATTCAATACGAATGGTTTTCATATTTTTAAAAATTATGTTCTGGCTGAGTCTTATGATTGTGTTGGAGTGACGGAAACTTGGTTGACACCACTAATTTCTGACGTACAAATTCAGATCACTGGTTATGATGTTGAGATCGGATATCAAAGGGTCATTGAAAGATATTCTTCGGTAGTACTAGAATACCTGTGTTTTGTATGTGTAGTTATGTATAGGCCCTCATCTGGCAATGTGACATCTTTTTTCAATGAGCTGGAAGATATTCTATGTAAGTACATTGTTACTAATGACACCATAATTTGTGGTGGAGACCTTAATATTGATATGTTGGATGTTTGTGGTAAAGCAGCGGTAGATTTTCTAAATTTTATTGAGGCTTTTAATTTAAAACAAGTTATTAGCACACCTACAAGAGATACAGGTATATCTTCAACCTTGCTGGATGTAATTATAATACCGTCTCATATTGATAACTTCGTTACTGGTACCTTAGATTTATCTGGTATCTCTGACCATTTTCTCACCTTTTTAAATTTGAAACAACTGCCAAAGATTCAACACAAAACAAGGACATTTAAAACCAGAAATTTTAAATTTTTAGATCGTCGACTCTTAAATGAGTTTTTACAAATAACCCCTTTTGAAGACATATTAAAAATAAATAACATAAATGAGAAGGTCTCATACTTTTCAAGTTTATTGCTTAATCTATTTGATACATTAGCACCAGAAAAACAATATCGCACTAAAAAAGCTAACAAGCCTTGGTGTACTGAAACAATAAAAAAGATGATTTCATTAAAAAATTTAATAAATTTAAGAGTAGTAAATCAATGCATAATGTAATAATTACAAACATTTAAAGAACATGACAACGTCTGCAATAAATCAAGAGAAAAAGTCATACTTAGAATATTGCACGACTGTTTATGGAAGGAATGCTAAGGCTTTGTGGAGTAACCTTAGGGAACTTGATATTTATAAAAAAAGTGCAATAATAAACATTCCACAACATTTAAATAAGCCACAGGATATTAATAATTAGTTTTTGCAGTATGCAAATTTCACACCTCCAGATGTCAATTTATTAAATTATTATTTCAACAGTAAAAAGTGCAATTTTTAACAGCTTTTTGAATTTACCTTGGTTGATGAACAGGAAATCAAAAATTTTCTTTTTCAGATAAAAACAAGCGCATTGGGTCCTGATCAGATAAATGTTGATATGCTGTTGCTTTGTTGTCCACGTATAATTCCGTTTATCACCCACATAATTTACTCTTGTCTAATGTGCCACGTTTTCCCAAACCCTTGGAAGGTTAGTAAAGTTATACCCACAGCCAAAATTAAAGAGGTCAACGATTTTAGTGGTCTTCGTCCCACAAATTAAATCTCATGTTACATCATATAATATATTGCCCAAAAAACAATCGGGTTTCCGTAAGGGCTACAGCTTACTGATGACATTTTGCGTGATCTCGATACCGGTAAGTGTTCCACTTTGCTATTGATAGATTATTCAAAGGCGTTGGATACCATTTGTCATGACATTTTACTGGCACTTCTCAGCTTTTCCGGATTTTCTTCAACTGCTTTGAATTTTCTGAAGAGTTATTTGCACGGTCGTCGTCAATTTGTTGAAACCCTTAATGGAAGATCTGATTTGTGCTACATAGCTTGTGGTGTACCTCAGGGATCAGTATTGGGACCTTTGCTTTTCTGTATATATACATCCAACCTCCAAGCTGTCTTAATTTTTGTAGTACCTATATGTACGCTGATGACAGTCAGCTGAGATTTTCATTTAATCCTGAAGATATCTCTGTTGCTTCAAATCAAATAAAACAAGACTTAACTTCTCTTATAACTTGGTCCAGTGCACACCAGTTAAAAATTAATCCATCTAAGATATTGGCTTTTGGTAGAAGAGGGCATTCGTGGAACAGGGTCTTAGCGTTGACATTGATGGTACGCCCATCGCATTTTGTCAGTCAGCGAGGAATTTAGGGGTTGAAATGAACACGGATCTGCGCTTTACGGGTCACATAACTAAATGTATAAGTAAAGTATATCCGCACAGACATTGTCTTACAACACATTTAAAAATAAAATTAACAGACACTCTTGTGCTAAGTAACTTCAATTATTGTGATATTGTGTATGGTCCTTGTTTGTTGAAGTCAGATCAAGATCGTGTTCAGCGTGTACAAAAGTCCTGTTTAAGGTATGTATACGGAATTAGAAAATATGATCCAATAAGCCACAAATTGGTTAGTGCAAAATGGCTTTCTATGAAAGATAGACGATTCCATCACGCTGCATGCTTTTATCACAATTTATTGCTTGACGGGTATCCACCATATTTGTTCGAAAAGATTAGGTTTAGGTCTGATGTACACAATCTTAATCTGAGGTTTAAGGGTGTATTGTCTCCTCCAGCTCATCGCACCTTGTTATTCGAGCGATCCTTTTCCTATAACGTCTATAGCATCTACAATGGAATTCCTCACAATTTTAAGACTTATAAAGTAACAACGTTTCGTGTACTTCTTAGAAGAAAACTATTAAATTTGGTTTAATTTTCATATTGTGTAGTGTTTATGATTTCAAATTTTATTTTATTTTAATTTTGTTTTCTTTTTGTTGTTTTTCTTTCTTTGTTATCATTGCAGTTTAAATTGATTTAGTTAATTGTAAGTTTTCGGGAACTGTTCTAGATGTAGTAGTATAAAGTGTTAATTTTTAGAGATTTATTTGTGGAGAAGACGAAGTTTGATTTATCATTAATTACATTAGTATCTAAAAATTATCGATATCTACAAGGGTTGTATGCTAGCGAAATGTATGCGTGTAGTTTTCATAAAAATATGATTACTTAGATCATGGTAGTGAGATAACACCACAGTTTGTGTGAATTACAGGTACTCTTTAAGTGGCGTATGTTTCCGGTATCTTGAATGAATTGTCAAAAAGAATGTCAAGATATCCGTTCCCTATAATAAAAAGCCACCTAATAAAATTTTAATAAAGGATTTTGTGGATGACAAAACGCAATACGCGCGAATCAGCACACTATATTTATGAGATCTAATCTTACTACTGAATCAGGGACGTACTGAAATGCCGTTTGCATCAATGATTTTATTTTAATCATAGTTTACTTTGGTTTGGTTTGTACCGTAAAAACTAATCATCAATTTATAATTATTATTAGAATTGTCCAAGGAAAAAAAAAGATAGACAGAGATGCGTAAGTTTCGCCGGAGAAAAAAAAACTGTTACTTGGAGTATATATTGGCTATTTGCTCCAAGTATAAAGCCGTATTAGGAAATTTAAAAAGAAATATCAAACGAAGCAAAAACACATGTTCCGAAGAAAATATCGTTAATGCTACAGCGGTAGGGATAAGAATCCCAAAAGACAAAAATTACACGGAATTAACGATCATTTAGAAACCATAAAGAAAATTGATGTAGTGGATTGCATTTAGGAAATTGCACCGGTCCGGGTAGAAAGTTTTGGAGAACAGTGATGAGCATATTGAAGACTCAAGTTTCTTTATCAAATTGCTTTATTATATTCTAATAAGAGTTATAGGTTCCAACTACCTAACGGGTGAAATTTTAAACGCAATTTTCTCGAGAATGATGAAGGCAAATATCAAAAGTAACCTATTGTTGTAAAGCAGACTTCTATTTGAAAATTTGGCTATCAAAGAGCTAAAGCGATTTCATCCAAAAACTAAATGCATTGTAAATTTTTCTTTGTATATGACTGCAAATAAACTGTTTATTATTATTATTATATGATGAGTAATACATCATATCAGTAGTCTTTAATTATACATAAATATTAAAACATAGTTTATTAGAAATTAGTTAGTTATCTTATTTTAATATATTTCTTATTATCATATCTGTACTCTTTAATTATACATAAATATTAAACATAGTTAGTTAGTTATCTTATTTTCTTTGTAAATACAATTATAGTTATCATTTATTCATTATATTATCCCTTATTTCTACAAAGTTAGATTTAAGCATATAAAAGAGCACCCTTAATTTAGGAAAGACCCATTTAGTCAAAACTCTGTTCAAGTTAGACAAAATTGTAAAGTATCAACCTAAGTAGGTCCCTAACTGATCATCATTGATATAGGAAGTTCAAAAAGTTCAGGAAAATTTGTGCTTCTCTGTGGCAAGTGAGCATCGGATCAGACATGGTTTTGGGCATTTTTAAATAGTTTTTTTTATTGTTATTGTAATTATGGATTAAAATTAAAAGAAATAATACGAGGAACCACAGTAGTAAAATTGCAAACTTTAACAGTTCTCAAATAAACGCTAATTTCATTATTCTGGCAATCTACAATATCAAATAAAAAATATGCTTGTTCCCTTGGTAATGAAATTTGAGAATAAAGTGAATAATGTCGATAAGGATATTCGCAGAAAACATATTAATTACTTCCTTATTGACCAAATGGAATTTATTATTATTTATATTAAAAAGAAACGTATGACCTTTAATAATGTTCATGCAAGGAATTTTCATTACAAAATGATTGCATTTTTTTATATTTTAAATCATAATACGAAATATTTTTAGAGGTTATTAATTAACTATCTAAATTATCAAATAATTAATTTGAAAAAATAGTCCATTTCTTAAGTGCAGTTGTAAATTTTTTTAGTGGCACATAAAAGTCAAATCTCCACAAAAATAAATTTAATAGAAATCCATAACTATTATATTTATATTTGACAAAACTATCATGATCTACAAAAAGAAAACGGAAAAACAACAACAAAAAAACTAGACTGAGTTCCGAAACATGTTTGGGATTAGTTATGGATTTCTATTACATTTATTTTTGTGTAGATTTTGACCCAGCCCAAACGAACCGAACCGAACCAACCCAGCCCAAACGAACAAAAAAAATCAAATAATTCTTGATTGATTTTAATGACAATGAGTCCAGGACGATCTAAAAATGTTGTCGATAAGCATGCTCCTTACTGGTAACTAGTACCGATTCAGCTAGATAGGACTTGAGACTGATGAGCTTGAAGCCTTGTACCAATGTGTCTATTCTTAATTAGCCCAAAATATTTATATATTTTTTTTGAATGTACAGTGTTTTTGGGGCCTTGGTGTGGTATAGGACGCTATCATACAGGACCTAATCAAGACCTAAGAAATTATCCTTAATGACCGTTTAGGCGTATGTCGTTTGGCATGAAAATATCCCTTCATAATATCATTGTCCTCCGTAAATTTCACGACCCCATTATTAGGAAAACAGATTTCATTTTTTTGGGGCCTTTGTTTGGTATAGGACGCTATCATACAGGACCTAATCAAGACCTAAGAAACTATTCTTAATGGCCGTTCCGCAGCATGTCGTTTGGCATGCAAATAGCCCTTCATAATATCATTGTCCTGCGTAAATATCACGATCCATTATTAGGAAACCAGATTTCAATTTTTTGGGGCCTTGGTTTGGTATAGGACGCTATCATACAGGACCTAATCAAGACCTAAGAAACTATCCTTAATGGCCGTTCCAAAGAATGTCGTTTGGCATGCAAATAGCCCTTCATAATATCATTGTCCTGCGTAAATTTCACGACCCCATTATTAGGAAAACAGATTTCAATTTTTTGGGGCCTTGGTTTGGTATAGGACGCTATCATACAGGACCTAATCAAGACCTAAGAAACTATCCTTAATGGCCGTTCCAAAGAATGTCGTTTGGCATGCAAATAGCCCTTCATAATATCATTGTCCTGCGTAAATTTCACGACCCCATTATTAGGAAAACAGATTTCAATTTTTTGTTGCCTTGGTTTGGTATAGGACGCTATCATACAGGACCTAATAAAGACCTAAGAAACTATCCTTAATGACCGTTCCGAAGAATGTTGTTTGGCATGCAAATAGTCCTTCATAATATCATTGTCCTGCGTGAATTTCACGACCCCATTATTAGGAAAACAGATTTCAATTTTTTGGGGCCTTGGTTTGGTATAGGACGCTGTCATACAGGACCTAATCAAGACCTAAGAAACTATCCTTAATGACCGTTCCAAAGAATGTCGTTTGGCATGCAAATAGCCCTTCATAATATCATTGTCCTGCGTAAATTTCACGACCCCATTATTAGGAATACAGATTTCAATTTTTTGGGTTCTTTGTTTGGTATAGGACGCTATCATACAGGATCTAATCAAGACCTAAGAAACTATCCTTAATGACCGTCCGCAGCATGTCGTTTGGCATGCAAATAGCCCTTCATAATATTATTGTCCTGCGTAAATATCACGACCCATTATTAGGCAACCAGATTTCAATTTTTTGGGGCCTTGGTTTGGTATAGGACGCTATCATACAGGACCTAATCAAGACCTAAGAAACTATCCTTAATGATCGTTCCGAAAAATGTCGTTTGGCATGCAAATAGCCCTTCATAATATCATTGTTCTGCGTAAATTTCACGACCCCATTATTAGGAAAACAGATTACAATTTTTTGGTGCCTTGGTTTGGTATAGGACGCTATCATACAGGACCTAATAAAGAACTAAGAAACTATCCTCAATGACCGTTCCGAAGAATGTTGTTTGGAATGCAAATAGCCCTTCATAATATCATTGTCCTGCGTAAATTTCACTACCCCATTATTAGGAATACAGATTTCAATTTTTTGCGGCCTTGGTTTGGTATAGGACGCTATCATACAGGACCTAATCAAGACCTAAGAAACTATCCTTAATGACCGTTCCAAAGAATGTCGTTTGGCATGCAAATAGCCCTTCATAATATCATTGTCCTGCGTAAATTTCACGACCCCATTATTAGGAAAACAGATTTAAATTTTTTGGGGCCTTGGTTTGGTATAGGACGCTATCATACAGGACCTAATCAAGACCTAAGAAACTATCCTTAATGATCGTTCCGAAAAATGTCGTTTGGCATGCAAATAGCCCTTGATAATATCATTGTCCTGCGTGAATTTCACGATCCCATTATTAGGAAAACAGATTTCAATTTTTTGTTGCCTTGGTTTGGTATAGGACGCTATCATACAGGACCTAATCAAGACCTAAGAAACTATCCTTAATGACCGTTCCAAAGAATGTCGTTTGGCATGCAAATAGCCCTTCATAATATCATTGTCCTGCGTAAATTTCACGACCCCATTATTAGGAAAACAGATTTCAATTTTTTGGGGCCTTGGTTTGGTATAGGACGCTATCATACAGGACCTAATCAAGACCTAAGAAACTATCCTTAATGATCGTTCCGAAAAATGTCTTTTGGCATGCAAATAGCCCTTCATAATATCATTGTCCTGCGTGAATTTCACGACCCCATTATTAGGAAAACAGATTTCAATTTTTTGGGGCCTTGGTTTGGTATAGGACGCTATCATACAAGACCTAATCTCTTCGCGAGCTACCAGAATTCTCTTCGCGAGCTACCAGGGGCTCGCGATCGACAGGTTGGCGACCACTGGCCTAGGTAGTAGATCCTCTCTGCCGATGCCGGTCCGATTGTTTTACAGGGACTGAACTAATTTATCTTCAAGGTCTCTAGGCCGCTCTAAAATACCATCCAGGTGCCCTGGAAAACTGCCCTGAAGGAATTTCCATTAATGCCGTAAACATAAATAACCTAACGATACCGTTATAATCGCGGACTCTGGAGTCATTCTGCGGAAAAAATGTAATTAATATGTTTAAAAAACTTAAAATTAAGAAATATAATAAAAATCTAATATAATTTCTTAATTTTCTATTAAATTTATTTGGTGGAGATTTGACTTTTATTTTTTCATTATACTAAAAATGTTTGTCTTACGCTACGAGCAACCCTTTCAAAAGATCTTGGGTGGGGTAAAACAATTACCAAAGTATATTTAAATTTCAATAAATTATGTCAATCTGTTCGTCCAAAGAGCCGAAAATTTAAGACGCTGGACACCTCTTTTTGGCACTCTGCATCTCCCATTAAGACTTGAACGAGTGGAACCAGTAAACGTTATTGCTGTTTGTATTGAGTATGTTATTTTGATTAGTCTATATACGCAAAAATCCTTAGAGAAACAGGATTGACGTTAATTCATTTGATATTTAAAATTTTATATCATCAAATAAATCTTATAATTCGCTAGTTTATGAAGCCGATAATAAAAACGTACGTAAGTATTCATTCTGATTGCGAGTCCACTTTAGATAAAACAGTAACTTGCGTAAAATATCATAATCATGACGAGTTTAGCGATTTTAATTTAATTTAATCGGTAATAATAAAGATAGAATTTTTGCTGATGCTTTTAAAGTTATTACTATTTGAAAATATTAACAGTAAACAATAATATTATACAATTTCGTTACACCAATAATTGTGAAATACATTCGACTATTTAAAAATAAATAATTGAATTATGTATTTGATATGGATGCCAGTAATTGGTTCCAGTATTGCTGTGGGATTAACAGTTTTTTCAAGGTAAACATTCACATTTAAAAGTTGATACATTACTATAATAAGACATAGTCGTCGGCTATCACTGATATGCATATTATATCCATGTTTTACTTTTCACGACAAAATCAATTTTTTCTGCGCCAACCATGTCTAAGATCTTTAGCCATAGCAACCCATTAAGGGGAGTTTAGTAGATTCACGGAATAAGTGAAATTTTTGATGTGTAATGTGTGAAGAGGTCTGATTGCAATTTCTTTCTGGTAGTACTGTTCACCTTTGTAAATAGTTTAAGACCATCGGCAAATAAAAGAAATTTAATCGAACTAAACCAATAATTGGCGATATTATTAACGAAAACAGTGAAATATAATGGCCCTAAGTGTGATCCCTGGGGAACTCTTGATGAGGTTCCTCTCACATACATACCATCATTATTTTTTGAGTATTATCTCTAATTCTTATTTAATGTTATTTCTAAATTTATTTATTTAAACTTAATTAAGTTAATATTAATATTGGAAGATCTACAAACAAAATAAATAATTTAACAGCACATATGAATAGGTTTGATGTTTTCATAAGAATAAAATGTATTCTTGGCTTTGTTTACTGCTCTATATGCAAAACTAAAAAGACAACACGTGTATCATTAAAAAAATCATTAACAAAATTATTAATCAGTGTGAATTGTAGATAATTTTATTTTTTCTTGGACGTATGCATACGAATTCTGTAAAATCTTGTTTGCTTTCTTGTATTATGGAATTTTGTCATGATAAACATTCAACCACCGTAAGTATGGACCTATAGTTTAGGGGGGAAATCCGAACCACGGTCCTCGACTGCGCCATCCATCAACAAACTCTGCGGGACCGGAACGCTTCCAATAAGTGCCGAACGAGCCATTCAACAGGATTTTTTAGAAGAAATAGAAAATGTTATAGATTTAGTGGAAGAAGATGCCATGACGATTTCACGAAGAATTGGAAATTAGTTGGGGATTTCCCAAAAAAGAGTGATCAAACGAGCAAGGCTTATACTATACTATACCATGTATACAGCGTGTACAGAATCTTCAACCTGCAGACTATGCCAAGCGTTTGCAATTTGTGAGTGGATAATTAATAATCGTCTTTTACCGCACACACTTTTTACTGACAAAGCTACAATCACCCACCCAGTGATTATCTTTGTCCTATAATCTAAGAAAATAGAAACAAATTTGTTAAATTAAAAGACACACCAAAATAAAATTAAAAATGAAGTTTATTTGGTGAGCCATCCTGTATAGTAATGTAGTGGCTGAAATGAGTATTTTGTAAATGTTTGGTCTTCTTTTACAGAAAAATGAACAAATTATGGGTGGCCCAAGGTGCAAACGAACTCAAACAATTAGAAAAAGAAATTAGAGGAAATATAGAGAAGCATAAAGAGATTGAACGCAAAACTGACGAAATAGATTATTTTGAACACTTCCAGAACTACTCTCATTAATAATAATTGATAGAAAAATTATTTATTTATTTTTTGTTTGTTTGTTGAATTCATTTGTTTAATTTTAGCTTAAGTTTTATTTATTTTTTGTTTGTTGAATTCATTTCTTTAATTTTAGTTAAAATTTTATTTATTTTTTGTTTGTTGAATTAATTTCTTTAATTTTAGCTTAAATTTTATTTATTTTTTGTTTGATGAAGTCATTTGTTTAATTTTACTTCAAATTTTATTTATTTTTTGATTGTTTTGTTTAATTTTAGTTAAAATTTGTTTAATTTTGATTTGTTGAATTCATTTGTATAATTTTAGTTAAAATTTTATTTATTTTTTGTTCGTTGAATTAATTTGTTTCATTTTACTTAAAATTTAATTTATTTTTTGTTTGATGAATTCATTTGTATAATTTAAGTTAAAATTTTATTTATTTGTTGAATGTTGAATTCATTTTTTTCATTTTACTTAAAATTTTATTTATTTTTTGTTTGTTGAATTTATTTGTTTAATTTTACCCTAAATTTTATTTATTTTTTGTTCGTTGAATTAATTTGTTTCATTTTACTTAAAATTTTATTTATTTTTTGTTTGTTGAATTCATTTCTTTAATTTTAGTTAAAATTTTCTTCTTTTTTGTTCGTTGAATTAATTCGTTTAATTTTACTTAAAATTTTATTTATATTTTGTTCGTTGAATTCATTTCTTTAATTTTAGCTTAAATTTTATTTATTTTTTGTTTGTTGAATTCATTTCTTTAATTTTAGTTAAAATTTTCTTTCTTTTTTGTTCGTTGAATTAATTCGTTTAATTGTACTTAAAATTTTATTTATATTTTGTTCGTTGAATTCATTTCTTTAATTATAGCTTAAATTTTATTTATTTTTTGTTTGTTGAATTCATTTCTTTAATTTTAGTTAAAATTTTCTTTCTTTTTTGTTCGTTGAATTAATTCGTTTAATTTTACTTAAAATTTTATTTATTTTTTGTTTGTTCAATTTATTTGTTTAATTTTACCCTACATTTGATTTATTTTTTGTTTGTTGAATTCATTTCTTTGATTTTAGTTCAATTTTTATTTATTTTTTGTTTGTTGAATTCATTTCTTTAATTTTAGTTAAAGTTTTCTTTCTTTTTTCTTCGTTGAATTAATTCATTTAATTTTACTTAAAATTTTATTTATATTTTGTTCGTTGAATTCATTTGTTTAATTTTAGCTTAAATTTTATTTATTTTTTGTTTGTTGAATTCATTTGTTTAATTTTAGTTAAAATTTTATTTATTATTTATTTATTTCAAGACGTGAGGTCGCATGTAGATCTAATGCGTATACCGGGCGGCCCAAATAAATATACAGCCTTAAAGGCTTATGTGCGCTGGGATGATAATTCATAACCAAGATGATAGTCAAGATATTCGAATAATAAGGCGTACTTTGATAGTGCCTTAACAATAAATAAGGTTTGGTATACGATGTTATATACCTATCTCTTACGGTTTTCACCAAAATCATCAATTTGTGAAAATTTAGAGCCTTAGTAAAAAATTGAACTTTTTTCTATTAGACAGACCTGATTTTTTGATAAAAACAAAAAATCTAATTTATTTCCATAAAGCACTCACCTAAAATAGCTCTCAAATGTCCTTCCAAAGTCTGCAAGACCGTCATCTTAATCTCCTTGACTGTTTTGCCTAAAAACTGCTCCGAAGCTGTATGCAACAGCTCATCAGCTTTCATGATTTTACATTGGGCAACGCCTGTAACACTCAGCGGTACACCTTGAGCCGTTTCCACACCTTCACATTGTGGATTCAAGGTCATCACTTCTAATGATAATCGTTGGACATCCGTCACGAACCACCAGGCCCATGACCAGCCGCCTACGATGGTGACACGTTTGCGCGATCCACAGCATCCACCTGGAATAAAATATATTTTTATATAAATCCGTGCAGCATTTTATTATATTAGTTTATTTATTAAATCCTTGTAAAAACTTGCAGGATCAGATAATCAATCAATTATTTTGCGTACAAGAACTTGGCCTAGAAGATCTGAAATATAAAATATGTACGTATAAATAGTGCCTCCAAAGAGAAGAAAAATGACCAAAACCCGATACTTCAAAAAAATAGCCGATGTCTAAAACAAAACAAAAATTTATTAAATTTAGATAAATGACAAAAAGGTCATACAACTTATTACTTTTACACTAAAATATGGAGAGCTATTCGTCACTCGAGGGCAACAGTTTATTTTATTTTAAATAAACACATTAAATGATTAATTAAAAAAAATGATATAAGCGAAGAAACTACTAAATCAAGAGTCCTAAGTTCCAATAACTGCTCGTAATGGAGATACAAAACAGCTACATTCTAGAGTTACAATTACATGTGATTTTACACGTAAGATTTCCTGCTATTCTTGGAATTTTTCAAGAATTTTGCTTTCTTTCATTTCGATTATCGTTCTCACTTAACATGTAGGTATACATAAATTTATAGGCTAAAACCCTGACTTGCCATAGTTCCAATAGAGTGCTTCAGCAGACAGCAGGACTTCTCACAGAACATTCACAAGTATCCACATCTCCTAATAAGTGGAGGAATTCATGTCGGCTTTCAGTATATTTACGTATGACCGATTGCGAAGGTTTTTGCTTGAAATCAATCTACTTGCTTTGAACAACATCAATATAGTGGAAGCACATGGAGCTAACCGGCTAAAGGAGGACATGGGATTGAATTGCATATCTTTAGCATGATATTAAACCAACAAGGTAAGATGCAGAAGAGATAAATGCAACTTTAATAGGACTGGTGACAACGTACCTGCTCATTCTTCTTCAATATCACTTTACTCAAGAATTTAACTATGGTATTAGAAAAACTGCACGGAATTAACTGACACATCACAAATTGGAACTGATTTCTTGAAGCTTCGAATGAACCAACCAGTAAAGAACTACATCAAGAAGATAGAAAACCAACATCCTTCACTATGCGAAGCACATTCCAGCAGAAAGGAAGATGCAGAATAACTTAACCGACATTGTAGATTGTTTTATCGGAGTCGTTTAGGCGGTTTGGCCTCACCTCACTTCGACCTGCAGAAGATCTTTTGTGAATGACTCTAATCTATGAATTGCCCAGCTGTCCCACACTTTTCATAAAGTTGATTATTTCTCTGGGGGCTAAATTCCTTGCCTTGTCGGGTGTTAGGGTCACGCCTCCAAGGTGTTTTAGCTTTTTGCAGAAAAGTGCCATGCCTTGACAGAGCACGTGTTCTGTTGTCTCTGTTGCGTCTTCGCAAAACCGACAAGTGTCGTCCTCGGTTAGGCCCATCTTTTTGAGATGGTACTTCACTGGGTGGTGTCCCGTAAAAAGGCCTGTAATTCGCCTTAGGTCGCATCTCTCCAGTTGGATAAGCTTCCCTGCGTTGGCCTCTGAAGGTTTGATAAACTTTTTTGATTGTCTTAGGCCTGGAGTGTTTCTCCAGTAGGACTTAAGTTGTTCCTTTTCCCATCTCCGAAGTTCTTCCTTCATATGGCTTTTTGGAAGGCGAAAGATAGGTTCCGGACCGCAGAACGGAGCGTTTGCGCCCTCTTTTGCAAGTTGGTCCGCCGCTTCGTTCCCCTCTATGCCTTCATGTCCTGGCACCCATGTCAGAGTAATCTTTTTCCCGTAAGCTGCCAGTTACTTTAGGGTCTGTTTGCATTCCCATGCTAGCTTTGACGTGAAGGTGTAAGACCTCAGTGCTTTTAACGCAGCTTGACTGTCTGACATAAAATTGATCTGCCGTTCCGGGATGCCTCTCTGCAGGCACTCTTGAGCACAACGATTAATAGCGTTGATCTCTGCTTGGAATATAGTGGGACTTTTCCCGAGAGATTCAGAGAGCCTGCAATTAGGCCGGTATACTCACATGCCTGTGTTCCCTTCTATTCCTTTTGAACCGTCGGTATACCAGACGGATGTGTTTTCTGGGAATCGTGGTTCCCCATTTAACCATTTTTGACGGTGTGCAATGACCACTTCAAATGGGATTTGAAAATCATGTTTGCGTGGCAAAGCGTCCGACGGTTTTCTTCCTGAATCCAAAGGTATTAGATTCAGGATTCCCATGTGTCCCTCTAGATCACCAGATTTTTATTCCATTACCTGTGCCAGTTTCAGAGCGCTAATTGCTGCCTCTTTTTTGACTAGAACAGGCAAAGGTATTAGATGGAGCATCGTTTCCATCGCTGCTGTGGGGCAAGTTCGCATTGCCCCTGTTATTCTTAAACATGCAAGCCGTTGCAACTTTTGAAGACGGCATTGTGTATGCTTAATATCAACTTTTGGCCACCATACTATTGAGGCGTATGTAACCATGGGTTTGATAACTGTTTGGTAGACCCAGTATGTGAGCTTTGGCTTTAGCCCCCAAGTCCTACCGAGTATCCTGTGACACGTCCATATGGCCGCTGTGGCTTTCGATATGGTTTTCTCTATATGCTGATTCCAGATTAGTCGTTTATCCAGGATTACTCCCAGGTATTTGACTTTATCCGAAAGACTTACTGCTGAGAGTGGGGTTAATAATAATAATAAGATGATCTGAATAAAACGACGTCTACTCCACAAAATGATTTATATATACACGTTAAAATCTTGTTTTTAAATGCCAGACATGTTTCGAACTACACGTCCATCATCAGTGGCTTAAGGAACCTTATATAATATTGTTAGATGTGAGGGTCGTACTGCATATAAACATTAATAGAGAGTTTTTACATTGATTTAAACGTTTATACACATCACCTTGTTGGAAATAAATTAAATGTTAAATTAATAAAATAAAATTATATAGTTAAATGTTTGAAAATTTGTTAATTATTTTTGTTTCCGTTCTGCGTTTCTTTCTTTTTCTCATTTTCAAAGGAAATTAAATTAAAATTTATATGATCTGGTAAGAGCCCACAACAGTATGGCTGTTTTAAGATTCACAATAATAATAAATTTAACCGACATAATACAGGTCTGAAACTAGAAGAACTCAACTCCAACCCATGGATGATAATGACGGGCCTACGATCAATTCTGTGATTACTCCCACTCCTAGGGAAAAGTCGTGTAACTATTGAAAGATAGTGTAGATCCTGTTGACGCGACGCGAAGGTTCATCAGACAGATCTGGCACTAGAAAACGGACGCTTAAACGCTAAAGCGAAGGTGGCGATAAAACAGGACAAGTTTTCTCAGAACAACCAGTTTACTGAACGTCCTGTGTGACACCGAGAGCCCTGGACAACTCGCAGTGATTCCTAATATAAGCCGTTTGGTGTCAGAAGCCTCATTATACACTGAGCTATAGATTATCAGGTATTCAACAAGATGTTGACTGTTGATGTTCACTGTTGATATTGGACTGTTTATTTAGGTCTGCGTCATGCTCTCTGCTGGTGAGGAGACGCTAGGTTATATGCGACGAAAACATCAGGACGAAACTGATGAAGAGATGCAAAGACTTATAGACACTACTAAGCGTAAAGCATTCATCAGCCCGTAACCTTCAGTGAAACAGGAAAAGTTGCTAAAGGCCTTGTTCATGATAGTACACTTAATAATTAGTCTCTGAAGACTCTATTTTCGATAATATATTTGGTTTCAGGACCATTATAACACTAAGCTTCAGCTCGTGCAATGTAAAAATATAGCCTGTAACTTATGTAGGCTTTGGACTCATTTACTAGTTCACGTTAATAACACACCAGTACAAGTACTTACACTTATTTGGAATGAAAGACAACGGAGAAATATTCGCATAAATTACATCCGTACAAATAAAACCTTCAATATATTTCTCAATTTAACTTTTATACATTCTTCGCTTGGTCGGATTGAAGAAATTAAGTACCGTTTCTTTGGTTGATGTTAAACACATAAGCCCGTACCACCAATACCACCGAGCGGTATTGAAGAAAGTGCAGTTGAATTGTGGATACACAGTGGCTGAAAAAAATATTTTGACTAAACGATCATCAATATCACTACACTTCACTAGGTTGAAGCATGTTCTTCAGGAGTAGTGCTGAGCGTTTATTTGGCCTTCTTCCACCAATATTGATTTCATCTGGTCCTGCAGCAGCGAGTTTTTGGTATAGTTTAGCCAAAGTTAATTTAAAATATATAAATTTACAATTGCAGCGTTTTTTGATACATTTCTCCCTCGTATATAAGACGTATAATAAATCATGCCTGCCAAAGGATACCGACAGTAATAAAAATAACTACAGTGACTGGACAAGATTTATATGTGCAAAGGCAGCGTCTTTTAAATATTTATCATCAGTTAAGGTCTGCAAATAATGAAGTGACGAATACACATATCAAAAAACTTTTACGTTCTATAGAGAATGTCACTGACTAAGTGAGTAAAATTTGTTGTTAGTTTATACTATCAGCAGCGTATTACTATAAATGTATATACAGGCTGTTGTACGACCGGTCATGTCGTACGCGTCAGCGAGGTCATACCGGAGAAAACTGGAAGCAAAGGAGAACAAGGCTATCAGAATAGCATTAGACGCACCATGGTTCGTGAGGAACGACCGAATCCGGAGGGACTTAGGTCTCGACTCCTTGACGGAACATCTCGCACAGCGAGCAACAACGGTCTTTGAAAGGACTACGACCCCGAGGAACAAGCAAGGAGGTTCAAGAGGCCAAGATGCCAACTATGACCCTAGGCTCTATATGGTGAAGACAACGTCGACGCAACGGCGTACAAAAAGACACAATCCTCGCGGAAGAAACGGCAGAAGTTCCAAACTACTAGCAGACCAAACGAGAAAGGGAGATGATAGATAGGACATAGTCCCAGGTCTTCTGAAACGAAAGGAAAGCTCCGGGAGAAATAGAAGTCTTCCCTCCAGAAATCTGCGATCAGATAGCTCCTTCCACCGGAGAGGTTTTAGTGGGTATTAGCTGGGACACCTTCCCAAGCTTGAGTCGCCACACTCACCTGCGGATAACAGGTGGTCGTGCCTAAAAGCATTTCCTCTATAAAAAAAAAGTGCACCCACATATTTTCATTGACTACGATCGTGTTCACATTGTTGCAGTGTTATTATTATTATTATTATTTGTGTGTGTGTTGCTTTTCGTTTTAGACTGAATAACAACAATGCCGCCGAAAACAGGTGGTAAATAAGCTAAAAAGGCTGGAAAAGCTCAGAAAAACATCTCCAAAACCGATAAGAAAAAGAAGCGCAGGAGGAAGGAAAGTTATGCCATCTATATTTATAAAGTATTAAAACAAGTTCATCCGGATACTGGTATTTCGAGTAAAGCTATGTCAATCATGAATTCATTTGTGAATGACATATTTGAACGTATTGCCGCTGAAGCTGCGAGACTAGCCGATTACAATAAACGTTCAACAATCACATGTAGAGAAATTCAAACTGCTGTCCGTCTCCTGTTGCCAGGAGATTTGGCAAAGCACGCTGTGAGTTAGGGTACAAAAGCAGTCACTCAATATACTAGTTCAAAATAATTTTGTTCGCACGCATGATGGACCACCACCTCCTCCTCCGAAAGGAGAACGTTTAAACATAATATAATTATATATAAAAATCAAGGCAATTTTCAACCCAATCATAGAAACACACACTTATCCGGATCCATGGAAAGAATCCAAAGTTGTCTCAAACTTTAAAGTTGGTGACAGGTCTCACAGAAATAACTATAGCTCTATTTCCTTACAATCCAACTCTTTTTCTCTCGTCTCATCCCGAGTTGTTATTCGAGAGAAAATCTCACTCGCCTCGTCGGGAGAGAGCGGACGACAAGATCTCTTCTCGACGTCAACACTGGGCAAGAGCCCAGAACTACGTATATGTAAAGCTTTGAAGCATTTTATCCAAAGAACGCGTCAGGACAGGGAAGGAGATTTCGGAACCACCGACCCTGGAGGCCGGCATGCCGTAGGGGTCTGTCTATCTCCCCATCTTTACCAGCGACATCCCAAGGACAGACCAGAACACCTTGGCGCTCTACGCAGACCACACCGCCCTGATTGCCCGCAGTCGCTGTGCGGAATTGGTGACAAGATACCTGCAGCGAGCAGCGGACAACTTTACCAAATGCTGCAGGTGGAAGACAAAGATTAATGCCGACGACTTTGTCAACATCGAGGGTACTGACACACGTACGTAGTTCGGGGTAAATTTGGACAGATCCCTGTCACATCGAGAATAGCATCACGACTGCCAAAGGCATCATTTCGAAGCTCTATACCCGATGATCTGCAGAAGAAGCAAGATGCCCTGCAGGTCAAGCTCCAAATGGTTAAGGCAGTAGTGCGACCTGCCTTGATCTATGCCAGTTCAGCATCGGGACACGCGGCACCATCGTACCTGAAACGATTAGAGGCCACGGAGAACAAGGCAAGAATGATGGCAGTGAGAGCACCGTGATTTGTGTCAAACGCACAGATCCGAAGAGTCCTCAAACTCGACGCCCTGAGGGACGTCATGAGGTTGAGAGGGCAGAAGACATATGCAAACCCACTGATTCGCGAAGCAGTCAAGTACAACGTAGAAGACGGTGCCAGGCGGTACCGGAGACTCTGACGATAGAATCCCCAGCACTAAGACACCAATTCATATGTTCACAATAGCAACAGACGACAATCAACAACAGAAGACTACAGCAACTGAGGACAATCAAACGAAGATATGGAAAAGGGACGGTTCCCCAGCCATACTGCAAAGATAAGGCAGAGTTTTAGTTTGGGTTAGAATCCCACACTACCTAGGGAACTTAATATAAGCAACTCCCTAGGTGTCATGACGATTTCTCTGCCTTGGTGAAAATAAAAAAAAATACGAGGATAGTGTGACGAGGTATGATGCTGGGAGCTTTTTATTATGTAGGTAGTTTATAAAAGTTTGTAAGTAATCTGATATTACCTTGTTTATTTGTTCAATTTTTGGTACACCACGTATTAAAGTGAATAGTGAGATCACAACTGTAGTAACCATGGTTCGAACTATAAGCAAGAATATTAGTTACGGATAGAAGGACATTAAATTTATTCGATAAAGTTGCGGCCAACGCACCTTGCTAGCTTATTCCGTTTCATCTTTATTTATATAACTATACCTACAAGTTCAAGATCAACTTCTTATTATCTGCTTCATTCTCTTTTAACTTAGAGAAGCCCTATTTTGTTGTTGTTGTTGTTGTTGTTTAGACAGACAAAAAGTAGTAGTGTTAGTGGAAGAAAGAGTTGTAGAAGTGTCAATAAAGTTTCTAACTGTAATAATATGTGTATTTTATTAAAAATATTAACGGACAGTATTCTGCACGTAAGTGGAACTTACCTATATAAATTGAAAGTTTGCTGACACGCATCATAAGGTAAGTTTAAAGAAAAAATCATTCAAAGCAGTTATAGATTAATAATAATAATAGTCTTTATTGATTGAGCAATGTGTACAAACTTTAGATGATACCAAAAAAGGATAGATCTTCTACATTGCGATGCAAAATATCACAATGAACTTTTCTTCAATCAAAAGGCGAAGTTTAGCTATGAAGCTAGTTTTTACTTAACCCTTATAGCACTATCCTTAAATTACCACATTTCTATATTCAATAAATGATAAGTGTGATATTTAAAACAGAGCAAAACTATCATCCTGAGAATAGCTAATACAGGGTATTTCATAATATTATAGCGCGCGTCCAAGAATATGTAAAAAAGTTTCTATTAACTTACCATTTAAAATGCACCATTTTCGAGATACCGAACCGATTATATATAATTGACATTGAAAAAAAATCTTTTGTAAGCATTTTCTACTCATAATATGCTATGTTTTGTGAAAGATTTTATTTTAAAACATAATTGGTGATGATTTTGAAGGAGTAATGGGTGTTTCCCCCCCCCCCCCCCCCAATCTGTACACCACTGGAAAAGTACAGTTTTAAGATATCAATTTGAACCGCCAATGTTTACTACGCAAAAAAGGTACTCTTGGTCATAAGCTCTAAAGTTGACCATTTCCGAGGAAAATCAACTTCTTGAAAAATATGGTAAATTTTTTGAAATAAATTATTAAACGAAATTCATTTAAACGTTAGAACAAGTAACAAAACCAAACGACAACTTCATAATTGCAAAATTAACCAAAAAAACAATATCAAATCTTACACAGTTAAATTAATTGTTGGAAATGTTCGCCGTTAGCTTCAATGCACGCAGCAATTCTTCGAAGCATTGGATGTCTAACACGCAAGAAAATTCCCGGAGTGTTCCGAATAATGTCGCAAGATGCAACATTTTCAACTGGAGTAGCGTAGACTAGGGTTGTCAGATGGCTGAAAGTTCGGGAGATCCCGGGGGCCAAGGGTGTGGACCTCTTCAACCGATCCAACGGTCTTGGTATTCGTTGTCCAAGTATTGACGAGCAACCAAAGTAAAGTTGCATCATGCATAAAGTACATGTTTTGTCTTACTTCAAGCGGTACATCTTCTAGTAGCTCCGGTAGTACTTCTTCTAGAAATTGTCGATAATCTGTTCGGTAAAAAATGTGGGCCTATCAAATGATCACCGACAAAGCCAGCCCAATCATTCACGGAAAATTGTTGCTGATGATGGGCTTCTGCCATTTCATGTGGACTTTCTTCAGCCCATATGTGGTTATTGTGAAAATAGAAAATACCATCTCCCGAGAAAGATGCTTCATCGGAAAACAGAACTTCGGCTGCAAACTGAAGATTTTGAGCTATTTTGTCTTGCATCTCTTAGCAATAAGGCTAGTACTCTTTGAATATCGTAGGGATACAAACACACTCTCAGCCAACCTCAAAACCATTTAAAATTATGTCCAGGCCGATGCTCCTCAGATTGGGGTCAAACTGGATATACATCTTTACGGCATTGTATGTGAAATTCCTTTGGAACAAGGCAGTGTGGTGGCGGGGCATTGAAAGAAGGTCATCTTTTCTTAAAGACCTCTGCAGTAGATCACGCCGACGCAGACAAGTTTCCCTATCAAATACTGTGGAATGTTTTTTAAGACTTTTAAGAAGTATTTATGAAAGTGCGACAATGGAAGTCAAATCCACTCAGGGGTTTTCTAGCCCTATTGATATTACTCAGGGTGTTTTACAGGGCGATTCATTGAGCCCACTTATATTTTCCTCCTTTATTGCGGACATATAACCCTGTTTTTGCAATGCGGGAGCACAATTGCTTAATTTAGATAACAAAAATTATCTTGTCGGATTCGGAGGTGGACTTCAAACTGTTTGCCTGTATGGGGTCAGCGCTGCGTCGAAATTATAGAGAGAGTGCAAGTCTGTTTTTTTAAAAAACTCCTCCATCTACCGACAAGTACCCCTGACTCCGTGGTCCGAGTAGAAGCAGGTAGAGTAAAACTTGTTTACTCACTCGCTAAGCTTACCCTCAAGTGGGTTATCAAAATCTTGGAGATAGATGGCAACAGACCTATTTGGATTTATTGACTTTCACTTTCCCTGGTCACCCCAAATGAACAGTAGCTTCTTAAGAAGAAATAAGAAAACAAATCTTATTATGTCCGAGAAACTTTACATCACATTCTGTTTGAATGCCCAATTTACGCCCCAATTAGGCCGCCACAACTCGCGGTATCATCCCTTGATGACTTGGTTAGTGCCCTAAATCGTATTAATCTGCGGTTAGCCAAACAGATCTGCTCGTTTATTGTGGATATCCTTAAATTAAGATCATTTATTATGAACGAGTAGGAATTTTGTTTGTTTGTAGTTGTAATTTGTTTTTGTTCTCTTTTTAGTTTTCGTTTTCATATTATTATTGGATTGTTTTTTTTTTCTGTTTTTCTTTTTGTTATTTTTCTTTTGTTTATATATTTCTTAATTGGATAGGATGATCGTTAAGATGTTATATTATTGTTATTGTAGTATTGTACGAGTATTATCATATGTACCATGTATCAAACCGAGCTCATTGTTGGAAAACTGTATGTTTTGGGAACAATAAAGTTGATTTGATTGATTGATACTGGGTGTCAATAGCGTGGTACTTCTAATAGAGAGCTGGCTACCGATATTTAGGGATGACTGCTCTCAGACTAGACACCATTTAAGCGCACAATTTCAGTTGAACTAGTTACTACTTGCCTCTATTATTTCCAAACCCAACCAACCTGTCATGTTAATCATGCTAAAATGCACGTAGACTTAAGTCTTTCGACAACGGTAGTAAATACACCTACTCATAAATTTTGAAATAAATTTTACAAAACGAAACACTTACTGAATTCTAATGAACTGAATAATTCAAATGTAACACTAACTTCAATAATGCAATAATTTAAATCTGTAATCGATGACATGTATGGTACATTGTAAAACAATTCTTTGTAATATCTATTAGTAACACGTTCTGTCTCTGTTTATTACCTGGAGGTACCCATGTCTGTCTTTGTTTTTATTAATGAAAATCGTTCGTTTTTGGAAGGGCCTTTAAAAAATAATAATGAAAGTGATACTTTTCTTGTATTGTTTTAGTTAGTTAACACATTGATTGTCAAATTGGTAGTAGTTAGTAATACTGTTTTTGTTGTTTTATATAATTTTTTGTGTTTGTGTAGTGATAAATGATCATAGTTGTTCAATTTAAGGATCTGGAAAATGGTGTTTTTTAATCGACGTATGTGTTGTTTTTTTTTTTAATACACTGGTGTGCACACAATTAGAAATCTTCATCGGGTTTTCGATTGTTCCTTCTGTTGTTAACCTCTGACTAATAGAATTTGCTGAAGAAAATCACAATAAATTGTCTTTTTATTCATTTGCAAAGGACTGCCGATGGACTGCTCATCAAGATGTGTTCTAATGGCGGTTCTGTTCAAGCATTTGCAGCACATTTTCTTAGTCTAGCAATCATCACTGGTGGTTATTCAGGTGTAATAGGTGAAGTGCCGCTTCACCAAAAATAAATAATAAAAACATAAAACTATACCGGGAAGGGATTCGATCGATTATGGAGAAACTACACTGTGGAACAATCTGAAAATCTGGTGTGGTACTTAGGTCGACGGGACCAAATCGGCTAAAATGTTTTCAAGTATCTAGTACTTCCGGTTATACCGGAAATGGGTGTCAACTTCCTTATTTCAAATACGACCCTAAATAAATTATATATTTTTTGGATTCTCCTTGTAATTCTAAACATATTTCATACATAATATGTTATACCTATCGCCAGCCGTTTTCGAAATATTTGAAATTTTATGTCAAAAATGACGTTTTCAGAATAAAGAATAATAACAATTTTTTATTATATGGAAGCTTTAATAATTTAATTTGTTAGAATATCCTAGGAGATATAGACCTATTCTAGGCGCCTACACAGAGAAAAATCTATCATATCATGAACCATATGCACATTCAATCAATGATACCATATATTCCGTATTCCACAATCAAAGCTACATTTCTTTCAATTATACTTATATGATTAATTGCGAAATATATGACTTTATTGCTTTAAGTATAAGAATTAATTGACTTCCAATCAAATGCCTCAATTATAAGAATATATTGAAATAAAATAAAAAGTATTGATTGGACTAAGTGTCACTATCGTTGATAGAACATTTATTGCTTTTTAAGGGGAATACAGAAATTATAGACAGAATATATTTTGGTATTGAAATAATTGTTTTGTCATTTTAAATCAATTTTATATATAATCCTGGAGAGAAATTAATTACTTAATTTAATAAAACTATCACGTTAACTAATTGTATGAAATAAAAGAAAGTTTTTATTCAAAAATAGTTTTATTAATTTTATAATACATTGTATTGTAATAAAAAAATATTACTCTATAATCACAGTACAAAAAATAAACAATACATTAAAAGATGTATGTCATTCTAATACATGAACATTGAACATGTACGACTAACAAAATATTAAACCAAATATCGTATTTGTGCTTTTTTACCATATCTTCATAGTGTCCCACTCCCACTCGGTACTTTGTATACTGTATACCTACATCGTGTTAAAACAGGATATTTTGAATTTTGAGGTTATCTGAGGTTGCAAAAATGTATTCCATGCTGCCATGCTATACTGGTTAATGTGAAATAAAAAGCTTAATATTCATAACTTTTGAACGGAACACCCTGAATAGTTTTGTTAAAATGTTTTTATTATGCATTATAGGTACCTCTTAAATCATTTGTTGGCTAGACCGATCTTTAATAGTATTGTTCGAAAAGCTTACACAAAATAATTTATAGTAAAAAACTTATGATTAGATATACTTAGGAGTAAAACTTACCGGAGAATATTGGAATTAGTTTGTCCAATTCTGAGGCGTTTAAGAAGTCTTCCATAATATATTATTGCAGATTATAGAACTTAACTATATAGACACGCGCTACCGGCACACAAATAGAATAAATATATAAATGTAACATAACCTATTGTTTTAAGCTTTGCTAGTGACTAGGGAGTTCCGAAATTTCCCGATACATCAGCCCGAAATCTACGTTTTTATATCAATGGTTTTGAAGTAGTTTTATTATGATATCGGCGTATGAAAGCATTTTTTTTTAAGTCAAAAACTAATATTTACGAAGTGGGGTAGGTAGTACGAAAATCCAGTTTTTATTTAATTTATATACTTAAATTCGATACATGCATGAGTGCAAAATGTTGGATACTCGACGTTTTGTGTTTCGATATATCGATGAATTTAGCCCGGCCCAATAATAAGCTAAGGTTGTCCCAACAATAAGAAGCATTGACTTAATATTATTTAGTTTATTTAAATAGTAGAATATGATAGCGAGTAAAATTTGATTTTGTTAATTCAATGATATATATCTAATAATCCGAGTAGAGAGATACTATTCTTCCAATGCTTTTTCTTGCTTATCGTAATATAACAATATTTGAAATAATACAATTGCAATATTAGTTGCCAATTATTACTGTAATCATTGAAAGAAAAAATATATCTGTTTTGTGCCTAACATATATGAAATTGAATTTCAATAATATCTGGAATGTCGGATTAAGTATATATATAATGTTGGCCGAATTGTAATCTAATGAATTAAGTATTACTGTCATTAAACCAAAATAGAGGCAATCAAACATATCGCTAATATTGATATTACAGTAAGATTTTTTTCTGTGTACGTATATTTTTTTAGTAAATATTAATACAGGGTATTTGAAAAAAAGGGTAAAAAATCAAATTGAAAAAAGTGTCATAATTCAAAATTTTTAAATAGGAACCCCCCATTTTATATTTTTTTTATTTTTTTGCAACAAAAATAAGGGCAAGTTTATGAAAGGATGTCTATCGCAAAAACTGATAGTTCTCAAAATATTGGCAATTTTACATTTTTCTAATACAATAGTGATATGAATTTGAAATTTAATTGATTTTAGTTGGCCATGATGGCTTTAGATAGCAAATAAATATGACACTTGACAAAAATAATCAACAACTATGACACATTGTAGACATTAATTAGTAGTAATAATCATGGCGGGCGTATAAATTATACTAACGAATACTATCTAAATCTGTTTATTATTTATGGAGAATAGTGCTTTTAGAAAATCCAGACTCCACTGCAAATTTTCTCAGAGATCTCGAAGTGTCCCAGTACAGGTTCATCGTCACAAATAGGTTTCCTTCGTTTTATTTTTGTCTTTACAGACCCGAAATCTTTGAAATTATCTATTATCCGTTTAACAACTTTTGGTGATGGCTTGTGTTTTTCTACCTGGCAGCAAATGTATCACACGTTTGTGACATCAGTGATGGGTTTGGTATATCGAAAAGCTGATTTATTCAATTGAACCTACACGAGAAAAACACAATGTCATTTCATAAAAGAAATTATATAAACAAAAAAAACAAGTCATATTTCAATAAATACTATGATAAAATAAAATTATTGGTATTTTATTTTAACATTGTGTTTTTCTCGTGTATGTTCAATTCAATAAATCAGCTTCTCGATATACCAAACCCACCACTGATGATGAGGCCGGGTGCCTCGAAACATGTATGGTGACTGAAAGAAAAGCCTTAAAGGGATTTATTAAACTTATTTTGTGGAGAGTGCCTTTTATTTCCCATATCGACTATCGCACTCCACTTGAATTCCATATGCCATACATAGTCCATATGACTACTTCTTCAAATATTCTAATTTGTTAAGATTCGTGTATAAACGGTCCCTATAATTACAACCAATTTAACTTATAATTATGCTTATGCAATTGTCTTTATTTATGCTGTATAAACTCGGGCTTAGCCAAAATCGATAACTTTAGACAAGCGATCACATAATTTGAAGCCGTGCTAGCGGCAACACTGGGTCAGTCTCAGTCAGAGTTTGTAATAACAATGATGTGTTGTGTTACGTCGTCTCTTCTATGTGAGATTTTTTTTTTCAAATACCCTGTATTAATATTTATTAAAAAAATATACGTAGGCGGCTAAAGTAGGTTTATATCTCCTAGGATATCCTAACAAATTCAATTATTAAAGCTTCCATATAATAAAAAATAGTTATTTTTCTTTATCCTGAAAACGTCATTTTTGACATAAAATTTCAAATATTTCGAAATATGTTTAGAATTACAAGGAGAATCCAAAAAAAATATAATTTACATAGGGTCGCATTTGAAATAAGGAAGTTGACACCCATTTCCGGTATAACCGGAAGTGCTAGATTCTTGAAAACATTTTATCCGAATTGACCCCATCGACCTAAGTACTACACCAGATTTTCAGAGTCTTCCACAGTGTAGTTTCTCCATAATCGATCGAATCCCTTCCCGGTGGGACACCCGGTATACTAATATTTTTCAATTTATAGCCTTTATTTTTAAAGAGCCAAATGCATTTTAAAATTTATAAACATGAATCGCTGGCGCGACAGTTTTCTTCCCTCAACAGAGGAGACTACCGCATTACAAAAATAAACCACTGGCGCGAGATGCTCTCCAGCCTCTAAATACGAGTGTATTGCAAGCAAAGCACGGGCGAAATAATAGCCCGAGTCGCGCGCCTACCTGCTTATGTCTACGTTATATACCTCGGCCATAGAATATTAACTAAAGACAAGAAGGTCCACTAGACCGCGACGAATTGCTTTATATTATTTTATTATTATTTTAACTGTGCCTCGGCTGCCATGACGTCAGCCTATGCGACTCGCGGCAGCTTTTTATTTAATCCTCGGCATACTGACCATCGAACTTCTATAGAAAAATGGTGCTGGGAACAGCAAATAGTCTTGACCTGAGCTCACTTGACTTCGATCTCTTCCCATGCGTTTTCCGACTTGAATTGCTTAAAAGCTTACAAAGTTAGAACAAACTGTGCGCATTATTTTTGGATCACTACTGAATTTTTCTTTATTTTTCCACAGATATGAGTGCCCTTGTCCAAGCCCCACTGTCTCTATTGGGCATTGGGGGACCAACAGACCTAGCAGTTTTCATTCCAACTCTAATAGCTGCTATTGCCTACTATCAATTCGAGCAATACGATCCAGAAAGTCGACCAATAAATGTACCAACCGAAAACTTATTGGAACATTATGACTTCATTATTGTTGGAGCTGGATCTGCAGGTAATAGAGTAAGAGGCTATTAAGGCATGTGTTTCAAGTTCAAGTATTTTTTTTTAGGTGCCGTCGTAGCAAACCGCTTAAGTGAAATTGATAAATGGAAAGTTCTTCTCATTGAAGCTGGCGGTGATGAAACTGAAATATCTGATGTACCCCTAATGGCGGCTTATTTGCAATTATCATCCCTAGATTGGAAATACAAAAGCGAACCTCAAGGACAAGCATGTTTAGGTAAGACAAAGAATTACAATCTCCAAATACATTTTAATGTTTTTGTTTCAAGGAATGAACAATGGGCGCTGCAACTGGCCACGAGGCAAAGTCATTGGAGGTTCATCTGTTCTCAATTACATGCTTTACTTGCGCGGTAACAAAAAGGATTATGATATTTGGGAATCGCTAGGGAATCCTGGTTGGGGCTCCAAAAATGTCCTACACTACTTCAAGAAATCCGAAGATAATCAGAATCCCTATTTGGCTAAGACTATGTATCATTCCACTGGAGGATTCTTGACTGTTTCTGAACCACCGTATCGGACACCTTTGGTAATATGCCTAGAATAATCATATCCTCTTGATTTTACAACCTTTAATTTTAGGTTGCAGCTTTCATAGAAGGTGGTAAGCAACTGGGTTACGTCAACAGAGACATCAACGGAGAATTTCAAACCGGATTTATGATGGCTCAAGGCACAGTTCGTAAGGGCTCACGATGCTCAACAGGCAAAGCATTTCTACGTCCCATACGACTACGTTCGAACCTTCACATTGCGATGAACTCCCACGTCACGAGGGTTCTTATAGATCCAACCACTAAAATCGCTTTTGGCGTTGAATTCATACGAGACGCAAAGCTTCATCGAATCAGAGCAACCAAAGAAGTCATCTTAAGTGCTGGAGCGGTAAACTCCCCACAAATTCTGATGCTAAGCGGCGTTGGACCTAAACAACAACTGGAATCGCATAAAATTCCTGTTATCCAAGATCTGCATGTTGGTGATAACATGCAGGATCATATAGGACTGGGAGGATTAACGTTTCTGATCAACAAACAGGAATCAATAACTCTTGAACGCGTCTATGCAGTTTCACCTCTGTTACAATACGCAGTTATGGGCGACGGTCCTCTAACCATCATGGGTGGAGTTGAAGGTCTTGCATTTGTTAACACGAAGTACGCCAATGCCTCAGACGATTTCCCTGATATCGAGTTTCACTTTGTTTCCGGATCCACGCATTCAGACGAAGGTGCGCAGCTGAAGAAAGCGCATGGGTTGAGTGATGCGTTCTATAACCGAGTCTTTAAACCGATCCATAAACAAGATGCATGGAGCGTTATACCGATGCTTCTACGCCCGAGAAGTAAAGGTCATATCAAGTTAAGGAGTCGCAGCCCGTTTGATGCTCCACTAATCTATCCCAACTATTTCTTCGATGATTTCGATATGAAAACTCTAATCGAAGGTGCTAGGATCGCTGTGGCATTGAGTCGAACACCCGCTTTCCAATCATACAAATCACGATTACATGAATTCCCTGATTGTGCTCATATCAAACCAAAATATTCTGATGCATATTTCGAGTGTATGATTCGATTGTATTCTGCAACGATTTACCATCCGGTTGGTACCTGTAAAATGGGTCCGTATTGGGATCAGGAGGCTGTAGTCGATCCCCAGTTGAGGGTGTATGGGATTAAGGGATTACGAGTGATTGATGCGAGTATTATGCCGAATTTGGTTAGTGGTAATACGAATGCACCGGCGATTATGATTGGAGAAAAAGGTTCGGATTTGGTCAAGGAGTTTTGGACCAAAGCAGCTGTTAGAAGTCGAAGACGGTTTGAAGGGCGACGGGGGATTTGAACATGATGTAAATAGTTATTGATAAAGTCTTATAGTATAAGTCTTAATATTTTGATTATAGCTGTAATGGCAGCAAATCTAGATTTGATGCATTTATGTTATTGAAATGATGTTAAGCCTGTCGAATGCAAATAGCTCAAGCAACTTCAATAGGATATTGACATCTAAGTTGGGAGGGATGTACCATCAAAAAATCCGACCAGATTGAGCACTCCCTGTGGTGATGTGGCCTGATTATTTTTATGATTTTTTGAAACTACTTAGAATCACAATCACGTAAAACTCTCTAGTCTTACAATATATTTTAAATTATATATTTTTAGAAAAAGTATTATAGATTTTATTATTTATTTTTGTTACATATTTTTTGTCTTATTTAAATAGAGTAATTAAAAAAATTGTTAAATAGTTTTTTTTTTACAATCACTGCGACATAATCATGTTACTAAAGCATAAAGGAAATAGCTCTTGGCCTTTTCTTTGATTTAAGCAAAGCATTTGGTTCCATAAGCCATGATCTTTGGTTTCTGAAACTGAATGCTGTTGGTATAAGAGGAACAGCTATCTTACACACCCTTTGGGGGTAGAATCTACGATCAAAAATAAGACGAAAATCACTTATGTTAAAATTTCGATAAATATCTCCTTATGAAATTTTGACATAAGTGATTTTTGTTGTATTTTTGGTCGTAGAATTCTACCCCCAAAGGGTGGGGATTGTTTTGGGACACCCTGTATAAATTTTTGGATAATTCTTGGACATTCTGTTTGCAAACAATACAATTGAGCTTCATCAGCGTACATATGAATTTAACATTAATTTAAAATAGTAGCATGTATAAAAGGTAAAAACAGAGGGCCCAGAATAGATCCTTGCGGTACACACCTAATTACAGATGTCGCCGATGACAATTGACCTAAATAGGATACTCTTTGTAACCTTTAAATAATCTTTTAGAAGGTAACACTGACGTCAAGTCAAAACCCACAAAACGAAACAAGGACAATAGCAAATTGCGGTTAACCGTGTCAAAAGCCTTACTAAAATCCAAAAGAATCAATACACCATAAAGTTTTTTGTCTAGACTAGTTAAGATGTCATCTGTTACCGCAACTATATAGTCAGCTCGAAATCCTGATTGAGTTTCAGGAAGGATATCATATTTTTGAAGATGCAGACGAATTTTCTGATCCATTATCCTTTCTATAGGACTTTTGATAAAGTTGGAAGAAGAGTAATAGGACGAAGTTCTTTAAGCTCTTTCGTCGAGTCTAGTTTGGCAAGCTGAATATCACTACCTTCCTTCAACTGGACCTGGAATATAGAGAATGTCTGCTGAGTTTTAAGTTCAGTTAAGATTGGGTAAAAATTAATGCTGTTTTTTTAAATTTTCCAGAAAAGATGTCAATTTTAACAGGTCAAGAAAATCAGGTGAGGTAATTAAAATGAAATTGATTGTTTATACTTTCTTTTTACACTGTACAGGGTGAGCAAAACTCGATCCCAGCTCTGTTATGACAAAATGAAAAGAGATTCTTAAATGGGATTAAGGTAAAAGCCATCGAAATTTGGCACCTTATTACGGCCCATGTACAAACTTGAAATTCAATACAATTTTATAAAAAAATGGTGAAATATATTTAGATTTGGCGCTCCTTGCGTGTTTGCAAATTTGTTAAGAAGTTTGAAAAACCAAAGTAAGTGGGGGGAAGATTTGCACATGGGCGCGGTTAGTGCCGTCAAGTCGGCACGTGTCAGTTCAGTATTGAAAGTGGAGGCAAAAAGTCGTTATTTTGGTAAGTTTGTTTTTGTCATATACTTCGGTTTTTTTGCTAAAACAGCTTAATTAGACAGTGTACAAATAAAAAGAGTACACTAGTGTAGTGAGGGTGCTAAAGCAATAGTTTTTTCATTACGTCTGGTTTAATTTTTCCATTTTTTTAAATAATAAGCCAGTTTTTAAAATAATAAATAAATAAATAATAAATACGGCCTATAGGTTGTATTTATAGGTTCTTTTTCAGATTATTTTAAATCAATTTTTTCCCTTTTTTTTAGTGCTGAACATCGATTTTTGCATATAAAGTCTTTTGGTCGTTAAACAGATTTACTTTCTAGGAGATACTGGTTTTCCTATCATAAACGAACAACTGTTAAAAAAAATAAAGTTTTTAACTGCTAAAAACTGTAGGTACTCTAGTACAAAAATTAAACCGACCTAATTCATGCAAAGATGGAATACCTGGAAAGCACTGGTATAATGGTTTTCTTAGAAGAAACCCGGAGATTACGTGCCGGGTGTCAGAATTAGTAACAGATGATAATGTCTCAATGCATTCAAAAGCGTCCAGTTCAAGCACTTGTCACTCATCTGAACAAATTATTCTCCAAGACAATACTCGCTTAGAATCTCCCGCATCAAAGGATCAGAGTGTGAAAGAACTGTTCTATAAGAAACCACCTAAATTTCCCACCCCATTTAAAGACTCTTTTTATTTCCCTAAAAAAAACCAACCAGATGCCAAAAAGCGCGTTAAAAATAACCCCTGTTGTTGCTATATCCGAGGAATTTATGGAGTACCCAAGACGCACAGAAGCAAAAGAAGTGAAAAGGAAAGCGAAACTTGTAAAACAAAAGAAGGCAAATGCGAACAAAGAAAAGTTTGTGGGAAAGACGAGCAGAAATGAAAATAACATTCAAGAACATTGTATTTTAACTGAAGATGAAAATAAAGAAAATAGAGTCATAAGACAAAACAAGGTGAAATTAAATAAGAAAGCAAACACGGCGAAGAAATGTGACCAAATTAGAGATAATGAGAATGCAAACAATGATGTAGCAGATGAACATCCAAAAATTGATGACAGTGAACTAAACAGATCCCTGAACGATGGAAAAAAGAAAGTTTTGTTAAAGATTTTGGCTTCACTATCTTTAACAAAACTTTCTTTTTTCCATCGTTCAGGGATCTGAAGAATATTTGCAATTTCTTCAAGAGCAACTTTCTGTGCTTCTCGAAAATGTCCCATTGCAGTTCCGAGCAAATATGTTATTCCAGCATGACGGGGGCGGCGCTCCAAGCAAGAATTGCTAACACATAACTTAGAACATTTAAAGGAAAAAATTAGAAATGCATGCAATGAACTCTCAAGAGAAATGTTATGTAAGGCCTCAGGAAGAGAAGTAAGGAGGAGATTAGATAAGCGTTTACAACTAGGAGGAACTTACCATTCTTACAAAAACATCTGTGTAGGTTAGGTTTTATTTTCTGTACCTACACAGATGTTTTTGTAAGAATGGTAACTTTTTTTTACCTTATGAACTTATGTATAGATTTGTTGCCCGTTGTACGTTTATTTATTTATTTATTTTTTCTCTTATGCGTTCGTTTTTATCTTTATTGTAGGACTGATGATGGCTTGTTGAGCCGAAACTGGTTTCCTTTACATAACTAAATTAAAAGTTTTTTGTGGAGTTGACTTTGAAAGTTTTTGTTTGTTTTCTTTTAAAATTTTTTAACGAATGAAGATAGCACAGTTTTTTCTTTACAAAAGTTGTTTAGAAAAATTAGCTCTTTTGAACTATGCAAAAATATAGGTATGTTTCTGGAAATAAAAGTTGATGACGTCATTTACTTCAGTTTCCAAACTTGGAAACAAAATGAAATATGGGTTAAAATGGAGCTGCTTACTTAATCCTATTTAAGAACCTCTTTTCCGAATTTTTCTATCGTTTTTCATTTTCTCATAACAGAGCTGGGACATCGAGTTTTGCTCACCATGTACAAAAGAATTTGTATTAATAAATAAAATATAAACAAATAAAATGTTTTTATGTGAATTCAGCAAAAATAATAATAATAATAATTGAATCGAATATCTAGTCTAGAATTATTTCATTAGTTGTTGAACCTTTTCCAAGTTACCTTTGAGTGAATTTAACAATCGATTATAATGTCGTCCCCAGTAACTGCTCAAATGAACACATTCTCAGTAACGAGAATCGCATTAACAATAGGACCAAGTCTTGGATTTCTGCTTTATCTGCATTCTTCCACGTTGAATGAAAGACCTGATATAATGGACAGGTAAGTTCATATTTAAAAGTGTTTTTGAACTTTTGTTTTGCCCACATTCATTCATTAGATTTTACCACAGATTTAGAAACTCTCTAGATCTGTGGATTTTACCCAACCCTTCGTTTAGTACGCTCAAACTTCATCAGAACTTATCTTGAAAAGTTGTAATGGTTTCTAAAATTGTAACTGAATGATGAGTATTTTTTTCTTTAAATATTATTATTTAGTTTACCGTAAACAGTGTTTTAATTATTACCATACAACCCAAATTTCCAAAACACCTTCTATAAAACTTTAATACATACAGGCTGATCCACTAAGCCTGGCCAGCGGCTGTATCTCGAAAACTTATTCGATTTTGACAGACTTGAGATTGATTGGAAGAGAAAATCAAGCATTTTTAACTGTAGTATCCGCTAATACACAATAGTTTCTAATAAACTTGCCAGAGGGCGCAATTTGTAATCATTAGAGATTTTTCGATTTTTCTCCAAAAACTTAAATGGCACGGTATAACTACAATCCCATAATCGCAAACTAGATTATCTTTGCAAGAAAAATCTGAAAACCGCAGTTCGATATCTTTGTTCGTTTCAAAGTTATCGCCAAAACAATAATCTGCGCCTTCAAGAGAATACGCTTTGTGTTATCCTCATAGAGTTCACCATTCACGGAGAGTTTTTCAACGTTTAGCTCGCTGTTTGAGACAATATGGTTGTGTTCGGCCTGTACCCTCCATAAGGTTGTTCCCATTCTGAAGTCGGGTGACAGATCTGTGATTGATAACTATCGCCCGATTTCCATTCTGTCGAATTTTGCAAAAATTTTTGAGTCTGTACTATATGATCGTATTTATAGTTTTGTTAGAAATCAGATTTCCACTGTACAACATGGTTTCTTTTCCCATAGATCTACTGTGTCTAATCTAGCGGTTCTTTCTGAAAATGTTTCTGAGGTTTTAGATCGTGGAGGCCAAATTGATGTAATATATACAGATTTCACTAAGGCATTTGACAGAATGGATCACGGCATTTTGATGCGAAAATTTGACCAGTTTGGTTTTGTTTTAAACCTAAAATTGTTTCTTCAATCATACTTGAAAAATAGACCTCAGTATGTTTCTCACAATGGCTACCAGTCACATACATATACAGCTTCTTCAGGAGTGCCTCAGGGATCGAACCTTGGACCCCTCTTTTTTATGTTATTTATCAATGACCTGGAGAATGGAATGAATTGTGATCGGCTGATGTTTGCGGATGATCTTAAATTGTACAGTTCTATTGATAGTATCGTTGACTGTGCTAACCTACAGAACAATTTGGAGCTGGTGCATCAATAGAATTAGAAACACAGATACCCTTAAAACGTTGTACTTTAGCTACGTGCGCTCTAAACTGGAATATGGTCACTGATATGGTATTCATATTATGTGACTCATCAAAATACGGTCGAAAAAGTGCAACGTAGATTTTTGAAGCACTTAATGTATAAAGCGGATGGTCATTATCCTCCTAGGGGTACTGACTACCAATTAATGACGGATCGATTTGAGATACCAAGTCTTGAACTTAGAAGGAAAATAAATTCTTTGCGATTTCTTTACAATTTAGTTCACTCCAATATCGATTGTTCCCACTTGCTTTCAAGAATTAATTTCAACGTTCCAAGGCAGCATATAAGGTCCAGTACAACATTTTATTGTGGTTATGCTAGGACGAATCTTATGTTGAGATCTCCTATTTCTATTTGTACCAGAAACTACAATCTTATGTGTAAATATTGTGATATTTTTTCGTGTAGTGTTAAAGAAATTATGGATTGTGCCATGTCTCATGTTACTGATTAGTATTACAATTAAGAGCTAGTTTTCTTTTTATTTTAATTTAAGTTTATTTTTTTGTGGTTTCACCGTTTTGGAATTATTATTATTTTGTCCTGTAATTGGCTTCGCTGTTGGACAATAAATGCTATTATTATTATTATAAGAAGACGCCGTCCTGCAAGGACAGAGGACGCAGTTATTAATGTACTGGCATATTTTAACGCAGAACCCCATAGTAGTATAAGAGAAATGGCTAGAGATTTGGACCTTAGTTACGGCACAATTCAAAGAATCCTTGTGGAAAATTTCATCCTTACCATGTAGTGTTATGTGTTATTGGGTAACAAACATGATAAGAGATAATCCACAATTTTTGTCTCAAATATTATGGACAAATGAGGCATCATTTACCAATACTGGGAGGGTAAATTTGCACAACATGCATTTTTGGTCAGAAAACAACCCACACTGGATGCGTGGAGTTGATAATCAACATCAATGGACCTGTAATGTTTGGAGTGGCACAATTAACGGCATGCTTATTGGTCCGCATATTTTTGAAGGTATTTTGACAGGTGAAATGTAACTTAATTTTTTAAAAGAGTTTCATTTGTCCGAATTATTAGAAAATGTTCCTTTAATTGTGAGAAGAAGCATGTGGCTACAACTTGATGGGTGTCCTCCCTTGTGTATCAGCGAATACGACAGTTAAAAATGCTTGGTTTTCTCTTCCAAACACTCTCAAGTCTGTCAAAATCGAATAAGGTGTTTCGAAGTTAGAGTTGTTAAAAGAATTACACATTGAATGGCTTCCCCCACTCTTATTAAGGATCATACATCAACAAGCCTCAGACAAAAGTGGTATAAAATTGTCTAGGCTTTTTGATGATCTTACCACATTTATCTATATTTAGAAATTTTCGGAGAAATTAAGCATTTTAAATGAAATAACGCCCCCTTGTGGCGAAATGCGGAACTTGAAAATAGTTTCTAGAATTTTCTCATGACCACTTTAATTGAAAAAAAAATTTCCCCAAGGTTCTACGACCAATAGTTTCCGAGATACAGCCACGCTTAGTGGATCAGCCTGTATAGAGCGATTTCTGTATGGAGAGCTATCGGTGCCTTGAGTGCACCAGTTTATTTTTCAATACAGAGATTTCTTCTAGAGACAATCGTGTAAAGGACCTTCAACTGTATGAAACAAAAGATAGCTACGACTTTATCATTGTGGGAGGAGGTAGCGCTGGATCTGTTTTAGCAAATCGCCTGTCGGAAAATCCTTTTTGGGATATTCTGCTATTGGAAGCTGGACCAGATGAGATAAGTTTGTCTGATATACCATTGATGTTTCCCACACTACAATTGACACCTATTGATTGGCAATACAAGGTAAAACACAAGGTCTAATATTTATACGTATAACATCCCTTTATATACAGGGTGTTAGTAAATAGGTGCAATAAACTTCAGGGGGTGAATCTGCATGAAGAAATAATGACAGTTTGCTACCGACGCGTCGGTAAACGTATGCTTCATTACCAAGACACAGTGAATTAAAGTTTTGCTTTGTAACCGGTTGAGATATGCAAATGAAATTTACAGGGTTTTAAGAGGTACTTATAGCGCAGCTTTTTACATGTAATTAGGAACTTTATGTTTATCATTGGCGTGCATACGGGTAAAACTAAAACATATTAATATAAATAGACAAAAAATGTTACTTAAAAATGACGCCTCCTACAAAAAAAAAGTTAAGATACCCTTTTTGTCAGAAATTGAACGAGAATTTCAAAGATAATTTGCATTTTAAAATATCTCAGTGGCGTCCTACTGCGCGTTAAGATGTTTTATTTAATAAAATTAAAATGGCACCCCGTACAGAAAAAAGGTAAGATAGCTTTATTGTCACAAATTGAAGGAGGATTTCCAAAATAATTTTTGTTTCGAAATATCGCAGTGGCGTACTACTGCGTGTTAAGATGTTTTATTTTTTAATATAAAAATGACACCCCGTACGAAAAAAAAGTAAGATAGCTTTTTTGTCACAATTTGAACGAGGATATCAAAAATAATTTGTATTTTAAAATATCTCAGTGGCGTACTACTGCGCGTTAAGATGTTTTATTTTTTAACATAAAAATGGCACCCCATACGAAAAAAAGGTAAGACAGCTTTTTGGTCATAAATTGAACGAAGATTTCAAAGATAATTTTTATTTTGAAATATCTCAGTGGCGTACTACTGCGCGTTAAGATGTTTTATTTTTTAACATAAAAATGGCACCCCATACGAAAAAAAGGTAAGACAGCTTTTTTGTCATAAATTGAACTAGTAGTTCAAAGATAATTTGCATTTTAAAATATCTCAGTGGCGTACTACTGCGCGTTAAGATGTTTTATTTTATAAAATTAAAATGGCACCCCGTACGAAAACAAGGTAAGACAGCTTTTTTGTCACAAATTGAACAAGGATTTCAAAGATAATTTGCATTTTAAAATATCTCAGTGGCGTACTACTGCGCGTTAAGATGTTTTATGTTATAAAATTAAAATGGCACCCCGTACGAAAAAAAGGTAAGACAGCTTTTTTGTCACAAATTGAACGAGGATTTCAAAAATAATTTGTATTTTGAAAGATCTCAGTGGCGTACTACTGCGGGTTAAGATGTTTTATTTTTTAACAAAAAAATGGCACCCCGTACGAAAAAAAAAGGTAAGAGACCTTTTTTCTCACAAATTGAAAGAGGATTTCAACAATAATTTGAAATTTTGAAATATCTCAGTGGCGTACTACTGCGCGTTAAGATGTTTTATTTTATAAAATTAAAATGGCACCCCGTACGAAAAAAAGGTAAGACAGCTTTTTTGTCATAAATTGAACGAGGATTTCAAAGATAATTTTTATTTTGAAATATCTCAGTGGCGTACTACTGCGCGTTAAGATGTTTTATTTTTTAACATAAAAATGGCACCCCATACGAAAAAAAGGTAAGACAGCTTTTTTGTCACAAATTGAACAAGGATTTCAAAGATAATTTGCATTTTAAAATATCTCAGTGGCGTACTACTGCGCGTTAAGATGTTTTACTTTATAAAATTAAAATGGCACCCCGTACGAAAAAAAGGTAAGACAGCTTTTTTGTCACAAATTAAACGAGGATTTCCAAAATAATTTTTATTTTAAAATATCTCAGTGGCGTACTACTGCGCGTTAAGATGTTTTATTTTATACAATTAAAATGCCACCCCGTACGAAAAAAAGGTAAGACAGCTTTTTTGTCACAAATTGAACGAGGATTTCAAAAATAATTTTTATTTTGAAATATCTCAGTGGCGTACTACTGCGCGTTAAGATGTTTTATTTTCTAACATAAAAATGGCACCCCGTAGGAAAAAAAAAGGTAAGAGAGCTTTTGTGTCCCGAATTGAACAAGAATTTAAAAAATTATTTGTATTTTGAAATATCTCAGTGGCGTACTACTGTGTGTTAAGATGTTTTATTTTTTAACATAAAAAAGGCACCCCCTACGAAAAAAAGGCAAGGGAGCTTTTCTGTCACAAATCGAACAACAATTTCAAAAATTATGTTTAGTTTGAAATATATCAGTGGTGTACCATTTTTTTATTTAAAAACATTGAGATCATTCATTTGCATATCTCGACCGGTTTCAGAGCAAGAAATCAATTATCAGTGCTTAAGAAAAATTTTAAGTATAGTGGTAAAACGTGCTTTTTAATAATGCTCCATGAATATTTACTGTCTAGGTTGAACCGGGAGAAAAGTATTGCCAAGCAATGGAGAGCAAACAATGCAATTGGCCTCGAGGAAAAGTACTTGGTGGGAGTTCAGTGTTGAATGCAATGTTATATGTTAGAGGGAATCGAAAAGATTACGACAGGTAAATTATATTTTTTTTACAAAAAAAAAAAACAATAAACCTTGAAGTTTGAATTGAATCAACCTTTTATTGACACGTTGGTGTCATCAACATGCATTAGAGTGAAGTGCCTTGCCTCGACATGCTTGTATGGATCTTATTTTTGAAATTTGTAGCCTTATAAAATATTTTTAGGTGGGCTGAAGTAGGAAACTATGGTTGGAGTTACGAAGAAGTATTACCGTATTTCAAAAAAGCTGAAAACATACAAGTTCCTGAACTGATGAATGATCCTTATCATGGCAAAGGTGGATATTTGACCGTGGAACATTTTAGGTAAGACGTTACTTTAGCTTCGTTATACTCAAAAATAACATGAAAGATGATTTTATCTTACTGATATACCTACCGGAAACATCCGAATTTTGTTCTAGATCTAGATCTACCTCTTTTAACAAATTTTATGAAAGCTCTGCATTTTGGTAATTTTAATGGATCTTTCATTATTTTTATGTGTTAAACTATCAGTTTAATAAATTTTAAACCTACTTCTTTATTTCCCATGGCATTCTTGATCACGGAAAATTAAAGATACATGATTTTTCAACGAATTTTGGTGAACAACATTCTTTTAGCCATAACTCTCAAACGAATGAAGATTTTCCTGTGCGGTTTTGGACTTTTTTGTTGCAAATTCAATTTACTTTTCATTTTTGATAATATATTTGTATCATTCCATTTAAGTTTTTAAAGAAAATCAAAAAAACCTTAGGCGATGCAAATATCGCCATATAGCGGAGCCCCAAAAAAAAATTATGATTTAAAATATTTTTTTTCTTCATCAGCAAGGCTTGAGTTCTTAAACAAAAATTAGATTGATAAATTCGGTTAAGCCAAACCAAAGTTATAGACATTATCATAGGTAAAATTTCGTCCTTCCTTGCTGCCTTTATTTCAAGCCTTACAATAAAAAGTGATACACCAAAAAGATGCCGAATCTCAGTAGCATTACCGTAGTAGTATTGTTTTTCTAACTTATATTGCGAAATTTTCAATAAAAATGCATTTTTCGCATTACTGTATCCATTACGCCCCCTAGCGGTATAGTTTGGAACTGAAAAACTATTTCCAGCGATTTCCCATGGTGAATTTCCCTAAGATATGCTACCTTTCCAGCCTTAATGGAATACCCGGTACATTATACGGGAGAAAAACGTAATTTTAACAAAAAGGAAGATGAAGACACACCTAGATCTAACGTATTCCGATGCGAGCTTTCAAAAGCCCAAGTCTGGAACGAAGGGTAACCATTACAAATTTGAGTTCAAGAGTATACAACGCAACACTTTAGGTACTCTGTGCATCACACCTCCCCAACTGCATAGTAGGTATGGACAGTATATGTACTTAATAATGCATAGCGACTGCTGGAAACATGTAAAACTACATGCTTAGAGAATTGCCTATACTTGTTTTACCCATTCCAATTATTCATGCAAGTAGTAGAACGAACTAAATAAACGAACGAGTATATTGAACATTATATCTACAGTGAATTGTAAATCAGAATTTCGTTCGAAGTTCGAAGGACCAAAAAGAACTCCGCTACAATTTCAGATGAATTAGTTCGTATACTTGTTTAATAATAATTATTGTTGTATGAAAATGATGGCATTTTATTGTTTTAAATATTAAACAAATATGTACATATAGTTAATTCAACTGTTTTTGTACTTAATCTGCAGGGTCTGAAATACCAAAAAAGGCATCTAGAAAACCCTGAACTGTTTCGAGAGAGAAAACTTGGCAAAAGCCATCCGAACAGTGAGAACCAGCTCTTGAGTTGTTTCAATATTTTCAAGATGATCGAAAAGTCACCGTTCTCTCTGAATTTTTTCTTAGCATGGATAGCAAACCATAATTTATTTTGTTTTCTAATTTGACTATAGATATCATTCACCATTAGCGGATTGGTTCCTGGATGCTGCAAGGGAATACGGGTATCCAGTACGGGATTTTAATGGTGCATATCAAACTGGATTTAATTTAGCCCATGGCACCTTAAGGGATGGATTACGATGCAGCACCGCCAAAGCTTATATAAGGTAATCAGAACTAAAGATTCTTTGTGGAAACAATTTTGAATTAAATCAGGATTACAAACGGACAGCTGCGCCTTCTGTATGAAATAATTATTTTCCAGATCAGCTTCGAAACGACCAAACCTACATGTAAGTCTCTTTTCCCATGTTGAGAAGATTCTGATTGATAAAAACACGAAACAAGCTTACGGAGTGGTTTATAACAAACTTGGCATCAAAAAGACGGTCTATGCTGATAGAGAAGTTATATTGAGTGCTGGAGCTCTAGGCTCACCCCAATTACTCATGCTGTGTACGTAAGTAGTAGAGTGCTTCGTAATTATGCAGGCAAACAACGAATTCAGGGCCAAGATCTAGACTTTTGTTTAATTTAACTGAATTTGTATTCAAGTCATAGTTTGTCCTCCGGGGACCTCAAAAAAATATAAATATAAAGAGTAATATAGGAGCGAGGACGCTCCCCTGTGGTATACCAATATCACTACTAACTCAAGTAGAAATTTGTTTTATGATATATCTGACTCAATTTTCTAATAAGATCAAGGCGCCTCCATCAATACCATGTCGACTAAGCTTATCAAATAAATGTGTTCTGTTTCTTTTGCACTTTTGCCACTCTGACTGAGTTTGTTTTTAACGTACGGGAATAAAAAGAAGTCATTCGGTGCCAAGTCAAGACTATACGGCGGATGACTCATCAAATCGATGTTTTGGGTGCTCAAAAATGCAGTTGTTTGAGCCGATGTGTGAGAGCTCGCATTGTCGTGATGAAGAGTGATCCGTCTTCGGCGGTTGGTTTTCCTGATTTCTTGGAAGACAACTGCCAAACAAATGGTTGTGTACCACTCATAATTAACTGTTCTGCGTTGTTCTAGTGGTACGGTTGCGACATGTCCAGTTGTTCCGAAAGAACAGGCGACCATTTGCTTGGAAGTACTTCGTGCGCGAACAACTTTTGTTGGATTTGGCTCATCTTGATACACCCATACAGTCGACTGCTGTTTACTTTCGGACTCATACGCGTAAATCCACGATCCATCACCTGTCACGATGTCATAGACGTGTTTCGAAGCACTGCGATCGTATTTTTTGAGCATTTCTTTCGACCAATCAACACGGTCCTTTTTTTGAGCGATTGACAAATTGTGTGGGATCCAACGCGAACAAATTTTTTTGATAGTCAAATGTTTATGCAATATTAAATGTACGCTGGTCGCACTAGTGCCTAAGGTTGTCTCAATCTCTTGATAGGTCACATGACGATCTTGCAATATCAGTTCGCGCACAGCTTCAATGGTTTTCGGAACAACAACTGATTTTGGACGACCTTCACGAAATTCGTCTTGGAATGAACTATGACCACGATTGAATTCACCATACCATCAATAAACACTGGTCCTTGATGGAGCTTTATCGTCAAAAATTGAATTAAGTTCATCCATGCACCCGCAAAGCAAGTGCTGCAACTTTCCGGCCTGAGGTTCAAATGCTGTACAAAATGATACACATATGAGGCGTTCCTTAGCAGTTTAATATCTGATGACTTGACGATTTATGTTTCATTTTTATTATCACTTGATCGGGCTGATTAAGGGTCACTTCCGGAAGCCTCTCAAAAGACCAGTTGATTATATCATTGTAACACCTTCAATTCTTTCACTGTCAGGTATACTGCTGGCAATATCTTCCCCCTTCGGGTTGCAGGAATGGGTTCTGGAATTTTGTATTGTCGACCTGGATTTCAGTACTTTTCGTTGTCCTATTAATTCTAGTGTATTGATTAACGTTTACTTTAAAGTGCTTCTACTGTGTGACATATAATGCAATTTCTAGCTGGCATTGGTCCTAGAGAACATCTCCACAATGTAGGCATCGAAACCCTAGTGAATCTTCAAGGTGTTGGGCAGAATATGCAAGATCACGTTGCAATGGGTGGGGCAACATACCTTTTTGAAGTTGATGAACAATACAAGGATGAAATATGGAGTTTTCAATTGCCCAAAGTGTTTTCGACAGAGACAATTAATGATTTCGCACAGAATAAGAGCGGCAAGATGTACTGGTTGCCAGAATGTGAAGTAATCAATTTACATAGTGACGTTTCAGTTTGTAGCAGGTCAGCTGTTAGTATTTCTTATTTCTAGGTCATGGGATTTGTGAGTACCAAATACGAAGATCCTCAAGAAGATTGGCCAGATATTCAGTACTTTTTCACATCCTATGCTGACAACACGGATGGGGGGTTGTTTGGAAAGAAAGCAACAGGACTAACAGTAACTACGAAATCTCTCACGATGATGCAATAATGTAGTATATTATTTATATTTTATAATTTAGGATGAAGTTTATTCAGCTCTTTTTGAAAAGATTGTCTATAAGGAAGCGTTCAGTGTGATAACGTTACTGATGAGACCTAAAAGTACTGGTAGAGTAATGTTGAAAGACAATAATCCATTATCGAAGTTGCTGATTTATCCAAATTACTTTGATCATCCTGATGATATAAAAGTTATGGTAATTATAACCATTTGTATACATTATTCAACATACGAGCGCTATTTGTGTTGTTTACAGTAACTTAAAAGATTCATCTCTGCCCAAAAATGGAATTAAATCGTGAACATTTTCGTGCGATTATTTTTTACAACTTTCGACGTGGATTAGGTAACTCAGCAACAGTGCATGGATGAACTTAATTCAATTTTTGGAGGACCAGTGTTTGCCTTAGTCCTAAGGCTGAATGATCTTCGGCGACTGACCCTTCTATATGTTATATGTTCGGTGGTCGCACGGTGAAATCTGTGTCTGATGAGTCGAGTTTGACACGAAACAGAAGTGCAGAATACACCAATCACCGACAGCACGACCAATCATCTTAATCTCTCGCTGAAATAAGTTTTCTCGCCTGGCATCATTATCATCAGCATTTACTCGCTAACGAGTATGAATGAAGGGTGACGAAAAAGCAAGGAAATTGGCCCCCAGAGAGGTAATTAAATTCATGAAAAGTTTGGAGCAACTAAACTAATTAAGAGTTATTCATACAAGATCTATTGGCGGAAACGAAGAGAGGCTCAAGGGCCCAAACTACTCCTCTGCAATCTATAATCAACGCGTAGCTGACAACTTTACAAACTGGTGTATCGGGTGGAAGAGCGCAACTCATCAGACTCAACTCAAGAACTGGTCCCAACAACATTATCAACATACAAGAAACTAAAACACAGTGGTAGAACAATGCATTATTTAGAAGCTCTACTTGATGATCTGCGAAAGGAAAAATATGCCTGTGTAGGTGTAGTGGTTGTTGTTGCTCCGAGGCAGCCCAGCATCAGTATATGCAGTCCCATCGTCCCTGGAGTGACTAGAAGTCACGGAGAGGAAATTGATAACGACCACAGTGAAGTTGCACCCTTGTTACTGTCAAAGGCGCAGATCAGAACTTTCTTAAACTCGATTCTCTGCAAGATGCCATGAGGTTGCGGGCTTAGACAGTTTACGCTATGGCAGAATCTCATGTATACTCACTGATTCGGGAAGCATACGATGGTATGGTGAATTCAATCGTGGTCGTAGTTCACTCCAAGACGAATTTCGTGAAGGTCATCCAAAATCAGTTGTTGTTCCGAAAACCATTGATGCTGTGCGCGAACTGATATTGCAAGATCGTCATGTGACCTATCAAGAGATTGAGATAACCTTAGGCATTAGTGGGACCAGCATACATTCAATATTGCATAAACATTTGACTGTCATAAAAATTTGTTTGCGTTGGATCCCACACAATTTGTCAATCGCTCAAAAAAAGGCTCGTGTCGATTGGTCGAAAGAAATGCTCAAAAAATACCATCGCGGTGCTTCGAAACACGTCTATGACTTCATGACAGGTTATGAATCGTGGATTTACGCGTATGAACCCGAAAGTAAACAGCAGTCGATTGATGGGTGTTTCAAGCTGAACCAAATCCAACAAAAGTTGTTCGCGCACGAGGCACTTCCAAGCAAATGGTCGCACTAGAACAACGCGGAACAGTCAATTCTGAGTGGTACACAACCATTTGTTTGCCAGTTGTCTTCCAAGAAATCAGGAAAACCAATCGCCGAAGACGGATCACTATTCACCACGACAATGCGAGCTCTCTTCTGACTTCTTTTTATTCACGTACGTAAAAAACAAACTGAGAGGTCAACGTTCTTCGACACCGGAAGAAGCGGTTGCTGCATGTTTCGGAGATACCTCAATCAGAGTGGCAAAAGTGCTTCGACAATTGGTTCAAACGCATGCAAAAGTGTATAGATCTTCATGGAGAATATTTTAAAAAACAATAAAGTGATTTTCGATGATTAATATTTGTTTTTGTTCCCTAATCCCGAAATATAAAACGCAACCCTTGTATTTATTTGTTCTCAATCGTTTACTAGGTAGAGGGAGCAAAACTGGGACACAAAATCATCACTCAAAGCACAAGGTTTCGTCAATATAATACGAGATTTCACGAGTTGAAAATGCCAGGATGCCACAATTTAGAGTTACTATCAGATGAATATTGGACTTGCTTGGCATACCACTATACTTTGACGATCTATCATCCTGTGGGAACGGCGAAGATGGGTCCTGATAACGATTTTATGGCTGTTTTGGATCCGACTCTTAAAGTTAGAGGTAAACAGAACTGTGATAAAACAAAGACACATTCATAAAACTATTATTTTATAAATTCATTACAATTAGAACATATTCGGAAGAAGTAGTCCATTTTCGTACCTACTTCGAGCAAATTTGCTCCAAACACGTCTGGTGTTTAAAGACATTAAAAAATATGATTTCAAATCTCCAAAGTTTGAAGTTCAGGTATTCTCTTTCAATCACTGTCCATTTTCGTCAGGATTGTGTCAAGATTTTTGGAATAAGCCTTCCTTGACTCCATCGTGTTGATTTTTCTCTTCTTCTTACTTAGCTTCGCCTTGTTTCCCTTCTTCATTCATCCAGAAATAATGATATAAGACTTCCGTTATTTGCAGTGAATCTGAAGCCTGTGTCTTCAATTCTCTTCCTTATAAATGTGTTTGTCAGTATATTATTTTTAATATTTTCATAGGTGTGAAAAATTTGCGAGTGGTAGACTGTTCGATAATGCCGTTCATCCCGTCAGGAAACACTAATGCCCCAGCCATAATGGTGGCGGAAAAAGCTGCTGATATGATTAAGACCGACTGGGGAGACCTGAACAATTATTACGATGACAATGTTTATGCGAATCATGGTATAGATTTATAGTTCAATATTGACGAAAACGTGAAAATAAAGTCCATTTGGTATTAAAAATTGACTGTTTTTATTTTTTATTTTTCGTCTAAAATTTTGTTACAAATTTTTTTCTAAAGGGTGTCACAAAATTTGAGTTAAATAGAAAACACAGTTTTTAGTCTTTTGATTGCAATTCTTTTATTGAATCATAAAGTACATAGTGTTGTTTCAGTAGGATTATTTTAGTTTTAATGATAGACTCTGACACTTTATTAATTTTTTCTGACATCAATATCAATAACAATATGAACATATACAAAGTGTGAAATACAAAAATAACATATACATGAAAATATATAACGTGTACTAACATTCTTCGGCCCCAAGCAGAACGTCAACCGCCAAATTTGTCTGGCGTCTTTAAAATTCTTCCAAATCGTCTTCCATCACCATTATAGTCAGGTATTTCCAAGGAATACAAATGTTGCACTCGCCTAATTAAAACACCACTTTTTGTTTTAATTTCTAACTTTTTAACTCTCCTCACACCGTCTCTCGAAGCATAAACTTCAATAATTTTTTTCATTCGCCAATTAACTCTTTTCTTGCTGTTATCACCAATAACGACAACAAACATCTCCGACTTTCACTACTTTGGATTTTGTTTGTCTATGACTTGTATTAACCAGTTCCGCAAGGTATTCTCTATTAAATGGATCCCTTAAAGCAGCCCTTGTTTTTGCCAAATGAATAAATCTGCCCTTGAAAAATTTGGCATCTACTAAATCTAAATCAAACTTTCTACCAACTTCCTTGCAGATGAATTTTCAACTGTTGCTTGGATAAGATATTGAAATTTATCTTCATTTGGTAGGTCTAGATCGTTGTCTATCTTTCTGAATTGACCCCAAAAATTAATCCAATTCTTTACGTCACCGTCAAATTTTTTAATTCCTAACTTTGGCAGATTGACGTTTTTTGTCACTTTCGTTGATTGTATTCACTTTTGCTTTTTTCTTCAATCCATTTTAGCATAAATTCGCATTTATTTTTATATATAATAAAATCTGCCCGAAAGTCTTCTTCCTGCATAAATTCTTTATTTATCCACGGTTTGCATTCACATACGTACTCGTTTGTCGAAATTTTCCATGACCATTCTGCATAAATGTTGCTGAATTTCGTTGATGCAGAGTTGAATCTCCTCCTCTAATGCACGAGCTGGGCTTCTATAGACCTGTGATTTTCAATAACCTCATAAAAAGAAATCTGATGGTGTGAAATTGTTTCACGGGCTGCATGGCATGTATCGAGCACCAGTAACAGTCACTGCTTGACCAGCCTCATTTTGAAAAAATTATGGCCCAATTATGCCTCCAGCCCAAAATCACTACTAACCCTGAACTGTCAGCTGTCGATTTGTGTTTGTTATGTTTTTTAAATAAATTTGGCATGTTCGGTATAAAAGTCATTCAGTGATTTTTGCCACTCTATATAGTTCAGTCACTAGGTAGTTCACCGGGGAAAGAATATAGAAGGTTCTTTCTCCCTTGTGCTTTATGATTTTTGAGGTGCTCAATCTGAATTTAAACTTTACCACCTCAAAAGTGATGCGTTGGTAGAAATCTAGAATAAACTGCGAAAAATGCACGAAAATTATACAGTTTTGACAGTGTAAGAATACAAATATAAATTACAACAAATTCTCTACAATTTAGGTCTCTTACATTTTTTGGTTAAGATAAACGGTTTCGCCCCTCGGGAGCCTTGAAATTCTACGAAATTTCCATAGTTTTTTGTTAGAAATTGTACTACTAATTTATAATCCTACGTGAACTAATCTGTGTTTAAGAATTGCTTGTTACATAAAGCAACAAGACTTTAAGTAGAATAGAATAGAAACGTTTTTATTTTTAACTCGGCGAAGGGCAGCAAAGCAAAGCTGTTTTCTTAACCGAGCATGTATGTTTTACAATACATCATTATTCATAACACTAAGCATATAATAATACATTCATACAAGTTATGTTGGAAATTTGTTTCACACTACCATGCTTTCATCAGACGGCCGTTTCGTCGATCCACGACTCATCAGTGGTGCTCGGCAGGCAGTGTGACCCAAATTTCCAACATTTACAAAGACCTTATACTAGCACGTTGGCAATAGGATATAATGGAGTTGTTACTTCTTGTCCGGCCATCGTTTGTGAACTGTGTTTCACCCGGCATATTGCCTGTTCACGCTAGATGTCGCCAAAAACAGCTCTCTCTCAATCAATTCTCGTGCTAGTATAAGCTCTTTGTAAATGTTGGAAATTTGGGTCACACTGCCTGCCGATCACCACTGATGAGTCGTGGATCGACGAAACGGCCGTCTGGTGATAGCATGATAGTGTGAAACAAATTTCCAACATAACTTAAAGTCTTGTTGCTTTATGTAACAAGCAATTCTTATATAAAGCCTCCCTGCTAGGGGATTCGGGCGCATCTAGTGTTGGCAATAGGATATAATGGAGTTGTTACTTCTTGTCCGGCCATCGTTTGTGAACTGTGTTTCACCCGGCATATTGCCTGTTCACGCTAGATGTCGCCAAAAACATCTCTCTCTCTTAATCTGTGTTTATTCTGATTCTGATTTCTTATTATAATATGAGAGGTTTACCAGGTATTTTAGGTTTTTACCTCTGCAACTGAATAACATACGGTACCGTTTAAACATATTATGATACCTATTTGTATAATTTAAACATTTGTTAGAGTTGTAGGTATGTATTGTCTAAGTAAAAGTCATCTGTTGTCATAGTTTTTGATGAATAGGTATCCAAAGTCAGACATTCTGCAGTGGCTGCTAGTGTAGAGCTGTACCACCGGCTCCTGATAATAAAATATTTAAATTTTTTGGAAAGTAGTTATCTTATAATTAATTTTTTTGCTAATTTTCTTATATTATTTCCCTATAATTTTCATCCATGTTGTTTGTCAGCTCCCAGTCGTGGTTATATTATTCTATTAGTTCTCCCTCCCCCGTCACGCTACGTAAACTTCTCGTTGCGGTACTGGTGGTATACGTCACAATATGATCGTCGACCTTGAGTCGACCAATGGCAATTGAGAATTATTTTATTCTAATGTAGAGCGTGATGACGTATAGACACAGAGCTGCAGAATAGACAGATCGTAGCGTTTGTCTGCCGGTATAGCTTTTGTTTTATATTTTGAGTAGGTATACTGTTTTGGTTTTGTTAATAATTGCAAAATTGATTTAATTTCAAAGTATACGGACTTTTTAATATTAAGCATTGACGAAAAATTTGTAATTAAACAAATTGGACGGCCTACGCTTGTGTGTACTTTTTGGTGGTGAAACGCATTGGATAATTAGTGGTGTTGAAGATTTAGTGCATCTCGCTGAAAAGGTCAAACTGCATGGAAATTCCAAACAAAATCTTACAAATCCAATGCGTCTAACATTATTAGGAAAAAGAAATATACAAGAACGGCTGGATACTGCATATTAGAACAACATTGCAATTACATATCGATAAGGTAACTAAAAATATATTTCTACTTTATAAACATATAGACGCAAATAAAATTTGTGGTACCTTTGAGCTCGCCTTGACTTTAACAAATGGGTAATTGAAAAGTTTTCATCGAAAAATATAAAAAACATACGCATTGACATGGTTTTTAAGAAAAATTAGGTGTTTAAATTTTCAAGACAATACATCTTTAGTTCCAATACAGGATTTTCAATACCAACCGGTATGCAACTATTACCTCTACTCCACGTATTGCGGGCTGCATACTTTGCCTACGCTGGAACAAAATGTATAACTGCAATCATTGTGTACTATTGTACTGGTCCAATTAAAATAAACCGTTTGGCATCTCTCAAGAGTTCGATGTTATAACAACGTACCATCTCAGATAGTACTTTACGTATATGGGGTACCGTTATAGTAGCACTCAACACTGAATCTTATTCAGCGATGTATCATAACCAGTTTATTTATTACGACGGAATGTCGACGCTTAAGTGAAAAATGAACGTCCTTAAGTTTATTTAAAATTATAAAAATATTAAGTTCTTGTCAGTTAATTAAAGGTAAGAATAATGCGATAGTAGAAGTAGAAGAATTTCCTGCTATAAATGACGTATATTTTTTAGATTATAATGGATTTAATTCAAGGAATTAACAGTCCATGTTCAACTCAAATAACTGGAGTTTTTGGACAGTTGTTCTTATCTTTCCTAAACATTTTAATGTCAAAGAAATGTGAACTTGGATCTAAAGGTAAAATTGATGCTATTTTGTCAAATTTTAATATACAATACATTTTTTAACACTTCATCTACGTTTGCAAACTATGTCCTGAATGAAAACCACTTTTTGATGTTTACAAAGTTCTTAAAATATTATACAGAATGGGGCAGAATAAAGAGCGATTTTGAAAAGTAAAAAACCTATTATTTCGTCAGCATCCACCCCCAAATTATTAACAAAATGCCGACTCTTCCCACTGTAAATGTTAAGTTCTCTCAAAACTTTCCATTTTCTTCCAGCCATGCAGCCCCTTAGTTTTTGCTCAAGATATGCCTTTTTTTCACTTCGAATTGCTTGAGTTACATGATTTCTTAGATCCTAATAGTAGTCCCAATGACTTGCGTTCTTTGAAGATTTAAATCTTTGAAATGCCTTATCTCTAATTTTCATCATGAGTTGAATAGTATCTGTGAGCCAGGGTTGAGGTGGACGAGTAAACCTGGAAGTCTTAAAAGGAGCGTGGAAGTTAAATATGTTTGTAAGATTTTCATTTAAAAATTCTATCTTCTCATTTATCGTTTGCACTAAATGTATGTTGCCCCAAGGGATTAAGTTTAAGTCAACGTTAAACTGATGCAAGTCAAACCGAGAAAAATCGCGGTAAGTTCTGAATATTGGCTCATATTTTTTGTCCAGCTCCAAATCAATCCTGCAGTGCACCAAACAGTGGACCGAGAGGTTCGGCATACTGCATGAAGCTGAATTACCATGCTTTAATGCCTGATTCAAGATAATAAAGTCAATCAAAGATGATGAGTCACTCGTTATTCTAGTTGGCTGTGACACCACTTGTTCGAGACCGACTGAATCAAGTAGAGTGACAAACTGTTTGCTAGTCGCATTAGAAAAATTTAGCAGATTTATGCTGAAATCACCAACGCATACCAGGTCATCAAACTGCAGAAAAAGTCCTGATACTAAATCTTCAAAAGCATCAATAAACAAGCCTGAATCGGACTCGGGAGGACGGTAGACCACACCCAAGCACACTTTCCCCCTTGGAAGGCTTAAACAAATCCAATGCTGTTCTAGAATCTTCATATCAATATTTGCATAAGCCACATTCTTTGTCTTTAGATGATCCTTAAGGTAAAAACAAACTCCACTACCACGAGAGGGTCGATCTTTTCGTATCACATAGTATCCTGGAATATGGATCATGTGGTCCGCAATATTTGGTGAAAGCCATGTCTCAGAAAGTCCTAAAATATCGTAATGTGCTTGTGCTGTTTTGTAAATGATCTAAATCTAGATTAAAATTTTAGAAAAAATGTTCCTGAAGAGAACGAGTAAGCCGAAACGTTGTGCATGACAAGAAATAAAAAATATTTCAAAGAAAAATGTCCATTCTATAAAGAACCTTACATCTTAAGAAAAAAAAAACTGTAAAAGGTTCAAGAGAAATAGAAGATCAAGATAAATTTGTAATTTGTATAGAGTTAGTAGTAAAAAAATTGTATATATATACAGGGTACACCCTGTATACCTCGGCTGAGAAGGCCATTAGGGGCCTCGCCTTCTAAACCCATTTAAGCACGCATAAGTTGTATTGCAAATTTTTCGGATGTGCAGTGACATTGCGTATAATAACATGTGACCTCACGTGATGTGATAATAGTGTGTCTCCGGCTTTATTCCTAACCGACAGTGGTTAGTGGTTCTTCTTGAAGAGTGGAAAAGAGAAAATTTGCCAATAAAACCTCAAAATCTCATTCAAATACACATTAAATGAGTGAATTTTCAGATGCATATCCCAAAGATAACAGCCTCAACATTCAAAATGGCGACGAATTCGACTTTATCGTTATCGGTGGTGGTTCAGCTGGCTCAGTACTAGCAAATAAACTGTCGGAAAATGGGAGATGGAACGTGCTTCTTCTAGAAGCTGGCGGTTATCCTAGTGTAGCTAGTGATGTAACTATCAACTTCCCTCAACATTTATGACCATTTAAAAACCGTTTGTCTCCAGATACCAGGCTTGTTGTTCAGCCTCCAAGGGACCGAGGAAGATTGGCAATTCACAACTGACGAATTTGAAGACTCTTGTTTGGGATTCAAAGGCAAAACATGTAAATGGCCTCAAGGCAAAGTTCTCGGAGGCTCAAGCAGTATAAATGCAATGATATACGTTAGAGGTAAGCATAGGAAGTAAAAAAAAATCCAAAAATCATTTTATCATTTCTTCTAGGAAATCAACGAGATTACGACCAATGGTCTGAGTTAGGTAATTCAGGTTGGGACTATGAGAGTGTTATGAAGCATTTTAAAGCTATTGAAGGGGTAGAACTTGCAGCTATACCAAATAGTACAGAGTATGGTAGGGATGGCTTCCAGTTGTTAAAGTAAGAACCAAGATCAAACTCCTAATTTGAAGTTAGCCTTAATATGTTTGAAATAAACGTTTGCTGTTCTAGTAAATACATTGATGAGGAACCAATAAGACAGTCTATTAAAGATGCTGCATCAGTATTGGGTTATCCGCAAGTAAATCAGGGAACACCATTAGGTTATTTTGAAAGTTTATTTAGTACCAATAAAGGTCAACGAATGAATGCTGCAAAAGCATTTTTAGGTAAAAACGATTAAAATTTTATAGAGTAAGGGTCAAAAGTTTACTCATGTTGTATAGATTAATGTTTATCTCAAATTTTACCGTGAATTTTTGGCCTTCACAGTGTACATATTTAGTTCAAAAATTGTAAATGAGCTAGCTAAATGAGAGTACGGAAATATTTTTCAGCAAATACCAAAACTAGAGCAAATTTGCTTCTATCACTTCACAGTAAAGTATCCCGAATATTAATAGATAAAGACACTAAAATTGCTAAAGGAGTTTCAGTAAACATTTCGGGGAAGGAATTAAATCTTTATGCAAGGAACGAAGTAGTTCTATCCGCTGGAGCTATAAATTCCCCGCAAATTTTACAATTATCGGGAATTGGACCTATGAGCCATTTAGAAAAATTAGGAATTGACGTAAGTATGGAATTTCATGAGTTTTAGGTTTAAAACAATATCTCGACTAGTTTAAGAATTAGGGCATGGTCAAATCAGTTTGGGACACCCCGTATACACATGTAGGTATGTTGCTCTATCCTCTATTTTCATAATACCCTCAGTGTTTTCGGGGAAAAAACTGCATCCAGCTCCTGGTTCTGTTACAAAATTTAAAAACTGGTTTAAACTCAAACAAAGGCTTTGGACTAATATTAGGAGTGCTTAGGATTGAAATATCTTTGCGTTAAACATACAACAAGATGTTTCTAATGGAATTACATTTTTTAGGTGATTTCCGATCTGGCAGTTGGTCAAAATCTACAGGATCATCTAATTTTTACAGGATTCTACTTTACAGTCAATGACAGTGCAATCAGAATTGATGCAAATCCCTATAAATTGGCTGATGAACTCTATCAATATGTCATGTATAGATCTGGAGATTTATCACAAATATCTATTACGAATTTACTTGGATTTATCAATACCAAAAATGACTCGGTAAGTATCGTCTTCAGGAAGTTAAGTGTAGCACCAAGAGGCAGCGAAAACTTGACACTCTCTCTCCCTCTCACTGACTTGGACTGGTCCAAATATAGGTAAATGAAATTGCTCTCAATTAAGTTTTGAATGTAAACCTGGTCGATTTGATTCCATTCTTCAATTAGAACGTCACTAAGCTGCTGTAAATTTGCTGGAATTGGTACTCGAGATCATATTTTCCTTCCAAGATCATCCCAAACATGCTTAATTGGGTTTAGGTCTGGTCTTAGAGCAGGCCAATTTACTACGGGGATTTCATCCTCGGCTAAATACTCACGTACAATTAGCGGTCGAGCATTATCATGCATCAACATGAAATCATGTCCGATGAACTGTTTAAAACCAACAATATATGGTTTTAAAATTTCTTTATGTAACTATCGGCCGTCATGGATCCCCTCTGCATTATAACCAAGTTCGTCCGAGCTTCAAACCTTACGCCACCCCATACCATTACGGAACTGCCTCCAAACTTACTCGATAGAATAGAAGAAACATGATTTTGGAAGAAAGACACAACTTTGACTCTTCGTTACCCCAATTCATGTGCCCTATAGCAAATCGAAGGCGTTTAACTCGATGGTGTCCCAATAACTCTAGACCAGTTGCAGGTCTCCTAGCACACAGTCCAATATCAAAAAGGCGCCTTCGTATTGTCCAGTCACTTACTTTAACTTGCCTTATGTCCTCTAATCTGTCCCTCAAAACATTGAGCATTATAAAGCGATTATGAGGGTCACTAGTAGATTTTTTCCGACCACAATGATGTACAAAAAGAATAGTTGCATAATTAATGTTTACTCTGTAGATTTATCCAAATCTTCAATTCCATCATGTTCTGCAAACCCCGAACAGCGATCTTCTTGTGCAATTGTTGCAAAAATTTGGTTTAGACGACAGCATAACAAAACAGATGATTGATGCAAATAAGGACACTCCTACAGTGTTCTTTTATCCAACTCTATTGAATCCAAAATCTCATGGTACGGTTATGATTAAATCTGCGGATCCATTGGAGAAACCACATATTGTATAAGGGTATTTGACTGAGAAGGCCGATATTGAGACGATGTTGGAAGGAATCAGGTATATAACTTAATCTGTAACACCACTATATACTATAACCTTGAATAATGACATTTTAAAGGCCAATTTCTGTTAAAAATCCAGCAGTACGGATCTTTGCTCTGATGCTCTCGCTCAGTTTATTATTTCCAAAGACACAAGCGAGATTCAGATTAAACGTGAGGGTCTACTGAAATCCCCTGTCTTGACAACCCTGAAGTTTATTTGAAGTTACAGTGTACACTCTAGTGTTAGTGGATTAAAAATCAAACAATATTTGTTAATTTAATCGACGTTTCGAAAATGTTTATTAAGATCCCCAGGACAATACATATTATGGGATTTGTGTCGTATTGTAACCATTTTGACTAAGCGGGTATTATTTACATTCAGAAAGAATACAAATTTTATAGCTCAATCCAAATGAATCCCAATATGCTAACAATTCTTTGTTATGGGAAACCTTGTTAACTCCCCAACTACTAGCTTCTGTATATAATAATACAAGTCCGACATTTAATTTACATGAAGGCGTTTCGAGAATCTTGAATGACCACTCTGTGTTTAAAACATCTGGTTATCTTTTCTAATATGAATATACTTTTATCTTTGGACTTACTAATAAACAAACTCAATATTTTCGATTAGAAAAAGGTCGTTCTTTTCGGTAACAATTCTTTTAGGAACATTTGTTAAGAGCACCAAGATAATAAATTTATTACTTACAGATGTTGTATAATATTTACGAAAATATTATATCTCCCAAACTAAGAGAAAATATCTATATAAAAAATCCAACTAGTATCCATAATACCAGTGGCGTCTTGTTACAATATTAGTCCTGGTGGAATTTTTTGCTTTTCGTCTATGAACACGTTTCAAGAGTCCTTGCCATAACAACTGATTAAGCATACTCCAGAATAGGTCGTATGTACCGGGTGATCATTTGTAAACGCACACCCCATTTAACTTTGTTGTTTCACCCTGTAGAACAAAATGTTAAATACAAAAGTTTTAGGGCTTAATGTAAACTATTTACAGAATAGATTATCGTATATACAGGGTGTCCCAGTAACGCGTTATAAATAAACTGCCATATTTTTAAATGTAACACCCTGTATATCGAAAACGAGTTCAATTTTGCCAGCAAATGCTGCAGACAATGGGCGAAGATCCATAGTTTCTTCATAAAATTTTGTAGTCAGATGAATCCTCATTTTCAACCAGTGGCGTACCAAATAAGCAAAACCATAGATTTTGGAACAGTGACAATCCAAACTTTGTTAGAGAAGCGCGATTTCAAGGAAGACAGAAGCTCTACAAGGTGAAACAACATAGTTAAAGGGGGTGTGCGTTTGTTTATAAATGATCACTGATCAGTCCCGGGTTCATAATGCCGAACACAAGTTTTGTCTGCCGTAAGAATCCGGGAAAGCATTCTCGGCACCCATCTTGCACTGACCTTTCTCATGCCAAGATGATTACTGGTGGGCTAACCGAATTACTACTAATAGTGTGACACCCTAACCCGGTGTTCCCTATACTTTGTATTAAACTTATAACGCCTAACCTTACCTTACACAGATTTGCACAAAAACTCCTTCAAACTCAACAAATGCAAAAGCACAACCCAGAACTAGTCAAACTCAAGGTTCCAGAATGCGATGACAATCACCCATATGATTCTGATGAGTATTGGATATGTAGTTTAAGATACTTGAGTTCGACAGTTTATCATCCAGTGGGAACAGTAAAAATGGGTCCTAAAAATGATCGAAATGCTGTGATCGATCATACCCTCAAAGTTTATGGTGTGAAGAATTTACGCGTTATTGATGCCAGTATTATGCCGAAGATAGTTAGTGGAAATACTAATGCAGCTGCGTTGATGATTGGGCATAAAGGGGCGGAAATGATTTTGGAGGAGTGGAATGGAAGTCAGCACCAAGAACTTTAGTTTGGTTATTTTGATAATAGTGTGTAGTGGTTTTTTTAAATAAATATTTATAAGGAACACTCCACTCAAAATGGACTACTTTTTTTACAAATATTTATATGCCAAGCAGGCGTATGCTGCAAACACTGTTATTTTGGATGTACAATATTTTTTTCATGACCCCACGTTGTTCAAGACATTTTGTATAAGAATTGTTTGTTACATAAAGCAACAAGACTTTAAGTTATGTTGGAAATTTGTTTCACACTACCATGCTTCCACCAGTCGATCCACGACTCATCAGTGGTGATCGGCAGGCAGTAATTGATTTTTTTTAGTTTTATTATCAAATTTATTTTTCCCCCTTTTCTACTATTTACGAATCCCTATGTAAACAAAATTGTTATGCTGCATGTTGTAGATTATGTTATATCAAAGCTATATATAAGTAGCCAATTTTTCTGTTATATTTGGAAAAACATTTTTTTTTCGTTTATGACCCTTTTCGAACGCCTGTGTGAAGCATTTATGTAACATTTTTTAGGTTATATTCTACCAGAGCTACGAAAAATTATTCCGTATTCCGAATAAGTTTAGGAAGTATATATGTTTTTATTTTGAACCCTTTTACACTATTTACGAACGCCTATGAAAATAAGTTATTTATAACACATTTTTTTAGGTTATATTCTACCAAAGCTATAAATAACTAGTCAAGAGTTATGACGGATACAAATTGTTTCTGACCCTTTTATAGGATTTTCACGGACGCCTATGGTACATTAATTTTTGTCGTGTATTTTTAACACCAATTCAACTAGTTAAATATAAAAATGTTTACATTTAATTTTTTTTTATTTTACCCCTTTTTCTACTATTTACGAACGCCTATGTAAATAAAAATTTTATTGTTTGTTGAAGTAAAAAAAAATTTATGCTGCTTTTTTAGGTTTTCTTATATCAAAGCTATATATAATTAGCCAATTTTTCTGGTATATTTGGGAAACATTTTTTTTTTCGTTTTTGACCCTTTTTTAGACTATTTTCGAACACCTGTGTGAACCCATTCTTTTATGCAACATTTTTTAGGTTATATTCTATCACAACTATGAAAAATTATTCCATATTTTGAATAAGTTTAGGAAATAGATATTTTTTATGTTTTGACCCCTTTTCCACTATTTACGAACGCCTATGAAAGTAAGTTATTTATGACACATTTTATAGGTTATATTCTATTAAAACTATAAATAATTAGTTAATATTTCTGCTATGTTTAAGAAGTACGTTTTTTTAAAATATTTTTTACCCCATTTTACAGTATTTTCGAGCGCCAATGTGGTCTAATATTTTATGTTCAATATTTTAGGTTATATTCAATTAACTGGATAAAAAATTATGCAGTATTTCGGATAAGTTTAAGAACTATGAATTTTTTTAATTTTTGGACCCTCTTTTAAACCCCTTGCCTACGCGCAATGTTTCCAAAAATCTAATCAGCTCCTTGCCATGTCCTATAGTATTTTTGTACCAAATTTGGTTAAAATCTGTTTAGTGGTTTTTGCGTTTTCGTGCATACAGACAGACATTTTTTTAAAACTACTTATTTATGTATAAAATGACCAAAAACAAGTATTTCCGGTAAAACGTTATAAAATTCAAGAACGTCTATTGTCTTCCATAGTTGAAGTAGATTTCCCATTCGGAAAACAAACTCGGTCTCTTTGTAAGAAGTGTGTGCTTCGCAATAGTTGCCAATTTGTAGGCCAGTAAGAATGACCGGTTACGTTCGTGCAAACAAAGAAGAGCGTATAATTTAAAACGTGTTTTGAATGCATACTGTATCAATTTATCTTGAAACACCCTGTAGATATTTTTAATTTGAAAGCCATAACTAAAATCCCCAAGGTTCGAGGACTGATAATATAGTTCTTGGTAGAGATTAAGTAAGTATTTAAAAAAATAAAATGAAAACATTTACCATAAGATTCTTATAAAAACATAAAATAATAAAATTATCTATTATATAATCATTAGGTAGTCAGTCTTTACACATTCAGCAACTGGTTCTGATTAGATTAGTAGTACTAATCATTGATTCGTAGTCTTCAATTTTCTTCATTTTTGTTATACTTTCCCATTCACGAATTTCAAATGAACAATGTTTTAAAGTTGACTGCCTTGACATGGTCTTTTACCTGTTATAAATAATAAGAAATTAATTTTTCTCTAATTTATTTGAAAAAGTCTGTATAAAATATATCACAATAATACATAATAGATGAATAATTTTATTACTACCTATATTTTTGGAATTATTGCAAAATATGTTTGGGTGTTAGTAATAACTGACAACATTCTCAGTGGCTCTAATTACAACGTTTTTTCTAATTTGGAATGTAAATAAAGTGATCTTCGTGACAAGCTATATTTCCAAATAAAAATTGGTACATAAATGTAACAATAATTCAACTACAGAAAAGCCTAACTCTATTTTTAGCTCTCCATATCATATAATATGTAATATATGGATACTATTAGTTTAATGAAATTTGTTTTTTTAATTTCACCGGAAATACTTGTTTTTGGTCATTTTATCCACAAATAAGTAGTTTTAAAAAAATGTCTGTCTGTCTGTCAGTCTGTATGCACGAAAACGTAAAAACCACTAAACAGATTTTAACCAAATTTGGTATAAAAATACTATAGGACATGGCAAGGAGCTGATTCGATTTTGGGAAACATAGAGCTTAGGCAAGGGGTCTCAAAGAGGGTTAAAAAATTAAAAAAATTCATAGTTCTTAAATTTATCCGAAATACTGCATAATTTTTTACGCATTTAATTGAATATAACCGAAAATATTGAACATAAAATATGACCACATTGGCGTTCGAAAATAGTGTAAAATGGGGTAAAAAATATTTTAAAAAAACGTACTTCTTAAACATAGCAGAAATATTAACTAATTATTTATAGCTTTAATCGAATATAACCTATAAAATGTGTCATAAATAACTTACTCTCATAAGCGTTCGTAAATAGTGGAAAAGGGGTCAAAACATAAAAAATATATATTTCCTAAACTTATTCGAAATATGGAATAATTTTTTATAGTTGTGATAGAATATAACCTAAAAAATGTTACATAAAAGAATTGGTTCACACAGGCGTTCGAAAATAGTCTAAAAAAAAAGGGTCAAAAACGAAAAAAAAATGTTTTCCAAATATAGCAGAAAACTTGGCTTTGATATAAGATAACCTAAAAAATGCAGCATAAAATTTTTATTTACATAGGCGTTCGTAAATAGTAGAAAAAGGGGTAAAATAAAAAAAAATCAAAATGTAAAAAATTTTATATTTAACTAGTTGAATTGGTGTTAAAAATACACGACAAAAATTAATGTACCATAGGCGTCCGTGACAATTCTATAAAAGGGTCAGAAAAAATTTGTATCCGTGATAACTCAAAAACCACTTAAGGGATTTTAACCACATTTGGTACGAAAATACTACAGGATATTTATAGGTGGTGATTAACATTGAGCGTAGGGGGTCAAAAATTTATAAAATCATAGTTCTTAAACTTATTCGAAATATTGAATAATTCTTCATAGTTGTGATAGGATATAACCGAAAAAATGTTACATAAAAAAATTGGTTCACACAGGGGTTCGAAAATAGTATAAAAAAGGGTCAAAAACGAAAAAAAAATGTTTCCCAAATATACCAGAAAAATTGGCTAATTATATATAGCTTTGATATAAGATAACCTAAAAAATGCAGTATAAAATTTTTATTTACATAGGCGTTCGTAAATAGTAGAAAAAGGTGTAAAATAAAAAAAAATTAAATTTAAAATTGTTTTATAATTAACTAGTTGAATTGGTGTTAAAAATACACGACAAAAATTAGTGTACCATAGGCGTCCGTGAAAATTCTATAAAAGGGTCAGAAAAAATGTGTATCCGTGATAACTCAAAAACCACTTTTTAACGGATTTTAACCACATTTGGTACGAAAATACTACAGGATATTTATAGGTGGTGATTAACATTGAGCGTAGGCAAGGGGTTTAAAAGAGGGGTCAAAAATTTAAAAAGTCATAGTTCTTAAACTTATCCGAATGATTGAATAATTTTTTGTGCGTTTAATTACATATAACCTAAAATATTTAACCTAAACAATTAGACCACATTGACATGCGAAAAAAGTGTAAAATGGGGTAAAAACGTTAGAAAAAACGTATTACTTAAACATAGGAGAAATATTGACTAGTTATTTATAGCTTTAATAGAATATAACCTAAAAAATGTGTTATAAATAACTTGTTTTCATAGGCGTTCGTCAATAGTGTAAAAGGGGTCAAAATAAAAACATATATACTTCCTAAACTTATTCGGAATACGGAATAATTTTTCGTAGTTGTGATAGAATATAACCTAAAAAATGTTACATAAATGAACTGGTTCACACAGGCGTTCGAAAAAGGGTCAAAAACTAAAAATATATATAGCTTTGATATTAAGATATCCTACAACATGCAGTAACAATTTTGTTTACATAGGGGTTGTAAGTAGTAGAAAAGTGGGCAAAATAAATTTTATAATAAAACTAAAAAAAATCAATTATTTTGCGTACAAGAACTTGGCCTAGAAGATCTGAAATATAAAATAGGTACGTATAAATAGTGCCTCCAAAGAGAAAAAAAATGAACAAAACCCGATACTTAAAAAAAGTAGCTGATGACTAAAACAAAACACAAATTTATTAAATTTAGATAAATGACAAAAAGGCCATAAAATTATTACTTTTACACTTAAATATGGAGAGCTATTCGTGCATCGAGGGCAACAGTTTATTTTTAGTTTAATAAAAAAAACATGTTCAGGCATAAAACTGTATTTTCTTTGATATTACAGATATCAGAGAAACTAAAAAAACCAAAATGTTTAGAAAACATGAGGCTACAGTATGATTTCACCATGCCATCCGTTGTTATTGCTAATGCTCCCTACAGGGTGTCTCAAATTTAACGTAAAAAAACTATTCTTATTTTTGCACCCTATATATGAAATTGAGCATAATTTTTGGTTGTGCGTTATTTTTGCGGTTAAGTCTATATGCCTACGTCAATGATCTTTGCTAACGTGAACAAGTATATATTCGATCAACTAAAATTAGAGTTATTTCTAGCCCTGTTTCAACAGTTTCTTTGATCTACGCCATTGATTTATAATCGATTAAAAAAAATTGGTTCAACAACATAAAGTATTTTATATTAATTTACAAATGTTTACTTACCTATACATTAATTTTTAATTTAGTTTTGTGAAATATAAATGGAAAACTAACAACAATAATTTATATGAAATATGAATTCGAAAATTAGCAATTAAATTGATGTAAGCTGCAATTTGAAATATTTGTTGCAAACAATTTTAATGCAATTAGATAAATATAAATTTTATTTATGAAACAGCAGTCCATATTACTGCGTGGATGTCCAATAGATTGTTGGGACACGAAACACCACTAAATTATTTTTACTGGTTATCTTCTATCTCTTTTATGACCCTTGCTAGGGCCGAAACATGTTTTGTGTTACACATAAAGGCTTCAATAGCTCATAACCAACATAGATTGAATTGGTAATTAACACAACACTGTTTCAATTAAACGTTAGTGGACTGTATTTTAATTTTAACTTATAAACTTGAAATCGCAAATGGTTCAGATTTTGGATCTTTCATGGTTGAATTCTCCAAGGAAGATTTTGCCAGAGTATTGCTCTGTCTGTTTCCCCCTTTTCTCGCAATGTCGCACTTCTAATAGTTAGCTTTAATAGTTATCAAAACAGTTGAAATAAGCAAGTTAATAATAATAATAATAATAAGTGAATGGCAGTAAAAACTTATATAGAAATTCAGCTCAAACTAAAATATCATATTCAAAGTATAGTAACAGTGAAAAATAAATAAACAAAAAAAAAACAAACGAAAAATCATATTGTGAAGCTCCCAAAATTGAACAAAAAAGTCTGAAAAATTACTCTAATTAACGCAACATAAAATATGTACAAATTCAAAAAAATATTAATTAGAATCGTCATTTTAAATATTGGGAAATTGGGGATCAGTTCAAAATCGATTCAATAAATAAGTGTTCACGAATTTTTTTCTTAAAGGAGTATACATTTAACTTTTTTAAGTAATTAGGTATGCGATTATAGATTTTGTAAATCTGAAAAGAGAATGATCGCTCAAAAATGGCAGTTCTGTGGCTTGGGGGAGAAGGAAGATTTCTGGACCTAATGTTTATGTTATGTACATCCGATCGGAACTTAATTTTATTATACAGATATGGGGGTTGTCGAGTCATAAGAATTGTATGAAATAAAACCGCTGAATGTAACTGCCTCCGGTCGTTCATGGAGAGCCATTTGGTACTTAATAGTTTATGGCTTACAGGTTCGTAGTTCCTAATCCCAAAAATGTACCTCAAACATGATTTTTGAACGCTTTGGATACGATTTTTATCAATATTTAGCAAACAGGGGCCATAGACAAAGTCACAAAAATTAAAATTACTCAAAACCAGAGTGTCAGTGAGTCTAGCTTTAAGTTCAACAGAGAGAACGCGTCTATGTGGATAAAGCATCTTCAATGAGGCATATGACTTTGAAATGCATTTAGAGATGTGATCATTGAAGCGTAATTCGGAATCCAACACTAGTCCCAAACTTCTGACCTTGTCTGTAATTTGCAGTGACACATCATTGAGCTTAATTTGCATACAATTCTTAACATGTTGTTTGTTTTTACCAAAAAACAAGACTTGTGTTTTTGCCGCATTTACTGTTAATTGATGCTTATCAGACCACAGGACCAGGGAATCCAAATCGTAATTTATTTTCTGGTTGGCATTGACAGCATCCTCAACTTGAAATAAAAATCTCAGTTGACTATCATCAGCGTACATGTAACTTTCACAATATGCAAGACTTGATGGAAGAGTTATGGTATACAAGGATAATAATAAAGGGCCCAAAATAGAGCCTTGAGGAACTCCAGAATAAATTTTACCTACTTCCGGATAGACACGTTCTTGTCGTAATTAAGTATGTAAAATTAAGCATATTCTCACCAACTCTGTCAATAATAGTTTCTGCATTTGGAATCTTCTCTATGATTAATTAAGTACCTGAAAAGAAAATAGCAATTAGTTTCATTTCGTCGCTCGTATGATAATAACGTTATAACAAAATGTTGCATAAGAATTACATTAACACATCAACATATTAAATTAAAATACAATTAATATTTGGTAATCAATTACCATAATAGTTCAATATATTTTTAATTATTTATATTGACACACTTTTTATCTAAAACACTAAAAAGTTTTTTTTAATAAAATAAACTACACAGTGAAACAACAAACTGATAGAGACAACAAGAGGTACAGAACCAAGGAAACAGAGAAATTCGCCATTGTCACATAACACGTGTGTTATGTGGTCAGTGTGCAGTGAGCGTACGGAAAAGAACATGCAGCCGCATCCTGAATTCATTATACTCTACAAGGAGCCTACGCTCACATAGGTAGGATCTGAAAAAGCGCAACAAATCTGTGTGAAAGCCAATGTTGTTCATATTTTGCAGAACAATCGTGTGATCCAGCTTGTCAAAGGCCTTCGTGAAATCTGTATAGATTGTGTCAACTTGTAGTCCTTGTCCTACAATGGGGTAAACAGTTTGGAAAAATTCTGCAAGATTCGATATCGTTGACCGTTTTCTAAAAAATCCATGCTGTTGTGTGACTATACAGTTTTTAATTTGTTCAAATATTTTCTCATAGAGTATTTTCTCAAAAACCTTCGAAAAGTTGGACAATATTGATATATATTTATTTTTTTATTATTCTTGAACCGCTATTCTAATTCTTTTCAGTTTACTTTTTTCTTGGGGTGTTCGGTTCTTATAAAAATTCCTCTTTATTCTACATAAAAATATTCATGTTTATTTTCGTCACTATCACACAGAAAACAAATCAAACGACGTTTCGTTACTAATTAGTAACTTCCTCAGGTTGAAACATTTTTTTTTTCCTTTTCTTTCTAACACAAATTCCAATACGTCAATGTCAATAAAAGAACAAACAATTTTCATTCTATTTACAAACACATTTAAAACATTTAAATATAATAAAATACATATTGTATTATTTGAATACAACATATCGGGCAATAGTTTCCATCATTTTAAATAAATATGTATTTTATTATATTTAAATGTTTTAAATGTGTTTGTAAATAGAATGAAAATTGTTTGTTCTTTTATTGACATTGACGTATTGGAATTTCTGTTAGAAAGAAAAGGAAAAAAAAATGTTTCAACCTGAGGAAGTTACTAATTAGTAACGAAACGTCGTTTGATTTGTTTTTTGTGTGATAGTGACGAAAATAAACATGAATATTTTTATGTAGAATAAAGAGGAATTTTTATAAGAACCGAACACCCCAAGAAAAAAGTAAACTGAAAAAAATATTGATATAGGCCTGTAATTGACTACTTTACTGGTGTCACCCGACTTATGTACCGGGCATATGCGTGCGGATTTCCATACCCGGGGAAAAGTGCAGGATTCCAAGGATTTGTTGTATAAAATAACTAAAGACTCAGTAAATACATGAGCACAATCCTTTAGTAAAAATGCTGGCACATTGTCCAAACCGGACGTCAGTTTTGGTTTTAATTCTTTTAATGCCTTTAGACGTCATTTGAGTGAACAGAACCTGCAGAAATTACGTTATGACTGGAATTATCGTTGCTACAATGAAATACAGAAGAGGATGGTACGTATACATTTTGAAAATAAGACGCAAATGCATTAACAACTTCCAACGGGTTAGAGATTGTTGTATTGGTGCTATCTGACATAGAACCAGGTATTCGTGATTTGCGTTTTTTACTCTGCACAAAATTCCAGAATTGCTTGGGATCTGATGTCATTTCTTCCTGAATATGAGAAATATAACGTGCGTATGCCAAATTGATTTCTCGTTTGAATCCACATGACCATATCTCTTCCACTTATTAAAAGCTTTTGATTTGTCTTTGATACCGTTTATAACTTCACGATTAAACCAAGGTGGATATGAATACTTATGATTTTTATTACTAAAGGTAATTGTATAACTAGTACGTCAGTGATGATGAGACATATCGTCTCGAAACATGTCTGACATGGTTTTAAGACTAATTTATTTATCCTTCAAATTTACCGCTGCTCTCAGTGATGGATTACTTCAGAAAATATATATATATGACCTCAGCAAAATCATCATCTCAAAGCGCTGCATCTTGTTTAACAAAATTCCATGGTCTATCCCAGTGGTCGCCAACCCGTCGATTGCGATCCCCTGGTAGCTCGGGAAGAGATTTCTGGTACGTAGCTCCCAACATATCTATTCTACGATATGCGGAGGATTCCTCATTAAGGATGGTTTCTTAGGTCTTGATAGGTCCTGTATGATAGCGTTCTATACCAAACCAAAACCCCAAAAAATTGAAATCTGTTTTCCTAATAATGGGGTCGTGAAATTTACGCAGGACAATGATATTATGAAGGGATATTTGCATGCCAAACGACATTCTTCGGAACGGTCATCAAGGAGAGTTTCTTAGGTCCTGACTAATCAGGACCTAAGTCCTGTATGATAGCGTCCTATACCAAACCAAGGCCTCAAAAAATTGAAATCTGCTTTCCTAATAATGGGGTCGTGAAATTTACGCAGGACAATGAAATTATGAAGGGTTATTTGCATGCCAAACGACATTCTTCGGAACGGTCATTAAGGATAGTTTCTTAGGTCTTGATGAGGTCCTGTATGATAGCGTCTTATACGAAACCAAGGCCCCAAAAAATTGAAATCTGTTTTCCTAATAATGGAGTCGTGAAATTTACGCAGGACAATGATATTATGAAGGGTTTTTTGCATGCCGAACGACATTCTTCGGAACGGTCATTAAGGATAGGTCTTGATTAGGTCCAGTATTATAGCGTCCTATACCAAACAAAGGCCCCAAAAAATTGAAATCTGTTTTCCTAATAATGGGGTCGTGATATTTACGCAGGACAATGATATTATGAAGGGCTATTTGCATGCAAAACGACATTCTTCGGAACAGTCATTAAGGATAGTTTCTTAGGTCTTGATTAGGTCCTGTATGATAGCGTCCTATACCAAACCAAGACCTCAAAAAATTGAAATCTGTTTTCCTAATAATGGGGTCGTGATATTTACGCAGGACAATGATATTATGAAGGGCTATTTGCATGCCAAACGACATTCTTCGGAACGGTCATTAAGGATAGTTTCTTAGGTCTTGATTAGGTCCTGTATGATAGCGTCCTATACCAAACCAAGGCCCCAAAAAATTGAAATCTGTTTTCCTAATAATGGGGTCGTGAAATTTACGCGGGACAATGATATTATGAAGGGCTATTTGCATGCCAAACGACATTCTTCGGAACGGTCATTAAGGATAGTTTCTTAGGTCTTGATTAGGTCCTGTATGATAGCGTCCTATACCAAACCAAGGCCCCAAAAAATTGAAATCTGTTTTCCTAATAATGGGGTCGTGAAATTTACGCAGGACAATGATATTATGAAGGGCTATTTGCATGCCAAACGACATTCTTCGGAACGGTCATTAAGGATAGTTTCTTATGTCTTGATTAGGTCCTGTATGATAGCGTCCTATACCAAACCAAGGCCCCAAAAAATTGAAATCTGTTTTCCTAATAATGGGGTCGTGAAATTTACGCAGGACAATGATATTATGAAGGGCTATTTGCATGCCAAACGACATTCTTCGGAACGGTCATTAAGGATAGGTCTTGATTAGGTCCAGTATGATAGCGTCCTATACCAAACCAAGGCCCCAAAAAATTGAAATCTGGTTCCCTAATAATGGGGTCGTGAAATTTACGCAGGACAATGATATTATGAAGGGCTATTTGCATGCCAAACGACATTCTTCGGAACGGTCATTAAGGATAGTTTCTTATGTCTTGATTAGGTCCTGTATGATAGCGTCCTATACCAAACCAAGGCCCCAAAAAATTGAAATCTGTTTTCCTAATAATGGGGTCGTGAAATTTACGCAGGACAATGATATTATGAAGGGCCATTTGCATGCCAAACCACATTCTTGTGAACGGTCATTAAGGATAGTTTCTAAGGTCTTGATTAGGTCCTGTATGATAGCGTCCTATACCAAACCAAGGCCCCAAAAAATTGAAATCTGTTTTCCTAATAATGGGGTCGTGAAATTCACGCAGGACAATATTATGAAGGGTTATTTGCATGCCAAACGACATTCTTCGGAACGGTCATTAAGGATAGTTTCTTAGGTATTGATTAGGTCCTGTATGATAGCGTGCTATACCAAACCAAGGCACCAAAAAATTGAAATATGTTTTCCGAATAATGGGGTCGTGAAATTTACGCAGGACAATGATATTATGAAGGGCTATTTGCATGCCAAATGACATGCTGCGGAACGGTCATTAAGGACAGTTTCTTAGGTCTTGATTAGGTCCTGTATGATAGCGTCCTATACCAAACCAAGCTCACTGTACATTCTACAATTACCGAAGCTGCTCAATACATTCAGAAGATTGCCGATCACTGGTCTATCCTATCAAATGCCTTCACAAAATCCGTATATATAACATCAACCTGAGTGAATGTCAATATTTTGTAATGATTTTGGTCCATTTGTTTACACATATAACATACCTCATTTACAATTGTTTCACCGTGTATTTTACAAATAATAAAGACAATTAAATAACCATCATCAACCCCACATGGGCTTCTTTCGATAATTCAAGAAAAAATAACCAAAATTACGCCATCCAAACTCACATTATATTACCTTGCCATCCACTTCTTTAACGAACAGTTGTTGTGTATGGGTTTTAGTTGCAAGATAACTTTCACCGGCTTACAAGTTGAATTTAAGCTTTTGTTTATATGAATTAAATGCATAAATATTAACGATAAAAAAAAACGCAAAGTACTATTATAACAATACGTATTTAAATTAATTAATTGCTTTTCTAAAATTCCTGTAATAATAGATCGTGTTAATTAAACTTGATTAAAAGCAATTTCTTATAATATTGTGCCGCGATTGTGTGCAAACATTTCTGGATACATTTTGGAACAAAAAATTGAAAAACTGTGAGTATTGTTTTATTTTGAAAAATGTGCGAAAGGTTTTATTTATTTTAACATTTTGACTGTGCGAAGTTTCTAGAATTTGTATCTATTTTTCTTCTAGACTGTCAACTTGATTTAAAATATTTTTTTAGCATATATACAGGATGTCCTGTGATTCGATTGTTATATCCTGGATAATTTTAGGTCGAATAATGTGCCTTATACACTTTGTCCAAAACTTAATAGTAGGTCCAATATGCTTCTCAATCTATACGTCCCATCCCTACCTGAAATATATTCAGGGTGTTCCGAATTTGGTCCTGCGAAAATTGGATAGGAGGTAGAACTTTCAAAAATAGGCTTGGTTTGCAAGTTACAGGGCGTGAAAAGTTACATCCGGTTGGTATTTTTTTAAGTATATTTTTGAAATGGTGTATAATAAACAAATGACATTTTGTACACTAACTAACCATTTTATGCTGGATAAAATGGTACTAAAATTGACCAGGGGTGGTTCATAATGAGGGTAGCTGGGAGAAAAGTTGCCCCAATTTTTTTGTACGGACATTTTTCTGGGTCTTAACACAAAAATATTAAACCACCATATTTTTCTTATACTCGAAAACCAAGCATATTGATCAAATTTCCCGTATGATGCAAACTTTTTGAAAAACCCCTGTATATGACATTTTCAACAGACGACGATTTTGATACCAATAACAAAATTAATAGGGAATTCGAAAAATTGAAAAGGTCTTTAATGGACCATAGCTTAGCGATGAAGCCTGATAAATACAGGGTGGTCAGATCTCGTTGTAATTGCTTGTTTTTCGTTATTTAAAAAAAAAAGTATTCTTTCCGCCATCTTTGCGGCTCGATAACTGTCAAAATATTATAATTGCAATTTTTCATGACGTTTAATGACAAATTCAAGGCTACCTAATTAAAATATAGCAAAATAATCCAGTTTTTATACAAACTTGTTTTTATTATGCTGTTGCTGTTGAATTACATCAACGACGAGTCAAATTTGCTCAAAAAGATCATAACTATTGATGAAACCTTAAAGTTTTTCAGAATATTTGTTAATATACAAGGTGTGCTATTTGAGAAAATTGACCTATGCCTATTTTTAATCGTAGAGCATACTACAGCAATTTGCGACCACCCTGTAACCAAGTGCTTCAATCTCTCAAGATAGTTGATATTCTTAAAATGTTATTGAATTACCTTCCAAAATTCAAGATTCTATCTATTCAACCGACAAAATGACGACTATTTTCCGGAGACCTGTTTTCGTCCAAAAAAATTCAAAACTGTGTTAAACCAAAATACTCCAAAATTGATGGGTAATCCAAAAATATAATAATATACAGGGTTTTCCATTTGAAATAAGAAATTGGGTATCAACTTCCGGTATAACCGTACAAACATGACAATATTATAGACTGATCGATTGGGGTTCTAAGGTGCCATCGACTAGCAATCACCCTGTATGATTTTAATTCAAATAGAATTTTATTTATGTAGGTACTACGAATGCTTTAAAATCTTTATTAGGTCATTTTTATGTAGTAATTTTACAACAAATTAGAGTACTTACGTTGCATAAACTATGTATTAGTAGAGATAATTAGCTTTAATATAGTTAAATTATAATTCAGACAACATGACTAAAAGAAAAATTAATTTCTAAAAATTTTCCATTTCTTGGGATTTTAGATTCTCAAAACACAAAATTCTAGTTTATTATGCTGTCCAAATACATCATCATCTACACCACATTACGACGTTTCGGTGCCATTATTTGCACCTTCATCAGGCTTTCCAAACTTATTTTTTGCATGTACAAATAATTCACACAAAAAAATATATAAAAAAACGAAAATACGATTTATTTATACAGACAAAAGACGACGTTCACATGTTTAAAAATATATAATTTCACAAATTAAAAGTGACCCCTTCATTCAACAAACAGGCACGAAAAAAAAATTTGGAATGGAAAAATTGAAAATTTTTAAATATAAATAAGAAGGTTCAAGAATAAGGAAAGAAAAAAATACAAAAATTAATCGGCAGATAATCCTAATTTCTTCAAATAAAGAGTTTTTTATTTCCTTAATCAAACAACATTTGACAGTTATTGAAAATAGACAATGTAGTCAAAGAAAAGTAGCTGAAGAAACAGGCATTATTACCAGAAGCAGTGGAAGAGTTAAAAAAGAACACAAATTTCACCCTTACAAAACTCAATTGCACCAGGAATCATACGATCGATGAACCTTTTGGTTATGGGCTCTGGAGAAAATTGGACAGGAGGGCACTACGATGAACTATGAAAATCCAAAGTCCCTGCACATTACCACAGAAATGTTCAAACGACAATAGATCGTTTTCTTCCTAACCGCAGCGGCTTCCCTACCAGTGGCATAGAATAATAACTATCGATAAGAAGGTTCAGTAGAATATTATTTTAAACTGTGTCAGTGGCCTCCAAGATCCCACGATCTGACGTGTGTTGATTTTTTTATAGGAAAAAATGTTGTAATGATACTGTTGGGAATAAAAACGTCCAGTTATAATAATTATTTTACTTATATTGCCATCATATTTTTATTTTAACAATTTCAATTTTATATTTTTGATTGTTAATGTCACTTGATTGAGTTTAATAAAAAACGTCAGTGAGAGACTAAAAGTATATTTACTTAACACAAATCGTCACCCTCATATTACAAGGTTGCATGTGGTATTATTCCAGTTTTGAGATATATTGATTTAAAAAATTGCATGATTTTTAATCCTTAATTTAAATATCAACTCAATTTTCATTTTCTGGTGGATGTTAATGGCGATCAATTTCGAAAAAATTAATTTATTTAAAAAAACATAGGACTTTGGTATTTTTGAACTTACACTTTTTTCTAAACATCACAGCATAGAACTTTGGAACTTAACTTTTCTAACAAAATAACATAATCATATATTATACTAGTAATTATTTTTGTTTAAAAATGGACTCAGTATTGCTGATCCATTTCAGGAATCCACTTGTACATCGATTTTAAGGCATCTACTTTTGTTTGAGGCAGTGCAACAATCCTGTCACATTCTTTTAGTTCCGTTGGAATGTGTGATTCGCTCTCAGAAATAACATGAGCTCTTCTGAGTTAACGACTTTGAACGAGTTAGATTCATTATTCGGTTTGAAATATTGTATATTTCAGCACAAAAAACCTTCTTGAGAACTGCAAACATACTACTCAGGCACAGTGTTAAAGTTTAACTAACTTGGATAATATTAGAAGTCTATGAAATCCTCTTTCTTCTTCTGAATTATTGTATAAGGTTTCTGTCGATTTATTTGTAATAAAAAGCGGAGATGTGAGAGCGGAGAATGTTATTCTATTTTGCTCAATGACCTCTCTATAGCGATATGTATAGCATCGACATCTTGAATGCAAGAGTGACCTGGACCCGAAAATTTAATCGTTATTTGTTGTAAGTTCTGGTGGATTTGGACTAGATACATTAGAGCATAACTCAAAAGACTATTTCTATTTTGTGGGACCCTTGATTTTCTCATGATAACTAAGGTTCTATGTTGCCTACAAGATTCATTCCAAACTTATATTACAGTATTTTTTACAAAAAACTTTGCACCATCAAAAAACAGAAAACGTAAAAAATGTTACATAGAACTTTGTAATATTAGGGTGACGAAATTATACCTGGATGCGATATGAAAGATAGAATTCGAGAAGTCTTCCGTTTAATAACACCTCAAATGTTGGTCAATCTCAAATAATCATTTGAAAAAAGAATCCGTTGCATTGAAAAAGAAGAATAAAAAAGTTATAGCCATAGGGATCCTGACATCATATAAAGTTCATATATAAAAACATAACTTTAATAAGCCCCCGAAAACGACTAAAGTTGGTTTACTTTGGAAGAAAATTGTACAATTTTTTTCTAATTTAACCGACATTTTAACGCCTACCGTTTCCAAGATTCCAATAATAATAATAATAAAACAGTTTTTAACCAAAATTACTTGAACTAGTTGTTTTCAGAAAATAAAAATTATATACCTTTCTTTATATCGAATATCATGATATTTAAAAAGAAAAAATCAAATAAACTTTTAAATATGTATTCTTCAAAAAACCAAAATTAAACTATTTTTGACGATGATAATATATTAAGTAATATAAAAAAAAAATCCATAAAATGGTAATGTATAGTAACCATAATTCCAAATGTGTGTTATCTAGAATATTGTATAAATTTTTATGTATGTGTTTTGACCACTTAAACTACTAAGTTTTGTTTTTACAAATCCATCATCAGTGGCTTTTTAGCCACAATTGTTGTCCCGAAACATGTATGGTAACTATAACCTAATGTAAAGAAGATTCAAGATTATATATTTGAAATTTGTGGAGCAAACGCCTTTTATTCATGTAATAATAATAACGTTTTTCATTCTTTCGTCACATGAAGGCCCTGAAGGAGTAATTTTATGTCGAATAAAAGAACCGTTGGCCAAAGTGCAGGCATATTATAGGTGTCACTCTTTCTAACAAAACATTATCTAAAATAAATAAATCAATAGAAAATATTTCTAGGTTAGTATTACATGCACGCACTATTGAGTGCAAACCAGTCGTGAACACATTTTACTTTTCATATTTTGTTAAGTAAATACCGGTCAGATTGTTGCAAATTTTCGTTATATAACAGTTGTTGTTTCGTGGTCTTACTTTTTATCTCGGCATTTCATCATCATAATGATTTTAATAGGTAGGTAGGTATGTAGTAGAATTTGAAATCAATATCCTACATAATTATTATGTTAATAATTAATAATAGTTGGAAATTTAAATAATTCCAAAAGTTACTTTTGAAACTAATTAAACTATAATCGCAAATTATTCTTGCAATTAATTGCAATTATTACAAACTACAGCAACAAAAATTGTAATTTAAATAAGTAGTATAGGTATGAGAGTTCTGGCTCATTTCTTATCGAAAATAACATGGCGAATTGCTAAGGTCCGATTTGCCGATTTTGGATCAACAGGGGGTAACCATCAAGCATACCGATTAATGCCAATAATGTTGGATATGTACCAAACTAACAAAAAATATTTAAAACAATTTGAACACACCTCGTATTTTAATTTAACATGCTATCACAAAAAAGCATGAAAACAACCACTGCACAATCAAATAGATACAATTTCCAAAAGACAATTAAGGGTGTTAGGTGTTACTGTCCCTTAAAGATTGAAAGACAGGGTTAAAATGTGCCTTCCAGGAAAAGCTAGGTGCATACTCTTCCATGAGCCACCCTGTATGTATAAAAAACCCAACATATTTCACATGATTTGTTTTTATTATTGTTGTTAGCGTCCCAATTATGCAAATTTTAGTAAATTGTAAATAAATCAAAAAATTACGCCTAACTAAAATTTGCATTTTTAGATAGGTAGATAGTATCATGCACACTAGACTCTACAGAAAATGCGAAGAGGTAAGCGGATTTAGTCAGTTTGGCTTCAAGAAAGGGTTTGGAACCAGAGAGGCTGTCTTCAGCCTGCAGGCGTTGGTGCAAAACTGCCTTGATCAAAGAAAAAACGCCTTCATATGTTTCATCGACTATGAGAAGGCTTTTGATAATGTAAGACACGAACTCCTGGTAACATATCTTCAAGAACTTGGATTGGACAACAAAGATGTAAAACTGATTGCGAATCTATACTGGCACCAGACAGCTCAAATACGACTTCAAAACTCAGTAACAACAGAGGAATTTGAAATAAAGAAAGGAGTCAGGCAGGGCTGCATTCTATCCCCAATGCTCTTCAACCTCTACGTGGAAAGGGTGTTTGCTGAGATAGTACCTGAAGGACCCATGGGTATTATAGTTAACGGTATTCCAATTAATAATATACGCTACGCGGATGACACCGCAATAATAATGGATTCTGAGACAGATGCTAAGAATATCGTGGACGGAACACGTCAGAAACGATGATGTGCTCAGGATGGCTGGTTTGGAAGACCGAGAACTCTTCGAACACATTAAGAAGCGGAAGATCTCTTACCTGGGACACATTGTACGGGGAGAGTGATACGAATTCCAACGCCTGATACTACTGGGAAAGATCGAAGGTGGAAGACGAGGCATTGGAAGGAGGAAATTGTCCTGGCTTAGAAACATACGCCAGTGGACGCTCCAAGAAGCCGAATAAATAGAATCATATGATAAGAAAAACGGAGGACGCTTTACACAGGAATCTGCATGGCATCAAAAGAAGAAGAAGATAGGTACGAGGGTTGACTTTTATATTTCGGGATTAGAGAAAAAAAACAAATATCAATCATCGAAAATCATTTTATTGTTTTTCAAAATATTCCCCATGAAGATCTATACACTTTTGCATGTGTTTGAACCAATTGTCGAAGCACTTTTGCCACTCTGATTGAGGTAACTCCAAAACATGCATTCTGAACGCAGCAACCGCGTCTTCAGGTGTCGAAAATCGTTGACCTCTCAGTTTGTTTTTTACGTACGGGAATAAAAAGAAGTCATTCGGTGACAAGTCAGGACTATACGGCGGATGACAAATCGATGTTTTGGGTGTTCAAAAAAAAATGCAGTTGTTTGAGCCGATGTGTGAGAGGTCGCATTGTCGTGGTGAAGAGTGATCCGTCTTCGGCGGTTGGTTTTCCTGATTTCTTGGAAGACAACTGGCAAACAAATGGTTGTGTAAAACTCAGAATTGACTGTACTGCGTTGTTCTACTGGTACGGTTGCGACATGTTTTTCCGAAAAAACAGGCGACCATTTGCTTGGAAGTACTTTGTGCGCGAACAACTTTTCTTGGATTTGGCTCATCTTGAAACATCCATACAGTCGACTGCTGTTTACTCTCGGGCTGATACGCGTAAATCCACGATTCATCACTTGTCACGATGTCATAGACGTGTTTCGAAGCACCGGGATCGTATTTTTTGAGCATTTCTTTCGACTAATCAACACGAGCCTTTTTTTGAGCGATTGACAAATTGTGTGGGATCCAAGGTGAACAAATTTTTTTGACAGTCAAATGTTTATGCAATATTGAATGTATACTGGTCCCACTAATGCTTAAGGTTGTCTCAATCTCTTGATAGGTCACATGACGATCTTGCAATATCAGTTTGCACACAGCATCAATGGTTTTCGGAACAACAACTGATTTTGGACGACCTTCATGAAATTCGTCTTGGAGTGAACTACTGTAACAAAATAAAACCCGCCACTGGCAAGCTAACAGATTACTTAATTCTAGAATACATGGGTGGCAGATCACTTCTTTCTGAGAATTTACAATATCTAACAACTTCTTTTTTCTAATATATATATTTACGATAACACGAAATATTCCCAACTTTACGATAGAGCCGTCAGTTGTCAGATTGCAACATCAGGGTTGCCAAATCCCGAAATATAAAAGGTAACCCTTAGTGAGTGACCATATCTTTGAATAGTTTCCAAGAATTCAACTCACTTCACTCAATAAAGATAGAAATATGTTTTACTGCTTATTTTTTGCTACAACTTAACGTTAAGTAAAATGATATACATACAGGATATCTGCGCGCTATCTCGAGTATCGCAGAACTGGTTTGGAATTTACAACATTGAACAAAATACAATTTTGGTTTCAAGATAGAACGAATCTAAGGGCAATTTAGCCTTAAATTCTCTTTCCGATAGTAAACGGTGTGCTCTGATTCATCTTCGTTAACCTCATCAATGAATTTTACTTTATTAGCCGGTGTATGAGTATTTTCTTCAATGGATAAAACGACGTTTAATTAATAATATACAGGGAGTTTCATAATATAATAATTACGTTTATTACAACACGATCCACCCTGTATGCATTTTCTCTATCGTGCTATTCCATTTCCTCATTATAATTTTATACAATATCAACAAATTATGGAATTTTGGCATGGAGTAGTTGCAGTGTTTGTCCATATAAAAAATATAAAAAAATTGGAAATATATTTTAAAAATTATACTTAATAAAAGCCGACTATACCCAACAAGTCAACTTCAGAAGTCAGGTCCAACCCGCTTTGAAGAGTTTTAAGTCACCTGTAACAAAATACATGCATGGCAAGACTCGAGAAGAGTTTCAGACTTATCGATTTTCTTTAATTCTACTCGTATAAAGAGGAATCATATTAGGATTTTTTCTTTGTATACTGAAGTCAGTCAATCTTATTATCCTTTTTTTTTTGTGTAGTAGTGGTGAATTTTTTCTGTGTGTTTTTATTAATGTTTATTAGAAGCCAGATGTGCTGGTACTTCGGCCTGGTAGATATGTTACGCTCATAGCCAATCTTTTTAAAGATTTTGTGAGTTAGACATGTTTATTTCGCTGATTACTTTAGCATTGTTATTGTAGTAAATTTTGTTGTTAATCGTTTTGTGGGCTTTACTCTAACACTGTTGTATTTTGTAACTGTTTTATTTTGGCAAAATAAACATTATTATTATTAAAATAAAATACTGGTAACAAATTAGCCAAAAAATATTTCAATTTTACTTTCCCGCACAGGGAAAGTAAAAATGGAGATCAAGCCGGATATAACCATTTTGAAGTTCCGTGAGACGATTAAGACCATTTCCACATGGAAGTCAATTTCATTCAGTTTACGACATCTAACTAGGTGAATATATATGCTACATTTGAATAATTCATCTTCACTCGTTTCGAAAATATTAAGTCCTCAGGTAATCATCTTTAACACCCTGTATCTTTGTAAATAAGGACTTTTCGAAAAATTATTTGGAAACATGGGAGAAATAACTTTATTAAATACTTATATTTCAAAAGGATAAACCGAAAGACAACATAACTGAGTTGGATTAAGTTCATGGCATATCTGAACAGAGTTCTATTTGGACTATAATAAATGAATTATCATGGTAAAATCAAATTGTGCTAGTAAAGGCCACTCTGTTAATTATATACAAACAATAATTATATTAAATAGATTTTAATCTGTTTTTTTTTTATATATAAACTCTCACGCACCAAAAGATACTAACTAATTATTATTATAAATTCTATTTCAAAAAATCGATATATTATTATTTAATGCAATATATACCTACGGATTATCGTTAAGTAAGATTTTTTGTGGTAAATTTAATTAACTTAATGCAATTAGTTATATCAATGAACTTGATAACTCAATGATATTACGCAAAAAAAAAATACAGAACGAATAACATTGAAATACGAGGGCAGTCTGAACACATTTGCAAACATGTATTTTCAATTTTATTATCATCATTCATCAAGCGCATAATTTCTATAGTAGTCTTGAAAATAAATCCTGAACTACGAGCAAATATACTTGCATAGATATGTTGGAAAGTGCAGAAGTAGCATCTTCGAATCTCTTGCCACCTAAAATATAATATGAATGTGCATATCAGCGATTCATTATGTGAGTTTTCATTCTATAGTCTCCATCAAGTCTAATATACATTTTTATAGCCAAGCAGCGATAACGGTCCTAAGCTGATCAATGTCCAGAATCAAGAGCAGTGTGTAACTGTCAAAAAAAAGCCTTTTTTTGGACATTTCCACAACGAACTTATCACCTGTTTTGTTGTATTGAAAAAAAAAAAACATTTAAAAATTTATCTACATATTTCTTCTTCTTTTTAGACTTTTTTAAAGCTATTTTCATTTGGTATCTCACTAAATCACATGTCCTTCCTTTTATAAAATTGACAGTTAAGTTATGATGAAACATAAAGTCCCACCCAATTAATAAAATAGTTCGCCTTTTACAATGTTCACTCGGATTTATTTAATACAAATTACGTTTACTTCCTATACAGAATTTCTAACAAATATAAAAACATATTATGATTTATTTAATCTGATTACGAACAATAACATACCAAAAAATAAATCAGCAACAACTGGTTAAAATAATTCGTTACACAATAGTTTATTTTCACTTTCAAAAAGTAAAAGTATCGGTACCATCAAATTATCATCTGATTTAAATTAATTTTAACGTTACAATCTACGAGGGCTGTTAAATATCAGATCTCATCATCCCGCCCAGTCTTGTAGCTTAAAACAGGTGACATAATAAATAGTATCGGACAGTAAATTGGGTTCAAAATATAAATAAAACTATTGGTTCTAGAAATAGTACTTACCTTGAAAGTAAAACTATTAAATAATAATAACAACTGTTTACAAGAAATGTAACTTACGTATACCGATACAACTACTTTTATATTCATTTTCAAATTGGATCGAATAATTAGTATAATAACTGCATAATATATGTGTATAGTGTATCCAAAGTCAATGTAATATATATAAATTTAACGATTCTACCGGGGCTATCCGTTCCCATGGCACTTTACATTATAAAAGTGCATCGAATGCAGCTTTTTTTGATACATTTCTCCCTCGGATATAAGACGTATAATAAATCATGCCAAAGGATACCGACAGTAATAAAAATAACTACAGTGACTGGAAAAAGTATTGGGTTAATGATTAATCGAAAAAAAAAGAGTTTGCAAATAAATATAATTTGAATGAAACAAATAATTTTTGGCAACGTATTTTCTCAGATTAATCTAAATATAATCGGATGGACATCATAATATGGTATGGCGAAGACTTAATGTGGAATTTAAACAAGAAAATGTGTGTCCGACTGTAAAACACGGTGGCAGAATATTGTAACCATGATCTGTTCAATAGTTTTTCTTAGATTAATAAAATGAAAGAAGATCTATCAAATTAGATAATAATTTTTAATAAAACCTCAAGTGGATGAAACTTTTTGCAGTCACTGTATCAGACACGGCCAGTATACGACACGAGCGGAATACGTTGGGAGTTTAAGCATCAAGATTTACATGTGCAAAGCCAGCGTGTTCTTTTAAATATTTATCATCAGTAAAGGTCTGAAAATAATAATAATATGATAAGATTTTTACGTTATATAGAAAATGTCACTGACTAAGTGAGTAAAATTTGTTGTTAGTTTATAATATCAGCAGCATATTATTATAAATGTATCTACTTATATGCATAACAAGTATTAACAATAGTATTATTTATTATAAAGGTATGTTCCTTGCTGTTCGAACACGGACTAGGTACGTGTGCATCTATGTCTAAACTTCTAAAAACAAAAACAGTCTTTTTCAGCGTAGGTTTATATGTTGCATTGTTGGAGCGGCAAGGAAAAATATATTAAAATTATACCAGCTCACAAATTCCTTAATTACTATTATCACATTACACTTGCATAATAAGGCAACGGAAATGAATTCTCCTTCAGAAGAAAGTAATTATTATATTGTTATGAATTACATTCTTCTACTCGTGTTAAATAATGTATTACAATTGTTGGCTAACAATTCGTTTAATTCTGAACGTGAAATTTTATCATATTTTTATGTAGAAAACTTCAACAGGTGTTATTAAATTCTATGATACATGTATCATGATGTGTTTCGCTGAAATTTGCCACCCGCGTTTTTCATTTTTAAATTTAGAAAAAAATATTAAATCTGGAAGTTAGCATGGTTTGGCCAAAATGCAGACTAAATCAATGCTGTTGCAGGACTCGATCACCATATACCCTTATATTATATTAAGCCTCCTCAATCCTTTGTATTCAACAAGGAATGGATCCCATTACTTTGGAACGCATTCGAGAGGAGCCTCGTGTTTCTCGAGACTTTTTGGCTAAATTTGACGCAATTCAGCAGCAGAAAAAGGGAGACATCTGGACTCACCCCAGAACCAACAGCATACCGAACTTTCTACAAGGACTTCAGCCTCTACCAACTAAGTGATTTTACATTATCGACCATAGCCTCACTCGGTTTTTTTTAAAGGGCCGCACGACAGCCTCAAGGGTTTATTGTGAAGAAAGTCCCACCGAATACACCAACCGTGTATCCTCCATTAGCCAGTAGAGTCACGATATTTGCTGCCGCAAATCACATAGTAAGCATCAGTTTCCACTGCTCTGTTGCACTATCTACATTACAGATCCCTGTTACAGTCTCAATCTATTTAGTTGTTTTCTCATGGCACAGTGCCATGCGAGGAGTTCTATGATCTATTGCATGTGCTCTCGAACCGTTCTTTCAGACAGACAAGTCCAGGTGTCTAACTAGCGAATCCATTCTCTCATTGCCTTCTATCAGTGAGTACCAGGTAAACCCTGTTTGATTCACGAAAGCCCAAGTTCTCTTTGGTCTTTCAAGGCACCTGGCTCTCCGAGCATCTACTGATTCGCTTATTTGTAGAGACCCTCAATCTGTTTTTGATTCACTTGCACTCCCTTAATTCATATAGAAAGAGAAGCTCCCAACCAATTTTACAGATTTTGTGACAAGTTTGTAGTGGTATGTACTCTTAATTTAGTACATATCTTAACTGCCAAAAAGTGGCTGCCGTTTTCCGACTAGATTCCTAAAATGTTGCTGTCGACTCCCAAATGCGTTGACTATAGTGGTTCCGGAAGTTATCGTTACTCAGGTCGGAAAACTATCATCTCTTCGTGAGAGGAATACATTTGGGTTATTGGGATTCATGTCGAACTCAATACTAAAATATTTATTTATTTTCTTTCATTCTATTCGACACAAGCAGCTCGCGTTTAACTAAAGCGCAGCGGTGTTGCCAACAGGTGTACATTTTCTTGTTCAGTATTGTTAATGTTTTTCTTATTTTTTTCAGAATACAACAGTCCATGTCAATTACAAAATATGAAACACACTAAAAAGAACGACTTACGAATCAAGTTTCGTAACATATTACAATCATCAGTGAATATTTCACGCAATTCAAGAAGAGCAGTGTCATAAACGTTGTAGAAATCGGAGACAATAATTTAATAACAAAAACTAACTGAAACCAAAGATAATACAGCAAATTACAAATACAAATCTAAAAAAATAATACCACCTACATTAAAGAATGGCTGTTATAGTTCTACCTGCTGTACTCACTGCAATTAAAGCAGGAGTGGCATTAATTGGCGGTGGAAAAATCGCCATTTTACCTGTTTTAATTGCCCTATTATCCTATTTCCATTACGACCAATTTGATCCAGAAAATCGGCCCGTGGATCGGAAAAACCTAGATGCAAAATACGATTTTATAATTATTGGAGGTGGATCAGCCGGATCAGTTTTAGCCAACAGACTTTCCGAGGTATCAAATTGGAAGGTAGGAGATGATTAATTTAAAGTTGGGAATAATGTTATAATTTTTTTTTTATTGTTTAAAAGGTTCTGTTATTGGAAGCTGGTGGACATGAAACTGAAATTACTGATGTCCCGATTTTAAGCTTGTATTTACATAAAAGCAAAGTTGATTGGGGTTATAAGTAAGTATTATTTCCTGAAATATGCTACCTGTCCACCCTTAATGGAATACCCGGTACTTAAACGTCAGTGTTTTGTTACAATTTACCCTTTTATTTAACTCGAGACTGCTCTAAATGAATCTCTACCAAAAATTCATAAAGCTCCAAAATTTGGAACCTAATTAGTTGGTTAACTTTGTTTTATAATTCCGTAGAACTGAAGCTCAAGACACTGCATGTCAAGCCATGGTAGACAAGCGATGTAGTTGGACCCGTGGAAAGGTTCTTGGTGGATCTAGTGTGTTGAACACTATGCTCTACATACGTGGTAATCGCCGAGATTATGACAGATGGGCAAGCTTTGGTAATGAAGGATGGTCATACGATGACGTTTTACCATATTTCAAGAAAAGTCAAGATCAGAGAAACCCATACTTGGCGAAAAATAAAAAATATCATAGTACAGGTGCGTGTATAATTATTTTTCTGCCGGTTATGCTGGAGTCGTTCTCACCAAGCCTTGGGTCATTCAAGGCTCCTGCCAATCACATCTCATTAAGTGTGCCTCAGGGCTGACATAGTTATTAGACTGCTGTATTATATTATGTCTGTCGTCTTGAGTTTTGAATTTCTTTGGCTAATAAGCACAATGTCAACATTTTAGGTGGGTACCAGACTGTGCAGGATTGCCCATACAACACTCCTTTGGGCATAGCATTTTTAGAAGCAGCTCAAGAGATGGGCTACGATGTACGCGATATCAATGGAGAAAAGCAGACAGGTCTGTATGTTTATACTTTGCTTATCGTAACACATTGCCAGTAGTCTTGCGCATATTTAATTGAGGTTCATCAATGTCTTTTTAGGATTCGCACTTTGGCAAATGACAATGAGACGGGGAGCTAGATGCAGTACAGCTAAAGCCTTCTTAAGACCGATCAGGTTGCGAAAAAATCTTCATATTTCCATGTATTCACATGTTACTAGAGTTCTTATAGATCCAACGACTCGTCGAGCTTATGGTGTGGAGTTTATCAAAAATGGAGTCAAACAAGTAAGCTTTAAGTACAAAGATTGCGGAAGTATTGTAAACAATAAAATGTGCTTTTTTAGACGATTTTAGCCAAAAAGGAAGTGATCCTCTCGGCTGGTGCCATAAATTCACCTCATTTACTAATGTTAAGTGGAATCGGTCCCAAAGCTCATTTAGAAGAAAAAGGAGTGAACGTCATTCATGATTCACCTGGAGTAGGTCAAAATCTTCAGGATCATATCGCAGTTGGCGGAGTTACGTTTTTGATAGACCATCCGATATCTTTAGTCATTAACAGGTAACAGCTTCATGAAACATTTATAAAAAATAGGGTCACCCTGGGAAGCTACCGACCAGTTTCCGCCTTTTTTGATAGCGAAACTTAGCTCAAGCATTTAGCTAGTTGGTTATAGTCTTTTAAGGAATTCCAGTCTGTCAAAATGACGAAGAAGAACGTTCACAATGTTGTAATGCACGACGAGCAGTTGTTCCTAATGTGTGATGGCGTCTCAAGTTCAAATTAGTCTTTCGCGCCTATACCCAGTTCAGCCGATCGATTTGCACGTCAGAATCGCTACGGACCTCCATCAGGGTTTCTCCTGACTTCGTCCTGACCAAGCATAGTTCATCATCTTTCGGGTCCCAGCGTGCAGGCAGTGTCCCTAATCTCGCAATGAGAACGAGACGCCCCGGGAGTGCGGAATGGCCTTTAATAGCTCGCACAAGACGAACTTTTTTATTTTACTTTCATTGTCATACACCTACTTTTCTCAGTACGTACGTGAACGGGAGCTAACGAGAAAAATGGCTGAGCACCAGCGAGTGTGTGAGGTTATAGTCAAGAAATTGCCAGATACAATAGGCGACAGCATTTTTAGGTTTTTTGAAGACCAGATCATACTTAGGCATGAAAACTGTGCCATCTCAAATAATTATTACATTGGCTTCAATAAAAGATTCTTCGGCCTGCGTTGTCTATGAGTATTAGCTTTAAGTTCTTGGGTCAGTTGGATCTTCTACGGGTTTAGGCCCAAGTCACGACGTAAAATTCGCTAAGTTAAAGACTGCATTCTTATGGACAGCGAAGAATTGACTGCCTCGGGTCCTCCTGCACACTTTCACGGACAGCAGCGACGGTCTTGGTCGATTTGGCGTCCCTCTGACGTACTCGTATCGATTGGGCAGCCACCAAACCTTGGAGAGTCGACGTAAAGGGCTACCGCGGCTGCTCTAACGAACACTATATGATAATAAGTTTTCATGATTTGGACGTGCTGCTCAATCATGTAACTTGTCATGCTGACTAAATAGTGAACAACATGGTCGTCACAGGCTGACAAATTCGACCGACGCAATTGAAAAACAATATTTTTTGTTTGTTTCTTCCAATGTTTGATTTTGATGGGTGCTCAACAAGTCAATAAAGATCATCAGTTAATGTAGCTTCATTTTGCTAATTAGACTAAGTCACTTGGGTACAAGTTGAAAGTAGTGATCCCAAAATGAAACTCTGAGGAACCTCGCAATGAATCTGTCACTTCTTGATCACTGTCTCACATATTTTCCTACTACGTATTTTCCACATAACTTAATATTATGAATTTCTGACCATGCAGTGTCAGATGAGGGTAATTAATCTGTCAAAAGCTCCAGAAAAGAGTCGTCCGTACTTCTATGTATGTAAAAGCACAGTTTTGCAATCATGAGCAGCTCTAAAACCACATTTCCACATCCTTCAATAAATAAGGTCTCAGATCGTTGAAACTTTGAACATCATAGGCAATGAAGAATCCAGAGCCAACAATGTGCAATTGACATTAATCTCTAACGGTTTTTAGGTTAGTAAATTTGAATACGGCCATCAGATACGCTATCAAAGAAGATGGACCCTTAACATCTTCAGTAGGATTAGAAGCTGTCGGATTTATTCCCACCAAATATGCTAATAGATCAGATGATTGGCCTGATATGGAGTTTATGGTTACCAGTACAACAACACCAGCTGACGGAGGTAAAGTGGATCTTAAAGAATTAAGACAAATTAATAACAAATGATTTTAGGAACTCAAGTCAAGCGTGCTCATGGATTGAGCGATGAATTCTACAAAGAAGTATTTGAAGAAATAAATTTCCGAGACACATTCGGAATATTTCCGATGATGTTACGACCGAAGAGTCGTGGAGAAATCAAACTACGATCTAAAAACCCATTGGATTATCCTCTTTTGTACCACAACTACTTAACCCATCCGCATGACGTGAATGTTTTAAGGGAAGGCGTAAAAGCTTCTATCGCCTACGGACAGACACAGGCATTAAAACGATTTGGTAAGAGAAGTCTTAACTTCCAATTACTGAACCTAATTAAGTCGTTATTTCCGTTCTCAGGGTCACGTTTCTACGACAAGAAAGTGCCCAACTGCAAGCATCTTCCCGGCTACACTGACGAGTACTGGGACTGCTTCATCCGCCAATATACTCTATCAATCTACCACTATTCATGTACAGCGAAAATGGGACCTCAAAACGATCCTTACGCCGTGGTAGATCCTCACCTGCGAGTGTACGGTGTTAGTGGATTGAGGGTTATCGATGCCTCAATTATGCCCACAATTACTAATGGAAACATTAATGCGCCAGTGATTATGATTGGGGAAAAAGGTGCGGATTTAGTAAAGTCATATTGGTTGAAGCCACAAGGAAGAAGAAGGAGAAGACGGAATGCAGCGTTTAATGCTAGGGTTGTGGATGTGGGGAATTTTACGAAAGTAGTGGGAGTTGATACGTAGCGATTTTAGAATAATAATTTTAAAACAAATTTGTAAGGGTAGATGTTTAGTCATGGGACTAGGGAATATTATTGTGCTATATTAGAGTAAAACTGGTATATAAGTAATACTACTAAGGCGTGGCAGAATAAAACTCCTCAATTTGGGAAGATAATGAAAACTTAACTAATCAAGTGGTTGCCTCCATTGCTGATACACTGGGTGAACCTCGCCCGATAATTTTCCATCATCTGCGACTCATTTGATGCGGATAGGCAGCAGTTTCATGGATTATCGTCTCTCTAAGAGTTTCCAGAGTTTGGGGACGATGTTGATACATTTTTTCCTCACTCTGCAGGTCATTTTATGCGGAATGGTATCAACTTCCTGGATTATTGTCTTCCTAAGATATTCCAGAGTCTGGGGACCATATTTATACACTTTTTCCTTAAGGTAGCCTCAAAGAAAAAAAAATCACATGGGGTTAGAGCCAGCGAGTACGAAGGCCACCCGATTTCACCACGCAAAGAGACAACAAGCCATGTTCTCTCATGAACAAGAGCATCCAGTCGGAGCTGTAGAATGTTCTGAGGCGCTCTCTATTCCCCAGGCAGTTCGTCATTAACAAGTTGAATGACCGTTCCCACAAAACAAGCTCGATCCAATGTCACAATCTTGCTCTAGGCCAGTTGTTATTGGAAAGGGCTCTCCCGGTTAGCTGCTGCTGAAAACTATTGTTTGGCAAATTGATCGGTAACAGCGCGGCGTCGGTAAGGGGAATGCAGTTGTAATAAAACATGGCTGATTTCATTAACTTAACGAAATAAATTAAATTCTTTGATAATCTTGCTTGATTTAAACAAAAAATCTAAAACAACTTAACACTTATCGAAAATAATTAAAATATCTTGGATCTTTTTGTTGCTTTAAGTCAGGTTTAGAAACTATAACTAACTGTTTTAAATATTTCGATTAAATATAACGATCATAATTAGTATTACTTTATAGAAGGTGGCATCTTGTCCTAAAGTTATTATAATGTGCTCAATGTCCTCCAAAATTCTTCTTCCAACTCCTTAACATGTCGGCAAAAACTATTCCTATCATTACTGGATATTAAAAACTTCTTTTAATGTAGTTAGGTTGAACTTTCGGGTTGTATGCGGGTTCTTATATATTTAATTAAGGTGTAAAGTTTTGCGTAAGTTAACTCTATTGGGTTTAAGTTGCACATATACGGAGGCGTTCTAAGAGATGTTTTTTTTTTTAAATCGAACTACGAGACTTAATAGTTTTAGTTTTAGAAATATAAAAAATCGAGAACGGTATTGAAAAATTTATTGTTTCGAGGATTTTTCGACACTGTAATTTTGGTATAGTGTTAACTTCTGTCACGATTATGTCGTTAATCTTTAAAATACGAAAATTCTAAGTAGATTCAATAAAAATTTCCAGTTTTGATGCCTTAATAAACAACAAACAATGTGTGACCTTATATTTCTACAAGAACAAAGAAAAATTGTTTTGAACCTAAAACACTAAAGTAACAGAACACTAAACGTACAATAATAATTTGATATAATATTTTATAATATTGCAACTCATACACGACAACAAAAGTATAAATAATAACACCACTCTGCCACTGGCTGATTCAATATTACTACGAGGGGCGGCAACAATTGCGGGGAAGAACTCAGTTTCCACCAATTGCGACTTGAACACCCGCATGGCGACAAAACGTGCGAGGGGGTACGCACCAATTAGGATCATTCAGGCGGCGTCTAACCACCTATTTCGCGTGGTATTGCCGATTTTACAGAAGATCGGAAGTTCTTTTCCCTATTTTAATATTCATTGGTAAAAATGTTAGTTACTAAATAAAAATAAAACAAACAACCACTTAAAAATGCTGAGCTTTTTTCATTATTATTATTTGTAATTGTAAAAAATCGATTTTCAAGTTAATACTACTTCTTTCCTAGAACTAGTGATTTTTTGCAGTTAAATTTGGCAATATAGGATTATTTTGTCCGCATTCCTTTCGTTGTCACAGATTCGTTTGCCAAGCAATACTGCTGCTTTCATATTGTCGAAGAAAAAGGTACGTTTCGATAGCAAACTGTAGTCAAATATACAATTTGAATTCAGAATAAAAACCTCTACCGATTAAGAAACCAAAATACAGAATGTCCCATTTAAAATAACTAATCGTGTGTCAAAATTTTGACAATGGATTGACATACGTCATTTGGGGCACCACAATGTGACGATTAAGCAAAAATGCTACAACTTTAATAATTTAAATTATACAATTCAATATGTATTTCAAAAATGAAATAAGATTTGGTTGTTTTCATTTAAAAAAAATACTTTTAACTATCGTGAATCGTCATTTATTTTTGGACTGCCCTGTATTTATGAATTTACCACAACAAAACCGGCGGTCAAAAACTAAAATCGACGTATTCAAGAAATTTTGCCAAAAAACAAATAATCCCTGATTTTTAAATAAATTTATTCTAAGGCGTATTTTAATTTGCCATTAGGCATGACAATCTGCTTTAATTAAGTTTTTTTTTAAGAATAAATATGGAGAAATCATAATATGGGACAAAAACTACAAATACGAAGGCGCGTTTATAATTCAGAGACGACCTTGAAAATATTATTTATATTCTAAATGCATGCGGTTTTTTACTATTTTTTGTTTGTTATTGAATGAATGGGCGCACTTGTCTTCTATCTTCTCATCAAGTAATGCCATTTTTTTCTGTGACGGGAAAAAAGTTTGACATATTTACTCTCCTGACAGGTAATAAAATGTCACTTTTTATCCCCATAAGTAACGGTAGATATTTAATTTTAGGAAATTTTATTATACAAAAGTTACATTCTCTTTATATATCAAAACTGGCAATAATTGGTGACGCTACTTTTGCTGCTTCTACTGACTCCGGTGGAGTGTTCGCAATTTTTAAATTAAATCACAGAATGAAATTGACAGATATTTGATTACTGAAAGGTTTTTAAAACTTCAAATTTCACTTGGATAATTTTCTGACTTTTTTCAATATTAAATCGAAGTTTTTCCCGTCTCAGAAAAAAATAGTGTATCATACACGGGAAAAAAGTTAGATTTTAGCTCTCGGTTTTTTGTCTCCCTCCGCTGCGCGTCGGGAGACAACACAAAAAATCTAGTACTTTTTTCCCTTGTATAATAAATAATATTTTGTGTTGGTCAAAAAAGATATGAAGATACAGTTTCGATAAAAATCTATTTAGGTTTACCATATTTTCTCTATTGGTATTTGTAGCTTCGTTTTTTTTTGGCATGTACATATTTAATTAAGAATACGTTTGTCAGTTAGCTATAGAGCTATTATATATATATATATATATATGATTTTTGAAAGAGAACTTCAGTTTGTTTTAGTCGCGATTTCGCTATGAATTCTGATTCAGAAATGTTCAACATTAGTCATTATTAGTAGTGAAGTTATTTGCTCAAATTAATTAGTTTTAGATTAATATTGAATATAATGTAGAAAATGTAAATATGTATAATTATTGTGTTGATAGTTGTTTATAAGTCTTGTAAATATGGTTTTTCATAATTTTGTATATTTTGTGGTTATTGTTTCTTTTTTTAATAAATACATAATTTTAAAAGATGTGTTTAATTATCCTGCTGTTCAAATCGTACACATCCAAACTACACATGTTGGCGCAATAATAAAAAACGTTAATTTTGAATGGTCTCCAACCAATATCCGTCGCCCCAATGGGATCCCATAAAATGCCTGCCAACCTTTTCAATAAAACCCCATAACTTCCTTAATCAGATAGCCCTTCATAATATCATTGTCCTGCAAATTCCGGCCCATCATCACAATAGTATATTGTGCAACGAACATGAAATGACATATATTTCCTACGAGTATGATCGTTTGCAGCATGAGTCGAGGCGAGGAGGAAATGGTCATTTCATGTGAGTTTCACACTATACTTTTTCTACGACTATTTTAATGCTTTTGAATAAATTTAACATAATTTTTAGGAAAATATTTGTTTTTCGAAACTTACCCTTGTTAGCGTATAATCCTAAATACGATAAATTAGAAGTATTAAATTGAATAGGTGGTGTCAAACTATATTCACTATCACTGTTTATGTGTTTTCAAATTAGCGAAATACTTAATTATAATTATTATTAATTATAAATACTAAAACTGTCAATTTGGTGTTTGTATTTTCGGCGTTGCTATGGTGTTTCTCATGCCCGCCACTACTTTTGTCGTTACCAGGAAATTTTATCCGTTGCCTAGCAACTAGTGGGAAATATTACGCACGGGTAAATGATACAGCATTACAATGTACTACATTTTCAAATCATGACTGAACATATAATAAAGGCAATTAAAGACAGTCTTAGAAAAAGATATATAAAATTCAAAATATTGAAGAAATGGAATATTTTCGGTATAGGGAAGTAATATATCATTAAAAAGGTTATTTTTTTTTGTCTATCGAACTTAATCTAATCATTTCGATCTACTTTGTTCACAGACTGCAGCGAAGCCGCAATCCTCAATATCTGTTGCTAGAATTAATATTCTATTAGTAAACATATAACTGTCTAAATTATAATAATTATGCTTATGAAATATCCATTAATTGAAACAAGGAAAACGGTTTGCGCAAAAAACTTTCTTTTAATTTTCCATAGTATAAATACATCATCACGACAGCATATTAATATTAATTTGTTTGTAGAAATTTTACGAAAATTCTATAGTTTATCCAAAGTTAATTTCAAATATATAAATGTATCGATTCTACCGGGGCTATCCGTTCCCATGCCTCTTTACAGTATAAAAGGGCATCGAATGCAGCGTTTTTTTGATACATTTCTCCCTCGTATATAAGACGTATAATAAATCATGCCTGCCAAAGGTTACCGAAAGTAATAAAAATAACTACAGTGACTGGAAAAAGTATTGGGTTAATGAATATATTAAGACATTACAACGGGATATCGAATTGTGGTTTTTGATATTATTTTAAACTAAAATTAGAAAGACTATAACAGAGAATGGATTTTAACTTTATTTACACCGATTTCTCGAAGGTCTTCGACAGGGTCATACCGTCAATGTTACCGGGAGTCGGGTTTAGCGAGGCTCTGGTGGAGTTTGTATTGTATTTACTTACGTATATTCATGATGTACTGCACTATCTTGACTGTACAGGGTGTCCCAAATTCGATGGTTTTGTGGGTTATCTCGGTTGTTAGTAAAGATAAAAGGAAACGGTTTTCGGGGCATGCCGCAATCATAAATAAGATAACACTTTTACTCTTTGAAACCTTTTGCATTTTGGGAACCCCCTCGTATCTCGGTTATCCGCTAACTTATCAAAAAGCTGTAAATTGGGTTTATTAGATTGTTTTAACTCTTTCAATGGCAAGATATTTAGGCAAAACAAAATTCCTAGAGTGACAAGAACTAAAAAATTATTTATTCTTATTTTTTTAACAACAAATAAACATTTTGATGGTGGTAACGAATTTAAGAGTGGCCTCACATTGTAAAGCTTATCGTAATCAATTTCACCTTTTTTGGCATCATCACATAATCATTTAGATGTAAATTTGAAAGGATCCAACTAAAGTGCTTTACAGACATCAAAGAAATCATGAAAATCTGGAGCACTACTCCAGTGATCCCTGCATGGCTGGGTTTAGTCCCATCAACGAATTTATAGTTAAAAAAGTTTTATTTTCTTTGTGTTTGTAACTTTAGGCGCAGTGGCAGTTTGTTGCCTATACAAATTTGTTTGAAAAACAATGAACTCAATGATTTCATCGGTGAAAAAGAGCTGAAAAAGTTTTCCTGGTGTTGGAGTGTCAATATTCTTCACAATATCAGTAATTCCAGAATCGACAACAAAATCAACTTGTTTCTGGGGATATAGAAGTCACCCTTGTATTCGGGCGGTTTTTATTTTAATTTGCTTCCTTAAGATGTGAGAACATTGTGGAAATTTTTAACGTTAAGTAAGTCATTTCCTCATTGTAATATTGTACTTTTAACGTGTTATGTGTTTTTCTTTTCTGAAGCTTGAGCTAGCTATGCTGGATTAAATTTAATTGTAATTATTTTTAAGAAGTAAATTAATAAACTTAGAAAAAATTGTGGTAAATAAATTAGATTTTCCCAATAGACCTTTACATCTCACAATAGATTTGTTTGAAAAGACGTTTATAAACTTTCTCTATCATAAATTTTAAGTACGATTATTATTTATTACAATGTCAAGATAAATAGATAGACAATAAAAGTGAGGGTACCTATATCTAAAAGTAAGCATTGTAAGTATTAAAATTTACTAATAATCAACGACATTTCGGTATGTATTTACAGCTTGACGGTTAATTTCTATTTGGTATAATCATATAAGCAATTATAAACAAAAATTATTACTTAGTTGGTACGGTGAAGTTAAACAGAGAGTTCATCAACGTTAAGTTCTGGTAAGTCAAATAATATTCATCTCATTTATCAATTAAATCATTGTAATCTAAAGCCATACACATACTTGAAGCTTTGACTCTGTATTGTTTTTTTATTAAATCAACAGAATAATAAACGTGTATTAGAAAATAAAAGGTCTATCGCTTCCATTATTTTGAAAATCAGAGCATTTCAAAATTTCAAATAGAAAACATTTAAAAATATGAAGGAAAATATAATTTTCATTTTACAAGGATCCAGATACTCCAAATAATAAAATAAACTCGACTCTCGGAGAGTTTCAGTCTTGGTGTAAGAAGAATAATCTCGTTGTCACCTGTAGCAAGACTGTTGCTTTATGGAGGGACTACACCAAATTGTGCTAAGCCGGCGGCATTCGCGGGCTGCCCGGCGGCGTCCAGGTTGCACAAATCTGCTGCGGCCAAGAAATATATTTGATCATCAGTCTTTAATAAAATGTACGACGAAGAAGATGTCTTGCTGGCATATATAGCATTAGAGTGGCAAGATAAATATTCCTAAGCTATTTATGTAATATTTATAAGCAATATAATATAATAATTGTGTTCTTTCTTCAACATGTAATGTAAAATAGTATGCGAAAATAAAAAGCAGGTTAGGGAAATTACGTTTAAATTATCTCTAGTTGCACATGGTGTATTTTTATCGGCCAAGAATAGCAAGTGCTGATAGGCCAACCATTTTGTTTATATATTTCTTGTGATCCAGAGCCAGATTTTTTCGTTTCCAATTTTTTCTTATCTTTATAGAATTGACCAGTAATATTTTTAATTTTTCGTTTATAATCAGATTTTTCTATCTGCATCGCTCTTGATATATTCAATAGTGATTCGTGACGGTTATTTCTGTTTTTATACCATTCATTTTTAGGGTTCCATAAATTAGTCTCGTTCAATTAACTGAATCTCTTCATTCTCGGTCTATTCGAGTTCAATATTTTGACAATTTTCTTGGTCCATTGTTTACAACAAATAATAACGTGAAGGAAATTGACACAACCGTCTTCTACGAGGTATAAAACTGAACTGAACACATACAAGTTGCAGTTTGCTTGAAATTCCTTTGATCTGTACCGACATTTGACCGAAAAAAAAAATGACGCCGGCTCATGCCGTCGTCTTTCGGTTGCGGCGGCACAGGACGCCGGGCTAGAACAATTTGGTGTAGTCCCGCCATTACGTTTCCACAGCTGGCAATCTGAACTAGCTATCTATTGATTACAAAATGTAACTCGTAACAATTCATTACCATAATATAATAACAATAAAACGTAATAGTAATAGAAAACAATAATCATTTATTCAATCAACATTGCGGAAAACAAGCGAAATTCCATACACACATATATATAAATACAATACAAATTTAATATTATTCTTACTTTCATTTTCACTCAAAACACAAACGCATCGTAAACTTTTTGTCCAAGAGTACTCCTATTGCTTTTGTTTCTAGATGCGACTAGTTGGGAAGTTTACCTGCATCCAGAAACAACCAAACATCGCTTGTGTCGCCCCAAAACTTTCCCGACAAGAAATAATATAATCAAAAATATATGAACTGCGTATAACGAAACAGAATTTTAATAATTATTATTGTTATAATTGTATTTTATAAACTAACGTATAACAAACTAACTAGTTTATTCAAATATAGAAAAAAAAAATATTGCCAGAGCTGGGATTCGAACCCAGAACCTTCCGCATGTGAAGCAAATCAAATCAAAAATTTTTATTTCATACGTTCAGTTACATAATAGCATTACAAACATGTATCTTAAAACTAAATATATATACAATATTTACAAAACAGAAGTGAGCATGACTATATACTACAAAAATGATATGTACATGACGTCGATGCAGCAGGAACCTCGCGTCGCGGCCAGGCAGACATGGTCTTAAGCCTTTCGAGTACAAATGTTTGTTCATTATTAGTCGTCTGAGGTAGGCTCGGCTCCAACCTAGGCAATGTGTCCGCAGTCGGCAATGAATGCAAAATATTTATATAACATTTTTAAGCTACTTGTCTGTTAAGGCTTTCTGAGTAATAACGCAGGAAAAACCTGCTTAAAAGGGGTGTCGAGTCGATTGTCCGTTTGCAGCGTTGCGAAAGATAAATCTAGCGATGCACTGTTTGTCTACGGCCTATTATCCAAGTAGATGGGTAATCTGTGATAAATTAGGGGATGTTTAAAATTGAGATTATCCCTCTCTCGGTGTCGGGTCATGTCCTGTGTCAGTGGTGACTTGTGGATGTCTCTGGTGTAATATTTCTGTGCTATGTCAGTCACGTAGTCTGTAATATATTGTATGTTTTCTCGTCTATGCAGTTCATCGATGCGGTTGTAACGATCACTGCTTGTCGCATGCCGTAATATTTTGTTTTCCATACGCAGCAATACAGCAGACGGGAGCAGCGTAAGTCAGCATCGGTCTTAGTTCAGTCTTATATAAAGTAATTTTATTGTCGGTCGTCAGTACACTGTTTTTATTTATAAGTGGATAAAGACTGTGCACTGCACTGTAGGTCCTCTGTATGCTGTGACTCGTATGCGGCTTGAAACTCAGTGTTCGATCGAGCTTCACTCCCAGATGAGTCACAGGTTGTCGTTGTGGATCGATTATTGCGTCGCCTATTTTTAGTTTTTCGAATATTTTGGTATTCTTGTATTTTTTTGTCAGTATGATTTGTTCTGTCTTGGTCGGCTTTATCTTTATTTTCCAAGTTTTATAGTAGTCTTCAAGTCGCGTCATGTGGAATCGTATATGTCGATTAGCTGCGTTGGCGTGGTAGCTGTGTGTGTAAAGGGTCGTGTCGTCGGCGTATAGGGCAAGCTTAGTGTGGGGATATTTGGGGATATCAGAAGTATAAAGGGTGTACAACTTAGGAGCGAGAACTGTGCCTTGGGGCACGCCTGCTTTTAGAGTTCGGAGGCGAGATGAGGTGCTATTTATTCGCACTTTGAAAGTTCTGTCTGAAAGGTACGACTTCAGTAGTGTTAGCAGATGTCCAGGTATGTTGAGGCGGAGCAGTTTGGTCAGAAGTCCTTCGTGCCATACTCTGTCAAATGCCTTTTCCATGTCAAGCAGCACTAAGTTAGTTACTTGCTGCTTGTTAAAGGCAAGCTTGGCGTCATGAACTATCTTTGATGTAAGCATGGCAGTGCTGTGGCCTGATCTGAATCCAAAAAAAATACTCAATTACTCTGCATCTTTTGTCACCCATAGTTTCATAATTGAAAATAGAAATATTTTCTTCAAAATGCATCTTCGGCATTCTCTAGCACCCGAATGAAGCCACTTGAAACGACGTGGCATAATCACTCTTTCTATCTAAAGGCCATTTTACACGAATCACAAAAACGCGACCGTTTGCCGGCGAGCAACACGCGTGTGTCACAGAACCACAAAGTGTAAATGGGGCATACTATACGGGCAACTTTGCGGTCGCGTGTGTCGGAGACCGGCGTGTCATTCTACATGTAGCTACTTGCACGCGTCTGACGATTTATCCTTCTCCAGTCCACGATTTTGGTCTTTGCAAACAAGATGTTTGACACTGAAAGATTTATTTGTGAAATCGAGAATCAACCTCCTCTATATTATAATATTCAAAGTAAGAATTATTGTAATAGGGATGCAAACACAATGGACTAGCGCTCAATACATCAAAAACTATCTTTCTCCCAAGTTCAATGGCTAATAAGAACATGGACAGAAGTTATTTAATAAGAGCCAAAGATAAATCTATTGAACAGGTCAGTAGCACCAAATTCTTGGGAATATATACAGACAATAAATTGACCTGGAGCACGCATATAGACGCTGTAGTAAACAAATTATCCAGCTACATATTCCTAATTCCGAAATTTTTTTCAAATGAGATAGTGAGCGCATATTCTTGGCCGATGTACGTAAGCCCACGGTAGTCCAAGGTTTATGTTGTTTGTCCCTGATAGATCTGGATTTAGTTATTCTGGTTGGAGATTCAACATGCATGGCCATACCAAAAGATTCAAATACAGATTAAAGAGATTTTTGAGCACACGCTGGAGAAATCTATGTTAAAGTCACCACACAAAATCAATTCACTATTTACAGGAAGAGACTCAAGCAAGCTTAGCAATTTTTGACAAATACAGGCTCGTCAGTGTTGAGCCAATGTTCAGTAATAGCAATAATTTCTGGAAAATTTAGCTGTTCCAATAATAGAAATAGTTCATCAGTTTTGTGTCTTATGGATTGAATATTGAGAAGAAATACACTGAGCTGGCTATAGTTTAATGTTTCAGAAGGTGCTTGATCCTCTGTTCGCGTCAAACTGTTTACAAAAAATTTCGCGCACCAGTAGAACCACTAGAAAAATAGTTCGAGTGACTTTCTCTAGTCCTTTGAAGCTGTAGGATTTTTTCCAAGGAGAAGAACGATCTGAAGGCAGAGAGGTCCGCTTCAACTTCAGTACAGCTGACGTAGGGAGTCCACATCACTGGGAAGGCCCTCAGATGCTAGCGCTAGTTTAATGCTGGTGTTGGTGTAGCCTTCAAAACACACACTGGAGGGTTGGTCGTGGAGGTAAGAAAGACAAAGCCTAAGAGCCTTTAGTATGGCAGGGTCTCTCAGTCTAGCCATCAGATAACGTCCATCCGATGTATCGGAATCACGCGACATCAGAACTATATGTGGGGTCAATGACGAGCTTAGGGTCATGAATCACATTTTTCTCCACGACGATCTCGGAGTTACTTTGGAGAACATGGGATTTACATGCTGCAATGGCCTCTCCGTCGGATCTAATCGCAGTTATGGTACGCTTCGAAGTCATGTATTCTGGGTTGCAGCCTGGCGTTTGGTAATGGTAAATGGTAAGAAATACATTGCATTCAGGCGTATATGAATTGATAGCTCTTCCCCTGGTTATTTATTTCTCTATGGACTAAACTGTATGTGGCGCCTCTGTCTAAACTCAGTACGTCCTCGAATAACGCTGCGCGAATGAGGTGCGCAAACTAGTCCCCCCACTAGAGTTTATATTCTCTCCGTTAGTTGTTCTCTGATAATGTTTTCATAAAATACAAAAGGACTACACAAGATCTGCTTAAGCATCTTCGGTAAAAGGGGCGGGCCAACCCAGAAATGGAAAAAAAAAGTAATTCAAACAACACAACCTGCTGCTCGCTTCGCTACAATTTACTATACCTGTGTGTAACCGCACCAAGTCTCTCTCCCAATAATAATAATGTTTGTGTATAGGTTTAGTGAAATTTCTTCAGTGAAAGACATGAAATTAGTTTGTTGAGTATTGCGCGTTTGGATTGTTACCTTGCTTTTTGAACATATTTATTAATTAAAAAAGTTAATAATTAGTAATTATTTTCAAACGAATATCGATTCGGGGGTAATTCCGTAGAGTGAGAGGGTGTAAATTTGTACAAACCGTAAATTCAACAAAACATTGTGAATAGGTACATTTAAAGTAATAAAAACGCCAAAAACGGGTAAAAATAATAAATTAATAATCATGGGAACATTTAAACTAAATATGGTGAGTAAATTTGAGATTTTAAGGGTGACTTTTATATTTTAAACAACGATCACTATATATGGTGCCATGAGTGGCATCTTCCCATATATACGATAGCTTAGAAATCTATTCAGTAGAGTAGTTTGTTGACAGTGAGAGTTTTAATTTTGTGAAATCATTGATATTATCCATGCAGGCCTAACTCCACAAAGATGCATTAAATCGATCCAATGAACTTTGAATAATGAAGCACCGCATCGGAGAGAATACGGCATAGGAGCTGCAAAATTCGTAACCCAACGTTTGCGAAAAAAAAAAAGGTCGTTAGGTGATAATTTCTCCTTTAAATAGGCAACTACTCTTCTATGACTCTTGGCAACCAAATAACTATATCCCACTCAGTGTTGTGTGTTGTTGCGACGTCTCTGTGGTTTTCGGTCATAAGAGTATATCCATACATGTCTGGATAATAATAATCATGCTTTATTTGCCTATATAACAATAGTTATTGGCATCGTCACATTCAGTATGTACATAAATAAAAATACAATATAAACAAACAAAATACGCAAACAACAAATGCGTGTGTAAATAGTACAAATACAAAACAGTAAAACAAAGTACATAAAAGTCACTTAAAACTTCAATAAATAGTCTAAAGGGGCACAATTCAAATATTACAACAACAATCAACAGACTATAATATAACTTAAGATTAACAAAGCACTAGAGTGTAAAAAATTCACTCAAAATTTGTAGGTGAGATAGTCAGCATAGTCATATGGGACAATCTCAAGAAGTTGTTTTTTCACTTCAACTTTAAATTTATTATTTGAATAAAAAGGCGTCTACTCCACAAAATGATTTATATATATATACGTTAAAATTTCTTGATTTTAGAGAGATTTTTACATGGATTTTTGATTTAAACGTCTATACATATCATCTTGTTGGAAAAATTTGGTTGTTAAATTGATAAAATAAAAATTAAAATATAATCAAATTGTTGAACATTTGTTAATTTTTGTGGCTAGTAATCTTAGTTTTCCTTTTTTCTTTTTTCTCATCTTCAATGAAAAACAAGTTAGATTGAAATAAATTGGTAAGAGCCCACACCAGTACGGCCGTTTAAGAATTACAAATAAGACGTTTTTATTTATTGTTGTTCGCAATACCTTTTATCTGACAAGGGAGGTGATTATAGAACCTGACGGCCATAACCTGAAACTGTCGATCTGTCAAAGCTAATCTGTGCCGGGGCAGACACACGTTTTTCTTATGCCGCGTTTCATAACAGTGTAGATCCTCATGACTTATTAAAGTATTGAGATTTTCCCTAATATAAAAAATGCATTCCCAAATATACAGAGCAGGAACTGTAAAAATATTTAATTTTTTAAAGAAGGGTTTGTATGGTTCTCTTATCCAGCTTTAACCATTACGCGTACAGCCGCCTTTTGAATTTTAAAGATAATTTGCCATTGCGGTGCCTTTGCTCCAAAACAGAACGCTATAACTAATTAGGCCCTGAAAGTATCCCATATATGCGCAACGCAAGACTTCTTGTGAACAGGTAGTCGATAGTTTTCGCAAGAGGTAAACCACACTGGACAATTTTTTGGCAAGGCAATCGATCTGATCTTTCCATGTCAATTTTGGGTCTACAATTACTCCAAGAAACTTATAAGTATTGTTTACAAAATAAATGTATCTCGCGACAACATTAACAACAACAACATTAAAAAAAGTACTTATCCATTGGTTTTTCCTGGAGATTTATGAATATACAGCAAAATCATGGAAAATAAACTACCCGGTATACATCACGTTAGCCTTCTCTCTCGTTAGTTTTGCTTGCTTGACCCACATATTTGTTTATTCTTAATGTTAGGAAATAAATTAGTATCGGCAATGTGAGTAGGTATTACAAAATCGAAGAAAAATTTTTAGCAAATAGAATTTAATTTTATTTATACGTATAGAAACCCACCTTTTACACAAATATTATAGTGTCGTACCATTCACTACTATCAAAAGTGTGTCGTTCAAAATTAATTGTCCTTTATCTATTATACAGGGTGAATCCGACTAACGGGGGCGTTTTTTTTATAGGAAAACTGCTTAGAATATTTATTAGCTGTTTTAAACCACAATTGCGTAGATCAATTGGCTATAGTCCAAAAATAGTGAATATTATACAGGGTGCACCAAAAAGTATTTTTAATGGAACACCTTATATATTTTATAGTACATTTGGGGATTTGAGAAAAGTAACCATACGATTGTTTTGAAAATTTACCTTTGTCAACCTAATGTATCAGTATATATAATATTGCCATATTGGTACGACTTCCTGTTACATCGGAAGTTGATACCAACTTTTTTATTTCAAATGAAACACCCTGTATATTATTATATTTTTGTATTCTCATCCATTTTGGAGTATTTTGTTTTAAGACTCATAACTATGTTCAACTGGGATGGTTTAAGTCGTACCTTAGCAACAGAAGTCAGTGTGTGAGGGTCAATGCGGCTGTGTCTTCTTGCAGGCCGATGGATTGTGGAGTTCCACAGAGTTCGGTGTTGGGTCCTATTTTGTTTTTGCTATTTATCAACGACATTACGTAAAGTATGTCTCTTTGCTGATGATACTAGTTTCACTTGGTGCAGCCCGGATAGTGTGGCTCTTCATAGTACCATATCCAAAGAGTTAATCACCATCAAATCATGGTGTGACTTTAACCTGTTGTGCTTGAACACTGCGAAAACAAAATCTGTGTCATATAAAGGTGCGCTGCAGTCTTTTGAACTTAATAATTCCACTATTGACGTTGTTTCTTCTGGGAAGTTTCTGGGCCTTGTTGTTGACAGCTCCCTGAAGTGGAAGTTGCACAATGATGCGTTATCAAAAAAATTAAGCTCTGCCTGTTTTGCGTTCAGATCAGTTTCCAAAGAACTTAACTTGTCAACTTCCATAACAGTTTACTTTTCACTCTTTGAATCCCATCTTCGATACGCCCTCCCATTCTGGGGTACATGCTGTGCAACGCAATTTGGACGTATTTTTAGATTACAAAAAAGAGCTATTCGATACTCTCCGAGATTGCACTATAGAGTCCATTGCCAGGACTTCTTCAGAAAATTTAAAATACTAACACTACCTTCCTTATTCATATTGGTATCGGTCTGCTTAATCCGCAAACACCTGTCAGATGTCTCTGAAAGACCATTCCATAACTATCTGCTTAGAAATGCCGAACATGATCTTTATCTGCCAGCCCCATATTTGACGATGTACCTGTATGTATTAATTATTATACTTATGTTTTATATGTTTTGTTTGTTGATGTATGTCTACAAATTATTTTTAATTTTTTGACAAATATATATTTTATTTATTTATTTATTTGTTTTTGAATAAATAATTTATTTGGAAGTTTTTCGGCCCAAAACAGGTCTCCGGATAATATTCGTCATTTTGCAGTTTGACTAGACAGAATCTTCAAATTTTGAAGGTAGTTCAAGAACATTTTAGAAAAATCAACTATACTGACAGATTGACCCATCTACTAGTAAACTTTAAGGTTTCTTCAATAGTTGTGACCTTTTTGAGCAAATTTAGATCGTCGTTGATGTAATTCAACAGCAACAGCATATGCCATGATCCAACCTATATGCCGACATCCTCAGCAACTTCTCTGATGGTGATTCGAGGATTCTCCATAACACTTCAATGTTTTCATTGTTTGCTGACGTGCTGGGGAGTCCAAGGCGGGCTTCTTACAGACTTCTTCTCTTTTTCCCACAAAGTAGACTCGTCAAATGCCTAGTCAACATTTTAAGTACGTTGCAGCACTTTTTTGACATCACCTCGTACAGTTTGTATTGTACATACGAGAACTGATCATACAATTAGTGTTTGTTCTTGTTTGAAATAAATTTCCAAATGTGTGAAATTTACAACCAAATATACTTTTTTTATTTACAGAAATCCATGAAAGCAGTCTAAATGAAATGGGCAAATTTGACCATTACGAACAACTTTATTCCAGCCACAACAACAAACAACAACACTCCAACACAAAATTAAAAGAAAAATACAAAACAACAGAATACCAAATAAGGAAAACCAACCAAGAAGAAGCAAATCAAATCAAAAACCATTACAATACAACACCTGTAGATAAGTTTACGTCTAAAAATCTATGTCGAAGCAAAACTACTAATAAAGAATACGAAGAAAAACAAATAATACAACAGAACCAAAACCAACTAGTGAAGAACAAACAAAAGAAGCAACAAGATATCACTGATAGTAGCCAGATTCACTTTGATTATATAAGGAATCATTGGCATATTAAATCGTACTGTCAGGTTAAAAAAGTATCCATAAGGAATTATACACCTAAAATTTTAATGCAAGAGATTAATATGGGGATGTGGATTTAAGCCCCTTGAAGACTTATACAGAAGAAGAAAGACAGACGATTTAGCTTAACTTATCGAACAATAAAGCTTTAACAGGTCTTCTTTAGAAGCCTCAAAAGCTCTGCGTACTGTGGATCCATTTTTAGAAGTTTCAAATTAGTTTCCAAAGATTTGAAGTCATATCAAGATGTCGCTTGTAACGACCGTTGCACAAATAGCCAATTTCGCAGTTGGAGTGACTGCTAATCCTTTAACAATAATTGGACTGGTGCCTGTTTTTGCTGCTGGACTAATGTTCATGAGATATCTATCAGTCGATCCAGAGTCGCATCCAATCAATACCAGATTTGTAAGTAAAACTTGAAGACTGGAGAAGATAATTTGGTAATATTACAAATTCATTTCAGGTCCGACCAGAATATGATTTTATTGTGATAGGAGCAGGATCCGCTGGAGCTGTGGTGGCTTCAAGACTATCTGAAATAGCTAATTGGACGGTACTGCTACTAGAAGCAGGTGGTGATGAGAATGAAATTAGCGATATACCTTCCTTAAGTGGGTAAGAAATCCTTCCACATATTTCAAAACCAGATGAAGAAGATTGTCCTGCCTTGAATTCACCAAATTTATTAAATCGAACTTTTCCAGATACACGCAAATGTCGCAATTTGATTGGATGTACCAAACATCACCACCAAACGAATCGCCCTATTGTTTGGCTATGATTGGTGATAGATGCAACTGGCCTAGGGGTAAAGTATGTGATAGTAATTTATCTTGTAGCGATTTCTCCAAATATCACTGCTATTGTGTTTATATGCGTCAATCTTTTTAAGGTTTTGGGTGGCTCTTCAGTCCTTAACGCAATGATCTACGTCCGAGGCAACAAACATGATTATGACGACTGGGAGAAACAAGGTAATCCTGGTTGGTCGTACCAAGATGTTTTACCATATTTTCTCAAATCGGAAGATAACAGGTAAAGATCTCATGACGTATTTCCGAATTAGATTCAATTTAATGGGATTTCAGAAACCCTTATTTAGCGCGGACATCGTACCACTCAACTGGAGGCTACCTCACTGTCCAAGAGTCTTCATGGCGGACACCTTTATCAATAGCTTTTCTCCAAGCTGGTCGTGAGCTGGGATACGAAGTCAGGGATTGTAATGGGGAGAAGCAAACTGGTTTCATGCTGTCCCAAGGTAAATAAATAATTCGTTCCTCGTAACTGGCTAACTTGGTCTGTTCTAGGTACAATTAGAAGAGGGTCTAGATGTTCTACGTCTAAAGCCTTCCTTCGACCAGTACGGTCAAGAAGTAATCTTCACATTGCCATGTATGCACAGGTCACAAAATTAATGATTGATCCCAAAACTAAACGAGCTTATGGAGTGAAGTTTATAAGGAACGATAGACCGCATTTTGTTAGAGCTCGAAGAGAAATAATTTTGAGTGCTGGTTAGTGAAAGAGTCTTTATGCTTACAAATTAAAATAGATCAAGAGTAAAATTATTTCTAGGTGCCATAGGCAGTCCACAAATATTAATGCTGAGCGGTGTTGGTCCTAGAGAACATTTGGAGTCTTTCAAACTACCTGTTTATAGTGATTTAAAAGTAGGCCACAATCTGCAGGATCACATTGGGCTCGGTGGACTTACGTTTATCGTAGATGAGCCAGTGACTTTTACCAAAACTAGGTAACGTACTTTAGCAATTTATGAAGCTTTATCTTGTTGACTTTGAAGCAGGATTTAAATACCAAGTAAAGAATAATAATGGATAGAACTAAGTTTGTTGGAACATAATTTTTCAGATATCAAACCATGGCAGTGGCTATGGAGTATATTATGAGAGAAAGGGGTCCAATGACATCCCTAGGTGGTGTAGAAGGTTTGGCATTTGTAAACACAAAATATGCTCCAACACATGGAGAATGGCCGGACATTCAATTCCATTTCGCTCCATCTAGCGTCAATTCAGATGCTGAACAGGTAAGAAAAAATCACTTATAAAAACATATCTTTAATATGTTGCAAATTTTTCTAGGTTAGAAAAATTACTGGACTGAGAGATAGCGTTTATAATACCGTCTATAAACCATTGAAAAATGCTGAAACATGGACAATTCTTCCACTATTATTACGTCCAAAAAGCACTGGATGGATAAAATTGAAATCTAAAGATCCTAAAGTATATCCAGATATTAATCCCAATTACTTCACGCATAGAGAAGATATTGAGACGCTTACTGAAGGTATAAGGATAGCATTGAATGTATCTGCGACGAAGGCGTTTCAAAGGTTCGGGTCTAGGCCACATAAGATTCCTTTTCCAGGTAAGCAAACCTTAGAAAGAGATTGTGCATGGTGTCTTTCAACTTTGCTATAAATCTTCAAATATGTTTAAAAACAGCTGAACTTAGGTACACGGTAACAATTTACTACTATATAGGGTGCTTCATTTAAAATAACAGTATAACCAATTTCACCATATAAACTAAATTATCGGTCTAATCCTAGTGAAGAATCAGATGACTTTCATATTTCCGCTTTTTCATTCAATATGTTAACCTATGGTGGAATATAACTCCCACCATTCAGGTGCAATAGTTCTTACCCATTTCTTCTTCCGTGATTGGGCGTATGACCGCGAATAAGAATGGGTAAGAGTAATATTGCACCATGCGCTGTGCTTTTTATGCCGTGTATATTTCGCGACTAAGTTTTGTCTGTTTCTTTGGTAAATGGAATCTAAAAATACTAGTTTGAATATACAGGGTGTGTACAAAAAAAGGAACTACGTAAGGATTTTGTAAAAGAAAAATTATCCTTGCATTTTGGAATACACCAACTTTTGAAAGCATAATTCTCCGGAATGACGGTATTTTAATATCTTTTACTGAGCGATTTATCCTTGATTTTTTTTTAGGTTGCCGGCAATACGAATTTGACACAGATGAATACTGGGAATGCTCCATACGTCACTTTACATTCACCATTTACCATCCGACTTCCACCTGTAAAATGGGACCGGCATCTGATCCAGATTCAGTGGTAGACCATAGACTACGCGTTTATGGGATTGGGAATCTGCGTGTGGTGGACGCATCGATTATGCCAACGATTGTAAGTGGAAATACTAATGCTCCCACAATAATGATTGGGGAAAAGGCTAGTGATATGATCAAAGAGGATTGGGGCATTAAAATTAGATAAAAACAGTCCAAGTTGAATAAATTGATTTTGACCTTCGATTTGTTATTGAGTTTATGTGAAAATTATATACAGCGTTTTTCAAAAAGTTCGTATCATATAGGATTTTTTTTAATTGAATTTAAATAAAATTTGAGTTTGGAATTAGTTTCTGTTTTAAATTATTGGTTGAAAAATCATGCGGCTCGTCAAAATTTACTTTTTTTTCTCAAAAATCTGGCAATAATTTCAAAGAAAAATAATAATAATAATAAAACGTACTTTATTGGTACAAAACCCCAGAAGGCCATTGACCGAAGTCCTTCAGTCTAAAGTTCAAAGAAACTTTTGATGCGGACCTTTTGCAAAAGCTGTACTTTCGCCGAATTTAAGTTTACCTATGTATGAAAAGATCTGCAACGTCAATAATTAATCCCAGCTTAACCTTTTGTAAGTATGTTTAAAATTTCCTTAGTAATATTTTTGATAGTAAATAGGTACATATTTATTATAATTTACATGAAATATGAATTTAAGTTTTTTTTTTATATAAAAAATGCTGCCATTGAGACCTTATTACTGGTGTTTAGTACTAGTCAATAAAATTAATTATTTTGAACATTATATTAAACTATTAAGTCCTAAGGTTATATAAAAATTGTAAATTTATTTATACACATTATTGTTATAAAGTTATTGTTAAAATTAAAAAGAATATATTTTTTATTAAAAAAATTCGCCTGATCTAGGGAACAGTAACCCCCTCTGTCACCACCAATTTATTTGGCAACAGGTACAAACTTGAAAATTAGGATGCATAATCTGCATATACTACAGGTTGTAAAATATACATCATCCCTTGTTTTACTCCCGCTCTTTTTTACATACAGGGTGAGTTATTAGTGCGTCGTAGTTGGAGTTTACCTCAAAGACCAAAAATTTCAGGCAAAACTAAGCAGCCAGTGTGTAGGCAGTCATAAAATATGTATTTTAAAATTATTGTTATTTGTACAGGGTGGCTCATATCATCAGGGTGAACCAAACTTACGTTTTTTTAAATTGAAAGACCTATTTATTATTCCACAATTTCATTGTTTTAGCCTTGACATTAATCATACCAAAATTTTAGAAAATTGATTCAAAAGTTACCACTAGTATTATATGCAAAACATGGCGAATTCCAAGGCTTCTGTACTGGAACTGAAATAATTTAAACTAGCTTGTTGATAGGGTAAACTTAGTAGTCTATTACTAATGAAAACTATGTATTTTCAAAATAACCGGCCTTTATTAACTAACACAATTTATATAAACTAATAATATCTCCTCAACATTCGACTGTTCCATTGGAAGCACGAAATGATAATGATAATAATTTTACATATCTAAAAATAAAAAAGATTTGAATTTAGGTACATATATAATTATAAAAACATATCGATCGATGTACCATACATAAAAAGTAAAGCGCGTGAAGATAATAAATAGAATTACACATATTATGAAATCATCCCTAGATGTAGTTATGAATATACAGTTTGTCCATGTTTAGGAGTATCCTGTAGAATATGTTCTACTGGCATGCATTGTAGCGGTACGTCTGCAATAGTTATCAATTTTTAGAAAAAGATAATTGGTAGTATATAGTGCAAAACCTGTATACAGGGTCCAAACTCAAATTTGCGTTTTATTCGAATTTTCCAAATGAGACACCCTGTATATAATATCACAAACTGAAAAGAAATATGATAAGCTTTTATTCTTATATAGCCTTTCTTATACCTAAAGCTATTAGTTTTTAAGATATTTTCATTTAAACAAAAAAATATTCGAAAATTTGGACTTTACGTGATCATTTTGCATATACCTAATTTCATTTTTGATATTTGTTATTGAAAAACATTACACAAGATCACCAAAATAATATTTTTCAAATTCAACCTATTTTTTAATAGTTATTTATTTATCATAATCGTACTCGTAACTGGTATATAATTGCAATATTTAATTATTACATTATTTAATTGTAGAAATGTCATTTATTAGCTATTTATTACAAAGGTGTATTCTATTCACTATCTTTAACAATTAGGTTATTAATAATCATTACTTAATTAAATTGGAAAGGCTCAATGAACCAACCACTAACAACCCTGTTACACATATCATTTGGAAGGAAATTTTATTGTCTTTCAAAATATTTATTTATTTATTTTCTGCCTAACAGGTTTAACACCCAATTACAAGGCAAACTCTTAAAAATTATTCTATGTTACATAATGTTAAGTAATTACCTAAATATGTATTTAGGTAATTACTTAACATTATCTAACAAACAGTAACACTAAAAATTGATAATTGATACCAATACCAGGATAGCAAACAAACATTATTGAGTTAAAACTAATGACATCGAAATTAATTTAGGAAAAGAATATGCGTATATAATAAATATGATCTCACAGTAAGCTAATCTTCGGAACGATATAGGAGGCGAGACAACTGGGCCCTAAACCCAAGCAGTGTTTGGTCAAAGTAATCGACCTCACTGCTGATCCTTCGTGCATTGCACTCTTGTAATGCTCTAAACAGAGGTGCCCTATACTCATAGTTGGTACGAAGTGTATGGACATGGCATAACCTAGCGTTTCTGGAAAAAAACCGTGGAATGTTGAAACCAATCCGCTCCAGCAGCTGAGGACAGTCAATCATACCATTAATTATTTTAAAGAGGAACACCTGTCCAGCATATAATCTACGTGTAGCCAAAGAGTTCATGTTAAATCTGTCAAGGAGCATGCGATGATCATATCCGCGCGACGGAAAATGCCCATCAATTTTGAACGCTAAGTACTTGAGAAATCTACGATGAACACTCTCAACCTGTCTTATATGTACTTGATATATGGGAGACCATATATTGGAAGCATACTCAAGCTTAGATCTGATTAACGCATTGAACAAATTGGTCAGACACTCAACGTTGTTAAATTCTTTAGTTATTCGAAACAAAAAACCAAGCACACGAAAAGAGTCACATAGTAGGTGCTGTGTATGTGTTGTAAATTGTAAGTTGGTGTCCACATAGACTCCCAAATCCCGGACGACCTCACATGAGTCAAGAATTGTATTACATAACCGGTAGGGAAACATATGTGTGCTCTGCGACCTGGAGAATACAGCAAGTTTGCATTTTCCCACATTCAAAGGCAGTTTGTTAGTATGGCACCACAGCTCGAGCCTCGACAGATCAGCCTGCAACAATTCGCAATCAGCAAGAGATCGAACAGCTCTGTAAATCTTGAAGTCATCTGCAAAAATCAAGTAACTGCTCAAAAAGCCTTCCGATATGTCATTAATGAAAATGGAGAAAATAAGGGGAGCAAGACAACTGCCCTGTGGGGCACCACTGGTGGGTATGAAATAACCAGACCTATGTCCATTGTACTCAACGAACTGTTTACGATTAGTTAGGTAAGTATAAAAAAACACCAGGAGATCCTCATCAAAGCCAATATTGCACATCTTCTGCAGTATCAGGGAGTGATCAAGTTTATCGAACGCTTTGGAAAAGTCGGTGTAAATAGCATCCAATTGCATGCCTCCACCGACAGCGGAAAACACGTCCTGAAAAAAACACGTTAGATTAGTGACTGTGGATCGTCCCTGGAAGAAACCATGCTGCTTAGAGTCGATGTCGAGCTTTATTTGGTTAAATATTTTTCGGTGAAGTGTAGTCTCAAATACTTTAGCGAAATTGGGTAAAATGGAAACAGGACGATAGTTTCTGATTTGATCGATTTCAACCGACTTATGAATAGGACAGATGCGGGCAAATTTCCATGCTTTAGGAAATGTTTTATAATTAAGTGATTTGTTAAACAGAATTTGCAATGGATGAGCAAAAATATAAGCACAGTCTCGTATAATAAAGGCTGGGACATTGTCGGGGCCCGACGTCATTTTTGGCTTCAACCGCTTCAGCGAAGCGGCACGTCACTGTCATCCAACTGACCCACCGATATCTGGGACGCATTTGATGATATACAAGGTGTTCCATTTGATAAAATCGTCTTATGTCTATTTTTATTAGTAGCTCACACTACAGTAGTTTGCGACCACCCTGTAACATTGTGGGTTAATTTGGCAAGATAATTGATATTCCTAAGATATTCTTCAACTAATGTCAAAATTTCAAGAGTCTTGCTATTCAGGTTTTGGGCCAAATAAATTCAAAATAAATTATTTATTCAAAAACAGTTGAAGATAGGTATAGAAAATGTTAAATACTCCAAAACAGATAGCAAATCCAAAAATTTACCAATATATAGGGTGTCCCATTTGAAATTCTGATGGCAAATTTCTCTAAAACCAAGAAACTTTTGTATTAACTGAGAAAAGGTAATATGCTCATAACAAAATGCCCACTCTGTACAGTTTTTGTATCTATTTTTCCCGACATAGACATTTTTTATATTTGTTATTCGATAAGTACTTTATAACACGCCAATGAACTTTCAAAAGAAAAGGCTATCCCGCATACATATACATAATACAAGATAGCATTTCGTAAAGACAGCGGAGAAAGCGCGGCCTTCACCATAAAGTAGTATTATGCATAGTGGTAAGGTTGTACTTACTACACCATAATAGCAAAACGCGGCAATGACAAAATTCAAGAAGGTAGGTAGGTACAGGTTATGTTGTAAGAAAGTACTTCCCAGCACAGCACTAGGAAGGACACGATACGTACGTATCAACCGGCACGTAAAACATTATTGTAAATGAAGTAAATAAAACATAACAAATAATGTGCCTGGTACTGTGAAAGTGATGTTATGTAACATGTTGTATCAACTTATGACACACATTCGTTAAATTATTTTCACATACGAATTTAGTTATGTTTCCTCAAATTATTACCTTCTCTATGTTTGTTGTGGCGCGAATTGATTAAAGCTCATCATTTGGGTATTTCGCCACTATTTAAAATTCTAAGTAAGTATTCATCAATCAAAATAATCCTTTGGGACTGCAACGCAGGCGGACGGCACCTCCTAAGGGACGGGAGATCCGCAAATGCCGGGTACTTAAAACGTATAGTTTTTCCGACATCATCAACAATAAATGGTTGTATTTCATACTCTTTTTATTTTGTTGAAGCTAACGGGGCACAACTATGATTATGAACTATGTTCATTATTAGAAGAAATAATGAACTATTGTTCCCTAGTTCATTATTAGAATTATTAGAAGAAATCATGAACTATTTATGTTCCTTAGTTCATTTTTAGAGAAATAATGAACTACTGTTCCCTAGTTTACCTATTATTAGAAGAAATAATGAACTATTTGTTCCATTGTTCATTATTAGAAGAAATAGTGAACTATTGTTCCATAGTTCATTATTAGAATAAATAATGAACTATTTATTGATCCTTAGGTCATCATTCGAAGAAATCATGAACTATTGATCCTTAGTTCATTATTAGAATTATTAAAAGAAATCATGAACTATTTATTGTTCCTTTGTTCATTATTAGAAGAAATAATAAACTATTTATTGTTCCTTTGTTGATTATTAGAAGAAATAATAAACTATTTATTGTTCCTTTGTTAATTATTAGAAGAAATAGTGAACTATTGGTCCATAGTTTATTATTAGAATAAATAATGAACTATTTATTGATCCTTAGGTCATTATTCGAAGAAATCATGAACTATTGATCCTTAGTTCATTATTAGAAGAAATCATGAACTATTTATTGTTCCTTTGTTCATTATTATAAGAAATAATAAACTATTTATTGTTCCTTTGTTCATTATTAGAAGAAATAGTGAACTATTGGTCCATAGTTCATTATTAGAATAAATAATGAAGTATTTATTGATCCTTAGGTCATTATTCGAAGAAATCATGAACTATTGATCCTTAGTTCATTATTAAAATTATTAGAAGAAATCATGAACTATTTATTGTTCCTTTGTTCATTATTAGAAGAAATAATAAACTATTTATTGTTGCTTTGTTCATTATTAGAAGAAATAGTGAACTATTGGTCCATAGTTCATTATTAGAATAAATAATGAACTATTTATTGATCCTTAGGTCATTATTCGAAGAAATCATGAACTATTGATCCTTAGTTCATTATTAGAAGAAATCATGAACTATTTATTGTTCCTTTGTTCATTATTAGAAGAAATAATAAACTATTTATTGTTCCTTTGTTCATTATTAGAAGAAATAGTGAACTATTGGTCCATAGTTCATTATTAGAATAAATAATGAAGTATTTATTGATCCTTAGGTCATTATTCGAAGAAATCATGAACTATTGATCCTTAGTTCATTATTAGAATGATTAGAAGAAATCATGAACTATTTATGTTCCCTAGTTCATGTTTAGTTTTAGTTTACCTATTATTAGAAGAAATAATAATGAACTATTTGTTCCTTAGTTGATTCTTAGAAGAATATAGTGAACTATTGCTCCATAGTTCAGTATTAGAAGAAATAATAAACTATTTATTGTTCTTTTGTTCAGTATTAGAAGAAATAGTGAACTATTGTTACATAATTCAGTGTTTCTTAGGTCATTATTACAAGAAAGAATGAACTATTTCTTGTTATTAGAAGAAATAATGCACCATTGTTCCTTAGTTCATTATTTCTTCCTGTGGCATCTGTTAGTCTATCAAACAGGATGCGCAGAAGCCTTCGACGTTACGTTTGGGCAGGACAAATGAACCTCAATAACTGTACAACATAATATACAGATGGTAAGAACGTCGAAAAGTAAACAGTATAATATGTATTCAAATTTTAAAGAAAAACCCATTTTGTTCTTATCTGATGATCACATGTTTCTGACACATTCACCACAATGGTTACTGTGGAAAATAGAGCTCGACGTGGGCGTTTTTGAGCATCATCAAGGTACTTCGAATGTCAGGTATATCGCTGGTTTGCACTGTAGGAGGACTCTAAAAGTACCAAAGTTTTGGGGTAGCAAAGTTGTATCAGATAACAGCCAAAACAGTATATTTATGGTGTGGAAATAATAAAACACATCATTAAAAACCAAGTGCCTATGTTGTGAAAGTGACATTGGTATTTATTTCAAAGTATAGTGCTATTAAGTAATTTTCAAATACATGCTAATTAATAGTTTACATCATATTTATAATATTTTTTCAATCATGACCTACATACAACTGCGATATTCGCGATTCTTCTGTTATTATAGGTAGCTATACAGGGTGTCCCACCGGGAACCCCATCGAACTGTATATGAAAAAATGAACATAGGAGAATTTTTTAAAATTGGCAGTGTAACTATGTCTGCGGGGGCAGATTGGTTGAAATACGAGTAGTTGGCTATATCAACTTTTGGATTCTACACAGGAATTTTGCGCTTCAGATCGTACGAGTTTATTGCTACTTTAGGAGGGTCACAGGGTTCAAATATTGATCCGTTATTATGTACCATTTTCATAAAAATTAAAGGCTCTAGGCTCGCTTTTGCAGATGACCTCAAGCTTTTTTCTGTCGTCAGATCTGTGACTGAATGTGATGCTTTGCACTTGGATCTCAACATGGTGAATGATTGGTGTTGTTGCTAATATATAACGTTATGAATTAAAAAACAAGTTGTTCAGAAAAGATGGGGCTTCAAAATGTTTTTTCTACAGGGTGTTGAAAAGCTTAGAGTAAAATGTAACTTTTTGTTCACCCCTGTATAACAACAAATCCGTTCGAAATATTTGAGGTCCCACATCTTCAAAAATATACTCATTTAGTTCATTGTAAAAAATACAATCCATTTCATATAAAAATAATAACACGCTTCATAATATGTTACATAATCACTTCCTTAATGCTTTGCTGTTAGTCAGGTAGTGAAAAGTGTGGTTGATGCCTTCCTTGTAATCTGGGTAGGTACCACTTCATCGTACCACTAACTGACTAAACTATTATTATGTGTGTGAATTCTTTCTTACTATGTACCACGCACAGCGCGGTTCCTACAAGTAAGTTTGTTTGTTTGTTTGTTAAGTGATTTCGTGGACGGGATTTTTACGCCAAAAAAATTATAATAATAATTGAAAATAACATTTTAATAGCTAGTTAGTTTTGTGCTGAGGTTTTTTTTCTTGAAAATTATATCAGAAGATGGTGCGATTCAAATTTAAGGTATGTTACTATCGATTTATACTAAATATTTGAATAGTTTTTGTATACAAACACGTCTAGTAAATTTTGAATGTTAAGATCACACAAGAATGATGCGAAAAATATATAAAAATTAATAAATTAAATTGATTTAATAAACATATGCACTGATGATGGAGCTTGAAGCCCCGAAACATGTTTGGTAGATTAATATATTTGATTTATTTCATAAAGGAGTGAATTTTATTCGTATTAGATAGAATTTACTCCACTCCAGAATGGACTGTTAAATTCATTTGCTTTGTTGTACTTATACAGGGGACCCAGATTTTGTAGCAGTACATTTGGGACTTTATATGAAAGGAAACAAGAATAAACAAAAATGTCCTTTAGTTAAAAAATTCGCAATGATAAAATGTTATTCTTGAATTTACTGAGCGAAGTTAGTCAGAAACAGTCATAGGAAATTCAAATAGCTAAATTTTGCTGGTTCAGGAAGATTACGAGTGGGGTTTTGGTCGCTAGTTAATAATAATTAATGGAAATATTTTTAGCTTTGTAAAAAAAATTATACTGTTGTTGAACTTGAGTATTCTCAGCTTGGGCGTATGAAAATGGTTTAGAACCAACAATCTAAGAAAATACAATACAATTTGATACACTTTTTACACGTCAAAACTTATGCTTATAATTCAATGCTAGTTGTGGCATTAGCCAGTAGAGTAGTTGCCTTGCCATGTTCTCTAAATTTATATATAGCATTTTCGATAATGGACACAGATTGTTGTTTCAAATCGAAAAAATCTAAATTCACTTTCTTAATTAAAAAAAAAAAAAACGGATGAAATGCAACACGAGGATCCATCAAAAATTTTCATCAGCCTAAATTCGACAAATTTGTTCACGTATCCACCAAACCAAAAAAAAAAATGTCCTATATGAAAAAAAGATTTCTGTAACCACAGCTTTTAGCTACGACACCTGTCTTTTGAATTTCCCATAGAGGGTTGAAACGAAACATCAGACAGTTTAAAAAGACCTTGGAAGGCTGGAGGCTGTCGGGATTGATTTTTCAAGGCTTAACTGTTCCAACAAACAATCGGCTGTCACAGTTCATCGTTCTTCTAAAGGAACTCCAACTACAATATGCCTAGTAATTAAAAATTAGCCTGTTATAAATTGCATAAATAGGTACGCACTCATTCATGGCATCTGCACCACCCTTGTCAATTCTTCAGATACGGTCCATAGAAAATAGGGCAATCTTTTCCAAAAATAAAAACACCCAGAGTCGAACTCTATAAAAAATAACGTCAAAATTTATTTTTAAGCTATTCCAGACGCCACATTATTTTAGTTTATTTATTTTATTTATTTATTTATTTATTCACGGACAAAGTCCATTTATACAGCATACAATATAATATAACAAATATAATTCCATGCAATACTACACAAATTCAACAATTTTACAAAAACCTAAGAAACTAAAGCTATTCGCAAGACCCACGCCAGGAATAAAGGAAAACCATGATCGTCAACGCAACAGGCTTCGATCGACTTACGCAAAACTGCCGTCACGACGCTCACATTTCAAACGGCGAATAAATTCACCTATAGGCGCAAAGAAATCAACGCTTAAGCAAGAATTCGCCATCCTGGCAACTCTAGGGACAAAATTATTTTCTCCGTAATTTGTACGGTGAAATTCCTCATGGAAAAGGTGAGAGTATCTATTGTTCCTAGACGGTACAGGAAAATGAATATTGGAGAACAAATAAGAAGACGATACCATATTGTTCAAAAGCTTATAAAGTACTAATAGATCTCTGACGACCCTGCGATCTCCCAAAGTCGTAAGCCCCAGCGCGCTCATCATTGTTCCGTAATCGAACACAAAATCGATAGGACGCGGACGACCAAGCTTACAGTGAACATACCTAAGGAAACGCCGCTGAACGCTCTCAACTCGGGCAGAATGGCAACCGTATGACGGGGTCCAAACCGCCGAGGCATACTCCAAATGTGGTCTGACGAGCGTCGTGAACAAAATTCTAATAGTATTCACATTACTGAAATCAACCGAGCAACGCTTTATGAAGCCCAACACCTTCAGAGACCTGGAAGTCGAGTGCCTGATGTGATCCCCAAAGCTCAAGGAAGTGTCCAGGTAAACTCCCAGATCCTTGACCGAAGATTTGTATTTTAGGAAAATAAATACATTGAATAACTCCGTTCACTTCGACCAGGAGTTATAAGAGAAATATAACATTCAAAATGCTGAACCAGATTGTTTCGAGGACAAAACAAAATTCCAGTCTGCAGTAGGAAGTTTAATTTATTTAGCTGTAGGAACGAGGCCGGATATAGCTTTTGCTGTAACTATATTTCACAATCTATGGCAAACCCAAAGAAAAGTGATTGGCAAGCAGTTAAACCAATTTTTAAATACATTTGTGGTACGAAGAACTTTGCGCACTTGAATTCTATAGTGACGCAGATTTTGCTGAAAATCCAGAATTTCATAAACGATTTAAACATATTGAGATTCGATATTTGTCATTTTGTTCGAGAGAAAGTTCAGAATGAAGAATTTCAGGTTGTATCTGTTTCAATAAATAGGAAAATAACTCATCAGAAATGATAGCTTCAAATATTTTACCGAATATGCACAACAGCGATATGGGGCGATAATTTTCAATTGTATTGCCTTTTTTAAAAATTGATATGTACCATTATTGGTTTATTAGCCACAAATCACTCTACCGCAGTGTCCATAACGAATTTCAGAAAGTACAATTTGGATAATTTAAGTTATAATTATTAATTAAAAAAATATATTAATATAAATTCATCTAATTCCGTCTTGTTTATTTATTCAGATAAATTCTGTAAACAATAAGAGAGCGTAATTATTGGAATTTCGCTGTTATATAACAGTTGATTGTATGTAAGGCAAACCCACCTTTTACTTTCTTTTAGTCTGCATGTATTTCTGTAGGATACCTACAACAAAATAAATGAGAACCATCCAATATCTGTGGCGCCAATACCGTTAATGCCATGAGTACGTTTTGGTTTGGTTTGTTGAGAAGAAAAACTTTATGTAATGAGAAAGTTCAAAAGGTCAGTTGAACTTACATTCATATAATACAGTGGGTGTCGTTATTGTGTATTGAACGATTTCCAAAATGTATCGTCAGAGCGATTTTGCTAAAAATTAGAACATTAAACATGACGCCATTTACGATTAAAAATAAATTTAGGGGTTTCTGATACACTGCGACCTGATCGTCTATTGAGTTACTGGAACAGTGTCTCAAATTACAACTCTCCATCAAATTCTAGAGCTCCCATGAACTCCGCAGTAGCTTGGCTGGTTTCGGGGACAGCACGTCTCCATCTTGCACGATTTCATGCCCCAATTATTCCTTGTCTCTAATAGCGACACATTTTGGAGTTTGCTATTGGAACTGCAACTGGAAAAGCTTCATTTGGGCCAAATTTATCTAAGATACGATCTACATAAGATTCTTGATTTATGAAAATTCCGTGTTTCAATTACATAGACGAATTTAAAATAAATCTGGAGTCAGAATTTCAGATAACCAAACGGAGAAGTTACTGGTTTTCTTGGAATTAAAGTTAAGAAACGATCGTATTGAAATAGATACACGTTACGACGATTTTGGTGCAATTTGTGCAACAAGTTTTGTACCAAATGGACAATAGAATACAAGTTGATGCTATTTACACACATTTTCCAAAAGCTTTTGATAAAGTTCACCATCCTACTCTGTTAGTTAAACTTTGTAATTTTGGTATTCATGGCCGTTTGCTTCGGCAGCTGGAGTCGTTTGTGTCAGTTCAATCTCACTATGTTATCCTGAGTAATATAAAATCAGGAACAAAAAATATAACTTCGGGAGTTCCACAAGGATCACACCTTGCACCACTACTTTTTTGAATATTTATAAACAACAGCTGTTAGCTGTTCCGAATTTTCTCAATTTAGCATGTTCATTTTGATCTTCAGATCGTTGGCTCTGAAGATCAAAATGAATGATTGCTTATTATTAAATAATGATTTGCAAAAATTGGAAATGTATTGCAATCTTAATAAGATAAGTTTAAATAAAGATAAATGTATTGCAAGATTACGTTCATTAAATAGATTTTAATTATAACTCGAATTTGTAAAAGACCTGGATGTGATATTGGATTCCAAATTGATCCTTGAGGAATATGTTGAGAGTATTGTCGCTAAGGCTAATAGAAACTTGGGCTGCATATATCGTAGCACAAGGGGCGTTAGAACTTATAAATCACTAATCTGTTTATATTCTTCTATATAGTAAGAAGTCACTTGGAATTTGCCTCGGTGGTTTGGAGTCTAAGATGCATCGAAAACTTTCCAACACCGAAAATTGAGAATCTAACATAGCCCCAAACTTTGCTAAAAAACATGACTTCCTTTGTTCACCCTGTATAAGTGGATAAATAAAAGAAATATACCTCGAACCCTGTACGGGTTCTTCAAGAGTTGGTCAAGAACCTGCCGAATACCGCAACTCATTATCTCCTTCGGTTCCGAAAATAGCGATGTTAGATTGGGACGAGCTCTTAATATGCGAATTGCTGAGAACCTGTCGATCCATGCCTTAGTCTGTTTAAAATGAATTACACACGCAAATTCCTTTTGTAATTCTTGGAAACTTTTCATTCAGCTCTCGTACAAGATACATAAAAATATTTCAACAAAAATGATTAAATTCAGGAAGTATGAAATTTAGTTAAAATTACAGTTGGCCATACAATAATCATGCATTGTTCTTTTAATGTATTTTTTGTGTAATTTTCATTATCATTTGTCTCCTTGAAATATAGAGAAACCAATAATAATGACAGTAAATGTTAAGTAAGTAAGTAAACAAAAATAATTTGCGAAAGTTTAAGTTATTTAGCCAAATTATTCAATCATAATTTATGATTATAAATAAATAAATAATAATAATCCTGAAGAAGATAACAAAAATATTATTGCAACAACAACAATAAAAAACAGAAGGGAATTTATTTCAATTAATATCAAAACCTGATCCTAAGAAGAAGAAATGATAAAAAAAGGCTAACTTTGATGTGTCATAACTTTTTTAATGACCAATCAATTTTCATGATTTTTCTAACAGTTTGTAGATTGTAAACCAAATTATCCGCCTTAATTTTTGCACAGAGACAGATGATTTGCCCCCCATTAATACCGTTTAAATTCAAAATGTTTCTTGAGCAAATAATTACAAAAAATCGATTTACAAATGTTAAAATAAAAATGCAAGAAAATCAAATAAACTGGTGACCCTTTTTAACTTTTTATTTGGTTTTGGTAAAAATGACCCCTTCCCAAAAATCAATGTCAAATGAATTTATTTTCTACTAAATTTTTGAAACCTTATTGTCTAATTATTCATTGAATTTATTTATTTATTTAATAGACACATATTATGATATCGAAAAAATTAAAGAAAAATAATAATAAATTCAGGTGGAGGTTGATGCGCTAACCGAAAATAATCGAAAGATGAAGACGTTTTTTAAGTGTCGTAAAAATGACGAGTGACCCGTATTCTACCCCTTCACTATGCCCTATGAATCGCAAAATCTATACTCATAATATTTTTTTTGTACCGAATTTGGTTAAACCAATAGTTTCTTTATATTATACATACAACAACAACAACATATACAGAGTGCTAAGTCGAAAAATGATAATTAATTATGAACACCCGATATCATATCATTGGAAAGGGCTAAACACGGGTATTTTTGTCAGTTCAAGGCCAGCTATGATTTTCATTTAAAAAAATATACAGTCGACACTGTTTCTAGTGAAACAATTTAGTGAAAAACTCTTTACCGTGCAATTTTTTCAAGAGCCAGATTATTCTAATAAAATTTAATGTAAAAAGCACTCTATATAATAAATTTTTTACCGAACATGTAGGTATACAGGGTGGTCCAACGAAAAGTTTGCACCTAGCTTTTCTCTTTTTTTTGTAGTCGAATGCGAAAATGCTCGGACACGTCGATTTTGCTTTTGAGGGGGACACATTTTAAACATATTTTTCGATCTGCGCCTTTAACCCCCTAGCGGGGGTGAGTAACAACCCTAAAATTTTAAATGGAAAGAGGGGTCTAATGACATATCATTTGAAAGGACACAAAATTGTCTTTCTAATGATATCCTATTTGTCGAATTTTACTAAAACAGTTAATACGAAAACGACTTTAAAGACATTAAGCCGATAATTTTGGTATTAATGAGAAATACAAATAAGTTTTAATTATTACGACTGAAAACAACTACAATCATTTCTAAATTATTTACTTTGAAGAAAAACGGGATTTCAAAAACACTATCTTATTTATCAAAACTAAATTCCTCACTAATCGTTTGCGTTTTTTGTTGAAATAAAAACTGCAGATACGTGTAGGAAAAGAATTTACACCGTTTATTTTAGTCTTTTCATTGATTCAGTTTGGTTGCTTCTCAAGTTATTTTACTTTTACCGTACAAAATGATTTATTCCATTCTAGAACGAGTTGAAATTGTTAAACTTTATTTTCAAAATAATAGTAGTGCTAGACTTACGGCTCGCTTATTTAATGAGAGACATCCCGATAAAAATGTGAATGATGTGTACGTTGGCAAGTTAGTTAAAAAGTTTGTAGATACCGGATCTGTCTGTAATGTAAAACACCAGCCGCAGAAACCGATCAGAAATGAAGCTGTGGAAGTCGCTGTTTTAGGGCATGTTGAAATGGATCATAGTCAAAGTACCCGTCAACTAGCTGAAGCCTCAGGTGTCTCCCGTTCGTCCATAATACGAATTTTAAAAGCGTACAAATTTCATCCGTACAAAATCAAATTAGTACAGGAACTAAATGAGGATGATCCTGATAGAAGGCTGCAATTTTGTGAAGCAATGAGCCAGCGTTTAATTGAAGATCCGCAATTATTATTTAACATTTGTTTTTCCGACGAATGCACATTTTATTTGAATGGAGCTGTAAATAGGCACAATTGCCGTTACTGGGATGACAGTAACCCACATTTATTCCGTGAGGTTCATACCCAGTATCCTCAAAAAATAAACGTCTGGTGTGGCATATTAGGAAATCATATTATAGGACCACTTTTTATTCCTGGAAATTTAACTGGTGAAGTGTACCTAAACATGCTTGAAGACACAATTGATCCTTTAATAACACAAATAATAGAAGATGACCAAAATCATACTGCTGATCGGCTTTATTTCCAGCAAGATGGAGCACCTCCGCACTATGTGGCTCCTGTAAGACAGTTCTTAGATGACCGGTTCCCTGGACGGTGGATTGGAAGGAGGGGCCCAATTGCTACAAATTGTTAGAAATAGATTTGAACAAAATCTGTATTATTGTATGGAATCAAATGGGTCACATTTTCAACATTTGTTAATGTAACGTTTTAATAAATCAATTTAACAGCTTGTTTACTTTTTTTACAAAGCAATGTTAAAACTAACAAACATTGGAATGTACTAACGATTGCAGGTGTTTTCACTCGCAATAATTAAAACTTATTTGTATTTCTCATTAATACCAAAATTATCGGCTTAATGTCTTTAAAGTCGTTTTCGTATTAACTGTTTTAGTAAAATTCGACAAATAGGGTATCATTAGAAAGACAATTTTGTGTCCTTTCAAATGATATGTCATTAGACCCCTCTTTCCATTTAAAATTTTAGGGTTGTTACTCACCCCCGCTAGGGGGTTAAAGGCGCAGATCGAAAAATATGTTTAAAATGTGTCCCCCTCAAAAGCAAAATCGACGTGTCCGAGCATTTTCGCATTCGACTACAAAAAAAAGAGAAAAGCTAGGTGCAAACTTTTCGTTGGACCACCCTGTATATTTTTATGCATTTATTGAAATATTGGCCTTTCCGGGTTTCCAATTTACATTTTTATATCGCATTCTTTTGAAAATGTTCTTAACGCGTTCATAATGCCTAATGGTAGACAATAAAGCAGGTAGATTTCTGTGAGACACCTGGGGAATTCCTAACCCATTTTATAGTCGAGGCCTTGTAAATCGGAAATATAGGTTCAATTGTTTTTTGTTTAAGAATCAAGTAAGATGTCCAAGCCTGAGTGTTTAAGTTTAGCTGAGAAAATTAAAGTTTTGGAGGAAGTTGATAAGGCCTGCAAAAAAATTAATGTGGCTGCAAAATTCGGTGTTTCCCCAAGTTGTGTCTATCTCTGATAGTAAAAACTCGCGAACTAATGTTCTAAGCAGTCGAAAACTAGTACGGGTATGTTCTTACGAGGATAATAATGTATGTATGCATGTCATTCAGCAATTTCTCAAAACTACACAAATTGCTATATTCTTTATGTATGTGTACATAGATTATGTACATGCTATGTATTTAAACTTTCAAATGTTTAAAGAAATCTTTTATAATTCAATTTTTCCATTTTTTTGCTGTTGCTTGTTGATTTTTTCTTTATAAGTGCAAAACTCTATAATTTCGGTCGAAATATTGGTCTATCACTATATTCGACTGTATTTTATTCATTTCTGATAAAATCGGACACTATATGAAAAATCTGAGTACGCCATTGGATTGCCCTTAAAAAAGTGCCTCAAGAATATCTTTACAGAATTTAAATACCTATTCGGACAAATAAAAAAACTATGGCCAATTTTCCAAATGGTCGAACATTGAAAAACGTCCTATATAGCGGTTGCCAATGAAGATACCCTTAGCTTATTGTATTTTTGCTCTATCTACTCAGAACATAGGTCAAGACAGACCAATTTCGACAACCCTGAACATATCCCCCGAAATATGAAACCATTTTTGTTTTAACACACCTCGTAAGTATTTTACGTAAATAATAATTGGATTCTCTATTAAAATAGAAACTTTTATGGCCAGTATTTAATGTAGGAAGATAGTAACTAAAAGGAAGTTTAGTTAGTGAACCATGAAGGCACGATTATTCAAGTCTGAATTTTCTTACACATACGCTATAACTTATCTAAGCAACATTAGTTACTACTTAATCCAATAATGAACTTTCTCAATAGCAAGGCCGGTGAAAAAGATTAAGCAGCTTATTATATAATTTCATACAAGTACAGGTACTCATGGGGTTTCTCACTATAAGCGAAACAAAACGAGTATATATATATATATACAGGGTGTCCTAAGTAGCATGGAGCACTATTGCTATCCCAGAGGCTCTAAGAGTTACGAGATCGGTTAAATTGATTGAATGTTCAGCAAAAACGCGAAATTTTCTCTAATTTAACCGACTACTGGTCACTGGTGCCTAATACAATATATTTCAAATAGACCTGGAGCAATACAGATAAATATGACGAAATTAACAGGCTCATTCATGCGAAATGCAGACAAGCCAAAGAATCATGGTTGGCGAACAAATGCACGGAAATAGAAATACGTCAGAAGAAGCACGATCTCTTTAACTTACACAGGAATATCAAAGAGCTTACAGGCAGGCAGCGGAGAGGTCATAGTGGAATAGTAAGGGGCTGCAACAATGAAATTCTTATAGGAGTAGATGAGAAACTAAAAAGGTGGAAAGAATATACCGAAAATCTCTTTAATGACATGAGACCAGACTCACCCCCTGATATATACGAAATCAACGAAAGGGCTCCTGAAATTACAAAAGAAGAGGTCAAACATGCAATTAAACTACAAAAGAACAGAAGAGCAGTTGGTCCTGACAACGTGCATGCGGAAACACTTAAACTTGCAGCTGCCGAGGACGGGGTTGGTCTAAATCTCATTACTACTGTATTTAACCGAATGTACAGAGTCGGAAAAATACCCACAGACTGGTTGAGATCCACCTTTGTTACTTTGCCAAAGAAGAACAAGGCATCACAATGTGACGAATACCGCATGATCAGTTTGATGTCCCACGCCTTGAAGATATTCTTGCGAATCATTCATAACCGCATATATAAAAAGTGTGAGTCCATGATTGATCGCTCGCAATTTGGCTTTAGGAATGGAACGGGTACCCGAGAAGCTCTTTTCTCTTTGAATGTGCTAACTCAGAGATGTAGGGACATGAACGTCGATGTATTCGCGTGCTTTATTGATTATAAAAAAGCTTTTGATTGTGTGTCACATCAAAAAATGATCATCATCCTAAAATCAACCGGGATCGATGCTCAAGATCTAAAGATCATTACTGAACTTTATTGGCACCAAACAGCAACAGTCAAAATCGAGGGGTCCACATCAGAAGAGATAGCAATAAGCAGGGGCGTGCGACAAGGTTGTGTACTATCCCCACTACTGTTTAATCTCTACTCTGAGGCAATATTCATCGAAGCTCTCGAAAATTAAACTACAGGCATAAAGATCAATGGAATCAATATAAGTAACCTTCGATACGCAGATGATACCGTCGTAATAGCCAGCAGTATAACAGAACTTCAATCCCTTATGAACCTTATTGTGGAGTATAGTGAGAACTTTGGGCTTTATATGAATACATCCAAGACCAAACTGATGTTATTCTCAAAATCACCAAGACCCGTTGCTCTAATGATCAACGGAGAGCACATTACACAAATGTCATCTATAAAATACTTGGGGGTACTCGTCAGCCAGCAATGCGACTCAAAGACCGAAATTAGATCAAGAATTGCGCAAGCACGGAAAATTCTGAATAACATGAGGACACTTCTGGCAAACCGAGACCTCAGCCTGGACCTCCGGATTAGATTACTTCGCTGTTACATCTTCCCTGTCCTTCTATACGGATGTGAGAGCTGGACCATTGATGCAACCACAGAAAAGAGAATCGATGCGTTCGAAATGTACGCCTACAGACGAATGCTGCGAGTTTCTTGGACGGCACATAAGACAAATATAGAGGTTATGCAGCAAATGGGTAAACACAAAGAACTCCTCACGACAATCAAGGAGAGAAAGCTGCAGTACCTAGGACATATCATGAGAGACAAAATTTATGGCTGAGGGACTTACGTAGATAGTTCGGACAGACGTCCATAGAAATTTTCAGAGCTGCGGTTTCCCGCACAACAATAGCCATTTGGATCGCCAACCTTCGTAGGGAGACGGCGTCCTAAGAAGAAGAAGACCTGGAGCTAGCCAATATGTCAGAGTCAAATTTGAATATTCTCTTGATTTGTCAAGTTGCTAGACCCCTTGATGGGTGCTAAGCCTCCTTTAGCAAAATTATAAATTACACCATCCAACTAGATGGTGCTTTGGGTAAACAGTGTTTTCTAAAATTCAGTTGCAGTTAGATATCAACTTAAAAAATTGGTAGTGGCTACTAGTGAAGTTATTTTTAGCTTTCGTAGCTCGATATTTCGCCACTATTGCATATTCTAAACATTTATTATCAAAATAATACTTTCGGATTAATAATAAAAGCCACTGCGTGAATGCTAGTGTTTGTTTTTGTGAATAGCTCTTATGTTAAAAAAAGTTTGATCAAAATTACACTGATGATGGAAATTTATGTTTCCGAAACATGTCTGGCACCACAATTTAAATTTGAACACATATATGAGTACTTTGGTGGAGTAGACGTAGTTTTATTTGTGTATTAAAAAATTATCTTTATAAACTCCTAACGTTCCTACTGTTAGAAGTTAAAATACCACCCTGTATAATTTTATGCCAGACTACATACTTTTCTTGTCAGTCTTGTCGTTGCGGTGTCCTCTCGCCCCTCTAACGTATGTCGGGACAATAGGTCCAATCACGACTGCTCCTCTAAGCTCGGTCCAGGTGTTGAGCCTCCTGCCGTTTAGGTTGGAGTTTCTGCTTATCCAATCCGGTGATTTACAATTGAGATCGCCCATAATTACCACAGAGTCCCTACCCTCCAGAAGCATATCAACGTCTCCTTCGAGCAGTTCATTCTGTGGTGGTTTATAGGCTGACACAATCCGCAGCGGTCGTCCTCCAATGTTGATCACAATAGCTGTAGCCTCCGGTGAAAGTAGAGAGTAGTGCCGGATAGAATCCTTAATTGCTATCGCTGTTCCACCTCCTTGTCTATTCCTATCCGTTCTGTAGATGGAGTAGCCCAGGAGTTTTACGCGGTTAATCGGCGACATTTTCGTCTCCTGAAGAGCCACGATGTCAACGTCGTTTCGGCTCATGATGTCTTCAAGTTCCAACTTTCTTTCTAGCAGACTGTTTAGGTTGTGCATTAATTTATTGAAAGAATTGTTGGTTCAAAAACTTCCTGGATTGTAAACAGAAAAGATGTTCCAATGTATTTCCTCCTAATTCTTTATTTTATTTTTATTTTCAGGAGAAACGTTGTTAGTCGTAAATTCATGATGACATAGAATGACACGATTGGTATCATGCTAACACTATGTCATCACAGTAGAAACAAGAAGAAGTTAACAAAATATCGTTGGAAAAAAATGAGAAAACGTCCACCAGACTAAGAATCAATCACATTAGCTTTAAATCAATTAATCTAGTCATAAAATATTGTAAAGGTAAGTCTCCAATAGGTACGAGTTCATGAAATGTTTCCTGACAAATTAATCTCCAAGCGAATTAACATAAATTAGCCTCCAAACAGTCCAGATTTGGGCCTTTGGCACCGTGAAAAGTAAACAGAGGCACCGCACGAAGCACGGTTTTCTCTTTGGCCCAATTCAAAGAAATTATCCGTAAGCAGGCACAATCCAGTTGTGATGGACATCAAAATACGCCGCTTTGTCAAATACAAACTAGTCCCACGACAAAAACGCATTGACATAAGGAAACTCCAGAGTCCTGTAGAAAGAATACAGATCAGTCAAAAACTTGAGAACAGGTTGAGGGAATTGGAGAGCTCCAGAATCACTAAGCCAGACGATGACATTGAGTCTTCATGGGAAGATCTGAAGGATACGTTATGACCCAGGAGACCGACATTGAATTTGCAAATAACTTCAAAAAACAGGAGTGGATGACTGACGAAATCATAACACTAATGAATGAACGAAACACAAAAATACAGTTAAATATGCCGAAATTAACAAGATTATTCGTGCGAAATGCAGGGAAGCCAAAGAATCATGGCTGGCGGACAAATGCACGAAAATTGAAACCCTTCAGAAGAAACATGATCTCTTCAACTTACACAAGAATATCAAGGAGCTTGCAGGTGGACGGCAGGGGGGTCACAGTGGAATATTAAGAGATTCCAACAACGAAATACTTATAGGAGCGGATGAGAAACTAAAGCGCTGGAAAGAATATACCGAAAATCTTTTTAATGACATGAGACCAGCCTTACCCCCAGATCCAGATGAAACCCATGAAATGGGTCCCGAAATTACCAAGGAAGAAGTTAAACACGCAATTAAACTTCAAAAGAACGGAAGAGCTTTTGGTCCTGACAATTTGCACGCAGAAAAGTCGGAAAAACTGGCTGAAATCCACTTTTGTCACTCTGCCAAAGAAGAACAATGCATCACAATGTGACGAATACTGCATGATTAGTTTGATGTCCCACGCCTTGAAGATATTCTTACGGATCATCCATACACGTATATACAACAAGTGTGAGAATCTGGTTGATCGTTTGCAATTTGGCTTTAGAAACGGAATGGGAACCCGAGAAGCTCTTTTCTCTTTGAATGTACTGACTCAGAGATGCAGGGACATGAATGCCGATGTATTCGCATGCTTTATTGACTATAAAAAAGCTTTTGACTGTGTGTCATATCAAAAAATGATCAACATCCTAAAATATACCAGGATCGACGCACAAGATCTAAAGATCATAACCGGACTTTGCTGGCATCAAACAGCGACAATCAAAATCAAAGGGTCCACATCAGAGGAGATAGCAATAAGAAGAGGCGTGCGACAAGGATGGGTATTGTCTCCCTTGCTGTTTAACCTCTACTCTGAGGCGGTGTTCAACGAAGCTCGCGAGAATACAACTGCAGGCATGATATTCTCAAAAACACAGAGAAACGCCACCCTAAGACTCCATGGAGAGATTATTGAACAGGTTTCATCTCTAAGATACCTGGGCACGCTCGTCAACCAGCAATGCAATCCAAAACTCGAAATCAGATCAAGAATTGAACAAGCGCGGAAAACTCTGAACAGCATGAGGACACTTCTGTCAAACCGAAACCTCAGCCTGGAACTACAGACCAGAGTACTTCGCTGTTACATCTTTCTTGTTCTTTTGTACGGATGCGAGAGTTGGACCATGGGATGCGACCACAGAAAAGAGAATCGATGCGTTCGAAATCTACGCCTACAGGCGAATGCTGCGAGTATCCTGGACGGAACATAAGACATATAGAGGTCCTGCAGCAAATGGGTAAACATAAAGAACTCCTCACGACAATCAAGGAGAGAAAGCTGCAATACCTGGGACATATCATGAGGGCGAGCGATATGAGATTCTCCGCCTGATAATAGAGGGGAAGATCGAAGGAAAACGGTCGGTCGGCAGTAGACAGAATTCATGGTTGAGAGACTTGCACAGATGGCTCGGACAGACGTCTATTTAAATTTTCAGAGCTGCTGTTTTTCGTGCGACAATAGCCATTTGGATCGCCAACCTTCCTAGGGAGACGGCGTCGTAAGAAGAAGAATGGCAGGCATTCAGAGTCTACATGCCAAGCTACCTGCTTCTTCCTTCAATTCTTCATCACTACAAATAATAGTCGCTCGAGGCCAGGTCTGGACTGCTCTGACCTTTGTCATACCAAGATACTCCAATCATAAACTGCCGGAATGATCATCAATAGACCACCCAAGATTCGTTTAACTCCATGTTTAAAAACCTCAAATTCTCGTATATTTTAGCTAACTGTGATATTCTTCCGAATTCCAAAAATCAACCCAATCCAAAAATGGCAGTGGAAACACTCTTCATTTCCACAGCACTGAAAACTGTCGGCATTGTCGGTTCCACATTATGGCTCATACCACTGATATTCGCTGGACTGACATATGTTAACTACAACCGATTAGATCCGGAATCACCGGTGATTGATCAACAGGTTCTGTACAAAGAATATGACTTTGTTGTTGTGGGAGGCGGATCAGCTGGAGCAGTGGTAAGTACCACTCGTATATTACTAGTATTGTATTAATTATTGGTCTGTATTTTTGTAGGTAGCCTCTAGATTATCGGAAATCCCTGAATGGAAAGTGTTACTCCTTGAAGCTGGTCCCGATGAAAATGAAATAACCGATGTACCATCACTAGCAGCTTATTTGCAACTATCAAAGCTCGATTGGGCTTACAAAACGATGAATACAGGACGAGCGTGTTTAGGTAAGGTCTAATTCCTTACACAAACGAATGCTTACTTACGTTCTGCTAAGCATCGACCATTGTTCTCACCTGCAGTATTCTGCTTCAGAACAAAAGATGCATGTGCTGGATTCAACGATAACGCTGCATAATGCCTCTAATTACCATCTTTCTTAGATATTTACACTAATTCTGTTTCTAAATTATCTCAGGAATGAAAAATGGACAATGCAATTGGCCACGAGGTAAAGTTCTGGGTGGATCCAGTGTTTTAAACTACATGCTTTATGTCAGAGGAAATAGAAAAGATTACGATCTTTGGGAAGAATTAGGTAAGCTTTAATTTCGAGTGAGTTTTTTTTTATTTTAAATGATGACTTATGGGCTTTTAACCGAATCAAAAGCTGCAACATTATGTATGTAGCATAGCATTTAAATATAGATTAAGTCAATCATTTCTCGACCCACAATATCATAAACTCTCTTCACATGCTCATGTCGTCGAAGCTACTCTTCAAAAATTTGGTGGCGCTTCCATCTCGGTCTGTCGTTCGCGATCTGCTCCCAGTTTTTGTTTACATCTAAGTCACACTTCAACAAAACCTCTAGATGGATGCAACTTCCTGGTCGTTAAACTTGCATTGCCCACAAGATCCTTGGCCCTAAACTGTCATCGTTTAATTGATTTGAATATGAATCTTGAATGATGCTTTCTGGCGGTTTCTCTGATGTCTTGTGTTCCAACCAGTTGCATTTGATCTCAGGTAAAGAGGTGCGTGACCTACTCGATCTAGCCACGTAGAGTTCTATCGTGAGTGAGAGTTCTGTCATTAACCCAGATGGCACAAACAACGGTAAAGCATGCATATCATCAGATAAAAAGTCCTATAGATACTGAGTTTATATAAAGCATAAACAGCACTGGCCCAAGACTGTCCCCTGAGATATACCAATCTCAGTATGCAAATTGGCATCAACTTGAAAAATACATTGGATATATTGCTTTTACAGGTAATCCAGGTTGGAACTATGACAACGTCCTTAAGTATTTCATAAAATCCGAGGATAACAGAAATCCATATCTAGCTAGAACACCATACCATGGCAAAGGTGGATTTCTAACGGTACAAGAGTCTCCTTGGCGAACACCGTTAGTAGTAGCCTTTGTTGAAGCAGGAAATCAGATGGGTTATCCCATAAGGTAATAATTGTTCTCTTTTTGAGTCAGTCTTAGAACATTTCTCTTTGGTTCTAGGGACATTAACGGTGCTGATCAGGCTGGTTTTATGATAGCTCAAGGTACAATAAGACGAGGACAAAGATGTTCCACTGCAAAAGCCTTTTTAAGGCCAATTAAGCTGCGAAAAAACATCCATGTTGCTGTCAATGCACATGTCACAAGGATATTGATAAATCCAACCGATATGCGAGCATTTGGTGTAGAATTTCTACGAAATGGTAATAGAAATAAGGGTTTTTTGCAAGGAAAATATCAATAAAAATATGATTTTAGGTAAGAAACATGTAGTCCTGGCTAGAAAAGAAGTAATCCTCTCAGCTGGTGCCATAAATAGTCCTCAAATCCTGATGCTTTCAGGTATGTTCTCAATCTATAAATACTAAAAATAATAAATCCCAGATTCACATTAAAGGTATTGGACCGAGATCTGAGCTTCAAAAACATAATATTCCAGTGCTAAAAGACCTTGCAGTTGGTGAGAACCTTCAGGATCATGTTGGTATGGGCGGACTTACATTCAGAATTGACAAGCCAGTCTCAATAGTCCAGGATCGATTTCAAGCATTTGCAATGACTACGCAGTATGTGATTAATGAAAGAGGACCAATGACTACTTTAGGAGGAGTTGAAGGTATCACTACGGACAAATATCATTATTTCAGCAACTGATTGACTGATGATTTTTTAGGTTTAGCCTTTGTGAACACGATCTACGGTAATCGTTCCTGGCCAGACATTCAATTCCATATGGCCCCGGCAAGTATCAATTCAGACGGCGGTGCTCGAGTCCGTAAAGTACTAGGAATCACTGAAGAACTATACGAAACTGTCTACAAACCCATAGCCAACCAAGACGTATGGACACTCATGCCGCTTCTACTGCGTCCAAGAAGCCGTGGATGGGTCCGATTACGAAGCAAAGATCCTTTCGACGCCCCACTGATCAACGCGAACTATTTCGCTGATCCGTTCGATGTTAAAACACTAGTTGAAGGAGCAAAGATAGCGATAAACATTAGTGAAGCACAATCTTTCAAACAATTCGGTTCACGATTACATCGAATTCCTTTTCCCAACTGTCGAAATGTCGAGTTTGCTAGTGATAAGTATTGGGAGTGTCATATCCGGACGATCTCAATGACAATATACCATCCTGTGGGTACGTGTAAGATGGGACCTGAGTGGGATAGGGGCGCTGTTGTCGACCCTAGATTAAGGGTATATGGAGTGAAGGGGCTTAGGGTTATTGATGCTAGTATTATGCCTACGATACCGAGTGGGAACACTAATGCACCGGCTATTATGGTGGGTGAAAAAGGAGCTGATCTGGTCAAGGAAGATTGGTTAACTCATTAAAAAAAATCTTTACAAGGATATACAAAAGGGAAACACGGTGTCTCTCCCGGAAAAGCCGCGGCAAATATTAGAAAAAGTATAAGTGTACAAAGGTCCAACCGGCATAACATTTTCACACTTCCGATTATATCAAAAGTTCAGCGGTTTTGACATATTTGACGATATATTATATCTTATTTGAATTTCCTTAATATTTCTGGGAAATGTCAAAAAGTGATATCAAGAACGTGTGATACACTTAAACAGAAACCTTCAGGTATCAAAACTGCTCAAAAATATATGGAGGGCAACTTAAAACGCAGTCGTCATCCCTATCTATAAAAAGAGGGATGCTGCAGATATTGAAAACTACAGACCCATAAGCGCTATTGAGTGTCATATCGAAGATTTTTGAAAGGGTAATGTCAGATCAAATTTTCAATTTTTTAAATGAGAATCATATTTTGGCGGATTGCCAGCACGGCTTCAGGAGGGGCTTCTCGACGGAGTCATGCATAACCGATTTCGTTCAGTGTGTTCAGGACCTCACTGATAGGGGGGAGTATGTCACTGCCTTATTCTTTGACTTGTCTAGGGCATTTGATACGGTTGACTTTGTGTCCTCCAAACTGTCTTGTATGGGTCTTAGGGGAAACGTGAACATCTGGATCTTCTCATACTTAAATCAACGTAGATTTCGCATCCGAATAAGTTCTTATTTGTCTGAGTATGAGAATGTAAATGTGGGGACTCCCCAGGGTAGTGTTTTGGGCCCTCTTCTGTTCTTGTTGTTCGTTAATGACTTACCTCAGCAACTTTCCTTTACCAAATCCTTTATGTATGCGGATGATACGTCTCTGGTTATATCTGATAGGGATCCTAAGGTTCTACAAACAAAGATTTCGTCTACGTTGCGGATCTTCGACTTGTGTTGATGTGCCAACCGATTGATGGTGAACCGAAATAAGACCGTGTTGACTCAATTCAACAGATATAAGCCTTCTCTGGACTTTGATGTGCATTTTGGGGGTGCCATCTTGTCTTGGTATTCGTCTGTAAGGCTCCTGGGTGTTGCGGTCGACGAAAAATTGAGCTGGTCACACCATATAGATAATGTATGTAAGAGGCTCAATCAGCAATCCTTTGTAGTGTATTCTTTGAAAGGGAACATGACACCTTCAAAAAAAGAAGGCATTTTAACAGCACCGTGTATCTATTTTGAAAACGCCTTTACATATTTTTGTATCAAATCAAATTCGAAGAGAAAACAGAAATGCTCAAATTCATATACCATCTACAGATATGATTGAAAAGACGAGGGTTGTCTCCATACCTTAAAATGAATTATTTTATATAGGTACCTAACCTCTAAGTTGTACCCTGTAGAACCAAATGTGCCATCAACTATTTAGAGTTATACTAGAATAAAAATAGGCTTTTCATTAAATATTTTTTGTAAACAAGGTATATCGTGACTAATTCAAATTAAAAAACATCTTTAGCTTTTAAGTAGAAATAAGTCTTTAATTAATTACTCGTATGATTGAAAATTAAAATATATAATTAAATTAAAGAAGTAATCCATTGGTTGCAGTGGAGTGTAATATAATTACAATAAAAATACATACGTCGTCTCCACTAATAAAATTGTATTTAAGATTCCTTTATAAAATTAAGGCTGATGATGGAGCGGGACTCCGAAGCATGTCCCCTTTTATATTACACTTGAACCAAAGAAAATATGGTAAAGCAACTGAGTCAGTAGATTAGTCTGAAAGAGGGACAAATGACTCTACAGTGCCTGGAACACCACGGGCAAGGCCCTTGAAAGACTATCAAGTCTATCAAATTAAGGCTGATGATGGAGCGGGACTCCGAAACATGTCCCCTTTTATAAAGGAATCTTAAATACAATTTTATTAGTGGAGACGACGTATGTATTTTTATTGTAATTAAAATATATAGTTCAATACGTTATCCCATTGTAACTTTTGTTAAGGCTGTTTGATCAGCCAAAATATTGAGCAGCAAGTTATAAGGAATTAGGCGAAGCACGGTAGTTGACTAAAGAGAGAGTTCCAAGTTGTACAATTTAAATGGTATTTTCAAAATTAAACTAACTTTAGCCTTTTTCGAGAAATTTTGAAAAGACAATTTTTGCGATTTTAGTTTCTATTTATTTCTGACATTATTTTTACAGATATAAAAAAATTAAAAGCACTTTCGCATTGTTACTTTTTGAGGAGAAAAATATAGCGTTTACAAATTTTTACTACGACGTTTCGTTTTTGAAAAATCATCAACTTTTTTTTTTAATACGACCCTGGATGTTTTATTGTTAAATTGAAAGCCAATTTCAATTCAAAAATAGGTGTTATACCACACATAATGGTACTACTACTCTGCATTCAGTTAGTTAAGTGCCAAACTATGGCGATTTTTCTTGAAAAATTTTAAATAACAGCTAAAAACACTGAAAACTTGTTTAAACCACCAATTTTGGAATTGAAAATGGCTTTAAATTTAACGATAAAAAATCCAGGGCCCTATTTAAAAAAACAAACTTGATGGTTTTTCAAAAACGAAACGTCGTAGCAAAAATTTACAAACGCTTAAAAAGTAACAATGAGAAAGAGCTTTTTATTTTTTTATATAAGTTAACTTTTTGGGCACTGTGCTTGATGCGAGATTGTGTTGGGAGCAGCATGTTGAGAGCGTTTCCGGCAAGCTGTGTAAGATCGTCTAGCTGTTGGGCAGACTGAGGGACGAGGTGTCAATTAGCGTTCTAAGAACAACATATTTTGCCTTATTTCAGAGCGCTATGTCATATGCAATTCTGAACTGGGAGCACCCTAGCCATGCCAGTAGCGTTTTTAAAATACAGAGGCGTGCAATTCGATCAATGCTTGGCCTAAATTATCGCGAGGATGTTAAGGAACATTTTAAAATGCTAAACATTCTAACACTGCCTAGTCTATACATATCTGTTACACGTGTGAAGTCACATAGATGAGTATGTATTTGCCAACGATGTGCATGCTCATAATACTAGGCATCGAAATAATATCTTTGTTGATTTCCCGCGTTTGTCAAGAAGCAGAAATACCTTCAATTACTATGGCCCTGTGTTCTATAACAAAATGCCGAATGAATTAAGAACATTATCAACATCTTCTTCTTCTTCGGGTGCCATGTGCTATGCCGCACGTCGGCGATCATTTGTCCATTTTATGTTCACAGAATAACTAGGGTGCCCTCCTCAGCCTGTCTAAAAATGGTTGCGGCATCCAGTTTCTTATATTGCGGGGCCAAGAGTGTTGTTTTCGGCCTGGCCCCCTTCTACCTTCGATCTTTCCTTGCAGTATTAGCCTTGGTATTATCAACATCAAGTTCTTCAAACAGGGTTAACGAGTTTCTACTGAATAAAGCCTTTTATAGTGTTCATGAATTTTTAAACTGTACAAATATTTTTTAATGCGTAATGTTTGTCTGTATGTCACAAAGTTTTGTCTTTACGTTGTCTACTGTATTTATTGTATTGTAGTTTATTTACTAAGTCTATGGTTTTTCTTGTTTGTTTGACTTGTGTAAAACCATGTTGGTTTGAAAGCACCAATAAACGATTTATTTATATCTCTAAAAATAAAATAATATTAGAAATAAATAAAAACGAAAATCGCAAAATCAAAAATTCTCGAAAAAGGCTAAAGTTAGTTTACTTTTACCACCATTTAAAAGGTGTTTACACTATACTGCAATTGTGCACTGATTTTTTAATTGTTGTGAAAAACAATATTGATTTAATTAATAAAATTAAACGTTTTCGGAGTTTATTTTTAAATCTTTGTAAATAAGTAAGACTATGTGGTGACATTGAGAATGAGACACCCTGTACTAATTAGTTTATAATACTGTACAAATAAAAGTAATGTATTAATTATTGTTGCTGGGCGAAATGCAATATTTGTGTAAATATGTAATTAAATTAATTATTAATAAGTAAATTGTATGTTTTTAAAGGTAATGTTTGTAATTAATTATACCAATCACATTAAAATTTAATAATAATGTACATATGTTTTATATGATTAATAAATACTTAATTTGTTTGAAAAATATGTGTTATTGTTATGAATAAAATGACACTAATGCGACTGTCGGAGGCCCTTGAACCTTGCAGAACTCCGATAAACTCCATTCATTAATTTGGTTGGTTTCAATAACAGGACGGTCTATAAGGTATTCTTTGTGTTAGCTGTCGATGGCGACACGAGATGTTCCATCTGTCAGTTTTTACTCAGTTTTAAGTTTCAACAGACTGTCTTTCCCTTCATTGGCAACTTGTAGCTGCTCTTCGCTAAAGCACGAAACGATTCAGGCACTACAGAGTCGTTATCTTGCCAGCTGTGAGCTTTTTTGTTTTCTCTGAATCCCGAGTTCTTCTAACATTCAGTACATAAGCAACATAAATTACAGATTAATCTACTGGCTCGGTTGTTTTACCATATTTTTCTTTAGTTCAAGTGTAATATTTCATAACGTTCTCGATACCATTTCACCTTATAGTTTTCACAAAATTAACAGGAGTATATATAGGAATTATTTCGAGAAGATTGGCTAAGGTGTACTTCCTGAAGTTTGTCGAGGGCTATGATGAATAGACAATAAATTCATGCTGTATATAATGAATTTTCTAAGGTTTTCGATAGAGTTGCGAGGGTACGTTTTTAATTCCGGCGGCTACAAGATAAGGGTAGAATATAAAAATGAAATATTATTTTTCTGTTTTAAAATTCTGCAACCCTAATATACTTCTCAGATCTATTAATTAATTTGTTCATAACGGGATGACAATTTTAGTGACACATTCCTATGTGTCAATATAGTTGCAATTTAATTTGTCATGGACAAATTTCCAATAAATAATAATAATAATGGCTTTATTGGCATCGTACAGTACAATAATCATTATTAACTGAGCATAGCTGATTTTCAGTAGAACCTATTACACTATTACAATACAAACATAAACTGTTGTTAAGAACGCGAAAAACAGAGAAGAACAAGAGAAAAAGAGAGTTGAGAAAAAAAAACTATTAACATACATAGCAATCATAAAACAATTGAAATACAAAAAATATAACAATAAATAAAAAAATTATTCACATGTAGCCTTGTTCAATAGGTTCCGTTTGTGTGTCAATTAATTCTTGACATACAGATCTCTTAAATTTCTGCCTAGAAAATGTCTTCAATTCAGGAGACAGTCGATTATGCCGTTTGGCGACATTATAGGAAAAAGACCTCTGATACAATGCTATGCTGCGGGACTGTAATTGTGTCCTTACGTCTCACGTTGACATTGTGGACGTCAGTACGAAAAGTAATCTTCTGGTAAAGGTAAGGTGGTATTTTAGTTTTAATAATCGTATGAAACAAAACAAGAGAGTGTAACTCTCTCCTATTGGACATATGAAGCCACTTGACCTCATTTAATTTGTGTGAAATTCTATCGTATTTCCTCATGCCAAAAATCATACGTAAACATGCGTTCTGGAGAATTTGGACCCGCCTAGAATTAACGCCCAGAAGACATGGCCCATACACATAATCGCTGAAGTTCATATGTGACAAAACCAGAGAATCAGACAGCAACCTCCTCAGATCATACGAAAGCATATGTCTAATAGCGTAAATAGCCTTAAGATTAGCGTATCCCGCCCGAAGATTTACCGATATATCCATTATCAAATCAAGACTCTTTGCCGGTTCGGACGCCGGAATCTCATTAACCTAGAGGGACAGATGTATGTCTGGATTAGTCGGAAATCGGAAAAACAGAGTCGTTGATTTTAAAGGGTTAAGTTGTAGATCATGGCGTCTCGAGTTCTCCGCCAGTGACGACAAATCATTGCCAATCTGTTACTCCGCGGCTGCTACTTCATTTTTGTTGAAAATGTACAGCACTTGTGAGTCATCCGCGTACATTTTCATCATCGAATTTGTGTCGTAATATAGTTTATATTCTAAGTAATTCAGTTAATTTACATGAATTTAAGAATTTAATGTGGAAAGACACGAAAGAATTCCGACATTGCGAAAAATTCTGCATCTGATTTCCATTTTAACTCCAAGTTATTCATAAGTTAAAAGAAGAAGGTACAGACCACTTCGTATTGTAATCTGTAAACAATTTTTAAAAAGCACATCCGCAACAGCTTCATGAAAGACCTCTCCATGATGAAAAACTCACCGATGTTTTGCTAAAAATAAAAAACCAAAAACTCGGTTATTCGAATTTTTCACATAAATTTTGAGGTTATGTGAAAAAAGTGTCGATACAAAAGTTGTAGATCTTTTTATTACCTACAACTTTGCTATTCAACTTTTTTTCATAGGACTTGCAGTTTTACCGGAAATCGAAATTAACCGTTTTTACCCTTTAAAACTCACGCCCTCCCCCTTCCCGACCTCAGATCGCCCGTAATTTATTTTTCCTTTCATTTTTGTTATATTCTCTACCTTTTCCAATGAGTATCATCCTACTATAATTTTTTTTTCACTTTTTATCATTTTTAAAATTATCGACCCTGGTCTATATGCAGTAAATTTTATTTCATTTCCAAAACTTGCTTCTAATTGAATGTTAATTGTGGTGTTTTGTTCACTAAAAATAAAATTTTAACAAATTTCCTTTTGTAGACTATCCTTTAAAATAGATACGATTGTAATTGCAAATCTGCAACTCAAACCATTAATTGCTTAAAGTTTTATCCACTGAAAGGTAATGGCCCGATATATATTTTTTTGATACCTTCAGCGATAGTCGAAGTGTAACAACCTGTCCCAATAAGTTTGCCAATTTATCAATACGATGTTGTAATAAGATCATTTTAATAGTTTTGCAAGATGTTAATAAAATTAAGTGTATCAAGGCCGGAGAATGCCTTATCTATTAAGTAAATAGTCAATTTAATATGAATATGGATAATATTGTTATGTGTACAGTGCATTCATTTTAATATTTGTCACCCAGACCGATTCATGCTAATACAAATTGTCTTTTTCCATGCAAATTGTCTCCTTTCATGCAAATTGTGTCCTTCCATGCAAATTGTCTCTTCCATGCAAATTGTCTTCCTCCATCATCCTAAATACACCCTTAGTGTAAGGCAATGGCTGGAACCGTTTCCTCGGAATGGGATTGGAAAAGAGGTGCCCAAGAGTAGTCGCCAAGATCTCGATGCTTAACGCCCCTGAATATCTTTTTTTGGGGGTACTTACAAACAAAGTTTATAAAATTCACATGACATTAGGTGACATTTAACTTAATAAAGTTGCATCGCTGGGGGTTTAACGAGTGGAACACAAAATTCAACCAACAATGGTTTTAAAGTTCCCCCACAATAACAACATCGAGGTGCTTTTACTGAAAATCCTGTCTATTCTGGGCGGCAAGTATTAAAATGAAAGCACTGTATGTATACTAGCAGCTCTTTAAATAAGTTTAAAACCGGAACAAAGAAAAAATTTAATAATATTCAAACAAAAAAATGCTAGCAACTGCAGTCAATCATAAATATTATATTGCACCACTATTGCTGCTGCACTGGTTTTGAGCAAATCGTAATTTTATGCGAAACGAAGAGTGATAGTAGGCTATACTTTACATTAAAACTTAAAAAATTCAATTGCGTTAATTAAATTTATAAGTCATGATTTTTTTCTTCTGGTACAATGGATACAAGATAACATGAATACATTTTTAGGAAAATCGGAAAAGTGTATAGCAATATACAGGCTGTCATAAATAGCATGTGCTTCTATCGTCTTTTGAGAATGGTAAACACTCGGTATTGACCACGACTGCTTTGTCTAAGGCTTTTGACTGTAGTTCCCATGATACCCTTCTGGAAAAGCTGTCTTTCTATGGAGTGAGGGGGATACCTTTGGGGTTGATTAAATCTTTCTTTTTTGAGAGATAGCAGGTGGTCGAGTTAAACGGTGAAACATCTTTTCTTAAAAGGGTGAGATATGGGGCGCCTCAGGGCTCTGTGCTTGGCCCATTACTTTTCATTACATACATTAATGATATCTCCCATTATATGTCAGATATCGCATTTCCGTGTCTTTTTGCAGATGATGCCAGTTTTGTGTCGAGTAGTTCAAGTTTTGACAATCTGAACACTATATCCCTTTCGATCTTGAATGCAGCCAAAAAATGGTTTGGTGCGAACGGGTTAAGGCATAACGAGGACAAGTGCAATGTTCTGAAGCTGTCTTCTAATTTCTCCCATATCAGTGGTGACACTGTCAAAGTGCGTGGAGTCTATTTAGATGACAATCTTAACTGGTACTCTCACATCGAACACCTAAGTCGCAAGTTGTCCAGTGCTCTATTTTTGCTTAGACAGCTTGCGGGTTACTTAAATTTTCATGTCCATAGAACGGCTTACTTTGGGGTTTTCCATTCACACTTGACTTACGCCATCGTGCTTTGGGGTGGTTCTTCACACGCCTTGAGAATTTTCAGATTGCAAAAGAGGGCGGTCAGAATACTGGTTGGCGTTGGGCCACTTGACCATTGCAAGCCGCATTTTGTAAACCACGGTATAATGTCATGGCCGTGTGTTTTTATCTATCATACCTTATTGGAGATCCATTCAATTCGGGATTCACTGCGGCCTCACTCTAGTAATCATACCTACAGTACTCGGTCGGCTGATTTGTTGATCATTCCAAAATATAGACTAACAAAATCTAAAAATAACTCTCTTAATTACAAATTTTATAATAAGGTACCGAAGCAGATTCGGTCGTTTAACTACAAATTATTTAAAACTAAAATAAAGACATATTTTTTAAAGCACTGTTTTTACTCTGTCGATGAATTTCTTGTGAGTGATTGGTTGTAGAATTCTTGATTCTTGTTGGCAATATTGCGTTGTTTTGTTGTGCAGTATTGTCCTAATTGTTGTATATTGTCGTATATATTTTTATGTGATTTGTATTTGTGTTGTATTTGCAAGTATTGTATTGACAAACTGTATTTTTCGAATATTGTAATAAACTATCTATCTATCTATTGCTATCTCCTAAACAGTAAGAGGTACAAGCACAGTAATTTCTGTTAGAAACCGGGTGAGTTGTGAAAAACTCTACATTTTGATGAATATTTTGAAAAGTACTAACTAAGTACAGCGATAACACTTAAAGGATGAAAGATTAGTGGTTTTTCACTACCACTTTTTTTACGTGTCTATCAGGGGCGGCTAGTCCTATGAGGCAAGTGAGGCAGTGCCTCACTAACTTTTTAACCAATTAACATTTTTTTACTGTTAAAATTGAATGTAAAACTATCGCAATTTATAATGATAACAAAGGTGCTCTTCGAAAAATAATGTGTATCATTCAAGAAGCAAACACATAGACATACGTCATCATTTTCTACGCGATGTTATTGACAAAAATAAAATTTTAATTAAACATATTGGAACTGACAAAATGATTGCCGACATATTCACCAAGCCTATACAGCAAAGGAAGTTTGAATGGAGTCTACAAGAATTTGGAGTTCTCGACATTCAATTTTTAGATAGTCCAGAATATGCAAAGTCGCCAAGATAGGTGGGGTGTTAAAATAATTAAATTATAATTATTTTATTTTTAATCTTGGCGCCTAACCACATTGTATATTATGGTGTTATTATTATATTTATGAAGTTGTCAATTAAATTAATTTAAGTACTATTGTCATTATAAATAGTTATTTCTTCTAATTTAATAAAATAGTTATTCATTATTTAAATAATATATCTCATTATTTAACAAACTGTCGTCTTAAATTTATTGTTATGCATCTACTTAATTACTAATTTATGACTAATGCAATAGAAATAATCAGGTGTTTCACGTAAAATAATTATTGTCATTCAAAACGCAAAAAATAACAACGTACATTTTTTTTATCAATATACCTATTATTAAATTTATTCTATAAACTTATGCAAAAAAAAAAAACACTAAGTAGGTGGTACCTATTTGTAAATAAACAATTATCTATTGGTTAACATAAAATTTCTATTGTGGCCTATCATTTCAATGCAATAAATACATTTTCCATGTATAATTAACTAAATATACAGAGTGGGTCATTAGTGCGTAAATGTACGTTATTTCCGTTAATATCAGTTGCCCCAAAATTCGTGCAAAATATAATTTTTATAGAAAACACAAACTTTATATTGGGCTAAATCATCTTAGCGGACTTTCATCCTTCTAGAATTCTAGACGACATTTTCCCAATGTCTTGAGAGATACTTTCCGTCTAAGCTACAGCCCCGAAATGTTAAAATATGAAGAGTACACACGTTAAAAACGATGAGAGTCAAAGCATTAATTTCGAAAAAAATTATATACACTGTTGCTCTGATAATAATGGGATAGCACCTTGGAAACTGTACAGAAAGCATCTTTTGAATGGTTATTTCAAAAGTAAACTAACTTTAGCCGTTTTCGAGAAATTTTGAAAATCATGTCTTTAGAAGACGACCATTTATATTGGTACTAATTGGACAGAGCACCAAGGCGGTTGGTTTAGACGTTTGGGTCCTTGGGACTAGACCTGCAAGGTTTCTCGGCTTAACAACCTTGGACTTATGGGGTAATTTAAAACAAAATGTATATCAGACGCCAGTAAACAGCAAAGAAGAACTGTGTGAACGAATCCGGTCAGCTAGATGATGAAGAGATACAACCTTTCTTTAGGTAAAGATGTGTTTAGTGGTCATATTAAGAACTTTCTGTAGGTTAAGATAAGTTAATGGTGGTTATTTTAAGAACTCCCTGTGGGTTAAGATAGGTTAATTGTTGTCATTTTGAACAATTTATGTAGTTTAAGATAATTTTGCCAAATAATGGCAATTTTCTAAAACATCTAAGGTGCCCTCCATACCATCAATAACCCTGTATTTATGTGATGTAAACATAAATACAGGCTTGACCACGGAATTCTGCTGCAAAAGCTTTCGGAATTTGGTTTATCTGTGGATCTTTTAAAATTTCTGTCTACTTATCTCCATGAACGTAAATTGTATGTGGTTTCAAGTCCGGTATTATCCGTGCAACATCTGGAGTTCCGCAGGGTTCTGTGTTGGGTCCCCTCTTATTTATGTGTTTTATTAATGACATTGTTAATGGCGTGAAATGTCGCTCCCTACTCTTTGCTGATGATTTTAAGGTTTATTCACTGATTACCTCAACTTCTGACTGTCTTCAATTGCAGAATGATCTGAATGTCCTGTTTGACTGGTGCATTCAAAACAGGCTTGTCCTTAATTTGGATAAGTGTTGTTCTGTAACTTTTACTCGTAAGATAAATCCAATAAAATTTGTGTATAAAATTGACTCTGTTCCGCTTAAAATATGCGATGAGGTTAAGGATCTGGGGGTGCTCTTTGACAGTTTTGTGTGGCATGTGATTGATGTGGTTTCGTCTTCCTATAAGAGTCTGGGTTTTGTTATAAGAAATACAAAGCATTTTGTGTCACCTAAAACTCTTATTTTACTGTATAATTCCTTCGTTAGATTGAAATTGGAATATGCGTCTGTTGTGTGGAGTCCTGGTTATGCGTTGCACTCGAATAGCTTAGAGAGGATTTCCCCATGATGAACTTCTGGGTCGTTTTAATTTTAATTTTGTACCTCTTGATAAGCGTAGAGAATATGCCTCACTCCTGTTTCTATTCAAGATCGTGAATGGCATCATTGACTCTCTGGACCTACTTTCGATGATACCTTTTCATGCTCCACATACGAGAGGGCGTAATTATGTTTCTAGCTTTTACTTGCCTACCGCACGTACCAACTTGTTGCTCTTTTCGCCATTGTTTGAGATGTGTTCTGTTTGTGACTCGGTGAGTAACGATATTGATGTGTTTTTTAATACCATATCTTATATTAACAAAGTGTTTTTTAGATAAATATTTGTTGTTAAACCATTCTTATTTTGACTATTTTTTGCGATTGTAATATTTGTATTATTTATAATTTTGAAACGTGTATTTATGTTAATTTTATCGTTTTGTAATGTACCTGCCCTGTAATTGGATGTGTTTCTGTCTGGGTAGATGTAATCTAAATAAATAACTAAATAAATAATAGCACAAAAAATTACGAAAAATAAATAGTAAACAACATCAACAAAATATCCAAACTCTTTGGTAAAGTATAGAAAAAACAATCAAAAAACATAGAAACACAAAAGTTTGATATAAAAATAAATAATTAAGGAACTCAATATTTTTCTACCCCAAAGAAAACACAATAACTTATAAAAATCTTTCATAAATGCAAAAAACAAAAATAATAAAAATCATGCCTAAAAATAACAAAAGAAAAAGAAAAGAACACTCTAATTACAGACAGTTTTAGTTTTAAACCTTAATAATAATTAAATATTCTTGAAATAAAAGTCGACCTCCACACAATAACTTTTTAATAAATTTCTCCAACAAGTTACATTTGTCGGTAGTTACCATACATGTTTCGCAGCACCGGGCTGCATCATCAGTGGTTATCAAAGGTTATTACGAAAAGCTATATTTTTTATATTATTATTAGTACATATTTTTATATAAATGAAAAACGTCTACTCCACAATATGATCCTCGTATAATTAAACTACACAATAAACATTACCATACATGTTTCAAGATCCTAACGATCCTCTCTCTCAGCAAATAGTTGCCTTATAATGCCTATTAAGTTGTATAATCATCTGCCCCATCATCTAAAAGTGAATACAGCTCCTAGTAAATTTTGTGAATAATTGGGTGTTTTTGTGAAATGTAATTATACAATCCATGTTTTTTATATTTTTATTTATTTATTTTTTTTTATACATGTATTTTTGGTTGTGACCATTGTAATATATTACGACGTTGTGACGCATTCTATGTACATAGTTGTACCTCGTGAATAAAGACTATTATTATTAATAATTATTAGATTTAAAAAAAATAAATAAAATACCCCAACCAAATGCAAATATTTTAAAACTAATCACCCTGTAACAGTACCAATAAATTTCACAGAAAATTGTCAATGAATTATCTCAATAGAAAAAGTTTGTGTTAAATGTAAATGATAATAATACACATCTTGGTCTAATAATAGGTATAGTTTTGTCAATACATCAAAACACGAACTCATACTTTTGCAGGCGAGTGGGGACAGGGTTAAATCCACACGCGATTCTTTATAAAGTATTATTTACATTGTAAGTTCAAATAGTATTAACCGTTTTGAAAGCTGCGCTCGCGATAGCTTAACGTAATTAACGAAATTAGATTATCGTAAGTGCAACTCAACTTGAAGTTTAGCAACAAATTATTTGTGGAAAATAATAATAGTGTTTATGGATAATAAATAGTGGAGTAACCCAAAGAATATTGCTGCTGGTGTAATAATTTTAGCTACTATAAGTCAACATTTCTACCTATGTAAGTATTTTATTTTTATATCAATTTCTAGGGATTTTTTTGTTCATAGGAAAATTCAATTAAAATTTCTAATTAAAATTTTTATTGTTAAATTCTGTGCCGTAATTGGTGTAAAGTGGACTGTATTATGCAATGAAAGTATAAAATGTAAAGTTTGACTTACCAATTATCAGGAATTAGGGATGCACCAGGTATAAAAAAATCGTATACACTGTGTCCAAGATAAGAATGGGATAGAATTGGTATTTTATAAACGGTAGGAATTAGAATATCGGTTAAATTAGAGAAAAGTTGTACAATTTAAACACCTTTTAAATCGCGTTTTCAAAATTAAACTAACTTTAGCCGTTTTCGACAATTTTTGAAATACAATTTTTTTGGGAATTTCGTTTTTATTTATTTCTGACATTCTTTTTACAGATATAAAAAAACTAAAAGCTCTTTCGCATAGGATAGTGTTGACAAATTTTCACTACGACGTTTCGTTTTCGAAACACTATCATCAACTTCGTTTTTTTAATACGGCCCTGGATTTTCCATTTTAAAATTTAGTCATTTTCAATTCAAACATAGGTGGTATATCCCATGAAATGGTTTAAACAAGTTTTCACTGTTTTTAGCTGTTATTAAAAAATTTAGTTGAAATTTTTGTGCTTTTTGAAGTTATTAAAAAAACTATGACGATTTTTCTTAAATACTTTTAAATAACAGCTAAAAACACTGAAAACTTGTTTAACCCATTACATGACGATGATATACCACCTATTTTTGAATTTAAAGTGGCTTTAAATTTAACAATATGGCTTTAAAAATATCAAATGAGTTATTGCTACATTTTAAAAATATTGCGAATCTATACAGGGTGTCCGAAATATAAGAAATTAACCATATTTGTGTTTTTTTAAACGGAATGCCCTGTATATGAATATATTTTTAGATTCCCCGTCCAAAATAAACCTAACTTTCATTAAAGTACATCTCCTCTAAACCTGACAGTTTTTTAAATATTTTAATTTTTATAAAAATATAGACATAATTTGATTGAAAAAATTCACACCTATTCGTTTGTTCTTTTTAAGCCAGTCTGGGCTGATAAATATACCCACTCATCACTTGTTACGCGAAATATAAAAAACCCCCAATACAAAATACAGGGTGTCCAATAATATAAGTTATATGAATGTAATGTTTAATTCTAAATAACTTGTTTATTTCAAATGGAACACCCGGTATATGAGGTCAAAATGAGATGCACAAAGTAATTGTCTATCAAATGTTATAATACTTTCCTATGGATAACTCTTGACGTGAAAAATGCACATATTCATAATATTAGGCAAATTTTTAATTGACCACCCTGTATTTGATGATGATGAAATTAATTATCTATTAATGACTATAAAGTTGTCCTATAGATATGTATATTTTTAATTTTGCATGGAAAAACCACATATTGGTAGTAATAGGAAGAATTTTTCAAAATTATAATATTTGTCAAGTCAGCCCTGAAAATTTGTCATGGCTGACTTGATGAATATTATAATTTTGAAAATTCTTCCTATTATTACCAATATTTGTGTCTCTTCCATGCAAAATTAAAGATATAAATATCTATAGGAAAACTTTACTTTAACTTTAATTTTTGCGTCATAAAATACAGGGTGGTCTACATGAAATTAACAGGTTCAATTAAAAATTCGCATCATATTATGAATATGTGCATTTTCCACAAAAACGTCAATAGTTATCCATAGGAAAGTATTATAATATTTGACAGAAAATTACTTTGTGCATCTAATTTTTACCTCATATGTGTTCCATTTGAAATAAACAAGTTATTTAGAATTAAACTTTACGTTTATATAACTTATATTATTGGACACCTTGTATTTTGTATTGAAAATTGAAAGATACTGGCTCGAATCTCTTGAATTATCAATGATTCCACGGCTCGCCTGATTCTTAATTTTAAAAGTTCAATATTGGAATCCATTGGTTGCGCATAGGTAAGCTGCTTTAGACGACCCCAAAGGAAAGAATCGGCTAATGTCAGGTCGGGACTTCTTGGGGGCCATAAAATTGGTCCATTTCTTCCTATCCATCTGACACCGAATTTCTGGTTCAGCCATTCTCTAACCTCTCCAGCGCAATATGCAGGGCATCCATCCTGTTGAGAATACATTGCGTTGCGATCATCCAGGGGCAGTTCTTCGAGAACCATCGAAAAAATAAGGCCCAATGATACCGTAATATGAAATAGCACACCACACATTGACTTTTTGCAGTAAGTACTGACATCTTGCGGGATTCTCTTTACTCCAATATCTCACATGTTGAGAAGCTACAGTTCCGTTGGCTGAAAATGTTGATTCATCAGAAAATATTATAAGCTTGTGAAAATTTCTATTGTCGTTTAAAATCTGATTTCCAACCCACAAACAAAAATCTAGCCTTTTTGCTTCATCCCCAGCTTCCAAAGTTTGGTTGAAATGAGGCTTGTAAGGATAAATTTTATTTTCTTTTAAAACTTTTTGAATTGTAGATTTTTCCACCGCCTTTAAATTCTTAGCACTGTTTCTTAAAGAAAGCAATGGATTTTCATTTACTGATTCCAATATCAAAACTGTACTGGCATCGTCCTCATTATATTGTTTCTTTTCTTTTTTAATATCAAAAACTGATCCTGTTCTTTCAAATTTTTTCACCAATTTGTGAACAGCAACTTTCGAAACGTATACGCCAGGAAATTTGCGGTGGAATTCTTCTACTACATAGCGATAAGAGCAGTGACTAATTCCATAGCATTGCACTATAAATTTTTTTCATAAATTTAAATATTCTTCTGTAACTGAAATCATAGGGTCAAGATTAAATATGCAGCATTTTTTCTATTTATCATTTTACGCTAAGACACCAAAATACTGTTTGCTCTTGTTTAATTTTATATTTATGGCTTTTTGGGACGCCCTGTTTAATACAAATAATTTTTTTCATAGTAGTTCTTATTTTTTCGACAAGAAATTTTTTTTATCAAGAATAACATTTTTTCGTATCTTTCAATTTGTGGTCCATTTGTCCTCTTGTTAACCGCATCCGTGGACATACTGTAGAGCATTCCATTTAAAAAACACAACTATGGTTCATTTCTTATGTTTGGGACACCTTGTATAGAAAAACAATATTTTTAAAATGTAGCCATAACTCATTTTTATCGAACCCATGAATAAAACCTTTAGGAAATTATATAGTTTAGCCACAGTCTTCCGTGTCGTATGGCGTGAATAACCCTGTATATACATGTAGCTCGTACGCGCACTTTTCTTCGCCTGTCCCATATATTTTACTAGATATTTTTGGGAAATAAGGAAACAGGAGTTGCCAAACTTTAGCATATAAAATGAATTAATACTACAATAAATAAACGGCAATTCATTCAAAAAAGTAACAAAATTAATCTTACAGACTTGTTATTCTGTACAATTCTACCCCATCAAATAAAGAAAAAGCAATTAACTTAAAGAAACATAGAAAATAAAAATAGAAACGTAACACATTCTTTCTTTGTCAATATCTTGCTTATAAAATCACATTTCGGCAAAATTCCCTCACCTTTCAGGTTTGGATAAATACATAGTATACTCTAAAAAGATCAATTTAAGCCATTGATGATAATATACTGAACTTGAGTTAGTGTACGCTCGATTTAATAATAATAATAATAAAATAATAAAGGCCTTTATTGAGGATACAAAATACAAAAAAAAAAAAACAATTATAAATATAATATAACAAAACTAGTGTGATTTTTTTTTACATTTTCCCAAGTTTATATCCCCAAAGGGCGAGATTCAGTGCTGACTACTAAGTAGCCGCCTGTTCAGCTAACCCAAATAACCCTAACCTAACTTAACCTAAGAACATTAGACAAACATATAGGACAAATCTTAACTTAATCTAGAATTATAAATATGTACTTCCACATTATACAATAATAATTGAGCCACATCAAATTAGAGTGATCACACACTCCTTTGGATATTAAATAAATACATAGATAAATTCTTCTTGGAGTGCCCAATACTTTTAGATTTCCGGATATCAATTGGCAAATCATTTACAATGCGAGTGACGTTATACGAATATGACCTCTTAAACAATTCTTTGGAATGAGTTGGTGGAGTCAGTGTTCCCTTAAACCTAATGTTAATATTGTGCACATCAGTGCGAAATTTGATTTTGGCGAACAAATATGGAGGCGTTTTGCTATGTAGAACGTTAAAATCCAGCCTTCCACTTAAGCGATCATACTTTCTTATACCAAATACAAGACTACTACTTATTATTGAAACCACCGTATAGTCCTGAATAATTCAAAAGATTTATAACAATAAAAAAATTATAATGATTGTTCATATTATTATTTCCAAGGTAAGATTAATCGATATCACTTTTTCAAATATTTTATTATTGCTACATTTTGTTATGGTTGAGAGAAAATGCGATTGTCACACTATATTATATTCATTTCATTTTTTAAATATCGTTGCGATATATCATAACTTCAGAAAAGAGATTGAATTGGGTTCTTAGCATTATTTTTGCAAGCATATTTTTATTACATTTTGGTTTTCCTCTGTTATTGGGTAACAATAAAAATAATTTGGTATTTTAAAATACTGCATCACTTTTTGTTTGGAATTCCAAAAAAGCCAAATTCGGTATGGTAAGACAGATTTAAGTGTGTTTATACTACTTAAACTTGACATATACTTTGTTTGAAGATTTATATGCAAACATCTACAAGGATGTCAAATATAAATAGGTAGGTATCTAGTGAATTATTATACCTATTGGTATATCTACGGGACAGTGTTGCCAGACTTTCCTTTCCTTCAACTGAGTGACAGAAACCCTTTATATCCTTAAAAAATCGGTTATGTCACCCCAAAACTTTCCCGACAACAGATAATATAATCAAAAATATATGACCTGCGTAACGAAACAGAATTTTAATAATTATTATTATTATTTTAATTGTATTATGTATTTTTATTATTTTTAATAAACTAACGTATATATAAAACTAAGTTTATTCAAAAATTAGAAAAAATATTGCCAAAGGTGCGATTCGAACCCAGAACCTTCCGCTCTATCAATGACTCTCTAATAAGGGTTATAGGTTGCAAAGCTGTAATTTAACTTTTTAGTTTTTAAATAGAAAAAAAAATAATTAAAATTACAAAAAATTGAAACTTTTATTTTTTCTTGTTTCAATAATTTTTTATAAAAAACGGTTAGCCTTAAGCTCATGAAATATCATATCAATAAAAAGTATGGGAAAGGAACTTATCGAATTTAGCCAGATATACAGGGTGTCCCATTTAAGATTTTCCCATAAAAATACAAGTTAGATAATGTGACCACCCTGAAAAATTACAAATTAGAGGTCAATGAAATCCAGTAAAACAAAGAAAAGAAGGGAATTCAAATGGATCTGACAGGAAAAATTGGTATGTATTTTTCTTCTGTATTATCCACAACGCCTCAAATTTATGTCAAAATTATACATTATTTACAAATATTTTAAAAACTACTGAACCTAGGTTTATCAAGCCTATATATCTGACTGGATTGTTCTTGTCTTTTAGAGCGCCATTCATTTTTGTTAAAATATACAAGGTGTCGCATTAAGAAAAAGCAAGTTTCGTCTGCTACGCGTTTGTAAACTACCCTGTATAATTGAGAACATTTTAGGGTTGTACATCTCTTCAGTGCCTAAAAGTTTTGTAAAGGATTTTTTTGTCTATCGCTTATAGATCTTGAGATATCTTCCGCCCACACACTAATGAGCCACCCTGTATATTACTTACTAAACTTTTTTAACTACGACACTGGAAATAAATATATCTTTCGACAACTACCACAATCCAAAAGAAAATAATAATACAATAAGCCGGGATAATAAAAATGGTAATACGACCAGAGTGCATAATGTGGGACTTTTAAAATACTCACTGTGATAAAGCAACTACTTGATCACCTATATATCTGACGGGTTGGATTTTTCTAATTCTCTTTCATCCATCGTTCATCTCTCGGTGTTTTACAAATATGCAGGTACGCTCATCAAGTGAACGATGCCCTGGTTTTGATTAGTATGTGATTACTGAGAATGACTAGTTATGATTAATACAAAATGTTCATAAGATTAGCTATAGATCATTCAACGTTGTTGGTAGTGTGAGGCTGGATTTGGCATGAAATAGAAAAAAAAATCATCGTATTTTGTAATGCAAGGAACTTTTGTTCCATTAGCTTTTTCAAAAAAAAAAAAAAAACAGTGGAGTAAAAATTTTTAATTGAAACTATTCATGATCATGTATTCGGGGAGCCACTATTTTGCATCCACCAGACCTTATAAAATTATCTAATGTAATTTAGAAGAAAAAATAACAATTTTTAATAAACACTGTTTAGGTCTTGATAACTTTTGTTTCAATATCCCGGCCAGCATCGTTACAAAATATTTCAACTTAGTACGTCATAAGTAATTTATGTTAATTAAAAATACATTTTCTTGCACATGTAAAAGACAGTAAAATACCGGCAAGTTATTAATTCCATTCTTGTTTATTTCTTTCACCATTTCGAATGCCCTTGTTCTGTTTACAAGTTTGTGATAATAAGAATTACACTTAATATTGTTGGTACACAAAAACAAGCTTTAATGCAGATGGATAAATACAGGGTGAGTGACGTAGACCGAAGATTGAGTAGAAACTTAAAATTTTGTATGCTGTCATATAATCGATTAAATCCGTTCTACCTCAAATACACGGTCGATGACAGGTTAGCGACTTTTATGAAAAACGATATACATTGGATTATTTACAAAATTTGGTTGCTTAGATGTGTCAATCTAATCCGGGATATAGCGGGTGCTTTTCAGACCAACAAGTTGGTTGGAGGTATTTTCTGCGACCTGTCGAATACTTTCGACAGTGTCAACCTTGATAGTTTGCTTGGAAAACTTGCCAAATATAGAGTAAAAAATCTGTTAAACTCCTGGCAAGCTATTTGGATCAACGTCCACAGCGAACATTTTATAACAAAATTTTGTCTGGTATGTCTAGTGAGGCGCATGGTCTATCACTAAACGCAGACAAAACCAAAGTTATCGTTATAACAGATCGACTCAGAAAATCGGAAATATAAATATACTTCTTCTTCTTCTTCTGGTGCCCTGTCTGTGTTCAGACTTTGGCTATCATCATGCATATGATTTCCTGAAATCTTTCCCTATCGGCTGCCACGCAAAATAGTTCTTCGGCCGAAAGACCACAGCATTGCCTGATATTGCGTAGCCAGGACAGCTTTTTCCGCCCTATCCACCTTTTACCTTCCATTTTTCCCTGGATTATGAGGCGCAGCAGCTGGTATTTAGGTCCTCTGATTATGTGTCCAAAGTCGTCATAGTGTTCAGCAGTTGTCGTTCCGTGTCCATCATTCTGAGGACACCCCCATTGGTAGTATGCGAAACCCACGATATTTTTAGAATCCGGCGGTAGCACCACAGATCAAATGCTTCTATTCTATTCACCGTTGTGACCTTTTACACATAACATCTTAAAACCCTTTTACGAAGATGCATTGACAGATTTCTATTACATGGTTTCCATGTCATAAAGGCCTTGCGTGATATTTCAATCCGTGTTGTTATCTCTTCATCAGATTCCGCATTATTAATTATTATTAAAATTCTGTTTCGTTACGCAGGTCATATATTTTTGATTATATTATCTGTTGTCGGGAAAGTTTTGGGGTGACATAACCGATTTTTTAAGGATATAAAGGGTTTCTGTCACTCAGTTGAAGGAAAGTCGGCAAAAAAAGTCTGGCAACACTGTCCCGTAGATATATCAATAGGTATAATAATTCACTAGATACCTACCGATTTATATTTGACATCCTTGTAGATGTTTGCATATAAATCTTTAAACAAAGTTTATCTCAAGTTTAAGTAGTATAAACACACTTAAGTCTGTCTTACCATACCGAATTTGGCTTTTTTGGAATTCCAAACAAACAAAAAGTGATGCAGTATTTTAAAATACCAAATTATTTTTATTGTTACCCAATAACAGAGGAAAACCAAAATGTATAATAAAAATATGCCTGCAAAAATTACCATATCGATGTAAACTGTATCTATTATAAAGTGTCAAGGTGAAGACAGGATATGAACTTTTACACCAAACAAGAATTTTGCTAGCAAAAAACCATAAACGCCAATTAATTATTACATTTTATAATAATGATCAATTGGAACGCAAGGTCCTTCATAAATCACGATAGAATACCGTGACATCTCGGGAGACTCAACGCCTCTCCCAAAGGGGAAAATAAATCGATGTTCGGATCAAGACACTGATTGGCCACTCTGGACGCTCTTGCAAATAAGCTAGAATTTTTGCGATGGAAATCTTGCCAATGTGTTTCTCATAAGGGATTTAATTCTATTTCCACTATCCCATGCCCTCGGGAATTCTACTGGGCTCCTATCTTGGACCGCTTTTATCTCTGCTTTTTATAAATGATCTGGGTGAGAAACTGACTTGTCCTATAAGAGGAGTTTCACTAATAATTGTGATTTAATGCAGTATAATTTAAAACTGGTCAATGATTGGTGTGGAACAGTGTCGGCTTGTGGCAGTTTAATGTGGTGTAGAATAACATAAAATAAAGTGAGAGAGCGAGATGTTTTTAGCGACACCTAGCGTGAAAGGCAATATGCCGGGTGAAACACAGTTCACAAACGATGGCCGGACAAGAAGTAACAACTCCATTATATCCTATTGCCAACACTAGATGCGCCCGAATCCCCTAGCAGGGAGGCTTTATATTATTTATAAGCCCCCAAAGATAAACGCGTCCAGATCATATGGATTTATAGTCCGTAACTATAGATTATTTTCAGATACTGAAACTGAAAATTTGGACTACGTCTTACTGAGATCTAAGTTCGAGTATTGTTGTTTAATTTGGGATCCTTTTTACAGATATGTAGCAATGATTGAACGAGTATTGTCTTAAATTGAACGGCTATTGTCTCCCGCAAGGTTTTCCCTAGCACATATTAAAGGCGAGGATCAATATAGATAGTTTAGATTTGAGGTGGAAATTAGAAAAGATTTTCTTTCTCGTGCCCAGGATTGCCAGCAGTCCCATGATTTTAGATGGATCACGCTTGAACCAATCTGTATGTGAATTCCCCAGTGACATGAAAGTCTGAGGAATGAGTATCAACATTTATCTGTAAAGCACTCAAAGGTTCGAGTGCAAAATCGACGGGAAATTCATATCACTGGTTATAGAACTTCAGACATTTTCCGCACAAGGACTTTCGAACATATTCTACGACTCACTAGTCGTAGAATATGTTCCATTTACTTCCCTTATTGCCTCTCCACCGACCTCAGTGAGAGTGGTAGCGATCATACATACCGCCAGTCCTTTGTTATATACGTTTTGATGTTATATCGGTTGGATTTTTTGTTGTGTATTAAATAATTATCAAGATTTCGTTTTTTTGTATAGTTAAATTTATCTTGGAGATTAATAACAAAGTGTTATTATTTGTTATTTTTAATCTAATTTTTGTTTTTTGTGTAGTAATTTAGGTAAGTAGTTTGTATTTATAACAGATGAATACGATTTTGGTTTTAAACAAGAATATTATTTGTTTAGCAGTTCGCATTTATAATGTTTTTAGAACCAACGAATTTTAGAGAATTTTTAGTAATTAAAAATTTTATTAGGTAAATAATGTATTTACAAACTTTGTTTTTGAGGACGTAGGTACCTAATATTTATAAAATAAATAATGTTTATCATATTTTTAGCAAAATACTAGTGTTTAATATTTTTTTTCGAAGAAAAATATTTGATATTAATTTTCTTTAAACGGAACTGGAATTTGTGGCTTATTATTTGGCTATTATGATATAATTAAAGTTATAATTAAGCATTTAAACTGTTATGATTGAAAATAATTGCAATAACATTATAACAACAGAATGAAAGCATTTATATTAAATATATATTTATATTATATATTTTTTATATATTATTATTATAATAGTTTGCCACGAAGTTATTATCTATTAACCAATGCAATGCCGTCATATTTATCTAATAAAATACGTTTTCGTACAGTTGTGCATGCTTTGAATTTGAGACAGAAGGGCTTAATTTCTCCGCCAGCTCATCACACTACACTTTTTCATCAAGGCTTTACATGTAACGTTTACTGGCATTTAACCCTCCTTCCTGACTATACCTCAAATCGTTTCTTCCAATCAAATTCAGTGGCAGTGGCGGGTTTGAAGCAGGACTCGAGTCCCGGCCCGGAGGAAATTCCTCCGATGCTTCAGAGATGCATTGAATCATTATTACGACCATTGGCCACGTCAATGCAAAAATGCATCAACATGGGCACTCTACCGGAGGAATGGTTGTCTGCTGTCGTGATACCTGTACTTAAAAAAGGTGACAAGTATCGACCTATTAGTTTGACCTCCGCACTTTGTAAATGCATGGAGAAAGTCATTACCAGACATATGACTTCATTTCTGGTTGAATCAAATATTATTCCCAATGAACAACATGGGTTTATGCCCAAGAGGTCGGTGGAGTCGACTCTTCTGGAATGCCTCAATGTGTGGACCAGCCATAATGATGTTGGTCAGCCTATGGATGTGTTGTATCTGGATTTTGAGAAAGCGTTCGACAGAGTGCCATTTGCTCGTTTGTTGCTGAAATTGGAGCATTACGGCGTGCGGGGGGCACTCCTGAGGTGGATTGAGATGTTTCTTACAAAAAGAATTTTCCAAGTTAGAGCGAATGGTGCATTATCCGCTAAATTGCCGGTCATGAGTGGGGTCCCGCAGGGGTCTGCTTTTTCTGGCATATATATCAGACTTAACAAGTACCATCACGTCAAACATGAGTTTCTTTGCTGATGACACCAAATTGTTTTGTAACCCACTGCGAGACGATAATGAATTCCAGATCGACATTGATGGGGTAGTGTCCTGGTCGGCGGTTTGGTTGATGAACTTGAATTTGGAGAAGTGTCAGGTACTACACATCGGAGCTAATAATCCCAGGACTCCATATTTCATCAATTGAAATGCCGTTAAATCTGTAAATCAGCAGAAGGATCTTGGTGTCATAGTAACAGCGGATTTGAAGTGGGAGGCCCATATTTCCGCCACAGTGAAGAAAGCTAATAGACTGTGTATCTGATACAGAGAGCTTTCAGATCGAGATCAAACTCTCTAATATTGGAATTGTATAAATCGTATGTCAGACCACTATTGGCATATGCCAACAGCGTTTGGTCCCCCTACTTCATTAAGGACATAGAGGCATTGGAAAGGGTTCACTAAGCTACCTCATGCACTTAGCTATATACCATATGAGGAGCGATTGAGGCTTTTAAATTTGACATGTCTTTATGATCGACGACAACGAGGCGATCTAATTCAAACATACAAGATACTACTCGGTGAATCTCGATGTATTTCATCCTGCTAGACATCCTAATCTGCAGGGCAATAGTAAGAAACTTGACAAGGAGAGATGTGCTAGACTTCCTCGGAAGAATTTTATAACAAACAGAGTTGTATATGCATGGAATTCATTACCTGAAGAGGTGATAATGGCGCAAACGGTTGACAGCTTTAAGAACAGGCTGGACAATTTCATGGAGGACCATGGCGATCAGTTGGTCAACTACTCGCTATAGAAGATGAGTGAGGATGACATCAATATTTCAAAAACACAAGCAGACGTTTTTGTAAAGAATGGGTGAAATAAATGGATATATAAGTCAGGCTTAGGACTTGATCTTTTTTAAATTGTTTTCCTAGGTCTGTTTGAAGTTCTTTTATTATTAGTATTATTATTGTTATTATTATTATTTTTGTTTCCGAAACGGATGAGGCAATGAGGCACCCAATTCTCTTATAACAATTAAGATCAATTCACTGTGCAAGAAGTACTGCTTTATGTCATTGATAAATAGATTAGGAAATAAAATGCTGTCGCATCCACTAAATTGTTTATTAACAGGTTTCTCCAACGAACCAGTCATTCAATACATGTTTCGGCCCTAGTAAGGGTCATCATCAGTTGAAACTATTATAACAACTTAGTGGAAAGAAAAAACATAAAAAATATAAAAATTTTTAAACGAAAAACAAACTACATTTTATGAGCAATCTTAATTAGTTAGTCTGAGGGTTTCTGAAGGAAACCGATCAGTTACATTGTACATAATATTTGATTTCTTTTTATAAATCATGGATGAATTATTAATTTTATTTCTAAACGTGTTATTATGAACACACAACAAATAGAAAATCCATTATAGATCCATACTCTAATTTAGATCGAACATAGGCAAAATAAAGGGCAATAAGAGCATCAACACTCACAAATCCCTTACAACCTCGCACTAAGAAGCCATACATACGACTTGCTTCCTGAATTGTGGTTTTAATGTGCTCATTAAATGTGAGTCTTAAATCAAACATCACTCCGAGGTCAGTAACCAAGTCTGGTCGGTATAATATGTTGTTCTATGAACCTGGTAAACGTCCTTCAATATTCACAGAAACGGTAATAGTGTAATGTGAATTTAATACTTCAATTTTGAAAGAAAAATCTCCCGTATAAACATGTTCGATGTGGCAAAAAATTTGTTGGTCCGTTCCTTCTGGGCTTTTATAATAAACGCTTTTATTGAATTTGCGAAGTCCAGTCGTGCTATTTTCAACAAATTTCTTTTAGAGCAACTTTGAATTCATTGAGTGTATACCCAAGTTAATACAAAACGACCAAACGATATAGCAAACACGAGGTCAAAATTGAATTTGCGAAGTCCGGTCCTGCTATTTTCAACAAGTTTGTTTTACAGCAATTTTGAATTCATAATAGCATTGAGTGAACCAAAATTCAGACAAAACAATCAAAGGGTTTAGAAGATACAGTATTGTTTCAATTGGACCAAAAATATCAAATGGCCCCGTATCTTCTCTACCGAATTATGGCTGTCATATGGTTTTGAAACAAATAAAAACTTTTCTGAAGAATGACTTGAACCGTATGTTCGCGAAATTCAAGTTTTAGAAAAAAAGCTGGTAAACGCTAATAATTCCAAATTGAAAACATCTACCTATTCTTTTAACTAAAAAAAAAATAATAATAAAATTATTCAATTAAAAGTTATGTAATACATTTTATTTAATCCTCACATTAATATGACTGGTTCTGGCTCAGAATAACAATAAGTTGTAAGTTGCAAAAGAAATTTATTGGATTGAATGGATTACCTTGACCACCACATATTGGAATTTTATTTATGAACCGACCTGCAAACTTGATTTTTATTTCTATAAATAAACTTTATTTATGACTGTTTTTCCCCAATACGTTTAGAATTTTAACAGTTAAAGTCGTTGGATGTGGAACATAAAAACAAGCAAAAATCCTCAACTCAACGTCAACGTTTTGACTATATTTGAGTCTTCATCAAACTACATTATGTTTAGTTTTAAATAAAAAAATACATTTGCATTTGCAAAAGCAAAGTTAATGGAAATAAAAGAATTCCTTTTCATAGCATTGACCTAGCACCCAAGTTATTGGGGTCATTTGTTCCTGATTTTGGACTGAACAATGAAGAAACTAACATAATGCCTTAAAGGGTGTTCTTCCACCTATACCGGGTGTCCCATTTTGGGTACTTATGCTGTTATTTTTGTAGATAAAGTAGCGGTTTTCGCAAATTTTTCGAAAAACTAAAGATGCCGTTACCAAAATTTCCATGGCCCTTTTTGTTGTTAAGATACAGGACTAAATTGAAAATGTTGCATTTTCAAGCAACCCCCGTATTTCAACTATCAGATAACTTATCGAAAATGTGAAAACTGTTTCTTATATGTCATTTCCCGTAGAGCTCATTACCGTCTTCGAAATTGGTATACAGTTACAGGTCAAAAAGTTATCGGAACCTACATTATTTTTTTAATGGACACCCTGTATATTATAATATTATTATTATTATTATAATATATAATAGTATGCACTTTTTCTCAGAAACACGCAAATAAATTTTCAAAAACTAAATGCATAATTTAATAGTAACGCCATGAATGACAATAATGAACAATTGAAAGTTACATATTGCTAACGAAGAATTGTACACCTTGCATACAACAGTTTTGTAGCATAAAGTAACACAAAAAAAGAACATACAAAAAAAGAAAAAAGTAATCTTTAAAGGTGATGTTCAAATTAATTGAAATGATAGATGGGCACATTTTTGTAATTCTTTGAATAGCGTTAAAAAGAACCATTGATCTAATGCGCAGATTTCGAAAGACTCAATGAATTGCCTCTCGAAGTTCTGCTATGCCCTGATATCGTGTTTTATATACTCCCTTTTGTATATATTGAAAGCTTGGCCGTTTCGGGTTTCCCATTTACATTTTTATATCCCATTTTTTTGAAAATGTTCTTAACGCGTTCATAACGCCTAATGGTAGGCAATAAAGCAGGTAGATTTATGTGAGACACCTAACCCATTGTATAGTCGATGCCTAGTAAATTGCAAATTTAGATTCAGTTGGTTTTTGTTTAAGAATCAAGTAAGATGTCCAAGCTTGTGTAAAAATTCGCGAAACTATCATAAAGAAAACTAATGTTCCAAGCAGTCGAAAACGAGTATGGGTGTGCTCTTACGAGGATGTAAATGAAGCAGCTTTACGTTTGGAGAACTGTGAAATTTGGACTGAAACTGTTTTCAAAAATGTATTGAAAAAGTACGAGCCAAAAAATATACTTCAGTTTTGCGATTTTTGTTGTTTTTTCTTTATATAGTGAAATTGTGCAGTTTCGTTCGACATTTTGGTCTTCACTATATAGAGGTTCGACTGTATTTTGACCCTGTGTAAGTATCTTCTTCTTATGGTGCCTATCCGTTACGGATGTTGGACACTAACATGGCTATTCTTACTTTGTTGACTGCTGCCCTGAAAAGTCCGGTAGTGGTTAAGTTAAACCATTTTCGCAGGTTATGCAGCCAGGATATTCTTCTTCGTCCTGGACCTCTTTTCCCATGCACTTTACCCTGAAGTATTGTCGGAAGCAGGTCATACCGTTGTTCATTACGCATTATATGGCCCAGGTATTCCAGTTTGCGACGTTTTATGGTTACGACTAGTTCGCGCTCTTTACCCATTCTATGTAGAACTTCTTCGTTGGTGACTCTGTCAGTCCAGGAAATCCTCAAAATGTGTCTATAACACCACATTTCGAATGCCTCGAGTCTTCCCAGTGACGCTTCAGTTAAGGTCCATGTCTCCACGCCATATAAAAGAACGGAGAACACGTAGCATTCTAGTAAACGAACTTTTATTTCCAGTTTTATATCGTTGCTGTTAAAGATTTTTTTCATTTTGACGAAAGCTGATCTTGCCTTCTCGATCCTTATCTTAATTTCCGTCGATTGGTCCCACTGTTCATTTAAGTTTGCACCCAAATAACAAAAGTTGGTGATTCGTGTTATAGGTTGTTGATTAACTAGTAATTGACCAGGTGGTATCCTATTTTTGCTTATAACCATGTATTTGGTTTTTTTGATGTTAAAATCAAGCCCAAACCTGCTACTTACTTCTGCCACCCTGGAGACAAGTGTTTGCAGACCTTCAACACTGTCTACAAAAATGACAGTATCATCAGCGTATCTTATATTGTTCAATCGTTGTCCGTTTATAAGTATTCCCTCGTCTATGTCCGTTAGCGCTAGGTTCATAATGTATTGAACAATAATGGGGACAATATACACCCCTGTCGCACACCTCTTTTTATCTTTATGTCGTCTGTTAACTGATCCCCAACTCTTACAGCTGCAGTTTGTTCGTAATAGATATTGTTTATTATACGGCGATCTCTGCTGTCTAGGCCAATTGATTTAATATTTTCATCAGTTCGTCATGTTTTATTCTATCGAACGCTTTCTGTAATCAACAAAACACACATATAAATCACAATTCACGTCTCTACATCTTTGAAAGAGAACTTGTGTAGCAAAAAGTGCCTCACGAGTGCCCAATGCATCCCTGAAGCCAAATTGTGTATTTGTCATGTGTTCTTCACACTTTTTATATATTCTTTTATGTATAATTTCTAAAAAAGTTTTCAGGAGATGGCTCATAAGGCTTATTATTCGATAATCTTCACATTTTTTGGCGTTGGGTTTTTTAGGGATTGTTATAAAAGTTGATCTTAGCCACTGTTGGGGTATTTTTCCACTTTGGTTTATATTGTTGAAGATCAGAAGTCTTTTTACTTCGTCTTTGTCCATAATTTTCAAGAATTCTGAGTAGAACTCGTCTGGACCTGCGGCTTTTCCCTCCTTAATGTTGTTTATAGCAGCTTTTACTTTCGCTTCAAGACTAGGTGGTCCGGTATCGTCATTTTTATTTTGTGTGATGGTGACATTCCTATCGTCATCAAATGTTGTTGTCACATAATTCATCCATGTTGTTTTTGTTTCTTCAATATCCACTATAGGATTTCCTTGAGTGTCTGTTAAGTGTCCCGGCCTTTTTGATTTATAGATGCCTGCTGCTTCTTTGATCTTTTTGTGGAGGTTGAAGGAATCGTGTTTACGTTCCAATATCTCGATTTCTTCACACTGATCTTCCAGATGTCTGTTTTTAGCTGTGTAAGTATATATCTTGGAAATATGAAATCTCATAAAAATATTATTACTTTATAATTTTTAGAAGAGGAAAGCAAAATGTTCTGAATACGTAAAATAGGTGGGCCACGCTGCTATCACCGTTAATACAAAATCCGTTTGGTGGTGCCCAGTGGCGAGGCGTCCATGTAACCACTGTTGGCATTGGTAACAGTTAAAAATCTTGAAAATAAATATTTTATGACTACTGTAAAATAATTTTATTTATTTTGAAGAAAAAAAGGAGATAATTGAAAATGGAAGACCAACACCTATTTTAAATAATTTCAAAAAGAAATTTTTTATTTTATCTCACAGGCCTCGATTAGTCTTAAAAAAAATAAAATAAATTATCCATCATCAAAGTGGAGTGTCAGTTTCAAATAAAAGAAAACAAACAAAAACTTCCAAAGTCAACTCCACAAAATCTTTAATTGAGTTATAAAAAAAGGAAACTAGTTTCGGCTCAACAAGCCATCATCAGTCCTACAATAAAGATAAAAACGAACGCATAAGAGAAAAAAATTAAATAAATAAATAAAACGTACAACGGGCTACAAAACTATACATAAGTTCTAAGGTAAAAAACTTACCATTCTTACAAAAACATCCGTGTACAAAAAAACATCAAACATGAATAGGAATATGACTATGACATTACATTACACGAAAACAAACACCTGTGCTGAGTAAATAAATAAAATAAGAATTTTAATGCATCCGAGGCCAGATTCAAATATATGAAAAGGAAAAAAAAAAAACGAAAAACGTTTAACCTTTTTCTATAAGTACAGTATGTCCAAAAAGAATTGAATTGAACTGGACTGGACTGAAATTTTAAAGAATCGTAAAAAAATAGTAAATTTAAATGAGGCAAGCAAAAACAGCATTAAAGAGGGGCACAAAAATTGAACACGTTACAAATTAAAGAGTGAATTAATAATAGGGGACTCAATGAAAGATGTTTGGTCATTCAAGCAAGTGACACTATTATTTGACTTAGCCTTCATAATCTCCAAAATCTCCAAATAATTTAAACGGGAGCCCTTGTTACACCTATGTAATAACATTGAGTTATTCAAAACATCGAAGCTGTGATTTGGCGCGATTAGATGGTTTGCAAAAGTAGATGGAGTATTAAAAATATCGGTATCCTTATAACGGTTGTAATAATACAAATGTTCCTTGATTCTCGTAAGGATCCTACGGCCAGATTGGCCGATATAAATGCTATTACAGTCCTGACAAGAAAGTCCATAAACTCCCGAACATTTCAAAAAATTTGTTCTATCTTTAGAATTCACTAGACAAAGGCTAACGTTGTTAACAGTTCTAAAACTAACGGCAATATCCGGAATACTACTTCTTATAATTTTAGCAATCTTAAGACAATAGCTACCGGTATAAGTAAGAGAGACGTATCTTATGTTTTCAACAAGAGGACTCACAACCGTAAAAGAAAGTCTAAATCTTGTATAGAATCTAAAATATAGTTTCATAATGGTTGGAAGAGGGTAACCATTATTATGTGCTAATTGTTTAATCACATTAATCTCTCTCTCAAACCCATCACCACTAAGTGGTAAAGAAAAAGCCCTATGAAACAAACAGTTGAAAGAAGCGAACTTATGACTAAACGGGTGGTTAGATTTAAAAGGAATCAAAGTGTCAGTTGTGGTCGGTTTTCTATATACCTCAAACTCAAAACGATGCGCTAGAACATCTCTAATAATCCAAATGTCCAAAAACGGAAGTTTGTTGTTAGATTCGAATTCAATTGTAAAATTGATATTAGGGTGTAGGGAATTAACAAAATTCAAAAAATCAAAAATAACAGTTGGAGTGCCATCAAACAAAATGACACAATCGTCCACATATCTGTAATAAAATAGAATCCTCCCAACAAACTGAGGGTCACTAAGAAAAGAACACTCCAGATTCTTCATAAAAATTTCAGCTAAAAACGGGGAAAGGTTCGAACCCATAGCCAAACCCGTTTCTTGTCTATAAAACTTATCATTAAATTGAAAGAAATTCTGTTCCAAAACCAAACCAAGCAACAAACACAAATCGAGTGCAATATGAGTTGGTACATTGTTATGAAGAAGCTCATGTCTAACTAAAGAGATGCATTCCTCCGGTGGAATACTCGGGAATAAATTAGTTACATCAAGTGAGAACAGCAAAGAAGAAGAAGGCACGCTAACATTCTTAATCTTAGAACACAACTCAATTGAATTCTTAATCGAGTGTACATTATTAAATCCCGTAAGTTCCCTCAAAGTAACATTCAGCCAGTCAGCAAGAAGCGAACATGGTGAATTAGTATAAGAAACCACAGGTCTTATGGGGCAGCTAGGTTTATGAATCTTCGGTAGACCATACAATCTAGGAGTAGCTGGGTTCATTTGAATGAAAAAATATGATTTCTTATTGACGTAAGTATCAAGTGTGTTAGTAAGCGAATTTATTGTGTTTTTCACTAATTGATTAAACTTAAGGGTCGGATCACTGGAAATCAATGAAAAAGAAGGTTCATTTAAAAAATTAGTAACCTTCGAAATGTAGTCAACTCTATCAAGAATGACCAAACAATTCCCCTTATCTGCCTTTGTGAAAATTAGGTTATTGTTCCTAATCTTCCTCTTAATAGATTTCAGAGTTGAGAGTGCTCGAGTATTAAAACCTCCATATTCAAAATCATATGATGTCCTAACTCGGTTTAAACAAGAAATAATATTAGTTCTCACAATCTGTTCATCTTCAGCCGAATAAGAATTTAAAATATTATCACAGTCAACAGATACAATCTCAAGGTTATCCCGTACTGTTTTTGAGTTAACATTATTATTTAAGTTAAACTTTAAACCAAGATTCAAAAAACTTTCCTCATTAGAATCAAAATGGGTGCCGCTCAGATTAAGAAAACGTTTGTGAAACTTAAAATCAGAAAAACAAACATTAGAGCTCCTTGAATTCAAATCGGACTCAACACAATCAATAAAATGACGTCTAGATATCAAGTTTGATATTTTCCTCACATGCCTATTATATATATCTCTACCCACATCATAAATCCAATCCCTCACTGAGTTATCAACAGTAATAAATTCAACATGATGTAGCTTGGATGATAATAAAAAATATAAAAATTTCAGTTCAATATTCACAGTGTTGAGGGTCACGTAATGCTGTTTAACCTCTTCAATCAACCAAACTGTACGAGCTCTTGATAAAGCGATCCTTGCAGTTCTTGAGGTGACGTTAGTTCGTAGAGATACAGACCATGGGTAAACATTATTCCTTCGGCATTCTTGCAAAAACAAGATCTTGAGTAGTAATTTCTTCCTCCTAAGCATCGTACATTGATATTTCTGGATAAGTACATCTTGACTAGCATTTCTCAAACGAAATAAATTATCCATCATCAAAGTGGAGTGTCAGTTTCAAATAAAAGAAAACAAACAAAAACTTCCAAAGTCAACTCCACAAAATCTTTAATTGAGTTATAAAAAAAAAGGAAACTAGTTTCGGCTCAACAAGCCATCATCAGTCCTACAATAAAGATAAAAACGAACGCATAAGAGAAAAAAATTAAATAAATAAATAAAACGTACAACGGGCTACAAAACTATACATAAGTTCTAAGGTAAAAAACTTACCATTCTTACAAAAACATCCGTGTACAAAAAAACATCAAACATGAATATGAATATGACTATGACATTACATTACACGAAAACAAACACCTGTGCTGAGTAAATAAATAAAATAAGAATTTTAATGCATCCGAGGCCAGATTCAAATATATGAAAAGGAAAAAAAAAAAAAACGAAAAACGTTTAACCTTTTTCTATAAGTACAGTATGTCCAAAAAGAATTGAATTGTTATTTTTGATTTTTTGAATTTTGTTAATTCCCTACACCCTAATATCAATTTTACAATTGAATTCGAATCTAACAACAAACTTCCGTTTTTGGACATTTGGATTATTAGAGATGTTCTAGCGCATCGTTTTGAGTTTGAGGTATATAGAAAACCGACCACAACTGACACTTTGATTCCTTTTAAATCTAACCACCCGTTTAGTCATAAGTTCGCTTCTTTCAACTGTTTGTTTCATAGGGCTTTTTCTTTACCACTTAGTGGTGATGGGTTTGAGAGAGAGATTAATGTGATTAAACAATTAGCACATAATAATGGTTACCCTCTTCCAACCATTATGAAACTATATTTTAGATTCTATACAAGATTTAGACTTTCTTTTACGGTTGTGAGTCCTCTTGTTGAAAACATAAGATACGTCTCTCTTACTTATACCGGTAGCTATTGTCTTAAGATTGCTAAAATTATAAGAAGTAGTATTCCGGATATTGCCGTTAGTTTTAGAACTGTTAACAACGTTAGCCTTTGTCTAGTGAATTCTAAAGATAGAACAAATTTTTTGAAATGTTCGGGAGTTTATGGACTTTCTTGTCAGGACTGTAATAGCATTTATATCGGCCAATCTGGCCGTAGGATCCTTACGAGAATCAAGGAACATTTGTATTATTACAACCGTTATAAGGATACCGATATTTTTAATACTCCATCTACTTTTGCAAACCATCTAATCGCGACAAATCACAGCTTCGATGTTTTGAATAACTCATTGTTATTACATAGGTGTAACAAGGGCTCCCGTTTAAATTATTTGGAGATTTTGGAGATTATGAAGGCTAAGTCAAATAATAGTGTCACTTGCTTGAATGACCAAACATCTTTCATTGAGTCCCCTATTATTAATTCACTCTTTAATTTGTAACGTGTTCAATTTTTGTGCCCCTCTTTAATGCTGTTTTTGCTTGCCTCATTTAAATTTACTATTTTTTTACGATTCTTTAAAATTTCAGTCCAGTCCAGTTCAATTCAATTCTTTTTGGACATACTGTACTTATAGAAAAAGGTTAAACGTTTTTCGTTTTTTTTTTTTCCTTTTCATATATTTGAATCTGGCCTCGGATGCATTAAAATTCTTATTTTATTTATTTACTCAGCACAGGTGTTTGTTTTCGTGTAATGTAATGTCATAGTCATATTCATATTCATGTTTGATGTTTTTTTTGTACATGGATGTGTTTGTAAGAATGGTAAGTTTTTTACCTTAGAACTTATGTATAGTTTTGTAGCCCGTTGTACGTTTTATTTATTTATTTAATTTTTTTCTCTTATGCGTTCGTTTTTATCTTTATTGTAGGACTGATGATGGCTTGTTGAGCCGAAACTAGTTTCTTTTTTTTTATAACTCAATTAAAGATTTTGTGGAGTTGACTTTGGAAGTTTTTGTTTGTTTTCTTTTATTTAAAAAAAATAATTTAAAAAAAATTTTAAAGACAATACCTAAATTTAATTTTGGTTTAGAAAAAGTCACGCGGATATCGACATGTTTGTATCGATTTAGTTTTTCAAGTTTAGAAATTGTAACGGAATAAAGCTCTTTGAAAAACACATATTTTACACAATTTGACACCTGTTAAAAATTGCGATAGAAACATGGTACCAAGCTTTGCCCATAAACTTGTGAATTTTTTTTTTACAAATATTTTATAGCAAAATTACAAACTAAAAGCTTCGAGCCAGATCCTTGTATTTTATACTCGGGACAACGGCCTTAATTTTAGAAATTTTAGATTTATTTGCATTAAAAAAAATAAAGTAAGGACCGATAACTTTTTGACCTGACACGGTATACTAATTGCGAAGGTGGAATTAATTTATACGGTAAAAGTTATATAAGGAACAGTTTTCACATGTTCGATAAGTTATCCGATAGTTGAAATACGAGGGTTGCCTGAAATTGCAACATTTTCAGTTTAAAAGCTCTTTGGAAATTATATTAACGGCATTACAATTTTCATAAAAAAAAACAGTTGGTCAAAGACTTTGCTTAAATATGTATAAGTCAGTTCATGATTATTCAATATCAGTGTTACACTTACGTATCCATGCCAGCCATGTTTTACAAATTTAGCAATAATGTCTTGATGCAAACCGATAGCCTTGTGTATTTGAACTTACGAATAAAATAGCCATAAAAGTAAAAAACAAATTTACCTTCAAACCTGTTTTAAATAACCTTACCTACACACATTGATGCTTGCATAATCTTTAAACAAATGATGCATACATTCCTTCACATATCACCGAAAGCCAATTACCTGAAAACACAAAAAAAAAACAACAATTATTAAAAAATCAAAACAATGCTGGAGAATGTATCGTTACTTTCAGCAAGGACACTCGGTAAAAACTTATTATGAAATTTTTAAAATTCTTAAAACAAAACACATAAGTACATTATAATGACTACTAATTTTTATTATGCAAGTTCTCTCTGATTACGAGAGGGAATTTAAATAAATAACACTACGAGGGTGAGATGAGAAATAATGCACACATGCTTGAAAAACTCAAACGAAATAACCTCCTGCAAGAAGCTACGTCAAGCTTTTTGTACCATTGGCGTCCAGCTTGTTTTAGCCCATATAACGCTTTCTTTAATAAACATGCTTTCTCATTTCTCCCTCTTTTCTTCTAACATTTTTCTTGTTGTTTCGAACAATTCTTGTCTGTGTCTTCATTTAGACTCTCTTCTAACAGAATTTCATGTAAATAATTTTCTAATTTATAAGGTATTTCGATAAATATTTCTTCTTCTAATTCTCCATTTCAATATGCTGTCGTTACGTCCATTTGATGAATTTTCATGTCTTCTTCAACAGACATTGCGACTAAAAATCTAATCGAACTAAGTTTTACAACAGGTGCAATTGTTTCTGTGAAATCAATGTTTGGTTTCTGGGCAAAACCTCGAGCTTTCTTTCGTTCGATACTTCCATCAGCTGCTAATTTATTCTTTAAAATCATTCTACAGCCTATTGGTTTTTTATTGTTATTTTTATTAACAATAATTCAGGTATCGTTACGTATATGTGCTTTAATTTCTTCTTTTATTGCTTCCTACCATTCTGCGGAATTTTCTTCATCAGAAAAACATATGTTTGAGAATTCTGCACACAAATAAGACATCGTAATCTTATGTCCAAATTGGAGCTTTTCTTTTACGATTAGGTCTGCTTTCTTCAAAATTGATGTTTTCAATTTCTTCGTGTATTGGGTGATTCCATATTCCAACAATATTAATTTTTTCACTTGCTTGTAGAAACTGGTATAACAATAACAACAATATAAAATGTGTTCACTAATTATTTACACTCCCGCCCGGTACAGCATCTTCAGAAACAGCTGTATAGCTTTCTGTTCCTTGAATCGCGATCAATGGTAATTTCACTGCTGCTCTTTCATACATTCCATTTGCTGTTTGAACTTTTGCCTTTCGTTCTTGTCTATCCAGCAGATTTTTTAACTTCGATTACTTTTCCTTTTGGCTAATTACATCTTGGTAGCTGTTTATCACAAATAATAACAATGTCGCCTTCTTCTAATGGTTTTGTTTGTTTGTGCCATTTGGATCTTTGTACCAGCTGAGGAATATATTCAGCCACAAAACGCCGCCAACATTTGTTTGCAAATTGCTTTCGCTATAAGTAACTGAACTCTCGCTATAAGTAACTGAACTGAACCAGTCAGAAAATGATTGGGAGTTGCTTTTGATTCTTCTGAATCCAATAGTAAGTAGGTGAGTGGCCTTGAGTTGACAATATTTTCTGCGGCTACTAAACAGCTGAAGAGTAGTTGATCTGTAGGTGTGCGTGAAGTTAAGGCATTGTATAATGAAATTTTGACTGCCTTAACAACGTTCTTCTGAAATTATTACAAAATATTGACATTCTAGGAGCGTTTTGACGGAACACCCTGTATACAAAGATTTTTTTTTACAGTGTTCGAATTAAAATGATCCTTCGGACATTCCTGCTGCTGGCATTTCTCACATCATCACTGTCACAAACACTGCTTGAAGGTGTAACCAAATTCGTCGAAGAAGGAGAAAATCAAATAACTCTGGAACCTCGTGACATGCCTCCAGATAAATTACTTGCTGAATATGATTTTATCGTTGTTGGAGCAGGAACTGCTGGATGTGTTGTGGCTAATCGACTGACAGAGAATCCGGAATGGAAAGTGCTACTTGTAGAAGCAGGTAAAAAAATTCCCAGTACCGATTGTGAAGTAACTCATAGAATAAAGTATAACATGTGAATAAAGCTTTGTTTAAAGTAATTTAACTAACAAAAATTCTAATACCTAATTGCTCAAAGTAAAGACCAGCAGCTTCAATGAATTTCCTACATCTCTTTGCTAATGTATTTAAATTCGATCTCTTAAGCTGCAGGTACCTCCGACATTAAGACCAGTAGAGCTCGAAAATGTAAGTTTTTGAGTTTTAGTAAATTACTTGAAAACCCGTCATTCGCAGTATGTCATCCAACAGCCTATAGCATTAGAATTTATTTGCAAAACTGGTGATCACTGCTGCTGTCACATATGAAGTTTTTCGACTACGTATACGGCCCATGCCTCTTGCAGGTTGATTCAAAGTTTGATTGAATATCCTATCACTTATCCACCATTTAATGGCTCAATATGTTCAACAGAAGAACGGTTCAACTTGATGATGCTCCTCTGCTCTGCTGGACACCAATGGATGGTGCTCCAACCCACAGCAGTCAACTGGTGATCTAGGAGGCCAGGATATAGGACCAACGCCAGGTCGCAGATCTTCATTATTGATTGCGCGTTCTATCAATTTCTCTGAACAGTTCCTATTAGGCCAATCCTTGATCAGTTGACTGCTGTGGGTTGGAGTACCATCCATTTTTGAGATGGTCGTGTATGTGAAAGTATTTAATCAAGTCAAAAATTGCATCTCCCAATATCAACATGGATTTTTTACTGGTCGCTCACCTGTTACCAACCTGCTTTACTCAGGATATTTGCTCAGCTCTAAATAATGGCTTACAAGTTGATGCGATATACACTGACGTCTCGAAGGCCTTTGATATGATCGATCATGCAATACTTATGACTAAGCTGGATATCATGGGCTTTCAACACCGCACTGTTCAATTTTTCAATTCTTTTCTATCTGACCGCGAGCAATTTGTCGAATTCAGGGATTTTCGATCTTCATCTTTTACTCCTACCAGTGATTCACCTCAGGGAAGCAATCTAGCTCCACTCTTGTTTGCCATCTATGTAAACGACATTGCTGCTGAAGTCTCTAGCGACTATCTTTTGTTCGCCGATGATTTGAAATTGTATAGACCAATTGCTACCGAGGACGACTGCATATGCTTGCAACGGGATCTCGGTGAACTTGAGGAATGGTGCATTAGGAACAGGCTTCCGCTCAACGTCAGTAAGTGCAAACTCATGTCATTTACCAGACGACAGAGTGTAATTAGTTTCAATTATACGCTGAATGGTGTTGTTCTTGAATCTTGTGAGTCAATAAAGGACTTGGGAGTGATCATGGATAGTGAAATGACGTTTGATACTCATATTGACTCTATTTCACAAAGCGCGATCCGAATGATGGGTTTTATTCTCCGCTCAACTACTGATTTTCACGATATTGACTGTCTGCTTCAGCTGTACGTAAGTTTTGTTCGCTCTAGATTGGAATATGCCTCTTTTGTATGGTCTCCTTTATACCAGGTACACATCAATAAATTGGAGCGTATTCAAAGAAAATTTTTAAAAATTTTAGCTTTTAAGATCGATGGATGTTTCCCAGTCAGGGGCATTGACCATAATATATTGTTAAACAGATTTAATGTTAATTCATTGGTTTTTCGTAGAGATTCGGCTGGTCAAATATTCCTGTTTAAACTTATAAACGGCATAATTGACTCCCCTCGCCTTCTGGAACAACTGCCCTTTAATTTACCGCAATTCTTTGTAAACTTTCAGGTAGGCCAGAGAATTATATAATGGATATGCCAATAATTGCCAATTATCTACAGTTCACTGAAAGTAACTGGAAATATAAGACTGAAAGAAGTGGCACGTATTGCTTGGGCATGGACAATCAGCAGTGCAACTGGCCTAGAGGAAAAGTAGTAGGTAATTAGTTCAACAGTACAGAACTTTTCTTTCTTGGGACCGTTCATTTTCTTGACTTATATTGCTTTATGTTTCTCACAGAAGTTAACGGAAATACTGTTATTGGGTCTGAAAGTGTGAATATCTGATTGACATATGTCTACTCTAATTTGACAAGTCTTCTCCCACTCTCGGAAGGGTGCCTGCCGGAATCACAGTGTGGTTGTAGGCCCAACAGGGGTAAAGCCGACATGATATTTAGTGACAGGTAAATACGGGAAAAGTCATGGGATCAAAATCGTCCTCTATACATCGCATCGCTATTATAGACCTTGTCAAGGCGTTTGACTAAAAGCTGGGAGGAAGATCGTATCCACATCAGTCATTGAGCTTCAATACCCGGACGACAATGTTATCCTAGCTGATACAGAAGAGGATCTTGCATATATGCAACAGAATAATACTAGTAAAAGATCAGACAAAATTAGATATCGGTTTATTGCGTACGTAAGCTTAAAAGAGCATTAAGTCTTATAGTGAGAAAATAATGGGTTTTAGGTCTTTTGTAAAAGAAACTAATGTATTTTAAGCCAACGTTTCGACAATCTCAAAACGATGATCACCAAACACAACCTCCAGATGATATACCTACCACCATTAATATTAAATATTTTAAAATCCCTTATGTCAAGAACTTTTCTGAAAAACTAACGAGTATTTTGAATAAGAATAATGTGAAGGTTTGTTTAAAATGCGAAAACACTAATAAAAAGTTTTTCTCTCAATTAAAATCTAGAACCCCGAATGAATTCAAATCTGGGGTAGTGTACGAGATACCTTGTTTAAACTGTAACAAAGTGTACAAAGGTCAGACGAACAGATACTTGAAAACTAGAATCAGCGAACACAAAAGAGACTCCACTAACATTTTAAACCCTTTAAAAAGAAAACCTAATCCTACAGCACTTGCCCAACATACGCTTGACCACTTACATCGTTTTGATTTTGACAGTACTAAAATTGTTGGCCAACAAAAAATATTAAAAAAACGTTTAATGGACGAAATGATTTGTATTAAAAAAGAGAAAAACTCTATTAACGTCAGAAGTGATATTGAAAATTGAAATTCGGCATATTTTAACATTCTATAGAAACATGCCTTGTATACCAAATTCACAATTATAATGATACTGTTTCTCGATGTCTGTACCTATGGCAGGTTTTTGTTTTATTTTTTGGTTAAACTGAAATTTTAAATTGTTTGATGGTTAATAGGTACATTTACATTTTTCACTAAATAAAATACCATCCAGATTAAACGACTAGTGATATTGTATTGTTGTTATGCTTTTATGTTATTTTATTTATACATAAGTATACATACATGTGTTCTGTTTGTGCGTGTCTCGTTTATATCAAAAATTCTTACCGACAAAAGGAAACAATGATGTAAGTTTTTATAAATTTTATTTGCACATCTTTATATGGATTTTTTATATGCATTATATACGGTTTTCAACAGGACAAATTTCTGACTTAGTTTCGTTTGTTATACTGATTTTATTATTGTGTTTCTTGTTTTTTTTTTATTTATGATAACATATTTTAAAATTTTATGTGCTATCAGAATTATTTGATTCATTTTTTAATGTTTTTAATTGTTTTTTAACTTTTCTTTTCGAGTTATTCTACCCTATTATATTTTTTAAAATCTATATTACAATTTAACAAACAAGAAAAGAAGAGAAATATTAGTTGATATGAGATTGTATATGTGTATCTGTATTTTATATGTAACATTTCTTTATTATACTTGGGAACTTTGTTCTTTTCAGTTGTGCCCTGAGGATGACAATAAAGATTGTCGAAACGTTGGCTGAAAATACATTAAATTATTTTACAAAAGACCTAAAACCCATTATTTTCTCACTATAACAATAATAGAGGTCGTAAAAATTGAAAATTATAATTAAGTCTTATGTTTATTCTTCAAATGCTAGGTATTTAGGCTAATTTTTGATGTCGTAACTCAGAGTTTTAAACAAAAAAATTGAATTCAAAATACAATTATTTTACAACAGGAGGTTCCAGTGTATTGAACTACATGATCTACACCAGAGGAAATTACCGCGACTACGATAACTGGGCGCAAATAGGTAACACTGGATGGTCGTTCAATGATATCCTGCCCTATTTCAAGAAAATTGAAAATTTCTCTGTACCTGTCCCGCATGATGAGAGTTATCATGGTGGGAATGGATACTTGACTGTGGATTATGCTCCGACTAGAACTAAAATTGCTGATGCCATTGTAAATGCGAGTCTAGAAAATGGGTTCGCGTACGTCGACTATAATGGACCTAAACAGGTAAGACAATTACCTATACAAGGTGATTCATTATGGTTGCAACAAACGAAAACTGCAGATTGCTGAAAGTGATTTAAGCATTTTTTGCCAGTGAACCCTTGTCCGCAAACGCTTCGTTATCAAGATACAGGGTGTCCAAATTTAGTAGTCAAATTAACTTTCTTGTTCATTTGTCAAAAAGTAGCTAACAGATTTCGACAAAATTTTACATGCATTTGGGGGCCGATAACCTAAAATAATCTGCATTATTTTGGCATTCATTAACTGTTCATTGGCGTAGATATAGGGGGCATTTGGGTAAATTTTACACATAAATTAATTAAAGACAGCTTTGACAAGCTTCATTATTTTAAATTATTACTTTTTTAAAAAGAGCAACTTATAAGCTACAAAAAAGTTAATTACGTCGATGTTGTGATTTCTACCATTTTTATGGAAACCGATAAATTGCAAGTTAATGGTAGATTTAAATCAAAATAACGTTTACCAGAAAACCAAATGAAAAATCAAAGTTGTCGTAGAAAACGAATGCCGCAACAATAAAAAAAACTTTGACAGCAACAAATTTAAATTAGTTAAAATTGTTTTATTATTTCGTAGTTGTTTTTAATGTTTTTTTCTAAATTAAAATGAGTTTTTCAATTGAAGAATATGTTTGTGTAATGCAAATGCAAGAGCAGCTGCCAGAGAATACCAAATTAGTTATCCTAATAGACGTCATCCATATCACAAAACATGGACGGCTACATTTCACAGGCTTAGAACGATAGGGAGCATTTTACCTAGAGTTAACAAAGGACCGCATCGTCTAAATATTCAAACTGAAGAAAACATAGTGGATTTAGTTTTAGACGATCCGAAAATAAGCACTAGAAGAACACCAACTCAATTGGCATTACCTCGAACAACTATTTGGAGACTATTAAATCGAGAAATGCTCTATCTCTATAATCATCAAGATGTCTAGGCCCTACATCCTAGAGACCGTGAAAGCCGCCTACTATTTGGAATTGCGTTCTTGGTAAGCATCAAGAAGATGAAAGATTTTTAGAGAAAGTGCTCTGGTCAGATGAAGCAACTTTTACTAGAGATCGAATAAATACAAACCATAATGAACATGTATAGTCTTTAAACAACCCTCGTGCTATTAGGCCGCGAAATTTTCAAGAACGTTTTAGTATCAATATTTGGGGTGGCATGTTTAACAATAAATTATTGCCATTGTTCGTAATTAATGGGCATTTAAACTCAAATCAATACAGTCTTTTCCTACACAACCGCCTGCCCGAATTTATTCAGGATGTACCTCTGAATATTGTTCAAAATATGTGGTATCAACATGAAGGAGCCCCTGCGCACCGTGGTAGACAAGTAACTAAAGTTTTAAATCAACTGTTTGGAAACAATTTGATTGGTTTGGGAGGTTCCATTAAGAGGCCTCCAAGATCACCGGATCTGAATCCACTTGACTTCTTTTTATGGGGGTACATGAAACAATTGGTTTACAGTGTACCAATTATAAATGAAAACCAACTACTGGAGATAGTTCATGAAGCTGCTAGGAAAATAAGAAACAATCATAATATCCTTATTAGAGCTACAAATTCATTAGTTGAAAGATGTAAAATGTGCATTACTGTCAATGGAGGGCAGTTTAAACAGTTGTTATTAATTTTCTTATTTTAATATCGAGTTTAGTTTTTTTATTGTTAAATGTTTAATTGTACTGATAGGCCATAAAATTTGTTGTTAAGTAATTTGTTATTATTAAATCGTTTTCCAGGGCAACTTTGATTTTTCATTTCGATTTCTGGTAAACGTTATTTTGATTTAAATCTACCATTAACTTGCAATTTATCGGTTTCCATAATAATGGTAGAAATCACAACATCGACGTAATTAACTTTTTTGTAGCTTATAGGTTGCTCTTTTTAAAAAAGTAACAATTTAAAATAATGAAGCTGTCTTTAATTAATGTGTAAAATTTACCCAAATGCACCCTATATCTACGCCAATGAACCGTTAATGAAAGCCAAAATAATGCAGATTATTTTAGGTTATCGATGCCCAAATGCATGTAAAATTTTGTCAAAATCGGTTAGCTAGTTTTTCAGGAATTAACAAAAAAGCTAATTTGACAACTAAATTTGGACACCCTGTATGTAATGCTTGAATTGTTTTCAGGAATCTCCAGTTTTCGTTTGTTGCAACCATAATGAATTACCCTGTATACAGTGTGTCCCAAGATCAATAGGTGAAAACAACAATAAATTTTACAGGTCAAATTGCATATTTTGGGGTTGAGCCCTGAGTTCGTACCATATTGGTATTGAAAAATTAAGTATGGTTTTCAAAGTTGTGATAGGTACTTGATTTTATATTAATTATAGCAAACAATGAGCAATGCTTCATTAAGATAATTAGTTTTATGTGGTTTACGACCTATCAAGGCAATCCACGTTCAATAATTAATTTTATTCTACTTATTCGTGCTTTTTATCCTCACTGTCTATAATTTAGGTTGGAGTATCCCGACTTCAACTCAGCATGCGCGACGGCGTCAGAGAAAGCTCCAGCAGAGCCTATTTGCATCCGATCCGTGACAGACCAAATCTGCACGTAACAAAGTACTCAATGGTGAAGAGGATTATCATAGATCCCAATACGAAAGAGACTCAGGGCATTGAAATGGTGAAAGCTGGATTTGTTTACAAAATTTTAGCCCGAAATGAGGTTATAGTTTCCGCTGGAGCCATCAATTCACCGCAATTACTGATGCTAAGCGGTATTGGGCCTAAAAAGCATTTAACTCAGCATGGTAAGAACGATTTAAATTTTTATTAGGCAAAAAGTTATTTTTTGTAACCTTTAGATATCCCTGTGCTGAGCAACTTGAAAGTCGGATACAATTTAATGGATCATATCGCAATGGGAGGGTTAACATTCCTAATTAATAAAACATATTCATTAAAAACAGATCATATGTTGACCAATGAAAATTTAAATATGTATTTCCATCATCACAAAGGTATTCTGTCGATACCTGGAGGATGTGAGGTAAGCAAACAAATAAAAAAAACAAATGAAACATCTCTTTCGTGCATCCTAAGTCTAAGATGTAGAGATTCCCGGCTAGACTTGACATCAATCAATCGAAATCCAAGTGAATTTTTCAAACTACTTGGTTCTATTAAAAAAACTGATATTTTAATGGTATAACACGCAGTTTACATCTAAATAATTAAGTCTTTACTATGTTTATTGAAGAATTGTTCAATGAAGATGTATGCGGATGACACGCAGCTTCTCTACTCTTTCAACCCAAATTTTATTGATTCTGGTTGCCGGATTGTTAATGATGACTTAGAAATCTTAAATTGAATTTCATTAAAACATGGTTTGGTACTTAACCCGAGTAAATGCGTCTCAATGTTGTTCGAAAGGCCAGTTGATGTTCGGAGATTGAGTGATAGCGTTATGGTCAAAATTGATGGCACGGTATTGCTGCTTAAGTCTGACGCGAGGAATTTGGGCTTCAATATGGACAGTCGCTTGAGGTTCGACGGGCATATGTCGGAGTGCATAAAGAAAGCTGTGAATCTATAGTTGTTGTACAATTCGCGGCACATCCTTAACATTAAGCTTAAAACCATATTATGTGATTCCATTGTACTGTCGAATTTCAACCACTGCCTTACAGCTCTTACAGTACATCGTATACAAAAGATACAGAAGTATTGCTTACGTTTTATTTATGGCATTAGAAAAGGACGGACAGTTTCACACAAACCAAAAGTGCAGACTGGCTGGATATGAAAACCAGACGCTACGTGCATCGAGCTGCATTATACCACAAGATTATTACACTGCATATATATCTTTACAGAAGAATTTCGTTTCGCACAGATGTCCACAACTTGAATTTGCGTTTTCGAGCGAACTGGTATATTTGAGAGAAGCTTTACATTCCATATAGCAAGGTTATACAATGCCCTCTCCCCTCAATGCAAAGCTAGTTCAATTTCTACATTCTCGAGGCACCTTAAGCGTAGTCTCACTTAATTAGTTTATAAATGTTTGTTTTCTATAATTTGCGTATGAAATTTTTGTAATTAGAGAGCTATGTGTGTTGTCTTTTTGTGTATAAGGTTGAGTGTTCAAAACAGCTTGCAGACCAAGTCTGCCAGTTGCACTTCTGCCTTTTCGGGGAGTAACTGTATGTTGTTTATATATACTGAGTATTGTATGAGCAACGTATGTTACTGAATAAAGATTATTATTATTATTTGCCATCAACGATTTAAGGCAGATAAGGCTTCTAACAGAGTTATCGCCTACTCGGTTTCTGGTCTTTGTAAGCGTCAAAGCAGCTCTGGAAAACTGCCTACAACAGGAGCTGAAGATGCAGGCGTTATAAAAAGTCTTTGGCTAATTTCGCAAGGTTCGATCTTTTCCAGCATTCTAAAATATCAGTGTCAAATAATATCAAGTAGCTTGATTTTACTTGATGTTAACCGACTGGGAATCGAGTCAAGTCAAATAGCGAATTTTCAGAAGTTTGAGTTTTCAATTTAAACCAAAAATTTTAGGGAAATCTCAAGCTACTTGGCTTGATGAATCCCTACTAACATGCCTTGATCATAACCACAGATAAGTCTGATTTTTATTTTGTAGGTACTGGTATTCCAAGATTTCGCACACCCTGGTGATCCTGATGGGTATCCTGATATGGAACTTCTGTACCAAGGCGGATCTATTGTTTCTGATATTGTATTGCGAAAGGATTTTGGTATAACCGATGAGATATTCGATGCTGTGTACAAACCAATCAACGATGAAGAGACATTTATGGTAAAACCTATTTCTAATAATATCGCTATAGTGATTGAACAAAATATACGCTGAAGCTTTTTCTTCAACGATTCCACGGCATTTTTTTTTTTTAACTTTTGGGAAGAAATAAACAGTAAAGCAAAGGTAATAGTCACAGTTATTATTTCGTAAAACTGGGAATTCTCTAGCGTTATTTTGAATTGAATAACTATCAAAATAATTGTCCCTACTAAATTAAATTGGGTTTTCGTTAATATAATAATAATAATAACACTTTATTTGCCCAACAGGTGTACACCCAATTACAAGACAAATCCTACATAATTACATCACTAATAAGACGATACAACATGCCCTTAAATTTACTAAAATTCACACCAAAATAGTCAATGTTCATGTGAAAGTTATGATAAGGGCAATCTATCAGGCCGTTAATAAGTTTAAAAAGAAAAAGTTGATATGCCATGACTCTACGAGATTCTAATGATGCGAAATGAAATCTGCTTAGTAGTAGGGTGTGATCAACGCCTCGCTCAGGGAAGTGACCATCAATTTTAAAAGCTAAATATTTTAAAAATTAGCGTTGAACACACTCCAGTTTATTGATGTGGACCTGATAGATCGGAGACCATATAACTGACGCGTATTCTAACCTGGATCTTACCAGCGCGTCATATAAGGTAATAAGGCAATCCAAGTTAACAAATCCACTAGTGGATCTAAAAATAAACCCGATGTTGTTTATGTGTTGATTAAATGCGGTTTCAGAATCAATCGTCACACCAAGGTCTCTGTGAACGGTGCATCTGTCCAGAATCGTGTTATCTATATAATATTGAAATACTATAGGTTCACGTTTTCTTGTTAATATCATGTGTCTACATTTACTAGAATTTAGAGGCAACTTATTATGCAAGCACCAGTCTTCCATCATTAGAATGTCCGACTGAAGCTGCAAACAATCATTGTAATTGCAAATTGTGGAAAAGATCTTCAGATCGTCCGCAAAAAGTAAAGAGGAGCTCGACATATTCTCCAAAATGTCGTTTATATAGATGGCAAATAACAAGGGTGCGAGATTACTGCCCTGTGGCGCACCACTAGTTGCGATTATTTCATTCGACCTGTACCCATTATATTCGACGAATTGCTTACGATCACAAAGATAAGAATCGAAAAACGAAATCAATTCATTCTCAAAACCAATATCACTCAATTTCTGTCTAAGGATACCATGATCCAGCCTATCGAATGCCTTAGAGAAATCCGTAAAGACAACGTCGACCTGGAGGCGCTGTCCCATAGCTGGATATACTTGTTGCATAAACTGAGCCAAGTTGGTCACAGTAGATCGCTTTTGATAGAAACCGTGCTGTTCTGTGATTATAATATTATAATATTTTCCAGGTTTTCCCAATGTTGCTCAGACCGAAGAGCAGAGGGAGACTCCTGTTAAGAAGTTCGAACTACAAATCCAAACCATTGATTTATCCAAAGTATTTTGATCATCCGCAAGATATGGAGACGATTTTGAAAGGTGTCAGACTGATTTTGAATATTACTTCACAGCCTTCGCTCCAAGCTATAGGTAAAACTACATAATCGCATACGAGTTTCCCAAAAAATATAATTTAATAATAAATAAATGTGTTCTGGATGACTGTTCCAGGTGCAAAGTTACATGATATCCCGATACCACAATGTGCGCAATACAGATATGCCAGTGATGAATATTTCGAATGTATGACTAGGTGAGATTAACAACAGGCAAACTGAATCGTTTGCAAACAAATCTTTATACCAAGTTTTTGAAGATTCCTTTCTAACTCTATGAGGGGAAGTTTCACGTTAACAGGCGGCAGGTCAGGTGTTAATCTAGCAGCCAAATCTGCCAGACAATATTCCAGATAATTTTTGACTAAGTATAGTAACCAATCACATTACTTAATTTTAAGTTATGGCTCAAATTTCATCCAATCATCTCTGGATTACAGCGATAATACCCTAGGTACATGTGGTGTTTTCAGTTTGGTGTTTTTTTTATTAAAAATTAATTAAACGTCAAACTGACAACTGGTTTAAAAATGTCGCGAAGATTTGGTATATTGCATCTAACGATGCAATTAATGATATTATATCTAAGAATATGCCAAAAAATATAATCAAATCACGGATCATAAAATCTAATGCTGTGCATACAAATATACCGAACCTAATATAATAATTTTTTTCAATTTACAAAAACAAATATATTATGGTGAAGGCGCCAGGAAATTTAATTTAGATAAACGCTGCATTTAATCTAAATACAGTTTCCTGGCGCATTCAACATCTATTTTGTTTTGGTAAATTATCCCCTAATAAAACTCTGATACCAAAAATGTTTCGGTACCGAGATACAAGGTGTTCAATTCAGGTGATAAAATTGCATATTTTCCAAAAAAAACTAAATTTTATCCTTGAAAAATGCCACCAACTCTGCTATTTTTAAAGAGATACATGGGACGCTCATGGTTTTATCACAATTTTTTTTTATTAGAATTCCTTGTTCAAATCTAAACATAAAAGCTCTCCTGAGTTGCTTTCCTGCGATGGGCCATTCCTGAGTAAAAAAATAAAAATCAAACGGTTGCCCAAGAAAAATAATGTAATAATTAAACATTTTTTTCAACAAATATTTTACATTTCTTTAGTAAATCTTTCGCCGTGAATTATTCAAATACACAAAAGGTAGAAATGCATTACTTGTATGGGCCTCGCCGACGCTAATGGAGACCAAGCCAGACGTATTTATGACCAGAGATATACCAATCGTTTTTCACCAGATAGTCGAACCTTTTCTAATATTCATCAACGCATCTCATTACGGAACACCCTATATAGAGACAAGAACATATCTAGCTTACTTGTCTTAAAAATGTATTGAAAATACGAAAGGCATCAGAAAAATAAGCCTAAAAGCCAAATGCATTAACCATTTTAACTCGTAAGCCTTAGTTTCAATAATACTGTAGTTTACGAGCTGTAATCCCAGCGTCTTTTTCACGTAAAAAGTTTATCCTAATACCTTCAGAACATTTATTTATTAACTAGAAGTATAGTACTCCGCTTATGAGAACAAAACTCTCGATCTGCCAGACCTTGTGTCATCTCCACTGCAATTACTTTAGATCCCCGAATCCAAGGACAAGATGAGCCTTCCGTGCATTGAGAAACAATACGTCTGATTTATTTTATTTTTTAGACATTTTACCTTCACAATCTACCATCAAAGTGGTACATGCAAAATGGGTCCACCAACCGATAAAAAGGCTGTAGTCGATCCAAGATTACGTGTGTATGGCATCAGAAATTTAAGAGTTATTGATGCTTCGATAATACCTGAAATACCTGCAGCGCATACAAATGCTCCAACGTTTATGATTGCAGAAAAAGGCGCTGACATGATCAAAGAAGATTGGGGCTTTCCCACAGAACCAGTTAGTTAGTTATACCTTAGGAATTAAGTAGTTATGGTTTAAGGATGTTTAATTTGTTTGAATTACATTTAGAACATGATATACGGGAATCATTCACAAAGTAAAGACCTTTTTGCAGAGTCACAGAACCTTCAGCTGCTTTCAGTGTAGTCCCCATGCTTATCAATGCACTTGATCTTCCTTCACTTGTATAGGAAGAATCACTGATCTTTACGAACTTGAAGCAAAACTTATGAAACTAAGTGGTCTGTCATTATTTCATGTAGGAAGGATCTGAAAGTTTTTGTATGATTCGCTGCTCTTCATTGCCTAGAAGTTTCGATGAAATGAACAGCTGGTACATTCACAAAAGAACAGCAAATATCAAAATTAACGTAACTCACATTGAAGCGAGAGATAGAGCTATTTGACGCAGACCTTTGCGGATTGGCGAAGCGCGTCCAATCGGTTCTTACTTTCTGGATGACCCTCGTATTTTTTTATCAAATTGGGAAACTCTTCTGCTGTGATATAGTATTCTAATTTTAAAATAACCATTCTTCATAAGTTAGAGTAAGTAATAGTACGAGTAGTAAGATATGTAGCACGATATTCAATAAAAAATGTTTTAATATTTTGTATGATTTTTTATTGCGATCTTAGCATATCAGGATCGTTTAACTAGTTCTTGAGTCAGAATATTGTAAGCAACTAGTCGCAACTGAAACTCAAGTTACATCTCATGTTACAATGCACAACACAACTTCAATCAAAACTTCTAAAACTGAAGTTTGCGTATGATTCATGTGAGGTGTACAGATTGAGATGACTTTTTTCCTGAAGTTTTACTTTTCTCTTTGAGGAAATGAAGAGATGGTACAGTCAAAAAATAACAGCAAATTTCATAATTGACTTTACTACAGAGTGATATTTTGTATGAATACTTATTAGAATCTTAGGATACCAGGATCGTTTCATGAGTCCTTAAGTCAGAATATTGTAAGCAACTTGTTCATTAATTAATTTCAGAGAGTCAGTCTTGAGAATTTCCTTCAGTATCTTCTATTATTAAATTAACTATAGCAATTCCTCTAATCATTTATTAATTGGAACAAGGTTAAGGGAGTTGACAGAATTCTAGCATTCCCGGATAATCGGGTTGTCGGAAAAACCTTGTGGTAAGAGATTTTGTTACACGGAAATAGACTTACTTCAAATCAATCAATCAACAACGTATCAACAAGTATTTTATTAATGTAATTAATGTCATTCCGCGTCCTGCTCATAAGAATGTTTCCTCGACGTCAACCTGACGAATCCTCCATGAAAACTTAGCGCTATACCCTTACAAAATGCAAGTAACTCAGGAACTAAAGCCTAGATCAATTGGAGGATGATCCAGATATTGGGAAAAATAACCTTTCGTCAATTGTCGACTTCAATACAGAACGTCGCAGTTATTGTTAACAATCAGCCCTACAACACGATGATAACATATTTTTTTTTTGGCTGATAGTTGATGGAACACACAACAGAACCTGAGAAAGTTTTTGGCCGCTTCTATGAGGGGATGAAAATCGGTGTCCATTTTTGTTTCGTTTGAATCAGGCGAAATATGGACGATGGGACATTATTTCAATATTTTTTCGCATTCAATTAGTCAGCTGTCGTGCTGTCATCTCTGATGATGCTTCATTGGGAAACCTGGTGACTCGAATTTTGTAGATCCTAATGACACGCGTGATGTTGACCTTTAAGATGGCAACAGTCTCTGGTTCATCGGATTCGATTTGATATGTCCCAAAGCCCTAGAGGCGTTGAATCACACGATCTTGGGAGGCCAATTGACGGCGCTACTTCGAGATATAACGAAGCCTTGGGGCTTCTCAGGTTCTGTTGTGTGTTCCATCAACTATCAGCCAAAAAGGAGTGAATGAATGAGATTGTTCAGCCCGTTTCTGGGATGGGGGCCTGGAAGGCATGGTGAACAACAGAGTGACGAGCGGAGGATGGGTGTGGAACTCTGGCACATGCTTTGTCATTGGGTGCTTAGTGTTTTATTGATATAACAGTGAAGAGTTTTTCGAGGATGGTTTGTGGGTTGGCGGAGGTGAGAGTTGTTCTGCTCGTGGGCCAGCGGCGCGGTTCTCAGCGGTAGGACCCTGGTGGGAGTGCAGGGCACCAGTGTGTGGGTGCCTGCTTGATTTGGTGAGAGGTTTTGAGACGACCGGTTCGGTGTATAGTGGAGGGGCTCGTGAGCCAAGGATTTTGGACGCGGCAACGCATATCGAAGGTCTTATTATAATTTTGTTATGAATCCTAACACTTCAATTCCAAAAGTAACCAAGTTAACTGGCATTTCTGATGGTCCTGTACTACAAATTCATCAACAAATCATTGAAGACGATTATGACAGAAGAATTTATTTGACGATGTACCTGTATATATTAATTATTATTCTTATGTTTTATCTGTTTTGTTTATCTGTCTACAAATTATTTTTAATGTTTTGACAAATATATATTTTATTTATTTATTTTATGAGATGATATCTTGTTAGTTCTATAAATTCAAATCTGTGTTTTTTTTACAACTGTTATAATGTAATTAATCATTTCTAGAAACAAAAACCTTTTATTCCATAAGGTCACTTTGACAATATAGAAATTAGATGAATATAAAAACACAGAATTTATAGAACTAATAAGATATCATCTCATTATTATGATCAACCTTTACACATAGCTAAGGCCAAGCTCTTCTGTAATAATTGTTTGCCACTGATGATGTTAGCACTGTGCTGACGAAACATGTATGGCTATAAAAAATTATCTAGTATTATTAAAGATATTTTGTGGAAGAGACTTGTTTAATTCAGAGTTCCTTAAGAGAACATTCCACTACAACATGGACTATTTTTTTCATATATGTTAGCTCAGGGTTGCAGTGGACTTGTTATAATTACTTGTAATGTTTTGTAATATTTTATTAGTCTTCTTTCTTTCTTCTTATTTGACCTCTTGCTGACTCAGATCAGCATACAGCCATCACTTATCACTTCTGCCAGTCCGTTTCACTTGTCCGTGCCTTTTTAGTTTGTTTATTTTTAGGTTGGGTTAAATTTCAAATAGGATAGGAAGGGTAGGTTTCTGTAACGAATAATTTGGATTTATTTAATTTCTTGAATTTTCATTCTCAATTAGCTGAAGCATTCTACTTAAGCGGTTTCATGCTGCGAACTACTGATGTTTCACATTAAACTACAGTGACATGTTAATATGTTTTAAGTGTTTTAGGATGATTTCTATATTTTCTATGTTAGGTTTACTTATGATGGATTCAATGTTAATGGGTGCGGATCATTTTTGTGTAAATATTTGGTACAACTCATTACATTTTCTGATGTTATTGTGACATTCAAAGAAAACATGGTTCAGGTCTCCTCTTAAACCGCATGTGCAGTTAGGGTTTTCTAGTATTCCTATTTTGTGTAGGTGTTCTTGAGTTAAGCAGTGTGAAGTTCTCATTCGGGTTATTGTAGTCAGCTGTTCTCTATTTTTATATTTAACATTCCAACAATATTTTTCAAATCTCTAACGACCCTCGTAGTATATAGACATTAACAATTTGAAAAATGTCTAAATAAACTAATAATTGCTGCTATATTGCAGGAGACTCCGATAACCATCAAAATATGATTTTAATTGTATATTAAATAGTGAAACGTATTTTCGATATAATCTCTCAATTTGCTAAGTATTTAATACATATTTATTAAGCCACTATATAAGGGCTGGCGATTTTTAGAAAGACATCTTTCAGTCTAACCGTTCAAACCTTGTACAACTGTTGACTGCCAAACCATGTGGCACCAAACTGTAAGTATTGAAATATTTTATTTGACGAATTTTATTCAACATATCTACAAAAATTATTATAATTTAGTATAAAACAGTTTTGACTTCAAATCTCAAAGGAGTCATTTGGTCATGTGCTACGGAATAAAGTAACGCGAGTTTTAAAAAAATCTTCAAAGATTGCTCTCCACAAAATATGTCATAGAAATCTCAACGATACTTCAGAGCATATACAGAGCAGCACATACGACCAATTGTCTTGGTGAAAGAACACGATATCAATCGATCCAAAAGTGCACAGTAATAGTCGCTGTTGATGGTGATTCCTTTTTGGAGATAGTCGATGAATATTATTCCGTTCGCAAATAAACAGTGTTTGTCCGGAATAAATAGAGTTATTTGATTTAAAAAAAATATTTTTAGAAATAAATATATATTTAATTTAAATAACAGATTAAAGTTAATTTTTAGTTATTTGAAACAAGTCCACCGTTATTTGAATCAAATAATCTATTTGTTTGGTTCAACTCCATTTTTTTTTTTGATCCAAACAAATCTTTTTTTCAGTGTACCTATTTAAAAAAAATTTCAGATAGTCTTCTCAGTTTTCGTAGCCCTATCAGTTGCCAGACCACAATTCCAAAAAGGCGGCTTTGTTCCCAAAAAACTTGGTGCTGTTTTATCACCTACAGAGGCTCCATTAGTAAAATTGACAAACGTGAAAGAAGAAAGACCAAATTATTTACCAAATGAATACGAGAGGCATCAAAATGAAGCTGCCAGGTAAACCAATAAACAAACTTTTATCCCATAATTTCATGAGGTTAGTCGCTTAATTGACTGTTGGGATCTCCAACAAATTTTTTTTAGCTTAGCTGGTTTTACCGATGTTTCGGTCTTATATTAGGGTAGGTATCTTCAGGATAATACAATTTTATAGTTTCAAAAAGTCAACAAAACACTGTAAACAAATTTTCCTTGTTTTTTAATTTAATCTTAAACAACATTTGGCTATCCTAATTTGACTTTAGGTACAAATTCAACTCAAACATTGATGACAAGATCAGCGATTTGACACATCAAAGATCCGAAGAACGTCAAGGTCTAGCTGTCAAAGGAATGTATTCATACAGTGATGGATATTATAAGAGGACAGTCCATTATGAGGCTGACCAAAATGGATATAGAGTGACTAGGTAATAGCCTTTATATACTAGTTAACGTTTCGCTGAGCATCCAGTTCAGTAGTGCAGGATTTATCGAGAAGTATAGTTTCTATAATCATTGTTTTGATTTTAGCATGGAAGCAGTACCACTAGAAGGACCAAACCCTGATCTTACTGGCTCTGCTTCAGTTGATAGTGCTGCTCATGGTACCCATGTGACATATAGAGTTCAAAGTGTTCCAGTCCCTGGACCCGTAGCCAAGATCATTACCGAAACTTAGAAATATTTATTGTAAATAAAAACAAAACACAAAGTAAATACAACAATATACGAGACTGTCTCAGTGAAGTTGGCCCAACTATCAAAATTACGTTTTTTTATGAAATGAATGAAAACACATTAAAAACTAAAATGTATTTCGGATATTTTTATTTAATATCGGCCTAAAACACTACATTTTTTTTGTAACATAGAATAAAATCAACGGAACCAAATATTTATGTTTGGCAATTATCTGGTTCCAAATTTCTTGCAGGTTCGCACTTGAGGAATGGTTCTTGCGGGATTCGATCGGAGCTTTCCAGCCGTATGGCAAGCGGCACCATCTTGTTGGAAGATCCAATCAATATTATCAATTATCATTCATAATACCATCCACAAAGTGTAGGCTTCCCACTCCACTTGCTGACATGGATCGGCAAATCATAACAGAAGCCGGAAACTTAGTTTTGATTTTAATACAGCCATTCTGACACTTGTTCTTTAGTTCTTATGACACAACTCCCACTGTCACCAACGCATACTTCAAATCTGGCTTCATAACTCCAAATAATGCAACTTTTGTCCAATTTGACTAACCTTGTAACTCTTACAGTTTAGGAGGCTCCAATAGTGAGCAATTATATCCGGGCCACTCTGTATAATATATTAGGTTAGATTTTAATATAGTGAAACAGTTATACGAGGGCTATTTTTATATATATATCAGCTTGAAATATAAATACGAGGCATGTTTTTAAAGTAAGTCCCGATTTGGAATTAAAAAAAAAAACACAGTGTAGTACCAAAATAATTTTAATATGAAAGAATACCTTAAACTATTTCTCAACATACTGTCCGCCAATATTGAGACACTCGTCATACCGTATAACCAGCTTTTGAAATCCTTTCTCGAAAATGGAAATCACTGGGCGCAAGATGCGGGCTGTATGGTGGAAGATCAACTTGTTCCCAGCGAAATGATCGGATCAGTGTTTGACTCTGATTTGATCTATGAGGCCTGGCATTGTCATGAAGCAAAAACGATACTCGTGCTCAGCATGCCACGCCTTTTGTTTTGGATTGCTCGGTCCAAATTTCTTAACGTCGTACAAAAATATACCGCATTGATTGTTTGACCTTGGTTCAAAACACCTTTCCTGGCCCAGAAAACGGTATACATGATTTTTCGAGCAGAAATTTTTTGCTTAAACAGTTTTGTGGCGTAACGTAGGACCCCCAACTCTCGTCACCATTGACAATTCGGCTTAAGATCTCGTCATCTTCCCGGTTTGTTGTTCGCTAAACGTTTGTGAACTTCCGCCAGCATTTTCGCAGCAATAACTTTCGGTACTTCAAACGTTCTGACACAATTTCGTAAATCACACAGCTTGACAATTTACGAAACTCACAAGATAATGCTGATATCGCAAATCGTCTGTTTGTGTTTTTTGCACCAAGTCATGAGTGATGGGATGGTAAGAAAATGGGTGAGAGCTTCTAAAGATGTGCATGGCGATAAATGTCACCTACTTTCACGCATTTAGCATTAAGAAACCGTATCCCACCGCGTATTTCATAGTAGAATCGGCGGCATTTTCAACCGGAGGAGGCATTTTAAGGACAACCTTTAAGACTGTCGAATGGGTTCGTATATTGACGGCTGTGGCTTGCAAATAGATACCGTTACACAGCCGACTGCCAACTGCAGCGCTATAATGGGCCTTAATTTAACATCCTTCGTAGTTGCACCCGTACACAGATCTAAATACAAAATCACCAACATATAAAGCAATAAATGTCAGCCAAAGTTCAAGCGATGAGTATATAATTACTACAATCTATAAACATTTATTTACCCATTAAATTATTGCAGTATGTTGTTAGTAAATTATTAATAACTAATTAAACGACAATTTGTTACCATATTTTTTTCCATTACTACCTTAACATTGTTCCCCAGTCGGGCATCCACCTTAAAATAACCTGTTTTTGGTATATTTTTGTTTTTCTTTTTTTATCAATCCAAATCATTTAAAGAAACGAATACAGTTCGTTTATATGGGACTGCCATACACTATGAGTTGTAATAATAGCCTTTTGCTGATGATTTTAAACTTTAAAGGTCTGTGTGCAACTTTGAGAACTGTCTTATTGGGTTGCAGGGGGACGTTGATATTTTACATCGTTGGATTGTTTTCCACAAAATATGTCATAGAAATCTCAACAATACTCCAGAATCTAGAGCATATACAGGGCAGCACATACGCGTCGATCTCTCTTATAAACAAAGAAAAATTTCGATGAAAGAACAGTTTCAAAACACTTATAAGGATCAAGTCTGAAGATAAAAAAAATTAAAACACCAACTCCACGAAACAAATTTAATAGATTTCTCTAAAAATTATTTAAACCATACATGTTTCGGAGCACTAGGCTCCATCATCAGTAGTTAGTAATTTTACGAAAACCTGTTTCGTGGAGGTGGACTATTATTTCATCGATAGATCATTTTAATCCACTTCAACATGGACTACTTTTTAAAAAAAAAAGTTTAAGATAAACAATACACAATAAACGAAATTATTTCATAAAATAAAAATTACAGTTATCAAATTTGCCGGAAAATGAACTAGAATCAATGGCAGATGGTTCAAATTTCTAGTGTCGCTTCTTTCTACCATCATTTGCTTATGTTGGTTTGCTTCGATATAAGAATTCCCATTTACCTCCACAACTTAAGTTTGGGATGTTGTTACAGAACTGGAAATCATACTTCTTCTTCTTCTTCAAGTGCCGTGTCCTCCCAGAACATTGGCGATCAGTCGCATGATCTTCACTTTGTCCACAGCAGACCTAAACAGTGTCGTAGTACTTACTCCATACCACTGGCGAAGATTCCTGAGCCACGATGTTCTTCGGCGACCAGGACCACGCTTTCCCTCTATTTTTCCTTGAATGACTATATGAAGCAATTCATATTTCGGATTTCTCATTACGTGGGCAAAGTACTCCAGCTATTATGGTATTAAGCACCTCTCTTTCTTTATTCATACGCTGTAGAACCGCTTCATTCGTCACTCTGTCCATCCATGATATCTTCAGCATTCTTCGGTAAGCCCACATTTCGCCTCAATCCTCCTACACATTGCCTCAGTGAGGGTCCATGCTTCCATCCCATGAACAATATGCTGAAGACATAGCAACGCAATATGCGTATTCTTAGGGGAATTCTTAGAGCTCTGTTGGTTAACACTTTCTGCATGTTCTTAAATGATGTTCTCGCTTGCTCTATTCTGTTTTTGATTTCTTGAGTTAGATCCCATTCTTCATTCACCCAGCAGCCCAGGTATTTGTATTTTTCTACTCTTTCCACTATTTCTCCATTTATGCTAATATCTGTTAAGTTGTTTTATATTTAATCGTAGACCCATTTGTTGGCTGCGGTCTGTTACCGCTGATAACAGTGTCTGTAGATCATCTTTATCTGTTGCTAGTAGGACTGTGTCGTCCGCATATCTTAGATTGTTGATGACCGAAATCATACGAGCTACTTTATTTTTTGAAGAAATATACTTTCCTCTATGTATCCCTCGGCTACCCTAGGAACTTTTCCACTTTCCGTGTTGTTTTAAAGTTTCAAAGGAACCACCAGCTCCAACTAGAAGGGTAGATGAGGTACGCAGCAGACAGTGGCCGGTGTAAGCCTTTGGATTATCTAATTTAAGATACGACGCTATAATTGAAGGTACACTTCCTATCGTGGTTTTACCAACCGGCTAGCGACCGTTTCTATATGTAAGAAAAAATCTTCGTACCTTTATTCCCATCGGTCTTAATGCTATGTACTGTTTCCCTCGCCAACAATGGACTTCCTGGTATTTTTGTTGACGTTTTTAATTAGACCTTAAGAACTTATAAATGAAAAGTCTGACACTTAGATTGACGATTATTTTTAATTAAACTGACATCTATCAAAATGTATAAACATAGAATAAATGCATGTAAGGTGTCCAAAATATATCGATGTCTTCTAGTTTCAACAATTTTCACAATTAAAATACACCCTTTATCTTGGATGTCATCAATAGTCATTTTAATCAGCTCGCCTCGTTTAATCCACCAAAAACTCTCATCCTGTCCTTATTTTTAGAGAAGATATTAGACGATGGCATGTAGAGATGTCCAAATTGTGATTAACTATCAACGTATATCTGAGAATCGAATACTTCGTCCACAAAGAGTTAGGAGTATATTTTTCCGACTAAAATATAATACCAACAATTAAATCGATGCATAAAATTCAAAAAATGAACTGATAAATCACCAATCCCTGGAGGAATGCCAATAAAACTACACAAGGAATATAAGAATAATATATTGAGTGCCTATGATAACGAATTATCTAGAAAATACCTTTTTTTTTTGTATAATATCCGTTGAAAAGTAATAAAGACTCTGTAAAGATAAATAGGACTAGAAACAAATAGATCGTGTTTCTCTTATTCGAAGAATGACATATTTGAAATAACCGTTGGCCTAACATTTAAACTGCCTTTTTCTGATTGGTTGATTTTCATTTTTGTATTACCTGCTATGTAACTTTTATGAGGCATGCTAGAAAGGAATAAGACTTTAAGGTCAGAATGGTTCTGGTCTTGGTTGAATAAAGAAGTGTTTTCTCTAATTATAAATGTTAAATTAAATATTTTAATTTGTTTTTGAACTTAGTAAATTTTCAGAATTATTTTCTAGTTTTTGTTTAAAGACTAAGTTCATTTCTTTTTATTTCGAAATAGTGAAATGTATAAAGTTCCGTAAGTTTTGATATTGTTAATTGAAGGCATTTTTGTTTAATCAGTTTTTGTTATATAAAGTTTAAAGTTATTTCTTTAGTAATTGAAATAAATTCCGTTTTCACTAGTATGTTAAAGTCTCGTATAGGAATTAATATAATTATTCGAATTATATTAATTTTTCCTATTTTTAAGTAGTACAAGTAATAACTACGATTTTCTTTTAAATTCTCATTATTGCTTAATTGTTTTATTCTTTCTTTTTCTTTTATTTATACATATTTATTCCTTTAATGTTATTAAATTTCTTTAATTAGTTTTAATTATTAAATTAGTTGTTTTTAGCCCGAAAATTATGTGTTTCATTTCTAATAAAGTTTTCAATAAATTAGTGACAAAACGGTCAACCAATTAAACATTTCTTTTTAATTAAAGTCGGTGACCGATAGTGATTCAACACTATGATGGTAAGTAAATTTTGCATTACTTTAATATACAGATTAATAAAGCTTATTTTAGTTAGTTGTTTGTTCATATAATAATTTGATTCTGTTAATATTCAAGTTGATATTCTTTGTTTGTTCTTCATTTTAAACCGCTCGTAAAATATTGAATCGAACCAGTAACAAATTGAATAGCATATCGGGGTTCATTCGGATGGAACTATAACATTAGTATTCTTCTGAATGTATATAACACCCGCTAATTACAGTACGGTTACAAGATAATGGGAAAAATAAGTTTTTTAAGTTAAAAATAGATTCAAGAGAACTTTTAAGAAACTTGCACCACAGTTGAAGAAAAAATCAAAATATGTTTGATAAAATAGTCCATATTACTGTGGATTTATTAAACGCTGTCGCATCCATTAAATTGTTTTAATACTTATTTCTTCTTCAAATTATGTATACCATATTCTCGATGGTACGTTGCTCTAGACTTTGAAGGCAACAAGTTTTCGACAGCTTTTGTCGCAGTTTCCAATATTTTTTCCAAAAAACCTTTGTCACTCAATAATAATGTACAATGTGTAGTCAATAATCTTATAATTTTAGCTCATTTTATTTCACATAAAATTAAAGAAACACATTTTTTATGTAGAAAATAAAGCACTAATAGCTATTTAGTACTCAAACAGAAATTCATTAAACTAATTTTGTGGAGTTTAGACTTTTATTTCCCACATATAACATGGAAAAATGTATTAATCATAAAGGCAAATATTTTTTAAAATAATAAACCAACTTTCACTTAAAAATTAGGCTCAAGACATAAATAGCGGTCCGCGCGTTGAATATTATCGCACTGCTCTACCACATCGGAGTTATCTAACCGTGTATGAACACCTCCTTATACTTACCCGCCACTCTTTAATTCTACGATGTTGCATCGACATCCAAGGCGTATTCTCCGCGAAATTATATTGCATACAAAAATTATAATAAAGACAAGCGTAACCTGTGTGTGTTGCCACACATTTTAAAGAGCAACAGAACCACTTCCTATACAGCAAGTCAACACTTACTTGTACAAGTTTAATAAATTTTGTTAAAAACTGTAAATAACTTAGTGTACTCGCAAGATTTTTTTAATTATAATAATTTAATATAAGTTATGAAAAGAAGACTGAATTAGTTAAGGTAAGTACTTATATCATTAATCAAAACCTATTATTTTGAGTCTGGAAAAAGTTTTTAATACGCTGTTTCTTGTATTATCGTAGCCGAATAATAATATATTGGAGATGTTATTTATTTATTGTCATTACATGTCATTACCAAAAAAGGTTTACACAAGTCATATTAAATACTAAAATATTACATAACACAACATAAAAACATAGAAATGTATATAACTTAATCAAAACAGAAAGTCAGTGCTGAGAAATTCAATCAATGGAGTAAAAAGCCTGGTCAATTAAGTAGTTTTTTAATCTATTTTTGAACATTGCAAGGCTCAGTGTTTTCAAACTATCTGGCAAATGATTATAGCATGTGGGACCATAATAATTCACAGAATTTCTGCTTCTACCCAACCTCATATATTCAGGAAGAATGTCATTTTTGTTTCTGGTATTGTGGTTGTGAACTTCATCATACCTTATGTACAGATTGTAATTATTTTTCACATACATAATTGAATTGTAGATATAGAGACACGGGAGTGTTATTATTTTACATTCTTTAAATTTAGGTCTGACATCCTCTCTAAACTTTAAATCTGTCATTATTCGAACCACTCGTCTTTGGATTGCGAGCATGACAAGAGTGTCCCCAAATTGACAAAGTATATGAAGCCACACTGTGAAAAAGGCCATAATATGCTGATTTCAAAACATTAAAAGAGACTTCACCCTTCAAGCTTCGCAACATGAACACAACCTTAGACAACTTGGCAATGGTAACATCGACATGACCCGCCCAGGTTAGCATTTGGTCCAAAGTGACACACAAAAACTTTACCAGACCATCAGAAACAGCAACATCCGTCTCACGTAATGTAAATATTTTAGTAGCTGTTTTATTGGCATTCATACAGAGTTTGTTAGCTGCAAACCAGTCAGCAGCCCTCGACTAATACTTGAGGCGAGAACATCACTCGACAGTTCAACATCGACAATAGTTGAATCGTCTGCAAACAATGTCAGGTCAGAGCATGGCAGATGTAGCGGTAAATCATTAATGAAAATCAAAAACAATAGAGGTCCGAGCACCGAGCCCTGTGGGACTCCACAAGAGATCAATAAGGACTGAGAAGACTCTGACTCAAACAACGTTACAACATTCCTACCAGTGAGATAGGAACTCAACAAACGAATCGAATTCGCACTCATACCCTATCGCTGCAGTTTACCCAACCCAAGATATCGTGTGAGACGCAATCAAACGCCTTTGTTAAATCAAGAAAAGAAGCCCCCACAAGCCTTCTACTCTCAAAAGCGGTTATAACGCTATTTATAAAGTTTTCTATAGCTGAAACGGTGTTAAGTTTCGGTCTAAATCCAAATTGTTTCGGAGAAAATAAATTATTTCTTTCAAAATAGTTGGCTAATTGTTTAAAGAGTATCTTTTCAAAAATTTTGCCTAGAACAGGCACTATAGAAATAGGGCGATAGTTGTTCAATTCATCTGGAGATCCTTTTTTGAATAACGGTATAGTTTTGCTAAATTTCAGACAACTCGGAAACATACCGGATGAGATCGCCAATATTGTCAATGGTATAATTATTATATCCTTAATATATTTAATGATTACGATATTCAAATCAAAAATGTCTTTCGAGCTTTTATTTTTAAAAGAGTTTATTATATCTCTCATCTCAATAAAAGATATTTCATTAAACTCAAAATTGCCAGGAATGTCAATAGACAACAAATCCAGTGGACTGATATTGTTACAAAGAAACTTTCAAATTCATTTATCTGGAAAACGGCTTTTTCTAGCGTTATAAAACAAGTGAACATTTTCTATCTACAAAAGTCTCAAATTTATTATTCCTTTTAGAAAAAGTAAAAAAAAGCGCACAAAAAAAAAGTTGGGACAAAATTTGTTCTGACACCCCCCAGCCTAACCCGCCCCTGACATTTTCCTAACCGTGAGATATCATATTTTTAGTAATCCTACAAGGATACGTAATTGTGCCAAATTTCATTTTGACATCGAGACGCGTTTCGGAAATATTACTAAAAACCCATCGTCAGGAATTTACAACACCCTGTATATGGAAAACGAAGCATTTTTCAATATACGTTCATATGAAAAAAAAATCTTATTTTCGCTTGTAGAATGTCCCCTTAAATTGTATTAAGTTAATTTCGGGACACCCTGTATAATGTGTCCACGGATAGAATTTGGAAGAGGAAAAACTTTTTTATTTGTTGATATAGAAGAAAAAGTCATTCTTTATAAAAACGTCTGCTTGTGTCGAAACTACAATTTCAAATACCAAACTTACGATTACTATACAGGGTATATCAAAAATAACATTTTTAATGATTTTGATTTTTTTATTTTTTTTTTTTTATGAAAATATTTTCAAAACCGTGATTTATTACACCAATTGTACAAAAAACACTAATACACTTTTTTCTTAAAGTGGTTAATTTCATCTACTATTAAAATAATAAAATTAAAAAAACAAGAATATCAAAATCATTAAAAATGTTATTTTGATATACCCTGTATAGTAATCGTAAATTTGGCATTTGAAATTGAATCGGTGAGTGAAAGAACAATACAAGTGCCAAAAACGTGAATTTTATCTGAGATAGCCAAATTGTTTAGAATACCTAGACCTATGACGTAGTGAAAGAACAGTACATATACCAACATCGTACGTGCAACAGTGTTTAGTTTTTTTTACGGCTGAGTGAAAGAAGAGTACACGTGAGGCACATGTACTGTTGTTTCACTCATTCGCTAGTCGCCACTTTGATATTTTTCTGATGAAAATATTGATACATTATTTTAGTTACTCGATAGGCACTGACGGTGTTTGTTGGTTATAAATGAGTGCAATAACTTAGTGTTTGTTTGTAATTAAATATTTAAAAATGTCTGATACTAGTAGTGAAAATAATAGTTCTCCAGAGATGTCTTTAAAAAGACGCAAAAAACACCCTAATAAATGGAAGCAAAACAAAAGAAAATTGGCTCGTCTTAGAGGTGAGGAGTATGTTAATACGGCAGGAAAAACCATAAACGAGAAAACGGTAGGAGAAATTAAGTAAGTTATTTTCAGTTTTGGCATATGTTTTTTGCAACTTAAATATGTTCTTTTTAGTTGCAGTGATAAGTGCACGGAATATCTAACAGAGGGAGATAAACAAGCTATCTTATCCAAATTACTTGAAATGGAAAGTAAAGATCAGCAGGATACTTACCTCATGGGACTTATAGAATTAAAGCCTGTAGCAAGGAGACGAAAAACTAGCACAAATGCTGTAAAAAATGCAACATTTTCATACTGGATAACTCAACGAGGTATCAGGAAACGTTTATGTAAAACAGCATTCCTTAGATTGCATGCTATTTCAAATTCTCGCCTCCAAAGACTAAACAAGCTCTTAAGGGAAGGAAATACGCCAGTAGATTTACGAGGGAAACATAACACCCGTCGACACGTTCTTCCTTCTGACGTTATTGCTAAAGTAAAAGATCACATTGAGTCTTTTCCTTCAAAAATTTCACATTACAGTAGTAAAAAGACAGTGAAGTATCTCGATGATAGATAGAATGTCAAGACTATGTACGAGCTATTTATGAAGAAATGGCCAGAACTTAATGTAAAATACGAGTACTACCTCAAATATTTCAACGAAAATTATTCGCTGAGATTTGGTAGACCTCAAGTAGATGTATGTAGCGAGTGCGAACGTTTAGGAACATCATTGAGAGACCCGAATCTTAATGATAATGCGAAACGGGTGCACGCTACTGAACTTATAGTCCATAAGCGTAGGGCCAAAAAGTTTTATTCGCAACTTGACACCATAACAAAATTATGCAAGGAAAGAGAAGATGTGTGTGGAATATCATTTGATTATATCCAAAATCTCCCATTACCCAATATACCCGTACAAGAAATTTTTTATTTCCGTCAGTTGTGGGTATATGCCTTCGAAGTCCATAACTTAAAAACAAATAAAGGACATTTGTATACCTACCATGAAGGCCAGGCTCTTAAAGGTCCTGATGAGGTGTGTAGTTTTCTATTGCATTATATAGAAAATAACATTCCACCGGAAATTACGGAACTTCACTTATTTTCCGACGGATGTCCTGGACAAAATCGCAACCACACAATGGTCCGATTTTTAATGACACTTACAACAACGAAGCGTTTCAAGAAAATCGTACATTACTTTCCAGTGCGGGGCCATTCATTCTTGCCCTGCGATAGGGATTTCGGTACTATTAAAAGGGTAATACGAAGAGCTGATCGCATATATGTTCCACAGGAATACGAACAAATGATACTAGGCTCCCGAAAGGTGTTGCCATTTACACTTACTACAATAAGCTACAAAGACATCACTGATTTCAAAAACTGGTGGCCGCAGTTTTATAAAAAAACGTCCAAGTCGTGTGATGAACAAAAAGTTAATTTTATGATTTCACAGTATAACCAGTTTACGATAGTAGTGAAACTCCAGGTAATGTTACTACAAGTGCGTTCATAGGTGGTTTTGTAACCAAAACCTTTAAACTGATGAAACCTAATGTCAATCCGCAGTTGCCTTTAGAAAAGGCATACTCCGAAGCTATTCCTATTAACGCAAAGAAGATAATCGACTTAAAGAAACTTTTACACTATTTTAGTGATGATATCCTGGAGTTTTACTACTATATTATTTCTTGGAAAGTCAAAAATGAAGATTTTTAATGAAAATTACAAATATGTTAGTTGAATATTTATCAATAAAGCAAAAAAAAATGTTTAAAGCATTTTGTTTTTAATTGAGTGAAAGAACAATATAACTGCAGGTCATTTTTTTTCAAATAATTTCTTTAGCATTATTTTCCTTTACGATTCATGTACGTATTATTGTCAGTTAATTTAAGTTCTCTAAGTTTACAATAGATTATTAGGCCGAAAAACCCACAGTTCTTTTTTAAAACAGTTTTATATGATTTTCTCAAAATGGTCATTTTGGAGATACACTGTTCTTTCACTCACCGATTCAATTATAGTTTCGACACAAGCAGACGTTTTTATAAAGAATGACTTTTTCTTCTAAATCTACAAATAAAAAAGTTTTTCCTTTTCCAAACTCTATCCGAGGACACATTGTATATCTTCCATTTCAATCTGTCCTATTTTCCAAACTTAACAAAGGTTAGTTATAAAAATACACATGAGTGGTTCAATTATTGTCATAATATGTTTCAAATTTTGATATTCAAAAAATTTAAAACCTCAACCGTTCTTTTATACCTTCAGGAATTTTCGGTCTGACCAGGATCTCTCTTACTACTACTAAAGTTGCGCTATTCAATCAATATCTTTTAGAAGTATTTGAGCGTTATGCGCCCATAAAAACGGTAAAAACTTCTACGACAAAGCACCTTGGCTTTCTCGTATTCTAAAAAATCTGCAGAAACAGAAGCAAAAGGCCTTGGCGAAACCTAGGCGATAGATCTGTTGGTGATTGGGACGTATGCAAAAGAATTAGAAATTTAGTAACGTCGGGAAAAATACGAACCGCACAGAAGAGGTATTCGCATTCGCGAAGGATCTCCTGACCAGCAAGACTTATCGCAACTTTCTGGAACACCTCTTGAGAAAGGAACAACTCTAGCCAGTTTCAGTTCATGTGGAAATTTCTTTTCAAGAAAGGACCAATTAATCAAATATGATACCATCAGGACCACTTCAGTCTTTTATTGTCAGTTTTTGTACAATATTACATACGCCGCTCATATTCATAGAGTGCAGAAATAAAGACTGAGCAGTAAAACTAGGCTCAGCCGCGCACCGTCGCACTTAATAATATTTTTAATTGACTTGACATCAGATCCATAGTCCCGTCAGTCATCATTCACAAATACATCAGGATACCGATGAACCTCACGCAAACTAACCTCCTCATGGATTATCTTCCAGCGTGAATTGTTGTGTGATCTTTTGGCGTCAATTATGTGTTTCTTATGTTTTTTATATAAGACGTTACAAAGTTCACTAATATATTGATCCTTGCTAATTTTGCTTTGGTAGTTGAGGTTCCTGAGAAACTCTCCCTCAGCGACCAGTCCGAGATTTGCGTGACGTTCCCTTTTTTAACTTGATATTCCTCATTGGAAAACAAAAATCAACGATCTCATGAAACCTATCAATAAATTCAGTGAATTTCTTATCAAAGCCAACAGCACTTAACTCATTAACCCACGGGTCAAGAGATATATGATTTTTAAACTTAAAGCGAAGATCGTACGGTGAAGAAAGAAGAAAATATTGTATGGTTGAAAAGTATTGAAAAAAAAATGAATGAAATTTCTTTTTTATTCAATATACGGTTGAGGTTGATGGTGTTCGTTCTAGAGTAGCACTCACAAATAAAGGAATACCAAAGGGATCATGTTTGTCACCCACACTGTTTAACATTTTTATTAACGAATTACCGAACAAAATCAAGGAATTCGGAACTCCCGTTCTCTACGCCGACGACACAAGCGCCATAATAACCGACAAACAGGAGATAAAGGTCGTGAAAAAGGACAGCATGTAGTTGTGAAGATAGCTGATTGGTGTAAGCTGAACGGACTCTCACTTAACGCCTCTAAGACGGTCGCTCTTTCGATTACAGCAAATAACAAAAGGCCTGATAAAAGTTAGATAACACCAAATTTTTAGGCGTAATCACGGACGAAAGATTAACTTGGGGCAACCATATTGACCGCGTCACACAAAAGTTGAGTAGCTGTGTATTTCTCATAAGGAACATCAGGGACACTGTATCGCGTTCGGTCCTCAGGTTGCTGTAATTTGGACTGGTGCAGTCGACTATGGCTTACGGTATAATGTATTGGGGAGAGGCAGAGGATGCAATTAGGGTCTTTATAAAACAGAAAAAAATCATTAGAACAATGACTAAAATAAATCAGAAAACCTCATGTAAAACTTACTTTAAAATGCTGAACATTGACCCTCCCTTGCCTATACATGTACGCACTGATAGTAAACATAAACAAGCTATCAGGATCAATAAAAAAAAGAGAATATACACAATTATGATACGAGAATTAAGAACAGCTTAGAATTGCCATTCTCCAGACTATCGAAGGGTTAGAAAAACCCGAACTATATAGGCATCAAATGTTTTAACAAGATTCTGAGAGTTGGAGGGTTCGCGGACATGAAAATAGATAAGTTTAAGTTCGAGCTGAAAGACTTTTTTGTTCGTGAATGTTTTTATTCAGTTGACGAATTTTTGAATTATTAATTGTTTGTTTTGTCGATGTGATACTTGTAATATGTAACTGTTATCCTGTTTGTTTTTTATTTTTATTGTTATTTTGACGAGCCGACAATGTAATGTATTACATTATATGGCAAATAAAGAATTTGAATTTGAATATTCTCCATCAACTTGAATACACTCATTCCAATGATGCCGCATAATTTTAAACCGTCTTTCTGTAATCATTTTCCGGAAGCTCTGCAAAATACTGTTCCACGTCTGCAATAGCTTCTTTATTCGACGATAAACTCTTTCCAAGAAGGAATTGTTTCACATTTCTGAAGAAATAGTAATTCCATGGTACATAAAAACAGGTTTTCTATTATTATTTAGCCTTGCCCCTATAATTTACGTTTTTCTTTGAAAATAAATGAGATTCAAGGTAAGATCTCTTGAGTTCACGAAGACAACAATTTTAGTAAGAAAGGACGTTGCGAAAACGATCTGGCAATCATTCAGCATTTGATTGTTAATGGATAGTGCCCAATGAGGAAACATCCTAGAGATGATAGGATTCCAGGTCTGGGTAATCGATGATCTTCAACTTGAAAATCATTTTAAGAAACGAGGACAATAAAATTTAGAAAATATAATATATAACATTGACAAAAATGAAGACAATCCATAAATTGACGTAACTATACTGCATATAGTTAGTATAAGTACCTAATTAAATTCTTTTTGGGCATGAATTTACGTAAGCGACCAATCAAACTATTATGAATTCATAAAATCTAAACATTCACTATTATGCGATCGACATAAATATTAAAAGGACAACAGACATGTTTTCTTTAAAATATGGCAACGAATAATCAGTCGGCTGTTGAACATATAAAAGTTAATAGCATTACTATACAGAGTGTCCTAATATGAATATTTCGGAGACTACCTTAAATTGAATTTCGAAAATTTCGGTATCTGAAACAGTTTTAATTCTCTCCTGAGGATGCTCACATTTTTAGCGAAACGCGCGTCGAGAATTAAAAAAAAATGTTTTGGTAGTGGATAGTTATAAGTCCAGAAAGTTTGCTTCAACATCAGGTGTGCCACAGGGATCAAACCTTGGCCCACTATTGTTTAACATCTTTATTAATGATCTTGTTGAAATTATAGAATGTCCCAAATTGGCTTATGCTGATGATCTAAAGATATTTTGTAGGATTGGCTCCATAGAGGACTGCGTGGTACTCCAAAACGCACTGCGAGTTGTCGACAACTGGGCAATCGAAATAAGCTCTATTTGAACATTGCTAAATGTAACGTTGTTAACTTTCACAGAGTGAAAAACCCAGTAATTTGGAATTACACTATTGGAGCTGTACCCATTGACAGACTTTCGCAGCTTCGAGACTTGGGTGTATTGTTTGATGAAGTTTTAACCTTTGTTCCCCACTATGAGCACTTGTCCGCATCTGCATCCCGTAGGTTGGGGTTTGTGATCAGAAACACTAAAAAGTTTAGAAATATTTCAACCATTAAATTATTATATTTTTCATTTGTGCGGGCTAGACTTGAGTATTGTTCGATCGTGTGGAATCCCTTGTATCAGTGCCATGCACGTGCATTAGAGTCTGTGCAGAGGCGATTCGTAAAGTATTTATATTTTAGGGAGTTTGGAGTATATCCAGCGAGGGGTGCAGATCACGATGTCCTGCTTTCAACATTTGACATTACATCTTTGTGGATGCGGCGAATGGTCTCTTCCGTCAGGTTTTTGTATAATTTATTCCATAATAAAATCGATTGTGTGTTTCTTCTTGGCTGTCTTCGGTTTCGTATTCCTAGAACTGAGTCGAGGTCTGATAACACCTTTTATCTCAGCATGGCTAGATCCAATGTTTTGCTGCAGAGCCCTGTATATTTTATCTGCTCCGTTTTTAATGACTATTGTGTGGGGTCGGATATTGGTGTGGATTCTCTGTCTGGTATTTTGAGCCACATGAATGTTTAATTTTTTTAGTTGATTATTTTTGTTTAAAACGTTGCACTTAATTATAATTGTTTACTGATAAGATTTAGCATTTTTAGCACATTATGTATGAAATATGTTTAGAATTACAAGGAGAATCCAAAAAATATATAATTTATATAGGGTCGTATTTGAAATAAGGAAGTTGACACCCATTTCCGGTATAACCGGAAGTGCTAGATTCTTGAAAACATTTTAGCCGAATTGGTCCTGTCGACCTAAGTACCACACCAGATTTTCAGATTGTTCCATAATCGATCGAATCCCTTCCCGGTGGGACACCCGGTATAGAATGTTCTATTTAAAATAACAAAGTCGCCATCAACTTCCGGTGTAACCGGAAGTGTTATGCGGTTGCTATTATGTGATTTGAGTAGACCATATTGGACAATACAGACCCGAAATTTTCGAAATTCAATTCAAGGTAGTATCTGAAAAAATATTGTAATGGGTCGTCACCATAGGCCATCCTGTACGTAAAATTTACGAAATATTTATAACATTGATTTTGATTATTATTATATAACAAATCCTTGGATATAACTAATTAATTACTTGAGTAACATATGGAATATTATTTAATATTTAAATTATTTTGGTAATATTAAAATTAGAAAAAACCGGCGAATTGAAATAAATATACTTTGGCGAACAAAAAATTTAGATAACTAAAGAAATTGCAAATAATTTAAAAAATCCAACTAATCAGGAAATTTTTTGCCCAATAGGCGGTGAAACACTTGTTTTCTGATAAAGGTCATCTGTCATCTTTTCGGTATTGTCTTCCCAATAATAACAATTCTAAAAAAACACTGAATCTGGTGTAATTATAGTTTGAGCCTTGGCATCTCGACGAAGTTGTTTACTATTGCTTGTGCGGGGCATGCACTGACGACGAACACGTACCATAGGACGTAGCACCTACGTGATGTTGCCTCGACTTTTAAGGTTACAAATCTTTTGCTGATGCCCCTTCACACTTTCTATATCTTCATCTCATGCCTAATTTTTCATGTCTTTTTTTTTACCATCAATTACTTCTCAAGTTCTCTCGTAGTTTCTTTGGGTTCAGTCCATGAAAGTTGTACACGGCTTTGAGGAGCCGCAAAAACATTCAAACAGAATGATATTTTCAGGGTTGCTCGGGGACTGCCTCCTGAATAAAAACCAAAAAGCCCCTGTACGTTTTGCGCCATAGTGTAGTTTCTTAGACCAAAATGGCCTTCATCACAGGTATAGAGGGTCGACAGCTGAGCAACTTTGCCTTTTTGAATTTTTCTTCAGCTCTTAACGAGTTACAGCATCAAAGAAGAGAACTGCGCTGGCGACAGGGTTGGTTTTGTAAACATTTTTTGTTACAAATAAATGACCTTAATAAAAGGTATTGAATTGAACTATATCTTTGATAGTATAATGTTTTTTTGAATATAAGGCAAAGTTCTTTGATCCTCTAAAACTTTTATACAATCTCTCGTGTGCAGGATCAGCATTTACAGTAGAAATAGTTTTTATTGCCGCCAAATTATCTCGCTGGATCTTAAGATCTATACTGTACCAATTTTGTAGGTGATTTTCTGACTTATTTTTTGTTTAAGGAAAGCATTTATGAATCAGCATTTGAAATGACTCCGTTATAAAAGTTGCCAAACAATCAACGTCATTAGATTGGAAAAAGTCATTCCAGTTTACTCCCTGCAAATCGCGTGCCATACTCTCAATACCTCGATCAGTGATCGCTGTTCGGAGAGGCGTATTAACCCTGATATTTAGAAGAGTTTGTCCATTTTGCTCTAAAAAAATGTTTATCAAACGAACCCTATACCCCATCCTGTTTGGATTTCTTTGCACAACCGACAAGTTCCCTGGACCAACTAATATCGCCTTATCTATTTTCATCTTGACGTCGTTTTCTTATTGCTGTCTCAGGTTTCTGATCACCCAGTTTTTAATGATCCCACTTCTGACAGCAAAATAATATGTATTGGTATCACCAAACATGTTGTCAATAGAGCAATATTTGTGTTTGGTGAAATTATTTGAAAACCGTGTGTCACATAGAAATGCCACTGGGAAACGCTCGACCATTTATATCTTACGGAAGTCCTGTAGATGATGTTATGTCTTTCATTATCACTATGGAGGAACATGTCATTTTAACAAGATAATGGTAAAAATCACACAGCCAGAATTGTCAGTGAATCTGGAACAAATAGGAATCAGGAGGAGTCCTAAGTCTTTCAATATTTTGATCGATTTTCGGGAAAGATTTTTTTCACAATTTAATTAGATATAATAACACTCCCTCTCATTTTACTGTTCCGCACAGGGAAAGTATTGTGAACGCGCTAAAAATAAATCAACTATTTTCAGATAATGTTTCGTACTTTGATTTTCATCATCCATCTTCAGATACTTCTATGTCAACTCAACATATCATCAAGTCTCGTAAGGACAGCAGAAGAATATCTAGAACAGTTTAGACACATGATATCAGGGATAACACGGAGCCAACGATTTTTATTACCGTATAAATATTACGAACAAAACACTATCTACAGTAAGTTTAAAAGAAGTTTTTGAACAAAAACCTTCAAATCCAGTCAAGCGGGCGTTTTTATATGTTTAAGTTATTATACAAGCAAGCTGATATGAGGCCGAAACGTCGTCAAATAAAAATTTGGCACTTCTTTTAGACTTGGTCTAAAAATCTTAACGACCATTATTATTTAGCAAATGAAGAGTCAACTTCAATAAAAACAAATGATCATTTTCTAGATCCTCCTCAAATGGAAAAAAATGAAACCTTCGACTTCATCATAGTTGGATCAGGTTCAGCAGGATCAGCTATAGCGAACAGATTATCAGAAATAGGAGATTGGACGATTCTGCTGTTAGAAGCTGGAGAACCAGCTATATTCCTCACTGAGATTCCAGCGATAGCTGCATCGTTCCAATTTTCGAAACTCGATTGGGGTTATTCCATGGAAAAACAAGAGAATGTATGCTTAGGTAAGCATCTAGGCACTAAATGATCTTAAGATGAATCAACTTGATAATTTTAGGCTGTCCGAATCAGACAATGCACTGGCCAAGAGGCAGGGCCCTTGGAGGCACTACTGTAATCAACTACATGATCCATGTGAGAGGTAATCCATTGGATTATGACAGATGGGAGGCAATGGGAAATCCTGGATGGGCATATAAAGATGTGTTGCCATATTTTAAGAAAATGGAAGATGCAAATATTAAGGTATATTTGCTATAGTGAACAATAGCCCCAATTAGGTATATTAAATGTGTTTCAGATTCAAGATAGTGGTTATCACAACCAAGGAGGATATGTCTCAGTTGGGGACGTCCCTCACCGTACAGAATCAGTACATGCGTTTGTAAATGCAGCACAGGAAGCTGGGCTACCGTATGTAGACTATAATGGTCGAGACCAGCTTGGAGTAAAATTAACAGTAGAAGTACAATATATTTTATTATAACCCATACAATCATTTCAGGTTTCGTATGTTCAAGCAACTTTACGTCGTGGTAAACGCTGTAGCGCAGAAAAAGCATACCTTCAACCAGCACGTAATAGGAAAAACCTTAAAATCCTAACTAAAGCTCGCGTAGTAAAAGTTCTCATAGACGAGACAAATACGGCATATGGTGTGCAATACATCAAAGACAAAAAGTACCGCACAGTTTTGGCAAAGAAAGAAGTCATCCTTTCCGCTGGAGCTTTCAACTCACCTCAGTTACTGATGTTATCAGGCATAGGACCTAAAGATCATTTGGAAGAATTAAAGATACCTGTAATTCAAGATTTGCCTGTTGGGAAAAAGTTGTATGACCACATTACTTTCGTAGGTGAGACATTATTTTAAGAACGATTTCCCAAAGATGTAACTACAACTTTCTGTATTTTATACACCTTCTCGGTGGTGGGACACAACGAAGTGAGGAAGGAGAAACATTGTTCAAGTTGGAACCGAAATCGCATCGCGCAGTCCCTCACTTGACGTTCGTTTAAGGTCTTGCCTTATCGGACGTGAACTTGCAATTGCAACTTCAGAGCTTTTGGCAAAATCATCCCGGTTTGGTACATTTAAATAGATCTCATCTGCGCATTAATTAAGCACGTTCTCATAGCCCTAGATTACTAGCCATTAGCATATCTTTGCTGCTCCAGTCTTTACAATATTCCCATATTTCTTCAGGATTACCATACCGAATTTTCACGCTTTTATCTTCATCGCGTGCTCCTCTAAACAGATCTTTCATTTTTCTTCTAATTCTTATTTTTGGTGCTTTAACTTTTTCCTTCTTCTCTATTTTTGATTGTCTAAACTCATCGTTTAGTTTCTTGTTTTCTAGAACGAGCATTAATTTTACAACTTTTCCGTTTTCCTTCTTCAGGTCTTCTTCCAGTTTCTCAATTTTTTCTTATTATTCATTTCTAGTTGAATGACTTGAAGTTGAGAATGCTGAGAATACAAGAACTCTACAAAAACTTGAAGAATTCTTGCATTCTCAGCTTCAAGTCATCTTCTTTTTCAGTTTCGTAGTATTTTCGTTCGTCTTCCAAACTTCTTTCTTCTTCTTCCTGCTTGATCAAAACGTGAGACGCTCAAAATAACTTCGAAGGTGCCTATAAATTTGTGCTGCTCTTTCAGGCGGCTTCGATGGTGTGCAAAAAGCATATCTAAGGGTGATAATTTTGAAGGGGACAGAATAGATATTGATGAATAACGAAATATTTTTCGAGAACATTCTATGAGCATTTTGAAGCAACAAAACCTATTACTCCAGTATTTTTCACTTTTCGTTTTAATAATCATATTAGCTACTTCAATGTTATAATTAAGATATTCTTCAATGTAGCCTTCAGCAACAGTTGCCGCCTTCCATCCCCCATGACTCTTTAATCTAGTCAAATTTACACCAGAGTCAACCAAAATTCTCGCAGACGATCAGCGAAAACAATTGAAAGACTGGTTAAAAGAAGACTTCTATCATTTCTGCACAAATATGAAATATTAACTAGCCACCAATTTGGATTTTCAGCTAACAAATGCTATATTTCCGTCTCCAACAATGTTTACTCCAACTTGAACAATCTCCACTTTACAGCATCAATTTTCTGTGATTTCTCCAAAGCATTCGACTGTGTAAGGCATAACATCCTAATTAACAAGATACAGCACTACGGAATTCGGGGGGTTCCACTGGGATGGTTTAAGTCGTACCTTAGCAACAGAAGTCAGTGTGTGAGGGTCAATGCGGCTGTGTCTTCTTGCAGACCGATGGAATGTGGAGTTCCACAGGGTTTGGTGTTGGGTCCTATTTTGTTTTTGCTATTTATCAACGACATTACGTAAAGTATGTCTCTTTGCTGATGATACTAGTTTCACTTGGTGCAGCCCGGATAGTGTGGCTCTTTATAGTACCATATACAAAGACTTAATCACCATCAAATCATGGTGTGACTCTAACCTGTTGTGCTTGAACACTGCGAAAACAAAATCTGTCATATAAAGGTGCGCTGCTGTCTTTTGAACTTAATAGTTCCACTATTGACGTCGTTTCTTCTGTGAAGTTTCTGGGCCTTGTTGTTGACAGCTCCCTGAAGTGGAATTTGCACATTGACGCGTTATCAAAAAAATTAAGCTCTGCCTGTTTTGTTTCCAAAGAACTTAACTTGTCAACTTCCATAACAGTCTACTTTTCACTATTCGAATCCCATCTTCGATACGCCCTCCCATTCTGGGGTACATGCTGTGCAACTCAATTTGGGCGTATTTTTAGATTACAAAAAAGAGCTATTCGATACTCTCTGAGATTGCACTATAGAGCGCATTGCCAGGACTTCTTCAGAAAATTTAAAATACTCATTATTCATATTGGAATCGGTCTGCTTAATCCGCAAACACCTGTCAGATGTCTATGAAAGACCATTCCATAACTACCTGCTTAGAAACGCCGAACATGATCTTTATCTGCCAGCCCCATCCTCCGAATTAATCAAAAGCTCGATACTATACAATGCAAAAAAAATGCACAACCATCTGCCAATGGAAATCAAATTGCTATCATCCCTTCCTCGATTCCGTAAAGCTCTAAAGACGTATTTGTTAGAAAAAGCTTTTTATACAGTAGGTGACTTTTTTTATTTGACAAATATATATACAGGGTGGTCCAACGAAAAGTTTGCACCTAGCTTTTCTCTTTTTTTTGTAGTCGAATGCGAAAATGCTCGGACACGTCGATTTTGCTTTTGAGGGGGACATATTTTAAACATATTTTTCGATCTGCGCCTTTAACCCCCTAGCGGGGGTGAGTAACAACCCTAAAATTTTAAATGGAAAGAGGGGTCTAATGACATATCATTTGAAAGGACACAAAATTGTCTTTCTAATGATACCCTATTTGTCGAATTTTACTAAAACAGTTAATACGAAAACGACTTTAAAGACATTAAGCCGATAATTTTGGTATTAATGAGAAATACAAATAAGTTTTAATTATTGCGAGTGAAAACACCTGCAATCGTTAGTACATTCCAATGTTTGTTAGTTTTAACATTGCTTTGTAAAAAAAGTAAACAAGCTGTTAAATTGATTTATTAAAACGTTACATTAACAAATGTTGAAAATGTGACCCATTTGATTCCATACAATAATACAGATTTTGTTCAAATCTATTTCTAACATTTTGTAGCATATCAGGTGTTATGTTTCTGCACTCTTCTGTAATGCGTTGGCGAAGATCTTCTATGGACTTGGGCTTCGTGGCAAAACATTTATTTTTTAAGTGCCCCCAAAGAAAAAAGTCTAAAGGCGATAAATCCGGTGACCTGGCAGGCCATTCAATTGGGCCCCTCCTTCCAATCCACCGTCCAGGGAACCGGTCATCTAAGAACTGTCTTACAGGAGCCACATAGTGCGGAGGTGCTCCATCTTGCTGGAAATAAAGCCGATCAGCAGTATGATTTTGGTCATCTTCTATTATTTGTGTTATTAAAGGATCAATTGTGTCTTCAAGCATGTTTAGGTACACTTCACCAGTTAAATTTCCAGGAATAAAAAGTGGTCCTATAATATGATTTCCTAATATGCCACACCAGACGTTTATTTTTTGAGGATACTGGGTATGAACCTCACGGAATAAATGTGGGTTACTGTCAGTCAGTAACGGCAATTGTGCCTATTTACAGCTCCATTCAAATAAAATGTGCATTCGTCGGAAAAACAAATGTTAAATAATAATTGCGGATCTTCAATTAAACGCTGGCTCATTGCTTCACAAAATTGCAGCCTTCTATCAGGATCATCCTCATTTAGTTCCTGTACTAATTTGATTTTGTACGGATGAAATTTGTACGCTTTTAAAATTCGTATTATGGACGAACGGGAGACACCTGAGGCTTCAGCTAGTTGACGGGTATTTTGACTATGATCCATTTCAACATGCCCTAAAACAGCGACTTCCACAGCTTCATTTCTGATCGGTTTCTGCGGCTGGTGTTTTACATTACAGACAGATCCGGTATCTACAAACTTTTTAACTAACTTGCCAACGTACACATCAATCACATTTTTATCGGGATGTCTCTCATTAAATAAGCGAGCCGTAAGTCTAGCACTACTATTATTTTGAAAATAAAGTTTAACAATTTCAACTCGTTCTAGAATGGAATAAATCATTTTGTACGGTAAAAGTAAAATAACTTGAGAAGCAACCAAACTGAATCAATGAAAAGACTAAAATAAACGGTGTAAATTCTTTTCCTACACGTATCTGCAGTTTTTATTTCAACAAAAAACGCAAACGATTAGTGAGGAATTTAGTTCTGATAAATAAGATAGTGTTTTTGAAATCCCGTTTTTCTTCAAAGTAAATAATTTAGAAATGATTGTAGTTGTTTTCAGTCGTAATAATTAAAACTTATTTGTATTTCTCATTAATACCAAAATTATCGGCTTAATGTCTTTAAAGTCGTTTTCGTATTAACTGTTTTAGTAAAATTCGACAAATAGGGTATCATTAGAAAGACAATTTTGTGTCCTTTCAAATGATATGTCATTAGACCCCTCTTTCCATTTAAAATTTTAGGGTTGTTACTCACCCCCGCTAGGGGGTTAAAGGCGCAGATCGAAAAATATGTTTAAAATGTGTCCCCCTCAAAAGCAAAATCGACGTGTCCGAGCATTTTCGCAATCGACTACAAAAAAAAGAGAAAAGCTAGGTGCAAACTTTTCGTTGGACCACCCTGTATATAAATTTAAATATTTGGGAACAATTTTACCAAAGTGATGAATTCCTACCACGTGTTTGAAGCCTTTTCCGTTTTGATATGTAAAGGAAAAACGAGAGTTTTCGAACTTTTTTGACCATAATACATGCAATGAATATTTCCTATAATAACTTTGACGGTACTTAATTAAAATTGACAACTGCTGTTTGGTACTTGTAATCAACATGTTGTTAAATGTTGAAAAATCGGATATTTTAAATCTTTACATTCTTTTTCCAGGCCTATGTTTCAAACTGAATCAAAGCATCGTTAATCACCAGCAAGCAATTTATGATCCCAAGAATTATATTCAGCTTCTAACAACTGGAACTGGTCCATTAACTACCTTAGGCGGAGTGGAAGCCTTAGCATACATCAAAACAAATGTATCAGATGATAAGGACAATTATCCTGATATGGAACTGATATATTTAGGAGGTAGTGTCAGTACTGATAAAGGCCTCATTTACAAGGATACTTTAAGTGTCTCCAAGGATGTATATGAGAAATATTGGAAAGAATTAGAAGATCAACCTATTTGGCAGGTGTGGAAATATTACATTGATGTCTTGTTTGATATCAATTTAACCTATTTTTAGGCACTGCCCATGTTAGTTCATCCTAAATCACATGGCTATATGAAACTGAAATCCAAAAATCCTTTCCATTGGCCGAAATTGTATGGAAACTATTTCACAGATCCAGATAATCAGGATATTAAAACATTTATCGCTGCTATACGTGAAGTGCAAAGGATCAACACACATCCAGCGTTACAAAAATATGGATCCACTATGATTAAAAAGCATATACCAGGTAATTTTCTTAAGTAACATTCCATTTAATGAAGTCACTTAAAAACCCAACCCTACCTCCTTTGTAGGGAGCAATCAGGTCACCGTTGTACTCTGCAGAAAGCGAACCCTTATTGTATATAAGGGGATCCTAGCATCTTAGATGCTTGATGTGTTCCTCCATGTTTCTCCTAGAGGAGAAGCTTTTAGTGCAACGACAAATGCCCCCTTCGGTTTCGTCCATGATAGGACAAGGGCATGGAGCGAATTTTCTAAATAACTGCTACCGTGATTTCTTCTTATCCAGTAGAACTCCCTTAAGAAGAAAGCCAGGAATCTAACCTTTTTAGGTCTTGATCCTTCTGATGTTTATTTATTTCCAGGATGTGAACAGCAGGAATTTGACTCAGATGCTTACTGGGAATGTGCTTTACGTCACGTCACGCCCACGTTGCACCATCAGGTGGCCACATGTAAGATGGGTCCTTCCAATGATCCTGAAGCTGTTGTCGATCACAAATTGCGACTGTATGGCATAAAAAATCTTAGAGTCGCCGATACCAGTATAATTCCTTTACCGCTAACGGCACATACCAATGTACCAGCTTATATGGTTGGAGAAAAGGCTGCAGATCTTATAAAAGAAGATTGGATGGATAGTAAAGATTTTCAGAGGAAAATTGATATTAGACGAAGTGTTAAAATACGTCGAGGATAATCAGTGATAATTATTATGATGTTATTGAGAGATTCAAGTCTGGTTACATAGAAATAAAAATATTTTCATTATTAAATTAAGTTTTATTTGGAATTCTTAATTTAGAGACTTTTCTTGTTGATCAAAATATGTTCGATAGAATAATACAATGTCAACCAGTACGGGAATCAGTTTCCCGGCTGGCAAAATTATTTCCGTACCGTTTTTCAAGCTCGCATAATATACCATAATATAGACAGAGTAATGCTCATAAATTATTTATTTATTCGTTACATTGCAATTATTACAATTATTATTAATCACTGGCTGAACTTCTTGCCCTGAAAAATGATCAACATTACAGATTTTTCACTTTTCGTTTTAAAACGACTTCCATCCCCCATTTTTTAAGCTAGTCAAATCTGCGCCAGAGTCGTACAGGCCAACATTTAATTTATATGAACGTGTTTTGATAATTTTGAAAAGTGACCACCCTGTAACTAAAACTTCTGGTTATCCTTTCCAATATATGTATTTATATTTTCCAAAAACCCATAAACAAACATAATATTTCCGACTACTTTTCTAGGTAGGTATCAATTCTTTTATCACATTTGGTAGCAATCTATTTAAATATTGTTACCAAATGTTTCTAAAAGTTTTAAGTTCTACATCAAGAATATTACAATCTTATTGTAAATATTATACATCTGGAAATAATAAACTTATTATCTCTGGTGCCTTTTCCAATTATTACAATTATTAATCACTGGCTGAACTTCTTGCCCTGAAAAATGACCAACATTACAGATTTTTCACTTTTCGTTTTAAAACGACTTCCATCCATGGGGGGAAGCTAGTCAAATCTGCGCCAGAGTCGTACAGGCCGACATTTAATTTATATGAAGGTGTTTCGATAATGTTGAAAAGTGACCACTCTGTAACTAAACCATCTGGTTATCCTTTCCAATATATGTATTTATATTTTCCAAAAACCCATAAACAAACATAATATTTTCGACTAGAAAAAGGCCCTTTGCTAGGTAGGTATCAATTATTTTATCACATTGGAAAAGGCACCAGAGATAATAAGTTTATTATTTCCAGATGTTGTATAATATTTACAATAAGATTGTAATATTCTTCATATAGAATTTAAAACTTTTAGAAACATTTGGTAACAATCTATTTAAAATAATATTCATAAAATATTATATTTCCCAAACTAAGAGAAAATAACTATAAAACCACCCAACTATAGTATACATGATACCAGTCGCGTGGTGTTTTGTTACAATTATAAACTCTTCGTAGCCGTCTTAGCAATTTCAACAACATCATCGCCGATACCAGTATAATTCCTTTACCACTATCAGCACATACGAATGTACCAGCTTATATGGTTGGAGAAAAGGCTGCAGATCTTATAAAAGAAGATTGGATGGAGAGTAAAGATTTTCAAAGGAAAATTGATATTAGACGAAGTGTTAAAATACGTCGAGGATAATCAGTGATAATTATTATGATGTTATTGAGAGATTCAAGTCTGGTTACATAGAAATAAAAATATTTTCATTATTAAATTAAGTTTTATTTGGAATTCTTAATTTAGAGACTTTTCTTGTTGATCAAAATATGTTCGATAGAATAATACAATGTCAACCAGTACGGGAATCAGTTTCCCGGCTGGCAAAATTATTTCCGTACCGTTTTTCAAGCTCGCATAATATACCATAATATAGACAGAATAATGCACATAAATTATTTATTTATTGGTTACATTGCAATTATTACAATTATTAATCACTGGCTGAACTTCTTGCCCTGAAAAATGACCAACATTACAGATTTTTCACTTTTCGTTCTAAAACGACTTCCATCCCCCATTCTTTTTTAAGCTAGGCAAATCTGCGCCAGAGTCGTACAGGCCGACATTTAATTTATATGAAGGTGTTTCGATAATGTTGAAAAGTGACCACTCTGTAACTAAAACATCTGGTTATCCTTTCCAATATATGCATTTATATTTTCCAAAAACCCATAGACAAACATAATATTTTCGACTAGAAAAAAATCCTTTTCTAGGTAGGTATCAATTCTTTTATCACATTTGGTAACAATCTATTTAAATATTGTTACCAAATGTTTCTAAAAGTTTTAAGTTCTACATCAAGAATATTACAATCTTATTGTAAATATTATACATCTGGAAATAATAAACTTATTATCTCTGGTGCCTTTTCCAATTATTAATCACTGGCTGAACTTCTTGCCCTGAAAAATGACCAACATTACAGATTTTTCACTTTTCGTTTTAAAACGACTTCCATCCATGGGGGGAAGCTAGTCAAATCTGCGCCAGAGTCGTACAGGCCGACATTTAATTTATATGAAGGTATTTCGATAATGTTGAAAAGTGACCACTCTGTAAATAGAACATATTGTTATCCTTTCCAATATATGCATTTATATTTTCCAAAAACAATCATAATATTTTCGACTAGAAAAAAACCCTTATCTAGGTAGGTGGTATCAATTCTTGTATCACATTGGAAAAGGCACCAGAGATAATAAGTTTATTATTTCCAGATGTATAATATTTACAATAAGATTGTAATATTCTTGATATAGAACTTAAACATTTGGTAACAATCTATTTAAAATAATATACATAAAATAGTTCCCAAACTAAGAGAAAATAACTATAAAACCACCCAACTATAGTATACATGATACCAGTGGCGTGGTGTTTTGTTACAATTACAAACTCTTCGTAGCCGTCTTACCAATTTCAACAACATCAGGCGGCGTACAGTTGAATTCGGAATCGGACGTAATGTTTTCCGATAATGACACTTTTCCCAAACCTTATACCCGAAGGGACACCCGATATACAATACATTGATTGATTAAAGTATATATTGCGCAAATGGAAAACTCAACACGAGCAGGATAATCGGTTTCGAACAAGGCCTGTACCTTTCTAAAATGAAACGGATAAAGCATTTCTTTATGCAAGCTATTCCAAATAGATTTTGAAAATTCTGGATACATTGCAGCTAATCTTCGGTATCGTCTTACGATAATTTCAGGGTTTTCTTCAACTTCCATAAAAATATTTTCTGCATTCTCTTCTGTCACATCAGGATGTCTTCCTGTTTCATATTTTTTAGGACATACTGATCCCGTTTCAATTAGTCGATGATGCAAACCCACAAATATGTGGCGATCGGAATGTTTTCGGTTGGGATATTTCTCCGCTGTTCGAGAATTGCACTGCAGAATTCTCGAAAAACTTTCGATTAAAAATGCCCGTTGAGCGGACGCCTATGATTGCCATTTAATTCAGCAGTGTGCCATACACAAATGCTTCTATTTAGGGAAATAACTATGTTCCATTTCACTCCAATGGCTAAAGGCGTTCGCATACCTTTAAAGACTATAACTCCTTTCGGAAGCAATTTCGCCATGAAACCCCACTAGAATTTGTAGCTTTCGTTTGGTCCATTAGTTTCCACACCCTGTATATACTATGACTATTTGATGTAAAAAGCCACACCTTCCACATGGAAGGTTAATGAGTTTCAATAATAACTACAATAACATTGCAGTTTAGAAAAATTATCATAATATAGCAAAATGTAATTGCAATTAGTCTCTTATAAACTAAACAGTTATTTTAGCAGAACTAGATAAATAATAGTGTTAGATTCTAACGTCATTAAACCAGCCAATCCATGTTTATTCTGTTTTCTTTAAACCCTTAAGGATCATAAATTTATCAGATATCATTTAGATATTACAAAAAGTTTGTACAAAAATAGTTAGTTAGTTAAGAGTATCTAATAAAGTGATGAAGATTTTAGTAAACAAAAATGAAATATCCAGAAATAAACATTAGACTAACAACATTATTGGTACTGTTATTTGCATCTATTTGCAATGCTGAATTTGATAAATTCGAAGATTATATCCAAAAGTTCGAAAGGTCTTTAGATCATTTGGAAGAATTGTCAGCAAATTTCGAATTCGAACAAGATGATTTCAATAAAGAGATGTATACAATAAGTCGAGGTAAGTCCTCAAATAAATTAATTATATTTAAAAAAAATAGTCCATACTAAAGTGGAATGAATGTATATCACGAAATAAGTTTAATATAATTTCGTGGAGTGTCGACTTTTATTCCTTTCTATGTGTGAATTAATTATATTCTAAGTCAAAACATGCGTCGAGCAAAAACTCTTAAATTCCATTGCCTCAAGACGAAAAAAAAATGCTTTAAGATGATATTTATATCATGTGACTATACCTTGAATTAAAACTAATTTATTTAAACTTATAGAATAAACACTTCAACGAACAAATAACATTAACGAACTAATGACTATATTTATTTTCACTATTTATTTCTACTATTATTTATATGTCACAAAACTGTTCGCTATCTATTGACTGCTTTTTCGTCGACTGTTACGTTGGCTTTATATATGATTTGCCTTCTTTCTCGAACCCTTCCAGAGAGTAGTCGAACATTCTGGAGCACGTATTCATAGAGGTCGACACAACGACACAACTAGCTCGAGTTTAACGAGACGTGTAGCGGTGTTGCCAACAGGTGTGCATTTTCTTGTTCGTTACAATATTTTAAAATGAACGCAAATAATTATTCAAATGAAGTTCTTATGAAATGATTTATTTAACACAAACAATGTGGTCAAATTATTGCCAGTTGTATCCTCCATTGTCAGTCTCCGTTGCATCCGAGACTTGATCCATTAGTTTAACAGAGCACCCACCGGGAAAGCCTTGCTGGGAACGAACGGACATCGGAACTACACTCCCCACCAGAACCAATTGCCCGAATCATCAACTCGAATTACTTAGTTTTTGGAAAGTCTTAGTTAATAGTCTACATGAGCTATGCTTGCCCACTATGGCAATGTGCTTGCTAAGACACCAGTGCCCAATAATAATGGTTACGACACCTTCCAAAACGCCTAGGAATGACCGGCACTCGCACTAACTCAACCCACTCTCATGGTAATCATGATCCATCAGTGTAACAGTCCTCCATCAGAACTTGGTCCAATTTTCACAAGTTTGGATCCCTCATAACAAAGTTTTGCTGTCTGTACGTTGTAGTGTAGATTGTAGTGTGATTTTTACATTCTTCGCAAGATCTAATCGCTCGCATCATTATCCTTAGATGCCCACAGTCTAAAGTTTTTGGCTAGCCTTAAGGACAATCATTTCTTCTCTACAACTACACAAAATATCTGCAGTAGACCAGGGTCGATAATTTTTGAGAGCAAAAACAATTATAGTAGGATGAAACCCATTGGAAAAGGTAGAGAATATAACAAAAATGAAAGGAAAAATAAATTACGGGCTATCTGAGGTCGGGAAGGGGGAGGATGTTTTTAAGGGTAAAAAACGGTTAATTTCGATTTCCGGTAAAACTGCAAGTCCTATGAAAAAAAGTTAAATGGCAATGTTGTAGGTAATAAAAAGATCTACAACTTTTGTATGGACACTTTTTTCACATAACCTCAAAATTTATGTGAAAAATTGGAATAACCGAGTTTTTGGTTTTTTATTTATATCTTGACTTGAGTACGAAACATTAACAAAAAAAATTACGAAGATCCTCACTTATTTAGCATTTATTTAAAGATGTTGACGAGTACGATTTCATTATAGTTGGAGGTGGTACTTCCGGTCTAGTCCTTGCCAATAGACTTTCCGAAGTACCAGAATGGAAAATCCTAGTCCTAGAGGCGGGTGATAAGGAAAGTGTTGCAAGTCAGGTCCCAGCTATGCAACCAATTTTGCAGACAACACCTCTCTCATGGGGATTCAAAAGTACTTCACAAAACAATGCTTGTTTAGGTCAGTAAAACTTGTATCCGAAGCAAAAAAAAAATTTTTTGAGGTGTTATGGTATTTGCAGGTATGGTAGAACGGAAATGTAGTATTTCAATGGGGAAAGTCCTTGGAGGAAGTAGTTCTATAAACGACATGTTGTACACGCGAGGCCATCCAAGAGATTACGATGTATGGGCTGATCAAGGGTCTTTTGGTAAGATAAAGTCAATTGAATTTCTACATTTGTACCTCGAAATTGTTAAAATCAGGTTGGCGCTGGGAGGCAGTATTCCCATATTTCAAAAAAATCGAAAATGCAAATATGAAAAATTTGGATAAGAAATTCCACAGTTTGGGTGGGCCAGTAAATTTAGAGCACTTTCAATACAATAGAGATGATATTGGAGAATATATAATTGAAGCAGGCTATAAGATAGGGTTGAAGAAAATTGATTACAATGGAAAAGAACAATTTGGACTAGGTGAGTTTAAGGTAGGGGAGTAGACTTTGTATAACCTTTAAATGCATTGTTGTTGTTGTTGGGTTTCTTTAAAAAAAAAAAGGTGAAGAACTTTTGATATGTGCTTTTTGATATGGCCTTGCGACTTCCAGCAATCCTGTCTTTATCTCCTCAATCGAGGAGAGAATGGACTACTTCTTCAAGTTAAAGTTATCATAGTTTTATCTATAGAGAGATAAATAACATTTCATCAGTAAATTTTTCAAGGATATCCTCAAGCTACAACTAAGGATGGTAAACGTCACAGTATGGCTCAAGCTTATTTGGAACCAATTAGAGCTAGACCTAATCTACACATACGAACCTCTGCGCATGTAACTAGAGTCCTGTTTAACAGGCAAAATAAGGAAGCTAGTGGGGTAGAGTATATTCAGAAAGATAAGTTAATAACTGCTAGAGCGGCAAAGGAAGTTATTTTGGCTGCAGGAGCTGTGAATACTCCTAAGATTCTAACACTGTCAGGTAAATACTTATAGATCTACTGACCTATAGAAAGACAAAACTAAATTTATTCGAAGACATCTCCTATAGTTCGACAAGCATTAAGTGGCTCTTGGAGAGAACGTTGTGAATATTAAAGAATTTGCTTAAAAACATATTTTTAAGCAAATTCTTGAATCTTCCACGTTTCCTGTTTGCTGGAAAACAGCAGGGAAGTCTGATGTGCCAATTTCCCTTTTTTGTAACTTCTCTAAAGTTCTTGAGATTGTAATATATGAGAAAATTTATTCTCAGCTTCAGAATAGATTCTCTGAGCATCAACAAAGCCGACAATGTTTATCCTCCACGGGGAGTCGATCATGCGTCTTTGCTCTTGCGTTTTAATGAACCTTCTCTCTTGACCAAAAGAAACATTCACGCAGTCAAGTTTTTATACAAATTATTGCACTGCGCCGCTGATTGCCCATATCTATTGGGGTGTATTAGATTCCATGTTCCGCGATTGGGTGCTCGACATCTCGTGCCGTTCACTGTGAGCCCAGCCAGGACTAATATTTTGTTACAAAGTCCTGTTTACTATGTGTGATATTTTCAATCGGTGTTGTCGTGATTTCGACATTCATGACTCAACTTTGTCTGCGATTACTAATAGTTTACTTAATGGATAGTGATTATTTTCTTTTAATATTGAACTGTTATTGATCGCATTTATTTTTGTAGTATTTAATGTTAATAGTTAGACTGTCGTGTTTATTTGTTTGAGGAATTGAAAGTATAGGTACTTGGACAGAGAGTGTTAATTTTTTATTATTTTTGACATTCCGAAATATTTAATCAATTTTTTTTTGTTTGTTTGCATTTATTGTTTTGTTTTGTAACGTAGTTATTTGGTTGTTTTTTTTTTGTTTTTTCCTCTTGATTTGATATGTTTTTTTTTTCAATTAATTGGAAATTGTATTTTTGATTTTCCTGTAAGTGGGTTTGACCTGTTGGGAATAAACGCTTATTATTATTAAATAGTTTTAAAGGACAAAAAGTCCTCTCTACAACGCTTGTCTTTATGCCCCACCAACGGCCACAAGATCCTTGTCGAACTATAAAGACCCAAATTACTGGTTCACTTCTAACATATTGACTGAGACTAAAACGTCTAAGTTTGTTGGATTTAAATCAAATTTCTTTAATACATTTGTTTTTTTTTTTTGGTTAACACAGGAATTGGATCGAAAGACGATCTGGAAAAACACGACATCGAACCATTAGTTTATTTGAAAGTTGGTAATAATTTAAAGGACCATGTTGCATTTCTAGGCCTAAACTTTATATACAATGAAAGTCTGCCTGAAGATGATTTACGATATGATGAAATTTTTGGTAAGTAAAGTCTTAGATAATTCGCTATAGACAATCCTGCAATCAATGTTGATGAATACAAGGTTTAATTTAAAGTATTTAGCAATTACATCTGAGGTCATCAAAGAAAGGTCCCAACAATATGGATTAAGCCATATAAACAAACCTTGGATCGAAGAATATCAGCTGTTCCTACTCCAAATTCCTTGTAATTATTACTAATATTTAGTAGACTCTCCTTGGTATCGTTGGTCGTTAATAAATTTACATAGTCTTATCTGATACCAACCCATAGCTTGAAGACATGTATATATTGCCCACAGCTTCAGCCACTAAATCTTTGTAGCAGTCTTTAGGTCGTTCGCAAAACCACTTACAAGTACCTCTATTAAACATTTTGACATGCTAAAATCAACATGTAGCACTTGGTTTTTTTAGGAGACATACCGATTGAATTCCTCAGCTATATTAGTCCAAAAAAAGCGCCTCAAAAAATCTACAGGGAAGCAGTATATCCGGGTCTGACCAGGTTTCAAATCTTGCTTGATTTTTTTTTTGTTGCCCCTTTGGTTTTTTATGCGTAGCTTAACTTGGCGTCACCTTCAGATTACCACTGTCTATCATTATCAAAACGCTTTAAAGTAATTTCTAAGTTACTTTCGATTTGTGGGGACGGGACACCTTTGAAGTATAGTTTATTCTCATCAAACACAATGGATCGTTGTTGGATCAGCAAGACAAGTTGCACTATTCCACCTGGAATCATTTCGTATCTACACCCTTGAAGACATTTCTTCCATACTTATTCAAATCAGCTTCATCTTCATTTTTCTTAGAATTTTGTCATGGAGACCCAAAAAATCCACACTGACTTAACGACATTGTCTGTCAAAGTATAGTCCTTCGGGATGGCGTGGTCGTGGTGGAAGAATATAGATTTCAGTCTAGGCATCACGTAAACCGTACAACACAAACAAAAATCCATTCCCTCACTTTATCCCACTTCTGATTATTGATTTATTTTGAAAAAAATGTGCTATTTGTAGGAAAAACTATTATCAAAAATTCGCAACTTTTAAACGAGTAGGCTTTGGAAACAAACTGCAATTATATCTGTCAATAATAAAACTAATGAGCTAGGACATCGAGTTTTGCTCACCCTGTACATATAGATTAACATAAATATTTTACAACAAAACCAAAATTTAGAAGAAAAAAATTACTAATAAATCCAATTTATCCCCAAAGATTACATTAAAAACGGCAGAGGACCTCTAACCACTGGCGATATAGAGCTAGTGGGATTTGTAAAAAGTGACATGATGTGGAAAAGACAAATTAGTCGTCCTGATATTGAGTTCTTTATAACGAATAATATATTTAATCGAAGAAACACAACCATAAGATCATTAGGAATATCAGAAGAATTATACAATGATATTTGGACACCGCTTGAAGGCAAGGAAGGCTTTACCATATTAGTCGTTCTAATGCATCCAACGTCTAAAGGTTAGTTACATGTTCCTCATTAATTCATCGCAAATAAATTTGTGAATTTACAGGTGTTATACGACTAAATGACGCAGATCCTTTACACAACCCTTTAATAAATCTTAATTTTTTGTCTGATGACTACAATAATGACCTAGAAACGTTGCTAGGAGGAGTAAAATTAGCATTAAAGTTAGTGGAAGCGGATGTATTACAAGATTTGGGTATAGAATTAAATTTAAATCCAATATCCAATTGTAAACAATATGAATTTCTTAGCGATGATTACTGGAGGTGTGCTATTCGATATTTGAGCATTGGTATGGGACATCTAACAGGTACGTTTAATTATTAGTATTTCTTTGTTTTGTTATTTTAATAGCTGACTTTTTTAAAACTAAAGTTGTATTATCCTGAAGATACCCTAATATACGACCGAAACATCGGTAAAACGAGCTATGCGAAAAAATTTGTTGGCGATCCCAACAGTCAATTAAGCGACTAACCTCATGAAATTATGGGTAAAAACTTTGTTTATTGGTTTACCTGGCAGTTTCATTTTGATGTATAAAATCCAAAATTATTTTTTCTACTTGATTTTGTAGGTAGGGCACGTGCCCACGTGCCCTTATGGACCAATCGTCCTACTAAATACACAAAATTCTACTCCCAGTAAACACATCTACGTAAATTAAACGTTGATTTAACGTGTCAATCGTTGATAATTGGTCTTACGTTAGAAAAGTGACGGTTTATTCTAAGTTTAATTTTACACCGTTCAATTTAAACGTTATAGACACGAGGTGTTATTATCTAAATACAACTACCTACATTTATTATGTTTAAGTAACGTTGTATATGTATTATAAATAAACCATAAAATAAAAACGTTTGTTTTAGGTGTTTTTTAAACGCGTGTCAAACATTGTCAAAATTAAAAACGTTTATAAAACGTTCTTTATGTAATTTATAATAAACCGATATTTATAGCTAAAATAACGTTAGAAAATGTTCATTAGAAGCGCATAATTTTTAGAGGCGACAATGAAAACGTTAAAATTACGTTTTTTAAGTATTGTAACAAATGATACCTAGTACGCCCCTGTCGTGTCACTGCACGTGTGCTTTTCGGCAACTCTTTGACTTTAGACTATCGCGTACCGCATCCTTTGACTTTAGTTTTTATTCTTTTCTCCGGTCTTTGTGTAATTGAGTCAGTCGAACACTAGATTTTGCAGTAGATGCACTATAAATTTTATTTCATTCTATTTTAAACATAATCTTTTAATTTGTAGTTATACTAGTAAATAAATTATTTAAACATATATAGTGTTTACCCAACTTTAATCTGTTTCAAAAACCCCTAACAAAAACCCTAAAAAAAAAGCTTAATCAACATCAAAGCTTGCAACAATTGGCGCTCAACTCGTGGCCAGAAGAAAGTTGGATTATAATTATTATTTAGTGATCGGTATACCTATAAGTATTTAATTGTTGTTGTTCTGCGTGAGTTATCGGCAAACACATAACAAACGTGAAAATTAAAGACAATATTACTAATTTATCTGTTGTTAACGTGAAAATAAATACTCATGTTAAACAAATTTGTAATATAAGAACGTCTTTGTGTGTTAAATTAAAGTGTCTACTATACGGTTTGATTTTGGAGTGAAAATATACCGGCTGTCCTGTTTTCAATTTGGAATTCGTAATTCGTTTTGGTAGCATTGGAGCACGGCTTGTTACGATTCAGGTGAAAATCCGTAAGCGACAAGGTAAACGTCATAACAAAAATCAGAAACTGTAAGTACATTTAAATTACGTATTAGTTGTTTTATTCAAGTTCAACACGGAACGTAAACACTGTTATTGGTTCCGGAGTAATTCTGTTAATTTGACGAACAATACAAACATGGCAGAACAAGTACCCGCAAATCTTGTGTTTACCAATGAACAATTTCAAGCACTTTTAGCGACTTTAGCGCTCGGTAACCAACCAGTTCCGGTAAATCAAAATTTAAACGGTAACCTTGCTAATTGCCCTTCGCGTTTCGATGGTTCGGGTGATTCAGACGTAAAAGCTTTTATCAATGCCGTAGAAATTTACAAGGAATGTATGCATGTTTCCGATGAAAATGCATTAAAAGGTCTCCCTATGTTATTGCACGGTTTTGCAGCTAACTGGTTCGTTGGTGTTAAATCGACTTTAGCGACATGGAAAGACGCAGTGGAATTATTTAAAAGCACATTCGGTCCGCAGAAACCTCCTTATCGTGTATATAGAGAACTCTTTGCTTACGAACAGGACGCACATACAAAAACTGACGTGTTTATCTGTAAATGTCGATCAATACTCGCACAATTACCGAATAATACGCTCGATGAAAATACGCAGTTAGATATGGTATACGGACTCTTACATGCTAAAATTAGAGAAAAAGTTCCCCGTGATAAGGTTGATAATTTTCAAGAACTTTTAAAACAGTCTCGACTTGCGGAAGAAACATTTGAACTTTGTACGGATAACAAAACTAACGCGAGTGATCAGAAACTTATAAAAAAGCGATGCTCTTATTGTAAATATACAGGACATATTAAAGACGAGTGTCGAAAACTACAAAATAAAAATATTAAACCTAATACTTCTAATAATACCAATAACGCTAATAACAATGCGGGTAAAGTAGACGTTTCGAACACTTCCTCGGATGTTCAGCAACTTAGAACACCATTGTCGTGTTATGGATGTGGAAAACCGGGTTACGTGCGTTCAAATTGCCCAACTTGTAAAATTAAAAACACAGAGACTTCTTCAATTGACTTTTGTAGCTTTAGTGCCGAAATTTCTCCGCGACCGCGACCAACTCTTTTAATAAAAATTAACGAGTTTATCGGTACGGGTATAATTGACACTGCTGCGAAACAAAGTGTAGCCGGATTTACGTTGTACCAGTTGCTAAAGCGTTGTGACCATCAATTTAATAAACAGCAACTAATTGTCAAATTGGCAGATGGTAGTGAAAAATTAGAAAATGTATTGGTAACCCAAGTGAATGTGATACTACAAGGGCGAACCATATCTACAAATTTCATCGTTCTCCCTGACGCGCAAAATTATACACTATTAGGTATAGACTTTGTGAATGATGCTCAACTTACTTTAAATGTATCAGATCATGTTTGGAACTTTAACGATTGTGAAAGTCAGAAATTTAAACTTTATTTTGAAAATCATTATCCCACTTCTGAACAAGAAATTCTGGAACTATCAAGCATTGATACATTGCGTGATGATGAAGGAACCATGCTAGATGATAGACAACGTGACACGCTTAATCGTTTAATAAAAAATAACGAAGATATCTTTAAAGCGGGGGGAGATCCTACTCCCTATGCTGTACATTACATTAACACAGGCGATCACCCACCTATCTCTGTACCGCCTTATCGATTATCCTCAGCAAGAAAGCAGATACTTAAAGAAGAAATTGACAAACTCCTAGAAGACCAAATTATTGAGGAATGCGAAAGTCCGTGGGCAGCTCCAGTGGTGATGGTACCCAAGGATGGAAACAAAATTAGACTGTGTGTTAATTATCAAAGACTAAACAAAATTACTGTAAGTGATAAATATCCACTACCTAGAATGGATGACCTATTACATTCAACCAAACGTACCTATTTTATGACAACGATTGATTTACGCTCCGCTTATCATCAGATTAGTGTAAATGAGGCTGATCGCGACAAAACTGCATTTGTCACGCCCTTTGGAACTTATCGCTATAATCGGATGCCCTTCGGCTTGAAAAATGCCCCGGCGGTATTTCAACGCCTGATTGATCGGTTTCGTAATGGTCTTGGAAATATTCAGGTATTAGCCTATTTGGATGACCTAATAGTGCTATCGAGTTCTTTCGATGAACATATCAGAGATCTTCAAACAGTGTTTGCGCGACTTCGCCAATTCAAACTGCGCGCAAAACGTGAAAAGTGTGTTTTCTCATGTGCAAAAGTTAAATATCTCGGACACATTATCTCCTCGGAAGGAATTTCGGTCAACCCGGAGAAAACCTCAGCTATTGCGAATCGGTCTGCACCGCGAAATAGTAAAGAAGTTCAATCGTTCCTTCAGACATGTAGTTGGTATAGACGTTTCGTAAAAGACTTTTCGAAAATTTCGCGTCCACTCAGTGATTTGACTAAGAAGAACGCTACCTTCAAATGGACCGCGGAACATCAACATGCATTCGAAACATTAAAAACGGCTTTGGTTACAGCACCAATTCTCCAGCAAAATGATGAGACGAAGCCTTACATACTGCGTACTGATGCAAGCGCATATGCATTAGGTGCTGTTTTGCTTCAGGGTGAGGGGGAAAATGAGCATCCAGTTGAATACGCCAGTAGACTCCTTACCAGTGCTGAAAGAAATTACTGTACGTCAGAAAGAGAAGCATTAGCAGTAGTTTGGGCCCTAAACAAACTTCGTGGATATATCGAAGGTGCTTCAATTACTGTACAGACCGACCATCAACCCTTACGATGGCTGTTAGACTTAAAGTCACCAACGGGTCGATTAGCTCGTTGGGCACTCCAAGTTCAAAGTTACGATATAAAAATTGAATATCTACCTGGAAAACGTAATGTTGTGGCAGATACTTTATCCAGACCACCTTGCCAACATAACGATACTGAGAGCTGTGATATTTGTACAATATCAATAGAGATACCAAGGCGATCTCCTTATGACATACGTACAGAACAACTAAAAGATCCTGAGTTAACCAAAATCATAAAAAGTTTTGAGGATCAAACGAATCAAGAATTTGCAAAATGGACTGACCGCGGTTATCTTCTAACAAATGGTGTACTTTACCGATATTCTTCTGAGGAAGATAACGAAGAGGCGCAACTTGTAGTACCTGGTCATGAAAGAGAGCACATCTTAAAAAAATATCACGATTCTCCCACTGCAGCTCACTATGGGGCAGAACGTACTATACAACGAATAGCAAAACGTTATTATTTTACTGGAATGCGACGATTTATCACCGAATATGTTAAGAATTGTCCAGATTGTCAGCGATACAAAGCTACAAATCAAAAACCTGCAGGACTACTTCAAACCCCGATTTATGCTCAACGTTTCGAAACAATTTCCATTGATTTGTTTGGAAGCTTACCTGAAGATGAGAATGGAAACAAATGGATCTTCATTGTAGAAGATGTTTCTACGAAATGGGTTGAATTATTTCCTTTACAACATGCGACATCAGAAGCTTGTGCAAAAGTGCTGATCAATGAAATATATTTGCGATTTGGACTTCCTCGTAAAATTATTAGTGATAACGGAACTCAGTTTGTAACCGATATTATGCAACAGGTTTGTTTTGTGTTAGGTATAAAAGAAACTTTCACACCATTATACCATCCCGCCGCGAACATGGTACGGTCGAAGAAGAACCGGTTGTTGGTTTCAGGAAACGAGGCCGTCCACCTAAGACTCCAAATGCTGGTCCCTCCACGAGACGTCGTCGGAACCAGGGGGGGAGAATGTAACAAATGATACCTAGTACGCCCCTGTCGTGTCACTGCACGTGTGCTTTTCGGCAACTCTTTGACTTTAGACTATCGCGTACCGCATCCTTTGACTTTAGTTTTTATTCTTTTCTCCGGTCTTTGTGTAATTGAGTCAGTCGAACACTAGATTTTGCAGTAGATGCACTATAAATTTTATTTCATTCTATTTTAAACATAATCTTTTAATTTGTAGTTATACTAGTAAATAAATTATTTAAACATATATAGTGTTTACCCAACTTTAATCTGTTTCAAAAACCCCTAACAAAAACCCTAAAAAAAAAGCTTAATCAACATCAAAGCTTGCAACAGTATTTTATAATAATTCTAAAATTACAGTTAAGGTAACGTGTAAAATATCCCATAAAAATTCTTATTGCTTAATATGGGAAAAATCAAAACGTTTATATATTGTTTATAAAGTATGTTATCACAATTCCAAATGTACCTACAATTAGAAGAACGTGTGAAATTATTCTTAAAATGAGCAATATTTAAAGTGGGAAATTTGAAAACGTTGATTATTACGATTCAAAATACTTTTGAAAAATGTGTCAATGAATCGTTTGATGTAAAACTAGAATTATTGAAATAACAACGAATATTACGTCCTAAATGTATTTTCAAAAATATAGAATATATAAAGGTTTAACCTTAATTTACCTACCAGTTGAAACAGTAAAACAAACACTTTATATGTAAGTAAATCCCTAATATACCTATTTAGTTAGTTTACTTTTGAAAACACCATTTAAAAGGTGTTTAAATTGTATAACGTTACACATTTAACCGACATTGTAAGTCCTAACGTTTCCTACTTTCCAATGCTATCCCATTCTTCTGTAAAAGAATATGAGAGCGTTTCAAGTTTTTTTTTTATAACAGGTACTGCCAAAATGGGTATCGAAACTGACAAAGAAGCTGTGGTAGACAACGAACTCAAAGTATATGGTGTAAATAGGTTACGAGTAGCAGATTCCAGTGTAATTCCAGTTGATATTACCGGACACATTATGGGACCTACAATTCTCATTGGCGAAAAAGCTGCAGACATGATTAAAGAAGAATGGCTATAGAATTATCAACAATTAAACTATTACATTAAAGTTGATTTTTCATTTATTATATTATTGTTTTATAAATGGTACACCCTATAACTATTTATCTCTTTTATTTGATACCAGGGTTTTTTTCTCTTAATTAATTTATAAAGAGATATTAGCATACATTCATACAATTTATTTTTAAAACAAAGTAGCTACGAAACATAACAATAACTTGATAAAAGAGTCAAATATAGGGTTGTTCAAGAAGGGCGATTGCTCGGTTCTGGGTAATTACAGACCAATATCAATTACTGCAATCTTCTCTAAAGTCATTGAGGTACTGCTCAAAATAGACTAATAGAATATTTTGAATAACATGACCTGTTTGACTCTGCTCAGTTTGGTTTTCGATCCGGACGGAGCACGGTCAAAGCAGTGTCGGAGATTGTGGCAGGCATAGTTGATGCCTTTGAGCGGGGGGAGCACGCATCGTTGGTGGTGTGTGACCTTGCCAAGGCGTTCGACTGTGTCTCGCATACTATTCTTTTGGAAAAGTTGCGTTTTTACGGTGTGAGAGGTGTTTCTTGGAATCTTATAAAGTCCTACCTCACTGGTAGACAACAGTGTGTTAAAGTGGGAAATATTGAGTCCATCAGGGTTGACGTCAAGCACGGTGTGCCCCAGGGGTCGGTACTGGGTCCCCTGTTTTTCATAATATATATAAACGATATATGTTCTTACATGAACGACAAATGTCGCTGTGTATTGTTTGCTGATGACACGTCCTTTTTAAGTACATCGGGTGTGTTTGAGAATCTCAACATTCTGTCTAAGGATGTCCTGGAAGCAGCCGAAATCTGGTTCTCAACAAATAATTTACAATTAAATTGCAACAAAACTAAACAAATTTGTTTTTCTAGTAACCCTAAATTTGCTAGTAATGACTATTGCAAAATACTTGGGATTGTTGTTGATGGCGGTTTGAATTGGGCCGAACACGTGAGTCAGCTGAGTAGTAAGCTGTCTGGTATTTTATCTCTAATTAGGCAACTCAGAATGGCGCTTTCCTTTGAGGTTCTTAAGTCTGTCTATTATGGATTGTTTCATTCGCGTATTGTATACGGGGTTCTTCTTTGGGGCAACTCACCCAACGCGTTATAGGTTTTTAGGCTACAGAAAAAAGCTTTTAGACTGTTGGCTGGTGCGGAGCCTATTGATCCATTCTTTCTTGGGTACAGGATAATGCAGGTGCCTTGTGTTTATGTGTATCACCAGCTCATGGAAATTCATGAGCATAAGGATAAGTTCCCTAGGCACGGACAGGTTCATGACCACAATACTCGTTCAGTTAGGCTGACCATTGCGCCACGTTTTAGACTTAACAAAAGTCAAAATAACTCGCTAAATATAAAACTATACAACAAGCTTCCTGCTAGCTTCAAAATTTTTAACCAGAATAAATTTAAAAGAAAAATAAAGGAACTGCTCTTAAGTAACTGTTTTTATTCAGTTGATGAATACATGTCACACTCATTTTGAAAATGATGGTCTATACGCCTTGTTGGATTTGAGATAAAATATTTTGAAATTTGTTTGTAAAATGTAATCGTGATTGTTGTTTACACATACATATATGTTATACAAAGATTTTACAAGTTGAATTGTAAATTTTCTATTTCGACGTGCTGTAAATTGTAATTATCAAATTTTTGTAATTGACTATGGTAAATAAAAAAAAATATTAATAAAATTGTAATTCCATTTGAGGACACACTGTATAAAAATTAGTTAATGTTTGAAACACTTTTAATTAGCTGGAACAATAATAATTTATTTATTTCATTTATTTTCTTGTACCTCGTATAACAATTTTTTTTTCCAATTTTTCTTCGGGTGTTGGTTCTACAAGGTGTGTCTAAAATAGGTTGTCAAAATTTGTGAGCGAATTTGGGATGTCTAATCATGAAAAAAACCTAAATTGTAATTTTTCGAAAAGTCCTTATTTACAAAAATACAGGGTGTTAAAGATGACTGCCTGAGGACGATTTTCGAAACGAGTAAGGATGAATTAATCAAATTGAGCATATTTATTCACCTAGTTAAATGTCGTAAACTGACATGAAACTGAATAAAAAAGGATGACCAAAGGCGGGTAAACGGGGGGGACCCTTGCATTAATTATAAACTAACTTTTTTTTGACTGACTTTTATTCCATTTCTGTCAAAAATGTGATACAATAAAGTTTTCTACATAAAAAAGGCATAGTTTTGTCTCGAAAAACTTAAAGGTTTTCAAGAAATTCAACATATAAAAATTATCGACAACTCTATTAACCGGAATTTAACGGAGATTGATAGCAGCTCATCCTTTGCTCACCATGTCATTAAGAATGGACACAACTTTAACCTTCAAACTGGATTCACCCCAATACATAGCTGTAATAAAGTAATAACCTAGAGTGCCTCGAAATCTTCAAGATTACAAAATACCACTTAGACACCTGCTTGAATGAACAAATTGAGTTCGATAGCTTTCCTTTTTACAGTTCGTTAAAGTTCGTTTAAACCTAGAACGTACATGAGTTCCTAATCATTTACAAACCTAGTTCGACTTAAATTTTTACGTTAATATAACGGTTCCAACGTTACAATAAACTAACTCTTCTTCTTAACATAGCCACATAATGGTGCTGTATTGTGAGTCTGGAGATGAGATTTTAGACATTCGAATAACAACTAATTTCATATCATATCAATAAACTTGACAGTGCTCGGCCTTCCCACTCCTTCTAAAATTAGAGTGGCTTGAAACAACACGTTATCGGAAAATTATTTTCGATTTTGTGATTGCTGATAGTCATCATCTAATGATATATAAAAAGAAATATTACCAATGTAATGGGTGCTTCCTTACGAAACCCAATCATGTTGACTTAAATTGAAGTAAAATGTTAGATATTGTTTAAAACAAAACAAAAATTTTTTCTTTCCACTAAGGTAAGCTTAACAATTAGACGTAATCTTCTATATAAGTATTCAAAATTTCCTTGTAGTTATATGATATGTACTTGTGCAACTGATGATGACCCTTGCTAGGGCCGAAACATGTTTTGACAGAATGGTTTGATGACCTATTAAATAAAATAATTTGGTGGATGTGACAGTGTTTAATTTCCATATTATTGGACGTCCACAGCAGTATGGACTATTTCATTAAAATTAAAAATATATTTATATTATAAAATGTCCTAAAATGTATTGTTTAATTATTGCAACTTTATCATTCATTTTACTCATTTTTTAGCAAAAATAAGATATAGAAGAAAAAAAAAGCTTTTTCTAGGGCTTCTTATAGTAATACTAAACAAACTATTTGAAAAAAATTGTATGTTTTAACAAAAAAATTATTCGGGACTTAAGGCAAGAGTCCCCCCGTTTACCCGCCTATGGTCATCCTTTTTTATTCAATTTCATGTCACTTTACGACATTTAACTAGGTGAATAAATATGCTACATTTGATTAATTCATCTCTACTCGTTTCGAAAATATTTCAAAAAAATTGTCCTCAAGCAGTCATCTTTAACACCCTGTATCTTTGTAAATAAGGACTTTTCGAAAAATTACAATTTAGGTTTTTTTTATGATTAGACATCCCCAATTCGCTCACAAATTTTGACCACCTATTTTAGAAAGACCTTGTAGATTAATTTCAAATTAAAAAATGCCTTCTGAGTACTTTTTGCATAGATAAACCGTTATCTATGCTTTTGGTCACATGTTTTACAAAACGCAAATCGGTGTCAAGAATGAAACCAAGGTTTTTAGCCTGTTTTACAAAAGCAATTTGCGTATATGTATATGTAATTATAATTGTAGTATTGTTAGTTAGTTATTGCTAATAAACTAACGTAACAAACTATTACTTTATTCAAAAACTGAAAAAAAAAAATATATTGCCAGAGCTGGGATCGAACACTTTATCAAAGCCGCCAAAAAACCTTAATCAAATTACTTTATTATATTCTAATAAGAGTTATAGGTTCCAACTACCTAACTGGTGAAATATTAAACGCAATTTTCTCAAGATTTAAGGGGGCAAATATAAAAAGTAACCTATTCCATGTGCGGGAAAGAAATAAAAAAATTTGGAGACTCTATTAAACTATACGAGAAGACAATCATTAGTTTTGTTGACACTCTGTAAGTTTTAGTGAGCATTAAATATAAAAAATGGACTATCAGGGCTCTAATTACAAATAATTGTCTTCTATTTCGTGAAAAACGCGTGTCCGTATCGCTTCTAGTTAAAATAAAAAAATATTGGGACCGGTCGGGCTTGTTTCGGCCATGATATTCAAGGCAAGAATCTGGTTTTTCATTTTAAGTGCTTGTCAAAAATAACGATTACCATACTAGTGTTAATATATTTATATGTGTATATAAGCCACGAAATACCGCGAAAAAATAATATTTAAAGAAAACCGACCAACCTGTACCTAATTTCAACACCCCGGAACTACACAACTATTAACTTCCGATATATTAAAATTAATTTAAATTTAAATCCATCATTAAGATTACTTTAACTAGGTTATGGATAAAATGGTACATAATTACAAGCAAAAATAGTCAAGAAAGCTAAATATATTTATTATACCTATGCAAAGTGAGTCCGCAGTCGCATAAATATGCCAATCAAAGCCACAATGAAGCATCGTCAAATAATGTACTTCTTATTTTTTATTATAACACTAAGTTCAAGTCTTTGCTACAAAATAGATTCATTCACGCGACTAACAAACGTATTAAATATTGTGACAAGTGCGACGACTCAATCAATTTTTGACAGAATGTATCGCAAGTGGGTTAATGATGTGTCAGATCTAGGTAAGTTTTTGTTTAACATTTTTCGTGATTAGGCCACGATAAATAACAAGTACTTAGTACTTTTCCTAACACCTCCTTTGAAAATTGACTTTTCCTCTATAATTTTTGGGTCGAAAGCGACACACTTTTCCTCCTTTAAATTAAATAGAGTTTTAAAATTTTAAAAAGTAGTGCGAGTGACAAAGAAAAGTCGAATCTCCACAAAAATAAATTTAATACAAATGTATAAATACACTGCTCAAAAAAATTAAAGGAACACTTTTGGATAACCCTGTAATTTTTTGGCTTGCTGTTATTAACAAATGAAAATTATATTTTCATAATGGATTTACATTTTATTTTTGTGATTTGTTAAAAAATAAACGTGATTATGCTCATTTATTCGAGATAAGTTTGATATTCCACAGCAAGTAGGTACAAAAAATAAAGTGATTATGAAAATATTCACATCGTCCCTCAGGCTGCCCAACAGGTAGACTATCTTACAAATTAAATAAACAATATTGCGTAAAAAGATGTATCTAAATTATCTATACAAACGTGCCAAATTTCATTTACATATCTAAAGTACTCCTCGTACTTTTGAAAATATTAATAAATTTTTAATTTTTTATTAACATTTTGACACTCTGTATCTTTGTATAACGAAGCATTTCTCAAATATAGTTTATAACACAAACTAGTATTATTTTGTGATTCTCTGTCTTCCGCTTTCGAAACTTGACCACTCTGTATGTTTATAGTGACTTCTTGAGATTTTTCAGCTGTAGAAGCTAAGCCTGAATTATTTCGGGAAACATGGGAAACCCTGTATAAAGAAAAACACATAATTGCAGCACAATTATCAACTAATACAAGACTAACAAAAGTAAATAAGATATCCTCAAAATGATGAATGCTCAAGCTATTTTTCCCTATGTTTTTCCTGGCGCGGCGGTCACATCTATAGTCTCATATTATTTGTTTGACAAATATATAAGCAGACCTATCTTGTGGCATAGTGGACAAAGTCACATATTCTATTTGAACACGCCTCGTATCTCTCGATTCCTTTAATTTAATAACTCATATTCTTGTCATGATTTTTAAACTTCAGATAAAGAATACGACTTTATAATTGTTGGATCTGGATCAGCAGGCTCAGTTCTCGCAAATCGCTTATCAGAAATATCCAATTGGAATATCCTGCTTTTGGAGGCAGGTCAACCTGCTAATATTATGACTGAGGTTCCTATAATGGCACCAATATTTCAGCTCACGCCATACAACTGGAATTTCACCATGGAAGCCCAGGTAACAAACAACAACTTTCCTCCAACAGACATCCTTAACCTTCACCTGTATTCTATTTTGTAGGAAAACTTTTGCATGGCAATGGAGGACAACAAATGTGCTTGGCCACGAGGGAAGGCCTTAGGAGGAACCACTGTAATAAATTACATGATCTATACGAGAGGAAAACCTCAAGACTACGACCGATGGGCGCAGCAAGGTATGATGATTTAGATCTTGAAGTTGTTAAAAATCACTATTATTAATTACGACTCTAGGTAACCCAGGATGGTCATATCAAGATGTATTACCATACTTTAAGAAGCTGGAAAATTGTAAACTCGAAGAAAACTATTGCAATGATAAATATAGAAACAAAAATGGATATTTAAATGTGGAAAACACTTATAGCAATGAACTTACAGATGCTTTTCTAAATGCAGGTAAAGACATAAGGAATGGTCCGATATCTCTTCCGGGGTCTGACTCTATGAGGCAAAAATGTCCCCTCACAAATTTTAATTTTATATCTGGTTCATCCCCTGTATGTAACTTTTTCCCCCCGTAATAGAGAGAAAACAGATAAAAAATGTTTGTAATAACCTAGTTTTCTTATTTGTTTGAGGAAAACTCATGTGTCTAATTATTTTCATCGGAATGAAATGAAAAAGCCAGGGAAATGTTTATTCATAAATTAAGAAATAAAATAAAAAACAATAACCAAACAATAAAACAGTTTTAACAATGTGGAACAAAGTAAAAAACAATTTAATAAACATTACGATTATAAAAGATGTTCAAAATGAAATCCATCTGCCTTAATACACTTTTCTTGACGAATGTTTAAATGTGTAATGGACTTTCTGATTGTCAGTGTGTCATTTCTGGTAATATTGCAACAGTGAATAATTCTGTTAATGAGCTGTTGTGTTTTATAATTGTAATGTTTATTAAATTGTTTTTTACTTTGTTCCACAGTGTTAAAACTGTTTTATTGTTTGGTTATTGTTTTTTATTTTATTTCTTAATTTATGAATAAACATTTTCCTAGCTTGTTCATTTCATTCCGATTAAAATAATTACACATGAGTTTTCCTCAAACAAATAAGAAAACTTGGTTATTACAAACATTTTTTACCTGTTTTCTGTCTATTACGGGTGGAAAAAGTTACATACAGGGTGAATTATTGGGATGAACCAGATATGCCAGATTTTTAAATGCGGCCCTGTAAATCAATTCAAATTATGGTATTTACCATACTGGAGCACAGTGTGTGTCGTTTCTGTCTATTTTGAAGATTTCTTTTTAATAACTAAACATTATTATACAGTAAGATACTTCATTATTGCCAATTTTCAATTTGGCTCTAAAATGAATCTTTAATTGGAAATGTGAGGTGAGTGTAACAAAAAATTCAAATACCCAGGTCTAACTGTCTATTTATGCCCTGTGAAAAAATTATATCAGATTTTTCAAAAATCATATACAGGGTGAAGTGTTGAATATGAAGCAGTCCCACAAATTTTCTCGAAGACGGACCTGGATTTTCTCAATTCTGAATATGTCAGTTAGTTGCCAGGCACCAATACACACTTTTATAAAAAAAAAATAGATAAATCGACTTAATCATTGAAAAGATATAACGAAACATTGTTTTGGTGAAGATTCATAATTCACCCTGTATATTAATAATCAAAATAAGGAGACATTTTTTAATTTTCATTTGATAATCCCCTAACGTGCCTCTACTTATGGTAGAAGTATGTACAGTTCCTCGTGACTCACCCTGTATAGTTTCACAGTTAAGGACAGTATATTTTTAAAGCAATTTTTTTGTTTTTAATATTTAAAAGATTGTATTCCGCGGAAGAAAATGTTGACATGATATTAACAATTGGTGAATGTTTTTCAAATTGTCTATTAGCATCCAGAGTATATCCCCAAAAAATTCCCACACCGGGGACACCCTGATACCAAAGTGCTTGCAAATTTCCATTACTACGATACTGAATTGGTATTAAAGCCTATAACTTTTATGGTATTTTTTGAGAACCGTTAGAATGTTGGCTTTTTAATAGTAAGATAACATACAGGGTGTGCCATTTCAAAAAACCAAGATTTCTATGGGTTTGCAAAATGTCATCACCCTGTATAATAGCTCTACTTTGCAGGAATCGAGCTGGGCCATCAAATAGTGGATTACAACACTCCAATAAATACAGGTTTCTCCAAAATACAAGCAACATTAAAACATGGACGAAGACACAGTGTTGCCGCAGCATATTTAGACCCAATTAGCAGCAGAAGAAACTTGAAAATATTGTCAGGAGCTGTTGTAACTAGAATTTTAATTGACGAAAATGTGAAAGTCGCTTATGGAGTAGAATTTTCTAAAGGAAATAAATTGTATAGGATTGTAGCTAGAAAAGAAGTAATTGTATCTGCGGGTGCACTCAAGTCTCCGCAGATATTGATGTTATCAGGTGAGTAAAGAAAAACTCTTCCTTAAACCACTCTAAGACAACTTTGTTTTAAAGGTATTGGACCCGAAGATCACTTAAGAGACTTGGGTATAAATCCAGTTGCTAACCTACCAGTTGGCCAGACATTATATGACCACCTATCCTATCTAGGACTACTGTTTAAGATAAACCGTTCCCTAGAATCCAATAGTAAACTATTCGATCCATTTGTTTTGATGGATTGGATGCTCAGAGGCAAAGGTTTCATGACATCACTTGGAGGCATTGAAGCAATTGCCTACATAAACACAAACGAAGATAAACGTAGGTTATCGGTTATACAATAAAGAAATACTTATATAACATGATAAAGATAATTTCAGCGGATCTCCAGACCTATCCAGACATAGAACTTCTTTTAGTAGGGATTGGGTCCCTGCAATTCGATCATGGACTGTTTTCCAGGCCCGAATTAAGGATTAGACGTGACGTTTACAACTCATATTTTAAACCTATGGAAAAAGTACCATGTTTTTCGATAATTCCTATGCTACTCCATCCCAAGTCTAAAGGATATTTGAAGTTGCGTTCCAAAGATCCTCGGGATGATCCATTGTTTTTTGGAAATTATTTGAGCGATCCTGACGGGAGTGACGTGAAGACGTTGATTAAATCAATAAGGTATGACTCATCTAAGGGACCTGAACCATAAAGAGGCAAAAAACACATTGCTTAAAAGATTTGGGACCAAAATAACAGTGTTTTGATTATTAGGTTCAAAATATAATTAGGAGCCATCCATTCTGTTTTAGATACATCATAAAATTGATCCAAACCTCACCACTACAACAACTAGGATCAACCCTCTACGAGGCGTCAGTTCCAGGATGCGAACATCACAAATTTGACAGTGACATCTACTGGGAGTGCGCTATTCGTTCACTAGGTGTCACTTTACACCATCAAATAGGAACATGCAGAATGGGACCTGAAAGTGATACCACAGCTGTGGTTAACTATCGGGCTAAAGTACACGGAGTTCAAAATTTAAGGGTAGTGGATACTAGTGTGATTCCAGTGACGATATCTGCACACACGAATGCGCCAAGTGTTATGATTGGGGAGAGAGTTGCTGATTTTATCAAAGAAGACTGGAATGAACTGTAGTTGTAGGCCAAATCGATTAAAGACTTAAAGTGTAAATTATTTTATTGTAATATTTTTGCCTGTGTTATTATTATACAAGATCAAGATCATTTCTTTTAATTTTACTATTCAATTCAATAGCCTTGTAGATGTAATAACCTCATCATCCACTCTTAAATTCATTTTCGGAGACTAATGGATGTTTGCGATCACATTTTCCATCTCCTCTCTATCTCTTGCGGTGTGAATTAGGGTCTGTATGTCATTTATTCCTGTCCACTGCCTTATGTTCCGCAACCAGGACAAGTTCTTCCTTCCTATCCCTCTACGGCCCTCTATCTTACCCTCGATCAACAACTGTAAATACTCATACTTCTTGTTCCTCATGACGTGCCCCAGATATGAAGTCTTTCTCTTTTTAATGGTGGTTAACAGTTCACGTTCTTTGTTGATGTTGGACAGAACTTCTACGTTTGTTATTCTTGCAGTCCACGGTATCTTGAGCATTCTGCGGTAAAGCCACATCTCGAACGCTTCCAATTTGTTAATGTTGTTTACTTTAAGGGTCCAACCTTCCATCCCGTAGAGCAGTACTGACCACACATAGCACTTCTCAACCTCAGACCAAGATTGAAGTCCGAGCAACTAAATACTCTCCTCAGTCTTAGGAATGCTTGTCGGGCTTGTTTTATGCGACTCTTGACCTCGATATCAGAGGTCCAGTCTTCAGACAACCACATGCCCAAGTATTTAAATTTGTTCACTCTGTCTATGCGCATTGCGTTGAATGTTAACTGTGAGTCTTCAAACGCATTTAGGTTCCTTGATATTATCATAAACTTCGTCTTTTTAGTGTTTATGTTTAGACCCATCAATCTGCTATGTTGACCGACTGTGTTGATCAGTCTGCACTGTGTCATCAGCATAACGTATGTTATTAATCCACACTCCGTTGACTTTAATACCGATTTCCGCATCTTCCAATGCTTCCCGGAAGACCCCCTCCGAGTACAGGTTGAACAAAATCGGGGATAAGACACATCCCTGTCGCACGCCCCTCCGGGAGACTTCATAATGATCCGGAAATACAGATCTAAGCATACACCTGGGCTGGGCTTCCATTTTTACAAATCGCATCCTAAATGATCGCTTGAGATAAACAGGCTAGTTTAAAAATGCAATTTTCATGTATCAGCCGTTTTCAGTTTGTAACACACTGTATATACGGGGTTATTCATGCTTTATGGCGCGGAATATTGTGGCCAAACTACTTGACTTTGAAAAAGTTTCATTTGTTGGACGTGTGGGTATCTACTATGGCTACTTTTTAAAATTGGTTTCATATTATACAGGGTGGCCCAAGTAACCTAAAAGTTATGTTTTTTTAAATGGAATCCCCTGTATATTATTGCACTTTTAGAACCTCTGATCAAATTAAGAGTCTCATTAAGGTTTATAATACCTAAACATTAACGTTTTTTAAATAAATTGAATTTGTCATCTCATTTTTTATGCTCTATCTGCGTTCGAGAGATTTCCCTGTACACACTGTATAAAGCTACCAAACCAACACTGTTTACGTCCGCTTTCATCAGTAATATGGGAGGTGCTATAAATCGAACTTTGTGTAACTGACATGGACGATAAAGGTAGGTGCCAGCTCCCGCAGTAAGTAAGCACTTTCTTAATCAATACATTGTGTGATTTTTTATTTTTTACCAAAATTCTGTTTCTGTTGTTGTTTCGCTAAATTAAACTGTGACAGTGTATCCAATCCAATGCTTATTTTACGACGTTTCGTCAACAGTTGTCAGTATCGCTAGATGAGAAATAGTATTTATTAACCATAAATTCTGAAACATTTACACAATAACACGTAAGTCAAATTTATATTTTTGATACTAATAAAAATATGTATTTACTAGTGTAGATTTAAACACGTTTTCAAAAATAAAGTAACTTTAGCCGTTTTGAGAAATTTTGGAAAAAGGATTTTTTGCGATTTTAGTTTTCATTTATTTCTGACAATATTTTACAGATATAAAAAAATTAAAAGCACCTCCTCCTTGTTACTTTTTGAGGAGAAAAAGATAGCGTTTACAAATTTTCACTACGACATTTCGTTTTTGAAAAACCATCATCAAGTTCGTTTTTTTTTAATATGGCCGTGGATTTTTTTATTGTTAAATTTAAAGCCATTTTCAAATCAAAAATAGGTGGGCTTTAAATATAACAATAAAAAGTCCAGAGCCGTATTTAAAAAAACAAAGTTGATGATGGTTTTTCAAAAACGAAACGTCGTAGTGACAATTTGTGAACGCATTTTTAAGATTTTTTGGGAAAGTCTCGCCTTGAAGTCGAATATTTAAATTTTTTTTTTTGGTATTTGGTCTCGTTTTGAAGATTTTTTTGTGCTATTTTTTGTTAAAAATAAGATACTTAATTAAAAGAAAAATTAAGTACACCCCCAACTGTTTTACTAATTTGGATAGCTAAAACCACGTAGATATTTTTTCAGCAATCTGTACCAAAAAATGTATGTGAATATTTTTGACAAACCGTCGATCTAAATAAGTGTTGTTAATATTTTACATTTTGTAGATTTAAAGATTAAAAAAAAACACCAAAAATCTTCAAAACGAGACCAAATCAAAAAAAAAATTATAAATATTCGACTTCAAGGTGACACTTTAAAAAAAATCTTAAAAATTCGAATATCTCGAAAAGTGTCCACTTTGGACCAGCGTACTATATTATAGTCAAATTGGCTTATTATGACTCCTGCTATCACGTCCTAAAATATTCAGGTCTACTTACAAGTAACCATGTATAAGCCATTTATATATAGTAGAAACAAAATTGGCCCTACTACAGTGCCTTGTGGAATACCACACTCATAGATAAACAAACATTTATCTATGCCACACTGAACGTCTTGCGGTGAACTTACTGAACTCTTCCTGAGACATACGATAAGATTGTAGAAGATCATGAACTAATGGCCAATGCATTTAATAACCATTAGGCAAATATTGGAATCCATATGGCAAATAAAATACAAAAAGCCTCAAGAAGAGTTAGTCAGCATTTTTAACTTAGCTCTACTAATTCGAATGATGTACTAAAATATATACGAGTACTCAAAAATTGTACAATTCCCGAAATTATTCAAATAAAACCTGAAACGAAATTTATAGACTGATGAACTTTGGAAGCTGTTAATAATCATCTCGACATTACAGAGCCCGTGAGTTAGATATTTTGGCTAAATTGTAACTGAAGGACCTCTGACACATATTTGTTTTATGCTGCTGAATGTAGGTCCTTGCATTTGATATCCACATTGTGAACATTAGTACGGTTGTTACGAGGGGCAAAAAGATCGTAATATGTAATTGCATCTCATTTCTTAATACAATTCTTAATAAAAAAGTAATTAAACAATATTTGATTACTGTTATCAGAAATAGTTTTTATAACCTTATTCATAGGGTTATAAAATTTTAGTAGCATTTGCTTAATTAATTTAACGATATGAATAATATACAGAATGAAATTAATTAAAATCTAGTTGGAACTTGAGGAAAACTAACACATATACATGTTGTCCAAAGATGGAACTTCGCGGATGATTCAGAACTTTGTGCAAGTGTTAAAGGCAAACGTTGAAGCTTAGGTTTGGCTAGTCCAAGCCTTAAATCCTATTACAAACCAATAGCTTGTTTCGACCTTTGATTAACGAATTGATGACCAACTTGGATGGAATCAGCCCCAATTTAGGATTATTTTACTTTCGACGGTGACTAAAAAGTTAGAAACTTCTAGAATAAAACCATCATTCTCCGCCGAGGCTGCATCCGATCTTTTATACACTAACAAAAAAATAAAAACAACTTTTTGGAAAAATAGGCAGATTTTAGTGTTTTTTTGGCAAGCTTTCACTAAAGTCAAAAGAAGAAATTTCAATATGCTCACATGCGTTAAGACTCTTTTGGTTTTACAAATGAACTTTTTAATCATCAAACTATCCAGGCCAGCACAGCATCCTTATCTTCACTAGAGGGGTTTAAAACGCACGAGAACATTGAGGCGCTGATTGCTCTGATCTTTGTCATGCCAAAATGATCAGGTACAACTTTAAAAATGCTTGTATCGGACTCCTCAAGCCATATACCAGTATAACATTGACGATTTTGTACCGAACTGATCACTTAAATAGACCGAGGATCGTCATCGAGTAAAAATTCCATCCTCGCCATCCCGCGGAATAAAAAACACCCCCCTCCTATATTTAAATTTATTAATTGACTGTCCCTAGACTACTTTTCCCAAATAACTTTGGCATTCCTCTTTATCAATCTCAACGGCATTATCTGTTTCATGTTCAACAGCTCGGCACAATTATGAACACTGATCCAAGGCCATTTCAGTATATTACTATCTTGACGTTCTTACGCAACTCCGTGAAGACTTTAAACGAAAAAGCGGCATGCACAGGGGCGAGCTGACCGGGTAGCTCCACCTCAGTTGGAAATAAATACGTTATAAAAAACAAAGGATTTTGCCGAAGTGCCCTTACTTGTTCTTTGTTGTATACTGGGGTTTTTATAACTGCAAACATACTCTGCAGACGGGCGGTCATCTAGGAACGCCACTGGTGATGCATTATAAAAAAAACTCACCAATAAGACGAAGACTTACAAATGATTTAACGATATTTCATGGACACACCTCGTATATCTAAGTCATAAAGAATACGGCACTTGTCTATGCTTAATAAAATTTGGATCAACTCCATATCAAAAATATACAATATACCTACTACACATCATGTAACGTACCCACCTTTCTTTTTATTACCGAATTTTTAACAAGGTCTATAAAATAATTGAAAGTATATAAATATCTAGGTATATACAGGGTGAGTCAGTTTTTTGTAGCAGCACTTTAACAGTTGCTAAAAAAAACACTTTAAGAAGAAAATGTGTCCACGGATTTGGTAGTTTGGTAGAGGAAAAACTTTTTTATTTGTAGATTTAGAAGAAAAAGTCATTCTTCATAAAAACGTCTGCTTGTGTCGAAACTACAATTTCAAATACCAAATTTACGATTACTATACAGGGTATATCAAAAATACCATTTTTTAGTTATTTTTATTTTTTTTAATTTTATGCAAATATTTTCAAAACCGTGATTTATTACACCAATTGTGCAAAAAACACTAATAAACTTTTTTCTCAAAGTGGTTAATTTCATAGCTACTATTAAAATAATAAAATTAAAAACACAAGAAAATCAAAATCATTAAAAATATTATTTTTGATATACCCTGTATAGTAATCGTAAATTTGGCATTTGAAAATGTAGTTTCGACACAAGCAGACCTTTTTATAAAGAATGACTTTTTCTTCTAAATCTACAAATAAAAAAGTTTTTCTTCTTCCAAACTCTATCCAAGGTGTAGACGGATAGAGTTTGGAAGAGCAAAAACTTTTTATTTGTAGATTTAGAAGAAAAAGTCATTCTTTATAAAAAGGTCTGCTTGTGTCGAAACTACATTTTCAAATGCCAAATTTACGATTACTATACAGGGTATATCAAAAATAACATTTTTAATTTTTTTGTTTTTTTTTTTAATTTTATGAAAATATTTTCAAAACCGTGATTTATTACACCAATTGTGCAAAAAACACTAATAAACTTTTTTCTCAAAGTGGTTAATTTCATATCTACTATTAAAATAATAAAATTAAAAAAACAAGAAAATCAAAATCATTAAAAATATTATTTTTGAGTGTGGTATTCCACAAGGCACTGTAGTAGGGCCAATTTTGTTTCTACTATATATAAATGGTTTATACATGGTTACTTGTAAGTAGACCTGAATATTTTAGGACGTGATAGCAGGAGTCATAATAAGCCAATTTAACTATATAGTACGGCGGTCCAAAGTGGACCCTTTTCGAGATATTCGAATTTTTAAGATTTTTTGGGAAAGTGTCGCCTTGAAGTCGAATATTTATAATATTTTTTTTAATTTGGACTCGTCTTGAAGATTTTTGGCGTTTTTTTTTTTTAAATTTTTAAATCTACAAAATGTAAAATATTAACAACACTTTTATTTAGATCGACGGTTTGTCAAAAATATTCACATACATTCTTTGGACAGATTGCTGAAAAAATATCTACGTGGTTTTAGCTATCCAAATTAGTAAAACAGTTGGGGGTGTACTTTAAATTTTTCTTTTAATTAAGTATCTTATTTTTAACAAAAAAAAAAAAGCATAAAAAAATCTTCAAAACGACACCAAATTAAAAAAATATTTTAAATATTCGACTACAAGGCAACACTTTAAAAACCATGATTTATTACACCAATTGTACAAAAAACACTAATAAACTTTTCATAACTACTATTAAAATAATAATATTAAAAAAACAAGAAAATCAAAATTATTAAAAATATTATTTTTGATATACCCTGTATAGTAATCGTAAATTTGGTATTTGAATTTGTAGTTTCGACACAAGCAGACGTTTTTATAAAGAATGACTTTTTCTTCTAAATCGACAAATAAAAAAGTTTTTCCTCTTCCAAACTCTATCCGTGGTCACATTGTACATGAACAGGATGGGGCAAAAGCAAAGGTCAGACCCAATATGTAGTAGCAATTGGCAACATAAAATACTGTATTAAACTTTGTTTGAAATCGATAAGTTTCACTTAGCAAACTCAACATCCTGTATCTTTCTTAGAAAGCTTTTGCGGACACGCATGTTCATATCAACTCACCTTGTATATTGGATATACTATACGCAATAATAATATAAGAGACACATAATTAATTACTATGATTTTTACACAACTAATTATAATTTTTAACTACGGCATAACAACATCGAATATCACAAACATGTTTTTTAAATTTTAAATAATATATACAGGGGATTTCATAAGAAGAACATATTTATTTATTTATTTAAGATACACTGTCCAGACAGATAAATAATCCAATTAAAGGGCAGGAAAAATTACAGTAAATTCTTAATATCTAACACTAAATTTATATTCTAACAAATATATTTTTTATACAAGACAAAGTTGAATTAAAAATATCAATTTGCTCGGCCACAGAGTTACAAGTATGGCACATAAAATATAAAGGGGAACGCAACAACAAATTAGTACGCGGGGCCGGCAAGTAAAATACGATTCCGTTATTACGTGTACGTAGATTTGGGACACAAAAAGGAATCTGGCTTAAAAACTCTGGACAGTCAAGAAGTCCATTAATAATCTTAAAGAGCAATACTAGAGCGCAATATTCTCTCCGAGTATTTAATGATACTAGATTAAAACGGTTTAACAGAATATCATGAGGAAACCCAATGGATGGATAAACCCCATCAAACCGAAACCACAGCAACTTGGCAAAACGACGCTGGATGCGTTCAATATTATTCATATGTATTTTAATAGGATTCCATACTACAGATGCATATTCCAGTTTAGATCTGACAAATGCGTTGAAAAGAACAATGAGAGTTTGAGGTGTCACAAACTCTTTCGAATTGCGCACAATAAAACCCAGAGATCTATAGGATGCTGAAACTATATTATTGTAATGATTAGTAAAGCTCAGTTTACCATCAAACCAAACACCTAAATCTTTAAACTCATCACAAGTTGTTAATGGACTATTATTTATACAATATGAAAATTTGACAGGGTTTATTTTCCGTGTATAGGAAACCCTAAAACATTTATCAATATTCAGATAAAGATTATTACGGACACACCACTCATATACAACATTTAAATCATCCTGAAGATGAGAACAATCTTCAGTACTATTAATGACAGAATATACTTTGAAGTCGTCAGCATATAATAACGAACTATTTGTCAAGCCACTAGAAATATCATCGATAAAACACAGGAACAACAATGGTCCAAGGACAGAGCCCTTTAAAATTTGCGGAACGAAATCCTCGACTTTCCACATACTGAAATCTATCCTTCAGATACGACTTCAAAAGCAGCAGTAAATTATAAGATAGTCCATAACGACACAGTTTACGCAGTAGAATACCATGATCAAGTCTATCAAAGGCTTTAGAAAAATCAGTGTAGATTACATCTACCTGACCCCCGTTATCAAGTCGCTCAGTTAAAAACTGTGTTAAAACCAATAAATTAGTTGACGTAGAACGACCGGGAAAAAAGCCATGATGTACCGATGAAATCTGACGCCTAACATGGCTCATAATAATATCATGGAGCACAAATTCAAAAACTTTAGAAAAACACGACTGTATGGAAATTGGTCTATAATTTGAAATATCCTGTTTATCTCCCTTTTTATGAACCATATGCAATTACATTCATCTACTACTTAGGAATACAGGTTTATTTAAATAAAAAAATTTCGGACTTCATTTCATGTCTCCAATATTATTATTATTATTACTTTTAATATGAAACAACGTTTCGGCAACAAACCCATTGTCTTCATCAGGTTCTTTTAAACAAACTGTAATTCATATTAGGGTTATTCTTTCGTAGTGATTGATCTGAACAAGTGAATGTGATTAAACTGAATGTGATTATACTGAACTGAATATTTGGCGAAACCGAAAGATCATCTTTTTTGTGATTGTCTTTCACTTAACCTCGAAATCTTGTGAAAACAACCAAATCTGCTATGAAAACTGGAAAATTATTTCTTCCATGATATTATTATCCATGTTTTAAACTTTTGCAATATATTGGTTTGATTCGAAATCATATTCCAATTATTATCTCTCAATATTCAATACTTTTAGAGGTTAACTGTTAACTGAACGAACTAACCGGTACCTAGAGGTTGATCAGTAAGCGGCAAGGGGGGTAGGAATTTTAATCAGTTTGGTAGAAGTGACCGATGTCGAAAGAATACGCACAATCGTGAATGAACTGACAATTTCCAGATTGTTCACTTAGTTCAGTACGAAAGAATAACCCTATTGTTGTTTTAGTAGAGTAGATTGTTGTTGTTGAGGTATGCCGTGCCATGCCAATCATTTTCTTTTTTGTCTCGACCCTTCTATTTTTTCTATTTAATAAATGTTGTTCCTAAAATTGGCAATATTTAGTTAGTTGCCACAAAAATATGATAATTACCCCTAGATATTGGTTTTACCGTTCCGTTGTTGACCAAATATTTCACGGACCCCGCTAGATTTTTATGTTTGGGGATTTTTCAAAAATGAAATAAATAAAACCCGAAGTAATAATCTAGAAGAGGAAATTTTATTAATTGTATTGGAAGAATGCCAGATATCCATATTTCTAACGCCACTCGTTCGGTTACAAGTCGAGTTCAAAAATAAATCGAGCAGAATGGAAGGCCATTTGAATACCTTTTGTAATGAAACAAATCATTTTTGGCAGCGTGTTATTTTCTCAGATTAATCTAAAATGGTGCGCCTATGGACGGCGGAGATCGGCATTGACTTTACAAAAGAATATGGGGTTGTAGTTCTTTATAGCATTATATACTAAGATTGGAAATAGTATACAATTGTAAGCTCACGACAATTATTAAAAATTTTGGTGGCAGGTCTGACGCTATCAGAAGACGTAGATGGGACATTGATTTGCATTCGAAATACTAATAGAATTTGATGTAAAAATCTTGTTAGCAGTTGGCATTTTAGTTTTCTTGGAATCAGCAATATAGCCTTCAGCTACAGAAGCTGACTTCCAACCTCCGTGACGTTTTAGGGCAATAATATTTGCGGCCCCATCGGCATACTAAGTGGGTGAAGATCGCCGAAGGCAATGGCTTGTGTATCTTTCTGAACTTGGTAGTTTCTTTACCCATTTTCCCAAATTTATTTACACCAATAATTTGAATTGTACATTTTAGATAACACACACCAAAATGAAGTCAATCTACGTCATACTCCAAATAATATTCCTGATCCCAGTAACAGTGTCTGGACTGTGTTTCACAGCCAACTGTCTTCTAGAAACTCTCATCCAAACTTCAAACGAAATAAATCGCATATTTTCGATGTATGCCCACAGACCGGATTTTAATTACTGGTTCAAAACAACCAACCAATGGAAATTTCAACAGCAATCAGGTAAAAGTGTAATTAATATATTATAAGTACAGCGTGTCCGTAAAGTAACGCAACCGGCGATTATTTTCGAAATGTTACATCTTTAAAAGAAAAGCCGAGACATGTCAGTTTTGATTATTTATGCTTAGCAATTTTGTAGCCTACGTATTTGATCCGAAATCGCCACCGCATCGAGACATGTTTGTTTCAATTTGCAAACCCTATTTTTAGGGCACTTTTAAGTTGCTGCTCTCGTCCTGGGTGCAATGATGAGGGGGCAACATAAATTTTTTTTAATTCTAATTTTTGAATAAAGTAGTTAGGTAGTTGGGTTTAGTTGACAAACATTATAATTGTTTCTTAAACTGCCGCCGGCACAATCCATATTTACCACTTTATATGTTATTTTATGCACTGCAAATTATGTTTATCTACTACACGACTCACCCTGTATATTTTTCTGTTGCGTCAAAAGCGGGCACCTTAAGCCTTTAATCCAAAGCTTCTTGGGAATACAGTTTTATTGAAATAAAAAAATGGGGACTTTATTTCATGTCTCCAATATTACTTTTATTTTATTTTTTTTCGAATATGAAACACCGTTTCGACAACAAACCCATTGTCTTCGTCAGGTTCTTTTCGATTCGACCTTGAATCGGACTATACCTTGTATGGTTCAGCCCCATAGCGAGATCGCCATATTTGAACCCCTTAGACTTTTTTCTATAAGGACATCTCAAAAACCGTGTTTATCTAAATAAGCCACAGAATTTAGATGAATTAAGGCACCGCATGCAAAACGAGATGCAAATTGGTCACTACCGATATCACAGAAAACGTGCAACGCTCGTTTTTGGAAAGGTTAGCCCATTGCGAAACGTTAACGGTACTCACTTTGAGCAACCGCTCTAGATAGTCCTCGCAAAAACAAAATTAGTTAGGTAATTTCGTTATTTATTATTTAATTTATGTTTACCTACTAATGTATGTGAGTTGAGTTGATAATCGATTGAATTGCTATAAATTGTATTTTCATTCATCGCAGGCATGTACTCATTTACGTATTTTATTTTCAAAGTATTTATTATAAGAGTACACATTCCATTTAGCTCTATCAACGAGAAACTTGAAACACATTAATATCAATTGAAGTTGCACAATTCTGTCTAGCATAGTAGGTATTACTGCAGCAATACATGCCTCATGCGTTTTTAGATATACACCAAATTGAGTGACAGCAACAAAACATCCACGTCTGTCTTATACCCCTTCATTTACTACTTAGTGTTCTCTCGCTTTGACCTATTGATCATACATTATCTTTGATCTTTGTTCAATTCATCTTTCTGTTTTCTTTTGCATTCTTATGTTTTGATTATAATATTATTATAGGTAGTACCTACCTATTTTGTAAATTATTATTTCGTTCTGGTTTATCTTTATAATAATTGTAATAAATTAAGGGACACTAGGGACAGGCAATAAATACAATAAATAAATAGGTATTTAGTAATTTTTCGTGTAAAGATTTGAAGCATTTTTTTGTGCTAGTGTAGTGATAGTGAATGGTTAATAGTATGGAAAATATGGATGTTCTAGGTCCAGGCTGTAGTGCACCAACGCCGACAGTAGTACAAGTAAACGTAGATTTAGAAATGCGAAATTCTGGGGATATAATCAATTATTATTTAATATTTCAGCGATACGACGATAACCTATACGTCGTTCAAGAATTAGCGAGGCCTATTCCAGATTTAAGTAAATATTTAATAAATATTGACACCGCGGGAAAAACTAAGAGTTTTAATAATGATTGGTACAAAAAGTTTGATTGGTTAGCTGGGAGCGCGGAGTTAAAAAAATTATTTTGTTGATTTTGTGTCGTTTTCAGTATCTAATAATACTTAGTCTAAAAATGGGTATAAAAACTGTAGCTCGTAGTCTGGCTATTCACGACAAAAGTGCTGCACATATTGGATGTAAATGTACTTATCATGAAAAAACAAAATATAGCTTCCGTTATTGATAGTTCCCAAATAATCAGGAAATAATATACATAATATTATAATATTGGTAATTGGTAATCAACATTTTTTTTATAAAAATCTTTGTACTGCCTTACAACCCTCAGGACTCACGGGCCGCCACTGATAAGTGCCCTAAAATTTGAAACAAACATGACTTAGATAGTAGCAGATTTCGGATCAAATATGTAGGCTACAAAATTGCTAAACATAAATCAAAACTGACTTACTTTACGGACATCCTGTATATATAATATAAGTATATAATTTTATTGATATAGTTAAAAATATATTTATGTAGAAAATAACAAAGTGAATTTAAAATTTTTCCATGTGAGACCAATATGTCCCCACTATCGTTAGAGAACAAGGCACAACAACTACTCCACTGGCTAATACCACGACTGGCAATAAATTACAAGCACAAGTTTTCTAAATAAATACAAAAATGAAAATTTTATTTAGTTTTTTCGCATTGCTAATGAAACACTCTGTGTAAAAGACCCACCCTATTTTTCACAACAAAACACATCTTTAATTTGTTCGCACTTACACCCTGTATACACACAAACATTATATTACTCCAACTATGAAATTCCAAAAACATCGATTTGATGAGTCCTCCGCTATATAGTCCTGATTTGGCACCGAATAACTTCTTTTTATTCCCGTACGTAAATAACAAACTGAGAGGTCAACGTTTTTCGACACCAAATTGGTTTTGGAGATACCTCAATCAGAGTGGCAAAAGTGCTTCGACAATTGGTTCAAACGCATGCAAAAGTGTATAGATCTTCATAAGGAACATTTTGAAAACAATAAAGTGATTTTCGATGAGTAATATTTGTTTTTGTTCTCTAATCCCGAAATATAAAACGCAACCCTCCGAAAAGCACACTTGTGCTTCATCGGCTGATGATGATTTCTAATTTGTTTATTGTACTCATTTCTCTAATAACTGGGTTTTATATTTATTTTACATGTTCCTAGCCAAAGAATATGACTTCATAATAGTTGGATCTGGATCCGCTGGTTCGGTTCTGGCCAACAGACTATCAGAAGTATCAGAATGGCGTGTGCTACTGCTTGAAACTGGCATACCGGAGACGAACTTGATGGGAGTACCAATAGTAAGTTGTCTATTATTAAGTCCATAGAAAACTAAAATCTACAATTGGTTCTTCAATTGCAGATCGCGCCAATACTACAATATTCCTCCTACAATTGGGGTTACTTAATGGAGTATCAATCTGGAAACTTCCATGGTTTGAACAATGATAGGATGCACTGGCCAAGAGGACGAGCTTTAGGAGGCACTTCAACCATTAATTACATGATTTACACAAGAGGGAACCGATGGGATTATGATCGATGGGCTGCACAAGGAAATCCAGGTAAATGTTAACTAAATATGCTTGTCATGGTAAGCGTAAGTAAATCTTCGCAGGTTGGTCGTACGCTGAAGTCCTACCCTACTTTATCAAATCAGAAAACGCCACACTGAAACAAGCTGATCATCAATACCATGGCACTAATGGTTATCAAAATGTTGAAGATGTGTATCAGTCGAAGTTGGTCGAGACTTTTATCAAGAGTGGTGTGGAACTAGGACTACCACATTTTGACTATAATGCACCAACAAATTCGTTTGGCGTGTCGACCTTACAAGCCACAGTGAAAAGAGGTAAGTTATTACAGTCCTATAAATGCTCCTAGCTTCTAACTTTAGGCGAATTAAGAAACTAATCTAAGATTCGGGACATGAAAATATTTAACCGTTAGAAACGTTTTCGTTTCGAAGCCGCGAATCCACAGCATCCAATAACTGGAGAAAGCAGTTTAAATGCTGGAGACCAATAACAATCCAAATCGTGCGGTCAAATAACGGCAGGGGATTCAATTAATGTTAGTTACGGAATTTTTGGACTACATTCCAAATTGTCCCCCCAGAAAGGTCGATTTTGCGCGCCAAAAAATTCAGGTAAAGCACGAAATGCAGGTACCACATTCAACTTGAAATAAAGCTTGTAATGATACCAAAGCAAGGCTTCACAAAAGTACTAGACCAACCAACTTGAAGACAAGTCATGTTTTCTGGTATGATAGGCTCAAGTCAGCAGATTTAAATTTGAATTGGCTATTTGAGACACCTAGAACACTGGCCAATGAAAATAACAAACAAATCGATAGTTCTGTAATGTGAATTCTTCGCCCATAATGCCAATAAGCTGTTTAAACAACAGATCTAGAAAAGGGGGAAATAAAACTGTTTACATTTCCAAGCGATCAAACATCATTATTTGCAGATATCGATAATGCCAAACTTCCGCTGTGATTCCCGCATTATTTTAAAATACACACAGCAAAATATAACTTAGGTGATTGTATTAATTTTTGTGTATAATAAAACGATATACCCAAGATATTTTCTAGTTACTTTTTTATGAATTTTAACATATTCTAGACATATTTCACCAAATCATAATTTATTTATGAAGTACACGTGGCAACTCTGTAACGCAGAGCAACTGAATAGTACGCGAAGAATTTACGATTTCATTCATTCTTGTAATCAGCCGGTAGTTTGAGCTCTGTTGCCAAATATCCTTTGTGTTCGTGTTTATTTGCTTTTAGTTGGTGATTTTGAGTGTTTTTTTGTGCAAAAACTATAAAAAAAAACAATTAACAATGGTGCGTCAGTGTATAGTTTGTAAAAATAATGAAAATTCCAACCCAAATTTGATATTTCGGAGGTAAGTAAGGTTACGACTTGTTATTGTTGATCAGTAGTGTAGTTTGCTTGCTCTACAAATTAAAAATAAATTGCTGTAAATAAATACCTAATGTAATTGTTGATTTTTGTGATGTTATAGAGATGCTACGTTCATCTTACAGTATTTAAATCAAGGTTTAATTATAAACTAAGATTGCACTTCGTTAGATAACTAAATATATTAATACTGAATAGGTAGGTTCCAAAAGAATTAAATAATTTCATATTGTAGGTTTCCAGTAAATTCGGAAAGACGCTAAAGGTGGCTACAGCTTTTGGGTCTGGAAAATCCGTATGTCCCCAAGTATGCACAAATATGCTCAAACCATTTTGATGTGAGCGACATTAAGATAACTGAGATTACTGGTCGAAAGCAAATTCGACCAGACGCTGATCCTCAATTATCATTTCCTTTTAATGAGCGTCTGTCGTACAGGTAATTATATATTATCACAGTATATTATGCTTTGTTCTAGTTGTAACACAATAAATTAAACTACAAGTTATATTTTACATTGAGACGACTTTTAACTTGCATTTTGTAGTGTTTAAGCTGGGTATAAGCTCTAATTTGACACTGTTCTTCCGTTTTATATTTTTTATTGATAGTCTTTATACAAACACAAAGAGTTAGTTATTAATAATATGTTTATTGTGTTTTAAATAGAGTTTTATTTTGAGTACAAAGAACGCCATAAATAATACAACAAAAAGGATAAAAAAAATGTCTCTCGTGTAATGTTTTTTGTGTGCTTGAATACGCGTTGTATGGCTGCAGCACACAAACACCACAAAGCGTTTGGAATTGAACTGAAGTTCGACCCAGGTTTCTTGCTTCTTAAAAATTAAATGGCTGCGTTGCTTGCGGATCCTTCAACACAGAGCGGCTACAAATTAGATGTCATATGCTACTTTTGCCAGTTAGATATTTCTCAATAATATATGATTGAGAATCTATTTTCAATAGGAAGAATTTGCATCTATCACAAGTGCTGAACGAACAAAAATCTTGTTTATTGTTTCATAATTTCACTAGCGAAATACGAATCAATCCATATGAATCTTGACTGGACAACGCCGCATTTCAAATATCACATTTCTTAAATGTATCCAATCTATCGCTAAGTACTTGAATTATAGAAGCCCTTGTATTGATGCGCACGCTCAGAGTTGACATGGAACAGCTGACCTCATATTTTGATTATTACTAATCTTTTTAAATTATAAAAATATCTAATCTTGGGTTTAATTGATAAATAATTTTCTAACAGTAATCATTTAATTAAATTAAAACTAAGGTTTGCTAGACAATTGATATTTGTAGGTATAAATCATTTTTTTTTGTAGCACAATAACAAAATTCCAAAAAACTTATACGGAAAGATCTGATAGACAATTAAAAACAATATATTTAGGACCCATTAACACAGTTTTTATCGCAATAATATATGCGTATATTTATAAAACTTTTCTATAAAATGTTCAAATAAAATAGACACTATGTTGTTACTCTATGCACAATGGCTTGACATTGACAGGACTGCACCACCAATTAATAGTATTGTTCCAACCCGTTATAGAACTGTTTTATTCTTATGAAAATCAGAGATCAGAAAATATTATTCCAGTTATCTGTGTGAATCGAATCAAGGAAAAATGTGAATTAGTTAGAATGGATCATTAGGTGTTATCTTTCTACATCGAATATCAGTAGTTTTCTCACTTAACGTAAATGTGCATTCCAACGAAGCTAACCTTGTAATTCATTTACAAAATTAGTTGAAAGCTAAGTAAGAAAGTTTATTTCAATATTTGTCATGTGTAATTCCGCAGCTTATATACCTAAGATTCAAAAATTTTACATTTCTTCTACAATATATATACTTGACATTGACGTGTGACCATGTCAGATCAGTTTATCTGATCTGAGTTTGTACCAGAGATATGAAGAGTGGCGAGAATGAGCGTCAACGTACGCAAATTTTCTAATCACGAGGGCCGCCATCTTCTAGCTTAGGCTTACAGGGCTGGTCAAATTTCTTGTATGCTATATAAAATTATAAGGTATTGTAATAAACATATGGTGTATTTACCACACATCTAGATTCTAGATCTGTGGTATTTATATTTATTTTCAGCTCAGATTCAACTTTAGCCGAATCCTCTCCAAGCAAACTTAGTAGGTAAGTAGATATTGAATATTTAGAGCATCAGATGTTGATCAAGCAAGGACCTATGTGATCCACAAACTGTAGCAATGCGATCTTATTAAAATTAACTTCCTGGCTTATCTATAGATAAGATATTTACAAACTATAGTTTGTAAATATAGCTATTAAATTAGAATGGTACCACTCACTGAAATACTAAGCTAAAACATTTTATTTTTTAGAACTTCAGATGTTCATGAAGCAGGGATCTGTGATCCAAAAACTTTAGAGGAAGCAGTTGCTGGCCCCTCGAGTGGCCCATCTAATTTGTAACTATATAGCTTTAAATTACAACATATAACTAAGATTGTGGAATTATGTTCTCTAAATATAATGTTATCAACGATTTATATTTTGTAATAATAAATTTTTCTTGTTAATTTTTTATTGTATTACATTTATTTATCACATTTGGAAATTATTTTTGGGGCACCAAGTATTTAGATAATATATAGTGGTTCTACCTATCTCCTATCTAATCCTATAACCATCATAGTCTAAAGTTATTTAGAATTAGATACGGTAATAATAATAATTTAAAATATATTTTTATCATAAACCAAAAAAATGTTAACTTGTATATGGAAGGTCTCCAGTTTTGCCTATAGAAGCAAATCTGAAAGAAATGAAGTGCAAAACGCTAGTGGACGGAATTAGACAAAAAGCATTGGTCACGAGCAGCTTAGCAGTTGAAAATATTTTGAAAAAGCAAGCCACGGATAAAGAGATATACGATCAAAAGCACAGACATGCAACGTTTAATCTAGGAGATAAAGTAAAAGTATTTATCCCAATTCGAAAAAAAGGCAGAAGTGAAAAATTATTACTGAGATACTTCGGACCTTATGTCATCGAAGAACGTATAGGTGAGGTTAATTATAAAATAAGAATGGGACACGTAGCCTCAGCCAAATCAGATGTGGTACATATAAGCAGAATACTGCCATATTACGAAGAATGGCCGCCAGTAAAAATAGAAAATGCTAAACCATTAGAAGAATTACAGAAAACAGTAGGATATGAAGATAACAGTAACTTGAAAGAAAAATCAAATGATGACACAAACAAAAAAGAGGAGAGTTCGGACGGGACAGTAAAAGAAAACGGACGTACTGATACGCGGGAAGCTCGGGAAGTTTTTTCTTAAGTAAGAGTTAGACGTTAGGAAAAATGATTCTCCAGCGTTCATCTAAGAGTAAATAAATAAGAGTTTTTGATCGCGCGTGTAACTTTTATTCCTTTGAAGACGATCCATTTGAGTGAGTCAAAATGTTGAAATTTTTAATGTAAGTACCAACAAAATTTTATTGCGTATAGTGTATGTAAATTCCTCTTTTGTATCTTTTGTTATTTTTTAAAAAGTCATTGATTGATTTGCATTTTTAATTATTTAAAGTTTGTACATTTTTATAATAAACAGTAATTTAAGTTTTATTTGATTCACTTCGTTTCATTTCTACTTAGCTTTTAAACTGTTGTGTTTCTTAAATAAACCCAGCCACTTGTTAGTAGGATTGTAGCCTTTTGAATGGCTTCCGTCTGAAAACATGATACTAGGAGGGACCCAGGGACGTATCGAGAACTAGCCAAGCGAGTCCTGTTAGATTAAAGATCTTAGAAAACATTTTTTTTAATAAAATTAGAATACATCTAGCCCCTTTAAAAGAACCAAAGATGTGACATGGTAATATATAATGTTATTTTAAAAACCTACAATTTATCATTGCTTTATATCACGTTAGTGAACATCAATCGCCTAATTAAAGTATAAAGAATGCCTTTAAAACCGTACGCCACTGAAATCGAATCGACGAACCAGGTACAACGTTGCCATTTTTTCTATCTGTCCTTTTCTATCTTATATATCAACTGCCAACTTATGTCTGATTGTAAACAAATGTGAATTCTGAATGAAATTGCAGATAATGTTATATCTCTCGAGTTTCTAGATGTGTGGTTTAAACACTTAATTAATAAAGCTGTTTTCATAAAAATTTATTTAGGCATTCGTCACAGTGTTGCCACAGCATTTTTATGGCCAGTAAGAAACCGGAAAAATTTAGATATCATGATTAAAAGCTCCGTCACCAAAGTCCTAATTGATCCAATTACTAAAGAAGCATATGGCGTAGAATATGAGAATAATGGAAAGAAATATTCCGTAACTGCTAGGAAGGAAGTTATACTTTCAGCAGGTAAAGAAATAAATATTTCAAAAGCTATAAGAGAATGACCAATAATTATTATTATTATTTGTTCTTTAAGGTGCTTTTCATTCACCACAATTATTGATGTTATCTGGAATTGGTCCAAAGAACCATTTGGATGAACTTGGAATTAAATGTTTACAAAATTCACCAGTTGGACAAAACTTGCATGATCATCTCACTTATCCAGGTAACGAGTTTATTAAAACAAATCTATCTAATTATACAGTGGCGATATCTTCACTTTTTCGAAAAAAAACAGGCAAGAAGTAGAAGCCAAGACACACCAAAGACATTTGGATTTCGTGTTTTTTTTACGTTTTACTTTAATATTACCTTATTTAAGTACAAAAATACCATTGAATAAGGTAAGAGCTGTTTTATGAGAAAATGAAAAACGATAGAAAAATTCGGAAACGAGGTTCTGAAATAGCATGAAATAAGCTCCATTTTAACCCATATTTCATTTTGTTTCCAAGTTTGGAAACTGAAGTAAATGACCTCATCAACTTTGTTTTTCCAGAAACATACCTATATTTTTGCATAGTTCAAAAGAGCTAATTCTTCTAAACAACTTTTGTAAGGAAAAAAATGTGCTATCTTCATTCGTTCAAAAATTATAAGCAAATTTGTAGAAAAAACTAATATGAAAAATTCGCAACCGTCACAACTTTTACACAAGTAGGCTGCAATTATATCTGTCAATACTTAAACTAATGGTTGACAAATAGTATTCGTGAGATAACTTCTAATATTGGGTCTGCCAGATAACTTTTTTTTTTGAAAATGCTATAAAAGAAAAACTGCTGAATATTTTCTCAAATTTCTTTTTTTATTTGAAAGTACAATCCTTCCGGTTAATAATGACAAATAATTTCATTCAAATGGCTGCCTCGGCTGGCCATGCAGTAGCCTACACGATCGTTCCAATTTTTAAGCACATTATCGATTGTGTGCAGCTGTATTTCACCAATGGCTTCACGAATATTGTCCTTTAAAGCGTCAATTGTCTCTGGCTTGTCGGCGTAACACTTATCTTTGACGGCACCCCACAAATAATAGTCCAACGGTGTCAAATCGCAGCTCCGAGGTAGCCAAACGACATCAGCTCTGCGGCTTATAATGCGATCTTCAAAAACAGTGCGCAAAACATCGAGTGTAGCTTCGGCTGTGTGGCACGTAGCGCCGTCCTGTTGAAACCAAATGTTGCCAATATCCTCCTCTTCAATTTTGTGAACAAAAATTCGTTCAACATGGCCCGATAACGTTCGCCATTGACTGTAACGGCCACTCCTTGCTCATTTTCGAACAAAAAATGGCCCAATTATGCCTCCGGACCAAAATCCGCACCAAACAGTGACTCGTTTTGGGTGCATCGGCTTTTCAATGTATGCGTGCGGGTTTTCTGTGCCCCAAATGCGACAATTTTGCTTGTTTACATACCCGCCAAGATCAAAATGAGCTTCATCTGAAAAGATGATTTTTTTGGCAAAATCGGCATCTTCTGTAAGTCGATCGCAGGCCCACTGAGCGAAGCGAAAACGCATTGGATGGTCAGTTGGCTTCAACTCCTGAACCAATTGGACTTTGTATGGCGTCATACCAAGGTCTTTATACAAAATTCATCTCAATGATGTCTCCGAAATGTTCAATTGTTGAGACCGACGGTGAATTGATGTTGATGGCGCTTCACGCACACTTTCTGCCACAGCAGCAATATTCTCGGGTGTACGCACTGTTTTTGGCTTTTCCCGCTTTGGTTTATCGATGAGGATGCCAGTTTCTTTCACTTTTTTCACGAGATAACGAACATACGGAGCTGACGCTGCTTCTCTTCTTCCAAAATCCGTACGCAATTTTCGCACACATTCTGCAACATTACCATGATTTTCAAAGTAATGTCGCAATATTTCCCACCGTTGTTACAGCGTATACACAACCATATTCGTTCAGCGGAAGGATAAAACTAATTATCTGTCAAATCAGACATGAGCTAAGTGTTACCCTTCACGAAATAAGCACTAGTTGAAAAAAAAAACGTTAGATGGCGGACCCGATATATATAGTATAACATAGTAGCGTGTACGATATCGATTGTTCAAATTTCAATAACAAACTGGATCGATAATGACAAAACTTGCATAATAATTATTCGTGAATGCAAGCTTGCCAGATTTGCCCAAAAAAAGCCGTAGTCAATAGGCGCTAAATATTCTTAGTTAGCTCTTGGCTTCCAAATCTGGTGATTCACCATTCATCACATCATTAATATCTACGTTATTTCATAATATATTCATATTTATAATATTTCCGACAAAATTTTTGTTTAGTGTACGTAGGCAACATATGTGTACTTTATTCTGCCTAAGATGTAAAGTATGTAATGCGCAATTTCTAACGTCTATTTTTCCACGATTTTTAATGTAATGTTAAAACAAACATAGTTACGTGAGAAATTTCACGTTCCTTTTAAAAAAAAAATCAAGTGAGGGCGAGTGGTAGGTGAGATGCCACATCAGCCAATCTGATCTGAGAAATTTGTGAAGAATTTCTTGCGAACGTGGTATACACATGCAAAGCACATGCGGAGGTCAAGGATTAAAAGTAGCATAATATGGCTCGATACACAATACACATTGAGTTTGAATAAGTTATTTTCATTAAATTTGGCAACACGTTAGGCTGTTGGTTGACAGATGACGTCGAAGTTGTCTGCACTCTGCACAATAACAATAGATCATGCAGATGTCCCGGGAGATTATTAACCTTTGATGTGTTTACATTTTCGTCCCGATTGGAAATAAGGATTTAAATAAATTAAAATTAAACAGGCATTTTACATTTTAGTCCCACATAAGTAAGTACTAGTTTTACTTATCTGGGGTTTAGTGTGCTACCGGCAATGTTTAGTTAGTGTTTGTGTGTTCAAAATGCGAAAATATCGTTCTAGAAGTTTGCAAAAACGAAGAAATTACCTACAATTTGGAGTATTCCAGATTGATTGTTATTGATCAAGTATTATAAGACAAAGCCAGGGCCGCTACAACTGGCTATCCTCTCTACAATTGGCAACGCCGCGTATAGCTGTTCGTAGGTTGGAAGCCATCGTGAAAAATAATTGGCATAGGAAACAAAATCAAAAAATTGAGCTTACTTAATCCCATTTAAGAGTCTCTTTTCATAATATTTCTATCGTTTTTCATTTTCTCATAACAGAGCTGGGACATCGAGTTTTGCTCACCCTGTACAACAAAAATTCTTTTTCAGCATTGTACTTTCTGGTCAACCAATCCATAGATATAAATCCCAAAAAAGTTATATTGTCAACGCCCGAATATGCAAAATATGGTACAGGTCCCTACACCAGTCTCGGTGGTGCTGAAGGTATTGGTTACATTAAGACTCATGTAGCCGATTATGGCGAAGATTATCCTGACATTGAGTTGTTGTTCATTGGAGGAACATTAGCTAGTGATTATGGATTAGTAACTTATAGAGGTAAGTAGTTCTCTTTCACGACCGTAACTCCTTAGCTTACAGTTGTCAACTTTGGTGTGATTCATTCTGAGGAACACAGTGCAATGAAACGGATTGGTTGCCCGACTTTTCTGCTCCCAAACAGAAGATCATGATAATGATAGAGATCATGGTGTAGTTTCATCAAAGTTTCGCTTTTGGTGTTCGAGGCTTGTACGTTCGCCAGGTTTAAGGATCCAACAGAACTGCAAATGAAGAACACCTGAAAGTCTGAAATTCCTATATTTAAAAAAAATAAATAATTGGGACTGGCGCGACATTTCAATCAAAGTGACAACAAAATTCAGTAACAGCTTTAGCTTTAACTTTAACTTTTTTTTCTTTGCATTGTAATGCGTTTTTATTGAGGATGAAACGATCAATAGAACAGTATTTTTTTTTCGCGTTGATAAACCGTAAAACTTAAGACACTACTCAACGGAGGAGGATAGTTCTTTTTATCGCTTCTATAACTCGCAGTTGGAAATAGACAAAATTTGCTGATTCACATTTTTCCACACAAGCGGTACGACGCACAGTGGGGTATTTGAGCAATCTGGCCGGCCATAAATCGATTTCGTAAACTTTATCGCAGGTAGAAAATACGTGTATTTTATAAGCAGAGATAGTTTACGCATATAATAAACCCATTTTCCACCTTATAGCACACTGTTCACAATCGTACGATCAGTTGAAAGTCGGCTATCCTTGAGCAGACATATTAATTTCCGCCGTAGTTAGCAGATGTGTAGTTAAAGAGTGTTGTGATTTGTATTGTTTATTTAGACTGATAAAATAATAAATTACGGATTGTGGAGAACCAGGTAAGTGTATTTAGTTTTCACAATCTTTGTTATATAATGAATTTTAGTAATTTTAAAATTAGCTTTTTCTATTGATAGTTTGTTTTCATGCTTTTTTTTCAATCTAGTTTTACTTTGTAGGAACAAAATGCGATTTTGTAAATTATTGCTATTTAAAACAAATAACTACATGTAAAATCGATAAAATAACTACTGGTATTAATTATTTCGTTTTTCCGTTCTTAATTGTTGTTTTTTTTTTCAGGTCCGTCAAATGTACGAGTACTGACTAGAAAACATTTATTTTCTATTATGCAGCAACAAAATTTGAATACCATGAACGAAAAGTTGGAATTTCTAGAAAGCCATCTTCTCGAATCGGAAGATTTTTCAACGGAGCAAATTAGTACACTAAAGCACGATTTGTCACATTTTAAGTCAGAAGTAAAGAGCAGGTGGTCTAAAGCGTTAAGAAAAGCAGAATACTTCTTAAAGAAAAATAACGAATGGCTCCAAGGAACATTTCATATTCCAAAGGTTGTAAAGAGACCTGGTCGACCAGCAAAGTTGTTTGAGGCATCAAGTGAGAGGACTAAAAGACGAAAAACCGAAGGGCTTCGCAAAACAACTAACTTAGAGGTGCTCACTTACGCGACGCAGTCTAAGCTAGTCGAAAGTGGCAAAAGAGATGCTTCCTTAGTTCTAAAATAAATTACAAGTACCCCAAAACGAGCAACAAAATGTAAGAAAGCTTTTTCTCGTACTCAGTTAGAAAGTGTCAGCTCTCAATTGTCGCCAAAGCAGGCTATTGCCATGTTTGTTGAAACAGGACTTTCCAGGAGGCAGTACGAAATAATAAGAAGCACTCAGAAAAAGTTATTTCCTTGTTATAGTCTTCTACAAAAAGCTAAACTAGAGTGCTACCCTGATAAGGCAGCATACTTAGTAACCGAAACTTGTGCTGAAGTAAAACTGCAAAGCTTAATGGACCATACCGCTACTCGATTATTGACCCATTTAGAAGAAGTTTTAAAACTGCATACTGAAAGAAGCGATACGTTTGTTTTGATGTGCAAGTGGGGTTGTGATGGAGCACAACAAGTTCAATTCAAACAAAGATTTGGTAACGATGCTGCTTCTGACGCCAACTTATTTCAAAGTTCTTTTGTACCCCTTCAGCTAAAAAGCTCCAAAAGCAATGAGGTTATATGGCAGAATCCTACTCCGTCATCTCCCCGTTATTGCCGCCCCATACGAATTAGGTTTGTTAAAGAAACCACAGATATAACAATGCAAGAAATATATTACGTGAAAGCTGCCATAAATAATTTACAACAGACAAAAGTCACGATAGATAATAACTGTTACAGTGTTGACTATACTATGATGTTCACCATGGTTGACGGAAAAGTCTGCAATGCTGCCACAAATACAACATCAACAATGAGATGCTATATCTGTGGTTTAACATCCAAAGATTTTAATAATTTAAACGTAAAAAGAGACGCTAATCCAGAGGCACTAAACTTCGGACTGTCTATTTTACATGCGCGAATCCGATTTCTTGAAACAATTTTACATTTATCCTACAAGTTACATATAAAAAAGTGGCAACTGAGGACAGACACAGAAAAAGCTGCAGTGAAGCAAAGAAAAATTCAAATACAGGATGATTTTCGACGAAAAGTGGGCTTAATAGTAGATGTACCTAAACCTGGATTTGGTAACACAAACGATGGCAATACCAGTCGAAGATTTTTTGAGAACCACGAATTGTCCGCAGAAATTACTGGGATTGACAAGCACTTTATATACAATAATTTTAGAAGTATTATCGTGTGGACATAAAATTAACATAGAAAAATTTTCGGCTTATGCAAAGGAAACTGCAGAAATCTACATCCAGCTCTTCCCGTGGCATCCAATAACTCCCACTATGCATAAAATCTTAATTCATGGCCCAATGGTTATCGAAAATGCGCTGCTTCCGATAGGTCAATTATCAGAGGAGGCATCAGAAGCACGTAATAGGCATTTCAGGATCTATCGCCAAAATTTTGCAAGAAAGTTTTCAAGAGAATCTTGCAATTTGGATGTGTTGAATAGGCTGTTGCTTACTTCCGATCCTATTATAACTGGAATGAGACCAATACCTAAAAAGCATAGTAAACCGTTTTCCAAAGAAACACTAACTTTGTTACTTTCGGCTTCACCTAATGTGAAAACAGAGTCGCAGTCGGAATCATCAACGGATGATGAAGAAGAGGAAGGATGGGATTCATCCAGTTAAAACATTTTTTCATTCGAATTTTTTTATATGTTTGTAAAATTAATAATAAAGTTACCCAAATGTAGATTACACACTATACATAAGTGTCTATTTTTTTGGTTTTACTATAAATTATACTTACAAATATCCTAAATTTACTCAATTCTTCCTGAAGTATAACTTATTTAATTTATATATTTTTGGCCGCCCAGATTGCTCAAATACCCCACTGTGCGACGCCAGGAATATACACTTACATTGGGTTACGCAACAGGGAGAAACGAAGACCCCGTTTTTCTTTGTTGTGTGAAAATTTATAACTTTTGATTCTTTGAAATTGTCTATTCCTCGCGCATGCAAGTTTTGTCGAACTGGTGAATTTTGTAAACATTTAATTCCAAGTTCAACCAAATGGTTCTTTGGACCGATTCCAGATAACTTGTGTGGAAAAATGTGAATCAGCAAATTTTGTCTATTTCGTAGATACAATACCAATGTTAGAGTCATGAACTTTTATAAATTATTAATCAGCGAGAAATACTTAGTTCGACCGGATGCAATATTTTATTACAATATACCGGGTGAGACAGTATCCTCGGTATTAATTGAATGAGGAAAGTTTATTAGTGGGGATGACAGCATTAATAGAATCAGTGTAGCTTGGATTATTTAATTTTTTCTCTAGGAATGAACATTAACCAGACAACGTACGACAGCGTATTCCGTCCAAACTTCAATAAGCCTCAATGGTCTATTTTCCCAATGCTTCTACATCCAAAATCCATAGGTTACATGAAATTACGCTCAAAGGATCCTCACGACGCACCCCAATTCTACGGCAACTATTTCAGCGATGCAAACAATGCGGATATCAAAACATTTATCGCAGCGATACGATTCATTCAACGCATATCAGATACGAAATCATTTCAAAAATACAATTCAAAAATGAATAGATTACCGTTAAAAGGTTGTGAACATCACGAGTTTGACAGTGACGTCTATTGGGAATGTTGTTTGAGAACTGTAAGTGTCACATTGCATCATCAAGTAGGCACCGCTAAAATGGGCCCAAGTGATGATGCGACGTCAGTGGTTGACAATAGGTTGAAAGTTCATGGGGTGAAACGTTTGAGGGTCGCTGACTGTAGTGTTATACCGTTTGCGGTGGGTGCACATACGAATGCGCCATCCATTATGGTTGGCGAGAAGGCTAGTGATATTATTAAGGAAGATTGGGGAATATGAAAAATATTTTCAATGTAAAATGATTTATTATTATATTGAATATACGTCTGTTATTTACGAGGTTGTTCTTCTCTAAAATCCCGAAGAAACACAATGTACAGGGTGTTAAAGATGACTGCCTGAGGACGATTTCTTTGAAATATTTTCGAAACGAGTAAAGATGAATTAATCAAATTTAACATATTTATATTCACCTAGTTAAATGTCGTAAACTGACATGAAATTGAATAAAAAAGGATGACCAAAGGCGGGCAAACGGGGGGGACCCTTGCATTAATTATAACCTAACTTTTTTTTCTTGGGACTTTTATTCCATTTGTGTCAAAAATGTGATATCACAAATATTATACAGGGTGTCCCCTATGTATTATTTTAAATTAATACATGTGATAGAACAGTGAATTTTAAGAAAAAAGATCATCTAAAGGTAGGTCCGCAAACGCATTGTAACCGAGATACAGGGCGTGCAAAATTAGCCCCTGATGATGGTTTTTGTGAATATTAATGAAACGTTACTCATGTATTTGATTTTTAATTCTTAATAAGTCAAACAAAAAGGATTTCTAAAATTATAGTCATGAGCGTATCAAACTAGAGAGGGCGGGGGAAATAACGCCCCAAACTTTTTGGCGCTCTTTGAGTTCATAGTAATAAAAAAATTTATTTTGATAAAATGCTGAGTTTTTGAGTAAATTGAGTTTAAAAATTTACTTACGTAATCCACAAAAAAATTGCATAATTTGAAAATTTGCGTATTCCATCGTGGATTACGATGAAACGCATTGTTTAGAAAAAAAACAGTTTGTAGTAAAATAATTGAAATTAAAAATAATTAAATCACTCAATAGGACCACTTCTTCCAATCAATCTGTTGTCATAATTTTGGTTAAGCCAATTTCTTACAAGTTTTGAAAAAATGTCTAGACAAAAATGGCAGAATTGAAAAGTTCCTAGTTGTTTACAGAATTCTGTAAAAATAAATCAAAATTGAAAAAGTGCGATTGTGTAAAAAAGTCAGAATTTAAAAAAAGTGAGTTTTGTTAGAGAATTCCGCAAAAAAAAAGTAAGAATTCTATACAAAAATGGCAGAATTGAAAAGTTCGGAGTTTTTTACAGAATTCTGTAAAAATAAATCAAAATTGAAAAAGTGCGATTGTGTAAAAAAGTCGGAATTTAAAAAAAAATTGAGTTTTGTTAGAGAATTCCGCAAAAAAAAAGTAAGAATTCTATACAAAAATGGCAGAATTGAAAAGTTCGGAGTTTTTTACAGAATTCTGTAAAAATAAATCAAAATTGAAAAATTGCGATTGTGTAAAAAAGTCAGAATTTAAAAAAATTGAGTTTTGTTAGAGAATTCCGCAAAAAAAAGTAAGAATTCTATACAAAAATGGCAGAATTGAAAAGTTCCTAGTTGTTTACAGAATTCTGTAAAAATAAATCAAAATTGAAAAAGTGCGATTGTGTAAAAAAGTCAGAATTTAAAAAAAATTGAGTTTTGTTAGAGAATTCCGCAAAAAAAGTAAGAATTCTATACAAAAATGGCAGAATTGAAAAGTTCGGAGTTTTTTACAGAATTCTGTAAAAATAAATCAAAATCGAAAAATTGCGATTGTGTAAAAAAGTCAGAATTAAAAAAAATTGAGTTTTTTTAGAGAATTCCGCAAAAAAAAAGTAAGAATTCAATACAAAAATAGCAGTATTGAAAAGTTCCGCAAAAAAAAGTAAGAATTCTGTAAAAATAAATCAGAATTGAAAAATTGCGATTTTTTTACAGAATTGTGTAAAAACATAAGAAATTAAAAATTACAAGTTTTGTTAGAGAATTCTGCAAAAACGTAAGAATTGTGTAAAAAAATCAGAATTCTGACTTTTTGTACAGAATTGAAAAATTCTTAGTTTTTTTACAGAAATCTTTAACAAAAAGTCAGAATTGAAATATTTCGAGTTTTGTTTTAGAGAATTCTGCAAAAAAAGTAACTTCTGTATGGCAGAATTGAAAAATGTCTAGTTTTTTACAGAATTCTGTAAAAATAAATCAAAATTGAAAATTCGCGATTGTGTAAAAAGTCAGAATTTAAAAAAAATTGAAAAGTTCCTAGTTTTTTACAGAATTCTGTAAAAATAAATCAAAATTGAAAAATTGCGTTTTGCGATTGTGTAAAAAAGTCAGAATTTAAAAAAAATTGAGTTTTGTTAGAGAATTCCGCAAAAAAAAAGTAAGAATTCTATACAAAAATGGCAGAATTGAAAAGTTCCTAGTTTTTTACAGAATTCTCTAAAAATAAATCAGAATTGAAAAATTGCGATTTTTTTATATACATAATTGTGTAAAACGTAAGAAATTAAAAATTACAAGTTTTGTTAGAGAATTCTGCAAAAACATAAGAATTGTGTAAAAAAGTCAGAATTTGAAAAATTCCGAGAATTCTGTATGTCAGAATTGGAAAATTCTTAGTTTTTTACAGAATTCTGTAAAACAGTCAGAATTCTGACTTTTTGTACAAAATTGAAAAATTCTTAGTTTTTTTACAGAAATCTTTAACAAAAAGTCAGAATTGAAATATTCCAAGTTTTTTTTAGAGAATTGTGTAAAAAAGTCAGAATTTGAAAAATTCCGAGAATTCTGTATGTCAGAATTGGCAAATTCTTAGTTTTTTACAGAATTCTGTAAAAATAAATTAGAATTGAAAAATTACGATTTTAGAGAATTCTGCATAAACGTAAGAATGGTGTAAAAAAATCAGAATTTGAAAAATTTCGAGAATTCTGTATATCAGAATTGGAAAATTCTTAGTTTTTTACAGAATTCTCTAAAAATAAATTAGAATTGAAAAATTACTACTTTTTTACAGAATTGTGTAAAAAAGCCAGAATAGGCAGAATTTAAAAAATTTGTATTTTCTTGAAGAAATCTGTCAAAAAAAATCAGAATTGAAAAATTACGATTTTTTACAGAATTGTGTAAAAAAGGCACAATTTAAAAAATTCTTAGTTTTATTAGAGAATTCTGCAAAAACGTAAGAATTGTGTAAACTTAAAGGTTTTCGAGAAATTCGAGTTTAAAAATTTTAGGACAAAACTGGTCCTTAATAGTACACAGCATTAATAAAATAAACTATATAAAAATCATACAACATAACGTCCTTACTAAAATTAGTTGATATGAGAATCAAAAATTAACATCAAAATATATTAACCAAGTTAGTAATGAAAAAACACACAAAAAAAAAGTTTGTCAGGTGTGGGGTTCGAACCCACGCTCCCTTTCGAGAACCAGAGCTTAAATCTGGCGCCTTAGACCGCTCGGCCAACCTGACTGTTGAGAAAATTATTACAGAATTCATATAATATCTAAGTTCAGTATTCGCAAACGATATCCTATTACAATAAATACAATTTATTAGTTTGTTGCTTTTCAAATCCATAATAAACAATACTAAGGTAAACAACGTTTAGAATTTATAAATTGATAAGTACCTAATTATTATAAATGTATGATATAAAATTTATATAAAATGTAAACACAACATACTAGGTACCTACTTAAAAATTCTTATTTAATTTACCTGTTTAATCTCCTGATTAAACTTGTTTTTCTGGATTTTATTTACGTATAATCGGTATAAATAAAATTAATTAAAGAAGTAAGCTAATTCTCATCAATTAACATTGATAACAATTTCTTTGAAATTAGTCACGATATACCTACAATATACATATGTGGTAGTTATTTAATTAGTTTTTCAATTCATTAATAGCGTTTTTTTTAAATGGTTTTCGTTGTTTACTTCATATAAGGTATTTAATAATTTAAAAAACAATAAATAGACATAACCCTACCTGATACGATCAAAGCTTCATTTGGTCCAACTGTGTGAATATTTCCCATTTCAATACCACTAACACAAACACAATCACTAAATTAAAATTTTTAATTATATAAAAGTTTGTTTAAATGTTAATTTGAATTATTGTTAATTCACAAAAAACTATCGCGCAAAATATCAACAAAACCACTAGACTAGACAACCGCGGCCATACTAAATGTCAACAACACCACAGCATTGCCATATTTGAGAAAAGTCTAACAGAATTTACACAATTGGTAACAATAATTTTCTAATTACAAACAACGCTATTATGAATTTAGATTTAGTCCAAGAATTGCAGCAGAAAATTACACATATCAGGTGTTAGAGTTTAAAGATTAGACAATTTGAACGAAATTAATAGCTGGATTTATTAGGTGCAAGATGAGAATGGCAACCATGTATTAAAATTCGGACATGTTACAAATAAACAAGGGCGATTTTTAAATTAAATGCGACGCATGACGTCGATTAATAACAGCGTTGAACACATTACTTTATTGCAATTTATTGTAAATTAGGTCAATTGGTGTTGAGAATAACACAAACTAATAAAAAATTGAAACGTGTCTTAATTCTAATAAGTCTCCTATTATAATATTGTTTTAAGATGTTTTTGCCAAATTCTACGAATACTTACCTATTTATACCTACTACTGTAAGATAAAAGTAAATATAATAATATGTTCAGTTTGATTCAAAATACAAACAAAGACGACAAATTATTAATCATTATATAATTCATTGAGTCAAAATTTGCAAGTGTATTTTTAAATGAGCCTATTCGATGTTAATATACAGTGTGTCCATTTAAGTTCGCACCATATGGATAACTTTTTTATTATTAATTTTACGAAAAAAAGTTATTCTTCATAAAAAGTTCTGCTTAGTCCACTTAAAAGCTCTATTGTAATAGAACACTTTTTAAAAAAAAAATTATGGATAAAGCACATTTGAAAGAAAAAAATGATTTTAAAAGTTGAATAAAACAAGACGTTTACGCAACGCAGTAGTAAAAATAAGCTAATATCATCACACAGTATTTACAGTGTTTCCAAGTAATTTTATTTTCACTGAGTTTTAAATGTACTGCATTAGTATTGTCTAATCGTACTTTAAAAACTGAACGTAATAAATAAACGAAAATAAAAAAATTACCTATTTCACCACCTATAAATATTTAAATGGTCAAACTCATACCTTAACTTCTTTTTTTCTTTTTTCACTGACGTAGTTGGCGCCGAAGGTAACCAAACAAGAGGCCAGCATGAAACCGCCTTTGTGGAAACGGAACCGCCGATCTGGCATACTTCATTTCCACAGGCTGTCTTTTCTGCTCTTTTTGAGGTTATGCTTGTCTATTTTAGCTTTTTATCTGTTGAGTAATTTGATGTTTTATGCCCTACGTCCCCCTTCCACGAATTCGTGATTAGGGGTTCGGGCTTTGCTGTCTCCGACGTTCTTCCTCTTCTTTGGTTTTCATAACGTCTTTTATAAATGAGTGAATAACATTCCAATCCTTTTCACATTTCAACATTATGCTAATCATGTTGCCCTCATGTATCGTCTTGCAATTTCTATTATGTAGTTTACCGCGTCTACTGTGGATCTATGTTTCCTGAAACCAAATTGAAACGTGGACAGATTTTCACCTAGATTCAAATCTTTTTCGACTCGTAGCTTAATTAAGTGCTCGTACAATTTTGCAATTGTGCTTATCAAGCAAATAGGGCGATATGAAGATGGCTCTTCCAAAGGCTTATCTGGTTTTTTAAGGAGGACAAGCTTAGCTATTTTCCAGGGTTCTGGGAACGACTGATCACACAGGAGCTTAACTAAAACAAACCCAACTACCCCAACCCAACCCAACATAATTGACCCACATTAACCTAACTACCCTACCCAACCCAACCCTAACCAACCCAATCTAATCACACTATCCCAAACTAACCCAACCCAACCTAATCTAACCAAACTACCCCAATATAAGCACACTACCATAAAGTAACTCAAATTAACCCAATATAACTCACCCAAACTAACCTAACTACCTAACCCAACCCAATCTAACGGAACTACCCCAATATAACTCACCCAAACTAACCTAATTACCCAACCCAACCTAAACTAGCGAAACTACCCCAATAGAACTCAGCCAAACTAACCTAACTATCCAACCCAAGTAACAAAACTATCCAGCCCAACTATAATATTAATTTTAAACTAAGTAATCAGAGCGAATCCAAACTTAAACTACTTTCACTATAATCGCTAGAAGCAAATAAAATACTAACTTGTCTTAACTTGCAGAAAAATAATGTTTGCGCAAAAAAACATTTAAACGACTCGAATATATATGGCAACATCGCATATAACCTCTATATTCTTGTTTGGTAGAATTGGTAAATGTAAATAAACTTGTAACACACTAAGCCTTTCTTAATATTTTAGCAAATTTATTTTACTTAAAAAAGGGGTTTAATGTGGTCTGTGTGTCTTCAGTAGGAATTCTGTGGGTCATCAAGTTTACGAAATAGAAGAATACCCCATAAATAGTTTATATAATTCGCGGGTAATGGCGTTTTTGTTCCAATATAAGCGAGGCATTTTAGATCTTTATTATTTATTTAAGAACAAAAAACTATATGATCCATCGATTTTTTGGTTTAATTCATCTCTATTTAAGGTAAGCTTTATAAAAAGTTAAGAAAAAGTGTCAAATTCTGTGGGTCCCCAAGTTTACCAGAACCATAGACGAGTATTATAGTTAAAGCATATAAATACAACAATAAATACTCTTTATTCTTTACAAAACGTAACAAATAATTTTTTAAACTATAAACCATAAATTATAACAGCCAATGGCTAAAAATAGCTATATTTTAGTAATTATAAAACACAGTATTAATACTTTTAAGTACTCTCGACTTTCTGGGCCTCATCCTATGGCTTCTGTTCAATCTTCCTCAATGGCTTACCGGTTCTTTGTATAGGAATCAGTTTATAACCCAACTCTTTACCCTCAGTTTTATTTGGTGCGGTGATTGTTAAAACTCCATCTGAAGATAGCTTGGACTGCAGCCCCCGCACATCGCAATTCTTGGGTAACACGTACCTTCGAACGAAATGCCGTGAAATGTAACCATGTTCGTCTCGATTCTCTTCATGTTTACCCTCGACTGTAACGGAATTATCTCCAGTTAATTTAACTGAAATTTCTTCTGGACGGAATTGCTGTACATCAACGTTGGCCTGGAATTTGTCAGGGTCAACTTGGATGGAGAGGTTATTGTCTTTGTTTATAAAGGAACTGGAGAGGGCTTCCTCTAACTTAGGATGTTGATGTTTCATTTCACGGATGCAGTCCTTCAAGCTGGGCGGGTTGCGTCGAACCATGCGTGGATCGACAGCCATTTTTTAATTTTTTTAAATTGTTAAAACTCCGTAAAATTACGTTTAAAACCTAGGTTAGTTTTTGCTCTTAAACACTTCTTACTTTCTTTAGTTTAAAGTAAATAAAAGTGTAGTATCATCTTTGAACGAAGGTATATATAGGTATTTGTGTATTTTATCTGGTAATTTCTGGAATTCAAATTGTTCCATCGAAAATTCAAAAACGTTATCGACTTTAGAACAAACCATAGTAAATGAAACTGAAAGCGGACTAACTGTTCACCGGTTGTGGTTTTTTTATTCTTATTTTTTTTTATGACTAGTCACATATTTTCATATTATGAAGAATTATAATGAAACATTTAATCTAATGAAAATTGAATTTGTATATCGATTCCTAAATATCTATGGCGTTTTCTAAAATGCTGAACATTATGTAAAACTAATCTATAAATAAATAGCTTTCAAACCTTATTCGAAATTAGCGAATTAATTTAAACTGTCAATTTGGTTTAATTGTATTGTGGGCGTTATTATGGTGATTTTTCATAACCGATTACTAGGAATTTTACCTGTGCATTTTTAAATATTTCCCACTAGTTGCCCAGCATTTTCAAATTATGATTGAACATAAATATTATAATAAATGCATTTAAATTCAGTCTTAGAAAAAAAATATTTAAACATCCATTGAATATATTATGAACAGTTAGGGCATTATTCTAGATCACTGTCTTATTTTGTTCATAAACACAATTTCGTTTCTTTTGTATATGAAGGCCTATTGTGAAAAAATCAATAAGTTCCTAAGTGAAATATTCACATATGCCTATATCATAGATAAACCATTATCTACCTATGTCTTCAAACATTCTTAAATTAGATTTATGTATATTAAAGAGTAGACACCTGTATTTGGAGGCAAAATAGTTCATGTCTTTTGTGTATGATGGCACTAGTGTCCAAAAATCCATAACTTTCTTCTTCCTTGTAATATTTCTATGTATTCCTGGTATAAAATTGAGATCAAAACACTAATATTCACAAGGATATTAAAAGGGTATTAATTAAATAAAACATTATTAAATTAGTTTTACGTAAATTAAGGAGCAGAAACCTGTATTTGGAGGTCAAACAGTGCGTGTCTTTTGTATATGATGGCGCTACTATCTAAAAATCGACAACTTCCTTGTAATATCTTCTTACATTTTCCTTACTTAGGTATTCTGGGTAGAAAACTGTGATCTAAACAAATTCACAAATATATTAAAACAGCATAGTTTGTTTATCTATGAAGACAGTAGGTATTAATTATTAAATTAGGTTTTTATATATAACAAAGAGTAGAAACCTGTATTTCGATATTAAATAGTTCGTGTCTTTTGAATATGATGGCACCACTATGAAAAAAAATACATCCTTCTAATATTTTCCTACATTTTCCTTACTTATGTATTCCTGATAGAAAATTAGAAGCTAAACAAAGTTAAATATACACAAGTAGGTATGTAAGATAATAATCATAATATTTGTAAGAATTATTTGTTTTCATATCAATGCAAATCACAGTTAGGCAACCTATAATACTGAGAAGTGATTTTAGCGTTGACTAACACATAAAATCTATACCGTTTAAGTTTGTATACAAAATATTATAGTCACAAAGATTAATGTACTTTGTTATAGTGTAGGAGACTCCTCTTCTGTGAACAGTTTGATACATGCTTCGTGCATCATGATGTATTTATCTTGGGTATAGATAACATCCTACCATAAATACATCCAAAATGATACACAAACAACATTAGTGCAATGTTTGTGTACTAGATGGCGGCAATATTCCTCAGGCATTCCTCAGTAAAAGTTGAGTTATTTTGAACGCCTTTTATTATTTAAATTATTTTTAATTAAAAGTAATAATTTAAGTTGCAGTTTAATGAACCAATAACACAAAATTTGATAGTTTCAATTACGACCAAGAACCGCGATTTTAAGCAAAATATCTTAGCCGGGCTAAAGCTAAAAACTTTTTTATATTATCATGCATGACCAATATAAATATTACCCGCTCTTCCGTATGCACTGTTGTCAGATCATTAGCTAAACTAAAGCGTACTTTGAAATAATATTAAGTGCCTTAAGCAATTTTTTTTTAATAATTTAGAGATATATGGTTTACGAATTACGGGTCTGAAATATGACAGAGTATCGTCTACAAATTATAGGATTACAGCAAACAATTTCTGTTTGTCTATAACACTTGACAACAATGGTTACCTGTTTCCTGGTTACCTTCACCTGCGGTTGTTCACCGTGAACAGTGTTGCCGAAACAGATACTGTTGCAACAAAAATACATAAAGCTAAACTAAAACAATATTTGAAAAACTGAAACTGATTCAATAAAATGACAAAATATATCAATAAACATATTTATTAATTAATCACGAAAAGGAATGACAAATATTACAACTATAAATGTACAACGCTGATATACGTATGTAGTCGGAAAGTAAAGTACTTCGTTGTAGGTTAGGCTTAAGCCAATAAATTTAGATTTCTTGAAATTGTCTGTTACTTGCGTATTATGAAATTACAATGCTGAGAAATGATTTATTATAAAAAATGTAAAAACAAAAATTAGTTAAGAAGCTTTATTTGCACGTCTGGCAATGCTGAGCAGATGTCAAAAAAAACAAACACAAAATGGCGCCGTGATGTTGCTTGTTGGCGTAGTTGTTATCTCGACTTTTATCGGATTTAAATAAATAAATAGATATTGCCGGTAGCCGAAAATCACTTTAATGTACACAAACACTTGTGGACTAAGTGATTTAAACATAATATTGACACAGATTATTGATAAAGTGTGTGTAAATTGTGTTTAAATACAATGTGATGTTTCTTTGTCTACTATATGAAGTAGGCGATGTTGTGAAGTGTTGTTAATATGGTTGTGTGATGGAAGTTTTATTTTGGATTTCTCACATCTATTCTATGATAAATGCAGCATTTTTCTGATAGCGGACGATACTACATTGTAAGTAGTGCTCATTTCTTTTTAATTAGTAGTAATTCGCTGATATTTTCATTGAGAATTTTATGACTATATCGTATAGTTACAGTGTATAACTTGGGCGTATACACTGTAATTGAAAGCAATACATTACACTTAACTTTTAACTATTTTTTCGATATATAGGTAGTCTTCTATGATATATTGTGGTTTCTCTCACAATTTTTATTAAAAATATCGATTTATTGAACAATTAAATGATTTAATGGTCAGTTTAAGTTAGGAAATTGTTTTCCAGCGAGCAGTAAATTGTGAAATTGGTTTCTCTGTAAGTGGCGAGGAAAAAATCGCATTATACCGCAACTTTATCGTAATACCTACTTATTTGTTTATAAACAAATTGGTTATGCGGTATTATTGTTTAATTACTGTATACAGGATTAGTTTGTTAAGTAAGTAGGTAGGTACATACTAAGTTATTTTGCAACTTAAATAACATGCTTCATAATTTTGATTTGATATCCGTGGTAATCTGAGGAGTTATCGCACAATTATTACATTCACAGTCCGGCAATTGCTGTCGCAATATGTCAATCACAATAGCGGTTATTTTTGTCAGTCTTCCGGTAAATAGATAAATCTTGCTACCCATGGACCAAATAACTTCTCGACCATCTTTCATTCATAAGTAAGTAGTGTGATCTAGATTGTTCCACAAATCGACCAAACGTTCTCCCAATTCGTGTAAGGTTTGAAGTTGCCACCATTGACTTCGTACTAGCCTATACCAATAATATTCCAAACTTGTTCAATGGGATCAGGGACAAGGCTACAAACTGGCCAATGTATTTAACTTATAAATCCTTGTTTCTGTAAAATGATTGCTTACGATACAAGCAAAACCTTGATTCATCAGTTCAAAGAACTTGATCCCAATCTGCCTTTCGAGTTAAAGTGGGCATTGGGTATGCCAATTAAATCTAGCCTCTCAGCCTGACTCTCCGAGCAGAAATCTTTAATTTGCTTTCTCTCAGTCGGTGCCACACAGCTTAAACTCTTGCAGTTAAGCTTAAACTCATTCGTTTTGGGAGAACGTAATGATAAGAAATACCCTCGGAAATACCCTTAGGTAAGTAGTTGCAATTAAGGGTGGACAGGTAGCATATCTCAGGAAATAATAGTCGTAGGACAATGGGAAAAAAATTCTTTTAGGGAAATCGACAATGGGAAATCGCTGGAAATAGTTTTTTAGTTCCTAACTATACCGCTAGGGGGCATAATAGATACAGTAATGCGAAAAATGCATTTTTATTGAAAAGTTCGCAGTATAAGTTAGAAAAACAATACTACCACAGTAATGCTACTGAGATTCGGCATCTTTTTGGTGTATCACTTTTTATTGTGCGGCTTGAAATAAAGGCAGCAGGGAAGGGCGAAATTTTACCTATGATAATGTCTATAACTTTGGTTTGGCTAAACCGAATTTGTCCGTCTAATTTTTGTTTAAGAACTCAAGCCTTGCTCATGAAGAAAAAAAATATTTCAAATCATAATTGTTTTTTGGGGCTCCGCTAGATGGCGATATTTGCATCGCCTAAGGTTTTTTTGATTTTTCTTTAAAAACTTAAATGGAATGATACAAATATTTGATCAAAAATGAAAAGTAAATTGAATTTGCAACAAAAAAGTCCAAAACCGCACAGGAAAATCTTTATTCGTTTGAGAGTTATGGCCAAAAGAATGTTGTTCACCAAGATTCGTTGAAAAATCATGTATCTTTAATTTTCCGTGGTTAAGAATGCCATGGGAAATTAAGAAATAGGTTTAAAATTTATTAAACTGATAGTTTAACAAATAAAAATAATGAAAGATCCATTAAAATTACCAAAATGCAGAGCTTTCATAAAATTTGTTAAAAGAGGTAGATCTAGATACCCATGAACTGTATCTATTACGCCGCTTAGCGGTATAGTTAGGAAGTAAAAAACTATTTCCAGCGATTTCCCATGGTGAATTTCCCTAAAAGAATTTTTTTCCCATTGTCCTACGACCTTTATTTCCTGAGATATGCTACCTGTCCACCCTTAATGGAATACCCGGTATAACTAAGGTTTTTTGGCGTCCTTGATAGAGCGTACGTTTCGGAGGCGGAAGGTTCTGAGTTCGAATCCCACTCGGAATCCCTCCTCTGATGGCAATATTTTTTTTTCTAATTTTTGAATAAAGTACTTAGTTTGTTACGTTAGTTTATTGGAAATAATGAAAATAATACAATAATAATAATAATAATAATAATAATAACGACTTTATTAGGCGAAGTCTAGCCAAATGGCCATTCACACTTAACCCTTTTTTAACAAAAATAATAAATAAGAATAACAAAAATAATAATACTTAAAATTAAAATTAAATTCCGTAATAATTATTAAAAATCTGTTTTGTTACGCACGTACGTATATAACGAAAGATTTTTGTACAAGAAATGTGTTTGGGACATCTAGTGGTAATGTGCCGTGTGATAGAGATTCATGGAAAGGAGACCACTAATCTTATTTACCAACCCATAGACGCGCTTATATTCCCTAGCGGGACGCCTTTGCCTTTAGTTAACCGAGCGCGTTTAACGTTTAACTAAGTAGTACCTAGGTACACTGAAGGTGTACCTAAATTGATGGTTACCTCGCAGCACTCGCGCTATGAGCATTTCTCTCACGTTTCGCCTAAAATCGCAAGATTTCACGATATAGACACTGGATGAGCCTACCTGGCTCTCTAGCTGACTTTGTGTTCACGTTGCACCCCCTGATTAGTTAAAAAATCAAAAGTCAGTCCACTTTCTTCTGCGATATGATGATATGAAGTTTGTTGGTCAAGTGCAGGTTTGTGAGTGATTCTCTCATTGCGCGAGTTGAGGCGTTTGTATTTTCCAAATATATAAAGACAATAGGGTTGACTGGGGTAATTGTAAACATGGGGTAATTGTAAACACAGTTGGCAATATGAGTAGTTTTTTAAAAATCACTAAAGGTTGGTAGCGATGTGTTTGTTTATCCCTCTACTATTTGTGCAAGATAATCCGCCATTCTTATTTGGCGTCTTACCGGTATTTATGAGGTTTTTGTCGATGCATTGTTTTAAAAGTGAAATTAAAAGTTTTTGTGACGTACAAAAGTGATAAGAAGTTGTGTTTAAGTACTGGTAAGTAGAAATATTGTTTCAGCTATGGTAGCCACTGGATAATTGCACTAATATAATGTAGTAAATTTTACTCTCAACGGTTATAAAAGTTACATTTGACTGTTTACATTTACCCCAGATTTATTCACATATGGGGTAATTGTAAACATATACTATGGGGTAATTGTAAACCATATTAAGCAATATTTTAAACTTTTTTTACAGATTTTTTGAGGGTACAAAATGCCTAGAAAATACATACGCAAAACTACAACCACTTACACTGCTGATGACGTCTGGCAAGCTGTACGCGTGGTAACCAATGGTAATGCGACATATCGAGAAGCTGAAGAAAGATATGGGGTCCCTATATCAGTTATCTTTCACAGAATAAAAGGTAGAAAAATCGCACTGGAAAGAATAGGCGCAGGCAGACTACCGGTTTTAGACTTAAACACGGAGAAACAAATTGCAATATGTGTAATTGCTCGTGCCAAAATTGGATATCCTTGCGACAAAGATGAACTAAAGCAACTTGTAGCAGAATATGTAAAGGCAAATTACATTGCCAATCCCTTCAATAAAAACGTCCCAGGAGACGACTGGTACATTGGTTTTATGAATAGAAATACAAACATTAGTCTCAAAAAGCCTAAACATTTACAAAAAGTTAGAAAAACGGCCAGGGATCCAGCAATTGTTTACGATTTTTATTCAAAATTAAAAAACTTAGAAATTTGTTACGAGACGCCTGAGTCTGGCAAAATAATTCCAGGTTGCTATGTTTTGATAGACTTTTTGGGTGGGAATAGAAACAAAACACATTACACTTATGTATGTGTTGTAAATAATGTTCTTGGCGAAGAAGAATTTTCTGTCACGGGACTAAAGTGTCTTAACTACACTAAAACTGATTTTATTGTAATTGAAAATGATGTTTCAGTTGTAAATTTAGAGTCTATTAAAGCCTTGTTACCCCAACCGTCTGTAGAGACACGCGATCGAAAATTAGTTTTTGTATTCCCAGGATCTGTTGCTGTAAATGAAAAAAAGTAGCATAAAATATATATGCGTAACATACTATGCAGCCTATCTCTCAACATCCATACCAGAATAAGAATTTTAAAATGCTATGTACTCTCAACCCTCCTATACGGGGCAGAAGCGTGGACCCTTACTGATGCCTCATCTAAACGCATAGATGCGTTTGAGATGTGGTGCTATCGCCGCATGCTAAGAATCCCATGGGTGCACCACGTATCAAACGACACAGTACTGCAACGCATCGGTGGACAACTAGAATTCCTACCAAATGTCAAACGCAGAAAAATGGAATACTTTGGGCATGTCATGCGAGGTGAAAAATATCACCTTCTTCAACTTATCCTGCAGGGAAAAATAGAGGGTCGAAGGTCAGCAGGACGCAGACGAATATCATGGCTGCGAAATCTGCGAACATGGACCGGAATGACGTCAACAGCACTATTCAGAGCGGCGGTGAATAGAGTGATTTGGACCAATGTGATAGCCAACATCCACAGAGGATAGGCACTTTAAGAAGAAGAAAATATATATGTTTAAGTTTAACTAATAATGTTTTTGACATGTTTTAAAATAGTTTATTCTTTTGGAAATGTAAGAATTTTAATTTTTAATAAAAGTTTCTTCTGAGTACAAATATGTCTTTTTTTATTTGGGGTAATTGTAAACAAAGACCTATAGCAATAATGTTGTGACATAAGTTATAAAAGTGTTTTATGTAGCATTCGGCAAAATTTTACTGTCACATCTCATACAGTTTTTGACATCAGTGTTTACAATTTCCCCGTAGTCATAGGGGTAATTGTAAACTGGTGGGGGAATTGTAAACATCACCTTAAAAATAGAAATAACATTTTTTAAAAATAAATATAAAAAAAAATGAAAGATTACATATCAAATACTACTTTACAACTTCGTTTGGATTTAAAATTCTTTTTACTACATATTTCAAAAATTAATCAATTAAATTCCTTAAAATTTGTTTACAATTACCCCAGTCAACCCTACAGAAATTATTGAAGATCGTCGAATGTCTCTGAGGATCAAACCAGTTGATGGAACCACACTTAGTATACCGAGCTTCAGTAATATGTATGCCATTCAACAGGAGACAACGAAGTAGAGAACTGGTAGGCATTCCTGAACCCGAACGTGTAACGGCAGAAGATCAAGCTGGATTTTGTGGATTTTGCCCAAAAAGAAAAAACCGAAAATCCAAAAAAAGATGCAGTATTTCATTAGATATATATTTATTCACCATCTTATGTTACAAAACATGTATAGTACGTCAAAAAAGAACAAAAATTAATCAATCAAAGTTACAGCAACAAAGAAAGGCTTACAAACAAATTAAAATAGCAACAACATAAAACAAACTAAAATCTAGAAAAATCTTACAATATCGCTCTTGAAATAGTCCTCAAAGGTATAAACTAGACTTCACCAAGGTTCTTTATGTGAGACGGCAGCTTATTATAAAATTTAACACAATAATAGTCAGAACCTTTCCTAGTCCTCAATAGGCGGTGAAATTCAGGCAATATGTCATTTCGATTTCGCGTACCATAATTATGCATATCAGAGTGAAGAGTGAAATGCGAGGCATTGGTTCGAATGTAGCCAAGACAGTTTAAGTTGTACAAGGAAGGGAAAGTAAGTAGTCCGTGTTCAACAAAATACTTTTTACAGCAGTCACGCCAACCGAGCCCCAACATTGTACGTAAACATCTCCTCTGTAGCTTGAAGATTTTCATTGCATGGGAACTATGTCCCCAGTTCAAAATACCATACGACATACGGGAAACAAAATAACCGTGATATACCGTCAACAGACTGGCGATTGAAACACTCTGCGCAAGCCTTCTGATGAGATATATGACCCTGGACAGCGAGCACCCAAGCTCTCGAACATGACTCTCCCAGGTTAATTTAGGATCAAGATGAACCCCAAGGAACTTCACGCGAACATCGCTCTGAAGATCGGTAGGCGCAGAACGCAATGTAAAGTTTATGTTCTGAGTTTTAGCCTGATTCAAGCTCAGTTCATTTGCCTATGTCAGTCTCAACAGCATTAACCAACTCCCCTAAAGGGTCGTTTGGTCGATATCTAATCAGACTAGTTGTGCGTCGTCAGCAAAGAGGATTATATTTGGGTCTTCTTGGAATTTGTATAAATCATTTACGTATATTAAAAACAGTAAAGGTCCCAAAACCGACCCCTGGGGCACACCCCGTCCAACCCTTCGTCTCTCCGAGTATCGTCCCCCATACAAAACGTGCTGAAAACGATCGCTGAGATAAGAGCCAACCAAGGCAACACTGTCAACATCAAAGTTATAGTAAGAGAGTTTCTGAAGAAGTATCTCGTGTGAGACACAGTCAAAAGCCTTAGTGAGGTCATAAAAGGAAGCAAAGGTGCCCTGCTCCATGCCATCCGAAACATATTCCAAAAGGTTATTAATGGCAAGAGTAGTAGATCTCTTATTACGAAAGCCATATTGACTTTGCATAAAGAGATTATTTGTTTCAAAATATTCAGTTATTTGATTTTTAATAATAGACTCAAAGATTTTTGAAAAAATTGGCAAGATCGATATTGGTCGATAGTTACTGGGATCATCAACCGATCCTTTATTTTTGTAGATTGGAATAACCCTTGCCTCCTTCAAGGCCGCCGGAAATACAGCGTCACCAATGCAATGGTTTATCAACTTAGTAAGCGGCACTACTAGCAGATTCTTTAAAGTCCCAATAATCCTAACATTAAGCTCATAACAATCCGAGCTTTTTGTGTTTTTCATGTACTTCATTAAAGGTTACCGTTCTCAAACTAAATCCAGCAGCTCTAGTGGGAGACATATATTTCTCAAAAGTGACCGATGTGGCTGGTAGCTGTTTTATGATATCATCAGCCGCAGTTGTAAAGTAGTCATTTAAAATATGCGCAGTCAAGTTCTCAGCTGTCCCGAGATTTGGAGTTGATTCCCAATCCTTGACCAGTCTCCACACAGCAGCAGGCCTATTAATAGCGGATGCAATATACTCCTCATAAGCCCTTCTTTTGGCCTTAGAAAGTTCAGCTCGATATTGTTTTTTATAGTGTCTTGACTTTAGATACAGACTGAGAATCCGATTTATGAATCAAATGCATGGTGCATAGCAAAAATTATGCGTAATAATTTGAGTGCAATATTGTCTCGTCACAATAAAAAAGTACACAATAATAAATAGTGAGAGAAATGCTCACGCGCGAGTTCTGTAGGGTTAATGAAAACTACCCATTTTCAATGGTACAAGCTCCATCTATTGAGTTTCCGTAGCATTAATCGAACGATCCCCGTATATATATATATGAAAATTGCTTTGTTTGTGAATAGGTAACAGCCAGTCCTACTTATACGACATTGTCGATTCAATATTCTTTTTGTTACCAAGTACAAAAGTAAGTCCTAAAGTAACAAGTATAGTAAGTAAAGTAAATGCATTCGATTTTATTGAGTATTTTGTTATTTTCTTGTTTTCGTCTTGTGTTTCTTCTGTCTGCATTCGAAATGAGCCACCTCAGTGTCTGCTTGATTTTTTCGCATTTAAATTGAATTTAGATGCATAATGATGTGAGTTTTGCTGGTTTTTTTAAGCATAACGTATATACATACCTAGTTAGTTTACAGACATCTAGTTGCCTGTGTCTTATAATACCTGTAAATCCGCGTGTATCAGGATATATACCGGGTTATTCTTAATGTATGGAATCAGATCATATGTTTTTTCCTTTTTAGTTCTTGGGAAAACGCAAAAACACCTATTATGTTCTAAATCATGCGCATTTTTTGTGATTAAACATTATTTTGTGCCCTCAACTCTTTAACTCCCCAACCGCCCCAACTTTTTGTAGCCGTCCATATGATATAATATTATGTAAAGGAGCATAGGAATCTCTCAAAAACTACTACTCTACATTCAGTCCGTGCCAAACTATACTACCGGTATTTTTCCCGAAAGATTTAAACTAAGTAGAATAACGCCTGTGTTCAAGAAGGGCGATTGCTCGGATCTGGGTCATTACAGGCCAATATCAATTACTGTAATCTTCTCTAAAGTCATTGATGTACTGCTGAAAAATAGACTAATAGAATATTTTGAAGAACATGACCTGTTTGACTCTGCTCAGTTTGGTTTTCGATCCGGACGGAGCACGGTCAAAGCAGTGTCGGAGATTGTGGCAGGCATAGTTGATGCCTTTGAGCGGGGGGAGCACGCATCGTTGATGGTGTGTGACCTTGCCAAGGCGTTCGACTGTGTCTCGCATACTATTCTTTTGGAAAAGTTGCATTTTTACGGTGTGAGAGGTGTTCCTTGGAATCTTATAAAGTCCTACCTCACTGGTAGACAACAGTGTGTTAAAGTGGGAAATATTGAGTCCATCAGGGTTGACGTCAAGTACGGTGTGCCCCAGGGGTCGGTACTGGGTCCCCTGTTTTTCATAATATATATAAACGATGATATACATTTCTGTACATAGACATGTCAATATGTAAACAATAATGTTTAAAATAAAAACACTCATAACAACATTCAGAGAAAAAAAAATAAAATAAATAAACAGCAAATGAACAATTACAATCGCTAAAAAAAAAACTATCGTCCATTAGTATCAACAAACTCCTGAAAGCTGTAGAACACGTTATCAATCAAATACAGCTTTAATTTTCTTTTAATTTGTGTCTCAGTTTGGCAACCCTTGACGTCCTCGGGCAGGAGATTATAACATTGGTAGCCCGCGTATTTTGGTGACTTTTTGTAAAATTCGTGTTTGGGACGAGGCAAGCACAATCGGTCCCTTCCCCTAGTGGAATACTCGTGGTTGTCTCCACACGTACGCGCGCCATCTTTATTTTTGTAAATATGACAGATCGTTTTATATAGGTAAAGAGATGGGACTGTGAGCAAACGATTTTGTTTAAAAGCGTCCCTACAAGTACCCCTAAAAGGAATATTAAAAATGCAACGTACTGCTCGTTTTTGTAGTATAAAAACTCTGTCAATCATACTAGACCTGCCCTAGACCACTATACCATACGCAATTGCTGAATAGATCAATGCATAATATATTGAAAGTAAGACATGCACAATCATGCAAGTCTTCAGCGAATTAATAATATATAAAGACGTATTAAGTTTTTTACAAAGGTGGTCTATATGCGTTACCCAGCTGAAATCCGGATCAACAAAAACTCCTAGCAGTTTAGCAGAATCTGATAGAGGAAGATGGATATGATCAAAGTTTATGTTGAGATCCAATGTTCTGAACTTCTTAAAGTGTATAGCAACTGTTTTGTCAAAGTTGGTCATCAGCCTGTTACTCCGACACCACATTCGAAACTCATCGAGCGTGACATTTATCTTACGTTTTAGAATTTCAGGATCCCTGTCAGATAATAAAAGAGTGGCGTCATCAGCATACATGTACTGAAAACCGTGTGTGATATTTGCAGGAAGATCGTTAATATAAAGTAAAAATAGCAATGGGACCAGTATACTTCCCTGAGGAGTGCCCAGATCAACATTTAAGAAGTCTGATACAACAGATTCAATTTTAACCGCGATTTTTCGGTCCTTCAAATAAGAATGATTGATCGGTCCACGTATGCCAACTTGTTCTAATTTTTGGCATAGAAAGTCTCTATCAACAACGTCAAATGCGCTGTACAAATCGAATAAAAGAGCCACTACATGGGAGCCGTTATCAATCAGATCATGAACCTGTTGAACAAATTCGACGGTGCAGGTTTCAGTGGAAAACCTTGTCTAAATCCGCTTAACACATCACACTGGCTTAAAAAATCAAAAATTCTCTCAACCACAAGCTTCTCAATCACCTTCGACACAGTGCTTATTAAAGTTATTGGCCTATAATTTGCGATGGCTTTCTGGTCACCCTTTTTTTGTAATGGGATGATAACGGACCTCTTCAATCGCTCCCATGATGTACAGACATACTTGACAACTCCGCTATTATGGGACAGAACACGTCAAAAGATTCCTTTAATACCTTTATTGGAATGGAATGTTGATGATGATTTAGAATAAAACAGGTGAAAGTTTAATTAACACAAAAAATTTGCTTTTTACAAAAAAAAAAATTGCCTCGACCCAATACTTCCCTGTACCATCGTGTATCATCCCTCAACATATACACAGACATATTTTACGGGTTTCTTATAGCGTCCTTATATAATATGATACTCACATACAAATTTATAGAACTTCCATCTATATTTATACATATGGTTTTTTTTCCACTATCCTTCCCTTAGATTGACGCCAACAAGAAAACAGGGAAAATCTTTATCTGCTGCTACATAATATATATCCAGAAGATTTACGAGGTATTAAAAATAAATTTAAATATAACGAAAACCAAAAAGAAAACAACCAAATATATCTTTATCTAGTTGGTTTATATTTATTTTATTTGTGCGGTTCTTTTATATTTTTAAGAATAACATCCTTGTGGTCTCTTCCAGAGGTTTTAAATAATACACAGTCGTTTATCAAAATATTGTTATTTTTTTGTGCTGAAGGAATATGTATGATTTTAAGTAGATAGTTTTTGGAAATTTGGTAAGTACGCCCCTGTCTTCTTTTTTTTTTTAAAGTAATTTTATGAACTATAAACAAAAATATTAAAAGCCAAGCAATAATAATTCAATTTCGTAAACAAACACCACTCATAGGCATTTTGAGAAAAATGGTTTGTTTACAATAAAATTTTAAATATGTTGACACATTTAGGTACATCTGGAATGTGAAACATGATTTTAATCTCTCTAATAAGCACTCTCATTATTTTATCATACTATGCTTAATTTGTTGATGAATGAAATATTAGTTTCCCTAAATAAAATTGTAAACAGTTTATACAGAGTGTGTCAAGTAAGCTGAGTATACGAGCATGTTTTTTTACTCCAATATAACAGGATATCGGCCCAATATTTCGGATAGTAGTGTAAATTAGACCAATATTGTATTTAAATTAAATAAATATTTATTTCTGCCAAAGCCGCCAGGCCAAATAAATATTTTTTAAAAATCAAATAACTCTATTTATTCCGGACAAACACTGTTTATTTAAGTCAAATAAATTTTGTTTGAGTTAAACAAATAAAAGCCAAATAATTATTTATTAGGGTTCATTTTTAGAATTTTTTTCAGTGTACTTACTACAAAAACGAGCAGTGCGTTGCATTTTGAATATTCCTTTTAGGGGTACTTGTAGGGAGGCTTTTAAACAAAATCGTTTGCTCACATTTACCTATATAAAACGCTCTGTCATATTTACAAAAATATAGATGGCGCGCATACGTGTGGAGACAACCACGAGTATTCCACTAGTGGAAGGGACCGATTGTGCTTGCCTCGTCCCAAACACGAATTTTACAAAAAGTCACCAAAATACGCGGGCTACCAATGTTATAATCTCCTGCCCGAGGACGTCAAGGGTTGCCTAACTGAGACACAATTTAAAAGAAAATTAAAGCTGTATTTGATTGATAAACATTAACAGCTCAGCTCCACCTAGTCACCCTTATCCCACGAGATTAGTTCAGCGGGTGCACTTGTCTATACCGAGGTGTGCCTTGGTAAAGAAATCACTCCTTTATGACAGTCGCAGAATGTACAATAATTTGCCGCCAAACTTGACGGCTGTAAAAAATCCCAAGCAATTTAGGGAGGATGTTAAGCGCGTTCTTCTTGAGAAGGCCTATTACTCACTGGAGGACTACTTTGTTGATGCGTGGTAGTGTTTGTTTTGATTTGGTTGTGTTGGTCCGCTTTTGGCTTGGTTTGATGATTTTAATGTATTATATTTTTTCTGTTCTGCTACTTGCATTTATGTTGTATATATTTATGTTGAGTTGTTATTTACATATTTTACTTCATGAATCTTTGGGGGATTTGAGATTTTACTCTTGCCTTCCTACTAACACTGACAACATAATGTAGTAGGTTTACGTATGTTTTTAAAATGTTTTTGTTATATTGTGTTTCAAACGGTTAATTACATTAATCTTTTGTATTTGTATACGTCTTTGTTATGTATTATTTTAAGTATGACTTTGTCTACAAGAACTTTTGTGATTCTTTTATGACAATAAAGTTAAAGTTATTATTATTATTATTAATGTCACTATAATATAGAGGGTGATTCATTATAATATGCTTGAAAAATTACATTATGTCAGTTTTATTTTTTATAGTTTTTCTTTTATTACACGTTAAAGATCGCGAGCGTTCTTATTGGGAAACTCTTTATTATCTAAACTTTTTCAGGTTATATAAATAATGAGATTTTCAGGAATCACATGCTGGCGTAGCTATGTAACAAAAAGTCCGGTTTCTTTTCTCTGAGCGTCCCTAAAAACCCGTTTAAAATCCTATTTTGCCCGGATTTGATCATATCATTCACTAGTTGTTATCTCTTATGCCTCTATAAATTCAACTAAACCAAAAAAAAAAAAAAAATCTGGATTTTAGGGATTAGTTTGTCCATGTATTTACAAAATAGAACTATTCACACAACATAAAACACCCCTTTTTTTCCTTTAGTACAATAAGTATGCATTTATAAGCGCCCTATGCTCAGTATTCAGCTAATCGTCCATAAATTTACTGTGTAGGAAACTAGAAAGCTACATCCATATTTCTCTTCTAACGATAAATAATGTTGCCCGTTTTGTTATGATTTGTCGGTATAAAAATAACATTTTTTCTTGTATCTAAAAAGTCGATAGCATTTCTGTGATAATCGCAACAGATCCGGATTGAGATGCAGTCTCAGTCACTCGTATACAGGGAGTTTTAAAAAGACGGGGCAATATTTGAGGGGGTCATTTTATAATAATAAATGAATTTATTTTCCAATTTAACATATTACCAAATATGGTACAGGGTGAGCAAAACTCCCAGCTCTGTTATGAGCATTTTAAACGTCAGAAAACATGCCCCATTATAAGCCATTTTTGATAGTTACGCCAATGCGTTTTGCAAATAGTAGGTATTTCATAAGATGTACAACATCTTGTAGTAAAACAATCCATTCTACATTGGTTCGAAAAGGTGCTCATTATACAGGGTGATGACATTTTGCAAACTCACAAAAATCTTGATTTTTTCAAATGGCACACCCTGTATATTATATTACTATTAAAAAGCGAACATTCTAACGGTTCAAAAAATACCATAAAAGTTATTGCTTTAATAACAATATTTTTTAGAAAAATTGGTATAAACACAAATTTACTTGCTATGCTACTTTTACGTATTGTAGCAAAATTTTTAAAATTCTACCACTGATGATGAGATTATAGAATCTCGAAACATGTATGGTATTTGACAATTCAATTATATGAGTGTATATTGTGGAGTAGACTTTTATATCTATTTGTCATCATCGTTTGTGAAAAAGAAGCTTCGAGTATCGTCATGATTTTTTATACAAATATTCATCATTCGGATATTTTCAGAATGTTGGCAAAATATGAAGAAACTCGATAGTCATAATATTAATTGGTCAATTCCAAAACATTTGTAGCAGCTATACGGCTTCTAAATCGCAAAGATTATTGACAGTGGATGAGCTAAAGACGAGGCCCGCTCAATATGTCAGGATACGTCAATACGAAACTCGTGGGGTTCGTGATAGAACATTATTGAGTAATATTGGAGACGGAACATCCGCGTCAGTTTGGTTTAGAACAACATTCGTCATGTAATTATTAAGAAGGTTGTGTAGTGCAAAATCCAATGTACTATAAACTATGTTTGACATAACCCGATAAGAAAAAATCTAATGCTCTACCACTTAACCCTGATAAATTAAATCAATTTCAAGCGTTACGCACCAAATTGATAAATTTTATGCACTAAAAAAATTTGTTATAGGTGGTATTATCTTATTTGCAGACCTCGTATCTGTCTGAACAGAACATTTTTTGTTGTTTGCTTGTAATTTTATTTATAGATTTGAGTATTGTTAACGATTTATGTGTTAAAATACATATGGCGTGTAGTTTATAACAGTCTCATTAAGATTGGAAAGAGGCGGTGAAGTGAATGATTATTTTTAGCTAAAAGTGTTTCGAAATTTATGTTTATGTACCTACAAGTGAATCTCTAGACAAAATATTTTATTCGCCAAGCAAAAAAAGTCGTCATCCCTGGTATAATAAACGTAGTCTTAGCAAAAGTTCTCGTTTCATTCATTATTTGAGGCTTTTCATGAGGTGCCTTAGGACTCCAATTTAGCACCTTTGCTTTTTTGTTATTATTCATAAAATATGAGTTTTCTTGTGAAATATTAGATTTTGCTGCTGACTGTAAATGTCCGCAAGTATAATGACTGAGTTATTGCAGATGGATCTAAACAGGCTTGTATAGTTTCTCTTCAAAAGTTTCGGTATTTTTTATCCAACAGTTTTTATTATGGGCCTTAAATTAAATGCAGTGGGGAAGGACAAAGTTTTACTTAGTTTAGCTCATCAGAATTTATCGAGCAAGGTCCTGTTTAAAAAAGATTAAGAAAAAATCAACCCTAATCATAATTGTGTCTTGCTGACCCGTTAGATGCCGCAATTTTGAAAGCTTAGGGTTTGCCTGGTTTTTTTTTTTTTTGAAATCTTAAATAGAATGAGTTATTTCATCAAAAAAGAAAAGTGAATTAAATGTTCAACAAAAAAAACTAAAATCGCATATCAATATCTTTATTCCTTCGAGAGTTATGACCAAATGAATTCGTTGAAAAAAAAAATTATTTTTCAACTTTCCGCGATCCATGAGAAATAAAAAATAATTTGTTCTATTTTTTCTTTCTAAGGAATTATTGTACGATTCCCACCCTGTAGGCACTATTGAATTATTGTTGTAACATTTTCCTGTATACATTGAATCTATTTGTGTAACACAAATAAATAATCTGAGCGGAAAACGTTTTAAGTGATTTGTATATTTTGACTAAGCTACAGTTTTTTATATAACAATGGCGGAATATCTGCATAATATACCGGGTGTCCCACCGGGAAGGGATTCGATCGATTATTAACTATTCGGCTAAAATGTTTTTAAGAATCTAGCACTTCCGGTTATACCGGAAATGGGGGTCAAATTCCTTATTTCAACTACGACCCTATATAAATTATATTTTTTTTGGATTCTCCTTGTAATTGTAAACATATTTCATGCATACTATGTTGTACCTATCGCTAGCCGTTTTCGAAATATTTGAAATTTTATGTCAAAAATGACGTTTTCAGAAGAAATAATAATAACAATTTTTTATTATATGGAAGCTTTAATAATTTAATTTGTTAGAATATCCTAGGAGATATAGATCTAGCTTAGGCGCCTACGTATATTTTTTTAGTAAATATTAATACAGGGTATTTGAAAAAAGGGGTAAAAGATCAAATTGGAAAAAGTGTCAAAATTCAAAATTTTTAAATGGCAACCCCTTATTTTATATATTTTTTATTTTTTTGCATCAAAAATAAGGGCAAGTGTATGAAAGGATGTCTATCCCAAAAACTGACCCGAAACCACAGCAACTTGGCAAAACGACGCTGGATGCGTTCAATATTATTCATACGTATGGCGTACATAAGATTCCATACTACAGATGCATATTCCAGTTTAGATCTGACAAATTGCGTTGAAAAGAACAATGAGAGTTTGAGGTGTCACAAACTCTTTCGAATTGTGCACAATAAAACCCAGAGATCTATAGGATGCTGAAACTATATTATTGTAATAATTAGTAAAGCTCAGTTTACCATCAAACCAAACACCTAAATCGTTAAACTCATCACAGCTTGTTAATGGACTATTATTTATACAATGTGAAAATTTGACAGGGTTTATTTTATACTAAAACATTTATCAATATTCAGATAAAGATTATTACGGACACACCACTCATATACAACATTTAAATCGTCCTGAAGATGAGAACAATCTTCAGTACTATTAATGGCAGAATATACTTTGAAGTCGTCAGCATATAATAACGAACTATTTGTCAAGCCACTAGAAATATCATCGATAAAACACAGGAACAACAATGGTCCTAGGACAGAGCCCTGGGGAACACCAGATGACACTTTAAAATTTGCGGAACGAAATCCTCTACTTTCCACATACTGAAATCTATCCTTCAGATACGACTTCAAAAGCAGCTGTAAATTATAAGATAGTCCATAACGACACAGTTTACGCAGTAGAATACCATGATCAAGTCTATCAAAGGCTTTAGAAAAATCAGTGTGTTAAAACCAATACATTAGTTGACGTAGAACGACTGGGAAAAAAGCCATGTTGTACCGATGAAATCTGACGCCTAACATGGCTCATAATAATATCATGAAGCACAAATTCAAAAACTTTATAAAACACTACTTTATGGAAATTGGTCTATAATTTGAAATATCCTGTTTATGTCCCTTCTTATGAACCGGCGTTGCTCTAGAAGATTTCCAATCAGAGGGGAAACTACACGATCGCAAAGAAACATTGAATATTGTACACAATGGTTTAGCAAACACAGTGGCACAATCCCTAATCATAAAAGATGGTATACCATCAGGACCCGATGTAAATTTAGCTTTTAACCTTCTCACAGCTCCATAGACCTCCGTCTCAATAATCAAACGATCCGGTAAATGAGACACATTCACAACATCAAACAATCCCTGATCAATATCAAATGCCTGAGATGCAACGTATGATGTGTTGAAAAATTCCGCAAATTTATTGACAAGCTCCTGCGGATCATCAATATTATTACCATTGTAAGTCATACTACCAGGCAATCGTTCAGATTTGCTTCTGGAATTGACAAAAGACCAAAACTTGTTAGGATCACTACTCAATCAACGCTCAGCATCACGCAAGTACACCCTGTAAGAGGGACTCACCTCAGTTTTTATATTGTGACGCAGAACTCTAAAATCATTGAAAAATTGAGGATCCCCGGATGTTTTATATTTTTTCCATAGTTTAGACTTCAATTTGATGCTGCGAACAATATCACCCGAAAACCATGGAGGATACTTAGAAATATTTGCATATGAAATCGGCACCGATGCATTAAAAACAGTGTTCAACTTTTCATAAAATAAATCACAGGCGAGGTCAGGATCACTACAGTTGGCAAGACTAGAAAAGTCCAACTCAAGCATATGTCTATACATTGCCCACACCAATGCATTTACAACTTTGGGTTGTGTTATAAAAAAGATTATCCGCACCAATATATTTTTTAAATATTTAAGATTTAATTTATTTTACAAACCAGTGGAAGCTTAAAATTAATATTATGTTATTATTTATTTTACTGTTAGTTAGTAAAAAATATATTTGTATTGAAATTAAGAACGTGAATGAATCTGTCCTCGCTATTGAAAATGTTGTGTATAATATTAGAGAACAAGGCAAAACAACTACTACACTGGCTAAAAGCACGACTAAAATTGAATTACAAGGACCAGTTTTCTAAATAAATAGCGGGGACACATTGTTCTCACATCGAAAAAATCTAAATTCACTTTTGCTATCCTATTCGAAAATGAATCACGAATTCAATGGACAAACTTCGTCAAGAAACGCAATTTATTGAACAATACCTCCGTATAGAAGTTAAAGAAAGGAACATTTGGAAGCAGTAAAACGCCAATGTCTAAAAAATCACGAGTATTATGTTCTTCTAATTATATGGCCTTAGCTTCTAGGTTATACGGCCAGATTAGGTAACACAGCATTACTTCGCCGGCTGTGTGCACTAGAAAAAAAAAATTGAGTAGAAGTCCACAGCAGAGTGAATATGGATGAGATCCCATAACTTCTACTTAAGACTATAACTTTAGAGAGCAATTCTTGAGAAAAGCACATAAACATCTAACTCCTTCTACAGAAAGAAAATCATCCAAGATGGATGAAGTAATTAGAGGAGCACAGGAATGTATGGTTGAAAATAAATTTTCACATTTTTCTATTCTAAAGTTTTTTAAGGCTATTTTTCAAGGTGGTTGGTTAGCTTCCACGTAAAGAAGAGCAGTTATTATTAGTATTCATGAATAGATAAATTTCTACAACAAATCACGTACAAACATTCAACAGATTTTACGTAAATACCACAAAAAAAAATCATAACTTTATAAAATATTCCAAGCAAATCTAAAACGTAACAGTAAACCAAAAACTAGGTCGAATGTACCTATTTCTCTCATTTAACGCGTGCTTAAATAAAAACAAAAGGATGTTTTCTTTTCATAGATTATTTTTATTAATAATAGACAAATGTATATTTTTCTGCTGCTATACAAAATGAACATAGTATTATAAATACTAGGTACCTACGAAGTTATTAAGCTTACCGCTAAATCCACTGTGATTTAGCTGGACAAATGAATTTTTCCAACTTTTTAAGCACCTAAACTATCCTGAATTGTTGTTATTGGTAAATTTTGTTAGCAATTGTCATACCTTTCAGTAAACGTATTTATTGTGATTAAAAATATCGAATCAATGATATGCTGTACAGTGGCGTGCTCATAAAAATTAATAATTATTAATGCCACTGAGAAACTTAAAATATTCTGAATTTCACCTGCTGATTTGATTTGTAGCTTTATTTTTAAACGTATTTCAATTAAATATTCTCCCACTATGGCAGCAGGAAAAACTTAAATCCTTTTTTAAGTTAACTTAAAGCAAAACACAAAAAGTGTTCCTATTCATTTTGTATTAAATTAATAAACAAAAGATAGGTAAGTACCTAAGTAAAACGAATAAAATTTAGTGAACTACCTAAACAAAGTAACTAACAAACTAAAATTAAACAACAAAGTAAACTAAAAGTTAAATAATAAACAACGTAAACTAAAAAAATGATTAAAAAACTACAGACAATTAAAGTTATTTATTTAATAGTCACATTCACAACCCCTTGGCTGAGGGATATTTTGCCAGTCTTATCTTCTATGGCAAGGACCAACTCAGCATTTTCGCGTGATCGTACATGTAACTTAAGCCGATACAACACATGCTCAATTATATTAAGCTTTGGCTTATACAAATCATCATAATTTATACTTTACAATTTTATTCACTTTTGTTTATAAACTTTTATTGTTTTTATCTTCGATCTCAGTATGTTCATGTCAATGATTTCAAATTCTCATTCTTGCAACTCCTTTCAAAGTTAGTTATCTTGTTTTTGCAGTAACCTGACGATAGAGGCTCTAAATAAATTAAGCCCTAAAACTTTTGTGTTTAGCATTTTCTTCTACCGGGTGAAACAACGAAGTTAAAGAGGGTGTGCGTTTCTAAATGATCACCTAGTATATCACATAATTTCAGAACGTATCATTCTATGTGACTTTTCAAAATTACTAATCATGGTTTATTTCATAAACAGCCCCTATTACAAATAAATTACGCAATATGTTGCGGCAATACCCCACATTATCTTAGAAGTTTCCGTAATGAAACGTCATTTGCCAACTTTCCGCTTCGAACATACACTTTACTATACGTCTGGAAATTGACGAAGGAAAACTTGAGTGGATGTACCTCTATAAATATATCCTCCTCCTCCCAAATTGCATATACACACATTCGTTGCATTGCTGAGAGAAACTTGTGCCAGGATCCAAGATTAAAATAATCCGTCTTACGAGATTGGATGTATTTTCTGAAAATATTAGTTGGAGATTTCTAAATCGATACGTTTATTGTTGTAAATCTACGAGGGTGGTGTTGAAAATATCTAAAAAAAGAGAGTATTTGCAGAAAACAACAAGGGAGATAATATGATCTCTGTCTTGCCGCCTTTGATCTCATTCATGCCATGTTGCAAGAGTAGAAAACAGGGTCGTATCTAAATTTTGTTGAAATAATCGTGCAGGTCGGTACTTAAGGTGTTTGAGATGCTTATAGTGTGTCTCCTGGTACTTTCATATACACTGGTGTATATGAAAGTATCAGTAGAGACACTCGATGTTTAATTCTAACGAGAGTGTGTCTCCCGGTACTTTCATATACACTGACTCAGTGTATATGAAAGTATCAGTAGAGACACTCGATTTTTAATTCTTACGAGAGTGTGTCTCCTGGTACTTTCATATATACTGGTGTCAATGTATATGAATGTATCAGTAGAGACACTCTCCTCAGAATTAAAAATCGAGTGTCTCCTGGTACTTTCATATACACTGACTCAGTGTATATGAAAGTATCAGTAGAGACACTGATTTTTAAGTCTAACGAGAGTGTGTCTCCTGGTACTTTCATATACACTGGTGTCAGTAGAGACACTCATTATCGATGGCTGCAGTTCATAGTGAGTTACCCTGTATATTTAATAACCTGGACGTCAAAAACAAAATTGTAATTAATTGAAATTCTTGCGGTCTTTCATCGGAGAAATATAAAAATAATAACAACGATGTTGACTTCTAGATGTGTCCAAAGAAAAACACACACCGCCGTAGAATTTTTTCATTAAGTAGTTTCATTAAGAATAGTTTATTTTTCAACGATTTTATTAGTAGAAATGCCGAGAATTGAGGAAAATATTTAGCTAAGTAACTAGAAAATGAACAATTTGTTGGTTATTATCTCAATTTTGCTGCAAATTTCGCCAGGATAGTTCCGATTTTTGTTTTTCTCTAGAATGAATGAAATCATAAAATACGAGGCTGGGGTGAAATTTTGCAAGCTTGATATGTTGGTGGTGCCAGACTAGGTTTACAAGGTTCACTTTCGACCCACAAAAAGTTATGACTTTTTTAAGCAAAAATGAACAGGGAATAAAAAAAATAACCCTTCATAATATCATTGTCCTGCGTAAATATCACCCCCATTATTAGGGAACCAGATTTCAATTTTTTGGGGCTTTGGTTTGGTATAGGAGGCTATCATACTGGACCTAATCAAGACCTAAGAACTATCCTTAATAAGGAATCCTCCGTATGTCGTTTGGCATGTAGATAGCCCTTCATAATATCATTGTCCAGAGTAAATATCACGATCTTATTATTAGGGAACCAGATTTCAATTTTTTGGGGCCTTGGTTTGGTATAGGACGCTATCATACAGGACCTAATCAAGACCTATGAAACTATCCTTAATGGCATGTCGTTTGGCATGTAGATAGATATGTTGGGAGCTACATACCAGAAATCTGTTCGCGAGCTACCAGAATTCTCTTCGCGAGCTACCAGGGGCTCGCGATCGACGGGTTGGCGACCACTGCTCTATAGGATGCCACTGGTTAATTGTCAAAAAAGTAAAGTTAACTAGTCCCCTTAAGGAGCGACATAATATGGTTTTTATGCTTAAAATAACGTTTTCTACGACTTGTTTTCGTTTGGCACACTCAAAGGCGAAACACCTTGTGTGTGTACTAAGATAGTATCGTTAGACAAGGTAAAATTTTTAGTTTTTTTACTAAATCAAATTATCAGCAAAATAAAATCGAAAATGTAAAAAGTACTGATTGTTTAGGCGAGAAGAACACCATGCATCGTCCCTAATTTATACTTTTGGTTAGGTATGGGTAACATAAATAATTATATGAAAAAAATATTTGAACATAATGTCACAGGAGCAACAAAAATTACCGATAATTGTAATGATAAAAATGTTCCTGTTACCTGAAACCGGCAGGTTATTGTCTTCATAATATTAAAATTGTTTAATAATAACAACAATAAACAATTTTAATTTTTTTTTCTTTAGGTTTCAGGTTCTTGAAAATAAAATTTAATTTAAGTTACATTTCGTATATTAGCAAAAAAATTTAAACTGAATTGTGTTATCAACTTTGTTTTTTCAAATGGGACACCCTATATATCAAAGTGTCACTGGCTTCCAAATTGTATTTTCTTTATAACCTTGTATGAGAAGTGGCTAGATACAGGGTGTCCCAAAAAAAATCCCCACCCTTTGGGGGTAGAATCTACGAGAAATAAGACGAAAATCAATTAGGTGAAACTTTCTAAAAATGTCTCCTAATGAAATTATGAGCAATTATTTATTAACTAAAATCATAATATTTTAGATAATAAAATTAATCATTTGGAGGCTGTTCCAAATCCCATAAACTGAAATTAAAACATAAACCAAGGTCAACAATTTCTCTAAGCACTGATTTTGGAAATAATTTTCCACAATAATTATTAAACGTTGTTCAGGCCTAAGTAAGTCTATTCATGAGGAAATGGCAATTAATCTCAGCCCTTGTTGAGCTCTTGTGGAGTCCAACAGGGCTCGGTGCTCGGACCTCTATTGTTTTTGATTTTCATTAATGATTTACCGCTACATCTGCCATGCTCTGACCTGACATTGTTTGCAGACGATTCCACTATTGTCGATGTTGAACTGTCGAGTGATGTTCTGGCCTCAAGTATGATTAATTCACAGTCGAGGGCTGCTGACTGGTTTGCAGCTAACAAACTCTGTATGAATGTCAATAAAACAGCTACTAAAATATTTACATTACGTGAGACGGATGTTGCTGTTTCTGATGGTCTGGTAAAGTTTTTGGGTGTCACTTTGGACCAAAAGCTAACCTGGGCGGGTCATGTCGAGGTTACCATTGCCAAGTTGTCTAAAGTTGTGTTCATGTTGCGAAGCTTGAAGGGTGAAGTCTCTTTTAATGTTTTGAAATCAGCATATGTTGGCCTTTTTCACAGTGTGCTTTGTCAATTTGGGGACACTCTTGTCATGCTAGTCGAGTATTTGCAATCCAAAGACGAGTGGTTCGAATAATGACAGATTTAAAGTTTAGAGAGGATGTCAGACCTAAATTTAAAGAATGTAAAATAATTACACTCCCGTGTCTCTATATCTACAATTCAATTATGTATGTGAAAAATAATTACAATCTGTACATAAGGCATGATGAAGTTCACAACCACAATACCAGAAACAAAAATGACATTCTTCCTGAATATATGAGGTTGGGTAGAAGCAAAAATACTGTAAATTATTATGGTCCCACATGTTATAATCATTTGCCATATAGTTTGAAAACTTGATGATTTTTCTACCTATGCTGGCATTGTAAACAAACAATGTGAAGCTTTTGATCTCAAAAAGCTGAACGAGAATCAATTTAAATGCCTCATATTTATCATAGGTTTAAAATCAATGAAATACACTGATATTGCAACACGTTTGCTATCTAAAATTGACAAATACGAACGGGACGACATTTCATTAGAAGACCTAGTTGACGAATGCCACAAAATAGCTAGTTTAAAAAGTGACACTGCACTTGTACAGGAGAAAAACACAACACCACAGGTTCATAAGGTTTTGAAGACAAATCATTCGTCAGGCAATGATGTAAAAAAACCGAACACTCCGTGTTGACAATGTGGAGGTATGCATTTCAAGAAATTTTCTAACTTTTCAAAACACAAGTGTAAAGATTGTTGTAAAACTGGTCATAAAGAAGGTTACTGTTCCTGTTTCAATCAATTGAAAAAACCATACAACAGTCAGACCAAGAAAAATTTCAAGACCAATAAACTCACAAATCAAACACAATTTTTATTGATCAAATCACATTTTCAGCCAGAAAATACATTGATTTGGAAATAAATGAACAACAAATTATGTTACAGTTTGATTCACCATCAGATATCACTATAATTGATGAAAAATCTTGGTTTAAAATTGGAAAACCTGTCATCATTCAAACAGACCAAATTGCATACAGCGCTTCAAAGCAAAAGGTAGCATTACTTGGAAAATTTTAATGCCAGGTATGTTTAAACCAAAAATCATCAGAAATGAGTTGCTTCGTTTCATCCACAAAGGGTTTAAATCTTCTTGGAATTGATTGGATTGAGACATTTGGCCTGTGGATATTCCAATAAATAGTATTTGTAACACAATCAGTTCAGAAGAATAACTAGATATGTTAAAAGAAAAATATCCGAAAGTTTTTAAAGATAATTTAGGTCACTATAACAAAACCAAAGTAGAATTGTCCAAATTCAGAACCAGTTTTCGACCAAAACGTCAGATCGCTTACAACTATCTAGAATTAGTTGAAAACGAATTAAAACGACTAGAAGACATAGGAGCCATTACACCTATTGACTTTTCTGATTGGGCAGCACCCATCGTCGTTTTCAAGAAGCCAAATGGAAAATTAAGAATTTGCGCTGACTATTCACCAGGCTTTGGAATCAAATTGTTATCCTTTACCACTTCCAGAAGATATTTTGCTTATGACAAGAATTCCGCTGGCAACAAGGGTGGTTTTGTATTTTTTTTTTAAAATGACCTTAATACAAGTTTTAGAGGATCAAACGCTGAACAACTCTGCCTTATAATTTTTTTGTAGCTTACCTTAACGAGTTACCGCATTAAATGCCGAATTTCATCATCACACCGTATTGACAGATAAGTTGCTGGGGAAAAAATCCATGGTGATAAATTGGAAAATAGCATTATTAGAATTCCTATTTTATTAAAGCTAGCTTATCTGGCGAAAATAGTAATTAACCTTAATGTCCCTATACTTATAGGTACACTTTTTGTTTGTTATTGTCTTGCATTTATAGTATAGAAAAACCACCAAAAAATTCCCATCATCAAGTTAAATATGCATTAGAATTACTAGGTAGGTAAGTATATTGTTATTTAAGTATAAGTCTCTAAATACAAAGTATTAATTCTTACGTATCAGACCATTACCATCCGGTATGGTATGTGTAATGTACCTGGAGATTGGAAGAAAGAGACGACGAAGAACTGGCTTGAGCAAAGAAGAAATAAGAGGGAGAGAGAGCCCTACTACTTCTACTACGGCTGCTTGGCATCAAAAATACTGAAAGGAATACGGAATACACGGTATACTGCATTCAAAAAGTTTTCAGCCTGCATTATTATACTATTTACGAGGGTTACTTACCAAATCTGGGTGGGAAATATTCGCCTTTCCCAGTTCTCCGGAACATGGTTTTGAGAGGCCTCCACAGCTTCTTGAGTTGATGAAGATCGCTCTCAACGCATATTTTGGTTCAGTTTTGAATGAATGAACATAGTTAACTGTCTGACATGCTGTTTTCTCTGATGATGTTTCAATCATCATCAGCATTCACTCGCTAACTAGTATGAGTTAGTCCAACTCAGGGATTTCTGTTGTTTCACGAGATTCACGAGAAAGAGAAAAGGTGGACATTATTATTAACCCCACTCTCAGCGGTGAGCAAATTTGCCTTTCGGATAAAGTCAAATACCTGGGAGTAATCCTGGATAAACGATTAATCTGGAATCAGCATATATCGAAAGCCACAGCGGCCATATGGACGTGTCACAGGCTACTCGGTAGGACTTGGGGCTAAAGCCAAAGCTCACATACTGGGTGTACCAAACAGTCATTAAACCCATGGTTACATACGCCTCATTAGTATGGTGGCCAAAAGTTATTATTAAGCATACACAATGCCGTCTTCAAAAGTTGCAACGGCTTGCATGTTTAGGAATAACAGGGGCAATGCGAACTTGCCCCACAGCAGCGATGGAAACGTTGCTGTATCTAATACCTTTGCCTGTCGTAGTCAAAAAAGAGGCAGATTAGCGCTCTGAAACTGGCACAGGTAATGGAATACAAATCTGGCGATCAAGACGAACACATAGGAATCCTGAATCTAATACCTTTGGATCCAGGAAGAAAACCGTCGGACGCTTTGCCACGCAAACGTGATTTTGAAATCCCATTTGAAGTGGTCATTGCAGACCATCAAAATTGCACAGGCATGGGAGTATACGGGCCAAATTGCAGGCTCTCTGAATCTCTCGGGAAAAGTCCCACGATATTCCAAGCAGAGATCAACGCTATTAATCGTTGTGCTCAAGCTCAAGCTGCGTTAAAAGCACTGAGGTCTTACACCTTCACGTCAAAGCTAGCATGGGAATGTAAACAGACCCTAAAGCAACTGGCAGCTCAGGGGAAAAAGATTAGTCTGACATGGGTGCCAGGACATGAAGGCATAGAGGGGAACGAAGCGGCGGACCAACTTGCAAAAGAGGGCGCAAACGCTCCGTTCTGCGGCCCGGAACCCATCTTTGGCCTTCCAAAAAGCCATATGAAGGAAGAACTTCGGAGATGGGAAAAGGAACAACTTAAGTCCTACTGGAGAAACACTCCAGGCCTAAGACAATCAAAAAGGTTTATCAAACCTTCAGAGGCCAACGCAGGGAAGCTTATCCAACTGGAGAGAAGCGACCTAAGGCGAATACAGGCCTTTTTACGGGACACCACCCAGTGAAGTACCATCTCAAAAAGATGGGCCTAACCGAGGACGACACTTGTCGGTTTTGCGAAGACGCAACAGAGACAACAGAACAGGTGCTCTGTAAATGCATTGCACTTTTTTGCAAAAGGCTAAAACACCTTGGAGGGGTGACCCTAACACCCGACGAGGCAAGGAATTTAGCTCCCAGAGAAATCATCAACTTTATGAAAAGTGTGGGACAGCTGGGCAATTCATAGATTAGAGTAATTAACAAAAGATCTTCTGCAGGTTGAAGTGAGGGGAGGCCAAAACGGCCAAAACGACTCCGATAAAACAATCAACAATCTACTTAACTTATGATAATCCTTATTAAAAAGAATCATCTTTCTCTCAAAGTAATCCGGAAACACGGCCGTTTATTCCTGACTTGATCACAGCACCCCAATGGGGTTCATTTTTAGTTTTATCATTTTATCCTTGTAGTTGAATCGAAAAGAAAAATAATTCTGACATGAATTTAATTCGTTAAACAAAATGAATCGACATTAAAATGAAACAGAATCATCATCAAATAAAAAAGAAATATTGATAATCCTATCCGAAACACAGCAACAGAATTGGATACTCATTTAAGACCTGAGTTTTGTCTCTTGATGTAAATTTATCACATTCGTCATTAATAATCAATTTAGATATTTAAATGATTTAAATCATTGCAACCCTGAAATCATCCCAATGTCCCTGTTTGAGTTACAGGTACTATCATTAAGGGATGATTTGAGTGACAAGTATTCCCACAAAAACGACCATAATTGCGGTTAGCCCACTCGTGAGTAGTGCTTTCACTCCCACCTAACTGATTGGGTGTCATGGTACTTCTATATTCTGCCTAGTGATGGACAACACTGGGACTCCACCGCCCCAAGAACAATACAAAAATATTTTATTGAATCGTTCATCCTAAACCAATCCCCTTCAATATAAGCTTGACTGCAATTGGTGTCCTTGATATTTGGAGGCGATGTGATCTCAAACATTTAGATTCAAAAACGGGAAAATTCTCCAGAAGATAAACACAGTCTGGTGAGTTTTCAGTGTTTAGGGAATGGTAAATACATATTTCGTCTTATGTTGGTATTAAAACCAAAATCCCGGTATTATTTTTGGCTCTCTCTGAAGCCAAAGTCACGAGCCTTCATTGATTCTGCGAGTCTTGGATCGTCTTCAACAGTATTGCGTCACTGATGATGAGACGTGTAGTCTTGAAACATGTCTGACATGTCTTTCATGGTTTGAACATATACACTGTGTCCAAGATGAGAATGGGATAGCATTGGAATGGACATTATATGGTATGCCGAAGAATTTAAACAAGAAAATTTGTGTCTGACAGTAAAACACGGTGGCAGAATATTGTAACCATGATCTGTTCAATAGTTTTTCTTAGATTAATAAAATGTAAGAAGATCTATCAAATTACATAATAATTTTTAATAGAACCTCAAGTGGATGAAACTTGTTGCTTGTTCAAAAATTCCCGAAAACGGCTTAAGTTAGTTTCATTTTGAAAGCACCATTTAAAAGGTGTCGTTTTATTTATTATAGCTCACCGCTCCTCTCCGTAATAGATTGCTTCAGAAAATAGTGCATATTATTTAATTTACCTACGACCACTACTGTAAATACTTAAAAACACACCGTCTCCGATCAATGTAAGATTCCTATTACGTACGGTAAAAAAATCGTACAGTTTTCCTAGCAACCGCGTAGCAACGGTCAATACAAACAAACTTTACACATACCTTAACAATATACCTACACCATTTAATATTCTTCATAAATCATAACCTAGAAATAATGCATATATGCGCTGCAGAACGTGGACACCCTAAGACGCAGACGGGACAAAGATGCAAAAAAAAAAAAAACAACTGACAGATTCAGCGGGACTGGTCAAGAAGAAACCGCCTGACTCTCACAGCAAATGTACATGGTTTCAAACATTTAAACTCTGTTGGAAGGCTGTTGTACATTCTGTAAACCTGGTATGAAAATGACCTTTCAAAGAGTGAGGTGCGGTGAGGTGGAGGAGATATAAGTCCAGGAAATCTTAAATTCACAGAATGAACATCTTCCCTGAAACGTATCTTGTTGTATAAATATGGGGGTGATTTCTAAAATATTATCTTATGAAACAGAGTCATCATATGAAGCTTCCTTCTTTTCTCCATATTCAACCACTTTGTGTCCCTCAGTTTATAGGATACGGGTTCGAATTTCCTGATGCCATATATAAAACGTAAACAAGCTTTTTGGACTCTTTGTATACGTTCACTGGTCATTTTGTTTATACAGGGACCGTACAGAGCATCAGCATAATTAAAGTGACTCAAAACTAATGTATCACACAGCTTAATTTTTATTTGTCGGTTCAAGAAATGTCTACTGTGATACAGCAACTTTAAATTTATGTAAGCTCTTTTTCTACACAAATTGACGTGTTCTTTAAATCGCAAGTCTGAACTCAAAACTACACCTAAATTTTTTGCTTCATCCCTAGAAGAAATTAAGGTTCCAGCTATGAACTAAATGATGTTGTGTGAATAAGTAGGTCGTAGGTAAAGTATAGTACGTAATACGTAATAGAATTACTCTTTTTACAACACTTATTACGTAATATACTAATATTGATTCATCCCGAACCTTTATGAACGCTCAATACATTGAAATAACATAACAATAATATACAACAACGGTATGCATATAGTATCCGATGGAATATACATATATATAGATATACTATAACAGCATTGTCAAGACCCTAAACGGGTGGCAAGCAGAGGCCAGGCCAGTCAGGCAAGCATATTCTATATTGGCCTGCGTTTAACGTTTAGTAGTTTGTATACGCTTCGCGTGTTATACGAAAGACGAGAGACCCGGTTTTTCGAATAGACGAAAAAAATAAACAAAATATCGGGGATAAAAATGTAAAATAAATTAGTTTTAGCGAAATTATAACAATAAAAACAAGTGATTGTTGCATGTCAACAAAGGTTGTTATTAATTATAATTTGTTTTTGATCAAGAAGGCATATAATATTATATTACGTAGTAATTTGAATAATAATCTAGTCATACATGAGTGCTATTACAATCAAAGTGTGCCATTGCTCTTTGTCAATATTAATTAATACAGGACAGCCTACTACGATACATTTATCATTATTGTGGAATTTGAATTTAGTGAATTAACAATAACTAATTATTTCTTCAGTGTTTCGGTGCTGTTTTCAAATTAAATATGGAATGCGGTTAGTAATAAACTAAAATAATAGTTTTCTCGTTTTTACAACTGTGATTAATAATAAAAATATATAATAAAAACAGAGAGGTAATATTGTTATATCCAGTGCGGTGTTGTAAATAATAACGAAGGAATATATCTGTCTTATTTATGGTTTCTTCATTTCGTAAGAAGAGGAAAAGAAGATGGAAAAAAAATGATATAAAGTGGAATTACGTGAAAGCACGTTCAGCAAAAGGTACACATACCTATGTAATAATGATATTATTTATAATTTCTTTATTGTGATTTGTGTTTCTTTTTTTGGTACAAATTGCCTTGGGTTTTTTTTTTATTATTTTACATTGTTGCGGTAGGAGATTTGTTGAATTGAAAATATTGAGTGTCCAGGCTATTGTGCATTTTGCTTAGAATTGTTTGTGGCCTGGTCATTTTTAGCTCTCCATATCATATAGTTTCATGAATTTTTTTTTATTTCACCGGAAATACTTGTTTTTGGTCATTTTATACATAAATAAGTAGTTTTTAAAAAATTGTGTGTATCCACGAAAACGCCAAAACCACTTAACAGATTTTAACCAAATTTGGTCCAAAAATACTATAGGACATGGCAAAGAGCTGATTATATTTTGGGAAACATTGAGCGTAGGCAAGGGGTTTAAAAGAGGGTTCAAAAATGAAAAAAATTCATAGTTCTTAAACTTATCCGAAATACTGCATAATTTTTTACGCATTTAATTGAATATAACCTAAAATATGGAACATAAAATATTAGACCGCATTGGCGTTCGAAAATAGTGTAAAATGGGGTAAAAAATATTAAAAAAAAAACGTTTTTCTTAAAAATAGCAGAAATATTAACTAATTATTTATAGTTTTAACAGAATATAACCTATAAAATATGTCATAAGTAACTTACTTTCATAGGCGTTCGTAAATAGTGGAAAAGGGGTTAAAACATAAAAAATATATATTTCCTAAACTTATTCGAAATATGGAATAATTATACATAGTTGTGATAGAATATAACCTAAAAAATGTTACATAAAAGAATTGGTTCACACAGGCGTTCGAAAATTGTCTAAAAAAGGGTTAAAAACGAAAAAAAAATGTTTCCCAAATATACTAGAAAAATTGGCCAATTATATAAAGCTTTGATATAAGATAACCTAAAAAATGCAGCATAAATTTACATAGGCGTTCGTAAATAATAGAAAAAGGGGTAAAATAAAAAAAAATTAAAATGTAAACATTTTTATATTTAACTAGTTGAATTGGTATTAAAAATATACGACAAAAATTATAGGCGTTCGTTGCTTTAAATTATAGGCGTTCGTTGCTTTAAAAAAAATCCCCAAGAAATATCAAAATACTGCAAACTTGATTGTGTCCGTTTTAAGTGATACTGATCTCAGAAACCTTAAGAGGTACGAGGTCGGTTAAATTAGAGAAAAGTTGCGTTTTTGGTCCCTAATCAGGATCCGTTTACCATGTTGTCAAATTCTTCTTAGTTTCTGAGATACAGGGTGATTTGTGAATTTGTGAAAAACGCCGAATTAGATTTTGTCGAAATATGTTTTATAACTATTTATTTCCGGATACGGTTTAAACTAGAAAGTTGTTTAGGTTAAATTTCTCCTCAAGATTCTGACTTTAGGTTTAACCTTTGACGTTTCGTTTCGTCTTTCAGCAACTACCATCAACTTTGTTTTTTTAAATGCGGACCCGAATTCCCTTTAAAATAAGATATCAAGCCAGGCATGTCTGTCGACGTTTTGATATAAAAATAACTATGAACATTTTTGCTTAGTACCGACCTGACTTATTTCTTTGTTCATTTAAATCACCGTATTTCTTACTGAATATTAGTAATAAAAACTGTTAAAATTACACTTATTTTAAAAATAATTTACCTAATACATCTAAAAACTATTCAATATGAAAGAAAAAAGCCTCTTAAATCGTAAAATGTTGAAAAAAATACGATGATAGTTATTTTCATAACAAAACATTGACTGATATTTTATTTTAAAGGGAATCAAACGCTTTAGGACAAGAAAACGAAAGATCCAGGTCCGTAGTTAAAAAAACAAAGTTGATGGTAGTTGCCAAAAGACGAAACGTCACAGGTAAAATAAATAAAGTACCTAACAAACTTTTTATATTGTGTAAGTTCTTGGTTATGTCAGCAAAAAAAAAGTCAGTCTCCAAAAGGCGTCCCTGAAGGATTCACAGCGGGAGTTAAAAAATCAAAATGTGTTGTAATCAAAATATAGGTAGTAACAAAATCATGTAACTAAGAAAACTAGACCGGAAATGATTTTCATAAAATTAATTTGTAGAGAACAGGCACAAATTTATTTGTTCTGATATCATTACAAATTATTGACATTGTGGTTTTCCAAAAATCCTCATAACACTAAATTTTTCAATAACGCTCCCGATTTACTTTCATTATTAAGTGTCATATTTCATTTGAAAGGATTCGTTACGTGGATAAAAACACATGAAACAAAATAAACGTGAATCTACAATGAATATTTAAAAATACTAGAAACTTTTTCAGGATAATTAAATTATTTACAATAACATTACCGCATAGTAAGTAGGTGCCTAAGTGAAAATTCTACCCATCTAACATAAAATGTACACATAAATAATTTAAACGAGACGAACCAAACCCCGACTTGACTGTTATAGTCAGCTATAAATTTTAAATCAATTTGCATAGCTAAGGATTCATATTTAATTTAAATTATTCGTTCTGTAGGGAAAATGTTCTTCTGTATGTACCTACCTATATATATGAGACCTATTCCAGCCTTTAAAACTGATGATGATGAATAAGAAATAATTCACATAATACAGCAGGTGTCCCGCTTCTCTATGCTTCTATCAATCTAAATATAGGAAATGAGTTAGTTATATACGAGGGTTGTCTTTTATATTTCGTGATTAGAGAACACAAACAAATATTACTCATCGAAAATTTTTTTTTGAGCGATTGACAAATTGTGTAGGCGTTGAATCCCACGCGAACAACGATAGAGCTGTCAGTTGCCAGATTGCAACACCAGGGTTGCCAAATCCCGAAACATCAAAGGGTACCCTCGTATTTTAACACTAAGTTATCTTCTATAGGCGTTTATTTACCTAACTAATGCACCAATGTTTAATAAAACACATTTGCAATCTAAAAAAATAAAATACTATGTCAAATTTAAACAAAAATAGGTTAAATTCTTTTCTATTACGTGTACTGTGCTGCACGCGTATTTTTTTAAATATGTGTAATGGTATCTTATTATTACAAACTTGCAACAATACTAATCTCCAATATTTAATACTCAGCAAACTTCACTTCGATACTCTAATTTAGAATTTTTTTGACATTTACATACTATTTTATTTTTTTAGTTTGCAAATGTGTTTTATGTATTTTATTAAACATTGGTGCATTAGTTAGGTAAATAAATGACTACAGAAGATAACCTAGTGTTAAAATATCATATTTTTGTTCAATCTTTATGGAAAAAGTGACAAAATAGGTGAAAAAGTCGATTTTTATGGGAATTAAATTTTGATTTTTAGCTTTAATAATGGTTTTCCCACAGATTTTTTTTTTTCAAATGTACTATTTCAAATGCTGTCTTTCGAATAATAAAAAAAGAAGATTCCACTGCCCCTAAAGTCGTCTCTCCCTAATTTAATATATGAAAAATTGAACAGGAGACGATTTAGTTTTTAAAAATGTACCTGAAGAAGGCAATTGTGCATTGCCGAAACGTTGGCGGACATGTGAAAACAAGAATTGTTTCACTTGCATCTGTTTTTAATTGGAACCTCATCCTAAGAAAAAAAAAATCCATTATGAAATAAAGAGCAGACTTTACACTCCAAGCAACACAATTAAAATTCGCTTTTTCTTCACGCTTGGAGAAATTTTCTTTTTTTCTTCCATCATTTTTATTGGACGGACCAGAAACCGCGCTTAAGGAATTATGCGGCTGATCAGCAGGGTTTAATTGATTTTTCACAATTTGGTGCGTCTTTTTCTTTTGGCTCCATGTCATTTCTTTGATTGTTCTAATCTTTCCATCTTGTTTTCTTCTATGATATCGATCACGGTCCAGCCTTCTTTGAATATGTCGTCGTTTATTTTTGAGTATTTTTAGACGTATTTATATAAATATGTTTTATATTTGTATTTTTTGGACACATTATAAATCGACCCATGAGTAGTTGCTGTTGGTATAGATATAATTCACAAGAAAAAAAAACAAAAATAAAAAAAAAATAAAAATTAAGAAAAAAATAAAAATACAAAAAAATAAAAATTAAGAAAAAACAAAAATAGAAAAAAAAACACAAAAAATACAAAAAAAAAGTTAATTTTTAATGGCCTAACCAGTGCAATGAAACTTTAATTGTTAAACGAAAGGCATTTCAAACCGCGCCTCAAGCAGCACCTACTTTCGCATCAACAAGATCAAACGATTTTATGAATTTGTTTTTCCATATAGTTCTTTTCTTTGTTTTAATTGTTGTCTTGATAGAAGTCATACCTCATGTATGTAAATATATTGAATATTTTTGTTTCTATTTTTCTATATTGTTATATGTACTTATGTACTAAATTTAATTTTAAGTATTATTATTTTTGTTATTTTTATTTTATAATTTAATTTATTATATTTGTTAAAAAAGGGTTAAGTGGGAATGGCCATTGGGCTAGACTTCGCCTAATAAAGACGTTTATTATTATTATTATTATTATCATATCTCAGCTTTATCTACTGGTTTATTCCTTATCCACCCGGGAAACTATCCGGTTTCCAAAGGATGGTTGGTTTTACGATAATATTTTGCGCACTATATGAGAAGTTCCTAGAATTGCTGTTTTTTGAAGATCTAAAATGGAGTGTTTACCTGGTATTTCGTCTATGAATTTATTATTATTATTATTATTATTATATCCTATAGAGGGACTACAACTTTTCAATTGTCCTCGTATATGTTAAATAATTCTATTCATCCGTTTTATCAAGCTTCACCAGCCAGCAGCAACGCTAAGTTACCGGCAGCTTATTAGGTATGAAAAATATTATGATAAGCTATGCGCCTATACCTAATAATGGTATTCAAATTTAAAATAACTTAAAGTCTTATTATGTTTTCATTATTATCCAACTATGTTACATATATAGCCGTAGATTAAAATAACGAACTTAAAAAAATAAATACACAAGGCAATTTTGCATTAAAATCGGAAATGAAAATTAAATTCCTAACGTTTCTATGCTAATATACAGTAATTATAGGGGACTGAGAGAGAGAGAGAGGAACATGTTTATATTTTATCCCCTTTTCAAACCCTTTACGAACGCCCTTTGGAAGTTAATTGTAGTTTGCTAGGATTACGTTGTACTTTTTTTGACCTCACCTTAAAACCAGTGAAAAATGATAAAAATCGTGACAATGCCAAACAATTACAACAAAGGCGTCAGGTCCGAACGACGTAGTGCAACAATTCCTCTTGTTCTGAATTTTTTAAGGTCTCACACTACCTAGCAGCATTGATAGTTTCATCCTGATGATTGTGCTCTGTCAGCTTGTGGCTCCAAAATATTGTAACGTATTTCTCGGTTCGTTGTGTTAAATAATAACGAGCTTTGATTAAAACTAATTTATTTTCACTTAATAACTAAATACTTAAACAAACTAATTAACTTTAATGCACTATTATGACTTATTTATTTCTACTATTTATTTTTATGTGACAACACTGTTATCAACAATTGACTGATCACTTCAGCTGTTGACTGTTTATTGTGTCTGTCTCTCCGCACTGGAATGCTCTGGACCTTTTCTAGTCTCTTCTGTTATGTTCTATGGCGCTGTACGACACAGCCAGGTCGAGTACGACTAGGAGCCTAGCGGTGTTGCCAACAGTTGTACATTTTCTTGTTCGTTACAATATGGAGGCCATGATTTTTTGCCTGAAATCGGAATTTTGAATTTTTTGAGGTGTGATGTCATTGAAAGAGATATCTTTTGGCTTTCCTCCCCTGTAACAATAGAATACCAAACCTTCACCTTCATTTTCATACCGGAAGGTGTCCATTTGGTTCAATATGTGCTGCTCTGTCAGCTGTTTGGGACCCGGCTTGCACATAGAGTATGAAATCAAAGTGGATTCTATATGACAAAATTTTGAGTATTTATCAAGGCCCGAGGAGTATTCGATAAGATAATATTTTACTTTGTAGATATCAAAAATTTGATTGTCAATCTGACGTTTAATAATTTTCAATACAAAATGTATTAGTTTTAATGAAACAAATATTATTCATTTTTATTTAAAACTACAGTTGTGAAAAGTACAATTGGTAAATGTTAAATTGGAAGAAGAGTTTGCTGAAGTTGACGGATTATTAATTTCCACTGTTGAAGAAATTCCTCGCTTGGTGTTGATTATTTCACCATGGAATTTTCGTTTGTTTGGATCCTGCTGTAATCTTTTACGTTTTGCATTTCTTGCATCTCGCGCATTTTGGAATATCACACTGGTAAACGGGTCGAATACAATTTTGAAGTCATTAAAGTATTTTTCCTGGAGTAGCCTACTCGTAGTATTCGAAATTGTTTTTACAGTTGCTTCTTTATATTCAGTTCCGTCAGCTTTTCTCATATTTACCGCATAATCTTTCAATATATTAACCAAATTATGCAAATTCGTTTCAGCATTCAGTTCGTATTCTCTGGTCGCACAAAACTCGAGAAATATTTTCCATACATATTTTTTTGATTTGATTGTATTTTTTGGTATATTATTAGATATAATATCATTAATTGCATCGTTAGATGCAATACCAAATCTTCGCGACATTTTTAAACCAGTTGTCAGTTTGACGTTTAATTAAATTTTAATAAAAAAAACACCAAACTGAAAACACCACATGTAGGGTATTATATGGCTGTAATCCAGAGGTGATTGGATGAAATTTGACACATGACTTAAAATTAAGTAATTTGATTGGTTACTATATTTACTAAAACATTATCGAGAAATTTGCGTTTAAAATTTCACCAGTTAGGTAGTTGGAACCTATCTTAATACAATATTTTCAAAGAGGGTTCGGTGGCGTCACAGATAGAGCGGTCGCTTCGGATGCCGAAGGTTATGGGTTCGAATCCCAGCTCTGGCAATACTTTTTTTGTCTAATTTTTGAATAAAGTAATTATTAAATTTAAAACCACAAGTCAACCAACAAAAATTTCTTGATCATGGTTATGTATAGCGACAAATCAGCACCAAACAGTACATTTTCAGGTAGTTTCTCGGTGCTTATCTGCCCAAATATGGCAATTTTGCTTGTTAACGTAGCCGTTTTACCAAAAATGAGCCTCGTCGCTAAACACAAATTTTCGAGAATAAAATGAATCATTTTAAATCTGTTACATATCTCATAAACCGAAATTTGTACGTAAACCAAGCTCAACAATTTCTATATAAGCACTGATTGTGGAAATAATTAAGTAAGTTTATTTATGATGAAATGACAATGAATTCTGAACTCAAACGTCACAGAACCAAGTCAGTTGACACATCATAAGAACTGTCAAAACAGCCCAATTGAAAAAAGTCCCTCCTATTGGACCACCCGTTATAAGCACGTTGCGTTAAAAGCTAAAAAACTGATCGCTTGTCGATCGCGTGTACGGAAAATGTTGTTTCTTTACTTACCGTTGTATTATTTATTTACCATCGTTTTAAATTCAATTATGTTGTAAGTAAAACAATGTTTGTATTGCATGTAAGGTCTCTTATTGGTTTTCCATTTCCTTTATTATGTATTCTGAAATATTTAAAATTGTGTTTCCCGTGAACTTGCATAGTTAGTCCGAGGGGTGGGTATAGGGCTATTTACAAAAATTCATAAAACATATAAACCCAACAGCATATCCAGGGTGCCACACTGGTGGGTAGCAGTCATTCCTGATTCGCTATTGCACACATGCTGGTGCTACGTTGTTCAGCAATTGATTCTAAAACCTCTTCCTCAACGGCAACTGGTACAGTACAGTTTGGGGGTGTCCGGTTCTTCCTGATGGTTAAAAACTGCCTTTTTCTCGTAATCGACCATGGACTGCCGCAAATGTGTTTCAAGAAGGATGTCGACGATTAGAAATCGCTCACCATAGACAGGAATACTAATAAATATACACTTGTATCGAGACACAAAAAACTGTTATTGTTTCTCATCTGTTTCTCTTTTACCATTACAATATTTACTAAAGTATTTCCTGAAAACAAGGAAATTAAAATTTAAGGCAAAACAATTGATCTTTTAAGCAAAAGTAACTCTGGAGCCAAAACAGCATCAGTTTTGGCACAACCTTTTTGGAGCGCCCTGTATAAATATCGCAATGTCCAGAAATTGGCTGAAGACCATCACCGAAGACTACAAAACTTTTGTGAAATGTTTCTAAATAAGCGTCAGGAAAATTTATGTTTCTGATATTACGAGGGTTGCCTTTTATACGAGGCATGTTTTTTAAGTAAGTACCATTTTGGAATTAAAAAAAGACGTGCAAAGATATCGCAATAATTTTATTTTTACATGAAAGCCTGTACCTTAATCTACTTTTCTACTTAATTTCCGTGAATATTGAGGCACTTGTCATAACGTGGCACCAGTTTTTGAATACCCTCCTCATAAAATTCTGCCGCCTGACTTGTTAACCACTGTATCACAAATGTTTTGACTTCGAGTTGTCTGAAATTTAGCAAAATTATACCGTTATTCAAAAAAGAATCTCCAGATGAATTGAACAACTATCGCCCATTTCTATAGTGCCTGTTCTAGGCAAAATTTTTGAAAAGATACTCTTTAAACAATTAGCCAACTATTTTGAAAGAAATAATTTATTTTCTCCGAAACAATTTGGATTTAGACCGAAACTTAACACCGTTTCAGCTATAGAAAACTTTATAAATAGCGTTATAACCGCTTTTGAGAGTAGAAGGCTTGTGGGGGCTTCTTTTCTTGATTTAACAAAGGCGTTTGATTGCGTTTCACACGATATCTTGTTGGGTAAACTGGAGCGATACGGTATGAGTGCGAATTCGATTCGTTTGCTGAGTTCCTATCTCACTGGTAGGAATGTCGTAACGATGTTTGAGTCAAAGTCTTCTCAGCCCTTGTTGAGCTCTTGTGGAGTCCCACAGGGCTCGGTGCTCGGACCTCTATTGTTTTTCATTTTCATTAATGATTTACCGCTACATCTGCCATGCTCTGATCTGACATTGTTTGCAGACGATTCAACTATTGTCGATGTTGAACTGTCGAGTGATGTTCTGGCCTCAAGTATGATTAATTCACAGTCGAGGGCTGCGGACTGGTTTGCAGCTAACAAACTCTGTATGAATGCCAATAAAACAGCTACTAAAATATTTACATTACGTGAGACGGACGTTGCTGTTTCTGATGGTCTGGTAAAGTTTTTGGGTGTCACTTTGGACCCAAAGCTAACCTGGGCGGGTCATGTCGAGGTTACCATTGCCAAGTTGTCTAAGGTTGTGTTCATGTAGCGAAGCTTGAAGGGTGAAGTCTCTTTTAATGTTTTGAAATCAGCATATTATGGCCTTTTTCACAGTGTGGCTTCATATGCTTTGTCAATTTGTCATGCTAGTCGGGTATTCGCAATTCAAAGAGTGGTGCGAATAATGACAGATTTAAAGTTTAGAGAGGATGTCAGACCTAAATTTAAAGAATGTAAAATAATTACACTCCCGTGTCTCTATATCTACAATTCAATTATGTATGTGGAAAATAATTACAATCTGTACATAAGGCATGATGAAGTTCACAACCACAATACCAGAAACAAAAATGACATTCTTCCTGAATATATGAGGTTGGGTAGAAGCAGAAATTCTGTGAATTATTATGGTCCCACATGCTATAATCATTTGCCAGATAGTTTGAAAACACTGAGCTTTGCAATGTTCAAAAATAGACTGAAAAACTACTTAATTGACCAGGCTTTTTACTCCATTGATGAATTCCTCAGCACTGACTTTCTGTTTTGATTAAGTTATATACACTTCTATGTTTTTATGTTGTGTTCTGTAATATTTTAATATTTAATATGACCTGTGTAAACCTTTTTTGGTAATGACATGTAATGACAATAAATAAATAAATAAATGCCATGCCTCCAAACTCATAAATGTTTTTGCCGATTTCAATTGACAAAATATCTACTATACCTATTATGCCATTTTTTCATAATACTTAATTTCAAATAGAATCGAAACGTGCTAGATTTCACCATATTTTAATATCTAAAATTGTAACCACTCCTCGTATAGTCAGTAATCTAAAAATAATCTTTTCCAAATTCGTTATGAAAAATTACCTAATACCATATGGTAAATAAAACTGTCTACAAGATAAATTATTAACGATTCAGTCCCCAATTATTGTCGAACACGGATATCGTCTTATCTCTGAGAGAAAAAGAGACTCCTACCTGTTACACAGATTTTTACTTTATTTTAAGGATAAAAAAAAAACTCTTTTGCCTATCATAGTTGTTTCACATAGATAAAACTCAAACAAGATCAAGAGATTAGTTAAAATAATTAACAGAGACGAAGTGACTATTGCTTTCTTCATATTATTATTTTATTTCGTTACTCTATTAATGTGTTTCACGTTTTTTTTAACAGCCCAGAAAAGTTGTACAAAAAATGTAAAAGCACTTAACATAAATACGAATTACGAGGAGGCGTTTATACACAGCAGTCCGCATAATATGTGAGACATTTTTTTATTATTAAATTGAGTTCTGTTATTTATCAAATTTTACGTTTATTTTAATTTTTCAAACATAATATGGCAAAATTGGCATTATTTACGGGAATTTAAAAGAATTAGTACGGGCGAGCTTTATGTTAAAAATGGAACTTTGAATTGTACCTATAATACAAGTAAAAGTGATTCCCTGTTTAGATAAATTAGACAGTTGTAGCCGCTCTGTAATATTACTTGTTAAAGCTGATGATGAATTTTTGCTCGAGACTACAGCTGATAAACCGTCAGTAATTACTGAGCTTTTCATGATGTCAGCTTCAGTACTGGTTTCAGGTTAAACATGTGTTTTTAATAAATGGTATGTTGCGGCAAACCGTTCGAGGGTGTTTTTGATTGCAATTTAAGTTTTTTTTTAGCTACTCTAATTTTGTTATTAATTGAGTATTCCACGTAGCTGATTTCCATCCACGGTGCTGTTTCAGTGGGCAAGAAGTGTGGCAGATGTCCTTCTGAACGCATGTACAGTATATTCTTTGAAATTTAGTAGGTTTAAATAAAAAAGCGATCCTAGAAGGAATTACACCAATTGTGTGATGTCCTGGATTTTGGGCTGAACATTTTCCACAAATAATCGGCGAGAATTTATATTTTTGGGACGTCGACTAAAATACTTTTTGCATATTGATACAATGTCAGTAGTATTTTCTTTTTGTTCCGTGTTGCATACAGTAAAAGTTCGCCGCTTATGAGTTTTTGTGTCTGGAACGTGAATTATTAAGATATCGTCTTTATTAACCAGATGATGTATCATCATATTTGTGAGTTCAAGACTTCTACAAGCACCGGCCACTCTTATAATCAACACTACTTACCTAAAATTATATTTTTGAAGAGAAAAATTATAGTTTTTGATTCATAATATGATTGCTTACCTTTGTCATTAAATTATGTATTTCATCCGGTGCAGTTTCAGGAAATTTTTCAATATCTCGTTGGTCGAAAATATTTGACTTTTTAGCAATGTGGCCATCAGATTTCTTCTTTAAAAAGGCAGTCACTTTTGTGAAATTTCTAATGTTTACGTTATTTTGATCTAATAGCGTAGATTTTTACATGGAATGAATTGACCACAGTGTTGAAGATTGGTATTTTTGTGAAAGATCCGATAAATACGTCAAAATCAGGTTTTCACTATACTTTTTAACGTTTTTAGCACTACACCATATCACATAAATAGTTTATGCTGAAGTTCATATTTGGTTCTTGATTTTTCCGGCAGCTAATTTATCGAAATCTCGCTCGCTTTCACGGGAATTTCAGGCGGGGTACAATACTCAATTTCCTCGTCACTACGATCAATCAGATATTCCATGATTATTATACAGGGTGACATAGAAAAAAGTACATTGCATAGTGCTACAAACAGAGGACACTAAAATAAGAAAAAAAGTTCCCATGAACACGGGTCTGCAAGGCCTTCGGTTAAAAGGTACGGGGTGTTGAATTTAATTTTTTTTTGGGTTTTTTTTTTGAATATCTTTAGCCAGAGACGCAAGAAATTAATAAAATGTGGTATACAGGGGTTTTTATCATGCGAAATTCAAATATGATCTTGGTTTTGTGATTACTGATAGAGATAGAGAAAGGTATACCTTTTCCAAGTCGCTAGAAGCAATGGTTCCAGTACAAATGCATCTAAAAGCCGACAATGCACGCAAATTATTCAAAAAGCGCCAAAGTAACCTTTCCAAAAAAAATGATAAATAAAAATTAAATAATGTACTTGTCAAACTAATGTAATAATTGTTAGAGGTATTTTGTGTTCTTGATTAAGTTTTTAATTGGTTTTCTCACTAATTATTCAAAATTGCTTTCAAAAATGGTTCACTACAATTTTGAAGAATACAGGGACATGATTATGTGTTACGGCGAAGCTAGAATCAAATGCAAATTGAATATTTTACGACGCGCTCGATTTTTGACAACCACTGTCACATTGGTCTGTCATCATTGTTAATAGCTTTTATTATTGTGCCTATTACAAGTACTTAGTTAAAAATAATTTAGCGCTAGCCTTAGATATGCATACTTTCTCGTCCCTATAGAAGCAGTAAAATTCAATTTCCTCATAGTGTCGGCAGAAAAAGTTGTTTCTAATGCCATTTTATATCCAAGTACAAAGTTTTTGACCCATCTGCGACGCAGTTGAGTTTTTTACATTTTTTAGCAACGCACCATTTCTGCGACTTGTTTCATCTTTAAGGGGGTATAATTTTTTCGATTTGTTTAACACTTGCCGCAGTTGTCACTTCAATAAACTAGCCCCGACCAAAGGCCTTCATCGGGTAATTCCCTATACCATGCTTAAAAGCCCATGCCAATTGGATGGCCTTTTTCTGCAGTCGAAAAATCGGCAGAGCAGCAGAAGAGTTTCCTAAAGCTACAAGCGATTGAATGAAATAATGCAAAATATGCCGTACTAAACAAAAATGCTTACTTTTCAATTTGTCAATGTGGGGCCGCCAACTAAGGCCATCGTCAACGGTGAATATTCACTGCCGATTCAGGAAGAGACTAGATCGTTAGTATAAATGATAGGGAGTATTTGATCCAGGACTGAACCCTGAGGAACACTACATATCATTTTCTTCAAATCCGACATGTCACCACTACGAAGAAAGATTCAAAGAGATGCCTCTTATGCCATACGAGATACGCAGTCAAAAGCCTTATTAAGGTTGCACACGATCATTTTCGAACAGCATCGGTGTCACAACAGATTGACTCACGTGAAGGTCGACGAAATTCTGCAACAATTGTAAAAGTTGGCTCGAGTTTGAGCCTCGTTTTTGGGATCTCGAAAACCGAAACAGAAACAAGGTCGGTTAAATTGAGCCAAAGTTGCGCATTTATGAGCTTAACAATTTGCCGTTTCCAAAGTTGTAAGCTTCCGAGTACTTCCGGAGATATTCGGGAAAAATCGATATTTTAGTAAATCGTTTTATTTTTTTCCTGGCTCTATTTACGAACGAATCTTAAAACAAATTGTACATTCTCGTTGTCACTTTCTCCGCTACATCCAATGATGTTAAAATTTTTGGCATCCGACGTTTCATCTTAGAGCAGTCATCATCATTGTTTTTCTAAATACGGACCTGTTTTTTAAATATAGGAATCTGAAAGCATTTTTTTATTTGAATTCAAAACGCTCACAACAGACAAAAGGTTTGATATAGTTTAATAGTAAATTCGTTTTTTAAAATAATTTTTGACAGATTATTCGTATTATTAAGACACTGAATGAATAACTTGTGTAAAAAGGCACTGACTAACTGTTAACGTTATCAAAGACACATTTATTTTTCCTACGTAAACGATAATCTTCTTAAAGATCGCTCGCTCTTGTATCTCTTTCTCTGTATACTGGCATTGTTTTGTAGAAATCGGTTTTAGTTAACAGTATTACACTTCCACATAGGCAATGTAAAACTTATCCATACTGAAATAAACCAGAAACGAGTGAACAACTAAACAAGATAAATAAAAAAGCAGAAGAAGAAGAAAAAAAAATGATAGTGAAAAGGTTAAGGCAAGAAGCAATAAAATTAAAATTAACGGTAACTGACCGGCATCGGCATCGCCAGAGAACGAGCGAGTGCCTAGCTGGTTTTTATAACAATGTGCGGGTATGGATTTTTGAATATTACCTACACAGGTTCTGCTTGAATTGATAATTGGCATTAATTTGTTATAGATCAGGTAGAGTAACTAGTTTCTCTATAATTAAGAAGTACTTTATTAAATTTTGGCTCTTGAGATATGAGAGTTACTTTTACACCGTTTCAATTGATTATTCTTCTCCTGAAGACTCTTTATCTCTCTGTCACTAATCTTCTTGCATAAACAAAGCAAATGTTGCCTTGTAGCGTCATATTTTCACTTATAAATAATAATAATAACGTTTATTTTGCCAAAATAAAACAATTATAACAATACTACATATTACATAAAGCCCTCAAAACGGTTAACAACAAAATTTACTAGGTACAATAACTTATATCCTTATATATGGCTTAGTGTCTATTAGTCGTTGTATCTCTTCATCATTTGCGTCGCTCCAATCCTGATGTTTTCGTCGCACATAGCTCAACGTCTCTTCAGCAGCAGAGAGCACGGTGGATCTAAATAACGACCAGTGTTCTTCAATATCATTCGGATATTCTTCCAGGAGCTTGTCCTGCAGGTGTTGTTGGAAACACGGTTTCCCTCGATTATCCTTTAGGCATTCGCTGTTAAGCTTTCGCCTTAGTTTCCTTCCCTGTTGTGGTCGTTTTGCAGGTAGATGTAGGGTCATACTGGATCGCACAAATCGGTGATCAGTCCAGCCATCATCATGAGCACTCGTTAAAGCTTTGGTGCCCTTCAGTTCATGTCGGTCACGAGCGCGAATACTTACGTAGTCGATCATATGCCAGTGCACACCTTGGATGTTGCCATGTCGTCTTAAACTTGTCTTCTTGTCTAAAAAGTGTGTTTGTAATAACAAGATCTTGTCCTACTCCTTCTTTGCCGAAGGTATTAGGTCAGAGAGCAGAGTCTCGACCAACTCGAGCGTTGAAGTCTCCTAGCAGGATGTGATCTTGTCGGAGTCAGGAACGTTGGTCAGGAATTCCTCGTCGGTGTCCACGGTTATGATTTCATAATTGGCAGTCTCAGAAATCTATTGCTTCATCCCACCCTCATGTCGGTTGGTGTCTTTGGTGAGTGGAATTGGCTGCTGGTAGCCCAACACGTTTGTGTTTGGGGTGTTTTCTGGAGAGGTGCTCCTTTTGTGGGAGTTGTTCCATTGACAATGCTGTTTCAGAACTTCTTCTGGGGTGTTTTTGTTTAGATATTGGGCCCACTTTTGTTTACCATATATATCGGGTCCGCCATCTAACGTTTTTTTTTTCAACTAGTGCTTATTTCGTGAAGGGTAACACTTAGCTCATGTCTGATTTTACAGATAATTAGTTTTATCCTTCGCTTGAACAACGCTGGGAAATATTGCGACATTACTTTGAAAATCATGGTAATGTTGCAGAATGTGTGCGAAAATTGCGTACGGATTTTGGAAGAAGAGAAGCACCGTCAGCTCCGTATGTTCGTTATCTCGTGAAAAAAGTGAAAGAAACTGGCATCCTCATCGATAAACCAAAGCGTGAAAAGCCAAAAACAGTGCGTACACCCGAGAATATTGCTGCTGTGGCAGAAAGTGTGCGTGAAGCGCCATCAACATCAATTCACCGTCGGTCTCAACAATTGAACATTTCGGAGACATCATTGAGACGAATTTTGCATAAAGACCTTGGTATGACGCCATACAAAGTCCAATTGGTTCAGGAGTTGAAGCCAACTGACCATCCAATGCGTTTTCGCTTCGCTCAGTGGGCCTGCGATCGACTTACAGAAGATGCCGATTTTGCCAAAAAAATCATCTTGAAGCTCATTTTGATCTTGGCGGGTATGTAAACAAGCAAAATTGTCGCATTTGGGACACAGAAAACCCGCACGCATACATTGAAAAGCCGATGCACCCAAAACGAGTCACTGTTTGGTGCGGATTTTGGTCCGGAGGCATAATTGGGCCATTTTTCTTCGAAAATGAGGAAGGAGTGGCCGTTACAGTCAATGGCGTTCGTTATCGGGCCATGTTGAACGAATTTTTGTTCACAAAAATTGAAGAGGACGATATTGGCAACATTTGGTTTCAACAGGACGGCGCTACGTGCCACACAGCCGAAGCTACACTCGATGTTTTGCGCCCTGTTTTTGAAGATCGCATTATCAGCCGCAGAGCTGATGTCGTTTGGCCACCTCGGAGCTGCGATTTGACACCGTTGGACTATTATTTGTGGGGTGCCGTAAAAGATAAGTGTTACGCCGACAAGCCAGAGACAATTGACGCTTTAAAGGACAATATTCGTGAAGCTGTTGGTGAAATACAGCTGCACACAATCGATAATGTGCTTAAAAATTGGACCGATCGTGTAGGCTACTGCATGGCCAGCCGAGGCAGCCATTTCAATGAAATTATTTGTCATTATTAACCGGAAGGATTGTACTTTCAAATAAAAAAAGAAATTTGAGAAAATATTCAGCAGTTTTTCTTTTATAGCATTTTCAAAAAAAAAAAAAGTTATCTGGCAGCCCAATACTTCGAATTCGCGGATGATACCCAGCTGTACTTGTCTTACGATCTGAACAAAGCTCATGACACCATATTATCGATTAATAGGGATCTAAATAATTTTTTTAGGGTTGCTGCGGATCATTGCCTAGTGCTTAATCCTGAGAAGACGGTTTCTATAGTCTTTGGGCGTAGGGTAGGCATATTTTCATGCAACGCAGAACTGAAACTCGCCCTGTTTAGATGTATATTTGTTTGATTAAATTTGCAATAAAAGTCCTTTATTATTATTATTATAGTATATAACAAGCTACACTTATTTTAAGCAGTTCTATCACCTGTAGCAATTTCGCCATGTCTTGAAACACCCTGTATAAATAGCAAGCCGGGTATCGCAAAGTAGATTTCGTAGAGAATTACTGAAAAATTTAATTTTTTCGTGCTTGAAATTTGAATATACCTATGCAGTTTTCACCTCAATGACAGAATTTAGTGTAACATACTGTTGGAAAAAAAGCACTTGATGCAGATAAAACCAAACTCAATACCGGTGTTCCAATAAAAACTTTTAATATTGTTACATTTTTGACATACCATGAGATCAAAGTCAGTCTAGTCATTCGATATTTTCACAAATCAAACCACCAAACAACAAAATAGCAACAACGACAAAAAAAAATAAATAAAAAATCGAAAACGATGAAAATATGGATGATGGTGATATGTAGGATATTCGTGTTTTGTTTTGGACATAGTCCAAGTTTGGTGATTAAAGTTATAGGGGCGACAGATTGACCAGTTTCCTGTCGTTCTCGTTATTAAAACTGCCTCTCAATATATAGATATGTATTATACTGAAGGGTGCTTTATAGCGATATGAACGCGAGGTGGTATATATTGGGAAAAAGAGGACAAAGTTCAATAATATGTTCTCCATATAGATATTATACAATGGAGCATGGGGCGTATGTCCTATATACGTTCAGAGGAAGGTTTTCTATAGTTTGGTTTTTGCCTGGATTATGTAGTTTGTTACTATGAGGATTGGCATTTGAGCCGGATTGCTGCATATTTTATTTTTTTCCTTTCAATATTTAATCTGACAAATAAAAATAATTTGTTCGTTATTTTTAATTTCTATTTATTTATTGCATCAATTTTTTTTCGAGTTTTAGGCCATTTTATTGTCATCATTTTTTCATATCGAAACTTCAAAAATTTCGAACTGATTTGTCAGGGAGTGAACAAAACTTTCACCGGAAATATTTGTTTTTGGTCATTTTATACATAAATAAGTAGTTTTAAAAAAATGCCTGTCTGTCTGTATGCACGAAAACGCAAAAACCACTTAACAGATTTTAACCAAATTTGTTACAAAAACACTATAGGACATGGCAAGGAGCTGATTAGATTTTGGGAAACATTGAGCGTAGGCAAGAGGTTTAAAAGAGGGTTCAAAAATTAAAAAAATTTATAGTTCTTAAACTAAACTGAAATACTGCATATTTTTTTACGCATTTAATTGAATATAACCTAAAATATTGAACATAAAAGATTAGACCACATTGGCCTTCGAAAATAGTGTAAAATGGGGTTAAAAATATTTAAAAAAAACGTACTTCTTAAACATAGCAGAAATATTAACTAATTATTTATAGCTTTTATAGAATATAACCTATAAAAGGTGTCATAAATAACTTACTTTCATAGGCGTTCGTAAATAGTGGAAAAGGGGTCAAAACATAAAAAATGTAGATTTTCTAAACTTATTCGAAATATGGAATAATTTTTCATAGTTGTGACACAATATAACCTAAAAAATGTTACATAAAAGAATTGGTTCACACAGGCGTTAAAATAGTCTAAAAAAAGGGTCAAAAACGAAAAAAAAAATGTTTCCCAAATATACCAGAAAAATTGGCAGCATAAAATTTTTATTTAAATAGGCGTTCGTAAATAGTAGAAAAAGGGGTAAAATAAAAAAAAATAAATGTAAAATTTAACTAGTTGAATTGGTGTTAAAAATACACGACAAAAATTAATGTACCATAGGCGTCCGTGAAAATTCCTTCTTGACTGATCAGTGATCTTCGATGGTGGATTTGTTAATTGAATAGGAATTTCAATTTCAGTCTCTTTGTCTGGGTGAAATTTTGGGCATGTAACTGATAGGACGCCATCGGATGATAATTTCGAGACACATTTAGTGAGGTCATGACCTTTCGGTACCGTATATTTTCGTACAAAGTGTCTCGATATGTAACCATGATCATCTTCCTTCTCTTCGTGTTTACCCTCAACAGTAATTCACCGGTAGCCTTCACTGTTATTTCGTCTGGTGAAAACTGCTGTACATCAAAATTAACTTGAAACTTGTTTTTGTCCATTTGGACTTCAGAACCCGTGTTGCTTATTGCTCTTCGTTGTAATGCTCTGGAATAAGGACTGCTGGTTAATGATCGACGAAGGTTGCGTTGCAGTCATGGGCTCAAAAGATCTTCATCGTCTAGCGAAAGTAGATCACCATAACGCGATGGACGCCACAAATCGGTGAAGGAGTCAGCAACAAATGGTAATAACGACATTTTTACAACTGTATTTTTTCTACGATTTGAACTTGTCTAAGGACTATCAAAATGTTCTAAACAGGGTCAGAACAAATTTGTATCCGTGATAACTCAAAAACCACTTTTTAACGGATTTACATTTGGTACGAAAATACTACAGGATATTTATAGGTGGTGATTACAATTGAGCGTAGGCAAGGGGTTTAAAACAGGGTTCAAAAATTTTAAAAATCATAGTTCTTAAACTTATCCAAAATATTGAATAATTTTTTGTACGATTAATTAAACATAACCTAAAATATTTAACCTAAACAATTAGACCATATTGACATTCGAAAAAAGTGTAAAATGGGGTAAAAAGGTTAGAAAAAACGAATTTCTTAAACATAGCAGAAATATTGACTAGTTATTTATAGCTTTGATAGAATATAACCTAAAAATGTGTTATAAATAACTTGTTTCACAGGCGTTCGCAAATAGTGTAAAAGGGGTCAAAATAAAAACATATATTCTTCCTAAACTTATTCGGAATACGGAATAATTTTTCGTAGTTGTGATAGAATATAACCTAAAAAATGTTACATAAATTAACTGGTTCACACAGGCGTTCGAAAAAGGGTCAAAAACAAAAAAAAAATGTTTTTCTAAATATAACAGAAAAATTGGCTACTTGTATATAGCTTTGATATAAGATAACCTACAACATGTAGCATAACAATTTTGTTTACATATGGGTTGGTAAATAGTAGAAAAGGGGGCAAAATAAATTTTATAATAAAACTAATAAAATCAATTATTTTGCGTACAAGAACTTGGCCTAGAAGATCTGAAATATAAAATATGTACGTATAAATATTGCCTCCAAAGAAAAGAAAAATGAACAAAACCCGGAACTTCAAAAAAATAGCTGATGTTTAAAACAAAACAAAAATTTATTAAATTTAGGTCATAAAATTATTACTTTTACACTTAAATATGGAGAGCTATTCGTGCCTCGAGGTCAACAGTTTATTTATGTATAAAATGACCAAAAACAAGTATTTCCGGTGAAATTAAAAAAAAAAATTCGGGAAGCTATTGTTCCAGGTTCCAGGAATTTCTTATTTTACCCTTATCAATAAAGCAAGTGGCGCCTGACCCTTTTTTACATCTTTTATCAAAAGCAGTTTTTTTTTCAATTCACGGCCCAGTGCCACGAGAATAATTATAATTATTAAAGAAAGATAAAGAAAAATATCGACATTGGAATGCGTCTTGATAAGATATGAATATGAATCACGAGTGATCTATATGGTATGTGGATGTCAAGCTTAGAAGTAAAAATATCGAAATATTGTCAGTTGCTTAATCCGGGTGTCCATGTTAGAAATACGCGATAATATGGGCGACCATATTTAGGAAACTGACGAGTGCTTATGATTGAGCTCCCCATATTATATCCGTTGCTATAATGCATCCAAAATTCGCAACTAAGTGGAAAAAGGTGTGAGATCCCCCTCGCTGTTTCTATACTCACCGAAAGACCACGTTACTGACTTAGTCTCAGAGATATACCCTTGATTCTGATGATGATCAAACGGTGGTGTACCGGAAAATGTCGACGGCCCATCGACCTCGCATGACTCGGATTTTAACAGATGAAATTTCTATCATTTTTAACACAGTTTTACTAAATCATTAATTTTATTTATTCTTAACTTAAATTTAATCATTTTTTTATATACCTTGATAATCTCCGTCTATAGTTTCGCAGTTTTTTGTAGGCGGCGTTTCCGTTGGACCTTCACTTTATTAATTGAAAGTTAAACTGAATTGCTTCATGTCCAATATTTTGCAGTTATTTAAATGTTGATTGTTTCATAATAGCTCGTGCTTTTTCTAATTCTTAAGCTGCTATTTTTAGTTTTCTTTCCCGCTTAAATACTTCATCTAATAAATTTAAAGAAACTTCACATTTTTCTATAGGTTTCAGTTCCTTAACAAAGACATCTAATTTGTTTCTCAACTGTTTTTCTTTCTGGCAAGTCCTAGTGCTCTAATTACGGCAGGATCCAAACGCTTTTTCTGTTTGCAAATATGGATTTGTTCGGAATAGTACTGCACTTGAAGTTGATAAGTTTTTTTTTGTAAATGTCAGCCATGCCAGTAGACGTTAAAGCGAGATTGCTCTGCTCTTCACCTGTTTTTTTTTCTTCATACTCTGTTAAAATAAAACTAAATACAAGCGTATGACGTATTTTGTGCCAAACCTAAATTTCATCTCATATTTCTATTATATTTTTGAGGGCGACAAACAGAAGGGGCGAAAAAAAAGCGTAACCAACGAATATGAAAAGAAAATATTTACATTTCGTATAATATCTGGGCAGATATTATTTAAAAACATAGAAAGAAAAACTGCTTGTTACACGAACAAAAAATGCAATGCTGGGGAGATGTGTTTGAAAAAGTAAACAGTAGAAAAATAAAAGTATAATGAGGCACATTTCGTTTTGCCCTACAATAACGAAACCTTATTTTACCTTCGTATACACGTATTTTTGTAATTTTGAAAGAAAAACATGCTCTGGAATATTTGCAAATGTTAATTATTATGATTGTAGATAGAGGAATGAGTATCTGCTCAAGCGCTGTATTATTTAAGATCGTTTTTGATAGGCAGTGTTGCCAGCCAAAATGTTAGTAATTACCGACGATAACCTCAAAATTATCATAATGCAATTTATTTATTTATTTATTAATCTACGGACAAAGTCCATTATTACAACATGTACAAAACAGTAGCATACAACATAATACAGAAATTATAAAACTTACATAACTCTAGACTATCCATTACAATTGAACTTAATAATAATAAAAAAAAAAACAGCAATTGCGCGACATACAACAGCTCGCAGGACTCCAACGCTCGCTGATGTTAAGGAATTAATGAATGATAATTTATTTTAAATTTTAAAAACAAGGAATTAGGGAAACCATTCATCTCCAGACCCTCATTCATCTCCCAAGCGACCGGCGAACTCACCAAATAGTGCAAAGAAATGAAATGTTATGATTAGAACAACGATTCGCCAGTCGCGCCACTCTGGTGACAAAGGTATTCATAGCGTAGTTCGCGCGGTGGAACGAGACGTGAACGAGATCAGAACTTCTGCTTTGTCTAGGGCGAACATGAAAACCAATCTGGGATAAAAGACTAGAAGATAAAAGAGTATTGTTTAAAATTTTATATAGTATAGTCAGCTCCCTGACAACCCTGCGGGCGCCCAATGTAGCCAACTCCAGCTCACTCAGCAATACGCCGTAGTTTAAGTTAAAATTAACGGGTCGTTCACGGCCGAGTCTAAAATGAACGTACCTCAGAAAACGGTGCTGAACCCTCTCGATACAGACAGTGTGACAAACATAAGATGGAGACCACACCGCAGAGGCGTACTCCAAATGCGGCCTCACAAGGGATGTGTACAGGGCTCTGAATGTACCAATCTGACTGAAATCCCCCGAACAACGTCTGATGAAGCCCAAAGCTACAATTCCTGAGAAGCAAGGCTGGGATTCCGTCGGGACCGGCCGACTTCCTCACTTCCAAGCCAACAATTGCCTCTAAAATATCTGAGAGAGAGATGTGATGATTGGAAACATTCACTAGGGTGTCCCCGACACAGCCAACCGGAGAGTCAAGACATCTGTCGTTATACACTGATTCAAAATACGCAGCAAACAAATCCGCCTCACACTGATCGGAGTCGCTCGTTCGTTCACCCCATGATAGACGCGAGGGCAGGTCTGAAGATCCTCTTTTAGAATTAATGAACCTCCAAAAAGCTCCAATGTTCTGAGGCAGCTCACTCTCAATTGCATTTGTAAAAGACATATAGCAAACGCGAGAAAGGCGATTACATTCACTTTTGAGCCTGCTAAAGTCCGCATAATGGGTCTGCGAGCCTGTGAATTTGTAACGCTTGTGAGCCCTCTTCTTTTCAAATATGAGCTGTTTCAGCTCCAGTGAATACCACCGCGGAAATCGTTTAGAGGAACACCTCTTCTTGGGCACAAAAACCTCGAACGCATCGAATAAGATGTGGTAAAAGGTGTCGACCATGTCATCCACCGACCGATAGGAGAGAAGAAAATTCCACCGAATGCCACCAAGACGGTCATTCAATGACTCAAAGTCGGCCGACTTAAAATCGTAGTAAAACCTTTCCGCTTGACGAGAAGAAGCCACTTTGTGGGTTCTGAATGGTATATGAACAACCAAAGGAGGGTGATAACTATCCGGCTCGATCAGAACATCCTCCGCAACGACAACCCTGGAGTCGGGATTGTGGGCCAAGACCAAGTCCAGAATACGGCCACTACGACCGGGCGTCCTGTTGAATTGAAATAAGTTGTGAAAATTGCACATTTTGGACACGACCGTCAGAATCTCTGAGTCTCGCGGAAAAACAGATTCATCTGGAAATATAGACGAGCTAAAACGATCGTCGATCCAGGTACCGTCAGCCAAATTGAAATCACCCAACAAACACACTTCCGCAGAAGGGAATTTTTGAGAGAGTAGTTCAACAGTATCACCAAACTAGTACTGTACTTAGTGTTTGACAGTGTTAAGAGCCATGTTCGTTCGTGGATTAACCAATAGCCGTGTTCCTTTTATAAATCTCATAACACTGAGTTGGCTTCTTGTCATAGATTTAACATAGAGCCAGCGGAAGCACTCTCCGCGCCATCAGGCACTTGACTACCGTGATGCCACCGAGAAAAATTGTATACGTAGTTTTGACACTGTCAAGAGCTATTTTTGTTCATCCTGTCAAATTAAGAAGACGAACAATAATAACTGTGTTCCTTTTAAAAATCGAATGACACTTGTGTAGCTCAGACCAACTCATTAAATGGCTTTAAAAAGAACAACAAAGCTCAGATGAAAGATGAAGAGATAACTTAGTTCGGAGTGACCATTTAAACAAAATTCGAGAGAGTGTTGGAGTGTTAAAATGGCATCCGATTACACTAAAATATATTTTTGCATTCCTTAATGTTGCCGAAGAAAATACTATAACATTGGTCGGAATTTACAGTGACAGAATGCAGTCGTTGATCTGTACTGTGAAACATTGTTTCGACAGAAACTCGGCGTAAGTTGAGATGATTTGCCGGCAGATCCTGCACTAATGGGATTCATACGGATGCAATTTGAGATCTTTCGTCAAAATTCGACGCATTGAGATTCTTGAGCTCGGCAGACTGCTTACGCGACGATGATCCCGTTGTGCGGAAGTTCTGACTTCGTGAATTGTTTCATCGGTTCTTGTCGACCTTGGGCGTTCCGCATGTTTCTGGTTGAGACGCGAAACAGTAGTTTCGAATTTTCTGACCCACGACCTAATCAGGCAGGTTCACTGGGAGACTGATTTAGGTCATGCCATCCGAATTCAACATGAAATCAACATTGCACGAATGAAACGCTCCATGACGACTAAAATTCGAGCAAAAACCTATTCATCCCCACATAATAGTGTTTTAAAAATCTTTTTTATTCTTCTCCTTTCTTGGGATATAAGGTTCTTATTTAAAAACGATTTTTTTTCTTTTGAAATATTTTTATTTCACGTCATCTTATAACGTTTCGGCATTATTAGCCTTCCCCAGGTACATCTCTTTTCTAAAACATTGAAGAGATGTACCTGAGGAAGGCTAATAATGCCGAAACGTTGTACGATGACGTGAAATAAAAATATTTCAAAAGAAACAAATTCAATTTTAAATAAGAACCTTATATCCCAAGAAAGGACACTAATAAAAAAATTGCAACAAAATTCAAGAAAAGTACAAATTTAAAAATCATCTGAGACGCTCGATACCGTTTTGGACATTATATCCGATAATCATAGAAAATAACGTTCATTGTTTACATCAAATTTAACTGATATGACATGTTCACCTTCCGTTCACCTCACTTGAAATTTTCTTTAAAAGGAACGTGAAACTGTCAAAATTATCATTAATTCGAAACATTTTGCGCTTACTAGGTTTGTTTTCCCTGTCTTCCGGAACCGTCACAAACACTCTGGATTCTGCACAGAACGTCGTTCACACGCGTGATTAGCGAAAGATCCTCACTGTTTCCGAAACCTGTGAGAACAAACATAGTTACGTGAGAAATTAAGCGCAAATAGTTTCGTAGCTAATGATAATTTTGACAGTTTACGTTCCTTTTATAGAAAATTTCAAGTGAGGTGAGCGGTAGGTGATCATGTGACATCATAGATTTGCGCAAAATCCTAACTGATTCGGACTCTTGTGGAAACGAAGTGCAACGGAAATATGAAGGAAAAAAGAAAATGACAAAAATTGAAAATCTCGTGACGTGTTACTTAGTTTTGCTCTCTCTATTACGGCTTAGACTGTAGATACCGTAGAAAAACATCGTAATTTGCCCAGTCTGTCCATACGCTGACGCCGACCACTGTCGTACATTTGGCAACAGCGCCTTTGTGCTGAGCTATCTAAGGACTATTTGAACGACCCTCGTATGTGGAATTCATATACCAATCGAAAGTAGTAGTCAGTATTTTGATGAAGATAAATGTTTAATTATTGTACAAGCTTTTATATAATTTGAAAAAGGTCATATATTCACTGTTTTGAGCATAATGCTTCTTATGTAGTTGTAAAAATCGCAGATCTTTTGCTTGGTATCTATAAAAGAGATTTCCAAAGATAAAACACTTAATGTGTTTATATTATAGAGAATTTCAAATCTTTTACCATAAATTCAGGTCACAAACACATTGATTACTTATATAATCAACTTTGTTTCCATCATTTAGCAAATAAGGTTCTGCACACAATATTCTGTGAGATTAGGTAATTTTCATGCGTTGCTTGTACACATATAATACGTTTTTTCTCTTCATTACGCAACGTTCGAGAGGAGTGTATATTATTTTATACCCATGCAATAATCCTGCTAGTAATAAATACATCTAGCTATAATTCTTAAATTTCTATTTGAAAGTTTGACCCTTTGACATGGTTGTTTTGTGATACAGGGTTCCTCATAATAACAATAATAATCTACAAGTATATCTTCAATGGTTTTTTGGAATTTAGTTAATTCCACAAGCTTAAGAGGTAAAGGGCAAAATCAAAAAGTGTTTATTTCAAAATGACCCTATATTTTCTTAGTTCAGAGAGATACAGAAAAATGTTTGATATCAAAGTTTCTTTATAATGATTGTTGAATAATCTGTTGATTTCAGAAAGACTATACGGGGTCAGGTAGAAAAGTTATCGAACCTAACTCCTTTTTTTTAAGGAAACACCAATCAAAAAGTGTCTATTTCAAAATGACCCTATATTTTCTTAGTTAAGAGTGATACCGAAAAATGTTTGATACCAAAGTTTCTTTATAATGATTGCTGAATAATCTGTTGATTTCGGAATGAGTGTACGGGGTCAGGTAAAAAAGTTATCGGACCTAACTCCGTATTTTTTTAATGGAACATCAATCAAAACGTGTCTATTTCAAAATGACCCTATATTTTCTTAGTTAAGAGTGATACCGAAAAATGTTTGATACCAAAGTTTCTTTATAATGATTGCTCAATAATCTGTTGATTTCAGAATGAGTGTACGGGGTCAGGTAAAAAAGTTATCGGACCTAACTCCGTATTTTTTTAATGGTACATCAATCAAAAAGTCTATTTCAAAACTACCCTATATTTTCTTAGTTAAGAGTGATACAGAAAAATGTTTGATACCAAAGTTTCTTTATAATGATTGTTGAATAATCTGTTGATTTCAAATTGAGTATACGGGGTCAGGTAAAAAAGTTATCGGACCTAACTCCTTTTTTTTTTAATTGAACACCAATCAAAAAGTGTCTATTTCAAAATGACCCTATATTTTCTTAGTTAAGAGTCATACCGAAAAATGTTTGATACCAAAGTTTCTTTATAATGATTGTTGAATAATCTGTTGATTTCAAATTGAGTATACGGGGTCAGGTAAAAAAGTTATCGGACCTAACTCCTTTTTTTTTTTAATTGAACACCAATCAAAAAGTGTCTATTTCAAAACGACCTTATATTTTCTTAGTTAAAAGAGATACAGAAAAATGTTTGATACCAAAGTTTCTTAATAATGATTGTTGAATAATGTGTTAATTTCAGAATGAGTATACGGGGTCAGGTAAAAAAGCTATCGGACCTAACTCCACCAATCAAAAAATGTCTATTTCAAAATGACCCTATTTTTTCATTAAAAAATGTACCTATAGGAGATGTTTTTTTTTTTTAATTTTATTATATTTACCTAAAAATTAATTTATTGGAATTAATTCATTTACCACCACAAAATATAAACCCACATATTTATATATTTCGCCGGCCTAAATTAAAAATATACACACATGGTTATTTACATACCACGGTTTTTCTACGTGATATTATTATTATCTATTATTAAATAAAACAGTGCAAAAATTTACATTTCCAATCCAATTAAGTACACCGCACAATTTTTAACTAAATGGATAGCTGCCTGCCTATATTTATGTTTGGAAAATGTACCTATAGGGGAAGGAAATTAAATTTCGCGCAATATAAACACAAAATAGTGTGGAAACAAAAATTTAGAGCTTTAATTTATATATCATATTCGGTAGAGCTTGACAAAAAATTTGGCAGGTATATACAGGGTTAATGTTCGTCTCTGGTACATGAAAAGGTTTGGGAAAACTACACATAGGATTGTTTTGAATATTTAAATGGTTAATCAGGTCAATCCCATCTATAATAACCAGATTATGGGTCAATCTGTCAAGATTATTGATTTTTCTCAGATATTCTTCAACTATATGTCTGTATATTCAAGTGACGAACTGGGGAATATTTCCTGGCAGCTAAATCTTCATTTATTGATCTATTTTGTCCCCTTCAAGGGAATCCCTCTCAGATGTAATACAATTGTACCACCGAAGCACTTTTGATATGCGCTCTATGGCATGGCCTTGAGCTCTTCCAGCATTGTGGTCTTTATCTCCTCAATCGTTGCGAAACGACGTCCTTTTATGAATCTTGTCAGTCCGGTGATCAAAGAATTAATTAATCTTAAGTTGTTCGCCCTTATTACATCTCATGTAGACTGTCTTCGGTTGCAGGACGATCTGAGAGCTGTGGAACATTGGTGTAACGTTAATAATCTATCGCTCAACGAGAATAAATGCAAATGTATGACATTCACTAGAAGGAAGAATATTATAAGTTTTCGCTACACGGTTGGTGGGACCGCACTAGCTAGGTGTCTGACTGCTGCTGACCTGGGCGTGCTTTTCGACTCTAGTCTATCATTTGTGCCTCATGTGGCTGCTAGGACTGGTGAAGCTGTGAGATCCTACGGTTTTATCGTGAGAAGCTGTAGGAGTTTTCATAGCATTGATGCGTTGAAAGTTTTGTATAACTCTTTTGTGCGTTCGAAGCTCGAATATTGCTCCTTGATTTGGTACCCGATCTATCAGATTCATGTGCGGAATGTTGAGAGTGTCCAAAGAAAGTTTTTGAAATACCTTTCATTTAAGGCAGACGTTATTTATCCTGACAGAGGGATTGAATATACGTTGTTGCTGAACAAGTTCAATTTCAAGAGCTTGGAGTTTAGAAGAATATTTTTTTCTCTAAAATTTTTGTATGATCTTTTATATAATAGAATCGACTGTTCTGAACTCCTGGCTCAAATAAATTTTAACGTGCCCAGACTTGGCGCCCGCAATCCTTTAACTTTCTACTCTCAGCGCCCTTGCACTAACCTCTATACAAAATCGCCCGTATATGTCATGTGTAATAATTTTAATTTGATTTGCGCTGACTGTGACATTTTTAATTGTTCAAGGGAAGCACTTAGGAGGGCTGCTCTGACTGTTTGTGCGTCGTAGTTTCTCTTTTTGTTCTTGTTAATTGTTTAATTAGTGCAGATCAATCATGTTTTACTTTTAATGGATTGCTTATTGTGTTATGTATAATATTTTGTTTTTTTTTTTTGTGGAATTACCTATTGTATTATAATTTTGCTCTGTTAAGGGATAAAGGCTATTATTATTATTATATCAAAATTTACCCAACATCATTGACCATAGTGCGTTGGTAAAAAAAGTATACTAACCTCGGTCTGTTTAGCCATCTTAGTTGGAATAATTCATACTCTTGATGGCACTAACATAACCTCGAATTCGTGGATATTCAGTATTTGCTTCTACTAACTAGTGTTTAAACGCGAACAAAGCCAGTTTTCAAATATATATTCGGATTAATTGTTTACCGTAAATGAATCGATATTCAATTAAAAATATAGGGCATCTCAATTAAAACACCAAAAACAATATTAATAAAAAAAAACCATGGGGAATAATGGAAGCACTCAAACATACATATTATGGCTCTACATTTTCTACCACACGTATAGAATATTCATATTTGCTAAATGGAAATTGGTCCAATATTGTTAATGTAGTCGACGTGAATGTACAGAGTGTGAAAATCAGAAATACATGCAAAAAACAATTTTGTTTAATAAATTCAGGAAAAGGAATTAGGTTTAGTAATCTGCAGTCAAATTTAGGCATAATTCTGTATTTCATTCTCCTTAATATATCAATGAATTATTTGATCCTTAATTTATTTAATTTGTTATTACAAAAATGTTCCTATGTTTAGAATAAATTACATATTTATGGACAATTTGTTATCTTACATTTTACACTAGTGATGATTCTAGTACATTTTGTTATAACTATATATACAACAAAAAATGTAAAGTGTTTATATCGAGGTTTATATCCTAATAACATAACGGTTCGATGCTGAACGTATGTCTCCCAATATACTAAATCGTTAAACCAAAAAGTTGGATTGTTGATTTTAAATATTGTCAAAAAGAAATTACAAAATTATTCGATACAACGTAAGTTTCGGCAACATAGTTCGCCGAAACGTGCATTATTGTATCGTATAATTTTGTAAGTTATATTTTACCACAATATTTAATATTAAAAAACACCAAAAACACCCAAATGTTTTTGTATTTTTTGGTTTAACTATCAAACGTTATTTATACGTTTCTAAAATGCGTAATTAACATTTGTGTAATCGTATTATTAACGTATTTTAGAAACGTTTAAATAACGGTTGATTTCACCGTTGAATATATATACATAAATACGTTCAATACACGTTTTTTTAAAGCGACATATCAAAGTCAAATGTACGTATTTAATGTACCTTTTTCTGGAAAGGTGTTTTGTATTGATAAACGTTAAATAAACGTGTGTGTGTTTACTGGGAAAGTTATTTATTTAAGTATTTCTTTACGTATGGGCGAGATTCAGTTCTCTTGCATCCTGATGGAAACAAGAGTCTGTTCAGCTAACCCAATTACTATCAATAATTTACCAATAGAAGATACAATTTGTGTAATCAAACACGTTATTTTTAACAAAGAGATGCAAATTGACTAACTTAACCTAAGATTAACCACAGAAAATCAGGAATATCAGGAATACATTACATTGATTAATTAATTTCCACCTTGCCAAAAATCATAATCATAGCCCAAGAGCAGAGCATTGTGTATAATCTTTCACCAGTCTTTGCGTTGATCATTTACGAGTGCGGGGAGGCCTCACTGGAAAGCCGTCGAAGACTGCTAGCCGTTAAGTTTTTGCACAGTCTATTGCATGGCTCAACAGACTGTGAGTATTTATTGTCTAAACTGAATTTTCTAATACCACAACAGGCTGGCAGGCTTAGGTTCACATTCTACGAGGACCCTTGTCGTACCAACATAATGCTTCAGTCTCCTGTACACTATATTTGTGACGGTTTTAACAGAGTATCGCACTTGCTTGATATCAACCACAGCACGCTCGCGAATATTGTTGCCACAATGTCGGGCTTGTTTTGGTGAATTAGAGTAGATACCTACTTATTTGTAGTTTCTGTTATTATTTTGAATTATGTTTTGATGATTTATTCTGTTTTTTTCTGTTCTCTTATTTTAATTTTCATTCATTCATTTTTTGAATGAAAAGATATGTTTTTTTTTTGTTCTTTAAATAGACACGGATATAATGTGATTATGTTTCCTGTAATTGGGGTTGTACCCTGTTGGAAATAAAGAACTATTTATTTATTTATTCTGCAGGTCGAAGTGAGGGGAGGCCAAACCACCTAAACGAGTCCGATAAAACAATCTACATACACAATTGACTAAAATCTAAATTTTATTATGAAATTGTTGCCCAATTTTTAGTGTGGTAGAAATTTACCATCAAAATTAATTTAAACGAACATTTCAATACAATTAGGTATTTCGAAATGAACATAAAATAAAAAAATATTATTTGGAGAATAATTCCAGCATGACCTCCACACCATTTTATCTATTAAACATTTCTTGTTTCTACAACATTTTTATTCAATTAACGCAGTATGAAATTGCAAATATAATAGACAACGTCATGTTCTTTATTTAAGGTTTAGCATTTTTATAACGTATTTGTATTTATTGATAGATTGATTGATTTCTAATGAAATCAAATGCTACGGTGCATAAATATGTAATTATGCAATCATTTTATTGAAAGGATTATTCTTGTACTATTATGTTTTGAAACTACAAAATCGTATATACGTGAAGGTTGCTTAATCCTCAAACATTTAATATTTTTCTACGAACGTGTTAAAAACCTTAAAAATGTTACTTTACGGCTCTGCGGACTTTCACTCTAAAGTATTTGCCCATTCAAAAAGGCCATAGGAAAAACTTTTTTATTTGTAGATTTAGAAGAAAAAGTCATTCTTTATAAAAACGTCTGCTTGTGTCAAAACTACAATTACTTTGATATAGAAGTGCTGATTTAGATTTTTTAACAAATTCGGCATACGAAAACAACTCAGTTAATTTTATCTTTAAAAAATACTTATAAAACCAAAATTTTGTTATTAAGGCGAGAACTTAATTGTTCCAAATAAAATTATAAAAAATCTAGAACTGATAATAACTAACATTGATTGATTTAGTATTTAGGTAATATTATAATCATTGTTTTAGAAGTTTACTTAGGTACGTGTACGAGGCTGATTTCGAAATTCATGCAATATAAAATAAATAAATAAATAAACAGGTCGGAAACCCAATTACACGACAAAATATAATACAATGTAAAATCAATTAAATAATAATTATAATGCCATGCGCGTCGGATCATTTTATTATTATTTATTTGATTCAAATAACCAGGAATTAACTTTAATCTGTTATTTAAATTAAATAAATATTGATTTCAGGCCAAATAAATATTTTTTAAAAATCAAATAACTATTTACTCCGGACAAACACTGTTTATTTGAGTCAAATAAATTTTGTTTGAGTTAAACAAATAAAAACCAAATAATTATTTACTATAGAGTTCATTTTTAGAATTTTTTTCAGTGCATTGCAGTTAACGGCAACCACTTTAAGCAATTATTGTAAAAAAATCGGATTCTTTTCTTTTGTTTACAAGTGACATGGTAGGGAAGCATTTAAAGATGACCATAGACCGAGGCTGCCTATTGAAGGGTGTTGGGGTTAAATTAGCTGACTGTATTATTTTTTTTAAACGCTACACGCGGATTTTATCCGGCTCGAAGGACCAAATGTTGGCCGACTTTTTATTTATTTATGGTTTCTATTTAACGTAATAATAACAACTTAAAACTGAACAGAAATAAACTTAGAACAATTCTATGAAGAGCTAGGCAGAACTTTATTACAGACAAAGAAACATGAAACCAACATAATACTCAGAGACTTCAACGCCAAGATTGGGAAAGGAAAAGAGGAGGACACGGTCGGGGAGTTTGGCCTCGGAAAAATAAATGAGAGAGGAGATAGATTAATCCATTTCTGTAAAGAAAATCAATACAGTATCATGAACAGTTTCTTCAAATTACCACCTAGACGACTCTACACGTGGAAATCTCCAGCAGATGGAATTGAGGCTAATATCACAAGAAATCAAATCGATTACATAATTATCAACAAAAATGCAATAAAAGCATGCAAGCCATATCCCGGAGCTGACGTTCCCACCGATCACAATCTTCTCCTAGCAGCCGTAAGAGTAGAGTTCAAAAGAACAAAAAGAAATACGGAAACAATAATTATTAATGCAGATAAGCTTAAAGAAGAATCCACTAACAACAGAGTGAGGGAGGAAATACATAGACACTTGGAAAAAAACCCAATACCATCGACACAGAATCCCGAGGAAAAATGATCCTACATTGAGGAAACATTAACAAGAGTAACAGAAGATCATCTTAAACAGGAAAAAAGAAAAAAGAACCAACCATGGATGACAGAGGGAATTCTAAAAATGATGGATGAAAGAAGAAGATACAAAGGCAAAAACGAAACAAAATACAAACAAATACACAAAAACATCAGAATAAAGATCCAACAAGCCAAAGAAACCTGGCTAAGTGAAAGATGTCAAGAAAGAGTTGGAGCAAAAACACGACACCTTCAATTTACACAAAAAAGTAAAGAAGCCGCTGGAATATGGAAACAAACACCTGTATCTTTCGTAGAGGACAAACATGGGAACCCTCTACTCAACATAGAAGAGCAAATAGCCAGATGGAAAGAATACGTGAAAGAGATGTTTCAAGACCAGGGAAGAGAAGACATTGGTAAGCAGGAGGCAGCGACTGGACTTTATATCACAAAGGACGAAATTACCAGAGCAGCAAAGCAGCTAAAGAACAGAAAAGCTGTTGGAGAAGATAATATACCAATTGAGACAATAAAATTACTACTAGACGAACACATCGAAGTAGTAGAAGATCTATTTAATAAAATATATGAAACAGGTATAATACCAGAAGAATGGCTGACATCGATATTTGTACCAATACCAAAAAAGAGAAACTCCAAGAAATGTGAAGAACATAGGATTATAAGCCTGATGAATCATGTGCTCAAATTTTTCCTTCGAATAATACATAATAGAATATACAGTAAATTAGACGAACATACTGGTCAAAATCAATTTGGTTTTAAGAATGGCTTCGGAACAAGAGAAGCACTTTTTTCAATACGAGTATTAATTGAAAGATGTAGAGATGTCGATACTGATGTGTACTTGTGTTTTATTGATTTTCAAAAGGCTTTTGACCTGGTGAAACATGATAAACTAATGAACATCTTAAGGTCATGTAACATAGACGATAAGGATTTAAGGATTATTTCAAACCTCTATCAGGAACAAAAGGCCAAAATTAGAATAAAAAGAAAACATCTGGAAAAATTAATATCGAGAGGGGAGTAAGACAGTAAGACCCATACTATTTAACGTTTACTCGGAGGAGATATTTAAAAAAGCTCTGGAAGACACCTCAGATGGCATAATTATAAATGGACAATGTATCAACAACCTGCGATATGCTGATGACACGGTCATTCTGGCAGATAGTGCTGAAGCACTACAACGTCTAATGGAGAGGATAACGGCAGCCAGCGAAGAATTTGGAATGAAACTAAATACACAGAAAACAAAAGCGATGATCATCAGCAAACACCAGAACAGAACGGTGAAGATCAAGGTTAACGGAAAAGATCTGGAAAAAGTAACAAGAATAACTTACCTTGGAAGCAATCTTGATGAAACTTGGGACCACTCACTAGAGATAAGAACACGTCTAGAAAAAGCACGTACAGTATTTTACAAAATGCAAAAAGTCCTATGTAGTCGCCAGCTGAATCTTTCATTGAGAGCTCGAATACTTAAGTGCTATGTTTTCTCTACTTTACTCTACGGTGTTGAAGCCTGGACAATGACAGAGGCAACACAAAAAAGAATCCTAGCATTTGAACTCTGGTGTTACCGAAAAATGCTCAGAATATCCTACATGAGTCATACGACAAACGAGGAAGTCTTGCGGAGAATGAACAAAGAAAAAGAGCTCATGATCCTCATAAAGAAACGAAAAACACAATATTTTGGCCACATCATGAAAAATGAAAAATACGAACTGCTCCAACTTATAATTGAAGGCAAAATCAATAGCAAAAGGGGACCAGGAAGAAGACGCAACTCATGGCTTAAAAACCTACGACAATGGACAAATATGACAGGTGGGCAAATGTAATAGCCAACGTCCTTAAGGATAAGGCACCATAAGAAGAAGAAGAGATATTTTAAATTGTCACTATGAGATGAGTATTCGTTTCGAAATCGAACAACAACAAAGTGATCAGAAGTGCCAGTGAGTTTAGCCTGATTTGTGTCCAACGCAGTTAATATTTTAAGCAATGCACCTTGTAGAAAAGCTAAACTACGCTGTATCTGACTAAGATTAATACCACAACAATAATATTCCAAATGTTTTTAGAATGGGAAAGTCTATTTGGTTATTTATATGATTCTCAATCATATTGTATATGAGAACTCGTAAATATTTAATGTTAGATATACCGCCGCCATTCATACACACAGCAACACTGAATTATACTCAAAACCGAGAACGTAAAACAAATTAGTTAATTTATTTTAATTACCCAATACCTTTAAGTGTTTTCGGTAGTAAACTGACGTTTTCTGTTTTATGACTGTGGACTGAGACTATATAATATATTTGCATTATATTGCAGTCTGTCATTTTACTGATGCTGGTCATATTGTGCATAATACATGAAAGTTGTAAATAATTTCTACTGTTACAGATGGTCAGGTCTGGAGCCTTTAGAATCGTGACACCGAAGATCTCGACTAGACCTATAATAATAATAATAATAATAATAAAGGCCTTTATTGAGGATACAAAAAAAACAATTATAAATATAATATAACAAAAATTATAGTGTGATTCTTTTTTTCATTTTCCCAAAAACAAGTTTATATCCCCAAAGGGCGGGATTCAGTGCTACTAGGTAGCCGCCTGTTCAGCTAACCCAAATTATCCTAAACGAACTTAACCTAAGAACATTAGACAATCACATAAGGCAAATCTTAACTTAATCTAAAATTTCTTACTTTAGACCAGGGTCGATAATTTTAAAAATGGTAAAAAGTGAACAAAAAGTATAGTAGGATGATATCCATTAGAAAAGGTAGAGAATATACGAGTATATTGGGTATATGCTCGAGTTGCAGCGTTGCCTATTTTTGCTAAATTATAGATGAAAACGCTTTGAAGCCCGCTTCATCAAGAAACGCAGCAATAAATTTGAGCTTAAACGAAGTATGCAGCTGTCAAATCTGTTGACGTACCAAGTCAAATTTATTTTGGTAAAAAAAGTGGTTTCAAATATTTTGCGAGTTCGGTATTCGTGTAAAATAAAATAAACTGTTGCCCTCGAGGCACAAATAGCTCTTCATATTTAAGTGTAAAAGTAATAATTTTATGACCCAAAAGTCATTTATTATTCCGTATTTCGAATAAGTTTAGGAAGTATATATTTTTTTATTTTGACCCCTTTTACAATATTTACGAAAGCCTATGAAAACAAGTTTTTTATAACACATTTTATAGGTTATATTCTATCAAAGCTATAAATAACTAGTTAATATTTCTGCTATGTTTAAGAAATACATTTTTTTTCTAACCTTTCTACCCCATTTTACACTTTTTTCGAATGTCAATGTGGTCTAATTGTTTAGGTTAAATATTTTAGGTTATATTTAATTAAACGTACAAAAAATTATTGTATATTTTGCATAAGTTTAAGAACTATGATTTTTTTAATTTTTAAACCCCTTGCCTACGCTCAATGTTAATCACCACCTATAAATATCGTGTAGTATTTTCGTACCAAATGTGGTTAAAATCCGTTAAGTGGTTTTTGAGTTAGCACGGATACAAATTTTTTCTGACCCTTTTATGCAATTTTCACGGACGCCTATGGTACATTAATTTTTGTCGTGTATTTTTAATACCAATTTAACTAGTTAAATATAAAAAAAAAATTACATTTTAAATATTTTTTTATTTTACCCCCTTTTCTACTATTTCGAACGCCTATGTAAATAAAAATGGTATGCTGCATTTTGTAGGTTATCTTATATCAAAGCTATATATAATTAGCCAATTTTTCTGATATATTTGGGAAGCATTTTTTTTTTCGAGCTCCTTGCCATGTCCTATAATATTTTTGTACCAAATTTGGTTAAAATCTGTTAAGTGGTTTTTGCGTTTTCGTGGATACAGACAGACAGACACACTGACAGACAGACATTTTTTTAAAACTACTTATTTTATTTTCTAAAGTAATCCATATTCAACGTGGAGTGGAATCAATATAAGTATAAATAAAGACGTCTGCTCCACAAAATCCAAATATATATATATACGTTCAATCTTCTATAAATTGGTTAACATTTACCAGACATGTTTCGGAACAATAATTGTTCCATCATCAGTGGCACATTATAAATTTTTCGAAATGCGAGAGGCCGAACATTTACATATGCATCCTATGGAAAGTTTTTCATATTAAGGGGTTATATAATTGATGTATTTTTATTCAAATCTAACCCCTTACTATAAAAAACTTTCCATAGGATGCATATGTAAATGTTCGGCCTCTCGCATTTCGCCACTGATGATGGAACAATTATTGTTCCGAAACATGTCTGGCAAATGTTAACCAATTTATAGAAGATTGAACGTATATACGAGGCATGTTTTTTAAGTAAGTACCGTTTTGGAATTAAAAAAAGACGTGCAAAGATATCGCAATAATTTTATTTTTACATGAAAGCCTGTACCCTAATCTACTTTTCTACATAATTTCCGTGAATATTGAGGCACTTGTCATAACGTGGCACCAGTTTTTGAATACCCTCCTCATAAAATTCTGCCGCCTGACTTGTTAACCACTGTATCACAAATGTTTTGACTTCGTTATCGTCTTGAAGACGCTGACCACCCAGGTGTTTCTTCAAGTGCAGGAACAAATGGTAGTCGGTGGGCGCCAGATCAGGGCTGTATGGAGGATGATCTAGAGTTTCCCATTTAAAAGATTTGATGAGATCTTTGGTCCGATTAGCCACATGTGGACGGGCATTGTCATGCAGCAAAACGATACCCTTACTCAACTTGCCACGTCTTTTGTTCTGGATTGCACGACGCAGATTGTTCAATGTCTCACAATAAGACGCTGCATTGATTGTCTCATTACGAGGCAGAAAATCCACTAGCAATACTCCTTTTCTGTCCCAAAAAACTGTGCACATGATTTTCCGGGCAGAAATTGTTACAGTCCAGAACAAAAGACGTGGCAAGTTGAGTAAGGGTATCGTTTTGCTGCATGACAATGCCCGTCCACATTGCTTAAACTTCACTCTTTTGGGTGATGATGAATTTCGCCATTCCATGGATTGTTGTTTCGATTCTGGTGTGACGTAGGCCACCCATGTTTCGTCACCAGTAACAATTTGGTCTAAAAAATCTTCACCTTCATTGTGGTACCGCTCAAGGAAAGTTAAGGCACTGCCTAAACGTTGAGTTTTGTGCAAATCCGTCAACATTTTTGGAACCCAACGTGAACACAATTTCCGGTAATTCAAGTTCTCGGTCACAATGCGATACAAAACACTACGAGAATATTGAGGAAAGCAGTCGCACATTGATGAAATTGTAAAGCGTCTGTTTTCTCTCATCTTTTCCTCCACTTTCTGCACCAAATCTTCATTAACGACCGAAGGACGCCCACTCCGTTCTTCATCATGCACATTTGTGCTGCCATCTTTAAATGCTCTCACCCATTTCCTTACCATTCCGTCACTCATAATGTTTTGTCCGTAAACTTCACAGATCTCACGATGAATATCGATCGGTTTTACGCCTTTAGCAATAAGAAATCGTATAACAGCCAGTACTTCACAATCGGCGGGACTCACGATTGTCGGAGGCATCTTAAACACTCAGTAAACAACATATACAATGAGGAATCAGACTGTAATGGCGGCAGTGCGTAGACAAGAGATGTAGGTAACCAGCGCGCATGCGCGGAACGCCGACCGTAGCGCTGCGGCGGCGGAATCGCAAAACGGTACTTACTAAAAAAACGTGCCTCGTATATATTTGGATTTTGTGGAGCAGACGTCTTTTATTTATATACTACTTATTTATGTTTAAAATGAGCAAAAACAAGTATTTCCGGTGAAATAAAAAAAAAATTCATATGGAGAGCTAATAAGTTGCAATAATTTAAACTTTGAAACTTGTATAAATTAATTTATGTTCTGAAGTAATCCATCGATCGAGGAGTGAATGTTGTTGTTTGAATAAAAGACGTCTACTCCACAAAAAATCTTTATATATACGTTGAAACTGTTTATGATTCGCCAGACATGTTTCGGACTACAACGTCCATCATCAGTGGCTAAGGAACCTTATATAATTCGGTTAGATGAGGGGGTTAAACTTCATATGAACTTAGAATAGGGTACTTTTACATTGATCTTCAATTTAAACGTCTATATAAAAAAACGTAAAATTAAAGATGAAGAGAAAAGAAAAACACAAACAAACAAATGTTGAAATGAAACACAAATTTAAATTTTAAATACCTATATATTTTATTTTTTATTATGCTCAATTTCTAAAAAACAAATTTCCATAAAATGGTAAGACTCCTACTAATTTAATATTATTACATCATATTTTAATTTAAGTCATTATTTTACAGACATTATATAGACGTTTAAATTGAAGATCAATGTAAAAGTACCCTATTCTAAGTTCATATGAAGTTTAACCCCCTCATCTAACCGAATTATATAAGGTTCCTTAGCCACTGATGATGGACGTTGTAGTCCGAAACATGTCTGGCGAATCATAAACAGTTTCAACGTATATATAAAGATTTTTTGTGGAGTAGACGTCTTTTATTCAAACAATTAATTTATGGTTTAAATTTTATCTGGAGAAAAACAATTACACAAGAAAATAAGATCAGAAACTTTTCTATTCTACGCTTCCTCGACATGTCAGTTGCCAATTTGGAGAGGAGCCAAAAAATCAAGAATTTTCTTGGCCATGTCAAAAGCTAAACTTTTTGGCACACTTTGTATGATATTTAAACTTTTAATCAACCATGTACTAATTATTAGCTATATAGAAATAATTCAATAAAAATATTATATTATTATAGCAATTATTAATAATATTGTTCTTACAAAATGGCATTGAATTAAAACGATTAGGATCATAAATTTTACTATTTGATGTATATTATTTATTTTTTCTAAAAACCACAATATAAATAACTATCTGCATAACGTAATATCGATTTTTGTATTTATCAGAAATACATTGTGACAGAATCTTTTTCAGGGATGGTGTTCGGGCGATTTAACAAATTTTTACCGAGCAAAACTTCTTTTAATTGTTTATAAAATTTGTAACACATACAAGCACTGCAATAAAATTGTTTACATTAGTTATACAACAATAATAATAATCAATACAATATCTCACCTGTCCCTAAGCTTTCTACAGTTCAAATTAATAATATTTATTACCAAAGAAATTTGCCAATAGTGGACAGTGTGCATGGATTAATGAATAGAACAAATTATATTAAATCGCAAAAATAGAAATGTAGGTAGATAAAATAGTTAAATAAAAAATATATTTCTCATTTAACACTCTGTGAGCCATCTATTGGATATTTATAAAAATATAATACTTTAGTATTATAGAAAAGCAACAATTTATTTAGAGGTATTCAAATAAAGCACAGGACAGGAGTAGGATATTAAGTGTATCTGTTACAACATGCCCCCAAAAGTTTTTCGAATTCAGACTATTAATAATATCGATGAGACAAAACTTTCAATCTGTTTCACCCGGTAAGTAATATTTTTTTAAATGGCTAGCGTGAAATGTCCCACGCTCTTGTTGATCTTGTACATTCACCAAGACATACGTATCAAAACTAACCTTTTTTTTCACCCGATATGGGCCTTCAAAAAGCAATAATAATTTTTTCGTTTCTGAGGTAAGCGCAGATGAAAGAGTATTTGCTTTCAAAAGTACCAGTTCGTCTTTTTCAAAACCATGATATGGTCGAGAAGGATAGCGCAATTTTCTTCTCTCTGCTTTCCCTAACAAAGTTTCCTTTGCTAAAATTAGCTTCACACCCAAACCGACATCATCACCAGAATCAGGAGGTTTTAAGGTAGCAGGTAACAAGTTGGGTTTACTATGACCAAATTGCAATTCAGTAGGACAAAACCCCGTCGATTCGTGTACAACAGAATTTATCAAATTCTCAAAATGTTTCAATTCATAGGCCCAACGTGTATGTTGAGAAAAACAGTAAGTTCGACCTAACCTACCTATTTCCCGCATTACCCGCTCGGAACTATTTGATTGGGGATGACGCACCGAATTATGTACAACCTGTATATCCAAAGCAGTCAAAGTTTTCAACCACAACTTAGATGTAAATTGGGTACCGTGATCAGCTAAAATCTTTTTGGGTCTGCCTACCTCTGGGAAATAATTTAAAACTAAACGATTTAGACAAGAGCGAGTTGTCGCATTTTTTAAAGCATAAAACCTAACATACTTCGAAAAAACGTCTAACACTACAAAAATGTACTGAACCCCAGCTCTACTCTTCGGTAAAGGACCGTACAGATCGACAGCAATTAATTCATTTATATTTTCTGGTATTATAGGATTTATTGGAGGCTTCGGCAACACTGCACACTTTGACCTTTGGCATATGTCACATGAGCGTAACACTTTTTTTATATCGGGGTACATATTTGACCACCAAACTTCATTTTTCAGAGAACACCAGGTCTTATACGCTCCGAAATGACCAATGGATTCATGAAATCGTTCGCAAAATTCCAAAGTCAAAGACTTCGGAATACATAATAAGTAAGGTCTATCAATCTCTTGACGATAATATAGAACATCATTATGCAGTACAAAACGTGCTTGCAGCTTTGCATTAATGGCCAAGCTTTCAATAATGCTATTAAGCTTCGTATCCGATCTTTGGAAAGGTTTTATATTGCTAATTTTTTTTAAAAAATCAGAAGACAACTTTAAACCTGTTAATATTTTAAAACATTTTTCCTTTGGAGTGGGTAACCTTCCATTAGAAAATCTCGACAGCGAATCAGCAATAACATTCTTTGTTCCCGGAATGTGTTTAATTTCAAAGTCATACTCCTGAATTGACAAAGCCCATCGAGTTACTCGCGGGGAAAGAAGGCGACACGTTAGTAAATATGTTAATGCTCGATTGTCAGTATACAGAGTAAAATGCCTACCCAACAAATATATTCGCCATCTGTCCAGTGCAAAAAGGGCCGCCAATATTTCCTTTTCATTACTGCTATATCTAACTTCACGGGGAAGTAACATCCTACTAGCCCAGGCTACCACTTTGCGTTGGTCATCAACTAATTGAAATAGTTGAGCCCCTACCGCCACGTCACTGGCATCAACTTCCACATGCCATGGTAGATTTAAATTAGGGTGATATAGCAATGTAGCTTGTTGTAAACATTTTTTTATATTTAAAAAAGCGTCATTTTCATTAGAACCCCATCTCCACTTAACAGACTTTCTCAATAGGCCTGTCAGAGGCTCACAAAGCGCCGAGAAACGTGGACAGAAAACTCTATCAAAATTACAGAGACCCAAGAAGCGTTGAAGTTCTTTCACATTCTGCGGTACGCTATAATCACTTATAGCTTGAACGCGATCTTGATTTGGTTTTATACCTTCCGCTGTAAATACATAACCCACAAAATCTAATTCCTTTTTGAAAAAATTACATTTTTTTAACCGTAACTTCAGACCCGCCTCATTAAATCTCTGAAATATTTCACTCAAATGTACGAGGTGCTCTTCAAAACTACTAGACATCACCAATATATCGTCTACATAGGCGACCATAAAACTCTTAAATTCAGGACCAAAAATGGTGTCTATACAACGTGTAAAAGAAGATACAGCTGTCGCTATGCCAAAAGGTAGTACTTTAAACTGATATGTTTTTCCATTTATCATAAAACCCGTATACTTCCTAGATTTTAAAGTCAAGGGTATTTGCCAGTAGCCACAAGTTAAATCTAACGTCGACATATATTTAACCGACGACATCGTTAAAATAATTTCCTCTATAGGCTTGGGCATTTCATGATCTCGGACCATTAATTTGTTCAAATATCTAGCATCTAAGCAAATTCGAACTGAATTGTCTTTCTTAACGCAAGTTTTAATGGGAGACACGTAAGGAGTAGATGCGCGTTCAATTATTCCCCAACTCTCCATATCTTGAATTGTTTTCTCTACAGCATCACGGTGTGCCATAGGTATCGGATAGGGTTTTATAAAAAAAGTTTTATCCTCTACTAAATTTATTTCATGATAGTACCTATCAGTTAGCCCCGGTATATTCGAAAATGTACTACAATTTGCAAACAGAAACGATGTGAATATATCTTTTTCTTCCTGCGATAAAATTGATTCTTTTAAATCCACTGAAAAATCACTCTCCGTGATATATTCACTTAAAATATCCTTATCACAAGAGATAACGTTAACTGATGGCGAGTCGGGTGTGTTAAATTCATGAAAAAAGTGTCGCTCAGATATTTGTATTATTTCATTATCTACAGAACATAAAATTTGTCTATTTGCTAAATCAATTTTTGCATTAATTGAACGTAAAAAATCAACTCCCAAAATTATTGGATAAACTAAATCGGGTATTACCAAAAATTCGTGCTCAAAATATTTATGCCCTAAACTAAACTTAATAAGACATTGACCTTGAACTTTTCTTTGTTTAGCTTTAAAAGCTCCAACCACTTTTACACCGGTACAAGGTAACATGGGAATATTTTCATGAAATTGCGATAATTGTCCCCAAACACTCTCAGAAAGACATGTAATTTGAGAACCACTATCTACTAATGCAGGAAAAACAAAACCATAAAGTTTTGCTTCTACCACAGGAGATCTTGCTTCTGAAATTGTGTGATGAAAATCGCAATCAATATCAAAATCATTTTTGGGGTTATTTGTTAAAATATCGGCCCTAGTAAGGACACCTTCCAAAACAGGACCTAATTTTGGAACGCATCCTCGTTTTCCGGAATGTTTTCTTCAACATCAAGTTTAGAAACATTTTTATACTTTTTATCATAATTTGTTCTCGTATAAGTTTTATTATCTTTGTTACAATTAAATTTATTTTCAGACGGCCTCGGAGAGACTGCGGTCACTTGTTCATGACTAAAACTAGGACTATTTGATTTAAAGTAATAATCCGCTTGTCTCAGTCTCTCAAGGGCATCCTGAAAATTTCTCGCTCCCACTAATATAACAGAAACACTTGGAGGATAATGACGAGCAATAGTTCTTATTAAATCAATTTCGGAATAAGGGGGACTTAAATGACGGGATAGGCGGATATAGTAATTAAAATGTTCTACAAAGGTAAATTTAGTATTTTCTGAATACCTAGCTGAATCAATCTGTAAACGTATTTTATTTTGAATATACGAGTTCCAAAATTCACTTAAGAATGCAGATTTAAATTCTTGATAAGAACAAAAAATGTTCAAATAAGCATCAGCCCAATTTCTTGTTTTTCCCAAAAACAAATCACTAACGAGTAAAACAAAATGCTGATAGGGTATAGTGACTACATCGAAACCATTTTCCAGAATATTTAAAAAATCAACAGGGTGTACCAAATCACCGTCAAATGTTGGCAAATTTTTACAATTAAATGTTACTCTATTATTGTTTGACTGAGAAGGATTATTCACAATTTTATTTTCACTATTTAAAAGTTGTAACTGACCAACTATTTCGCGCACTAAGTGACTTATACCTTCTGGAGTATATAACGGCATTAACGGTTGAAGTTGAGGAGGAAAATTTCGTCCCGATGCCCCCAAATGATTTCCTGGGAAGACATTATCTACTCGTGGTGGCTGAGGTGCGGAAGAAGAATTACTAACTGGCCTACCTTGTTCACTAGGTGTTGAGGGTGGTGGTGGTACCTCAGGTCTCAATTGTTGATTCATTTCCATAAATACACGACCCAGATCCCTCGGTGGCACACTGAAATTTCTTGCAGTGGTATTCTCCATTTCAATACGCCTTCGTAGGTTGTAATGAGGCGTTACGTTTGAATTTGGTTGTGGTGGATTGCTCATATTGTAAAAATCGCTTCCCGTTCGGGCGCCAAAGATGTGACAGAATCTTTTTCAGGGATGGTGTTCGGGCGATTTAACAAATTTTTACCGAGCAAAACTTCTTTTAATTGTTTATAAAATTTGTAACACATACAAGCACTGCAATAAAATTGTTTACATTAGTTATACAACAATAATAATAATCAATACAATATCTCACCTGTCCCTAAGCTTTCTACAGTTCAAATTAATAATATTTATTACCAAAGAAATTTGCCAATAGTGGACAGTGTGCATGGATTAATGAATAGAACAAATTATATTAAATCGCAAAAATAGAAATGTAGGTAGATAAAATAGTTAAATAAAAAATATATTTCTCATTTAACACTCTGTGAGCCATCTATTGGATATTTATAAAAATATAATACTTTAGTATTATAGAAAAGCAACAATTTATTTAGAGGTATTCAAATAAAGCACAGGACAGGAGTAGGATATTAAGTGTATCTGTTACAACATGGAAAAACTAATCAATAAATCTCATAAAACAACACATTTTCTTATAACTTTAAATTACTCTTAGAAGATTTATATTGTTATAGACCATGTTTTAATTAAAGGAATGTTTATTAATTATTATAATTAAGAATAATTATTTTTTTTTTAAATTTTATACCTACCTTTCACATAGTTAGTAATTTATAATAATAGTTAATAATATTTTATTTTTTACTATACCACGTTCGCAAAAAAGTCGGCAACAAATGGAATTTATTTTTGCGTGTTGAATTATAGCGTAATAGTTGCTCGACTCGCTTTACCTGTCAGATTTGACATTTTTTATTAAAAATTTCAAAAAGTGCTCTTATTAATTAAAATTTTGAAAAAATTTATTTGCAACAATGGTTTGCTTTTGCATTTTCTATAGAGGTTTAAAATTTAGTCCATCTTCTTCCAGACCCTGTATATTATCTTCTACGTACCGAAGCAGCATTATTTGATTTTACGTAATCTGACATCTCACGCATATATTTTTCCTACTGTACAACGTCGCTAGAAAATACAATAGCAAACAATATTTCAAATAAATTATTTTATTTATTATCCTTTATATTACATTCTTATAAGAATATACGAGGCATGTTTTTTAAGTAAGTACCGTTTTGGAATTAAAAAAAGACGTGCAAAGATATCGCAATAATTTTATTTTTACATGAAAGCCTGTACCTTAATCTACTTTTCTACATAATTTCCGTGAATATTGAGGCACTTGTCATAACGTGGCACCAGTTTTTGAATACCCTCCTCATAAAATTCTGCCGCCTGACTGGTTAACCACTGTATCACAAATGTTTTGACTTCGTTATCGTCTTGAAGACGCTGACCACCCAGGTGTTTCTTCAAGTGCAGGAACAAATGGTAGTCGCTGGGCGCCAGATCAGAGCTGTATGGAGGATGATCTACAGTTTTCCATTTAAAAGATTTGATGAGATCTTTGGTCCGATTAGCCACATGTGGACGGGCATTGTCATGCAGCAAAACGATACCCTTACTCAACTTGCCACGTCTTTTGTTCTCGATTGCACGACGCAGATTGTTCAATGTGTCACAATAAGACGCTGCATTGATTGTCTCATTACGAGGCAGAAACTCCACTAGCAATACTCCTTTCTGTCCCAAAAAACTGTGCACATGATTTTCCGGGCAGAATTTGTTTGCTTAAACTTCACTCTTTTGGGTGATGATGAATGTCGCCATTCCATGCATTGTTGTTTCGATTCTGGTGTGACGTAGGCCACCCATGTTTTGTCACCAGTAACAATTTGGTCTAAAAAATCTTCACCTTCATTGTGGTAGCGCTCAAGGAAAGTCAATGCACTGCCTAAACGTTGGGTTTTGTGCAAATCCGTCAACATTTTTGGAACCCAACGTGAACACAATTTCCGGTAATTCAAGTTCTCGGTCACAATGCACAGTGGTTAACAAGTCAGGCGGCAGAATTTTATGAAGAGGGTTTTCAAAAACTGGTGCCACGTTATGACAAGTGCCTCAATATTCACGGAAATTATGTAGAAAAGTAGATTAAGGTACAGGCTTTCATGTAAAAATAAAATTATTGCGATATCTTTGCACGTCTTTTTTTAATTCCAAAACGGTACTTACTTAAAAAACATGCCTCGTAGATTCCAACTACCTAACTGGTGAAATTTTAACAGCAATTTTCTCGAGATTTATGGGGGCAAATATCAAAAATGACCTATCGCTGTAAGGCAGTTAAAAAATGCTTTAAAATGATGTATCATTCGCCCCCTACTGCTATATGAAAAATTAGCGTCCACCCCTATCACTCTCCCAAACGCATACCCCAAGTTTTAACTCAATTGGTTAAAGCGTACATACAGACACAGACAGACAGACTTCCATCTGGGGGTCTTAATCGCCTCAGGGAACTTCAAAATCGTTATATCCGTCTTTATCTCAAAAAATTTTTTTAGCGCGTTCACAATACTTTCCCCGTGCGGTAAAGTCAAACAATAAATAGTTTTGAGATGAAATTTCATCTTTTAGCTTTAGCTCTGCTTTAGTGTTTTAACATTTCGGGAAAAAAAACAGTTCTTTTCCGAGAAAAACCGGATCTTTTCCGGTTTTTTTTCGAGACATTTGAAAAAAAAAACAAAATTTGGAAAAATTTCTCTTTTATGGGTTTTTATTAATTTTAAAATATTTATTATAAAAAAAATACTAAAATAACAAAACATTCATATAAAACAATTTAAAAAAACTTCTAAACAAAACAAAAAGCAATTAAAATTAACTAAATCAGCTAAATTAAAAGAGAATCTGAAGATTTTCATAATCAGTCTCACTCTCACTGTCGAAAGTCTGGGTTGGGTTGGTTATTTATTTATTGATTTAGCCTTAGAATAATTTACATTTTCCTACAAAGCTGCGTAAAAAAAAAAAAAAGTACATTTCATCATATAGAAATAAATGACATAAAAATTTTAGCAAATACATTGTAAAAATCAAACTTAAATAACAAACACTACATAACATGAACAAGTATGACAATGTACACAGAAGCCTGTATCCGCTAAGCATCCATTAGGTAAAAGGTGTTTTCATATATTCATCAATGGTATAGAAACAGTATCTTTGCAAAAACGCTGAAACTGTAAATTTAACAGGTCTAGCACGTAACGCACTGACCTGTGCAGGCAACAAGTTACTATGTAAATTAAGTGTATTTTTTATTGACTTGGTTAGTCTATAATAGGATGGCCTCAAATCGTGCTTATTTCGGGTATCGTAGCTGTGACAATCCGAGCTCCTTTCAATATTATCCACATTAGAATGAATCTCCGTTAGAGTTGCCAAGATGTACACACAAGGCAGGGGCAGAACACCGAATCGAATAAAAAGAGGACGGCAGTGTTCTCGATAGCCTACACCAGCCAGGATCCTGATAACTTTCTTCTGCAATTTAAAAATTTTGAAAGAATGGGGCTATTTCCCCAGACAATGACAGCATAAACACTCAAAGTCAATAAGAACAGACAATCTACGGATCAAAAAGACCAATCTAGATAGTTTGACAGCCAATGTGTCTGTTCCTCGTCAGTTGAATTTTCTTGGGCACGATCAGGAACATATTGCCAAATGAATTGTTCATCATCATCATAATTGATTGATGCAAGTCCTATACATTAATTATATCCTTGGTGGAACGGTTATTCTTTTTGCCAATTTTATCGTCTAAAAGATGGAAGGTTACTTTTAACAGCGACCAGGTTTTCCACTCTTTTGCCTGTCAATCTATTTCGGTTTTTTTTTGTATGAATCTAGAGAAATATAGACCAATTCTTTTCTGAACCAGAGGATGTGCTGCTATTAGTTGCATTGGTTAATAAAAAATAAAGTAAAATAGAAAAAAATGAATTTTTCCAAATGGACCGAGTTTTTTTCCCAATTTGAAAAAAACTGTTTTTTTAAACACTCCTCTGCTTCGATGGAAATCATTTTGTGCTACATTAGTTTCTTGGATATTTTGAAAAAAGTCATCATCTGTGAGAGTTACAATGTTGTCGTGTGTTTTTGGACCTCTGTATTGGTGAAGATACGGATTTTATACTCCAAAATCGTGTGGTACACCCTGTACATGTAATTAATTTCACATCAACAATTTATAACAAGTTTGGAGTTGAAAATTATTTCATTAAACATAGTCGATAGTTAATTAGCGGATTGTATATACGGGTAACAATGATTGTATTTTACCAAATGGGATAATATATTATTTATTAAAATGTGCATTAATTATTATTATGAAGTATTTAAAACGTTCACCAAACACACATGGAGTTATTTACTTTAAAATTAAATTTAATATACAGGGGTTAGTAGATGGAAAATAAATCTGCGTTTGTTTGTTCGGAATTTTAACAATAAACTTTAAAATCAACTCCACAATCGAGTTGATTTTAAAGTTGAAAACCAGGGACTAATATCTTCCTTCTGTATTTTAAAGTTAATGTTTTATTATTATTTGTTTGAAGATTTATTTGTCTTGTTACAGATTAAAGGATGTCATTATCATCTCCCTTAAATATTGGCTATCGACTCAGCATCCAACAAAAGTGATATCAGCATTTTTTACAAACTGACAAAGGTAAGTTTATTTTTGTAATTAATTAATTTTAATTTTGTATTTTTATATGTATATTGTATGAACCTTTACTTACTATTTACTCAGACTACTACTTTTGAAATACCTCGTAGAAATATTATACAAGGTGTTTCTAAAATATGTGGTCAAAATTGAGCGAATTGCGGACGTCTAATCATAATTTAACCGATATTGAAACTCATACGGTTTCTAAGATTCCAATGCTATCCCATTGTTATTTTGGACACAGTGTATACACAATGATGGATCAAAACGCATTATGTTCAACTATTTATTGACTTTTTACAATCTATGATAATTATTGTGATTTCAATGAGAACGATTATTAGAAGTATCGATCAATATCTATGGAAACACCTTACTATCCAAGGGCAATACAACTCCCCAATTTAGATTGCAGCGGTTATTTTGGTTTTCCGAAAAAAACAACCGTTTTGGAGTTGGCCGATTTTAAAACTGCTGTGCTACTCTAATGAGTAGAGATGTTAGGGGTTTTTAAGTACGATTAGTATGGTCCCACTTGATGGTAGAGAAAGTTGTTGTCTTTTAAGTTCCGGAAAAACTGTTGTAATATTCGAATACCGATCAGCTAATAGTAATTTAATAATGTACATTACAGGGTGTCCCTACTATTAAAAGTCAAATCAGTAAGATAAATAAGTTAAAATAATTATTTCTTGGGAAACGGTGACAGTTAGGCATAGGGAAGCCTAATACCATTTGATAGCGAACATTAATTAGCATCGACAGGTGCTATGAAATATACGGTGTGCTATTTAAAATAAAAAAGTTATTTAAATAAATATAATTGATAAGAACAATAAAAAATTGTGACCACCCTGTACAATATTTACAATTGGGCTATACACCGACCTAATGTATGTCCTATCCACTTGCCATTTTAAAATTTTAAACGGTTTAGTTAAAAAAATAAACGCACAGAATGTTTTTCAAAATGATTTATGACCATTGTATTCGACATAGTGTTGTCGATCAGACAAGTAGGTGGCAAAAAACGTTAAAAGATCCTCATGAAAACCCAACCTCGACATTTTCCGTAGGACAAGCGAATGATCCAGCTTATCGAAACCCTTTGAAAAATCTGTATAAATCGCATCGATCCGCAGACCCTCCCCGAGGGTACGAAATACATCCTCTAGAAAGCAGGTTAGGTTGGTTACTGTAGAGCGGCCTGGGAAAAAACCGTGCTGCTGTGGATCAATCTGATGCTTAATTTGAGTGATCATTTTTAAATTACTTAAATGCATTTCTAACCGATAATTCAATAAAAATGAATTATCTCGTTACGATAATGGAGAGAAAATAATAAATATCAAAATAAACACATTATTACAATTAATTATATACTTAATTATGATTAGAAAAATATCCTAAATAATTCAATTATTAAAATTTCTTCATTATTGAAGAATATTTATTTTTACTGTATCTACAAAAAGATAAATAATTATAAAAATACTTTTTATTATAGTAGTCTACTGGAAATAACGTGTTTAAATAATATACCTACCTATACGTGTCTTATAATCATTAATAGTGAAACAAGATATAACCAATTATATTGATAACTAAATTAAACGCAGAGATACTAATGATATAATAACATGCCATATGTATAGGAAATTTGAATAATGTCTATAGGTTAGTCAGGTATCGGATTTTTAAAAGCCCACGAAACATATCGTTGGGTTCCTGCCAAAACAAGCTAACTACACTTTGTGTCTATTCTGACTTAACTGCCCCATTATACTGGAAAATGCTCAATAAATGTAAAAAACCGGTAAAAGAACTCAATAGTATAAGGACTTTTTTCATTTAGAAGGCTGTGAAAAAAAGTCAGTTGACTGAAAATATAATGCTTAATAGTATATTGTGCAACGAACATGAAATGACATATATTTCCTACGAGTATGATCGAGTGCTGCAAATCATACGAGTAGGAAATGGGCATTTCATGTCAGTTTCACACTATACTTTTTCTACGACTGTTTTAATGCTTTTGTAGTAGGTAAAGGATCGTACGTAAGACGTTGTAATGCAATTAACTTTTCCATTCGTGCGTAAAATGCTTTTTACAACACTTATTACGTTATATACGAGGCACGTTTTTTTTAGTAAGTACCGTTTTCCGATTCCGCCGCCGCAGCGCTACGGTCGGCGTTCCGCGCATGCGCGCTGGTTACCTAGATCTCTTGTCTACGCACTGACAGTCTGATTCCTCATTGTATACGTTGTTTACTGAGTGTTTAAGATGCCTCCGATAATCGTGAGTTCCGCCGATTGTGAAGTACGGGCTGTTATACGATTTCTTAGTGCTAAAGGCGTAAAACCGATCGATATTCATCGTGAGATCTGTGAAGTTTACGGACAAAACATTATGAGTGATGGAATGGTAAGAAATGCTCTCACCCATGAGCATTTAAAGATCGCCGCCCAAATGTGCATGATGAAGAACGGAGTGGGCGTCCTTCGGTCGTTAATGAAGCTTTGGTGTAGAAAGTGGAGGAAAAGGTGAGAGAAAACAGACGCTTTACAATTTCATCAATGTGCGACTGCTTTCCTCAATATTCTCGTAGTGTTTTGTATCGCATTGTGACCGAGAACTTGAATTACCGGAAATTGTGTTCACGTTGGGTTCCAAAAATGTTGACGGATTTGCACCAAACCCAACGTTTAGGCAGTGCATTGACTTTCCTTGAGCGGTACCACAATGAAGGTGAAGATTTTTTAGACCAAATTGTTAGGGTGACGAAACATGGGTGGCCTAAGTCACACCAGAATCGAAACAACAATCCATGGAATGGCGACATTCATCATCACCCAAAAGAGTGAAGTTTCAGCAAACAATTTCTGCCGGAAAATCATGTGCACAGTTTTTTGGGACAGAAAAGGAGTATTGCGAGTGGAGTTTCTGCCTCGTAATGAGACAATCAATGCAGCGTCTTATTGTGAGACATTGAACAATCTGCGTCGTGCAATCCAGAACAAAAGACGTGGCAAGTTGAGTAAGGGTATAGTTTTGCTGCATGACAATGCCCGTCCACATGTGGCTAATCGGACCAAAGATCTCATCAAATCTTTTAAATGGGAAACTCTAGATCATCCTCCATACAGCCCTGATCTGGCGCCCAGCGACTACCATTTGTTCCTGCACTTGAAGAAACACCTGGGTGGTCAGCGTCTTCAAGACGATAACGAAGTCAAAACATTTGTGATACAGTGGTTAACAAGTCAGGCGGCAGAATTTTATGAGGAGGGTATTCAAAAACTGGTGCCACGTTATGACAAGTGCCTCAATATTCACGGAAATTATGTAGAAAAGTCGATTAAGGTACAGGCTTTCATGTAAAAATAAAATTATTGCGATATCTTTGCACGTCTTTTTTTAATTCCAAAACGGTACTTACTTAAAAAACATGCCTCGTACTATAAAATTCCAACCAGGCATTATAAGGAGATCAATATTTTTGATAAAGGTCGCCCTATTAATCTGGGTCAGGTTGAATTAAAAAAAGCATACTCGAAACTTCGGCCTATCAGCAATCAGATATGTTGAAGCTGTGCAAATCAGGAACTTTCCAAGGAAAAGATAGGAAAGGACCAAAAAATGAAAGTAGACCTAGGATTTTGAAATTTTGTAACTACTCAGTTTTTTTTTTTAACATTTTGTCGTAACTTCATCCGAAAGGACACTTTACTATTGTAAAAAAAATCAGTATTTTCAAAATTGCCAAAGCGTACTTGAATTTTCAAAACTAAAATTCTCTCAAAATAGTTTCAAACCAATCAGGTCCAGAAGATCCAATTTTAACTCAAAATTGTACAAAAGTCGTTTCACTTATCAGTGGCAGAGGCAACGGGGCATCTCACAAAAATGAAAAAAGTTCCTACAAAAAATATAAAAAACAAAAAAGAAAAATAGACCTTTGACTCACGGACACAAAAGAGTTTTGGACGTAGGAGTTTTTTTTTTGAAATGCATCCCACATATTATCAAGTACCATGGCAGCTTCCGCTACAATTCTAAGCTTAGCAGTTACAGTGTGCTTAAGACCCAACTATGAGAAAGCTTTTTCTAAAAATCTGCTTTATTTTTACCAAAAAATAAGCCATAATTTAATGTCCATTTCAACCCTATAAAAGTTTAACAAACATATTTACCACAAAACGTATGTAGAAAGGAGATTAGATCATAAAAATGATGGCAGTTCCAGGTTTTAACGACCTTCCATAATAAAAAATAAATATATTATGGTGAAAAGAACATGGAAAATTTAATAAAACATTTTACATTATACTTTATATGATCCACGTTCCTATAGGTCCGTACATAATACATGAAATATTTTATGCATTATGTAGTAACATAAACATAGTTTAACGACAAATAAAGAGGAAAATTAATGTGGAAAATGTTATTCAAAATATAAATTATTCAGCGTTTTGTAATGTATGGATGGCACCTCCTTCGCGAGGGGATTGCCAACATCTGGAAGCTGTGTAACAACTGTCCTTCTTGAAAATCGTCACAGGTGCTTAACAAACAGGTGAGTAGAATAGTATACATTATAAAACGTTTTTCGTTAGGTTATAATCGATTGCACCGTGGCCACAGTTAAGATAATAGACAGTTACTTCACTTCGTGTCGGCACGTCTGATGTCCATGGATACAAATCAATTCGACGCGCTTATAGTTATAGTTATAAGATATATATATTATATTAATTGGGTCTGTAACCTGTTAGACAATAAAGAATATTATTATAATTATGTTCTTTTCGGCTAGGGTCCCTTGCGTGAGAGTGAGATCCGTTCTGGTTAGTCTTGTTGCTATTAATGATATAATATGTTGTACCGCATCAACCCTCAAAGCAGCACCATCGTGAGCCACCGATATTTGTGACTATGGCACAGGTCTAGCTTGAATGTTCCACGGCAGGTCCGGGGGTGTGGCTAACACGTCCTTTTACCAACTCAGCCTTCTTCTTCCTAGCTGACAGGAACTTCCCATCATCATCATCATATTTTTCGTTTAATACTTACTCAATCATTTTACTTTCCCGCACTGGTTACAAGTATTGTGATCGCGCGCTAGAAAAAAATTCTAGAACCATTTTGCAGTTCCTTGAGAAGATTAAAGCATTTCATATGTCACCAGTTAGGTGGTTGGAAGCTATAATAATAATAATAATAATTCAGTTTATTTGTAATCCAAAAGTACATGAATAAAATTACAAAATTAAACATATTCTTAATATCAGATATCAGACTACAAAAAGGGTTAAAAGGCAGTCATAGACTGATTTTTAATTTTAACCCGCCCTTCCTTTTCGAGAAACATTAAAGATAATAAACAAACCAATGATCGTGCATTCTTACTTAGTAGTTAGTAAACAAAAAATAAAAAAATTAAAAAAAAACTATACAAACAAAAAAGAAGCATAAAAATCCTAAGAATTAGAAAACCTAACCATAATTCAAAACAATGTACAGATTTGGAGACGCAAGAAGTACAAATTATTTATTTAATAAAAATGATCGGTAGGCACTTCTGAAACCGGACACAGTTAATTTCTTAAATTTTGAAGGGATTCGATTATACATAGCATAAATGTTGAATGAAAAAGACCTCAAAAATATTGCACTGTGATGCGGTGGAGGAGACAACAACCCCTTGTACCTTAAATTCAGTGTATGAACGTCAGAGCGAAAACTGATTTTATTATATAGATAAGGGGGATGTCGTCGGATTATAATTGAGTGAAACAAACATGACATGTGTAATTTACGTCTATTATCCATGACATCCTTAAGTTTATATGAAACTGGATCGAACTTTCTAATGCCGTAGATGTAACGCAAGCAACACTTTTGAACTCTCTCTATTCTAGTTCTATCAATAGATGTTAAACACGGACCATACACAGCATCCCCATAGTTCAAATGACTTAGAACCAGACTGTCAGTCAACATAGTTTTTAGCTTTATTGAAAGCAAATGCCTATGGGGATATAGCATCTTTAAGTTAGCATAGGCTCTACATAAGCATTTTGTTATATGTTGTGTGAATCTTAACTCCGTATCAAGTTCCAAACCGAGGTTTCTACTTACCAGCTTTTTAGGAATTGGTATATCATCCATGACAATGTCAAGGTTGTCAGACACCAAATTTTTATTTTTACCAAATACCAACAAGCACGACTTTTTCGGATTTATTGACATTTGGTGTCTCTTTGAGATTACTAGCAAATTATTCAAGTCCTGATTTATTATGAAATTAGCTGCAGCTACATCTTGGTGATTGAAGGAAAATTTAACTTGCCGATCATCGGCATACTCATAATTGGCGCAGTGTAGCAAACTTTTGTGAATATAAGCCGTGTAGAGGCAAAATAGCAGAGGAGAGAGGACAGAACCCTGTGGAACTCCACATAGGATATCCCCCACCTCCGATCCCCCCTCATTAGTTTTCACAAACTGCATTCTATTACTTAAGAAGCTCCTTAACAATGCAACTGACGACAGGGAAAAACCAACATAGTGCAAAATTGACAATAAGATGTCATGATTTACCCTATCGAAAGCCTTCGAATAATCCAACAAAATCAAAGCTGTTGTTCTTCCTAAATCAATGTCATGTATTATATCATCTATCAGATCTAACAGTGCCGTAATGCAACTATACCCCTTTCTAAAGCCCGATTGTCTGTAAGGCAATATTTCGTATTCATTAATAAAGTCCATTATCTGGATGCACATAATCTTTTCCAGCACTTTTGACAAAGGAGACAAAATCGAAATCGGCCTTAAATCGTTAACATCGTTCACTACATTTTTCTTAGGAAGAGGGAAAACCTTTGATATTCTCCAGCAAGCTGGGAATGTACCGGATAACAAACACGAGTTTATAATATTCGTAATGTATGGAACGATATATGGACAACAGAGAAAAAGCATATTAACATTTAGATTGTCAGGTCCTACAGCCCGAGATTTAATTTCTGTAATATATTTCAACACTGTACTTTCATCTACTAATTTAAATTCAAAAAATCTATCAAAATTCATTACATAGTTTGTCTTATAAAAGTTTAGAAGGTGACTATCAGGCGGTGTTAAAACAGAAAATTGTAAAAAGTGATTATTTATGTAGTTCGGGTTATTTATGTTATTAGGTAGATCGGATGATTTTTTCTTTTTATATATATTTAACTCGCTAATTTTTTTCCAGAGGTCACCCTTATTGTTTTGACTATTGCGGATACAAAATTCCAAATAAGATTTTTTTTCCCTATTAATTGCATTGGTTACTTCATTTTTAACTTGTTTGTAAAAGTTCCAACTTGTAACACTTCTAGACATTTTATACTTTGCAAAAGCCCTATCCTTCTGCCGTACTAATCTTTTAATAGATTCTGTAAACCAAGGCTTGAATTCCTTCCTCGTGATAATCTCTCTCTCTGGAGCCACAGTATCAAATAAGTCTAGGAACAATTTATAAAAACATGAAAGTTTTAAATTAACATCATCCATATAAAAAATATTTTCGAAAGGAGTAATTGATAATAAAGATTGAAGGAAGTCTTTGTCTATATTATTTAAGCATCTCGTCTTAAAAGTTCGCGCTATTGCGCGATCCTTACTAAAACTAAACTTACAAAAAACATTAAAGTGATCGAAAGCTCCCGATACATCCACCACACCGCAAGAAAATGATTCAAAGTCAACCGGTATTAAAATAATATCAATTAGGGTGGCTGAGATTGATGTTACGCGTGTAGGGGTGTCAATAACCTGCTTCAAGTTATAAGTCGAAATTATATTGCCAAACTCTTGTATTTGAGCAATCTGAAAATCAAGCATGTCCAGATTAATATCCCCACCACAGATCAAAAAGTTGGATTCTACAAAATATTTACTAAAACATTGCTCTACGTGATCAAAGAAAGTAGCAACGCACCCTGCAGGTGGTCTATATAGAGCCCCCAAAATATATTTGGCCTTTTTAACTTTAATTTCCACCCAGAGATATTCTATAGCTTCTGATGATAACTTACTCAAGTATTTATATTCGAAATCCGACCTGATCAATATGCCTACTCCACCGCCTCGGGTGCGTCTATCACATCTTATAAAATCATACCCGTCGATCTTAATAATATCGTCAGGGACTGCATCAGACAACCAAGTCTCAGAAATACCAACACAGTCAAATGAGTTTTGTTGTATATAATCTTTCACATCTGAAAAATTCTTTGTTAAAGATCTTACGTTCCAAAATGAAAAATTGAAAGCCGTTTTATTCATAGGCTCTAAAAAATAAGAACAAGAATCAAATAAAATAACAGAACAATTATTATGCAGATATTAATTTCACAGTACTTCAATATACCCACTTCTAATTAAAGTACAATATATCAAATGATAATTAAATTGTACAATAAAAAAACACAACAAAAAAAGAAAATATGCTTACAAAAAAAAAAAGGTTTACGCTAATTTAAAAAAAAAAGTTTACTGATTTCGGCAGGCCCTCCTTAGATTAACGTATCTAGATCATCGCAAGACTGTATTCTGCGGATACGATTCCTGTACTTCGTGAAAATATTTCCATTGTGACTCCATACTTCCCGATTTCCCAGCTTTTCTTTAGCTTTTTGGAAAAGGTCATATTGCCTCCTGGTGAGTTCTTCAACAATTACTATACGTGTTCCTTTCAGATTTTTTTTGTTTTTAAATATATCAGCTTTATGACTTATGCTGGAGAATCTTGTCACTATAGGTCGTGGCTTATTCGAATTCCCATCCGTATTTCCAATTCGATAACACAAGTCCAGGCTGCAATTAGACACCAAAAGTTTTTCTGAAAATAGCTTATTTAATTTTTCCTTTAGGTTTTCGTTCTTATCCTCTTGCAAGCCATATATGCGAAGTTCTGATCGCTTGTTAAACTGCTCCATTTTATCCAGTTTATCACTTAATGCTTTATTCTCCGCTTCAAGATCGTGCATTTTTGTTTCCATGCCATTAACTTTCGATGAAAGATCTTTGAGTTTATCTGACAACACTGTCGATATTCTTTCTACTATGGAATCTACGAGAGCGGCGTCCGATAAGCAGTCTCTTATCAGTTCCTTTAATTCACTTTTTTGTTGTCTGTTGTACGGCATTTTAATTCTATTTTATCAGTTTAATATAAACTCTACTTAAAAATGAAATGTTAAATAATTCGTTATACTTTGATTTTTATATTAATAAATAGGATGATTTTTTATCTTTAAATTGAACCCACATTCAACAGGAAACTTGCTTTTTAACTTGAAAAAATTCAATTTATTTGGGAGCTGACCGAAAACACGTTCACACAGCACGAATCATCAGATATAATAACTCTTATTATAATATAATAAAGTAATTTTGGCGTAATTGATAGTGTGCGCTTTGCATGGAGAAGGTTCTGGGTTCGAATTCCAGCTCTGGCAATATTTTTTTTTCTAATTTCTGAATAAAGTAGTTAGTTTGTTACGTTAGATTATTGCAAATAATGAAAATAATACAATTCTACTAAATAAAATTTTACGGGCATTTTTCCTGACGTTCTGTGACAGTATAATATTTTAATTTTTAAACCAATTGGATGTTTTGTATGAATTTTGTTGGAAACCCAATGGTTTAAGGAAAAGTCATGGTTGTTTATAAAGATTAATATTTATTTAAATTAACTTCACTTGTTACACTTAGATTTAACTTACAAAATAAATGATGATAAAGAAATTCAAAAAGTAAACTGGCAGAGTAACTAACTGCTTGAAACAATGAAATTAGAGTAAGTACATTTGGAAATGCGTGATTCTAGTATTTATGTTGAATATAATTGACGTAAGAGATCGAATTAATGAATTTAAGAAGTGTGAAAGTAATTAAGATTAGTTCTTCCAAAACAAAATAAGATCGTTATAATGTAGTGCATTAGAAGCTTTCGCAATACTTATTTGACGCTCAATAAAAATAATAGCTTGATAAGCAGTTATTGGTGTTAGAGGTTATTGCCAAAAGATCTTAGAAAAATAGAATAATAAATTAGGATATTTGTAATATGAATAACAAAGTTCCTGAAACTGAAATACGAGCATACAGGGTGGATTGTGTATGTTCTTACATTTTGCAACCTTACTAATAATGATAAAAATAAATATAAATTTTCGGAATGCTCATCTAGATAAAATACTAACCACTTATAACATTTTTAAAATTCTTAATACCACCTAGCAGGCAGGAACTTCCGAAGGAATTCTTTGTTACTCATTGGATTTTTATTACTCTACACTTATTTATGACTAAACTATACCATCCAATTCCTGCCATTTGCATTGTGTGAAGTGACCTTTACCCCGGACCGGTCTTCGACGAAATAAATGCCTAAACACTGAAAATAAAATTAAACGAAACAAAAAACGAGAAAAGGAGAGAGAGAAATACGCAGCTAAAAGCTCTTAAGTACTTTATATCTACTATACAGTGGCTTCCAAAATTACCTCAACGTTGAAGTAATATAAATTTATTTATTTGTAAAAAAATTTTTACTTAAACTTAAAATTAAGGGTGTCATAAACTGAAATGAACTGGTGTAGACCTTCTTCTCTCTGTAGATCTTTCATCACTGCAATCCCTCCATATCGAGTAGTATCCTGGGACCTTTACTGTTTTTAATATACGTAAATGATTTATACAAATTTCAAGAAGACTCAAATATAATCCTCTTTGCTGACGACACAACTAGTCTGATTAGATATCGACCAAACGACCCTTTAGGGGAGTTGGTTAATGCTGTTGAGACTGACATAGGCAATTGCTTTCTGGCAAATGAATTGAGCTTGAATCAGGCGAAAACTCAGAGCATGAACTTTACATTGCGTTCTGCGCCTATCGATCTTCAGAGCGTGAGGTTCCTTGGGGTTCATCTTGATCCTAAATTAACCTGGGAGAGTCATGTTCGAGAGCTTGGGTGTTCGCTGTCCAGGGTGATATATCTCATCAGAAGTGTTTCAATCGCCAGTCTGTTGACGGTATATCACGGTTATTTTGTTTCCCGTATGTCGTATGGTATTTTGAACTGGGGACATAGTTCCCATGCAATGAATATCTTCAAGCTACAGAGGAGATGTTTGCGTACAATGTTGGGGCTCGGTTGGCGTGACTGCTGTAAAAAGTATTTTATTGAACATGGACTACTTACTTTGCCTTCCTTGTACATCTTAAACTGTCTTGGCTACATTCGAACCAATGCCTCGCATTTCACTCTTCACTCTGATATGCATAATTATGGTACGCGAAATCGAAATGACATATTGCCTGAATTTCACCGCCTATTGAGGACTAGGAAAGGTTCTGACTATTATTGTGTTAAATTTTATAATAAGCTGCCGTCTCACATAAAGAACCTTGGTGAAGTACAGTTTAACAAAAGTATTAAATCATTTTTGATATATCAAGCTTTTTATACCTTTGAGGACTATTTCAGAAGCGATATTGTAAGATTTTTCTAGATTTTAGTATGTTTTATGTTGTTGCTATTTTAATTTGTTTGTAAGCCTTTCTTTGTTGCTGTAACTTTGATTGATTAATTTTTGTTCTTTTTTGACGTACTATACATGTTTTGTAACATAAGATGGTGAATAAATATATCTATCTATCTCTACCAACTGTTGACGTAGTCGTCGATTCCGTGGTCGTATGCTTTGCCCCTCAATGTTCCAACGCTTATATTTTTTAGTAGGATCATCTTACGATGTTTCTGGACTTTTCAACAGCGATATTTTCACTGCAAGTACGTTATTGTTAGCTGATTGCGAAGGTCATCCAGCGTGTGAGTTCTTTCATCCCTTAACTAAATAAAAGAAGTGTATTTGAAGCATACATCCTCTCCGTCCTTAGATTGTTGGCATTTGAGAATTAGGAGTCTTCTGTACGTTTGGAGCTATAGTTTATAACTCCTAATGATTCTATATCCGAACCCATAAGATTACAGTCAACGTTAACACTGTGATTGGTCGAAATACAGCCAATCAGAGTATATAATTTACGAGGTTTGTTCAGAAATATATGCATTTTTACGACAACCAAGTACCTACCCCAAAAAATCACCAAAGTGACCTCTAGTGTGACTAGGCAATTTGGCCGGTGAAACAAGAATCTTGGACAAAAAGTAACAACTCCATTTCATCCTATTGGCAACACTACATACGCCCGAATTCCCTAGCGGGGGGCTTTATTTATTTGCAAAAGCCATGAATTATGTTGCCACAAATCCGGGGGCATATCTTGTAGTTAATATTCTTTATTGACGATGGCAAAAACTCACGATACACCATGCCATTGTAATCGAAGAAAACTGAGCAAAACCTTTACTTTTGACCGAACTTGAGGCCTTTTTTCGGTCTTGGCTCTTCTGATCATGTCAACCGTTTGATGTGATTTGAATTTGAAGCATTACTTTGCAACTAGCAACTATAACTATATTGCGGACGATACAACACTCCTGTGGGATAATGAGAACGTTGATGTTATCAAGCGGGATATTCAGAGTGATTTGATAGAACTAAAGGAGTGGTGTGATTGTAACTATCTTTCATCGAAGATATTAAGTGTGTTAAATTTCTTAGATATAAGGCTTAAATTAGAGGAATATGTGAGGCAGTTGAGTGGAAGAGTTTTGTCGGGTTGTTATGCGTTAAGGGTTGTTGCGTGGGCATTGGGATCGGAGGCTGCGCGTAACGCTTATTTTTCGCTAGTTGAATCACATCTTAGATACGGTATTGCTTTATTTAATTTTCATTTTCATGCAGTTGAGCTTTATTCAAAGGTTATTTACAGGAAAGGGCAATCCGCTATCTGTGTAGGGTTGCTGTAGGGGCAAGTTGTAGAGAACTGTTTAAGAAACATCAAATATTGACACTCACTTCATTATTTATATTAGAAAATGTATGTCTCCTGCATAGAAACTTGCAGATTATATCTTCGTCTGCTCCATCGGCGGAAATCTGTCTGTATATGTATGTTTGGTTCGAATCCCAGCTCTGGCAATTTTTTTTTTTTTAATTTTTGAATAAAGTTATTAGTTTTTTACGTTAGTTTATTATTATTTTCGTTACGCAGGTCATAGTAATATCTCTTTGATTATATTATATTTTGTCGGGAATGTTTTGGGGCGACATGCTGTGACTAAATTGAAATAATCAACCTGAAGTAGACTTTTGAACTGTACTGTATATAATATGTGGTAACTATGCCTTTTGGAAGGCGGGACACACAATGAAAATGAAACAAGAAGAATAAAGAAGAAAAAGAAAATAAATAAAAGAACCTCGCGACGAGTACGGCTCGTTTTTAACGTTAATCGCGTTATTTTCAACTAAAATGTGAGTCTTATAATCGTTTTAAAACGGTTTTGAAAGCGACACGCGGAAAGGCGTTTAGGATAAAGTATGTTATGAACTTGAATAAAGTAATTACTAACGCACGTGGTGTTAAAAAGTGCCATAGGTGTACATACCTACTACATCTGGTAGTACCAGGGATGTTACGAGCGAAGGGGTACAATTTTGTCTTAAAAAGAGTAGGTAGAATTAAGACTTGTAACAGGTCATTCAATAAATAGAGCATCCGTGCCTGGTTGGATTTAATATTACTGTTGTATTTGGGTTTAAATAGGTTCTATATTAACTAAAAATTAATAGATTTCAGTTTGATTTGGTTGTGTTTGAGATTTTCTTACACTAGTATACTTCTATAGAAATTAATGAGACATTATTTTAATAATAATAATAATAATAACTTTATTAGCCTTGAGTTAGTACAAAAATCTAATAGTACATGGGCATGTCAAGTAAATAACCAATAAAACAATATAAAATCTAAACACAAATCCAATGGTATCAACATATAGCTAAAACTTATACACAAAAATACCTGTATATGTACATTAAACCATAAACATACAACGTAAGAATAAGACAGTCAAACAAAAACAACAGTTCGTCACCACACAAGAGGTCAAAACACAAAAAAGAAGGATCATTAAGAGCAGTGCTCAACATACTCGCTCAGACTGTAAAAAGAGTGTAGTATAAGGAATTCCTTTAAATTTCTACTAAATTGATGAATATTTCTCGAATTCATAATAGATTCAGGCAATATATTAAAATAAAGTAGTCCAGAGTAATCTGGTGACTTTTTAAAAAACTCATGTCGAGGCCTAGATAAAAGCATCCTCTCTCTGCCCCTAGTCGCATAGTCGTGCAAGGAGCCATTACGCCGAAACCTGCAGATGTTTTTAAATATATACGTCAGGATTTTAAGCAAGTATATACAACCGTGAGTAAACGCCATCGTCTAAATGTCTCCCTACACGAGAAATTGTAGGGCAGGCGAAACATAGTGCGTAAAATTCTTTTTTGGATGATGAACACTCGGATATGTCACTCGATAAATAGAAAGCGCCAGTATTCATGTGACTTCTGAGAGTGTAAATCATGTCAGCCTGGCTGTTCAGTTTACGACTGACGGACTCCAAATGATCAGCCCACTGCAGCCGCCGATCGAAGGTCACTCCCAAAATCCTCGAAGACGTAGCCCACTCCAGCTGATGGCCCTTAAACACCAAGTCGTAATTCAACTTTGCACGATACCCACTGAACTGCAGAACGACAGTCTTATCATGATTGATCATCAGTTTGTTTTGAGTGCACCAGGAATTAAATATATGCATACAAATAGAATTTTTATCCGCAGTACTTCTGGATCCTTGTCGTGGACTACCAGAGATGTATCATCGGCATACATTAAAGCCCTTGCAGATGGAATGTGCAGGCGCAGATCGTTTACGTAAAGTAAAAATACAAGCGTACCCAAAACGCTCCCTTGTGGTGCCTCCACATTAATACTTTTAAATTCCGAGACCGACGAATCAATCCTGACACTAATCTTCCGATCAGACAAGTATGACGCAATCCAGCCATTGACCGCACCACGAATTCCCATATCGGACAATTTGCTCCTCAGAAAATCTCCATCGACAGTATCAAAGACTTTAGACAGGTCAAAACACAACGAAACAACATAATTGCCTCCATCAGCGAGATCATGCACGTGCTGGATATATTCAGTCACACAAGTCTGAGTAGAAAGTCCCGACCTAAAACCATTCTGACAGAAACTATCTTCTCAAATACCTTTGAAATAACGCTTAACAACGCTATAGGTCTATAATTTTCAATGTCACTTTCACTTCTCTTTTTATAAATTGGCACGATAATAGACTCTTTTAATTTTGACGGGAAGGTTCCTGAGCATATCGAGGCATTAAAAATATGACAAAAACCCATAACATCTCTAAAACTTATACAAAATAAATCTGATTTAGTATAAACCCTACATTTTATTTCCTGCTGTTAGGGAATTTTTGAAAATTCCTCAATACAATCTTATATTATACAATAATATGCGTGTATATTAATAGGAAGCAGGCAGGTGGCTAGGTGCCTGCGTTTAGTTTAGACTGAGCGGTTGAAGGTTAACAGTAGAGTCATACAGTTCATTCTAAACTACATGCGGAATGGGTATGACATTATCACTGCTAAATTGCTGTTGTGAGCAGTGGCGTCGCATTGATGCGCCTAATAGGAACTCAAACTCTGACGAGCCGCGACTGCAATGCTTTATCAAAACGCGAAATTCACTTTTTTCCATTATTGCTGCACACAAAATGCCATAAATCTCAAATCTATAGTCAGAATGCTGTCAAATTTTTACACGTATCGTTAGTACTAAATAAAAACCATATGGAAAAAATTCTAGTATCGATTTATTGAATGACCTAATAAATTACAGGGTGAGCCATTTTTGTTAGGTGTCCATTCGTACCGATTTTACCAGTACAGCAGTGGATTTCTGGGCAGGGTTAGTCATTCAACAAAACCAGTATGTACACGAAAAGTACTGGTTTTAAAACAGTAAAGTCGTTAAGAGTTACAAAAAAATTAAAACTGGCAACTCTGCTTTATAGTTACAAGTGACATTTGAGCTTTGTTTTGGTTGGGAACTAAGATTCGATAGGGATGTTCATATCGAAAACAAATATCGATATATTTTGTATCAATATTTTAAAAAATCCCGAAATATAAAAGACAACCCTCGTATATGCCGGGACGTTTTAGCGAAAACCATGAATCGCCAGCCGCGCTGTCCTACCGAAAACGTATACTCAGAGAAACCTCAACGTCTTCACGGCGGCGACGTTGGAAATACTTAAGGAAAATATCCGCTAACCCAGCTTTAACCAATACAAAAAATATTTTCATTAGTCATGAGTCGTGTTATTGAATGAATGCTGCTGTGTTGTTATTAAAAAAATGTTGATCGTTATGAGTCTCATCCTAAGAAAAACTGAAGCGAACGATATTAAATCACTATGTGAAAAATAACGTTTTCTGCGAAATGACCTCACATAAATATATTTCAATAATAATTATTGCAATATACGTGAGGTCGGTTTTACGGCAAACGAAATTACCTTCAATAGTTTCACTGGTTATACTGTGTGGTGTATGATTCATTATTTTACAGGAGGAACACTCCTTATTAACAATAAACCAATAATTCTCTAACTAGGCATGAAATTCCACAACCAACCAACATAGTGTGTGGAATATATTATTAAAAAGTTACTACCTACGCATTCCTTTTGCTCAACTAGAATTGAAATTTAAAAGAAATGAAAGGCATAACAAAAATAGAGAATATGCTGGTAGATAGATATACCTAGTTTATACGCCCGTTCATTTTTTTATTCATGCTTTGTACAGACAAAAGGGCTTTGGTGTATTTCGTCTACTTGTGATTGAATCAACAAAAAAGTAGCGTGCGTATATATGACCAGCTGACAATGGTCGAGGGTTCTTTCAAATCTAGCCCGGGTCTTAGATTTTTGAGAATAACAAATTATAAAAAAATAAATAAGCAAAACAAACTTAAAACAGACATTAAAAGATAAGCAAAAAAAATCACTACAACAACACGAACAAACAAAGCAAAGATTATCTATGGACATTAAAGAAACAACTTAAACTAAGAGAAAACTGAATAGGTAAGTACAGGGTGAGCGAAACTCGATGTCCCAGCTCTGTTATGAGAAAATGAAAAATTCGAAAAAGAGGTTCTTATAGGATTAAGTTAGTTGTAAACGCATATCTAATCTCCTCCTTCCTTCTCTTCCTGAGGCCTTACATAACATTTCTCTTGAGAGTTCATTGCATGCATTTCAAATGTTTTCCTTTAAATGTTCTAAGTTATGTGTTAGCAATTCTTGCTTGGAGCGCCGCCCCCGTCATGCTGGAAATATTAGTAGAGTGTATTAGCCGATTCTGGAATAGTCCCCCCACTCTTGTTTGTCACGTACGTGACAAACAAGAGTGGGGGGACTATTCCAAGATCGGCTTATATGTACATATGTCAAAAGCAACCCTTTCTCCTAATCATTTGAGAAACCCCATCCATTACGCAAGCCAATGGGTGTATCGAACAAATCATGAATAAAGATGAGAGATCTAGAAACGGTTTATACTATATGTCAAAACTACACAGCATGAATATAGATGGGGAGATCTAGAAACGGCTAATATATACTTATGCGTGTGTGTGTGAGTCAACTATATAAAGAAGAAAGAGAGGGTTGTAACAAATCATGAATAGAGATAGGAGATCTAGAAACGGCTTATACTAGCATATGTCAAAAATACACACCATGAATATAGATGGGGAGATCTAGAAACGGCTAATATATACATATGCGTGTGTGTGTGTGTGTGTGTGTGTGTGTGTGTGTGTGTCAACTATATAAAGAAGAAAGAGAGGGTTGCTAATGTGATTCCTTCTTTTTTAATAACACAAGTGAATGAATACGTTGGTATATAAAAGAGTGTGTGGATTTCTCTTGATTATTCTCAAGTTAGAAGCAAATCTTAGATTATCAACTATTTTAATTTGTTTAATAATATTAAGTGATATAAATTTTTTGTTCACACAATTAAAATGGCGCTAGCAAGATCTGATTTGGATAGTATAAATGCATTACTAAATAACCAAACTCCTGTGAAAATGTTGACATCGTTGGAGATAAATAAACGATACCCAATGAAGAAAATTTCAAAGTCGCAAACAAAATACGGTCAGGCGATCTCAGCGATTATTTTTGACGATATTGAGAATTCTTGGGTAAAAGTATGGCTACCAAAACGTTGTGTGGAACAATTGAGTGATCATATTCTGGAGGAGATGTGTCAATCAGAAAAGTATATTTTGAGTTACTTAGGACAACGAAATTGTGCTGGCAATAGACTACAATCATTATTTATGTTTGATATAAATGTATAGTGGAATATTTAATCATAACTATAATTGAATAGTTTTAGTTTTAATTTAGTCTTTTTTTTAATGTATTTAGGTATACATGACTCCTCGCATGTGTCATATTATCGTGTATGTATTGCTTATTGTATTTTTGCAAATGGATAATAATAATTAATTATAATAAATAAATCATAATTATGATTTAATTGTATTAAGTAAAAATATATAACAAAAATAAAAACACATATAATGAAAAATAATTGAACTTGTATTTATTTAATGCTAGCAAAATTACCAATTATCGAATAGAATATATATCCCCATCTTCATGTTAGTACCTATATCATTTTAATAAACATTTTTAGAGCCATCTGTTGGGGTTAATGTATCCTTAAAATGTTTCCTTCATTCAACAAAAAAAAATATTCACAAAACAAATCAATAAATTTATTTTTATACGCCATCTACCTAGATTATATCAGATGTGTTGTAAAGTATTAGAAGAACCCGTTTTTTTCTTGGAAATTATTTTTAGAGCCATCTGTTGGGTGAATGTTTGAAGAAATCGTTTTTTTGTATAGAGATATAGGTACCTAGTGGGTAATATACGTTGGATCTATTGATTTTTGTTTGTATTATGACACAAATAATGAGAGGCAAATTCAAATAAAATGAAACAATTTATTCACATAATTGAAATCGAAAACATAAATTAAAAAAAAAAAAAACAATCAACTATTGCTAAATGCTAATAAATATATATAGTTACTAATAGACACTATTTTATCTAAAATTCATTATTAAAATTTATTATGAAAACATTAATGAAAAAAAAAAAATGAAATAACACAATATTAGTTAAGTATAAAACACAACGTCAGATATTGTTAATAAATACACATACAAATTAGTAGACATAAATATTGATTATTCAAACATCTCTTAAAATTACTTTAAACTAAATAGTAAATGTGTTAAATGGTTTAATTTACAATATATACATACATACACATATAATTAAATTAGAATTGAAAAATAAAACTAATTATGAACTAATCAAGACATTTCTTCCACCATATTTAATAATATTTTTAATCTCTCTTCTGGATTTATACTATAAAAAGCTATATCTTTATGCCCCCACGGAATTGATTTTGTGCTATTCGGAATTAAAAATCTTTTATCATCTTTGTGTGACAGAGCAATTTTATTAATTGTTTCGGTATATACATCGTGTAACGTACTCTTAAATGAATTCATTTTGCGAAATATATACCCACCTGTGGTGACTATTTTATTATAGTCTTCAATAGACAATGTTTTATTTACAATAGATTTTTTAACCCCTTTCGCTCGTTTCAATTCCGTGTTCTGAGTTTTAATACAGTATGCTTTAGCCCCAGTTCCGAAAAAAGATAGGATTGGGTCATTGGGATATTCGTCTTTAAATCTCCCTATGATTGATTCTGTGACTGGCATATTTAAAGAGTTTTGTGTATTATAATTGGATGTATCGAAATGGTGTGTATTCTCTTTCATGAAATCGTAAAAGTTTTCTTCCGCTTTGAATACAAGAGAGTCTGTGTCGGTATATAATAAATTAATTTTCTCACCAAAATTTTTTTTTAAGACGTCGTAGAAGAAACCATACACAACCGTTTTGGATAGATCTAATATAGAAAATCCTAGATATATTGGTTTATCATATAAAATCTTTAATTTGCCCATGTGAATTGCTACCAGGTTTTCCGTAAAAATCGAAGATGTTTTGTAATGTGGTTTCGCAATCAATGCGCGAGCTCCTAAATGTTTCCCTTTATTTTCCCAACTCGTTACTAATTTAATATCTTTTCTATTATCTACATTCTCGACGGATTTTCCGTAAATCGAATTATTTAAAATTTTATAAAACGATTTTTCAAATTTATTAGATGTTTTATTACGCAATGATGTATTTAAATCAATATATTTTTTCAACCAGCGAGATTGATTAAAACCCAAAACTCTGTGAATATTTTTTATTATTAAACCATGTCTCACAGCCTGTTGCAACGTACGATAATGCACAACGTATTTCTCTTTATTGAGTAAATTTGGGATTAACTTGGGCGTAACGCTTTTAGAAAGAGGTGGTATTAGACTTTCAACTAGGAACGGCAAATCCGAATGTTCGTCATGGAGATATGTGGGATATTCAATGTCAACCTCATATATGAAACCGCGTCGATTATGCTCGGCTATATTTAACAACTCTAATTCGCTAATTTCCTCTTTCGATAGCCAAGAAAAGTTGTTTTCAGGTAGTGATTGTGACATCGAATGACCATACAAATTGGTTGCATCCAAATACATAATATAACTCTCTGGTTTGCTTTCATCAAAACCAGGTATCAATGCATTATTTGCCACATGCATTCTATCAGAACACTGGCTAATTCCACCGCGAATACCTGCCTTGAAAAAATGTATCATGTCTATGTCGGTCAATAATTCAAGTTCAATTTTAGTTAAACGGAGCATACTGTCCCAGCTTAATGATGGTAAACTTATATAGTGAGCAGGATCTAATTGATATGTCTCTAAGCTTTTGTCTCTAAAGCTTTCAAATACGTCACATAGTAAGAGTACATCAGATTGTAAATATATGTCTGCATATTGTCCTAGGGTTTCACATTCAAATATTTTCCACACTTCTTTCGCTCTATTATAATCAACTTCGCTAACCGCTTCGTCATTTAACTTATCAAAAAAATCGTCTTTTGTTGGTAAATATGGGGTGTTTAATTTTTGCAAATCATCTAAAAAATTATATGGGAACACACCTTTTTGTCTCATTAATTTAAATTTTTCAGTTCTCCCAAAATATTTACGTGTGGCATTAAACTGATCAGTGTGTAAACTATCACTAAGGTTTTGTAATGATGATTGTAGGAAATTAAAACTATCAATAAATCGCATTTGCATGTATCTTGTTTTACAATGTCCATTTTTATCAATGTATGAATTCATAGGAACTCGTTTTGTTATCAACATATACTTCTCCTTAGTCTGTGCGATAACATCTAATTTACTATCGTTATCGACCAATTGTTTAATGAAAAGATGACTATCGTATGACATATTATGAAAGACTATTGGAATATAATGCTGTATTTTAAAATTTAAATTACAAATTGAATGTGCGGCTCCAGATCGTTTAACCCCTGTGATATGATCATGATCCATTACTTTTATATCAGTATCTACAAATTCTCTATTACATATGGCACATATCTTAGCATTCTGGAATTCCAACATTTCATCGGCATTCAAAGGTAACATTGGTACAACGACGCTTAAATAACGATTATAAATTACTTTTAAATCGGTCTCCAATCTATTTACAAATTCTTCAGCAGCATTTTCTCCGCGATATAATACTAATTTAGATTTTGAATCATCATGACGACATTTAATGTAGTATGAAAAGGCGTATGGCTCATGTTTGAAAGTCTGCTGCATATATGAATTTTTTGGATTAGGTTCACACGTTGTGATTGGTTTTAATATTGATTCGAAATCGGCATAAACTATGAATGGTACGGGTAATTGCTTCTCAAAATTTTCGAATTTTAATATATTTTCCGGTACGCTTTTACCAAACTTATCGATTTTCAAATTTTTCGACGGTGTGCATACACTAATATGATTGCAATCATACATTTGATGCGATTTTAATAATTCATTTGAGCTAAAAAATGATAAACAACCGTCACATAAATTAATTCCGTGTTGATGTGTTGATACTTGTTTCGATAACAATCTTGAAAGATTTTTTATCAAACAGTAATGATAACGTTCATTAGCATCATCACTAATAAGTAACAGATTAATATGGTGGAAAAATCTCCTAGAAGCAAACCTCAATGGGCCGACAATATCGTATTCCATTTTATTATTGTTAATTACTCTCTCTAAACCATAAACATTTATTGAAATATTATTAAGATTTTCGAATTTAGTAATGTCCTTTAATTTCATGGGGAAATCTAAACCTAATAAATTAAGAACTCCGCTGTAATGTGGATATGATGTCGTGTATTGAGAATTTTGTGATGTGGGGTACAATGCGGCTAAAATTGACCATATGAAGCAATGCTGATCGTCATTTTGTACGTTAATCACAGCTTTTTTATTTTGAATATATTTCGGTAATTTAATAAATGACGACCCTCGAATTGGTTTGTATTTATTAATGTTTGCTTCAATAAACAGATTTTCCACGAGCGTCCATCCTGGAAATATGTGGAAAAAAAAATAAAATAAATAAAACGTGACTTAGATATAATCAATGAAAACTTACCAGAGTCTCTTTCTAAAAACTCCTCGGATTTAGTTTTAAGAGTTTCAATAAAAGAATCATATATTTCACTAACATCACTTCCAAAATCAATAATTTTATTATTTGTAATAAATGATTTAGTTTCAATAGTTTCTTGAATTGACAGACTATATATACTAAAAACTTCTAAATTAACTTTAACGACTGTGTGTGTGTTTAACGCATCGGAAATTAACTTTAAAATTATGGGTTTTAATTCACTAAAAAACGCGCTATAGTCCCCATATTTATTTAGCGGTGTCACTCGAAAAGTTGTAATTCTATCTTTAAAGGCTGTATACACAATTTTAACATTGTCCGATACGTTTGTGTAGGCAGCATTTCTTTTATGCAACATACTTCTATAATGTCCGCTAATTTTATTTGAATCTATTTCGATTTCGCATGACGAACACATAATTTTCAGATCTTTTTCACTATTAAGTTTTTGTCTTTTCACACTATTTTCAATATTTAATGTGTGTTTACATGATTGTCTCATATGTCTATTCAAATTCGACACACGAGTGAATTCCATATTACAACCGTCACACAAATACATTTTTTCGAAATTAAAACAGTTGTTCTACAACTCACACTATGAACTTTTGAGTAAGAATAATGAATTTTCAAAAGTATTCCGCATTAATATAGTTGAATAAGGTTTGTGGTGGGGAATTCAAAAAAAAAAAAAAATATATTTGTAGTAATAAATTTTATCTATGTGTGGAACTGGTGAAAGAACACACCCGAACATACAGATAGGTTTTATTGATTTTTTTTTTGTGTTGTATTATGCAATATAACGTTTTTTATTGATTGCTTTAAATAATGTATAGTTCCAAACGTGTAATAGACAATATTAAAAAGATACTAGCAATGAGTATCGATAATTTATTTTAAAGAAAAAAAAACGAATTATTTAACTATATAAACGTGCACACATTATATTTATTCAAAATAAAAAAATAAAAAGAATACATAAAAAATTAAAAAAATAAAAAACATGAAATAATCTAATTATTGACCCCCCTCGATGTTATTGTGCGGGTATCCCAAACAGCAACCATTTCCAAATCGCGAAGCTCCAATTGATGCACATTATAGCGTAGTTTTTCAATATTACCCAGTACATCCTCCAACAGCTCTGATTTAGAACGCACTTTTTGTTGACTAGCCCGAAATTGGGCCTCTAAAGCCGCTGACTCCTTGTTTAATTGCTCCAATTCCGTTGTTATTGAAGAAATTTTGTTTTCTTCCTCAACTAGCTCCATCATTGCGTCTGAGTGCTTTTTGTTTAGGTCTACAACCATTTTTTTAAACACAGACATGTTATTACTAAAACTCTGCGAACACGTATCCTCTACTTCAATGGGCTCCAGCAATTTCATTTTTTTCCCATATGATTGTTGTGTGTGCTGAATGGGGTTCGAATGACTCAGCGGATGAGGGATCGGTATTGGTGCTATTACTTGCACATCCTGCAATATTCGTAGATTCGGGGGATTCTGTGTTGTATTGTGTTTCTTTTGGCGACTGCTTGACGGTCTTGGAGCAATTTTACGATTTACACTGACTTTTTTCTTTTCAACAACTTGAGGTTGTATTAGCTCAATGTCGACTGATGAAGATGAAGTCGTAGGTGTATCTTTCAGAATATCATCTAACACCGCGTTTATTTCTAAATCACTCAATTCACAATACATAATTTAATTTCTGTAGTTGCAAAACTTTTGAAAAAAAAAATTGGAAAATATATCTATTAAAATAGATACGTTTTTAATACTGAATAACTAATAATGTAAAATATGGTTTACTTAAACAATAGACTCAATATTATGTTGAATAGTAGGTCTTTGTGTTGATATAAATACGATTTTCAAAGCCACAGGGGGGTGGGTTTTTGTTTTTTAGAATCTTAAAAGCTTTGTCATTTCTCACAACCAATCTCTTTCCCCGAATTCGATAATTCCGACAACACGATGGTAGGGATATTTACATTTATTTTATTATATTCTACATCCAACCAATGACGTGTTTCTGCTCCTTCATTTTTTTCTTTCATGTTTTTCTAGGCTCTTTATGTCGATATGTGGGCGTATTTTTTACAATTCTAGTGTCGTATTTCAAATATATTTGTGGTCAGTTACATGTTTTTGCTAATATTAACAACTTGAAAATTTCAACTTAAGTTTAGCACAGTGTGTATAGAATTAAAAAATAATTTGAAATGAATTCGAAACATATTCGCAGATTGACTAGAATTTGTGCATGGGAAACAATGCTTTTACATGTAAGTAAATACAATTTATTTTCACACATTACGGTTCTCAAATGTGTGTTTTTTTTTTTTTTTTTTTGTTTTTGTCTAGTAATAATTATCATATCACTAATAAGTTTGAAAATTTTGTTGTTATAGTCCGAAACAAGCGATAGTGATGATGATGATGTCAATCCTCAGGAGGGTGGTATTGAAAATAACCCCAACCCTGTTGATGAAGAAGTCGTGGATAGTGACACTGACGAGGGTATTGTAGACGAGCATGATGTAGTGTTGGAGTGTCGTGAGAAAGTTCTGACACCTAGTACGAACAATCTTCGAAGTTGTAGGAGCTATTCCTACACAAAAATATTTACGAAAAATGGATTTAATGAAGCTACATATCCTCCAATTAGATCTTTCAACATGTGTTACGAATGTTATCAGGTGTATCTAGCAGAATATACTGATACAGATGATCCTGCTGGGATGTGGCGGCGGTATGCAAAACATATTCACTACGACATGCATATCGAGCAGTATCCGCTTAGACATAGGGCTTTTTGTGACGTTTGTGATTCGAGATTGTGGACTTCTCGTGATATAAACATTTGTTTAACTTGCACACCAAAACATAATAGCTGAGTGTGTAATGAGTGTTTAATTAGCAATAGTATGGTGCATTTGTAGTTAGATTTAGAATAATAGTTAGATTAGTAATTAGATTAAATTTTATAGTAATACATGTATTTATTTAATTTTAATGTAATATATTTAAATACTAAATATTATAATATACTTAAGAAAATTGTATACATAATGTTTGTAATTTTATTTAAATATTTTTATTTATTCGTTCAACATTTGTTTTCTTTTTTTTTTATTTTTATTAAAAATATATTTTGTGAATACTACATAGGTTTTTTTTTTTTTTTTTTTTTTTTATATATATATATATATATATATATATATATATATATATATATATATATATATATATATATATATAAATACATAGTTATTGGAGCACGTCATTTTTATGTATCCAACTGTTGTGTGTGCTATTAAAACCAAACCATTTTACTAGGATTCTGTCACCACGTTTTCTCACAACTTTTTCGATTAAATAATTGTCTGGATTTTTTGTTTTCAATAGTTCATATTCATAAAAACAACCTTGTATTGGAACCCCATTCATATCATGTAAATAATAAGTGGTTGGTATAGACTTCCGCACTTTTACAATTTTAAAAAGTTCTACAGTCCAATTAAAAAAATAACCCTTCTCAAAAATATGTTTATATTTCGAAATTCGCACGATGTCATTTGTTTTAAATTTTGGTTTTTTTACACGTTCACGTCGTTGGATATAAGCTGGAATTTTCGTTGAGGGTAGAACAGAGGCGGGGGCGAAACCAGTTGTTCTATGTATTCGATTATTATATGTTTGTACAATATCATCCAATATATCAGTCCATACATATTTTCCCCTGAACGAGAATTGTTTATACAACCAATTTTTCAATGTTCTAATGACACGTTCAACAATGGCTGCCTTCTTTGTACTAAAGACTGAATAATGATGTATTTTATTTGATTTCATTAATTGCGAGAAGTATTTATTGTAAAATTCTGTGCCATTGTCTGTCTGTATGTACTTAGGTAATTCCTTCTTATGCACACCGTTTAAAATTTCTCTCATTTTATTGCTTACTTCAACACCTGTTTTATTTTTTAATGCTTTCACCCACACAAATTTTGAAAAACAATTGATAACTACAAGAATATACCTATATCCATTATTCATACTAGAGTATTGCTGAATGTCTGCTAAATCAAGCTGCCAAAGATCTGCAAAACCAACAATATTTATTCTTCTACGTCGAAAATTTCGACGAGCACCCCTATGAATTTCATTTACAATACTCAATTTGGTGCTCATTACTAATTAAGAATCATTGCAATACTATCTTGCCCATATACATTCTGTTTGTTTATATATAACTATGCGTCTATATAATATGATTTTACCGATATAATAAATAAATAAATAAATGAAACAATTAAATTTATAAATCAAAACAATATTTATTAAATATATAATTATGTTTTATTTTTTTTTCAATTATTTTTTAACTAAATCAACACAATTTTTTTTTTTATTATTATTCAATACATTTATTTTTTTTATTTGTTTTATCAACTCTAACACGAGCGGAATTAATATAATTTTCCAATGCATCTAATCTATTTATAATGGATTCATCTAATATTTTCGGATTCATTTCTTTAATTGTCTTAATCTCATTATCAATATATGTCTTCATTTGAATGACTAATTCACCAATACGTTGGTGAATGTGTTCACCAACATATTTTTTTGTATTATCCAACGTGATATCTTCAGACGTCTTTAATATATTTAAAATACCAGTAATCGCTGTTGTTATGTGCTTGTCAACATATCTTCGACTTGCTGCATCACTATCATTAAACGGTTCGGCAATATTGCATATACGTCTGTTTTCAAGATCGAAATGTTGATCATTAGTCAATTTAAATCCAACACCCGGTCGACCCCGTTGTATTGTAAAATTTTTTATTTTTTTTCGACCAAATTTATCAACACTTCTCTCCATGACAACTACTAATTATATATTAAATTGTTTTTTAACGAACACTTTTAACGTAAATTCAATGAATAATACCATCCTCCCTTAGCTCTTCAATTATTGATAATATTTCATTATCTAAACCCGTGTTTCCCGCTAATTTTGAACTATAAAGCAATTGTAAACGTGTAATAAGTTCATTTGGGTTGTTCCAATATACGTAATCTATTCGTTTTGTATTGAAGCACTTTTGTGATGGCAACAGTGAACCACCAGATGTATATGTGATTGGTTCTAAAATTTTTTTACTGCGAAGACCATCTCTTTTTTGTCTTACTAACGGTTCTATAATTTCCCGAAACTTTCGACTCCTCGTTATATTCAGTCCGAGTTCGCGGTTATAATCTTTATATGGAGCCTGGGTTAATTCTAATAATTCACGATAAGTATTTTTTGTTATATTATTCAAACCCTGACCCAATTCTAGGTATGGGTATTTTAAAAATAGAACGTTAAAAAACTCATCACCACCGTCAAAAGTTGCTATTTTTTTACGATTCATCCATACAGAAATATGTTTCATCTGAGGGAATGTCACTTCGCAATTACCCATGAAGAATTTCTTGTTTATATCATCCGTATAAACCCCATATATATAATCATATTCCCCACTGTTGCTTATAACGCTTTTTAAATGTTTTGGTAATAGTTCACCGATTCTATTATCCGATTGTTCAACTTGTTCAACGTTTATTTTGGGTGTTGTCGCATTTGGTGCCGTTGAACCGATTGTATTAAGCGGCTTTGTAATTGGCTCATACAACTCCTCTAGAATTCTCGTCTGCTCCACTTGATTATTATGTAAAGATTTATACTTTTTTCGAACTGATTCAGTAGCATCAATTAATTTCTGTTTTAAATCAATCTTACTTCGAATATCCTCAGACATTATAACACAACATTCATGAATAAGTAAATATAACAATAATAAAGTTTTTTATTCGATGGTTGATTGAATAATGAACATTTTGAATTTATTGCAGGCATATATAATTATCCAATCCTTTTCGATATCGGCCCTGATTTAATGGACTATCTTTATCGATTACAAGGAATCCAAAATCTTCATTCCAACAAAGTTTGCATATTTGCGCGAATTGTGTAAATTCCATGTCTGGATTGACGTGATCACTATATATATGTCGGAGATTTGTTTCATCCTGTGTGAAGATTATTAGAAAGTTGGAATTTTCCCGAATTAATTGTTTCGACACTTTAGAATAGCCTTGGGATAGAAAAAAAACATCAATATTCTTATGACGCGAAATACAAAAGTATTCTCTAATTACATTTTGTTTCTCACATATAACATCGTCAAATATAAATACAGAATCTACTTTTGCTTCTAATGGTGGAATTATAGATTCATTATTATTAAAAGTGTAATAACCAAGACCGTTTATTGGTGCAACGACTTCAGCCAAATACCTGTATTTGCTCTGGAATAATGTTTTCGTATATATGTAGATATTCTTAAAATGTAAACCGTTGGGGTGTGTTAATAAAGAAATCATAACAGCGGTTTTCCCAGTATTGCTTCTACCAATGATCAAGCCCCGTATTGTATTCGGTAGTAACGGTCCGTGGCGTTTAATTTCATTTGCCGTAGTATTATTTGAAAAATCAAAATTTTCTACTTTGAAATTTTGATCTTGTTTAATGAGCCTCATTATCACATATAAGAATGTAAATTATTAACTGGTTTATGTTATTTTTATGGCCTCTGTGGAGCTAGATAGACGTGTTATCAAACAAAGTCAACGAAAAACTGGCGCAGGTATTATAAACTCGTTAATTAATAATACCCCAATCGAACTCCATATACCTGGTTATCAATATTGTGGAGTCGGAACGAAATTACGGAAAAGACTGTTAAGAGGTGATTCAGGAGTTAATTCTCTAGATAAACTATGTAAAACACACGACATAGCGTATGCAAATAGTAATCATTTAAGTGAACGTCATAGAGCAGATAAAATCCTGGAAGATGGTGCTTGGGAATTAACTAAATCAAAGCAGATACCTGTGAATGAGAGAGCACATTCGTGGTTAGTAACAAACATTATTAAAACAAAAAGAAAGCTTGGATTAGGTATGAGGACTCCGTGTGTTACTCCTAAAAAAACGAGTGGATGTAAAAGAAACCGTTGTAATAGACGTAAAAATAATAAAAAACGTATAACATTTGTTGGTGGTGTTTTAAAAAATATTAGACAATCTATTAAAAAAACGACTTGTGTGAAAAATAAAAAGAATAATGCTTTATCGGTTGCAAAAATAGCGTTAAAATGTGCTCGAAAATATGTTAAAGACATGGGAGGAAAAGAAAAAATTAAGACACCACGCATTATATCTATACCAAAAATTGGAGGTGTTTTGCCATTGATCCCCATTTTTGCAGGATTGTCGGCATTAGGTAGTTTGGCTGGTGGTGCTGCAGGAATTGTAAGAGCTGTGAATGCTACAAAAAATTCAAAGGAGCAGATAATAAACAACAAACATCGAAATAAATCAAATGCTCCGACAATCGTTGGAAGTGGATTACTACTCAAAAAACACCGCAATGGATTTGGATTATATTTAAAAAATCAAAAAAACTTGTAAACCCTCTACCACGAAGACCTCTATCAAATCTTGACATTATAAAATATGTTAATAGATTAAATATAAAAAATTTTCGCGGTGTTTATAGTCGCAATAATTTGAATAAAGCAGGTCCACTATATAAAGAATGTGCAATTGTAAATCTAGATAGTAATAGTGGTAGAGGCACACATTGGGTAGCATATAAAAAACGCGGTAATATAGTTAACTATTATGATAGTTTTGGTAATTTACCACCGCCTCAAGAGTTAATACATTATTTTACAAAAAATATTTCACATACTCTTCTTAAAATATATTATAATTACAATTGTGATCAAGATTTTAATACGGTGTGGTGTGGACACCTATGTTTGAAATTTCTCAATCACGATGGATTCTATACAGGAAATGAGTCGTAATGACATAAAAAAAATGGCTCAGTCTTTACGTGCTTACTCACAATTGGGTAGTTTGATAAAAATGAATGAAAAACAACTTGCTGATATGCCTAAAGAGGTTCTGATTGCATGTGCTTCAAAGGAAATCGCATTGGTTTGGGACAAACTTCCTAAACATTTACGTGAAGACAACGATATTAATAAATATTTTTATTGTATGGAACATTATGTGACAAATAATGCAAACGGTGACGAAATAGACGGCCCATTTCCTAGAAAAATATTCTGTGTTTCTTGTAATATTAGAGAAATTGACTTGGAGAAAGTGGTACATAAAAAGAAAAAACTACATCTATTCTGTTGCTGGTCGCAATAAAAGCAATATTTCAGTTTGATTTATTGCCCAGTCATGTCGAGAACGTTTCTGTTGTCTGGAACATCTAGTGAGTTGTCTGCAGATTATTATCCACCAATTGAATTGGATACCTCTAGACGTTATGGATTAGGATTAATTGCCTTTTATTCATATAACTCTATTTTAAATGTGGATGAAAAAAATAATAAATTCACATATAAGAAGCATAAAAGTGATGTTGATTATATTAATGTATTCATACCACCTGGGACGTATGAGATCGGTGAAATATATAAAAAATTGTTAATGTTAATGGGTTTACACAATTTCAGCGAGGATGAATATAAACAAATATTTCTTTTGTATCCGAATTCAAACACTTTGAAATGTGAATTATGGTCTATTTACGATATCGATTTCACATCCGACAATTCTATTGGTTCACTATTAGGATTTGGAAAAACAATTTTACCATCGAATACGTTGGTCGAATCAACTTTACCGGTTGATATTATGAGAGTCCGTATCATATCAGTACATTGCAATGTAATCAGTGGTGCATTTTTTAACGATATTGAATCACATGCACTGTTTGATTTTGATATTGACGTCGAACCAGGATATAGATTAACAAAGGAACCGCAACATATTATATATATGCCAGTTAAACCATTGGGACGTCAGTCAATTGAAAATATTACAATAAGAATTTTAGATGATACAGGCAGGCTATTAAATTTTCGTGGTGAAAAAATTATTGTAAAATTAGAACTTAAAGTGCTCGATTAACAATAATAATAATACATAATAACATCAATGGGGTTTGTTTACAATAATGTGATTAAACACCACAATACACCTACAAAGAATGATGTTTATATAAAAAAGAGGAAGAAAGAGATGATAAGCAACAGTACTAATTACAACAGCAACGGTTCCGGTTGTGTTATTACTAAAAAAAATCAAATATTCCTTCAATCCATTGGTTTAAAAATTCGAAAATATTAAACATGTCATCCTTATCTAATAAATTAAACATATTTGGAGAGCCTGTGTTTGACAATGCATTGTCTAACGTTCAAGAATATACATATAAACCATACGGCAGCCCCGTATATAATAATTCCGATGAAGTTCGAATTCCGGTTAATTTCCAAGACTTAATATTAGACATTTCTGAGAGTTATATTTATATTGAAGGAACATTTCAAGCTGAGGATGATAAGAAATCCTGTTATTTATCAAACAATTCATTAGCGTTTCTTTTCGAAGAAATAAGATATGAGATTGGGAATGAGCAAGTCGCTATGATTAGGAAACCGGGGATTACAACTTCCCTGAAAACTATGGCATTATGTCCATATAGTCAAGAAAGAGGGCTTTGTAGTAGTGGCTGGGGCTTGTCCGAAGATTTACAAGATATCCTGGATCCAATTAGTCATGTTTTCAGCGGTAAATTGCCATTGAAATACTTATTTGGCATTGCTGAAGACTATAAGGGCGCTTTCATTAATGTACGACACGAACTTATATTAATAATTGCTAGAAACTATAATAATAGTTATATTGGTGACGGAAGTGCTATTTTAAAAATAAATAAAATTGAATGGAAAATTAATCACATAGTTCCCGAAGATAGTCAGAAGTTGAAACTGATGATGAAAATTAATAAAGGAGGACTAAATTCTCGAATTAATATTGCATTTCGGTCTTGGGACTTATATGAACTACCGAAATTACGTGAAACTAGCTCAGATATATGGTCGATTAGAACAACTACTAGTCTCGAAAAACCACGTTATATTATAATTGGCTTTCAAAATATTTCAAATTATGAAAACATCAATATGGATGCCACGCAATTTATACATGCAAACATTTCCAATATAAGAACATATTTAAACTCAACAGTGTATCCATATGAGAAATGGAATTTAGATTTCTCTAAAAAACTTTACGGAGCAGTATATCATACATATCAGAATATTCAACAAAAATATTATAACACAGAACATTCCGACCCAATATTAAGCTTGGGTCAATTTCCAAACAACCCGGTTTTCATTATCGATTGTTCTTGTCAACCAGAGGCAATCAAACATTCTAGCGTTGATATCAAATTAGAATTTGAAACACGCGAATCGCAGTTTCCTGCAAATGTAAAAGTATATGCAATTATCATTCATGATTCTTATATGATGTATAATATTTCAGACGGTGTAGTAAACACGAAATTAAGTTTATAAATTAAATATTTGATTATGGAATGTAGGCATTGTATCACTAAAAAATTATAAATAAAATATATTATATAGTAAAATGATTTGTTTTATTTTTTTTATATATCTATTAGAATAAAAAAATTTATAATGTAAATGTGTTATATGAAAATAATCATATTATTATCGATTTCCAAAAAAAAGAAAAAAGTTTAGACAAAAATTTGTAACAGTCAATAAATGTATTCTATTCTATCAATTGATTAGATATAAAGGTAAAATATATCATTTTACATCCAAAAACCCAACAAATAACGTATATCTTTATTTTGCTGCTGTGCAATAAACACACAGCTTACCTATTGTTCCCATATTATCTATAAAAGAATCTATCTTTTCAGTTTTCCTATTATGTTTTGAAAAGCATATAATACACATGTGAATTTTAGTAAAATTAAATCAATTTAAATTCTTGAGAATGACATCTCACATAAAATATCTATGTTTATTGGTGTGCTAATACATTCCTACGGAAAAAGTCTAGACAAAAATTTGTAACAGGTAATAAAGTCAATTTACCTATTGTTCCCATATTAACCATAAAAAAACCTCTCTTTTCATTTTTTCCTATTATGTTTTGAAAAGCATATAATATACATGTGAATTTTAGTAAATTAAATCAATTTAAATTCTGGAGAATGACATCTCACATATATATCTATTTTTATTGCTGTGTCAAGAAGATAGGAAAAAAACAAGCTTTTATAGTAGTAGTAGGTAGTATTTGGTGTTCACAGATACATCCAATAGATTAAAATTATTTTTGGGTATAATAGAATACAATAGAATGTGTAATAAAATGTATAGAAATAATTTTGTGGGTGGTGATAAACACCTATTGTTGCAATACTAACTACAAAAAAAAAAAAAAAAACACCTTTTTCAGTTATCACAGTAAACCCAGCATATATTTATATACACACAATAAAAGCAAAATTATATATACATAAAATAATTATTATACTGTATTATTATCTTCTTCTTCTTCATCGTTATCATCATCTTCATCATAATTTTTATTTCCTTCAATAAGATCGTCTAGGTGATATCTAACAACTATATCTGTCGGCATATATTGAATCGCATCAATTAAATACCGTTCTAAACCCAACTGAATAATTTCCACACAAAATGTTTCCAATGTGATAAATCCATCTCGGTATTTATGACATAAATCACACCCCGTACTGAAGTCTTCTGCTTGTTGTAACACTTTATTCATTATCTTATCATCGAAACACACATTATAATCATAATTTGCAGCATGTGAACGATCGAATTCAAGATCGTGAAATTGCGCTGCCATTCGATTCACTGCAGACGGCAGATCTGTTGCAGCCGGCCAGTTTTCTGATGAATACACCATCCACATGATTTTTAATAATTGAATGATCTAGAGGGAATAAATGCTGAGCATTTTATATAATACCGAGTGTATACATATATATATATATATATATATTATTAGAAAAAAAGAATATGTGGGGGTTTCTCAAAATGATGTGGAAAGGATTAGTTTTTGACATATGCTAGTATAAGCCGTTTCTAGATCTCCTATCTCTATTCATGATTTGTTACAACCCTCTCTTTCTTCTTTATATAGTTGACACACACACACACACACACGCATCTGTATATATTAGCCGTTTCTAGATCTCCCAATTTCTATTCATGCTGTGTAGTTTTCACATATTCTAGTATAAGCCGTTTCTAGATCTCTCATCTTTATTCATGATTTGTTTGATACACCCATTGGCTTACGTAATGGACGGGTTTCTCAAATGATTAGGGGAAAGGGTTGCTTTTGACATATGTACATATAAGCCGATCTTGGAATAGTCCCCCCACTCTTGTTTGTCACGTACGTGACAAACAAGAGTGGGGGGACTATTCCAAAATCGGCTAATACACTCTACTAATATTAATATTTGCTCGTAACTGCAATGGCACATTTTCGAGAAGCACAGAAAGTTGTTCTTGAAGAAATTGCAAATATTCTTCACCGCATAAAACAACTTCGTAAAAGTATGGAGCAATTAAATGCCCGTTAATAATAACACACCAAAGTTAATGCCAAAATGTCCTTCGTTTTCAATCGGATTGACAAATAACATGTCAACTTTTTTGTTATGCGTAAACATTTAACATAAAATGCACACATTAAATGACGATAAAACTATTTGGCAACCATTAGTTTTATTATTGATAGATATAATTGCAGTTTGTTTCCAGAGCCTCATTGCTTAAAAGTTGTGAAAGTTGCGAATTCTTGATAATAGTTTTTCCTACAAATTTGCTTTTAATTTTTTAACGAATCAAGAGCTGGGACATCGAGTTTTGCTCACCCTGTACAGGAAGTATTTACAACAAATATTCAAATTGTTGACCATTTTGTTCCATACACAATCTAGAGCATTTTTGGACCCTATTTGCCGCATTTAACATTTCAATATTTGATATTGATTTAAGAACTTTGTTCCAGCATTTCCCTTGAAGTTATTCTTTTCCAGATCTTTAATTCTACCTCAAACTAAAAAACCAAGGGGCGTCAGATAGGGTGATCTTGGTCCCTGCTTCTCCATCCAATTAACGCCAAATCTTTTGGCGGTGTACCCTGTTGGAAGTAGACGTGGTTTAGTTGAATCAAGGGCAAATTGTCTAAGAATGGATCAATGTGTTGTTGCAGACTATTTAAGTATCGTTCTGAAGTAAGTATCCAACATATATGGAGAAAGAAATTTTCCTTGATAAATTCCTACCCACACATTAAAACTATAACCTCCTCGATTACACACTTCAATCGTGACATGTGGCTCGCATTGTCGTGGTGCAGAGTGATCCGTCTTCGGCGGTTGGTTTTCCTGATTTCTTGGAAGACAACTCGCAAACAAATGGTTGTGTACCACTCAGAATTGACTGTTCTGCGTTGTTCTAGTGGTACGGTTGCGACATGTCCAGTTTTTCCGAAAAAACAGGCGACCATTTGCTTGGAAGTGCCTCGTGCGCGAACAACTTTTGTTGGATTTGGCTCATCTTGAAACACCCATACAGTCGAGTGCTGTTTACTTTCGAGCTCATACGCGTAAATCCAAAATTTATCACCAGTCACGATGTCAGAGACGTGTTTCGAAGCACCGCGATCGTATTTTTTGAGCATTTCTTTCCACCAATCGACACGAGCCTTTTTTTGAACGATTGACAAATTGTGTGGGATCCAACGCGAACAAATTTTTTTGACAGTCAAATGTTTATGCAATATTGAATGTATGCTGGTCCCACTAATGCCTAAGGTTGTCTCAATCTCTTGATAGGTCACATGACGATCTTGCAATATCAGTTCGCGCACAGCATCAATGGTGTCGCGTCCACAGCTATTTTTTTGTATTGTTATTGTTATATTTCCTTAGTTTTAATTTAATGCGTATTTCATTCTATATTTCCTAATGACTTAAGTATTCCAATTACTGAATACTCTTGTCATTTAGTTTTAATTAATTCAATTTCTTAATGTGTCGTTGTGCCGTGTAAATATGCCTTAAGAACCTTACTTATCGCGCACGCGCACCGCGAGAGACATTTTTCATATTTTTGCACATTCTTAGAAAAACCGCTGAACCGTTGGCACCCGCTGCTTTGGTTTACCTTAAAGTTTTTAATTGTTCGCTAATTCTTATTGAATTACATATTTATAATCGCAAACTGTGTTGTATGTATATGTGTATGTGATTTGGACTGTGGTTTTGGAGTGGAGAAAGTGGAGAAAAGGCTGGTCAGCATATACTAGACAGTAAAGCCGCAACGTGAGTACTCGAAACTTATTATATTAAGTAGGTTTTTAAGGCTTACGTTCTACCTAAAATAGGAACTAGGATAATTTTCATAAAATCGTTGAAAAATTACAAAAAAAAAACCATCGGAAATGATGGAAAACTTGTAATATTTTCATTCATAGGGTATGCAATACATTGATAATAATTACGGAAAAATATTTCAGACGCCTGGAGATATAGAAGAAAAAATACAATCACAAATAAACAAAGCATTGAAGAGAAAAATACATCAGCATGTACAACCGTATCTTCTAGTACAAGGACCAATAAACAAAATTGAAAATAGTTATATCGTAATTGACAAGTTACATTTTCATATACATCAGTTTTAAAAGGCTTAGATATATTGTTCAAGTGTTTTTTATAATGTATAATAATAAATAACAATTTTCTTTCAATAATACTGCTTTAATCTAATCAAGTTCGCAATAGATATAATTATTATTGACTCAATAATAATACACTACAAGATATAATTATTAAATTAAGAAAAGTTAGAAATGGTACCAAACAGCTTAAAGCTTGCATTGAAAGAATGTAATTTCCAAGTAATAAAAAGTACCCTTGTAACCAATGAAACGCTATTGTTGTATGGACATTCAATCTTATCGTTTGTAATAAAATCGAGATTCAATTTAATTATATGTATGAATTACAATCAAGGAATCACTATAATTGAATTGTTCAATGGCATCCAATAATAAGTTTTATTTAAAAAAACAATGTCTTCTTATTATTTTCCAATAATAAGCGTTCGCTTGATTGAAATTTAACTATGTCCGAGGAATACTTAGTATAGCATATCATTGAATGAAATGGTGAATTTTTGAAAACACAATAGTGTTTTTTCCGTGTATGATCCAACAGAAATTTTACCCGGAAACATTTTTCTAACTAGATTTGATGGTTATGCGAATGCGGAGGGTTTTGAAATTAGAGACCAGTTTAAAAAAAGGAGCATTTGCATGGCAAAATGCTAGAAATTTGCAAACCTGAATCTACCAGATTTAGTAGAAAATCTACTACGTTGGCAACCCTGCTAGCCGCACTGCTTTCAGCGGGCGTGAAAAGTAAGAAGCAATGGCAACCGGAACGTTTCGTTTGTTTTCGAGATTTTCGGCGAGTGATCCTTCTATATGTTATATGTTCGGTGCCACAACGGCCGAGTGTTTCACGAAAAACACTTCCATTGTATTTCACTAAAGGTATGTGCTACTGTCAAACGCGACGGCCAGCAATTCTACCGTAAACGTACCTTAAAGGCTCCAACCTTTCGAAAGCAATGCATTGGACCTCTTCTGTCAATCCATCGTCCGGGAAAATGAAATTCGCATTTACATAGCATGGATTTCGTTGTTGGCCTCAAACACTAATATTGAGAGATCCTCTAAATAATTTTTTGCATAAGTCTCATTCGTTTTGTCTAAGCGAACCCTTATGTGCACTATTCTACCCCATATTATTATCGATATCTCAACATATTGGGGGCTGTACCCCGTCTGGCTATATACATTTCATCTGTCCAACTGGAAAGCAGCACCTGCCGTTTGGGAGAAATTGAAAATAATATCGGCATCGTATATATCAGCTGATATATACGGCAAGTATATTTTATATTATTAAAAAAATGTGTAATCGTCGTCGTCGCGTGTGCCAGGTATAAAATGTTTCTGTCTTCTTTCTTCGAGTGGAATGAACCTGATGTTAATGTACCTATATGTAAAATTTTGTTGTTACTAAGGCGGCTTCACATTACCTACTTTACAGTGCGATATTGCTGCAACGTACTCAAGACTGGTGGTTAGATTCATTGAATCAGAATTAATCTGGATCACCTGATGATTTGTCTATACCTACTCAGCAAAGAACAGAGTGTATTTGTTTCGTACTTGGTTGCCAAATTGCTTATTTTAATAGACGTTTGTTTGTAGGGGTATATTCAGTAGTAATACCCCTAGGGTCTTGATAATACCGAGATAATTTTATCATAGAGAATGCCGAAAGATTTTCTTGCATCTCGCGCATTTTTGAATATCACACTGGTAAACGGGGCGAATACAATTTTGAAGTCATTGAAGTATTTTTCCTGGAGTAGCCTACTCGTAGTATTCCAAATTGTTTTTACAGTTGCTTCTTTATATTCAGTTTCGTCAGCTTTTCTCATATTTACCGCATAATCTTTCAATATATTAGCCAAATTATGCAAACTCGCATGCAATACCAAATCTTCGCGACATTTTTAAACCAGTTGTCAGTTTAACGTTTAATTAATTTTTAATAAAAAAAAACACCAAATTGAAAACACCACATGTAGGGTATTATCGCTGTAATCCAGAGGTGATTGGATGAAATTTGACACATGACTTAAAATTAAGTAATTTGATTGGTTACTATATTTAGTAAAAAATTATCGAGTTAACGAACACAGACTTCAAAACATCGAGAGTTTCTCTTAAGCCGGCCATACACACTACGGTGTACCGGATTCAGCCGACGCACAGTGGAGTATTTAACCGGAAAACCTGGTCAAAAATACATCGCTATTGAAAGTGCACCAGCCTCGGATGCTGTAGAATGGGTGTCCCCAGTTTTTCTTTAATTTCTTTATTATTTTTGAGTTTTATATTGGATAATTTACACTAAAAATCTTCTCAAAATAGTATATAAGCTTTTTCATGTAAAACTACCTTCTTCTTAAAATGCCGTACACTTCTAGTGCGTTGACAACTATCTCATCATAATAAGGGTCCTTGCTTCCGCAGCGCGACAGAGCTCGCCCGTATTGCTAATGCCTGTCCAGTTCTTGATGTTTCTCAACCAGGACATCTGTTTACGTCCTACTCCTCTCTTCCCTTCAATTTTTCCTTGGAGAATTATCTGTGGTATTTTGTACTTCTCTCCTCGTAGTATGTGGCCCAGGTATCCAATTTTCCGCTTCTTGATTATGTTGAAAAGTTCTCTTTCGCATCCCGCCCTTCTAAGAACGTCTTCATTTCGAACTCGGTCTACCCACGATATACGTAGCATCTTTCTTAGACACCACATTTCAAAAGCCTCAAGCTTGTTTATCGACCGGATCTTCAGAGTCCATGTTTCCATTCCATATAACAGGATGGACCAGACGTAACACTGCACCATTCTGCATCTTAATTTGAGGGACAATGTCAGGTTGCAAAGAAAAGTTCTTAGGCTTGTGAAAGCTTGCCTCGCTTGTTGTATGCGACAGCAAATTTCCTGTTCGGGATTCCATTGTTCATTTATGTTGGTTCCAAGGTATTGAAAGTTTTGCACTCGTTCAATAGGTTGGTCTTCCAAGTTTAACACAGCATTTTGAGGAGGGTTTCTGCTTACTATCATGTACTTTGTCTTTTGTATGTTTATTTTGAGACAATTCCCCTTTCCAACTGTATTTATCTGTTCCAGCATTAGTTGTAAGTCCTCTTCACTGTCAGCAATGATTACGGTGTCGTCTGCATACCGTATGTTGTTAATTGGTATACCATTTACTTTAATCCCACACTCTAAGTCTTCCAGCGCCTCAGAAAATATATTTTCGACGTATAAGTTAAATAGTATTGGTGACAGTATGCACCCTTGTCGAACCCCCTTTAGAACTTTAAATTCGTCTGTTGTTAGTGATTTCTCAAATCTTACACAGGCTTTTTGATTCCAGTATAGATTTTGGATGATTCTGATATCTTTTGCGCCAATATTGGCATTGTGCAGAAGTTTCAACAAGGTGTCGTGTCTAACATTGTCGAAGGCCTTCTCGTAATCAATAAACAGCATATATATGTCTTTTCGTTGGTCTAAGCTGTTTTGTACTAAAGTATTCAGGCAGAAAACGGCTTCACGAGTCCCCATTCCGCTTTTAAAACCAAACTGTGTGTCTCCGCTTAGATCTTTTAGTTTATTGAACATTCTAGAGTGTAGAATACGAAGGAATACCTTCAGCAGATGACTCATTAGGCTGATAAGGCGATGGTCTTTACATTTCGTGGCGTTGCGTTGGTAAAACTATACACATGGACAATAAAAAAAACATATTTTATTTAAGGTTTTAATGAAATAAGAGAAAAAATTGTCAAACTGAGAATCACTGAGCCTATTATCTTCTTCTTCGTCGCTAGTTTCGATGTTCTCCAGTGTTAATTCAGGGAGTAAAAGATTCAGGGTTTCTGAACTAAAAGGCTTACTTCTTTTTCTTGGCTTTGGCCTATTGCTGCTTAAAAGTGGATCGAATGATAATAAGAGCCTGTTCAATATGTCTCTATTGCATTTTATTCTGTCAAATTTTCGAGAGAAGGTCTGCCTATACAGTCTTAAATGTTTGTTTCGGGCCTCGGCAACTTCCTCCGAGAGCTGTCCTATTGGCAATAATGACAGTAGCACTCCCATCGTTGGTGTTTGCAAACCCAGCCTTTGGTATGTCCACGAGTAGACCCATTTCCTTTCTAAAAGCTTTCTGAATCTGTTTTTTTTTTCTTTAATTATATATTTTTTCTTCTGGTGTTATTATTTGCCATTTTTAAACACTAAGCTTATAAGAGAGATGCAGTAATGATTCAAAAAATCGAATTCAAAGTCAAAACTTAAGAGTTTCGGGATCTACCTCAATTTCTTTGCTCAAATTGTTAAAGTTCTTTGAGGTAATAATTGTTTTTCTACAAATAAAAGTTTTAGATCCAATTATATTATATAATTGCAATTTTGTCATAGTCTTGAACATTCCGTTAGAATCTGAAAAGAAAGAAAATTAATTATTTTAAAAACAAATACAAAATCCTTAATAAATATGAACGCGTTTTAAAGTCACGCATGGAAAACAAAACAACGGAAAAAATCGGAACCTTTTTTTTATTTTAGTCTTAGAAAATGTCAAACTTTATATAACAAAAGTAGAATACTCGGAAGTCGGCATTACCTCCGCAGCATTCTCGCGGCGGACGTAAATATCGATCAGCATCGTATAAGATGGGCAAGCACATATTTTGGCCGTCTGAGGACGAAAGTCTTCGATAATCATAACATCGACGTTCGAACTAAGTTGCGAGTGTATATGCTATTGTAGTTCCCACCACCCTTACCCGAATAGCTGTGTGTGTCTTGGAGGCCTTTAAGACCCCTAATAATTCTCGGACTTAGATGGTAAGACCGACGGACGTGATTGGGTGTCAATTTTGTGCAACAGTACGGCGCCTCCCTGTCTAAAAACTGAAACTGTTTTAACAATTAACATGACCCCGTATATTGTTTTATTCAAATGCTAATTATGCATCCAAAAGCAATTTGTCTCATTTCAATGCAGGCACGATATAAACTCTTAAAGTTATCCCCGATTATACAACAATAATACATACCAGAACTTAATTTAATTCAATTTGGAATTATTTTCAAAATACCTAATAAATTATGCACCCATTGAAATAAAGTCATGCGGAAAGCTGGGTGTGAGGCCTTTTATGTATATTTAGTACGTATTATCATATTATATACGTTTCCGTTTTATTTTAGAGGCTCCAATACCGAAGTTCTTCTCCTACTCCTTTGACTCAAAATTATAATCGAACTCTAATACATAGCACAGTGTTGTTATACAGGGTGAAAGCGAAAACTGAAGAATTTTTTGCCATTGAACCCATGCTTCGTTATCGAGATACAGGGTGTCCAAAATTCGTGGTCAAATTAGCTTTTTTGTTAATTTCTCAAAAACTAGCTAACCGATTTTGACAAAATTAAACATACATTTGGGGACCGATAATCTGCATTATTTTGGCTTTCATTGACTGTTCATTCCCGTAGATAAAGGGGGCATTTGGGTAAATTTTACACATAAATTATTTAAAGACAGCTTCATTATTTGAAATTATTAATTTTTTAAAAAGAGCAACTTATAAGCTACAATTCAGTTGCCGTGGAAAACGATTTAATGATAACAAATTACTTAACAACAAATTTTAAGGCCTAGGCACAGTTAAAATAATAGACAGTTACTTCACCTCGTGTCGGCACGTTTGATATTCATGTCTATTCGCGGCGCTTATAGTTATAGTATAGTATCTTATAGTATATATAGTAGCGGGCCAGAAATATGGCTGGGAATGCGACGCCGTTTTCAGCGTCTATTGAACCTTCTTGTCTATAGTTAATATTCGATGGCCTAGGTATCAGTACGATTAAAAATTTAACAATAAAAAAACTAAACTTGAATTAAAAACAAGGAAATTCATAACAACTGTTCAAATTGCCCTATACTGACAATAATGCACATTATAAATCTTTCAACTATACTGAATTTGTAGCTCTATGAATAAAGGAGTTAGTTTATTGGAAATAATGAAAATAATACAATTATAATAATATTTATTTATTTACCACATATTTGTACAAAAATCATACAATTGTAGCATGTCCTAAAGGTTTGACGGTAACTTAGCTAGTAATAGTAGTTAATTGGGAAAATCATAGTGGTTACCGATGAGTATTCTGCATGTTTTCTCCCCAACATAACGTGTTTCTGAGGGGCTTGAACAAGTTGGGAAAAGTGTATCTCGCCTTAAAAGAAGACTTTGTTGAAAGATAAATCAATGGCTTCATTGATAAGCTCATCAATTAACGTACCATCCCTCGTACAACAGCTGATCCTGAAAAAAAACTCCCGCGGTTTGGTGTTAGATCAGCAAAAGTCTCATTAAGATTTTCCTGCAATTCTTCTATAGGATTTACTCAACAATAATAAATTATCAACAAAATAAAATAATGTGTCCTATATTATAGAGCTGATATTTTTAATCCAGCTCATAAATCATTAGGTACTACAAGATCCTAATATGGATTAACGTTAGAAAAAAAAATGTATAAGTAATATCCCATATTTTCACCACCAAAAAACTATAACGCTTTGTTCTCCGCTATATTATCTAAAAATAACGAATTGTGGTCACGATGGAGGTCATAAAACTTAAAAGGACGATAAATCTTTTGCATTTGGCTGTTGGTTGGATCACCTACCGGAAAATAGAATAAAGTTCGGAATTTTAACAGGTTGCTTTAATGGATTTTTGATAATAACACATTTATTATAATGTTCATCTATTTTATTTGTCATATGAATTATTGTATTAACTTTGACCCCCACATAACAACATTTTTCCCATTTAGTCGAGCAACTAATCTCTTTTTAATAGCCCACTGTGGTTATTATACCAATTATTTTAAAACTTCCTATTATAATAATAATTTACTGATTATTTCTTTTAATGGTTTATATCTACTGTGTCCCAAGGATACGAGGGCCACTTTAATGCTTTGATCTTCAGTTTACAATATACCGTTGACCTGTACAACAATAAACAACTATCTAAGGGCACTCCATTGTGTAATAATAATAAATGGATGCAGGAGACTTGAAAATGTTTGTACCTCCATCAATAATAATAATAAGCCTTTATTTCCAACAGGATAAACCCAATTACAGGTAAATCAATTCATTATACAAAAAAAAAAATTGGCAGTTCTAACAACCAATCAAATTTTGTCATTTTGAGGCATATGAAACAATTTCACCCAATCATGTCAGCATTACACTGATAATTGCATTCAGTACAATTATCAATGACTATGACAACACTATTAAGTTTGACAACTTCATTTATGGGAATGCGAATGTTTAAAGTATAAATGCGCTAATCAAAGAAAAATTTCCCAGAAATACAACCTACAGTCTTTATGGAATTTTGCTGCAAACGAGAATATGAATAGAGTTATAATTTTTTCTGTCAAAAAATTTTCCACCGAAGCTCCCTCGGACATTGACAAATGCCTCATAATTTTATGACAAGTTTCTCAAGCTCGTTGCTTGGTAACAGCCCTCAGCCTTCGGCTTCGAGCTGTTACCAAGGAACGAGCTTTCGATTGTCATAAAATTATCTCGTCTATTATCAATATCCTAGGGATATTACTACTGAAAATAAGAAGAAACGAGACAGAAAAAAAAATAATAATATTAAATAAATAAGTATCAATTAATTAAAAAATAGCAACAAAAAAATAAAATAATATAGATATTATATGATACAACTCACAACTTCATAAAGAACTTACACCATAATTGTTACAAAACTAAATGAAACTGTACATGAACACTCAAGAAAAAAAGCCCACACACATTCTCTCAATTGTTTTTTTTATCTTCTCCAGGATTTTTGAGAAACTAGGGAGTATCCTTACTGGGCCGATATTCACCATGTATTTATAGAGATCGAGAGTCTCGTTGCCTTTTTTTTCAGTTTAAGGCAACTTAACAAAGGCAAATCATTAAAATGGAAATTGTAAAAAAGTTCACATTCGGAAATGAAGCATAAATAGAAAGAGTAAAAAACTAGTAACACCTTTAAAAAAAAAGATAGAGCTTAATACATAATAGAGCTACCAACAAACTGCAATTTATTCAAAGGGGGAAATTAAGGGTACGGATATATAGGAGTGCGAAAGTAAAATTTATCTATTCAGGTAGGTACACCACTAGTGGATGAAATGCAATGGTTGTTGTGTTTTCACATATCGTGAAAAGATTAGGTGTAGAGCAATATGTGGTAGTGCTACAAGACAGTGGCGTAGAGGTGCTTTTTTGAAGAGAATTATTAGTGTCTATGGGTGCGTATAATGTAAACATTTGAAATAGCAAAGAAGTGAGTATATCCTACCGACTGCGCCAAAATTTAACTTTACTTCAAATTCTGTAATTATAACTTTTTGTATGAAAGTCGGATTTTAAATTTCACACTAAATTCCCGAAATTAACCATTACAATAATACTAGGCCACTTAAATATTGAAGGATATCTATTCAAAACCTTGTAAAAATGTAAAATGAACAAAAAATAGAGGGGCCTCCCAAAACTCTGTTAAAATTGATCACAGATCATAGTTTAAATCGCCATGAATTGAAACAAGCTGCAAGTTTGCCAGGGAGCGTTCTCAAAAAAGAAAGAATCTTTGACTTGTTGAGAGAGTTGAAGAAATATTTACATGGAACGAAATTATGCCATGGATAACCCTTGAGCCTGTATGGACGGTCCTCAATACCAAAGATGGCATTAATGCTGAAATCTCATAAAAAATAACTCTTGCAAATCTTAATTTGAGACTAAAGAAAGCCTCGTCGCTAAAGACAATTTTTCGTGGTCGTCTTCCAAACGCGGTGTTGTCTATGATCATTAACTTTGATATCCTCTAGATCTCTTGGCTTTTCTACGGGTGTAGTCCCAAGGCATGACGCAAAATTCGTCAAGTTAAAGTCTGCAAAAGACCAATTTGCTGTGCAGGCGAGGAATTAACTGCCAGCGTCTATGTTGTCGCTCTTTTAACATATGGTATTGGCTAACTAAACGTTGGGGAGATTCGGAAGGGCCACCACTGGATGATTCAACACCGTTTAATACCCTTAAATAACCAAAAAATAACCAGTTTCCCACATTTCATTTGGCGGAAAAATATTCCCGCATTATCGTATAGCATGGAACGAAATTGCGGGTCAATTCCCGTACTCCAATTCCAATATATGTGCAAAAAAGTGTATAACGAAAAAAATTACCTATTTCGACAGTGAGAGGTTAAAATTGTGCTCATTCAGGCAGATATCTAACAGAAATTTAACAGGATTTATTTTTACAGTCGGTGAAAAAATATTAAGGGATTAAAATGTAAACCAGTTAGGAATGTCATCTTTGAAGATAAATATTTTAACAAAATACTAATGAGGATGAACAGATGGGTTTGAATTTATTTCCATACCAGGGTGTCAGCCCATAAAGGCCAATTTAAAGGCATTTCTTGTTTCAAACGTTTGTCTTTGAGGAGGAGTGAAAACAACCCTTAGTCTTAAATGGAACGAGAGGTCTATTTGGAACTTTTTTTTATAACTCAAAAATAAAACAGGACTTGCTTAGAGTTAATACACCGCTTCTCTTCAAATGGCAAAAGTGTCACTAATTTTTTCAATGATCAGAATCCACTGCAATCTCCGAATCTCTATCTCTTTTATTTTTTTTAGTGCGGCCAGATGGGACTTATTTGCCTAATAGGTGTTTCAGAACACGCTTATGGAAAACTACTACGAGGAACGAGGGTTCCCGCTCCCGACGGTGAATTGAGAATTGTAGATTGTTTTTCGGAGTCGTTTATGCGGCCCTCACTTCGAGCTGCAGAAGATCTTTTGTGAATGACTCTAATCTATGAATTGCCCAGCTGTCCCACACTTTTCATAAAGTTAATGATTTCTCTGGGGGCTAAATTCCTTGCCTCGTCGGGTGTTAGGGTCACCCCTCCAAGGTGTTTTAGCCTTTTCCAGAAAAGTGCCATGCATTCGCAGAGCACGTGTTCTGTTGTCTCTGTTGCGTCTTCGCAAGACCGACAAGTGTCGTTCTCGGTTAGGCCCATCTTTTTGAGATGGTACTTCACTGGGTGGTGTCCCGTAAAAAGGTCTGTAATTCGCCTTAGGTCGCTTCTCTCCAGTTGGATAAGCTTCCATGCGTTGGCCTCTGAAGGTGTGATAAACCTTTTTGATTGTCTTAGGCCTGGAGTGTTTCTCCAGTAGGACTTAAGTTGTTCCTTTTCCCATCTCCGAAGTTCTTCCTTCATATGGCTTTTTGGAAGCCGCAGAACGGAGCGTTTGCGCCCTCTCTTGCAAGTTGGTCCGCCGCTTCGTTTCCCTCTATGCCTTCATGTCCTGGCACCCATGTCAGAGTAATCTTTTTTTCCTGAGCTGCCAGTTGATTTAGGGTCTGTTTGCTAGCTTTGACGTAAAGGTGTAAGACCTCAGTGCTTTTAACGCAGCTTGACTGTCTGACATAATATTGATCTGCCGTTCCGGGATGCCTCTCTGCAGGCATTCTTGAGCACAACGATTAATAGCGTTGATCTCTGCTTGGAATATAGTGGGACTTTTCCCGAGAGATTCAGAGAGCCTGCAATTTGGCCCGTATACTCCCATGCCTGTGTTCCCTTCTATTCCTTTTGAACCGTCCGTATACCAGACGGATGTGTTTTCTGGGAATCGTGGTTCCCCATTTAGCCAATTTTGACGGTCTGCAATGACCACTTCAAATGGGATTTCAAAATCATGTTTGCGTGGCAAAGCGTCCGACGGTTTTCTTCCTGAATCCAAAGGTATTAGATTCAGGATTCCCATGTCTCCCTCTAGATCGCCAGATTTGTATTCCATTACCTGTGCCAGTTTCAGAGCGCTAATTGACAAAACTGTCTCCAAGATTTCCTCTTCGCTTTCCGTAGTTCTTTATTGTATTCCGTAAGGATTCTCTTATACTCCTCTCGCTTTCCAGATTGCCTTGCTCGGTTTTCAGCTTTCCGAGCTTCGACTCTCAGCTTAGCTAACTCCCTGTTCCACCAAGGTACGTCTCGTTTAGTTTCCTTTTGTTTTACAGGGCAGCTATTTTCGTAGGCACTTACAATTATATTGTTTAAGTGCATGGTCCCTGTTTCTAATTGTTCCACTGAATCGAGGTGGAATGTGAGGCCTTCTAAATCTGACCACAGGTGGCTTTTGTATGTCTCCCAATTGGTCAGATTCGGCACTCTATTTTCCTCGACGCGTCCTTGAGTAGCGAATATGTTGAACCTTATTTGTTGGTGATCAGATATTGAAGGTTCCTCAGACATTGATAATTGTAATTTTATATTTTATTAGTGCAACAAAAATGCATTTCCCAACCTTCAAGCTTAGCCATTTTACCGCCCCTCGACAAATCACTATGTTAAATGGGTTTGACACATCGTTTGATATTGATGTGCCACATAATAAATGTCTCTATGCGCTAAAGTCAGTACTAGCATCGAAGAACATCTCGCGAAGAACAAAAATTACAGTTTATAAGACCATTATACGACCGACTGTTATGTATGCTAGCGAAGCCTGGACCCTGACCAAAGACAACGAACGAAAATTGAGAATCTCCACTGCGAAGCCCAGAAACACAACAGTACCGAATAAGAACCAACCAAGAAATAGCAGAATTATACAAAGATCCAGATATTGTGAAGGAGATAAAGACAAGAAGACTGCAATGGGCGGGTCACGTACAAAGACAGCCTGACACACGGATGATAAAATTGGCTTGGGAGGGAGTACCAGTGGGACGAAGACCTTTGGGGCGCCCCCGAATGAGATGGCGGGACAACATCAAAACGGACCTAAGGACCATTGGGATAGAGTACGACCCAGCATTGATGGAAGATCGACAACAAGGGAGGCGAATAGTATAGTCGGCCAAGACCCACCCCGGGTTGTAGAGCCATGGACATACATACATACATAATAGTAAAAAAAACTTTGACAGCAACAAATTTAAATTAGTAAAATTGTTTTATTATTTCGTAGTTGTTTTTAATATTGCGAATATTTCTTCTAAATCATTCATTCATTGATTTAGTTTTCAATTGAAGAATATGCAGATATGGTGTTTTGATATGCTTTGTACAATGCTCTGGTAATTATTTTTCTTATTTTTGAATAAAGTACTTAGTTTGTTACGTTAGTTTATTGGAAATAATGACAATAATACAATTATTATAATAAAAATTATTAAACTTCTGACTTTTTATAAGGAACATTACAAAAAAAGGTTACAACCAAAGGTGTATATTAATTATAACGACGAATATTTCGAAAGACAATAAAGGAATTTTTTCAATGAAAAATCACCGTCTTTTGATTATTAGGCTCATAATATTGCAAAAAATCATTAATTAGGTACATAATAATTAAATATTATCAATTTTTACTATTATTAAACAATTACGCCTGATAATAATAATAATATTACACTTTTATTGGCCAGAACACCCATCACAAAAAGCTATAAAAACACTGTGAGAGTCTCTAAGATTATGCTGTACGTCTCCAGCGTCCCCGATAAATCGGTTTGGTATGTCCGTGGATTTTTACCTCATTTTAATTTTACAATGCTGTTCTGCCATCATATGGCTATGTGAGTCTTATGAATAAATAAAACTGGAGAATATTTAATAATAATAATAAAATTAATAACGTTTTAACAGTTCTTGTGTGTGCATATGCTAGTGTGACTTGTTTTTATGGTGATTTTTAATGGTGAAAATAAAAGAGAAAAGTGCTAATGCATGCAGAGTGTATGAGGTACTTAAAGTATGTATAATCATTTTCAGTTTTATTATTTATGCCTTAATAATAAACTATTTCATATATAAATTATGGATTAGATAAAGCTATATAATAGTTTTGAACGTTTAGTTAGAATTGAAAGGAACACGTTTAATGAATTAAAGCTTCAGCTCGTGCGATGATAAGCTTCTTAATAAAGAAAAATATATTTTTAAGCTCACGGCCGTATTCAGGATGATATCGTAAAACCAGAAAGAGCCCAATGCCATCAATAGAGAGATCAGTTACCAAATTAATTAAAGAGTCGACAATACCAGAAGAAGTTCCTCGAAATAGGACTTCTATTACCTTCCTAAGTTAGTACAATTGAATCTCCAACATATTATGATCTAGCAAAATATCTAGGTTCCATTTGAACAAATTATGTTGGAGTGACACTCCATGTTTCGCCAAGAAATTCAACATGAGAATGATATATTATTGGTCAGTGTTGATGAGTGAATCCTTCCCAATTCCAGGGCCAAATATTTAACATCAGGCCATAATAAAGGATCGGACCCCCCTCGAAACATCTGGTGTATACGTACAAGGTACGATGCTCATGTGGTAAATGCGTCGAGTAATACTCAACCCCTATGAGATGCATGGATTTGGTTCCACGTTGTTTTATTCACAGCCCTAGCAACGACCGGAAACGCACCTTCTAAAGTGGTTCAATATACCGCAAAATATGAAGCTATTTTCCCCCTTTTTGTCCTTAAGTTCAGTGGACAGATATCTCGGGGCATATACTCTTGTATGACTAGTATTCACGCAAATAAGAAGACATTTTTTTTTCCTTATTTTTCTTGAATTTATAATTTCTGGATTTCGTTAATGGGTTTTTAGGTTCGTATTATTAACAACAGCATGAAATAAAGGTTTTCCTTATTTTATGTCATACGTTTCCACAAAGTTTAGTCTTCCTCAGGATTTTTTCTTCTTTCTTCTTCTAACATCTTCTTAGTTTTCATTATTGTTTCCGAAATCAGAGAAAAAAAAATGTCAACTGCGATCTGGCATTAGGTACCATGATAAAGAATAATGGGATGTTTTCGGTTATTCTTCCTGATTTCATCTATGACTTTTGGGAATTCTTTTTCAATCCTAAGAAATTATTGCGACTTGTCAACTTGAAATCTCTTCTGAATTGAATGACAGCGTTGCATGACAACACGCTTTCAATAAAAGTGGAAACTTTTGTTGGACGATAAAACGTTGCCTGCCCGTTAACTTTTTATGACCGAGTCAACGCAAATTTTATGACGTCACGAGCAAGTTGAATCTTGTTGAACGTGAGAACCGGGTGTCCTATTTTGGGTACTTTTGCAGGGTATCTCCGTTATTTTTATAGATAGAACGTTGCGGTTTTCGCGAGAGTCTGTTACTTTTTCGTAAAACTAAAGATTCCGTTAACAAAATGCATTTTCACAGCCCTCTTATTTAAACTATATTTTTGAAAAGGTAAAAACAAGACAAATTTTATAGTTTATACATAAATATACAGGGTGTTCCATTAAAAAATAGAGTAGGGGTCTGATAACTTTTTCACCTGACCTGTATTATACGAATTTCGAAGGCGGAATTGAGTTCTACGGGAAAACTTATATTATAAGAAACAGTTTTAAAATGTTCGATAAGTTATTTGATGGGACACCTGAAACAGCCCCTTGAAAGTCGAGAGTGAATAATTTGTTTATTAAATTTACTGGCCATTACAAAGTCGTTTAAGTGGAGACTTGTCTCAACAACGAGAATGTCTCTGGAATCAAACTTTTCATACATCTTCGTGTAAAATATCTTTACAATGTCAGCTACTTCGTGCACCTTCAATTTGCGATTGTTCATAACCAATCTGTGAATTTTTCTGAGGTTTTTTCTGGATTTACAACCTCAATTGTATGATCACGTGCTGATACCTGAATTTATTGTTTTTTCAGAGCATATGAAAATGCGCAGGGTGACATATTTGGAAACTTAAATAATCCGGATGATGCCTTTGTGATTTTGTTACACATATCGAGGTCATATCTTTCAAAGAAACTTCGAAGAACTTTTATTGTAACCAAATATACAGGGTGGTCCAACGAAAAGTTTGCACCTAGCTTTTCTCTTTTTTTTGTAGTCGAATGCGAAAATGCTCGGACACGTCGATTTTGCTTTTGAGGGGGACACATTTTAAACATATTTTTCGATCTGCGCCTTTAACCCCCTAGCGGGGGTGAGTAACAACCCTAAAATTTTAAATGGAAAGAGGGGTCTAATGACATATCATTTGAAAGGACACAAAATTGTCTTTCTAATGATACCCTATTTGTCGAATTTTACTAAAACAGTTAATACGAAAACGACTTTAAAGACATTAAGCCGATAATTCTGGTATTAATGAGAAATACAAATAAGTTTTAATTATTACGACTGAAAACAACTACAATCATTTCTAAATTATTTACTTTGAAGAAAAACGGGATTTCAAAAACACGATCTTATTTATCAGAACTAAATTCCTCACTAATCGTTTGCGTTTTTTGTTGAAATAAAAACTGCAGATACGTGTAGGAAAAGAATTTACACCGTTTATTTTAGTCTTTTCATTGATTCAGTTTGGTTGCTTCTCAAGTTATTTTACTTTTACCGTACAAAATGATTTATTCCATTCTAGAACGAGTTGAAATTGTTAAACTTTATTTTCAAAATAATAGTAGTGCTAGACTTACGGCTCGCTTATTTAATGAGAGACATCCCGATAAAAATGTGAATGATGTGTACGTTGGCAAGTTAGTTAAAAAGTTTGTAGATACCGGATCTGTCTGTAATGTAAAACACCAGCCGCAGAAACCGATCAGAAATGAAGCTGTGGAAGTCGCTGTTTTAGGGCATGTTGAAATGGATCATAGTCAAAGTACCCGTCAACTAGCTGAAGCCTCAGGTGTCTCCCGTTCGTCCATAATACGAATTTTAAAAGCGTACAAATTTCATCCGTACAAAATCAAATTAGTACAGGAACTAAATGAGGATGATCCTGATAGAAGGCTACAATTTTGTGAAGCAATGAGCCAGCGTTTAATTGAAGATCCGCAATTATTATTTAACATTTGTTTTTCCGACGAATGCACATTTTATTTGAATGGAGCTGTAAATAGGCACAATTGCCGTTACTGGGATGACAGTAACCCACATTTATTCCGTGAGGTTCATACCCAGTATCCTCAAAAAATAAACGTCTGGTGTGGCATATTAGGAAATCATATTATAGGACCACTTTTTATTCCTGGAAATTTAACTGGTGAAGTGTACCTAAACATGCTTGAAGACACAATTGATCCTTTAATAACACAAATAATAGAAGATGACCAAAATCATACTGCTGATCGGCTTTATTTCCAGCAAGATGGAGCACCTCCGCACTATGTGGCTCCTGTAAGACAGTTCTTAGATGACCGGTTCCCTGGACGGTGGATTGGAAGGAGGGGCCCAATTGAATGGCCTGCCAGGTCACCGGATTTATCGCCTTTAGACTTTTTTCTTTGGGGGCACTTAAAAAATAAATGTTTTGCCACGAAGCCCGAGTCCATAGAAGATCTTCGCCAACGCATTACAGAAGAGTGGAGAAACATAACACCTGATATGCTACAAAATGTTAGAAATAGATTTGAACAAAATCTGTATTATTGTATGGAATCAAATGGGTCACATTTTCAACATTTGTTAATGTAACGTTTTAATAAATCAATTTAACAGCTTGTTTACTTTTTTTACAAAGCAATGTTAAAACTAACAAACATTGGAATGTACTAACGATTGCAGGTGTTTTCACTCGCAATAATTAAAACTTATTTGTATTTCCCATTAATACCAAAATTATCGGCTTAATGTCTTTAAAGTCGTTTTCGTATTAACTGTTTTAGTAAAATTCGACAAATAGGGTATCATTAGAAAGACAATTTTGTGTCCTTTCAAATGATATGTCATTAGACCCCTCTTTCCATTTAAAATTTTAGGGTTGTTACTCACCCCCGCTAGGGGGTTAAAGGCGCAGATCGAAAAATATGTTTAAAATGTGTCCCCCTCAAAAGCAAAATCGACGTGTCCGAGCATTTTCGCATTCGACTACAAAAAAAAGAGAAAAGCTAGGTGCAAACTTTTCGTTGGACCACCCTGTATGTGATAATCTTGTAAATATTAGTAACACACTAAAATATTGTCACCCGTGTTCAATGTTTGATTTTGTTTTGCAAATATATATGAGTTAAGATTTATTTTACGAGGCATGTTTTTTAAGTAAGTACCGTTTTGGAATTAAAAAAAGACAAAGAAAATAATTTCCGTGAATATTGAGGCACTTGTCATAACGTGGCACCAGTTTTTGAATACCCTCCTCATAAAATTCTGCCGCCTGATTTGTTAACCACTGTATCACAAATGTTTTGACCTCGTTATCGTCTTGAAGACGCTGACCACCCAGGTGTTTCTTCAAGTGCAGGAACAAATGGTAGTCGCTGGGCGCCAGATCAGGGCTGTATGGAGGATGATCTAGAGTTTCCCATTTAAAAGATTTTATGAGATCTTTGGTCCGATTAGCCACATGTGGACGGGCATTCCCATGCAGCAAAACGATACCCTTACTCAACTTGCCACGTCTTTTGTTCTGGATTACACGACGCAGATTGTTCAATGTCTCACAATAAGACGCTGCATTGATTGTCTCATTACGATGCAGAAACTCCACTAGCAATACTCCTTTTCTGTCCCAAAAAACTGTGCACATGATTTTCCGGGCAGAAATTGTTTGCTTAAACTTCACTCTTTTGGGTGATGATGAATGTCGCCATTCCATGGATTGTTGTTTCGATTCTGGTGTGACGTAAGCCACCCATCTTTCGTCACGAGTAACAATTTGGTCTAAAAAATCTTCACCTTCATTGTGGTACCGCTCAAGGAAAGTCAATGCACTGCAAGTTCTCGGTCACAATGCGATACAACACACTACGAGGATATTGAGGAAAGCAGTCGCACATTGATGAAATTGTAAAGCGTCTGTTTTCTCTCACCTTTTCCTCCACTTTCTGCACCAAATCTTCATTAACGACCGAAGGACGCCCACTCCGTTCTTCATCATGCACATTTGTGCGGCCATCTTTAAATGTTCTCACCCATCATCATCACTCATAATGTTTTATCCGTAAACTTCACAGATCTCACGATGAATATCGATCGGTTTTACGCCTTTAGCACTAAGAAATCGTATAACAGCCCGTACTTCACAATCGGCGGGACTCACGATTGTCGGAGGCATCTTAAACACTCAGTAAACAACGTATACAATGAGGAATCAGACTGTAATGGCGTCAGTGCGTAGACAAGAGATGTAGGTAACCAGCGCGGAACGCCGACCGTGGCGCTGCGGCGGCGGAATCGCAAAACGGTACTTACTGAAAAAACGTGCCTCGTACTTTAAAATATGTTAACTTCAATTTTTTAAAAAATCAAAAAATTATATGCACGGCTATGGCGGCTAAACATGCAATAAGTAATACCGATCTCCCGACTGCACGTCAAAGACATCTTTTCCACTAATGGGCGGAGCATAGAGCCTGCGCGAGCGGAGCGGCGCAAACCGTTCCCGCCAAAAGACAGATCGAACTGTGTGTGTATTAGCCGTTTTCATAATTTAATTAAATACTGTGTGAAATTGTCTTTGAAAGTTTTTGTTTTTTTCTTTTATTTGAACACCTCAAAATAATAATTAAATGACTTAAAACAAAAAAATAAAGAAACAAGTTTAATTTATTGACCAAAAATCAAGAAATCGTCACCATAATAATAATTTCTTTGCCTGTGTGCGCAGTTTAAATATTCCCGGGCTTACCCTGTATAAATATAAAACGTACTGCAATAATAAACTAATTCTGCATTTAATGTTTTGTGCTATATTTGGGTTGAGCTGTACGCGTACGAAGCCGAACGCCTGCTTATTCGTGCAGTGTTATTATCATTATTGAGATATTCTATTATAACATGGAACGATGTATGAGGGTAATCAATCACATGGTTAGATATTTCGAAATATTAGAGGAAATGGTGTTTCGAGAATGTATAATAACTAAGTGAAATATACCATTATTTATAAACCTTATTTTTCTCCTTGGTTGTAGTTATTGAATATTGTATACATATAGAGTATGAGGGAGGCTATACAGCCCAATCTGAAACTAAGATAATAAATTTTCTCGTTACCCTAGAGCTGTTCTTTGATACTTTGACCTACTTTTCCAAGGTGAACCCTTTGGTATTGTAAATTAAATGAAAATTACCAACAACACAATTGATGTAAAAGAAAATTAAGTAGATCGCAATGTTCTGCATGCGCCAAGTTGCCTGCCTCTCAGGTCTCTTCAGTTCGTTCAAATTGACCGCTGGTTCTAATAATTTTGTTTTAAAGTCAGGATTACCGCATGTGCGCCCTGTTTTAATAATCACAATGATTTGGCTAAATATGTATTTATTTAAATTATTATTTATATTTACTTGACAGGCGACATTATGTGTGTGTGGATGGTGTGGTCAGTGAATCATTGCACGCTGAGTGTGGTGTTCCTCAGGGATCAGTACTTGGTCCCTTATTGTATTCTTTATACGTCCTCAATCTATAAGATCAGCCAATGTGGAGTCTAGGTATTATACTTTTGCGGACGATACGGTTCTGCTTTATAGTAGCGATGACATTTCTAACTTGGAAACTGTGGTAAACCGTGATATTGATAAATATTTGAGTTGGTTCTTATTTAACAAATTAAAAATCAACATCAAAAAATCCAAATATACAATTTGAGTTTGGAAGAGGCAAAACTTTTTTATTTGTCGATTTAGAAGAAAAAGTCATTCTTTATAAAAAACGTCTGCTTATGTCGAAACTATAATTTCAAACACCAAATTTACTATTACTACACAGGGTATATCAAAAATAACATTTTTAATGATTTTGATTTTTTTTTTAATTTTATGAAAATATTTTCAAAACCGTGATTTATTACACCAATTGTGCAAAAAACACTAAAATTATCAAAAAATAATGGAAACATTTTTCAGCCACCCTGTATAAAAAGATAATCAGACCAAACTAAAAAAAAAAAAACTAAAGTTTTTCAACTTTTTCGTTTCACTCTAAAAAATGTCGTAAGTATGGTCAAATTAATAATTTGTTTGTATCACCCTGTATATGCTGGTAATTATTTTAAGTTAGTTATCTCATATAATAAGATTAATGTACATTAATCTTTGTTTATACAGTAAAATTTGAATTCTCTTTGTAACGTGATAGATAACTAACTCAAAAGTGAATTGGTATCATCCTGTATACAACAAAACTATTTAAACGCCTGTATGTATTGTCTACAATTTCTGACCTACTTTCAAAACTGCTCGCTGTGCTTCACTACGACGTTTCGTATTTGAAAAACCATCATCAATTTTTTTTTAAATACAATTTTTTACTGTTAAATTTAAAGCCATTTTCAATTGAAAAATACAATACACGTAATGGTTTAAACAAGTTTTAAGTGTTTTTGAGCTGTTATTTAAAATCACTCAAGAAAAATCGCCATATTTTGGCACTTATTTTGCGTAAAACCAAACTGATAGGTTTATGCCTATGCTTTAGTTATTTATTGTTAACACTTTTTTGAATAAATAAAACCAAGAAACATTTTACTATTTACTCTATAATACGTCATATCAACTTAACTGTTGCATACAGACTCCTAGCGCGTCAGGCGCGTAAAAAAGGACAATATAATATAATAGTTGGCAGTGTTGCCGTGAGTAATAATTTTCTTTAAAAGGATTATCACAAACTATGGCGATTTTTCTTGAATAATTTTAAATAACAGCTAAAAACACTGAAAATTTGTTGGAACCACCTATTTTTGAATTGAAAATGGCTTTAAATTTAACAATAAAAAATACAGGGCCGTATTGAAAAAAAAAACAGGTTGATGGTTTTTCTAAAACGAAACGTCGTTGTGAAAATTTGTAAACGCTATCTTATTCTCCTCAAAAAGTAACAATGACAAAGTGCTTTTCATTTTTCTATATCTGTAAAAATAATTTTAAATCCTATTTTTAATATTTAGAACAACCATTTTCGCATGTCTTTTGCAATCTTGATGTTTTATGGATTTGTAATTTTTTTGTTTATCAATATAACATGAAATCTTACGTTTTTCGAGTAATTCAAGTGTAAATTTTAATAAATAGCTCAAAATTATACATAATGATTCAGAAAAAAAAAATTCGGATTCGAGTTTTTTTCATTATTTGCATTTTCTGAGAACATTTACCATAGTAGTGTATATTTTTTTTATACCATCAGAAAGTAGAGATTTCAACGACCAAAAAACACCCCAACTTTTTTAAAAAAGCAGATATTTTGACGGGAGAATTTTCGATTGAAAATTAGGGTGCTTTTTCGATTTTGAGTCAAAATAAGGTGAAAAATGAATATTTGAACTCAAAAAAAAATACTGTATGTTTGGGACATACAAAGGTAAGTTTTCACCAAATTTCGTGAAAAAATAAATTTTTTTGCAAAAGATAAAAATAAAAAACCAAAAACTCGGTTATTCGAATTTTTCACATAAATTTTGAGGTTATGTGAAACAAGTATCGATACAAAAGTTGTAGATCTTTTTATTACCTACAACTTTGCCATTTAACTTTTTCTCATAGGACTTGCAGTTTTACCGGAAATCGAGATTAACCGTTTTTTACGCTTAAAAACTCACCCCCTTCCCCTTCCCGACCTCAGATTGCCCGTAACTCATTTTTCCTTTCATTTTTGTTATATTCTCTACCTTTTTCAATGGGTTTCACCCTACTATAATTTTTTTTGGTCTCAAAAATTATCGATAAGAATGGGGGTAGCATTGCAAACGGTAGGAGTTATAATGTCGGTTAAATTAGAGAAAATTTGAACAATTTAAACAATAAAACAGTGTTTTTAAATGTAAACTAACTGTAGTCGTTTTCAAGAATTTTTGAAAAAACGATTTTTTACGATTTTTGTGCTTTTTGAACTTATTAAAAAAACGCCGTTCTCACATGAACGTTTTACGCATAATAAGTGCCAAACTATGGTGATTTTTGAATGATTTTAAACAGATAAAAACACTGAAAACTTGTTTAAACCATTACTTGTGATATAACACCTATTTTTGAATTGAAAATGGCTTTAAATTTAACAATACAAATCCAGGGCCGTATAACCAAGTTGATGATGGTTTTTCAAAAACGAAACGTTGTAGTGAAAATTTGTAAACGTTATGTTTTTCGCCTCAAAAAGTAACAAAGAGAAAGTGCTTTTCATTTTTTTATATCTGTAAAAATAATGTCAGAAAGAAATAAAAACTAAAATCGCAAAGAATCGTTTTTTGAAAAATTCTCGAAAACGACTAAAGTTAGTTTACTTTTAAAAACACCATTTAAGAGGTGTTTAAATTGTACAACTTTTCTCTCATTTAACCGACATCGTAACTCCTACCGTTTCCAAGATCCCAATGCTATCCCATTCTTATCTTTGACATAGTGTAGGCCTATTTTTGGTAGTATAGATAGATACTACAGTAATTTGCGACCACCCTGTAACCTGATGGTCCAATCTGTCTGTGTTTACCTAAGAGGTTCTTTAACTACCTTCAAAATTTCAAGATTCTTTCTATTCAAAGGGCAAAATGACGAATATCAACTTCCGGTTATGGACCGATTAGTTTAGGTTGACCTGACTAATCAAGTTAGAGAGAACATATCACGCTCAAAATATCCCCAACATTAACTTCTGCGGAATGGAACGGATCAAATATAGGCATATTTCTTGGACACTGACTGTGCCTGTTAACTGTGTTTTTTGGAATTTCTTGCTTTGCCCCCTGGGCATCACAAAACAACGATTTTGTTTGCGTAAATAATTGGACTATATATAGTACCATGTTTTAAGTAAATTTGAAGTCTTTTGCGTTCGTAACCCATCCAAATAAAATATAGTTTTAAGGATTTTTTTAGTACTTTGCTACATTGTCGTTATCTGAACACGGTATGTAATAACCTACATATTTTTTTTTGTTCGTTGTATGTGATTATTTTATTTTTCAATAATGCAAGGCACCTACTACCTACCTGATAATATAATTTGCCGCATACGCCGTCACATGTACCCTGTTGGTGTTCTTTTATTTCATGGCCTGCTCGGTTTAAGGCTTCATTAACTAATTCACATATCGCATTGCCCGAGGGCCGCAATTCTTTTGTGTCGATGTAGACGGTAGAAGGAGGGAATAGGGGCCTGATGTGACTGACTGAAGAGATCGTATTACCACTATTTTTATTTTACAGGGTGCGTCACATCTTTTAATTTGCTTTAAATTTTAGTTCAAGGTAAAACACCGACACGGCTATAAAATTAACAATTTTGAGGTGTTTCGTAGATAATTCGTAGAAGATCAGTCAGTAGTGTTTCCAGATTTCGGGAGTTACAAGGGTTGTTCTAAAAACAATGAACACGCTGATCGAATCCGAAAAGTGGATCAGATACTGATGAAGGTAATATTTTTAGTATCTTGAAACTCAGTAATGGAGCAGCAAAAAAAAGCGGGCCAAGGATACTTCCTTGAAGTACACCGCTTCTCAATTCCTTACACTGAGAGCATCTTATCATGGCACATTGATGTCTTTGGAATAATTAGCTACAAAACCATTTAACAGAAACTTCGTCTAGAACATAATAAATTAATTTATTGGCATAATTTAAGTACAAAAAAATATATATAGCTAAAAAGGTCAAGATACAATCCTATTTTTTTTAAAAATGCCAAAAGTTTGACGCTCAGCAATGCTGATTTTCAGTAACGACCTAGTAATACACACCACATAAAAGTTGCCAACAACATTGAGGACGAGTAACTCCTTTAACAGCCCCAACGAATTCATTTCCTCATTGTAGTGTATTCGTTACTAAACTTAGTCTATTTAAACTTGGTATTCGGTGTTTCAATCTTTTAGATAAGGTCCTTATTTACAATGCCCTTGTAGTTCACGTTAAACCTAAACGTAATATCTTGTTGTTATTGTAATTATTTTTTTTAACGTGTTATGTGTTCTTTTTGACATGTATTAATGTTGTGGCAGTCAGCTATTGTTTGTTATTTTATTGTTTTATTATTATTTTTGATGACAAGTCTATGTACAACAAAGATTGTATATCTTAATACTAATAAAGAGTATTATTAAAAAATTGAAACAAACAATAAAAAACCACAACAATCAAAGTATTCAATAATAATAAATCACGGAAGATAACACAGGCCAACACACATTTTGGTGCCTGCGATTTTTTAACTGTTCCTGAGTAATTTTTGGATGCAGAATGTAAAAAGGTTCTCAGATTTTGTCTATCAGATCTAGTTTTTGAGATTTTTTAAAAAATTGTGTATATAATTTACGTTATAACTGTTATAATATATAATATTACTATTGACAGTTAAAAAAAACAAAGACACATGGATTTAAGTATTTATTGCAAAAACTTAATTTACATAATTACATTAGTCACTAATCACATAAAAATTTTCTTTTATACGATTTTCTAGAATGGAGTTTACTAGGGCAGTCTCGCTGAAGGCTCCAGCAGTAGTCCGCCATCATGTGGCTATCCCATCGTCCTTGATAACGATCTTCCATAGTTTTAATATCCTGGTGGAATCTTTCCCCCTGTTCTTCACTACAATCACCTAAGTTTTCTGGAAAACGATCTAGGTGGCTGTGGAGGTAGTGAACTTTTATACTCATGTTACAGCCGAGAATATTAAAATTTGAAAGCATAGTTTCCACTAATTCTACGTAATTGTCTGCTTTATGATTGCCAAGAAAATTTTGTACTACTTGAACAAATGAACTCCAAGCGTTAGATTCAGTCTCGTTCATTGATGTGGTGAATTGTGGATCTTTAACAAGTTGCCTTATTTGAGGACCATCAAATATACCAGCTTTTAGTTTTTCCGTGCTAATGCCAGGAAATTTACGTGACAAATACCCAAAACAATTTCCATCTCGATTTAAGGCCTTCACAAATTGCTTCATTAGGCCTAGCTTGATATGCAAGGGCGGAAGTAAGATTTTTTCTCTTGAAACCAAAGGTTCGTTGATCACGTTTTGTATTCCTTGAATCATGACATCTCTTGAAGGCCAATTTTTGTTAACCCAGTGCTCATTTTTAGCTCTGCTGTCCCAAAGGCACAAAAAACAAGGATATTTTGTATAACCACTCTGCTGTCCAAGGAGGAAGTTAATCATTTTTAAATCAACACAAATTGACCACTGATGTTCTTCGTATTTAATTTTTCTCAAAACTAATGCTATTGTTTCATATTCTTCCTTCATGGTAGTAGAATGACCAATAGGAATTGAGCCATATTTGTTACCGTTATGTAAAAGAACACATTTTAAACTACGTTTTGAACTGTCAATAAAAAGGCGCCAATCATCTGGAGTGTATTCAGGCAAACCCATTTTTTCTAAGAGCCCTTTTATATTGTTACAGAATACCAAGTCATTTTCCTGAGTGAAAAAAGGCAGCAGATCCTTATCTCTTTTACGATAAAATGTAATATTAGTACCTCGACAAAGTAGGTTTTTTTATTTTAATCTGGATGCAAGTAATTCAGCGGATTCCTTTGAGAGATTCAGGTCTCTTATAAGATCGTTTAGTTCTTCTTGATTGAAACACTGCGGAGTTGCTAAATCTGCTTCAAAATCGCTGTCGTTTTCTGATTGAATTCTTTTAACTTCGTCAGACGTTGATGTTTCTGTATCATCTTCTGTCAGTTTGGGTAGACTGCTGAATGATGGAACGGGTATTTCTTCCGAATGCACTACAGGCCTTCTTGCAGAATCTAGATCAGGATATGTCCATTTGTGTCTATTGTTTCTATTTATGCCTTTAATATTAACGAGACAAAAATAGCAGTCGTCATGATGGTTCCGCGGTTCTCTCCAAACCATTGGTACACCAAACTTTAGGCACTTCCTCTTTCCAGTTGTCCACTGTCGCAAATGTTCAACACATGTTTTACATATGAAATGTGGGGCCCAAGATTTATCTTGATCTCCTAAATGAACGCCAAAATAGGCAAGATAAGCTCTTTTCACAAAGTCAGAAATCCTTTTTCTGCTCTCTTTCAAAGTGTATTCACCACACACATAACAAAAAACATCGGGATGATTTACACAGGTACGTCTGCTTGTGGATGCCATTGTTTCAGTTTAGTGTCTTGATACTACAAAACGACCAAAATTTACACAAAATGATAGCACAACTTTACTTGGGAAAACTCAGTAATATACTAAATCAAGTACAGCCAAGCAGGTATAGAAGGATCGGGTCATAGGCAATTACAGGTATAAAAGTAAGTAAGAGCATTGTATTGAGTAGTTCCTAGTATAGGAACATTGGGTCAGGGACAATTCCAGGTATCCATTTGGCTAATTAGATTCTGGGAAATTCCTATTTTGACGATTAAGTACATATTTATCTCTTTATTTGTTGTCCTTTATCAGAAAAAAATATATCATTTAACCTGTAACGTGTATCTCAAAAACTAGAGCTGATAGAAAAAATCTGGTGGCATTTTTGGAATCAGCACATTAAAAACATCTAAAATCAGATGTTAGATTTCTGGCACCAAATTTTTTTTTTCATTTTGTTGGCCTGTGTAATAATTATAAAAATTAAACTATAATTATAAAATTAAACTGCTTCCTAAACACAAATAATAATTAAGGACCATAAAGCATTAGATTCAATGAGAGAAATCTATTAAATTTTAAATTAGGGAAGGCTTTAAAATCAGGATCAATTTCATTATATAGCTTGGCCAAATTATAACTGAAGGACCTCCAAAACATGGTTGTTCTATGCTGCAGAACAATAGTTATGTACTTGCGTCTGACGTTCACATTGTGAGCATCAGTGCGGTAGGTAATCCTTTGATATAAATATGGCGGAGTTTTAGACAAAATAATTTTGTGGAAAAGGACCTTCTGTTGGCCATATTAAGCCATTTGATGGTGGACAGGGTGTTGTAAGAGATTCCGTCGGCGCAAACATGAGTTCCTGAGCCGCTGAACACGTCCAGAATCAATCTTCGAGAGGCATACATAATTGCAGAAGTTCATGCATGATAGCACTAGCGACAGTAACTTTTTCAAGTCAACAGAGAGCATAGATGTCTGAAAGCGTAAATGTTCTTTAGGTTAGCGAAACTTGTTAAGTGCTGTGAAAATCTGAGTCCACTGTCAATAATAAGTCGCAAATTCATAGCCCGATCGGACACCTGAATGCTGATTCCCTGAATTGACAGTTGAATGGAGCTTATCAAAAGCTCATACTTAACTAAGTCTGATCCCCTATCCAAAGCATTGAAAATCTCATTTGTAATTTGTAGTAAAGCGGTCTGGCGAAATCCGGAATGCAAAGCAGGAAAAATATTAAATTGATTCAAGTGATCCCTTGCGACTTGCTGAGTTGTTGCTCTAACTAAATCAGCTATAGATTACTTTTCGCATTTAAAATGATATTGAGCACCCTGTAACATCATATGGAGCGGGATGTAGGTAAGTGCCAAATAATATAATACGGGGTATTATATTTGAGTAACCCTAATACCTACTTGGCATATATTTTTTTGTTGTTATACTTATTGAATTAAAAATTTATGAAAAAGGAAAGAAAAATAATATAATATACAATATAGGGAATGAAAGCATACGTTCAATAGGTAAGTAACGTATGCATCATATAGTATATACCTACCTATATCGCATAATATAATGGGATCATATTTTTTTAATAAACTTGTCGGGCTTTCTTTTGCCGTTATTTTTCATCATATTTCAAAGCAAGTAGGCGGACATGTAATAACGTTGTTTAGTCTCTTTTCTGTTAAGGGATGTAGAAAATTGCTTGTTTTGAACAATCCTGTAATATTTTTTGAGTGGTCTATAGCAGAACTTACTCTGGAGGAAGATTTCTTATTCAAAAGCAAAGGAAGCAGTAGTTACTGTTATTCAAGTTAATGTACTCCATGTACGACGTTGTTACCAGAGATTTTAGATGTGCATTCATTGTGCAGTCATGTAGAAGAACACGGCAGTCATTTAATGAATTTCAACGTAGTTATACCAGTCGAAGTGATGATGATCATTTGTAACTGGAAAAAAAATCTGGAACTACTATAAATCTAAATAATTTTAAAATTATTTTATTTTCTTTAGGTTTTTTGGGGTCATAAATTATATACTATTTACTATAATTCGTACATTTTATTGGTTTATTATTAACAGCAACGTTTAAAAAAAAAATCCACGTGGTTTATGAAATCTCGTGCAATAACTGTGATGGAGTTTATATAGAAGAATCGAAACAACATCTAGAAAAAAGAATTCGTGGTCATAAAAACAATAATGGTGAAAAAAGACAAAACACTGAGAAAATCAAAACCCCTCCACCACATTAATTTCAAATCTCAAAAAATGAAAAAGTAATCAAACCGTGATCGAATTGTGATATAATTATTGTTAATTTATATCACAAATATTTTAATTTTTAACTTAATTTAATTAACATTTTACTTTACATTCCACCAAAATTGTAAGAAAAACTATTTGTAAAAAAAACTATACATTGTATCTCACATTTAATGTAATATTGCACATAAGGTTCCTTAAGTCACTGATGATGGACGAGTAGTCCGAAACATGTCTGGTTAGTGTTAAGAAGAAAGGAAAAATAAATTACGGGCGATCTGAGGTCGGGAAGGGGGAGGGTGTGAAAAAACGATTTTTTACGATTTTTGTGCTTTTTGAAGTTATTACGCAAAATAAGTGCCAAACTATGGTGATTTTTGAATAATTTTAAACAGCTAAAAACACTGAAAACTTGTTTAAACCATTACTTGTGATATATCACCTATTTTTGAATTGAAAATGGCTTTAAATTTAACAATAAAAAATCCAGGGCCGTATAACCAAGTTGATGATGGTTTCTCAAAAACGAAACGTTGTAGTGAAAATTTGTAAACGCTATCTTTTTCTCCTCAAAAAGTAACAATGAGAAAGTGCTTTTCATTTTTTTATATTTGTAAAAATAATGTCAGAAATAAATAATACAATAATAATAATTTTGAAAACACCATTTAAAAGATGTTTAATAGGCGTAGGAACGGCCCTGGCCATAGACATAATTTTTTGTTTGTTGGAAATAAAATAAGTAAGTAAGCATTCCATTTCAATTTAAAGTAAATAGATTTTTAAAAAGCCTGATAAAAATAAATATAACATAAAATGTATATATCTGAAATTCAAATAATCACATTTTCCACCCCTTGTGTGTACATTGTCGCATATGGTATGACAGAAAGAAAACAAAGGAAAAGACAAAAATAAATAAACATAATCTAATAACCAGTTTACATAGGACGCATTTGGGGACAGACTAAACAGCCACCACAAAACCGACAAGAAGGTCCATGCCTTTTGAGCATGTTGCTCTGCATATTTACGTTACTCCATAGACGTACTGTGCCGGCACCATTCAAACTGATCACTTCTGTCATATCATGGAACTTTTATCCCTTACCTTCTAAAATATACATCGGTATATCCACTCAAATAAATATGTATATCATACATTTCTCTAAATTTTATATGTTTTTTGTTAAATTAAATCCGAAAGTTTCTAAAAAAGCACCTGTTATATATCAAAGTATTGATCAGTCGAAGTAGAAATGCGATGTGGGTAAGAAAAATGTGCCTGAAGAAGACGAATAAGCCGAAACATTGTGCATGACAAGAAATAAAAAAAAATAATAACGTACTTTACATTCCAAGAAAAAACTGTAAAAAAAGTTTGTTTATGAGTTATTTAATTTTCGACGTACAGGGCCATTTTATCTTTTTCGCTAATCTTTAATTTCATCCTTGGTTTGATCCAAAAATTGGTCAGGACGTATGTTTTAACTCTTCAATTCTTTGTGACAACCGGTATACTCTATACCTTTTATAAAATTAATGAGGTATCTTCTTCACCTGTTGCCCATGCCTATCTAATGTTCCACATCATTTCAAATAATAAAAAAAAAAGAAAAAAAGAATGTAAAAAAGATATTCGATCATTCATCTCACAAAAATTGCGAACGGAAAGATAGGAGAATGACTAATGGTCACTTTAAAATAAAAACATAAATTTTCAATATCGTCGTTCTTTTTTCTATCTGTCTGTTTTTCTGATAACGCCCGGTAGAAACGTTAATATATCACATTGTCACCCCAGTGGCGGAGACATCTTGTTAATTGGAGATGTATATTGCTCATCGTCGAGTTGAATGTAACCCTATAAAAATTTTATGTTGTATCCAGAAATAAATGGTCTACCTAAAAATGAAAAAAAAAAACAAAGTTGGTTGCTATAGCAACAAAGCTGTTAACGCTATAAAAAATTTACCATCGAGAGGTTGTGCCAAAAATTATACCAAATAACTTTGCTGTAATTTTTTTTTACTTTCAAAATAACGATTATTTCCGGAAATAATAAGGAGTTTCCACACTTTATACTTACCCTGTATATTTGTCGTCAATTTTCGGCAATAATGATGCTAGAAAATTATTTTTACCTCCATTAAATTCTTCAAATAAAAGTGCTCTACTAATGTATTAACCATAAAACCATACTACCAGTCGTTGACAAGCCTCACGCAAAAATTCAAAATGCAGCATTTCGGTTTTCCCTCAATATTTCAAATACCACAAAAGATAACGCAAATCTTACAGCAGATTTCAATTTGTAATAAAATTCTCTAAAACTTTCCTAATTTAACCGACCTTGTAGCTCTAACTGTTTCCAAGATAGCAATACATGTTAGCCAAATTTGGTACACACTGTATATGGCCGTTCCTATTTCGTTTTTGAAAATATTTTTTTGATATATTACTATTAGCTTGACCTGCGCACATGGAGTAAGTCATTAGCAGAAATATGACTTCATTTCTAGTTGAATCAAATATTATTCCCAATGAATAACATGGGTTTATGCCCAAGAGGTCGGGGGAGTCGAATCTTCTGGAGTGCCTCAATGTGTGGACCAGCCATAATGATGTTGGTCAGGCTACGGATGTGTTGTATCTGGATTTTGAGAAAGCATTCGACAGAGTGCCATTTGCTCGTTTGTTGCTGAAATTGGAGCATTACGGCGTGCGGGGGGCACTCCTGAGATGGATTGAGATGTTTCTTGCAAAAAGAATTTTCCAGGTTAGAGCGAATGGTGCATTATCCGCTAAATTGGCGGTCTTGAGTGGTGTCCCGCAGGTGTCTGTACTGGGGCCTTTGCTTTTTCTGGCATATATATCAGACCATCACGTCAAACATGAGCTTCTTTGCTGATGATGAATTGTATAAATCGTATGTCAGACCACTATTGGAATATGCCAACAGCGTTTGGTCCCCCTACTTCATTAAGGACATAGAGTCATTGGAAAGGATTCAGAGGAGATTCACTAAGCTACCTCATGCACTTAGCCATATAATGGTATATGAGGAGCGATTGAGGCTTTTAAATTTGACATGTCTTTATGATCGATGACAACGAGGCGATCTAATTCAAACATACAAGATACTTAGTGGCTACTACTCGGTGGATCTCGATGTATTTCATCCTGCTAGAAATCCTAATCTGCGTGGCAATAGTAAGAAACTTGACAAGGAGAGATGTGCTAGACTTCCTGGGAAGAATTTTATAACAAACAGAGTTGTATATGCATGGAATTCATTACCTGAAGAGGTGATAATGGCGCAAACGGTTGACAGTTTTAAGAACAGACTGGACAATTTCATGGAGGACCATGGCGATCAGTTGGTCCACTACTCGCTATAGAAGATTAGTGAGGATGACATCAATATTTCAAAAACCTCAAATTAGGAACTGAGCAACAGTTTCATCGGTTTTACCGTTTACTGTTTTACGACTAATAATAATAGTAACAAATAATATAAAAATATTGATTTTTGTGAAGTTTTGACTTTCAGAGTAACTCGAAATATTATGTTAGGTATTTTTTGTAGTGCGATTTATGCAAACATGAAGTATTTAAAAAGTGTTTCTTAAATATTTCAAGTTTTTATTTTTGGCACTTAGCACGCTTGAAATTTTCAACAAAGACATAGTCACAACCACTCGCTAGTTAAAATAAAGGCAACTAGCACCTGCTAGTAATTTATAAAAAAAAAATACACCCCCAGTCTCCTATTAGAATTTCGTACGCGTTCCATTAATTTACAAAAGAAGAACTACTTTATTAGTTGTAGTTAATGACAAAAGCTAATTTACAGCTGGTGTAACACAATACGTAAATTAGGGTGAAACAGTATCTTTCCTCTATCTCTTTATTACATTTATATCATCATCAACTGTTATTGTAGAATATTAATTACCTATCTACCAACGATAGTTACTATCTTTCAAGAATAAGACAAGGAAATAAATTCACTGTGAAATAGTAATTACCAACAATGACTTCATTATTACTAATATGCTCGGTAGTTGCTGTTGTTGTAACCATCCACAACTAATGCAACTACATACTATTTTATTAATTGGAAATGGGATGCAGATAGAGATCTCGAGGAATTTTTCTAAATAATTATTATAATAACTACAGATTGATGATATACATAATAATCCTTGTTTTAATCTATTTTGTTTTACCGTGCGTTTTGTATTAAGTACGAGGGAAACTATTTATATTTTCACCAGCTTCGGTTTAAGGCTGCGCCGGGCCCTAGGCGGAAGGTGGGGAAGGGCCCCACCCCCCTAAAAGCACTTTTAATATTTAAATTTTTTATTCATTTTGATATTTCTGGCCAATTTTAATCTTTAGTCTTATAATTCAAACGAAATAAATTATCCATCATCAAAGTGGAGTGTCAGTTTCAAATAAAAGAAAACAAACAAAAACTTTCAAAGTCAACCAACTTTTGGAACAGAATTTCTTTCAATTTAATGATAAGTTTTATAGACAAGAAACGGGTTTGGCTATGGGTTCGAACCTTTCTCCGTTTTTAGCTGAAATTTTTATGAAGAATCTGGAGTGTTCTTTTCTTAGTGACCCTCAGTTTGCTGGGAGGATTCTATTTTATTACAGATATGTGGACGATTGTGTCATTTTGTTTGATGGCACTCCAACTGTTATTTTTGATTTTTTGAATTTTGTTAATTCCGTACACATGGATGAACTTAATTCAATTTTTGGCGATGAAGCTCCATCAATGACCAGTGCTTATCGATGGTATGGTGAATTAGAAGAAAAGTTAGAAATGCTAAGAGTCGGTATTTCTCACAAGAGTGTGAGGAAATAGAGGAATACGACAGAAGACACGATTACTTCCATATACATAAGAAAATCAAAGAAATTTTGGCGATGAAGCTCCATCAAGGACCAGTGTTTATCGATGGTATGGTGAATTCAATCGTGGTCGTAGTTCACTCCAAGACGAATTTCGTGAAGGTTGTCCAAAATCAGTTGTTGTTCCGAAAACCACGTGGTCATCAGTATATTTTATGTTGCCTGTTGTAGTATGGCGTGGACATAGCTATTTAGCTAATGACAAAGATTTTGCATTAATTGGAAATAAGAAAAGAACGGCAAAATTAATAGAAATTCCAAGAAAATGGGACAAACTAATATTAAATGCCCGAAAATATCCTACGCCATTTAAGTTGAAAAAAATGACGCACCAAAATTTTTTTGACATAAGGCGTACTGTGGAGCCTTTTCTCCTTAAGACGCTAAAACGTGCTATTAAACTTCAAGCAGTACGAATGCTAATATTTGATATAGAGGATCGTCACGTTAATCTAAGGCAATCATGGGTCGACAAATAGTTTTCTTTAATTTTTTTAATAATAATGTGTCCCCAAAAACTAGAAAAGTCCTATATATGAGTCGTATAGATGCAAAACCCGCCAAATCACTGTGCTATTCCGGAAAATATTATTTTAATCTATTACCTAACGACTTTAAAAGCGAAATACCAATAATAAAATTTAAAAACAAACTTAAAACCTTGGAATGGTGTTCTTGAATATTTTTTTTCCCATACCTGATTCGGTTAGACAAGACCATTTCACTTGTAGTTTGTTTTGTCTTTTGTAGTTGTACGCTTTTAGCTATAACTTTTAAAATTTGTGGTTCTGTATAATTAATTAAACTTCATAATATGTTTTGTATATTTTAAGTTTTTATTTTGGTTTGTCATCTTTGACTTGACTTGAGAAATCCCTGATGATGATTGGCTGCTCTTGACTTTCCTAAGAACTATAAATGAACGAACTTGGATATTGAGGATATTACCGGTTAAATTCTCATCCTATAATATGTAGTTATAATTAATTTTTATTTTTTTTTTAACAGTTTTGTCTACAAAGAATTTCACCCATTACTGTCCTGCATGCACCACGACAATACCTACCAGGTAGATACAAGGCTTGTTTCTTGTCGCAGATGTTGTCAACATTTTGTTGACGTCTGTATCTGGTTTCTATCCTATTCGGTATACCTACACGTTTTTGTCTTCTTCTTTTGCGTTCTTTTGAAAATTTACGTTTTATTATAGGGTGGGTTGTAAACCATTTCTCAACTTCAGTGTGCATTATTACATGAGCCAAACAGCTTATTTCTGAGTAAATACAGTGTTTGTTGTGAACATTCAATTCCATAATGTTGTTAGAAAAAAGGCTTTTGACAATTTTACACGGTTATAATTATATTTATTTACATATTGTAATCATTTAGAAAGTGCAGCGATGTTTGCGAGAATTTTTGTTAGTGTATCTAGTCGAAGAGTAGAGGGTAGACTGAAAATATGCGTTACATTTAAAGTGATGTCAGTAACTTGTGATAGTGATTCTGTGATATTTTTTAATCGAACGTTACTGTGTCATTATTAATTATTCTATTGTGTTGTTTATTTTGTTTAAAATTTTAATTATTAATAATTGGTTTAGTGTAAACAATATTGTTCAGTAATTGTGAGGACAGTTTATTATTGGATACAAAATTAAAATTTCCTTCCAAGGTATGACAAATAGATTTACATTATTTTATCGTCTTTTACTAGTCGATTTTCTTGGGAATGAGGTTCAGATGAAACTAGTTTTGTGAAATAATATTTATTGCATGTCATATTTTTTTTTTCGTACAACGTTTCGACAAAATTACGTTGTCTTCTTCAGGCAACAGAATCTTCTTCTTTTTTGTTTTATAATTTCTAAAAAATATTAAATATTTCACTAACATAAAACAGAAACATGTATTCAACAAAACTTTTTAAAACACAGGTAACCAACAAAACAATTCACGAGCTTTACAATTAAAATCATAATACTTTAATAATTCATTTGACCAAGGCATTAATATGTACCAGAAATTCAGATTATTTCTGTTTAGTATTGGGCATTGTTTAAAATAATGTTTAAAATGTGTATCACTACAAAATATATGAAGTAAAATAAAAAGTATACAATCGCACACCAATAGGAAAGTCCCGACTGCGATTCCAACTCATACAAGGGATGTTAAAAAGATTCATATAATGAATATGTGGGATTCGTTATATTATATTACTATAAATGTTACTCAAAAATTGGATGTCGGATCTGTCATTTATCTTCTTCTTCTTCCGCTGCTATCCATTAATGGATGTTTGCGATCACTTCTGACCATTTTTTCTTATCTCTGGTGGTGTGAATTAATTCTCCTGTGGTTCTTATTCCTGTCCAATGCTTGATGTTTCGGAGCCACGACATCCTCTTTCTGCCTACACCCCTTCTTCCTTCTATTATTAATTGTAGGAAATGGTACCTTTCGTTGCGTATCACATGCCCCAGATACGCTGTTTTTTTGCGCTTTATCGTGTCCAGCAATTCGCGTTCTCTTCCTATCGTCCTCAAAATTTCCTCGTTGGTCTTTCTTGCTGTCCATGGGACTTTAAGGATTCTTCGATAGATCCACATTTCAAATGCTTCTAGCCTATTCATTGTGCTAACCTTCACTGTCCTGCCTTCCATACCATACAACAGTACGGACCATACATAACACTTCGTGAATCTTATTCTGAGATTGAGGTCAAAGTCGGAGTTCGTAAAGACGTTTTTGAATCTCATGAATGAGCTCCTCGCTTTTTCTATCCTGTACCTGATTTCTGCATCTGAAGACCAGTCTTCACATATCCAAGTCCCCAGATAGTTAAACTTTTTAACTCGTTCTATGTCTTCACTATCGTATGTAAGTTCCGCATTCCGGAACTCATCCAATTTGCGGCTGATTACTAGGAATTTTGTCTTTTTATGTTGATGTTGATTCCCATGCGTCGGCCGTGCATTCCAACCATGTCCAGGAGTCTTTGGAGGTCATTCATATTGTCTGCTATCAGGACTGTGTCGTCTGCATACCGTATATTGTTGATCCATGTGCCATTTACTTTGATGCCTAATTGTTGTCCTTCGAGAGCTTCCTGGAAGATATTTTCAGAGTAAATGTTAAACAGAAGTGGGGAGAGGACACATCCCTGTCTTACACCTCTAAGGATTTTCTGTGCTTTCGTAACTTCGCTGTCAGATCTAACTGCCGCTGATTGGTTCCAGTACAAGCTTTCAATACAGCGTATGTCCTTTTGATCTATGTCAATTCGCCTCAGCATTTGAACGAGTTTGTGATGTTGCACTCTATCAACTGCTTTTTCGTAATCTATGAAACACATCGCTACATCTTTTCTCTGATCATAACAGTTCTGAACCAACACTTGGGTTGCGACCAGTGCCTCTCTTGTACCGAGACCCCTTCTAAATCCGAATTGAGAGGATCCAACAGCGCTTTCGCATTTTGTGGAAATTCTGTAGTGAATGACCTTCAGAAACACTTTCAGATTGTGGCTCATCAAGCTGATCAATCTGTGATCTTCACATCTTGTTGCGTTGCTCTTCTTTGGGAGTGGAATAAAAAGAGATGTAAGCCATTTGGTTGGGAATTTTCCTCTTAATACTTTCGTTGTCTAGTAATTTGAGCAGTTCAACAGGCACTAAATCTGGTCCAACCGTTTTCTTATCTTTCGAGCTTTTTATTGCCCTAGTAATCTCTTCTATTGTCATTGACGGTCCAGACAGGTCATCTTCCTGATTATCTTCTAACTGAGGTCTATCATCTGCAAAAAGATTACTAATATATTGTTCCCAAATAGCTTTTCTCTGTGCGTTATCTTGTGCCATTTGCCCTTGTTCATTTTGTATATTAGAGAAAGTCCGTTTCCTGTACATTCCAGCTGTTTCTTTTATTTTCTTGTGCAGGTTATACTCATCGTGTTGTTCTTGCAAGTGTTCCATTTCTTCGCACTGTTCCTTCAGCAACTTATTTTTTGCCGCTCTTACTGCTCTTCTTATGGTATTTTGCAGCGTCATATATTTGTCTCGTCTGCCTTGGTTCTTGTATTTCCTTCTCTCTTCAAACATTGCCAGTATTTCGTCTGTCATCCATTTTTTCCTTTTAACATTCCGTCTATATCCTATCTCCGTTCTTGCCGTATTCATCATCTTTTCCTCCATGTCATTCCATGTATTGTCAAGATTCGTCCCCTCAGTTGGTTGTGATATGACTAACGTTGTTAACGTTTCATTCAGCTTTTTGCTCACTTTGCTTTTGATGTTTTCGTCCTTGAGTCTATCATAATCTATCCTTGGTTCTTGTTTTTGTTTTTTCCTATTAGTGATCTTTATTTTTATTTCTTCAAAGCGTTTGTTGATCAATATGTAGTCTATTTGGTTTCTAATTATATGTTCGGGACAGTCTGCTGGGGCTTTCCACGTGTAGAGACGCCTGGGTGGCAGTCTAAACGAAGTGATAGTTATTTTCATGTGCTCCTCTTGGCAGAACTGGTATAGCCGTTCGCCTCGTTTGTTCCTATCTCCCAATCCATAGGGGCCCATTAGTTCGTCTGGGATGCCTTTCCCGACTTTGGAGTTAAAATCGCCTAGTATGAGGTTCATTTCATGTTTCTTAACGTTTCTATGGATTAGCTGTCTCAGTTCTTCGTAAAATTCTTCAACTTCATCATCCGATGCATCTGAGGTAGGGCATATACTTGGATGATGTTGAGGTTAACCGGACGTGCTTTCAATTTCAGTAATGCCATCCGATCCGAATGTGGGAGAAAGTTAATTACTGACGGGAGTAGTTTTTCTGGAATTAGTATTCCGACCCCTTTCCGATGATTTCTGTCTTGGTTTCCTGAGTAGAAGAAAGCTTTTCCCTGTGTCACACATTTTCCCACGTCTGGCCACCATGTCTCTGCCACCCCAAGGACATCCATTTTCAACCTGTCCATTTCTTGTCTTAGGTTAGCCAATTTCCCAGCTTCGTAGAGACTTTGTACGTTCCATGTACCAATCCTCATCTTGTTCCGCAAACTCACTCTGACTTCTTTACTTTTCTGTCATTTATACTGTTCATATTCTTTTTTATGTGAATCATCTCTAAAATTTCTCTCTTCTTTGTGTTAGTTTCTTTAGCTAGAATATCAGTGGATTCAAAATTAAAATCGTGATTATGTTTTTTAAGGCAGTATTTCCACTATTAGGATTTCTGTGGCAGTTTAACCTTTTTACAAGATGTTGTTTTGTTTGTCCTATATACACGCCATCGCAATTTTTACTTGGTATTTGGTATACCACATGGGTGTTACTTTATTTTTGGGATTTTAGCTTTGAGTTTGGTGTAATTTGTGTTTTTAAATTGTTATTAGTTTTGTGACAAACCTCGATGTTGTATTTTCTTAACTTTCTTTCAATGTTTTCTGAGAGATCCCTAACATATGGTAGTGATGTATACCGTTTTGATTGATCAGATTGGTTTTTCTTGGTATTGATATCATTATAAAACTTGTGTATTCATTTCTTAAAAATTTGATCTATTAGGATTTTCGGGTAGTTGTTTTTTAATAGTGCATTTTTTGCTTTTGTAATAGTCTTTTCGATATTCCGGGTCCGTTAGCTTGATAGCTCTATCACCGAGTCCAATAACTACACTTTTTTATGGCTAAGAGAATGACTAGAGTTATAATGTGTATATCGTTGACACCAACTTGGTTTCGTGTACCATTTTGTTCTGATCTTATTATCTAATTTTATTAAAGTGGTATCCCGAAAATTCAGTTCATTGTTCAAGTTCGATTGTGAATTGTAACTTGGGATGATAAGTATTGAAAGCGTCTTTTATGTTGTCAATATATTTAGTTGGCACTAAAGCAATACAATCATCCACGTACCTATAGAAGAGGACTGGTCTATAATGTAAACCGTTCAGAACATTAACTTCCAAATCTTCCATGACCATTTGGGCAACTACACTTGATATAGAAGCGCCCATCGCAACTCCACTAATTTGTTTATAAAAATTGTTTTCGAATTGAAAATAAGTGGTAGAGAGTGTGAATTCTAATGCTTTTTTAAATTCCTCAAAAGATATGTCAGTATGTTGTCTATTTCATTCCACTTCTTCTCTATTATTTGAATGGAGATCGACGGGGTTGTTAGTATATAACGATACAACATCTAATGAGATGAGCGCATGGTCCTTTGGTACTGTTACATCTTCGATTTGATTCTTATAATCCCATGAGTCTTTGATATAAAAATCATTTTTATTAATAATATGTTTTAAGATTCCTTTCAAGAAATCTGAAAGTGTTTTTGTAGGAGATTGCGTACACGATACAATCGGCCTCAACGGTATATTTTGTTTATGTAGCATGGGTAAGCCATAGAGTTTCGGTGGTAATGAGTTATATGTTTTGAGATTTTTTACCATCGCCGGAGAAATATACCCCATATCTTCCCATTTTTTTACTATAATATTTTGTCTATTTTGCATAGAATTTGTAGGATCACGATTAATTTTTTCATAGGTGGAATTGTCACTTAAAAGGTTATTAATTTTTTGAATGTATTCTGATCTCTCACAGTTTTATTAGATTTGTCAGGTACGAGAACTACAATGCTTGGGTTGTCTTTTAGAAAGGTTTTTGCTGTTTTAATATTAATTAATATTAATATAAATCACTGCAGCAGCTGACAAAATGGACGCCAGTTAAAAAAGTGTTGCCAACTTAAAGTTCTATACGTCTATAAAAACAGCTAATATTTAAGAATTTCATAAAATGGCTGCGATAAATTTTTGACAGCAAAAAAGTCCAGATCTTCGCCTTTGAGCTAGCAAAATAGGCGAATATCTTCATATAAAAGTTTCTTCTTAAATTTGTTTATTCCAACAACTATTCAAGTTGTTACCAAAAAAAAAAATTACTCACCCTGTATATAAACACTTGCTCAGCAATATCTAAAATTCGTGGTTCTACTAATTTTAAGTTGTAGTCTAATCCATTCATAATATTTTTTCATAAACCCCATTGACATTCCGGACATCCTGTATAACAGAGGTCCATCTGCGTAAATTTGATGAAGGGATTCTAGTGCTGGTGTGTTTTGTTTGGACTCCATTATGTATTATTTCATTTCAACATCCCACACACTCTCATATTATACTCAATAAATTGAGGTAGAGAGCGAGAGAGACACATGCACTCTCTAGCACTTAACCTAAATTTATATTAAAAGGACCACTTTCAGCTCGACAATATTGTATTTGTTGCATAACCACCCCTGATTCTATCGGGTGAATAGTTGGGATAATTATTCAATGATTCAGGAATGGACAGAATAAGAAAGGATCGTGTTTTGGTTGCTCTATTTTAATGGATTCACAAGGGAAAATTCAATTAATATGTTGATAACGGAGGATTAAGTCTTTAATAACTTATTAATACAGGCTGTCCGTAAATAACAGAAAGATTGAAATTGAGGGTATTTTTTATTGACTTGGTCAGCCTAAGATACGGAGGGCCTTAAAAGTATCTCTATTTTGAGTATTACAACCCACCAATCCAAGTTTCTTTCAATATTATTTGCAATTGAAGGAATCTCAACCAGCTAAGACCCTAAAGGCCCTCTTCGGCAATACGAAAGCCTTCAGAGAGTAGGGACTGTTCCCCAAACAATAACAGCTTGGTTTAAGTGGCTGTGAATTAAGAAAAAAGTAGCACATCCTCATTGTTTATATTTAATTTCAAGAAGAACAGAAAATTAGTTTAGAGTTTCACTACTAAAAAGTATAAACAGTAAGGGTCCCAAATTCGACCCCTGTGGTACGCCGCAAATATTTAATGGATTGGATTTACAACGGAGATTCTTAAGAATGGTTCATATAATATTAAGTTGCATATCTCAAATGAGACATGTCAATATTGGAGTTCCACAGGACACTGTTCTCGGCTCTGTGTTGTTTCTGTTATCTTTCCCTCTCGGTGATTAATGAATACCTTCTTGCGTATGCCGATGACGTAACAGTCCTGATTTCTGGCAGCCGTGAGCGTCTATGATCTCAAATCCGGCTGAATTGTTTTGAAATGACACATGTGGACACATTTGGCATTCTAATATTGATTTTTTACCGTCCTCACCATCTACGTTCCGGCCGTCTGCATTTAAAGGCTATTTTAAAAAACCCACCATGGCATACCTGTTATCCAATTGTGTAAACGTTTACTCTGGTAATCGTAAGGTTGCAAATTCTAAACAGGGTCATGGAAATGTTTTTATTATTATTAATTAATATTTTTATGTCTAAATATTTTTAATATATTGAATATGTATCTTATTTTGAACTGCAAATAAACTTATTATTATTATTATTATTATTATTTCATTATTAGAGACGCAAGAAATGTATCGATATATTCCATTCGATATCAATTTCTTTTTAAGCTTCAACTAGTGTCTCGAGGATTGCAATTGAGTCCATTTGACGCTTGTTTTACAATAAATTGCCCAGTGATTTAAAGCATATGAAGTTTAAGCAAATTCTCTAATAATGGATGTGCCCGTATAATATGGGTGAAGCTCGGGGTGAAGTTATTTTACCTTTTTACTCCTAAATGTTGTTGTTTCTTTGTATTCACATGTGTTCCATATTGCTGTTGTTTGTAATCTACAGAATAAATAAATATTAATTATTAAACCAATTGATTACAAAGTACTTAATGAAAATAAGTACAGAAGTTTGCGTGAAAGCCACACTCCACTTAATACTGTGCGTGTACAAAAGCAGTTTTACTCCTAAACTTATGCAGATACCATCTAATTATTATTATAACGTCTTCCAACATAGGAAATACAAAACTTTTGAAATACTTCCAAGGATTTAATGTACGTAAAGTGTCTCTTTTAAACTTTCAAAAACTTCTAAATGTGTCTATTGTAAATAACACAAATATATAGAACAGGAACAAAGTGACACTGCAGCAGTGTCTTGCGGATATATAACAAACAGATACATTTTATTTTGCAGGGAATTTATTTAACGACGATAATTTCAAGAAACACTTCCTGCACTTGCGCTCGATGGAAGTAAACGGATTTTGTGCAAGATATATTTTTATTAGATAAAGTTTTGAGTTGGAAACATTTTACTTCATGAAATAAAACCAACATTTCGTTAGCATCAGTGGTGTCTCTTAAGTTGAGCGTATTTTATTAAACGTTGGTTTACGGGGGCCACTTTTCTTAGTCAAAACGAGCGACCATTTGTTTTCAAGTATTTTTGTTGGATTAGCCTCATCTTCAAAGCTCTAAAACAGTGGTTGCCAACCTTCTGAATGTATTGAGCACTTTCGGTAATTGTAGAATGTACAGTGAGCTACTTTTTTTTTTTGAATTTCCAGTGTTTTTGGGGCCTTGGTGTGGTATAGGACGCTATCATACAGGACCTAATCAAGACCTAAGAAACTATCCTTAATGACCGTTTAGGCGTATGTCGTTTGGCATGAAAATATCCCTTCATAATATCATTGTCCTGCGTAAATTTCTCGACCCCATTATTAGGAAAACTTTCAATTTTTTGGGGCCTTTGTTTGGTATAGGACGCTATCATACAGGACCTAATCAAGACCTAAGAAACTATCCTTAATGACCGTTCCGCAGCATGTCGTTTGGCATGCAAATAGCCCTTCATAATATCATTGTCCTGCGTGAATTTCACGACCCCATTATTAGGAAAACAGATTTCAATTTTTTGGTGCCTTGGTTTGGTATAGGACGCTATCATACAGGACCTAATCAAGACCTAAGAAACTATCCTTAATGACCGTTCCGAAGAATGTCGTTTGGCATGCAAATAGCCCTTCGTAATATCATTGTCCTGCGTAAATTTCTAGACCCCATTATTAGGAAAACAGATTTCAATTTTTTGGGGCCTTGGTTTCGTATAGGACGCTATCATACAGGACCTAATCAAGACCTAAGAAATTATCCTTAATGACCGTTTAGGCGTATGTCGTTTGGCATCAAAATATCCCTTCATAATATCATTGTCCTGCGTAAATTTCACGACCCCATTATTAGGAAAACTTTCAATTTTTTGGTGCCTTGGTTTGGTACAGGCCGCTATCATAGAGGACCTAATCAAGACCTAAGAAACTATCCTTAATGAGGAATCCTCCGCATGTCGTTTGGCATGTAGATAGCCCTTCATAATATGATTGTCCTGCGTAAATATCTTCTTCTTAGGACGCCGTCTCCCTACGAAGGTTGGCGATCCAAATGGCTATTGTTCTGCGGGAAACCGCTGAAAATTTCCATGGACGTCTGTCCGAACCATCTACGTAAGTCCCTCAGCCATGAATTTTGTCTACGGCCGACTGACCGTTTTTCTTCGATCTTTCCCTCTATTATCAGGCGGAGAATCTCATATCGTTCGCCTCTCATGATATGTCCTAGGTACTGCAGCTTTCTCTCCTTGATTATCGTGAGGAGTTCTTTGTGTTTACCCATTTGCTGCATAACCTCTATGTTTGTCTTATGTGCCGTCCAAGAAACTCGCAGCATTCGTCTGTAGGCGTACATTTCGAACGCATCGATTCTCTTTTCTGTGGTTGCATCAATGGTCCAGCTCTCACATCCGTATAGAAGGACAGGGAAGATGTAGCAGCGAAATAATCTAATCTGGAGGTCCAGGCTGAGGTCTCGGTTTGCCAGAAGTGTCCTCATGTTGTTCAGAATTTTCCGTGCTTGCGCAATTCTTGATCTAATTTCGGTCTTTGAGTCGCATTGCTGGCTGACGAGTACCCCCAAGTATTTTATAGATGACACTTGTCTAATGTGCTCTCCGTTGATCATTAGAGTAACGGGTCTTGGTGATTTTGAGAATACCATCAGTTTGGTCTTGGATGTATTCATATAAAGCCCAAAGTTCTCACTATACTCCACAATAAGGTTCATAAGGGATTGAAGTTCTGTTATACTGCTGGCTATTACGACGGTATCATCTGCGTATCGAAGGTTACTTATATTGATATTAAATTAAATATCACGACCCCATTATTAGGGAACCAGATTTCAATTTTTATGGGGCCTTGGTTTGGTATAGGACCTAATGAAGACCTAAGAAAATATCCTTAATGAGGAATCCTCCGCTCGCGATCGAGGGGTTGGCGACCACTGCTCTAAAACATAGTCAATATACAGCTACCTCATGTGTCCCTCAGGGTTCCGAACTTGGCCATTTAGTGTTTGCTAAATTGTTTTTAGCAAATAATATGAAGTTATTTGTCACAATTGATGCTCGCAAAGACTATATGAACTTCTTAAGAGTGACCTTGACTCTTTAAAACTGTGTTATATTCTTACTAAACTCCATTCTATTTAGTCCAATTGGAAAAGCGTCACTCATAAACTGAATATAAATTTGATGAGGTTAACAAATTGAAAACACTATTTGCTCTAAACTAGATTCAAGTCAATAGAATATACAGCTGCATCAGGTGTCCCTCAGGGTTCCCAACTTAACCTTTTAATGTTTTTTGTTTTCAATAAATTTTAAGATTTGGCAGTGTGGTTGCTAGAAATAGGGAGCATACTAGGTCTGGCTATTACATAACGAGACTGCGCGCCAAAAGGCGTCCTAGAGGGGTAGGCTACGCCACTATGACAACACGTTATTGTCGCTGTAGTAGTTTTTTTTTCTATAGAAGTTAAAAACGACTGCGGTTTTTCCTCGCGCCGAAAACTCCAACGGAGTGCTATAAATTGTTGAAAGATGTCTACGGTAAGAATTCTCTATCTCGTGCACGTGTTTTTGAATGACATAAAAGGTTTTCTGAAGGCCGAGAGAACATCGAAGATGACTAACGTCCAGGTCGACCTGGAACTCCGCAAACAGTCACCGAAATCAATGAAATTATGCGCTGAGATCGTCGTATATGAGCGTTCAGATGATAGCTGGGACTGTAAACGCCGACAGAGAAACGGTCTGAAAAATTTTACATCACGAATTGTGCATGGAGAAAGTCTGTGCGGAGATGGTCCCAAAAAATTTGACCCCCGAACAAAAGCTCTTCAGTCAACAGATCTGCTCAGATTTTCTTGAGAGGTTATATGAAGAGCCTGAATTGAGGCAAACATCATCACTTGCCATGTTGAAACTAAACGGCAATCCATGCACTGGAAAACTCCTTCATCGCCAAGAATGAAAACGGCAAGGATGTCCAAATCAAAATTTAAGGCCATGCGAATCGTTTTTTTCGACATCAACGGCATCGTGATGATTTAATGGGTTCCAGAAGGTCAAACTGTAAACCAAACTTATTATTTGACAGTTTTGGCAACATAGCGCAGCCGGAGTTGTGGAAAAACAAGGCGTGGATCTTCCATCAGGACAACGTGCTGTCTGTGAAGCGTTATTTAGCCGCTTTAGCACCTTGTGGTTTATTCTTGTTTCCGAAGATCAAGTCTGCCTTAAAAGGAACCCGGTTTGAGTCGAAGGAAGAGGTGAAGCGAAAATCGGCGGAGCTCTCACAAAAGAAGACTTCCAGCATTGCTTTGACCATTGGAAAAAACAAATGGAGCAGTGTGTGGCGTGGAAAGGGGAGTACATTGAAGGAGAGCATTCGATTGTAGAATAATGTTTACAATAAAACTCTTTTTCATAGGCTGTCTCGTTATTTAATAACCGCACCTCGTATATGGCCCTAACTAGATCAAAATTCTCCTTAAATCAACTTTAAAACCAGCTGCTAACCGACAGTCCTGTCCTGTGCCCGAAAACAGATTTCTCGTATTATAGTAAACAGAACACGAAAATAAATATAAGCTTACAGCATTGTATAGATCTGCATCTATTCATTATTTAGAATGTGTCCTCTAAAAACGTTAAGAACCGTGTCGAAAAGCATCCATTTTTCTCTTTTAAAATATTTACGACCCCTGACACTATACGCTACAAGGCTTTTGTATACTTGATTTTTCGGCTATACTGTGGGCATATGGACCAATGTACAACGACCGCCCTTTATGGTTTTATGGGACGGTCGGACGACGAAATGTCATTAATACATGTCAGGCTGAAAGTTAAGTTTATTAGTGGTAGACACAGTGCCGTAGTTAGTTTTAATTTGTACTTTTACTTTTATTAAGTTCAAAAGACTGCAGCGCACCTTTATATGACACAGATTTAGTTTTCGCAGTGATCAAGCACGACAAGTTAGAGTCACACTATGATTTGATGGTGATTAAGTCTTTGGATATGGTACTATGAAGAGCCACACTATCCGGGCCGCACCAAGTGAAACTAGTATCATCAGCAAAGAGACATACTTTACCGCTGATGTCTAGGCACGTAATGTCGTTGATAAATAGCAAAAATAATATAGGACCCAACACCGAACCCTGTGGAACTCCACAATACATCGGCCTGCAAGAAGACACAGCCACATGAAAACGCTGATATAACGAGTTTAGGCATCAATTTCGCGATAAAAGTTCTGGTTTTGTTTGATCTTTCAACTTGTGCCTTTTAATCTCTTTTCCAAAGTAAAATCTGCATAAAATAAACAAGATTTCAGTTCGTTGAAGATATAAAAGAAAAAGCTATACGCAGCGATCTTCCTATTATTATTTGTCTTATCAACTTTTACCAACACTGTAAGCATCATAATATTTTGTATGTATATGATCGTGCCCATTGTAATTTGAAGAATATGAATAAAAAACAAAAGCCCCATTGTTGGCAATCCCACAAAATGTTGATTAGTCAAAATAATGATAATAATAATGAATAAGCTATAGATATAGACGACTCACACTTATTATTAGCATATCGTTGTTAATGTACCGTTTTTCATTTATCTTTCTTTTTTTATTTCTAGGCGGCTATTCTTTTGTTAGTTTTTTTTATTCTAATTGTCCATTATGCATAATTAGCTAATAGATCATATGCTGGTATTTAGTATTCATTATACAATAAATGGTGTCACATTACACTGATTTTCTAGTGTAATAAAAAAAATTACCATTTTCTCCCACAAGAACAAAAATGAATTGTTTTTCTTAGGGTGTTGATTCTTTGGAAATCACATGCTCACAAAAAAAGAATAATTTGAAGTAATGGTTTGAATTTTTCATGAAATTTTATCTTTTCGTAACGGCCCTGAAAAAACCTCAGTATTATTTGTACCGATTTTCAATTCTGGCGAAAAATCGGCCTTATTGAGTGCCCTACTATGCGTAAAAAATGTCATATCTCTTAGGGCAAAACTTCTGCTTAACGATTTTAAGAAATCTGACATCAAATTCGTGATCAACGACCTCAAATGTTTAATTTGAAAAAATAGTCCATTCTTAAGTGGAGTTAGCAATTTCAGTGTTTAAATGAAAGTCGAATCTCCACAAGATAAATTTAATAGAAACTATCGGCCATACATGTTTCGGGACTAGACCAGTCCCATCATCAGTAGCATGTCAACAATCGTACAAACACAACGCTAAGACATACAATATTCCATTAAATTTCTACCGAAGTCACCCTATGGAAAAAATATTTGAATTATTAAAAGTTAGTTAAAATTACAATTACATTAAATGATGGGACTGGTCTAGTCCCGAAACATGTATGGCCGTTAGTTTCTATTAAATTTATCTTGTGGAGATTCGACTTTCATTTAAACACTGTCAAATGTTTAAGTTTACAATGAATTATGGCTTTTACTTTGTGTCTGTGTGTGTTCTTCCAAGATAGTGCCTAAACGCTTTTACCAATTGAGCTAAATTTTGGTATATGAGTTTGGGGGAGTCCTAGGATGAACCCATTAGTTTTTGGATGAAATCGCTTAAGCCCTGCGATAGGGGTGGATCATTTTCAATCATTTTTTAGCTGCGAGAAAAGTGCGTTTAAAATTTTACCAATTAGGTAGTTGGAACCTATCTTATTACAATTAAAGTACAATATTTTCTAAGAGTGTTCTGTGGCGTCATTGATAGAATGTTCGCTTCGCATGCGGAAGGTGCGGGTTCGAATCCCTGCTTTGGCAATACTTTTTTTTATAATTTTTGAATAAAGAGGTTAGTTTTTTACGTTAGTTTATTGGAAATAATGAAAATAATGCAAATAATGCAATTATTATTATTATAAAATAATAATGAAATATACTTCTTCGTACTTTGTTTGAACAAATGAAGTACTAGTTACTGCGTGTTATTAAATTCACAAATTTTGTTTAATCGAGATGATAACCAAAAAGATAAACCACAAATGTAGTACGAAGAAGTATATTTCATTATTATTTTATAATAATTAACAGTATTTTTCGTCGAGGTGACTTCAACACATTACTCTTAACTTACTCTTGGCTGAATCAAATAATGTAAATATTTACAAATGCAAATTCTCTACTGATGATGAAGCTTGTAGGCTTCGAAACATGTATGGTAATTGTAACAATTTAATCGACCCAACACATTAAGTGTGATGTATTAAAAAGATTTCGTGGAGTTTGACGTTTTATTTCCCTTTCACAATAATAATTATTACGAGTACAATTCTGTTTCGTTACGCAGGTCATATAGTTTTGATTATATCATATCTTGTCCGGGAAGTTTTGGGGCGACACAACCAATTTTTTTTTTTGAACTCCAGGTATTCGAGGTACCGGTAGGTCCATTAAGAATGGCACTCGGCCATATCATGCGATTCTGGAAAACGGCTTTAGATTTTAAAAAACAAAATTTGGGCGTGTTCAATATAGACTGAAGGGTTAGTTTTTGTCGTATAATTGACAGTTCTAACTTTTAAAATGGCGGTCAAGCGCCATTTTGAAATTAAATTTTAAATGGAAACAGGGGTCGAGTCATTTTGAAGAAGATTTGGCGTAGAAAGTAATAATTTTTTTTATCAAAATGTCCTCGTATGTAATGCAAATTCGAGGATCAGAAAGTATTATTATATCTAAAAAAAACTCCTAATTTATACTTATTACAAACTGGCAGAATTGTTTTTTAAATGACACAAGTTGACACATTTGGCATTCGAATATGTCTATTTTACTAACGGATACATTTAAGTTGACACGGGTGCTCAAAATGTCAACTTTCTTTCATTAATACAGATACAAGAAATATATCGATATAATGGAATGAAAGACGTCTGCTCCACAATATAATCTTCTATAATTAAATCAATGTACAACCACATAATATGGTTGTACATTGATTTAATTATAGAAGATTATATTGTGGAGCAGACGTCTTTCATTCCATTACACTTTCACTCCTCGTCATGGATTATTTTTCGAAAAAAATATATCGATATATTCGACGCCTCGCAGGCTAACGTCCAGCATAAATTCGGGAAATGTAGCTTTGCCCCTTTGTCCGTAGGTCAAAATACTAAAATTTCTTCGTCATGTGGCTCATCATTATACTCAGGACGACAGCAGCAACTCCAAGTGTTCTAAAAACCGGGGTTGCAATTTCAAACTAACATGACTTAGATACTGGCGCCATGCGGCAGATTTCGAATCAAATTCGTAGATTGCTTAACATAAAATCAAAACTGATGTGTTTGAAATAATCGCACGTTCCGTTACTTTGCGGACATCCTGTATAACATTGTTAATGAACCTTGTGAAAAATAGCAGAATTTAGTCCCAACCAAACTTGTTATTAAAAATGTTTCTCTTTTTGTTACAGACTCTACAACCCAACATGAAACCACGATCTCACCAACAACGATAAATTACCCTTAGCCAAACCGTTACCTCCGCTACTGCTCACCATAATGGCTACCGATACCAACACAACCATCTTACGTCAACCAATGGCGTCATCAACAACAACGCGACACGACGACGACGATGGCATGACAGAACGAAGTAGGCCAAGGCGAATACGTAGCATCACGTGTAATGAACACTATTGCGCTTTGTGCGCAACTCGAAACAAAAATGACAGTTGGCGTTGTCAAACTAGTGACATTAGTGATGGTAATAACAATAGTGATGGGTGGTTTAATTTGCGTTCTCGTTGTGTCTGTGATTTTAATAATAGTTATAATGATAATATAAAAGACTGTAAGAGTTCTACATATTATAATAGTTTGATAATAATCTGTAAGTTATTTATTACGTGCCTATGTGAAATAGTGTTGTCAATTTTAAATACGAAATACGCGGCATTTCTGAACGTGATTATATTGTCGTTAAGCTGTGTTAGTTGTTATACCAACCAATTTGAGAAAACTGATCATTTTGTGGATAAAATAAATTTGGAACAAAGTATTGCGGCCGTATTCAATAAAGTCGCGTATGGAAGCACCACGAAACGGTCGATACCGGATACTGCGTATCCGGTAACCACTCTAGCCACACCTTTATTGACGACGTTTCGGTACTCTGATGGTAAGTTATAATGAAATGCAAAGTGTAGTAGAAGTAGGACTCCCTGTATATTATGAATTTTTTTGGATCTAACAATATTTGATATGTTATAAAATGAATTCTAAAGCTTTGCAACGCACTTAAAGCATGAATGCGACAAAATTGAGGCCTCATTTCGGGCATTATTTTCAAATTATGTTTCCATCAATGAATTTCACAATTTTTGTCATCATTCAGTTTTGTTGGCTCACTTTATAGGTACAGAGTCATCCCCAAAGTGTGCACCATCCCAATAAACACACGTACGTAAAAAAAAACGTTTAAATTTACTAATAACGTTTTATTAAAATCGTGTTTTTATTACGTAGAATCTACTCAAAATTGTCGCGATATTAAACGTTATATAAAACGTGTAAAGAAAAACGTTTTATATTGGTGAATAAATAACAACTTTGTGTGGTGTTCAAAACACGATATGATTTATTCAGACTTTTACATGCTACACTAAACAAATTTAAAAAAATCCTTACAAGTTTTCTTAAGTTAGATTTTGGCCAGAAATAATCGTATTAAAAACGTTGAATTAAAACGGTGTTATTTTGTACCAAAATAAAACGGTTCTTTTTTAAACGTACACGTTTAATCAACCAATGACACGTTGATTTTACGTTTAAAAAACGGGGATATGGGCAACTTTTTTAGAGTTTTTCGACAAAAAGTTATTCTTTCTTTAACAAAATAAAGTACAGTGATATTGAGACAAGAGTAAAGTATGCGAAAGAAGTATTTTACATCACAGTATGATGTCCATCCCTCAACCCTCAACATAGACAGTTCGCTTCTTCTTACACAATCGTCGTAATGTGCTCCTCAGACAAGTAGTAAGCACAGTTTTTAAATGTTCTCTATTCCGAAAAGGACGATGTTTGTAAACTTCGTTCCTCAATAAACACCAAAAGAAGAAACCCTTTGGGGTTGAGTATGGTGAGCGCGCTGGCACTGGATAGGATTTTTGAATGACCTAATATATACCTCATTTCGTGTTCCACATTCTTCACATTTCTAGTCTCTTTCATTTTATTCCATGGCGATCTACGTCACAATCAGCTCGAGTATAACTAGACGCCTAGCGGTGTTGCCAACAGGTGCACCTTTTCTCTTGTTCGTTACAATATTATTTAAACAATACTTTTTATCAAACGTTAACATAATAAGCAGTAACAATAACTACGTAATAAATAGTTAACAAATATGTCAAGTACTTAATGTCATTCTTGTCCGGGCCTAGGCAACTGACGACCGTCGAAATGCGGCTATGTTGAGCGCGGCTTCCATTTGGATGGGTGATCGTTTGGGGAGTTTATAAACGGACCTGACGGTGGCCGTGGCCACTCTAGGTTCTAGGTGTATGTAGAATGCTAGTGAGTACAGCATGGTCCTGAAATGGCACCATAAGCTTTCTCCAAGGCTGAAGCAATCCATTACGTTACGTCTTTATACATCAAACAACGCCTGCTCTACAAAATTCTTTATGTACAGGGTGTTTCATAATATGTGGACGCATTGATAGAGGTGATAGGACATCTCAAAAAAAAAATTAAAAAAGTTAAGCCTCATTCTGTACTTATTCTTTTTTCTTTCAAGTTTTGGTTTCTATCCTTTGATTTCGTTGTTAAGTCTCTTCAAATTTTCAGAATTGACGCAGTTGTTGTTCGTAATAATTTGTAATTTGCAAATTTTCTATTACTTTATTTTATTTTGCGAAAACCAATGGGTATAAGTAGAACAGTTCACGAAAAATGGCCTATCAATGGCAATAAACTACCTGGTTTAATCCTATTATGTATAAAATCACCAAGTACAACTTGCAAATCTGCTACAGGGTCGAACTTAATAAATTTGGATTATCTTTTGCATAATATAGGAGATGTAGATATAACTAATACCTCACCGAAGGACAAATTTACCTGCTTTCAGAAATTATAATAAATATACAATCCGGTCCTTTTATATTTATGGTACCTAGCCATTTTCGGGTTTTATAACGGGCATTATCGGAATGCAACTATACAATACAATGTTTCTAAACATCTGGTGTGAATTACCCATAAAAATTTTTTGGCCAGTTACTAATTCTTGGAGAAAAATTGAAAAAACGAAAAAAAAAATAAGATACACGGTGTCATAATCTCGGACATAAAGGGGTTTTCAAATTGAAGTTGGTTGGTTTTAGGTCAATTATAGAAACAAAGTAATTCCTCTGTCAACGTTTCGAATTTTATTAAGTCATCCTCAGGACAGTGAACAATTTATATAAGTTTATACACTATTAGAATAGGAAGATAAATGTTTAAAAGAAACCCCCTTTTTGATTTCATCATATGTAAATGTCCTTCACAATTAAAAATATTGACAAAAGAAACAAATTGTTCACTGTCCTGAGGATGACTTAATAAAAGTCGAAACGTCGACAGAGGAATTACTTTGTTTCTATAATTGACCTAAAACCAACCAACTTCAATTTGAAAACATTTAGAGGTCACTAACACAACAGATAAAGGGGTTTGTTTTTTCATTTTTTTGTTCAAAAAAATTGACCTTGATTAACATAATAGTTGTGCTATTTGTAATATTACAGGCTTTTTAAATAAACCGTCGTAAGTATACAGGAATTATCTCTATTTATGGTTTTAGCAAACTGTTTTCGTAGCCTCCTTTAAAAAAAATGGTAAAAAATAAAACTTCACTTAGATGGCCCTGACTTCAAACCTAGATGTATTTTTTAATGCTGAACAATTTTTCCAAATAACATTTCCCGAGATTTTTCGAAATAAGGGTAAGGTACTTACTTTACTCTTGTGTAAATATCAAATTTTTGAAGGCTCCTCGTATATTACGCGTGTTTTACTATATTTTTTTGATGCATAGGTATTTGGTTTTAGGGGATGCAGAAACTTTTACCAAGAATAACTTTTTGTCAGAAAACTCTTAATAAATAAGTGCATATACTTTAAGGCAGTGGTCGCCAACCCGTCGATCGCGAACCCCTGGTAGCTCGCAAAGAGATTTCTGGTACGAAGCTCCCAACATATCTATCTAGATGCCAAACGACATGCGGATGATTCCTCATTAAGGATAGGTCTTGATTAGGTCCTGTATGATAGCGTCCGATACCAAACCAATGCCCCAAAAAATTGAAATCTGTTTTCCTAATAATGGGGTCGTGAAATTTACGCAGGACAATGATATTATGAAGGGCTATTTGCATGCCGAACGACAATCTTCGGAACGGTCATTAAGGATAGTTTCTTAGGTCTTGATTAGGTCCTGTATGATAGCGTCCTATTCCAAATCAAGGCCCAAAAAATTGAAATCTATTTTCCTAATAATGGGGTCGTGAAATTTACGCACACAATGATATTATGAAGGGCTATTTGCATGCCAAACGACATGCGGAGGATTCCTCATTAAGGATAGTTTCTTAGGTCTTGATTAGGTCCTATATGATAGCGTCCTATACCAAACCAAGCCTCCAAAAAATTGAAATCTGTTTTCCTAATAATGGGGTCGTGATATTTACGCAGGACAATCATATTATGAAGGGCTATCTACATGCCAGACGACATGCGGAGGATTCCTCAGTAAGGATAGTTTCTTAGGTCTTGATTAGGTCCTGTATGATAGCGTCTTATACCAAACCAAACCTCCAAAAAATTGAAATCTGTTTTCCTAATAATGGGGTCGTGAAATTTACGCAGGACAATGATATTATGAAGGGCTATTTGCATGCCAAACGACAATCTTCGGAACGGTCATTAAGGATAGTTTCTTAGGTCTTGATTAGGTCCTGTATGATAGTGTCCTATACCAAACCAAACCTCCAAAAAATTGAAATCTGTTTTCCTAATAATGGGGTCGTGAAATTTACGCAGGACAATGATATTATGAAGGGCTATTTGCATGCCAAACGACATTCTTCGGAACGGTCATTAAGGATAGTTTCTTAGGTCTTGATTAGGTCCTGTATGATAGCCTCCTATACCAAACCAAAACCCCAAAAAATTGAAATCTGGTTCCCTAATAATGGGGTCGTGATATTTACGCAGGACAATGATATTATGAAGGGCTATTTGCATGCCAAACGACATTCTTCGGAACGGTCATTAAGGATAGTTTCTTAGGTCTTGATTAGGTCCTGTATGATAGCGTCCTATACCAAACTAAGACCCGAAAAAATTGAAATCTGTTTTCCTAATAATGGGGTCGTGAAATTTACGCAGGACAATGATATTATGAAGGGATATTTTCATGCCAAACGACATATGCCTAAACTGTCATTAAGGATAATTTCTTAGGTCTTGATTAGGTCCTGTATGATAGCGTCCTATACCACACCAAGGCCCCAAAAACACTGTATATTAAAAAAAAAAAAGTAGCTCACTGTACATTTTACAATTACCGAAGGAGCTCAATACATTCAGAAGGTTGGCGACCACTGATCTTTATGGTCATGACTTCAAATCTAGATGTATTTTTTAATGCTGAACAACTTTTCTAAATAGCATTGCCCAATATTTTTCGAAATAACCGTACCTACTTTACTCTTGTTTCAAAATCAAAGGCTCTTTGTAAATTATGCGCGTTTTCCTATATTTTGTTGATGCATGTTTAGTTTTAGGGCATGAACAAACTTTTACCAAGAATAAATTTTGATCAAAAAACCCTTAATAAATAAGTTTCCCATATGGTGCATATACTTTGGGACTCGTTTGGGATCATACTGTACTGTAGAGTACTTAACAAAGACAGGATGCTTCGCAGACGTACTTTTTCTCTAGAAACATCATTAGATCATCCTTTCAGATCCTTCCGCTATGCAGGATTCATTATTTTTATTATGTTACAGGTAATGACGAATGGTTGCGCGTAGATGTTTCTAACAATGCACGAACGAATGTCGCATTCGAACAGCCCGATTCATTCGATGACGAGAACGTCGGACACAACAGTGGCGGTTACGGTTCGGACCTTGAAAAAGACCACGTTTTACCCACATCAGCACCAGCTGCAGATATTTTGAAGAACAACAATAACAAGAACTATAATAACCCAAATCGGTACAATAACGATCGATTAAAACCGGATTTTAATAATAATAATAACAATGAGGAAGTGACTGAGAATGTGTATAAAACCACAACGCATATGATGCGTAATGTACGGCCTACGAAATCAATTTACGGTAAAGCGTCACCGTCATACGTACCACCGTCACGGGCGTTCTTTACCCCACCGTTACCACCAGAGTACCAGAACCCGTTCGCGGATAAACCAACGTTGCGCGGTACGAATTCAGACAGTTTCGCGAATCGAAGGCCGCTACCGCCTCCTTCGTTAATGCCAAACAAGGATCGCATCCCGTTTCGACCGGATCTACCTAAAGTTAATATTGAAAAACTACCCGAAAGACCAAATAATGAACCACCATCACGAGTTCATAACAATAACAATTCAAATAACGACAACAAAAACGAGAAAAAGAAGAGTTTGAATACACCATCGCAAACAGTACGCCTAGGCGACTTTTATGCAAATAGAAATGTCAATGAAAGCGGTTTTGAGTACGAGAAATCGTATGTGCCATCGATAACGCGAATTCTAAGCGGTTCAAATGGACGTCAAGACGATATTCCGGATATTTTGTTGCGTACTGTTACGGCAACACCGCATTTGGAACGGTTTGAACCTAAAGCACCACCGAAAACGCGAGCTCCAGCTGCAGAACCCAGCCTGAACCTGCATCCGGAGACTGAAAATCGCCACCCGTTACTGGAGGAAGAGAACAATAACCAAAAGAACAATACGAACGATTCGGTAGTGCATTTGGAGGATAATATCACTAAAAAGGACGATAATAATGTGAAGATTGATCGATCGGAAAGCGTAACTGTGCGTAAAGATCCAATCGCGCCGGTTACGAACACCAAAAAGCGCACGTATACAGTTGAGGACGTGACAACGCAAATGAGTGACAGCGTGAATCTTCCGAACGTTAAAGAGAAGGAGAATAACGTTACCAAAGCGAGTTCTGATGAGATTTGGTTGATTTGTTGGAACGTGCACGTATATCTAGTTGTTATAGGTTATGTTCTCTTAGCGATGTTCTCGATATACAAGTTAATTCGATACGAGAACGATCCACATATGTTTTCCAAGAGTTATTTCCTAACTATCCATCTAATGCTTACGGTTATATGCGTTTTAAGGATCTTCTATTTAACTTATGATCCGTACAATAAGGATGAGAGCTTTAAGAACTTTTTCTTATACGATTTCCTACACAGCTTTCCACTAAGTTTGCTTGCAACAACTTTCGCAGTGTTAATTCTGTTTCTATTGAAACGTACTTTGACGCATCTGGAAGTTAAAACGCGGCCAGTGATTCTGGTTGTGTTCGCCCTGCTCCATATACTGTTATGCTTCATTTTGAGCATAGTGGAAAGCCTGGGATACTTGGAGAAAGCCAACTTAACGATATGCAAACCGATATTCGTTTTACTGGCTTGGGCATTGGGTTGTAGCTATTTGTATCTCTATCGAATAATCAAGAACGTTTTAGCGAAAAAGAGTCAAAATCTATCGGAAATTTGCACGCAAAACATCTCGTACGCCAGCCACATCACCATCGCTGTAGCGTTGTTATTTATCTTACTAGGATTCCTCCAGCTTTACGCGTTATTCTGTATTAAAGTTGATCGATTCAACGGCGATATTAAATATCATTGGATACTTTGGAGTTTCGAACTCAGCGTGAGATTCATCGAAATCTCTATCATAACGTTACTAGCGATCGTGGTTAGCCTGCGAATGTCCCAACGCGAAAAACAGTCTGCTGGAGGCTTTCCTCTATTCCCCTGCACAACTAGCGACTCAAGCACCGATAATATCTATCCAAACAACTGTAATACCAATCCTAACGCTTTGAATTACAGTCGACAGGAAATGATTATGGATAACATACCTACGGAACCAATTGAGCGTCCAAATCTACTTAAAAATGCGTTTCAAAATGACTCGTTCGACAAAAAGTCGACTCTTGAGCGTTACCAAAGCGACAGTGAGCGTAATAGTAATTTCGATCGATTCGAACGGCCTAAATGGGGCTCAGATCGTTTCGATTCCCGTCAGAATATCGATCAAAATATGAGTAGTAACTTTGCTCAGCCCAGTTCAGGGAATTTCGAGCGTGCCATTCACAATTCAATGCGTAATGAGCGATCATCTGCACGCAAAGTTGCGTATGATAGTGCGAAGTATTACGCGAACAATGAGGATTACCATCATGATATTGTGAGTAATTCTGAACGCAACATTTATAGTGAGCCAGTGGAGAATCCCAATGCGCATCATCAGTATGAGCGTACGCGGCATGAGTTTGAGCGATCAGACTTTGATAGACGATCGCGTAACTCGTCGAATACGTCTGGACGTAGATCGACGGGTAGATCACGTAGTAAGAATCATCCACGGCCACATTTAGGCGTGCAAACGTTGCCGAATCACGATCGGCAACAGACGATGTTGGTGGATGAGCAGGGTTTCGTGCGATTCAAGCAAATGCGCGACCAGAATCATTATAGCGATGCGTAATGTTTAGTTAGGCCGATGGGAAAGTGCACAAAAGGGGAGGTGTTTCTGTGAGAAGAGATCTGATAATTGGGAATTTTGAAGATTAGTGGATAGGAGCGGGAACAGTTGCTTTGTTTGAAATGAAGAGTCAATTTTTTACACACAAATTTACATTGTCTTTGGTTTCTTTGAACGAAACATGATTCATCGAACATCTAGACTTTAATCATCTACTTATTCTTGAAGTAGCTTTTCCCTAATTTTCTTTGCAATTTGCATTATCGTTGCACTCAAAATGTCACGCGAATGTTTATTCTGTTTGAAGATAGTCAATGAAATTATCTTCAAATAACGGCGATATGACTTTGCATCTTTGGAGCTGAATATCGTATTTGAGGTCATTGTTTTGGCTGTATATTCCTCTCAGACATGAAGTAATAGACCGACATTACAATTGTCACAAAGATTCGCCTTATTTGCTGTAAATCATTGAATCATTCTCAATAAACACTATCAAATATATTTTTGCCAAAGGCCAGTTCCTTTCAGCTCATTGTTTTGGGTAGTCTTCCTTTCGGGTTTGAATTGAGACACCACAATTCCAATTGACACAGCTGATAAACTGATATTCCTTACAAAAGCACTGCATGCTAACTAGGTACCGGTTTGACCACCAGTTCTCAATTCTTTATCCACCATACTTAGCTGAGTGTGTTCAATACTTTTTCTGCCTGATACTCTTTAGGATGCCACTCTAAGAGAGACGCTTTGATATTATTGATTGATTGATATTATATTGATCAAATTTTAGAGACTTGTAGCAAAGTTTTACTATGGAATAAATTCATATCTGGGCCCATAACCTCTGACTAACAGTAATATCCAGGCAAATTACGTAACAAATACGCTTAATTTATCTTGTATTCTCAAAAAGATTCACCCTCGGCATTTTATACGATAATAATACGATGGAACCCCTCAACAAATACCTTTATATAGACGACCCTTCGTAACAAATAAGGCAATGTGTTGTAAAAAGATGTGTTTCGTTCACACACGTATCCCGTTCATTCGCTTTAAAATTCCAAAAGAATACCGCGATTATAATAATCATAATTTCTTATTATCGATTTCTTTCCATTTATAAAACAGTAACCGACCTTCGTTTTTGCCTACTTTTTCATGCGGCATCAGGTAGATAATAAAATGATAATACTATTATTATACAATCATGCCTAGAGGGTTTTTTCGCTTTGTTTTACAAAGAAAAAATACTTTTACTCATAACGGAAGTTATACTTTATGGAATCGACCAATGATTAATAGAAATTCTTCTTAATTCCACTGTCAGAAAAAGAAAATTGAACAAAAACTTGAAACTCTTACGGAAAATCGTTATCCCACTTCTGTTGATCATTCGACTCACGAGTTTGTATTGTAGAAAAGACTCCAAACAAGTCTCGTTGAACTTACTCTTCATGACGTACTGATTATGATTAGGCGACCGTTGAGGGGCTTTGGGAAACGGTGAGCCTTCTGAGCTTACGTGATGGTTTACCTGAGATCTTTGATCACGACCTTAATGTACACTTTGAGATTGAAATTCAATGCCAACATATTCCCTGATCAATTTTGCATTTTGACTTGAATGCTCTAAAAATAAATGCCGTTGAAAGGTCAGTTTCACCTTTGGCATCTGATTAACTGTTAACCGTTTCAACCCCGAGGTTCTCTTAATTGAAGGATTAATGCAATGAAAAATTTGCAAACTTATTAAGAAAATCTGAATGAGGAATTGGTGAAACTGGGCCTGATGACGGGAGAATGGCGCGAAATCTCCAATGTCAGCATGCAGAGTAACGATGAGTTTCCGGGACACTTTGGGTTTGTTAAGACAACAGGTGAATTTATGGCCAGGAAGAGCACATTTGCAAGCTGATTGTTCTGTTAACTTGAGAGTGCTGGTGGACTTTTTTATTGCCTCAGGTCGATTGAGGATCAGCTTGTGCATCAGCAGGGTAAAGAAATCTGCAGGCAGATTAAATAATTCATCGTGAATCCGCTTTTAGGTTTTGTTTCTGAACGCGATTGCCTCCAAGTCAAAATGGAAATAGAGAGATCCCACATGAAATAGCAGAGTTTATAGGGATATATAGACGCTTTTGAGTCAGAATAACGATTCTTTCTTATTGGATACCGTTACCTTCAAGTCATAATGATAATAGGCAAAGATCTCAGATAGGAACTATTGTGGACCTTCGAGCTGAGTTTAGAGATTTCGATAGGGGAATTTAGGATTTAGGTGAAGTGGTAAAACGTGTTTTATGTAATCAGATTTTCGTTTACACTATTTTTTTTGTTTTGACGAACAAAGTTCGCATTATGCACTAAAGATGCTATTTGGATGTCTCAAGGTAATGCGTTAGTATAATAATAGTATAATATCAAAGATTTAATCGACGAAATAAAAAGACAAAGTCAAGAAACTCATGAAAGTTGTTAGGTATACTTAATAAAATTTACAAGTTATCACACGTACGAACATAAAATGGTAAGCAAACGGAATTTGTTTTACAGTGATAGTCCTACTAAGTATTATATATTTAATAATACTCATATTGTGTACAGTATTTCCACAAACTTATAGATGTTGAGATAATAATAGTGATTTAAACGAAAGTTATTAAAATACTAGGATGCAAAATGGAATTTATTAGGAAAATATATTTATTAGTTTTGCAAAGAAAAAAAAATTAGGAGAACGACAAATAACTTAATAGAATCACTTTTTTCTTTCTTTTTATTTCTTTGGACAGATCGAAGATTTAGAATGCATTTTTTGTTTGTTTTTCAGTTTATTTTGTCATTGTCATGACAAACAACAAGGTTGTTTCAGAATGTAATTCACAAAGTACCACAGCCTTTTATTAACGAATGCTAACGAACATGCCAGGTTTGTCAAAATCAAGGCAAAGTTTTTTCAATAATTATTAATAAAAAATACCAATTTTCATAAATCTTTGACACCCTGTATCTCGAAAATTTGTTCTTTCAAAATTACAAGGAATCACATCACCCCTTCAAATTGAAGTCATCACTCTGTATAAGGGTTTTTTCTTGAAGTTGACTTCCTTAATTTTCTTATAAAAGTTTGGGTTACTATAATGGGTTTGTTGTTTTCTATCCATTATAAGAATTTAGTTAGTTTACTTAGTTTTACAAATGACCGACCCAGTCTGTGTATTGTTTTTTCCCGTAGAACTTCGCGCAAAAAAAATATTATTCGTTTAACCAAGCTAAATATATTTTTTTTAATTCCGATTTTTTTACAGAAAAAGAAACTCGGAATTTTTCAATTATGACTTTTTATAGAATTCGGTTAAAAAACTAGGAATTTTTTATCATTCTCACTTTTTTTGACAGAAATCTGTAAAAAAAAACTCGTAATTTTTTTGCAGAATTCTGCGAAAAATCTCGGAAGTTTTTTATCATTCTAACATTTTTAATAGAATTCTGTAAAAAAACTGGTAATTTTTTATTATTCTAACTTTTTTTACAAAATTCTGTAAAAAACTCGGAATTCTTCATTTCTGAGTTTTTTTTTTTGCAGAATTCTGTAAAAAATCTCTGAATTTTTTATCATTCTCCCTTTTTTTTTTTACAGAACAACGTAAATAAATGGGAATTTTGTAGCATTCTTCCTTGTGTAAAAAAAGCTCGTAATTTTTCAATTCTGACTTTCTTTGAAGAATTCTGTAAAAAAATTCGGAATTTTTTTATCGTTCTCACTTTTTTTTACAGAATTCCCATTTTTTACAGAATTCTGCAAAAAAAGTCAGAATTGAAACATTCCGAGTTTTACCCTAGATTTTTTACAGAATTCTGTAAAGAAACTCGTAATTTTTCAATTCTGACTTGTGCAAACTTGGAATTTTTTACCATTCTGACTTTTTTTGCAGAATTCTGTAAAAAAAAAGTGAGAAAGATAAAAAAATTCCGATTGTTTTTACAGAATTCTTCAAAGAAAGCCAGAATTGAAAAATTACGAGTTTTTTTACACAAGGGAGTTTTTTTTACAGAAATCTGTAAAGAACCTCGTAATTTTTCATTTCTGAGTTTTTTGCAGAATTCTGTAAAAAATCTAGGAATTTTTTAACATTCTCACTTTTTTTTACAAATTCGGTAAAAAATGGGATTTTTTTTATCATTCTCACTTGTGTGAAAAACTCGTAATTTTTCAATTCTGACTTTCTTGGGAGAATTCTGTAAAAACTGATTTTTTTTATCATTCTCCCTTTTTTTACAGAATTCCCATTTTTTACAGAATTCTGCAAAAAAGTCATAATGATAAAAAGTTCAGAGTTTTTTTTTTACAGAATACAGAAGAATTCTGACTTTAGTGCAGAATTCTCTAAAAAACTCGGAATTTTTTATCATTATGACTTTTTTGCAGAATTCTGTAAAAAATGAGAATTCTGTAAAAAAAAGGGAGAATGATAAAAAAATTCAGTTTTTACAGAATTCTCCAAAGAAAGTCAGAATTCTAACTTTTTTTTACAGAATTTTGGAATCGTCCTAACTTTTTTTACAGAATTCTGTAATTTTTTTTTTCAATTCTGACTTTTGTGCAGAATTCTCTAAGAAACTCGGAATTTTTTTATCATTCTAACTTTTTTTACAGTATTCTGTCAAAAAACTCGATATTTTAATGACTCTGTATATACTTTCTCGCAGAACTTCGCGCAAAAAAAATATTATTGGGTTAGCCAAGCAAAATTCTTCGCTTTCGTAAGCTCATACAATTTTTTTTTTAGAATTTCGATTTTTTTTACAGAAAAAAACCCAGAAATCTTTATCGTCCCAACTTTTTTTACAGAATTCTGTAAAAAAACTCGAAATTTTTCAATTCTGACTTTTGTGCAGAATTCTCTAAAAAACTCGGAATTTTTTATTATTATGACTTTTTTGCAGAATTCTGTAAAAAATGGGAATTCTGTAAAAAATGGGAATTCTGTAAAAAAATTCAATTTTTACAGAATTCTCCAAAGAAAGTCAGAATTGAAAAATTACGAGTTTTTTACACAAGTGAGAATGATAAAAAAATCCCATTTTTTTACCGAATTTGTAAAAAAAGTTAGATTTTGTACAGAATTCTGCAAAAAAACTCAGAAATGAAAAATTACGAGCTTCTTTACAGAATTCTGTAAAAAAAAACTCGGAATGTTTTCAAATCTGACTTTTGTTAATTTTCTAAAAAAAAATCGGAATGTTTCAATTCTGACTTTCTTTGAAGAATTCTGTAAAAAAATTCGGATATTTTTATCGTTCTCACTTTTTTTTACAAATTCGGTAAAAAAATGGGATTTTTTTTATCATTCTTACTTGTGTAAAAAACTCGTAATTTTTCAATTCTGACTTTATTTGGAGAATTCTGTAAAAACTGAATTTTTTTATCATTCTCCCTTTTTTTTACAGAATTCCCATTTTTTACAAAATTCTGAAAAAAGTCATAATGATAAAAAATGCCGAGTTTTTTAGAGAATTCTGCACAAAAAGCAGAATTGAAAAATTTCGAGTTTTTTTACAGAATTCTGTAAAAAAAGTTAGGACAATAAAAATTTCCGGGTTTTTTTCTGTAAAACAAAATTGTATAAGCTCACGAAAGCGAAGAATTTTGCTTGGCTAGCCCAATAATATTTTTTGAGAGAGAATATACAGAGTCATTAAAATTCCGAGTTTTCTTACAAAATTCTATAAAAAAAGTTAGAATGATAAAAAATTTCTAGTTTTCTTACAAAACTCTGTAAAAAAAGTTAGAATGATACAAAATTCCGAGTTTTTTACAGAATTCTGCAAAAAAAAAACAGAATTTAAAAATTCTGAGTTTTTTTACAGAATTCTGCAAAAAAAGTTTTAGAACATTTTTTTTTTGGATGCACATATACCAATTAGCAATTATTTAACGTAATTATTTTAAAAATTGATATAAAAATCGTCAAACCTGACAAAATGACAGACTTAATTAAAACGATCTCTAAGGTTCCCTTTGAAACGAAACACTAGATATAAAATCGATCCTCACAAACGCTGTTGAAAAATAAACTTTAAATAAAGGAAATTACTACTATGTTTGACATTTGACATGGCTAAAAATAAATTTGAAAACAACAAAATTGCATAGATACAGATAATATTTTCCAAAATCGACTTCGACGCATGCATTTGAGATTTTATTGTAGCAATTTGTTTTAAAATCATAAAGTAACAAAAAATCAAAGAGATGTAAAGCCAAAGCTTAGCATCATAAAAATATTTAGAACAACAACATTTATCTCTAAAAAAAAATGTGTTGATCAAAGCCAAATTTAAAATGAAACTACAGCCTTACAGTCTATACCTCATTCATTTTGGCCCATTCTGTATATTGTTCTTTCTCGCATAACTTCGCGCAAAAAAAAATTATTGGTCTATCAAAGTAAAATTTATTTAGACCAAAACTTGGATGCGAAAATGCTCGTTAGCAATTCAAATGTTTCAAATTTTCTTTATTCAGTCTTAGATAAATAATTTTATTTATGTAAAATATTTTGATTGCAAATAAACTGTTTTTTATTAGGTATTATATACGCAAATTGCTACAATAATCATCAATTTAATTTATTAAACTAGAAAAGGGGGAAAATATAGATAAATGTTCCAAATAAAACTTACAGCACCTACTTACCTTCGTCTATTATAATAATAATATAAAATAGAACTAATAAACATTTTGCAAATATTTACTAAGGCAAACTATGATAATATGTGTATAATACAAAAAATAATAAAACAAAACAAATTAAATATACCTGGTGAGTTATTAATCATTAGATGAAGCTTGATATATCTGTCTCACCATGTATATGACTGATTTTAAGTTTTTAATACAGGGTGATATTTCAATAAGGCATAGTAAATTCATATTTACTAATATTATATTATATTCACACTATTACACAAAATAAGTACATACATATAGATAAATATATGTAAACATATTTATTCTGATAAATATACTTATGGGTTTTGATAAAATAGCTTAGAACCTATAAATTCGACTTTTCGATTGACCCCTGTATATTATTACGGTAAGATATTGACAAATTAGTGGGCTGTTACGCGATATTTAGAAAATGCTTAAAAAACTTTCAAAGTTAAAATTATTCCATACCATAATACAGGCTGTCCCATGCTGTATCTCCTAAACGCACAGAGATATTCGAATGGGACAAAAACTGATCCAGTCCATTTCTAATAGGTACACTTTAATATGGCTTAGAAAAAAATATCCCAAAATTATAAAAAAATATACAGGGTGCAATTAAAATTTTTAACGTTAGGGGTTGTTGTAGATTGTTTTTCGGAGTCGTTTAGACGGTTTGGCCTCCCCTCACTTCGACCTTAAGAAGATCTTTTGTGAAGGACTCTAATCTATGAATTGCCCAGCTGTCCCACACTTTTCATAAAGTTGATGATTTCTCTGGGGGCTAAATTCCTTGCCTCGTCGAGTGTTAGGGTCACCCCTCCAAGGTGTTTTAGCCTTTTGCAGAAAAGTTCCATGCATTCACAGAGCACGTGTTCTGTTGTCTCTGTTGCGTCTTCGCAAAACCGACAAGTGTCGTCCTCGGTTAGGCCTATCTTTTTGAGATGGTACTTCACTGGGTGGTGCCCGTAAAAAGGCCTCTCCAGTTGGATAAGCTTCCTTGCGTTGGCCTCTGAAGGTTTGATAAACCTTTTTGATTGTCTTATGCCTGGAGTGTTTCTCCAGTAGGACTTAAGTTGTTCCTTTTCCCACCTCCGAAGTTCTTCCTTCATATAGAATATAATAGAAACGAGACCCACTCCCCATATTAAAATTAAAATGACATAAATACATTAGAAAATTAACCCCATTATTCACTATTAAAGAGCAATCGATCCTTTAACTTTTTTTTAAAAGAGCTGTAACTTAGGTTCAGGAACTGTTCTCCAATCTCTGAATCATTGTACACACTGGGAACCACGTAAGAGAAGGTGCGCTTAAACAGCGTAGTACGGTGGCGAGGTATGTTAAGCAGATTACAATATCGCGTAGAACGATTATGGATTGCACATCGAAAAGAAAGTTTTGTACGCAAATATGTGGGATTTCCAGTTTTGAGAAGCTTGTATACGAAGCAAGCAATACGATATTTTAGTCCCAAAGTAAATAATTTATCACTCACATGGTCTCTCATTCTAAGATTATTTATAAAACGTATGCATGAATTCTGAATCCGCTGGATTCTATTTTTTGAATGAGTATCCAGGCAAGGACCATACATGATATATGCATAATTGTATTGTGAGAGCACCAGAGATTCACAAAGTTGTTTTTTTAATTTGCTACCTAAAACTGTCTTACTTCTATACAAATTCCTAAGTGATATAATAGACTTTTGTACTAATTTACCCACTTGCGTTTTAAATCTAAGGTCACTATCAAAAACGACTCCGAAATTCCTGGCTTCCCTTACCACAGGTAAGCCAACGTTATCTACAGCGAAAATCATATTTTGATAAGACCATTCCCGGTTTGATTCGAAAAACATAACCAGTGACTTTGATGGATTAAGCTTTAAACCACTTTTTGTGGAATATTCGTAAATACTTTTGAGAGAATTGTTTATTTTTTCGACTGCAAGTTGACTTTGTTCTAATGAAAAACTAGTGTATAGCTGCGTGTCATCCGCATATCTCTGCATGTTACAATCCCTCGCGAACCGATCCATATCAAATGTATATATCAAAAACAACAGGGGTCCTAGAATTGATCCCTGTGGTACACTCCTCGTAAGCAGGAGTGGATCAGATACTTTACCTTCTAACTGAACACGCTGATATCTATTGGACAAGTAGCTTTCAAAAAAACGTACACTATTGTTATGAAACCCATAGTAATGTAGTTTGGCACATAACATCTGATGGTCCAAGGTATCGAAGGCTTTACTAAAATCGAGTAAAACTAACGCTGATGTTTCACCGCGATCCGAGGATATTATTATATCGACGGTCTCAAGTCAGTCATGCTACTAACATTACTTCCCTTAGGCAACGGTATTACTACAGCTGTTTTCCACTATATGGCTTTTTGGAAGGCCAAAGATGGGTTCCGGGCCGCAGAACGGAGCGTTTGCGCCCTCTCTTGCAAGTTGGTCCGCCGCTTCGTTCCCCTCTATGCCTTCATGTCTTGGCACCCATGTCAGAGTAATCTTTTTCCCCTGAGCTGCCAGTTGCTTTAGGGTCTGCTTGCATTCCCATGCTAGCTTTGACGTGAAGGTGTAAGACCTCAGTGCTTTTAACGCAGCTTGACTGTCTGCCATAATATTGATCTGCCGTTCCGGGATGCCTCTCTGCAGGCATTCTTGAGCACAACGATTAATAGCGTTGATCTCACTTGGAATATAGTGGGACTTTTCCCGAGAGATTCAGAGAGCCTACAATTTGGCCCGTATACTCCCATGCCTGTGTTCCCTTCTATTCCTTTTGAACCGTCCGTATACCAGACGGATGTGTTTTCTGGGAATCGTGGCGTCCGACGGTTTGTTAGGGCTTGTTACTAAGGGGTGAATATTTAGGGGATGGTTTTTTTCTAAGCCATATTAAAGTGTATTAGAAATGAACCTACACACTTATGTCTCATTCATTGTGGAACACCCTGTATTTTAGTCAGGAAATTGTTTCAATAATAATTAAGAAATTACACTTTGGAAAAATATTTTTTTTCTATAAAAATCGTTGAAGTTTTATGTATACACCGTCCCGACTACTGGAAGTGTTTGAAAGGATCTGGGAGCATGCAAGCGTTACAGAACCTTCCAATCACCCCAAATTGAAGTTTTTTATCGGAATTTTCTATTTGCTATGTAAATGGAAAATTCTATGCCCAGTTGAACTATTAATATTGGATATTATGACTATACAGGGTGACCCACAGCGTATAACAGAATCAAAGTTTTTAATACTTTTCTACTATACGCTATAAACCACCCTGTATTATGACTTGGAAAATATGTATAGATGTTTTAGGTATTTTTATCATTTTGTACAAATTGTTCTGAAAAATTTTATATATATAAAAATGTTTTAAACATGTTTAAATGGCATTATCGGCAACTTGAAATAAATGTCAGTTTCAGTATATAAAAATCAATTTTATTTTGATATACATTAATTAATAAAAATAATTATTGATCGTGTAAAATTGATATTAATTTGTAAATAGTGTATTTAAAAATTAATAATTAAATTAAAATAGATTTATTCCGCTATGTGTAATAAGTAATAATATTTAATCAACTTGCCATGTATTTTTTTTATTTTTTTTATTTATGACGAACTGATTTTTTTATATTTTAATATGTTTATACAATGATATTATTATTATTTTTCCATATTAGTATTTTTGTTTTTTGTATATTAATTTATTTTTCGCAGTATTATTATACATATTTTATTCTAAATAATAATAAAAAATAAAAAGAAATGTTTTCTGCTATAGGGAATAAAATAAAAAGTACGAGTACGTTATTATTATTATTATTTTTTGAACATACATTCCGCTAATATTGTAGTTTTTTTCTTGTAGTCATTTACAATAATTATTTTACAGAATTATTGTTACTAATAAAACGTACTTAACGAAACCATGTGTGCAACTATATCCCGCTTAAATATAATTTCCTAAACTACATTATGCCAGTATTTATTTTTTATTATTTATTTATATTTTTCTGTATATCTATAATAATTTTTAGTTTTTTACATAATACAGGGGGAATCTCACAATTAACGGTAAAGGCTACTAACTTATACAGGGTGTTTCAGAAGACATGGCCAAATTAGTACTACTAAAATAAGTGTAGCTTGTTATATAAATTTCAACCGAAGGAGCCTTCCTTTTCGAGATACAGGGAGTTAAAAAAAAATATAATTTTTACTCTTAATAGTATTTTTTGCGACTCCAAAAAAATCACATGAGAAAATTGAGACCGTTATTTCTAATAATTCATAGTCAGTTAAAAAAAATAGTAACAATATTTGCAAGGCCTTTCAACAAAATTGTATATATCAAGCTACACTTATTTTAAGCAGTTCTAGGCGATGTCTTTCTGAAACACCCTGTATATAATATGAAAATTTTAATAAATCGCAAAACATCTTGTGGAACACTTGACATGTAATAAATGCTCAAACTCGCTTAAACCTATCCGTATAATAAAATACAGGGTGATTCATTATGGTTGCAACAAACGAAAACTGCAGATTGCTGAAAGTGATTTAAGCATTTTTTGCCATTGAACCCATGTCCGCAAATACTTCGTTATTGAGATACAGGGTGTCCAAATTTAGTGTAGTTTTTTCTTAATTTCTCAACAACTAGCTAACCGATTTTGACAAAATTTTACATGCATTTGGGGACCGATAACCTAAAATAATCTGCATTATTTTGGCTTTCATTAACTGTTCATTGGCGTAGATATAGGGGACATTTGTGTAAATTTTACACATAAATTAATTAAAGACAGACAAGATGTCCAGGCCCTACATCCTGGAGACCGTGAAAGGCGCCTACTATTTTGTAATTGGGTTCTTGGTAAGCATCAAGAAGATGAAAGATTTTTAGAGAAAGTGCTCTGGTCAGATGAAGCAATTTTTACTAGAGATGGCATAAATACAAACCATAATGAACATGTATAGCCTTTAAACAACCCTCGTGCTATTAGGCCGCGAAATTTTCAAGAACGTTTTAGTATCAATGTTTGGGGAGGCATGTTTAACAATAAATTATTGGCGTTGTTCATAATTAATGGGCATTTAAACTCAAATCAATACAGTCTTTTCCTACACAACCTCCTACCCGAATTTGTTGAGGATGTACCTCTGAATATTGTTCAAAACATGTGGTATCAACATGACGGAGCCCCTGCGTACCGTGGTAGACAAGTAACTAAAGTTCTAAATCAACTGTTTGGAAACAATTTGATTGGTTTCGGAGGTTCCATTGAGTGGCCTCCAAGAACACCAGATCTGAATCCGCTCGACTTCTTTTTATGGGGGTACATGAAACAATTGGTTTACAGTGTACCAATTATAAATGAAAACCAACTACTGGAGATAGTTCATGAAGCTGCTAGGAAAATCAGAAACAATCATAATATCCTTATTAGAGCTACAAATTCATTAGTTGAAAGATGTAAAATGTACATTACTGTCAATGGAGGGCAGTTTAAACAGTTGTTATTAATTTTCTTATTTTAATATTGAGTTTAGTTTTTTTATTGTTAAATTTTTAATTGTACTGATAGGCCTTAAATTTTGTTTTATAAGGTTGCTCTTTTTAAAGAAGTAACAATTTAAAATAATGAAGCTTGTCAAAGCTGTCTTTAATTAATTTATGTGTAAAATTTACCCAAATGCACCCTATATCTACGCCAATGAACAGTTAATGAAAGCCAAAATAATGCAGATTATTTTAGGTTATCGATCCCCCAATGCATGTAAAATTTTGTCAAAATCGGTTAGCTAGTTTCTCAGGAATGAACAAAAAAGCTAATTTGACCACTAAGTTTGGACACCCTGTATCTCGATAACGAAGCATTTGCGGACACGGGTTCAAAAAATGGTTGAATTGTTTTCAGGAATCGCCAGTTTTCGTTTGTTGCAACCATAATGAATCACCCTGTATAGAGTCCTTCTATCTTTGTTAACCCAAAAATTGCGTACTTCACCATTTGTTAGATTTAGAATTTTTGGAGACACACAATATTCTTGTGTGGTATGCAATTATTGTCGATTTACATTTTAATTTATTTCTTCAGTGTCTATATTAACAGCAAATAAATTTTATAAATAATAATACTATCTGAAAAATGTTTATTAAAAAAATTTAAATTTTTCCGAAAATTTATATTATACAATAAAAATTATATAAATATATAGAAAAAATAAATACAATACTACTACTAATATACTATAAATATACATTTTACGTTTTCTTTTTTAATAAGAACTATCTATACCTAATATTATAAAAAAAAACATGAAAAACGATCTTTTCGTTTTAATTTATAAAAATATCTAAATATGAAATAAATGTATATAGAGCAGCTTTTTAAAAAGAAAAAAAATCGTGTTATTTAGGAATTAATATTAAATAATAAAAATATTAAAATAAAGAAAAAATAAATTTATTTAATTATTGTATATTATGACTGTAAAATATAAAAAATGATAATATGTATGGTTTGTTGTTTTATTTAGTACCTTCATTACCTGTAAAAATTATGCAATAACCAAGGACCATCACACATTTGAAGGGGTATATTGTAATAAAAATATTGCATCCGATCGAACTAAGTATTTCTCGCTGATAATAATTTATAAAAGTTCATGACTATTGTATCTACAAAATAGACAAAATTTGCTGATTCACATTTTTCCACACAAGCGGGGCCACGCCAGAAATAGACAATTTTATTGGTCGATCTACTATAAACTCGCGTTGATAAACCGTAAAACTTCAAAAAACACTACTCAACGGAGGAGGATCCTGCTTTTATCGCTTCTAAAACTCGGAGCTTACTTCGCCGAAGTTGGAGAGAAGACCCAAAAAAAAAAAGTTTTATGGTACGAGAGAGTGGTGGCTTTACTACACAGAAGTGCAAATAGGAATCCCCCGTAATTTCCGGTTACACCAATATTTATTATTTTACTTTTTTTTTACTCATTCGAATCGATCGACCAATAAAATTGTCTATTTCTGGCGTGACACCGCTTGTGTGGAAAAATGTGAATCAGCAAATTTTGTCTATTTCGTAGATACAAGATGTTTAAAATTATAATTATTATTACTTATTATTAATAATTATAATTTTAAACATTTTTTAAACTGAAAATTGCCGAAAGAGATCAGCTGTGTGAGATGATGATGATTCTTATGTAAGTACAAATTTTTAAGATTTGTCCTTTTTCATTGAATTAATTTTTGTGTATTCTTTAAATACTTAATGAAATAAATAATAGTAAAATATGTTTGAGTTTCATTCAATACAGACCGTCACGCGTTTACGAGGGAGAATCATTAAGATCCTCTTTTTATGACATATTGGAGGCTCCCTCAATATTTCATAAACTATTATTGGTTAAAAGAGGGTGTCAGACGTCAATTCTTGCCGGACCTTTGGTAATGTTTGCCGAGATATATGTCTACTCTATAGGTTCAAGTTTTGAGGTCATCAATGTCTTCTATGGTTGACTTCTGAGCGTTTTTCAAAAAGACCGCATCATATGAGATTTTTTTTTTAATAAATTTAAATAAAATTTGACATTGCATTAAGTACTTAGTTATTCCTTCAAATTGTATGAAAAATCATGCTGACGCGCGCGCCACAATGATTTGTTATCTGTCAAAATTGACTTTTTTCAAAAATATGACAAAACTGGCATTATTTAGGGGAATCTCAAAAGAATAATTTTTAAACATGCGTTTATAGATCCCCCCTTATTTCACTTTCTCAGCTATGTTCTATTGTTGCATGTCCCGATACGCGGCATTTCTCTGTAAACGCTCCACAAAGGGTACCGACGAGAGTAGGTATACTGTCTCTTATATTTACGCTGGACTGGGTAAACGGTTTATCCCCCTCGCTCATCTAATATTGCCCACGGAGGCTCATCTGTTGATTTGGCGATTTTTAGACTTCATCTAGCAAGAATCTCATCGATTCTTGTGGCTGTAAATTTTATATCAACCATAACCAATAACCACCCTGTTGGAATAAACCCTGACCAAATTTTGGGTATGTTGAAAAATGTTTTAAATTTTTATCTCATCAACAAAGCAACGTATGAAAAAAATACAAGAGATACAAAACTTGTAGTTTTAGTTGATTTAGCTCAAGACAATACTGAAATTAAATTACAGCCAGTGGTGTACATTTTTTTTGTCAATAATTTGTATTAAGTTGTCCTCACAGCCACTGGTTTTAATAATTTTGATCTAGTTAGGGCCAGATAAGCTCCCTATTTGACTTAATTGAAAAAAATCCGCTATTTACAAAAAAACGTTAACACCGTGGAAACAATGGATTTCCGGACGTATGTTTATGGGAACTCCATAAAATGCCCTGAGAACTCCCCCTGTATATCGTCGATGTTTCTACCTTTGTGTGATACACCATCGTCTTTTTTGCTTCTTGCGTTTTCCTTTTTTTAATAAACCGTATTTTTTGACAGAATTGGTAAATAAATAAAATATATATTTGTGAAAAAATTAAAAATAATTTGTAGACATACACCAACAAACAAAACATATCAAATTCAAATTTATTTATTTCCAATATCCACTTAAATTATATACATGTTATTTTGCTCTAAGCCGAAATAAATAAAATAAATAATAATAATAAAGAAACAAATATAATCTTATTTGTGCACCGCCCTGATTTTACTAAGCGGTGCCTAGAGGATGCAAAAACTTGGTAAAGTTTGTCCGCTTCCTCCAAACACCACCAGACACCAAACGGTTGCTCACGCACTATCAGACCCTCAAATAATCTAATAATCTATCCCATTGTACCCAATAATGTTTTATAACTTACATGAACATTTAATTATTCTTAAAAATTAGAAATGAACACAAAAAATTAGAGATGAACATGTTTTTCTCTCGTTCTCCCCCTTCATCCATCCGTAGGAGTGAATCGAAGGTTATACACAAATAAAATCTCACGTATCAATATAAAAGCCTTAAAAACAGACACCCAGCAGTAACATCATTGTAAAATTTCTATATAATATTCAGACCTCAACCAAGTTGCTAGTTTGAATTTAAAATTCTTGAAATTAACTTTATCCTTTAATTCCAATGGCATTTGATTATACACCTTATGGCCAATATATGCATGAGATCTCTGGCCGATTGCTTTTTTACATACAGGTTCCCTAATAATATCTCTTTTTTTATCACGGGTTAAATAATTATGATCAAGCTTTCCTAAAAATTGATTTGATTTATTAAGATGGACTACAGCACTCTTATAAAACATCTGTCGAATAGTTAACACATTAGCAACCTTAAACAGCTCATCTGTTGGATAACGAATATCCAAATGAAAAATAATTTTTAAGATTCTTTTTTGTATGATAAGTAGAGGTTCAAGATTGCTTCTGTATGCTCCACCCCAACCCACAATTCCATAAGATAACAACGACTGCACCAAACCACAATAAAGACATACATTTTCTTTTGTTGATAAAATTTTCGTTGTGTTTTTAAAAATGTCAAACATAAGAAGAATAATTAATACATACAGGTAAAATAAATAAATCAATTAAGAAACTTAAAGTAAATTAATTAAGTAAATATTCTACAGTTCAATATATATATATATATACAAAACACACAATACAAACTACTATCCAGTGTGTGAATCGCTCAAAAATTAATGCACATTAAAAAAGTCACCTACTGTATAAAAAGCTTTTTCTAACAAATACGTCTTTAGAGCTTTACGGAATCGAGGAAGGGATGATAGCAATTTGATTTCCATTAGCAGATGGTTGTGCATTTTTTTTTGCATTGTATAGGATCGAGCTTTTGAGTACTTCGGAGGATGGGGCTGGCAGATAAACATCATGTTCGGCGTTTCTAAGCAGATAGTTATGGAATCGTCTTTCAGAGACATCTGACAGGTGTTTGCGGATTAAGCAGACCGATTCCAATATGAATAAGGAAGGTATATTAGTATTTTAAATTTTCTGAAGAAGTCCTGGCAATGGGCTCTATAGTGCAATCTCAGAGAGTATCGAATAGCTCTTTTTTGTAATCTAAAAATACGCCCAAATTGGGAGCGCGTATCGAAGATGGGATTCGAAGAGTGAAAAGTAGACTGTTATGGAAGTTGACAAGTTAAGTTCTTTGGAAACTGATCTTAACGCAAAACAGGCAGAGCTTAATTTTTTTGATATCGCATCAATGTGCAACTTCTACTTCAGGGAGCTGTCAACAACAAGGCCCAGAAACTTCACAGAAGAAACGACGTCAATAGTGGAATTATTAAGCTCAAAAGACTGCAGGGCACCTTTATATGACACAGATTTAGTTTTCGCAGTGTTCAAGAGCAACAGGTTAGAGTCACACCATGATTTGTTGGTGATTAAGTCTTTGGATATGGTACTATGAACAGCCACACTATCCGGGCCGCACCAAGTGAAACTAGTCTCATCAGCAAAGAGACATACTTTACCGCTGATGTCTAGGCAAATGTCGTTGATAAATAGCAAAAACAAAATAGGACCCAACACCGAACCCTGTGGAACTCCACAATATATCGGCCTGCAAGAAGACACAGCCGCATTGACCCTGACACACTGAGTTCTGTTGCTAAGGTACGACTTAAACCATCCCAGTGGAACCCCCGAATTCCGTAGTGCTGTATCTTGTTAATTAGGATGTTATGACTTACACAGTCGAATGGTTTGGAGAAATCACAGAAAATTGATGCTGTAAAGTGGAGATTGTTCAATTTGGAGTAAACATTGTTGAAGACGGAGAATATAGCATCATTAGTGCATTTATTAGCTAAAAATCCAAATTGGTGGCTAGTTAATACTCCATATTTGTGCAGAAGTCTCCTTTTAACCAGTCTTTCAATGATCTTGGATAGAGTAGATAGAAGTGCAATTAGACGATAGTTTATAGTTGTCTTAAGGCATTGTGGAAAACTTCAATTTTGGAATGACTTGTTAATTAAATCTGTGAAAAGGATGAATGTACATTCCGGTTGATTAGACAACATTTTTATAGTAATTCCATCAGTTCCAGATGACACCTTGTTTTTGATGTCTTTAATTGTACTGCAAAGCTCTGGAGTTGCAACGGGTGTTACAGAATCACTGGACTTTTTGAAGTGAGCTCTCCGGCAATTGTTGAACAAATTGTACTAGAAGAGGAAACAATTTGCAGAAATGGTTGGAATATCCGATAGGAATATTTGAGTAAACTGTCGCTAATGAATTGAGTTTGATGGGAAAGACGTAAAATTTGGTTTTTCGGCGCCTTCTATAGAACGCCATTTGTCTCTTCCAAAGCAAAACGCGGCACTAATATCCACTAATTATGAAATAAAGATTCAGTTTGAACGTGCTTTGTTGTAAGCTTGTTCCCTATTATCTTTGAATTTTTTTTATCGACAACTAATAGCTATTAGTTTTTTACGTTTGAATATCCTAACTAATTATGAGAACCGTTAAATAATAATTATAGTACATATTATACGACTTGTTTTTATGATTTTCTTATTGCAGAATAATATTTTCAGCTTTATGGTCTCTACAAAAAAAAGGTTACGTAGTACTTTCAATTAATGCAGTCTCAAGAACTTGTGTTTTCACCGTCGCCGTCGTCGCGTCGGCGAGTGTCTTACGTGATGATATATCTAGAGAACGAATTTTCAATAAATTGGAAAAATAAATAATTTGAAAAAGTAGTCAATTCTTAAGTGTTTTGCACACGGACGACTCAGCAGCACTGCTGGGTGGCGCGTTTTGAAGAAACATTGTTGTATATGGACCTGGGGGGCTTTATTTGAAATCGGTGCAACTTTGCGTGTACGCAAATGACGTAATTTACGATTACATATTTGTGCACGACTTATTTAAAATGTGAGCGATATGAATTTGCACCACTCGCAACTTTTGCGCATGGGGGTATTATTTTTGACATTTCACATCAAATAAATTTTAATTTTTGAATATCGTGTAGTTGATCTTTTAATAACAACAATAATAATTTTTATTGGCCATTAATCAATATAAAATACGAGGCATGTTTTTAAGAAAGTACCGTTTTGGAATTAAAAAAAGACGTGCAAAGATAACGCAATAATTTTATTTTTACATGAAAGCCTGTACCTTAATCTACTTTTCTACATAATTTCCGTGAATATTGAGGCACTTGTCATAACGTGGCACCAGTTTTTGAATACCCTCCTCATAAAATTCTGCCGCCTGACTTGTTAACCACTGTATCACAAATGTTTTTACTTCGTTATCGTCTTGAAGACGCTGAGCACCCAGGTGTTTCTTCAAGTGCAGGAACAAATGGTAGTCACTGGGCGCCAGATCAGGGCTGTATGGAGGATGATCTAGAGTTTCCCATTTAAAAGATTTGATGAGATCTTTGGTCCGATTAGCCACATGTGGATGGGCATTGTCATGCAGCAAAACGATACCCTTACTCAACTTGCCACGTCTTTTGTTCTGGATTGCACGACGCAGATTGTTCAATGTCTCACAATAAGATACTGCATTGATTGTCTCATTACGAGGCAGAAACTCCACTAGCAATACTCCTTTTCTGTCCGGAAAAAGTGTGCACATGATTTACGGGCAGAAATTGTTTGCTTAAACTTCACTCTTTTGGGTGATGATGAATGTCCCCATTCCATGGATTGTTGTTTCGATTCTGATGTGACGTAGGCCACCCATGTTTCGTCACCAGTAACAATTTGGTCTAAAAAATCTTCACCTTCATTGTGGTACCGCTCAAGTAAAGTCAATGCACTGCCTAAACGTTGGGTTTTGTGCAAATCCGTCAACATTTTTGGAACCCAACGTGAACACAATTTCCGGTAATTCAAGTTCTCGGTCACAATGCGATACAAAACACTACGAGAATATTGAGGAAAGCAGTCGCACATTGATGAAATTGTAAAGCGTCTGTTTTCTCTCACCTTTTCCTCCACTTTCTGCACCAAATCTTCATTAACGACCGAAGGACGCCCACTCCGTTCTTCATCATGCTCATTTGTGCGGCCATCTTTAAATGCTCTCACCCATTTCCTTACCATTCCATCACTCCTAATGTTTTGTCCGTAAACTTCACAGATCTCACGATGAATATCGATCGGTTTTACGCCTTTAGCACTAAGAAATCGTATAACAGCCCGTACTTCACAATCGGCGCGACTCACGATTGTCGGAGGCATCTTAAACACTCAGTAAACAACGCAAAACGGTACTTACTAAAAAAACGTGCCTCGTATATACATTGGCAAGTTAATCATTTTGTTAGTTTTAAAGTTTTTTTTTTGAGTTATTTCAGTTTGTTTATTTTTTAAATATGAATTTTAATAATTTATAAGTGGCGGATATTTTATATATAATTAAAACCGCGTTATAAATAACGTCACAGTTTTTTTGACGATTCCATAGAGAAATTTGCCCCAAATTTGCCTGACAGCAAATTGGGGTGCTCTCTCACAAACTGGGCAAGAAGGCTTTTTTACTCCACATTTGCGTTTGCAGAGCACTTTTTTTTTGTTCTCCCGGCAACTCATATTTATATGCTTTACACAACAATAACAATACAATACATTCACAGGTTAGGGAGTATTAAGTAAATTACTAATAAAAACAATCACGAAAAACTAATAACAATTTAAAAAATTCTAACCTTAAAACAGCAAACCAATAACAAGTATACGTCATCGAAAATTTCATAAAATCGAAACATTTGATTGGTTGATCTCTACAAAGATAACGGACAACGTAGCGAGTGCGTTAATCTTTTGCGTGCACGCAAGTAGAAATGCACACGTTTAATCGCAATTTCAAATAAAGCTATTCTCCCAAAACAAGTTGCGCATTACGAACAAATTAATGCAACTTTGCGTGACGTAAATATTTGCGATCCATTCAAATAAAACGACCATTATTCTTATGACACACTGTATACACTGTTTTCAAGATAATAATGGGATAGTCAAGAATTTTTTATTTGCCTAAATATATTGTTTTATTTCTTAATTTCCAAACCCAAAACCCCCATAATAAATATTTCGGCTACGCCACTGCCGGGAACACACTGTATATTTTCGGAAAAACACTTGGACTCGTCTATTTTGTTTGCATTCTTCTGTTCTTTTCTAGAATCCGGAAATTGTATATAACGAAATATGCCTTGGCCATATACACTGTGTCCAAGATAAGAATGGGATAGCATTGGAATCTTGGAAACGGTAGCAGTTACAATGTCTGTTAAATTAAAGAAAAGTTGTACAATTTAAACACCTTTTAAATGGTGTTTTCAAAGTTTCTTTCTCTTTAGCCGTTTTGCAATTTTAGTTTTTATTTATTTCTGACATTATTTTTACAAATATAAAAAATGAAAAGCACTTTCTCTTTTTTACTTTTTGAGGAGAAAACCTTAATTATACGGTATGTCTATACTCGAATCATTCATCGGCTACTATTAAAATATCTGAAACATTCGATTAAATGGTTGTTCTCGAGTAACCACAAGGATATCGGAACCCACTACTTCATCTTCGGAGTATGATCAGGAATAGTGGGAACGTCTCTAAGATTAATTATTCTAACAGAATAGGAAACCCTGGTTCACTAATTGGAAATGATCAAATTTATAATGTTATCGTAACTGCCCACGCTTTCATTATAATTTTCTTCATAGTTATGCCAATTATAATTGGGGGATTTGGGAACTGATTAGTTCCCCTTATATTATATGAGATTTTGACTTTTACCTCCTTCTTCAAAAATAGGTGGTATTCTAATGGTTTAAACAAGTTTTCAGTGTTTTAGCTCCTCCTCCTTGCCATGTCCTATAGTATTTTTGTACCAAATTTGGTTAAAATCTGTTAAGTGGTTTTTGCGTTTTTGTGCATACAGACAGACAGACATTTTTTTAAAACTACTGATGTATAAAATGGCCAAAAACAAGTATTTCCGGTGAAATTAAAAAAACAAAATTTCATGAAACTAATAGTCTCCCTATATACACATATTACGTATATGATATGAAGAGCTAAAAAGTGTGTTTTTTAGCCAATTTACTTCCTAACCTCAAATTTGCCCACCCGTTACTAAAATACCGTTGTTCATGATCTCATTTGGATGTCATATTGCATAAACTACCTTCAATTATGTGGGTGTAGATATACCAACCGCATATTACCAAAATAAAAAAAAAAACAAGTATCTATTGTAACAGAGAAAAAAAAAGAAAAAGGACTATTAATCTAATATGTTATTCATGTCTGGTTGTATCAATTTTAATGTTAACGAATAACGAATTAGTTGTACTGTAACAACATGGAGATATGTGTTTCAGATTAGCCGTGTAACATGTTTAAAATATGTAAGTACCTATTATAGTAGACTATTATTAAGTATAATACCTAGGAGATTGCTGAAACAAACAAATATGATGGCTATTATTTTGCTGAAGGAATAAACCAAGTGAAAGTAATGTTATGTGATATTATACAAAATTTAGCAGAGGTTGTCGAAATCTTGACTACATAAATTGAGGAGAGATATTTTGACCTGACGCAAACTTTGGATTCAAGAAACAAATCATTACAGAAAATTCCACTCACAGCCTCAAATTATAATTTAAGCGGGGGCGGCTTGTCGAGGGAGACTAGGGAGGATAACCTCCTCAGCAAATTACTCCACTTTTAAGTTAATTTACATACATTTCTACTACATAATAATATGTAGGTAATAATGATTATAATTGAAATCTAAAATTTATAATGTGGAGCGCAATCGGTACTCTTATTGTAAAGTTTTTTATTATGCATATTCAATACGTAAAATACAAAGGCAAAAGGACTACACCACAACCAATATTATTTTTAGTTTTCATTTATTTCTGAGATTTTTAGGAGAGGGTTCAAAAATAAAAAAAATTCATACGAAATAAAAAAAAAATAAAAAAGCTAAAGCGAAATACTGCATAATTTTTTACGCATTTAATTAAATATAACGTAAAATATTGAACATAAAATATTATTATAATAAACCTAAAAAAAATCAATTATTTTGCGTACAAGAACTTGGCCTAGAAGATCTGAAATATAAATTCTGTACCTACGTATAAATAGTGCATCGAAAGAGAAGAAAAATTAACAAAACCGATACTTAAAAAAAAATAGCTGATGTCTAAAACAAAACAAAAATTTATTAAATTTAGATAAATGACAAAAAGGTCATAAAATTATTACTTTTACACTTAAATATTTGTGCCTCAAGGGCATCAGTTTATTTTTGACAAATTCAGTTTTATTGACACCAATATAACGTTTACACAGTATAATAAATAATACAGTATTCTGACTTTCCGCTTGCGAGCCGTCCTGCGCATTTAGCCGCGCATGCCGCCATTATGGGTTACAACGTCACAATAATCACATAGACGTAGATAAATACCGTTCACTCCTGTGTTCAATATATAGTTCATTGTCGGCGTGTACGAGATAAATAAATATTGTGTTTAAATCTAATTCTGTGTTTTGCGTTTGTGGTATAGTGTTCGTGAGAATTAAAAGGATTTTATTTTTATTAACGTCTCTTATGATTAATACAATGAACAATCAGGGAGGACATGTGTGTGCTGCAAAATGTTGTCCCAATAAGCGGTACACTTGCTCTAAACAATTTTTTGGCTTCCCCACAGATCCTGTTAGGTGAGTAATAAGTAAAAATAAAGATAAATACTAGATAATTTTACGTTTATAACAACTATTTGTATAACCGTAAAATTTATATTACGAAATGGCAGTATCTAATATGTTTTTAAACTAAATGAAAGTAAAACATAAACACAAGTTGTCTCGTGGCGAGATAGCATGATAACGCAATCAGCTAGAGTTTATATTATTGACAATATGTATATGGCCCTTGTTTGACTAAAATTGCTGAGAACAGGATTCAGTTGATGCAGAATTCAGGCACACGGCTTGTATGTGGAATTCGTAGGGGTGAAAGAGGCTAGCAATACGATTAAGGAAATCGGCTGGTTAAGAATGAAACAACGTCGGATTTTCATTCACTAATTTTGACTAATAAAAATCATCAGATGGAAATAGGCGGAATACTTATATGAAAGATTGAAGTTCCGGGGATATGATGTGAATATTCCTCATAAAACTGTCATTACGCCACCGCTAGACTCAACATCAATCTTTGAGCGGTCATTTTCCTATACGGTTTCAAAATATTACAACGCTCTACCGGAGAATATAAAAAGTTTACAGGGGTTTTCATTTAAGAGCGCTGTCTGACACGTAATAGAACAAATTAATTTGTAAACATAAGCTACCTACTTAATTTGGCCAGCGATGTAAAACTATTTTCAGATAGGTTTAAGCTAAAATATAAGTTACGTTTAGGTTAAGTTAGGAAGCACAGCTTCAACTTTTATAAAAATGTCTTTTTTATTAATAAAGTCTGTATTATTGTTGTGTTTATTATTATTATTAAAAATCACCCAATCATGTCAACATTTAACTGATACCACCACTCAAGGCTGTTTTCAATCACTGTGACACACCACAAATATTTCTGAAATTGACAGCGATATTATTATGTACTTAAATATTTTTACAAAAATGAAAATACAGTACTGTGGTTAGAAACCGAAAACTATAATTATTCTTAGTCAGGACCTGACTTGTAACCCAAAATGGCGGTGTCATACGTCACAGTTTATTTCAAAGTGCCAACGTGCTGTACTTATTAATGCTGTGGCTTTACATTTCAGTATTTGACAGCCAATTTACTTCCTAGCCTCAAATTTAACCACCCGTTATAATATATGCATAATAAGTCAATCTCAGCCACAAAATGGTGGACTAACGTTGTACCAGAATAAATAAGAACAAATGAAAATTAATTAAAATGGCTTCCTGTTTTTATAATCTCAATATCTTCCAAAATTGAGATTACAAAAAATCCCTTAAATTGTTTTTCTCTACAAACTAAACATTAATACATATTATTATTGATACATCAATAATTATATTTCTTTTAATTAGTAAACAACATCATACAACAAAAATCTAGAGTTAAATAAGCAAAACTCAGTGGATTGGAAAAGCGCGATTCACAAATTACAACCCCGGTATGGTAGCTCAAAATCAATAAATTTTAAATTCTAACCTAAATCTGGAAAATTATGTTAAATAATTTCTTCCTTAAGTTTAAATTGAATTTTTTTTGTATAACATTTCTAGTACATTTGTTAAAATTCGCATTGTATATGTTTTCGTGCCTAATGTAAGAAACTTCTAAGACTGAATATTTACGTTTTTGTTTGCAAAGTATAATATAGTAGATACATCTAGTCTAGTTCATAAACTAGACCCCAAAAAAATTCTGAGTTGGTACGTCACTGTATTCCTAATTGCTGTATCTATTAAAAGTTCGTTTAGCATTTTTTGGTTTTTGTTAAACTATAGACATTATTTGATGAATTTCGAAAATCGCTCGGTATTTCGAAAACTCAAAAAAAAATGGATATAAAACTTTAAGTATCCAAAAATAGATAATGACATCCTTTCCATCATCGAATTTGGGACAACCTATACTTGCATGAAAGGTAATAAATGGCCTAAGAGATAAACTAATATTTAAAAAAATGTTCTACAACCATACGATAGATATTAAGAAATCAAGAAAAGTTCGCACACACTTAGAAATGTGATATACTTGTTAGATTACTAAATAAGTCTGTACAATGCACCACACCTATTTTGGGCATTTGTAATTTATTAAAAATCTTGTGCGGGTGTATGATTAAACAACATTATACAGGCTGTCCGTCCAGTTACGGATTATTTACAAAATGGTACATTTTTAAAAGAAAGCCCATCCATCCTCTTCCACTCATTTGCTGTTGCCTCTCCGACGAAAATTTGCCATCGAACGTAGGTTTCTAGATTCTGACGTTTCGCTCTTTCTAAAGCCGAAATCCCCAATCTTTTCTCGCTATTAAAGGCATCAACAAACTGATAGGCCCGGATGCCTTAAATGTAAAACTCTGAATTTAAAGGATCTGTTTTTTATGAATTGAAGTATATTCTTTCTTTATAACGTTGGGCGTGGCACATTGTCTGCTCACAGCTAAATGTAATATTTTATGTATTCTGGTAAACTAATGCCAAAGGTTTCCTCACTCGGACAGTATGTGTTGTATGATCAATTTTTACACAGCATCAATGTTTTCGGATACGACAACTGATCATTCTCTATGGTCGATGTGGTAAGTAGCAGCTGCCTATCGCCGTCTATGTAGCCTAGTTATAGAATAACTTCTGGAAAGAAAAGGGAATTATTGATAATGAGGCAAATGCGAATGTGGCTATATGGAAATAATTATCGAAGGGTTTTCAAAAAATTGTAGGAATCAGAGCTCTTGTTATGTACGGAAAACCACATGAGCTATTTGATGAATTTGGACAGCAACCTGGGAGTTTGCATCTTGAGAACCGTGCCAGTCCTGATACCGGAAGGCGGACTTCATCAAAACTTATTAGCAAGTCCGCTGATCTGTATTTGTTGAAATTTAGAGCCACCGTTTTTTCGAAATTAATAATGATCTTCTGACAACTCGTTCAGTGTAACATTGAATTTGTGCTTTAGTACTTGAAGGTCTCTATCCGATAGTAAAATAGTTGTATAAGGGTTGCCTTTTATATCTCGGGATTAGAGAACAAAAACAAATATTAATCATCGAAAACCACTTTATTGTTTTTCAAAATATTCCCCATGAAGATCTATACACTTTTGCATGCGTTTGAACCAATTGTCGAAGCACTTTTGCCACTCTGATTGAGGTATCTCCAAAACATGCATGCAACCGCTTCTTCAGGTGTCGAAAGAAATGCTCGCAGCGGACCAAGAATACTTCCTTGGCCCGTTCCTGAATCAATCAGACCCAATTTATATCGCTACATTTCTGTTGGTCAAATATGATCGTATCCACGCATTTATCGGATATCATATTCCAATACTATCCAACTTCCTGCATATGAAAAATGCAACCACATATGAATCACCATCAACCAGGTCATGAACTCGCTAGACAAACTCGGTTGTGCATGTCTCAGTCGAAAATTCACTTCGAAATCCATCCTGACATCTGCTCAACACATCACAGGCATTCAGGAATCCAAAAATTCTCTCAGAAACCAACTTTTCCATTACTTTCGAAATACTTAACAGAGCAATTGGTCTGTAATTCATAACCATATCGAGATTACCTTTTTTATATACGGGGACAATAAGATTCTTGAGTTGTTCAGGAATGATACCGCTCTGTACTGACATATTCGTGAACTCTGCCAATATCGGGCAAAAAACGTCAGCGGATTTTTTCAGAAGCTTTATTGGTACCTATGCTGTCCACCACAGTTGATTTTTTGCTACGAAATTTGCGTATTATTTCTTCCACCTCACACGAGGAAACCGGAATAAAGATCATGCTTTTACGATTTGTTTTACTCACAGTACAAGAGTGTGACAGTTTTCCACTAAAGTGAGAGTTTAATTTATTCGATACAACAGTCGAAACAAATAATAATAATAATGATAATAAAGCTTAGTTACAAGAAAATCCATACATTTCCGAAAAAACATGATATCCTACAACAAACATGCATAATTATGAAAATCAAAATACAAAAGTATAGAAGTATAAAGAATATGTTAAAAAATATCTAAAAGTAAGTACTCCGTAAGACAACAAAAAAAAACAACAACAAAATTAAATTTGCATTGATCACACAGCAGTAGTAGTTAGTTATTTAAAATAAATCTTAAAATAGTTGACAAAGGACTGACTAAAATCAATGTTTGTATCTAGAAGATAACAAACAGAGCAAATAAAATGAAGAAGACTTTGCATGATAAGTACATTGCATCTGGCGGCCTCAATATAGAATAGAGTATCATGTCCATTCTGCCATGGTGATGCGGAAGTTCAAATTACCGAAAAGAAATGGGCTGTCAATCAAATTATGTATGATCCTGTACAAAAACTTCAAAGCTTGCATCATTCTACGCCTTTTAAGAGTGACCACATCAAATCGAACGATCATCAACTCGGGATCTATTACCCTTCTGTGGATACATCCCATTCAGTCTATATGCTAAATGCTTGAGGAATCTTCTCTGGATGTACTCAAGTGTGGCCTGGATCAGACGAGAGGCTATGGCTTTTTCCCTAAAGTTTGGGATTCAAGCAACTGGGTTGGACCAAGCGATTTGTCAGATTTGAAGACGTTTCAACATCCGCCTGCAGAGTGCAATAATATGAAGTTGAGTTAAGGTGAACAACTACTCGGCTATTTGTTGTCGAATGAGAACGAATTTTCCCTGTGAAACTGACCTCTTCAATGTTATAACGTTCGGGAGTGTCCCCAATAAGCTGCCTTTGTTAAATTATTAGCTTAATTTTTCCAACAATTGTTGTTTACATTATAATTATATAATTCACCGACCCTCCTGTCCTCCATATAATGCGTAAACATCATGAATCTAACTCGATTATTCGGTCTTTTTCAATGCACAATGCATAATTACCAGATCTACGAGGCATTGTGTACACCTAAACTACTTACAGAACACATACAGACAGGTATGTGTACATACAACTCTACCTAGGTATAGGTACATAGAGTTATATTATGAACCCACAATTACCTTGTAACAATTTCCAAACCGTTAAATCATTTTCTATACCTTCCTTCAGTAACAAAATACGAGTGTGGTTTGATATGTCCGTGGCCAAGAAATTATTTTATTTTTGTATGTAATAAATAAATAAATACACTTTATTCACAGTTTAAAATAATATACAGTTACTTCACTTCGTGTCGGAACGTTTTATCTCTCTGTCTTCAAAGCAATTTGCCGCCCGTAGAGGTATAGTATAGGATCTTATAGTATACCTATATAGATATAGTATAACATAGTAGCGGGCCAGAATGTGGCTGGGATTGCGACGAGTCTATGCCGTCTTTAACGTCTACTGACCCTTCTTATCTATAGTTATTATTCTATGCTTTATTGTCTAACAGGTGGGAAACCCAATTAGAAAAAAATCGATTGTGTCGCCCCAAAACTTTCCCGACGAGATATAATATAATCAAAAATAAATGACCACCTGCGTGACGCAATAAACTAACGTAACAAACTAGCTACCTACTACCACAGTTTATATACAGTTACTTCACCTCGTTTCGCACCTTTGTTATCTCTGTCTTGAAAGCAATTCGGCCAATTCGCCGCCGCTTATAGTTATAGTATAGTATCTTATAGTATATATAGATATAGTATATATAGTAGCGGGCCAGAATGTGGCTGGGATTGCGACGAGTCGATGCCGTTTTTGGCGTCTACTGACCCTTCTTATCTATAGTTATTATTTTATGCCCCTACTACCAGAACCTTCCGCATGCAAAGTGTACGTTCTATCAAAGACGCCAAATCAAATTACTTGGAGTCATAGGTTCCAACTATCAAACTAGTGAAATTTTAAATGCAATTTACTCGAGAATTCCCACTACTACGCAATGCTACGCAAGGGAAGGATGCGCAAGGATACGCAAGGCAACGCAATGCAACGCAATTCTATGAAAGTCTACGCAAGGTTAGGCAATGCTTCGAAAGTCCACACAAAGCTACGCAATACTTCGCAATGCTACAAAAGGCGACGCAAGACAATGCAAGGCTACGGAATGCTATGAAATTCGACCCATTGCAACTAAAGTCCACGCAACGTTGCGCAAAGTAACGCAATGCTACGCAAAACAACACAATGATATGAAAGTCAACGCAACGCAAGGATACGCAAGGCTACGCAATGCTACGAGATTATACGAAAGGCTACATAATACTACGAAAGTATACGCAATGATACGGAAGTCTATGCAATGCTATGAAAGTCGACGCAAGGCTACGCAATGCTACAAAAGTCTACGCAATGCTACGAAAGTCTACGAAAGGCAACGCATTGCTACGATATGCTACAAAAATCTATGCAATTGCTAGGAAAGAATACGCAAGGCAACGCAGTGCTACGAACGTCTATGCAATGCTACGCAAGTCTACGCAATGCTGTGAATGTGGACACAAGGCTACGCGATACAACGAAAATTTTCGTAATGCTACGAAATGCTACGAAAGTCTGCGCAAGGCTACGAAACGCAACGCAATGCTACGAGAGTCAACGCAATGCTACGAAAGACTACGCGAGGCGAGGTAAAGCAACGCTAAGCAAGACGGCTACGCAATGATACGAACGTCTATGCAAGACAACGCAATGCTACGAAAGTCTACCAAAGGTTACGCAATGCAACGAAAGTCCACGGAAGGCTACGAAAGTCGATCAAGGCTACGGAATGCTATGCAATGCTACGGAAGTCTACGCAATGCTATGAACGCCGACGCAAGACTACGCAATGCTACAAATTACTACACAACGCTACACAAAGCTAGTTGAGGCAACGCAATGCTACGAGGGTCAACGCAATGCTACGAAAGTCTACGCGAGGCGAGGTAAACAACGCTAAGCAAGGCTACGCAATGATACGAACGTCTACGCAAGACAACGCAATGCTACAAAAGTCTACCCAAGGTTACGCAATGCGACGAAAGTCCACGGAAAGCTACGAAAATCGAGGCAAGCCTACGGAATGCTACGCAATACTACGGAAGTCTACGCAATGCTATGAACGCCGACGCAATGCTACAAATTACTACGCAAAGCTAGTCGAGGCAACGCAATGCTACGAAAGTCTACGCAAGCCACCGCATTGCTACGATATTCTACAAAAGTCTATGGAATTGCTACGAAAAAATACGCAAGGCAACGAAGGTCTATGCAATGCTACGCAAGTCTACGCAATCCTGTGAATGTAGACCCAAGGCTACGCAATACTACGAAAATTTTCGGAATGCTACGCAATGCTACGAAAGTCTGCGCAAGGCTACGAAAGTCTATGAAAGGCAACGCAATGCTACGAGAGTCGACGCAATGCTACAAAAGTCTACGCGAAGCGAGACAAAGCAACGCTAAGCAAGGCTACGCAATGATACGAACATCTACGCAAGACAACGCAATGTTACGAAGGTCTACCCAAGGTTACGCAATGCGACGAAAGTCCACGGAAGGCTACGAAAGTCGAGGCAAGCCTACGGAATGCTACGCAATGCTACGGAAGTCTACGCAATGCTACAAATTACTATGCACCGCTATGCAAAGCTAGTCGAGGCAACGGAATGCTACGAGAGTCTACGCAAAGCTATGAAAGTCGATGCAGGGCTACGTAATGCTACAAAAGTCTACGCTATGCTACGCTACACAATGCTACAAAAGTGTAAGCAATGCTACGCACGGTATGCACAGCTACGCAATGCTATGAAAGTCTACGCAACGCTACCTTATTGAGTTATGTTCAGGAGTTTTTGACCAATATGAATTTGTTGCAGCTCTGGTAAACTATCTATGACAGTGCTGATTTATTTTTATAAAAGTTACTACATAAAAAAAAAAATTAAGTTGTTCTGTTTGACAGTGACATTTAAATTTGTTCATAATTTGAGATATTATTAGCTTGCCACAGCTGCGAAAAATGCATATTGTTTAAAAACTGCTAAACATAACCTCAATAAAGCACAGTTAAAAGGGACCACTACTGATATTTTGAAAAATGTGACTCGAGGGCACCGCATAATATATGTATGTAGTTGAATTTGTCTTCGAATGGTTCATTTATAACTGACATACTATATAGGGGTGTGCATTTGAAAAAAACGAGAAAATTAACTAAATTCCAAATATAGCAACACTTTGTGATTTTTCAAATTACAGTAAGTAGTTCTTTTGGCAGAAGTACAGCACTTATGTATATTTTTTTCTATACAAACAGAATCTAAAAAATGATTCAACGCTAGTTGAAATGTAGACTAAATATTGAAGGTATAAGCGAGAATAAATTCGAAACGGTGCATATAAACCCCATACTATTATATAATATTATCGTTGACTTTGCCTTTTAGGGCTGTATGTAAATATGTAGATATCAATATCACTGCAATATGAGCCACCCTGTATATGTAAAAATGAAATAAATAAAACTTCAAGTTAATCCAACAAAAGTTTCTATTCAACTTTTGTTGTACTGTTTATAGTTTCTCAGATAAGGTAGAGTAGTCCCTATTAAAAGGGCCACCCGGTACATATGTCAAGAGTTCGTCTCCTTTGACGAGCCACCACTATTATAATATGCATATCTCACTAAATTCCCTCTACCTACATACCTTGGTTAATTATTAATACGCAACGTCTGAAGAATCGTGCATAACCAATTATATAAAAATCCAAGCATACACATAATACACAATACACACTCGTAAACCAAAACGCTATTATTATTATTATTAGTCAGATTATTATTTATCATTAGAATTGATGAATAGCATATTTGTTAATAATATTTACCTACTTAAAGCCTCAAAAACAATGTGTACTTAATAACTAGGTAATTTTTTTTGTAAATAAATATTTTCACGAATAATGTACCTAGCATTATCACCGTAGTGAAAAAGAGGAAAAGAATGAAATAAGGTCAAAAGAAAGAGGCATCTACCATAAAATGATTTTAATTTAAAAGTATACGCGCGATTTACCAATACATTCCCGTTGTTTTCGATATACAGGGTATCCGTAAAGTAACGGAATGGAAAGGGTACATTTTTAAAAGGGGGGACACGTCAGCTTAAATTCATTTTTAGCTATTTTGTAGCTTACGTATTTGATTCGAAATCTGCCGCGTTAAATTGCAACCCCTATTTTTTTACGAAATTTCGTAAAAGTTTATAAATTTACACTTTTTTGCGAAATGTCGTAACGTTTGTAAATTTACCCTTTTTTTCGAAATTTTGAAGTTATCAATAGCTATAATAAATTTCCTAAAAAGTTCGTAAATTTACCCCTTTTTCGAAATTCCCATACCAATAGCAAAATTCCGTAAAAAATTTGTAAATAATAATAATATAAAGTAGATTTTTTCCGACCGCAATGATTTCTTCTTCTGAATACACCAAATTCACGAAACCGCTTAATAAAGCGTAATAACGAAAGCACATTTTTTTATAAAATTTCGTAAAGTTTGTAAATTTACACTTTTTTGTGAAATTTCGTAAAAAGTTTATAAATTTACACATTTTTTGCGAAATATAGTGACAAGTTTGAAAATTTACCTTTTTTTTTTTCGAAATTTCGTAAATTATCAATAGCTATAAAAAATTTCGTAAAAAGTTTGTAAATTTACACTTTTTTGCGAAATTTCGTAAAATGTTTGCAAATTTAGTCTTTTTTTTCGAAATTTCGTATATTATCAATAAGTACAGAAATTTTCGTAAAAAGTTTGGAAATTTACACTTTTTTGCGAAATTTCGTAAAAAGTTTTTTAATTTACCCTTTTTTTCGAAATTTTTTTTGTAAATTTACATTTTTAAATTAAAATAAATTTCTATAGCTATTGATAATTTACGGAATTTTCAAACATGTCACTATATTTCGCAAACAATGTGTAAATTTATAAACTTTTTAACGCAATTTCGTAAAAAAATGTGAATAACCAAAATTTACACTTTTTTACGACATTTCGCAAAAAAGTCTAAATTTACAAACAAATTTCGGAAAAAGTGTAAATTTACATTTTTTTTTTTCGAAAAAAAGGGTAAATTTAAAAACTTTTTATGAAATTTCGCAAAAAAGTGTACATTTTGGTTATTCACATTTTTTACGAAATTGCGTAAAAAAGTTTATAAATTTACACATTTTTTGCGAAATATAGTGACATGTTTGAAAATTTCGTAAATTATCAATAGCTATAGAAAATTTCGTAAAAAGTTTGTAAATTTATACTTTTTGGCGAAATTTCGTAAAATGTTTGCAAATTTAGTCTTTTTTTTTCGAAATTTCGTATATTATCAAAAGAAAAGAAATTTTCGTAAAAAGTTTGGAAATTTACACTTTTTTGCGAAATTTCATAAAAAGTTTTTAAATTTACCCTTTTTTTCGAAAAAAAAAATAGTAAATTTACACTTTTTCCGAAATTTGTTTGTAAATTTAGACTTTCTTGCGAAATGTCGTAAAAAAGTGTAAATTTTGGTTATTCACATTTTTTTACGAAATTGCGTAAAAAAGTTTATAAATTTACACATTGCGAAATATAGTGACATGTTTGAAAATTCCGTAAATTATCAATAGCTATAGAAATTTTCGTAAAAAGTTTGTAAATTTACACATGTAGATTTTTTTCGGCCGCAATGATTTCTTCTCATACACCAAATTCACGAAACCGCTTTATTACGAAAGCGTAAAGGACCACGACCTACTTTTTTTTTAAATTCACATTTTTTTATAAAATTTCGTAAAGTTTGTAAATTTTCCACTTTTTTGTGAAATTTCGTATAAAGTTTCTAAATTTACCCTTTTTTCGAAATTTCGTAAATTATCAATAGCTATAGAAAATATCGTAAAAAGTTTGCAAGTTTTCACTTTTTTGCGAAATTTCGTAAAAAGTTTGTAATTTTACTTTTTTTTGGAAATTTCGTATAATATCAATAGGTATAGAAAATTTCGTAAAAAGTTTGTAAATTCACACTTTTTTGCGAAATTTCGTAAAAAGTTTTTAAATTACCCTTTTTTTCGAAATTCGTAAATTATCATTAGCTATAGAAAATTTCGTAAAAAGTTTGTAAATTTACACGAGTAGATTTTTCCGACCACAATGATTTCTTCTTCTGATTACACCAAATTCACGAAATCGGTTTACTACAAAAGCGTAGAAGGACCACGTCCTACTTTTTTTTAAATCCACACTTTTTTACGAAATTTCGTAAAAAAATGTAAATTTACACATTTTTTGCGAAATTTGTTTGTAAATTTAGACTTTTTTTGCGAAATGTCATAAAAAAGTGTAAATTTTGGTTATTCACATTTTTTACGAAATTTTGTAAAAAGTTTATAAATTTACACATTTTTGTGAAATTTCGAAAAACTTTGTACCATTACACTCTTTTTGCGAAATTTACACTTTTTTACGGAATTTACACTTTTTTGCGAAATTTCTTGAAAAAAGTATAAATTTTACATAATCACACTTTTTTACGAAATTTCATAAAAAGTTTGTAAATTATCCGTAGCTAAAAAAACTAAGCTGATGCACTAAAAATCAAATGCGATTTGCGTTTAGCAAAGGCTACCGTGACAATGAGGAAAGAATTGTAACCGCACTCACAAATTATTCACGAAATTTCGGAAAAAAAGTGTAAATTTACAAAGTCTTTACGAAATTTACAAGCTTTTTGCACTTTACATCTTGAAACTCCCAACACTCTGGCCACATAATATTGTGACCTACCATCCTGAACAAAAGCAATAAAAGCTGCGTGGGTTACATTACTATTCCATAATTTAAAAATGTAACATTTTTCTTACACCTTTGTATTTTTCACAAAAATTAAGCTATTGTAATGAATAACAAACGAAATTGTAATGAAACGATTTTGTCTTTATAACAAAATAAGAAATTACAACGTGGAATAACTTTAAGATAGAGTAAGAAAACACTTTGTGTCACCCTGTACAAAATGACGTACGCCCAATTTTCTTTGCATTCAAAACATTTGCTAGAGTTCAAATAAATTCATCTACAATATGAAAAAAAAATTAATCAAATCGATTTTAAAATAACAAATTTACTATTGAGCAAACTTGAATCAATTTTTTGAGTGTATTTTAACGCTCAAAAAGTGCAGTTCATGTCGTTTGTCATTTTTATCAATCTGTATATTTTTAGTTATCTAAGGACTGCCACCGAGCAACAGCTTGAGAAAAGTTACTAACAGGCCTTAGATTACTGTGCGTTGAAGGTTGAAAAGTATAAATGTCAAAGTATTCTTCAATTTCTGAAAAAGAAAGTATTTCCTCAGGTAAATTTTCGAACGCCATGTATTATTTGTATACCTGTATGTGAGATGTCTATTTAAATCATCTTAATTGGCGTTTAATGAAGCATTAAGTACAAAATGTAGGTACATAAATATCTATATGAAGTGTATACTTACAGGTTGTCCTCATTTATTTTCATGTGGCGTACAATATTGCTGCATCATGGATTGCAATTTATTTTTCATCATCATTTGATATTAGTTTATGGAGAACGTTGGTATTTTTAATACTTACTAGGTACTGTATAAGTACTAGCACATCGGTATGTATTTAATTTAGAAACATTTAATAACAAAATATTTCACACTAGATTATATTATTAATTTCATAGATTTTAAATGTATTTAGCGATGTTACAGCTATTATAGGTATATAATTATATTGTTTAACTACGAGGGTTGCCATTTATGTACTAAGAACTGGCAACACTGGTACTGCCAGGTAAAATCTGCAACCGCCATCAAAAAATGTCAAACTTTAAGTTTGACATTTTTGACAGCATACGCATTAAATAAATAAATAAATAAATAACTTTATTAATTCCACAGAACATAAAACAATAATTACAATGCTTTACATTATGGGATCGTCAATTCAGATTGCTACAATAAAAACAAATACAAGTTTCTCTTCAACAAACAACACACATTTACATCAATCACATGTCTATATTATCTCATTATACTAAATCACATCAGAATTATTGGTCACTAAAGAATTCGTCGAGCGAATAATAGCACCTGCCACACAGAAAATTTTTTAACTTTTGTTTAAAATTAGTTCTAGACATGTTTACGTTAAAATCAGGATTGAGTTTGACTAACTGGTTAATACATTTCGCTCCGAGGATCCTGGGATTGTTCTGCCCTATCTTTAATCTAGAAAACTGAACGTCCAAGTCCCCACCCGAGCGCGTGTCATACCGATGAATATCAGACCTGCGCCGACAGTCTACTCGGTTATTGGTATAAATAATTAGTGAAAATATATAAAGACATGGAAATGTCATTATATTCAATTTTTTAAAGAAACTTTTGCACGATGTCGAAGGAGCAACACTCATCATTGCTCTTATTATCTTTTTTTGTTTTATAAAAATCTGTCTCCATTCTGAGGCGCCACCCCAAAACGCCAAACCATAGGACATAACTGACTGTGCGAGGCCATAGTATACTAGTTTAATAACATCTAAAGTTACGGTATTTTTTAGGTTATATAGCAGGAATCGAACACTACTTAATTTAGAAACAACGTGATCAACGTGAACACTCCAAGTCAATTTTTGATCAATATAAAGGCCCAAAAACTTGGTATTTGTCACATTAGCTATGGATTTTTTATCAGTTTTTAAGAGAAGACTACTATTAATAGTCTTATTTTTGGTGGCGAAAGGTAGTGCTACACTTTTTGAGGTGTTCAGATATAAGCCATTTGCGTCGCACCATCCCGACATGTCGCGAGTCGCTTGATTACCCAACTTGACCAATTGCTCGGTATTATTCGCTGCTATTAACACGTTTGTGTCATCAGCGTAGATCACTGATAGTGTCGTCCCTGGTCTGTCCAGTGTTGTTGGGAGATCATTAATAAATATATTGAATAAAGTAGGGCTGATACAAGATCCTTGGGGTGTACCTTTAGTTACCCTTAATTTGTGAGAGCGACAGCCGGCCACTTCAACCTGCTGGGTTCTTCCTTGTAAGTAGCTGATAATCCAACTTAGTGCTTGGCCTCTTATACCTATGTGTTCAAGTTTGTTGAAAAGGAGTTGGTGATCGACTGAGTCAAACGCACGACTCATGTCAAAAAATACCCCCAACACCTCCCGTTTATTATTAAGGCAAGTTAGAATGTGATCAATAGCCTGTCCCAATGCTGTTTCTGTTGATTTAGATGGTCTGAAACCGTTCTGATTATCTTCGAGTATTTTATTTTTTTCAAGATAACTGCTTAGTCTTTTGTTAAATATAGATTCGTAAATCTTAGCGAAGTTGCTTTGTAAAGCTAATGGTCGGTAATTAGACATATGAAGTGGATCGCCTTTATTTTTAAAAATGGGTACAATTTTCGATGTTTTAAGTTTCTCTGGGTAAACACCCTCTGCAAAACTCACATTTATTAGATGAGCTATGGGTTCACTAATTAAGTCACGTACGGATCCGATAACATTACCGGGTATGCCATCAACCCCGCAGGACCTTTTTTTACAACATTTCTCGATGGTTTTGATAACCTCGTGACTCGCTGTAGGGCCCAGGAAAAATGATTTTGGGCTAGATATCCCTTTAGGTTGTGTATCACAATTGTGGGCCAGACCAGCGAAAAATTCATTAAACAAGTTCGATATTTTGTTGGAGCAATTAACTAACGACCCGTCTAATTCCCTTATCTCCCTGATAAAGTTTTTGCTTGAGCTATTTTTTTGTTCGCGGACGATATCCCAGCACGTTCTATTTATATTAGTAGCACTGGCAATTCTCCTATCGTTATATGTCTTTTTTGCCAGTCTCAATTTGTTTTTATAAATTTTTTTTAATTCCTTACACCGCGCACTATATAATTCATTATTTAGTTGTTTACTAGTTTTATGCATTTCTCTAACAAATGTTGACAACTCTTTAAGTTCTGATGTCATCCATTTATTCGTCCTACTTTTATTTTTTTGCCGAGTACTAAATTTGCGTTCCGGAAAAGCTAGCTCGAATTTATCCGTAAATTCGTCGAAAAACGCATCAAACATATTATTTGCGTCGGGGCACCCCCGAAACACGTCGAGCCAGCTCACCAACGCAAGACTGTCTCTGAACACCTGTTGGTTTGGTAGACTATAACATCTACGTAAATATGTATTTGTTGTTTCGAATTTTGGGCTTTTTGTTTCCAAACCAATCATCACACATGAGTGATCCGATATTGCGTTTTCGATTACCTCGGAAGAGAAGCCATCAAAGTTAACAAAAATATTATCAATACAAGTTGCCGAGGTATTTGTCGTCCTTGTTGGTGTAAAAATGGTTTGTTTAAGATCATATTCTCTTAGTAAATTAATTAAATTTTTCGCACATTTGTCGCTAGCTTCGCTTAGCATATTGAGGTTGAAGTCCCCACATATCACAAGTCTACGATCCGGCCGACACACTCCATCCAACACACGCCCGAGCAAGTCCATGAACTCATCCAGATCCCCAGATGGTGATCGATAAACACAGCAGATCGTGACTACTTCGCCCGACGATGAAAAATTACATTCAATACAACTTATTTCTAATATCTTATCTATACATATGTCAAAAGAAACTTCCCTAACAATCATATTATTTCTTACCATAATAGCTACACCACCGCGTCTAAACGTTGTTCTATGGTATACACTAGCACAACGATAGTCACCAATTCGGAAATTTTCCTCATTTTGTTCCAACCAGTGTTCACTGATGCAAAAGACATCAATGTTATGTTCGTGAAGCATCATTTCAACTTCCAGCGATTTTCCTTTTAGTCCCTGGATATTTAGATGCATTACGTTAAGGCCGCGTCTATCATGGTTGCGTTTAAAAAATCCTCGCTATTGTTGCTTCTGTCCATATTCGTCAATGTAGGCATTCTATCGGTTCTGTTTTTAGGGAAGTAGTATCGGTTAACCAAAACACCTGTTGGCCACACCTCTTCCCTGAGTATTTTGTCCTTGCTGTCGAAAGGGACTGATATTTTGAAAGATGCAAGTTCCTTGTTCCTTGTGTTTAATTTTTCACACTGAGCTGTACATATTGGACTTAGGAATTCTTCAATATCTGAATCTTTTGTGTCTTTATGCAAGCGGGTGACGAAAATCCATGCTCGTTTTGCAACTGTTCTTATTTTACTGATTGACATATTATCATTTTTTCCCTCGATGAGTGTTTTGACGTTCGAGCAATATTTGTAAGTTGAAAAGTTGATCTCGGCTAAAAAATGGAATTAAGTCGCGAAAATTTTCAAGCTATAATTTATTATGATAGAATACTATCTACACGGCCTGGAACTCTTTTTCATTGAAGATTTGAGTGAATAACGTTTATCACATTTCATCATCTAATTTCTGCTGTAGGGAAACCTTCAAAAAAGAACGCATTTTAACGGTACCTTGCGTGTATTTGTTCAAGCTTTTAACTTATATGCTCGGAAGGCGTAATTTGTTTATTACAAATGGGGCCCTTCATAACTATACTACTAGAGGCAGAAGCCAACTTCTGCTGCCTAGGCCGTGCCACGAGTCGTTCAAAAGGTCGCCGCACTATTCTGGTATTTATTATTTTAATATGCTGCCTCGAAAAATTTTGGCTCGACTTCACTCATTAAATTTAAAAGCATTTTAAAATCATTTTTGGTTATAAATGGTTCCAATAATCAGGAAAGACTCCAATGATTTCCAAAAATCAGATCAAGCGGTCTAGTCAAGATAAAAGCACAATTACGAAGAGAAATTGGTGCAATTTCGTCTGGACCTGTTCCCTTATTCAGATCCAAAGCAGCTAAACCCGTATATACATCTGAAATTCATATCTCACAACTTGAAATTCCATTTGGCGCAGAACGCAGACCTGCCTCGCCAAGTCACGATCAGAATAAACGGACACAAAATACTCAGCAAAAAGATTTGCCAATTCAGGGCCCTTGCACTTCTATTAAGCTTGCTCAACTGCATATACAAGACCGGAGTAATTTCTAAAGACTAGCTCAGGTCAACCTTCGTTGCTATACCAAAGAAGGCTAACTGCAAGTATTGTAAAGATTATCAGAGAAGCTGTCGAAGACAGACCAAAGGGTATAATTGCTAATGGAATCAACAATCAACATATCTAAGATATGCAGACGACACGGTCTTACTGGTAGCAGATAAGGATGATTTACAGACACTCTTAGCAGCGGTTACAGGCCATCGCCAACAAATGGGTCTACGATTGAATATAAAGAAGACCAATGGGACTTAACTCAGGAAATCAAAAGCAGAATAGAACAGGCACGACCATCTTTCAAGAACATGCAAAAAGTGCTTACCAACAGAGCTCTCAGAATTCCCTTATTCGCCTATTACGTTGCTATGTCTTTAGCATATTGTTCTATGGGATGGAAGCATGGACCCTCACTGAAACAATGTGCAAGAGGATTGACGCTTTCGAAATGTGGACTTACCGCAGAATGCTGAGGATATCGTGGATGGACAGGGTGACTAATGCAGCGGTTCTACTGCGTATGAATAACCAAAGAGAGGTACTTAATACCATAAAAAGAAGAAAGCTGGAGTACTTTGCCCACGTAATGCGAAATCCGAATTGCTCCACATTGTTATTCAGGGAAAATAGACGGAGAGCGTGGTCCTGGTCGCCGAAGATCATCTTGGCTCAAGAATCTTCGCCAATGGTATGGAGTGAAAATCACGACACTCTTTAGGTCGGCTGTGGACAAGGTGAAGATCGCGCGACTGATCGCCAATTCTGCGTTTACTATTTACAAATTTCCAAAAATTAAAGACAGTGTCAGCTATGAAAGCTCGGTAACACTCTTTAGAAAGTCACTTACGTTCAGAACGCAATCCGCAAAAATCCCTATAGTCGGACTCGTAGGCAGTTGATTTGAATTTCTTATGCGCAATCTCCTTCTGGTAGGTGCAGCTCCTTAGGTGAGGAGAATCCCACCTTGGAAACGAATGCATCGATGAAAGAGTAAAGAATATCGTAGAATGTATCGAACATCTCCTCCTCCTGTTATTCCTAACAGGGGAAATGCGAACTTGCCCCACAGCAGCGATGGAAACGTTGCTGCATCTAATACCTTTGCATGTCCTAGTCAAAAAAGATGCAGCAATTAGCGCTCTGAAACTAGCACAGGTAATGGAATACAAATCTGGTGATCTAGAGGGACACATGGGAATCCTGAATCTAATACCTTTGGATTCAGGAAGAAAACAGTCGGACGCTTTGCCACGCAAACATGATTTTGAACTCCCATTTGAAGTGGTCATTGCAGACCGTCAAAATTGGCTAAATGGGGAACCACGATTCCCAGAAAACACATCCGTCTGGTATATGGACGGTTCAAAAGGAATAGAAGGGAAAACAGGCATGGGAGTATACGGGCCTAATTGCAGGCTCTCTGAATCTCTCGGGAAAAGTCCCACTATATTCCAAGCAGAGATCAACGCTATTAATCGTTGTGCTCAAGAATGCCTGCAGAGAGGCATCCCGGAACGGCAGATCAATATTATGTCAGACTGAGGTCTTACACCTTCACGTCAATGCTAGCATGGGAATGCAAACAGACCCTAAAGCAACTGGCAGTTCAGGGGAAAAATATTACTCTGACATGGGACATGACAGAGACAACAGAACACGTGCTCTGTGAACGCATGATACTTTTCTGCAAAAGGCTAAAACACCTTGGAGGGGTGACCCTAACACCCGACGAGGCAAGGAATTTAGCCCCCAATGAAATCATCAACTTTATGAAAAGTGTGGGACAGCTGGACAATTCATAGATTAGAGTCATTCACAAAAGATCTTCTGCAGGTCGAAGTGAGGGGAGGCCAAACCGCCTAAACGACTCCGATAAAACAATCTACCTAGTATAAGGAAGAATTTGTTTTCAACTCTATTCACACAAGATAGAAATCCTGAAAGTGAGATGTGACAGATCCAATAGAAACAGAACATGAGGATAGTACAGTACCACAAGACTTAGAAAACCGGTTCGTTTTGAAGAATACGCTATGATAGTTGCTGCAGAAATATGTGAACCCAAGGAGCCACTAAGCTACAAAGACGCTGTTACTTGTAAGGAGAAAGAACACTGGATTTCGGCAATGAACAAGGAAATACAGTCACTACACCACACCAGGAAAGAAGGCGATACCTTGTAAAGTGGGTGTAGAAATTGAAGACGAATCCAGATGGGACCATTGAGAAGTACAAAGCTAAAGGGGTATTCACAAAGAAAAGGCGAAGATTACGACCAGACTTACAGTCCCGTAGCTAAAGGAGGAACAATAAGGTCGCTGCTCAGTATTGCTGCTAGCAAAAACATGACACTCAGTTTGACATATGTACTGCATTTCTAGATGGTAAGCTTATTGAAGAAGTTGATATGAAGCGACCAGAGGGATACGAAGATGGAAGTAATATGGTCTATAAACTTCAACGCAGTCTTTATGGATTGAAACAGGCACCGAGATGTTGGAACCAGAGATTTAATGATTACATTGAAGGCATTGGTTTTAAAAAATCAGATGCTGACCCTTGTTTCTTCATAAAGAAAGTTGAAGAAGACATGCTTCTATTAGCACTATAATATGTTGATGATGGAGTCCTTGCTCCAACAAACGATAAGTTAAGAGATTCAATTCTAGAAAGTCTACAAGAAGAATTTAAAATCACTCTTAAGCCAGTTTCTTATTTTTTGGGTTTAGAAATCGGAAGAACAGAAACTGGTGCAGTATATGTAAGTCAGGCTGCTTATACAAGAAAAATTCTTGAACGTTTTGAAATGCAACCGTATCAACGCCAATGGTGAAAGAAGGTGTACAATTAGGGAGGAATAATGAAGAATTGAACACTACTTTTCCATATAGAGAGGCTGTTGGTGCCTTAATGTAGTTGATGACAAGTACTCGACCAGATATTGCTTACGCAGTAAGTGTTGTTTCACGAAAACTTGTCTTTCCACAGGAAAGGGTCCAGGATATACCACTTATTTAAAATATTAATCGACAATAATACGAAGGCAACTATTTATATTTTAAGCCTTACAGCAGTACTTGTCGTAGGTGTCAGCTGATGTCTCCACTGGAAAGTTTACAGAAATGTTTAAAAATAGTGTGTCAACGATAAAATGGAATTAACTTATCGATAAACTTTCTCAAGGGTCAAAATATAAATAGTGACCATTGTATACTGTTTATAAAATTGCTTAGGCTGTGATAATGTTACAAAAATGGTTTAACTAAACGCAAAATCCGATAAATTTCTTATATTATTGCTTGTGAACGACGAATTATAATAACTTAATGATTTATAAAACTAAAATTACATCACATAATAATAATAATAAGCATTTATTTCCAACGGACAATTCCCATTTACAGAAAAATCGATATAAATGTTTGTATAAGTAAATATGAATTAATCAATTAATTAACAAAAATAATTGAATACAAGAAAACAAATATACCTAAGTAAGTACAATAATTATGAACAAAAAAAAAAAGGTCAGTAAAAAAAAACACTTTGGTTCTCTTGTCGACGTTTCGACTTTTATAAAGTCATCTTCAGGGCAAAAAATAGGGTGTTTTTGTGTCAATTAAAATCCCAAAGGACATTTACATAAAAATAGTTAAAATTTTAATTAGGAAACAAGTGAACGAAAGTGTTTTTTTCTTTACTGACCGTACCCACCAAAAAATCAAGCTAAAATTTTGTTTAAAATCAATCCTAAATAACTTTTTTATTATTCTTGAAAGTTTTCTTGAACTTTATTATTTAATTTTTTTACTAGTCGATTTTCTTGGGAATGAGGTTCATATGAAACTAGTTTTTTGAAATAATATTTACTATAATATTACATTAATGTCTTGGTCAAAATGAAAAGATGTTGTAAGAAATTATAAAAAAAAAAAAAAGAAGATTCTGTTGCCTGAAGAAGACAACGTAATGTTGTCGAAACGTCGTACGAAAGATATGACATGAAATAAATATTATTTCAAAAAACTAGTTTCATATGCACCTCATTCCCAAGAAAATCGACTAGTAAAAAAAGAAAACTTTTTTAGTAATGCATCAATTTTGACTATTTTTTTTTTTTTTTTGAGTTTTAGGCCGTTTCATTGTCATCATTTTTTCATATCGAAACTTCAAAAATTTCGAACGGATTTGTTGTTATACAGGGGTGAACAAAAAGTTACATTTAACTCTAAACTTTTCAACACCCTGTAGAAAAAACTCACGACCCAATATTGATATTTTTTGCAACATTTTGAAGCCCCATCTTTTCAGTGTCTTTCCTTTACGAATACAGATATCGGTATGAATCAAAAAAACAAGTTGTTCAGAAAAGATGGGGCTTCAAAATGTTGCAAAAAAGATCATTATTCGTTCGTGAGTTTTTTCTACAGGGTGTTGAAAAGTTTAGAGTAAAATGTAACTTTTTGTTCACCCCTGTATAACAACAAATCCGTTCGAAATTTTTGAAGTTTCGATATGAAAAAAAGATCACAATATAACGGCCCAAAACTAGAGACAAATATTGTCAAAATTGATGCAATACTAAAAAAGTTATTTAGGATTGATTTTGAACAAATTTAATATTACGGGGGCAGTGCAGTTAATTATTTAAAAAAAATCTCCTTAGCATATTGTGGATACCATTCCACCACTAACCTCTTCTCTTTGATGGAGAATTTTGAATTAAACTGTTAAGAGCCATTGAGAGTCAAACGGGAAACGAAGATCGTTTAAATCTGCCGAAGTTGCACTACTACTAGTATGTACCACCATTATCCATTGGAATGATTATTTGTATCTTCATAACATCTATTGAAACCTACAATGCAAAAAAAATAATACAAATTACAACTAAGAATTACAATTGTGTGCTTTATTATTGTCTAAAGAAGCAATTCATTAATAAAGCCTCCTGCCAGGGAATTCGGGCGTTGTTGCTTCTAGTCCGGCCACCGTTTGTGTGTGTTGCCTGCTCACCCTAGATGTGCATATTGCCTGCTCACCCTAGATGTCGTCAAAAACACTTTTTTCTCTTTCAACTATAGTGCCAGTATAAGCTCTTCGTAAATGTTTTACCATACTGATAAGATCCAGTAAGTTCGAAAGCAACAAAATCCACCCACCATAGAAGTAGGTGGGTTTCTAATTCAAGACTCATAAGGGTTCTAGATTTTAGTAAGGTTTTTGCACTTTGCTAAAGTTTAGATGATGCTTGTTGTTTCGACTTCGGTTGATCTCTTCAGTTGCGAATCCACTGCAAGACATCGTAAAAACTAAGTGAAGAATACTGTGAAAGTAATTCTTTACTACAATTTTTACAATTTAGAAGCGGCCAATAGACTCAGTTACAGTCTTGACATTTTGAATATCCGCGTCAAATTAAATGTACCCATTAGATCTGCAGTTTTGTTTACAAAAATATTTGTCACGTCAAATACTCATATTTTATCATCCTTCCCTGTTCAGGATGTCAGCACGTTATTATTCTACACGCAGGATATGAAAACGGTTTTGTGAAGAACGCTTTGTTGTTAACAGCGAAAACAATAGCCCAATCACAGCTTTTCGAAAAATGGTTTTCAGAACAACTTTTACCAAACATTCCGCCCAATTCGGTAACTGTAATGAATAATGCCTTCTATCATTCAAGGTTGCTAGCAACGTTCTCATGGTCATACCACAGCATTGCGAGTCCACGTCGGCACTTTGAACTAAATAAGTTCAAACTGTGACGTATGACGCCGCCATTTTAGGAGAGAAGTCTGGGCCTAACTAAAAATAATTATATATTTTTTGTTGCGTCCACAGCATTGTATAGGTATAGTTATAATCCTTATCATATTCTCCATTTCATTTAATTCATTCTTAATTCGTATTTAATCTACTAATCTTAATAAAATATAATGAAAATCTACAAGATTTGTCCTTTTCCTCTTTCATTCTTATTTGCATCAGACAAATCTTCGCGGCTGTATGGCCTTTTAGTTTAGTTTTCGGCTATTGAGATTGAATCATCGCTATCGCTGTCGAAGTTCATCCGCTATAATATACACCGCAGCGCTACGGTCGGCGTTCCGCGCATGCGCGCTGGTTACCTACATCTCTTGTCTACGCACTGACGCCATTACAGTCTGATTCCTCATTGTATACGTTGTTTACTGAGTGTTTAAGATGCCTCCGACAATCGTGAGTCCCGCCGATTGTGAAGTACGGGCTGTTATACGATTTCTTAGTGCTAAAGGCGTAAAACCGATCGATATTCATCGTGAGATCTGTGAAGTTTACGGACAAAACATTATGAGTGATGGAATGGTAAGGAAATGGGTGAGAGCATTTAAAGATGGCCGCACAAATGAGCATGATGAAGAACGGAGTGGGCGTCCTTCGGTCGATAATGAAGATTTGGTGCAGAAAGTGGAGGAAAAGGTGAGAGAAAACAGACGATTTACAATGTCATCAATGTGCGACTACTTTCCTCAATATTCTCGTAGTGTTTTGTATCGCATTGTGACCGAGAACTTGAATTACCGGAAATTGTGTTCACGTTGGGTTCCAAAAATGTTGACGGATTTGCACAAAACCCAACGTTTTGGCAGTGCATTGACTTTCCTTGAGAGGTACCACAATGAAGGTGAAGATTTTTTAGAGCAAATTGTTACTGGTGACGAAACATGGGTGGCCTACGTCACACCAGAATCGAAACAACAATCCATGGAATGGCGACATTCTTCATCACCCAAAAGAGTGAAGTTTAAGCAAACAATTTCTGCCCGGAAAATCATGTGCACAGTTTTTTGGGACAGAATGCAGCGTCTTATTGTGAGACATTGAACAATCTGCGTCGTGCAATCCAGAACAAAAGACGTGGCAAGTTGAGTAAGGGTATCGTTTTGCTGCATGACAATACCCGTCCACATGTGGCTAATCGGACCAAAGATCTCATCAAATCTTTTAAATGGGAAACTCTAGATCATGCTCCATAAAGCCCTGATCTGGCGCCCAGTGACTACCATTTGTTCCTGCACTTGAAGAAACATCTGGGTGATCAGCGTCTTCAAGACGATAACGAAGTCAAAACATTTGTGATACAGTGGTTAACAAGTCAGGCATCAGAATTTTATGGGGAGAGTATTCAAAAACTGGTGCCACGTTATGACAAGTGCCTCAATATTCACGGAAATTATGTAGAAAAGTAGATTAAGCTTTCATGTAAAAATAAAATTATTGCGATATCTTTGCACGTCTTTTTTTAATTCCAAAACGGTACTTACATAAAAAACATGCCTCGTATTATCATAATCATAACACCGCCTGCATTATAATGGGTGTTTTTTTAAGCTAGATAGAACTTTAAATTGTAAAAAGTAACACAAAAAATTAAATTTTGATGAAACATTTTTTTTTTTGTTTTAGTATACTCTGACAAATCATCATGAATAGACTCACGCTTGAACAACGCTACGAAATTATCCAAATTTACTTTGAAAATCAGTTGTCGATTCGCGCAACTTATAGACGACTTCGTCATTATTATGGCGTACATAATCGTCCATCTGAACAAGCCATTCGTCGAACTGTGGATAGATTTCGTACCACATACTCTCTAGAGGATGCAATAACACCAACACGTCAAAGGAATGTGCGTACTGAAGAGAATATTGCCGCTGTAAACGAAAGTGTGGAAGAAGATCCAAATTTATCGATTCGTCGTCGGTCGCAGGAATTGGGGCTCTGTCCGTCCACTACGTGGACAATTTTGCGCAAAGATCTCGGCCTACACCCGTATAAGATCCAGCTGGTGCAGGAATTGAAGCCACGAGACCATAATATGCGTCGTTCTTTCGCCGATTGGGCTCTAGAGCAGTTGGCAACTGACCCGTTGTTTTATCGCAAAATTGTGTTCAGCGATGAGGCGCATTTTTGGCTTAACGGGTTTGTTAATAAGCAAAATTGCCGCATATGGAGTGAGACCAATCCACAAGAGACCCTACAGACTCCATTACATCCAGAAAAATGCACCGTTTGGTGCGGTTTTCACGCTGGTGGCATCATCGGACCTTATTTCTTCAAAAATGAGGCCGGAGCTCGCGTTACGGTCAATGGAGATCGTTACCGCACCATGATCAATGATTTTTTGTTTGAAAATATGGATGACATTGATCCGGAGGAGATGTGGTTTTAACAGGATGGCGCTACGTGCCATACGGCGAACGCAACCATCGACTTATTGAAATCAAAATTTGGCGATAAGTTGATTTCGAGAAATGGACCTGTCAATTGGCCTCCAAGGTCGTGCGATTTGACACCTCTCGATTATTTCCTGTGGGGCTACTTGAAGTCACTGGTTTATGCTGATAAACCAGCAACAATTGACGCCTTGGAGGCCAGCATTGTTCGTGTTATTCGTGACATAAGGCCAGCAGTGCTCGAAAAGGTGGCCCAAAATTGGACGTCCAGAATGCGCTTCGTCAAGAACAGCCGCGGTGCCCATATGCCCGAAATCATTTTCAAATGTTAATGTCACGTATTGATCTTTCGAATAAAAAAAAATGTTTCATCAAAATTTAATTTTTTGTGTTACTTTTTACAATTTAAAGTTCTATCTAGCTTAAAAAAACACCCTTTATTTGTATATTCGCGTATGTGTGTGTGAAGGATAGATCAAGAAGACCTATCGAAGCTGGCCAGCTGAAAATTCTGGACGGCCGATCACGCAAAAGGTAGGAGCTAAAAGGTCTCACTTATTTTTAACCTTATTGAAATCTACCCTGGTCCATTTTCTTCCCGAGCTCCCGAGTATTGTATCATTGTTTCTCGCCCTTCGCGAAAACTAGGGCTACCCCTCATACTCCATTTTTTTTAAGTAATCCATATCGGAGAGGAGTGCACATAAATATGTGAAATAAAACACGTCTTCTTCACAAATTAAATTCTTTATACGTTAAAACAAAATTAACAAATGCCAGAAATGTTTCGGAATTAAACAGATTCCATCTTCAGTGGCTATTACACTTCAATTTCACTGTGGAGCTCGTGGGTAAAAGGATGAAATAAAGTTACAACACTTTATGTAAAAGTCAGCAACGTTTCGAGGTTTAATTTCCTCTTTTTCAAGCTTTCTTTTCTTTTGAAAGTATTGTGTATAAAAAAGCTTGAAAAAGAGGAAATTAAACCTCGAAACGTTGCTGACTTTTACATAAAGTGTTGTAACTTTATTTCGTAACCTTTAAGTTTTTCGAGAAAAAACAAATATGCCTTTTTTATTTAGAAAACTTTGATATCCAACATTTTTGACACAAATGGAATAAAAGACACAAGAAAAAAAAGTTAGGTTATAATTAAGGCAAGGGTCCCCCCCGTTTACCCGCCTATGGTCATCCTTTTTTATTCAATTTCATGTCAGTTTAACTAGGTGAATAAATATGCTACAATTGAATAATTCCTCTTTACTAGTTTCGAAAATATTTCAAAAAAATCGTCCTCAGGCAGTCATCTTTAAGGACTTTTGGAAAAATTACAGTTTAGGTTTTTTTCATGTTTAGACGTCCCCAATACGCTCACAAATGTTGACCACCTATTTTAGAACCACCTTGTACAAACCCGGACTTGACAGTGACTCCAGTAGGTAAGTTATCACAGTGACATGATCTATTCTCAAACTGACAACAAACCAGCGATGAAATGTGAGCTATGTATGTCCCAATACTTGAACTACAAATTCGTTAAAGCTTTTAAGGATGTGGTTCAAGCTAACTAACTAGTCCACCAGTAATAAGACGCTGCCAAGACAGCTATAGTTAGATTTCTTTCTTTTACAGCAAAACGAATTTATCTACTGATGTAAAACAGAATTAGCTTACCTAATAAAAACTCTCTCAACCATCAGTTTGTACACCATCATTAATCTCCTCAGCTTTATCAACTTCGCTGGTACCATTAGACAAAAACAACTGCTTCAACTGTCCCAATGTCAATTTACTCTTATCCCAATCATCTGGATTAGAAGATGTAGCCTGATCAATATTCTCCTCAATAGTATTCTTAATCAAAAACTTGTGTACAACCGTCGGTTTTGTTTGCCCTATACGATGTACTCTTCCAATAGCTTGGAGTTCATCAGCTGGATTCAGTAACGGTTCAACCAGTACCACATGAGTTGCTTCGATAAGATTCAACCCTTTTGCACCTAAATGGATTGGTAATAATAACACGGTGACATTGGCAGAGGGATCTTTGAAGTTCGCTATATGTTTCTCTGAATTCGAAGGTAGTAAAATGCTTTCTACACGGATATAGTTGTCTTCTAAAGCATATCGGATACCTTTTAAAACGTTTTCCCATGAAGAGAAAATTAAAACTTTAACGGACTTATCGGCTTGAACTAATTGAAGCACCAGTCGAATAACTGCTTCAATTTTAGTTGAATGACTACCTTTTACTTCGATAGACCCATCTTCAGGAGCGGAGTTAGTACCACCACCTTTAATGTACGAAATATCTTGAACCTTTTCTCGTTTTCGACAAACAGAACACTGGATGGTATCTCCAACGATTTTTTCCAAAATTAACTGGACACATTCAAGACAGTAACTATGTCCACAATTCAGTATACTCCAATGTTGTTCCAGAGAGTTTTTGCATATCGGACACGGATCAGGACTTTGTCCTTCGTACTGCTGCTTCCGAAGTGTTTCTAAATATCCTTGAGTACCTAAGAGAGTCTCTAGTTTATTGGTGTTCGCAATATAATCACTATTCAACGATATTCGTTGTAATTCCAACTCATGTTCAGTGAGAAGATTTATAGTCTCCAGTTTATTTTCCGAAGTATACGATAAATTTTTAAGCGTTCTGTTTTGTTGTTTTGTTTCTTCCTTATCCTGTGTTGTTGGATCTTTTAATTGTAATCGTGATTTACATATAATAACTTCATCTTGTCCACAAACCTGTTGGTCCAAATAGGTCCAGAACTTCCGTACTTCCTTAAATTCTTTCTTTAAGCTATCAACGATATTAAGATAAGTCTCACCATCTTGGATCAAGTCTTGTTCGGCATCCTTAGACTTTAAACAGAGATGTATTGAACGAAATATCAACTCTTCAACTGTTGGTTTCCATGTGCCTGAAAGCGACATAGCTTCATACACAGTCTTCCTTTTCACCATCGAAAATAGTTTAGATTCATAGTTCCTCAGTGATTCGTTAGTTTCACAAATAATGCATTTACGTGGTTTTGTTTTCTGTTTCCGCTCTGGTCTTAAATGGCAATCTACAGCTTCAGATACGATTTTGTCATCGATAACAATTTGTCCATCAGTCGAATCGGTAATCGAATAAATGGAATCAATAGAATTGAGTAAATCATCCCGTGCTTCAAATAGTTCATGGTTCCATTGGTAAATAAGACGTAATAAATACTTTTCATTCAAATTATGCATGCTGAAGTTAGATTTAACAGATACCGTGTCAATTGCAGTCTGCAACTTTTGAAATAGATCTGCTTCATAGTCATTCACAAATATCCATTCTAAACCTAACGCGTACCATTGTCCATCTTTCAATATATACCGTTTGGTTAGATTTTCGATATGTTGTATAGATGCCAAGGTAGCCTCGTACATTTCAAACGAATCTTTCATGAACTTCTTAATATATTGCTGCTCGATCTTCAAACAATCTTCTTTTAAAGTGTCATCACGTAAAGTTGGAGCTTGTGGTGGATAACATTTAATCACATCAGCTAAATTATGCATTGCGTGGATTTGTTGTAATTTATCAACAGTAATATCTTTCGAAAATCTCGCAGATAACTGCAAAACTTCTCGATATTTATCAATAGCTACTTGTGGGGATTGTAATAATAAATATATCCCAGCTAGACCGTTGAGAGCAGAAATGATAAATCTAAGACACTCTTCACTCTCAGTTGAATTCTTTAATATCAGTGCTTCTAAAAGATCCTTCATGGATTTGACTTGTTTTTTAGTTGCCAAATATTTTCCTCGAACCGTATTCGGGTAACTACAAGCCTGTCGTAGAATTCCTAACGGTGAAAGTTGACTCTTCAAAGTGCTTTTGTCGATTTTCTCTATCAACCAATCATCGTCAAATAGGCGTGATTTAGTATCTAATTTCGTTAAAAACTCATTGGAAGACTGTTCGTGCTCGCGTTTGTAGAAATATTTTTCCACCGCGGAGAATTCGAGAACGTGCTTTACAAATGTTTGTTCCGGTAAACCGAGCTGCTCTATAACATTTGCTTTAGAAGTTCGCCAAAGCACCTTGGATAAAAACTCTAACATCGGAGTTGTGTCACCGTTGATATACGGATGATACAATATGTTATTCCAACTATTTAAATCGTTATATGGTGTGATATGTAGATAATCAATTAACCCTTGAAGATCGCATAAACTTTTCGAAATCGGTGTACCAGTTACAGCCCACCGATACTGTGCTGTAATTTTTTGAGCCATCTCAGAAACCATTCTCGTTGGTGCATCTACAGTCTGCGCTTCATCCAAACATAATCGCCACCAACGAATGCGAGTTAAAACACTTCCTATGTGCCCATACTTCCGAACATTACGTAATTTGTGTTCCGCAACTCCGGTTCCTGTTAATTTTAATTCATTCTGTAGTACTGCATACGTGGTAATCACGATATCGTATGTATTTTGTAACTGCGTCGGGTAGATTGGAGATGCAAGGTTACCACCGTAATAAACTAGAACCTTAAACGGTCCAGTAATATGTTTCAAGATTTCATTGCACCATTGAGCGCGTAATGAGTGCGGTGTTACAATCAACGTGGCTGTGGAATCGAGAAGCGGCTCGAAGGTCCAACATTGCGGGCATAAATAATCACCAAACTCTTCTTCATATCCCAAACAAGATTTATGTTGAATTTTATTACATTTAACACATTTTACAGTATTTTCAACACAAGTATTACCACAAATGCATTCAATTGCCTCTTTAGTTTTAATATCATGTGATTTATCATTATAATTTGAAGTGCAGTACTCTTTAAGCGCTGTGTTATAAAGTTTCTGTAACGCGATATAATTAGTTGATTTATTCTTGAAGGACATTGTTTTTTCAACTTGAAGTGCCCTTTTAGGGGGGGTGTGTTCACTATTACTATTATCTATTATAAGTTTACGTTTTTTACACTGTTTTTCTATAACTGGTTTCTCTTCACTATCTTCATTATTATTTCCACCTTTGTTGTTTAACAATATACAGGCAAGTACTTCCACAGTTTTTCCTAAACCCATTTCATCAGCTAATATACCTCCAATAGCACTTTCTGGTATTGTAGGTCTCTCTATTTCAACAAAACCCGAAAATCGGTCATAATATACATCTAAACCAGATTTGAGAGTTATTTTATTATACAGTGGATGTAAAGTGTCCTTATTATGGTTTAATAACTCTTTTTCGCGACTTATCATCCAACGTACAGCTTCTTCTTGATACTTTCTTAATCTCGGTTTAAGTTTTGAGTGATTCACGTTTATAGAATTAGTAGCGTTTATACTTTCACTATTATTTTTACGTAAATTATACAATTGTTGATATAGTTTAACAATATCACTATTAGTTTGCACCTGTGTATTTAATATGTTGCTTGTATTCACACTGATATTAAAAAAGTTATTAAACAATTCTTGGATAGTATTTCCAATTCTCTCTGAAAATTTTCGGAGTGGTAGCTGCTCGAAATAAATTTCACATACTACGGATATTTCATTATCACTACTAGTAACTGTTTTAAAATGTGTCGCGAATATTTTCGAGCCAAATATGCTTTTAACAAAGTCAGTTTCTAAAGCAAGTGTAATAACAGCGGTAACTTCATCCATTGTTATTATCAACATGTTATTTTCTTCATTTTTTGGAAAGCTTACTTTACATGTCATGTACTTATTTGGTATTATGTTATTTGTATGTCCCAGACACAATTCTCCGATGTAATATTGCTTAGTTTCTTCTTTGTTGGGTATTAGTACATTGTAAGTTAGGTTTGGACTTCTGGGCTTCCGAAAAACCTTTTTATGCACTGGACGATATTCACCTACGGAAGACAGCAACAGTGGTTGCAACTTTGATGGTGTTTGTTTTCTGCGACTCATTTCGTTAATAAATTAAACAATATATTAGAGGATAAAACCAATTTCGACTAGAGTACTTTAGACGTTACTGATAAAACCTTTGACAAAGGATAAAACCGATACCTGAGATTTTATTGTTTATTCTAACCAAAAAAATTTAAAATTTCTTTATTTGGTATGTCAACCATTGACAGTTGACATCATTGCCATATAGTATTAATATGATGTCAACTGTCTGCCCAAATCATTGACATGTTACTCGTTTGCCTAAATAGTACGTTCCTTTTACAATTTTATCAGTTTGTCGCAACTTGCAGTGAAGGACATATCAGTTCAGCCGAACTGAGGTGTCTATGGAAAACTGACTAGCTTCAACCATAAGACAATAATACTCGACTGTGGAAATCATTAGAATAGAAAGATATAGGTGAGAGCGATATTTGTGGTAGAAGGCGTTAACCTCCTACAACTCAGATGGCCGCTCTGATGACATAATCCCCTACCACTCACCTCACTTGATTTTTTTATACAATGAACAGCAATCTGTCAAGATTATCATTAGCAATAAAGCATTTTGACGTTAAATTTCTCATTTAACTCTAAACTTTATAAAAAAAAATGTTTCAATACTAGTTAATAGAACAAACTAAATAGCAGCGAAGGCCAACCGTTGAGCAGTTGAGCCCATCTAGGCCAAGCCCCGCTGTCTTGATCGTTTTACTGCTATCGATATCGACTAAAGCTCTGACATTTCCATTGTTGCCAAGTGTTTGAAAAGGTGGATGATATAAAGAAAACAGATATTTACTATTAAACGTAATTTTATTATCTTCTAATTCACATTTTATTTGTTAACTTTTTCAATGCTAATACCTCGATGCATCAAAATATGCTCCAAAAAAGTATGTTTCACATCACATTCAAACAAACAAATATCACACTTAAAACTAGGTTGTCTTACTATTTCTTTTTCTTGTTTTATGGTTTGAAATGTTGCATTTCTATGTTTTCTCATTGCGTGCATCTTCAAAATCTCCTTCGAACTTGCGTTGTATTGACATATTTCACATACAAACACCTTTTTCGTGTCCATACCGTGTTTGGTGCGCATATGGCTCTTGTATGATGAGAACCATTTGGTGCGAAATGTTTTGCATGAATCGCATTTGAAATAGTACTGATCACCTTCGAGATGAACGTGCTGGTGGTTTTGAACGTTGCCCTGCCATTTGCTGCGGTAATTGCATAGATGACACTTGTACTTTTTCGGACTAAAATAAATTAGTTCTATGGTAGTTAGTGTTAAATAATATACAGTGGTGTGAGTCACGTTTAACGGATCGGTATAAGTGTGTAAATTAAGTAGACTCTAATTTTTTATTGAAATAAAATTACAAATTCACATTGTTGCCTTCAAATTCAACGTACATACCCTACATAATCTTCCAAATTTGAATCTGCCTCAACTTCCTCCTCATCATTCAACTCAAGCTTTATATCAATTTCCTCATTTAAAATTGTATCACACACCATAATTGCACCATTATTTCGCGTAGACCTGACACCATCAACAGATCTACTATCCACAGACTGTTTTTCCACATCTAAGAAATCGTCAACTTTCACATCTGGTTGAATATCATGTTTTCGACGTTTCTTTACAGTGCCAATTATATATTCAGGAGTTTGTGGAAATACTGATGGAATAGCGTCAGGCTTTAATTTTGGAACTTTGTACTCTTCCTGGAATATGAGAATATTTAATAACTAACGAACAATATCAATAAACACAATCGTCTAAAAAGAAAAAAAAAACAGGAAACAATACCTACATATTTGTTGTTTTTTTCCTTATCAATATATTAAACATGCATAACATAGGGTGTCTTTAAATAGCTACAATTCCAAAACAACTAAAAAAAAAACGAAAACAAAAATCAAAACTTTATTTAAGACGAATTTCTTACTACTTCGCCTCTAACCAGTCGCCTATAACAGAAATCGTCTGGTATAAAATGCCTCTGACACACTGAATCATTCGGGGTAATTTGGCGATCAGCCCTCGCTATAGCGTCTTGCCATTTTTTAAGGAAAAAATCATTTTTTGGTACACCATACATTGGGTAGCGCTCATTGTATTTGTTATAGCCGGAATAACAGTAAGGGACGCAACACTTCTTTCCCATATTAATTAGGTTCTAATTAGTTTCGACTAATTCTATGCATTATTTAATATTTAATTAATATGCATTTATTATTTATAGTTCCTATATCCTAGATGAACTACTTGTATTACGTTTATTTTAGCAAAAATGTCTTTAATATTTCATATTTTGTTAAATACGTGTTTATTATTATTTATATTATCTATAGATTTTTTAATTTGGTATGACGTATGACAGATGACAGGCATCAAATTCAAACAACTGGAATTTCAAACTGTATGGATGGCAGCATTATTGCTGCTGGCACGATTTCCAATTATGTGACCGCTAGACAAAAATTATCGAATCGGCCAAAATTTGTGCAATATTATGTTAACTGTTAACTCATAAATTAAAAAAAAAACTCTTGTTAGGCTACAAATTTTCCATAAGAAGAATGATCTTGGTGCCAAATTATCTTATATCTTATAATTCGATAATTATGTGTAAAATTGTAACTGGTATCCATGATTCTTGTACCTGCAAACATCTGATATTTTAAAATAGCTCAAAGAGTATATATCTGTATTTAGAGGTAACTTATTCGTTTTGAATACGATCGCGCTAGTGTAAAAAAATCAATAACTTCCTTGTAAGATTTTTCTAGATTTTCCCTACTTATATATTCCTGGTAGAAAATTGTGAACTTCCCTAAGTTAAATATATACAAGAATGCTAAAAAAGACTAGTAAATTAACTTTAACTCTACATAATTTACTGTACATATTTGTAGAGGTGACTTAATTGTGCTAATTTTGTATTACACGTTACACGTAGTGTGTAAGATGTGAAGTTTGCAACAGTGTAGTGGCCATCGAAAAGACAGGCGTTGCCGCTAGCACGATTTCTAATTCTGTGATCGCTAGACCAATACTGTTGAATTTGTCTACAATTTGTGCAAAATTATTTTAACTCATAAATTACTCTAAAAATTACTACGAAAAGCCCTTTTTTATTTAGGACAAAACCAGATATTTAGTTCGATACTTATCAAGATGCTTATGGCAACTGCGTAAACCATATGATAAACGTCAACTTTCCTCACTTTTCCTGACACTTGTTTGTTTTTTAAAAACAAAACGTCATTTTAGTTTGTAATTCCTAATAAACCACATTCAAAATCAATAGCAAAAATAATGCTGACCTTATTTACCAAAAATCTTCAAACTGAATAAATTATTTATCATACCAAGGCATATAAATGCCCCGCATTAGACGTAACAACATATACGGTGACAAAATGGAAGATTTAAGCAGTGACTTCAGTGGTGATGTGACTGTGGTAGACGTCTACGATATCGCCTCTGATATCGGGAAAGAGTGCGAGAAAATTATTGATAAATTCGGGGCTGATGCCGTGACTTCGTTGATGCCTAAAGTGATTAACGCTTTAGAATTATTGGAGAATTTAGCAACGAAAAATGAACGGGAAAATACAGTGTTAAATGAGATGCAATTGAAGATTGCACAGTTGGAAAATGACAAGCTTGAGAAAGCAGAGTACCGACATAAATTCGAAAAGGTAATTAGTGTAGATATTTAATTACATACTAAGTTACTCCCTCTAAATAATTACTAGAATTTATTTTAATATTTATAAACCATGTACTTAAACTGTCATTTATATGTTCCAAGAATTATTTAGTCTTGATGTCCTTTAATAAACTAGACTAGAATGAACTTTGAATGTATTTTTATAACATTATTACTTATGTAAATATTAGAGCTATTATTAGTAACATTGAGTCATACAATACATTGGATATCGGCATAAATGTTGATTGTTAATGATTCATTTTTTATACAAAGATACAATCTGTAGGTACTTCAATTACAGTTAAGTACTTCCTTTAATTATATAATAATTATATATATCAGGTACATATTTTTATTTTAAATGGCATATAATTTCCACAGGAAATTATTTTACTGTAACAGTAAATACAAAAAAAGTTAATGTCTTAAGTTACATACCTACCTTGAATTTACTGTTACAACTTTATTGTAAAAATGAAGTTGAGGCCAATTAGGTTATAGGCATAATACAAAATACAAAACATGTAGGATTCCAAATCTTATGTCCATAAATATTCTATACAAATTTGATTGACAGTTAACTGAGAAATTTACCTCAAAGATAATTTTGACAGGTTATCGTTCCTTTAATAAAAAATGCAAATGATGTGAGAGGAAGGATTATAATCTCTGAGATTATCTCAGAAAAATAAACAAACATAGAAGTGGAAAATAATCACAAAAATGTTTGTAGGCGACATAAGCTTTACTTTTTTACTAATAAAATCTAACACTGTTGCAAATTGTTCGTTTTATTCATAGAATTAGAACTCTTATTTCACATACCAGTGTAAATTTTTATTATGTTATGAAGACAAACATTGAAATTAGATGCCATTTCTATGTTTGTTTATTTTTCTGGGGAGATTATAATATCCTTCTGACATTGACAAATGACTCATATTTCTGTAACAAATTTCATAAACAAGATCAATGTGATATTTGATAAGTACTTGATGGTTGTCTCGTAGGAACTAGAAGTAATTGAGGAACAATGGCGTTCAGAAACGAAAGAATTGGTATCGGTGGTGACAAAATTGCAAGAAGAAAATCGGAGATTGATAAAAAATAGTCCATTGCAATTTTCACCGACGAATCCACCAGATTTAGTTAGTGATAGTGATATGTTACAACGATTGAAAGACTGCTTGGATAAACAACGTGACGAGATTCGATATAAAGAGAAATTGCTGCAGGAAAAGTGTAGTGATGTGGAGAATGTAAGTAGATACCTAGTAGATAATACAACATATTATGTTCAATTAAGCGGTTGTTTTGAATTCGTGGCATTTTTATATGGAATGAGACTTTTAGGTAAACCCCAGACACAAAAATCGGGTCTGGTGCCCTAGCCTGCAGCTCGAAATAACTACTTTTTTTGGATTTTTTTTTTATGTGATCATTAAATAGACTATTTTGAACATAATTAGCTATGGTATTTTAACTTTTTTTAAGTTGATTATAAAATAGGCTAGATTAAGTACTTACAAATTTCATATACTATACGCGGCATTGCATATTCATAGCTCTTTCAAAATTATCATATAAATGATTAATTGGCCTCTTTCAAACACATTTTAAGTAACAAAATTCGTAAAACAATTAATTAGTAACCAAATAATGATAGAAATTAATAATTCACAACTTATTTACTACCAATTTATAATAACAATAACAGGAAACCTATAACCTATATGTCAACAATGCATTGGAAACAAATATAATTAAACAGTCAACGTTGCCTCGTTGCCAGATTGTATCTGATATCATTAAATCTAATTATATTAATATAATTTAATTTTTCTACGATCATGCAAAGAATTACTAGTTCTGTAGTACCTATTGCAATCGTTTTCTTTCTACATCTCAGCTAAGTTGAACTGTTGTGATATGAATATTTACCACTCACCTCATTTTAAATTTTGAGTAGCGTTTAAGGAAAGAATGCAGCTCTCGATAAATTTTACGTCTTTGGATCTGATGCATGCGCACAGAACGTCAGGTAGTTCGTGATATGTTTATAACTAGAGAAGACGAAGCCAAATGGGAGTAAGTTAACTAGGTTATGTAGGTAGCTAGGACCTTATTATTTATATATTTTTTCTGTGACGGGAAAAAAAGTTTGACATATTATCTCTGTATCCTACCAACCTAACTAACCTCCTACCTACCTAACTAATCTGAAACTTATACCTCATGCGCACATATCGGGCCTGCACCTAGCAAGGGCTTCGCCCTTGCTTTCCTACTTAACTACCTACCTACCTAACTACTGACCAAACCTCCTACCTACCTACCTAACCTCCTACCTACCTTACTAACCTCCTACCTACCTAACTAACCTCCTACCTACCTAACTAACCTCCTACCTACCTAAATAACCTCCTACCTACGTTACTAACCTCCTACCTACCTAACTAACCTCCTACCTACCTAACTAACCTCCTACCTACCTAACTAACCTCCTACCTACGTTACTAACCGCATACCTACCTAACTAACCTCCTACCTACCTAACTAACCTCCTACCTACCTAACTAACCTCCTACCTACCTAACTAACCTCCTACCTTCCTAATTAACCTCCTACCTACCTAACTAACCTCCTACCAACCTAACTAACCTCCTACCTACCTAACTAATCTGAAACTTAAACCTCATGCGCATATATCGGGCCTGCACTTAGCAAGGGCTTCGCCCTTGCTTTCCTACTTAACTACCTACCTAACTAACTATCTACCTACCGACCAAACCTCCTACCTACCTAATTAACCTCCTACCTACCTAACTAACCTCCTACCAACCTAACTAACCTCCTACCTACCTAACTAATCTGAAACTTAAACCTCATGCGCACATATCGGGCCTGCACTTAGCAAGGGCTTCGCCCTTGCTTTCCTACTTAACTACCTACCTAACTAACTATCTACCTACCGACCAAACCTCCTACCTACCTAACTAACCTCCTACCTTCCTAATTAACCTCCTACCTACCTAACTAACCTCCTACCAACCTAACTAACCTCCTACCTACCTAACTAATCTGAAACTTAAACCTCATGCGCACATATCGGGCCTGCACTTAGCAAGGGCTTCGCCCTTGCTTTCCTACTTAACTACCTACCTAACTAACTATCTACCTACCGACCAAACCTCCTACCTACCTAACTAACCTCCTACCTACCTATCTAACCTCCTACCTACCTTACTAACCTCCTACCTACCTAACTAATCTGAAACTTAAACCTCATGCGCACATATCGGGCCTGCACTTAGCAAGGGCTTCGCCCTTGCTTTCCTACTTAACTACCTACCTAACTAACTATCTACCTACCGACCAAACCTCCTACCTACCTAATTAACCTCCTACCTACCTAACTAACCTCCTACCAACCTAACTAACCTCCTACCTACCTAACTAATCTGAAACTTAAACCTCATGCGCACATATCGGGCCTGCACTTAGCAAGGGCTTCGCCCTTGCTTTCCTACTTAACTACCTACCTAACTAACTATCTACCTACCGACCAAACCTCCTACCTACCTAATTAACCTCCTACCTACCTAACTAACCTCCTACCAACCTAACTAACCTCCTACCTACCTAACTAATCTGAAACTTAAACCTCATGCGCACATATCGGGCCTGCACTTAGCAAGGGCTTCGCCCTTGCTTTCCTACTTAACTACCTACCTAACTAACTATCTACCTACCGACCAAACCTCCTACCTACCTAATTAACCTCCTACCTACCTAACTAACCTCCTACCAACCTAACTAACCTCCTACCTACCTAACTAATCTGAAACTTAAACCTCATGCGCACATATCGGGCCTGCACTTAGCAAGGGCTTCGCCCTTGCTTTCCTACTTAACTACCTACCTAACTAACTATCTACCTACCGACCAAACCTCCTACCTACCTAACTAACCTCCTACCTTCCTAATTAACCTCCTACCTACCTAACTAACCTCCTACCAACCTAACTAACCTCCTACCTACCTAACTAATCTGAAACTTAAACCTCATGCGCACATATCGGGCCTGCACTTAGCAAGGGCTTCGCCCTTGCTTTCCTACTTAACTACCTACCTAACTAACTATCTACCTACCGACCAAACCTCCTACCTACCTAACTAACCTCCTACCTACCTATCTAACCTCCTACCTACCTTACTAACCTCCTACCTACCTAACTAATCTGAAACTTAAACCTCATGCGCACATATCGGGCCTGCACTTAGCAAGGGCTTCGCCCTTGCTTTCCTACTTAACTACCTACCTAACTAACTATCTACCTACCGACCAAACCTCCTACCTACCTAATTAACCTCCTACCTACCTAACTAACCTCCTACCAACCTAACTAACCTCCTACCTACCTAACTAATCTGAAACTTAAACCTCATGCGCACATATCGGGCCTGCACTTAGCAAGGGCTTCGCCCTTGCTTTCCTACTTAACTACCTACCTAACTAACTATCTACCTACCGACCAAACCTCCTACCTACCTAATTAACCTCCTACCTACCTAACTAACCTCCTACCAACCTAACTAACCTCCTACCTACCTAACTAATCTGAAACTTAAACCTCATGCGCACATATCGGGCCTGCACTTAGCAAGGGCTTCGCCCTTGCTTTCCTACTTAACTACCTACCTAACTAACTATCTACCTACCGACCAAACCTCCTACCTACCTAACTAACCTCCTACCTACCTATCTAACCTCCTACCTACCTTACTAACCTCCTACCTACCTAACTAATCTGAAACTTAAACCTCATGCGCACATATCGGGCCTGCACTTAGCAAGGGCTTCGCCCTTGCTTTCCTACTTAACTACCTACCTAACTAACTATCTACCTACCGACCAAACCTCCTACCTACCTAATTAACCTCCTACCTACCTAACTAACCTCCTACCAACCTAACTAACCTCCTACCTACCTAACTAATCTGAAACTTAAACCTCATGCGCACATATCGGGCCTGCACTTAGCAAGGGCTTCGCCCTTGCTTTCCTACTTAACTACCTACCTAACTAACTATCTACCTACCGACCAAACCTCCTACCTACCTAACTAACCTCCTACCTTCCTAATTAACCTCCTACCTACCTAACTAACCTCCTACCAACCTAACTAACCTCCTACCTACCTAACTAATCTGAAACTTAAACCTCATGCGCACATATCGGGCCTGCACTTAGCAAGGGCTTCGCCCTTGCTTTCCTACTTAACTACCTACCTAACTAACTATCTACCTACCGACCAAACCTCCTACCTACCTAACTAACCTCCTACCTACCTATCTAACCTCCTACCTACCTTACTAACCTCCTACCTACCTAACTAATCTGAAACTTAAACCTCATGCGCACATATCGGGCCTGCACTTAGCAAGGGCTTCGCCCTTGCTTTCCTACTTAACTACCTACCTAACTAACTATCTACCTACCGACCAAACCTCCTACCTACCTAATTAACCTCCTACCTACCTAACTAACCTCCTACCAACCTAACTAACCTCCTACCTACCTAACTAATCTGAAACTTAAACCTCATGCGCACATATCGGGCCTGCACTTAGCAAGGGCTTCGCCCTTGCTTTCCTACTTAACTACCTACCTAACTAACTATCTACCTACCGACCAAACCTCCTACCTACCTAATTAACCTCCTACCTACCTAACTAACCTCCTACCAACCTAACTAACCTCCTACCTACCTAACTAATCTGAAACTTAAACCTCATGCGCACATATCGGGCCTGCACTTAGCAAGGGCTTCGCCCTTGCTTTCCTACTTAACTACCTACCTAACTAACTATCTACCTACCGACCAAACCTCCTACCTACCTAACTAACCTCCTACCTTCCTAATTAACCTCCTACCTACCTAACTAACCTCCTACCAACCTAACTAACCTCCTACCTACCTAACTAATCTGAAACTTAAACCTCATGCGCACATATCGGGCCTGCACTTAGCAAGGGCTTCGCCCTTGCTTTCCTACTTAACTACCTACCTAACTAACTATCTACCTACCGACCAAACCTCCTACCTACCTAACTAACCTCCTACCTACCTATCTAACCTCCTACCTACCTTACTAACCTCCTACCTACCTAACTAATCTGAAACTTAAACCTCATGCGCACATATCGGGCCTGCACTTAGCAAGGGCTTCGCCCTTGCTTTCCTACTTAACTACCTACCTAACTAACTATCTACCTACCGACCAAACCTCCTACCTACCTAATTAACCTCCTACCTACCTAACTAACCTCCTACCAACCTAACTAACCTCCTACCTACCTAACTAATCTGAAACTTAAACCTCATGCGCACATATCGGGCCTGCACTTAGCAAGGGCTTCGCCCTTGCTTTCCTACTTAACTACCTACCTAACTAACTATCTACCTACCGACCAAACCTCCTACCTACCTAACTAACCTCCTACCTACCTATCTAACCTCCTACCTACCTTACTAACCTCCTACCTACCTAACTAATCTGAAACTTAAACCTCATGCGCACATATCGGGCCTGCACTTAGCAAGGGCTTCGCCCTTGCTTTCCTACTTAACTACCTACCTAACTAACTATCTACCTACCGACCAAACCTCCTACCTACCTAACTAACCTCCTACCTAACTAACCTCCTACCTATCTAACCTCCTACCTAACTAACCTCCTACCTACCTAACTAACCATTTTTTGCACTATTTCGATTGACAGTTTGTGAGAAATCGAGTTTAAATGAGTGATATTTTGCGTTCCTTTTACTACAAAAATGAAAATATTGAATATCAAATTATTATGTAGAATGAAAATAAAATCTGGCAACATTGATACTGATGAAGAATAATGACATTTGTTTCAAATTAAATAATACCAAACATAACCAATTTTTATTAGAACTTTTTATTATTGAGAAAATGATAATATTTATTACTGAATTTAAAACTACATAAATATTTGAACTTATTGTCCAATACGAGGTCCAATATGTACAAAGTTATCCAAGAATTGATGTAACTATGGAACTTCTATTAAACTGAATTGATATAAGTACTATTTTAACACATTTAGTACCATAGTATGCGTGAGTACATAATCTAGTTTATTTTATAATCAACTTAAAAAAAGTGAAAATACCATAGCTAATTATGTTCAAAATAGTCTATTTAATGATCACATAAAAAAAAAATCCAAAAAAAGTAGTTATTTCGAGCTGCAGGCTAGGGCACCAGAGCCCAAAAATCTAAATTATTTAGATCTGGGATTGTGAACATCCATATAATATGTTTAAGGAAAACAGATGTTGATATTCGGTATCGCATCTCTTCCAGCTCCATCAGAAGACAATATTTTTGAGCAAAATAAGGGGTCTTTGGCATTAATTCTTTGAAGCCATTGGTGAGAAACCATTCTAGGGTGAACATCTCTTGGTAAGAGAGTTTGAATCATCTGTACGTGGCAATGTAATCTTCATACAATTGTTCTATCTGGTATCAAAAGTGTACCATCCTATATATCATTTACAGAGCGCAATAAAAAATCTCAAATATGCTGGATAGGTACTCTAAGTGTCAGATGAATATGCAATATTTTTTTAAGTATTTCCATTTACACTGTTCATCTTTTGTTGATAGTTAAAGTCGCAAATCGAGCGAATGAGTAGCGTGGGCAGAGAGTTACGTCGTAAACACAAATCGATGCAGACACAGGTCAGGACTTTATGCGATGAACGAGCCGATTTTTTGGTACAATTACAGGACCAACATAGGGATATAACTGCCTTAAGACAACGATTAGGTTTGGCGCAGAAAGAGAATGAAGATCTAGTCAGGGTAAATAATAGGCCGCTTTTTCAGCAAAAGCTAGATTTAAATTGATGTGTTTTTTGTTAGAGTGATTCTCCATTACCCAGCAATAAAGCCGTGTATGATTTGGATGATCCTAATCGACCTAGATTCACGACGGTGGAGTTGAAGGATATTTTACATGAGCGGAATGAATTAAAAGCTAGAGTCAGTGATTTGGAAGATGAATTGGAAACGTATCGACCTAAAAATAAAAATGAATCGTAAGTTTTATTATTTGTTTGCAATTTTCAGCTTTTATACTTAGTTATTTAAAAAAAAAGACGTTAAGGTACGGGTGGTGGCTAACAACAGAAAATAAACATGGTGAGATATTATATAAAGCAAACAAAGCGAAATTGAGAATGAAGAACAAAAATGGCGCCTAGAAGTAAGAAAAGAGCGCGAGGTTAAGAAACAAGAACCTTGGCGTAACGAATTTTTGCTTACTGGAATGATTTTGTTTGCTTGTTGGGAATTCATTTTTTATTTTATTTGTTTTGGTATATCTAGTTTAGTATTGTATATATAGGGTGATCGTAAAGTAACGCAACGGGCGATTATTGTCGAAATGGTACTTTTTAGCAGTTAGTGAAAGTGGCTAAATTTTCCACAAACGAGCTTTGCACTATTTTTATGATCTCGCGAGTGATCAATTGCATCTCGTTTTGATTGCGGTCTTAATTCATCTAAATCCTGTCTAAGGGCGGGTTTTATAATGTCCTGATAAAGGTTCCGATAGAGCTATCTTGATGATAGTGTTAAAACTGCGTTTATCAATATGCTGATTAGACTATCTGAAGGATAAATTGGACATCAGCAGGATAAGTTATGGGTTTTCGAGAGTTTTATTGCTTCTAGATGGTCCACATGTCAAAATTCAAAGCCCTGGAGGGGATCACGCTGAATACTTCCGAAATAGAAGAGATATTTTGCCTTGAGGCTAGTGGCAGATCGCCAGTTTCCCTTATTTTATAGATTAAATTCTACACCAACCTTCCCAAGCCCACTTTCCAGGACAGTGCGTCCGTTTTTTTTTATTCGATTATGCAGCTCTTTGTTCATGGTTCACTTAAAAGAAGAAGGCCAGAAGGGCAAAACAAACGAAACTAAAAATAAGGTTCACAAAGACAAGATATAAACAAAAATACAAAACATAACCCACAAATTTTCTTCTTCTTATTGGTGGCCTCTACAATGCGTTGTTGCCAGGTTGTGTTTCGGCTGATAGCTATCAGAAGGATAAATTCCGTTTAATAAACAGATATAAATTTATCAATACCTTTACCCTCTAGCTATTAGAGGGTTTATCAGCACATTATTAAACCGACCCTAAGGGGATCAAATCGGGTGATATCGCTATGTGGCTGAACCATAACAAGGTATAGTCGGATTCAAGGTCGAATGGGCCAGACGCGCATTTGTTTAGTACAAGGAGTTAGGAAACCCTGCCAAAATTTTCTTATGTTATCCCCGTCACATGTGGAACATCATTCTTCTCTGGACGACAGCTGCAACTCAAAAAATAGGGGTTGCAATTTGAAACAAACATGACTTAGACGGTGGCAGATTTCGAATGAGATACGTAGGCAACAAATTTGCTAAACATAAATCAAAACTGACGTGTCTCGGCTTTTGATAATTTACGATATTTCGAAAAAAAAGGGTAAATTTACAAACTTTCTACGAAATATTGAATGCTATTGATAATTTACGAAATTTCGAAAATAAAAAAGGTAAAATTACAAACTTTTTATAAAATTTAGAAACTTTTTACGAAATTTCGCAAAATATGTGTAAATTTACAAACTTTCTACGAAACATTCAATAGCAATTGATAATTTACAAAATTTCGAAAAAAAAGGGTAAATTTTCAAACTTGACACTTTTTATGAATTTACGCAAAAATGTGTAAATTTACAAACTTTACGAAATATCGCAAAAAAGTGTGAATTTACAAACTTTTTACGAAATTTCGCATAAAATGTGTACATTTACAAACTTTCTACGAAATATTTAATAGCTATTGATAATTTACGAAATTTCGAAAAAAAATTGTAAATTTACAAACTTTTTATGAAATATAGAAACTTTTTACGAAATTTGGCAAAATATGTGTAAATTTACAAACTTTCTACGAAATATTCAATGCTATTGATAATTTACGAAATTTCGAAAAACTAAAGGTAAAATTACAAACTTTTTATGAAATTTAGAAACTTTTTACGAAATTTCGCAAAATATGTGTAAATTTACAAACTTTCTACGAAACATTCAATAGCAATTGATAATTTACGAAATTTCGAAAAAAAATGGTAAATTTACAAACTTTTTATGAAATATAGAAACTTTTTACGAAATTTCGCACAAAATGTGTACATTTACAAACTTTCTACGAAATATTCAATGCTATTGATAATTTACGAAATTTCGAAAAAAAAAAGGTAAAATTACAAACTTTTTATGAAATTTAGAAACTTTTTACGAAATTTCGCAAAATATGTGTAAATTTACAAACTTTCTACGAAACATTCAATAGCAATTGATAATTTACAAAACTTCAAAAAAAAAGGGTAAATGTTCAAACTTACACTTTTTATGAAATTACGCAAAAATGTGTAAATTTACAAACTTTACGAAATATCGCAAAAAAGTGTAAATTTACAAACTTTTTACGAAATTTCGCATAAAATGTGTACATTTACAAACTTTCTACGAAATATTCAATGCTATTGATAATTTACGAAATTTCGAAAAAAAAAAGGTAAAATTACAAACTTTTTATGAAATTTAGAAACTTTACGAAATTTAGCAAAATATGTGTAAATTTACAAACTTTCTACGAAACATTCAATAGCAATTGATAATTTACAAAACTTCGAAAAAAAAGGGTAAATTTTCAAACTTGACACTTTTTATGAAATTACGCAAAAATGTGTAAATTTACAAACTTTACGAAATATCTCAAAAAAGTGTAAATTTACAAACTTTTTACGAAATTTCGCATAAAATGTGTACATTTACAAACTTTCTACGAAATATTCAATAGCAATTGATAATTTACGAAATTTCGAAAAAAAGGGTAAATTTACAAACTTTTTATAAAATTTACAAACTTTCTACGAAACAGCTATTGATAATTTACGAAATTTCAAAAAAAAAATTAAATTTACAAACTTTTTATGAAAATTAGAAACTTTATACGAAATTTCGCAAAATATGTGTAAATTTACAAACTTTCTACGATACATTCAATAGCAATTGATAATTTTCGAAATTTCGGAAAAAATAATTTACGAAATTTCGAAAAAAAAAAGGGTAAATTTACAAACTTTACGAAATATCCCAAAAATGTGTAAATTTACAAACTTTACGAAATATCCCAAAAATGTGTAAATTTACAAACTTTACGAAATTTCGCAAAAAAGTGTAAATTTACAAACTTTTTACGAAATTTTCCATAGCTATTGATAATTTACGAAATTTCGAAAGAAAAGGGTAAATTTTTCAACTTTTTTACGAAATTTCGTAAAAGAATGTAAATTTATAGAAAAACAAGACTCTACGCCTTCGTTAGTAAAGATGTTTCGTGAATTTGGTGTATTCCCAAGAAGATATCATTGTGATCGAAAAAAATCTACTAATGTAAATTTACAAACATTTTACGAAATTTTCTATATCTTGGCTATGGGCTAACCTTTCCTCAAACCAGCGGTAACTTAAATACTTAACTCCTACTAGGTATATTTTGTTAGAAAATAATATTTGAAAAAAACAAACAACAAAGTTGCTAAACATCAAAACTGACGGCTTTTCTTTTAAAAATGTACCATTTTGAAAATAATTGCCCGTTGCGTTACTTTACGGACACCTTGTATAAAAATAAATTTTCTTGATGTTATTTTTGTTTCTGTAGCGTTAAAAAGCCTCTTACATTGATGGATCGTATTGAAAATGCATGTGAACAAATTAAAAATTTGAATGTTGTGACAACTGCCACGCCTATTGTAGAAAATGAGCTTCCATCGTAAGTTTTGTGCTTGTATTTGTCTTTTATTTTATACTATGTAGCATTCTTTTGCAGTTAAACAATCTTGAGATCTGAGCATCTAGAAAATAGTATTTTTTGTAAAAACTTGATTATTTCTTAATAAAGTCGTCTTTCTTTCTCTCATTAAGCCAAATTTTCATTTTTTTTCTTGAGAAAGACGATCAAAATCGTCTAATTTTACAACAAAGTTGATTTTTTTTATAGCTACCAATGAAAAGTCTGGATTTTACACAAAAACATCAGTTTTTATCTTACATAGGTAATTTGTAAAAGTAATAACCTACATTGGATCCCCGTTAATAGTAAACTGCGTCGTCACAGATCAGATTGAAAAATCTGACTGCCCCAAATTTTTAAACCCAAGATGTGTCACAGACCTTTAACCCCAATAAAACATTTTATAAAATCATTATGAACAAACAAACGTCTCATTACTCAAGGAGGAATAAAATATATCACGAATCAGATTCAAAAATTTCACTGCCCTAAACTTTTAAATCCAAAATATAATACAAATCCATAAATCCTCAAAAACATCTTTATAAAATCACCTAACCATAAAACAAACCTTTCATCAACACAAAAACATCAAATATGTCACAAATCAGATTCAAAAATCTCACTGCACTAAATTTCCAAACCAAAATGCGTCACAAACCTTTAACCCCCAATATATTTCTATAAAATTATCTAATAATACCCTACAAACGTTTCGTAACCGCAAAAAACATCAAATGCGTCACAAATCAGATTCAAAAATCTCATTGCCCTAAATTTCTAAACCAAAATGCGTCACAAACCTTTAACCCTCAATATATTTCTATAAGACAGACCATAACGGCGCAATTTCAATTAACAGATCGTTATATAACGACCCAACTCTTTCTTTTTCGTCTGGATTCATAGCATTATTAAAAGCACAGATTAATGTACACAATAATAAAGAGATATTGCACTTGCAAATAAAGTCTTGCAGTATTAAAGTCAACCTTATTTTGACATCTGAGCATGCGCATTTGATTTTAAAATAAGGTAAATTTGATTAAGGATACTGCTTGACTAATAGAGCAAATAAAGTCTTGCGATATTAAAGTCAACCTTATTTGGACATCTGAGCATGCGCATTTGATTTTAAAATAAGGTAAATTTGATTAAGGATAGTGCTTGACTAATAGAGAGATATTGCACTTGCAATTAAGGTCTTGCAGTATTAAAGTCAACCTTATTTTGACATCTGAGCATGCGCAGATGAAAATAAAATAAGCTAAAAATAAAACCTTCCCTTATAGCTGTTTTAATTCTCTTTATACAAATTTGCCTATTTTATTTGGATCTGCTCATGCTCAGATGTCAAAATAAGGTTGACTTTAATACTGCAAGACCTTAATTGCAAGTGCAGTATCTCTCTATTAGTCAAGCACTGTCCTTAATCAGTTAGGAACTAAAAAATTATTTCCAGCGATTTCCCATGGTCAATTTCCCTAAAAGAATTTTTTCCCCATTGTCCTACGACTATTATTTCCTGAGATATGCTACCTGTCCACCCTTAATGGAATACCCGGTACATGGCCCGCTATGTAGTACGTTTTTTAAAGAAAGTTTACTGGTTTTTACGAAAATAAACAATTTCTAAGGTTAACAATTTCATATTTTATTTAAAGGCCTATCGATGAGGATGCCCCAGTGCAGGGACCACTTCCATATGAACCCGATGACGCGCCATGGAAAAAATCATCAGAATCCGGCATTAGGAAATTGTGAGTAAAAGTCATCCTGATATGGATTGTTAGACGCTTTAACAGGACAGTTGTTTCATCCACTAGTCAATTGTGCTCGGCACATCGAGTATCTAGCAAGCCATATCAATATATACTCTATAAACAAAATTAATTTCAACTGTTTTTCTTTCAGTTTTCGGAAGATATTTTCCGAGAGCAGTGGCGGGAGTGGTTTTCCTAAGCGTAGCCTATCCACTTTGTCAAAGATGGCACTGCAATCGACTACTGAACCAATTCCAATTTAATTTCGATGAGTTGCATTTTGCATCGAGTTATTTCGAATCAATATCATCATCATCATCTACGTTTGATATGGCATGTAATTTGGGTTTTTTGTGAGAATGAGTCATAGATAATTCATATAAAATCATCTTCCCCCCTCTAAGTCACATATTTTTTAGATGCGATTTGTTTTTAATCTTATTTAGGTTTTTTTTTTTAACCGAGATGGGAAACTGTGGAAAATTAACTATTTTATCTGGAATACGAAATGAGTCTGAGAATAATAGCAATCTTCTTTTTCTATCAATTCAATTGGTGGTCAAACCAGAGCCCACATAAAAATACAGTAGCATCTGGTCTTATCCAAAAATCAAGTTTTCTATTCTGCTGAACGTAGTCAAAACACTGTCTGTGTATAGATTGTAGATTGTTGTCTTTTGTGAATGACTCTAATCTATGAATTGCCCAGCATTATGACACACCCTGTATTTATGATAAATAAAAACTACTACTCTGTTGATATCTGAAACTTTTCATTTACAATGAAATAAAAAAAAAAACACTGCTTTGCCTTTGTGTCTCTTTATTTTTGTGTTCATTTCATTTAGTTTGTAACTTTTGCAATTATTTTTGTTTAGTTTTTCAGATCTGTGATATATATTTGGAAATTTTATTATTTATATTGTGTGTTTGTTTTTTTTTTTGTAATTAACTTTAAATTTTATTATGATGCATTTGTAAGAAATATTTAATAAATTAGGTATATTAAGGATTAGGGAACAATCCATAAGGAATCGTAATTAAGATTATAGAGAATGCTATTAGTGACAAAATCGTTCATTCAATTTATTGTCAAGTTTTAGTCAAGTAGCACTAAAACTAATGCAGTTTATTAATTGAAATTTATTTTTGAAGTGAATACTTCTTTGGCCGCATGAGAGTGATTCGCGTCACGACACGATTTATAAAATTTTCGTCCCGTAAAAGAGATGAAGCATATAACAAATATGAGGGAGAGAGAGACAGAGATATTTGTGGTGTATGCTACACACTATAGCGAGAGAAAACGAGTGCATGCATAGGCACAGCTACACTTAGGGTGTTATTTTACAAGGCAATGATTGTGTAAATTCTCGTGAAAGAAGTATTCACTTCTATCACGTGTACTGTGCTGCACGCGAATTTTTTTTTTTGACGCAAGGAACTAATAGTTTGAGCAGTGAAAATGGTTTTAATAATACAAAATTGAAACGATGGCAATAAACTGAATTAGTTTTTTCTGTTATTTAATTCAAACCCCTTAGAAGAAAATTAGAATATGCTTGTAAAGTTTTAATACTTTTTTTAAACAATCGAATATTTGTTAATTTTTATGCAAATCATTTGCTAGATGTGTAAAAGCAAGAAATATCGAAACCGATTTGATCCATTATGTATTATTTGGAAACCAAATAGTCAGTAGTGCAATTAGATGCTGCCTTGGAACTAATAATGTTTGGCTTTTATTGTACAGATTTAACCAAGAAAAAAAGTCTCAATATCCGTTCGAGAATGTAAACTGCTCTAAAACCATAAATGTTGAGCATGCTCGGATGATGTCAGTATCCGCGGACTTGTGTCATGTTAGTAGGAACGGTCATTCAACTTATTAAGGCTAAACTGCCGGGGAATAGAGATCGTGTACAGATTTGATGGCGGCCGGCGAGGGGACTGTTTTCTTTAACTTCTTCAGATTTATTCTGGAATGAGAGATATGGTTTACGTTTTGGCAACTTTACAAATTTTCTGGTCGCGCCACGAAGCGACGGTATTCCCAGTTCGGTCAGTTCTTGGAAGAGCAGCAAAATATGAACCCTAATTTTTTAGAGAATACCATTTCTGGGAGTCAGAAAACGCTCATGTCGTAAAGGAAGAACATTTTCAGCATGAATTTAAATTAAATGTGTGGTGCGGTGTCATTTCAAATTATTTTGTTGGACCTTTTCAACTTCCACCCTCTCTAATCGGCCCACAGTATTTGACTTTTCTCCAAAAAAAATTTATGGGAGTTTCTTGAAGAAGTACCACTTAATTTAAGGTTGGATTCGTCGAGGGAGTGAATTTGGTTGGCCACTTAGAAGCCCCGACTTAAATCCTCTGGATTTTTTGATTTGGTCGCGGATTCTACAAAGAAACTCTTGATTCGTCCGAGGAGTTGTGGCGTAGAATACAAGCGGCTGCCGATCAAAATCAAAGGCAATCAAGAAGCACTGTTCGCAACTTGTGTGTCTCTCAAAAAAACGGATTACAAAATGTGTAGAAATGAATGATGCACACCTCGAACAAATGCTTTAAAGGTGCATATTTATTAGTGTTTGTACATTATCATTATAATGATTTTTTAACAAAACTTTACCTAGTTTTGTTTCTAGGATGAAAATATAATTCAAATATCGAAATTTTGAACAAGAATTAATTTTTCACGAAAAAAAGCTTCTCTTGGAAAGTTATGTCAATTTATCATAGCAATAGGTTGTAAATAGCGCCCCCTATGAGCAACGTAAAAAAAAATATCATTTTTCTCATACCAAACAACATAAAGCTCCCAATTTTGAAGTCGATAGCCCAAGAAGCACGATAATACTGGTAAAAAAACCAAATAAAAATAACTTTGAGCACCTTATATTTCCTAAGCCATGATCAACATTTGGATAGGGCAAGTTTGGGTTGGGTTGAGTTGTATTCAACGTAAAAAAAAATATCATTTTTCTCATACCAAACAACATATAGCTCCCAATTTTGAAGTCGATAGCCCAAGAAGCACGATAATACTGGTAAAAAAAAAGCCAAATAAAAATAACTTTGATCACCTTGTATTTCCTAAACCATGATCAACATTTGGATAGGGCAAGTTTGGGTCAATCATCATTATTTGACCTGTATTATCTCCAGTTCATCATTGATTAAGTAGTTAGTTCTACTAGATAAATTCTCCTAAACTCTATGCTCCTAATCTCGAACCAGTCAACTAATCTGCTTTCAGAATTTCCTATTCTAAAATATGTTAAAAACTATGTTTTTAATAAATTAGAACGAACATTTTTAGTGAATCTCTATTTCTGAAGCTTGCACAAGTTATGAAACTGCTCGAGCATAGATGTGTGAGATAAGAGACAATTCAGACTCGACTAACTGTCCGACTGTATATTGGAGGTTGATTGTTTTTTTTTTTTTCCTTGAAAGAGGCATGCATATGTTTGCAATTATCAGCATCTAATTGCAGTTTATTAGGATTACACTAAAGTTTGACAACCTAAACAAATTTTCAAGCTGAGAACAGTCCTCATAAGATGCAATCGAAGTATACAACTTAAAATCATTTGTAAGAATTCAAAAATAACCTCATTCCACATAGGCAATCCTTGAGCTCGTTTAAGAAATTTGGGAATAGTGCCGTGCCCAAACTAAATTCTGAAGCAACTTTGGTCGAGACGTTATATTTACGTGATCAATAGCCATAATATGTAACCAACTGCATTATGTTATGAAGGTATGACACAAATAGTGGCTTCAAGTTATCTATGAATCCAAGTCCATCGAGCTTTTGCTCATCATGTCACCTGTTAAAAGCTTTCGCGATAAAAGTCGTGTTACCAGATTAAAAATTATAGAATTGTTTATATTAGACAATTTTCTTTTGGTCATTTAATCTGTCTAAGGGGTGCGCCAGAAAATTCTGTGACTAACGATTAGGAAAAAAAAAGACAACTAAAAACAACGGTGAAAGCATATTTCATAATATGTTATAGCGATTATTTCCATAAATTGAGTATTTTTAATTTGAATGTTAAAAGTCAGAAATCGCATAAATTTGGGCAACAAAAGCTAAACATTACTGAGGAAAAGCTTGAAAAAAATTGACTTCACGAGCACCCCCGGCAGATAGGTACGTGTCTGAACTATAATGGTCCAAGAATAAAAATTAAATCATTTAATTATTGCACGAAATAAATTTAGGAAAAAACAGTAACAATTAGTTCAAATTAATAATAGTAATTGTAATACACCAAATTGTAATATGGTAAAATGTGCCAAAACCATAAAGTAATGTGGAAAAAATAAATAAATAAAAGTATTGAACATTAGCAAATAAAATTGTTTTATTTAATGCACCTTAAACTGTCTGGGTTTCAGTTCTTTTTTAGCTACGCACTGACACTTTACTAATCAGCAAAAAAAACCATTAAGTGGTGTGCTACAAATGTGTACCTACAAATGAAGGAAATCATTAGTAGCTAGTTGTGCTCGCGGGTGCGAATCAGAACCAGTTCAGGGACTATTCGCACGCGCTTTAACTTTCGCGGATGCAAAGAAAAATGTCCGGATAAGTTTCACCTTTTAGATCTTGCGATTTTTGTCCGATTGTTGAACTGAAGCAGTTTTTCAGAAACTCTCATTCAAGGTCGAATGGGCCAGATACGTGTTTAATACGATAACAGCTGTTATAGCGAGTAACGTTGGTCAAAATACTAAAATTGACTTCGTTAGGAAACCCGGTCAGTTCTTTCTTGTTACCCCTCACAGGTGGCACATCATTGTACTCAGGATGACAGCAGCAAATCAAAAAAGCCCTAAAAATAGGGATTGCAATTTGACATGACTAAGAGATTTCCGATCAAATACGTAGGCTACAAGATTCGCTCGTTCCTTTACTTTACTAGCACCCTGTATAAATGATTTTCAAGGATGGATTCATAATGTGTTCATGATAGGGTTGCCAACTTTTAATTTGTCGGGACATTTGTCCCAAATTGTCAGGAGATTAGACGCAAAATTTCCAAAAACTCATAAAAATACAATAATTTTGTGGCATAGCGGACATGATTTCTGGTTTTACATACACAAGGGACTTTGTTTAATTTAGCAGGGCTTCAGTCTAATTCAGTAGAACCAGGCCGAGGTATGGATCGACAAATACTGACGAATGAGCTTGTCAGAGTACCATAGTCGTTGCCCATCTACAACTTCGGCCTGCATTTAAGGACAGCGAGATATACACCAGCAGATATATGTAAACCGTACCATCTACATACACGTAGTAATGCATGTCCCACCATACAGAGAGAACATTTATATTGCGAATTTTAGTACAGCAATACATGTCCGCGGAACATTAGCAGTAAGAGCTGGAACGGACGGTTGTTGATTCTGTTTAACAATTCCTTAAGAAGTTTTACATTCCCACAATTATGGAAATCATGGAAAGAGTTTGTCCGGTACACAAGTCTGGTGACACCGACAAAATTGCTAACTATAGACCCATCTCCATATTGTCTAATTTTTCAAAAGTCTTTGAAAGAATAATTCATGAAAAATTATTTGGCCAACTAAAAAATTGCATAGTTACTGAGCAGCACGGTTTTTTTCAGAAACGGTCAACTATAACAAATCTAGCTGTCTTCGAAACCGTATACTCTACGGTGGGGAAGGGATTACAAGTTGACACAATCTATACTGATTTCTCGAAGGCTTTTGACAGGTTGGACCATGCCACTATATTACAAAAGATGGGCAATATTGGTTTTCATTCAGATTTATTAAAATTTTTTGACTCTTACCTATCTGACAGCACACTATTCGTTGACTATAATGGATTCAGGTCGATTGGGTTTTCTGCGACTAGTGGGGCGCCTCAGGGTACAATCTGGCTCCTTTAATTTTCTCCATTTACATTAACGACATCGGATTGAATATAACGAGTCAGTTCCTGCTATTTGCAGACGATTTTAAATTATACAAGTTAATCGAAAGTAATGCAGATTGTCTGCAACTGCAGGCTGACCTAGCAATGGTTGAGAGATGGTGCATAACCAACAAATTACCACTAAATTTGTCAAAATGTAGGTTGATGACATTTTCGAAGAGTCAGTTTCCTATTCGTTTTAATTACATTCTTAACAGCGCTGTGCTAGAATTATCTTCTACCATTTGGGACCTTGGCGTGCTGATTGATAGTAAGCTAACTTTCAATCAGCATATAGATGCCCTTATTTGCAGATTCCTCACAGATCTGCGGACATGCATGGGAAATTTTTATTAAACATCAATATTGTTGTTTGGGTTCTACTTGGTTGTTTTTATGTTTTATATAGTTATTGTTAAGGCCTGTGGTGTTGTTATATAGCCCATATGTACTCCATCTGGTTATTCTGTATTATGAATAATTAAGCATTCTGGTACTTTTGCAGTTTGTTAGATTTATTTGATTAATTGAAACTATGTAATTTTTGTCTTGTAATTGGGCTCAGGCCTGTTAGGCAATAAATGATTATTTATTTATTTATTTAAGAGCTTCAGGTAAGCTTTTGAGTAAACGAATCCTCAATGCTTTGAGTAAGTTCAATTGCCGATTTCGCCGAAAGTTTTTATCGGGTCTTGTCAGTACGGAGGACATTGTGCTGCAAATTGGGAAGGGCACGAACAATTTATTAAAGTTGTTAACTTTGTGGAGGGGACGTATTTTGTGTGAGAATTGACTATTTCTTCAAGTTAAATAAATAGGAGTTCCTTTAGAATAAATCAGATCTTTGATAATTGAAAATACAAGAAGTAGCTACAGCTAAGTACTGTAATGAATGAAATCCACACAAAATATTGTTAGGAATTTTCTGGAGAATGAGAGTAAACAGAGTGTACCTACACAGTTTTAGTCGGTCGCAATTAGCAGAAGAAGTCATAGGACTGATATGTGCAGTTGAAATGAATGAAAATAAAAAAAACCTGTTTCTTGGCTAGAGAGAAACACCAACCCAACTTCTGGATAAAGTAAAAAGAAACACATTAATATCTTATGATAATATATTATATTTCTTCAAAAACATTTAGGTAAAAGGAAAACGCTGTTATACATACATAGTTTGTTATAATCCATCATTTTATGATTTTTCATACAGACCTATTTTTCCCGGATGTGCATGATAACACTATAACAATATCATCATATAAACTTGAAATAATAAAAAAAAATCGGTCTGTATTCGACTCACAGTCTTATATAATAATATTTTACAATACTTAATAATTTATAATAATAATTATATTAAGAATATTTTTTTACAAAACTAATTGAAAAATTAATTTACTTATTATATTTACAATCATTTACAATTAAAAAATTTTTGTTACAAACTTAAAAGTGTCTAGAATAGGTTTTACTAAAGTATACGTTTGTTTTTCGCATATTATAAAGCCAAATTTTGAAATCAACAATAAAACATACTCTCAAATATTGGGAAGGGCAATTTGTCGGTTTTGGAACATTCGAAACAGTTTATTAACCCAACGTCATCAAGAGGACCGACAACTGATTGATCGTGGAGGAGAATATCCAACTCCTCTACCTGAGACTCTTCTATAAGCTGAGCTCTTTAGAAGACTCTAAAACTTCGTTTATGTAATAATTCCAGTCATTTAGAACGTCTTCTAAAGAACTTAAAATGATAAAAGACGCCGAAGGACGTAAGAATAGTCTGGAACCCTGAACTGTATAATATGTTTATTCTGGCAAAATGCTAATTTACATAACCTGAAATAATTTCCCAACCAATCGATTAGCACTAATAAATAACTACGTTAATTTAGCACATCATCAGGGCTCGTTATATTAGACAATTAGTTTAACGAGCCTTGATGATGATGATGATGTGCTATTAAATAATGCGAAAGGTTGGACGCAGTTTTATTTATCAGTTCCATTCTGACCATTCGTTGGGTTTTAGCAAATACGATTAAGGGCAAAAATTGCGAAAACACTTTGAAACAAATTGCAAAGACTGTCTGACTCATGTTGGTTATACAAAACAATTTCAGTGTTTAAAGAATTTTATTAAAACAATGCTTACTTTTTATATTATACAGGGTCACTGATTTGTATTGGGTAAAATATAACGACATACCGCAAAAAGTTAAATACAATAGTTTTAGCGTTTTAAAATGCCTGTTAGTTATAATTGTAAGTCAACAGGGTAGGTGATAAAGTCGTGGCAGATCAAAGTTGCTTTTTCTTTGATGGAACCCCCTGTATATTGTGGGATATTTCAATTCCTCCTTCAATTTTAAGCAAAAATTGTAATACACATAATGTATAACAACCGTTACCGACTAATAGAGTTTCGAAAATATTACTTAAATAATGTCTAGATATTTGGAGAAAAAACATACATGTACGAAAAAAATTCAGTGGACTGTATATAATTCTTGGTTCATCAAATGTACCGGACCATACAAAAACTTAACTAACCCCTACCTTATTTATTGTTTTCTTAATAATTATAGGGGCCCCTTTTGGTCTCCACACAAAACTCATACACACGAGAATGTTTATAATACTTCGATTTAATATATTTTTTTTAATTTTTGAAATGTATCGACACTGAATTATTTCGGTAGTTCTTTACTGTGCGGCGATGATGGCTGAAGTGACAGCAGGACATGCGTACCGTGTACAGTGCCAGTAGTTAGTATCTGCATGGTCTATATTCAGCGAAATTTGAATTAAAGTAAAAATTGAAATACAAATAACCAATTTAAGACTTGTTCTGAAAAATACACCTTATTTGAAATTATAAAATTTGATTTACAGTCTTAGTTTATAAAATGTTCACTGCTGAACAAGATTTTGTAGTGTGTTTATAAGAGGGGTCCAACACTAGCACTCGTCAGATTGCGTCGCGACTTGATTGCAGCAAAAATACTGTCCATCGAGTATTGGAAATCCACGATCTGCATCCATTTAAACTTCATATGGTGCAGCATCTACTGCCTGGCGACGCTTCACGGCGGCCCAAGTTCTGCGAGTGGTTGCTCGGTCAAGCGGATGAAAACGCTCATTTTTTAAGTATAATCTTCACGAGCGATGAAAAAGGATTTTCGCGCGAGGGGACATTCAATCCTCGTAATAACCACGAGTGGAGCGAACAAAATCCCCATCAGAGGATATCAGCAGAAGTTTGGTGTTAAATGTTTGGGCAGGTTTTCTGGGCGACCATTTGATTGGACCGTACGCTCTACCTGATCACCTCAACGGGAATAGCTATCTAGTTTTTTTTGATACTCTGCCCGAGCTGCTGGAAGATGTACTCCTCCAGTTGCGTAGAGAGGCCTGGTTCCAACACGATGGTTGTCCAGCGCATTTTGCGCGCACCGTGAGAAGTTACCTCGACCAAACCTACAACAACAGGTGGATTGGTAGAGGTGGTCCCGTCCCTTGGCCAGCAAGGTCGCCGGACTTGGCCCCCCTGGACTTTTTTCTTTGGGGCGAAATGGAACGGTTGATCTATGCAACTTCTGTGCCGACAATGGAGGACCTAGTTGCTAGAGTTGTGGTGGCAGCAGAATTTATCGCGAACGATGAAGGCGTGTTTGCTCGGGTGCGCAAATCCTGGCTCGACAGGTGAAGCAAATGCAGGGTGAACACTTTGAGCATTTGCTCCACTATTAATAATAAATTATTTGTAAAAAAGCCTCCTTGTTTTTCTTTCTAATAATAATGAACCTTTTAATAAAGTTTTTAATAAAAAATTTTTCTGGAAAACGGAGAGAGCTACGAAAAAATATCAAGTGACAAAAAAGTTGTATGTTTAACTGAGCTTTAGAAAAAAATATATAAAATTTTCAAAAAAGGTCAGTAGCGTACATTTTTTTGTCATTTTTATTCGTGACACTGTCCCCCCAGGCGCCACTGGAAGTTATAATTAACATTTAATTAGTGCTAACTGAGCGTCTTATTAAGCTTACATCACCAGCGAATTTCAAGAAAATCGGTTAACGTGTCTTTGAGATATTGATAAAAAAAAGAATTTTTGAAAAAAACTTTGACACCCTGTATTTTGAAAACCATGCACTTTCGGACATCAGTCTCTTATCTCAAACTGCTTGTCTATGGTTCCTCAATATGCCCCAGAAGTTTTTTCCAATTGAGAGGGGACACCCTGTATATGGTGGTTCTGAATATAGACAGTTGACGGTTGTGTCAAATTTTACTTGTTTTGTGGTTATGTCCATTGTTATCACTTGTAATTCAACCGTTTTGTGCCTAGTTTTAAAACTAGATTAACAAACGTGAGCTGTAAAGTGTAAAGCTAATCAATTCTTTACGAAACCAACAGACCTTTGATTCAAAACAGGTTCTTCTTTAACTTTTTTCCGGTACCTTTTTACTTTTACCCAATAATACATAGCGACCCTGTATACAAACATGTATACCTTAATACGACCCTGTGCCCTTAAATAATTATGTTTTTGTGTTTTTAACAAAATTTTCTACTACCGTAATATAATTAAAAAATAAATAAAACTATAGTCTATAGTACCTCTTTGAACCAATACTGCAAAAACAAGGAATCAGAAATAAATTAACCGAAACAAAAGTAATGTTTCTGTTCTTTCTCAATTTACCCAATTCTCCGTAGATATTAATCTATATTAATTATTTTCTTTTATCTGGCTACAATTATCATTTCCTTTACCTATTTACATTCTCTTTACAAATACTTTAATGAAAATAAATCATCTGTTCTTACTAGCAAATCATTTTCTAGAATAATAATTTCTAATTTCAAGAGGAAACAATCAGCTTACGAGAGCTTGCACTGTCTTTCCGCTGAATTTATTGTTAAATAAGTATCTCCAAACTTTCACTTGTAATTCTCCAGAGAAGAGTATGCCGACTTGAGCCTTTATACAATGATTTCTCGTTCTGAAATTTCTTTAAAGAACGTAATTTAACTGAGATTAGTGATTTTGCGGCATAATTCATGACAAAATAGCAGTAGAACTGCCCTAGCCTGCTACCAGTATTATTCTACAACGATAGGGACGAGGTAACATCACCCACGCATCTTTGGCAAACAGTAAACGTGTTGAAGGATGTAGGGCATGTGTCTTTGTTTGAGAAAAGATCCAGGAGAACTGTAGAAAGCTCAAAGAGACCATACTGTGGCCTTAGTCTAGGCAAAACGAATCCCTGAAATTTTAGTTTTCTAAAGCATCACAAACTTCCAGAATAAACTTTGAAATGAGATCTTGAACATGTAGTAAGTGGTAGGAATCGGCACTAAGAACCTTAATGGTCGTCAATACAAATGGAGCTGCCAAGCCAAATTGAATCGCCCAGTTGGCGTTCTCCTCTAGGGGCTTCTGAACTTAAGTTTTCCTCGAAACGGATTGAACTTTTAAAATTGATTCGAGATTTTGCTAAGAACATCAACGTTACAGTTAAAATAGTTCTTAAGCCAAGCTGAAACGAATCATTCCAGAATAAATTGTTTGAAACCAAATCTAGATCTGAACGCCAGATAAATAAATTAAGTCACTTTTTTCTACTTTGTCGGCTTGGACGTTTACAAAACAGTCTTTTACTGACTGGGTTTTCTATTTGCTAGGTACAATGAAACTGGCACATGGGGTTAAAACATTTTTTTCAGTGTACAATAATACAGGGTGAGTCACGAGGAACTGTACATACTTCTACCATAAGTAGAGGCACGTTAGGGGATTTTCAAATGACCATTAAAAAATGTCTTCTTGTTTTGATTATTAATATACAGGGTGAATTATGGATCTTCACCAAAACAATGTTTCGTCATATCTTTTCAATGATTAAGTCGATTTATCTCATTTTTTTATAAAAGTGTGCATTGGTGTCTGGCAACTAACTGACATATTCAGCAGTATTGAAAAAATCCAGTTCCGTCTTCGAGAAAATTTGTGGGACTGCTTCATATTCAGCACTTCATCCTGTATATGATTTTCCAAAAATCTGATATAATTTTTTCAGATGGCATAAATAGACAGTTAGACCTGGGTATTTGAATTTTTTGTTACACTCACCTCACATTTCCAATTAAAGATTCATTTTAGAGCCAAATTGAAAATTGGCAATAATGAAGTATCTTACTGTACAATAATGTTTAGTTATTAAAAAGAAATCTTCAAAATAGATAGAAACGACACAGACTGTGCTCCAGTATGGTAAATACATTAATTTCAATTTAATTTACAGGGCCGGATTTAAAAATCTGGCATATCTGGTTCATCCCAATAATTCACCCTGTATGCCATTCTAACGCTGAGCCCTTTCAGAATGCATAAGAACAGCAAAAAGAAACAAACCGCAGCATTCTGGCTAAACCTTCCTGGCTTGAAATACTGATTACATATTCTTACAAAACAAGTAAGATTGAACCTAGAAAAACTGAGGAATTAAGATTCTGCAGGGAAGAAGACGAAACCAAGGTAAAGGAGATCATCAGAGCTCTGAAACTGGATAGACAGATCGAGTCACCTTGGTAAAATATCTATTTGTTGTACACCTAATTATTGTAGCCTGAAAAAATATTATTTGGCGAGAAAAATTTAGCCATGGATGTTTCGACAAAATTACAGAGAGTTGAACTTTTTGAAGATCTTGAATACAAGGGAAACCAAGATTGCTAACAGCTTCTGTAAACCCAATAGATGAACCTTTAATGACGATAACTTCTTACGGGCGGTTGTAAAAACGTGGTTAGAAAACTCTCAAGGTCTAACTGGGATGTTTTGCTTGTGGTATTAGAGTATCACGTTGGTACAGTCTGCTTGCTATCTTGATGGTATCTTAAGATTTTATTGTCTCCATATCAGCACCGTTTTATTGGAGGACGTTCTTGTCTAACTCACTTGTCCTCCTTTTCACATAGCATATGTGAGGCCCTGGATGATCGATCTGAGGTAGATGTTGTATATACGGATTTCCGTAAGGCATTTGACCGCATTGATAGACAGAAAACAGATAAAAATGATTGTAATAACCTAGTTTTCTTATTTGTTTGAGGAAAACTCATGTGTCTAATTATTTTAATCGGAATGAAATGAACAAGCCAGGGAAATGTTTATTCATAAATTAAGAAATAAAATAAAAAAGTAAGCAAACAATAAAACAGTTTTAACAATGTGGAACAAAGCAAAAAAACAATTTAATAAACATTACAATTATAAAAGATGTTCAAAATGAAATCCATCTGCCTTAATACACTTTTCTTGACGAATGTTTAAATGTGTAATAGACTTTCTGATTGTCAGTGTGTCATTTCTGGTAATATTGCAACAGTGAATAATTCTGTTAATGAGCTGTTGTGTTTTATAATCGTAATGTTTATTAAATTGTTTTTTACTTTGTTCCACATTGTTAAAATTGTTTGGTTATTGTTTTTCTATTTTATTTCTTAATTTATGAATAAACATTTTCTTTTTTGTTCATTTCATTCCGATTAAAATAATTAGACACATGAGTTTTCCTCAAACAAATAAGAAAACTAGGTTATTATAAACATTTTTTATCTGTTTTCTGTCTATTACGGGTGGAAAAAGTTACATACAGGGTAAATTATTGGGATGAACCATATATGCCAGATTTTTAAATCCGGCCCTGTAAATCAATTCAAAATTACGGTATTTACCATACTGGAGGACAGTGTGTGTCGTTTCTGACTATTTTGAAGATTTCTTTTTAATAACTAAACATTATTATACAGTAAGATATTTCATTATTGCCAATTTTCAATTTGGCTCTAAAATGAATCTTTAATTGGAAATGTGAGGTGAGTGTAACAAAAAATTCAAATACCCAGGTCTAACTGTCTATTTATGCACTCTGAAAAAATTATATCAGATTTTTGAAAAATCATATACAGGATGAAGTGTTGAATATGAAGCAGTCCCACAAATTTTCTCGAAGACAGACCTGGATTTTTTCAATTCTGAGTATGTCAGTTAGTTGCCATACAGCAATACACACTTTTATAAAAAATTGAGATAAATCGACTTAATCATTGAAAAGATATGACGAAATATTTGTTTCTACTTATGGTAGAAGTATGTACAGTTCCTCGTGACTCACCCTGTATAAGTGAATTCCAAATGCCCAAGCCAAAATAGTCAAATGAACGTCAAATTCATTGACATATTATATGACTGGCACCTCAACAGAAAGGACAAAACGTAGGCTTAAAAAAACAGTGCAAATTTGTTTTGATAAGCAAATCCAGAGAAAAGTTACAAGCCCTCGTATATCATGAAATATTTATATAAAAATTGTTAAATAATTTTTTTTATAATTGGACCTTTAATTCATACAATAAGCAATCTTTCTTTACACATTTAGCAGTAGCCATTTATTTTTAGCTTTATTTAAAAATTATGCTGCTCTAAATACACCATCACAGCTTCTTTTTTTGAAAATTCCTTTACAAACCCTTAAGTTTTAATTAACAATTGAAAAAACAGGTGTTTTATTGAAATTTATTGTCCTTAATAAATTTCAATGAAACCAAACCATCAGTACAAAAATAAACTTTGAAATCAGTTATATTCCTACTTAAAGATACTTTTAATTACACTGAATATTTTGTGCCAAATTAAATCAAATATATTATGTGGGTGTTGTTCGTTGTATTTATTATAAAGCTCTATTTGTATATTTAGAGTAAAATTAATTTTGACGTTATATTTTATTCAATTTATCACTCCATTAGGGTGAAGTAGCATTTACAAAAGCTGCTCATACTTAGAACAGTTCTAATTCACTTCTATCATAAATAAAAATTGGCGCGTCTGATCTGGACAGTGGTGCCAATTCGTGAGAAATTTCCCGACTCGTGAAAAATTCGCAATGCTATAATAATAATATGTCTTGGCAAAGTCTAGTTTAAGGTTTGGTACTCAAACAAAAACAAAATTAATCATGAAAGTAGCCAGCAAGCAACTACCAGCCTTTCACTGAAAACCTACGTTTAAACAATGTCCTGTGATGGTCTGGAATCGTTAACTGATCAACATTTCGCAGAGTGTTAAAGATGACTGCCTGAGGACGATTTTTTTGAAATATTTTCGAAACCAGTAAAGATGAATTAACCAAATGTAGCATATTTATTCACCGAATTAAATGTCGTAAACTGACATGAAATTGAATAAAAAAGGATGACCATAGGCGGGTAAACGGGGGGTACCCTTGCCTTAATTATAACCTAACTTTTTTTCCTTGTGATTTTTATTCATTTTGTGGCAAAAATGTCATAAAATAAAGTTTTCTACATAAAAAGGCATACTTCTTTTTTCTCGAAAAACTTAAAAGGTTTTCGAGAAATTCGAGTTTGAAAAATTTAGGACAAAACTGGTCCTTAGTAAACAGCATTAATAAAATTATTAAAATACAGTTTGCTAACGAAAAGTTTTCCAAAATTTTATTAATGCTTTGTGCTAAGGACCAGTTTTGTCCTAAAATTTTCTAGCTCGAATTTCTCCAATCACAAAAGATGATCTCCAAGACATTTGAGTATGAATATGAAATAACCTGACCATTGATGCCCAACCCAACACTCCGCAGAATTCGACGAGGTTCCCTCTCACTACCAAATAAGCAACTGCCCCACAGAGATCTTCCCGAGAGACGCCAATTCATTATTCATTTGATCACGAATAATAATAAAATTTTCAGCATAACCAAGAGTAGCCCAGATAGAGCCCTGCGGCGCGGCGCATAATGATCAATATCTCTGAGCTACAGCTTGGCTTTTATCAGACAGAACAAAAGGCACCAACTGCGATGGAGGGAACGCCTTCCAAAAAGAAACCTTTATTCACAGTTAAAGGTCGGCGCACGAAATCAGAGAGGACAAGGATGTTCTTAAGGCCAACATGAAGATGTGTGGCTTAAATGTGAAGACCAACTGCGTAACAATTCGTCTGTGGTGTTGGCGCAGCGCGAATTCCGTCGTCGATTCCCTGGCCGTCCGACACCGACTGCGCTAACACTGCGAACAAAAATTAGATTGATAAATTCGGTTAAGCCAAACCAAAGTTATACACATTATCATAGGTAAAATTTCGTCCTTCCCTGCTGCCTTTATTTCAAGCCGCACAATAAAATGTGGTACACCAAAAAGATGCCGAATCTCAGTAGCATTACCGTGGTAGTATTGTTTTTCTAACTTATATTGCGAAATTTTCAATAAAAATGCATTTTTCGCATTACTGTATCTATTACGCCCCTAGCGGTATAGTTAGGAACTAAAACACTATTTCCAGCGATTTCCCATGGTCGATTTCCCCAAAAAGAATTTTTTTCCCACTGTCCTACGACTATTATTATTTCCTGAGATATGCTACCTGTCCTCCCTTAATGGAATACCCGGTATATTTTTGTATGTGTAGAATTTGACGAATAAATTCCAATTCATACTTACGAGGATGGATTGGATTTCAATATTCAATAAAAGTGATAAACCAAATAAAATCAACACTAAAAAATTCAAAATAAATAAATTAAATGTAATTAAAAGTATTTAAAAATTCCATAATGTTGCTTAAAAAATGTATTACAATAATAATAAAAATAATTAGAGTAACTATTTATTTATTTATTTTAAAAATCTAAGATAATTAATATTAATTATTTTTACAAAGATATTATTTAATAATTAAATATATAAATTGTTTATTTAAATATATATATTATATATAATATTGTATTGTACACTTAAAAATGATCCCTTATATTTAAAAAATAAATTAATATTGTATTTATTTTTTGTTAAATATAATTGTATAATAAAAAGCCAACAATAATGTGTGTGTTTTATTTTCACAATAATTTTACCTTTACAAAAGTTTTTATTTTTAAATCACATCTACCACAAAAACATTCCCGCGTCCACCGAATTGTAGTTTTTTTTCATTTTCTTAAATATTTTAAAATGTTGCAGTGTATTTGACAACAGCTTTGTGATAAACTTCAACAGTCAACTTTAAGCAACTTCAATTTTGCAATAAAATAAACATGTCACCTTCACACAATTATTTATTATATGAACATGTTTCGAGAGCTCTAACGCTGTCATCTTCAGTCACACAAAGCACAATAGGTTGAGTTTGAGTTAATTTAAATTGTCAACTGATGAAGAAATAGTTTGTTAAAAATTTGTGTTAAACTGTGGTAGTTCTTGGGATTTGTTTAACAACATGAAATTTATACAGGGAGAATAAATAAACGCTAATTATCACTATGAATAAAAGATGGCAGGATTGGAAAAAGTAATCTAAATTAAAAGGATTTCATGTCCGTAAATATAATAAATGAAAATAATTTCGTGGCAAAGCAGACTAAAATGTTGGTTTTACCTACACAAGGAATTTTGTTTAATTTAGCAGGGCCCCAGTGTAATTCAATAGAACCAGACCGAGGCATGGGTTGACAGATACTGACGAATTCGTTTCGCTCTTGTTATGAGCTGGTCAGAGTACCATAGTCGTTGCCCATTTACAAAAATAGGATACACAACAGTAGACACATGTAAACACGTATCATCTACATGTACATAGTAATGCATGACCAAAATATAATTTCTTTTCCGGATCTCATTTTACTTACAAGAAAAAAATCTGCTAAATACGACTCTGTATACTGAAAACACTTATTTAACAAATATAGAAGCTTAAAAATAGACAAAGCACAAACGTTAACACAAATTATGTCCCTTTTGTTAGCAATTATACATTTCAAATCGATGTTTCCATTCTAAATAAGTAATAGTTAGGTAGGTGTTCAGGGTTGGACTTACGAATAAATTGAAATTTTATCCAAAATATGTAAATTAATATAAAAACATATCAATCAATCAAAATAGACGTCAAAGTTTACATTAGAAGAGACAGAAAACTGATAGTTTTTTGAAAACGTAAAGAGAAAAATTAATTGATTTTGCCAGATCTAATAAAAATGCAGAAGTAAAATAAAAAAAAATGTTAAATTGTTCAAATTCCCATTATTTATCAACTGCTATAACCACCAACGTTCAATAGCCAGTTTGTTTGAGAAATATTTGACATGTTAGTAAAATTGGAACCATATGAATTGATGGATTTTTTTGTACCAGATTTGGATTTGTTGTAATTTTTGTCTTGATTTCTTTTAGGATTAAGTTTTGGGTTTGACGTTTTCTCAACCCTTTATGATATTAATTGTTATTGTAAAGTGGCTGTTTGAGAATAAAGTTATTATGATTAAAAACCTGCTGCTAAAAACAAAATAACGATGCAAAAGTACATGAAAATTATTTTTCAGCAAATAAAGAACACTATCACATGATCCTATAGGCCTAAAAAAAAAAATTACTGTAAATTTCTTTGTTTAATAAAAGACAAAACCATCTGGATTAAAGAGGCGTTCTGTGGATAAAAATATCGAAATTCTACTTTTATAAAAGCATAGAATGAGCCTTTAACTTTTCATTAAATCAATATTTTCATTAAAAAATACATAAAGACAGTAACAAATAGGCAACTACAAACATTATGTGTCTCCAACTATCTATCTTGTTTCACTGACTGTCTTCGCACTTGCCTTAAGCCTGAAGTTCTCGAGTAAAGCTCGTTTGATTCGTCTCAAAACTTTTGTCTCGTACACTGCAACTTTTCTAGAGTTAATCCTAAGTTGAGTCCATACAAAAAATTGACTATACATCTAGATCTATCTGTATTTTGTTTATATTTATAATAATAAAAATAAAGTTGAGAAACATTGCACAATATTCTGGTTAAAATGAAAATAACCTTATTAAAGATATAATTAATGATGTAGCAGCTTTATTTAAAAATATGTAAATATTTAATGGGTAATTTTCAGATTTATACAAAATGTCTTGTAAGATATTAATTGTTGTAAAATAGTAATCTTCATGAAATCCTAATATATTCCGGTTCCAATTGCCGACAACATTTCAATGTTTGTTTTTATTAATTAAATGATCTAAATAAAACCACTCAATGTATAAGAAAGAGAGAAGTTTCAAACATGTAGAATCTTGTATAAATAAATATTTTTTTACTAATTATATCTCAACGAAAACTTGAGTCCCTATAATTAGTAAACTGGAAAATATTTCAAAAAACATGACGAAGACCCGTCGATTTTTGTTCCTCAGAGGAGCGTTTTTGACAGTCATGTTGTGATTGTACTTTTACTTTTAATAAAACTGCCTCTAACTAAACTAATATTTATTGAAATTTAGGAAAACTAACTAAAAAAACAACATGTCGATTATTATTATACAAAACACTCTACTACATACTACGGATCTATTATTACTAAAAAAAGAAAAACCACAACAGGTTATGGACCCAGAAGTCATGGAATATGTTACAAAAAGGACTCAGATTATAAGAAAATAATATCATATTGTGATAGTGACTTTGCAGGAAGAAAAAGCACAACAGGATTTGATATATTAGTTTACTGTTTTATTTAAAGTAAAAAAAATCACAGCAAGTCAAGCCAACTCAATATGTCTAATCCCTAGCGACTCCAACTTTAAAATTCCAAATGGAACTACCCCACTTGTAGTACATTATTTTAAATAATTTATTGGTTAAAAACGAAAAGAGGACAATCCAAAGGTCGTGTAGTAATTTCCACACAAATGCCGTACTAATAGTAATAAGATTTCCATCTACTACACACGACCACATTACCTAATTTTATTGATGTGTCACAAATAAAAAAGCTGAAATAGATAATGAACAAGATTTCAGTTATAAAATTGTTCGAACATTATTGAAGATATTCGCTGTTATTAATCGGCACTCTTCTAGAATTATCTGACGTGTTTCAGAAGTCAGTGATTTTTAAACTCCACACATAAAAAATCCGAAGGATGGGGCGATCTTGGTAGCTATTCGACGGGACCTTACCTGCGTTGCGTTCCGCCATTTGTGTAGAAATTACTACAAGTACCGTTGGTTTGTCCACTTTTGGTTTTAAACAATAATTCTGTTAATTCGCAATCGATTTCTAAAAACGATGCATCACTATTATGTCATGTCGAAAAAAATTATTATTTTGGAGGATATTAGGTTAAGGCTCTTTTTTCTGAAAAAATTCGAGAACTCTTTTACGCGCCGTAACTCACTCAATTTACATACAAATAGACTTTTATCGGTGCTCAATTTGAAGGTTTTTTGAAGCACTAAAAAAAACTTATATATCATTACCCCGAAAAATCAACCCTCTTCTCATAATTTACCGTTGAATACATCGATCGCAAAAAAGGTTCCTTTCATTTTTTGTTGATTAAAGACGTCATTGTGGAGTTATTCGTGAAACATCGTGGCTTTTTTCGATGAACTCTTTTACGCGCCGTAACTCACTCAATTTACACACAAATAGACTTTTATCAGTGCTCAATTTGAAGGTTTTTTTGAAGCACTAAACAAAACTTATATATCATTACCCCGGAAAATCAACCCTCTTCTCATAATTTAACGTTGAATACATCGATCGCAAAAACAGATTCCTTTCATCGATCATATCTCCCTTTTTTGCAAGCAGCCAGTTCAACCGAACCGAACCAACCCAGTTCAACCGAAACGAACCAACCCAGTTCAACCTAACCGAACCAACCGTTCAACCGAACTGAACCAACCCAGTTCAACCGAACCGAACCAACCCAGTTCAACCGAACCGAACCAACTCAGTTCAACAGAACCGAACCAACCCAGTTCAACCGAACCGAATCAACCCAGTTCAACCGAACCGAACCAACTCAGTTCAACAGAACCGAACCAACCCAGTTCAACCGAACCGAACCAACCCAGTTCAACAGAACCGAACCAACACAGTTCAACAGAACCGAACCAACCCAGTTCAACTGAACCGAACCAACCCAGTTCAACCGAACCAACCCAGTGTGAGGTGAGGTTTGGTGAGCCAAGCTGAGCTGAGCTAAGCTGATCTGATCTGAGCTGAAGATTTTCAAGCACGAAAAACCCAAAAAGTATTGACTTTCAGAACAACTTTATAGAACAAAAGTTGCTTAGAATTTGACTTTCTATCCATTTCCAGGGTTATTTTGAGTAAGGGACTTTCAACCCTTGAGAAGGGGTGGCAAAAGCACACATCTGCATTATATAACTTGCTATTTAAGCAGTTTCCCATTATCTCACCAAATTTCAAGTGAATCGGTTCAGTCAGTAAGAATTCGGGGATGGATATCCCGAGTAACTGGAGGAATTAACGTTATCGGAAGGAAGGGGTATCAGTTAAAGTTTACTTTGTAGAAACGCGTGGTTTTCGACAGTTCTTTTGTCAATAATTTAGCATATTAACCTCAATTTCTCAACTTAAGTCCTACTGGAGAAACACTCCAGGCCTAAGACAATCAAAAAGGTTTATCAAACCTTCAGAGGCCAACGCAGGGAAGCTTATCCAACTGGAGAGAAGCGACCTAAGGCGAATTACAGGCCTTTTTACGGGACACCACCCAGTGAAGTACCATCCCGAAAAGATGGGCCTAACCGAGGACGACACTTGTCGGTTTTGCGAAGACGCAACAGAGACAACAGAACACGTGCTCTGCGAATGCATGGCACTTTTCTGCAAAAGACTAAAACACCTTGGAGGGGTGACCCTAACACCTGACGAGGCAAGGAATTTAGCCCCCAGAGAAATCATCAACTTTATGAAAAGTGTGGGACAGCTGGGCAATTCATAGATTAGAGTCATTCACAAAAGATCTTCTGCAGGTCGAAGTGAGGGGAGGCCAAACCGCCTAAACGGCTCCGAAAAACAATCTACAACCTCAATTTTATTGTTTGAGTATCGGTAGATATCCACGGTATTTCTGAGAAACTTTTAACAGACGATGAAGAAGATGCTGTAAATATTGTTGAACGCCCTCAGCGACAAAGTGGAACGACCCTGAATTTATAAATCGATTTCGATTTTCAAGGGAGTCTGTAGGCTTATTAATCGGACACTGTGCCATATTTATCTTCTTCTTCCACATGTTACTTCTATTTTTCCCCCTTTTTATTGGCCTCTACAACTTAGATAAATCAGCGGGAAGCCCTGTCAACCCATCCAATCACTCTCCGCGCCATCAGGTACTTGACTACCGTGATCGCACCGAGAAATGTTTGGCCATGTGGGGAACTCCCGCCTCTATTTTACTTTTATAAATGAGACATTTATAAAACAGACCTTTTAAAGGTAACGTTAACCATCACTGTTAAAATTAACTTCAAACATGTTTAACCTACAAACAGTTGTTCCAACGATGGACGTTTTGTCAAGCCACCAATAGGAACGTTGTGCTAGTGTTTTGACATACATCAGCTGTCCATTACATAATAGCTTTGTCTCTTTCAGATCAGAGAGAGAAGTCAGAGTTTTTTTTACTGTCTGTTTGCGAAAGTTGCCATTTTATTTATTTGTTAATTTGTTTTATTGAGTCGGTACAGTAAAAACTGTGGCCAGGCCAAAGTCATACATTCCGGATTAAAAAAATTAAAAAACATTCTGTATAAACCTGAGAAATTCCTCATGCATTTCTTTATTTCTAAAAATATTTTTTCTACACATAGCCGCGAATATTTTGCAGTATTTCTTTCAAATTAAAAACAATAATATTTTATAGTACCTACCTATAATAATTAATAATGAATAATTATAATAATAATAATTTAATTTATTTTAGCATTTTGTAAAAATTGTTTTTTTTTTGTTCATTTTTTTTTTAATATTCTGTATTTTGTGTAGTAGGTATTTATTAAACTTTTGTTTTTCTTGTTCTCTAATAATAATAATATATTAATACTCAGTTAATGTGTGAAGTACAGCCTTTTTGCATCATCTTACAACTACCATAGCGCATATTGATAATATGACAAGGAGGCATGCCGGTAATAGGATATGGCTGGAGTTGTAGTCTTCACTTGCAACACAGGTACCTTAAAAAATTTCAAAAAAATCTATTAACACCGTGCGTAAAACTTAAATTGATAGTTATTCTTATCCCAAACTGTTAATTTATTATATCGAATTATCGGGTTTCGGGATAAATGAAATTCCAATTAACTTGGTGTAGTCTCTATTGCAACGTTTCGAGCCAATATATGCACTTCTTCAGGCTAAAATCGAGAAGAATTTTTATTTTTAAACTAATATTTCGCGTTGTATAAAATATGTTTCATGTTTTTATTTTATTTTTATTGTCATTTTGGACAACGTGAAATATTAGTTTAAAAATAAAAATTCTTCTCGATTTTAGCCTGAAGAAGTGCATATATTGGCACGAAACGTTGCAATAGAGACTACACCAAGTTAATTGGAATTTCATTTATCTCGAAACCCGATAATTCGATATAATAAAGTAAAACTTAAAAACCTACGAGCTTGTTTAACAAAACAAGGCTTGATTTCGAGAATTTGTCAACTACTACACTTTCACCAGACGGCCGTTTCGACTATCCACGACTCATCAGTAGGGATACGAACATCGATGTAATTATGGCGATGTGTCTTGTACATCGATGTATCAAATTCGATGTTCAAGTTCAATTTATATTTTTTCTCAAGAAGCTCAAGTCATGAATAATTTTTTTTTTTTCTAAAAATAAGTCCATATTGTGATACGCTTTTATACAGGGTGAGTCACGAGGAACTGTACATACTTCTACCATAAGTAGAGGCACGTTAGGGGATTATCAAATGACCATTAAAAAATGTCCCCTTGTTTTGATTATTAATATACAGGGTGAATTATGGATCTTCACCAAAACAATGTTTCGTCATATCTTTTCAATGATTAAGTCGATTTATCTCATTTTTTTTTATGAAAGTGGGTAACTAACTGACATATTCACAATTGAGAAAATCCAGGTCAGTCTTCGAGAAAATTTGTGGGACTGCTTCATATTCAACACTTCACCCTATATATGATTTTTCAAAAATCTGATATAATTTTTTCAGAGGGCATAAATAGACAGTTAGACCTGGGTATTTGAATTTTTTGTTACACTCACCCCACAGTTCCAATTAGAGATTCATTTTAGACCCAAATTGAAAACTGGCAATAATGAAGTATCTTACTGTATAATAATGTTTAGTTATTAAAAAGAAATCTTCAAACTAGACATAAACGACACACACTGTGCTCCAGTATGGTAAATACCATAATTTAAATTGATTTACAGAGCCGGATTTAAAAATCTGGCATATCTGGTTCATCCCAATAATTCACCCTGTATGTAACTTTTTCCACCCGTAATAGACAGAAAACAGATAAAAAATGTTTGTAATAACCTAGTTTTCTTATTTGTTTGAGGAAAACTCATGTGTCTAATTATTTTAATCGTAATGAAATGAACAAGCCAGGGAAATGTTTATTCATAAATTAAGAAATAAAATAAACAACAATAACCAAACAATAAAACAGTTTTAACAATGTGGAACAAAGTAAAAAACAATTTATCAAACATTACGATTATAAAACACAACAGCTCATTAACGCAGAATTATTCACTGTTGCAATATTATCAGAAATGACCCACTGACAATCAGAAAGTCTATTACACATTTAAACATTCGTCAAGAAAAGTGTATTAAGGCAGATGGATTTAATTTTGAACATCTTTTATAATCGTAATGTTTATTAAATTGCTTTTTACTTTGTTCCACATTGTTAAAACTGTTTTATTGTTTGGTTGTTGTTTTTTTATTTTATTTCTTAATTTATGAATAAACATTTCCCTGGTTTGTTCATTTCATTCTGATTAAAATAATTAGACACATGAGTTTTCCTCAAACAAATAAGAAAACTAGGTTATTACAAACATTTTTTATCTGTTTTCTGTCTATTACGGGGGAAAAAGTTACATACGGGGTGAATTATTGGGATGAACCAGATTTTTAAATCCGGCCCTGTAAATCAATTCAAATTATGATATTTACCATACTGGAGCACAGTGTGTGTAGTTTCTGTCTACTTTGAAGATTTCTTTTTAATAACTAAACCTTATTATACAGTAAGATACTTCATTATTGCCAGTTTTCAATTTGGCTCTAAAATGAATCTTTAATTGGAAATGTGAGGTGAGTGTAACAAAAAAATCAAATACCCAGGTATAACTGTCTATTTATGCCCTCTGAAAAAATTATATCAGATTTTTGAAAAATCATATACAGGGTGAAGTGTTGAATATGAAGCAGTCTCACAAATTTTCTCGAAGACGGACCTGGATTTTCCCAATTCCGAATAAGTCAGTTAGTTGCCAGGCACCAATACACACTTTTATAAAAAAAATGGGATAAATCGACTTAATCATTGACAAGATATGACGAAACATTGGTTTGGTGAAGATCCATAATTCACCCTGTATATTAACAATGAAAACAAGGAGACAGTTTTTAATGGTCATTTGATGATCCCCTAATATGCCTCTACTTATGGTAGAAGTATGTACAGTGACTCACCCTGTACATGGAACCGTGAGTGTCGCCATCTATTAGTAGACAAAATAATTGCTGCTGAAAATTTGCCGCATTATTACAGGAATTTTTGTTGTTTGTCTGGCAGCAGTTCAGTTAGTTCAGTGAAAGAATGTATTTCGGGGTGTAGGGGATTCCCCGAATATTGTAAAATTGATGGTCTTTTCTGTCGTGTAGCGCATTTGTTTATTGTGAATGTCTTTGCAAAATAATTAATACTTTTAGTATATTTATTGCAATTTTGCATTTAAAATACAAATATTGTTCACGAAACATCGATCTTTTCATTTCAATGTTTTTTGTTCGATGCGCATCAGTGGTGTGGTGATCGGTCAGTAGTTGACAGCCAAACTCTCTAAATGCTGTGGTATATACTCCACACGTTACAGAAATGTAAAATAATGTATTTGGCGACATCTAGCTTACGTTGGTAATATGCCGAGAGGCCACTGACAGACAGATACTCCTTTAGCGGGACGCCTATAGTAGTTAGATACGGGAGTATCGGTGGCCTTTGGCGCAGTCGATATAATGAATTGCTGTTCACCCGGCATATTACCAACGTAAACTAGATATCGCCAAACACAAGAATTTTTAAACACGATACAGTTTTCGGGAACATGAATGACAGCGCACCTTCCTGGAAGGTACAGACCAAGCAGTCCTGTGGAAATACATGAAAAACGTTATAACAAAACACATGTGCACTTGATAATCGACATAATTGCGGTGACTCAGCATGGGTTTTTGTCGTCAACGGCTGGAGAGCAAACGAGGATAACAATGAGCCGCTCGATCTTGTTTACTTGGATTCTGACAAGGCATTTGCCATGGTACTATGTCGTAGGCTTTTGCACAAGTTGAGTCGCTATGGCTGCTCTTATGGGGTTAGAAAAATTGTTACTTTCAATATACTCAGGGACCTGTACTGGTTACATAGTACATCACCGATTTAGCCTCACCAAAATAAACTTCTATGCCGACGATTCCAAGATCTATTGCAATCCAATTAATTAGTACAAGTATTGTGCATGTTGTGAGGGATCTCGTCGGAAGAAATAATAATGCAGTTGGTGGACCGAAGTGTCTTAAAACATCTGGACGTCGGCTGGACGTAGATGTACCTTTTTTTTTGTGGATCAGGAACCGCCTAGAAGGCATAACTTCTATTCCACAGCCTGTCTTTATTTTCGATCATCCCTACGTCCCTCTTCCATTTTAAAATGATCAGGGGTTCGGGTTGCGGATTTTTCTCTATCTCTTTCTTCCCGCTCTTTGTTCTTCATAATTTCTTTTATAAGTTTATGTATTTCTGTCCATTTCTCTTTAGATTCGAGCATAATGTCAATGATGTTTCCTTCATTTATGCGGTTGTTTATTTTTAGCTCCGTTTCAAGTCTTATCCTTTCCCACCTATGACATTCTATAATTGTGTGCTTTGGCGTATCAAATCACACATCGGTCGTCTTCCTGTTTGCCAAACCTTTTCAGATATTAACCAAAACAGCCGTGTCCTGATAAAAATTGAGTTATATAGTATTCTATGACTTTATGTTTGCAGTTTGTCCATGTAATAACATCTTTGTTATTCTCTTTGTCCACTAGGCTTTTTGCGTCAAGTTTTCCCATCTTATTTGCCATCGTTCTAGGGTTCGCGCTCTTTCTAGTGCATGGTTTCTGGCTTCTCCTTGAATGTACAATCTGCTCTTTTCCTCTACCATTAGGTCCACCGGTGGTATTCCTGTAATCGCTTGCAGTGCCTCAGCAGAAATTGTGCGATACCCGCTGGAAACTCTAAAAGAAGAGATTTCCTTTGACATCTTTCGGCTACATTTCGGTATTTTTTCATTTGGAGGGTATTTTACCATATCGGGGCGCCGTAAGTAACTATTGACATCATTACTCCATGAAGTGTTCTCCTCTTGATCCATCCAGGTCCACACAGATTGGGTAGGATTCTGCCCAATGCCATGGTTCTTTTCTCAGCCTTTTTTACTGCTTCCAGTATATATGGACCGAAACTTAAATCTTTATCGAGAGTTATTCCCAGATATTTTATTGTTCTTTTAGGTAGGATTTCGAAGGATTCAAAACTGAACAACACTTCTTGTGTCTGCCTTGGTCCTGCTAGAATTATTCTGTTTTTTCTTTAGCTAATTCAAGTCCATTTTGCGTCATCCAGTTTTGCACCACTTCTAGGGAAACCTCGACTTTGTACACCAGGTCGTTCTTGCAGATGCCCAGATCATCGGCAAATGCTATGGTTTGTACTCCTTCCATCAATGGAAGACTGAGGACAGGATCGTAGAAAATGCTCCATAGGAAGGGCCCAACACTGATTCCTGTGGTATTCCGCACGTAACGTATACCTCTTCTTCCTGCTTCGGCTTGATTTTCCTATGTCTGAGATAGTCCTTGACCAGATTTATTAAATAAGTGGAGATATTTGCCCTTTCTAGGCCCTCTATAATTTTTCCCCACGGTGCCGAATTAAAGGCATTTTTGACGTCGAGAGCTATGAATGCACACCACTTTCTGTGCCTTGAACGATTTCTTCTTGCTTCCCAAGCAGTTTTTTAACTTTAGAATCTGCATCAAGAGTAGATCTTCCCCTCCTAAAGCCAAATTGATTTAGGGAGAGGTCCTCCCGTTCATCGATGCGGCTCTTGATCAGTTTTTCGTAGAGCTTTGATATGGCATCCATGAGGCGGATTGGTCTGTAGGACGAAAGTGTTTCTGCTGGTTTGCCGGGTTTTTTTATTAGGATTAAGTTAGCTCATTTCCATTTTTCGGGAAAAGTCTGTGTCATCAATAGTTCATTGAACATTTGCAGAAAAGTGTCTGGTTTTGTTTGTATCGCTAGTTTAACTATTTCTGTTGATATGAAATCCGGGCCCAGGGCTTTTCCTACTTTCATACTATCGACCGCCTCTTTCAATTCACTTTCAGTAAATAGCTCTACTTCCACCAGCTGGCTGACATTCCATTTGTCATTTCTTTTTGGAAACAACAGTTCTATTGCTTTGCGTTTCAGTATGCTGTCCATCTGGTACTGTGTTATGAGGTTTTTGAGTATACGTTTTCCTTCCTTATACAAGGTAAATGCCTACTCAATATCTTCGTCACTAATGTTACGTGTTCGTTCTCTTGTATAACGTAGATGTACCTGGGCGTGACTCAAAACCACATACAGTGGGTTTGTGCGGAGCTTCGACGAATCTCGTTTTCAACTGTTTGGATCATTTAGCCAATCGCGCACTGTCCTACCAAAAGGAGCCGGACACCTATCCAACTGAAACAAGATCTATCATCGTGTAACTAATCATAACTCCAATGAGATGATTTTGGAGGAAATCTAGAAAAACCTCGGCGTCAAAATCATGCTAAGCCACACGTTAACGACATCAGCAACTAGACATTGTTTATCCTAGATGTTTTCTAATTCAAATTTCAATAAAATAGTTAATAATTAATGGCGCAGTCGATAGTGTGTTTACTTACCATTGCTGGTGAAATTCAACGCCCAATTTCCAGTCACCCCCGGCACAATATGCCTGTGGCAACTCTCAGACACCTTGGATAGTCGCAGTACCGGCGGACCTGCCTCTTTACCCAAAATACCTTCAACGACAGCCTCTTGCGGCTGACTAGTGATTGTATAGATGAAGCAGTACTTCAATGGATCTGGAGATTTTCTCGCCACTGGCGTTGCAATGACGTAGGAAACTCCGTTTTCCTCCCAGTTACCATGACAATTATATGCTAGAATTGAGAATGATGAAACCGTGGAAGTTGAGTTGAGTAATCAAAATTCAACTTACCACTAATAGCAGCTTGCGAGCACGTCGATCGGAACTCCATTTCATGGGAATGTCCTTTACAACCAACTGATAAAGCTTCGTATTCACCTGCTATGCATTCTGGCTCAGCTTTGTTGTTCAATTTTGGATCATCTGAAATATTAAGTAATTTAAGTAAACATGCACTTTCGCCAGTTCACTGTGCTTGGTTCATACCTGGCTGTTGCCTTTTCTTTCTCTTATCCTCATCAGCAGATGGCATTCCAGCTAATGTATATTTACCTAAATGTGGACAACGTTTCGCACGCAATGTGGTAGCTAAAATCACAAATTTATACAGTTATGAAAGTTGGAATCTCCTAATTGAACGAAGTTTTACTAACTTATCAGAGTGGTGAACGGGATAGCAGTAGGATCAAAATTCGCACACGCTTCATCAGGATTCTCCACCATATCATTGGTCTGTTGAATTTCAATCACATTCGAATCTCTCTTGTAGAACGTCATACAGATGTAACCGCTATTACTGTAAGAATGAAAATTATTCAAATAAATTTTTGGAAGGATAACTAACGGCTCTTGAAAATGAATTAAGATTTTTAAGTCCGTTATGTTATAACTCAAATGAAGCGCATGACGGAAATGCTAGTAGTCCTGAGTCTTATTTCGAGTAGCGTGTCATATATTTATTTATTTCAAAGCTACAACATTCTTCTACTAAACCAAATCAAGATTTGGTTTTTGTCGTTCTCAAGAGAACGACAAAATTCTCAGAAAACTGGAGGAAACATTAGTGTAAACCTCAAAATAATCAGTTTTGATGAGGTATCAAGAAATGTAGTGGGATCGAGAATCAGATTCTCCGTTACACTGGAACTTTCAGAATACAGTTGCGACATATGAAGACGTGCTCGAAAATTTATCAAAGTAAGCGGGGGACTAGGCATATTTCCACTTTGCTGACTATTTCAGAAAGCAAATACTGACACCAAGTGGAGACAGATACACACAAAAATCTACAAATTGAGACCCACAGTTTGATTTTTGAAGAACTGTTAATTTCAGGATCCTCTATACTGTTGATACCGAATTCTTTATACGCAGAATGCCTAGTTTAAACATATTGGGCCGACAAACCAACACACACATCCCAAGCATTATTTTGAGAAAAGTTTTCTCTGGATGTTTGCTATCTACAAACGTTGCCCCAAACTAAGAAGCGTTCGCAGTTCAACCAATTTGTTGGGTCAGTTCTACCATGCATACAAAGAGCTATAAACCAGCTCTGTGAGACTTAAGCCCATAAATAGTGAGCTAAACCAGAGATGCATATTCCGCCCCCGGTTAGTTTTACCGACTTAAGTCTACTGCCTGTATTGTCAAAATTGATGAAGGCAGTTCATAAGCAGATTGAGACTTATTTAAACGATACACAAATTTTACCCGATTGTCAAAGACCATTGACCATTGGTCGGCATGTAGATACCAATTAGCATGCGGCGTTGGTAGCATTGTATTTCTCAAAGGCATTTGACACTAATAGCCACCCTTTACTGTGTGGGAAACTAAAGTTTCACGCGTTTTCTCTGGAAGCTTTTAAATTTATGATACACAATTTTTCACCACATTTAAAGAAACTCTCACTAAGAGACTTGTCCTATCCAGGTGATTCAATGTATGATTTATTTTTGGACGGGGGTGGTCAGAATGGAATTCAGAAGATTGCTGTAGGTTTATATTTGACCTGAGGAAATATATACAGGGTGATCATTTTCCTTTACTGCTCTCAAATATTTTAATTGTGTCGTACTGAGTCTGTTGGATTTGCCATTGACATTATTCAAAAAATCGCTCTATAAAGACGCCAAAAACCCTTCATCAAATTACTTTGTTATATTCTAATAAGAGTTATTGGTTTCACTATCTAACTGGTGAAATTTTAGACGCAATTTTCTCGAGAATTATTAGGGCAAATATCAAAAGTAACCTACCGCTGTACAGCAGATAAAAAATGCTTTAAAATGATGTATCACTTGAAGTTGCTTGAGCCGATTAAGACCATTTCCAGATCGAAGTCTGTGTGTCTGTATGTATTCTTCCATTCTTTAACCAATTGAGCTAAATTTTGGTGTATGAGTTTGGGGGAGTCCTAGGATGAACCCATTAGTTTTTGTTTGAAATCGCTTTAGTCCTGTCATAGGGTGTACAACCGCCATATTTTCAAATAGCAGTAGGGGTCGAGTGATACTTCATTCTTGTATCTGCTTTATATCGATAGGTTACTTTTGATATTTGCCCTCAAAATTCTCGAGAAAATTGCATTTAAATTTCACCAGTTAGGTAGTTGGAACGTATAACTCTTATTAGAATATAATGCGTGCAAACATCCCTCTTAGGGTCAGATTCTATTTTCCCGATAAGTTAAAGGGTAACCCAAATACGAAAGGGTTCCCCCAAAATGCAATATTTCCAATATCACCCTGTAACTCGGAAACTAAGAGGGCTATGACAATTTTATCTTTTGTTTCACAAAAAAGTAACTCAGGTTCGCGAAAACAGGAGGGTTTTATATTAAAAAAATAACCAAGAAATCCTGTAATGAGAGCCAAGATGGGACACCCTGTATATTACTAATAATAATAATAATAAAGACTATCCATGATGTAAAACTAATCCTTATTAGTTCTACGGTAAAATTAACCATGAATTTCGAAATTTGAACCATAGACAAGCTTTTGTTCCAGTCTTAGTTGTTAATGGAAGGACCAACACATATGCTGTCAGCTGTCAAATTGAATGTCAATAGTTGGTGTTGCCAATGCCAAAAACATTTGGCTCTAATATTAAATGTTGCTATTTATGAACACTTACGAAGCTCGGAGCATGAAGATTCTGTTTGTTGGGACAAAATACTATCGAATCGGCTGTCATCACTCGAAAAACAACTGGCTTAGACATTCACCTTTGTTATTCGGCGTATAAAAACTTCGATATATAATCAAACAATAATATTAAAATGACATACCATCCTGCAGTGACATGTGCAGCAATCATAACCTTCTTCTGCTCCTGCTGTTGTAAAATAGCATGACACACCACTCGCATTTCAGAGTTCTGTTTACGTTGATCCTGCGACTCGAATCCGAACTCCTGAAATGCAAACGCCGCCTGTTGACCTTGAGTCGGTTGATTTTGAGCTGGCTTCGCAATATCATCGTTCAGAATCTTCAATGTTGCATTACGTTGGGAGAACTTGTACGTTTTCTGATGGTCCAAACTGAACCACGTATGATGCTCCGTGATCCATACAGGGAATTTACAACGCCGGTGTTGGTCATCAACTAAAAAAAAAAGAATCCAAATCATGTCAAATGTACTTATTAGTTAACTATAAGTTGTTGTTTCAAACGTACCGACAGTAAATTTCATAGTCCTACTTCCTTCAGTGGCACTTGTAACGCCAGAACATGTGGCATCACCGCTTTGAGCTATATAATACACAGTGTTGCCGCTAGTATCAACCTACAGAAGTAAACAAATGCGAGTCAAGTTAATTAGTTATTTCTAACCTAGAAAAACTCACCTGTCGATGGTATATAAAGCAACGATATTGATCCTCGTCCGATGTCAAGCTTTTCCGATTGACTTGAGCAATTTTACCAATCAAATATTTGGTGGAACCTTCTTTCCAAGATGCCATACAAACGAGCTCCTCAACTGTAAAACAAAAAAGGACTAATCAATGCTGAAATCAATAATTACAAACAACATTTACTAACCATTGCTTTCTGTTGAAGGTACATCTGGGCACGCCTGATACTTCAACACTAATCTAGAGTCGTCCGTACAACTTTCCGCTTTACTGGCAGGACTGGTGCATTCACCAGTGCCTCGATTGTAACTAAACACGAATGGCGCACTTTTGAAGGGGCACGAAATCGGTTTTGTTTCCGGAAACTTCCGGAACATACTGTAGAGTGCTGCATCGCCCACAATCAACTGGCAGATTTCTGCTAGCGGTGCTTTTGATTCGCAGTATGCTGGGAATATTGATGGGATTATTATTGGTACTAGATATTAATTATTGAATCTACTTACTCTCCTTGTACTGGATGACAGACGGATGTTTTTCATGAAGGACCATACATCGGTAGCAATCATCCGATCTGTAGATTAAAGATTTCATTTATTATGTCATTTGTCAAGACAATCATGTAAGGAGCATTCAAACATATTGGGAAAAGAGTACAAATTGGCAACGGTGTTTTTTTTAATCAGCTGGCAAGATGTGAAGGATCAGCTTGATGGGTCACACTCTGAAATGCGAAAGCACTAGTGCATCCTCTCAATCCGGATTTAGAAGAGCTCTCGGTACGAGAGAAGCACTGATCGCAACTCAAATGTTGGTTCAGAACTGTTAAGATCAGAGAAAAGATGTAGTGATGTGTTTCATAGATTACGAAAAAGGATTTGATAGAGAGCAACATCATAAATTCGTGCAAATGCTGAGGCGACTTGACATAGATCAAAAAGACATAATATGCTGTATTGACAACTTGTACTGGAACCAATCAGCTGCAGTTGCATTTGACAACTAAGTTACAAAGGCACAGAAAATCCTTACGAGGTATGTGTCCTCACCCCACTTCTGTTTAACATTTACTCTGAAAACAACTTCCAAGAAGCTCTCGAAGGACAACAATTAGGCATATGGCACATGGATCAACAATTTACGGTATGCAGATGACACAGTCCATATCGAAAGCCACAGCGGCCATATCGACGTGTCACAGACTACTCGGGAGGACTTGGGGGCTAAAGCCAAAGCTCACATACTGGGTGTACCAAACAGTCATTAAACCCATGGTTACATACGCCTCATTAGTATGGTGGCCAAAAGTTAATATTAAGCATACACAATGGCGTCTTCAAAAGTTGCAACGGCTTGCATGTTTAGGAATAACAGGGTCAATGCGAACTTGCCCCACAGCAGCGATAGAAACGTTGCTGGATCTAATACCTTTGCCTGTCCTAGTCAAAAAAGAGGCAGCAATTAGCGCTCTGAAACTGGCACAGGTAATGGAATACAAATCTGGCGATCTAGAGGGACACATGGGAATCCTGAATCTAATACCTTTGGGTTCAGGAAGAAGACAGTCAAGTTGCGTTAAAAGCACACACCTTCACGTCAAAGCTAGCATGGGAATGCAAACAGACCCTAAAGCAACTGGAAGCTCAGGGGAAAAAGATTACTCTGACATGGGTGCCAGGACATGAAGGCATAGAGGGGAACGAAGCGGCGGAACAACTTGCAAAAGAGAGCGCAAACGCTCCGTTCTGCGGCTCGGAACCCATCTTTGGCCTTCCAAAAAGCCATATGAAGGAAGAACTTCGGAGATGAGAAAAGGAACAACTTAAGTCCTACTGGAGAAACACTCTAGGCCTAAGACAATCAAAAAGGTTTATCAAGCCTTCAGAGGCCAACGCAGGGAAGCTTATCCAACTGGAGAGAAGCGACCTAAGGCGAATTACAGGCCTTTTTACGGGACACCACCCAGTGAAGTATCATTTCAAAAAGAGGACGACACTTGTCGGTTTTGCGAAGACGCAACAGAGACAACAAAATACGTGCTCTGTGAATGCATGTCACTTTTCTGCAAAAGGCTAAAATACCTTGGAGGGGTGACCCTAACACCCGACGAGGCAAGGAATTTTGCCCCCAGAGAAATCATCAACTTTATGAAAAGTGTGGGACAGCTGGGCAATTCATAGATTAGAGTCATCTTCTGCAGGTCGAAGTGAGGGGAGGCCAAACCGCCTAAACGACACCGATAAAACAATCCACAATCGACACAAAGGCTGCTGGACATAGTTGGAATGCACGGCCGACTTAGGGGAATTAACATCAATATAAAAAAGGCAAAATCACCCGTCGCAAATTGGATTAGTACCAGAATGTGAAACTCTCATACGATAGTGAAGACAGAACGAGTAAAAAAGTTTAACTATCTTAGTTATGTACATGTAGATGATACGTGTTTACATGTGTCTACTGTTGTGTATCCTATTGTGCGTAAATGCAGGCCGATATTTGTAGATGGGCAACGACTATGGTACTCTGACGAGCTCATAACAAGACCGAAACAAATTTGTCAGTATCTGTCGACCCATGCCTCAGTCTGGTTCTATTGAATTATACTGGGGCCCTGCTAAATTAAACAAAATTCCTTGTGTAGGTAAAACCAACATTTTAGTCCGCTTTGCCACGAAATTATTTTCATTTATTATATTTACGGACATGAAATCCTTTTAACATCTTAGTTATGTGAAGCCTGGTCCTCAGACGGAGAAATCAAATGCCGGATAGAAAAAGCGACAAGCTCATTCATGAGATTCAAAAAGTCTTTACGACCTTCGATTTTGACCTCAATCTCAGAATAAGATTCACAAAATCTTACGTATGGTACATTGAAGGTTGGCACAAGGAATAGGCTGGAAACATTTGAAATGTGGATCTATCGAAGAATGTTGAAAGTCGCAATAGCCGCAATAAGAACCAACGAGGACATTCAGAGGACGATCATTGTCCCAATTGCTAGACGAATCGATTAATTTAAGAAAACCCAAAAGGTTTGACAAGGAAATCAAAATACACAGAGAAAAACTCAGCAGTACACCTCTGCCTCTTCCATAATATTTTCCGCCATAAAATATTTGATAAAACTATCATTATTACCAACATTATTGCCGTTATGAAAAAGTTTTATTACATTTTACCCGTCGCTTGCGCACAAAAAATAATAATACAGAAGGGAAAAATCTCAACAAATTGCAGTAGTTTCTCATTTCTATAATACGACTGGCATGGCAACTAAATTGAAATATTTCATACTTTCACGAAAAATATGTATGGATGTATGTGTGTGTATATATAATATTATGGGACCGACCATTTTATGTATATTTTCTAACGTACCCAACGTATTTTATCGTGGCGCGGTGCGCTCTCCTTCTAGACAATTTTCTTTGCTCAAAGCTTGCTCTATTTACACTCATACACGTACAGGTAGAGGAAAACCACGAGGACGACTACGAACAATATTAGTTACGTGTAGGAAGCGTTACATTGTTAGTGTGAGGGTAAGGTAAAAGAAAATTGATATATCTGAAGCTTATACATTGTTTCAAATTCCCTATTTATTGTAAACACTTAAGATGTACCTTTTTGCTGACGTATTCTTAGTTTGGGTGGGTTGTCTTGACTATGTTGAACAAAATACATCGTAGTACTTAAGTACGCATTTCATATAATTCTTATCGTTATATCATCCTCCGAAACATAAAACAAAAATAACTAAGAAGCTATGTTTACATCTTTGCATTACCCGTTATTGAACGTTAAAAAACAATGACTTCTTATAACAGGTTATTTATGACAGTTGACACGATGTCAATAGGGACACATGACAGACAGATGACATATAATCATAACATATCGATATATTTTTTCCGATTGTTCATATTTTTGCTTAAAATCGAATCGATATATCATCTAACGATATACTGAAATTTTAATAATAATAGGGGCTAAAAATAAATCCAAATACCGAGCCTTAGACCTTCGAATCTTTTATTAGTTTAAAATTTGTTTTGTACGTCATCGATTGTTTCTATTTGTCCACCACCAACTTTTATTGCAGAATTAGAAAACGAACCTCGTTTTACCTGTGACAAGTATCAGGCAATTTTGAAGACAAATTGTCAGTCATAAACATCATCAAACTGAGTCTCTAAATTAAACGAAGGTGTTTCAGGATTTTCAAATATTCATGGCAGATAGACTCCTTCATCACCAAATATCAACAATTTTCACTCACTTCACCAAATCTGGATTAGGTTAGCTTTTAGAAAATTAACAGTTAGTGAGAAAGTTAACCTCAAAATGACAGGCCAATGACAATTCTGAGATTATCGTTCCTTTAGCACTTTTAAACCAAATAAAACAAGAATGTGATGAGATAACCGGCAGGTAATCATGTCACATCAGTTCAGTTGACCAAAGCGTTGTTTAAGTCAGTTATTATTATTCCTTAAGGAAAACTTTCTTAGAAACTATAAATATAAGTACTCACCTATCGTAAACTAAATATTTATCACCACTTTCTTCATAACATTCACCCTTTGTCTCTATATGCGTTGCATTTATCAACACCAATGGCTGGATACCACTCTGGAACCACCTGCCTTGCCATGACTTCTTGAACTGACAACCACCTGAAAAAGGAATTATTCAAATCATTAAATTCAGAATGCTGCAAAACAATTCGTAAATATTAAATCTTTCTAATTAAAACGGCAACATGAATTAATCTACAAAGAGGAATTTCTGTATAAGAGGAGTATGGCTAACTACTTAAAAACTAGTCTAAAAATTAAAAAAACAAAAAGATCCTAACTTGAGTGAACTAAAAAAATATATTTTTGCAATAGGAAAATATATTTTATAATGTAAAACTGAAGTTTCATCCTACTTTGGATGGTACAACACTTTTTCACCACTTATACAACTGTTTTTCTCTGTATAACAAAACTTATAAACTGCATAAATATGTATACGAGATACGAGGAACTAAGCAAAATCTTCACTATTGTATTTCTTAATTCAAATAGAATAAAATCTTAATTTTAGGACAATGAAAACATTAACTGCTTTGTATGTTGTGATTGTTTGGCTTTGGAACCATAACCAAACAAAAACCATCTTTGAATAGAAGCAGAAGCCAATCAACAATGAATTATTAACGGTGTTGCCAGTTGCCAGGTGAAAAAATACACTAGAGGAATAATTTACTTTATACCAATAACACACCTCTAGTAAGGTGTTATTGTATATACACATTTGATTTTTAAGCTCTATGAAGTCAATTCGAAAGAGAAAAGTTAATAAAATCAATCAGAAGGCAATTTAATGGTACGAATAATAATTAGGTATACTTGTAGAATTGTCTTTAAAGACTTTTAAAGCCAATGCTTGTAGTCGTCTGTTTACGTATCCATATAGGTACCCACTATTTTTTTATTTCAAAAAGTTTTATGCAGTTTAGATACCTAATAGGTACAGAAATTTAATATTCCTATGTAGGTCAGTGGAATATTCAAAAATATTTTCTGCACAAACTCAGCAGAATAGGTAAATTTTCACCAGAACTGGCAAGGCTCATTGAAAACATTCTTCATTCTTCTGAGATGATAGTAGCTGCCGTGAATACGAAAACAATATTGAAATTATTAATTATTGTAACATAAATAGGTAGGTAGTAGGTATATATTATTATGGTACCTACTATTTCCGAATGTAGATATAGGGCTTGATTTGTTGGTGCTAATGTATCTGCTTAGTTCACACAAAATATAAGATTCGGGTACCTACGTTACGCTCATGGTACAATATACCTATTTACTATTTAACCTCTTCTGTGATGAATAACAGTCTGCGACGTTGTCATTTTTAAAGATAATAACCATACTTAGACAAGTTCCATATAAGTTTATAGGTATTATCTATTAACTTTAAAATATTCATTAAAGTACATAATGTGTGCTATTATTATATGAAGCATGTGCTGTAATTAAATTCAAATATTAACGAGCGATGAATAACAATAATAATAATTACCTGCTAGGTAGGTACGCTGTCAAATTAAATTCGTGAAAATTGTTGTTTTCTAATTTCGTTGATTTGTACAATATTGTGATGATAATGTCATTATATTCTCTGGACGAAATGATTAATTTATACTCTTGACGCTTAAATTATGAACCAAAATAATATTACCAAAACATTGAGACAGAGTTGGAATTATAATAATTCAACACATAAAATCTGTAGTAGGTACCGCTTCAAGTTAATTGGTAAATTCAATGTAACTAGTAGTACTTAGCTACTATTTTATCATATCTCTTTCATAATGAGATAGGAAAATGTTAGGTTATGCTAATATTTTTACTATTCTATATTAGTTATTAATTTTATGTGTCCTTTGAACATGTTATAGTATAAAAATTAGAAAGCAAACTTGGCAACAAAACTACATCAAAATGGCGGTTTCTCTATCTCCCTTTATTCCGTTGCGCAATCAGATGCGCATACGGTTTTAGCGGTAGCCTCTCGTTAAATTGAGAGACGTATGTCTCTGGTTTAATTACACACTTAACTAACGTCCACTATCTAAAAGGGACGTACGAATTTGTGAGGTGAGTGAAATTGTATGATATAGTTTTCAAGAATTATTATTTTTTGTATTTTATTTTTGTTATATAAAAGAAAGCGCATTTTAATTATATTTGTTTAAAATATCGTTTCGGATACTGTTTTCATTTTATACGGCGTTTTGTTTGGTCTATCTATCAGTAATAGCCAAGAACTAGATTAAAATAATGTCAAAAGAATGAAACATGTGCATTTGTCCTTTAAAACTAGTAAAAACCCACTGAACCGTCATTTATCAAACAACAATGATGTAGAATTTAAATAATAAAAAAAAATCAGCATTGAGAAAAAACAACATGATAAAACTTTAAATCCAGTGCTGCTCTATTTGCATTTCAGCCGTGAGCTCTGATAGAGATAGACCGCTCAATGTAGCTATATATAGGTATATCAATCCATATTTCCGGAATTAATAATGAGAAATATGTAGTAAAACAATAATAATCATAATAACGGACACTCATTTTAAATTCAAATCAATGCCTCGATTTCGATATTCCTATTTCTGTAGGTACAATATGTCCAACGGATAAAAAAAGGAATGTCGCCGTATAAATGTTGAATATATTATTGCAACTCGTATTTCACCAAATTATTAGATTAATTTTTGTACACTTTCTGTGTTGTATGTTTAATATATCGATGGATGACATTTTTCATAATTTAAGATGGAACAGTTATCGTCTACATATTATCTGCTGTCAAATTGCTTACCTACTGATATATTAGAGAGTTCTTTTGACGCCTATTGCGCTATTACCGAAACGTTATCTGTCAAAATTATTCACGCTAACGCTATTTCGGTTACCGTATTCCGTTATATAGCGAGCGTTACCGTATAATTTACTGTAACTCTATTTAGTGTCAAAACCGACAAAAATGTGTAAATTTCATAATCCCAAAAAACAAATTGTGATGTTAATCAAAATAAAAAACCCAACCCCTACGAGGATATATCCAGATGGGTAGTTATTCAAACAAACGTAAATGAGAAATGCAGAAAAATGTTTACTATAAAAGCAAGAGCATATAGATTTAACCTACACCTTCTGCAACATGATTTAATACATTGAGTATAACAGCATCCTTAAACTCGTCCATGTTTAGGCCTTCCAAAATTGCCCCGTCCAATATTTCTTCCATTATTTAAAAATATGTATAAATGATATAACATAAATCACAACCTTTCTAATTTACATAAATCTCTCTTGTTGCAGAAATTATAAAAGTGAGGTTAGCATTTCCTTTACGTAGAGTTACGACGTTGTTTACTAAAGAACTCTTCCGATAGTCCGACTTTACCGTATTAATAACGGAACCGTATTTTTCCGTGAACTAATCAAAAGAACTCTCTATTATGAGAAAGAATTGTTGTAACAAATCGGCGTTATCCTTCGACAAACTCAGATCACCTGTGCTGATGTGACATGATCACTTTACTTGGATTTTTTATAAAAGGACCGATCATCAATATTATCAAACATTTTGAGGTTAATGTCTCAGGTAAGTCAATCGAATTTGTAAAAAGAACATTAGTGACAGCCGCTTAGTGATGACAGTTGATACATACTAAATTTAAAAAAATAACACAATTCTGGTTTATGTTTGTGATTAAGTTTAAAATAAATAAGTTTTGTTTCAACGATCGAACGGTTATTCCACTCACTCATTCACAAATTCACAGAAACAAACTGAATAAATAAATAAATCGTTGGTATCAACTTTACCTAATTTACAGAACAAATCGAGAAAGAGGACACCATTTTATGACGTAGCTTTGTAAGAGAAGTGATATAATAATATGCAGAACTGAAAACAGTTGCAATCGATAACTTCTGTAATTCTTATGATGTACGATGAGGTAACATTTTTTTTTTGTAAATAGAATGGTTAAAATCTTTTAAATTTAGTCCGAATTCTCTGATAGTTTTTGTTTGTTTGTCGAGGAAGTAACGTTAATTGATGTATAATAGTTTGGAAATAGTGTATCAATACAATATCATATCGGTAAATGGATATTTCTGGTATTGCGTTAATTAATGCAAGTTTATTTTTGGAGTAATAATCAGAATTACCAAATTTCGTGCTTTGCTGAACTGTATTTCAAATATATATTAACTAAATACTTTTCCATCACCATTATACCTAGGTATTCCAGAAAATTTGGGCACTTGCTATTAGGGAATTTCCTTTTTTTAAATAAAATTCATAATTTTATTAAAAACGGCAACGAAAATGCAACTGTCATATACAGGGTGAGCCAATATTAGCAGAAAACTGTATTATTGTCGAAACGAATCGAAATTTCATTTTTTTAAATAAACTTCAAAGCTAAAACCAGTAGCGTACTAATGGTTGAAATATGCTTACAGGGGTGGAAGAATAAGTAGTAAACTAGAAGTGTTTTAAGGTGACTTAATGACTTATCAATGAATATCTTTGAAGTTTAACTATCGATGTCGTCTCGAAGACTGCTAATAATTAAATTGGCCTTTTCTATAATAATAAGAGAAATACAAAAACGAAAATTTTCAACAATTAATTTCCGATAAATCGTGATTAAAATACAACCGTATCGCGCTCATTTTTCGACGTATAATTCTGTTCGAAACACATTAGGTAGGTATACGATGTGTTAAACATATTCAACGACAAAAGCTGTATAGTACGAAGCACAGCTATTCGTATGCAAAGAATCCTTGGAATTTTTTTACAATAAAATTTTTATTACTTTTTTGTTACCAGAACTACGTCCTACGGTAGAAGTAGTGGCCATACAAAGGAGAAGCACTTCTACTATTCCCGGTTAGTGTTTTCTTTTTACATCTTTTCACAAACATAAAGGATAAAATGGTAAATATATCTGTTTAGTTTAATTTGGAAAAGTGCAAGAAAAAGCGATTTTGTGAAAATTAAATTGAAGGAAAAGGTTATAATTCATTTTATTATTACATTAAAATAAATATCTTATATTAAACACTGTAACAACACAGTTTATTATAGAAACGGGCTTGTTTAACAAAACAAGACTTAACTTCGAGAGTTTGTCTGTCAACCACAGAAATAAGACCGGCAACGTAGCAGGTAGGCCTGTTTTAAGTTCTTGGTGCGACCCTCAGAAAAATAAATAAAAATAGAAGTGGCATAACAAGAAACTAATAATCACAAAAATGTTTGTAGCCTACATAACCTTTACATTTTTACTAATAAAATCTAACACTGTTGCCAATTGTTCGTTTTATTCATAGAATCAGAACTCGTATTTCACATCCCAGTGTAAATTTTTATTAGGGTTGGTCACAGTGTTCTTACATTGCAGAACTATACAATATTTATAATATTTCTTTTTGTATTCGGCTTCCATACATGTTCATAATATATTTAACGTCAAGAAATCAATCAAATATAATATGATTCACGAAAATACAGTTCTACGGATATAAATGTGTGGCTACCCCGCGGAGGGATTTGTTTATATTTACACGTCACGTTGACGTCTGGAGTGCGAGTAGTGCTACGTAGTTTTATAACGCGAATTAAGTGAATTTTACGAGACTCTTCCACTTTACTACATTTGTAGTGTGTAAAACTGGGTTTCCTTTAAATAATGAGGAGAAAAAAGTGCTTAGTTTGCATGTCGAGTGATTTTCCGAGTAAGGTTACGTGTCACAAGTAAGTACAATGGCGTAGATTTTGGGATTTTGCAGAGATAGTAGTTAACATGAGTTGTTTAAATATACTATACACCTAGTTGCAAAATAGACAGTAATATAATAAACAAAAATAATTGTAAATTCATAAAATGCTTTATATTTCATAATTTCTTAATAAATAGTAGCATACATGTATAATGATATGCACAGACCTTTACATAAATACCTTACGATAAAGAGAAGATATGGGATGTGGTGCAAGTGGGCATTATGATATATATTCTATTCATTATGATATATATTCTATTCATAGCACTTATTTATGTTTTATTTATAGTATAGTACAATAATTCTTGTAGGTTTCCCAGTGATCAGTTTTAATAAGCCTAGTAGTAAGATAAGAAAGAAGACATCTGAAGCATTGACAATTTAAAAAGAAAAGTATGCTCATAATCCTGAAATTACTTATAATTAATTTATGTGAAATTGTTTTTATCATTTTTAGTACTTCCACATCCAGATCAGATTTAGATGGAACAGATTTAACAACTAGTTCCAGAAATCCCTCGACAAAACGGTATTTTTCATAATTTCGGAAATATATGATATCGGTGTATCGCATAATATACTATTAATTTATGTCATTAAAAATTCATAACTATATACCTTTGCATTTAATAATAAATATTTACATAATATAGAAAATGTTTACTTTTAATCCCAGACATATATTATTTAATAAATTATATTTGAAAAAAATGCCACAGTTCCTGCGTAAGTATGTATTTATTATTGGAAACTACAACCACGATTTCAAAAAAATTATACTACGCCACTGGCTTTTGTTTATATGCACTCCTTCTGTCATTAAAAAGGTAAATATTGACCTTTATGTTATGAAGACAAACATTGAAATTAGATGACATTTCTATTTTTATTTATTTTTCTGAGGTGCGACCTATATGTTCCATATTTATGCCTTTGCAACAAAGCTACATACTTTGCGATTCACATTATTGTTCATCAAGGAAATAACCACAAACACAACCCATCCATTTTAACCGAAGTTCTTTTTGTACGATAACGACACGACAGTTAAATTTAGTAAAAATAAAAAATAAAATCCAATCCAACTACATATACAATATAGGTAATAAGATCTGTCCATCAAATGTTGAAAATATTGCTCGTTTTTAATACAATTTATGTAAGTATTACTTTTACGACTAATATTCTTCTTCACTCTCCTACGGACTCGTGAAATTATAGAAAACACGCAATCGTAAAAAATTGTCGATAATTTTAAAGGTCATAGAGAATGCCAAAAGCGTGTTGCTTGACAATAGCCCAAGGCAGAAGGCCAAGGGCTATTATCCTTGACCAACTCGCTTGAAGGATTCTCTATGACAAAATTTTGAGTATTTATCAAGGCCCAAGGAGTATTCGATAAGATAATTTTTTACTTTAGGGTTATTCTTTCGTAGTGATTGATCTGAACCAAGTGAATGTGATTAAACTGAATGTGATTGTACTGAACTGAATATTTGGCGAAACCGAAAGATCATCTTTTTTGTGATTGTCTTTCACTTAACCTCGAAATCTTGTGAAAACAACCAAATCTGCTCTGAAAACTGGAAAATTATTTCTTCCATGATATTATTATCCATGTTTTAAACTTTTGCAATATATTGGTTTGATTCGAAATCATATTCCAATTATTATCTCTCAATATTCAATACTTTTAGAGGTTAACTGTTAACTGAACGAACTAACCGGTACCAAGAGGTTGATCAGTAAGGGGAAAGGGGGTAGGAATTTTAATCAGTTTGGTAGAAGTGACCGATGTCGAAAGAATACACACAATCGTGAATGAACTGACAATTTTCAGATTGTTCACTTAGTTCAGTACGAAAGAATAACCCTTTTGTAGATATCAAAAATTTGATTGTCAATCTGACGTTTACTAATTTTCAATACAAAATGTATTAGTTTAATCAAACAAATATTATTCATTTTTATTTAAAACTACAGTTGTGAAAAGTACAATTGGTAAATGTTAAATTGGAAGAAGAGTTTGCTGAAGTTGACGGATTGTTAATTTCCACTGTTGAAGAAATTCCTCGCATGGTGTTGATTATTTCACCATGGCGTTCTTGGTTAATATTCAAGTACGGTTTAATTGAATTAGAGCTGCTATGTCCTGTTATTTTTATTAATTGCTGTTCAGGAATTCCTTTATTTGCCAAATGGCTAACTGCAATTGATCTGTTCGAATGATTGGATATCTTTTTACACTTAGTGTCCAAACCAATAGCTTGCGCGGGTGATTTGGTCCACATATTAATTGTGTTCTTGCCTACCGGTATATTGTCAAACCATGTGTCACTTTCGGATTTCCAGAAACGATTTGGTCTCAAGAATAGGCGACTGGAAGTAATATTTATATTTATGGAATAACCGAACAGGGCATGCACTTTCGTTTGCAATATTTGGAACAAGCCACTTACTATTTGTACAACTTTTCGATCCTCCTTGGCATGTTTTACTAAATATTGGATTCTATTCAATTCTGTTGGTTGGCGTTCCATCATTATTTTTCTCAATCGTGAAATAATCTATAAGGCAATCAGCTGGTTCACCACCTCGCCAAGCTAACTCAACAGCTACAATATGGTAAAAAAAAATTTTGTAAACCTTCTGGTGTACATTCATCCCATAATCCAATGATTCTTGCCAAATCAGTTGAACTGAAATTTGATGAACTGCATTTTCGTTTGTTTGGATCCTGCTGTAACCTTTTACGTTTTGCATTTCTTGCATCTAGCGCATTTTTGAATATCACACTGGTAAACGGGTCGAATACAATTTTGAAGTCATTGAAGTATTTTTCCTGGAGTAGCCTACTCGTAGTATTCCAAATTGTTTTTACAGTTGCTTCTTTATATTCAGTTCCGTCAGCTTTTCTCATATTTACCGCACAATCTTTCAATATATTAGCCAAATTATGGAAACTTCATGGCTTGTAACTAGTAACTAGAGAAGCTTTCTTATTTCTCATTAAATTATCATGTCTTCACCATTCTCTGTTCAAATAAATTCCCAATATTAACATAAATTCTTTTTTTTTTTAATAAAATAAACCAACCTATCCATTAGATGGATATTACCTACTGAAATCAATAACTAAGTAATAATAAAAAGATTTCGTTCTATCGGAAAAATGCATTAGAATTCAGTTCTAAGTATAGGTACCTTTACTACACTAAATGGATTCGAGAATTCACTTCCAATTTCGTCATCGTCATAATAAAATGAGGTAAAAGGTATATGATGATGATAGTAGGTTTATTTTATTAAAAGAAAACTTTCAAATTCGAATCAGTTAGAACAGTGAGAGATGACGGAATAGGTATGCATTTTATTTTATTCATATTTTTGTATCAGTTTTATCACAAAACTTTCACTGATTCTTTCGCTTGTGGTAAAATTCTGGACAAGGAAAGCAGCGACAGCTCTTAATGATCTCGATATTTATTAGTTATTCTTTGTTTTGACGTTGTCTTGCTTAACGACGAGTTAATATGAATGAGAGACAGAGCAAGAATTTTAGGGTAAGCAATACTTCACTGCTTACATGAACTATATAATATTCCTTCCTTCCTCTTACTAGGAATCCGAAACGTTTCTTAATTAACCAGATGGCTTGGGGGTAAAGTAACAAAAAACTATTGATAGGCTAGACTAGACTATTGATATACCTGATGTATGTTGTCAGCGGTCGTTCTAGATTTTGCAAAGGGACCTTTCCCAACTGAATCACGTTACTTGCATTTTAGAGCAGGCAAGATTTTTGTCACTTGTCGACAAATTTCTCAGATTGATCTGCTAGGTATTAGCGAATGTAACACATAAAAGGTTTTTATTCCGTAAAATCGTGGATACAAAATGCTGGCTCAATACGGATTTTAACCAAATTTGGCACAAAGATACTATTGGAGATGGCGAGCAACTTATTAGATTTTGGGTGGACACTTAAACAAATCATATTTGTTAAACTAATAAATGGAATAATTGTTGTAATAATCCAGGAGGAAATAAAACGACGTCTACTCCACATAATGTCATATATATGTTCAAACTAGAACAATCATCATCAGGCATGTTTCGGGATGCATCATCTCATCATCAGTGATAACATTACACAAAAATCTTCCACCAAAGGATCAAACCGAATTTAAGCATTTGCACATCTAAAAGATAATTAATAATCAATAGATACGAGTTCACAATCAGACACATAAGAAAAGTCACCAATTTTGTGAGTCATTTTATAACATAATTAAAATTTAAATTGGAACAAATAAAAGGGACAGCACTTCGTTTTATATATCAATATACAATCAATTAGATTGAGAAAGAATAGAAGTAAACTTTCAGGAATTTTCTGCAACGTGGAAATTTGGTTGACAAATGAGGCGTTAAAAATAAAACATATTTGAGGTTAACAACATTCTACTTAAAATTAAAGACAAGTTCAACAAGTCAAAGCTAGATCGCACAAATAGGTACATGATGATGAGATGATGCATCTCGAAACATGTCTGATGATGACTGTTCTGAAAAAAAAAACTGAAAAATAAACAGACAGCAAAATGTCATCGCTCAACAAAGACTTAAGTCTTCTTATTACATACATATTTACCGAGAGTTTTTTTGACAATCTCAGCAATATGGCAACGCCAGTACAGTGAATCGTTAAGGGTGACACTGCGTGAAAAAAACTATATATGTAGAGTCTTATTCGTACTCCAGGAAGCCGCCAGAGTCGCACTTTACGACATCGCGACTCTAAAGACGTGGCATCCTTTGTCGTCATCATAGAATATTGTCTTATTGAGGAAAATGGGAGTATAAATCCTTGATATACAAGATAAAGAGAGTCGGCCCAAGAACTGGACCCTGGGGCACCCCACTCGGTACTGTTCGTATATCCGAAAGAGTAGATATTGGCATATCATTAAGAAAAAGTTGTGGTTTTGTTATATCATTTTAAATTAAAATTAGAAATACTATACCTGGATATTTCTTAAATTCATAAATATGATTGTATGGTATCGGTGCGTACTCATTTATTTTCGCAAATACCTGGTATAACATATTTTTTTGCTCCGTTTTATTTTCGATATTACAAAAAACATATTTTATAGAAAGAAGGAATTATTAATGGCCTTCTTTATACCTTCACGCTGGCAGCACTCAATTCAAAAAGATAACCGTTTAAATATTCATTTCAAAGGACATCGTCGGAGCTATTTTCTGAATATTCATTTCTCATACTTTTTTCATCCTTCTCCCTCTTTTTATTTTGTCTCATCTAATGTAAAAGTATCAGAACAAAAAAAAAACTAGTATAGTATAGTAACGCAAGTTCATTAATTACTTTCTGCATTTCTGCTGGTGATTTTCTTCTCTGCTTTGCTTTAATGAAAATAATTGTTTTCTACCGGGTGTGATAAATGTACATCATGCATAATATGGTGGATTTGCAAGAGCGGGACACAGATAAATGTTGTAAAATATTTGAATATTTTAAGTGTAACTAAGGGACATTTATTAATTGTGTTGACATCATTTTTTGAATCAAACTTTGGCTTTTTATTATTTAACTTTCATTTAAATAAAAAAAGTAAGTTATTGGATTGACATCAACATAAGACAAATTTAGTTCCAGCTTTCTGTTCCGCTCCTTTCTAACTGATCATCTCTGACTCACATACCAACTCCTGGAAATCAAGAATTAAATTGTATGAATCTATAATTTTGAGTTCAGTATTGTACGCGTCTGCAATTTAGGGCCTACGTTATGATTATCAGTTGGAACGAGCACAGGTCAGTTTCTTAAAAATAAATAATCCCCTCTCTGGTAATTGGTGGGCCAGCCAAACAATCACTTAGCTCAGTGTCTCTTGGTGGTCTATTGTCGCAAAAAAGTTCTTCGATGTATTTTTCTCAAACACTGATTCTCTCTTCGATTTCAAGAACTGTCCTGTTGTTCTGACTCACTATCAAGCCTGGCTTCCATCTTCTGTGTATTCCAACAGTCTCTTTCAGTTTTTTGTGCAAATGTTGTTGATCTTGTTGCCTTTGCAGTTGTTCTATTTCATTGCATTCGCGTCTGAGCCAGTCGTTCTTTGCTATTCTTATCTTCCCTTTTATTAATTTATGAATGCCTCTATAGATGCTGCGGTCTGCGTCATTTTTGTGCCTTCGGCGTTCATCCATCAACAGCAGAATCTCATCAGTCATCCATTTCTGCTTTGCGCCTCTCGTCCTATATCCCAGTTTGGTCTGCATTGCGTTCGTTACAATCTCTGTTATCTCTGTCCAAGACTGGGTTAGGTATTTTTCAATATTTGGTATTATCATTTGAATCCCTGTGTTTATTTCGTCCTTGATTTCAGATTTTGTTTTTGGGTCCCTCAGTCCGTCCAATGCTACTTTTCTTTGTGTTGTTGCGATTCTTACAACGGCCATCAAAAGAACATGGTCAGAAGACACGTCGGCTCCAGGATATGTGCACGCTTTTTTTACAGTCGAGCTGAATCTACCGTTGATGAGAATGAAATCTATTTGATTCCCTACGATATTCTGTGTTGAGTCAGCATCCTAAGGACGAATTAACACCATGAGGGTAAGAAACTTCATTTCTTAACCCCCGTCTCACAATCGGAAATGTTACAGGTTTTGATCAGTAACATTAAAAAAAGTATAGTACAAGCGTGGTCAAATTTCAAAAAATCGGCCATATATTTGAAAATAAATAATATCTACTACTTGGATTCTTCACTGAGCTACACCGACCACATCAGGCGCGCGACATCGCGGTCCATTAAGATGTTGGGCTTCATCAGACGTTGTTCGGGGGATTTCAGTCAGATTGGTACATTCAGGGCCCTGTACACGTCTCTTGTGAGGCCGCATTTGGAGTACGCCTCTGCGGTGTGGTCTCCATATTATGTTTGTCACACTGTCTGTATCGAGAGGGTTCAGCACCGTTTTCTGAGGTACGTTCATTTTAGACTCGGCCGTGAACGACCCGTTAATTTTAACTTCAACTACGGCGTATTGCTGAGTGAGCTGGAGTTGGCTACATTGGGCGCCCGCAGGGTTGTCAGGGATCTGACTATACTATATAAAATTTTAAACAATACTCTTTTATCTTCTAGTCTTTTATCCCAGATTGGTTTTCGTGTTCCCCCTAGACAAAGCAGAAGTTCTGATCTCTTTCACGTCTCGTTCCACCGCGCGAACTACGCTATGAATACCTTTGTCACCAGAGTGGCGCGACTGGCGAATCGTTGTTCTAATCATAACATCGATTTCTTTGCACCATTTGGTGAGTTCGCCGGTCACTTGAGGAGGGGGTCTAGAGATGAATGGTTTCCCTAATTCTTGTTTTTAAAATTTAAAATAATTTAGCATTCATTAATTCCTTAACATCAGCGAGTCCTGCGAGCTGTTGTATGTCGCGCAATTGCTGGTTTTTTGTTTTTTTTTTTATTAAGTTCAATTGTAATGGATAGTCTAGAGTTATGTAAGTTTTATAATTTCTGTATTATGTTGTATGCTATTGTTTTGTACATGTTGTAATAATGGACTTTGTCCGTAGATTAATAAATAAATAAATAATATTTTTTCTTTAAAGCAATGAATTCCCGCACATCAAAAACATTACTTTTCAGTATTCTACAGGGATTTTAGCAGTAATAAAACCGGTAACAGATGACATGCATCTTGTTCCCAGCCGAAAAACAAATGAGCCGATCAAAAAACCAACTTACACAACCAGGAACTGGGAGAGAAAGGAAGAAAAAAGGTAAAGAAATCAGCAGGAGTATAGCATACCAGGCCATCATGATCGAGTATGCGACTATTTACAAGGAAAAAAAAAAAGTGCGGACACAGAATCACACAAGTATATAGAACGATGTATTATTATTATTGCTCTTTCCCCTATTTCATACATTTATTTCCCTTGAGTGGTACATGAGATATTTGTCCCGCTTTGTCACTTGCAGATGTTTTAATCATGCCGAGGCCATATCGGCGTTGCTTTGGTCAGAGAACTGGACGCTAAAAAAATTATGTTTATGTCTAGATGTAGTTAAAATTTCAGCCGGCATCGGCAGCAAATAATTTAATATTTTTTACTAAATTAAATACTTGATGTGTTACAGGTTGTGATAAGGAAGTTTCATACAACACAAATACAAAAGAAAACTACATAAATTGCTGGATAATAAAAATATATTAAATATGTTGAAATAATTATTTGATTATCTTGAAAAATGACCAAGTTATTGACATTTTACTGTAACACAATAAAAATTGAAAACACGTGCCGTGACGTCACAAGTCTCGTCGCCCGCAACTCAGCGTATATTGTATTAGTAGTAAGAGTAAAAAAAAACTTAAAGGTTTCGAGAAATTCGAGTTTAAAAATTTTAAGACAAAACTGGTCCTTAGTACACAGCATTAATAACATTTTGGAAAACTTTTCGTTAGCAACTTTTATTTTTAGAATAATCATGATATTTTTAAAGAAGGAGAACGGGTCTAGATTAAAAAAAAAAACAAAAAATTGCTAACAATTCATTACGGGCAACAGCATCAAAGAATTTGACTAAAATCGAGAAAAGCCCTTTAGCAACCAAAAGGTTAGAGATAACCAGTTCTGTTTCCGCCTGTGATTTTCTCACAAAAATTGAGTCAAGCCCATAGAAATCTTATATTATATATGTACTCTAGAATGCTAATTAAATCCAGCCGAATACCAAAAAGTGTAACGGGTATGCAGAGTTTTCACGATCTACGCATGCTCCTCAGTATCTTATTTTCAGTACAGAGCTGCCATATTTTGTCGTTCGCCTTACAGAATTTATGCGACATATCTGTTTTATAAATAAATCCATATGTTGCGTCATACGAAACTGCTTGACAAAATCAAATAATTAAATGTTATCGGTAAAATTGCATACTGTTTAGTTTTCAGCAATATGAACGAAACATTTTTTTCCAAATCTTATTAAATTTAGGAGATTTCGCAACAGCGTCTGTTTTCGCAAATGACGTTTCTCGTAGTGGGAATATCTGTCAGAGTCGGCTTCACAAAATTCAGATAAGTTTTATAATTGAGTTATGGTTTTATTCGTGGTATATTTTAATTGTTGATAGATCTTTGTGATTAAAATTGTTTTTAATATTTGTTATTTTGGTTTTAGTTCGTTTATTTAACAAACAATGAGGTGTATAGTGTTGTGGTGTAAAAATGAAGGTCTCATTCCTGGTATTAAATATTTTCAGTAAGTTATTGTTTCGGGTTTCTAACAGTCTGAGTTTGAGACAATATGATACCATTGACATGATACTCATTTTTAGCTTGACAAAAAAAAAGACATGATGTTTGGATGCGGGCATTGGGATCCTAGCACAGAAAATGTATGTGATGGGAATGTCATATGCAGTAAGCATTTCGCTGCAGAAGAAATCATTTGTAGAGAAGACGGCAAGAGGATCACCCTCGTACCCGATGCAGTTCCCAAACTTTTGTTGAAAAGAAGAGATTATGTAAATGAGAGTGGAAGTTAAATTCTTAATCGTTTGATATCAAGACACTGGTTACTTAAAAGCAGTCTGTCAAAAATGCATGATATGTATGTCCAGAATATATTTCCTACGTTGTGTAGGTATACAAAGTTCGTTTGAATTCTTTTGTTAAACTGGAATATACTTAATTATAGAATCCTCCATGAAATTGCTGAGAATACATGTTCTACCAACCATGTTTTGTCACAAAATACTATTGCGAGTAGTACGGATGATTGGAAACATGTTTGTGAAGGCACTGTTTCTTGCACCCCTTCTTTGAAGGCTGTAGAGAGGTAAGACGCCTAAGGTGGTTGTATAAACAAACAAATATTATAGAATAATAAAATAAATAATTAGAATGCTCATGTCCTTAAGATATTTTCCAGTATTAGAATTTTTACTTATTTCTTGTTTCTGCTTAGATTTATTATTATTGGGTTGTACCTGTTAGACAATAAAGTATTTAGATATTTAATGTAATTTTTTATTTCTTAAATTCCTTTATTCCATTTTTTTATTTCAATGTTACCAAATGGTAAAATTTAATTTTAAATATACCTATAACATAACAGTAATATTACATTTAATCAAAGCCGGTCCTGTTGAAAAATAAGATACTGGTGATCATGCGCATTATGGACAGCTCTACACTTTTGGTTACATTTTTGTACTACGAGATTATCATTCTAGAGTATATAATATAAGATTTCTGTGGTCAAGCCAAACACAGTCAAGTCTCCATATTACCAAATATCGGTACCATGGTCGACAGAAAAAACATTGAGCTAACCAAAATTTAGAACTAAAAATTACCGCTACATGTTTAACAATCATTTTTCCATTACCCTGTATTTCTAAAACGTTTGAAACTGCTAAAAAGTTATTCTCTCCTTTTTTATTCCAAAATAAAGAAGCTTAAAATGCTTTTATTAACCCGCACATAAAAACACTGCAATTTAAATTTGTGTGAAATCAAAAATTAAAAGCTTGCGTAAAAATAAAACAAAAACAAGTTGACTAACAAAAAACAGCATATAATAGGAAAATAGAAAGGCAGCAAAGCGTTTTTTACACTTTTATGTGTGGGATATTATCCAGTAAAACAGGATGTGAGTATTCACATGCACACATTTGCTTTTTGTACTTTTTTTTTGTTTTGTTCTTCTGGTGCTCTTATATTCCTTCAAAGTGAACAACACTTGCAGTAAAGCGCCCTTTATGACGGCGAGATTTACGATAATTCTTTGCGCAATTAGGCATGCAATAATGTGCACTAATTGACGAATTATGTGGCTAATAGTTTAATTCTCTTTTAAATTATGATTTATTGAAAATTATTGGTAACTAGGCCATACATACCGGGTAATACAATTAATAAAAGTGCATCTCTTAAGGGAAGCAACACGTCAATTTTGATGCTAAGGCAGCTATTTTTATTTTGTAAAGTTGCCCATTTTTTGACGTAACAGAAAAGTATACAGGGTCCATCCTGTAGCAGATAAACGTAATGAATAAGCTTCCACTGAAAATCTAAGCAAAACTGAAAAATTTGGTAAAAACAAAATTAAAATATCAAAGTTATAAGGCTTTAAAGTTGCATTTCGCCTTAATAATTTTGTTACGTCTCCCGAAGACATGTGACGCACATATTCGTACTGCAGCTGAGCGGCCGTCGTCGCGTCGTATGGTCAGGCATTGCGTATATACGTGGTTTAGTTTGATTTGTTTGTTTTTTGGTCTCATATTTTCTTGAAATCTTATAATAATCAAATCGTAATTACATTATAATTAATAATAGTAATTAATACAATAAGAATAACAATTATTTGATAATGAAATGAGCGAAATTAAGAAGGGCTGCCATGATTACTGTATTGTGTCCAAATGTACTAGTTCAACCATTCGCCAGATAAAGCTTTTTTGTTCCTATGCAAAAAGACAGACGAAAGAAATGGTGCAAAGTAATGAAGCGAGATTGAAATGGATAATTGGATCTAAAATCCTTGGTATGGAACGACTTCTCTGGCAAAAGAGTCTTTCTGGTCGCCCTGGCCCTCTCTAACCTCTGTGTCGCCGACTATCACTAATTATCAAACCACATCTGAATCGACCAATGTTCGGACAGCTGAGCCTGTTATGGTTCGATTCAGACGTACATAACCTTGAAGCATCTCGCATTTCAGCAGACACGGTTTCGGTGTTACATATTTTAGTTATTAGAACATGAAAATGTTCCAATCTCACAGGTCCTCCTTCTTTGAACAGTTCAGAAGATAGGCCATCAGAGCCAGCAATTACGTAGTCGATGATATGCCAGTGCTTAGGCCTTGGATGTTGCCATGTCGTCTTAAACTTGTTCTGCGCGTTCGGTTAGCAGCATTAGACCGTTGAGTTACACCTTCCTACTCCTTATTTGCCGATCGTATTCGGCCAGAGCGCAGAGTCTCGACCAACTCGAGCGTTGAAGTATCCTGGCAGGATGATCTTGTCGGAGTCAGGAACGTTGGTCAGCGCTTTATCAAGTTGGGAGCAGAATTCTTCTTTTAATTCTTCGTCGGTGTCCACGCTAAATCGATATGAATCACTCTTTAAACATTCGTATCTAAAATTGTGGGAATTGTTTTTGTGAACATTGTTATGTTTTTCTACTGTTATCTACAAATTCGTTGAGATTTTGCAGTATTTTTTATAATAGTAAAATGCTAATTGAATCTTATTTACTATTGCTAGTATTGAAGTTCAGTGGTGGAAATAAATGCCTAAGACAAGACAAAGACGTATTATTAATTAAACTTTGACAAAAAATACTTTTTTAATAAAAAACGTTTAAGAACAACATAACAACAAATAAAGATAAATTTATAATAGTTGTTGAAAATGTCCACCTTCAACTTCGATGCAAGCATTAGCTCGCCTTATCATCGATTGCCGAACACGCTGAAATATTCCAGGAGTATGTCTTATTTGATTGCATGAATCCCGTATGCGCTGACATAATTTGGCTTCAGTATTGACTGGAGTTTTATTATAAACCAGCGACTTTAAATGCCCCCAAAGGAAATAATCCAAAGGATTTAAATCTGGCGACCTAAGTGGCCATGACTGTGAACCCGCGCGACCAATCCACTGCCCTCCATAAGTTTGATCCAGAAATTCCCGTGCTACGATGCTAAAGTGAGGTGGGGCCCCATCGTGCATGAACCACATTGCTGCTCTATCTGCAAGTGGAACGTCTTCTAATAATCCCGGCAAAACAAATTCTAAAAAGTGGCGATATTCCTCTCGGGGGTAAAAAATGGGGTCCAATAAGGAAATCACGTACAATACCAACCTAAATATTGACGGAAAATTATTGTTGATAATTATTTTCCACAATAGCATGGGGATTTTCTTCACACCAAACATGATTGTTATGAAAGTTCATGATTGAGTTACGGGAAAAACATGCTTCATCCGTAAACAAAATTCTAGACAAAAATGTAGGAGATACCACTAGTTGTTGCAAAAGCCAAGCACAATAAACAACTCGCTGTGGAAAATCAGCAGGCAATAACGCTTGAACACGTTGAATATGGTAAGGATACAGTTGATACTCCCTTAAAATTTCATAGGCGTTCGTAAATAGTGGAAAAGGGGTCAAAACATAAAAAATATATATTTCCTAAACTTATTCGAAATATGGAATAATTTTTCATAGGTGTGATACAACATAAGCTGAAAAATATTCCATAAAAGAATTGGTTCACACAGGCGTTCGAAAATAGTCTAAAAAAAGGTTCAAAAACGAAAAAAAAAATGTTTCGCAAATATACGAGAAAAATTGGCTAATTATATATAGCTTTATATTTATATTTTTATTTACATAGGCGTTCGTAAATAGTGTAAAAAAGGGTCAAAATGGAAAAAAAAAATGTTTTTCCCAAATATAACAGAAACATATATAGCTTTGATATAAGATAACCTACAACATGCAGCATAACAATTTTGTTTACATAGATGTTGATAAATAGTAGAAAAGGGGGCAAAATAAATTTTATAATAAAACTACGAATGGGAAAATGATAAAGAAATGTATTATTTAGAAAATTATTAAGAAAATAATATACAGGGTGTCGTGTCTTATAGACTACAACAACATTTTTAGACGCCTAGCAACAGTGAAATAAATAAAGCTTAAATGTACAGAAAAGCAGCTATGATACTTATTTCGTTTTAAAATTTACGAAGTGGTCTGAGAATTTTGGCAGTATGTGCATGTACTTGACATGATTTCAATGGAAGATTTATTATTTAATACGAAAAATTAAATGTAAAAAAAATATCTAGGTATAAATCAAAAAGGCACATTTTCCATTCCACTGTCAAACGGCATTGGAATATTTTCCATTCCAGATACGTTCAGTTATGATTAAAATACAAATATTTTATATACCAATAATACCAATATACATATACAGTGCAAGTCTAATGTTTGTTACTTCACATTTCACTTTAGAGCGATAACAATGAATTAGAAAAAAATTGACACAATCAAAAATCAATGCTGATTTTTCTCCAAAGGTATCTCGTATGCACTCGCTCAGGAATCCCTTTGTACCGTGTGCCGGAGAGAGAGACTTTGTCTGGGTTCACCTGTAACTAAACACGGAGGTCAATGCCCTCAGGCCTTACCGTGCATGTAGTGGCCTCTCGAGGCCTGCTAGTTGACGAACCAGCAATCCCCAACACTAGCAATATTTGTAATGTATCCTCTCTAACAAATCCATCTATACGTCGCTGTTGAGCTAAAGGGGGGTATAGAGGTATAGGAATTTTGAAATGGAATAAAACAAAGATCAATTTTATATATTGGCATGAAATTTACTTTATTCGAAAGATAATCTTCTGGCTTTATAATTTAAATAAGACTTCTGGCATATGACCGCCACGGCTGGTTCGGACGTAGTCTAATCTAATCTAATCTAACAAGAACGAACTGAGTCAAGTTTTGTCGTTCAAAGATTTATAGGGGTAAGGCACTCTAGGCACACACTGTAGAATAGAGATGTAGAAAAACTTTAATCGAATATTTTGGATGTAATTGCAAATTTCAATTTTTATCTTACACACGGTTCGCCGATTTTGAAAAGAATATTATTTTACATTGGGTATATGCTACATTCAGGTTTTACTTCAATATTGGAAGTTTTGTGATACATATACAATCAGATAGAAGTTTACAGAACGTTTTTTTTTTTTAATAAGAAGTTGCCTCGAAAAATTATATTTAAGAATTACGACTCGAACAAACTTGTATAAAGTTCATGATGAATATTCTTAAGTTCAAAAGTTACACTAAACTATATTTCAATAACCTTCAGCTTTCATGATTTTTAATATGATTCGAGGATTATTGAGTTTCTTCAAAAGTTACTTTCCTTTAATGCTAAATATCATCAATAACCCAATAAACACACGTACGTAAAAAAAAACGTTTAAATTTACTAATAACGTTTAATTAAAATCGTGTTTTTATTACGTAGAATAGATTCAAAAATGTCGCGGTATTAAACGTTACATACAACGTGTAAAGAAAAACGTTTTATATTGGTGCATAAGTAACAACTTTGTGTGGTGTTCAAAACACGTCAAAACTACGTTGATAATAATATTTTTAAAACGTTTCCAGAATACGTCGAATACACGTAGAAAATAAACGATACATACACGAATTTTATTGTTAGATATTTATTTTTAAACAGCGTTTCTAAAGAACATTGAATAAACGTGTACCTACGTGTATTTTTAAAACAATACATTTATTAACGTAATATTGACGTATATTATTGTAAGGATTTTTTAAATTTTGTTTAGTGCAGCATGTAAAAGTTTGATTAAATCGTTTAAAAAATCAGGTTGGTAATTATTTTTTAGGTAAATGCTCGCAAACGGCAACTTTGATTTTTAGGTGCAGTTGTATACATGAAAGTTTAAATATAATTGTACCTAAAACTTTTTTAGAAGCTAGAGCTAAACTATAAGCACCAGATTGTTGATGAAACTAACCGCGCTACTATTGTAAAAGGGGGATTAGGTAGGTTTTTTCTAACACGTTTTTCTCACTGTTAATAAATCGGCGTTTTTTAAATGGTGGGAAACCATCGTATGGTTCTGACAGTGACAGTCACTGACGCTGTTGAATTTGGAAAGTTGAGTACACTATAGTAAAAGGTTTGTTCCTACACGTTTTATTGGTTTCGAGAAACGTTAAAAACCCGTATTGATAAACGTCAAATATGTGATCCGCTTAGTACGTTATTTCAACATAAAGATAATGACTGTTATATTTTCGTTAGGAAAATACGACAATTAGATGTTTTTAATTTCTATTACTTAAGATTAATTTATTATGCGTTGGTTTTAACGTATAACAAACGTTAGTTTTATTAGACCTATTAATACACTATTAAAACGTTAAAAAAACTTGTGAATAGCTGAATATGGTTAGACATTATGTTAGAAAGTATGTGAAAAAACGTATTGTAATATAATAAATTTAACATTTAAAATAACGTCATATTAACCTAAAAGTTTTCTTAAGTTACATTTTGGCCAGAAATATTCCTATTAAAAACGTTGAATTAAAACGGTGTTATTTTGTACCAAAATAAAGCGGTTATTTTTTAAACGTACACGTTTAATCAACCAATGACACGTTGATTTTACGTTTAAAAAACGTATGTGTGTTTACTGGGAATTATTATCAACTTAATCGACAGTTGTTGCGATTTAATTTAATGCTTTTTGATTTCTGGTTACTCGATTTCACCCGCAAGCTCGAATAAATGACAGACAGAAATAAATATAATTTAAGACACACACAATAATACCTCAAGTTACAAGTTATCATCTGTATCTCGTCAAACAATATTCTTTGTCATATCTAAATACTTACAAATAGAAGAAAGCAGGAACTTGCTCCTGTATATACACCTTAAATATTGTAACACATTCACAACAAACAAAATTCTATGTATCTACCTACGACGCGATGCTTAGAAAACTCTCTTAAGCCCTTGGTAAGTAGGTAATAGCGACATCAACAACACACAAAGAGAGAGACTTAGAAGGGAAAACTTCAAGGAAAAGAAGACAAAATATCGAACCGTATTAAATAATAGATGGCACTCTAAACACATCGAAAGCGGGGTACACGTAGAAGATATTTATAAAGTTTGGGACTTTCAAAACTTTCAGTTGGTATATATAAGATTGTAATAGAAAACAAAAGTTACAAAGTAATTATTGTCATTGCCGAAAAAGTGTCAGAAGAATAAACAATTGAATAACATAATTCCTGTTTGGATGTGAGATAAATTTCTTGAAAAAAAATTAAGAGATTAAGTGCCATAAAGAAACTATTATCCCTAGTCCTTGTCCTCATTAATAGACCATAAAATGTGCATTTAATTTAATAAGTAAGTTTTCAGAGTAAATGAAAAACCAAATTGCTTAGAAAAGATCAGTCTTTAATTTGTCATTATGGAATAATTCCTACTTTCATTCGTTAACTCCTCAGATTGCTCAAAAAATTAGCAAAAAATCATGAGTAACAGTCAATTTTCAAAGGAGTCAAAACAAATAATTTCACTATTCCTATATTAGAACTTTTCAAACTACCCTTCTACATGTCCCTTGGAAACGTTCCACCTAAGTTTTCCTTGTGATAATATTAAATGAAACTAATGCCTATTAAGGATTCCTTTTGCGTTCTTGTATATAAAGTACAAAGTACACTAAGCCGGTTGTTTTGTTTGATTATCTTAAGATTATGTTACAAATATCATGAAAGGAACGTATTATATGAGAAAATGGATGATTACTTACCCTAAGATACTACAGACTTTTGATGTCTTAACCAAAAATGCTTATTTATATTTCACCCATGATTTTCTTATTGACATATTTATCAAACACTGAAAATATTAGTCAAAATCGGGTAGAAAACAGTAACACTAGCTACAGTGCCACCGTTTTGTGTCATAGCCGGGAATTAAATAACGTATAGGTAACCGATACAATTGTGTGGTTTTCAGGAACAAAGTCCTGGGATTCAACACGAAGAGAAACCCAGCATATTTATAGCATATGCCAAACTGAAACCTTAACCTAACATACAGTTTCATTACAACGATACCACCGCCGTCGTATGCTCCCAGAATGGAGGTGTATGATTCGGAGCTTCCCCAAGAGTGCCGAACTGGACTTTCAGCCACTCAGAGGCCTATAACCAGGTAACGATCTTGTAAGAGAAGATGTTAAAAGACAGGTATGCATTGCGCGACCCGAGTTAAGCAGATGGAGGCCTCGTTCACATACCCTCCAGTTATAGTGCCCCAGGAAAACCTTCACAGGGACAACCCCAATCCGAAACCACACATTTCCCCACGGTAGTACCGTTCCAACGAACAAGAGAACTGAAAAATAAAGAAACCAAAACATACGACACAAGATAGAAAAGAAAACGAAGATATGGAGCCTCTAGTCGCTTGTTCCGAAACAAAAACAAGTAGCGGTTGTTCCTGCAAATGATACTGCCACCGATCTCCTTGCCGACGACTCAGCGGAGCTCAGGTGATTCGCAGTAGCAGTACCCAGCGTCATCGTCCGGTCTAAGAAACTAGAACCACGCCCTCAACGACTCGCCAAGCACTACTCCCCGTCAACCACCCTTCCGAAGAATCTCGCCATTCAAAGCAGCCGTCAAAGACCCGGCGGCACCCATCTATCTGCAAGCCGATCAAAAAGGAGAATGAACAAGGTCTAGCAGACTACCAACTAAACAAGAACGAACTAAAACGAAAGTATGACAACAAACACAAAAAGGTTAGTCATAACGACTTAAAATGCATAACGCCTATCAAGATATATCATTTAAAAGACCCCACCCGGAATAGAATTCAACATTAAATCCGCATGAATTCTATCAAATACCCAAACAACTAAGAACAACCGAGGGTATAGCCAAGGACAATCTCACAACGAACGGTAAGTACATTAATATATTTACAGTATTCACAATTATGCATAGAATTGCTTGGCATGTTTCAGGGACCGAAGCAGACAACTTTGGAGAGGAAGACCTATGGTTTAAGTGAGTTGGGGCTTATAATAATGAAGCTACAATATGTTGCACATATGGTGAATAAAATTTAGAGCTAACCAAGAGAAAATTCAGTGTTTTATTACGCTAAACAAAAAGAAAGAAGTTAGTCTGATGGTAGGTATTTAATTAAGTGACTATAAGACGTGTTATAAGTTAGCGATTACTGTCTATTATAACAATTGTAACTTCGGGTGATATTTTACCACATATCAAAGTTCAGTTATTGGAGTTTTTTGCAATCGAGAGTGTTAATATTAATTGATGTTTCATATTATGTTAAACTTTATTACTCTGTTTATAATTTGTTAATTGTTAATATTTATTGACCCAAAATCGTAAAACAAACAAAACACCTGAAAATTAGAAAAATGTCTAAGTTCAAATGCACAGTTTTGTAGATGCAAGTGAGCATGCGAAGAAGAATTGAACGATAAGAAATTATTGAATGTGCGCTGGTTGGCTCAAAGACACCTGTAGCCCCAATTAAACTCCAAACGATTCCTCGATTAGAATTGGATGCTGCAGATATTGGAACGAGATTCTCCAGAAGCCTTTGTCAAAATCTTTCAATAAAAATCGATGAAACAATTTACTGGTCTGACTCCATAATCGTGTTAAATTGGATACGAAGCGAAGATCCTAGGAAGTTAATGAAATACGTAGCATACAGGTTTGCCGAAATTCAAGAAGTACGTTCAAAAGACTTCTACGAACTTCTGCATATGTTATTAGAACTCTGGAAAGCCAGAAATATATTAATAAAACTAGTTCAACATGAATATTATGAAAATGAAATTAAGCAACTACAAAATAAAGACGAAATATCCGAATTACAGCGAACTGTAAAAAAGACAAGTAGTCTATTCAAGTTGTCACCATATTTAGATTAAATGAACATACTTCGCATTAAGGGTTAAAATGTATCTTACTTAATCCCATTTAAGAACCTCTTTTCAGAATTTTTTATCGCTTTTCATTTTGCTCATAACAGAGTTTTGCTCACCCTGTACAAAACCTTTTTGCTTTATCATATAATAACAATTAAAAATGTATTAGACATTCATTCATTCAAATAAAGTCTCTTGTAATTTTCTCGTAAACTTAAAGATGTCTGAAAAAAATATATTTATTGTCAAGTGATAGATGGTATGATTCGCATAATATGGTGAAATTTTAAATGAACTTGAATTTATCTAGAAATCGGCTGTCATTTTGACATATTCTTAAGACAACTAAACTGTTTTTGATTAAGGGTAGTTAGGTTGATATCTACAAAGTAAAAAATTATCTTATCGAATACTCCTCGGGCCTTGATAAATACTCAAAATTTTGACATAGAGAATGCCGAAAGCGTGTTGCTTGATAATAGCCCAAGGCCGCAGGCCGAGGGCTATTATCCATGAGCATCTCGCTTGAAGGATTCTCTATGACTAAATTTTTAGTATTTATCAAGGCAAAAGACAAAATTATGTCGGTATTATCAAGACTCTAGGGATATTACTACTGAAAATTTCCGAAAAAAATGTCAATTTTGACAGGCCAGGAAAGTCCCGTGGCTGCTGATATGCATGCCATAATTAAAAGTTTAATTAAATGCTAAGGAAGCAGTTTACAGGCATTCAGTCCCCAACGCAAATATAGAACACCAGTGGCTTAAAAATATTCATCAATTTTTAGACCAACTGAGTTTCAACTAAAGGTCTATAACTTAGTCGAGCACACCCTGTAGATACCCAAATGGATCCAGCAACATTTTTCAAATATTGCCCGAATCAATTAAATCCAATTCGCAAAAGGCATCCATCCGTTTTAATATGAATTAGCGGAAGTGCCTCTATATGCCGAGGGTAACATCATCAAGTTGTAAGTGGGAGAAGCAGGGAAAGAAGAGTAAAACTTTTTCCACCCCTCTGTTGCCTGCACGCGATGTCTAATTACTGTCGGTTTTAACGAAGGTGTCTTTAACAAATGAATTAGTGTACTTTAGGGTTGAGAGCCATATTATTTGAAGCCCTTATACTAAGCACACACCAAGTTGAGTAAAGAAATTAAAAAGTTTCTAGAGGATGCCACGAGAATCGTTGTTTTATTTAATTGAAAAGAAAAAGGGTTTTACGGTCAATAAGTAATATTACATAGGTCGGTTGAAAAGTATTCAAAGTAGATGATGAATCAACTTTTATATGCCATTTTAATATTTCATTTTCACTTTTGAACATACAAATGCGTGGCAACCCCGCGGAGGCATTTGTATCGATTTGTTTATTGTTTACGCTTGTCGTTGACGTTTGCAGTGCTACGTACAGTTTTATAACCCGAATGAAGTGATTTTTACACTTTAGTGCATTTTTAGTGTGTAAAACTGGGTTTCCTTTAAATAATGGGGAAAAAATTGCTTAGTTTACTTGTCGAGTGATTTTCCGAGTAAGGTTACGTGTCACAAGTAAGTACAATGGCGTAGATTTTGGGATTTTGCAGATATAGTAGTTAACATGAGTTGTTTAAATATATTTATTCACCTAGTCAAATGTCGTAAACTGACATGAAATTGAATAAAAAAGGATTACCATAGGCGGGTAAACGGAAGGACCCTTGCTTAAATTGTAACCTAACTTTTTTTTCTTGTGACTTTTATTCCATTTGTGTCAAAAATGTGATAAAATAAAGTTTTCTACATAAAAAGGCATACTTGTTTTTTCTCCCGGCAGAGATACTCAAGCTTCTGGATGAAAGAGGGATCGCAGCGCTGCATAAAATTTTTAACATCATTTACGACACGGGTCACTACCCCGAACAATGGCTTTTGTCCCCTTGCCCAAGAAAATGTGAAGACCATAGACCATCAGCCTAATGAGTCATACTCTTAAAAGTTTCCTAAAAATAATACACCAAAGATTATACAGAAATGCGAGAGGGATTCCGACAAGGGTTGGGTACAAGGGACGCGATAGTCGCGACGCAGGTGCTCGTTCAAAACTGCTACGATCAAAGAAAAATCGTGTGTCTGTGCTTCATAGACTACCAAAAAGTTTTCGACCGAGTGCAACACCAGAAGTTGATGCAGCTACTCTCGAGGCTTGACATAGACCAGAAAGACATCCGGTGCATCGAGAACCTATACTGGAACCAAAATGCTCAAGTGAAACTAGAGCCAAACAACATCGGATGACTTCTTTTAGCTCATAGATGTATGCCGCAAATTTTATTAAGAAATATTAAAAAGTTAAGAGTTATTGAGTTTTAGTTCTCCTTATTGGAAAAAATCTGTCACCCAAACAAAACTTAATAAACAAATAAAAATAATTTGTTGTCAATTTCCATACAACTGTCGTGCTCTGCTAAGGTAACCCAAGCTGATTCTGCTACCGTAATAATTCATACGTCTGGTAAGCAGCAGGAAAAGCAAATAAGTTAGACGTAATACGTATAAAATGTACCTTTATATTTAAGACTTTGCCTCAGTGTGCAATAAGGGATAAACATGACATTTTTATCCCTACATAATGGTTTTTTAGGGTTACAACTTAATTGTTTTATGCACCCTTCTTTTGTTTTGTTAGACGCAATAATATATGTGGTAGGCAGACTGTTTTAAGAAAAACAGCATCGGCTTCAGGTTTGTTTCCATGACCAACTTATATTTCTAATAATAATTATATTTCGAAAAGGAACATAATACATTCCTCCTCTGCTCTATTTTTATTTTCCAAAAAAAATTTAAAAAGATAAGGGACATGCTTCGGAGGTCTTTAATAATAATAATAAATGGCCTTTATTTGATTATGAACATAAGCAACTTACAATCAATTGAATATAAAACTATATAATGAAATTCTGTTCCAAGCACAGAAAAACAAAATGTAACATATGTAATATATAATCATAATATACAATATAATAGGCTACCCAACGAGGCGAAGTCTAGCTGAAGTCTAGCAGGGCCCTGCGCAACAGATCCTGCAAGAATATAAAGGTAAGTGAATTAACGTAGATTTCATATTCATAACTTTGCAACGCACGCCTACATTTAATGTCTCTTTGCTGATGATACTAGTTTCACTTGGTGCGGCCCGGATAGTGTGGCTCTTCATAGTACCATATCCAAAGACTTACTCACCATCAAATCATGGTGTGACTTTAACCTGTTGTGCTTGAACACTGCGAAAACAAAATCTGTGTCATATAAAGGTGCGCTGCAGTCTTTTGGACTTAATAATTCCACTATTGACGGCATTAGGAGTACGTCTTTCGACTGACAGTATGGAGGTATTTAGATCTCAGCATATAGCGACACCAGTACCCAAGAAATGTAAGGCCACAAAGTGTTTTGAATTGAATAATTCTTATGTACATTGAAGTTTATTTGTAAAATTTTTGGTCATGTTCGACTTGTTATGTCGTTCCATTCAAGAACGTTTTGGGAACAAAAATAACTATCTAAGATCTGCTATTACTCCAGCAATATATTTCCAACTCTTTTTAAATTACGTATACATACTTATAGAAGAATTTAAATAATATAAACATAATACTGATAAACTAAACTTTAACCACAGAAAAACTAAATTTTATTTCAGTTATTAGTACAAGTACACTCGTCTCCATCTCCACAGAAACCTCCACTATTACCGTGTAGAATGCAATAGGCTCGACAAGATTAGTCGTCAGAACATTGCAGAACTATACGAGCTCCATCTAAAAAATTAACACGTTTTTCTTCCAATCCGCCCAAAATTTTGTACATATTTTTTTTATAATAATTTGCAGTTGCATTTATTTTTACCTGTACAAGCACATTGATCTGTGTCATCGCAATAACCTCCTGAATGATTGCTTAGGATGCAGTAGGCCCTGCAGGATTCGTCATTGTTGCAGGATTGGTACGGCTCTATTCTGTGAGGATCTACAATATTTGTCAAATATATACTTTTTAGAATAAGGATAAAAACTTCCAAACAGTTTCTGTTAAACTTACTTGCTAGGCTTGATGCGATTGCTAAGAATAAAAATACAAATACCACTATCGATTTCATTTTCTGTTTTGTTTCAAAACTATTTAAGGTAAATCTTTTCTGGTGTTTTTGGATGAGTTCCCTGTAGTTATATACGACAAAACAACTAAGATAAAGTCATTCCCCGTGGGGAACTTTTTGAAAAATTGTTTACATTTGATGTTATCAATCAAAATCAAATCAAAAACATACTTGTTTATAGTTTTCGATCATTGTGTTCGATTCCAATTATAAATTTGTTGTCTTTTTTATCAAACAATATCAATATAAATAAATTAAGTTTAAAATAAAATAAATAAACTTATTTATCAAATACTTCAAGATGTTTATATACTGGTATTACTTTCATGAAACAATCCTCTGCTTCACGAAAAAAATAATATAAAATTGATATAGACTTAGGTAGTTCCTACATTTTTGGAGACTGGGAACACTTGTAAAATCGACAAAATTCGACCAACACCAACTGATTTCTTCTGTCCACGTAACATTCTCTAAAATTTGAATCTAAAAACATAATGGCTAATCATAGTACCATATCCAAAGACTTAATCACCATCAAATCATGGTTTGACTCTAACCTGTTGTGCTTGAACACTGCGAAAACTAAATCTGTGTCATATAAAGGTGCGTTGCAGTCTTTTGAACTTAATAATTCCACTCTTGACGTCATTTCTTCTGTGAAGTTTCTGGGCCTTGTTGTTGACAGCTCCCTGAAGTGGAAGTTGCACATTGATGCGTTATCAAAAAAATTAAGCTCTGCCTGTTTTGCGTTAAGATCAGTTTCCAAAGAATTTAACTTGTCAACTTCCATAACAGTCTACTTTTCAATCCCATCTTCGATACGCCCTCCCATTCTGGGGTACATGCTGTGCAACGCAATTTGGGCGTATTTTTAGATTACAAAAAAGAGCTATTCCATACTCTCTGAGGACTTCTTCAGAAAATTTAAAATACTAACACTACCTTCCTTATTCATATTGGAATCGGTCTGCTTAATCCGCAAACACCTGGCAGATGTCTCTGAAAGACCATTCCATAACTACCTGCTTAGATCTTTATCTGCCAGACCCATCCTCCGAATTAATCAAAAGCTCGATCCTATACAATGCAAAAAAAATGCACAACCATCTTCCAATGGAAATCAAATTGCTATCATCCCTTCCTCGATGCCGTAAAGCTCTAAAGACGTATTTGTTAGAAAAAGCTTCTTATACAGTAGGTGACTTTTTAATGTGCATTAATTTTTGAGCGATTCACACACTGGATAGTAGTTTGTATTGTGTGTTTTGTATATATATTGAACTGTAGAATATTTACCTAATTAATTTACTTTAAGAATCTTAATTGATTGATTTATTTTTTTATTTGACGATGTACCTATATGTATTAATTATTATTATTATGTTTTATATGTTTTTGATGTATGTCTACAAATTATTTGTAATTTTTTGACAAATATATATTTATTTATAAATCAGTTTGGGCTAGAGTTTAAAAAAGTTGACACGAACTGCCAGCCCCTATCTACCTTTGTTTCCCAAAGTATATCGTGATTATTCCGGCAGAGACGATTAAAAACAGTATTGGACCTAAGACGGAACCTTGAGGGACACCGTATCTTACAGGAAGTATCTCCGACCTTTCTACCTATCTAACTAAGCCCTGTCACATATTATTATCGTGCCTGTTCTGTGTGATGTTGTTTTGTGCGAGAATAAGTTTCAGTGCAGTCCTGAAATCGCAGATAACTGTCATATTATATTGTTTAACATCACCTGGTACGAGCTTATGTGCGACAGGAGAGGCTTTAAAAATGTATAAGATGGGGAAGTAGAAGACGAAAAATATTAATAATAATACTTTTACCCTATATAAACGGGCCACCACACAAAGAATAAATTGTTTTTAAATGTCAGATTCGAAATTTCAATTAAGATAAGGCTTTAGGCGACTTCTGTGAAATTCTGGGTAAATTTATTTTTGCCCAACTGTCTGAAGGTAGTAACGAATTCGTGTGTTTTTTTTTCCTTGAGTTTGAGGTATGTATTTTCCTTTTAGGAACTTTTATATGATAAAAGCTGGGTGTGTTTTTTTGTAGAGGCTCTATTAGAGCTTTAAGCAGGATAGGAATTAATCAGTTTGTCGGATGTTGATCTATTTTAAGATAAAAAAGGATACCAAAAATAATTATTGATTTTAACAGCCAAAGGCACTTTGTTCAGTCAGAAGATGATAGCTCTAAAAAGGGTTTTTGAAGGTTTTAACCGCTTCTTCGGGCGATGGAAATCGTTGTCTACGCAGTTTATCTTTAATTAGTGGGAAGAAGAAGAAATCATTGGGTGCCAAGGGGGCTGAAAGGTGCATGACCCATAAATTCGATCTTTAGTGTGTCCAAATACTCGTTTGTTGCAAGTGATGGGTGTGAGCTCGCATTGTCGTGATGCAACACGATTCGTCGTTTTGGAGTGCTTTCTCTCAATTTACTGAAATCTTTGGGCAAACGATCTTCTGCTTTTCTAGAGCCACAGTTGCTACATGATCGGTTTTCGTGAAGACACCACGCCACCATTTGCTTTTCAACACTTCGGGAACGAACAACTTTTGTTGACCATTCTTCACATGCTGTATACGGCTTTGGAGGCACCACAGCTGTATTTTTTAAGCATTCACGGCATATATCGAGCATTTTTTTGGACACTTCTCAACAAATAATGTGGAATCCAACGCGAACATAGCTTGCTAACATCCAAATGTTCGTGCAAAATCTTATATATGCTTTGGATTTCACGACATCTCACATGACGATCTTCTTCAATTAGATTTCGCACAGCATGGATGGTTTCTGGCACAACGACCGATCTTGGACCACCATCTTTAATCTCAATCGTATCAGGAGGTTGTTGAATTGCCGATAAATTACGTTTTTGGGTCTACAACTGCCCAACTCACGAATACCTAAACGATGAAACTAGTTTCCAAAACGTCTATAGATTACAAAATACCACACTTTCACTTCAATATGCCACTGCACAGAACATAACACAATAACAAAACAAAAAAAAACACTAATAACAAGGATAAGGTAATAAAAAATAAAAATAAACGCAAACAAAAGAGAATAATGAAATGAATGATGAAAAATCTGCATACAGTTTTCGTCTAGTGCGTCTAAGATTCTTTTTTCCCAGAGTAAACTAACTTATTCCGTAGGTATTAAACTATGATGCTATATTGCTTGTTCGTGGTCGATTTGATGTGCTTTGCTCTTGTGACAACGTCGAAAGTCATAAGAAATCATTGCTCGATAATTTTCGCGCCTTGATTTTTTTTTGGCGTTTCAAAATAACTATACCATTATGTTCGTTAGCCAGTAAAATAATAATTCAAATTAATTATTACTGAATACACCTCTGTTCATTTTTATATGTATGTATATTGTATGTTAGCCAGAAGTATAAGAAATTATGAAAAATTTGCTTGCCCAGGTAGAATGAAATGTCTCTATTTTACAACGAACCAGAAAAAAGGCAGCAAAAAATCATACGATAAAGAATAAAACAAAAAGCAAAGCGTCTCCCTTTTGTAGAAAAAGAATAGCCTCAAGCAAATTTTTAATAGAAATGAGAGATATTAAAACTTTAAATATTTAAATTACAAAGAACAAAGGTTAGGTGTAGTAGTGAAATTCGGTTCTGGATATTTCGGGAAAATACAGTCGGGATTTTTTTTTGCTTTGCAAACAATGTCGTTCAAAACAATAGGAAATACGATTTTGTATAATTTAAATTTATACAAATATACAGGGTATAGTTTTATACGTTTTCATCTGAGTATTGAACCCAATAAAAAGATTTCTCTACATACGAGGTTTGTTCGAAAAATATTTATCTATTCATCAAATCGAACACCCCTCACTACTTCATAATCTTCAATGCCACGATATAATTTCCAGAAATATCCGTTCTGAAATTTATCTTCGCAAAGGGCCAACTAGAAGCAAGAATTAAGATTCAGTCTCAATTATGGCTAAAATTTAGGCTATAGTAAAGTCTAGCGACTGCTGAAACACAGTTTACTTCAGCTGTAGCACAAATGATGAAAAATTCATATAATTCACACTTCTGTACCCCCTTATTTGAGGACTGAGCTTGTGTTTCGTTAGACGATCCGCACCCTCAAAATCTGAGGAACCAAAATAAACTCACAATGGCCCTGTATAGGGCAGCCATGTTTCTAGACGTTTCACTTATAATTCTGTAACTAGGAAGAGATCTGTTCTATCTGGTGTGCCGCAGGGTAGTGTTCTGAGTCCGATACTTTATAGTCTGTATTCGTCTGTTTTTGTCAGAGAGTTAGAATGTAAATATCATTTGTATGCAGAAGAATTGTGTATAGAACTGATGTGCATAATCTAAACATCAGACGTAAAAGTCTAATAACAGTCCCTGTTCATAAAAAGGAAATATTTAAAAGATCGTTCTTCTCTTATAATGTCGCCACGCTAGTTAACCGGTTTGTGATTAAGGATTTCTCTCAGAGTTTGCATGTGTTCAGATCTACGATTAAAAAGATATTGCTTGGCAGCGTTTAGGAATTTCATTTGGGCATTTTGTTTGCACTGTTTTTAACTCAACACTTTATTTTTGTATACTTATGTGTTTTAATATTGTATTTATTGTGTAGTACTGATTTTTTTTTGTTATTTTTTATTGTGTATTGTTTCTTGGGCTTCAACAGCACTCAAACTAGTTGAGAGGCTGAGATTTCACGCCCTTTAGTTCTAATGGTTGTAATAATACATTTTTGTACAAATTTATGTAATACCTTTTAGAACTAATAAACATATATTGTTATTATTATGTTCAACTTTTATTATATTTACTTTCATGTCAATGAGATTTATTATTGTATTGTTATTTTATTTTTTTGAGATGTTCATTTTTGTTTTAGTTTACTTTATATTATTTTATTTTGTTTGTTTTCTCCATTTTTTGTTTTTTTTTGTATTGTTTACTTTGTGTAATGGGTTGAGTATGATTGGCCTTTGACTAGACTTCGCCCATTTAAAACTAAAGGCTTTATATTAATATTATCAAGATAGAAATGAAACCCCTTGTATAACCCTCTGTACGTAATGAAAAATTGTATCTAATGAACAAGAAGCAAATTCTTTTAATAACTTTTTTAATAAAGACTGTTTCGATATGCTTTTAACCTTTGATAAAGTTTTGAAATTATTTTTTTTAGATCGTTGTTTTCAGGATAAAAATACTGTTTCTTATGAAAATTCATTCTGAAGTTAAATAGCCAAAACAAGAAGTATACATTTAGGATTAATTTAGGAGTATCTGATGTTCTTGAAGTTAAAACGCGTTCGGTAAGTTTGCCTAGGCATTTGTATACCATTTTTGAGCTGATGACGTAGCAACTCTCAGATAGTTGTCCAGGTTAAATTGTACACATCTTCGAATTATTGACATCTTCGGGCCTCGATACTCGGGAAAGTAAAAATATTACTAACATACGAAAAATTGGAAGGAAAACACATTATGAACAAACGTTGAACCGACGACCTTTTTGGCTCATTTTATTTCGAAGTCTAACTCAATTCTATAATATACGGGGATCGTTTTTTTAAGCAAGAACCATTTGCTATGGGAATAAAGAAACTTTATTTATGAACGTAAATTATATCAGAAACCATTAGTAACTAAAGCTTTAAGTAGTGGAGCCAGCTTTTGATCCTCCTCATCATATAACTCTGCCACGTACATGACTGTTAAATTACAACTGTAATTTTGAATTTCGTTTTCATCTGAAGCAGGCTTTATCATATACACCTATTTAACATACTTAATTACTATACAACCTGTGCTGAAGCTGCTCGGTTCTTACTTAAAAAATGACACTGGTAGATAATATATTCATCTATTTTACTTAATGCTTTAGTAGTCTTTAAACTCTAAGATACGCCTATGCTCCTAGCCGACTTCAAACAAGTAGGAGTCTAGCTAAATATCCTTATATTAGTGTAGGTATAGTCAATGAATGAATGGTTCCAGTAAAAATATCCGTGAGAATATTTCGGTGATATTCCATATTGTCGAAGCAAACAGAGCATGTGTGCGGAAAACTATTTTGTCCAAAAGTAATCTCTCTCTCATCTTTTGTGACAATAAAGAGGGATAAGTGATAGGGATAAAGCTTGCTATCTATGGAAAAATAACGTATTTTTACTATTATCTAGCTGTCGTTGTTCGAATCCAAATAATAAAAAAGAATAGACGTAAGGATAGCAGGTTGATGGTTTTATAAATAGAGGATCTAGTCCATCACACAAAGGTTTTTAAATTTGTCAAACATTTTCAAGATCAGATATTGAAATATATATAATGTTGATCCATATCTCCGATACGATAGGTGCTAACTATCTTGAAGGACAGTTTCATGTATCAACTGTGAAAAATAATTTATCAAGGAGTTAAACTTGTAATCCTGAGGGACTAAGGACGACGGATCTAAAACCAATTTTATTCTCTCAGATGTCCGGTTGTTTCGGTCATTTCCATACTGCCACAAAATCCTTTTTACTCAGTCATATTTACGGGCAAAAATCCTGTTTGTAATTTTCATTTTAATATGGCTTTGAAGATCGACAATTGGAGAAGGGTGAAATATGAGATGGTCTCCAGCTTTATAGCTGGCGTTGCCGGTTTTAATAATTAAATCTCGACGCGTGTTTTGCTAACACTGTTAGCATCGTCAGAAGAGAATTAAAACTGAATCAAATTTTCTTTTGTTGTTACTGGTGTTTGTAGACTAAGTTTTTGACGTTAGACGTTACCCCAGACATAAAAATCTCTGAAGACTTCGGAGGCCATTTGCATGGAACTTCACGGACACTTCATGTATGGTGCCGGTGGACCATTTGGTAGCGTAGAAGCAGTTTCACAGAATTTTTAAAGGCAGATCGTCTAAAAAGTCGAAAGCAGCTAGTAAGTACTTCATACCAGTTAGGTTTTTGATGGACGTAGGCAAAAAGCAATGTTATTGTCCATTAAAAAAGAGAATACTTAGAAATTAACAACTATTTTTTAAATGTTGTCGGTCAGTTCAGGGACATTTCCTAATGTTTGGAAGATGGCGGATGTGATTCCACTACCTAAAGTTCGGTCTCCTGTAACTTGTAATGATTTGCGACCAATTAGCATACTTCCCGCAATGTCGAAGATATTTGAGCGAATAATTGGTGGTCAAGTTTTAAACTATATACGTGAGAATAGCATTTTGCCGTCTATTCAATCAGGCTTTCGGGAGAAGCACAGCACAACCACCGCGCTTCTGAGCATCATGAGTGACCTTGCTACCGCCATGGACAGATCCATGTTAACGATACTTGATGAAAGTAAAGCTTTCGATCGTGTTAATTTTGAATTATTGCTTTCCAAGCTTAAATACCTTGGATTTGATGGTGTGTCGCTGACATGGTTCAGAAGTTATCTGTGTGGTCGAAGACAGCGGGTGAAATTGCATGGCAAATGTTCAGATTTTTTGGTGACCAATAGTGGTGTTCCACAAGGGAGTATTCGTGGACCACTGTTGTTTTCTGTTTATGTATTTGACATTGTGGGATCATTCCAGCTCTCTACCATACACCTCTATGCGGACGATATCCAGGTATATTTGTCTTTTCCCCTAGCCAGTGCTGAGACTGCAATTGATGTAATAAATGGAGAGCTGTCTCAGTTTTCTTGTTGGTGTGTTAACAATGGTTTACTACTGAACTCTAGGAAGACGGTGGCAATGTGCATTTTTGTTACTCAAGAGTTTAATGTTAAGATTAACAATGATTTTATCCCCTGGATGCATAAAGCTCGAGATCTAGGAGTAATCGTGGATTCTGAGCTAAATTTTCACGAGCATTGTGGCAATGTATGCAGGAATTCACTTTTTAAATTGCGTTCGATATACCATCTTAAACACCTGGTTGATGAGCCTACTAAACTTAAATTGGTTAAAGCTCTTATTTATCCGCATTTGGATTATTGTTTTCCGGTATATTTTTATTTTTTGTTTCATTATAATAAAATGAAGTTGCAGAGAGTGCAGAATTCTTGTATAAGGTTTGTTTGCACGGTTCCTTTTGCTGCACATGTCACTCCTTTTTTTGAGAGATTGGGTGAGCCAAAGTTGGATATAAGATATGAGTATTTATATACTTCATTGCTACATAAGATATACCATGCTCGTGACCCTCAATATTTGTATAAGTTGTTGTGTAGACGTTCTAATGTTCATGATGTTAATGTACGTATTGATTCCTTTACTATCCCTAAGCATATGACAGCAAAATTTGAGAGTAGTTTCTCGTATATGGCCTCACTACTGCTAAATAAATGTATTGATATAATTGATTTGCCATTGGAATTATTTCAGCGACAATTGAAGCTCAGAATTTATTCATAGTGTGATTAACTTTTTACATTAATTTATAATGAAAATTTGTTTATTCTAGTTTTAAGAGTTTTTGTTTTGTACATTCTTTCTTTATTTGTATATGCTTTTTTAAGGAAGAGTGGAAGAGTGGCATTGGCCAAATCTCTATCCTTTTTGTGCAATTGTAGATATTCTACATTTTCACAATAAATCATTATTATTATTATTATATGTTAAATTTATATTGAAGGTTTCTTTCCCTTATGGAATGTGGATTTACGCTTATTAAAAATGAGATTTCCTCCTATAAATATTCCTTCTTTTGAGAATTTACATTGGTCTGTCAAAATGTTATGTTTTAGGAAATTTGGGGGTTTCTGCGTTCGAACAAAAATCATCTCACAAAATTCTACACACCTTGGATATTTCTGTGCAAGATTCTAGCTATCAATGTGCTTGATATGCCTGCACAAATCTTTTTCCCGAATCAATTGAAGCGCGACAAAAAAGCATTAAAGTAAGCTAATACGTTTACGTCATTTTTTTGTCACCTGTAACATACTTGTTGTTGTTTTTGTATTTGCAGAATGAATGCAATTTGCCACAATTTTGTTGAACTTTTTCGGAGTTATGGGCATTAGTTAATTCAAATTCGAGATAAAATTCTTTCAAACTCCCCATGAATTTAAAAGCATTTCTGAGTTTTAATTTATTATTTTTATTTTGTTTACCTATCGTATCATATACATGGTGAGTACGATATTTCCTCAAAGACCAAAAATTTCACGCAAAACTAAGCAGCCAGTGTGTAGGGAGTCATAAAGTACGTTTTTTAATATTATTGTTATTTGTACAGGGTGGCTCATCTCATCTGGGTGAACCAAACTTACGTTTTTTTAAATGGAAAGCCCTATTTATTATTCCATAATTACATTTGTTTAGACTTGACATTAATCATACCAAAATTTTAGAAAATTATACCGAGTGGTTCAAAAGTTACCACTAGTATTATATGCAAAACATGGCGAATTCCAAGGCCTCTGTACTGGAACTGAAATAATTTAAACTCTGCCTCTTACGGGCATAGCTTGTTGATAGTTATCAAGTTTTAGAAAAAGATACTTGTTAGTATGTAGTGCAAAACTTGTATACAAAAAAAACCAAGCATTTTTCGATATATGTTCATATGATAAAAAAATCTTGTTTTCGCTTGTAGAATGTCCCCTTAAATTGTTTAAACTTAATTTCGGGACACCCTCTATATAGAGTGTATCAAAAATGGGTCAATCCGTTAACCACAGATTCCTTGAGCAAAATTAATTGCACCTGTTTTCTGCCAATTTGCATTTTACGGCTCAATCTCCGGAGTCTATCGAAAAAAAAAAACAGGCACAAATATTAGACATTGGTGGAATGTGAACACCAAGGACGGGGTACCGCATTTTTGACGATGGTATGTCTGGTGAACTATAGCTGCAAGGATGTAAGTATGGCACAAAGATCCTCCGTATTTTTCCAACAAGACGGAGCACCGCCGTCCGTAATCCTAGGAGTATAACGAACCTCTTAAATAATAGTTTTGGTGAACGTTGGGTGGGGACTAAGTTAAAAGGAATTATGTATTTTTGAGGGTTGTTAATCAATTTTTTTAGCGCGTTCACAATACTTTACCTGTGCGGGAATGTAATATATAGTTCCATTAAAGAAATACCAAGTTTGGTATATAACTCAAAATATGTATGTATATGTGATCAAAAAAGAAACTTAGTACGCCATTGGATTCTAGGTTTTTGACAGCTTGCGTTATAACAGAGCTACAAATGGGGTCCGAAAATGCAGAACTTTCAAAAACGCCTGAATCTTAAAAAGTAAAAGGCCTAGCCCAATTCTGATTATGGCTTGTTGGAAGAATAAATATTATTATTATTATTATAAAAACACGCACACATCCGCAATTTCATTCGGCTATGACTTTTCAATCTGGATAAACCTCTAATAGGCCGCCTTATTTGGCTGACCCTGTATGTTTGGACAACTTCATCACGTATTTATCAAAGTTTGTGATATTCCAAACAGATTCCGCATTATACGCAACATTCTGCCTATAAATTGGCACCTTTGTGCATCAATCCATACCTGTCGTGTCTGTCGAATAATGTCGGCTTGTTTGTTGGAGAGTGTGAAGCGTAGAGAGTCGCCCCAAAAAACAACTGAATCCATATTATGTATAATCCCCGCAAATTATGTAAATTTTCATCAAAATCGATACACAAGTTGATTATGTTTTGAGACTATATGTGTATATAATAATATAATAATATTAAAATCCGAGCCGACCTCATAATAACAGTATGTACATGGCAAGGCAAGCGAGAATGGTGTGTAGACGTGTATGTGGCTTACAAAGAAGAACCAATCTAATTCGACATATACAGTGAGGACCAAAAGCCACGCACACATTCGATATAGTCAACGGTAATCGAGACTCATAAATATTTATTTAGTTTGAAAAAATAAACATTAAAAACCACTCTAAACTATTGGGTCTGCCAGATAACTTTTTTTTTTTTTGAAAATGCTATAAAAGAAAAACTGCTGAATATTTTCTCAAATTTCTTTTTTTATTTGAAAGTACAATCCTTCCGGTTAATAATGACAAATAATTTCATTCAAATGGCTGCCTCGGCTGGCCATGCAGTAGCCTACACGATCGGTCCAATTTTTAAGCACATTATCGATTGTGTACAGCTGTATTTCACCAATGGCTTCACGAATATTGTCCTTTAAAGCGTCAATTGTCTCTGGCTTGTCGGCGTAACACTTATCTTTGATGGCACCCCACAAATAATAGTCCAACGGTGTCAAATCGCAGCTCCGAGGTGGCCAAACGACATCAACTCTGTGGCTGATAATGCGATCTTGAAAAACAGGGCGCAAAACATCGAGTGTAGCTTCGGCTGTGTGGCACGTAGCACCGTCCTGTTGAAACCAAATGTTGCCAATATCATCCTCTTCAATTTTTGTGAACAAAAATTCGTTCAACATGACCCGATAACGATCGCCATTGACTGTAACGGCCACTCCTTGCTCATTTTCGAAGAAAAATGGCCCAATTATGCCTCCGGACCAAAATCCGCACCAAACAGTGACTCGTTTTGGGTGCATCGGCTTTTCAATGTATGCGTGCGGGTTTTCTGTGCCCCAAATGCGACAATTTTGCTTGTTTACATACCCGCCAAGATCAGTAAGTCGATCGCAAGCCCACTGAGCGAAGCGAAAACGCATTGGATGGTCAGTTGGCTTCAACTCCTGAACCAATTGGACTTTGTATGGCGTCATACCAAGGTCTTTATGCAAAATTCGTCTCAATGATGTCTCCGAAATGTTCAATTGTTGAGACCGACGGTGAATTGATGTTGATGGCGCTTCACGCACACTTTCTGCCACAGCAGCAATATTCTCGGGTGTACGCACTGGTTTTGGCTTTTCACGCTTTGGTTTATCGATGAGGATGCCAGTTTCTTTCACTTTTTTCACGAGATAACGAACATACGGAGCTGACGGTGCTTCTCTTCTTCCAAAATCCGTACGCAATTTTCGCACACATTCTGCAACATTACCATGATTTTCAAAGTAATGTCGCAATATTTCCCAGCGTTGTTCAAGCGTATACACAACCATATTCGTTCAGCGGAAGGATAAAACTAATTATCTGTCAAATCAGACATGAGCTAAGTGGTTACCCTTCACGAAATAAGCACTAGTTGAAAAAAAAACGTTAGATGGCGGACCCGATATATTGTAGTACATGTGATGATGAGAACGCAGCATCTCGAAACATGTATGGTCTAGTTTTAGTGTAATTGAACAATTATACGATATTGATTTATGAAGTAGACTTCAATAATTATTCGTCCTTGAAAAATGGGTTATTATTTCCCATCTTCATTAAAATTTTGCAAAACTCAATTTGACGATGTGGATCATTAATTTTACCTTATACGGGTATTCCTGTTTTTTTTTTTAATCCTTCTCAGCGATGCAGAATGATTTAGCGATATTGTTATATCCAGTGCTATATATCTTGAGATGGTTTAATAGGATTTTCTTCAATTCTGGGATATTGGAGGTCGACCAGCTCCTGGAAAATCACTTCTCCAAATTTCTTTTCAATTCTGCTTACACTAGACTGACATATCCAAATACTTCAAAATGCTGAGTTTCGCTTAAATCAGTCATATGGTTTCCTCAATTTTCACTTTTCCGACAGACAAGGCAATCGATGTTCAATAATCACTTTTAAAAATGACGTGACACTCTCTTATACAGTTTTAAACAGAATGTCTTTCAAATGATGGCCTTCGTTCTCTAAAGCATGTCTCGCGGTATGCGACCTATTTCTAGTCGCATCGCGTCTGTTAAGGCTTGTAAGTTGTTAGGTCGATCCCCATAGGAAAGCGTCGCGCGATGTTGAATCCGACGAACGCGCGGGCCAGAGAATGTCAGCAAACCTGGATATCAAACGGGAGTGAACATTCGTCTCAGGACAGCCATTTAATCACGAGCTCTGTGAAACCACACCCGACCTACAATCAATTCTCTAAGCTGTGGTGCCCAAAGTTCGTTGATCATTCTAACATACAGAATTTTCGGTAACCGCACGATCATTTTCCTCAAAAAAAAAAGAAAAATAGGGACTAATGATGCTTGGATTTCTGATAGCACACCAAACTGTGAGTTTAATGATGTGTATCACTATGCAAGGGCCTCTCAGATCGAAATGCGCCTCATCAATAAAAAGATCGCAGCGTCATCAAGCAAAATTTCACATATCCGTACTCGATTATTCCAGTCATGTTGTGCAGCCGTGGTGTAACGACCATTTTGTAAGGTTGTAAACAAAGGTCATTGTGAATAATTCTATGGACAGTGCGGCTAGTTATGTTAAGGGCCACTGCGTGCCTACGCGCAGAGCCCCTAGGATATTGTAAAGAGGAACAAGAAACATCGTCCTACCGACCTATTAGCTTGTAGGCTACAAACAGCTTTGAAAGACTACTGCTTAAAAGAATACAAACCGAATACGCCTTAACTACTAAACTATCAGGCAGAAAACATGTCGACTATACATCAAGAGCACATAATTGTGAACAACATCAAGTAAAGCTCTCGAAGGAAAACAATACTGCAACGGTGCATTCTTATACGTTTCACAAGCATTTGACAAAGTATGGCATGAAGGCTTACTCTATAAAATAAAGAACTACAATTTTTACATTCTACTAAAGCACTATTTCACAGAAAGACAGTTCTCCGTCAAGCACAACAAAGCAATATCAAGATGTTATCCTGTAAAATCTGACGTGCCCCAAGGAAGTGTACTTGGACCACTACTTTACCTCATATACACCAAGAAACGGGTGATACCACGTTGGCGGCACTTGCGGACGTCGTCATCCTTTCGATCGATGCAGATCCGGTATCATCGTCAATAAACAAGCAGATGCAGCTAAACCAACTAGATGCCTGGTATAAGACATGGTGAATCAAACTCTAAATCTAAGATTTTTATAAATTCCGTTTTATAGTGGACTTGTCTGGTGTTAGTTTAAAATAAGGATACAAACCCAAATCCTAAGTGTGCAAATTGTAGGTATAGGTATGGTGATATCGAACGCACCATAAAGTCAAGTAACAAAATCTTATAGTGATAAAATAGAATAAAAAGTTGGCATCCCCTATTACCTCACTAAGCCCTTTTATGAAAATAATAAAACAAACAAAGTTGCTACTACTCTCCAGCCATATTTAACCCACTCTTTCGCCAGAATTTCCATTACAACATACTCTAATAATATATTTCACAAAGCTTATTTTACTCAACGGAGTGATTTGCCTCAGAGAATTGTTATGTTTACGACTTTATTTGTGACTTCTTTTTATACGTTTTGCATTTTATTATTATGGATGCCCATTTTGTATCCGCTTACCGAAGCACAAATACCACCGGGCGTTTGTATTCAAAAAAACTCGATACCGATGATAATCTGGCTTGATGTGGAAACTTCCACAACGATGTGATATTATGGTTTTCGGGTTTCTTAATATTGGATAATGTATACAAGTAATGTTATCGGCTTTCGGTAATAATTTTATATAATACAGTGGGATTCTCGACTATTCGGTATTATGATTATTTTCTATTAGGGCCTGATTTTTTTTTATCCGCTGATAGAGTGTATGATTTATAGGTTATCCAAATTTCGTTGTAATTGCGGGGTACCTCTGTAATTGGGGAAGTTTTTTGTTCCCCGTTTTCAACAACTTTTGACTGCGTTTTCTTTAGGTAATTCGCGCAAATTTTTTTCAAAATTATGTCAAACCGGTGATTTTGTTTGTTGGTTTGTTATACAGGGTGGTCCAACGAAAAGTTTGCACCTAGCTTTTCTCTTTTTTTTGTAGTCGAATGCGAAAATGCTCGGACACGTCGATTTTGCTTTTGAGGGGGACACATTTTAAACATATTTTTCGATCTGCGCCTTTAACCCCCTAGCGGGGGTGAGTAACAACCCTAAAATTTTAAATGGAAAGAGGGGTCTAATGACATATCATTTGAAAGGACACAAAATTGTCTTTCTAATGATACCCTATTTGTCGAATTTTACTAAAACAGTTAATACGAAAACGACTTTAAAGACATTAAGCCGATAATTTTGGTATTAATGAGAAATACAAATAAGTTTTAATTATTACGACTGAAAACAACTACAATCATTTCTAAATTATTTACTTTGAAGAAAAACGGGATTTCAAAAACACTATCTTATTTATCAGAACTAAATTCCTCACTAATCGTTTGCGTTTTTTGTTGAAATAAAAACTGCAGATACGTGTAGGAAAAGAATTTACACCGTTTATTTTAGTCTTTTCATTGATTCAGTTTGGTTGCTTCTCAAGTTATTTTACTTTTACCGTACAAAATGATTTATTCCATTCTAGAACGAGTTGAAATTGTTAAACTTTATTTTCAAAATAATAGTAGTGCTAGACTTACGGATCGCTTATTTAATGAGAGACATCATTTAACATTTGTTTTTCCGACGAATGCACATTTTATTTGAATGGAGCTGTAAATAGGCACAATTGCCGTTACTGGGATGACAGTAACCCACATTTATTCCGTGAGGTTCATACCCAGTATCCTCAAAAAATAAACGTCTGGTGTGGCATATTAGGAAATCATATTATAGGACCACTTTTTATTCCTGGAAATTTAACTGGTGAAGTGTACCTAAACATGCTTGAAGACACAATTGATCCTTTAATAACACAAATAATAGAAGATGACAAAAATCATACTGCTGATCGGCTTTATTTCCAGCAAGATGGAGCACCTCCGCACTATGTGGCTCCTGTAAGACAGTTCTTAGATGACCGGTTCCCTGGACGGTGGATTGGAAGGAGGGGCCCAATTGAATGGCCTGCCAGGTCACCGGATTTATCGCCTTTAGACTTTTTTCTTTGGGGGCACTTAAAAAATAAATGTTTTGCCACGAAGCCCGAGTCCATAGAAGATCTTCGCCAACGCATTACAGAAGAGTGCAGAAACATAACACCTGATATGCTACAAAATGTTAGAAATAGATTTGAACAAAATCTGTATTATTGTATGGAATCAAATGGGTCACATTTTCAACATTTGTTAATGTAACGTTTTAATAAATCAATTTAACAGCTTGTTTACTTTTTTTACAAAGCAATGTTAAAACTAACAAACATTGGAATGTACTAACGATTGCAGGTGTTTTCACTCGCAATAATTAAAACTTATTTGTATTTCTCATTAATACCAAAATTATCGGCTTAATGTCTTTAAAGTCGTTTTCGTATTAACTGTTTTAGTAAAATTCGACAAATAGGGTATCATTAGAAAGACAATTTTGTGTCCTTTCAAATGATATGTCATTAGACCCCTCTTTCCATTTAAAATTTTAGGGTTGTTACTCACCTCCGCTAGGGGGTTAAAGGCGCAGATCGAAAAATATGTTTAAAATGTGTCCCCCTCAAAAGCAAAATCGACGTGTCCGAGCATTTTCGCATTCGACTACAAAAAAAAGAGAAAAGCTAGGTGCAAACTTTTCGTTGGACCACCCTGTATGTGGATATGTGAAAATGTCACTAATTCCCTACAATTACATTATTTTAGTAGATTTTCAGAAAAAATCTAACTATTCAGGAGAACAACACAACCGAAATTTTGAAAAATTTTTATGCAGTCCCTCATTTCATGACCCCTGGATCCTAAAAATGACCTTCATTCGAAAGTTTATAGAGGGTTCCTCATAATAGACTACCCCTGTTCTGCAGAGTATGTTTTTTGAGGAGGTTACGTCAGTGGAAGTTACGAATACAATTAAAGCCTTGCCCAATAAGAAATCTACACAGTGTCCCCCTTAAGGCCCCTGTTGAGACGGTTTGTGCTAAACTCAACAAATCTTTTTTCCTTATTTTTTCATTAAAAGCTTCCCTTAGCCTTCGCGAGATTTTGAGTGTTTACTACAGTTCTGTCATTGAACCTGGTTATTTGGGGACAGCCTTAGGATATAAATAGGGTTTTCTTGCCAAAAAGAGAATTGTCCGATTGATTTTTGACATTCCATATCGCCATTCTTGTAGGGAGGTTTTTAAAACCAAAAAACTCTTAACAGTTGCTTCACTATTTATTTATAGAAGTTTATTGTTCCTATTTAGGGTTAAAGCAGGATTGCCGAGATATAGTGATCAGCACAACTATAATACCAGAGGAGGAAATAACATCTTGCACAGAAGGCATACTCTGGAATTATACAAGAGATCTCCGATTTATGTGGGTGGTTCGCGATTATTTTGGCTGAATTCTTGCCAAACTCACGAGCTGCCAATGCTGGCCTTGCTGTCGATTTTATAGTTTCAGTTTCATTTTGATTGAATAGCATTGCTCGACATTCCGAAGTTTCAGTAGAAATACGGGAATGGTAGATATAAAAGTGGTCATTGTTTTCCAGACTATTAGGGTAAAATAAATTCACAAATCAAAAAAAAAAAAAAATTGATATGAATAACGGCAATTTTACATAATCCTTCTCAACAAAAATCATACATATTTATGTTGGATTAACTGTTTTTTACTACACTCTATTTGTCGGATTGGACGATGCACGGTGCTTTTCACAAAACAGAAATATCCAGATTTTAAATGCTTGACGTTTTGTATCTATAGTATTATGTATATACCTACAATATAATAATTCTCTTCAACTCTCAACTAAGCCAAATCCTCTTAAATTATGTTTCTGTTTTTGTGTATATAAAACTAATCCGCTATAAGCGGGTATTAAGCCATATAAACATGGTTTTGTATTTATTTCAAACAGTTTCGTAGCTAACCACTACTTGTTACTTTTTAGCTATGAGAATGATAGGATTTTTAAAACATAAAACTAAATTTTGACATTCTAGGAGCGTTTCGACACCACAGGAGCTGTTGTAAGTTGTTACCAGGCAAGGACAAAAATACCAGTTCGGGAAACACTTTTCCGGCCGGAAAAATTATTCCCGTCCCATTTCTCAAGCCTGCACCATAAACCATAATATACACAAAGAGATTCTTCAATGTATCCTTCAGCAACAGTGCCGACTTCCATCCCCCATCGCCTGTTTAAACTAGTCAAATCTGCGCCAGAGTCAACCAAAATTGTTGTAGAGATCGGCGATAACAATCCCTGTATATTCTCCAGGATTTTCTAAATTTATAATAATAATGCGTAAAGGTTCATTGAAGTTAAAAATTGAAATAAAACTAATAATAATAATTATTATAAACTTAACTATGCAGATGCGCAGTGAAAGAATATCATATATAAACCTGAAGAAGACAACGGATATTTGTTGTCGAAACGTTGTTTTCAAAATAATGCCTAAGGTATTTGAATCTCACAGCAGGTTTGGTACAGTATTTTGGACAACCTACGAACTTCGTTATATACTAATGTTCCACAGTGGCGTTTCATCGCCAAAGCAGAAGACGCATTGTTGATAATAAATATCAAACAGCAGTTGTCAATTTTAGGTAAGTAACGTGAAAGTTATTTCTCATAAATTATAACAACAAAAGTGAAATGTTTTTTTTTTATTTCATGTCACTTCTTTTTTTTTTCTCGACGTTTGGTTAAAATTTTTGTCTGCTTCAGGTTTTTTTTTATTAGTCTACGTCTACAACATATAATTATTGATCATTATTTTTCTTTTTTTTTTCTCTATAAAGTCAGTCTAAAAAGTCTTTAAATATAATAAATGAAATTTTCAAAAATAGATAGATAGATAGTTTATTACAATATTCGAAAAATACAGTTTGTCAATATAAATACAATACAAATATACAAATATAAATTATACAAAAATCTATACGACAATATACAACAATTAGGACAATAATGCACAACAAAACAACGCAATATTGCCAACAACAAACAAGACTCTACACCCAATCACTCTGAAGAAATTCACCAGCAGAGTGCTTTATCAAATATGTCTTTATTTTAGTTTTAAATAATTTGTAGTTAAACGACCGAATTTGCTTCGGTACCTTATTATAAAATTTGTAATTAAGTCAGCAGACCGAATACTGTAGGTATGATTACTAGAGTGAGGCCGCAGTGAATCCCGAATTGATTGGATCTCCAATAAGGCATGGTAGATAAAAACACACGGCAATGGCATTATACCTTCGGCTTCGAGATGTTACCAAGGAACGAGCTTTCGATTGTCATAAAATTATCTCGTCTATTATCAATATCCTAGGATATTACTACTGATCCTAGGGGTATTATTACTGATAATTAATTTGTGCATCTAATTTTGACCTCATATACCGGGTGTTCCATTTGAAATAAACAACTTATTTAGAATTAAACTTTACGTTCATTTAACTTATATTATTGGACACCCTGTATTTAGTATTGGGGGTTTTTTATATTTGGCGTAACAATTGATGAGTTATTATATTTATCAGCCCCGACTGGCTTAAAAAGAACAAACGAATAGGTGTGAATTTTTTCATTCAAATTATGTCTCTATTTTTATAAAAATTAAAATATTTAAAGCACTGTCAAGTTTAGGTCAGATGTACTTTAATGAAAGTTAGGTTTATTTTGAACGGGGAATCTAAAAATATATTCATATACAGGGCATTCCATTTAAAAAAACACAACTATGGTTCATTTTTTATATTTGGGACTTCTTCTTATGCATATTCGTTAGTGAATGTTTGCGAACACACGATTCATCTCTATCCTGTCTCTAGCTGTATGTATTAGGCTTTCCACTGTTCGCAAGCCCGTCCATTGTATTATATTACGTAGCCATGACATCTTCTTTCTTCCCGCTCCTCTCTTTCCTTCAATATTTCCCTCGATAATCAGTTGCAGGAATTGGTATTTCGTGCTTCGCATTATATGTCCTAGGTATGCAGTCTTTCTTTTTTTGATCGTCAGCAGCAGTTCACGTTCTTTGTTTATTCCTCGTAGGACATTTTCGTTGGTCACTCGGGCCGTCCATGGGATTTTTAGTATTCTACGATATACCCACATCTCAAAGGCTTCTATTCTATTCATTGTAGCTACTTTTAGTGTCCAGCTCTCAACACCGTATAGTAACACCGACCAGATGTAACACCTCGCGAATCTCACTTTCAGGTTCAGGTTAAAGTCCGCATTGGTAAAAATACGTTTGAATTTCATGAATGTGTTGCGGGCATTCTCTATGCGGCATTTTATTTCCAACTCGGATCTCCAGTCCTCACTGAGCCATACTCCAAGATATTTAAATTTATTCACACGTTCAATTGATGATCCATCAGATGTTAATCTTGCATTCTTAAAATTGTCAGGTTGGCGAGTAATGACCATATATTTTGTTTTTTTTTGGCATTTATTTTTAGGCCCATTCTCTCACTGTGCCGTCCCACTACATCGACAAGGCATTGAAGATCACTCATATTATCAGCAATCAAGACCGTGTCGTCCGCGTAACGAATGTTATTAATCCACGTCCCATTGACTTTAATGACCTTTTCTATGTTCTCAAGTGCCTCCTGAAAGATGTTTTCAGAATACAAATTGAACAGCAAAGGCGAGAGAACACACCCCTGCCTGACTCCTCTGCAGATTTCAACATTGCTGCTCTGTTCCCCATCGATCTTTATGTGGGCAGATTGTTTTAGATAGAGATTTTCAATGCAGCGAATATCTTTGCCGTCTATATCAATTTGTCTCAGAATTGTTAGTAATTTATGATGTTGAACCCTGTCAAATGCCTTCTCGAAATCTATGAAACATAGGCACACATCTTTCCGTTGATCGTGGCAGTTTTGTATCAGTACTTGTGTTGCTACTAATGCTTCTCGAGTTCCCAGGCCTTGTCTGAACCCAAATTGTGAGTCGCTGATGCTTTGCTCGCACCTTCTGAATATTCTTTGATGGATAACCTTAAGGAACAGTTTTAAGGAGTGGCTCATAAGGCTGATAAGTCTGTGGTCTTCGCATTTCCTAGCGTTATTCTTTTTTGGTAACGGTATGAAGGTAGATGACAACCATTGATCGGGATATTGCCCGGTTTCATATATTCTGTTGAAGAGTTTGTGGAGAACTGTTACACCCCTATCGTCAAGCAGTTTAAGGAGCTCTGCAGTAATTTCATCGGGCCCAGGCGCCTTGTTATTTTTCAATGTGCGGATGGTCCTTTCTATTCTCGCTCTTATTATTGGGGGTCCTGATAGATCATCCTCCGTATCCCGGCCAAGAGTTCTTTCGTCCGAAAATAAGTTTCTGATATAATTTTCCCAAATTATTTTTCGTGCGCTGATGTCGCTTGCGATTTCGTTATTCTCGTTTATTATGATAGCAAAGTTTCTTTTTCGGTATATTCCCGCCATTTCCTTTAGCTTCTTGTGCAAGTTGCGATCATCATGTAGGGTTTGTAATCTTTCAATAACTTCGCATTCACCTTTCAACCATTCATTCTTTGCTATTCTAATTTTTCCTTTTATTTGTTTTTGCATTTTTTGGTAGTTCTCTTGGTTTCTCTGAGTTTTAAGTTTCCTACGTTCGTCCATCATTGAAAGAATTTCGCGACACCCTACATAGATTCAAAATATTTTTAAAATGTAGTCATAAATCATTTTTATCGAACCCATCGATAAAACTTTAAGGAAATTAAATAGTTTAGCCACAATATTCCGTGTCGTATGGCGTGAATAACCCTGTATAATGAAAAGTAATGGGCCAAGCATACAAAATCCTGAAGAAGACAAACATTTTTTTGTGGAAACGTCGAGAAAAAAAAAAGAAGTATGAAATGAACAACCTATTCTAGAGTCCTTTTATTGAACAAATATGGAACACTCTGTAATAACAGTTTCTCCTGTAGCTATATCTACCTACGTCCTTAATTAATATGTATAACATCGCATCAAGCTTAAATCAAAAAACCATTAATATTTCAAGACGAACAGCAGCATCACCCAAGCAAGCCAAAAGATCTAATCTCTTACCCCGTGAGAGACAAGAAAGGCTCGAGGGTGAAATATCGAAAGATAACTTTTCCATAACACAAAACAAAAACCGAATACACGGATAGGATTTGTTGGAGTAAAATACATGATTATACAAAAATATTTCGAAATCATTGGCGGACTCGATTTATTTAGCTTATTTACGCATTGAAAATAAGGACCTTATCTAAAAGACTGAAACACCGAATACCAAGTTTAAATAGACTAAGTTTTTTAACAGTTAAAGTTGAGATAGTTGAGAAGAGTGCACAAAATGATGAAACTTAAATTAGAGACTATAGAGTTAAAATAATAGAATACAAATAATATTACTTACATTAAAAAATAAGAGACCACATACGGTCAAGTTGCACTAAAAAGTAACAACGAGAAAGTGGTTTTAATTCAGAAATAAATCAAAACTAAAATCTGTGTACAATATTTAATTAATTATTATTTTATCGTTGTGTAAAAAGTTTTTTTTTTGACACTGTTTATCTGAGTAATTAAATGTGCATATTCTTGTGACTAAATGTTGTAGATTAGTTGTACAGAAGAGTGGTGACCGCCCCTGTATATTGAAACTCGCCCTTATTATTGCATTAAATTAAATTTCAATAATAGCATATGCTTAAGAAGACTCAAAACAGTTAAAAATGCATTAACATTAAAAAACCAGGTACAAGTAGATTTCTCACACATAACTACTTTTTAATCCAATTATAAAGCCAACCGCAATCAGGTTGTAATCCTTTTTGTGGATTCAGTACAACAAAAGATTTACTTTCACTATTCCACTATATAGGTACAGTGGAATAGGTAGTAAGGGCAAAATATAGGGAATGAAGTGTTGGCACGTGCGAACACGTGTATTCGAGCTACGTTTTGTTTCGCTATACAAAACTACTATTCAAAAATAAAAGAAGAAAAAAAAGTGTAAATTAGTGGATTATGTAAAAACGTGCTTTTTACATGGTTGAAGTTTATTTTATTAAAGTTCCTACTAGTGAATAAAATATAATTGGTTGATCTATATACATTCGCGAGCAAAAAAATTAGAAATAAATTCAATTTCGAAATAATTGAATTTTATATATCATATTATTGTGTTTGTTAAATTGTACACTGTATTTACGACTTTTAAGATATACCGGGGGTATAATATCCGCCACAGAAATATCAAAGAAAATGGCAAAAAATCACCCTGTCTACAAGAAACTAATCAAGTTAGCCTTGATTAACCCTCGTACTACCGTTTGTAGTTCTTATATATCCATCGGATCCGTTCATGATAACAGAAACAGAATTTATCAACGTAGTGGTCTTTCACCCGAGAATATAGCAGCTGACCACGCATTACGTCGGCATTTCAAAATATATAACAAGAAACCCCTTGCGAGATTTCCCAGTCGTTTTGTGGTAGTTTTATCTATGACAAAAGTCATTGAGGGTTATATAAAAAAATAAAAAAAAAAAAAAATTTTAAAAAAATTTTAAAAAAATAAAAATAAAAAACATTTTAAAAAGTGAAAAAAAAAATTTAAAAATAAAAAAAAATTTATACAAAAAAATTTATTAATATTATATTAATAATTGAAAGATAAATAGAAACATTTTTCAGTTACCCCATAGACAACATCTAGGAGCTTATAGTTTCACTTCCAAAGAAATCTTGAATTGAGAAAGTTAAAAAATTATTCAAAATATTCATTTTTTGTCCTTAGCAAAATAATGAAATGCATTTTTTTTTTGTGTATGCTAAAAATTTCTATTTTAAAAAAATTAAAAAGTCACCTATCGCTGTTAAGGTTCTGCCGTGTCTAAAAGTCTTAAATAATGAATAACATTAATAACCATTTTTGAGTTACTGCGTAGATAACCTCTAGGAGCTTAAAGTTTAACTTTCAAAGAAATCTTGAATTGAAATCTAAAGAAATCAGAAAATTATTAAAAATATTACTTTTTTGTCACAAAATAATGAAAAACATTTTTGACCCACCCCGTATATAAATAATAATAATATTATAATCTTCACCGACGGAGCCCATTTCCAGGTCAATGGCTACGTCAACAAGCAGAATTGGCGCATTCGCAGTCAAGAGAGTTTAAGAGTTATCTAAGAGCAACCACTACATGCCACAAAAAGTTACGGTTTGGTGTGGTTTGTGGTCCAGAGGAATCATCGGACCATTTTTTTGTGAAAACGAAAATGGAAATGCGATTACGGTCAATGGAAATTGCTACAGGGAGAAGATCCGAAGCTTTTTCTGGCGGAAAATTGATGATTTAGACGTAGAGAACATGTGGTTTCAACAGAATGGTGCCACTTGTCATACAGCAAGAGAAACAATTGATCTTTTGAAAGTTCGAAAATCGCATTCTTTCTTGTAGAGGAGTAGTAAATTGGCCACCAAGATCGTGCGATTTGACACCTTTAGATTTTTTTTGTGGGGTTTTTTGAAATCGAAAGTGGAGAGCAATAATCCCACAACAATTCACGAGGTTAAAACCAACATTATCGAGCAGATATCAACCATTGACAACAATTTATTGCAAAACGTATTTTTTTCTTTAAAATTAAACCTCAATTTTGGACACCAATTATTATTCATTCTTCTTCATTTTTTTTTCTATAAAATTCAAAATAACTAACCATAACGTTGTCTTTAAAGATTTTCAATTAAACTGGCTCACACAGACTACCGTAAGCTTTTCCTGTACTCTCTCTCTCTCTTTCTCGCTCTCTCAACTCTCAACACAAAATTGATACACGACTACCGTAATTGTTTTGACTTTGAAAGTCGATGTAACTCGTAATTTCCGTCCAATTTTATTAAACACGATATTGCCATCAATTCCTAACATGAAATCCCATCGAAAACAAAATAGAGCAACAACACAAAAATTGAGCAAATATAAACAAAAAGATTGCCCATGTCTTGGGGTTTAGAGTTTATAACGCAAAGCTATTGATTTGAATATCATGGAATGGGGTTGTTTTGACGTTTTATTTTAATCAGTGGTGGAACGACAAATTTGCTCTAATTTTTGAGAGAACACCTTATAGTTTGGGGTTACCTCTCCTAAAGTCTTTGTTCAAATTAAATATTTTTTACAGGTTAACGTTCAATCTGAATTTCAGGTCTAGTCTTTAAGGGTTCATAACTTTACAGCGAAGGCCGATTCGACAAAACTTTATATGAACTGATAACCTTCTCTTTTCACAACCTACCCCAATCCGAGAGATTGCCCACACATTCTGGGACACCCTGTTTAAAGATCGCTTTGGTTCCCGGTGGGACACCCTGTATGTTTTTACCCTGTTAATTAAAAAAATATCCCTTGTACAATTCTACCCAACATACATATTAAGACAAACACCATCACTGTAGAGTGCACAAGCCAATTAACTTGGGCACTTATTATTCCGTGCGCTTTAGTCCACAGACAGCTGGGTCTTATTTAAATGAGAATGAGAAAAGGAAATGCACAAACAGATAGAATAAGAAGACAACAAAAACAGTGAAACCATCATGCAATTTCCCAATGTAATATTGGGAAATTGAGAGAAAATAGACGAATGAACTGAACAAAAAAAAATTATATGTGCTTGTAATTCGAAGTGTAGAAATTTCCAGTTCAGGATTATGGGAATGTTATACAGCACGTTGTGGGCAGGATGCCTGGTACGGAATGTTTGGGACTTTTATGTACGAGGGTTCTAGAAAGAAAAACTAGGTTGCTGATAACAAGTACCAAATAGCAGTAGTCAGTTTTAATTAAGTAACGTCAAAGTTATTTTTCACAAATTGTGTGCTTCGAAAACGATTAAAATGGAAAGGGATGAGGATATATGCCCATTGGCCCACTAACAGGAAAGTGAAAATTACAAATATTTTCATGATAATACAAATCTACCTAAAACTAAGTAATAAAATACATTATTTAAAAAATAACTTAAATTAATAGAATAAAAAGAGAAGAAAAAAAACTAAGAATCGAACATTTGGTTTATTTGTCTTATGGAATCGTTGAACAGATCAGCCTTAGTACTACTAGAAACTGTACACATATGAAAAATCGGTTATGTCGCCTCAAAACTTTTCCAACAAGATATAATATAATTAAAAATGTATGACCTGCGTAGCGAAACAGAAGTTTAATTATTATTATGATTGTATTATTTACATTATTTCCAGTAAACTAACGTACCAAACTAACTTTATTCAAAAATTAGAACAAAAAAAGTATTACCAGAGCTGGGATTCGAACCCCTAACCTTCGGCATACGAAGTGAAGCGTCTACCAATGAGGCACGGTGTAACCATTATGAAATTAGCGGAATTATGTACATTCAGAAAGAATACTAATGTCAAAGATTAATCTACACAATAGATAGTCAGCGTATATGGGAAAGAAAACAAAAATTGAAACTGTCTCGACACGAGCTACATCTATTAGAAAAACATGTAACCATGGAAATTATGGAAATTGTAGATGGTGTTATATGTATTGTGTTGAAATAAAATAATCATATGGGCAATGTTAGACAAGGACGAGTATACTTTCCCCTACGAGGTGGGAGTTTGTTTTTATATTATAGGTATCATATATGTACTACTGTGCAGCAGTGTTTTTTGTCGGTTAATATAAAATTATATGGTATACGTACACCTATCTACGCAAAGATTAATGTGTATGGACGAAAATAAAAGAAATTACTATAATAGTATAAATATACAGGGCTGGTTCATTAAATGTTTTAGACAATAATTTTAAATGACTAAAATAATATTATTTTAGTCATTTAATTTTAAATTTCGGATATAAGGATGCATCAAAAAGTTATATTTAAATTAACGAAATTTGGCGTTATAGATAGGACTTCCGCTTATTATCTGATTCAGTTTTAAGGATCAAACTCAAACAGCAGATTCAACTTGTTAACATTATGAAAAAATAAATCTCAGACTCATACAGGCGTGAAATGCTACCCTAACTTTTTTATGCACATTTTTTGCGTGTGTTTCAATTCGGAGATGTAAAATCTAACAAATTATATACGTAATAAATGTATCCTTCTGTGATATTGATAGAAAGTCATCGTTATCGCGTATTATCGATTTTAAGAAATGTTAATATTAAAAAGGCTGTGCTTTTTACAAGTTGCTGAACTAAATAAGGTTTGAAATTTCCAGCATGACAATAATTATTTAAAAAAATACGGTTTCGAAATGCAGGATGTAAAAAATTAGAATTTTTAATCTGTTTTTAATGAAAATTTAAATCTATTGAGAAACATGGTTCAGGGTTTTTGTGAAATGTATTTTACTCCAAAGATTCTACTCATCGATTATAACCGAATTAATTTACTCAAAAATATCTATACTAGTAAAATAACACAATTATCACAATTAGGTTCAAATTCTGCAACGCCGAATTGAAAAAAAACTTACAGTCTCCCTAATATTGGTTTTTGTGCAATGATCATAAAACTTTAAAAAAATAACGATTTATGTAGATTGTATTGTTAACACGTTTCGTAAAAAGCTTTAAAAACCCACCAACAGGGTGTTAAAAGTATCACGACAATAACTTTTTTCATGTTTTAACAAGTACAATCGTCTGCTTCAGATTGATCCTTAAAAACTGAATAACAGTTTCTCTATATAAAAAAATAAAACTCGTAAATATCATCCCCAAACATTTAATTTGAATACAATTACATAACACCATATTTGAAAGTAAATAAAAAAAAACAGCATTACCTAGTTTAACAGATTTGCAAATTGCAAATCAAAGTATCTATGTATACAGGGTGTTGCATAAGTACTTGTACAAACTTTAAAGGGTGATTCTTTGACTAATTTTAAGATACAAATTTCATATGTACATTCAAAGTTGAAAAATAATATTATATTTAGGATTATATGCTTGTTCAATAGCATCGCAATTTGGTGCAATTCGGGATACAGGTGTATTGATGACACCAGAGCTGTCAAAAGAACTAATAAAAAATACGAAAAATAACAAAATACAAATATCATTCAAAAGACAACAATGCACATAATAGTCGGTACCAAGCCAAATAGGTAGTAGGTAAATATAGATTTATTTTGTTTCGAGCTTGGGCTTGGCACCGACTTATTGTAATCAAAACTACCCACCAAACGGATACATTTAATTTTACGCAGACATCTAGTGTGAGCAGGCAATATGCCCGGTGAGAGAAAGTTGATAGACGATGGCCGGACGAGAAGTAACAACTGATTATATCCTATTGCCAACACAAGATATTCCCTGACGGGAAGCTTTATTAATGAATGGCTTGTTACATACATACATGACTTTTTAAGTTATGTTGGAAATTTGTTTCACACTACCACACTTTCATCAGGCGGGCAGTTTCGTTGATCCACAACCCAGTGTGACCGAAATTTCCAACATTTACAAAGAGCTTACACTACCTGTAATTATGATATGTCATTCATCTCTCATGCTAGTATAAGCTCTTCGTAAATGTTGAATATTTGGGTCACACTGCCTGCCGATCACCACTGATGAATTGTGAATCAACGAAACTGCCCGTCTGGTGAAAGCATGGTAGTGTGAAACAAATTTCCAACATAACTTATTGTCTTGTTACATTATGTAGCAAGCAATTCATTACTATTAATCATGTTTATTTAAAGTATATTTTAGAGGCGGCTATAAAAATTCTTATAGAATGCGGATTAAAAATGGTTGCTATTATATGCGATCAATGAAAAACCAATCAGCCTTAAAAACTTGGGTGTATCAGTGGAAAAGCCATGTTTTCATGTTAACTCTTCAAAAATATATTGTACAAAGAGCATATCAATGGATTTAAATTACATATTATACATGTTATACCAGTTCAAATAAAAGATGTTTGCTATTGTGGGGGAAAAACAATGGTGGCACCCATTGGCGAGTTTGTCAACCGTTTCAAGGTTATCTCAAGGTCAACTCGTTTTTTTCTTAATGGAAACATATATTTTTCATTACCGAATAACATAAAAAACATATAAATTTTGTTAATAAATTTTTTTGACTCCGATAATAATTTCGATATTTCTCAAAGATCTGTGGTGAAATTATTAAAAACAGAATAGGTATAAAGTTATTGGAGAATCTAGAAGAATATTACCTGTCATGTCAGTAAAAGTAAGAAATTCATTTGAAAGGAGACTCCAATTGTGCGCAAATATCAACGGACAACATTTTCAACATATGTTGGACTAGTTTTTAATATTAGGTTGTTGGATTCCATTTTCTTTCTAATGGTTTTTTGAATTAAATTTTTATTTGTTCGTATTTTATTTTACAAGTATTTTCAATTGACAGCTACAATGTTTTCCATGGCAAGTCTTATAAAAATTTAGTTTTAATGAACTGTAAACGAAGAACATGATTGTTTTATAAAACAGTTTTCCTCAATTATTTTCCAATGTAACCCTATAAAAATTTAAGATCGTCGTATCCAGAAATAAATTGTCTACCTAAAAATGAAAAGAAAAATATACCATGTCATTTAAAAAAACAAAGTTGGTTGCCATAGCAACAAAGCTGTTAACGCTATAAAAAATTGAACATCAGGAGGTTGTGCCAGAAATTATACCCAATAACTTTTCTTTAAACATTTTTTCAAAATAACGATTATTTTCGGATATACAGGGGTTTCCACACTTTATACTCCGAGTTCGAATCGGAAACTGCATCAGACACAGCAAATTACGTGGAATTTATCAATAATTTATTTGATACCCTAAATATATATGAAATGATAAATCTCAAAATGTTGCGAGTTCATAAATTCGCACAAAATAAATATCTTAACTCTGTCGACATATTTCTTAAAACGTAAAGTCTTTGTTGTATTTTGAAAAAATTGTAGCAACAAAAAAGTATTTTTTTTACTGGCACATTGGAAAAAAAAATTTAAAAAATGTTTCGTTTACGCAACGTTGGGGATTAATGGGTTAAGTACTAAGTGTCAGTTATCAGTTATAATTTTTTATTTTCCAAGAAAGCGAAACGAGATATTTAAAACGGCATTGCGCCGCCCTCATGTATACCTCCGGGGGCGGCATCGAAAATCGCTACACGTCACAAACTTGTAAATGCTTAGAACTGCCCCTATGTCAAATTTCTATTTTCTATCTTTTTTGTTTGATACCCAAAGCCCTATTCCTACCGAACTTATTATTTACCCGAAGAAACATTAAAAAGAAGTAAAATTTAAGTACCTAAACCTATAAAGTGGAACTTATACCTGAATTTATAACCCATTTTCTGCATCGATCTTCTTCTTTAGGAAATCGAAAGAAATGTACCTCTCGATTGTTTCTGTAACTGTTGTTACAATTTCGAAAAGCACATTGGTTACGACTTAATTTCGAATTGTTTCTTTCCATTTTCACAAAACACAAAAATTATTTAGTCACTAACTAGGAAGTTTCTCAAATAAAAAAAAAACACAACACAAAATAATATAATTAGTCTAAAATTAGAAAAACACAAAATAAGTTAAAAAATATTCACAAAAAAAAATAACTACGCAGCCAAAGATTAAATTTAATTTAATATATTAGGTAATTCTCTTCAAAACAAAATCAGTAGGTATGAAAACAACCATAATATGTATACCTAATATAATATAGGTAGCACTGATAATTTTTTTATTATAGGTATTATAAGATCTACAACAATCTTGTTACATCTTTGCCACATTGTCTACGTGAAATATTTAAAATATATGTAATAAATTGAAAAAGTATCTAGTCAATTCTTAAGTGGAGTTATAATTTTGACAAAGAATAATGTACATTAATACCTACTTGATTTCGGTATTGGTATAAAAGTCTAATATCCACGAAATAAATTTAATATACCTAATAATCATTAATCCATGCCATACAACATGTTTCAAGACTAGACCAGTCCCATAAACAGTGGCGAGCAATAATTAAATCAAAAGCTTTTAGCTTTTAGATATTTAGATTTTTTTATATACATCAACAAATTATTACAATGGAGCCAGAAGTATGTTTCTATCTAAAAGCTTTTCATTTAATGATTGTTCGCCACTGATCATGGGACTGGTCTAGTCTTGAAACATGTATGACATGGATTAAATATTATTATATTAAATTTAATTCATAGAGATAAGGCTTTTATTTCAATACTGTACTTGTAATAAATCACCCTGTGTGTTTCTTTTACCGACGAATCGGCAACAGCACGACACACACCACATTCGCTTGTTTTTTTTTCTACCCTCCCTACGTATCCCCTCCAGATTAATACAGAATTTCATCAATCTCTCTCTCTGACAATACAGCATTGTCGGTGCATAACTGTTGCAAATGATGTAAATAATTGTTATACGTTGCGTTTTGTTTCTGATATTAATAAACTACAAAACGGTTTCTGGCTGTGACAATACTGCTCTATGCTTTACACGCTAGTCTACGCCACGTAGTGGCTGGCATACTTAGAGATGTTCTCATTTTAATGCATTGGGCTGACTATCTATTGTGTAGATTAATCTTTGCTAATGTTATAGCTCAATCCGAATGAATCCCAATATGCTATTCCAAATTGTTATGGTTCGTTTCAAGTTTTACGAGTGGTTTCAAATAAAGAAGAACAAACAAAGAATATCAACTTGAATAATAACAGAATCAAATTATTATATGAAATAAACAAACAACTAAAATAAGCTTTATTAATCTGTATTGAAGTAATGCAAAATTACTTACCCTTATAATCTTGGATCACTTTTATTTACAAGAAAATATTTAATTGGTTGATCCTTTTGTCAATAATTTATCGAAAACTTTATTAGAAATAAAACGCATAGTTCGGGCTAAAACAACTAATTTAATAATTAAAACTAATTAAAGAAAATGAATAATAACACGAAATAAATATGTATAATATAAACGAAAAAGAATAAAACAATTAAGCGATAATGAGAATTTAAAAGAAATCTTAATCATTACTTGTACTACTTAAAAATAGGAAAATTAATATAATTCGAATAATTATATTAATTCCTGTATGAAACTTTAATTACTATTGAAAACGGAATTTATTTCAATTACTAAAAGAAATAACTTTAAACTTTATATAAAAAAAAACTGATTAAACAAAAAGGCCTTCAATTAAAAGAATATCAAAACTTACGGAACTTTATACAATTCACTACTTCAGAATGAGAAAGAAATGGACTCAGTCTTTATACAGATACTTTAAAACATAAAAAAAAACTAGAAAATAATTCTTGACTGAAAATTATACCAAGTCCAGAAACAAATTAAAATATTTAATTTAACATTTTATAATTAGAGAAAACACGACTTGACTGAACCAACGCTAGAACGATTCTAATCTTAAAGTCCTTTTGCCTTTCCAGAATTGCCTCATAAAAGTTACATAGTAGGTAATACAAAATGAAAATAAGCCAATCAGAAAAAAGACATTTTAAATGTTTAGACCAACGGTTATTTCAAACATCTGGTTATCTTTCCCAAGAGTTGGACAAGAAAAATGACAAAAATCATATATTTTTTGTTTACCTACTTGTAGACGTATTTATTGTCTTGGAAGAACCTTTTTTCCAATAGAAGATAAGATAAATAGAAAACATAAGAACCATATGTCAACAAATCTATGGGAATATTTCGTGTTATCGTAAATATATATATTAGAAAAAAGGACTTGTTAGATATTGGAAATTCTCAAAAAGAAGTGATCTGCCACCCATGTATTCTAGAATTGAGTAATCTGTAAGCTTGCCAGTGGCGGGTTCTATTTTGTTACAACGGTACCATCTGTTGTAAATACTCGTATTGTATTGTACATAGGGGTGGACACAACCGCACAGGGCTTAAGCGATTTCAACCAAAAACTAATGCGGGTTCATCCTAGAACTCTCCCAAACTCATATACGAAAATTTAGCTCAATTGGTTAAAAGGTTTGGGTGCTATCGTGGAAGAATACATACAGACACATACACTTGCATCTGGATTTTGACTAAGAAAGTAGAACTATTCCGGGCCCCGAAACGCTGATTTGAAAGTCAACATCAAGAGGGCGTAACACCCCGTAACAAAAGGAGTTTAAGTCAAATGTTATTAAGAGGGGGTTTGCCACCGTTTGCGCGCTAAGAGGGCGGCAAAGAGGCGGACGCTGTCTTACTATTTTTTTTTTCAATTTAATTATAAAACATATCTAGTAGTCTACAGAATGTAAACTTTGACCATTCGGGGAAATACAGCCTACACAGAGGAATCGCTAACCCTAACACTAAGCTAACGCAATAACCAAATCGTTTTGTCGGTTTTTTTGTTAAATATAATGAAAAACAAAATTGCAAATGCAGGTTTGCAAAATTGACAGAAAAGTTTTATTTTTAAAATGAAATTATAATTTTCATTTCATTTCGTTTCGGTACACATGTGTGCCTTCTTCAGGTAGCTTGAGATTATTTGTAGTAGTTGTATGTAAGGTTTATGTGTACGTTATTACTTTCCCGAACCATAGGGAAAGTATTGTGAACGCACTAAAAAAAAATTGAGATAAAGACGGATATAAGATGGAAGTCTGTCTGTCTGTGGGTGTGTATGTGTGTCTGTATGTGTATTCTAACACGATAGCGCCCAAACGCTTTAACCAATTGACCTAAATTTTGGTATATGAGTTTGAGGCAGTCCTAGGATGAAGTCATTAGATTTTGGTTGCAATCGCTTAAGCCCTGTGATAGGGGTGGACACAACCACTAAATTTTCATATATCAGAAGAGGTCGAGTGACACATTATTTTTTATCTGCTTTACAACGATAGGTCACGATATTTGCCCCCGTAATTCTCGAGAAAATTGCGTTTAAAGCAGTTAGATAGTTATAACGTATATAGTATATTACATTTAAACGAATATATACGATAGGTGTTAACGAGGCCTCGCTGATAGAGCCTTCGCTTCGTATTTGGTTGTTAGGGGTTCGAATCCCAGCTCTGGTAATACTTTTTTTCTTCTAATTTTTGAATAAAGTAGTTTGTTACATTAGTTTGCTGGAAATAATGGATATAATACAATTATAATAATAATAATTATTATTATTAAAATTCTGTTTCGTTACGCAGGTCATATATTTTTGATTATATTAGGTATATCATGTCGGGAAAGTTTTGGGGCGACACAACCGATTTTTGTTTATATTTTTAATCTGTCTATTCAATTGATCAATACGTACGTATAAAATCTAAGTGAACAAAGCATTTTGTTGGAGGCCACTACTACAGATGATCGGCTACCTGAAGGAGGCACAAATTTGTACCGAAACGTTGTAATGTTCTGACATGAATGTCATTAAAAAAATCTGTCAACCTACACAAATGGTTTCTGAGTAAAATCTAACGTCCTTTTTTTTTTTAATTCAAACATATTAATAATTATAAAAATAGATAAGTAAAACTTCGTCTTCTCCACAAATAATTCCTTTATTTTATTAAAATTGTGTCAAACCAATTTTAATAAAATAATTATATGTTTCGAGACCCAGTGTTCTCATCATTAGTGGTTAGTAAAAAGGGGGAATTTAATACAGAAATTAATATAATGGACTTATTCGAATCATTTGCAGAAAAAAAAAGGAAAAAAAAAATTTTTTTTTAAATTGTCATAGAATTGGTTTTTTTCCGCAAATGATTCGAATAAGCCCATTATATTAATATCTGTATTAAATTCCCCCTTTTTACTAACCACTGATGATGAGAACACTGGCTCTCGAAACATGTATGGTTTGACACAATTTTAATAAAATAAAAGAATTATTTGTGGAGAAAACGAAGTTTTACTTATCATTATATTAATAATTGATTAATTCTTTTGGAAAAATTCCTAGATCCGGCTCTGAGTAATATACAGGGGGTCCCATAAGAAAAACATAGATATGCATTCACGTTACGTGAAAAAACGGGCAACTTAAGCAAAGTTGGGAAGCAAAGCAAAGCAAAGTTGGTGCGGGCGATACGGTTGTATAGTACTACATCAAAATTAATTTTAAATCATATCTCAGCCAATAATGGCGACAAGTTAGAGCCCATTGCTAATCCATTTATTTGTCTGTAAAACGACGAGTTAAATTCAAAAAAGTTTTGTTGAAGTGTGATGTTCAATAATTCGATAAGGTGGTCAATTTGTGTCATGTTTAATAATGGGTTAGCCATTAGTACATTTTTGACTAAGGTAGAGCATTCGTCTGGGGGAATTGACGGAAACAGGTTGACTACGTCAAAGGACACCAATATAGTTCCATCATTGCACACACTGTCTTTGAATTTTTGGGTTAATTGGTAAGAGATAGATAGATATACAATATTATATTACTTTATTGATATCGCTTTCGGCGGTATTTTACAGACTTTGACTACCCGCACCAAATTTTCCAATTACTTATTGTTTTAAAACTGAAAAATAAAACTAGATAATAAAATACTGTTAGTTGATTAAAAGACAATCGTGTGTTTGAATAATGGAGAGATACAAATGCTGCAGGAAGGAGTTTGTGGATATTTTTGTGTGTATAACTTGTGGACATCTCTTTCATAAAGATTGCTCATCAAAATGGAAGGATATGATTACTTTGGGTAAGAGTAGAGTGTATTGTTCAAAACCATGTGCAAAAGATGACAAACTAAAAAGTTATGAACAACTTGTAGAAGCTCAAAAACAGCAAATATACGATCTTCAAAACGAGATAGAAAGAAGAGATGATTATATTGCCAGAATAAAAAGGCAATCTCAAATATTTGCAAGCGATGCTATAGAGGTTGAACAATCTTATTCTGCACAAATTCCCTAAATCGGACAATAAAGGACTTAGAAGAAAGATTAACAGCTTTGAAAAGTAGTACAAAAAAACCAATGGTCACTAGCGTGGGATCTCAAACTTTCTCAGTAAGTTTTGATAAACATACTCAAACGGACACAAAAGGCAAAACTGCGGCATTCACTCAAACAGTTAAGAAGTCTTGCGTTACCCAGACTGATGAGACTACGACCCTGCAGGATGAACTCACAAATATGACCACTAAAACAGTGACAGATGTTACTATAGATAGCCAATCACTAACAGAAATAAGTAGAAGTATTTCAAAAACTAAATTATTGATTGTGGGAGATGAACTGATGAAAGATATTGCGGATGTTTTGAGTGGTCTTGTTGGTGACAGATTCCTTGTCTCATCTATTATAAAAAATAACGCCACTCTGTCATGTGTTGTCGAAGACATTAAACAACTAACTAAAGGTTTTAATAAAAGCGATTTCGTGGTTATTAGTGGTGGAACAAGGGATGTTATCTTGGGCAAAATGTTGAAAAACAAAAAAATAGTTCAAAATGTATCAAATCTACGGTGCTCACAGAAAACATAATATTCATGAGTTGAACAGTGACTAGTAAGGTCCATTAAACAGGACAACATATTACCATAATAAGAAACTTAAAATATGTATTAAGGTAGATAGAGTGACATGAAATTTGCATTGTAATTAATGGTCTAGTAGTATTCTATATATAGCAAAGCAGATAAATAGACAGATGGATAGATATGTTGCTTCCCATTGTCACACCTGTGTCTACATTATAGCCTGGATGTGTATTCCAATTAGCAATCACGTGACAATATGTACTATAGATGGATTTCTATTGTGTGGCCACAGATATGGACAAATGGACCTTGGATTAGTAACACTACCCACTCCTCCTATTTGGAATAGGTATTAGGGTATATTAGCAAAGTGCTGATTGGTATAGTGTTTGTAAATGTACTGTACAGGGTATCCCAATGGGAACAGCATCGATCTAGATAATCTGGAAAACCATACGTAGGAAAACATGCTTATTTTAAATGCTACTGCTGGAGATGTTCGTTTATCTGGCAGAACTCAACAAATTTTCTCTGATAATAGATGTTCTGTTCTCTCGAGTCCCTCGCATTCATTCTAAAACTGGCCACCCAGAATAACTCGTCATCTGAAGTAGACACGTCAGTAGATTAGCTATGTCGTATCCCGATCAAAAATGGTCTGAAGTTCCAGATCTTTTTCCCGATTATATTCCACTCACTTCACCCATCATTTTTATAAAACGACCGACCAAATAATCAGTTAAGTTGCCTTCGAGAGCAATACAATGAGTATAGCGATTTTCCGATACCACATTTATAGGACGATTTCTATTTTTTTTTTTTTAGGCCTCAGTTTCAGCATCATTGGACTTAAATTTCTTTCCAGCGATCTGAAAACAGGAAAAAGTCGCTGGGAGCTAAATCTGGAGAATACGGCAATTCGATGCCCAATTTATTCAATTTTGCCATAGTTTTCATCGATTTGTGACACAGTGCATTGTCTTGGTGAAACAACTTTTTTCTCTTGCAAATGTGGCCGTTTCTTTGCGATTTCACCTTTTAATCGATCAGTTCAATCTTAAAAAGAACTTTATATCGAATGGAATATATCGATACTTTCTTGCATCTCTAATAATAAAAGAAAGAATATATCGATATATTTCTTGCATCTCTATTAGTGACAGAAAGAAGACATTTCTAGCATTCGCGTCAAATTAAATGTATTCGTTCGAGTAACAATATGTGCAGACGGGCTACAATTCCAATAATAATAAAAAAAGTTTAATGACCCAATTTTCAACAATAATAACAGTTCCATGAGCCTGCCTTGAACTTGCAACTTTACGATTACCAGCTTAAACGTTTACACAATTGGATAACAGGTATGCCATGGTTGGTTTTTTAAAATGGTCTCTAAATGCAGACGCCCGGAACGTTGATGGTGAGGACTGTAAAAAATTAATATTCAAATGCCAAATGTGTCAACATGTGTCAACGTGTGTCATTTAAAAACAATTCTGCCAGATTTAGTTCATGTGAATAGTATTAAAATAAAAATACGCATAAATTAGGAGTTTTTTGTTCAATGTTCAAATAAATTTCTCATCTTTTCTTGATTCTTGCCAGATTTTAAATGAATTGAATGGAATGGAATGGAATATGAATAATATGGAATTTTTTTAACAACCAAATTATTTAAGCAAAAATAAAAACTAGACTTGAGGAAATGAAGTTTGTGTTTAATGAAGCATCTGCGAGTGTGTCAGGTGTGAATAGATTTCGGTTTAATTAAGCTATTGCGCGAATAATGAGTACGAGGTGTAGGATAGCGATAATTTCACGAACCGTCTGGCACCCGAGCAGTGTAAGTTTGTATCTTGTTTAGGCGAGTAGATTCCATAAGAATAATACACAAATCTGTTTTGTTTTCTAATGGTGACGATTTGGGAACTATTTTAAAAAAGTTTACCTTCAATGAAACCGCAACAAAAGTAAACGTTGCATTGCGCTGTTAAAACACATATTTTACACTTGTTTTGATTATCTGAAATCCGTGCCGGACTTTACCCTGTTTTCGTTCACGATTAGAGTGAATAAGATAGTTAGCGTCTTATAGTAGTTAAAAGTTATTTCCGCTAATTTCGAAGGTTCCAAAGCTATTTTTATAATGAAACAGTGATAGTGAATATAGTTTAACACCACCGAGTCAATTTAATACTTTTAACTCATCGTATTTAAAATAAATGTATGTAATAAATATTCGCGAAAATGCTATTTGATCCAGACTTTTTTGCGCACACAGTAGAGGGTGGCTCAATAAAAACAACACAGAGGGGGGACATTTCTTGGCAAATTTAAATTTCTGTATTACGTACCTCCTTCGAAGGGTGAATGTCAGCCCCACAGTTTAAATAAGGAAAGTAGGTCGAGTGAGTTCGTTTTTTGTCTAGAATAGTTTGAAGTTTTTGATTCTCATACAAAAATTAAGGTCGCAGGTGCAGAAAATTAGATAGAGCCCTTTCAAATGTTACGCCTATCGTTTTTAACTGATTCCATTAAAACACTGCGCGTATTAATCCCTCATAAAATGAATGTCAAACGAAAATCAGCCCTAGACTCAGCTGTATTCGTTTGTTAGTCCTGTTTCGGTATATAATAACCCCAAAACCTGTATTTTCCACAGTTTACGCACGATGGATCCCACTCTGTAAACAATCTATCTTTCCGGAAGACAAGAACAAGCAACAACATCGAAACGATTTCGTGTGCATCCTCCAGAGCAGACATGGCACGCAGTCACTAGACGGCTAATAATGTACTATCGAAGGGAAACAAGGGAAAAATAAAGTCAATTAAAGGCAAATCCTATACCGAGAAAAAGTACGAGTCAATTTTATCGGAAATCCACTTTAAATCCGTTTTTCATTTGGATGCTTTGGAAACAGTAGCAGTTCGGTGTGTTTTTGTTTGTGTTTCGCTCTACTTATGGCTGTGCACTTTATATAGCAACTTGTATTTTATTATTATTCTTTCTATTGGTGAAAGTCTTTCGACGGAATATTCAAATTTGGTAAATAGAAAGTTATAGGATGAATTTATTTTGGGAAGTTATTGAAGGAAATAAAGGAGTTGCACACCTGTGCTACAATACTATACATGTTCAATTTCAAGAGACCAGATTACCAGAAACACACGGGAAACACAATCAGTAAATCGTTTAACGAGAAAGGAATTGAGTAGAACTTACTTTTTACCGCAGTGTAAATCAGTTAAGAAACTGGTGAGGAAGGACGTTATGGGGCTGCCCTTCCCGAAAATTCAGTGTCATTTATGGGGATATATTAAAAACATTTTGTTTATGATATGCCAACAACAACACGGGATGATATGAAACAGCGAATTAAAACTGCTTTTGATACAGTTGCATCACAATTATTAGCAAATGTCAGACACTCATTTAAAAAAAAATTCATCTGTGTATTGAAAATAACGACCAACATTTTGAGCATTCTTTGTAGCTATAGTAAATAGGTATGTATGGTATAGGTATTTTTTTGTTGTTAATTTTGAAGAATTCTGAATATGTTACTGAATGTTAAAAATTTGTACCTATTTTATTATTATTAAGTTTTAACTTTCAGAGTTTGTTAGAATTAGGTACCCAATAAATTAAGGCAAGGGCAGTCGACACGAAAATTAATCAGCTTGTAAAGGCAAATTTGTGAGTTCCAAGGAGTCGAATTTGAACCTATCCAGCACCTCTCACAGGAAAACGTCCGTGTATACGGAAACATTACGTTCTTAAGGAATTTGCGCTACACTCTCTCTAATCTGTCAATGTGGACACGACCAAACCATCGAGGCATCCTCTAATTTAGTTCGTACGGGATCCCCAGCAGCAGTCCATTGTGGCCAGTTGGTAAGAAAATAGGTGGGTGGTCGAGAAAGTTCAGTAAACTGGCTAGCTCGATCGGTAATAACTACAAATTAAACTACTTTGATTGCTTTTAATCACATAAACATATAACATTAATTTAAAATTGACCAATTTCCATGCGTTTTTGCTAGAGTACCTACTTTTATTTGTCGAAATTTTCTTAATCTTAATAAAAACTTCAATACGCGTTGTAGCGGATTTATAAAATTGAGCTGACTGGGGGTGGAACACAAAATTCAACCAATAATGGTTTTGAAGTTCCCCCTCAAAAACAAAATTTACCCGAACACTCAAATTTCGACAATACTAACCTACAGGCTCTAGTAAGTAAATCATAGACTTACCAATCACCCTCTCTATTGCACTTTTTGTTTTAATACCTGTTATCCAATTGTGTAAACTTTTAAACTGGTAATCGTAAAGTTGCAAGTTCAAAGCAGGCTCATGGAACTGTTATTATTGTTGAAAATTGGGTCATTAAAAAATTGTTACTCGAACGGATACATTTAATTTGACGCGAATGCTAGAAATGTCAACTTTCTGTCACTAATAGAGATGCAAGAAATATATCGATATATTCTTTCTTTCATTATTATTCTTATTCTGTTTTAATCATAATTAAATAAATAAATTATTAAATGAATTTTCGCGCTAATAGCTTTCCCTAACTATATGAGTATTGTCATGGTAACCAAACTAACAGCAAGATTCGTGAACCAATCAAAACAGCCTGTAGCGCATCTTTAGGTAAGAGAATCGAAGATCGAGGTTGCGGAATTAGTTGGTTTTCGTTAATACAGTGGATGGAAGCATTTGCTTTCACCAATTGACAGACCGATCATTTCAGTGCTTTTGTCAAACTATTTGGGGTCCAAAGAGAACAACAACAAGTATCTTTTCGCCGGGGCAAATATGTCAGACTTTTAATCTGCCCCTGCCGCTACAACGAGCCTGTTTGCAATATCCACTGGCTAATAATCAGGAGAGTTGAAATTATTATCTGTAAATCGTGAATCTGATCTAAGTTAGGACTTTAGATCAAAAATCAGTTTGTAAACACTTTTTAAATATGTAAAAACTTGCAGAAACATTGCGCATGAAATAGCGGCTAGAGATCATCACCATTTGGCGGCCATGTAATATTAGTTCGGTGCGATATGAATTTATGACTACTTATGAATCATAGGTGTTGCCAAGTCTCAAAATATAAACATTTACCCTCGTATTTAGAAGTTGAGATGCCGTCATAAGCCGTATACCTGTCTATCCGGTAACAAACTGATTAAGCCCAGTGCCCAACGGACCGTTACAAGACATTTAGTTTATTATTAAATAATATAGTTAGTCTGGCCCCATACCTATCTATATCTAATACGGTTAGCCATCTTGATGTAGACCGTTAGGAGGAATATATCCAACCACCACTATCCCCCATTGTGGCCAAAGAGAAAGACGTTCATCCTTTTGAACAATTAAACCTCAATTACGGCAGTAACATTCTGTCTGTTTGTGTCTTGTGTATTATACGGTTAGGACTGTGGTTATGTGTGTATTTTAACTCAGTTTTGGGGAACTGATCCATTTAATTGTATGGCATATAGACAGCCTGTTTGAGCGTCTTCTGTCTCTTAACAATTAGAGTTTAAAAATCTTTACGGGCTTGTAATTTTTTATTTAATTATAATTTTAACAGTTTGTTTTGTTTAGACCGAACCCGTATAGTAATATCTACTAACATTCAACAATAAGTTAACTAATTCCTATACCAGGGGTAATTCATTTTATTCCACAAATTCCAACGTTTTATTTTATCCATAAATTTTCAATTCCACTTATGAAAATGAATAATACAATAATGTAAACATCAGATGAAACCATTTTCACTATATGGGTCCAGATATCATAAAATATATTTTCATTTCTAAAAATCTAATTTTATATACGGCTCTCGTTTCAGCAGAGTCATAAAAGGTCAGACGAATCCATTCCGATGGATAAATCTGGACCGATCGTATAAGAGAGGGAGAGAGGCATAAAGACGCCCTATAAAAGGACTCTGGAGAGTGAGTTTTGGGATGGTCAAACATTAATAAAATACGTAATAAAGCTATATCTGGGCCAAGTTTTATAACGCTAAATCTATATAAATAAATACTGGTATAAATCATATTTTCCTTTCGTACGTTTTGACTATTTGTTTATACTTGTCTCGTTGTAAATACGAGGTTAGTTTGGTCTCTATAAAAATACGTATTCATTTGTTCGACAGGGTGGGCACTTTATTAGGGGACAGTTTCTTTGCTCAGAAACTACTGACTTTATACAGGCGATTTCATTGAAATTTGACAGCATGTTGCTAGAAATAGGGGATTACGAGAGATAAAAATTTAAAACATTTTACAACATACCAAGAATATTTGCAAATAAATCAACTAAAATTTTTTTTACGACTGTCTTTACTATATGTTCAATCATAATTTGAAAATGTAGTACATTATAATGCTGTTTTTGATATCCCACAGTGGGAAATATTGAAAAATGCACGGGTAATTTCCTGGTAATGACAACAGTAGCATCGGTTATGAAAAATCACCATAGCAACGCTGACAATACAATTAAACCAAATTGACTGCAATCTCCTTACGGCCGCTTGTTGCGTATTTAGTCGCTTTGGATTCGGTTGGTCGGGAGAAATCACATTTACATTATGTCTGACAGTGTGCATTAAAAGCACTGAACTCATAAAGCTTCACCTCAAAACTAGTGTGAAAGTTCAATTTTATTTTACAAAGGGAAGCTTCTAAATTTCAAATCCCGTGGACAACATTAAGTTGGCAGTGTGCTAGGTAACTATTTTGATCTTGGAACCGACACCAACTATTGTACTATTTTTAATGTACTAATACGAGGCACGTTTTTTTAGTAAGTACCGTTTTGCGATTCCGCCGCTGCAGCGCTACGGTCGGCGTTCCGCGCATGCGCGCTGGTTACCTACATCTCTTGTCTACGCACTAACGCCATTACAGTCTGATTCCTCATTGTATACGTTGTTTACTGAGTGTTTAAGATGCCTCCGACAATCGTGAGTCCCGCCGATTGTGAAGTACGGGCTGTTATACGATTTCTTAGTGCTAAAGGCGTAAAACCGATCGATATTCATTGTGAGATCTGTGAAGTTTACGGACAAAACATTATGAGTGATGGAATGGTAAGGAAATGGGTGAGAGCATTTAAAGATGGCCGCACAAATGTGCATGATGAAGAACGGAGTGGGCGTCCTTCGGTCGTTAATGAAGATTTGGTGCCGAAAGTGGAGGAAAAGGTGAGAGCAAACAGACGCTTTACAATTTCATCAATGTGCGACTGCTTTCCTCAATATTCTCGTAGTGTTTTGTATCGCATTGTGACCGAGAACTTGAATTACCGGAAATTGTGTTCACGTTGGGTTCCAAAAATGTTGACGGATTTGCACAAAACCCAACGTTTAGGCAGTGCATTGACTTTCCTTGAGCGGTACCACAATGAAAGTGAAGATTTTTTTGACCAAATTGTTACTGGTGACGAAACATGGGTGGCCTACGTCACACCAGAATCGAAACAACAATCCATGGAATGGCGACATTCATCATCACCCAAAAGAGTGAAGTTTAAGCAAACAATTTCTGCCCGGAAAATCATGGGCACAGTTTTTTGGGATAGAAAAGGAGTATTGCTAGTGGAGTTTCTGCCTCGTAATGAGACAATCAATGCAGCGTCTTATTGTGAGACATTGAACAATCTGCGTCGTGCAATCCAGAACAACAGACGTGGCAAGTTGAGTAAGGATATCGTTTTGCTGCATGACAACGCCCGTCCACATGTGGCTAGTCGGATTAAAGATCTCATCAAATCTTTTAAATGGGAAACTCTAGATCATCCTCCATACAGCCCTGATCTGGCGCCCAGCGACTACCATTTGTTCCTGCACTTGAAGAAACACCTGGGTGGTCAGCGTCTTCAAGACGATAACGAAGTCAAAACATTTGTGATACAGTGGTTAACAAGTCAGGTGGCAGAATTTTATGAGGAGGGTATTCAAAAACTGGTGCCACGTTATGACAATATTCACGGAAATTATGTAGAAAAGTAGATTAAGGTACAGGCTTTCATGTAAAAATAAAATTATTGCGATATCTTTGCACGTCTTTTTTTAATTCCAAAACGGTACTTACTTAAAAAAACATGCCTCGTATATATAAGTGTATCAAATAGTCTACGTACTACTGTACACATTTTTGTTAATGTTGAGTAATTACCCTTCAATCGGGCAATTACACAATTGTATTTATTTTTTTTTATGTTTGATAACTGCTCGTGAGATTTCAATAATGGACCTGGGCAGAACTGGGGTAGAACGTAAGCCTTAAAAAACCTACTTAATAGAATAAGTACTCACGTTGCGGCTTTATCGTATGGTGTGATATGCTGGCCAGCCTTTTCTCCACTCTCCACTCCAAAAAAACCACAGTCCAAATCACATACACATAGATATACAACACAGTTTGCGATTATAATACTTATGTAGTTCAATTAACTTAACGAACAATGAAAACCTTTAAGGTAAAAAACAAAGCAGCGGGTGCTAACGGTTCAGCGGTTGTTTTTAGAATGTTTAAAAATATGAACAAATGTCTCTCGCGGTACGCGTGCGCGATAAGTAAAGTTCTTAAGGCTTATTTACACGGCACAACGACACATCAAGAAATTTAAGTAATTAAACTAACTGACAAGAGCATTTAGTCATTGGAATATTTAAGTAATTAGGAAATATAATAATACACAAAAATAGCTGTGGACGCAACAGTTAACTTAGTGACAATATACTGTTAATTATATTATTGTCCTGAAGTAGTTGTGACATAGGGTAGTGTGAGGTAATTTTTGTACCCGACCCATGGAAATCAATTAATTTTGGATTTGACCACTCTCAAAACACGTACCTAAGTGATTCCGTTTTTTCTCTCTTAAATCAATCTCCGAATAATCGGGAATTTTCCAGATTTGGCAATGCAAATGTCGTAATTATTGTTTATACCTGTGTGTACCGGTTGTCCGGTTGGAATATTTTCCACGAAAGTTAAGGAGAAAAAAACCTTCACTAAGAGGTATGCTAATAAGTTGAATTGTAATTAATTTTTTTTTCTCACAATGAATTTTTCTTTAAATAAATAAATCTCTATTCCCGATGCAGATATCATTTATCTTTGATTAATTAAAAAGAAGTCAATATTTTATAATTTATCTCATTAATTGCAATTAAATATTGATCTTGACTCAATGTTAATTAATCTCTAATATCTTGAAGTACCTAACTCTGACGGTTTTTTTTTTCCACATATAAGATAACCACTTATAATATAATGATTTTCTGAGGTCCGTATTACGAAACACCAGATTTGAAACAGATTTTGTATTTAATATTCGTGTTGAACCCTGGCTTGTTGAGGATGGACCCACGGACGGCGAGAACCCTCAGCTTTTAAACCCTCACGGGGTGTTACCAGGATCGTCCCCAATCACCGCTGGACAAGTCGAGGCCGGTATCTCGTATTTATCCTTTCTTTGTTTTTAATTTAAATAATATTCCTATGCAACCCAATCCAACCATTTGTTTCAGTTCAAATTGAATAAAATTGAATAATCTTTATGTCGAAATAGCCTGATACGTTTCGCAGTTCAAGTAATCATAGCTGACGAATATACGGGATCAACTACAAAACTGCGTGGCGCTGAATACTTTATTAGATTTTAGAGTCACCCTGTATAGTCTGAGCTGTAAGTACTTTTAATGACACCATTTTTTTTAATTATCCCCTGTAGTAAGAGTCTCATACTATAGTTTTCACTCTCCTCTAGTAGGTTAAGTTGAGTATATTATAAATCATAGAGTCCTTGAAGCAACTGGCAGGATTACTCTGACTTGGGTGCCTGGACACGAAGGCATAGAGGCCAAACAGGCGGCCAAAGCTTCCTCCTGAGTTGGGAAACCGGAACATATCGTTAGCATTGCAAATGGCCATGTCACGGAGGAATTCGAGGCTTTGGACTTGTTCCTATACCGTCCACGATTAGTGCTCCCTTTCACTGCGTACCACTGTTGTCAACGTTGGAACTGGTGCAGCTTTAGAAGATAGAATGGCATAATGTTGAATTTCCCAAAAGTGTGATGTGAATTTTAGCATGCTCCCAGAACTTCCCTCACAATTCCCGAGGTACCTACTCAATATCTTTTGTGCAGTTTTAGCAGCCGAGCCAAAAACAAAATAAACCTCTATGGTGTATGTTTATTCAATTCAAACGAAACGTATAATAGTATGTTGTACATAAATAATCTTGTTTAAAATTTAAATGAAGTAAAAATATCTCGCGGAGAGAACACAACGTAAAACTTTAATTAAACTATTCCTTTACATTCCCGAGACCTCTCTCTGTTGAAATGGGTTTTACAAAAATACTCTATTATTATAGAGCTTTGATGTACAATGGATACTTACAATTAAGGAATTTTCTATCGGTAATTTTAAGGTCCTTTCTGCATGTATAATATTGAGCGAGTACCGGAATAAATTATTATAATTACAGGGTGGACATTTTTTGACAAAACTGGAATTTTTGTAGTACCCACTTCGAGGGGTGAGTGTCACCTCCCAGAAACTAAATAGGGAAAATGGGGCGAGTATTTGGTTAGTCATTGACTAACCTTTTGTTTTTCATAATGTGATTCGCAAGGTAATAAATGTCAAAATGTATGAAATGTAATGTAGTGACACACGTCAAAGGCACCGTCTAAGGCAGGGGTTCCCAAACTTATTTTGTCTACTGCCCACTTTCAGAGTAAATTATTTTTTAGCGCCCCCCTTTTTTCACCTACGTAAAAACCACTATAACTTCAAATTAAATTAACTAATTATTGTGAGCTATATTAGCGGAGATTAAACATTCATTCTAAACGCGCAGTAGGTAGTACACAATGGCGCTCAGGTCTCAAGTTAACTCTTACGGGCAACACCTGCCAATGAGAATGATTATTGAAACGCAACTTTATAGTATTCAGACAGAGTATCTTTTACTCACAATAAAACAAACATAATCGATTCTTATACAAAAACTAATGTGAAGGATGAATCTGATGCTGTTTGTTGCTATCAGGTTCCAATTTACTCAAGAACAGCCGGAAGTCGTCGCGTTCGGTAACATGCTAACGATTTATCTTTTTAGTAAGCAGCGTTGCCACAACACTAAATCCACGTTCACACAAATATGACGATGGGAATGGTATCAAGATTCGTGGAACGATTGACCACAATCCAGGGTACAATTGCGGGATCGGTTTTTGTAGCCAAAATTCTTGATAGCAATTTTTGAACTTGATTTTTATTTCCTCGTTTGTTGTCAATTCTATAAGTTCTTCTTCCAGCTGAAGTGACATTGCTGTGTTGACATTTGAAAACCGATCTAACACCCAGTCTGGTATTTCCAAGTTCAAAATGTCCTGGTATCGTTCGGTGAAGTCTATGTCGAGGTTTTCCAAATGTTGGCAGTAGGCAAACCAGTCGTCGTTTCTGTAGGATACGGGTAAATTCGGAAAATTGTGAAACTCACGTCTGCCCATATTCTTTTTTTGCAGAAGCAGTTTGGCTGCGAAAGCAGCAACGACATTTTTTGTTTTAATTAAATTTAGTTCATCACCTTGCAGTTGGAGATGCATGTCGTTGAACAATTTATACAGGTCTGTCATGTAAGCTATATCATTCTTTGATGTAATGAGCTTGTTGCGCAATCCTGTATATCTTTAGTTTCCAAGAACTGTATCACAGAGTCAAACAGGTTGTAAAATCGAGTCAGACAATTGCCTCTTGATAGCCAACGAACTTCAGTATGAAGCAATAAACGGTTGAAATCTTCGTCATTAGTAACACAAAGATGATGAAATAATCTATCATTCAAAGAACTGTTACGGATTTTATTGACTGCTTTGATGACATATTGCAGTGATTGAAATAGTCGTTCACTTAAGTTTCTAGCAACCAAATGTTGTCTATGAATAACGCAATGTACATCTGGAATTTTATTTTTTAAGTACGCTATGAAGCCTTTCTGGCACCCTGTCATAACTGGAGCGCCATCCAAGCAACTGATATAATATTTTTCAAGGGAATCTCTTTCTCATCACAAAACTTTTCCAATGTATGGAATATGGTTTCGCCTTTTGTATCGGTCTCTAAATTTCTAGCAAACAATAGTTCTTCACATATTTTCTCATCTTTAGTAAACCTCACGTAAGACACCAACAATGCTTCATTAGTTGGTAAAGTGGACTCATCGAGCTGAATTGAGAATTGACTAGTTCTCAGATGATTGCACAATGATCCTTTAATGTTTTCAGCCAGGTTTCATTTCGAAACGGAGCGACCGATTGACATGATTTTTCATTTATTTATTGAATAAAACAGGACAGATATATGAACTACGCGGAGAGAAATATCGAACCGAGTTTGAGCAATATCTTAATTAATATTAGTTGATGTTAACAAGTTGTAGTCGAGAGTCGAGAGCTCAGTCGGTATCTAAGAGCTAGATAAAATTACAAATCGCCCCCCAAACCTCTACACAACGCCCCCATTTTTTTCTGGGTCTCTTACCACCCCCCGTAAGGCCTGCAGCGCCCACAAGGGGGCGTTATCACCCACTTTGGGAACCCCTGGTCTAAGGCGTCCCTCGTATACAGGGTGCAACAATAAAAAAGTAAAAAGTAACGTTACTGTGCGAATAATGGCAACGTTAATTAGTGGTTAAAAGTATATTTACAATAAAACTTTTATTAAAACTATTTCCCCCAAATAGATTTATCCCCATCAAAATACCACAAATAATAATAAGCACAAATGTCTATATATATACAGAATTTATTAAATGCATAATATTTTGTATTTAAAATGAAAATTGAAATCGGCTTATGCAAATAGATTATTATTTTATTACGGCTGTTATATAAATACCAATCCCTCTGTTCTCTCCCCTCGTCTATAACCCCCTTCTCCGTTATAGTATCAATTTTATCCCTTTCCCCCTCTCTCTCTATCTCACTCCCTCTCACCCTTTCAAAACAATGCAGGCAGCATAGCGGTGAAAAGAGTTAATACAACAATTATTCCCATTTAAACATGCACTGACAAGTTTTATTCCATTAGCCGATTCACACATTTGGATGGAAATAAAGTCTAAACAAAGCAGATTTTCTAGCTCAATGCGCAAATTGTTTAATTCGTTTGCGTACACAGACTGAAAAACATGCAATCGGCGAGGTCCTACATATATCAGAGAAAAATAACTCTACCGTTGTTATTATTATCATTTTTGTGTATACAATACACTCGTATACCAAAGTTAAACAAAACTGTTGAAATTATTATGCGTATAGATTTAGAGACAAGGCAAAACAACTACGCCAATGGCTAATTCCATGAGTGGTATTGAATTACAAGAACAAGTTTCCTAAATAAATTATACTAATATTACATTTTTATTTAGTTTTTCCAAGTTTATATATGGGTTTTTCTCAAAAACTAAGTCTTGGGAGTCGCTCCTACCTAGATTATTAGATGCAGTTTAGCTTCAGGAAAAATATTTCCAAGTTTCATGAAGATCCACTATATAGTTTGCCAGCTATTAGAATTTGAAAATTTACAAGTATATCTATGGGTTTTTCTCAAAAACTACCTTTTGCAGGATCCTTAATGAACGTTCCGAAGAATGTCGTTAGGCATGCAAATAGCCCTTCATAATATCATTGTTCTGCGTAAATTTCATGACCCCATTATTAGGAAAACAGATTTCAATTTTTTTGGGCCTTGGTTTGGTATAGGGCGCTATCATACAGGACCTAATCAAGACCTAAGAAACTATCCTTAATGACCGTTTCGAAGAATGTAAGAATGTCGTTTGGCATGCACATAGCCCTTCATAATATCATTGTCCTGCGTAAATTTCACGACCCCATTATTAGGAAAACAGATTTAAATTTTTTGAGGCCTTGGTTTGGTATAGGACGCTATCATACAGGACCTAATCAAGACCTAAGAAACTATCTTTAATGACCGTTCCGGAGAATGTCGTTTGGCATGCAAATAGCCCTTCTTAATATCATTGTCCTGCGTAAATTTCACGACCTCATTATTAGGAAAACAAACTTTAATTTTTTGGAGCCTTGGTTTGGTATAGGACGCTATCATACAGGACCTAATCAAGACCTAAGAAACTATCCTTAATTACCGTTCCGAAGAATGTCGTTTGGCATGCAAGTAGCCCTTCATAATATCATTGTCCTGCGTGAATTTCACGACCCCATTATTAGGAAAACAGATTTCAATTTTTTGGGGCTTGGTTTGGTATAGGACGCTATCATACAGGACCTAATCAAGACCTAAGAAACTATCTTTAATGACCGTTCCGAAGAATGTCGTTTGGCATGCAAATAGCCCTTCATAATATCATTGTCATGCGTAAATTTCACGACCCCATTATTAGGAAAACAGATTTCAATTTTTTGGGGCTTGGTTTAGTATAGGACGCTATCATACAGGACCTAATCAAGACCTAAGAAACTATCCTTAATGACCTTTCCGGAGAATGTCGTTTGGCATGCAAATAGCCCTTCATAATATCATTGTCCTGCGTAAATTTCACGACCCCATTATTAGGAAAACAGATTTAAATTTTTTGAGGCCTTGGTTTGGTATAGGACGCTATCATACAGGACCTAATCAAGACCTAAGAAACTATCTTTAATGACCGTTCCGGAGAATGTCGTTTGGCATGCAAATAGCCCTTCTTAATATCATTGTTCTGCGTAAATTTCACGACCTCATTATTAGGAAAACAAACTTCAATTTTTTGGAGCCTTGGTTTGGTATAGGACGCTATCATACAGGACCTTATGAAGACCTAAGAAACTATCCTTAATGACCGTTCCGAAGAATGTCGTTTGGCATGCAAATAGCCCTTCATAATATCATTGTCCTGCGTAAATTTCACGACCCCATTATTAGGAAAACAGATTTAAATTTTTTGAGGCCTTGGTTTGGTATAGGACGCTATCATACAGGACCTAATCAAGACCTAATCAAGACCTAGATTATTTGATGCAGTATAGTTTCATGTCTAAGATTTCCAAGTTTCATGGAGATCCACCAGATAGTTTGCAAGCAATTGTATGAACATTTTTAATGAGGTTTTTTCTCAAAAACTAAGTCATGACAGTCGCAAACATTTCCAAGTTTCATGAAGATCTACCATTCGGTTTGCTACCAGTTAAATTTTGAGTTTGTTAGAAATCTACTCTATATAAGTTTTTTTAATACTGTATATTAATAGTTTTACTAAGAAATGTTCATTTATTTGTATAAAGTATTTGACCTTGAAAATTCTAGTTGCGCCACTGGTCGTTCAGCTGTATTGTGAAATTTTGGCTGCTGGCTCTTGTTGAAAAATTCACACCGGTTAAATGTACTTACCTACTTTCAAAATCAATGAAACTAGGTTTTTCTCGAAGACAGGAGATCGACTGATCTAATGACTGGCGATTCGCGAACTTTTTACTTACGTACGTACAGTTGTTAATAACATGATTCCGCAGGTTTTTGCTTGTGATAAACAGGCAGAGAAGGATCACATTGGCGCGCTCCTTTATTTTTGTTCGACCAAAGTCTTGCCGACTGCAGCTGCAAGCAGTAAACAAATTTGGACATGGAAATTATTTAAGTGACTGGAATTTAAAATATCGCAAAGTCTATTAATTTTGACAATAAAATTTGTATCAGATGGTAATAATTTAAAGTTACGAACCAATTTAAGATTATTGAGGCTAAGTACTTGAGAAGCATATTTAGCCTTCATTTTTTCAAACCTGTTGGCAATGCATTAGCTCTCCATATCATATATGTAATATATATGGAGACTATTAGTTTTTTTTTAATTTCACCGGAAATACTTGTTTTTGGTCATTTTATTAGTATATTAAGTATCAAGGGAGGTAAAGCATTCGTTGCAGCCCGCCGCTGTATAGACACGAGTGAGCGAAGCGAGCGAGGGCAGCTATACAGCGAAGGGCTGCAGCGGCTTTACTGCCAGTGGTGCTTACAACTGTTTACAAGGGTCAAAAAAAAAAATCAACTATTTTGCGTGCAAGAACTTGGCCTAGAAGATCTGAAATATGTGCGTATAAATAGTGCATCCAAAGAGAAGAAAAAGGAACAAAACCCGATACTTAAAAAAATAGCTGATGTCTAAAACAAAAAAATATATATATATATATATACATTTTAGATAAATGACAAAAAGGCCATAAAATTATTACTTTTACACTTAAATATGGAGAGCTACTCGTGCCTCGAGGGCAACAGTTTATTTTTCTTTATTACCAAAGTGTCAATTTTAAATAAGTTTTTTCCTGTGAATTTTTTCAAATTTTATATTCTAATTTTTATTAGTGTTCTAAAAGCAAAGTATCGAGTGGTGTGGCTGATTTATTTTTATTTTTTGTTGTACTTGACGACGGACCTCGAGCTTCGTACAATATCTTATACTCAGTTAATTTGATGATAAAATAGTCATTTTAGCACATATTTATTTAGAAAACTTGTGCTTGTACTTCAATGTCAGTCGTGGTACTAGTCAGTGGAGTAGTTGTTTTGCCTTGTTCTCTAAATGTATACATAACATTTCCGATAGCAGGGACAGATTGGTCTCACATCGAAAAATTCTAAATTCACTTTCTTAATTTCTACATAAATATTTTTTTACCTAGGGTTTTTGAGGTTATTAATAGGGCGCGCGCTTTGCATACGGAAGGTCCTGGGTTCGAATTTTTCTAATTTTTGAATAAAGTAGTGGTGTTAGGTTAGTTTATTGGAAATAATAAAAATAATAGAATAGAGTCCATATTGACTTAAAGCTTAAATTTGCAGAACATATTAAGCAATTGGGTAAGAGGATTTCATCTGGCTGCTATGCTTTAAGGGTTGTGTCATGGGCGATGGGATTGACGGTTGCTAGAAATGTATATTTTTCTTTAGTGGAGGCTTATCTTCGATATGGCATAGCTTTCTGGGGTACCTGTAGCCAGACTCTTTTTAAAAGTATTTTCGTACTGCAAAAGCGGGCTGTGCGTTACTTGTCCGGAGTTGATGCTAGTGTTAGCTGTAGACAGTTATTTATAAAGAACGGAATACTGACGCTTCCATCGCTTTTTATCTTAGAGACTTATTCACAAAAATTTAAGAAATATCACAGGCTTAGCTCCTCCTGGTCATACTTATCCCACGAGATTGGTTCAAAGGGTGCACTTGCCTATACCGAGATCTGCTTTGTTGAAAAAATCACTTATTTATGAGCGTCGAAAAATGTATAATCATTTACCACCACAACTGACAGCGATGGAAAATTATAAAAAATCTAGAGGAGGAGTGAAGCGAGTTCTTTTAGAGAAGACTTTCTATTCCCTTCAGGATTATTTTACAGACACCTGGTAACATTATTGTCTCATATGTTTTATTTGTTTTATGTTTTTTTTTGTTTTTGGTTCTTAATATAATGTATATATATATGTGTATTTTTTAATGTTTGTCATTTTTATTTTTATTGGTTCTTTGTACAATTTTCTTAATGACAATAAAGTTATTATTATTAATAATTATTATTAAAATTGTGTTTCGTAACGCAGGCCATATATTTTTGTTTATATTCTTGTCGAGAAAGTTTTGGGGCGACACAAGCGATGCTTTTTATACTGATATTTCTAAAAAACTAAGTAGGTATAGGATAAAAAACAAAGGATCGGAACATAATGAACAAGTAAAACCCTCATTTGCACTAACGAGGCACGAAAATCCGAAATCATATTTTTTTGAATGTATAATATTGTTGAAACTGAGGCCAAAACCAATATAAAATTAGTGAGTTGGGTATAATAGCGCGTTCGAGCTATATTTTGCTAATTACTTTTCTCGTTACACGGATCCATGTCCCGTAATGACCTGTGGAGCTTTGGAAATTACAGTGGGCAGTATGGGTAAATTTAATTTTATAGTTATTTTTTGTTTTTGATTTTACATCCAAATTCAAAATGTGAGCGATAAAATTGTATATTTCCTATAGTTATCAGTTGCAAAAATACGTCATGAGTAGGGCTTTTGTAAAGGTTTTTGAGCCTCGAGATACGGAATTTACCGAAAAATACGTCATAAATATATTCGCCATCAAGACACTAATGATCAAGGCTGTCAAACTATTATTATATAGAATTATTAAAACGACGTCTGCTCCACAAGTAAACCATATATATTTTTCAATATCGACAGTCAGTCATACATGTTTCGAGGGTTATATCCTCATCATCAGTGACATCATAGAATCCGTTAATACATTTGTAGAACACATATGTTCTGAAAATAATTGATCACAAGAAAGGCTTGTTAATTATAATCTGTAAAGAGTCTTACCACTTGTGAAATTATTTAAATTTTATACATAAAAATTTAATTTATGGGCTTTATTGAGCCAAACAATTTTATTTTCTTCTATTTCCAAAATTTCTAAAATGTTCAATCTCATTCCCTTATTGCAGATATGGGATAAGGGAATGAGATTGAATATTTTAGAAATTTTGGAAATATACAAAGCCGCAAAAAACAACAACCAAATTTGCTTGAATTATCAAATTAATTTTGTTTCTTTTGATTTTTTTAACTCTTTACTCTTCTTGAATTCTTATTAGGCTTCTCCTTTTAAATATTTCATTCGCAATATTTTAATACAACACCTTTTCTTCACTAGATGCGGGTCTGTGTTGTCATTGTTTGGCTATGCAACGCATATACACTATTGGACAAAAGTAGAGCAACAAACAACAAAACTAATTAAATATTATTGTAATATTAGTAATATTCCACAATATTTTGGTACACTTTAAACGAAATGCAGGTACAGAAATATTTATAATTATAAAGATCGAAGAAATGAAGTGCGACAAAAGTAAAGCAACAAATTGTGTCAACAGTATTTTATTTTACAAATTACCATAAAAAAACATTATACACATTTAATAATTAAAATAGCTAGAAGTATTATGTTAATAATTAATAGAACATCCATTATTATTTATTATTTGCCAGCAACGTCGCAGTATTGAAGCAATCAATTTTTGGGCAGTATTTTCGGAAAGGTTTTTCCAAACTCCATTGATTTTCTTTACCAATGATGGTTTATTTCTGAATACTTGTGTACGAATTCCACGCTGAACTTATTCACAGAGATTTTAAATAAAATCAAAGGTCTGAGGAGGATATAGTGCCGCCTACTCCAAAACCAGAACGTTATTTTCTTGAAACTACTCTTAAACAATTCGGAAGTGATTTGGATCGTTATCCTATTAAAAAATAAAATACAACGGCATTTCCCACTCTGCATAACACAACATTTCATTTTGCATTAGATCTCTATAGACAAATCGATCCATGGTGTCATTAATGAAGTTTAAAGGACCCACCCCATTCCATGAGAAACAACTCCATGGAAAACACTGCCTTTACCTGTGGCTGTAACGTTAGATTGATTGGCCGTCTTATATGCTTCATTTTATCATAATTGAAAATTTTATAACGCGTTTCATCGCTAAATAACACTTTTTCCCAATCGTCTACTGTCCAATTTAAATGTCCACGTGCAAATTCAAGCCTAGCCACTCCATTTCTTGCCGAAATAAGCGGCTTTTTAGCCGGGCGTCTACTAAATAACTTTGCGTCTACCAACCTTCTTTGAACTGTCCGTGGACTATCCTCAATTTCGGAAATTTCAGCAATTATTCTAGGTGCAAACATCCAAGGATAGTTTTGGGAAATTATTTTAAGGCGTCTGTCTGGCCTAGTTGTTGTTTTTCTCGAGCTTGCCGATTTCGGTATATTCTCTAAATGTCCCCTTTCATTGTAACTTGAAATTATTTTGGATACGCTGTTTCTGGGTAAAAACAAACCGTCTTGCAATTGGGCTTGTATTGTACCATACAAGTGTGCAATCACTACTCTCTGTTTTAATTCTTTCGAAATTGGAATACCTCTTGGCATGATTAATCCAGCACAGAAATCTTAATTAAACATAAAATAAACTAGTGTGGTATATTCCACAGAATCATGCGATGTTGGTAAGAAACGAGATGTACCTGAGGAAGGCGAATAAAAATAAAAAAAATTGCTTAGAAGAACCTTAAAACCCAAGAAAGAAAAAGAATAAAAAACTGTAACAAGGTTCAAGAAAAAGACATTACTAAAATAAAATAAACTCAGCAAAAATATTTTAAACTTTACTGTCACTAAAACCTTTCTTTTTTAGGCAAATATTAAAATGTTGCTTTACTTTTGACGCATTACAATATTTTATTAAAAGTTTACGTCAATATCAGTTCATTTGTTTTGATTGTTGGAAAAAGCAGTTGCCGTCGATAATAGCAGCCTACGTTGATATTTAAGACACGACGTATTTAAATACGATATCATGCATTTAATATTATAAAATCGAGATTAGTCTAATTTTTCAAAAGTGTTGCTCTACTTTTGTCCAATATTGTATGTGTGTAAAAATTAGTATTGTTAATAAAAATATCTATTAAACATTCCTACACCGTTTTTTTCTCTAAGCTCCTATCTTTGTATAGATATCGCCAAATGTATTTGTTAAAAGTAAGAAAAATTTATTGTACATTTCATTTTGAATCTCGTTTTAAATATGTACGTCTTGTGTGTGTCTGTTATAATGATTTTAGCTGTGATGTTTTTATATTGAATACCTTAATAAAAAAGGAGAATTATGATGATATATATATGCACTGGGTAGGTTAGCTATTGTATGACATAACTTGACACTTTATAATATCTTTTGTTTATGCAAATTGTAGGTTGGCACTGATGATGAGGATCTGAATCCTCGAAACATGTATGTCTTTTAACTAAATTTTACAAATAAAAATTTTTGTGGAGGTGAGGATTTTGTTGCTTTGTATATATTTAATTTTGCATGGAACAGGCTCACATATTGACAATAATAGGAAGAATTTTCAAAATTATAATATTTATCAAGTCAGCCATGAGAATTTGAGAAGACAGAATATATTTTTTTAATTTGATATTTACTTTTAAATGAAATACCTAGTTTAGCCACAGTATTCCGTGTGAATAACCCTGTATAGTAGCCCCCGTAGCTAGCCTGCTACTGTTTGTTTTGTCCATAATAATTCAAACTTATAAATCCGTATATAAATTAATGTACGTGCGACATTTCCGAAAAACTTCATTCCACCCCAAAAACTATATTTTCTCTACACATTTAACAGACGTTCCAGACTTGATATAGCTGAAAACATATTATAATCATAGTAACAATAATTAATGTTGTAAGTTTAAAATATGGTTATTTATCATGGCGTTAGATTATTTTGCCCGTTTCTGTTTTGTAATCTATTAGACAAAATGGAACATAAATTTTAGACGAAACAGCGCGGCTAATATTCCATATACTTCCTAGTCATAATGGAACTTGAATTGAAAAGTTTTGTTTGACTTGGAAAAGTGTTTACTTAAACAAAAATAACGATTTGCGTTCAACATAAGTTATCGCAAGCCAAGATTTGGAAGGTCTACTTTTTTCGAAATATGGAGCTATTTCTATGCGGTGCTTGGTTTTTGGATGATGTAAGTTGCTATTTTTATCAATAAAAGTCGTTATTTTTTCTTTCTCGAGCTTTTTTTTTTGTCAATCAATGGTCCCATCCACGCTGGAGCAGATATCAACAGCAACCATAACCCAGTTGTGATGGACATTAAAATACACCGCTTTGTTAGATCTAAACTGGCCCCACGACAGAAACGTATTGATATAGGGAAACTCGAGAATCTGGCAGAAAGAAGACAAATCAGTCAAAAACTTGAGAACAGGTTGAAAGAAGTTGAGAGATCTATAAACAACGTATCAGATGAAGACATTGAGTCTTCATGGGAAGCTCTGAAGAAGGCGTTAACTACGACCCAGGAGACTGATATTGGATTTACAAATAGCACCAAAAAACAGGAGTGGATGACTGATAAAATCGTCACACTTATGAATGAACGAAGAGAACAAAAACACAACAATACAGATAACAGGCTCATTCGTGCGAAATGCAGACAAGCCAAAGAATCATGGTTGGGGAACAAATGCACGGAAATAGAAATACTTCAGAAGAAGCACGATCTCTTTAACTTACACAGGAATATCAAAGAGCTTACAGGCAGGCAGCGGAGAGGTCATAGTGGAATATTAAGGGGCTCCAACAATGAAATTCTTATAGGAGTAGATGAGAAACTAAAAAGGTGGAAAGAATATACCGAAAATCTCTTTAATGACATGAGACCAGACTCACCCCCTGATATATACGAAATCAACGAAAGGGCTCCTGAAATTACAAAAGAAGAGGTCAAACATGCAATTAAACTACAAAAGAACAGAAGAGCAGTTGGTCCTGACAACGTGCATGCGAAAACATTTAAACTTGCAGCTGCCGAGGACGGGGTTGGTCTAAATCTCATTACTACTGTATTTAACCGAATGTACAGAGGCGGAAAAATACCCACAGACTGGCTGAGATCCACCTTTGTTACTTTGGCAAAGAAGAACAAGGCATCACAATGTGACGAATACCGCATGATCAGTTTGATGTCCCACGCCTTGAAGATATTCTTGCGGATCATTCATAACCGCATATACAAAAAGTGTGAGTCCGTAATTGATCGCTCGCAATTTGGCTTTAGGAATGGAACGGGTACCAGAGAGGCTCTTTTCTCTTTGAATGTGCTGACTCAGAGATGTAGGGACATGAACGTCGATGTATTCGCGTGCTTTATTGATTATAAAAAAGCTTTTGATAGTGTGTCACATCAAAAAATGATCAACATCCTAAAATCAACCGGGATCGATGCTCAAGATCTAAGGATCATTACTGAACTTTATTGGCACCAAACAGCAACAGTCAAAACCGAAGGGTCCACATCAGAAGAAATAGCAATAAGAAGGGGCGTGCGACAAGGTTGTGTACTGTCCCCACTACTGTTTAATCTCTACTCTGAGGCAATATTCATCGAAGCTCTCGAAAATTCAACTGCAGGCATATAAAGATCAATGGAATCAATATAAGTAACCTTCGATACGCAGATGATACCGTCGTAATAGCCAGCAGTATAACAGAACTTCAATCCCTTATGAACCTTATTGTGGAGTATAGTGAGAACTTTGGGCTTTATATGAATACATCCAAGACCAAACTGATGGTATTCTCAAAATCACCAAGACCCGTTGCTCTAATGATCAACGGAGAGCACATTACACAAATGTCATCTATAAAATACTTGGGGGTACTCGTCAGCCAGCAATGCGACTCAAAGACCGAAATTAGATCAAGAATTGCGCAAGCACGGAAAATTCTGAATAACATGAGGACACTTCTGGCAAACCGAGACCTCAGCCTGGACCTCCGGATTAGATTACTTCGCTGCTACATCTTCCCTGTCTTTCTATACGGATGTGAGAGCTGGACCATTGATGCAACCACAGAAAAGAGAATCGATGCGTTCGAAATGTACGCCAGACGAATGCTGCGAGTTTCTTGGACGGCACATAAGACAAACATAGAGGTTATGCAGCAAATGGGTAAACACAAAGAACTCCTCACGATAATCAAGGAGAGAAAGCTGCAGTACCTAGGACATATCATGAGAGGCGAACGATATGAGATTCTCCGCCTGATAATAGAGGGAAAGATCGAAGGAAAACGGTCAGTCGGCCGTAGACAAAATTCATGGCTGAGGGACTTACGTAGATGGTTCGGACAGACGTCCATAGAAAGACACTAAGTAGGTAAAGGGTATCGCAAGATTTGAATTTGCAGCCATTTATGATCCTGTCTCCCCGAATTTGAAATAAAATAAATAAATAAAATACTTCTTGGGTGTTATAGCTTAATAGCAGTAGGTGCTTTTACCAAACACGTGAGGAACTTTTCATTAAATTTAATTTTTTAGTAACACATAAATGTTTATTAATTATTACTAAACTTTTACAACGCACGCCGCTGGAAATTTTATGAATGAAATCAGCCATGTTTTATTACAACTGCATTCCCCTTAGCGACGCAGCGCTGTTGCAGATCAATTTGCCAAACGAGTAAGATTCGAAAATGTAACCTGTACATTTGAGTTTTTAAAAAATTGCAGTTTTTAGTTTTCTTTTTAAAAATGCGCCGTCTAGGCTAGTAGGTATTGAAAGTTAAAAATTGCTTTGGTCAATTCGTCAATAATTTCGGAGATACAGCCTTAGGGAGACACCCGGTATATGAATGAAATACCATTCATATATGTCTGTGAATAACCACAATTCTTCTATAATTAAAATTGTTTATTTAGATTTAAATGCACCCAGCGTGAAGTTATCCAGTCCATCCATAGTATTAATATTATCTATAGGAAGTGTATTCTCGAATGATTTAAACAAATAACGACTTGAAATCTTATGTAGATGTCCTGGGTCGAGAATAAAATACCACGGCATTAACACAGCTGGATACCAATTTACTTGTTGATGGAGGATTCAGAAATGTAATTTTAGTAATTTCGTTCTTGGCATCTGTATTATTATGACGCTAATTTTATTCAATTCATAGAACGAGGTAATTTCAACGGTATTAGGTCGTTACTGTATGTTATTAGTTATACCTATTAGGATACTTCAAGAAATCACGAGAGGATATTTTTAATTTCACGGGATAAGGGTAAAAAATAAAAATGCAATCAATGGACGAAATACTGCCCATGCTGTCGAGCCCCAGATGGACCCTGATGAACTCAATGAATTTTATTGTTCTATTGGTAAAAAACTTCGAAACCCAATTAAGCCAAGGTGTCAATTTTAATGCTTTTGATTCAGGCGCGGCCCAGGATTTTGTTGAGGGAGGGGCGCAAAATATAAAAGTATTTCCCATATAGTTGAAAGTGATCTAGGTATCTGTAAATGTAAATAATACACTAACAGACTGAAATAATAACGATAAAATTTAATCCTTATAAAATCTGATAGTGCTGTCTTTGTCGTCGAAAATCTGCATAAAAATTACGGCTATCTATGTGACTTTGTGATGAAGGTGCAGCCGCAGGTCTGTCTATATGAAAAATTTGTTTTTTGCTCCCTCCCAACGGGTACTTTTCAAGGGGATTTAATGCGGCCACACTATTTTATTAATTCATTTAATTACATCTGCAACAGTTCATTTTGTATGCGACGCAGAGGGAGATATCAACTATTTCCCATCCATATGACTTAGGTTATTGAAAAATATATGATCACATCCATCCATCTGACGGCTCTCATGACACTGTCACTTTAGGTTATTATCACTTTTTCAGTAATATTACTTCAAATACACAATGACAACTTCTAAATTTACTACAACTATATGGAATAACCATTTTATAACACTACAATATACAACATGTTGATAGAAATTGATCTTAAACAAGAAAATAATTCCGAAAACTTTTAGACCATTAATGTAAACAAAGAAAATAATAATAAACTATTTGACACAAGCAATTTGTCTGTGTGTTAGTAAAAACATATTACCAAAACCAAATTATGACGTGAAACTAGAGGAGCAACTATATTGGAATTTTTCGATTTTTTTTAAACCCATTTTCATGATTATATTCTTAGCAAAACATATGGGACAAGCAATTTCGTATATTTTTAGTCAGAATCGTATGAAAAATAACGTACGCATTCGTAAATTCTATTGAAAAAGTATTAATCTTTAAAAATATGACTCACTCCACACATACTCCGTTCCTTTTATAAATATCAGTATTCCAAATGTCATATAAACTGTGACAGCTACCGCACACAAAAGGTAACTGTCAAACAAATTATTAGTAAAATAAGTGTAGTTATTTCAAATATTAAATATTTTAATCTGGTTAAACCAACGAATTTCAAAATAGAAAGATACGGTTGTCAATTCTTAGCATAAACTTTAAATTTATAAGCTCCTAGAGGTGATCTACGGGGTAACTCAAAAATGTTTCTATTTATTTTCAATATTCAATATTTTTTTTTTTTATTTTTTTTTTCGAATTTTTTTTTTTTAATTTTTTTTTTTGATTTTTTTTTTAATTTTTTTTACAACCCTCAATGACTTTTGTCATAGATAAGACTACCACAAGACGACTGGGAAATCCCGCAAGGGATTTCTTGTAAAAAATAATAAACTTAACTCAACCTAATGATTAAACTTGTATATGTCACGGCTAAAGCTGTTACCCTGCTCTTATGTATTAAAACGCATATTAAATTAACGTCATCTTTATTTTATTTATTCATTTATTGTCATTACATGTCATTACCAAAAAAGGTTTACACAAGTCATATTAAATAATAAAATATTACATAACACAACATAAAACATAGAAATGTATATAACTTAATCAAAACAGAAAGTCAGTGCTGAGGAATTCATCAATTGAGTAAAAAGCCTTGTCAAATAAGTAGTTTTTTAATCTATTTTTGAACATTGGAAGGCTCAGTGTTTTCAAACTATCTGGCAAATGATTATAGCATGTGGGACCATAATAATTTACAGAATTTCTGCTTCTACCCAACCTCATATATTCAGGAAGAATGTCATTTTTGTTTCTGGTATTGTGGTTGTGAACTTCATCATGCCTTATGTACAGATTGTAATTATTTATCACATACATAATTGAATTGTAGATATAGAGACACGGGAGTGTAATTATTTTACATTCTTTAAATTTAGGTCTGACATCCTCTCTAAACTTTAAATCTGTCATTATTCGCACCACCCGTCTTTGGATTGCGAATACCCGACTAGCATGACAAGAGTGTCCCCAAATTGACAAAGCATATGAAGCCACACTGTGAAAAAGGCCATAATATGCTGATTTCAAAACATTAAAGGAGACTTCACCCTTCAAGCTTCGCAACATGAACACAACCTGAGACAACTTGGCAATGGTAACCTCGACATGACCCGCCCAGGTTAGCTTTTGGTCCAAAGTGACACCCAAAAACTTTACAAGACCATCAGAAACAGCAACATCCGTCTCACGTAATGTAAATATTTTAGTAGCTGTTTTATTGGCATTCATACAGAGTTTGTTAGCTGCAAACCAGTCCGCAGCCCTCGACTGTGAATTAATCATACTTGAGGCCAGAACATCACTCGACAGTTCAACATCGACAATAGTGGAATCGTCTGCAAACAATGTCAGGTCAGAGCATGACAGATGTAGCGGTAAATCATTAATGAAAATCAAAAACAATAGAGGTCCGAGCACAGAGCCCTGTGGGACTCCACAAGAGCTCAACAAGGGCTGAGAAGACTTTGACTCAAACATCGTTACAACATTCCTACCAGTGAGATAGGAACTCAGCAAACAAATCGAATTCGCACTCATACCATATCGCTCCAGTTTACCCAACAAGATATCGTGTGAGACGCAATCAAACGCCTTTGTTAAATCAAGAAAAGAAGCCCCCACAAACCTTCTACTCTCAAAAGCGGTTATAACGCTATTTATAAAGTTTTCTATAGCTGAAACGGTGTTAAGTTTCGGTCTAAATCCAAATTGTTTCGGAGAAAATAAATTATTTCTTTCAAAATAGTTGGCTAATTATTTCAAGAGTATATTTTCAAAAATTTTGCCTAGAACAGGCACTATAGAAATATGGTGATAGTTGTTCAATTCATCTGGAGATCCTTTTTTGAATAACGGTATAATTTTGCTAAATTTCAGACAACTCGGAAACATACCGGATGAGATCGCCAAATTAATCAATATTGTCAATGGTATAATTATTATATTATTATTATTACGATATTCACATCAAAAATGTCTTTCGAGCTTTTTTTTTTAAAAGAGTTTATTATATCTCTCATCTCAATAAACGATATTTCATTAAACTCAAAATTGCCAGGAATGTCAATAGACAACAAATCCAGTGGACTGATATTTGAGGATAAGTCATGGGTTAAAGTATCCGCAATATTGGTAAAATATGTATTGAAATCATCAGCAGTAAGATTTGTTAATGATTGTTGGGTAACAGAACTATTCCTTTTATGGTTGATAATATCCCATGTAGCCCTAGCAATATTAGAACCATCTGCAATATACGTATCGTGATGGGTATTGTAATTGTAGTGGACTGTATATTGGATTAATTGTTCATTTTTGTAGTTTTTAAAACATTTAATTACAAAATTCATATTCAACATAACAAAAATAAACACAAACGCTCTCTACGAGAGAATATAAGAGACTGGCTTTATGCACTGTACATATAAGCTCTATATTCGAGACAACTTGCAGTGTTGCCAAAAAACTTAAAATTAAAATATATTATTTTAATAACTATTACAATTATTTTGGTAGTACACGTAGGCGTGTCCATCCCGCCCACCTTGAAATAATAATTTCAACATTGATAGGTAAGTATTTTAGGTATTTAGTCTGTTGGTAATGTGCACAAACGTGTCACAGCGCGTTTCAAAATAGTATTGTCACTGCACTTCACTGTAGCCACACGTACAACATTGTCATTTCCTGGGTGAAGCTCGAGCACTCGGCCCACTCGCCATTGAAAGATCGGTGTGTTGTCTTCTTTTATGATGACCAAACTGCCAACTTTTAGTGCGTTTACAAAATTTTTGTTCCACTTGGATCTGGATTGCAAACCACTCACATACTCCTTCGACCATCTCGTCCAAAATTGCTGGAGTATCCTTTGCATTTGCTGGTACTTGTTGAGTCGACTTGTCTGAAGCTCGGTGTAGTCAGGATCGGGGATTGAGGTAATGGACTTGCCAATTAAGAAATGTGAGGGTGTTAGGGGGTTAGGATCTAAAGGATCTGAGGAAAGAGGTCCTAATGGCCTTGAATTCAGTATACTCTCTATTTGGGACAGAAGCGTACTGAAGTCCTCATATGTTAAATTAGACTGACCTAACATTCGCTTTAGGTGGTATTTGACTTGTTTTATATTTGATTCCCATATCCCTCCGAAGTTGGGAGCATAGGGTGGTATGAAATTCCACTGAATACCTTGAACAGCTAAATTTTCAGATATAAAACTATTATGAGATTTCAGGAATGATTTGATACTTGCATCTGCGCCTACGAAAGTAGGACCATTGTCTGAGAATAATTGTAGAGGCAAGCCTCTTCGAGCAATAAATCGTTTAAGCATTGCAATGAAAGCTTCTGACGTTAAACTTGTTACCAACTCTAAGTGCACGCATTTCGTGCTAAGACAAATAAATATACAAATGTATGCCTTCAAAAGTTTGGCACCTCTGAGATTACGATCCTTGATCCACACAGGACCAGCATAGTCAATTCCGGTATTAGTAAATGGTGCGAATTGATTGACACGTTCTGGAGGAAGGTTCCCCATTAAATATTTACAAGGGATTGGATTTGCCTTAAAGCAAACAACGCAACGCCTCACCACAGTTCTCACCAAATTGCGACCCGATATAGGCCAGTATTTTTCCCTAACTGCAAATAGCAATTGTTGCGCTCCGCAATGCATTAATTTAATATGTTCTCGGCGGATTATTAGAGTAGTTAAGTGATGTTTTGGACATAGTATAATAGGATGCCTTTTACTAAAAGATATATTGGCATGTTTAATCCTACCACCAACTCTCAATATATCCTGATTGTCTAGAAATGGATTTAATTGTAATAACTTACTTTTGTTATTTATATTACGGTTATTTTTAATATCGTAGTATTCCTTAGGGAAGGACTGGATTTGGGCAATGCGAATAATTTTGTAAAGTGCCTCGTTTAGTTCAGCTGTTGATAAACTGCCAAGCTTACGCTTATTGGGAGTTTTTAAATTGTAATAAAATCTACAGCAAAAGGCTGTAACTCTTTGTAAGAGTCCTAAGGATGAAAAGTTTTCAATCGGAAAATCAAGTAACTCGGTATTTGCTAAAGTAGAGATTATCCTTTGTTCTGGTATATCTTCTATGTTTAGCTCTTTATCGAGAGACTCAAAACTTGAAACAGTTCGGGTAGCTAAGAATTGTGGTCCTTGCCACCAAAGGTCAGAATCCATTAAATATTCTGCGCTTGTGCCCCTGGAAAGAAGATCGGCAGGGTTTTCTTTTGACCTTACATGATACCACTGACTAGGCTCAGTTCTACTTTGAATACTTGACACTCGGTTTGCAACAAAGGTCTTCCACTTACTGGGACAGCCCTTAATCCAGCACAATACTATTGTTGAGTCTGACCAACAGTAACACTGGTTAATTGTAATTCTTAATGAAGAGCGAACCTTGTCAACTAAATTGGACAGCAAAACTGCAGCACACAGCTCTAGTTTTGGTAAACTAATCTTTTTTAGGGGACATACCCTAGATTTGGCGCATAACAATTTTGTTATGAATTTATTGTTACTTATTTGGCACGACAAATATATACATGCACCATATGCGGTTTCAGAAGAATCTGAAAATCCATGTAATTCTATGACCATACTGGAATCATCCAGCACATATCTTGGAATATTTAACTCATTAAGTAAACGTAAATCATGGCAAAAACTTAACCATTTTTTACAGAGTTCAATGGGCAATTCTTCATCCCAGTCAAGTTTTTTCTGCCAGAGCACTTGCATGAAAATTTTAGCATTTATCACGATAGGGCCTAAGAGTCCCAATGGGTCAAAGATCTGGCTTATCGTGGACAGAACTACACGTTTAGTAATTGAAGAATTATTATTGAACTCTCTAATAGAATATTGTATACTATCACGATTAGTATTCCAGTAAACCCCTAGAGTTTTATTATTCTCATTTTCACCGAGAAAAAGAATACTTGAACTTAAATTGTCATCAACAGAAAATTGACTTAACAAGTCTTGTTTATTTGATAGCCACTTACGTAACTGAAAACAACCTGATTTTACAATATCAGATACATCTTTCTGAATTTCTAATAATTCAGATACTGAATTGGAACCTGTAAGTAGGTCGTCCATATAGAAGTCTTCCAATACGACACGACTAGCCACAGGATATAAATCTTTATTTTCAATACCAAGCTGTTGCAAACAACGTACTGCAAGGAATGGAGCTGAGGATGTTCCATAAGTTACGGTCTGTAATTCGAAACATTCGATTTCCTTATTGAAGTCCTCTCGCCAAAAGATTCGTTGATATTTCCTATCTTCAGGATCTACAAGAATCTCCCGGTACATTTTAGAAATATCTGCATTCAAGGCATATTTATAGCATCGAAATCGCAAAAGAATTACGAATAATTCGGGTTGGACAGTAGGTCCAACATATTGAACATCGTTCAATGATAGCCCTGTTGTGCTTTTTGTAGATGCGTCGAAAACAACTCTTGTTTTTGTCGTAATACTGGTGTCTTTAACCACGGCATGATGTGGCATAAAATAGCTATTAGATAAACTGGAATATAATTCGCAATTGTTAATCTTTTTCATATGTCCTAAACGGAGATATTCTGACATAAACTCTTGATAGTTTTGTTTCAAAATTGCATTTTGATTGAGACGCTTCTCAAGAAAATTTAAACGTTTTAATGCTACCTCTTTTGTACTACCTAATTCATTAACGTTTGACTTAAATGGAATTTTTACAATGAACCTTCCTGTTAAAGGATCCCTCTTGACATTTTCTAAAAAATGTTTTTCGCAAACGTCATCTGTCTTTGCTACATTAGCCCCATTAACTTCCTCAACTTGCCAGAATTTTAGAAGCATATTATCTATGGATAGACACGAAACCGTAGTATTATTGTTTTTGTTAAAATGCAACTCACCACCAATCACCCAGCCCAACTCTGTATTTTGCAAAATTGGACTATTAGGACTGGTAATTTGTTCCATCAATAACAATTTATAGAAGAGATTTACACCTAGCAAGATATCAATATCCTGTGATATATTAAAATTGGGATCCGCTAGCACTATATCCTTCGGTATCGAAACGTTACAAATACTAAATGAAAATGTCGGTATAGATTGCGTTATCTTAGGAATTACTAGACATTGAATTGTTTCCGTAAAATTATTAATTCGCGAACTAAACCTTAAAGTTGTCTTAAATTGTGCAGAGGATGAGCTTTCACCTACTCCTAATATTGAATAATTGATTCGAGATTTGCCAAGTCCCAATTTATTTATTAAATTTTCTGTCACAAAATTACTTTGACTGCCTGGGTCAAGCAGTGCTCTTGCATATTGAATACTGCCATTTTTATCGTAAACACAAATTATCGCGGTACTAAGAATAGCCTCCTTAACTGTATTACCGTTTATTGTATGCCCCACAACCGTAGAATTACTAGAACTACCGGCAACACCGCCTGATTGTAGTACATTTTGTTGTACATCGTCGTTCTCTTTCGTAGCGGGCAACGACATGTTTGGCGCGCTATGCGTATTAGACCTACTATCGTTATGAACGACCGGCGTCTGGCGAGAACTGTTGTGAATTAGCGTATTATGTTTTCTGGAGCAAATTCTACAATTGGATTTTTTACATTGCTCCGTTGCATGACTAGGGTCAAAACAATTATAGCAAAGCTTTAGATAATTTACTTGTCTTATTCTTCCCGGTATGTCTAAATTCTTGAAGGCTTCGCACTGAAATATTGTGTGATTGCTCTTGCAATAATAGCATGAGAGTTTTTTAGCAGAAGTCACTGCTAACGCTCGCGTTTTATCATTACTATACTTGTGTGCAAATTGTGGTTTAGTAGACTGTGTTTTTGATTCATGTTTAGTCAACTCTATTTTTTCTAGTAATTGACACTTTTCCTTCAAGAAATTAGACATTTCGGCCATTGTCGGAAGGTCACCCTTTGTCTTTCGAGCCTCCCATTCACGCCTAGTAGCGTTATCAAGCTTGCCACTTAATAAATGGATTAACAGAATATCCCTCTCAACCTCAACAGGTAAGTTAAGAGTGCCTATGGATCTTAAATTTCTATTGAAATTATCAAATAATTTTCTAAGGTCTGTATGGGATTCCCTAGTTAGATATGGAGAGTCAAAAAGAGCTTTGACGTAATTGTGAACAATCAATCGCTTATTTTCATACCGTTCACATAGAATTGACCATGCCACGGCGTAATTGTCGGAAGAAACTTCGATAGAATGAATGAGATCCAAAGCCTCATCCTGTAAAATAGACTTAAGATAGTAGAATTTTTGAATAGCGCTAAGCCTAGCATTTTCATGGACTAAAACTTTAAAAGTGTCTCGAAACTCCAGCCAGTGTTCGAATGACCCTTTAAAAACAGGAATCTTAATTTCAGGTAGTTTAAACCCTTGGACGGCTTCAACTTGATTGGTATCATTATTGCTAGAATTGTGCGTTTGTGAATTTGTCTCACTCGTGTGGTCAGATTCATACTTCGATAGTAGAAATTCAGCATGAGAAATAACGTCAAAATAGTCATTCTCAAATTCTGTTGCTTCATCAGCTTCATGCTCAAGATCCGAAGGACTAGATTCACCCTTTGACTCTAGGATGAATTCAATTTCTGATTGAAAATTGCTAAATTCAGCTAAATTTGGCTTGAATTTATCCAGTCTTAGCCGAAGCTGGATACTCGATTTTTCATCCAAATCCCCTAAAGAATTCAAATAAGATTTGAATTTGGTAAGGCTACCCTTAACCTGTCCTCGTTTGAACTTAAGTTTTGTCAAGTCTGACATAATTATTGGACTAGAACTCGGTAAATTGTAATAAATAGCTAATTGTAAGAGTATACAAGAATTCAATAACCACTAGAAACTAGAAATGTATATATGGAACTTACATAGGATTCTGAATTGTCTTCTTGTATAGTAGGCGCGTCGGCTTACTGGCATTACAATAAACAAGTAATATTGTAATCTTGATCTTCTTCTGGCTGTTATATCCGGCTCGAAGGACCAAATGATGGGTATTGTAATTGTAGTGGACTGTATATTGGATTAATTGTTCATTTTTGTAGTTTTTAAAACATTTAATTACAAAATTCATATTCAACATAACAAAAATAAACACAAACGCTCTCTACGAGAGAATATAAGAGACTGGCTTTATGCACTGTACATATAAGCTCTATATTCGAGACAACTTGCAGTGTTGCCAAAAAACTTAAAATTAAAATATATTATTTTAATAACTATTACAATTATTTTGGTAGTACACGTAGGCGTGTCCATATCGTTCGCATTTTTTTTTTTGCCATTTTAATACGAGATCTATACGAGTTACGATAAGAGCGAATCATGTCTTTTATACCTTCGATTTGTGGAAACTGTGTAGACAGTCCTCGCAATAGCGCAAGTGTTTCGCGCATTTGCTTAGTTTCAGGGGTAAACCATTTAATAGCGTGTCCAGTCTTGAAATCGGGTTTTCTACGTAAAGGAAACAATCTTAAGACAAGAGTACCTTATCGGTGTAGAAAACCTTCTATTTTCTAAAAATGATGTCAGAATTCCATAAATAACCCTATCCTATGTACTTTATGATTCAATAAAAAAACTTACAATCAAAACACTAAAAACTGTGTTTTCTATTTTATTCAAATCTTGCGTTCATTTTGGGCCCCCTTTATAATATTCGATTTATGGAGCAAAAATTAAAATTCACACTCGTTTTCTGTAAAGTCTGCGTATATGTTGTTTTTTCCTCTAACATTATTTCATAAGATTAAGCAACTTTTTTCTTCATTCTATCTAACTTTATATATTCCAACTCGATTCGAAATTTCATTCATTATTTAATACGGAAATACGACGCCACTTGCGCGTATAGTGTACCTCGCGGAACGTAATAAATTTTAAGAGTTTTTTAGCCATAACACTTGACGGGTTGGTAATGGAGAAATTGAAAAGTTTTTCACATTTTAAGTGGCACAACCGAGGGTTGCCGGAAATACACTGTGACATTTCCATTGGCGGAATCAAAAAAACATTTTCTTCAACACTTAATGTATCAGGTTATCATAAATAAGGGATGCATTTCAATTTATTTTATTGTACTGGTAAGTTTATGGCATCCTCTCGGGAGCTTGTCGAGGAAGTGAAAATAACGCTAATTTGTGATGGAAAAAACAAGTTCTAGTGTCCCGAAAGGGTAGCCAGAGACTCTTTTTTTTTTTTTATTTTCGCCAGCTTTAACTGTTGACATATTTCTGATTAGACGGCATTTTCATTTACCAAATCGCGTGAATCTTCTTTTATACTTGAACCAGTTAAAATGGGCTATACAACAATGCCCTTCTTGTAAACCTATCCAGGGGCGTTCATAGTCAAATTTGACAAAGCCCGACCTAGTGGAAAATTTAATAGAATCCATTTTTTGCAAAAATGGGCGATCTAAATACTTTTACACTTGAACCAGTTAAAACTACTGACAAAAGCTGTAAAACAGTATCCTTCTTGTAACCCTATTCAGGGGCGTTCATAGTTAAATTTGAAAAAATCCGACCTAGCAGAAAATTTAATAGAAGCCTTTTTTGCAAAAATGACCGATATTATTACTTTTACATTTAAACCAGTTAAAACTACTGACACAAGCTATAAAACAGTATCCTTCTTGTAACCCTATTCAGGGGCGTTCATAGTTAAATTTGACAAAGTCCGACCTAGTGGAAAATTTAATAGAATCCATTTTTTGCAAAAATGACCGATATTATTACTTTTACATTTAAACCAGTTAAAACTACTGAGAAAAACTATAAAACAGTATCCTTCTTGTAACCCTATTCAGGGGCGTTCATAGTTAAATTTGACAAAGTCCGACCTAGTGGAAAATTTAATAGAATCCATTTTTTGCAAAAATGACCGATATTATTACTTTTACATTTAAACCAGTTAAAACTACTGAGAAAAACTATAAAACAGTATCCTTCTTGTAACCCTATTCAGGGGCGTTCATAGTTAAATTTGAAAAAGTCCGACCTAGCAGAAAATTTAATAGAATCCATTTTTTGCAAAAATGACCGATATTATTACTTTTACATTTAAACCAGTTAAAACTACTGACAAAAGCTGTAAAACAGTACCCTTCTTGTAACCCTATCCAGGGGCGTTCATAGTCAAATTTGAAAAAGTCCGACCTAGCAGAAAATTTAATAGAATCCATTTTTTGCAAAAATGGTCGATCTACTTTTACACTTGAACCTGTTAAAACTACTGACAAAAGCTATAAAACAGTACTATTCTTGTAACCCTATCCAGGGGCGTTCATAGTCAAATTTGAAAAAGTCCGACCTAGCAGAAAATTTAATAGAATCCATTTTTTGCAAAAATGACTGATATTATTACTTTTACATTTAAACCAGTTAAAACTACTGAGAAAAACTATAAAACAGTATCCTTCTTGTAACCCTATTCAGGGGCGTTCATAGTTAAATTTGACAAAGTCCGACCTAGCGGAAAATTTAATAGAACTCATTTTTTGCAAAAATGACCTATAATATTATTTTTTTACTTGGATCAGTTAGCACTACTGACAAAAGCTATAAGACAATACCCTTTTTGTAACCCTATCCAGGGGCGTTCATAGTCAAATTTCAAAAAGTCCGACCTAGCAGAAAATTTAATAGAATCCATTTTTTGCAAAAATGGCCGATATTAATTATAATTTGGCTATATTTAAATTAATTTATTATAAAATATACCGGGTGTCCCAAAAAAAAATCACCACGCGTACGATTTTTAGATTTTTTTTTAAATTGCCTGGACGCAAATGAAGATTTTTAAACAAGTACTGTGGAGTGAGAATAATAATAATAATAATCGTATTTATTGTTTTTTCTTTAAATATACATAATGTACACCAATATTTGTGTGATTTACATATATGACAAAAATTGGACAACTTAAGGAGGCGAAGTCTAGCTAATAGCTACTCTACGTAATCTCCAAAAGCAGCGCAATGAATAAGTAGTACCTATACAAACCAAAACATTTTCATTAAGGATTTAAATACTTTTATATACCTGGACATCTCACCTCATGATTATCTTAAAAAATATTAATTATCGGGAAATGACTTTAGATGGTATTTCACTTACAATTATTGCGAATTTAGAAACAATCAGAAAAGAAAAGAAAACAATCAAATGAAGACCATTTTAACCAGCAAGGAGTGTTTAGTCAGCACAACTTGCATTGTTGGAATTACGAAAATTCGCACCAAATTAGAGAATCACATAAGAAAGCTCGCTGGAGCTTAAATTTGTCTGTTGGGAAATATGATAATAGAACCACCCCCAAGGACACCGACAGTAATAAAAATAACTATAGTGACTGACACAAGTATTGGGTTAATGATTAATCGAAAAACAAAAGATTACGAGTAAATATAATATGAATGAATCAAATAATTTTTGGCAACGTGTTATTTTGTCAGATTAATCTAAATAACACGGTGGCAGAATATTGTAACCATGACCTGTTCAGTAAGTTTTCTTAGATTAATAAAATGAAAGAAGATTGATAATTACATAATAATTATTAATAAACCCTCAAGTCGATGAAACTTTTGCAGTCATTGTATCAGACACCGTCGGAGTATTGTATACATATACAGACAGTTTTTCTCATAAGGCAGTATGACACGAGCGGAACACGTTTGTTTTCGTTTTGAGCGGTTATTTTGTGACAAGTGTAGATAAGTACATAATATTTGTTTTTAAAAATATCTTTATAATGTCTTTTTGGAGACCATTTGATATAGAACCAAATGTTGAAGACGAGGTAACGGAGTCAACGGAATATCGTAGGGCATGTATTGTTATGAAAAGTTAAAGCCTATGGACGGCGGCGATCGGTATTGACTTTACAAAGGGATATGCAGTTGTGGTTTTTTATGTCATTTCAAATTAATATTAGAGAGATTATACATGAAGTAGATTTTTAAAAATTTTGTTTTATTTGCTAAGAAATGTGAGGAGATCATTTCTATCTAAGGTGGCGTACTTTGCGTAATTTTTACCATATTTTTGAAAAAAAAGCCAATTTTGACGATAACAGTAACAGTAATCATTTTAACGCGCGAACCGTATGATTTTTCATCCATATTGAACCAAAAACTCGACTTTTATATAAATACACGAAATCCCTTGAGGGATTTCCCAGTTGTTTTGTGGTAGTTTTATCTATGACAAAAGTCATTGAGGGTTACATAAAAAAAAAGGAAAATATGGGTTGAAAACCTAATATATTCTTAAATAATAAATAGAAACATTTTTGAGTACCTCCGTAGATAACCTTATAGTTCAGCTTTCAAAGAAATCTCGAATTGAAATCTAAAGAAATCAAAAAATTATTCAAAATATTACTTTTTTGTCCTTAAAAAAATAAAGAAATACATTTTTGACTCACCCCGTATATAAATTTAATGTGTATTCTAAAAAATTTTTAAATATATAAAAGTTGTTCGGAAAATTTGTTAAATGTTGGCTAATTAATGTTGTTTTGGCATTGTTGTCAGATTTAGTTTAAGCTGGTATAAAAATGAACTATATTTAAGAACGTTAATATTTTTGTAAAAATAAAATAAAGCTTGCCTAATTTAGGTTTTCGGGTTAGTTACGCATTTGGACTTGGGTTGGGGGTATAAATGGATTGCTCGATTGATTTCGGTATTACGCAATTAACTAGTACGTGACTGACGATGGTGAAAATTTTCACATAAAGTGTGGCATCCGCGGTTTTAGTAATTTTTCTTAGGTGTTGTCAAATTTTGAATGAATTGAATTGCATGAAATATAATTAATATGAAATTTTTGCAATAATCAAATTATTTTAGCAAAAGTAACACAAAAATAAACTTGGGGAAATTGAGTTGAGCTGACTATTTAAACGTTTAAACACATGGCATATTTTACACTTGTTTTGATAGTCAGAAATCCTGGCCTAGGCTTTACTCTGTTTGCGTTGAAAATTAGAGTGACTAAGGGCTTACACAATTTATATTTCTTGATAATAAAAAAAAATTATCATAATCATATGATGTGGAGATTTCGAAAAACGTTGTATAAATCAAGAAATAACATTTAAATATTTTATTGGTAAAAATCCAAACGTATTCCACCGAATTTATGGTTCACGTGCCTGTACCCAGAACCAGTATATACGTGTTTTATCCACGCTTGTTCAGTTACGCCAATATTTATGTTTGTTCAGTTTGAAAAATATTTATTGCTATTGCATTTAAAGAAATTAAAAATGTTTTGTTAACTTTATATACTACCAACTTGTGTGTATGCACACCAAACAAGAAAATGGAAAAAGTTTCAATTTTGTTTAGTTCTTGTTCCAATGAAACTTATTTATTAATGTGACCTACGTACGATGGAAAGAAAATAAATATACCCTGCTTATATACATAATTCGTCGACAATAGTAGCATTGTTTGTGGACAAATTGCACCAGTGGTTAATTTATATTGCGCCAGCGCTGAGCATATGCAATTGTAACAAAATAGAACCCGCCACTGGCAAGCTTACAGATTACGCAATTCTAGAATGCATGGGTCGTTTCTTTCTGAGAATTTCCAATATCAAACATGTCATTTTTTTTATAATATATATTCATAATAACACGAAATATTCCCATAGATTTGTTGACATAGGATGCTTATTTTTTCTAAACATAAATACGAACCTACCCTAATATTATGGGGGGTCTAAAAGCTATCTGTGTCATAAAAGTTATGCAAGACTTTTAAAAATATTTTGTTCTTAACCCTTAAATGCATGCGGTTGCAGAAATGCAACAAAATCATTTTAGTACGTAAAATGCAAGTTAAATTAATTTCTCGGTCTATCCGTAATGTTGCAGAAGTGCAACAGTGTGTTAGATATGAAGGCAAAGACTGCGCGCGAAAAATTTAAAAAAATGTAAATGATTCAAGCCGGCATCGTGGAGATAGTCATATGTGCTAACCCTACTTTTGTTAGTGAACCTTTCTGAGAATTAGAATTCCAACAAAAAGCGTATTTTGAGTTTTATAAAATTGTGTTTCGTATTGTCCAAGGTTAGTATTATAAACATTTTATAGTATTTGTTGTTATATTATGTGTGATGTTGAATTTTTCGGGAAAAAAAATATGTTGCAGAAATGCAACATCATGCATTGCGACTCATTAATTTTAGAACTTTTTATGTGTTTGGTTGACCGTGTTTTTTCCTTTTTTGTTTTTAGCATGTCGAAGGGCGATCGAAGTAAGGCACTTACCAATGATGAATTACAGTATTTTATTGACAATTTAAGTGAAATTAGTGAAGATATAAACTTCTCAGACGTAGATTCTTTGGACGATCCAGAGTATTTTCCCGATAATGTCTTGGAGGAACAAGAGCAAGGTGAATTAGAAGATTTAGAGGTGCCTGATGAGATTTTAGATAACACCGAGGAACGGGTTGAAACAGTGATTAACCATAATAAGTCAGCAAATAATGTGTTACCCTGTAGCTCAAAATCAAAAACTGCAAAAATTGAAATAAAATGGAAGAAGAAGAATTTACTTTTGAATGAGGTTCAATTAAGTTTTAAAGGAAATGACATTATGCCCAGTAAGCTGCTTAAAATGGAAACTCCATATGAATGTTTCCAACATTTCTTTTCAGATGATTTAGTAGAAAAAATTGTTCAAGAATCAAACTTATATGCTCAACAGTTTGACATAAACAAACCATTAAATTTGTCAGCCAGAGAGCTAAGACGATACATTGGTATTATCATTTACATGTCTCTCGTACGACTGCCGAATACTCGTCATTATTGGTCACCAGATATTGGTACCGATGTAGTCGCAAATTCTATGACCTTAAATAGATTCGAGAAAATTCGCCAGTTTTTACACTTTAATGACAACAACAAACATTTACCTAGGGATCATGCAGATCACGACAGACTTCATAAAATAAGACCGATAATAACTCACTTGAATGCAAAAAATTCGACAGTGCCCCTTGAAGCTAAACTTTCAGTTGATGAACAGCTGTGTTCTACAAAGGTACATCACTACATGAAGCAATATTTGCCAATGAAACCTCACAAATGGGGTTTCAAACTATTTGTGCTTTGTGGTGTAAGTGGGTACGCTTACCACTTCGAAGTCTATTCGGGCCAAGAAAACGATAAGAGGCAAATAATAGATGCAAGTGAACCAGACCTAGGAGCTGCTGCTAACGTAGTGGTTAGATTATCCCGAAGAATACCGAGAAATCAAAACTACAGGTTGTATTTTGACAACTATTACACCAGTCCGGCTTTGATGGTATACTTAGCAAAGAATGGAATATACAGCTTGGGAACTATCCGGCGTAATAGAATCACAAATTGCAAATTACCATCTGAAAAAGATATGAAGAAGGATCCTCGAGGCACTTGTTATGAGTTTGTAGGAGATCTTGATGGCATAGATATTTCATCTGTTGTTTGGAAGGATAACAAGATTGTAACTCTTCTGTCAACCTTTGCGGGAAAATTACCATTAAGTACCATAAACAGATACAATAAAACAAGCAAATCTACTGCTGAAATTACTTGTCCTTTTGTTGTAAAAGAATACAACCATCACATGGGTGGAGTGGACTTGCTAGATGCTTTTATGGCAAGGCATAAAATATTGAACAAAAGCAAAAAATGGTATATGCGCTTGTTTTATCATTTCATCGATATGGCATTAGCAAATTCGTGGATTTTATTTAAAAAAATATCTACAATGCATCAAAGTGGTCAACAACATATTACACTTTTTGAATTCCGAAAACAGGTAGCACTATGTCTAATACAAATTGGACAACACAATGCAATCAAACGAGGACGTCCAAGCAATAGCACTCTTGAAGAAACAATAAGGGCTAAGAAAAAATCAGGTCCTGCCCAACATGCTCCTCCAAAGGACGTTCGCCTTGATCAAGTAGGACATTGGATGATCTGGACAGATGTACGTGGTCGCTGTAAATTACCAAACTGCAAAGGGTATGCACAAACCATATGTGAGAAATGTGGCGTGTATTTATGTTGCAACAAAAAAAATAACTGTTTTAAAGACTATCATACCACATCATAAGTTATCTGGTTAATGCATAATGTTGCAGATATGCAACAACTAGCTTTTAGCTAAAAATAGCCTTTAACTTTGTTATTAAATTTTTTCCTTATTTTTCTCTGAATAAATACATCAAAACAATCATTCAGGATTTTTTTTAGTAATTTTCAAAAAATCATGCATTTAAGGGTTAAGATAATAGTGTTTATTGCCTTGTTATGTGCTTTATACAGATATTTATTGGGTAACAGTGTTGCCGATTTGCTCAAGTATTGCTTTCCCTAACATTGTCGATACGTTTATAAATTGTTTAAATTAAGGAGTAAGTTATGATCGCTGGAATGTTGATATTAATTACTTGGTTTTTTTTGCTTCCCAATGTTTGACTCTACCAAAGGGGGTAACAATAATAATAATATCAATAGTTATTGGTGAGTCTTGGGCAGTCTTTTTTTGAACTGAGTTAAAGGCTCTTGCTTTATTTACGAGTTATATCTTGTCAATAATATAGTTGCTATATTACGGCAGAATGTGCTCGCATTTACAACAAGGGAAATATTATCTACATCACGTCGAATCATAGTTAGTATAAATTAAGTATCTTTAAGCAATTATACCAATTGAATTGAATCATAGAAATATTATTCATAATTTCACGGAATTAAACCTCGTATCGCCATCTCTGGAGATACGCTTGAACCACATCGAATAACAGAAAATAGAAGTACGACTAAAGAGTAAAAAATCAATAATTAGTGCTTTATTCTAACGCTGCGCAAGGGGTGCGCTCTGAAACTGGCGTCTTCGAATTCCCATTGGCTATCATCCCTCTTTTGAGGCATAATAGGGGAGGTAATCAGATTAGCGCTCTGAAAGAAAGTACCTCGTTAGTTCTTTTAAATTAAAAACTCAGTCCTTGTTCGAGATCCAAGTAAGTCACTTCTAAATATATTTTTCTTGCAAGCTGTTTTAAGATTTATAATTTTTCTAAGTTCATTTTCTTGATTACAAAAAAATCTTTTATTTTATTTTACTTATTTTTTTTTTTTTGAGATTTTATTCAGAAGTCTATCAAGCTGAATTATTGGTATAATGCTTTAATTTCTATTTTAGTTTAGTATTATCTTTTTTCTTTTGCTAATACAAAGTAACTGAAGACATTTAAGTGGAAATCAATGTAAATTATTCGTAATTACATCGATTTCCATTATGCTAAGTCTTTATTAAGATTAAATATTAGTTAAATAAGAGTTTTGTTCAATTAATCAATTGTTGACTATTCTATGTTTTAGTTTGTTTCTTTTTCTTGATTTTGTCTAGTTTTAATTTAGATTTAGATTTTCTTTTAATAATTATTTCTTCTCTTTTATTCTTAATTTTAAATAAACATAAAGTTACCCCCTACAAAGAAATTGAGTTTTATTACGTGGGGACACAAAATGAATAAGTCTTGAAACAGTAGTGTTAAACAAGGTTGAAGTGTTGTGAACAACGCCAAAGTTGCTGAGTCATCTAAAAAAGGTTTGATTAGCTATTAGTTGTTTGTTTCTTTCATTTAATAATTTGATTCTGTTATTATTCTTTTGACTATCATAATTTGGTTCTGAGTCTTTGAGAATTACGCAACATCTAGATTAACGCTCGTTAAATATTATGTATTAAGTTTGAACCTAGTGGCTATATTAATTATCTTATTAGGGTTTAGACGGGGTAATACTCTCTGCATTCATTATCCTATCTATATATAACTCCGGTTAATTAGTAGTACCACACAATTAGTTTCGACCATCAGGGTACATACATTTAAAAAAACTGCAACAACTCCATTGTTTCGCATCGCCCTTGTATAAAAATCTCAACAAACACACACACACAGATGCATGCAAGTTATACAGATCGAAGCACGCCATGCATAGTCCCTTGGGGCCATCCACCGTAAACCCACGGCCTGCTTAAAATGATCGCAGCAAACGCAGTGCTTGGTTTGCCTCCAGGGAAAAGGGGGACCGGTTGCCGGAAAAGCCCTGCGAAACTGCTTTTATGCCCTTAAACTTGCGGAGATTTTCGCCCAACTCAGATGGACATACCAGATATATATATAGTGGATAGTGCAATTCCAGTGGTAGACACGATTTTCGGCAGCTTAAATATTTAAATATATTTACTGGCAACCGAGCAAAAGGGCATTTTAATGGCAGTCGGTGTTCGAATTCCTACATTTTGAAGCGAGTCAGCTGGAGCGACAATGGCGGATTTTTGCCAGCTGAAAACACGCAGAGTATAACTTAATATACAAAAGTATTCAACTACCTTTTATCACAACAGTTTTCTTATCTTATAAAACTTTGCTTTTGCAGGTTTTTAAGTATCGTCAGTTTCAATTTATTGCTTTGTTTTACTACCTTGAGAGAAAAATGTGAACTATAACTTTTACGCTGTGCTAGAGATAACGGTTTTATTAATATATTTGTTATTGAACCCCAGGACATAAATGTTTAGTCAAACTTTTATTCAATTTCTGCTATCCTTTTTGGCAGTTTTATCAATTGAAAGCGAAGTTATTAAACAAACTCCGAATTTTAATGAAAAAGTGACGTGTCGACGTGTTTGCCAGCAGAAATAATGGTCGAATGGACCTAATATATTAGAAAACAAAAGAGAGACCTTCGTGTTTATGCACGAGTTTGCAGTAGCTTATTGGGAAAAGCATATGACCGAAAAGCGTGAGACATGGGTTCGATTCCCACCTAAAGTGAATGTTTTTTCCAACTTACAGACGTTCATTGACTTTTCTATAGGTATATCGGTATATCGGTTGACATGACTAGTAAATCGCAGACGCACATCCATACAAAGACCAAGGTTCCTCGCTTCACTCTGTCTAGAAATTACTTCCCCGCCAAGGCGAAATTCGAACCTGCTACCCACAGCCCCTCTCTTTACCCTTGGACCGAACAACATACCGATGGACTTACTAGCATTCAGCTTCAAATTGTGTGCCGTTGAAAATTGTACAAGACGCTCCAGATCGGCGTTCAATAAATCCTGAGCCACATTACTCTCATCTGTCTCAAAAGAGATATAGGCCTGTGTATCGTCGGCATAATGCTCCAGGTGACAATTCTCGATGACTGTGTAAAAGTCCGAAATATATATATCGAAAAGAGCAAAGGTCCAAGAACCGAACGTTGCGGGACGCCCATTTTTATAGCCGAGCAGCTAGAATATACATTTTTATAAACGACCTGCTGCCGGCGGTCGGACAAATAGCTTCTAATCATATTAACAGCTCTGTTCGAAAAATTATAATAATAAAGCTTTCTACATAGAATACTCGGGTCCATACAGTCGAAGGCCTTCGAGTAATCAAGAAGCACCAATGCAGTGACTTTTCCATTATCTGTCTATTTTAGAATATTGCTGTACCAAACCCCTGTGTGAACCCAGATTGATTCGGCTTCAGAAACCCACTACTCAGGACATAATCCAAAAGCTGCGCAAAAATTAGTCTTTCCAATATGTTTGATAACACTGGAAGAAGACTAATTGGTCTCAAATCTTTCAGTTCGGTAGGTTCTTCAATTTTTGCTAGTGGAATCACATTAGCCTGTTTCCATCCTTCAGGAAATGTAGAGCTCATGAGTGAGCAATTGATGATATGCGTCAGATGATCAATTAGGTCAAAACTAACCACCCGTAACATCCTCATACTAATCAAATCAGGTCCGACAGCACTCGTTTCTATAGAATTCAAGTACCGCGCAACCGCAGTCCGATCCACAGCACTGAACTCAAAGTGATGATCCCGTTGACAACGGTCATCATATTTATCCAACAATCTCAGTTGAGCCTCTGTTTTCTGCGAAACTGCCTGATCAGTAAAGTGCTCGTTTATATTTTGCAGATCCAACAAATTCTGAGGCAAGCTGTCACCATTTCTTTTGTTGCGTATAATATTCATAGATTTCAGAGTATTCCAAGTTGTTTTAGTATTTTTTTGGTTTAGTATAAATTCCATATGGGATTTTTTTCCCGTTTCATGGCATAATTTATGTTTTTATAGAAGTTCCAATGAGTTATGGACAAATAACGACGATTTTACAAATATACACATTATATACAGCTTGTTATAAAGTTATTTTTTTTTCTAATAATTGATTCTTGCTACATTCAATAAATGTCATGAACAAAGCAAGCGGCAAAGGTGAAAAGAGATTGTACAAAAGAGAGCAAAAGAAAAGAAAATCGGAAAATATAAGGGAAAACGTACAGGGTTTTAGAAACAGATTTAAATCATATTTTTCACACCCAAAACAACAGTAAAAGCAAAAATAAAGGAGTATTAAGCGAGATCTACTTTTGAAAAGGAAACAAAATACATGTGAATACAGAAATATGAGAAAACGTTTTGGCAAAAACAAAACTGCATAATATCAGGTTTGTTTGAGTCAGTATAAGCACAGATGTGTTTATTTATATTTTGATATATTCGTTTCATATATTGAAGGTATATTTATTTTCAGTCAATAAACGTATGCAACATTTACTTGGATTTCGTATCGATAGCAGAAAAAGAACATACCGAGTATAACATAAAATGAAGTCATATACTTAATAGGTAGCTAAAATTAATAGGGATATCCCTACTTCGTCAACTGCATAAAATATAGGTTATGTTTATAAGTAGGTACCTCACCTAAGTATTGTTTTCTTTAAAAAGTGTAATTAGTATCTAGAATATATTTACCTACTTCATAATAATACTAAATAAAACACATTTTATGAAACTGTCAATCAAATTACTTTTATCCTACCAGTTAGCAAATCATAATACGTCTCATACCAGATATTGTTAAAAGCTCTGCTTTTATGCACTTGCCTTTATTTATATTTATCAAACATTTATTTAAATCTGGAACAGGTGTGTCTGTATATTTCTAACAAGATTTTTCTGTTCTTAAAAGGAGTGTTGATTAAAAAAACTTAACTTTAGCTAAAATTAAAAAATAAACATCATTTTTCATAATAACTTCGCTTACCTGATGTCAGCGTAAATATAATTTTATTTATATATAGCACAGAGCACAACTGTGACAGCACTAGAAATTTCCGACTGTGTGATAGAGATAGATATAATCAAAATAATAATCCACATATAGGTACAAAACACACGCCAAGCGTTGTCATATAACTTTATTTTACATTAAATGTATACTGCATCTATATGAAGCGTGCTTCTTATAGTGTTTTTTTAATGGCAAGATTCGTATGCTATGCTTAGTACAATTAAACGCTGGCAACTATGTTTAGACAAAGAGCGATAGGTGATTGTATACCCAGTAAACACATATACGTAAATTAAACGTTGATTTAACGTGTCAATCGTTGATAATTGGTCTTACATTAGAAAAGTGACGGTTTATTTTAAGTTTAATTTTACACCGTTCAATTTAAACGTTATAGACACGTGCTGTTATTATCTAAAGACAACTACGTACATTTATATTATATTATATATATGTATTATAAATAAACCATAAAATAAAAACGTTTGTTGTAGGTGTTTTTTAAACGCGTGTCAAAAACACCCAAATGTTTATATTTTTTGGTTTAACTATTTAACAAAAAGGGCATTATTTTTTCATCAAGCTTTTGTACCAACCCAACAATGGACATCTGGTAGTTTTATTGATTTATTCCATACATTTTATCAACGTATATTTCACGTTACAAAAATATATAAAAGCCACATTAAATAACGTGAAATCAAACGTTATTTAAACGTTTCTAAAATGCGTAATTAAAACGATTACACAAACGTTAGTTATTAGCTTTTGTGTAATCGTATTATTAACGTATTTTAGAGCCGTTTAAATAACGTTTGATTTCACCGTTGAATATATATACATCAATACGTTCAATACACGTTTTTAGATAGCAGTTAACTAACGTTTTGTTATTAGTGTTCTGTACCGTGAAAAAGCGCGACATATAGAAGTAAAATGTACGTATTTAATGTACCTTTTTTTGGAAAGGTGTTTTGTAATGATAAACGTTAAATAACCGTATGTGTGTTTGCTGGGTAGTGGGTATATGCCAGATGGCAGTGTTGCCCATTGTTGCTGATTATAAAAGACATTCATAATGCGATAATCGATTGGGTATCACATCAATAACATTAATTTCCGGAATCGATGTTAAAACATCTCCGATCAGAAAATGAGCAGGTGTGAGGACTGCCAATTAGTTTGTAAATTTGTATTACAAAATTAAAAATGAATAATTACACAAACGCTGAAATGTGCGAAATGCATTTCCTGTACGGAATGGCGAGCGGTAAATCGGCAGATGCAAAGCGGTTGCATCAAGAAAGAGATTGATTGCCAAGTATATAATGGGCGCCTTATGGCAGTTGCAATTACCCCTGTCCTCAACGAAGCTGAAGAAAAGCCGACCACACGTACCAGAAAAATTGCTCACAACTTAAACCAACCTCACTCGACGGTTTGGGAATTTTGAAGAGACAACTTTTGTATCCCTACCATATCCAAAGAGTACAAGCCTTATTGTCAAAATATTTTCCGCGAAGATTGGCTTTTTGTAGATGGATGCAAGACAAAATAGCTAAAAATCCTCAGCTTAGAGCCGAAGTTCTATTTACCGGTGAAGCATCTTTCTCGAGAGATCGTATTTTCAATTTTCACAATAACCACATATGGGCTGAAGAAAATCCACATGAATTTGCAGAAGGCCATCATCAGCAACAATTTTCCGTGAATGTTTGCGCTGGCCTCGTCGGTGATCATTTGATAAGCCCACATTTTTTACCGAACAGATTATCGACAATTTCTAGAAGAAGTACTGCCAAAACTGCTGGAAAAAATACCGCTTCAAGTATGACAAAATATGTACTTTATGCATGATGGAGCTCTGGCCCACTTTAGGTCGTCAATACTTGGACGACGAATACTAAGACCGTTGGATTTTGTTACTAATTCTAGCGTTTAAATAAATTTGGTTTAATTAGAAAAAAATACATTTATTTCAAAAAATTTACCATGATTTTCAATAAGTTGATTATCTTTGAAAACGGTCAATTTTAGAGCTTAAGAGTACCTTTTTTGTGTAGAAAACATTGGCGGTTCAAATGAGTATCCTAAAGCCGTACTTTTTCCAGTAGCGTCGAAATTTTGGGAGAAAAACACCCAATAGCCCTTCAAAATCTTCACGAATTATGAATTAAAAAACATAATCTTGCATAAAACATAGCTTATTATGAGTAGGAAATGCCTGCAAAAGCTGTTTTCTGTACGATAAACGGTTCCGGAGATATTCGCAAAGAACGGATTTTAGAGGGTTGGCTAACAAAAACTATTTATCATATTTTTGGACAAGCTCTCACTTCCTAAACTCCTGCGCATATATTATGAAAGATCCTTCAACAGATTAAACTGCCACAAGCCGCCCCTGGTCAAATTACTTTAAAGTAATTCAAATTCAGTCTGATTAAATTAAACCTATACTGTATTTAATAGTGGCACATATTATAAGCATACATATAGGCAGGTAGATTGGATAGCATAGCATAAGAGATTAATGATGCGAACCACTGGCCAGTTTGCATGTTGAACAGTGTATGTTTGCCTCGTCAATTATGCAATTGCATATCAAACACCAACTATCGCATCAATATTTATTTATTTGTTAGTTATTGAACTAGACCTACCACTTTATTATTATTATCAACACAAACTTATGCATACGGCTTATATTAATATTATTTTACCTACTAATAACCTGTTAATGTTTATCAGGTAACCACTAGCTTTTGATAATGCTTAACACCGATAGCTTCAACTCTTAATACACAATTAGTTAAGATTTATTGATTGTTTCGTATTGGAAACATGGTGTAATAAGACACCACGCCACTGGTATTATGTATACTAGTTGGGTGATTTTATAGATATTTTCTATTAGTTTTGTAACCATTTTGAAATTAGCGGGTGTTATATACATTCAGAAAAAATACTAATGTTATAGCTCAATCCGAATGAACCCCAATATGCTATTCAAATTGTTACGGTTCGTTTCAAGTTTTACGAGCGGTTTCAAATAAAGAAGAACAAACAAAGAATATCAACTTGAATAATAACAGAATCAAATTATTATATGAAATAAACAAACAACTAAAATAAGCTTTATTAATCTGTATTAAGTAATGCAAAATTATTTACCATTATAATCTTGTATCACTTCCGGTCACCGACTTTAATTAAAAGGAAATATTTAATTGGATGACCCTTTTGTCAATAATTTATCGAAAACTTTATTAGAAATAAAACGCATAGTTCGGGCTAAAATCAACTAATTTAATAATCAAAACTAATTAAAGAAAATGAATAACAACAAGAAATAAATAAGTATAAATAAAAGAAAGAGAATAAAACAATTAAGCGTTAATGAAAATTTAAAAGAAAATCTTAGTTATTACTTGTACTACTTAAAAATAGGAAAATTAATATAATTCGAATAATTATATTAATTCCTGTATGAAACTTTAATTACTATTGAAAACTGAATTTATTTCAATTACTAAAAGAAATAACTTTAAAGTTTATATAAAAAAAAACTGATTAAACAAAAAGGCCTTCAATTAAAAGAATATCAAAACTTACGGAACTTTATACAATTCACTACTTAAGAATAAAATGAAATGGACTTAATCTTTAAACAAAAACTAGAAAATAATTCTTAACTGAAAAATATACCAGTCCAAAAAACAAATTAAAATATTTAATTTAACTTTATACAATTTAGAAAACACTTCTTTACTCAATCAAGGCTAGAACGATTCTGTTATTATTCAAGTTGATATTCTTTGTTTGTTCTTCTTTATTTGAAACCGCTCGGAAAACTAGAAACGAACCGTAACAATTTGAATAGCATATTGGGGTTCATTCGGATTGAGCTATAACATTAGTATTCTTTCTGAATGTATATAACACCCGCTAATTTCAAAATGGTTACAAATTGGCGCAGTCGGTAGGATTAGTTTTTTATGGACAGGATGGGTTTTTTATGAACAAGATTAGTTTTTTATGTATAGCATTAATTAGTTTTCTATGATTAGGATCAGTTTTTTATGAATTAGATTAGTTTTTTATGAACAAGATTGGTTTTTTATGAACAGGGTTAGTTTTTTATGGATAAGATTAATATTTTTTGGACAGGATCAGTTTTTCTATGGACAGAATGCATTTATTTTCGTATGATGCATTGTTTTTCGTATAAAATTGTTTTTTTTTCAGTTTTTTCTAGTATATGATTCAGTTCATAAAGAATTTTGATGTTTCTTTTGTTGTTTTTTGTTTTCAGTTCATGTTAGGGTATTATTCATTTGACTTTTGGTTCTGAGTCTTTAAGAATTAAGCAACATCCAGATTAACGCTCGTTAAATATTATGTATTAAATTCGAACCTAGTGGCTATATTAATTATCTTATTAGGGTTTAGACGGGGTAATACTCTCTGCATTCATTATCCTATCTATATATAACTTCGGTTAGTTAATAGTGCGACAGTTTGGGAAATATAATATTTTTGTAAATATCATACAACATCTGTAAGTAATAAATTTATTGTCTTGGGCTTTTAACAAATGTTCCTAAAAGAATTGTTACCTCAAAGAACGACCTTTTTCTAATCGAGAATATTGAGTTTGTTTATGAGTTAGTCCAAAGATAAAAGCATATGTTAGAAAAGGTACCCAGATGTTTCAGTTATAGGATGGTCAAAACATTCAACATTCTCAAAACATTCAAGATTATCGTTATACCTTCATGTAAATTAAATGTCGGACTTTTATTATTATATACAGAAGCTAGTAGTTGGAGGGTGTCACGGTTTGCCATATCAAATAATATATATATGTATATATATATATAAAGAGCGAATAAAAAAACAATGATCTGATGATATTTGTTTACGAAATGGATGGATATGAAGCAATGCAAAACTATTACAGAGGATGTAATTCTGGCTTATTTAGCGCAAAAATCTGAAACTGTCAAATCCTCTACTCTGTGAAGCATGTACTCTATGTTGAAAAGTACCATTTTAGTGCAGAAAAATGTAAACATAGCCACTTTCCCAAAGGTTATCGAATTCCTTAAAAAGAAGAATTTTATATTTTAAATTGTGCTTTGGTTAAGTTTGTTTGATTCCTTAATAAACGTATAAATATTGATATTTTGTTTTTCAATGGGTGTGGCCCGGAAATTCATTGGAACACAGGCCCGTAACGGCATCACTACGCCCCTGACTGGTTCACTGGTATTTTAAACACCAACTATTAGATATTAGAAACCTAATATTTGATGGAGTTATTTCTATTCGAGTCCAACAAAATTTATTCGCATTGCTCTGAGAATTGTCTAAATTCCCGTTAATAGACGTAAGTTTTGCGCATATTACAGCTTCCTATTTTCTTCTGGTTTTACGCTAAATAACCACATCGTATGTTGTATTTAAATGGAGGCATTTTCTCCCCGTCTTTGGCAGTATATTTTAAGCGAATGAGAGAGAAGAAACGAGGGATATTTTAAATTGTGCTTTGGTTAAGTTTGTTTGATTCCTTAATAAACGTATAAATATTGATATTTTGTTTTTCAATGGGTGTGGCCCGGAAATTCATTGGAACACAGGCCCGTAACGGCATCACTACGCCCCTGACTGGTTCACTGGTATTTTAAACACCAACTATTAGATATTAGAAACCTAATATTTGATGGAGTTATTTCTATTCGAGTCCAACAAAATTTATTCGCATTGCTCTGAGAATTGTCTAAATTCCCGTTAATAGACGTAAGTTTTGCGCATATTACAGCTTCCTATTTTCTTCTGGTTTTACGCTAAATAACCACATCGTATGTTGTATTTAAATGGAGGCATTTTCTCCCCGTCTTTGGCAGTATATTTTAAGCGAATGAGAGAGAAGAAACGAGGGAGTATTCACCAACGCAGCGTAACACTAGGAGAAAAAAATAAAGTACGGAAATAATACGTACACTCACTTCTCTGTACGTACGTAACGGTATAATAATATAAGCTGGATAACAAACAAAATGGAATTGTAAATATTCTAAATAACTATGGAAATGAAGGGGGTTTAGGAGGAGCGATAAGGAGTAGGTATGGAAGAAATGCGGGAGAGAACATTGTTGTTGGTTGCATTGGGTAAGTTGCAAATGTAATGGGAATTTATCGGTAATGTTATTTAAATATCACGGAAAAATAAAATGGCGTTTACGAAACATTATTACGAGGACCATCTCTCCCACTAGATGGCGCTTTTGACATTTTGTGTCATCACAATATTCATACATTTCGATGGTTGTTAATGCGAAATGCGCGATATCTTAGAAATTTACTCAGTAGTAGTAGAGTGAGAGTGTTAAGACAGTACGTTTGTATATAATTTTACATCTCATAAAGTAAAATTATCAAGATACAGAAAATTAAGAGAAGTAAATTTGCAACAATTTTGATTGTTGCAAAAATATCGCAGGATCAATATTAAAAAAGTTACAGGGTGCCAAGTTATTTTTTTTAAACGCATTGAAATGAATACGTTCTCTTTGCAAAATGTTTTGGCGCATTACCCTGTATCATTGCTTGACAACCGAGTCCTTCAAAAAATCGGCACTCTTTGGTTTGTTAGACAAAAAATGCGATCCAGTAAGTTCAATTTGTGACGACATCGTTTTTGTAATTGATTGATATTTACCTCACAAGGATAGTATCAATCAATCAATCAATATTTTATTGTTTATAAAAATACATTGTTTTTATAACAATTGAGTTCTTAAGTATCTAAATTTAAACTTAAGTTAATTTATCAATTTCGGTACAAAATATACAAAGAAAAAAAAAAAAATCAAACAAAAGGAAAACCAAATATTTTAGCAACTCAGTACTTCACTAAAAGGAGTCACGCATTTAATGTCTTACATTACTGATTCACAAGAAATGCGCGTAATCTTAATACATTCCTAATAAATGTACATATTTTCTTAACTAAAGCAGGTGATTGTTCACTGTTAAGATCAGTCACAAAGTTACTGGGATTAGTCCAGCTCGGTGGCAATAGGTGCCTGTACAGAGGACAGAGAAAAAACAAATGGTAAAACGTTTCTTTTTGACTCAAGTTACAAACCGTGCAATACTGGTCCTGGTCGATAGTATAGGAAACTCCACCACATGAAAATTTTATTACGAATTTAGAACTTGTTCTAAGTTGTGCAAGTAGGCGAATCATCCAAAAAGGCATACTTAAATTCAAATAACTAGGACCATCTGGGGCCACTCGAAAGGTACTGTAAAAAAGAGTATACTTTGCCTTGATGATGAATTCAGAATCTCGAGTTAAATAGTGTTCTTTCACTATAGATAATATTCTATTTTTATTCTTCCTTAAAGCTATTGGGTCTGTTGACCATAAGTGATCGGCACCTACTTCCTGAAACCAATTAAATATATGGAAGGCCCAATTATATTTCCTCTGCGTACCCGGACCAAATAGAGCAATTTGTCTTTTAAGACATATTTTGGGTAACCTCGAGTCCTCCATCAACAGAAGCTTAATAAGGAAGTTCAAAGTTAATTTAAATATGAAATATCCCAAATGAATAGAACCAGTTTCGGCTCTTATAAGTGCGGATGCTGTATTTCTGGGAAGATGTAAAAGATATTTAAAAAATGTTGTCTGTATTTTTTCTATAATATCCAAATACCCTGGGGCCCAGACAGGAAGACCACCCGCGAAAATGCTTAATATAGTACTGTCAAACAGCTTTTTGTGACATGTTATTGCAGAAACTTTAGCCCTTGCTGTCATACTCAAAGCAGTGCCAGTCGCTCGATTTGCCCGTAAAACAGACACTTCAGCCATATTTCTAAAGCATGCCGATGACGCAAAAGTAACACCCAAATAACTGTAGTTTTATAGTATAGGTACCATGAACTCGGTTGTTTTATTTAGCCATAGAATTTCTGGATGCGATACATCATCTATATATATGTAAAAAAAATCAACGTATAAAATTCTTGAAAAACAACCAGACTTACGTCATAGAGTTGCAATATTTGTAGACCTAATTGCTGCGGACGAAGAATTTTTATTGGCCCTCTATGCGGCAGGAAAGACAATCAAAACACTTACCTAATGAACTTAGATTTTAAAAAAAAATTCAAAAATACTGCCAGGCAATCATTAATAGTTACAAATTTTGAATTAGCATCGCTACCACCGACATTAGAAGCTGCGGCTCATCACAGCCTACACGGAAATAATTATTTTAGCGAGTTCTAACTGAAAGTATTTTTTATAGTCAACGTAATCAGTTTTTCAGTTACCACGGCAAGGTATTCAGATTTCACATCGTTATGAAAACATTATGTACATACTCAACTTGATTATAGTTGAATGAATGAAACCCCCTGTATATAATATTGAAAAATATTTCTGAACTTAACTTACCCTTCCCATAGCTCAAACTTAGACTTTGGTCTGGCAAAATGACACTCACCTGCAAAAAATAAAATAAGTACCGTTAATGTGAATAATTAACAATTAGAGTGATAATTTTTTACTAAATATAATCAAATTACTTAATTTTAAGTCATGCGTCAAATTTCATCCAATCACCTCTGGATTACAGCGATAACACCCTACATGTGGTGTTTTCAGTTTGGTGTTTTTTTTATTAAAAATTAATTAAACGTCAAACTGACAACTAGTTTAAAAATGTCGCGAAGATTTGGTATTGCATCTAACGATGCAATTAATGATATTATATTTAATAATATACCAAAAAATACAATCAAATCAAAAAAATATGTATGGAAAATATTTCTCGAGTTTTGTGCGACCAGAGAATACGAACTGAATACTGAAACGAGTTTGCATAATTAGGCTCACATATTGAAAGGTTATGCGGTAAATATGAGAAAAACTGACGGAACTGAATATAAAGAAGCAACTGTAAAATCAATTTGAAATACTACGAGTAGGCTACTCCAGGAAAAATACTTCAATGACTTCAAAATTGTATTCGACCCGTTTACCAGTGTGATATTCAAAAATGCGCGAGATGCAAGAAATGCAAAACGTAAAAGATTACAGCAGGATCCAAACAAACGAAAATGCAGTTCATTAAATTTGAGTTCAAGTGATTTGGCTAGAATCATTGGATTATGGGATGAATGTACAACAGAAGGTTTACAAAAAATTTTTTACCATGTAGTAGCTGTTGAGTTAGCTTGGCGAGGTGGTGAACCAGCTGATTGCCTTATATATTATTTCACGGTTGAGAAAAATAATGATGGAACGCCAACCACCCGAATTGAATACAATCCAATATTCAGTAAAACATGCCAAGGAGGATCGAAAAGTAAGTGACTTGTTCCAAATATTGAAAACGAAAGTGCATGCTCTGTTCGGTTACTCCATAAATTATTGTCCAAAAGGGGGAAAAATATGACTTCCAGTCGCCTATTCTTGAGACCAAATCGTTTCTGGAAATCCGAAAGTGACACATAGTTTGACAATATACCGGTAGGCAAGAACACAATAAATATGGGGACCAAATCATCTGCGCAAGCTATTGGTTTGGACATCAAGAGTAAAAAGATATTCAACATTCGAACAGATCAACTGCAGTTAGCCATTTGGCAAATAAAGGAATTCCTGAACAGCAATTAATAAAAATAACAGGATATAGCAGCTCTAATTCAATTAAACCGTACTTGAATATTAACAAAGAACGCCATGGTGAAATAATCAACACCATGCGAGGAATTTCTTCAACAGTGGAAATTAAAAATCCGTCAACTTCAGCAAACTCTTCTTCCAATTTAACATTTACCAATTGTACTTTTCACAACTGTAGTTTTAAATAAAAATGAATAATATTTGTTTGATTAAAACTAATACATTTTGTATTGAAAATTATTAAACGTCAGATTCACAATCAAATTTTTGATATCTACAAAGTAAAAAATTATCTTATCGAATACTCCTCGGGCTTTGATAAATACTCAAAATTTTGTCATAGAGAATCCTTCAAGCGAGTTGCTCAAGGATAATAGCCCTCAGCCTGCGGCCTTGGGCTATTATCAAGCAACACGCTTTCGGCATTCTCTATGACAAAATTATCTCGGTATTATCAAGACCCTATGGGTATTACTACTGAAAATCAACACTAGTCTAGTCTGGTCTTGCTTGGTCTGCGACTTGGTTGTTGTGTTTGATTGAGGAGTCAGTTTTGTCTCCCATGTGGAGGAGTTATTGTCATCAGCATATCGGTTGCTGGAATTTGTGATTGGAAACACGTTTATCCGGTCTAGAGGTGCACACGGTTTGTGTTATGAAAAGATTATGTACATATTTTGAACAAGTAGTAGTAGTAGAATGATATATTCTTGAAATAAAAGTCAAACTCCACGAAACAAATTTAATAGATCTCTCTACCAATTATTCTTCAAACCATACGAAAAAGTTATAATGTAATTCAGTTTAACTTAAAACATTTTTTTTATCGCCTGATGAAGTTGATATGTAATAATTCTTAAAGTTGTTTATATTCCCATAATTTTGTAACTTCGATGTACGTCACTGGGTCGATCAAGCGTTATATTATTGCTAGTCAATTTGCAGAAATTACTGGTTTTAATTAAGTTTTCCTGATTTTTTCTTTAATATAAGAAATAATATAGATATGTTGCAAAATTGTACCTTTAGGGGTGGTTTTGGGGATGTTCCGCCAACTAGGGGGTTGGGGAATTTTAGTATGGTAATAAATATCCACTTATCTACAGATTTTTGCAACATTCAGCTTTAGGAATTTTGTCCACCTAAAATGTTAATTGTAATGATCATAACCCGATTATTACAAAAAAAAAAAAACAACAATAGGTACACATTAGGACTTTATGTGTCTGGTTCATACCCAATCGGCAACGTTTTTACACAGCGTTAGTCAGCTCTACGTTTCATCTCAAAAAAACCGGCCCGATTAGTTTTCCTAAAATACTTACCAATAAGAATTTCTAGAAATTAACTTTGCCTTGCAACTATCCCATCACCCTCAATCTTATGCTGATGCTTTTGCTAAAGCCTGCGAACACTCCCCGTGGACTACGTGTGTTTATTGTTGCAAGTGCAAACAATAAATTTCCTGTTACGGTAACTTTAACAAAACAAATGTATACAATGCATTATTTGGAGTATCGTCGAGACTCCTATACTGACTACACTATAATTCCATCAGAGATAGAGGAGTTTCAATACCAATTATTACCAATAATTCTGCTCTAAAGGGTCCGGATAGACGACAACAATAGATTCATGATAGGATATCAATAGAATTATTATTATTCGGTTTGTATATGGGTATACAGGGAGACTACACTTCCGGTTTAAATGGAACACCCTATATACTCACAAAATATGTCTAGAATCTTACGTAGAATAAAAATTATGAGACACACTGTGCAACAAAACACCACTGGGTAGTTTTTTTTATCTTTTCCTCTTTTTTTTGGAATGAAACTATATTTTAAATATTGTAAAAGCAAGACTCGAGTCTTGGCCCGGACGAAATTCCTCATTGGCCACGTCAATGCAAAAATGCATCAACATCGGCACTCTACCGGAGGAATGGTTGTCTGCTGTCGTGATACCCATATTTAAAAAGGGTGACAAGTTCGCTGCAGAAAATTATCGACCTATTAGTTTGACCTGCGCACTTTGTAAATGCATGGAGAAAGTCATTACCAGAAATATGACTTCATTTCTAGTTGAATCAAATATTATTCCCAATGAACAACATGGGTTTATGCCCAAGACGTCGGTGGAGTCGAATCTTCTGGAATGCCTCAATGTGTGGACCAGTCATAATGATGTTGGTCAGCCTACGGATGTGTTGTATCTGGATTTTGAGAAAGCATTCGACAGAGTGCCATTTGCTCGTTTGTTGCTGAAATTGGAGCATTACGGCGTGCGGGGGGCACTCCTGAGGTGGATTGAGATGTTTCTTACAAAAATAATTTTCCAAGTTAGAGCGAATGGTGCATTATCCACTAAATTGCCGGTCTTGAGTGGTGTCCCGCAGGGGTCTGTACTGGGGCTATTGCTTTTTCTGGCATATATATCAGACTTAACAAGAACCATCACGTCAAACATGAGCTTCTTTGCTGATGACACAAAATTGTTTTGTAACCCACTGCGAGACGATAATGAATTCCAGATCGACATTGATGGGGTAGTGTCCTGGTCGGCGGTTTGGTTGAAGAACTTGAATTTAAAGAAGTGTCAGGTACTACACATCGGAGCTAATAATCCCAAAACTATCTGATACAGAGAGATTTCAAATCGAGATCAAACTCTCTAATATTGCAATTGTATAAATAGTATGTCAGACCACTATTCGAATATGCCAACAGCGTTTGGTCCCCTACTTCATTAAGGACATAGAGGCATTGGAAAGGGTTCAGAGCAGATTCACTAAGCTACCTCATGCACTTAGCCATATACCAATGTCCGAGCGATTGAGGCTTTTAAATTTGACATGTCTTTATGATCGACGACAACGAGGCGATCTAATTCAAACATACAAGATACTTAGTGGCTACTACTCGGTAAATCTCGATGTATTTCATCCTGCTAGAAATCCTAATCTGCGTGGCAATAGTAAGAAACTTGACAAGGAGAGATGTGCTAGACTTCCTCGGAAGAATTTTATAACAAACAGAGTTGTATATGCATGGAATTCATTACCTGAAGAGGTGATAATGGCGCAAACGGTTGACAGGTTTAAGAACAGGCTGGACAATTTCATGGAGGACCATGGCGATCAGTTGGTCCACTACTCGCTATAGAAGATTAGTGAGGATGACATCAATATTTCAAAAACCTCAAATTAGGAACTGAGCAACAGTTTCATCGGTTTTACCGTTTACTGTTTTACGACTAATAATAATAATAAATGTTGCAGTACATGTTTTAAATAGTAAAGTTATTATCTAAGGACCTTTTTCTTGGTCAAAGTCAATAAATTGTCCTAAACGTCATATTTATGTATGGGTTCGAACATAATACAAAGATAGTAAAGTACAACCATATGTTAGTTATGGTTCTTTTTAAAATAATTATTCCAGGCAGCATAGTTTTTGATTTAAAAATTGAAACGATAAAACCTTGTCGAAATACCTACTTTTTTTCAAAGTTTCTTAGTAGTCAGTCGACGTAAAGATTTGTTCAGTAAGTTCTTTTGTTAGTTCTTTTTCATATCTCTAAAGTTAAAGACCTTTTTGTTTCTAAAAGTTTCAGCAAAGTTGATTATTTTTGTAATTGTCTGATATTTCGAATAGTTAATGTTATAATTGTCAGATTACAATTATAGTAATTAACGTTGTATGTGGAAATTAATATAATTGGAGTTGCACAATTCTGTCTAGCATAGTAGGTATTACTGCAGCAATACATTAATGTGTGAAACAAAGATAGAAAGTGAGGCTATGCCTCTTCATGCGTTTTTAGATATACAGCAAATTGAGTGACTGAAACAAAACATCCACGTCTGTCTTATACCCCTTCAATTACTACTTAGCGTTCTCTCGCTTTGACCTATTGATCATACATTATCTTTGATCTTTATTCAATTCATCTTTCTGTTTTCTTTTGCTTTCTTATGTTTTAATTATAATATTATTATATTTGTAAATTATCATTATTTCTTTCTGATTTTTTTTTATAATAATCGTAATAAATTAAGGGACACTAGGGACAGGCAATAAATACAATAAATAAATAGGTATTTAGTAATTTTTCGTGTAGGTTCTTAAAGTGAAGCATTTTTTTTAATAGTGAATGGTTAATAGTATGGAAAATATGGATGTTCTGAGTCCAGGCTGTAGTGCACCAACGTTGTTCAAGAATCATCGCGGCCTATTCCAGATTTAAGTAAATATTTAATAAATATTGGCTCCGCGGGAAAAACTAGGGGTTTTAATAATGATTAGTACAAAAAGTTTGATTGGTTAGCTGGGAGCTCGGAGTTAAAAAAAATATATTTTGTTGACCTTGTGTCATGTTTTCAGTATCTAATAATACATAGTCTAAAAATGGGTATTCTGATATAAAAAATTTAGCTCGTAGTCTGGCTATTCATGACAAAAGTGCTGCACATATTGGATGTAAATGTAAATTACTTATCATGAAAAAACAAAAACAAATATATAGCTTCCGTTATTGATAGTTCCCAAATAATCAGCAAAGAATATACATAATATTATAATATTGGTAATTGGTAATCAACATTTTTTTTTATAAAAATCGTTGTACTGCCTCACAACCCTCAGGACTCACGGACCGCCACTGGTAGATACGCTATGTCGTTTCCCGACCATTTTCTCTCACTTTTTCCCACAGAGAATGGCAACATCGCAATTTAGGGGTAAGTTTGGGGGAAAAGAGCGAAATTTACATGTAAATTCCATACACCGTTGCCGTTTTCTGAAAAACTAGCGGAGAAATTCCATTCTGAATTCGTTAAATGTTGTTTCCCAAGCGGTGGAATAAGCATATGTCAACGAGAATCTCTGAATTTTATGATGCTTATGCAATGCTATCAGAAGTAAATAAACCCATCAGTGTTGATTTTCGTGAAACTTTTTTTTCACCTGTAGCAAGATTTGACACTATACGAACAGTTTTAGCTGTTACAACCTTCGAAAATTTAATTCTAAAACAGTTTGATGTTAAAACAGCTTTTTTATATGGTTTTTTAAATGAAGAGATTTATATGAAACAGCGAGAAGGTTTTGAAAATGGTAATAATCAAGTCTGCAAGTTAAATAAAAGTTTATAGATTAAGCCACCTCTATCACATGGCTAAAGCGATTTCAACCAAATACTAATGGGTTCATCATAGGACTAGCCCAAACTCATACCAAAATTCAATTGGTTGAAGCGTTTAGGCCCTATCGTGGAAGTATACATACAGACAGACAGACTTCTATTTGGAAATTGTCTGTATCGTCTTGGGGGACTTCAAAATGAACATATTCAACACCGGCAGCACGTCAGCTTCTCTGTCATAAAGTAATGTCGACTTTTTTATAATGTAAACAATATGAAATATCGTTGAAGGCTATACCTAGATTACTTTGTCCCAAATAATTAGTGTCCCAAATATTTAATCAAAAATTACTCCATCCAACTGAATATATATAGGTATACACAATTTTCAAATGATAAAATAAAAAGTCTTACAACTTATTCAATAAACTCTAGCGTACGCTTAATTCTCGCGGAAAGTTTGTGACACGAAATTTACATTCTCCAGAATTTATTTCTGCCATAATAAACGTTATAAAGCTTGATCCTCGACTTTTAAGGTCGTCACCCAACTTGTCGGCATGTAATTTAATGTATGAAACTTGTTCTCTTTTATATAAGGTGTATTTGTATATATATATATATGTATTTGTTCTTCATTGAAAACCTTATAGGTGGTTCACATACCTTCTATTTACTTATTACATACGAAGAATATGAGGTATAGATGGCGTGTTAAACATTTATGGAGAACGCATCATTTTGATTGATTGATTGATGATCTTTGACCATGCGGTGTTGACGCCTCTACTCAGAACCGGTGGCAACATTGCTATTTCAAATAGAACACCCTGTATATTTTTCAATTTACATCTCCACTCTAAGATGGACTACTTTTTTAGAACTTCAATTCGTTTTTTACGAAACCAGGACAATTTTAAGCTGAAATTCCGGTTATGCCTGAACAATACCTCTAGACATTTGAGCTTTTGAAGAGATCTTATCTTGCATTTAATAATAAATATTTTCATAATATAGAAAGTGTTTCCTTTTAATCCCAGACATCTATTATTTAATAAATTATATTTGAAAAAAATGCGACAGTTCCTGAGTGGGTATGTATTTATTATTGGAAACTACAACCAAGATTTCAAAAGACTTATACTACGCCACTGGCTTTTGTTTACAACACTCCTTCTGTCATTAAAAAGGTAAATATTGACCTTTATGTTATGAAGACAAACATTGGAATTAGATGACATTTCTATTTTTATTTATTTTTCTGAGATGTACCTATACTCTTAAAGTTTTATTAACGTTTAATCATAAAATTTCATAAATCGACAAACTTTTAACGGTTTTTATAGCAATGGCCTATATGGATGTTACATTGTTACATAGTCATCATGTCGACTTGTTTTTATAAAAATATAATTCTTTTAATAATTGCGATTTGAATACTTACGATGACGGCAAATAATAATGAAAGCTTGTTTTATCAGTTTTTCATATACGTATCATAATACAGAGTTATTTATAAAAAAAAAAAAACATTTTTCTGACGTCATGATCATTTGGCATCAGTGCTGAATAATAAACAACAGATAGATAGACATCGCAAATACAACATGAACGCCATGGACTGCCAAGATCGACATATCACGAAGTTTTAAACTTTGCAGCACTTTAGATCCAGATCAAAAACTGTTCGAAACACCAATTGCTCTAGTTCTCGAGAAAGATATGTTCCTGGACACGCCATGGTTGGAAAGAATCATATTCATCAACCTTTACAGCTTTACAAACGTGTAAAAGTCCGTTGAAATTATCCTCCGTTATTTAGCCTACAGAAAGGAAAATCCGTATGCGGAAAACTACGTAGAAAACTGTGAATTGGTTTATTTTAAGATTTTAAAAAGAAGAGAACCCTTCGGATAAAACCAGGTACGTGGAGTTGTGCGGTATACTGTCTAGCCCGTTTAAACATGCAGAGATAAATTGCCGCTAAATTGTTGACACTGATAATTTAGTCAGTTCGTTATTTTTTTTACACTTATTCAAAAATAATAATAAAATATTAAGCCGGGATAATAGGGAGTGCATAATGTGGCACGTTTAAAATACTCATTGTGATTAAGCAACTACTTGATCACGTATATATCTGATAGGTTGGATTTTTCTTATTCTCTTATTATTATTATTCTTAGTTCCTGGTAAAACCCTTAAAAAAGTATACCTTTTCATCATTGTCATTCTCTTCTCTAGGATAAAGATTCTACTCATCGCGGAAAACTGTATAGTGTTATGAAGATACATAATATCTACATAAAAATAGTGGGCAAAAATTATTAAATCCTGAACTGTAACGTTGACAGACAAACCGACTACATTAAACTCCAAATCCCATGCTAAAGCCACCTTTCTATTTGGACTTTCAGATTGAGTGCTCTGTTTGCGGATAAATGTATGTGCACAAGATCCTACTAGCTGTATCCATCTATCTGTCTTTGTCGTCCAGCTTTGATATTTCCGTTACTATCATTGATGTCTTTCTGCAAAGGCGGAAAATTGTGTTTATCTACAACTCAAGAGCTAAGTTTTTATGTACAAAAAGTATTGATTTTGAAAACTTCGGACGCGATAAAGAAATAAATATATGGAACAAGTGAAAGAAATGTTCATGCGGGACAGAATGGAATACATTGGTAAAGAGTGAGGTTTGATTGATTACAAGTTAAAACTCAACTGAAATATTCATTTAATGCTCTTGGAAACTTGTACAGGGTAGTCGAAATAAGGTTATCTGCCAATAAAATCAGAAATTCATTTGAACTGAAGAATATTATGTAACACATAACACTTACATTTGATTCTTGAGAGTTTCTTCTTAGACTTAAACAGGAAGGCCTTGCTGTCTTTGGCCTTCCTGTTTAAGTAGCGGTAGAGCTGAAAGAGGATGTGCCTTTTAGGCTGATGATGGAGCGGGACTCCGAAACATGTCCGTCCTTTTATAAAAAAAGAATCTTAAATACAATAATTATATTAGTGGAGACGATGTATGAATTTTTATTGTTAAATAAATATCAGTAAATTGATAAACGAATTGAATGTAAAATTTGCTGAATAAAAAACGGGGTCACCCTGTATAATAAAATAAAATATTTACATAGCCTTACACCATGTTCTGATTTGTACCTTCAACAGTTTAATATTCTAAAAAGGTGTACACGAAATAAGGAAATCAATTTTGAAGAACGAAATCGAAGAGACTAGAAAAATACTTTCTCTCTCCATCTGCCAGTCTGCGTATGTGTGTGCGTGAAATGGAGGGAGTCAGCAAATTGGCAATTACGCTAAAAGTTAACCTTTTAGAGAGAAAATAAGAGAAGAGGCTCTCTTGGATTGGGAGTTGCTTTTGCCTTTTTGGTGTAATATTAGTCCTACACACTCTGAAGTCGGATTTGTATTTATGTTGTCGGACAATTTGGATTGAATGAAAATTGATCGGCGAGTTGGGACTTTCAATGTACGCAATAAACGCGTCTGCTATTATTGCCCACTCAACTCAGTGGCGTAACGGTTTTTTCCCTATTATTGGCCAGCGTATTTTGGTTATTTGTTTTTGTGTTAACTTGGACCTACAGTTTAGCGTGGAATCCGAACCACGGTCATCGACTGCCAGTCTACCGACTCGGCCGGGAGCACCGTCCACCCATCAACCACTATCTACGCGACCAGGTACTTTCATCTCCCGGCACAGTGGCGTAACGGTATATATTTTTATTCCGTTCCGGAAGCAAAATTGAGCTTTACTTGAGGTACAACTCTTTGAAAATGGCCTTTAAGTTTATTTTAATTCTTTAAAATGCAGGCAGCTGTTGAAGCAGAAAGGTCTCAAGCCAGTGTCATACAGAAAGTGAGCTTCATATGGGACTTTTGCTCGGAAAATTGCTTGCATTTTTTAAAATGTTAAAAGATGTTTGTATTTTACTTTTTTACCCATGAATCAAATTTCAGGCATTTTTTATTAAGTATTTCTATTTTTTTCAAAATTATTCCGATTTTTCTAGTTTTTAAAAATTATTCGGTAGCCAGATTTTCTTGTCGTCAACTGTTTAAAAACCTGGCAACTTAATTAAATTTTTGGCGATGAAGCTCCATCAGGGACCAGTGTTTATCGATGGTATGGTGAATTCAATCGTGGTCGTAGTTCACTCCAAGACGATTTTCGTGAAGATCGTCCAAAATCAGTTGTTGTTCCGAAAACCATTGATGCTGTGCGCGAACTGATATTGCAAGATCGTCATGTGACCTATCAAGAGATTGAGACAACCTTAGGCATTAATGGGACCAGCATACATTCAATATTGTATAAGCATTTGACTGTCTAAAAAATTTGTTCGCGTTGGATCTCACATACCTAATTTGTCGATCGTTCAAAAAAAGGCTCGAGTCGATTGGTCGAAAGAAATGCTCAAAAATACGATCGCGGTGCTTCAGGTGATGAATCGTGGATTTACGCGTATGAGCCCGAAAGTAAACAGCAGTCGACTGTATGGGTGTTTCAAGATGAGCCAAATCCAACAAAAGTGGTTCGCGCACGACGCCCTTCCAAGCAAATGGTCGCCTGTTTTTTCGGAACAACTGGACATGTCGCAACCGTACCACTAGAACAACGCAGAACAGTCAATTCTGAGTGGTACACAACCATTTGTTTGCCAGTTGTCTCCCAAGAAATCAGGAAAACCAACCGCCGAAGACGGATCACTCTTGACCACGAGAATGCGCACATCGGCTCAAACAACTGCATTTTTCAGCACCCAAAACATCGATTTGATGAATCATCCGCCGTATAGTCCTGACTTGGCACCGAATGACTTCTTTTTGTTACCGTACGTAAAAAACAAATTGAGAGGTGAACGTTTTTCAACACCTGAAGAAGCGGTTGCTGCATTCAGAATGCATGTTTTGGAGATACCTCAATCAGAGTGGCAAAAGTGCTTCGACAATTGGTTCAAACGCATGCAAAAGTGTATAGATCTTCATGGGGAATATTTTGAAAAACAATAAAGTGATTTTTGTTTTTGATCTCTATAAAAGGCAACCCGTAATGCCTGTCAAAATGTTTAATCATTTGCCACAGCACTTGAAATTTTGAATGTAATTCAAGAAACTTTAAAAGTAAAGTAAAATTTTGGCTATATACTACAGCATAGCTTTTACTCATTGGACGAGGATTTTGCTGTTAATTGTTGACGAGTTGAAGGTATTTGTGTTTATAAAAGTTGTTTATTTGTCCAATTAATTATAAAGTTTGTTTTTTAAGACCTGTATGGGTGGTTGTTGTTATTTACCTATTATTTGTTTAATTAGTCTATGTACTACTATTGTACCGGATGAAACATCACAAAACAAATGGAGCATTAACTTGAGAATGTATTATATATTATAGCCATTATCTGTAGTGGTACGCGGGAAGATGTTGCAATAAATGCAACAGGTATATTACAGATCACTGAAGAATGCATTATCAAAACAAAACAAAATATACTGACTCCAAGAAGACATATAACAATTCCGATTGTGACTAGTTATTCTAAAGCAGTCCGTAAAGATATAAATAGCACGATCAGCATGCACTCTACAACAATACTAACAAAGGAACCAGTTTACGGAATATCTGACAGCATCAACAACTTATTTGAGGAACAACATAAAATTCAAAATGAACTCAATGATACATCATGGAAAAAACTTCATCATCATACATTAATTACTAGCAGTCTCACAACATTTGGAATTATCATTGGGGTTGTTGCAATATGGTCAACATATCACTATATTCGAAAACACCGACAACGACGTAACACCAGGAGTACCCACCGCGACGAGACGTTGGAGCTTCAGTCATTGAGATCATCAATTTTGGAACGACGCTTTGGAAGAGGTAGTAGTCGAAAAACGGAGACTAGAAACAACACGGAACCACCAGAGCAGACCTACTCCACGGCAATGGAGAGACGCCAGAATGTCTAATCCTAGACATTATATTTAAAATAAATAATATTTTTTTATTATTAGCTAAAAATTATACCACGACGCCTATGACTAAATATTCACAATTCTTGCTAATAGTTTGCAATTTTTACTTAAAAGCATTTTTTAAACGTTCCATATTTTTACTTAGGTTGCATTTTTAATAATTTATATTGAATATTTGTACATAATAATGTAAATTAAATTAGTAACAATTTTAGCTGTTTTCAGCATTATTTTGTATATAAATAGTCGATTAATTTTTAATAAAATCAGATTCAATCAAACATTGTTTCTCAATTAAAACCACCACTGTTGCACAAGTCACCTTTATGCCTAGTAGGGGAGTGAGACTGCTCTTCCTAACAGTGGTTCCTAACTAACAAACCAACACTGTTGCTTAACTATTACCGCTGCTCTCAGCCACCCAAGCGAGAGCAAAGTAATCTTCGAGGGGATAAAACTAAATCACCCTTCGAACAAAGTATTTAATTAATTGAAACTCAGCAAATATATTTAGCTGTTTTCATCCTTACCCGTCAGGCACTAGTAACTTTATGAATTCCTTTTTTTTTTCATGTTTTAACTATATCGAAAGCTATTCCAGCATTAAAGCGTTTATGTGTGTACCAGCATCCTTAAATAACATATAAAAATAAAATAAACATGTTTCCTCGTTACCAAAACAACATCACTTTTCTCCAGTTGTGTATCGATATACATTCGGTCAATATTTACTAGACTGCAGTTTAAGAAATTGGACATTTTTCACAGCAACCCAACTTCCAAACAACTGTAAATTTCAACTGAACTGGAGTGTTGTTACTGCACACCAGCGAAATGAAATGATCCGAAAAAATATCAACATTTTATACTTTAAACTTTCCACCGAGCCAAAGCGCAGACATCGTACGACTGTTTACACGGAATATAATGTTCAAGAAGTTTCTGGGATATTAGTAATGTGCTGCTGCTGTTTCAATTTAAAGTTTGGATTAGTAGATTCGATTCTATTTCTCTTTAACATTTTATTGTCGAAAGAACAATTAGTAAGGCACACACACGTTTTTAGAGAATTTACGAAATTGTTTTTAGTGAATTGATAGATATGGTTTTCAGTAGATTTTCAAAAAAAAACTATTCAGGAGATCGACACAATCCACATTTTTATGCAGTCCTGCATTCCATGACCCCTGAACAAAAATGACTTCAAATCAAAAATTTAATTTCTAACCATGCCCCATTATAAGCCATTTTTTATAGTTACGCCAATGCGTTTTACAAATAGTAGGTATTTCATAAGATGTACAACAACCTATAGTAAAATAATCCATTACACATTGGTTCGAAAAGCTACCCATTATACGGGGTGATAACATTTTGCAAACCGGTAAAAATCTTGATTTTTTCAAATGGCACACCCTGATTTTTGGTGATATTTTGGAAAACATTTGGTACATAAAGTAACATTGCACTTGCTGCAAAATGTCAGTGGTTTACCTGAGCAATTTGGATATTGGCATCGATGTTGCTTTTCGCGTTTTTCTAGAAAATGACCTCGTTCATCATACCTAACACACTGTTGGTCTAGAACTTGATCGAAAACTAAGTGGTCTACCTTGTATAATTCGTTTGCCATGTCCGATTTTTAGATATTCTATCATTCTATTATATCTATTCTAATCAAAGGTATACCTAAATCTTCATCCTCAGACCAATAGTCTCTTTCACTCGGTAGTTTGTGGTACCCAGAGAATACATATAAGAATTCCGAAAAAAGTTTTGATTTCGTCTACTGTAATCGTGAATGCGTGCTTATTTTTTTGATGAGCATATCTAATGGTTCAAAAAATTGTTCAAAAACATTTACAGGAGTTGCGTCCTGTAAGTTGGCCTTTAGCACTTTAAGTTTTTTATTTTGATTCATTGTATTTTGCATTGGATCACAGCGATATTCCGGGTAAATATTTTTCCAGTCTGTGTTACCTTTATTTTCGATCTTTTCAGTTTTTTTGATGGCAATTCGTCCCTTTTAGACGTGGAAGGACCACTTGCTATAAAAGTTTCCGCAACACCTCTATCAAGCAAGGTCGCTAAAGGTATATCCCATTCGTCATTGTTATAATTTTCATCCTGTTCGATCTCGTTGAAGTCATCGTCATTATCTATTATGTCAATATCAATGTTTCTACAACAAGCACGCCAAGATCTGCATCATCAAACTCCTCCTCATCCGTTAGATCATCAACCTCTGGGGGTAGGGCAAGAATGTCCGCCTCAATCAGCGTCTTATTTATAGGACACCAAGATTTAGACATTGAAGATGTAAATAAAAACTAAACAAAATTAACAGTTTACAAAGTGAAATTGGTAGTCTTGCTAAAACAATAATAAGATTTTACTTATTTGGTTTGGTTTACACAAAATCACTAAAAAGAGATGAGGGTGCACATGAGTCAAAAATACGTAATGTTTACCAGTCAACAAGTGAACGATAAGTACTAAATTTCGAACTAAAATCGAACGTACACGATCTTACTGGGATTATTTTTAAAATGTCCTGTTCCATATGTTAATAGCATATTGTTAAAGTGGTGAAAAAAAATCTTAATCACATTGTCATATAAATAGGACGCTGGGCGTTAATGGGTTATATCTCTATCAGCCTCTTTAAACTTGTGTCAGGAGAACCAGTCGTATAACATTGCTGGAGAATTTGTCATATTTGAAGTAATTACTTGGCGACAGTTGTAGGATCAACCTGAATCCGTAAAACAACATCAAAAAAATAAAAAAAGCATCGTGTATAAAATAACCATCGTAATACTCCTCCCCCTTAATTCATAAATGAGTTTCTCCTGAAAAAATCGCTATCTCAATACAATGTTCAACCTATGTCAGGTATGGTTTAGTAGCCTTGGGCGCACATAAAAAGAGGCAAACTCGTTTCCAAGTTTTCTGAACGGTCCTACGCCCTGTATAAATCACGACAAACAAAAGCCGAGCACCGCTTTATCATCGTTCCTTTCTTTATGGTCTGTATTTCCGAATAAGTGGAAAGAGTATGCGAGAAACAAAAAAATCACGGGTTCACCGACAGCTTTTCTGGGACCTTAAAAATGCTGTAATGGGAATGAAAAAGGTGAGGAAATTTCAGATGATTTATGGAAAATATAATAAAACATTGCAGAGAAAATTAATGTTGTGTTTTGTTGTTTTGACGAATTAATTATCATCTTGGATACGTTGACCATTTACATTCAATTTAAATTAGCAGTCGTTCTATACACCTAGAAAGAAATTTGATTAAAAGCATCAATCCAAGTGAACCCCGATTGCTATTTAAAATTGTACACAAAGATAATATATGATCAATAGGTCCAAGCGAGAGAACGCTAAGTAGTAAATGAAGGGGTATAAGACAGACGTGGATGTTTTGTTTCAGTCACTCAATTTGCTGTATATCTAAAAACGCATGAAGAGGCATAGCCTCACTTTCCATCTTTGTTTCACACATTAATGTATTGCTGCAGTAATACCTACTCTGCTAGACAGAATTGTGCAACTCCAATTGATATTAATGTGTTTCAAGTTTAACATTGATAGAGCTAAATGTGTACTCTTATAATAAATACTTTAAAAATAAAATACGTACATGAGTACATGCCTGCGATGAATGAATATGCAATTTATAGCAATTCAATAGATTATCAACTCAACTCACATAAATTAGTAAACATAAATGATTAAATTAAAAAAAAAACTTTGTATACAACACCTAAAAATGTTAGCTGATCAGTTTCTATTTAATAAGAACATCGGAAACTAATATTAATCAATGTGGTAGTAGATAACAATAATTAAAAGTGGAAACTCGCCGTGCATAGGGATTAGAGGCACTGCCTCTGACTTAAAATTATTTAATTACGGCCGGTATGGATGTTTTTATTGACGTTGGTCTTCTCTCGTTCTGCGTTCGCCGACGGGCAGGGCATTGTTGCCTATCCAATGAGGCCTCATTCCATACAGGCCGTAATTAAATAATTTTAAGTCAGAGGCAGTGCCTCTAATCCCTATGCACGGCGAGTTGCCACTTTTAATTAAATGTACGCACGATTTACATGACAGTTATTTTCATAATTTAAAACAAATCTTCATGTGCGATATGCGTAGGTATAATAGGTATACAATCTATCAATCTGTGTGCCATTTTTTAACGGTAAAAAAATGTTAATTGGTTGAAAAGCTAGTGAGGCACTGCCTCACTTGCTTCATAGGACTAGCCGCCCCTGCTATCTACTATCATTATTTGACCCGTACTATCTCCATATAACGGTTGTCCTATTGTTAATGAGACACTCGAGTTTAGGCTGATATATTACACACTTTTGATGTTACCTGTCACCTGGTAAAGCCACTATAATCTAAACTGCATAGTAGGCCATCTTTCCTACATGTGCTAAGGGCATGCGCTGAGAAACTTCCAGCTTTTATAAACTAGCGAAGGTCTGGCGGCCACGGGCTCTTACTCTATTATTCCAATAAATAAATCACAGTTGAATTGAAATACAATAACACGCATAAACAAGTTAAAATGAACCAAAACATGAATAAATGCGGGACACCCTCTATAAGCAGTATAATATATACAAAATTGCTGATTTGAGACTTTTAAATACTCAGTAATAACCATACGATACATTCGACCTCTAATAATTGAAATAATGAAGCACTCCTGATCGTTTTCAATGGAACACACCTTTTTTAACAACAAACCCGTATTGAAAAACAACGTCAATATCAGCATACCTGGGATCATATTTCACAAAAACAGTTCTATAACAAAAAAAAAGAAAAAACATAGCGATGACGGGCGGGTCAGACACAAATTTCCGTATATTCCCCTGTGATGTATCCAACCAAACAGACATAGGTACACAAAAAAGTCAATAAAATTTTGACTGCGCACCACCCTGTGCTCTCTCGCGCCTTCTCTCACCCTCCTAACGTTGATTTAGACCATCTGTCGTTTTAATTGAAATATTGATAGATATGGCGCGACGTTATCTCATTTTTTATTTTATTTTTCTCTCTGGATTTTTATTTTATAGTTATACCTATATATGCTATGCTTAAATTGTTAAAAACGGTTAAATTGATGTAGCGTTTGTTTTAATTATTGTTTGTGCTTCGGGAAATATAATCGATAGTTGGGCAGATTGCAGAATGGATATGCAAACAAAATGAATAATACGTTGAAGACCACAATCAATGGAATGGAATGGTAAAACTATCGCGAGGCAATAAAAATAAATCTCGCGATATTTTTTTTCAGAATCACTCATAATTTGAGGCTCCAAATATCTGTATGAATCTTCAACATTATGTAATAAGACACCACGCCACTGGTATTATGTATACTTGTTGTTGGGTGATTTTATAGATATTTTCTATTAGTTTCGGAAATATAATATTTTTGTGAATATTATTTTAAGAAGATTGTTAACAAAATGTTCTTTTAGTCATAAAATTTAAGGGACTATTTTCTATCTATCTTATCGTTTATTGATATGGGTTTTACGAAGAGCAATAAACACATCTACAAGTAAGTAAATGAATAACAAAAATATATAATGTTTGTCTCTTTTCTTTGTTCAACTTTCAGAAACAGATGGACCGTGTTTTCTTGTTCGAAGAATGGCATGTTTTAAATACAGTGTGGTCTCACTTTTGAACATCGAAATACCTTCATGTAAATTAAATGCCGGACTTTTATTATTATATACAGAAGCTAGTAGTTGGAGGGTGTGACGGTTTCCCATATCAAATAATATATATAAACCAATTATCAAACTATCATCCCACTTTGTCTCAATTTATCAAGTTTTCTTGGGTATTGGGACTAAATGAAACTCAGTAATTCTCAATTTTAAATTCTATTGCAACGTTTCGTGCAATATGTGCACATCATCAGACTCAAAAAAAAAAACATAAAACTTCAATAAAGTAAAAGTTATAAAGTTATATAAATAAAAATAAACATTCAACAAAAGGACGATGAAAATCTGGTCAAATTCCTTAAAAATATTTTTAACATTGTTTTCGAACCTATAACAGCTAAATAAAACAAAATATAATAAAATTAATACCTACAGTGTCAATGAGAGATGGGAATTCTCTCACCACACTGATCATAAAAAAGTAAGTAGATAAAATAGATATTTTAAAAGAACTAAAGTAACTCATAGGCGTAGGTCAACTATTTTGTTATGTTTTAATTAAGTTAATGTAAATGACACTCAAACCGTTAATGTCTCTCTGATGATTAATGGCATCAGGCTCCTTATTAATGTACACCATTTCCTTGAAGAGTCTCGATCTTTCTTTGTGTTCAATGCCCAATATCATATAATTTTCAAAATCAAATAAGTGCCCCGTATCACTATGATGTTCAGAAAGAGCGGTACAACTTTTTTTGTAGCGGCAGTCTAAACGGTGTTGATTGATACGATCGTTGATATAATTTTTCGTTTAACCATTGCCTACAAGGTATTTGGTATATAACATCACACATATGTTCCTTCTTTGGTCTGTCTTTAAGTTTACTGAACAAGGATCGTGTCGTTTTCTTGTAATACGGGGCAATGGACACTACATCTGACTTTAATATGTTGCTAAGTCTATGGAAAACACCCGGTATATATATCAGTGGTAACCTGATCAATGGTAACATGTTTTGATTGTCATTCTGTACTGCTCTATCTCGGATCCGGTGTTCATTGAAGATCTTGTTCACATATTGCACATGCACATATTGCACGAAACGTTGCAATAGAATTTAAATTTCAGAATTAGTTTCATTTAGTCCCAATACCCAAGAAAACTTGTCGCTGATTCCGGAGATTGAGAAGTCATTATAAAATCATATTGTTTCTTGCTTTACAAATGGTAGTGACTGGTTAATCTTTTGAACGAACTCCAACATAAGATATCTAAGTATCAACAATCATAATTACAGTCGACATAAAAATGTATTTTATTTCTAAGACATAAACTACTATTCACCCTGTAGCTGTTAGTTTACTTTTGAAAACACCATTTAAAAGGTGTTTAAATTCCAATGCTATCCCATTCTTATATTGGACACAGTGTATACATTAAACTTAAATCATTACTTCACTCGAACCTATATATTGATTGTGCATTTCTATAACTATAACAATAACTCTAATAATTAAAGCACCATTTCTCGCCGCAAAAACGTGATTATCATCATCCCAGCTAGTAAAACTCATAAAAACTCTCGTGAAGCAAACAGCCAACGGAAGTTTCCTAAGTTTTCTTGTTTAATGTTATGACAACGTGCGGCAGTGTGCCGACAAGTGTTGCAAAGTTCTTTTGCTCTTAGGTAATGCTTTTTCCTCACGTTTCACATTATTGGTTATGATTGCCAACATTAAGCCCACTTCACATTACAGAATGTTGTTGACTCTTTGATCTCAACTTTGGTGATATTTTTGTAATGTAGCTACGGCTTGCTCTACCGATGAAAATCGGTTTGCACGCAATTTATACAAACGTGTGTTGTTGTACCACTCATTTCGTGGCTGAGCTTTAGTTTAGACACGCTGGTACTAAGTAGGCCATTTCTGGTCCAATAAATTCGTGTCTTCTAAGGCTTAGCTTGATATTTTTAAATTTATCTGACTGATGAGGAAATATTAATGAAGTTAGCTTTTACACAAAAAGCTTCGACAGGCCACTAAACCTTTGGGATTTATCCACAATACTTCTTTCAACTTTTTCGAACATAATTGAAAAACTTGTCGTCAAAAAAAGACTGCTTGATTTTCTTCAAAGAAATAATATAATCACATCTGAACAATTGGTTTTCAGAGCTCCAGAAATACATCAGACGCTATATTTGCTTTTTTTGAGGGTGTTTATGTCAACAACGCAGTTGCGGGAGTATTTTGCAACTTTACAAAGGCATTCATTTTGTTGATCACAATATTTTACTCAGGAAGTTCGGTTTTTATGGTATTAGAGGTGTGCCTTTGAAGTGGTTTTCTCATATTTGACCCACCGCAGACAACTGTTAAAGTATCGAGAAGCTTCGTCGGATAGCTTGAGAATTTCTTGTGCAGTGCCTCAGAGGTCTGTTTTGGTTCCCATTCTTTTTCTTCTATATATTGTAACGTTTTTCGCAGTTCGTAGTGTAAAATAATAACGAGCTTTAATTAAAACTATATTTATTTTCACTATTTATTTCACTACGATTTCTATGTCACACTCAACTATTGACATTGACTGACTCTTCCTCTGTGCGTCTCTGTCTTTATATACACATGTCGCCCTCCACATCACACGATGTTCTGCACCTCTCCAGTCTCTTCCATTATATTCTATAGCGGTCTACGACACAACCAGCTCGATTTTAACTAGACGCGTAGCGGTGTTGCCAACAGGTGTACATTTTCATATTTGTCACAATATAAGTATTAGTCTACGAGGCAGATTTACACTTTTGTGGCATGACAGAGATCCCAATATTGTCAGGGAGACGATTTAGTAAAAGTACAAGAATGGTGTGACTCTAATTATATGTCATTTAATTTCTCAAAACAAATATATTGTGTTTTAATTTTATTCTCGATGACTTGATCTTGGAAAGTAGTAATTGTGTCAAGTTTCTGGGACTCCAAATTGATGTTAAACTGTGGTTTGGGGAACATGTCGGGCAACTGACTAGGAGAGTTTCAACTGGCTGTTATGCTTTGAGGATTGTGACATGAGCATTGGGTTTTGAGGTTGCAAGAACTGTGTATTTGTCCACAACATGTTAAACGCTTCATCTTTAAATTGTGAGAAATATGTTGGGTGCATCGTCGTTTTCCTATCTAGACTTATTGCAAACTCTCTGCTATTTAAATGTATAGTTGAGTTAAGTGACATTAATTGTAAGCTTTCTGTCAACGTAAATGTTCTTGGAATTACAAGAGGAGCAAAAAAGTTATGAGTCATGAGTTACAAAATAATTCGAGCAAAATCGAGAAACACTCCCTGTATCCACCAAGCGGTTCAAAGCAATGAAATTCTGTTAAAGCGAGTGAGGAACTAATGGTAGTACGAGGGTTGCCTTTTATATTTCGGGACTAGAGAACAAAAACAAATATTATTCATCAAATGCCTCATGTCTATTATCAATATCCTAGAGATATTACTTACTGATACTAGTTGTAAGCTTTCTGTCAACATAAATGTTCTAGAAATTACAAGAGGAGCAAGATCCATAGTAGTGAAACAATACTCTCAAATTTCTAACAACTAACCTATAAACCTATATTCGTTCCACAAAATATAATATCTCTCATAGAACAACTCCTTAAGAATTTTGTAATGTCGTCCGTGTCGTTTAAATGTCAAGTGTCTTGTCAATAACCGGCAGGAGCAATTCAAAGTGTATCCACTAGCGTGTGTATGTGCGCGTGCATATCCCACTTTCTTTCCGCTAGAAAGAGAATGTATCAAAGCTAAATGGATGACACTCAATGATACTACTCTTCCTCGCTTGTGTTGTCTCTCCTCGCCTTCTTCTAACCTCTTCAATGTTCGCCTTTTTTTGTTTTTTGTCATTCTTCTTTGAACCGCTTTTATTTTTAAACGGCTTTAAAACGACTTCTAAACTAAACCGCATAGGAAAAGTGGCTGCGGGTATGTTTAGAGTTTACCTTTTCATCACAACTATATCGGTTTACTCGTAATGGGAATGTGTCTTTTTTATCTATACCGTTTAACAAATTTATAAGGAAAACAAAAGCTCAGTTTCGAGCTTTAGGCATGCATCATACAACAACTTTTTAATAATTGACGGTCTGGCAGCGAGAAGACTATAATTTCAAAATTGATTTTTATTTTTTTGGTGAGGATTTATATTATGTAGAATAATAATAGGCAGGGTACCCAAACAACATCGTTGGATAATGGGGAGTAACGCCCCCACCTTCCCAGCTAGAAGGGGAACTCAGATCGGCAGCCTGACTCCAAGGTGCCCTCAAGGGTTGAGAAACAACACTAAATCTCACCCTTTGCCGGCCGGACGTTGTCCAGGCCAACTCCCTGCCAACACCTACCCGCGGTTCGAGATATTGAAAGCCGTGGGGGCCCCCAGACCCGAATAGGATAATCGGTCAAGGGCAAGACGCAAGGACGACCTGATGCTCTGCTATGAAGGCAGGAGCCCCCAACGTTGGGGATATATGGCTCGCATGCATGCGCAGTGGTGTGAGATGCAACCTGAGTATCGATCACTTACTGTGCAACAATTGCGGGACTATATGTCATACCTGCGGAGAAGGGGTTATGTTAAGAGACCTCCGCCTCCCGATCTGCCGGAGGTAGTAGTGGTCTTCCAGAGCCAGCCGATATCTGGCGCATTAATTGCGCTGGTTACCAAGCCGCCTTCCGGCTCTCTCGGCGTGGGGATCGTTCGGCGGGCGATGACTATGCCGAGAGGGCTAGAAGACGTGTAGAAAAGATCGAGGCCAAGATTCGTGGGGAAAGACAGCGCGCATCTCGAATTCAGTGTGTGATGCAGTACAGAAGGACTGGATTGCCTTTCACTGCTAAAGTCCGTCGTATTGCTGCCGAATTACGGCGGACGTATCACACGCTTCGTGACAATTTGCTGCAGACCATCAAGCAGCACTGTTGCGACAAAATACGGATGCTGGTCACTAGCGAGACGAGCGAGGGGGTCTCCGAGAACTTACAGTTCAAGGAGAATCCTTCTCGTTTGTTCCAAATGCCTCCGCGTGTTGTCGACAGTCCACCTTCTGCGGATCGGGTTGAAGGTTTCTGGAGGAATATCTATGAAGTGACGCGTGCTTTCAAGGAAGACACTACAGCCCTGGCACAGATTGGAAACTTCCTTCGAGGGTTTCCTCAACCACAAATCGTTAGAAGGTAGTTTTGTTTAAGTTATTGCTGAAATTTTACGATATAGTCTTAACTAGCGACCGCACAAGACATGTTTTGCAGAGATCTTAAATTTGTTAAAAAAAATACATAATTTTAATTTCTGTGTAAATTACACAAAATTCGATTATGAAGTTGTTATGAAACTTCCATTTAATTATTCCAAGGAACATAAAAATGTAAAAATATATAGGATGTCCCATTAGAAATTCTGGAGTTAATGTCGCTGCAGCACTTTTTATTAACACTGAAATAGTTTGAAAATTTCTTTAAAACCATCAAACTTTTGTATTAATTTTTTTTTTAAAGTCAGTAGTTTTTTTGAGAAAAGGTACTGTCCCCTAATAAAGTGGCCACCCTGTACGATTGCATTGTGTAATAGAAAATAACTATGAAAGCCAATTATTATAATTTGTCTGAATGCGATTATAAGCACTACAAAATTGTTAATTAACCCGGATTTAATTAGTTGCCATCTTGGCAACGATTCACACACTGAAACACAAACATCACATCCCCATATCTTGAGACCGCAGCAGCGACTAAACATAAGTGGCGTGTTTCCTATACCATGTTCTTTCGTCCACAAGGAGAGGCCTCAAACACATTCGCGATTCCTCTGTAGGCACCTACTTTCGTATATTATCTGCATTAAGCATCATGCAATATGTAATGGAGTAACTTTGCTGGTATAGAATGGTGTGTGTTGCCATTTTCGAAACCTCTTTTTGGTTAGTTCTATGTGATGCTCTTTCACTTCAATTGAGCATCATGTTGAACGATTAAATGACATATAGGAGAATGTTGAGCTAATGTTTGATATTGGATTCGTACTCGTAGTTTATTAGGTGAGAGTGGGAAGGAAATTAATATAAAGTACATACATATACATGTAAATGTTATGCAGTGTATTTCAGTAAAATTTAAAGATATACAGGGTGTTAATAAATAAGTGCGACAAACTTCAGGAGGTAATTCTACATGAAAAAATAATGACAGTTTGCTATATAAACATATGTCCGCAAATGCTTCGTTTTCTGAGATACGGGGTGTTAAAGTTTGCCTTAAAAACTGAAGATTTATTGATTGCTCTGAAACCGGTGGAGATATGCAAATAAACTTTGGTGGGTTTTAAGAGGTAGTTATTGCGTATTTTTTGACATGCAATTAAGAATTTTATGTTCATCAGTGGCGTGCATACGGGTAATGATCTCAATTTTTTTAAAGAAAAAAATGGTGCGCCACTGGAATTTTTCAAATTAAAAATCATTTTGGAATTCCTCGTTCAATTTGCGATAAAAAATCTCTCTTGCTTTTTTATCGTAGGGGGCATTGTTTTTGTGCAAAAAATAAACCATCTTACCCCGCATTTTTCATTTCTTTAATACATTATCAAGAACTATCTAATACAATAAACATTAAACCAAAACAATAAGAGAAAGTAACACTAAAAACATTTTAAATAGGAGCAAAGCTACAACAAATGTTGAAAATGACCTACCTCAGACGCGACACAAGATTCAACTCTCCGGCTCATTAATTGTCGCAGTTTCGTAAATATTCGTGGTGTATTTCTCATTGTGTCACAGCCGGCTATAATTTGATTCCTCATGGCTTCAATATTTGCGACGGGAGTGGTATAAACTAATGATTTAAGAAACCCCAAATGCAAAAATCTAAAGGATTTAAATCTCAGAAAACGAAGCATTTGATCTCATGTGTTTATATAGCAAACTGTCATTATTTTTTCATGCAGAATTATCTCCTGAAGTTTGTCGCACTTATTTACTAACACCCTGTATACTTTTTTCAATGTTACTTGAAAATGAGGCTTTTACCAGGTACTGATCAAAACCAGGGCATTTCATATGTTAATAGCATGTTGTTATTGAGCGTTCACTTGATGAGGGTACCGGCATATTTGTAAAACACCGAGAAACGAACGATGAATGCAAGAGAATAAGAAAAATCCAACCTGTCAGATCTATAGGTGATCAAGTAGTTGCTTAATCGCAATGAGTATTTTAAACGTCCTACATTATGCACTCTGGGCGTATTACCATTTTTATTATCCCGACTTAATATTTAATTATTATTATCTCTTGGATTGTGGACGAGAGATAGATTTACTTCCAGTGTCAAACAAGATAATGTTAATTTTATGACAGAGAAACAATTAACTATTCCTAAAACAAAGTCGATAAAGAAAGAATTACTTGATACAATAAAATCTTCAATTTAAAAAAAAAGCAATAGACTGTAACAAAATAGAACCCGGCATTGACGTAAAACTTACAGATTCTACCTCCTACCGACTGCGCCAATTTGTAGCAATTATGAATTATCGGGTATTGTTTACTTTCAGAAAGAATACTATTAAATAGCTCAGTCCAAATGAACCCCGACGGTGTATACACAAAAGAGGATCTGGAAAACTTTAGACACACACTCCTCTACCCTGGAACAAAGAAAGCCGTCACAAACCCAATAGCAAGGCGAATTGTGGGAGTTGGAGGTCCAGATCCATACCACATGCAAAATTTGTTTACACAGAACGAGTTCCGTTCGTAAGCTCGTTCTGCCGCGGAAGAAGTATGGGGATTCCTGTCACAAATGGGAAACTTATTTTCCATTTGCGGATTCCTGTACGCGGTATATTGTGGTTATAGTTACGTCACCGGGGTAATCGCGAACTATTTTACCCTTAAGGACGCGACAAAGCGTCATCCGAACAGACGAAACTATCTACCGGGTAGTTTATGGTACAACCTAGCCGATAGATATTTATACCAACTGCACAAGGAGAGATTAGAGGGTAAGGACGATAAACTAGGCGAACTAGAGACAATTAAAGTGGATCCAATTTTAGACGCAAAACCCTCTGCTCCATGCAATGACCCTAATTGTCCCGTCAAATAAAGTGTTGCGGAATTTCGCGTCGCGAAAATAACCATATTGTGCGTCGCGACTGTTCTGTCTGTGTTGAGTTCGCGTTCGTGAGTGCTCCGGGTGCGGGTTGTAATGAGTGTCGTTGGTCGCGGTTAATGTTAATGCTTGTATAGTTTTAAAGGTTCAATTTATGTTAGCGTTTTAAGTTCGATAATGTTAAGTGAAGGCAATCACTTTAATGAATTAAGAGATAGCTTCACTTTAACGTGGGGAGCAATGTAACAAAATCGAACCCGCCACTGACGTAAAACTTACAAATTATTTTATCCCACCGACTGCGCCAATTTGTAACAATCATGAATTGGCGGGTATTGTTTACATTCAGAAAGAATACTATTAAATAGCTCAGTCCAAATGAACCCTGATATGCTATTCAAATTGCTACAGATTCGTTTTAGCTTTGGTATGGTCTAGAGGTACCAATTGTATAAAGTTAATTAAATATTTTAATTTGTTTTTGGACTTTACACATTTAAGAATTAGTAGAGGGAGAGGGATTTGATGCTTCCGGCAGAGTCGGTAGACGCCTATGCCAAGTAGTTATAGAGTACGCTAAATTGTAGGGTCATACTTACAAAATTAAATAATTTAACGATGGCTGACTTACCATACCTTTTAGAAGTAAAAAAAAGGAAAAGATGGAACTTAATTTCTACCTAGTTTATGTTGTGACTTACGTGTGAATTGTGGGAGACTTTCCAAGAGAAAATTAGAGGTTGGCCGGCCAGAAGATCACGACACCACAGGAAGTGAGAAGTACAAGGAAATCATCGATATACTCAAATAGGGGAGTTGCTCTTTTTTGTTTATTATTTCATCATGTTGTTTAATCCCTGCCTGCGGCCCATTTTTCTCTAGCTATTCGCAATTATTACAAAACATTAACCACATTTTCTAATATTAAAACTAAACAAAAATTAACTACTCTATAATTTGTAAACAATTTTTATTCCATAATATTCACTACCCATAAAGCTAAAATAACGAGTTATTTGCTTATTTATTTAACATATTATATTTTTGAAAATACGTTTTTGCTGCAGATATAATAACAGACTAGTAGGTATGATGTCGAGGTCCGTCCGCCTTTTGTTTAGAATTTATATTTTTGTGAAATATATGCAAATTTAAAACAAACACAATTCATGCACAGTGTAGGATGTGCATTCTCTATATAGCGATGTGTTTTTTTATTATTATTTTCATTCATTCTATTTTTTATTTATTTTTAATAGAATATTGTTGTTTTATATTTTTTGAATGATAAATGGAGTGTCACCATACAGGGACTGTTATTGCTATATTGTATTGTCGTAGGCATAAGGCACTTTTAGGCATTTAGTCGGTTGCCTCTACCTGCAACCGTTATTTGACAAATGCCGACTTTAGTTGCTATTTGACTAGGCGATTATCAAGACTACTTTACAACGAGCCAGGGTTGAGATGATTAAATTCAATTGATTAAAATCAGATTTTAGTCAGTATGATTAGATTAAGTTTTATAATCTTAAAACCTAAAATGTATTTGTCCATAATATATGGTGTTATTTACTAGTTTATTGTAACAATCGGAAAGAACAGATGAATAATACAAAAAAAAATGTTTTTAAACCAAAAAAATATTCAATGAAACCTAAGAGTTTTAATGCTTAATGATAAAATAGAAATACTAGTTTCGCTGCTTTGTCACTGCCCAGTCTGTTTCTTATATCTGAATGTACGATTCCATAGGTAGAATCCATAATTTCGATAATAATAATAATAAATAAATAAAATCTTTTTTTCTGTCTTAAATTATATATTTCTGTACATAGACAAGTGAAATATTTACCAGTTGTCAGTTAACAATCAAGTACACAAATTAATAGTAACATAATATATAACCAAAGTTCTTCAAAAGTATGTCATTGATAAATATATGTATATAAAACAACCATCGCATCGTAACAATGATGAAATACAACAAAAACATAATAATATAAAATGTAATCACAGTCACTGATAATAAAAAGAAAAAACTTACAAGGGACATAATAAAAGCATGTACAACTAGAGTCATTACATATCCAGTAAAATTTTAATACGAACATGATAAAATAAAACAAACAAACAAACATATAACATGAAGCTATGGCGAAACTAACCGTACATACTCGCCCAAACTATAAAATGCGTTACTGGTTTCAGTTTGACCACCCCTAATGTCCTCAGGAAGAAGATTAAAGTAGAAGTAACCCGAGTTTTTAGGAGACTTCTTGTAGAACTCGTGACCAGTGCGAGGCAAGTATAATCGATTTCGTCCTCTGGTGGAGTATCCATGGGTATTCCCAGGTGCGCTATCCTTATTTTTCTAAGTATAGAGTAGTAATTTATACAGGTACATTGAGTGAACTGTGAGCAAGTTATAAAGCCTGAAGGTGTCCCTACATGTACCTCAATATGGGATCTTGAATATGCATCGTATTGCACGCTTTTGCAATATAAACACCCTGTCAACTTCAACGCATCTGCCCCAAAAGATACTACACCATAAAGCAATAGTTGAAAAAATTAATGTATAATACACAGATATCAAAGATTTCAACTCCATGTAACTCTTTAATGAATTTAAAATGTATGTATAACGATTTATTTAGTTCCTTACACAGATGGTCTACATGTGTTATCCAGCTAAGATCCGAGTCCACAAAAAACCCCAAAAGTTTAGCTGAATCTGGTACCGGCAGTTGGATCTGATCCAAGCTGATGTTCAGTACTAAGGGTCTATATTTTTTAAAATATGAAGCTACTGTCTTGCCATAGTTGATCATAAGCCTATTTCTGCAACACCACACCCGGAAAACGCCAATTGTGACATCAATCTTGCGCTTCAAGACTTCTGGATCCTTATAAAATATTAGCAGCGTCGTGTCATCAGCATACATATAAACAGAACCATGAGTGACATTGGCAGGAAGATCGTTAACATAAAGTAAAAAGAGTAGTGGCCCAAGTATGCTTCCCTGAGGTGTTCCCAGGTCAACGCTCACAAAGTCCGATACCACAGATTCAAGCTTAACCGCCATCTTCCTGTTCGTCAAATAAGAATGTAGCCACCTATTAATTAACTCCTTATCGACGACGTCAAAGGCATTGGATATATGTGGTCGCCCTTATGTTTGATTTATCAAACATAAGGGCGACCACATATGACCCGTCATCAGTTAAGTCATGGACCCCAAAACATAGATCTCAAGGCAATCTGAAAGTGTATTCCATCCAACATTCTATGAGGTAAGACCAATTTCTTGCCCTCTTTTTCTTTATACCAAGTATTTGGCAAGTATTTTACAATTTGTACTATATGTTCTTTTACCTGCGATGCTTCTAAATCTTTGGAGAGCATACTAAGTAGGTAGGTAGGTTCAAAATGATTCGGTCTACGCCGGACCAAACACCCAGCCTCGAGAGATGATGACTCAAACGACAGTGACCAGTATATAGTCCAACCAGGCAGCGTAGATGAGATCTACTCATATCCAACAACTCCCTGGCCCTTGATTTCGATGGGTACATGAACTCCTTCGAGTGTACCAAACCTGGATGATTTAGCCAAAAGTTCTGAACTTTATTAAGTATGTATTTGGCAGTGCTAAACGCTATGCCAGTTGCAGGTTCTCGTCCGATGAATTTTCCTTTAGCCCCTTTTCTTCCAAACTAAGTAAGTGTGGTGCTGATAAACATATGTAAGTATAGGATACTTGGACGTTTTTGAGGATAGGTGTTTATTATTGTTGGTTTTTACCCGTCTGCAGTATAGGAGTTTTGGTGTATTTTGTGGCGTGTTTTGTGATTTATTAACAATGTCCATAGTTTCTCAAGCTTTTGTAAGTTTTACCCCATCTGAATGAATTTAGATGCACGATATCGATTATGTTTTTTGAAAACTAATAAAAAAATTTTAAAAATTTATATCCGATCAAACAAGCATTTTTTTATGCTACGATGCCACCTTATATATAATTATTATTGCTTTAGAAGGGAAAGAATCTGGAAAGATATGTTTATATTTTGTGACATACACTGTATTAAAACAACATTTTCCATATAACTGGATTTTTTTTTCTGCATATAGCTGAAAACTGACTGGCCAGGCATCTCTCGAACATTGTTTGTTGTAGATATATTTTTGTTGCGTCTGCTCGTCGTTACCTGTTATTGTGCTTTGTTTTTATTATTTTTATTTTCTCGTTTTAATATTATTATTGTTATTGCTATATACCTACTCTATAAACATGAACGACTGAATATAACATTTTCTGGAAGTATACAGGGTGAGTTATTAGTGCGTCGAAGTTCGATAGTACCTCAAAGACCAAAAATTTCACGCAAAACTAAGAAGCCAGTGTGTAGGCAGTCATAAAGTACGTATTTAAATTATTGATATTTGTACAGGGTGGCTCATCTCATCAGGGTGAACCAAACTTACGTTTTTTTAAATGGAAAGCCCTATTTATTATTCCACAATTTCATTGGTTTAGACTTGACATTGATCATACCAAAATTTTAGAAAATTATACAGAGTGGTTCAAAAGTTACCACTAGTATTATATGCAAAACATGGCGAATTCTAAGACTTCCATACTGGAACTGAATAATTTAAACTCTGCTTCTTAGGCATAGCTACAGTGTATGTGTATAAACTCTGGAAACGGCTTGACTTTACTTCTTTCTCTAAGTTTTGCTGGTATGTAAGTTCCTCAAAAACCTGCAAAAACATGCACAGATTACCAGTTTATACCTACGTCTAATGAGCCATTTCTTGAAGCTCTTTCTGCGAATTTTGCATACGAGGCTCTATAAAAGATGCGAAGAGGCTAGTGGCTGCAGTGCGTTTGGGTTTAAAAATGGTTTCGGAACAAGAGAAGCAATATTCAGTATACAGACCTTAGTACAAAATTGTGAGGACCAAAGAAAAGATGTGAGAAGGCCTTTGACAATGTAAAACATGACCGCCTAATATCGTACCTTAAGAACCTGGGTCTAGATGGTAAAGCAATCTGTACTGGAACCAGAAGGCAGATATTCGATTGAGCAACTTGTCAACAACCGAGCAGTTCGATATAAAAAAAGGGTGTAAGACACGGCTGTTTTAGATAACCCTATAGGTATTAAAGTGAACGGGATACACATATCCACAATATCAGATATTATGCAGATGATACTGTAGATAATAATCGGGGATAATGCAAACGATCTTCGGGAATTATTGAATCACGTAAATGAAACAAGTACAGTAGTAGACCTGAAAATTATTATATAAAAAAACGAAGGTTACGGTCGTGATTAAGACTGATATTCCACAAATCAGGATTCAGGCAAATGAGAAGAATATTGCGCAAGTGACGCAATTTCAGTATCTGGGATGAATGTTGAACCAAAATTGGAACCCAGAACAAGATATTTGATGTAGAACAATCAAGAGCAACCTTCATTAAACTCAAAAAATTCCTCACAAATAAAAATCTAAACTTCAAACTAAGATACAAAACTCTAAATTGTTACGGTTGGTCAGTTCTTTTGTACGGTGTAGAAGCCTGGACATTGAAAGCAAGTTCCATAAGTAAATTGGAAGCATTCTAGATGTGCGAATATCATGGGTAGACCACATATGAAATGAAGAAGTTTTTCGAAGAGCATAAATAGAAGATTGTCAGCTTTTCGAACTGGGAATAAATATATCACTCGACAACTACCACAATCCAAGATATAATGTTAATAAAGCCGGGATAATAAAATGATGATACGCCCAGAGTGCATAATGTGGCACGTTTAAAATACTCATTATGATTAAGCAACTACTTGATCATCTATATATCTGACTGGTTGGATTTTTCTTATTCTCTTTCATCCATCGTTCGTCTCTCGATGTTTTGCAGGTACGCTCATCAAGTGAACGCTCAATAACAACATATGAAATCCCCTCGTTTTGATCAGTACCTGGTAGAAGCCTCATTTTTAGCTAACATTAAAAAACTACCACCATGTTCTCATTTAGACTGTTTCAATTTCTCTAAACGTCGCTTATTGTAGCAATGTACAATATTAACATTCAATGTGTACTCCCCGTGTATATTATAAGTGTTCTGGAATTTATTTAGCTGTACACAAATTGAAATACATTTTAAGTCTGCAAATAGAACGTGGCGGCAATTTCTTCTAATTAAACAACTTGCCATTGCGAACAACAACAACAACACGAAGACACTGTAGAAAATCGTTTGTAACACAGAATTAAAATCAAAACTACCTTAACGAACATAAGAATATTATTTGCAGTGTATTCCTTTTGCTTTTACAAATCTGTTTTAAATTTAATTCCGTAGTATATCAAATTCACAAATTTTATCCACTACTCCGCGTAATTAAAAACGTCCCCTAATCCATAAATTATAGCAAGCATTATACAGAGTTGGTCACTTTAGTGGGGTATTGGTCGCTAGTTCATCCGTCAATGATCTGAAATAATTCTAAGGATTTTATTTCACCGAGGATTAATGTTTTGAATGATTTCACATGAAGCAGATGTATGTCATGCTTAGGCAAAATTATGGTGTCTTTCTCTGCCAAAAGGACGTTGAAGGGTTCCTTTGCAAAGAGGAATAAAATAAATAAATTACTGGAGCATTTTCCACAACACCTTCAGGACCATCATAATATTTTTGAAGATTCAGGCGAGAAGTGTATGTATGAGGACCTACAAAGAACTATTATTGATTGACGTACTGTTCAAACAAAACTCTCGCACAAGTTTCAGGCTTATGGAGCCAGACTCAAACACTATCATATCAAGAACTATTAAAAAGGAACTATAGAAACATTTTGTAGCGCTTTATGAAAGGAGCTTATACAGGGTGACATAGAAAAAAGTACATTACATAGTGCCACACAATAGAGGACACTAAAATAAGAAAAAATGTTCCCATAGACACGAGTCCGCAAGGCCTTCGGTTAAAAGTTACGGGGTGTTGAATTTTAATTTTTTTTTTAATATCTTTAGCCAGAGACGCAAGAAATGGATAAAATGTGGTATGCAAGGGTTTTTTATCATGCTAAATTCAAATATGATCTTAGTTTTGTGATTACAGATAGAGGGCGCTACATACAGGGTACCATCCCTATTGAATCGGTCATAACTTTTTTGCTATGCACTGTATGTCATTTTCGACTGAAAAAAATTGTTATCCCTTTTTTTATACTTAAGAGAGGTATACATTCGTTGGTCCTTTTTCACAAAATTATTTTATCTAAAACGCCGCCATATTTGTTTCAAAGGATTACCTACCGCACTGATGTTCACAATGTGAACGTCCGACGCAAGGACATAATTACTGTTCCGCAGCATCGAACAACCATGTTTCGGAGGTCCTTTAGCTATAACTTGGCCAAGCTATATAATGAAATTGATCCTGATTTTAAAGCCTTCCCTAATGCAAAATTTAAAAGACTCCTATACAAAAAATTGTTTGCTGAGCAGGCTACTCTCATTGATTCTAAGGCTATGTGACCGTAATAATTTGTGCTTGGGAAGCAGTTTGAGTTTGATTATACAATTGTAGTCTAAATTTTTATGATTATTATTTTTGTAGTTTATTATTATCTTCTTTCTATGTTTTTTAATATTTTTTTTTATTTGTATATTACGTATACTAGGTCCTTGCTGAAAATCAGCTTTGCTGAGCTTGAACCTTTTGGCATTTCTCTTTTAAATGGGATTGTATCTTTTTTTTAAAATAAGACTGCATATTAATTATTACTATTTTTTTGTTGTACTCAAATCATGCCAATAAATTAATTAATTATTATTATTATTATTATGTATACTTTGTCCAAGTCGCTAGAAGCAATGGTTCCAGTAGAAATGCATCTAAGAGCCGACAATGCACGCAAATTATTCAAAAAGCGCCAAAGTAACCTTTTCAAAAACAATGATAATACTTCAACAATTACATTTTAATGGTATGATAAAAAATATGATTAATTAAAACAAAACATTAAGTTTTTAGAAGATGTTCAAATTGTTGCCCTTATACTTCAATACATTTTTCCATTCTCCTTCTTAATGATTGACGGCATCTTTGAAATATTCCTGGGTTATTACGAAATCTATCTGCCGATTCCATTATTCTTATGCATAATTGTTCTTCATTATGTATTTCTACTGCATAAACTTCATTTTTCATAAATCCCCAAAATGAAAAATCGAGGGGATTAAGATCGGGACTACGAGCTGGTCAGGGTACAGGCCCCCTCGACCAATCCACGTATTTCCAAATTTCCTGTATAAATATTCCCTTGCTACTCGAGAAAAGTGAGCTGGCGTCCCATCATGCATGTAACATTCTTCCAATAATGGCCAATGGGACATCCTCTAATAATGTGTTTAAATAATTCTCCAAGAAATTTCGATACAGTACACCTGTCAATCGATTGGGCAATCGAAATGGGCCAATTAAGTAATTGTCGATTATACATGCTCACACATTAAAAGAAAACCCATATTGGTGACTTCGAATTACAGTAATCATAAAACTAAGATCATATTTGAATTTAGCATGATGAAAAACCCCTGTATACATTTTATCCATTTCTTGCGTCTCTGGCTAAAGATATTCAAAAAAACCCAAAAAAAAATTAAAATTCAACAGCCCGTATCTTTTAACCGAAGGCTTTGCGGACCCGTGTTCATGGGAACTTTTTTTCTTATTTTAGTGTCTTCTATTGTGTGGCACTATGCAATGTACTTTTTTCTATGTCACCCTGTATATACAGAACTGGTTCATTAATCCGAACTAATAGGCCGGATTATTGGGACTATTTTTTTTTTATGTAAGGTGTAAAGACTCCTCCAAAAAATACTTATTTGTCTTTTTTTGTGTGTGTTTATTTAATTTTTAAAATTGATTCGTTGCTAGTTGTCATAATTTTGCACTATTGCTTCGGGAATTTATTGTAACCTTCCGGAATTCAAGTGGCTCTTTCTAATACAATAATGAAACAATTAAAAAACCTAACAACTCAATTATTATCCAGAAAAGCGAATGCTGAACTCTGGAATAAATAACAATAACTTGTTAGTTTTTTCCATACATACAATTTTTTTTCTGTTAGCTTGTAGCAATACATAAATGTTTAATTAAAATGTTGTACAAAAGTCCATTTAATCCAATAAATTGGCAAATTACATACTGTGAATATAAATAGGATAAAAACATCCGACCCACGCTTGTGTTTGTGTACAACAGGTGAGTGAATCTGGGGTTGTAAAACAGGCATCACTAGACGCAGATAAAAGGCTCTGTGGTTTTGTAATTTTGCTATAAAAATTAGCAGTTATAGTCTACACCAAATAGAAGCTGTTGATTGATCACATTATTATATTGTTAGATGAAATTGGTTTTTGTAGATTATCTGCCATAAAGAAATAACGAATTTTTTTGGATTTTTTTTTTCGTGTGATTAATAATAAGACTATTTTGAACAAAATTAGGTACGGATGGAGACAAAATAAACAATATTTATATTTTTTTAATCAACTATACAAGGTTAACTATCACTCAGTACAAATGCACTCGAATAAGGGCAAAGCACTACAACAGCAAATGTTCAAGTTAACTAATAACTAAGTTTGGATAAGGGAGTTCAGTCCGACGAATTTATACGGATTTCACGAATACCTTTGACAGATGCATAACCTGTCAGAATTTGGCCCTTTTAACATCTAAATAAACGTAACTCTTTACATGCAGAACCTACCCTGGTTTCAGTGCTAACATTGTTCGTGCAACATCTGGAGCGCTCCAGGGTTCTATGCTGGGTTCTCCCTTATTTATGCGTTGTATATTAAGGATATTGAGTGACGTGAAAGATCGCTCCTCACTCTTTGCTAATGATTTTAAAGTGTATTCAACTTTCGACTCTTTTAATAATAATAATAATAATGCTTTATTTGCCTATATAACAATAGTTATCGGCATCGTCACATTCAGTATATACATAAATAAAAATACAATATAAACAAACAAAATACTCAAACAACAAATGCGTGTGTAAATAGTACAAATATAAAACAGTAAAACAAAGTACATAAAAGTCACTTAAAACTTCAATAAATAGTCTAAAGGGGCACAATTCAAATATTACAACAACAATCAACAGACTATACTTAACTTAAGATTAACAAAGCACTAGAGTGTAAAAAATTCACTCAAAATTTGTAGGTGAGATAGTCAGCATAGTCATATGGGACAATCTCAAGAAGTTGCTTTTTCACTTCAACTTTAAATTTATTGTTGTTCGCAATATCTTTTATCTGACGAGGGAGGTGATTATAGAACCTAACGGCCATAACCTGAAACTGTGGATCTGTCAAAGCTAATCTGTGCCGGGGCAGACACAGGTTTTTCTCATGCTGCGTTTCATAACAGTGTACATCCTCATGACTTATTAAAGTATTGAGATTTTCCCTAATATAAAAAATGCATTGCCAAATATACAGAGCAGGAACTGTTAAATATTTAATTTTTTAAAGAAGGGTTTGCATGGCTCTCTATATCCAGCTTTAACCATTACGCGTACAGCCGCCTTTTGAATTTTAAAGATAATTTGCCATTGCGGTGCCTTGCCCCAAAACAGAACGCTATAACTAATTAGGCCCTGAAAGTATCCCATATACGCGCAACGCAAGACTTCTTGTGAACATGTAGTCGATAGTTTTCGCAAGAGATTAACCACAGCCGTCAGAATGTGTCCTTGTTCCATTGCACCCACTATAGACTGCACTAACCTCATCAATGCCTGCCTGGTAGATCTTTGCTTTCGATATCCATAGTTTAAACTGCAGAATTATTTGAATATCCGGTTTTTTGTTTTGCCAGAATTTCTGTAAATACAAAACAATTTACGCAGATAATTCATAGTTTTGTTGCCGATTTAAAAGCAGTTCATATCTGAAATCCCAATTAATAAACTAATCCACGCTCATGGACCGCCGCGGAGTCGGTATTCCCATATTAATCCTCCGGTAAACTTTGTAATTCGAGTTTCAAAACAACCAAAACAGCATTCATAATGATCACTACGGTCGCATCCTTGAAATGATAGCATCACATATACCAATAACACTACTACACATTGGGCCTTCTCTATATCTCCAATTCCCACTCTTCTGCCTCCTCACAGCGTAGACATATATTTCGTTATATCCAGTGACAGTTCCGAGTGGCTTATAATACGTTCAATTGCACATAGAATTCAATTGTCATACCGCCTGCCGTGATTTAGAATTACACAAAGCTGCACCAGGTTTATAGTTCCGGCATTGTTGTATGTTTGCTGTGATCGTTCTGCGGCCAATATTTATTATTATTATTTGATGTCGTTCCGCATTATATATCAATGTAGTTCTGATAATATATTATTACTATATTATATAAACGTACAGATCCGGATGTTGGTTGGACTCCATTTGCTTTCCACATTCAGTAATGATTGGCCATTACTATTTTCCGGCTATCTTCTGCTTCGATTTTTTTATTTTACTTGGATTTACCATCGAAACTCTAAATTTGAAGATTAAGTTACAATTATTCAGATATTGGCCTTCACGGTCTCCAGATCTGCAGATAGTATTGAACAAAATCCAGACAATTACTATACTATAGAAAGGTTTATCTCTCTGTCTGCTCTGTACGAGGATATAAATCTTGAGATGATAATTTTTTACTAAATACAGTAACCAATCAAATTACTTAATTTTAAGTCATGTATCAAATTTCATCCAATCACCTCTGGATTACAGCGATAATACCCTACATGTGGTGTTTTCAGTTTGGTGTTTTTTTTTTTATTAAAAATTAATTAAACGTTAAACTGACAACTGGTTTAAAAATGTCGCGAAGATTTAGTATTACATCTAACGATGCTATTAATGATATTATATCTAATAATATACCAAAAAATACAATCAAATCAAAAATATGTATGGGAAATATTTCTCGAGTTTTGTGCGACCAGAGAATACGAACTGAATGCTGAAACGAGTTTGCATAATTTGGCTACTATATTGAAAGATTATGCGGTAAATATGAGAAAAGCTGACGGAACTGAATATAAAGAAGCAACTGTAAAAACAATTTGGAATACTACGAGTAGGCTACTCCAGGAAAAATACTTAAATGACATCAAAATTGTATTCGACCCGTTTACCAGTGTGATATTCAAAAATGCGCGAGATGCAAGAATTGCAAAACGTAAAAGATTACAGCAGGATCCAAACAAACGAAAATGCAGTTCATCAAATTTGAGTTCAAGTGAATGTACACCAGAAGGTTTACAAAAATTTTTTTTACCATATTGTAGCTGTTGAGTTAGCTTGGCGAGGTGGTGAACCAGCTGATTGCCTTATAGATTATTTCACGATTGAGAAAAATAATGATGGAATGCCAACCAACAGAATTGAATACAATCCAATATTCAGTAAAATATGCCAAGGAGGATCGAAAAATTGTACAAATAGTAAGTGGCTTGTTCCAAATATTGTAAACGAAAGTGCATGCCCTGTTCGGTTATTCCACAAATTATTGTCCAAAAGGGCGAAAAATATTACTTGCAGTCGTCTATTCTTGAGACCAAATCGTTTCTGGAAATCCGAAAGTGACACATGGTTTGACAATATACCGGTAGGCAAGAACACAATTAATATGTGGACCAAATCATCCGCTCAAACTATTGGTTTGGACACTAAGTGTAAAAAGATATCCAATCATTCGAACAGATCAACTGCAGTTAGCCATTTGGCAAATAAAGGAATTCCTGAACAGCAATTAATAAAAATAACAGGACATAGCAGCTCTAATTCAATTAAACCGTACTTGAATATTAACCAAGAACGCCATGGGGAAATAATCAACACCATGCGAGGAATTTCTTCAACAGTGGAAATTAACAATCCGTCAACTTCAGCAAACTCTTCTTCCACTTTAACATTTACCAATTGTACTTTTCACAACTGTAGTTTTAAATAAAAATGAATAATATTTGTTTGATTAAAACTACTACATTTTGTATTGAAAATTAGTAAACGTCAGATTGACAATCAAATTTTTGATATCTACAAAGTAAAAAATTATCTTATCGAATACTCCTCGGGCCTTGATAAATACTCAAAATTTTGTCATAGAGAATCCTTCAAGCGAGTTGCTCAAGGATAATATAATATATTATCAAGCAACATGCTTTCGGCATTTTCTATGACAAAATTATCTCGGTATTATCAAGACCCTAGGGGTATTACTACTGAGAACTCCACAGGGCAGTGTGCTGGGATTTTTGTTGTTTTTGTAATTATTAAAAAGAGGTGAAGTGCGTTGGAGGTGCATCACGAAAAATATGAAGTATTTGGCTAAATTGTACACTCTTGGTGCCGTCTTCCAGCCAAAATAAAAGACAAGCAAGTGAGAAAATGTCAATATGCATCGGTCTGGAAATGCTTGTAGAATTAATTATGTTATAGGTGTATCTCATCAAAGTCTGTAAAAATGTAATTGTTATATTTAAATTATTGTGTAGATTTAGTATTTTCTATTTGGTTTCCTTAATAAAATATGTCATTGTAATAATTTATTTTACCTTCTCCATTTGGCCGAATTTCCATGTCTCTCTTTAACTACCTGTCCCGATTTAGGCGGAAACTACATCCGACTGCCCACACATATGAGTTTCGAAATCAACCTGTCCCAATTTCGGCGGAAACTACATCCGACCGAATGACCTGCCCACACATATGAGCTTCGAAAGCGTATTTTTATACGCTGACAACACAACCATTGTAATTGAGGACACCTACTCGGGTGTGCTTTAACAAAAAATAAATACTGTCTTGGAGGAAGCTCAGCCCAATTAAATTTTGCTCCAACATTCTCCCAAAAACGTTATTCCAACGATTTTCATCAGTCACTGTCCAATTTCGTAATTGTTTTGTAGCATCATCTGACTAAGATTTTTGATGTAAGCTATGCTATGGTTATGAAGAAAAAATCAGGTCTGACAAATAGAAAAACATAATTTAAACGAAAATGTTGCATTTGAAAAATCAAGTTACACTCATAAATTTTGTTTACTAATTGTGAACAGCATGTACATTTTAAAAGAAGATTTTTTCAGCTTAAACAGTTTTTTTTCAAATTTAAGGGTGCTTCAAAATAAAATAATAAATAAATAATTTCATCTTCAACAAAACTAAACCAACAAAAGATAAACTAACTTTTACAAAACTTAAACCAAACACTTAATTTAATTTGAGAGATGAATAACAAGAAGAAAGTTCTTAAGAAAGATAGAACTTTGTATGTTAATATGTAATGTCTTAATCACTTAGAATTTTGATAATAATTTTTATATTTTTGATTTGTGTTCAAAGATTTTTTTCACAAAATGATGCCACTGAAGACAGAATTATAAAATTCCGAAACATATAATATTTTAATGGCCCGTTACCATAGGACACCCTGTATAAAGAATTTTGTGGGGCTGACGTCGTTTCATTTATAAATAAATCCCGCTTCTCTTCGTAATGGATTATAAAAAAACTAAATAAAAGCACACAACATTGATATGTATTTCTTTTTGGGCCGCTTTGTATACCTACTTGCCGTTGACTTCATTGAAGAAAAAAATTAAATTTTATACAATTTTGATACTAGACTATAGATTTTATACATAATTTTATGAAATTGAAAGTAGAAAATTCTTTACCTCAAAAAAATACCCCAAGCCGCCACTGGATTATACCCTAAGAATAGGTGGATGTTTTAAATAAAACTATCTAGATTGACCAATAATAATTATTATTGTTATAAAATGTATTAAGTAAATAATATTAACATTTTACTTAATTACGACCGCATCTGTAAGTAAATCAAAACTTTTAAAGAGCAATGAATCTCTGTGCCCGGAGCACTTCATTCTTTTATTTTTTTTTGGTTAAATTTCAGATATAAATCAAGTCGAAACAGTAAAATAGTTCGTAGTTGTCGTGGCTCTGGCGGTTGCCTTTCAAGCGCTTTAATCAATTAACCTCATGTTTAAAAGATTTCCTTTTTTGCGTTTATACATACGGAAAGAAGATCCTGGCAAAGTGGTGAAAGGAATTAGCTCAAGTAAAATGTCTACAATTTTGCTGACTTTTCATTCGAAATGTATAGATCTCTATTTCAACTTAAGTACACTGATAAAACTGTTTTAAAAATGGTCAAAGAAAGATGTGTTTGATTTGTTTTTGTTTGGGTTAAATAAAATTTATTTATTTAGAATAAATTTTGTTTCTTTAAAATATGTTCCGGCTGTAATTTGTTTGAACAATATTTATGTGAAATAAATAATATCTATTTAATGCAAACAGAAGAATTAACGAATAATACGAATTTTATATCTAAATAAAAGATATTCAAAATAAGTAATCATTTTTTTGAATTAAACAAATATTTATTTGTTTTAAGTGGTTAAAGGAACGGGTACTGTATACTATGATATTACTTAATAGTATATTGCACATACAAATAACTGATTTTAATTGAATTGAATAAATCAATAAACTAAAACTAAACATTCAAGTATTTCAACACAATAAATATAATTATTAAAATTGAATAAATATGTCTTTATAATAATTGTTGTAATTATTTATACCAATCGAATACTTAGGTTGTTGAAACAAATTGCATTCTGATCTACCAAATAAATTATGACTTTGTTTTAGAGAATTCATTTGTTTGGAGCATATCAAAACAATATTTGTTTAAGTCAACTGAATTTTTATTTGGTTCCAGGGTTTTTTTTTCAGTGTAGGTATTTAGATTTTGTTTAAACTTTATACTTTATTGGTTAGAAAATCAAAAATATATTTTTCCACGAATGGAAAGAGCAAATATACAGTGATAACCATAAACCAAAACATTTTGGTATTAAAGCCTGTTTTAGATGTAACAGACAAGTACACAGGATCGATCGTTTTGTTTTCCCATAAGAAAAACAAAATCAGTTGTGTCGCCCCAAAACTCTCCCGACAAGATATAATATACTCAAAAATATACGACCTGCGTAACGAAACAGAATTTTAATAATTATTACTATTATAATTGTATTATTTTCATTATTTTCAAAACACTGACGTAACAAACTTAACTACTTTATTCAAAAATTAGAAAAAAAAATATTGCTAGAGCTGGGATTCGAACACAGAACCTTCGGCATGCGAAGCGCACGCTCTATAAATGACGCCAAAAACCCTTTACTGTATAATTTTGCAATAAGACTTATAGATTCCAACTACATAACTGGTGAAATTTTAAACGCAATTCTCTCGTGAATTAGGGGGCAAATATAGTTTAAAAAATGCTTTAAAATGATGAATCACTCGACCTCTACTGCTATTTGAAAATTTGGCGGTTGCAACCAAAAACTAATGGGTTCACCTTAGCTTTTTTTCGAAGCTTACCTATACTCGCCCTGTTGGCGTAAGCCTAAATACGATGAGTTAAAAGTAATAAACTGACTAGGTGGTGTTAAACTCACTATGTTTCATTTTATTTTTTTGATATCATTCATTATTGAAGTTTCTGGTTCGTAACATGTATTTCTTGTGACATGAAATACATGTTCCTTTTTCTTCGACGTTTCGACAAAGAAATTTTTGTCTTCTTCAGGATTTTTTTTCTATTAGGCTACAAACATATAATTAGTTATCTTTTTTTTTCCAGTCTAATTTTTTTTAATATACTTAAACAAATTTTCAAAATACACATACGGGGTGTCCCACTTAAGATGGATACAAGCCCATGACTCTGTAATTTTTTGAGCGTTTTTTATAGCATACATTAAAATGCCAACGTGCCGAGCCAATCAGAGCATTTGGGGCGGGGCTTTCCTTGGCGCGCATTTGAGTTTGAATTTAACCGCTATTCAACTTATTTTATTATACCTAGCTGAAAAACCTTCATTTCGTATATCGGAAAAACGATACTCAAATATATTTATGTATAATTTGAAGATACCTATCTAATTTGAAAATCATTTTATGCATTACAGATAGGAAGTCAGGAAATAAAAAAGGCACATTATTCTCAATAGTTTATTTTTAGCTATATATATTAAATTATACACAATGATAATAAATAATAATTACAATAAACATACAAATTAATACAAATACACCACTACCATACATACATATACAGGGTGTCCTACGGTGGTAACCCATTAGATTATTTCAGAAACTACTTCGAATTGAATTTTGAAAATTTCAGTGTCTATATTGTTAAATATGCTCTACTCAAATAATATAATAGCAACGGCATAGCCCTTCCAGTTATACCGGAAGTTGATGGCAACTTTGTTATTTTAAATGAAACACCCTATATATTATTACATTTTTGGATTCTAAATAAGATTTCAGACATATTTCATGTATCATGTCCTATACCTAACGTCAGTCATTTTTGACTTATAAAAATATTTATGTCAAAATTGACAGTTTAGGGCTCCATAAGAATTCCGTTTTTCCTTGTAAATCAGTATTTAATAATTATTTTGCAGGTATTTTCTTATCAGGTAGGATCTTCTTTTTCGAATTGACAAGACATTTTCTGATTAGTTTATACAGGGTGGTCAAAAAATTATATTGAAAACGGTTCAAGAAAAACAGTTGAAAGTCAATTTTTTCAAATGGAATGGGTATATTATTATTATTTTATCTTCCTTAACATTAAAAAATAATGCAATTTTGTAATCGGTTATCACTTTCTAAAATGCATAGTTTTCTAAATAACGTCATTTTAAATGGGGGTCATATCGAACAATTAAATTATTTTTGTATCGTTAGTTGATTAACTTTTTTTAGTTGAAAATTTATTTAGTTTAATCTTCTGTTCATTTCTGCTGTATAATTTTAAATTTTAGTCTTAGTTCGTTGTAATACTTGATTTGTATACCTCCCAACCTGCTCTAAATGATTTCTCAAAATTCTTCCTAATTTCTCTAGTCATCGTTAGCAAATGGGGGTTTCTCTCGTTTAATACTCTACAGGTGATATTGATCACTTTATTTTATTCTCCATGAATTAATAATAAATTTATAATATCAATAAGTATTTTTCATTTTTATTAATTTGACGTTTACTTTGACGTTAAAATGACCATAATTTCATGGCTAACTAAATTAATCAGCTAGCTTCCAGAGAGACAACGGTAGGCGCTGCAGAAAAATTTAAAATTACGTTATTTAGAAAACTATGCATTTTAGAAAGTGATAACCGATTACAAAATTGCATTATTTTTTAATGTTAAGGAAGATAAAATAATAATAATATACCCATTCCATTTGAAAAAATTGACTTTCAACTGTTTTTCTTGAACCGTTTTCAATATAATTTTTTGACCACCCTGTATAAACTAATCAGAAAATGTCTTGTCAATTCGAAAAAGAAGATCCTACCTGATAAGAAAATACCTGCAAAATAATTATTAAATACTGATTTACAAGGAAAAACGGAATTCTTATGGAGCCCTAAACTGTCAATTTTGACATAAATCTTTTTATAAGTCAAAAATGACTGACGTTAGGTATAGGACATGATACATGAAATATGTCTGAAATCTTATTTAGAATCCAAAAATGTAATAATATATAGGGTGTTTCATTTAAAATAACAAAGTTGCCATCAACTTCCGGTATAACTGGAAGTGCTATGCCGTTGCTATTATATTATTTGAGTAGAGCATATTTAACAATATAGACACTGAAATTTTCAAAATTCAATTCGAAGTAGTTTCTGAAATAATCTAATGGGTTACCACCGTAGGACACCCTGTATATGTATGTATGGTAGTGGTGTATTTGTATTAATTTGTATGTTCATTGTAATTATTATTTATTATCATTGTGTATAATTTAATATATATAGCTAAAAATAAACTATTGAGAATAATGTGCCTTTTTTATTTCCTGACTTCCTATCTGTAATGCATAAAATGATTTTCAAATTAGATAGGTATCTTCAAATTATACATAAATATATTTGAGTATCGTTTTTCCGATATACGAAATGAAGGTTTTTCAGCTAGGTATAATAAAATAAGTTGAATAGCGGTTAAATTCAAACTCAAATGCGCGCCAAGGAAAGCCCCGCCCCAAATGCTCTGATTGGCTCGGCACGTTGGCATTTTAATGTATGCTGTTTTTTATCATTTTTGGTAGGAAGATGCACTGTTACGAGGCACACATTTTCATCGAGGTAAAACGTGCGGCACCACATTGGCGTACGTTTTAATTGGGTTTAATTTTTTTTTCGTTCAAGAATAAACCACCTTTAGGACATAATTTATTTCAAATCTATAAATTTATTCGAGTCTTTGTCATTCAAAATACTTAGGTTCTAATTTTCATACAGTGTGTGTCATTAAAAATTTAAAATTTTAGTTAATACTTTGCAAAAAAGTAATGCAGATTCCAAGACGCCGCTGGATTCTATGCATGAACTTTATAACAATCCAATTATACTTTTTAGATAGTTGCCATCATGATCAAGGCACGAGGGAAGTCCAAAAACTAAATATTCTCAGTCTCATTGGGTAATATTTTTTCACGTTACTATTCTAGTCCAGAGAAAGGCTGTAATATCCTTGAGAGTTAAATTTATCAGATTTTACATAAATTATGTCCTAAAGGTAGTTTACTCTTAAACGAAAAAAAATTAAACCCCCATTAAGACGTCGCCCAATGAGGTACCACTTTTTAACTTGATGAAGATGTGTATCTTGAAAATGATAAAAAAAAGCTCAAAAAATAACATAGTTATTGGCTTGTATCCATCTTAATTGAGACACCCTGTATAATAAAGACAGTCGTAGAAAAAGTGTAATATGTAATGCAGTAAATATACTTTTCTGTCACACCTGAAAACCAAAAGTTTTTCCTTCAAATGTTATCGAATTTATGCTTAACTTTTGCTCCTCACTGTATGTTTAGATAAATAATTAATTGTCGTCCGAAATAAAATCTATTAGTCATCAGATAGACTTTAGATGGAATAATGTTGAAAAGATCCTAGGAATACAACTAAAAAATCCCCTCACAGGACGACTTCCCTTCTATACATACGTAATAAACTAACGTAGTGCGCTCTTGCAAAGCAGCAGCACATTAAAGGTAACTCCTGCTAATTGATATTAACTGCGCACACCGGCTTTCCTTTTCACGCACACATACATGGAAGACAAACTGAAAACACAAAATACCTACACTACTGCAACTTAAGCAGTAAAAATCTGTTTTGTTTTATTCTAGTGTATACAGTGTTTTCATTTTTAAACTTGCCATCAGAAGTAGACACAATTTTTGGCAAAAACACGACGATTTTGCCTTTGAGGGGGAACATCAGAACCATTGTAGGTTGAATTTTGTGTCCCAACCCTTCATCCATTTTGCCATTCCTATTTTATAAATAGTTATTAAACGTTGGTATAGTTTTTTTAATGTTACCTCAAAATGTGGCTTCTATTAGGTACTGATCAAAACCAGGGCATTTCATATGTTACTGTTGTTATTGAGCGTACCAATGCATTTGTAAAACACCCAGAGACGAACGATGGACAGACAAATCCAAGCAGTCAGATATATAGGTGATGAGGAATATTCACTGGATAAGTTGTTCTAGATTCTTTAGCACATTGGTAATAGTATCGAGATATTGTGGACATGCCAAAAAAATGTGAATAATATCACCATACTCCCCGCAATGACAATTTGGGTGTTCTTGGAGATTTATTTTTAATTTATGTGATGGGTATAATAATAATAATAATAAAAAAATAAATAAAAAATACAACAATACATTTATATGAGCAGATAATATATTATACTGATATACAAGTACATTATAGTTCATATAAATAAAATAAAGATTATTACATTTTGTGATTTAGATCAAATAAATGTATATTGTACTCATATGTAAATTTGTTTCGATTAACAAAAAGAATACAATGAGACAATAAACAATAATAACAATATGCTGCAAAGGAAAAAAAAAGATATAAATTAGCATTATTATGATTATAAAGGAGAAAATATATAAATATAATAAAAATCATCATTATTAACATTAATAATGTATACATACATACACCCAATTTTAAGATATAAGACAAAACACACACATAAATGAAATATTAAATATTATTTAATAGCCTGAAAGGCTACTGACGTTTGCTCAACAACATATTTCTTATTTTTATTCTGAATGAGTTTAAACTGGATTGTACATGTTGGGAAATACAAGTGTTATACAACTTTACCGCGTTATAAGTAAAACATTTCTTAAACATGGTTGTTCTATGCCTAGGTATTTGTAGCAGATTTCTTGATCTTACAATAACGCTGGGAATGGATGAACGTGGGCCCAGCTTATCAAATAGTACTTTCGGTATTTTTGTTTTAATAAGTTTAAATAATAAGGAGCAAAAACTGAGTTCCCGTCTTTCAGACATCTTTAGCCAATTAAGTTCTTTAATCTTATGTGATATATGATCATATTTTCTCAAGCAAAAAACAAACCGGCAGCAGAAGATCTGTACCCTTTGTATTCTGGCTTGATTTTGTTTATCGAGGTAAGGTCCGTAAACAGTATCGCACACACTTGGAGAGAACCAACGAGTCGGACAGCATTTTTTTTAGAGAAGGCGTGAAATCATGTCTGTATGAAAACAACAACTTTAACGTTCCAAAACATTTCTTTAATAAATAATTAACATGTGGGTTAAATTTCAAATCGAGATCAAGCACCAGACCCAATGGGACATCACCTATCTTAATACACCCGTCTGAAATTAGAGCACGCAAGTTTTTATTACCAAAAAGCATAACATGACACTTCTCTGGATTAAGTTTTAAGTTATGTTTTGCTGATAGGCTTTGTAGGGATTGAAGATCCATATTTATATTTTTAATAGTTGCACCAGTATTTGTTTTATTAAAGGATAAATAAACCTGCGTGTCATCTGCAAAGGCATGGACTTCACAAAATTTTGTAGATGTAAGAATATCTGCCGTGTACAATATGAAAAGAAGCGGCCCCAAAATTGATCCCTGAGGAACTCCAGAACTCACATTTTTTAAGGATGACCGATTACCATTTACGTATACACGTTGAGTCCGATTGGATAAATAAAATTGAATAAACTGCATAGCACCAACAGAACAGCCATAAAACGATTTGGCAGACAACAAAGTATGACTTATAGTATCAAAAGCCTTCGAGAAATCTAAAGTTACAAGATACGTCAATAGTTTATCATCAATTCCTTTAACAATGTCATCCATCAGTTGGTTAAGAGCCGTGGAAGTACTGAATCCTGAGCGAAACCGCGCTTGACAATCAGGAAGAATTTTGTGAGAATCCACATACCGAACAATCTGCCGATAAACTGCTCTTTCCAAAATCTTTGACAACACTGAATGAAGCTGAGAGGTTCATACTTGGTGACTAATCTGGCCATTTGGTTTAAACCAGTGCAAGAAAACTAAAAAAAAATAATTATTAAGTAATATATGATAACTATTTTCTATTTTGTTTGTATATTTATTTTTTTTACTGTTGCAATATGGCGTTTTGGAGATCATTCGAACATGATATTTAAACTGTAGTGTAAAATTAAAAAAAAAGATTTACATGTGCAGTGTCAACGGATAATTTTAAATATGTGCCTTAAAAACGAACATGAAGATGAATGTGATTTAAATATCTGTAAAAAAATAACAAGCTGACTAAATTATCGATGGATTAGAAAGGGAAATGTAATTGACGTAGTGTAAAAAGAAAACGTATTGGACAAAAATTTAAACAATTTGATGACGAAGGTAGATATTTCATTAAGAAAATTGTGTATAATTTTTATAAATAAAATAAGGTGCCTTCATTAGACATGGTTCGAGAAAAACTGAAAAACTACGAAGAATAGGGAAATGATTTTTGGTATATATGATTAGGTATTCTCCTTCATTTTTTTTGTCTGTTTTTTCTTTAGTTCTTCTTTTTTTATTATCGTTTGTTTGCTACTGAAAATATTTTTTTGTGAAATTGTTTAAGTTTTTCAAAAAGGTGTAACACTATATTATACTGTATATACTCTGTATGTTATTGTATTTGTTATGGAAATTGGGTTAGCTGAACAGACAATTTTGTCAGTAGACTAAAATTGAACTGAAACTCGCCCAATTATAAATAATAAATAAAGGCCTTTATTTTTATTATTATTATAATATAATTACAATTTATTGGCGGAAATACTAATAGACTGCGGATTGAAAGTTGAAAAATTGACAATAGAATTGCTGTAATGGAATCAAGAAGGATATAGTAGAATTGCGGGAAGAATCCTTAGAAAAGATTATCGTCAGTCAGGTAGTTGTTGAAATCTAGTTGGGTGGATAATACAAAAAATGCAGTTTAGGCAAATTCTTCAAACACCAAATTAACGTATATATAAATTTGCTTTTATTTTCGCTAACATAATGATACCCCCATGCCTCTAAACTGAGAGATGTATGCCGCCGAAATTTTTTTGGCGATTTCAACTGACAATATATCGACTATACATACTTTTTCATTAAATGCTTATAATTCATAGAAATCATACTAAGAAAGGGGCGTTGCCTTGCATGAAATGAGGTAGTTCTAAGTCTTTGATATGTTGTATCTGATAACGTGGTTTGACCTCAAAAACCGCTAAATTTTCCCACATTTGTCAATTTTCCTCATTACCCTCTTCGTGTTAGGCAATGGCTGAAAACTAAAATAACTCGAACCTGTAGCAAAATTTTTGCTAGATGACTAATTATTCTGCGTGACAAGTTTTAAAATGAAAGCACTGTATATTTTCCTTTTTTCCTTTCTCTTTAATCAGATAAATTAAGATAAATTGTGCGATTTATTTTAATTTTCTTTTATATATGTATAAAGTGAATTTAGAGACGTTGCATGGACGTGCATGCAAATTGTTTCGTAAACCGATTTAGACGTGTTTATGCATGTGCGCCGCATTCATTTTTCTCCGCAATATAACTTAAAACCAATCTAAATTGAAATTATTTGAATTTGTTGAAAATGTTACTATTTTTAACTTCCCTCTAAGTCCTCAAACAAGTACATTTCAGCATTGTTGAAAATATCTAAAAAACCAGACTATTGGTTTACATAAGACATTCTATCCCTAGACGACTCCTTGCAATTTTTCTATTGTTAGAAACAGTGCTAAAAATCTTCTATTGTGAGCTTCTTTATCACGTGTGAACAGAATAATATCCAGTTCATTTTGATACAGATTATGCCAGATCAGCAATAGCATTATGTCAGATACATTTTCGTATAGTCCCAAAAATGTATTTTCTTTTCTTTTTCTAATTCTATTTGTGCTTGCCACATATCAGACACTGTTTATTTTTCATTTGAGTCTACCAAATACACATATGTCCACCTGTCCACATACATCTATCTATCCTTCTATTTGGTGACTTGGTGTTTCCAATAACTTTCAATAAAAGTGAATTTGTTTGCCAAATAGACAGACAAATGCATTGGGATGTCTTAAAGCTTCTTCCTTTTATATACAAGTTTCATGTGATGCCAAAATAGAGAGTTTACGAGGGATTGTTCTGTAGTTAGGGCTGAAAAATAGATACAATAGCTACTATTTACGACGGCGATGGTTTGTTTTCCTTATTTAACCAAACATATCCGGCACACCAATTAATGTGTATAAGCCAGAATTGACTGTTTGACGTTCCTCTAAAAGTACAGTGACCATTTGTTCTTGGTATTAGAAACAACTTTTTTTATATATATATAATAAGTTTTTTTGTGAAATTCCCTTAAATAATGCCATTTTTGCCATATTTTTGAACAACAACTCAATTTTGACACATAAAAAATTTTATTTAAATTTATATTTCCCACATGATCCGGAGTATTTGAAAAACGCTGTATATTATACAGGAAGTTGATGTCAACTTGCTTATTTCAAATGAAACACGCTATATATATATATTATTGCAATTTTGGAAATTACGTAAGATTCTATGAAGACTTTGTGTAGCGTGTCCTACAACTAAATTTGAAAAACTACGTACAGAATAAAATGTTGTACTGAGACAGAAATAAATTGTCAAATAATTGTGAGTAACGACGTAGGAATGTATTTGCAAAACCTACTACTCTGCATTCAGTCAGTTAAATGCCAAACTTTGGCGATTTTTCTTGAATAATTTTAAATAGCAGCTAAAAACACTGAAAACTTGTTTAAACCATTACATCTATTTTTTAATTGAATATGGCTTTAAATTTAACAATAAAAAATCCAGAGCCGTATTGAAAGAAACGAAGTTGATGATGGTTTTTCAAAAACGAAACGTCGTAGTGAAAATTTGTAAACGCTATAATATTCTCCTCAAAAAGTAACATTGAGAAAGTGCTTTTAATTTTTTTTATATCTGTAAAAATAATCTCAGAAATAAATAAAAACTAAAATTCTCGAAAACGGCTAAAGTTAGTGTACTTTTCAACACACCATTTAAAAGGTGTTTAAATAGTACAAATTTTCTCTAATTTAACCGCCGTTGAACTCCTACCGTTTCCAAGATTCCAACACTATTTCATTCTTATTTTGGACACAGTGTATGATTAAGAGTATTTGTTGATTTAAATTTTTATATAGAAAATAATTAAAAAATGTCAAAAATTAATTTAGATTTGGAAATATATACAAAAAATGTGAGCTCAACAGTTGAACTGATGTGAGGAGAATATTTTCAGGTTTTGGGGCGAAAAATATTCAATTACCTACCTATTTTATTATGCCAGAGGCATCACAATGTTTGTTTGTTAAAAATTATTGTTAACCATTATGTAATTCTAGAGTTTTGTATTTATTTTTGGTTTTTTCTTTCCACTAAGTTGTGTAATTCATACCCAAACTGATGATGACCCTAGCTAGGGTCAAAACATTTTTTTTTTATTGCCTGAAGAATAGATAAGTATTAAAAACAATTTGGTGGATGCGACAGCGTTTTATTATCCAAACTATTTGATATCTGGTATGTTTTTTAAGCTTTGGATAAGAAAATAGTCAACAAATGTGTCAAATATTATCACCACTATTGCAGGACTTTTGTCAATTTCTCGTCACAGCAAAAACTTCGACTTGTCAAAGAGAGCCACTTGTGTGTTTTTTTGTGCGCACTTTAGTATTTTTTTCAGGAATTTCTTGAACTTATTATAATATCACTAATATATCAGACACCATGACCATTTAGGTAACAGTGCATTAGGGGCACAAGCCATTTGAACGACCCTGTAACACTACATAAACTGTCAGCCAGCGCATCTTCATGATTTGATGCTCAATTAACGCCTGATAGTAAACTAATAGATTTCTCATTCGAGCGGGAAGTTTTCGCTTAAATGCAGTCCGCGCGATTGAACATCTTCTATGGGGGTAGTAGTAGGTAGGTTTACTACAGAAATGTCTGTATAATATTCGCAAGATGATGTTTACAGTTTTAGTAAATGGAACATTTGGAACTTGGGAGCGACAGGAAGTGTTTAATAGAGGTATGCAGCACTGCAGGAAGGTGGAGATATTTTAGAATGTACAAATGTTAGTTAGTTTAGTTTGAGTAACTCAGGAGTTGTACTATACGGCTGTAACCAGTATACAGGATGGTCACCGCTCCCTTGATGAGAAAAGTTAATAACGGAGGATTTATATTTATGGTTTTGCATAAAAAAAAATGACAAAAAAGTTTCGCGTTGAAACTTGACCTTTTGCAGGGATCATTTTTGTTTGTTCTAGTTGTAAAAAATTTTTTTTAAAAATTGTCAAGAGTAAAATACCTTCGTTCTTAAAAATATTGTTTAGAATTAAAAGTTATAAGTGTCAATTGAATTAAGTATACTGGCAATGTGTGTTGAACATAAAGAAGAAAGAAGCTTATCTAAATGAAGACGACATGCAGCAACTGTCCTTGCAATGGATTCTGTAAGACGCTTTCCTAAAATGTGATTAAGAAAAAGAGCACTAGAGATTGGCAATATTAATAAATCTCAATTGCAAGTTGCTAGTAAAGTAAAACCATTTAAAGCAACATTTATACACACATTAGCAGAATGATGAGGCAAAACGATTATGTTTTTGTTCTTGAAATGAAAGTCAACCTCCATTTCAATAAAGACTACTTCTTTAAAAGATTATGTTTTTGTTTGTGTTATGGTGGTCAATATTCGTCTTGGACGAATGCGCTTTTTCTACTAATGGAGTTGTAAGTTCTTAAAATTTACGGTTTTGTTCCACAGAGAATCCAGAGTTTCAGGTTCTTTGCGGAAGGCAATATTATAAAAAAGTCAATGTTTAGCTTGGTACCTACAACGATAAGATTATCGGCGCTTATTTTTACTCAGTTTACTTCCAACAAGATGATGGATACCCTGCGCATTCAACGGCAATCGTTCCTGAATAGCTAGATGATCAATTTCTCTGCTGAGCGAAAATTATGAAATCTTACGGTATTCTACGAAAAAAAAGATACTCTTGTAAAACTAATAAGAAAGAAGTATGCATTGCAACAAAAATTCAAAACGATTTTACTCAAAAACGGTGCATGCGATTGTAGTTTAACAAGAGCAACTTTTTTTCGTAGAATACCCTAAGATTTCATCATTTTTAAAAAAGTGTATGCAAAAAATTTTGTGGTAATTTGAACCCATTGACCACCCCATTTGGGACGCTTATGGTGATTAATGTGAAACCATCTCTACCTCGATAAATGTAAAATCTCACAGGTATAGCACATACCAAGTTGCAGAATTTTATCTAAAACGATGAAATACTTATTGGTGCACAGTGGAAAATGTAAATGTTTTAATAACACACAATGCATACGCTGAAAGATGAATCATACGAATTTAAATCTATTTTTTTCTTAAAAACGGTGCACAATTGGTATATGCACCTTTTTTTTTTTGTAAAACAGTTTGGTCTATTCAAATCGAGTTTTATAATTGCTAAAAACCCTTTCACAAAAAAGTTGAGGCAAATATTTCCCCATGCCCCTCCATGTTTTACCCGCTTATTAGCAGTTCATAAAATTAAAAATACCTGCAGCGTTTAAGGGATAAAACGTTTGGAAGATGTACACAATTTCATTAGAATATCTTCAAAGGTTTCGTCAATATTATCAAAAAACCACCCTGTATCTTGAAAACCAATAATTTTTCGACCCATGTTAATATGAAATTTTCTCATTCTTTTGGAGCATAGAATTCGTGGTTAACGTTTGGCAGGCTAATTTCGGGACACCCTGTATATAATCTTGAAAAATATTTCTTAACTTAACTTACCCTTCCTTGAGCTCAAATTTAACTTTGGTCTGACAAAATGACACTCACCTGGAAATAAAATAAATCGTTAGTGTGAATAATCAACAATTAGCGTGCGAAAATCACGCTAGTCTTGTCTGGTCTTGCTTGGTCTGAGACTTGGTTGTGGTGTTTGATAAAGAATTCAGTTCTGTTCCACATATTGAGGAATTATTGCTGTTTATAAAGCGTTTATTGGAGCGAGGTCTGTATTTTACAATTTGATGTACCTGTCAAATTTAATTATTGGTGGAGATGATGTTAATAACAGTTTTTCCCTTAACAAAAAATAATTTCTGCTAAAACATCACTCTCTAAATATTTTCGCATATAAATTTGTCTTTCATTTTTATGAAACATAGTAAACATCGTAACTATAGCTTGATATCATCCCAATTTACTTTGTTTCAAATAACTTCCTTTCTTATTGAAAAATATTCCCTATAGCAACAAATCCAGCCTCTGGTGTTGCCTTGACGAAAAATTAAAACGGCTTCTTCTTTCTATACAATCGAGTTTATATTGTATTGATGAAGCAACCGATATATTTTTATTTATCTGTCGGAAAAAAGTATACGATAAAAGCGACTATTGGAAAAAAACACCTTTGGGGGAAACAAGCAGCAAGAAAAGAAAACCACGGTGTGCTCTCAAATGAAAAACGTCATTCTTTAATGTCGTTTTGTGTTATGGAAGAGTTTGGAGAAACTCTTGACACAAATATATACTGGTGTCTCTCTTACAGCACTTAAAAAAGGCAGTGGGGTTACAAAAATTTATACTTAATAATAATAAACAAATAAATAAATTGACTCACACTACCATGCTTTCACCACAACACATCAGTGGTGATCGGCAGAGAGTGTGATTCAATTTGCTATCATTTACGAAGAACTTATACTAACTCTTTATAAATTAAGCTCATTTAATTAGATGTCGTGTTATGTAAGACTCTATAATACGTGGCAAGACGAACTCCAAACATTTATGTTGTAAAACACATAATAGATGACAGTGTCTACGTGGTCTATCCATTTTGTTGTTGGTCAACAGCCAAAATAGTCGCCATGTCAAAAAATGATCATGAAAACGTACATCGAAATTCATCATCGGTTGACATTTATTAAACTGTACGTTCACTTTGTGAAAAAAAGTTTTTAATTTATGTAAATAATCTATAAAAAAAAGTTTCACAAAGTGAACGTATAATATATTTTAACTGAAATTTTCCCTTTTGGTAACATTCAAATAAAAAAATGGAATAAAGGAATTTTAGAAAGTAATAAAAAATTACGTTAAACCTATAAATACTTTATTACCTAAGAGGTACAACCTGTACAAGAATAATAAATCTAAGTAGAAATTCTAATACTGGAAAAAGATCTTTCTAATTACTTATTTAAAATTATATAAACATTGAATTTAAATTCTTACAATCAAACTAATTTACATATTCATAAGAATATATTAGGAGGTTGGTTTGATGAGTCCGCGTCTTTTTGAATTTCCCGCGCAGTAACTGTAGAGTCTCTGAACGATCAATTTCAATTAGGTATTATAAAAAGTGGTTTATCAGTACAAGTGACGCTGAACGTTCAGGTCGTCCAAAAGAAGCTGTTACGTCAGAAGTCGTTGATAAAATCCATGGAATAGTATTAGACGATCGAAGACTGAAAGTTCGCGAGCTGGCAGGCATCCCAACTGAGAGAATGCATCACATTTTTCATGAATTTTTGTATATGAAAAAGCAGTTCGCGCGATAGGTGCCGCGATTGCTCACAATCCACCACAAATCCAACCGTGTGACCAGTTTTTGCGCCGGTATCGTTGCCGTAGATGATCAAGCAACAATCCAAACAGAGGGTTTCTACGGGTGAACGTGTACCGAACAAGGCTAAAATGGGTATGTAGGCCAACAAAGTCATGGCCACAGTTTTCTAGGATGTAATTCATATCGATTAACTTGAAAATGGTAAAACGGTTACCGGCAAATATTAGTCAAAGATGTTGAACATATTTACCAGTCAAGTAAAGCAGAAACGATTTATCGGAGAAAAAAGAGTTGTTTGATCAGGACAATGTACGGGTGCATACGTGTATAGTCACCATAGCAAAAATCCATCAACTGGGCTAGAAAGTGCTACTACATCCACCATATTCTCCAGATGTAGGCCCCGCCGAATATTTTGCCAAACCTGAAGAAATGGCTGGGGGTAGGAGATGCGAGTCGGATGAGGAGATCATCGTTGAACCAAACGCTTATTTTGAGGGCCTTGGGGAATCTAATTATTTAGAACGTTGAACAAGGAACGTATGGAGCTAAAAGGGGATTATGTAGAAAAATGAACTGATTTGGACCGAAAAAATTGTTTCTTTTAAAAGTCTCAGACTATTAAACACACAAGGAATGTACTTTTAGTAATGAAAAAACAAGCTCAAAATCATGCGATATGATATTAGATCTCCATTTCTCTTAACTAATTGGCAGACAAATAATATTATTTTTAACTTTGGAAATATAAAATTTTCATTTTTAGCCCACAAGCACAATCTAAATAATATGTAATTGCACAGAATCAAAACTTACAGCCAAAAACAAACCTAGGTATTATTAAAATATAAAATTACTTATACATTAATATTAAAATTAATTAAAGGTGTTGATTTAAAAGAAAGAGCTTTAATCGACGTACGTTTTTTCCTAGAAATCTATCTATTATATCGACAATTGAGATTTAAATAATTATATAGTGGAGAGACCTTGTAAAACCCAACGGATTTGTGGTGAAGCCGACTCTGACAAATATTCCCACTGCGAGAAACGTCATTTGCGAGAACAGACGCTGTTGCGAAATCTCCTAAATTTAATAAGACTTGGGAAAAAAAAATGTTTCGCTCATATTGCTTAAAACTAAACAGTATGCAATTTTACCGATAACGTTTACTTATTTGATTTTGTCAAGCAGTTTCGTATGATACAACATATGAATTTAGTTATAAAACAGATATGTCGCATAAATTCTGTAAGGCGAACGACGAAATACTTTTAAATATGGCAGCTTTGTACTGAAAATAATCTACTTAGGAGCATGCGTAGATCGTGAAAACTCTGCATACTCGTTACACTTTTTGATAATAGGCTGGATTTAATTAGGATTCTAGAGTACATATATAATATAAGATTTCTCTGGTAGCATTGTAATATCGTGTAACGGATAATATTTGAGCATTTGATGTCACTGATGATGAGATAAATATCTCGAAACATGTATGAAAGACCTTAATGGTAACTATACAATATATTTATGTTTATTTTGTGGAGCAGACGCAGTTTTATTGATTGTTAATAATTTTGATATAGTTAAGGCCATATAAGCTCCCTATTTCTAGCAACAACGCTGTCATATTTCAAAGAAAAGAAAGAAATCGGTAAGGAGATGTTCCACTAATTAAAAAAAACTTATACACCTTGTATCTTGGAAACAATGCATTTCCGGACGTAGGTTTATGGGAACTGTATAGACCATCCAGCTGCTAGGTAAGTCATCTACATGAATGAAAAAACAATTAAAAAATACTAAAGCAACATAATATCCTTATCTTATGATGATGTTGTGTGCGTGTATGAAAAGTCGTAAAATTTTCAAAAAATAAATGGTCACCGTAAAACCAGCTCATAAAAATTATTCGCTATCGAAATTTTAGTGCACAGCGCACATAATAATATGATCGCCTGGCCGGAGCGCCATCAATCGTGTGAGGAAACCCAATAAACAATGCAATTTATACTTGAATCTTAATTCCAAAGTTTTATATGTGCATTGTGCTCGTAAAATCAACCGTAAATCGACTGACAATGACCATTTGTTCTTTTAATATCCCATTTCGAATGACATTAGATATACTCTTACACATTGGATTATTGCCTAGATATTGCTGAAGTTATTGGCAATAAGTTTTTAGTGTAGATTGCGTAATTAAGTATTGTCTGCATTATACGATTCGATGCATTTATTTTAAAACTATCCAACATACCGGTAAAGATTTTTTCACCATAGAAACTAATGCCAAATTTAATTTCTATTTAAATTGAATAATAAGAAAAAATCCCATGTGGTGGGGACTTTTTGAAAAAAAAAAATGTATTTTGTTATCATTTTAACTGGTCTGTTTATATATGGGTCACTCGATGGTTTTGCATAATATATTGTTAATAAGGACATATAGTTGATTATTGACTACTTACGGTCTCTCTGTCTTCCCTGTGTACGACAGTTGACACTGTTGCCAGTGCTTGTGTCCTATGAAAATAGCCTATTTATCTATCATACACGTTCTAATGCAGATGAAGCAAGCCTCAAAGTATTTTCATCTCTAATTCAGTAACAATGGGCAACACTGCCATCTGGCATATACCCCTTATACAACCACCTATCGCTCTTCGTCTAAACATAGTTGCCAGCGTTTAATTGTACTAAGCATAGCATACGAATCTTGCCATTAAGAAAACACTATAAGAAGCACGCTTCATATCGATGCAGCAGAGATTTAATGTAAAATAAGATTATATTGTAAACTACCTAATTTTAAAAATGAAAACTGAACAACTTAATAATTTTAATAATTTTTAATATCAAACAATCGTAACAAATAAATATCAAACGTATCGTACAAGAGCTAGATGTATTCTGTTTTCTTATGTCGCTAGTCATGCCCACATATATCACAAACGTTTTTACTGAATCAGCGATAAGCCGGGTTATGTGATTCACAGTCTATATCTAATAAATGCATACTTTACAGTCGGCCAACCGACGATGCTTCACGTCCACGTGAAGGTGCGAGCCTGCAACATAACACACAAAAGAATAAGTACAAAATATTGGCTACAAATGACGTTAGTCGCTATCAGAACTGCTGCTCTCGCTTGCGTTAACGCGTGTAGCAAATAACTTCATTCGTTCGGAGGGACATATCCCTGTATAAAACTTTCCGGACCTCTTAAATCCCGGTAATTCGCTGACCACGTAACGGTCGTTGTCAAGGACTTTCGTAACAGAAATGGTCCTTTAAACCGTGGCCTGAGTTTTCTACTCTGACCATCGTTAGAGCACTTGACTTTATGGAGAAGAACATGTTGTCCTACGTTAAACGTTTTCAGTAAAGCATGCTTTTTATCGTAACTTTCTTTTTGGTACCTTTGCTTAGTCGTAATTAAGCTAGAGATCTCTTGCCGTAACGCCTCTAAATTATTCTGTTCCTTTAACAGACTTCGGCCATCACAAAGGCATCCTTAACACCTCGTGGTCCATATCTGAAGAACAATTCATAGGGGCTTATGCAAGTGGTCGAATTAATCGTAGAATTAATTCCCCACTTTACCTTACTTACTTGCTCGTCCCAACGTCTTACATCGTCAGTCGAAGCCGTTAAAGCCGAAAGAATCGACCGATTCATTTGCTCCACTTGGCCGTTAGCTCTTGGGGTTGCCGTAGCATATATAACGCGTTTAATCCCAAGTTCTTGGCAAAAACTCGTAAAATTTTTGCTTGTAAAGGCTGTAGAGCGATCACAGACTAATCTTCTCACAACACAAACCAATGTTTCCATTATGTTGCGTTTACCGAAAGATTACAATATCAGTTTTCGCGTTTGCCACAGCCCTTAAAAACGTGAACTTGATAAAACCATCTACCGCCACTATGAGGTAAGCGTTTTTCTTCACTTCAATTCAAGAAAGCGGAAGTACTACACATCAGCAACGTAAATTATATTTACGCTGACATCAGGTAAGCGAAGTTATTATGAAAAATGATGTTTATTTTTTAATTTTAACTAAAGTTAAGTTTTTTTAATCAACACTCCTTTTAAGAACAGAAAAATCTTGTTAAAAATATACAGACACCCCTGTTCCAGATTTAAATAAATGTTTGATAAATATAGATAAAGGCAAATGCATAAAAGCAGAGCTTTTAATAATATCTCGTATGAGACGTATTATGATTTGCTAACAGGTAGCATAAAAGTAATTTGATGGACAGTTTCATAAAATGTGTTTTATTTAGTATTATTATGAAGTAGGTAAATATATTCTAGATACTAATTACACTTTTTAAAGAAAACAATACCTAGTTATAAACATAACCTATATTTTATGCAGTTGACGAAGTAGGGATATCCCTATGAGTAGAAATAGTAATAACAGAAAATAATATAGTCAAAGACAAAAATAAAAGTATAAATAATATTACAGTTCACAGTGGATTCCTACACTTATAATACACAACAAATAAAACACATTATAAAAGTTCAATAAATTCTTTTAAGCTGTAGAATGTGTTGTCAATTAGGAAGAGCTTTAATTTACGCATAAATTTCCCTTGAGACATCTATAGAGATTTTCAGAGGTGCGGTATCACGCACCATTATAGCCAGATGGATCGCCAACCTTCGTGAGGAGACGGCGTCCTAAGAAGAATAAATATACAGTATTGGCAACCAGAGGACTGAATATGGAAGGAGGTTAGTCGAAGGCTTCATTGATGAATATGCTATAAATCCAAATATTGTCGTTAGAAGAAGGTTCCAGCTCCAGTGCAGTACAGCAGTGAAAGCTGTTCAGATTGTATTTTATTCACAAGAAAGGTCAATATGCTCTCAATTTCCAGCAAAACTACCCCGTCAAATGGAGAGGTGGGAAACCAGCTACAAACCGGCCGCTTTCCTGCTGTACATACGAACATGGGTGGTTGGCGGGTATATAAACTTAATAATTTATGATGGTCTCTAATTGTATCCAACAACATAACGTGGGTTCATTATTTTAAACTAGCGGCATAGGCGATGGCAAGGGGTAATAATAACAGCCACTATACGACCCGGGTAAAATTTACAGTGTCAGGAAAAAGTGCTAAGCTAATTGACTATACAATAAATATTATGTTGAATTTTAAATCTCATAAAATGAAAAAGTCGCGTAAAAGATTAAAGCACCCTAATTTACCAATTTATTAATTGTTAATTCCTTAACATTTTGAGCTGTCTTCTTCCTAAAGGGAAGGGAGAGGGGATACAAGAATGATGTTATAGTAAAAACCAACTCTTATCCGATTTAAATCTACTTGCGAACACTTCTTGATTAGTTTTTACAAACCGTCTGATAACTGGTTTACTTAGGCCATTTCGTTAAAAAAATTAAGGGGATGGTCCAATTTTAATACCATCTAGGTCAAATAAGAAACAAACTTAAAATTCAACCAAGAACTCCCTGTATAAAACTGCAATTTTGCTATAAATATAAATGCCAAATTTACGATTACTATACATGGTATATCAAAAATAACATTGTTAATGATTTTGATTTTTTTGTTTTTTTTTTTAATTTTATGAAAATATTTTCAAAACCGTGATTTATTACACCAATTGTGCAAAAAAACACTAATAAATTTTTTTCTTAAAGTGGTTAATTTCATAGCTACTATTAAAATAATAAAATTAAAAAAAAAACAAGGAAATCAAAATCATTAAAAATATTATTTTTGATATACCCTGTATAGTAATAGTCAATTTGGTATTTGAATTTGTAGTTTTGACACAAGCAGACGTTTTTATAAAGAATTACTTTTTCTTCTAAATCTACAAATAAAAAAGTTTTTGCTCTTTCAAAACTCTAACCGTGGACATATTGGATAGAGTTTGGAAGAAGAAAAACTTTTTTATTTGTAGATTTAGAAGAAAAAGGCATTCTTTATAAAAACGTCTGCTTGTGTCAAAACTACAATTTCAAATGTCAAATTTACGATTACTATACAGGGTATTTCAAAAATAACATATTTAATGATTTTGATTTTTTTTAATTTTATGAAAATATTTTCAAAACCGTGATTTATTACACCAATTGTGCAAATAACACTAATAAATTTTTTTCTCAAAGTGGTTACTTTCATAGCTACTATTAAAATAATAAAATTAAAAAAACAAGAAAATCAAAATCATTAAAAATGTTATTTTTGATATACCCTGTATAGTAATCGTAAATTTCGTACTCGAAATTGTAGTTTTGACACAAGCAGACGTTTTTATAAAGAATGACTTTTTCTTCTAAATCTACAAATAAAAAAGTTTTTGCTCTTCCAAACTCTATCTGTGGACAATATGACAATTTTGAAAATTCTTTCAAACTAAAAACTAATGATTCAGAGCTTTAATTTGATGATGACCTTATATACGTCGAAACGTCGACAAATGAACCATTAGTGTTTTATTTCAAACCTCTAACCAATTAACTCCAGAGATTAATAATTACACCTCACCTATTTGTGAATTTACAGACAATTTCTAATCAGCGTTTGATACCTTTGACGGTACCTATAAGTGGTGTAAAGTTGCTGTTAGTAAACGGGGTCAACGCAACATGCCGTTGACGGCGACGGCGACGATGACGTTCTCCTGCATAATATGCCCCGCAACCAAACATATACATTATAATGTAATATGCTGTAATCAATTAGTTAACCTGCCTTCTATCAAAATTTACATCAATATAGGCAGGGGAGGAAATAACATACAAAGTGAAATAGAAATTTTCAATTAGAGAAATTTTCTCTTATCTTTAAGCGGGCCCTCCTCTTTATTCTCATATGTAGATCTCTATACCCACAAAATGACCTGCAGGTGATAGTTTTGGATACGCCCGGTCGGTTTTAATCTCCCACACCCCTCAGGTTGGATCCAGACCAACCTTTTTACCCTGTCGTTCCAACATTTCATAGAGTTTGTTAAGCCCACCGAGTATAAACCGGTGCTGCTACTTCTGGACGACTCTTAAAGTCACACACAAAATATCGATTTGATTGACTTGGAAAGAAGAGACCATATCACCTGATTCCACCGCATTCCTCATGCAGCCCATCGAGCGAACACTTATGGGTCCTCTGAAGACATATTACAGTCAGGAAGGCTTTGGGTGTGACGGAATTGTTGGGAAAACCATACATCAAGTGCCAGACTGCTTAGATCTCAATCAACGGCTTCTGAGTAACTGGCATCTACCCCATATATGGAAATTCGCCGACAATGAATTTATTGAACAGGCCAGCAAGATGCGAAAAAGAGCTGGTGAGGAACTAATGGATACAAGCATGACAAGCTAAGGTAGCCAAGATAATCTGGAAAATAGATTTGAATAGACCATCAACGTTAAAACCTATTATATCAACATCTTTCTATGGACAAAGCCACAAGAAAATTCTTCCCATTACTCCGGCATCCACATGAATAGGAGCATCAAAGTCTTGTTACGTAAGTCCACTTGATATAGCGCCAATTCCACAAGTGAAGAGAAAGGTTTCAACGAAGAAAGTCCTGCAAATCGCAAATCATAACTTATTCGCCATATAAGACTGACGTGGAGCAGTCTATCGAAACTAGAGCAAGCAAAGCACCCACCAAACAGTGTTCAAGAAGTCGAGGACGTGGTCGTGGATCAAAATCTCTTCCAAGCACAACTTCGAGGAGCACAATAAAGCAAAAGGCAGCCAAAAGACGTCCCATGCCTGAGGAGACATCAAGCAGTGAAGAAGACACTGTCGAAGTTTCTTCAGGTGATTCATCAGAATTTGAACTTCCTCTGGGGGAGTCGGCAACGGCCAGTGATGAGTGTATTTTATGCAGTGTTAAGTTTTCAGAGAACACAAAGGGAGACCAGTGGGTAATGTGATTTAAAAGATTGTATTGGTGCTTTGGCTGTTCCTTTATTGCATATTTACAGAAGCATGCTTGCGTCTTGCCATTTCTCTGATATATGGAAGGAATTACGTCAGTGTTGAAGAAGGGTGATACAAACTTGATATCCAATTACCGTCCCATATCGATACTCCTCTAAGCTATTCGGGATAATTATCCATGACTACGTTTCTCAGAGGCTGGGAAGACAATGAGGTTGTGATCAACCTAGTTTTATTGCCGGAAGATCATGTACTGTTTTAATTTATCTGTATTATCACACCAGACATGTGTTGTCATTGACAATAAGGCGCAGCTGGACGTTATAGGTATATACTGATTTTCCAAAGGCCTTTAACCCGATAGACCACTATCTTCTTCCGAAGGATCTAACCTTGATCCGTTACTCTTTTTAATACTTACAGATGACCTGCTCAAGGTTATTGGTGGCTCTGGGCGTGCTTTTGTCGACGATCTTAAGTTCTTCACTGTGGTAGATTCTTTCATGAGTGATTGCATTGCAAGCGAATTTGAATATCGTCAATGACTGGTGTAGAATTAATAAATTTTCTTTAAATACTCGTATATCCAAATGTTATGTGTCAACCTTTCATAGCATTAAGAACCCAATTGTCTTTAAAAAAAAAATGAATAACGATACACTGAAGCGCGTGTCCGAAGTCACTGGTGTTGTCTTCGATATACATTATTCCTCTGTGATTCGGTCGGCCTCTAGAGTGCTTGGTTTTGTGTTGCGAAATGGTAGAGGCTTTGGTATATCCACATCTTCTATATTATGCATTTGTTCGTAGCAGATTGAAGTTTGCTTCATTAATTTGGAATCCTATGTACGGTTGCTATATTAGAAATTTGGAGTGTGTGCAAAGGCGATTTCTAAAATACTTGACATATATAGAGGATGGCATTTACCCTGCAAGGAGTTCAAGTCATCAAGCTTTATTAAATTCTTATATAATTTAATTCACAATGACAGACTGTGAGACAGTTTATGTTCAACAAAAGTAAACGACATATGATCAAATATAAGTCGACCCAACAGGAATTCTGCACTTCCTGAATTCTATTCTTTGAAACTAAATGAAAACACCTTCCGTAGCAAAAAGCCCAATAATTGAAATTTGATAAAACCAATGATGAGAGCAACAGACGATCCAAAATAACCCCCAAAATTTGTTTCCCAACTTATCGGATATAGAGACAAACTTTGTCTATTATGAATTTGGATTAGAATTCCATATTTATGAGACTCGACCAATGCAAGACGTGCGAAACCCACTCTATATAGTTCCATGCACATTTTTGGATATAGTCCAAAAGAGAACTGTTATCTGCCGTCTACAAACTATTATTTCCTAAAGTAAATATCACAGTTAGCTGTGTCGGCCCCAAAACAGAACAAATATCTGAAAATACACATCCGCCAGTGGCGGTTCCTGAACACTCCAGGACTTCCTTGAAGAAGCAAAAGTATGAGTATGAACTGCATTTGGGTTGTTCGCGTAAAATATGCGGTGTGTCAGGAATCAGCAGTCCCCATATTTAAGATGATAGAGCGGTTGGTTAGTGGAAGGATCTCACATCTTCTGGTATACCTGTGTGTAGCTCACACCTACAGCTCTGTCCAGGTGAAACGGGCCTTTTGCATTCTACAGAATGTGCTCAAATTTGAATTGCCATGAAGCAGATAGGCTCGTTTGGGATATGAAAACATATCATCGGAACTAGATCACTAGAAATTGTATTTCAGCGTCAACAAGTTGCAAATGTGAAGGCTCAATATCTGAGTTAAGGCGTGAAAAACAACTCTACACATGTCCGAAACATATGTTAACATTATCCGCCATTTGGCGAATCTACTTTAAGCAAAAAAAAAAGCTTCTTGGTGTTAGAAACTCTTCACGGAAGGTCGAGAATATGCTGATGACAATGCCCGCTCTCAACGTCCCATCACGTGAATAACCAATGAAAACGTTGAAGCAGAAGAACATTGTTATGGAGAATCGGTCACGAGCTGTTGAATGACGATCCAGAACTGCTCAAAAGGGTCATAACTCGTAACGGAACTCGAGTATATTGTCACGAGTACAGATTCCAAAATTATTCTTCTCAACTTTCTCAACATTAACTGTTAATAAACTTAGTCTATTTAAACTTGGTATTCGGTGTTTCAATGTTATTTTCAATGCCCTTGTAGTTCACGTTAAACCAAGTCCATGTGAAAAAAGCACGCCAACTTGGGTTAAATGAAGGTTTTGCTCAATGTTTCGTTGATTACATTACATGATGCATCGTGAGTTCTTGCCAGATAATCGTATATAATATAAAATAAGGAATATAAGTTTGAAGTTATGCGCCGTTTGCTTGAAGGAAGATGAAGAAGATTTGTAGTAAAAAATAAGAACACATTTGCCTAAGACTTAAACTAAGCAAAGTCTTTCAGGATAGAAGGGAAAGATCAGCTTCGGTTTTCTCATATATAAAAAGTAATGTGAAGGGTTTTGGATTCCAAACTCCACCACTGAACCCGTCCACAAACACATACGCAGAACTGGAACTCGAGCTGAAGTATAGTATAGTGAGTGCACTAGAAATTCGCAAATAATACTACTGTATATAAGTGTGTGTGCAATAAGGAATTATCATCATTTGGTTGCTGTTTACTTTAGTGCTTGTAAATTGTCGTTTGCATTTGTTATTTAAACGGAAAAATCCTGGGATTTGTAGAATTTGTTTTAAATTTAGAGGCGATAACTCTCATGATAATTATATCTAGAATAAAAAATATATATTCGTTGGCAATATTTGAGACATAATCGTGAATTTCTGCTAAAGCTGCATGATCTATTCGACGAATCTAGGTGGACAAAGGCTATATATAAATCGATGCAACGACGATGACCTTCAATGACTTTTTGAGTCGAGCTCGTTTTTATTTTGTATACGGTAATCAAATGCTTCTTTCAGATGTTGTGTGTTATACACCCTAACCTTTAAATAGTCACACAAAAAATAATCAAGGAAGTGAGATCGCTGGCTATTGGCCACCTTCTTCCTGTCCATCTTTCTGGGAAAACGTTATATTAGTATGCTTGAAAATAACGTCCGTAATTCGGAGGAGCTCCATCATGCTGGAATCCTAAATCGATGATATCGTGACATTGTCACCATACTTTTCAGCAGTGAGGTTCCTTTGACTAAAAATATATAATTAAAAACAGCGGCCGAGACGATACTTTTTCAGGGTATTGGGTTGATCAGTTATCGATCGTCTAGTTAGAATTTTTAGCACTCCTATTATGTAAGATGGTTTATTGATCTATCATATACTAAACCATCTGATCTGGATAGTTATCTGACGGGCAGGGAACAGTTTGTTGAGCTATCCCATCACAATGGAATGGGTTTTCTGCGGAACTTTAAATTCTCTAGTCAGGAAATTTCTCTTGGGGTGCCGCAGAGATCTGTGATGGGTCCCCTGTTATTTGTATTGTATACGAACGATTTGCCGCAATTTTTGCCGGCAGCCTCATTGTTCGAATCATAGAAATCTTATATTATATATGTACTCTAGAATGCTAATTAAATCCAGCCGAATACCAAAAAGTGTAACGGGTATGCAGAGTTTTCACGAACTACACATGCTCCTCAGTAACTTATTTTCAGTACAGAGCTGCCATATTTAAAACTATTTTGTCGTTCGCCTTACAGAATTTATGCGACATATCTGTTTTATAAATAAATCCATATGTTGCGTCATACGAAACTGCTTGACAAAATCAAATAATTAAATGTTATCGGTAAAATTGCATACTGTTTAGTTTTCAGCAATATGAACGAAACATTTTTTTCCAAATCTTATTAAATTTAGGAGATTTCGCAACAGCGTCTGTTTTCGCAAATGACGTTTCTCGTAGTGGGAATATCTGTCAGAGTCGGCTTCACAACAATTCAGATAGGTTTTATAATTGAGTTACGGTTTTATTCGTGGTATATTTTAATTGTTGATAGATATACCTATTTGTGATTAAAATTGTTATTTTGGCTTTAGTTCGTTTATTTAACAAACAATGAGGTGTATAGTGTTGTGGTGTAAAAATGAAGGTCTCATTCCTGGTATTAAATATTTTCAGTAAGTTATTGTTTCGGGTTTCTAACAGTCTCAGTTTGAGTCAATATGATACCATTGACATGATACTCATTTTTAGCTTGACAAAAAAAAGACATGATGTTTGGATGCGGGCATTGGGATCCTAGCACAGAATATGTATGTGATGGGAATGTCATATGCAGTAAGCATTTCGCTGCAGAAGATATCATTTGTAGAGAAGACGGCAAGAGGATCACCCTCGTACCCGATGTAGTTCCCAAACTTTTGTTGAAAAGCAGAGATTATGTAAATGAGAGTGGAAGTTAAATTCTTAATCGTTTGATATCAAGACACTGTTTACTTAAAAGCAGTCTGTCAAAAATGCATGATATGTATGTCAAGAATATATTTCCTACGTTGTGTAGGTATACAAAGTTCGTTTGATTCTGTTGTTAAACTGGAATATACTTAATTATAGAATCCTCCATGAAATTGCTGAGAATAAAAGTTCTACCAACCATGTTTTGTCACAAAATACTATTGCGAGTAGTACGGATGATATGGAAGTGTAGGTTTACATGGACACGGAAAATATTTGTGAAGTCACTGTTTCTTGCACCCCTTCTTTGAAAGCTGTAGAGAGGTAATACGCCTAAGGTGGTTGTATAAACAAACAAATATTATATAATAATAAAATAAATAATTAGAATGCTCAAGTCCTTAAGATATTTTCCAGTATTAGAATTTTTACTTATTTCTCGTTTCTGTTTAGATTTATTATTATTGGGTTGTACCTGTTAGACAATAAAGTATTTATATTTAATGTAATTTTTTATTTCTTAAATTCCTTTATTCCATTTTTTTATTTGAATGTTACCAAATGGTAAAATTTAATTTTAAATATACCTATAACAGTATTATTACATTTAATCAAAGCCGGTCCTGTTGAAAAATAAGTTACTGGTGATCATGCGCATTATGGACAGCTCTACACTTTTGGTTACATTTTTGTACTACGGGATTATCATTCTAGAGTATATATATAATATAAGATTTCTGTGGTTCGAATATGCCGATGACACTACGCCATTAGTATCTTGAGGAGTGACTGTCTTGAACTTTTGGAGGGCAAGTGTCAGAGAGTGTACAGTTGTTTGACCGATTGGTTTCGGAGGAGTTCTCTGCACTTAAACCGGGACAAAACTTGTTATATGCGTTTTCGCATCCATCAAAGTGGGACTCATGCTGACTTTTCTATTTGCACAGATGGGGTTGTCCTGGAGAGAGTAAAAACAACAACTTTTCTTGGACTCACGGTTGACGAAACACTTACGTGGCATCAACATTGTGACATTCTTGTGTCAAAGATCAATAAAATCTGTTTTCTTTTGAGGAGTCTCAGGTTGGTGTTGGAGATGGGCCAGTTGTTGGTCTTGTACTATGCTCAGGTGGAGAGCAGACTAAGATATGGTATTGGCTTTTGGGGTTCTAGCTCAAAAAGGGTTATTCGATGCATGGCCCGTTTAAATCAGAGGGACAGCTGAATTCGTTCGCGGAAATGAAAGTACAATAAGCAAAAATGGAAATTACCATCAATACAGCACACGGTACGCCAATGACTTTTGTATACCTAACCATCGCTTAAATTTGAAACATAATTCAGCTTTGTTGCAAGGCATTCGACTATACAACAGTCTGCCTATAGAAGTGAAAAATACTGAAAATAGACTATTTAAAACTAAATTAAAAAATTACGTTGATGGCAAAGTGTTGTACAATATTGTTACTTTGTTGTTTTTGTTAGATACAATTTCATGTTTGTATTTTGTTATATATTTATTTATTTTAGTTTAATTTATATTGACGAGGCTAATGTAATTTTTGATGTATTACCTAATGACACAATAAAGACTTATGTATTTATTTATTACTTAAATGAATAGAGTTCGAACAAATATAAAACACCTTATTGCGTTTGATTCGAATGTCGCTTTGCCAGAAAAACCTTTCAAAAATGAAGCAAATGAAATAGTCTATGTTTGATAAATAAATATATTTGTTGTGTTGTCCATCCGTCCTATGTTATGATATCCATCCTTATTAGAACGGCTATATAAAACCCCAACCAATAACTGTACCCCTTTTGCCAAACATTTGTGGATATTTGCGTTTGTCATCGGATATGGCCTTTGGCCAAGTTAATTATGGGGAACTCCTTTGATTTTTACTGCGTGTGCAGCAGCCAGCCCTGCGGCATCGGCAGGGTATAACATGTGGTCAAATGCGCGGTCTCTCTCTCGGTACGGTAATTCCCCTGAGGTGTTTTTTTTTTCGGGATGTTGTTGTTGCTCTCCTCTGTTGGTGAATATTTTATGCAGTGATGAATTTGAATGAGTTTTTTTTTTGTGAACATACATGTTAAGTACAAAATGTGATGCAATATGGAAAGAGCAAATATTTCACAGTTGTTGAATAATTATTAGATTGTGAATTTTATAGGGTGGACCTAAAATATTTGATTTATACACTTACCTTTGCATACTTAACCTTCGTAGAAAAAATAATACTTAAATACTAACTTACTTGAATATTTTCCGAAATAACAACTATTGTTGGAAGATTTGATTAAGAGATTTAACATGATTTGCCTCTCTTGTCCATATGAAATAAATCTTGAAAAATTCAAGTAAGCAGATAGGATATCTTCAGATTAGTAGATTATTAGCAAACCATTGTATCATTGTTGTTAACCTTTTCCTCACCCTCCACCCAATCCTTTCCGTCAACCAACAGCACCGTGTCATCCGCAGAAGATATAATTTTACCGTTACATGTCATCTCCAGGAGGTGATTTACGTAAGCCAAGAATAAAATTGGCCCCAGAACTGTCCCCTGTGGGATACTTTAGTTGTTAAATTCATCAATTTGAACTGTTTGTTGTCGATCTATCAAGTAGTTTTTTATTTAACTGCATGTGAGTTACCCCTTATGCCCATGTTATATAGTTTGGATAATAGTCCACGATGACTAACTGTATCAAAAGCGTTTGCCAAATCAACAAATACTTCAGCGCAAGATCTTCCCCTATCCAATGACTTATATATATGTGATGTTAGCGAAGCCATAGCATCACCAGCCGATTTTCCTTCGATAAAACGATATTGGTTTCTAGATATTATATTGTTTTTATTAAAAAATGCGCCAATTCTATTTTTTAGTGCTTTTTCGAATATTTTTGTCACATTGAAAATTAGACTAATACGGATTATGAATTGATATAATTATTTCTTACTTAAACATTTAACTTCAACTTAATTAAAGTAGTGAGAAATGAAAAAAAAAATCTCTAATACGAGTAAACTTGGTTTCAAATATCATAATTTCCAAGGATGAAGTTGCTGCTGTTGCGAACTTGAGATGGTTCTCGATACTGATCTATAAAGCCAAATTCTCCCCACGACGAAGCTATACTGAAGTTTTTTAAGTAAGTCGTAAACGGTGAGCAAACAAATTTTAAAAAGGAAAAGATACCACATATAAAAAAAAACAATTCCTTAGCTAACTCTTTTGATTATTATTATTTAAATTATAAATCTTTCCTTTTATATAAATTACAATTCAAAAGTTATCAAATGTTACACAATATGCAAACTAAATGTCTAAAAATGCTAACCAAAGCAATGGCTGAATTCATATAATTGGTGGTATAGGAGATATTAAAATTTGATAGGTAACATTTATTTTCAAAATACATTTTTTCAAATAGAACAGGTATATTTTTATATATTTATCTTACGTATCTTAAATATAGAAAAGTGAAATAAACTAATGTTGTTTACGAACTGAAAGCAAAATTCAGTGTCACAAGTGGGATTCCAACCGAGATTCGAACCCAACATCTCCCGTTTGCCGGTCAGGTGTTCTACCAATTGAACTACCGTGGCACATATTGGAAATCTGTTTCAGTCCGTATACATTAACGCTTTTTCTGTGTGCAGTGGTACTTTGAGATCATTAAACCACGTCGAACACCTGACCGGCAATCGTGGTCATTCCAACAGGCGTAGATTCCCTACCAAGCGATTTCTTGCCTCAACATTTTTATGTCAAATTCATAGTCTTTCAAGTAATATGTCCACCGCAGTCAGTTGTGATCGGGCGTCATTGAATTTCATTGTTTGGTATATCAGAAAACGTAGGTTCGCCCTATATGGTTGATGTTGGCACAAGGGAAACTTCTCTGCTATCAGTATTACTCCAACTAGGTAATATTTTTATTTCAAAATCGATCAAGTACTTTTTGCAATAACGTCATCGATTCTGCGTGCAAGCGCCCTCATAAAGTGCAATTGTTTAAAAACAAGTGAACGTTCTTTTGGTGTACAAATGCACAAAACTTTTTGATTAATGGTTGTGTGCTCAGCTGGGTATAAATAATCACCCCATACATAGTATTTTTTATCAAGCAACTGTTTTTTTTTTTGCTTTGAGAAGCGTTAGAGAAAAGACGTACGACAAACTACTGCCGGTTGAAGGGTCAAACGCCATTTTCCTATATCGTTTTGCGTTTGTGTTTTGGGGGGTTGGCGGCATAACAAATCGACTCTTTCCGTTTTCTCTATCTTTTTCACTTCTAGAAAATAGCGGCTAAGAGAAAATAAAAAATAGATAAGTATAGTAAGGAATTTGTTTTCTTTGAATATTATCGATATTTTTTCTAACATTACTGTATGTACTAGGATTCCTCCAAATAAATGTTATTTATATAAAACAATTTTAATTTTTATTTTTCTTTGATGACCGTGACTTTTACAAAAAAAAATTCTTGTACTTTTCAGCAGCGTCCAAATTCTGGGTTTAGCGTCATAGGTACGTTTTCTTGAGGTATCACTTGACGCATAGCATCCAATACTCTTTTTGGGATACCGTTTAGATTTGTCATTCTTCTGGCTATGTGTGGTTTTATAAGGGCAAGTCCCAAGTCACGTAAAAACACACAACATCTCCTTTTGGCTTTTTAATTTTTTTTCCAGTCTGGAAACATTTTTGTCCATAATGAATATGAATTTACGCCAGCTATATCAATAATATTTTGGAAAAGTTCAAATGGAAATATTTTGGTGCCTCTTTTTACGCTGTACTCATTGACCAATTTATCCATACCGTCTACCGCACCTTTTGTATGATTGTAATGTAATGTCTGGCTTGAAATCGTATTCTATTCCACCTATGGCCTTGTCATGATGTTCGGTGCTCAATAAAATTACAGCATTATTTTTTTTGTTCACATAGGAGACCAGAGTCATATATTTGTTGTATGCAAATAAATAACTTTAACTAAGGGCGGGAGGAATATCGGCTTTGTTTTTCCTTACAGTTCCACAAAGTGTTATACCACGTTCATATAATTCCTTAGCAAGCGGCACACTAGTAAAGAAATTGTCCGTGGTAATTCCATAACCACCAAGTCAAGGACAACTCTTTTACCTTGTTGCTTTTCTGGCATATTGCCCTCTTTACCTGAATAAATTTGCAAATTCCAGGCATATGTTACCTCACAGTCAACCATTGCCCAGATTTTGATGCCAAATTTCGCTGGTTTCGATTTCATGTATACCCTAAAAGGGCATTTTCCCCGAAAGCCGACGAGCTGCTCATCAACAGTAAGGTGAAAATTTTCTTTGCAATGCTCAACAAACATCTCAAAAATGTCTCTAATTGCTGCGAGTTTATCGTGTTGCCTGCGAGCAGTTCTTGTAAGATCGTCAAATCATATGTAAGATAGGATCTCACTGAATCTAGTGTCATGCGGTGAATATTGCTCTACAATATATAGGGTTTTTCGACCACAAAAACCTAATCGGTTCCCTATTAGCTTTTAGTGCACCAGCAGTTATGAGTCTCGGTTGTATCTACAGGTATATACCTTTTTCTGCTTATTAGGACATGTTTCGTTTCTTGTTTCACACATACTAACGGCTTTTTGGTTGGTAAACTGTACTATTTTATCAACTGAAGCGGTAGTTAGGCCACTAAGTTTTGTATTTGGGACGGATTGCTTAAACATTTGGCACGCAAGTTTGCTAACGGTTCATCGTCAGTATCACTGTCTGCGGAACATTGGTTGTTCTAAAATAAAAATTCAACGAATATTTATTAATTCAAATCACTAAATTAGAAATATTGGTACCTCATCAATAGGAAGAACATTGTGGATATTAGAAAGAAAAAGAACTAGATAAGCAGTTATATACCTAATTCTTGTTTGTTTATTTGTTTGCTTAACTATTGTACTACTGGAAAATTATAATGGAGAATCTGTGAATGTAAATGAATAAATTATTATTATTATTCAACACAATCATCTTTTTCCGAAGCTGCCGACATATTTTTATCTTCAGAAGCAACCTCGTCATTGTCCAATTCATCCCAATAACGAATTGCTAATTGTCTGGCTGCCTCCACATCCAAATCAAACCTACGTTTGCCCATTTCTAAGGAGCACAAAACCATACACATGCACTTCTATCGTTTGTGCAGTTCAAGGTTGCAAACATGTGACGATTTCTTCAAGTACTGCGCATGAATATATTTTGCAAAGCAAAGAACACTAAACCACAAGCGGGGTACAAATTGTCAACAAAATTATTTATAATTTGGAATTTTTTATTGTAAATAATTGACTATGATGTTATTAGCTCACTAACATATTATTAAAGGCTATGATAAAAGCATTTAATACATTTAAAAAATAATTATATAATATACCCGTAATTTTGTACGTGTGGGGTATACACATTGATAAACCATTGCATTGGTGACGCTGTATTTCCGGCAGTCTTGAAGGAGGCAAGGGTTGTTCCAATCTACAAAAATAAAGGATCGGTTGATGATCCCAGTAACTATCGACCAATATCGATCTTGCCAATTTTTTCAAAAATTTTTTGAGTCTATTATTAAGAATCAAATAACTGAATATTTTGAAGCAAATAATCTCTTTATGCAAAGTCAATATGGCTTTCGTAATAAGAGATCTACTACTCTTGCAATTAATAACCTTTTGGAATATGTTTCGAATGGCATGAGCAGGGCTGTGACACCTTTGCTTCCTTTTATGACCTCACTAAGGCTTTTGACTATCTCTCACGCGAAATACTTCTTCAGAAACTCTCTTACTATAACTTTGATGTTGAGAGTGTTGCCTTGGTCGGCTCTTATCTCAGCGATCGTTTTCAGCACGTTTTGTATGGGGGACGATACTCGGAGAGACGAAGAGTTGGACGGGGTGTGCCCTTTACTGTTTTTAATATACGTAAATGATTTATACAAATTTCAAGAAGACTCAAATATAATCCTCTTTGCTGACGACACAACTAGTCTGATTAGATATCGACCAAACGACCCTTTAGGGGAGTTGGTTAATGCTGTTGAGACTGACATAGGCAATTGGCTTCTGGCAAATGAACTTAGCTTGAATCAGGCTAAAACTCAGAACATGAACTTTACATTGCGTTCTGCGCCTATCGATCTTCAGAGCGATGTTCGTGTGAAGTTCCTTGGGGTTCATCTTGATCCTAAATTAACCTGGGAGAGTCATGTTCGAGAGCTTGGGTTCTCGCTGTCCAGGGTCATATATCTCATCAGAAGACTTGCGCAGAGTGCGCCAGTCTGTTGACGGTATATCACGGTTATTTTGTTTCCCGTATGTCATATGGTATTTTGAACTCGGGACATAGTTCCCATGCAATGAAAATCTTCAAGCTACAGAGGAGATGTTTACGTACAATGTTGGGGCTCGGTTGGCGTGACTGCTGTAAAAAGTATTTTGTTGAACACGGACTATTTACTTTGCCTTCAACTGTCTTGGCTACATTCGAACCAATGCCTCGCATTTCACTCTTCACTCTGATATGCATAATTATGGTACGCGAAATCGAAATGACATATTGCCTGAATTTCACCGCCTATTGAGTACTAGGAAAGGTTCTGACTATTATTGTGTTAAATTTTATAATAAGCTGCCATCTCATATAAAGAACCTTGGTGAAGTCCAGTTTAACAAAAGTATTAAATCATTTTTGATATCTCAAGCTTTTTATACCTTTGAGGACTATTTCAAGAGCGATATTGTAAGATTTTTCTAGATTTTAGTTTGTTTTATGTTGTTGCTATTTTAATTTGTTTGTAAGCCTCTCTTTGTTACTGTAACTTTGATTGATTAATTTTTGTTCTTTTTTGGCGTACTATACATGTTTTGTAACATAAGATGGTGAATATCAATGTACCCCCTTAGTGCCACAAAGGTTAATATTATTTATTAAGTAAAAGAAAACAATTCCCGATATGAGGCGTACTTTTCGTGTGCCACTGTATATTAAATATGCAATATAGTATAGACTTTAATCATCCCAATCTCCTTTGTATATCAACCTCCAATGTTGGAAAATTAATTTTCCCTATTTAGCGTAATAGCAGGGAAACTGCCTGTTCCTATCCTCTATAATAATAATATCTATCTATCTATGTACAGATATCATATTGATGAAAATTAACTAAAACAGGAATAATGTTTAGAACGTTATTGGTTCCGAATTAATAATGTGTGTATGTGCACTATGTTGTGTTCTGCTGTATATTATAATTTCTATTTCTCCGCTCTCAGATGGGTTATTCATAAATTTTATACCTTATGGGTATCAATTTGCATATTTCATACACATAATGTTGCATAATAGCAATCGAAATTATTATGTTGTGTTTAGAGCAACGTACAGATGCGAATTTGATAAAGTTAATCATGAAATTCTTATCTCAGTAGTACTGTGCTATACTGGATTGTTAGTTTCGGCCATTGAACTAATTAAACGTTATTTAACAGATTTATTAGAACATACAGGATTTTGTAGCAGGAATATAATTTTAGTATATTTAAAAACAAATCTATTACTATTCAGGAGATCGGCACAAATTTCATGACCCTTAAACCTTGTATCTCGGACAGAAAGGTGTTTTGGACATATTCTGTTTAAAGAAAGGAATGAATATTAATTCGGAAAATGGTGAAGTATTATTTATTTATGTGCTATTCATTAATAGCTGATTTTTTAGCTAATATGTCTGCTATTTTATTAGATTTTATACCAGTATGACCCTAAACCCTTTATTTGAGAACCATGGTGGTGTAGCCATTTTGAAATTAGGGGAATTATGTACATTCAGAAAACAACTAATTTAATAATTAAAACTAATTAAAGAAAATGAATAAAACAATTAAGCGATAATGAAAATTTAAAAGAAAATATTATTCATTACTTAAAAATAGGAAAATTAATATAATATCGAATAATTATATTAATTCCTGTACGAAACTTTAATATACTATTGAAAACGGAATTTATTTCAATTACTAAAAGAAATAACTTCAAACTTTATATATAAAAAAAACTGATTAAAACAAAAAGGCCTTCAATTAAAAGAATATCAAAACTTACGGAACATTATACAATTCACTACTTCAGAATAAAATGAAATGGACTTAATCTCTAAACAAAAACTAGAAAATAATTCTTAACTGAAAAAATATACCAAAAAAAAACCCAAACCAAACCAAAAAAAAACCCTACCCTGTACTTAAAAACCAACCAAAACCAAAAAAACCAAACCAAAAAAAAGCCAAACCAAACCAAAAAAAACCCTACCCTGTACTTAAAAACCAACCAAAACCCTACCCTGTACTTAAAAACCAACCAAAACCAAAAAAACCAAACCAAAAAAACCCAAACCAAACCAAAAAAAACCCAAACCAACCCAAACCAAACCAAAAAAAACTCTACCCTGTACTTAAAAACCAACCAAAACCAAAAAAAAACAAACCAAAAAAAACCCAAACGAAACCAAAAAAAACCCTACCCTGTACTTAAAAACCAACCAAAATCAAAAAAACCAAACCAAAAAAAACCCAAACCAAACCAAAAAAACCCTACCCTGTACTTAAAAACCAACCAAAACCAAAAAAAAAGCAAACCAAACAAAAAAAAAACCCAACCCAACCCAACCAAAACCAAAAAAAAACCAAACCAAAAAAAACCCAAACCAAACCAAAAAAACCCAAACCAAACCAAAAAAAAACCCAACCCTACCCTGTACTTAAAAACCAACCAAAACCCACCCTGTACTTAAAAACCAACCAAAAAAACCAAACCAAAAAAAACCTAAACCAAACCATCTCTTTCTAGTTCTCTTTATCTTTACAGGGTCTTTATTACTTTTTAACGGGTATTAGAAAAAAAAGGTCTTTTTCTAGATAAAATCATAGGCCCTCAATATATTATTCTTATATTACTTGCAGATGTTGTAAAACCTATATTAATAGAAGATAAGATAAATAGAAAACATACCCTTAAATTTTATGACTAAAAGGAGACTTTAGAACATTTGTATACAATCTACTTTAATAATATTCCCAAACTAATATAAACTATAAAACTCAGCCACAAATACAGGGTTGGACAAAAGTAAATTCCATTGCGTCTTATTACTTTACCACGATTTCGATAATGATTGCAGCGAGGGTGTTGTCCATTTTTAATGGCAGCCAATACACTTTTGGAGTCCGAACAGATGATGAAATCATCAAAATCTAGTGTAGGTAGGATTCTTAGAACGTTGAGTATTGCGACGGCTTTAATAGTGAAGATTTAGTTCCGCATATACGGCAAATATCAAAAGTATCGCTGTAAAGCAGATAAAAAATGCTTTAAACGATGTATCACTCGACCCCTACTAATATATGAACATTTAGCAGTTGTGTCCACCCCTATCAGAGGGCTTAAGCGATTTCAACCAAAATCTAATGGCCTCATCCTAGGACTGCCTCAAACTCATATACGAAAATTAACTAATCCTAAAACAAAGTGGACAAAGAAAGAAATACTTGATACAATAAAATAACTTAATTTTAAAAAAGAATATGCAATAGACCAAATTTGCCTACCTCAAGAACATACTGTTCTCAGTTTGCCGCCTTTCTACTGTATTTTCAATTCGATCGAGATGATTTGGGGATCCATTAACTTTAGAATGAAGATTGTATGGCCTAGTGAAGTTGAAATGGGCAACCATTGGCTTTTCTTGAAAGTTGAATTTTTATTATAACCAGACGACTAAAAGGCTTGTCCTATTTATCGGCTCTAATTATACGCTCAATTTTCCACCCTCTCTATCAAAAACCGTGGATTGTAGAACATAGATTGCTATAAAAAGGCCGATCTAGAATTAGACCCTTTAGGTCATAGTTCAAAGTCCATAACAAACTTTCACGATTTACTTAACATTAAAAATCTCTTATTTACTTATATAAATTCTCGTCCAGTCTACTTGTGTATGTACAATATTGTCTTGCATGTAGATATAGCAATTCATTCCCATCTAACTGCACCCCTTTATTGGTAGTTAAACTCAAATATTACCTTGTGTACATTGCTAATTAGGTGGCTGTAATTAATCTGACTAATATTCTATAAACCTTCATGTACCTCTCACTCTCAAATGCGCTTTCGCTTCATTTCAACCCCTTTTCCCATTGAAGCTGATGAGTGAAGTGGTATTGATAGATATGGTGGAATTTTCAGGGGTGATTTGGACAATATACCAGATCTAAAATAATTCATAATTTTTCTTAATCGCTGTACCAGCTAGGACAACATTGTCATCCGCGTATTGATGTTGATACGATGTTCGTCCCAGCTTGCAGTCTACGAAGGTTGAAAAGTCCGCTGCCATCAAATCTGTAGATGATCTCTATTACCGGTAACGGTCATTCAACTTGTTAAGGATGCCGGATGCAGTTCATCCTTAACAAGTTGAATGAGAATGGAGATTATTCTTGAAGGTTTTCGTTTTTAAAAAAAGTAGCAACTCCACAAGAATGCATTTGATCCCCTTGATCAACTTTTGGCAATGAAGAACCATTTGAGAAAACAGCTCAAAATTGGTTTTCAGAATTTCATCGTATTCATGCACCAGTGAGTGATTGATGAATCACGTGAAGACAGTTGACTATTTGAAGTAAAAAAATGTGGAAATAATGACTCATGGTCACCTGATTTATTATCTGTCAACTTATGTTTGTTCCCAACGTGAAAATGCTTGGTCAACGATTTTCATCACGTCAAGAAGCAGTCGAAGCCGAATTAGGGGTATGTCTTCAGTTACTTGAACTGTGTCTCAAGTTACAACTCTCCATCAAGTTCTAGAGCTCTTATGAACTCCAGATTGGCTGGTGTCAGGGACAACACGTCGCGCATCTTGCACAATTTCATGCCCCGAGTGTTCCTTATGTTGGCTTCTGATAGCGGCGCATTCTGTTACTAGGTGATCAGGAGTTTCTTCCTTCTCCCTGTAGAATCTGTATTCCAAACAGATTTTGGATCTTTCATGATTGCAGTTTCTAAGGAATTTCTTGGAGTGTATCAGTCCAGGAAGTTTTTGCCAGAGTATTGCTTTTTCTGTTGATTTAAATTCACTAAATTCAAATGTTTAAAGAATAGACTTATTCAGTTGGAAATAATAAATAAATACATCTTTAAGGGCAGTTATTTATTTTTTATTTATTTATTTATTTTTTGTGTTAGTACATAAATGGTTACACTCGGCATAAAACTTAAAAATGTCAAAATATAACACCACAAAATATTTACAAAAACAAACAAATACACAATATGTAAAAAACAAATTCATGTAAAAAATAAAAATTACAAGTAAACACAAAATATATGAATTAAAAGTTTAGATCTCGTTTCTTTCTGAGAAGTAAAATTCCAAACATTCTTCCAAAGAATAAAATGACTTTCTGATAAAAAGTGATTTCATCTTCTCGAGAAACAATTTAGGCGGAAGCTCTCTCACATGTCGAGGCAAAGCATTACCGAAGTTCTCATTTCCTAGATAAGCCAGCAACAAATACGAGATGAGACAGGTGCATGCCCCGAGGCAAGTACGGCATAAGAGACATGGCACTGTATCAGAGCATGAAATGTCATCAACAAAACAGATCTTGACAATTTTGTGGACAAACCCCGCAATACGTATGTGTTTGACGATATCTTACCAGAAACATAGTCGACATGAGCATGCCATGTCAGTCTCTGGTCAAGATAAACACCCAAGAACCTCACCGAATGATTATCACTGAAAACAAAAACACAATTCGTTCAGTTTTCGATTGATTCAGACTAAGACCATTCGCAGAGAACCAATCTAAAGCCCTCCCATCAAGAGCGTGGACTAGGTGGCTTACATCCACATCCTCTCTTACCACAGTGGTACCATCGGCATAAAGTAGGAAGTCAACGTTGGGTCCACTCACTGGTAAATCATTGACGAATATTATGAATAGAAGTGGTCCCAGCACAGATCCCTGTGGAACGCCGAACATATTACCTAACAAGGTTGATCGCTTGCTAGCATACTCAACAAACTGCGGTCGATCCGTAAGATATGATTTTATCAGATCCAGAAACGGTCCCGACAGATTATAATATTTTAATTTAGCTATAAGTATTTCTGGATCAACGCAGTCGAAAGCTCTCGATAGGTACAGCATTAGCGCCGCACAATTTTTGCCACTATTGAAAGCATCCGTAACCACTGACAATCCATGTCTAAAACCGAACTGCTGCAAAGGAAATCTAAAGACGTGAATGTTGGACATGTTGCCTCGTATATTGATGGTGACACCAATTTTGACGGTTTTTACGAAACCTGTGGCGAAATACCCAAATAATGAGCTTTAATAAAAATATCTTAAATAATGATGTTATGGGTTCTAATTATTTTAATACACTGAAGAATCCTCGACCATTTTCATTGTAAATTGGTTGTCTAATGTCTTATTTTTTGGGGTTATATTGTTTGACCTCAAAATTGAATTGCAATAGTTACGAATTGTGTGTAGATCGCTAGAACAAAGAGGTTTTGGGTGAAAATAAAGGGCGGGAGAAGATTAAAATATCCTGCATTGCACACAACGTTTTCATTAACGTAATAAAAACTGTGAAGATAATACGCAAGCAAAAAGATGTGTGCGTAAAACCTCATTGAATTTTGACTGATACCATACCGCAACTGAGAGAGCATAGAGCATAGCAAACCGCTTTGAGATGATATATAGAAAGGGGTGAATTTGTATCGTCGTACACTATACGTATGTGTTTAAAATGCGTCTGCAGTTCGTTCTGTCGCGGTGTCTCCAGGACATACAGCACTATACAAGCTGGAACACCCCATTTTGCCAGCCAACCAGCCTCCATTCCGAAAACGATTATATTAAAGGTATTCGGATATTTCGTCACACAGGGAGCTCAACTCAATTTGAATATATTGACATATACCTTACCTTAGAGGATAAATTAGATAATATCGTTTCAGTTTTAGCATAATATGGGGTACGTGTGTAGTTTCGAAAAAATGTTGATCTTAGAGTCAGTGTGTGATCTGGTTTGACAAATAGATCGTGTATTATATTGTGTTAAGGGTTTTCACTCAATTCGAAAAAATTGGTAAGGGGTAAGTTTTTAGCTATTGGTCGGCAGATGACTTTGGTAGTATAATAATAATAATAATAATAATAATAATAAGCGTCTTTATTGATTGAAATACAATTTTAAAAATAAGTAAAATAAACAATATTACGAAGTAATATTAGAAAAAAAAATGGTAGATATGTCTTCAAAGGGTGAAGTCTAGCAATTATAATGCTATTTTTACTTCACCCAAAAGAAAATAAACATATTTCAATTGTTATCTATTAACTAGTCAGCAAAGACTACCACTCAACTTATTTCAATTAATATATATAATTAATAAATATTTTCCTGTCACTTATGTCGGTCCCTTTTTGTATACAATTAAAAAGATCTTTAATGCTTTCGCTAACCACGTCATAAATCATCACCACTCATTTTCCTTAGAGAATAACTCTAAAATGCTTCACACATGCCCCAAAAGCACTTTGTTGAACGTATCAGAAGCAATAGAAATTAATTATTTTAAACACAATACCAAGTATACATGTGTATCGATCAATTAGGATTCGACTGCTTACCTGCTCTTTCTCACTTTCTTTTAACAACGAACCATAAAACTGTATTATTAATTTCCTAAATATCTGTCTACAAATACCCTTCTTATAGGCCTCCAGTGAGAGTTTTGATACATAACCTCACAAATGTTATAAACATACATACACATAATTTAAATGTACTTATACCCATAACCTAACTCCACTGTTGTCTCCCTCTTCTTCTCCTTGTTTACAACCTGATTTATGGCAAATGACCCGATACTCAGTCCATTCACAACCAAAATACATTCAGCAACATATCTGCATAATATCATTTACATATACGAACATGCCTGGTCCAATCTTTGCTATCCTGCTGCGTACCTACTGATCAGTTCACTAAATCTGTTCGCCATTTGTCGAAAGTTCTAGATTGCAAAATATTAAGACCCAATAATAATGATATTCAAAAAGAAACGCTATATAGAAAAATGACTGAATTTTTATAATATTTTGACCACACAATGTTCTGCGTTTCTCAGTTTCAATAAGAATATATTTTTAATTTTAATTTTATAACATTTTATTTCAATAACTACCACTAATTGGTAAGTTTTTACATAATCATTTACAATATTCTCATGTCTAAGAGCTATAACACTTTCAGTTTGTATATAGACGTTTAAATAATCCATGCCATACTGTGTTTGACTTGTGCATATAAGTTACATTGATATACAAAAGATATTTGACAATTCACAATTTCCTGAAAACTAAAACATAAGTCGAAATCCCGCCATGACCGATTATAACCGGTTTAACTTTTTGCATTCACGCGACCCCGGTTATTGGCGGTTTCACTATGATGACGTCACGAAAAAGACCTTCATGACATTATCACTGTGATGAGTGATGAGCGAGAAGTTTCTGTTGTAAAACATGAACGATATATGTAAAATAATAATCATTTTAGATCTACATGAAGACTTGCCTATGAAACGGAGATTGGTGATGATGAAGTTCAGTGATTAAGTGCGTAAATAAAGTGAAGTTAACGGTGGCCTCTTCGAACATTTGGTTTTTTAAAATGTAAGATATTATAAAATCAGGAATGTACAGCCAGGGCCCGATTACGCAATAGGCTAAGTAGGCTACACCTAAGGGGCCCAAGACTTGCCCTTGAAGCTCTTAAATTCAATATTTAATGCAAAAAAAAAAAAATAGAAGAAAACACCAAAAAAATTTCCACCATGAAATACGCTGAATGTTGTGAATAGGGGTCATGTAAGTAATTTTGAGCCTAGGGCTTGTTGTACCGGTTATCCAGCCATATGTACGGTGGATGACCAATCAATTCAAATTTTTGAGCGTCCAAATATAGTCTGGATGTCTTGATAAATGAATGATCCGCCGACGATTGTTTGTTTTCCTTATTTCACCAAAAGAATTTGATTGATTGATAGTTCTACGTTCCTCTAAAAGCAAAGTTCTCATATGGAGAATTTTTGAAATAACACATGACCATTTGTTTTGAAGTGCTTCGATGGCGAACCACTTCTTGAACGCCCATATATACAGTCGATTGCTGATTATGTTTCGGTTACATGATTCGTAAACTGTTTCAATCTTAAGAACGTCTTCATCTCACCGTTGATAATCCACATCGAAAGTCGTAATAAATCATGACCAGAAAATGTTCCCGAGTTAATTTCTTTAGACATTAAGATAATGGGGCCACTCGGTATATTAGTATTATCGAATAGTTTGCATACACCGATACAACTTTAAAATGTACCATGAAACTTTGCATACAAACATATTCCTACAGAACAGAAAAAGAGTTTAATCTGGATCGTTAAATGCAAATTTCCGCAATGAAAAGCAATTTTTATCTCGTTCGCAATTTACACCTTTAAAATATTCCGGTCGGCGAACGGTTTAACCGTGTGCTACATATACTCGTATGCACCTAGGTACCTATAATAGTATATATATATACACCAGCTGACTAATTAAGTTTTTTCGCTATTCCGGGGCCAAAGTTAAATATTTACCTTCAGTAGAGCGTCATTCTAGTGTACGCCAAAGCCGAAGTGGCAATTAGCGCTAATACCCGTACCGGATTGATCGTTGACCTCATATACGTATTATATACACGGCTGAACGTCTGCCATATTATGCTAAAAATGGAGTTTAATCGCTGTAACAGGATTGTTTAATACAATTAAAAGAAAATCAGACACAGGCTTTGATACTTAAGGTTTTGGCCATGAGTCATTAGGTCATTAAGGTGTCCGCACTTGTGACAAAATTCAAATGTTTCCAAAAAATACCCCTCTGTCCAAGAATTTTCCGATAATATACATTACATTCTCCAAAAGGCATATGTTTTGCTTATATTGTCCTGTAGATAAATTCCTAATGCGAAGTCAGACCAGCAATTCACCTAGAAAAACCACCTGAATTTGTTATCATTCTTTCCGCATTGTAAAGCAAAACAAAAAACTACAACCCTGTGCCAGTTATCATTTTCACAAACCTTGCTATCCCAAACCTCTCGCAAATCTGTGAATTTTAATCTGCTTCAAGGACAGAGTTAATTTTGCAATCCTAGGTCACCAAACCACTGAACTAGGTCGCATTCTAGGTAAAGAATGATGCAAAATTGCTCTTGGTCCACTGATAGATCAAGGCTTCTAGCTTTTTCAGTTAAGTTGATTAAAATCTATCAAATATCCCATACTAAATTATTAACAGTTTCTACCTTATAAAAATCAAAAAACAGCACCTGTTATCCCAAACCTCGTAAATATTTAAATTTACTCAAAAATACCCCATCACAAACAACATCAATCGAACTGTTGTCGAAAACCAGCAATCCGCCTAGAAAAACCTCCAGTGTTTATTGTCTTCCTTTCCCGCCCTACAATTTTCCGAAAAGTAATTTGAGGTGAGAATCCGAGGAAATGAATTTTCAACAACATACAGATATTAGGCCCTAGATTTTGACAACAGGTAAGACGTTGGGCAACCTGGTGTTTATAGCTTTCTACTTTTATGTTTCCCAAAAAATTTGTTGCATTCATTTAAATGCATTCGAAACGTATTATTCCTTGCCTTGAAGTATGGAGTCGAACTGCGCATCTCCTGAAAGTTTCCTAGTATAGGGACCCACAAATATATCCTTTTTAATTTTAGCGTCTCCGAGTCTAGGGAATTTTTCTTTTAAATGAATAAAAGTACAGCCTTGTGTGGTGGCTTTATATAGTGCTCGATCGAGCTAGCAGTATTTGGTGCAACCAAGCAAAATCGCCAAAACTTTTATATCTTTGATATTGTATGATCATTGTTTCAAAATATGGTTTCAATATTACAGTTATATAAAAAAATGCTATGCTACGTTTCCTGCCTGTGGGTATATGACCAATTGGGACTGAAGGCAACTTGTTTAGCAAGAATCAATGCAAAGGTCTCCATGGTTGTGGATCTTAGTCTATTTTTAAAGCTGCCTTCGGTACGCGCTCTTCACTGGGAAAATTAAGAGCAGGTAGGTAAATTATCAGTAGTAATACCCCTAGGGTCTTGATAATACCGAGATAATTTTGTCATAGAGAATGCCGTAAGCGTGTTGCTTGATAATAGCCCAAGGCCGCAGGCCGAGGGCTATTATTCTTGAGCAACTCGCTTGAAGGATTGAAGATCTGCAAATCCAGCTGATTGTCTTCTCAATGTTTAGAAGTTCACCCAGTGGGAGACCTACCCTTCTCCGCCTTTTCATGGCCTTCAAAATGGAAAAATTAAATTAAACAATCCCCATACTCACCACAATGCAAAATGTTCAAGTTGTTTAGGTATTTGGCTCAAAACAAGCGAGAATAAACAGGTCGATTGGTGGGAGCAAATATTTGGCTATTTCGATGTTGTTGTATAAAATTTATTTAAATTGCTTGCCATGTGGAAATTCATTCTCTCATTTCTACATACAACAATAATATGGCAATTTGCATTCGAATGAAGTTTTTGTATGTTCGTACGGATTAAACATATAAAAGATTTGCTCAATAGTAACAACACCAGAATGTTATGTTTACTTTACTGTACGCTTACTGAATTAGCTTCATAATGTAAAGATAAAATTGCTAGATACTTGTGCTCACAAGTGCACATATGAATGCTTCAGTAATTGATCTAAAAGAATTACATTATCAGCAGCTTAACAAGGTTGTGCTGTTTTAAATCACGATTAAAATTGAAAAAAAAATCCTTCACAGTAAGAACAAAAAATAAAAATATACAAAATAAAAATAAACTGGTGCCCTTGAGGCACGAACAGCTCTCCATACTACACATACATTTACGGTATTAAATGGACTGTTTGTAATACAAGGTGTTTCTAAAAAAGCTTGCCAAAATTTGTGAGCGAATTGGGGACATCTAATCATGAAAAAAACCTAAATTGTAATTTTTCGAAAAGTCCTTATTTACAAAGATACAGGATGTTAAAGATGACTGCCTGAGGACGTTTTTTTCGAAATATTTTCGAAATGAGTAAAGATGAAATTAACCAAATGTAGCATATTTATTGACCTAGTTAAATGTCGTAAACTGACATGAAATTGAATAAAAAAGGATGACCATAGGCGGGTAAACGGGTGGGACCCTTGCCTTAATTATAACCTAACTTTTTTTTCTTGTGATTTTTATTCATTTGGTGTCAAAAATGTGATAAAATAAAGTTTTATACATAAAAAAGACATACTTCTTTTTTCTCGAAAAACTTAAAGGTTTTCGAGAAATTCGAGTTTGAAAATTTTAGGACAAAACTGGTCCTTAGTAAACAGCATTAATAACATTATTGAAATACAGTTTGCTAACGAAAAGTTTATCAAAATTTTATTAATGATTTGTAAATTTGTATACGGGGTGAGTCAAAAATGTATTTCATTAAAAAAGTAATATTATGAATAATTGTTTGATTTTTGTGGATCTCAATTCAAGATTTCTTTGAAAGTGAAACTATAAGCTCCTAGATGTTGTCTACGGGGTAACTCAAAAATGTTTCTAATTATCTTTCAAGACTCTTATTATTAATATAATATTAATGAATTTTTTTTGTCTAAAGTTTTGTTATTATTTTTTAAATTTTTTTTTATTTTTTTAAAAATTTTGTTTTATTTTTTTTGGATTTTTTTTTATTTTATATTTTTTTTAGTTTTCTTAATTTTTTTTTTTATAATCCTCAATGACATTTGTCATAGATAAAACTACCACAAAACGACTGGGAAATCCCGCAAGTGTATTCTTGTCAAATAAAATAATTTGAAAAATATGAAGGGCGGCTAATCCACTTTTTTGCGTACAATAAATAATCAGGGAATTTCTTTAATAAAAGAAAAAACGCACTTGTACTCGTATATCTATTCCAAAATGTCTTTTGTTCTTTTTTCTAACAATTTCTTAGCAATATCTTTTTTCGTGCCTCATTCTATCTTTGAAAATAAAAAAGTACATCGAATCAAAATGATATCAAGATGTACACTTTATGTTCCTTTTTCATTCTCATCAAATTTTAAAAAACGAAAAAAATTAGAACTTTGACACTCTGTATCTCGGACATTAAGGGATTTTGGACCAATATAAGGAACTTATTTCAGTTTTTTTCAGATGCCTTATCACCTCTGTAAATGCGTCCCACATATTCTGAAACACCCTGTATATTGGGGGAATACAATATATGAAAAAAATACAAGAGATAAAAAAAATGTAGTTTAAGTTGCTTTATTTCTAGACAATATCGAAATTGAATTACAGTCAGTGGCGTACATTTTTTTGTCAATAATTTTTATTAAGTTGCCGCCCTAACGCCACTAGACTTAATAATTTTGATCTAGTTAGGGCCATAGAAGCTCCCTATTTCTAGCAACAACGATCCCAAATTTAAAAGAAATCGGTAAGGAGATTTGACCTAATTAAAAAAAAATCGTTATATATTTCCAAAAAAACTTTAACACCTTGTATCTTGGGAAAGAATGCATTTCCGGGCGTATGTTTATGGGACCTTTTTTTCATAAAATGACCTTAGATATCACCTTCTTAAATACTGCCGCGCCTATTTTAATTTTACGAATATCATGGTGTTGCTTTGAATGAAGTAGTTAGTAAGTCTGAATTGAATTTTCCACAATTTCTACATAGATTTCTATTTAAAATATCAAAGTTGACTCAAAGTTACTAACAAGGTAAAAAGCACTGTAATAATATGAATCTTTTTGCAACCACTTGGTTTGTTCTTCTTAGATGCTGCACATACTTTTTCCAGATCGGAATATTATTAAAGCAGCAATAATAATTGAAACATGAACTACTATACACAAAGATGTTGTTTGTTGATGATTGTATGAAAGCCAGTTCGTTCTAGCACACAAAACTTATACATTTCACTTAGTACATAGAATCACAAAGTATAATAATGGAATAACACTCCGATGAGCACTATGCTAACTAATGAGAGAATTAGAATGTCTGGGAATATGACGGGTATACATTTAGTAGGCATAAAGAACTATTCGAAATGAACATATTATTGCTATTCATGCATATTATACAGTCAGACAGACAAACATGTCTTAACCTGTTTATTTCTAGCGGTAATATTATTATGTTCACCAAATGCAACTTGGTGTGTATATGTATGTAACGTTTTCCAGAGATATTGCAATGGTCTTTGTATTGTTTGGTGGTTAATATGGGCGGAGAACTAAAGTAAGTTCGTAGAATAGAGTCCTTTATTTACCATAGTTTTACAAATTTTTGTCCAATTTACAATACAAAAATAAGCAAATATAACAAACTTACAAATATCATTAACACCAGAGAAATTTCCAGTCCTCTGGGGCCAATTATTTTTTTTACTATAATACCTATGAGAATAATATACAGGGTGTTTCATAATATAAGCGCAGCACGTTAGGATGTGAGAGCTTGTCCAAAAATATGAAAAAAGTTTGACTTACTCTCTAAAATGCACCATTTTCGAAGACAGGGTGGAAATTGAAAAAAAAAAATCGATTTTTGCGAATATTGCATTGTATTTTGTAAGCATAAACTCATAAAAAGATATGCTTTGGGCAAGAATTTTTCTTTTAATCATAATTTCATTTTGAAGGGGTAGTGGGTGTTTTTTCCCCAATTTCTACGCCACTAGAGAAAGTACGGTTTTATGCTGAACCGCCAATGTTTTCTACACAAAAAAGGTACTCTTTGTCATAAGCTCTAAAGTTGACTGTTTTCGAGGAATATCAACTTCTTCGAATACATGGTCAACTTTTTAAATAAATTTAACTATTTCTACTAAAGTTGTCTTCTCAAAACTCTCCAAACCGTAAAAACGGTAACGCATTTCGCAGATTTCAGCGTCTAAATTCAAAATGAATAATTAGACAAACGCTGAAATGTGCGAAATCCATTACTTGTACGGAATGGCGAGCGGAATTCGGCAGAAGCAAGCCGGTTCTATCAAGAAACTCATCCTGATCGCCAAGTACCACACCATAACTTGTTTCAACGCATTCACCAACTATGGAAAAATGGAAGTTTTCAAAAGTATACTGCTGAAAATGGGCGGCCTATGGAAGTTGCAATTCCCCTACCAGAGGCTGTCCTCAACGAAGTTGAAGAAAATCCCACCACAAGTACCAAAAAAATTGCTCACAAGTTAACGAACCTCACTCGACGGTTTGGAGAATTTTGAAAAGACAACTTTTGTATCCCTACCATATCCAAAGAGTACAAGTCTTATTGCCAAGAGATTTTCGCGAAGATTGGCTTTTTGTAGCTGGATGCAAGACAAACTAGCTCAAAATCCTCAGTTTGGAGGCGAAGTTCTATTTACCGATGAAACATCTTTCTCGAGAGATGGTGTTTTCAAGTTTCACAATTACCACATATAAGCTGAAGAAAATCCACATGAAATTGCAGAAGGCCATCATCAGCAACAATTTTCTGTGAATGTTTGGGCTGGCTTCGTCGGTGATCATTTGATAGGCCCACAAAAGTCAACCATTCGAGTCACTCACAAAGTTATCGACAGAATAAAATAATATTCTTTACCATACTTTTAATATTTTTACAGGGCAGAGCCTTAATAGCATGTGGGGATGACTTTACAGGCCTATGTTAGGAGCGTTAGCATAATATTTGCTCAGCCTCAAGCATTGTTCTCTCAGCAAACTAGCAGCCCTAGCGGGGTTTTCGTAAGTAGAAAATCGATCTTTGCTTTCCTGAATATCCTATGTGTGCCGACAGCAGTTATATCGCCCTAATTGACTTAAATAGAGGTCCCTCAATCCAACTCCCGCAACAACTCCGATGGGCTTTTTCTGCAGCCGCAAAACCTGTAAAGCGATTAAAAACACCTCCTCGTAAAATTACAAAACCAGCTGTAAAATTCTAAAGAACGTATCCTCCTGGACATTATAAGCTTATTTTGGACAAGAAATTGTTAGCATGTTTGTCTTTACAAACATGAAGTCTGAATCATTACAATTATACAGTTATAAGTATATTTAAAGAATTAAACATATACTTTAATTTAAAAATAAATTATTGCTCTTTGGCGCTCGTTATACGTCATTATAAACAATATCTCCTATTGGTCTTCGTATTTTTGTATTTCTCTTCGATGCTTAAAACCGACATTCTGTTTTTGGCTACTGTGAGTGTGGGTCCGCAAAATTCTGGAATTGTATTCCAACAAATTAATATTTTTCTGGTGAAAATTAATAAAATAATTTGGATTATATTTTTCAATACCACTTTTTTATGGTTTTTGATTCTCTGGTTCATTTGGTGAGAAAAGAAACCATCGGATTTTTACTTCTGGATAATATAAGTACGCTGAGTACGGTAAGTTGGCCATTTTTAGATTTTGCCTAGATTAACTTTTGATTGAAATTATTTTTCATTATATTAGGAATCCAATTCTTTAACATAGGGGGTGCTTCATCATCTGTTAAAGATAACTTCAAGCCTTACCAACATCGAAGTAAGATTATTTTTCGTCGAAGTTACAATCCTTTTCGTTTCATTTTTTTTAGGGCTTCCTTTTTTCCTTCATCTTCTCTGCTATTGTTTTGTATGGCCTTACACTGGTGTTGATAGATTCGTTCTTCGTGGACAGTATTAGTCATGCTGGTTCCACCATCGACTATGGTATCTGCCTGAGCGAGTCAAGTCTTTCGCACAAATTAAGAGAAATAAGAGGACTAGGTTTAATTGACACGTTTTGAGTAAGAGCATATTTTCTGAATAAAATAAAACACTTATAAATTCCATTTTTTTTCTTCATACGTAAGTACATCAATTTGAAGTTTGTATAAACTAAAACTCATTATTGACCGAAATATTCCTTTGTTAAAAATTTAAATTTATTAGTTGAAAAAAAAAATATATATATATATTGAATTTATTAATTTAGATAAATCTGTAATTTATGTACAAGGTATGTGATCACATTGGGTAAAACATTTGGAGTTTGCCTGCGCATAAAGTCAGTGGCGCCCTATGATCTGCTGAAACCTAACTTGAGTTTAAACCTGCCACCCTTTGATTGATTTCAGTTATTACTACAGTTGTGTTGTTTGTGAGCTAGTTGGCATTTTGCTACTCTTTGCGCTACCCCTAGGTAAAATTAGTTAAATCTTTTTATTTCTTTTGTTTATTATTTTTTTAAGAAGTGATTCAAAATTAAAATAAGAATTAATAATTGTAATAAATTATCAATTTGAAATTCTGACGCGTAGCAAGTCATTCTTGTCACTGATTTTATCATAGATGAATTACACTTTCAGTAAAATATATTCCAATGTTCTGTTAATGAATCGCCCGGTATTAATGCACTATAAACACAAAGCAACTAGCTCCACTGATAAAGGCATTGTTCTTCAAACATCAAACGTAAGGATGTGGTTTGACTTAAGAATACCCTGATGATGTGGACATTTTATGTGGTCGTTTGAGAAACTTTAATTAGCCATAAAGTCTTGATAAAACAGTAGTTAAGATGTGGAATGTAAAGTATATAAGGGTTTCGGATAAAATGTATATCTCAGTGTATAATATTAAGATATGAAGTTACGGTTGTAAGCGTAGAGCCTCTCGACATAGATAAACAAATAAGAAATAATCATCCGGGCTAACGGATTATTTTTTCCGCGCGAGATCAGCTTATGTATACTCTGGAACTGCTGCAACTGTGGTTGCAGGAATTACCCTAGCATTCTGGAGGTTGGTTTTGTGAAATAATAATGCCGTTTATTTAAAACTAATTTATTTACAATTAATTAATAAACACTTTAATAAACTAAAAACTTAAACGAATTAATATTATGACAATATTTATTTTCACTATTTATTTCTAGTATTTATTTATGCCACAACACTGTCTTCATGATTGATTGTCTGTCCCCGTTATACGTTGGCTATTTATATTGGCTTTCTCCTTTCTCGAACGCATCCAGTAAACAGTCGTTAGTTCTACAACATTCTGGCGCGCGTACGTCGATTCCAGATCTACACTGTAAGCGAGACACATTCTACTAAATTAACACTACTACTACTACTACACTAGTACTCCATTCGTACACGGCCGCTGGGGGTTATAATTAGACCCTACCCAGGTGTGCGAGTGGAGGATCAGAAGGATCTAAAAAAATATGTATCACAGTGTCACAAAGTGTTAGTGTTGTAACGTTTTTCTCAACTGTTAACTGATCACTTCATAGCTGTTGACTGTTCACTGTGTGTGTCTCTCCACCTTTATACCACATTTTGTGTTCCACATCGCACTGGAATGCTCTGGACCTTTCTAGTCTCTTCTGTCCTATTCTAAGGCGCTCTATGATACAGCCGGCTCGAGTATGACTAGACGCCTAGCGGTGTTGCCAACAGGTGCACATTTTCTTGTTCGTTACAGTATCATCAACTTGAAGTTTTGAATCAACAAAAGTTTTGGTTGAATTTAACTCAGATGAACTAAATAATTAGCATCGTTATGCAACTGTTTCGCATGTTTACCAAACAAAATGCTTTGAGTCTTGTTAGGATTTAGTACTAATCCATGATATAAAGAAATTGTGGACAGATTATCAATAGAGTTGCAGTCCCCATATTAGCTAATCTAAAGGAATAATAAATTTGATAATTATCCGCGATGTGATGAGAACCTCTGATTGCCAGGGACTCTGCTCTCTTCCGTCTTCTGTATTTCCGCCAGTACAATTTATGATCTGACTAGTTAATCATCAATTAACCGCGGTTCTGAAATATCGCTGGTAACATTATAACAATATTTCTCTTAATCTAGAAAAAAAAACCATCGTCAATAAAGTAGAGTGGTTAGTGTAAGAAAATATTTGCATTTCAGAACTTAAAGTGAAGTATAATTATTAAGAAAACTTGGTTGGCAAAAGTTTTTGTGACCTATTTTCCACATTCGTCGTCACAACAACTTTGGAAACTTTTGGAAAGGTTTCGTAATAATTGCGAAAATTTGCAAATTTAAATGGCACATGGATGCAGAAGAAATATATATTTATTAACAACGAGGTTACGTGAGCTTAGAATTTAATATAGTAAGTAACTTGTAGATTGTTTTAACGGTGTCGTTTAGGCGGTTTGGCATCCCCTCACTTCGACCTGCAGAAGATCTTTTGTGAAGGACTCTAATCTATGAATTGCCCAGCTGTCCCACACTTTTCATGAAGTTGATGATTTCGCTATGGGCTAAATTTCTTGCCTCGTCGGGTGTTAGGGTCACCCCTCCAAGGTGTTTTAGCCTTTTGCAGAAAAGTGCCATGCATTCACAGAGCACGTGTTCTGTTGTCTCTGTTGCGTCTTCGCAAAACCGACAAGTGTCGTCCTCGGTTAGGCCCATCTTTTTGAGATGGTACTTCACTGGGTGGTGTCCCGTAAAAAGGCCTGTAATTCGCCTTAGGTCGCTTCTCTCCAGTTGGATAAGCTTCCCTGCGTTGGCCTCTGAAGGTTTGATAAACCTTTTTGATTGTCTTGTCTTGTCTTGTCAGTAGGACTTAAGCTCTTCCTTTTCCCATCTCCGAAGTTCTTCCATCATATGGCTTATTGGAAGGCCAAAGATGGGTTCCGGGCCGCAGAACGGAGCGTTTGCGCCCTCTTTTGCAAGTTGGTCCGCCGCTTCGTTCCCCTCTATGCTTTCATGTCCTGGCATCCATGTCAGAGTAATCTTTTTCCCCTGAGCTGTCAGTTGCTTTAGGGTCTGTTTGCATTCCCATGCTAGCTTTGACGTGAAGGTGTAAAACCTCAGTTATTTTAACGCAGCTTGACATAATATTGATCTGCTGTCCGGGATGCCTCTCTGCAGGCATTCTTGAGCACAACGATTAATAGCGTTGATCTCTGCTTGGAATATAGTGGGACTTTTCCCGAGAGATTCAGAGAGCCTGCAATTAGGCCCGAATACTCCCATGCCTGTGTTCCCTTTTATTCCTTTTGAACCGTCCGTATACCAGACGGATGTGTTTTCTGGGAATCGTTGTTCCCCATTTAGCCATTTTTGACGGTCTGCAATGACCACTTCAAATACGAAAAAATCACGACACTCGACATATTGAATTATTATTACCGGCTATGTAGGTACATATAAGAGGTCTGATCTAAACTAACTAACTAACTAACTTCTGACTCAGAAAAGAATAAAAACAAAACGCCGAACATCAACGCAGAACGAAGCCGACAATGACAAAGACGCCACTCTTATAAATCATAAAATGACCTGAGAAATCTCAGTGGCCCACTGGAAACTTATTTCTCTTACCTTGTCAGTTAGCATCCTCAGGAGGGAATTAAAACTATGGTACCCCTATATTCTATAAAATAGCGTCATATCTATGCACCATTTGTGCAACTATATGTCTATACATTGACATGCAAGTAAGAGAGATATCATTAGCATAGTTAAGCCCATATTATGTACTGTGTACATCGAAATGCAGAAATCGCTAACATTTGAAACTATGCGATATTTAGTATTTCAGTAGTTCTCTATAATAGATAGATGCTGCGCTGGAATGCTTTTCCCGGCATACAGATACATTGCGCGTATAATATGCTTACACAATTACTGAAATTCTACATGATGATGACCATTGCGATGAAACTTAACTAACAAATTATTTATAACAGCTTTGCAGATTATTTGAAATTATACAGAAAAATTATATGGAAATGTTCAATGCTTGCAGAATGATCTGTTTCTGATAACTTGAGATGTAATAGCGAAAAGTGTTCTTTTACCAGTTTTCCCGTGTTAATTTCAGATTTCTGATCAGCTTTTCTGCTTTCTCCGACGGCCTAATGAACGTCATCGATTGTCTCAGAGCTGGGGTATTCTTCCAGTCGGATTTTCTTCAGATGGTCCTCTTCGTGTCGCGACTCCCAAGTCACAGTTATACTGTTTCGTTATCAGTTGCTTCAGGGACTGTTTGCACTGCCATAGAGCCGTAACGTAAATGTACATGACTTCAGTGCTTTTAATGCAGCATGGCTGTCAACCAGTGGCAGTTTAATGTGGTGAAGCATAACATAAAATAAAGTCATATACTTACTTATTAGGTAGCTAAAATTAATAGATATCGCTACTTCGTCAACTGCATAAAATATTGGTTATGTTTATAAGTAGGTACCTCACCTAAGTATTGTTTTCTTTAAAAAGTGTAATTAGTATCTAGAATATATTTACCTAGTTCATAATAATACTAAATAAAACATATTTTATGAAACTGTCAATCAAATTACTTTTATGCTACCTGTTAGCAAATCATAATACGTCTCATACCAGATATTATTAAAAGCTCTGCTTTTATGCATTTGCCTTTACTTATATTTATCAAACATTTATTTAAATCTGGAACAGATGTGTCTGTATATTTTTAAGAAGATTTTTCTGTTCTTAAAAGGAGTGTTGATTAAAAAAACTTAACTTTGGTTAAAATTAAAAAATAAACATCATTTTTCATAATAACTGCGCTTACCTGATGTCAGCGTAAATACGAAGTCAGCGTAAATAAGAATAAAAGAAAAATAAAAGTGACAGAGTTGTAGTAATCAGTCCCAAGACTTAAATTTTATCTTACATTACCACAACTAATATAAACTACTTTCACATAAATATTATTACTGTCGTAAGTTGCCTTACATCTCATATTATAATATGCCCGGAAACTTGTAAAACTAAATTTAAACATCACAATAATGACACGCTAGAAGAAATTTTTGCAAGAACTAATACGATTAAAGTGTCTCAACTGCATATTTAGAAAACAACAAAAACGTCCTTAATGTGGATGTTGTACCATTTAATCTCTTATTACACAAACATTAATTCTCTATCTAATCCCGGTGCTGTCTGTCTACTATCGTTATGATATACATTTGCAGAATATTGTGAATTCTACAGGGTTATTCACGGTTTATGGCGCGGAATATTGTGACGAAACTAAGTGACTTTCAATAAGTTTCATTTACTGGACGTGTAGGCATACACTATGGCTACTTTTTAAAATTGGTTTCATATTATACAGGGTGTCCCAAATAACCTAAAAGTATCAAAGTTGTGTTTTTTTAAATGGAATGTCATATTTCTGAACTTACCTAGCAATGTACTTACTAATTACCTGTAGAATGGTATTAGGGTGTACTATAGCTAAGTCTGCGCGTTTTGGCAGAAAAAGTCAAATAATTGTTTTGTACACCATTTCGTGTTTTTTAAATAAATGTTTTAATGTTTCTAGTAGCCTATGGAATCAGAAATGCCAAATGATCTACAATTATAAAAGTCATTATGAATTATTCTTAATTATGCATTAACAGCATTGATGATAATAAAAAGCACAGATGAATTTCTACCAAAATAGTCATAACATGTGTTCGAAATGTTGACCGTCCATTTTGAGACACTTCGATATTCTTTTTTGAAAACTGCTGGTCTTGGATGATTTCGTATGGGAAACCTTTGAGCATAAACTCGAGAAGCCAATAAAGAATTTTGATGGCATTCTCCATAGATCAATTACGGCACTTGCTTCATAGGACTAGCCGCCCCTGGTCTATTTCCATATTTTACTAGTCTACCCCAAGTAATATTTTGTAGTCTGTAAAAGTTGAATTCGTTGTCAATACACTGCATATACAGACAGACACATACATAAATGTATACCTACCTAGTGCAATTACGCAGCAGAGCTTTCATGTCAAATAGCTATTACATATTTGAACAATTTGCTATCACACAAAATGGCATGGTGGTTTTCAATGCGCTTTTAAAAATGTTTATGTTGTATTGAGGAACAAATCGAATACTGAATACCTATACCCACACAAATAAGCCATTTCCATGTAATACAGTCTGGGAATTATCATAAAGTATCGTTAAAAGAACTACAACAGGCGATGGTGAACTACTTGAATTGTAATTTAGTTTTCTTCCATCTACCAATGTTTACCTTGCATATTATAGAAACTACCGAATCAACCTTGTACAGAGTGCGCACACAGCCTAAGCCGTAAAACCTAAACCTATGTACGTTACGTTCCATTTTTTTGAGTTTCGTTTTTCGTTCATATTTCCATTGCTATTAGAGTTGCGTGCAAATTGTTTTTATAAATGTTAGACATAATTTGATGCTACATACAGTGGCATACCCAATTTTTATCTTTGTTTAAGATAATGATATCAACGTTGTTTTCTCAAATGAGTAATAGCCATCATTACCCGCTCGATGAATAATATACTATTGTGGCAAATGTTATTATTATTGAGATATTTACGTTAGAGGAATCAGCGTATTGTGATTCCAGTAGTAACTGTGTTACTTGTTAGCGTATTGTCGTTAAATCAGCTGGATTTCTATGTTCTTAATGAGAACTATTAAAAGTTGCTTTGAGTAGTGTTTTTTGCTGAGTTTTCCGAAATGTTCTCTCTTTAGGACTTCTGTATCACATCACCTCAGTTTCACTTCACTTGAACACTTATTGTTTTAAGTTCTAATGTCGATTTGACAACACTGTTTGGTACTATTTACTACGAGAAGTAAGAGCTGTGTTTTGGATATTTCTTAGTGTGTTTGAGATTTTCCTACTTCTTAGTTCTTAATTTGGGAAACAAACATGCATATCACACACACCTATTCCTGTTCGTCATGTTGTTCGGTAAGTTTATATTTTTGTGTGATTAGTAAATATTACAATTTATTAAAAGTATTTTTTAACAGATTATGTAACAAGACACCACGCCACTGGTATCATGGATACTAGTTGGGGTTTTTTATAGATATTTTCTCTTAGTTTTATAGTTTTATCCCTAGCATGTCTAGAAGTCTAATCTTTTCGTAAATATTATACAACATCTGTAAGTAATAAACATATAATCTTTGGTGCCTTACCAAATGTTCCTAAAAGAACTGATACCTAGAAAACGACCTTTTTCCAATTCCAAAATATTGAGTTTGTTTATGAGTTAGTCCAAAGATAAATGCATATATTAGAAAACATAACCAAATGTTTTAAATACAGAGTGGTCATTCAAGATTCTCGAAATACCTTCATGTAAATTAAATGTCGGACTTTTCTTATTACATACAGAAGCTAGTAGTTGGGGAGTTAACAACAGCCAATGTGGAACAGTACCTATATGCATACTATCGACAATGCTGATGATGCTAGAAATTATTAATGTTAGTTTTTATCGTTTGTGTTATCTTTATTTGCGTGTCTGTTTGTATAATTATTTTATATTGTAGATTTGTATTGGTTTGTTTTATAATAATTGACGTACTACAATACTGACTTTTGTTTACAGCACTGCTTCTGTCATTAAAAAGGTAAATAGTGACCTTTATGTTATTGAGACCAACTTGGAAATTAGATGACATTTCTGTTTGTTTATTTTTCTTAGGACAGAAACAAATCAGCATATGTCAAAAACAACAACCTTCTTCTTCTTTCAAAGCTTATCCACTAACGGATGTTCGCGAAACATTTTCCATTGCTTCTCTGTTCCTTGCGGTGTGTATTAGCGTAGTCTGATATTTCGCAGCCAACACATTTTTTTTCCTTCCGATCCCTCTCCGGCCCTCGATCTTGCCTTCGATCAACAGATGCAAGAATTGATATTTAGTATTTTTCGCATTATATGTCCCAAATATGCCGGTTTTCTCTTGTTCATCAATTCAAACAGTTCACGTTGTTCGTTGGCACGTCTTAGGACTTCTTCGTTTGTCAGTCGGGCCGTCTAGGGTATCTTGAGGATTCTGCGATACAGCCACATTTCAAAAGCCTCCAAATTTCTTAATTGCAGTCGCTCTCAAAGTCCAACCCTCCAGACCGTAAAGAAGCACCGACCAAACGTAGCACTTCATGAATCTGGGTCGAAATTGGAACAGGTAAGCACTCTTCGAAACTTCAAGAATGCCTGACGAGCTTGCTTGGCAACAGCAGTATCTTGACAAATTAATATAATACGTCAGGCCGGATTTATAATTTTATTCCCAATTTTGGTGGGAAATTTGAGAGGATAAATTATTCCTCGAAATAATTTAAGCTTTTGTGATGCGGCCAGCATCAGTGTCAAAATTTGGGAAGTGCATGACAAGGCAGCAGTAAAATTTTAAAGGATTTCTTTCAATTTATAATGCCGTTAATTGCCCTAATTACGACAGATTATTTCCAGTGGTTGCAAGCATTTCCAATTGTATAATTCTTTTATCAAATCCATATGGCGTATACGTATATGATCTATGCCTCGAAGCATGCAACTTTTACCAGCCATTAGTGCCATCAATAATCAAAATGTATATAGATATATACTCCTCCACTCGCTCCAATAAATCGGCAAACAAATGCAGCTTTGTATTTAATTATTGGAAGTTTTGGTAAATGGTGCGCACCCATTAAATAATGTTGTAGAATTGAAAAGTGGGGCCATTAAAAATTCTATTATACTTTTAGTGTGTTTGTATGGTGATTAGAAATACGATAAAGCTAGACCACTAAATTATCGAGCCGTCTACGCATATTTGATTTGATACTGCTGAATTTATCACACTTGACTCACATAAACCAACATCCTCTACAAAAACTCACCACTTTAAGTAATCTAGGCATTATATTTGCTACTAAGCTCTCATTTTCAGACCACATTTCACATATAACCAACCAGTTCTACAAGAATCTAGGTTTTATCGTTCCAAATTCCAAAACGGTTAATAATAAGAAAACCGTCTCTATTCTTTATACCGCCAATATACGCTCGAAACTGGAATACTGTTCCATAGTGTGGTCACCAATGTATACCAAATATACATTGATGATTGAAAGAGTTTAAAAAATTTTTCCGTTTAGCTGATTTTTTACTTAAAAAGGAGCACACATCTAACGACAGATCAAATCTAGACTATTTCGAACAACTTTCTTTATATAATAGGAGAATATTGACAAGTATCCTGTATACCTATATAAGATTATTAATAACATGACATACGACCGCAGATCTTTAAGATCTATTGTGTTCGATTCACAGCTTACGTTTGTTAATCACGTTCGTGGGAAGGTTGAGGAGGCCGGTCGCATGTACGGATTTTTGGTTCGGAACTGTAAGGGATTCACGGACATAAATACACTTACGGCCCTTTATTGTGCATATGTACGATCGAAACTGGAGTATGGGTTCATAATTTGGAGTCCATTTTACTCGGTTCATAAACAGGCAGTGGAAACGGTCCAAAGGAGATTCCTAAAGTATCTGGTTTGGAGACAGGATGGTGTTTACCCCGTTCGGGGATATGATCATAGTCTGCTTTTATCGCGTTTTTCGATGCAGAGTCTGGAGCATCGTCGTCTTGTGTCGTCCTTGGCTTTCTTATATAACCTTCTCCATGGCAAGATAGATAGTCCTTATTTGATTTCTAAATTAAATTTCAATGTTCCTCGTCTTTGTGGTAGACCGAATTATTTATTTAAATGTGTGCGTGCTAGGACCAACGCTCTCTTAAGGTCACCTATTTATATGATGACCAGCAACTTTAATAAAATATGTCACTGTTGCGACATGTTTTTCGATAATTTTGTTAGAATAAAGTTGGTTTTTGATGAATTTTTCGAACAATAATTTTAAGATATACTCGTATTATTTCTTTTTTGTATTGTATATATATATATATATCTTAGTTGAATATCTTTGTTTGTTTATATATATATATATATATATATGTATATTTTCAATGTATTTGTCCTTTAATGGGATTGTTTATCTGTTGGGCAATAAAGCATTTATTTATTTATTTATTTATCTATTAACTTCACTATTCCAATCAGTAAAACACGCCTCAAAAATCACCAAACATTTCTCATAACAACACCAAGAACAAACTACCAGTACAAGGCTCCTATCAATATGATGATTAGGAACTGCAATCAACTACAGGAAATTGCTGATATATTCGGAACCAATTACAGGCAGTTTAAGTTAAAGATAATTAGTCACCTCAGTAACATATAGAAAGCTACTACTTAACTAAATGTAAATTATGTAATCAAATCGTAAATTTGTAATAAGCTAGATTAAATATAAATTTAAAGTTAGTTAAGATAAGTTAGATTATAAGTTAATTTTAGTTATAAGTTATACAAAGCAGTGTAATTGGATTACCACCTGTATCTGTTTTCTGCAAATAAATAAATAAATAAAATTTACTGTTTCTAAGATTTTCTTTAAAAATTTAACAAAAACAATAATTTTCCAAGTTTTTCCAACGTTTGATAAAATAAAATGTGTTCCACTGGGTTTATTAATATGAAACATATTTTTCCTGAATACACATTTCAGAAACTAACATATTGTATTTCCAGAGAGCAATTTGAATTTTCTAGAGATTTTTAAATAATTTAGTCATTTAGCACCATGAAAATCTTTTTTTTTTTTTTGCATTTTTAATATATTGAGTGAAATAGGATCATCCCGGACTACTTCTTTTCAATATCGTCTGGCTTTCGAGATATCGCCTGCAAACTACTAATTAGTAAAAATATTTTCTATATAAACTTATTCAAAATATGGGAAAATTTTTCATAGTTGTGATAGAATATAACCTAAAAAATGCCACATAAAAGAATTGGTTCACACAGGCGTTCACCAATCACAAACACAAACACGATTTAAAATAATTGAGGCAACACAAAAGTGTAGCATCTCAATATAGCCAAAATATACACTGTGGAATGTTGGAAACTGTAGGAGTAACAATGTCGGTTAAATTAGAGAAAAGTTGTACAATTTAAACACCTTTTAAATGGTGTTTTCAAAAGTAAACTAAACTTTAGCTGTTTTCGATAATTTTTGAGAAAACCATTTTTTGCGATTTTAGATTTCTGACATTTCTACAAATATAAATAAATGAAAAGCACTTTCTCATTGTTAGTTTTGGAGGAAAATAATATAGCGTTTACAAATTTTCACTACAACGTTTCGATTTTTGAAACCATCATCAACTTAGTTTTTTAAATTGAATGTTAGATTTAGAAATCTACTGTTTCCCCCAGCACATAAAACGTCGGGTTTCGCACGGTCCTTCTCATACCAGATTTGCAAAATTTATAATAATATACCAGATAACCTGAAATGCCTAAGTATCTTTTCCTTTAAAAAAAACTCCGTAATATTATACTTAATCCGCTCTGATTTTTTTTTTGTTTTTCTGATTTTTTCATTTCCAAAATGGAATTTTTCCACAATTCCTTAAGACATCTATAATTATTCCTCTGCACAAGGGGGCGATAAGGATCAAGCTTCAAACTATCGTCCAATTGCACTTCTATCTACTCTATCCAAGATCATTGAAGGACTGGTTAAAAGGAGACTTCTATCATTTCTGCACAAATATGAAGTATTAACTGGCCACCAATTTGGATTTTTAGCTAACAAATGCACTAATGATCCATATTCTCCGACTTCAACAATGTTTACTCCAACTTGAACAATCTCCACTTTACAGCATCAGTTTTCTGTGATTTCTCCAAAGCATTCGATTATGTAAGTCATAACATCCTAATTAACAAGATACAGCACTACGGAAAACGACCTTACGTGCCTAGACATCAGCGGTAAAGCATGTCTCTTTGCTGATGATACTAGTTTCACTTGGTGCGGCCCGGATAGTGTGGCTCTTCATAGTACCATGTCCAAAGACTTAATCACCATCAAATCATGGTATGACTCTAACCTGTTGTGCTTGAACACTGCGAAAACAAAATCGGTGTCATATAAAGGTGCGCTGCTGTCTTTTGAGCTTAATAATTCCACTATTGACGTCATTTCTTCTGTGAAGTTTCTGGGCCTTGTTGTTGACAGCACATGAAGTTGCACATTGATGCGTTATCAAAAAAATTTAGCTCTGCCTGTTTTGCGTTGAGATCAGTTTCCAAAGAACTTAACTTGTCAACTTACATAACAGTCTACTCTTCACTCTTCGAATCCCATCTTCGATACGCCCTCCCATTCTGGGGTACATGCTGTGCAACGCAATTTGGGCGTATTTTTAGATTACAAAAAAGAGCTATTCGATACTCTCTGAGATTGCACTATAGAGCCCATTGCCAGGACTTCTTCAGAAAATTTAAAATACTGACACTACCTTCCTTATTCATATTGGAATCAATCTGCTTAATCCGCAAACACCTGTCAGATGTCCCTGAAAGAGCATTACATAACTATCTGCTTAGAAACGCGGAACATGATCTTTATCTGCCAGCCCCATCCTCCGAATTAATCAAAAGCTCGATTATATACAATGCAAAAAAAATGCACAACCATCTGCCAATGGAAATCAAATTGCTATCATCCCTTCCTCGATTCCGTAAGCATCCACGATAATTCAAAACTCACTTATTAGAATTTTAACAAATGTGCGGTACAAAAATACAAATACAAGTATTTCTAGGTGTTGATTAACTTTTGGGAAACATTGAGCGTAGGCGAGAGGTTTACAAAAGAGGGTTAAAAATTTATAGTTCTTAAATATATCGGAAATATTGATTTAATAGATTATTAACCTAAAACATTTAACATCAAAAATTTACATCACATAGGCATTGAAAAGGGTGTAAAAAGGGGTAAAAAAAACTTAAAACATATTTCCTATACACAGCAGACTAGTTATTTATAGCTTTGACAGAATATTACCTATGACCCTATGAAATGTATCATAAAAACCTGCTTACAAAGGCGTTCGTAAATAGTGGAAAAGGGTTGGGTTGGGTAAAGGGTAAATACAGTCCTAAGTAGATTTTTAACGCTTACGTTCTACCTTTACAATTTTAGTTCATACTAGACCCATGTCCATTATTGAAATCTCTTACTAGTTGTCCAGTATAAACTTTAAGCAAATATAATTCGTGTAATTGCCCAATGACAAAAGCAAAATCGACCTGTTTTGGCTGAAAATCGTGTCTACTTGGATTCTGGGTGCCAATTTTTAAAAGGAAAGCACGGTATAATGAATGAATATCCATTACATGTCAGTGACACTAAGCAGCAAATTACACGAAAGAAAAAACCACACTACAAACCGCGATAAGGGTTTATTTTAGGAAATGAGTTGGTAGAGCGAATAGAGAAACTCTCGGTAAACTTTAGAGGTTTTCCATTCTCTAAAGTGTATAAATAGTAATAGCACAGTAGTCTTGCAGTCAATTCTACTGTTTCGTTATGGATGTTGTAATGTTTACCATGTTAATATAATTGTTATTAATATTAGATGGGGAGTTGAAATTAGATTCCAACGGTTGCATGAATATTGTATAGCAGTTAAATAAGAACGAACAAGTAAATGTTCAAACGAAATTGAATATTTTGTAAATTTACATTGCGAAATTGTTAATTTATTATAAAAGATTGTTGTTTGTTCGTCAAATAGAAAAGAGGGTCATCTTAAAGTGAGTTCAAGATGAAATTGATATGGCAATTTTGAGACAAACTTATGACTAAGCATATTATTATAAATAAATATGCGGACCTCATTGATATTCAGCAACATGGATTTTATCAGGGTAGATCCCCAATGACCAACCTGTTAACTTACGAGCATATTGTCACGTTTAAGTTTAACGTGAACTACGAGGACATTGAAAATAAGGACCTTAGCTAAAAGATTGAAACACCGAATACCAAGTTTAAATAGACTAAGTACATTAACAGTTAAAGTTGAGAAAGTTGAAAAGAAGAATTTACAAAATGATGAAACTTAAATACAAATTTACCTGTTTTCAATCATGCAGTGGCTTTTATTATTAATCCGAAAGGGTTATTTTTGATTGCTTAATATTTAATTGTTGGCCTAATACCCAAATAATGACCTTTTATTCCTTGTATTGCATTAATGCCATGTAATTTTTACAGTTTAGGAATTTACTTCTTAAAATAATGTTAATTAAATGTATGATGACTCAGCATTGAGACTTGGCTGCCATTTCATTACGGATATTTTCTTTCAACTGCACGAAACAAGTCGGATCATTAGCATACACTTAACATTTGACGTATTCCCTAAGAAGAAATCCATAAGCCACAAATCTGAACTACGTCGAGTCCAATTTCTGTCTCTATTGGTAGTAGAGACCAAGAAGTTTTACATTTCAGGCATTAAGAAGTCATTTAACATATTCACATAACGTTTCAATTTCATTGTAACTGAATGAAGACGTTTCTCGTGCTTGCGTTCTGTAGTTTTTGTACTCCAGTAAAGAGAATTCTGCTTTGCTGAGGTGTACCATTGAGCTGGAAATGATCCTCGTTATAGTGCAGACAGTCAGATTTCATTTAAGTGATATTTTTATAATAGTAATTATTCTATGTATCTACTATTATTTTTTTTAATGTGAAAACTGCTCTAATTTTAGTTATTTGTTATATTATTCTCACATCTCACTACTACTACCGCACCGTCACCCTGTGATTAAAGAGTTTGAGTTCCTATTAAGCGCTTCAATGAGACGCCACTACTCACAACAGCAATATAGCAGTGATAATGTCATACCTATCCCGCATGTAGTTTAGAATGAACTGTATACCTCTACTATTAACCTTCAACCGCTCAGTCTAAACTAAACGCAGGCACCTAGCTACCTGCCTGCTTCCTATTAATATACACGCATATTATTGCAAATATAAGATATTGGAGAATTTAAAAAAAATCCCTAACAGAATTTGAATTTGAAAGAAGCTTTTCATGTTTAAAACGAATAAAAACCTTTTTGGCGCATAAAATTGAGGAATCTCGTTTAAGCAACTTGGGATCGAAAGCGGTCTTTTGCAAGATTGACAGTTTCATGATCAATGGCAGTAAAAATCGACGAATTGAATTGATTCATAAAAACCTTAAATTTTCCTATTCTAAGTTAATATATAAGTATATGAAAATGTAAAACGCATAGCTTAAGGCGATACATTTTTGAACAAAAAAAAAAACAAAAAAAATTAAAAAATCAAAAAAAAAACAAAAAAAAAAAACAAAAAATTAAAAAATAAAAAAAAAAATAAAAAAAAACAAAAAAAATATAAAAATAACAACAAAAAAATAAAAAAAAAAATATATATATATAAAAAAAAATTTTAAAATAAAAAAAACAAAAAAAAATATAAAATTAAAAATATATAAATAAATAAAAAATTTAAAATAAAAAAAAACAAAAAAAAGTAAAACCCGTATTTTAACTGGTTCTTTTTTACCTTGGTAATTTTAGAGGGTTGCGCGATTGGGTAGCGTAAAATACGTGGCAATGCAGTGAAACCAAGGATTTATGTCAAACGGACCCTTACAAAGAAAAAAAACATTCCAGAGAGGTCTAGAAACCAGTCAAGCGATTGACATATTATGCCCCGTGCCTCTCCGATTGGCTGTTCTTGGCCTAGCTAGCATTTACAGCTGCTTTTTTCCTGAAGATATAAAATTTGTTAACGAGATATAGAGGCTTTGGATTAACTGATTAACGTTGACCAATAATTATAAACAAGACAGACTGCTTCTGGTTGCTTTTCAGTTGCTGTTTGAGACAAATGTTGGAGTTTTTCCGAATATTCTCTCTTCTGCTCTATGTATTTACTCAAAAAGCTTAAGCCTATTTAAAATTATCCTGAACGTTTTCGGGTCTATTTAAACGAAAATAAACAAAATAAAAACGAAGAAGTGACTAGTATTGTATGATGGAAAGGGGAAAAAAAAAGGTTTTTCTTTTCGGGGACAAGATAAACCGATATAGAAAAGCTTTTGTATGTTTTCGAAGCTGTTGCACACACGATACAAAAACGGATTTGGACTTTTGTTTCGTTTGTTACAGTTGGAGGAATGGGACAATTAAATTTAATTCGTATGTCGGTCGTCTCTACAATAGTTGCAACTGGCTGATTCCGTTTCATGTCTTTTTTATTTGGATGTTGAACGCAGTTGCTAATTACTTTTATTTTTCCTTTGTATTTATATTTTAGTTTTTTGTGTTGTTGATAATATAAAAAAACGGCTTGACCCTGTGTCAATGCCACCCGTACAAACTTTTTCGTCATCATGTTGGTTTGATATTAGATGAACCATTTTATTATTTTTAGGAATGTGGAAACCGTTGCTAGGTCCTTTTTTTTAACATCCTTCTGGTCCTCCACTCGCATACCTCGGTACGCACTTAAGCCCCCGGCGTGTACGAATGGCGTACTTCAGACTTGAAGGCTTATTGTGCCTTTTCAGGACCATACTGCACTCACTATCATTCTACTACCCCGCAACATTCATTCTTCGCCTAGATGGACCACCGTCTATAATGAACCCCCCTAAACGGTCACCCACTACGCGACATTCATTCTACAACCTAGATGGGCCACCGCCAGGTCCGTTTTTAATAAACCCCCCACAGAGCTGCACTTCGACGGTCGTCACTATAAATATGATCCCGTCTAGGCTAACCGGCCCGGCTTGCTAGGTCCTTAGAGAAGGCAAACATTCATGACTTTATTGGCCAAAATAATTTCATGAATTAAGGGTCAAAGCTAAGATACAGAAACATAATATTTTTATTTACTTTAGCGCTGGTTGTTAATTAGTATTCGGTTCATTATCCTTCTGCATGTATTTTCTATAATTTTGTCACATTACCCATGAATATTAAACAAGTTCATTAAAACTTCATTTGCGTAATTATTTTCAAGACACTTTCGTTAATAAACAACAAACGTTTAATAGCTAGGCATTAAATGTCAATTACATATTATAACTTTGGTTCATGACGTCTAATGACGTTTCATGGCTACCTAATTAAAATATAAAGAAATAATATAATTTTATTGCGGAAACAATAACAACTAACTAACTAGAGATGCAAGAAATGTATCGATATATTCTTTCTTCCATTATAGAGATGCAAGAAATGTATTGATGTACTCCATTCGATCTCAATTTATTTTTAAGGTTGAACTATTCTCTCGAGGATTGCAACTGAGTCGATTGGTCGCTTGTAAAAAGTATAAAACATATAATAGTGGTTCCGTTAACTAAACTTTTCAATCATTCAGAAGCCTTGAAAATTTCTAGGGTTATTCCTCTGCCAAAGGGAAATAGCGTGCAGAAGATAAGCGAACTAAGACCTATAACTATAGTGCAAGTTTTGTCCAACATTTTTGAAAGCACCTACATTAAAACAACAAATAGTTCAACATTTTGAGGATATCTTTCTTGTATTTGCCTGACCAGTATGGTTTTGGAGCAGGAAGATCGACTGTTGGTGCTGTAACAAAACTGATTGACAAAATAATTCAGGGGTTTGTGTTGGAACAGTTTTCTGAGCTCTAACGAAAGCTTTTGATTGTGTGTCACACGAGGTTCTACTTCATATCTTAAGAACTGGACAGGATATCAGATTCTAGGGTTACGCAACATGGAGTGCCACAGGGGTCTGTTTTGGGTCCAACTCTCATTCTACTGTACGTAAACGATGTTGAATTGGAACCTGACGCGGAACTTCTGCTTTTTGCTAATAATCTTGCGATTCTAGAGCAAAGTAATAGGATATTTAACTTTAAAAATGCTACTGTTCCTATCCTGTTTTGTCGACTCTAAATCCTTAGCTAAGTAACTATCCTGGCAAAGAGAAATGCTATTTTCTCCTAATAAAGTGCATAATGCTCTTTACGAAACTTGCACGACGCATTACATAATAACAATAAAATACCCCCTAATAGCGAAGACACATTTTGTACCGCGCCACATACATGCCTTAGCGTTTACATTAACACATTCCATTGCTGCTGAGAGCAAGTTAATGCCATAATCCACTGTTACACAACAAAAGTCACAAAGGAGCCCCAAAATGTACAATTTGCAACACACATTTCACCTTTTGCCACCTCTCCACATTTTCTTTCTCTGTTCCTATTATTTACCATTTTCTTATTATTCTTTGTCTCTTCTATAGAGCAATGTTCATGTTTTATGTCTTCTCTCTTTTGTAGAAGAGAAAATGACTGTACACATACATAGACTGGCATTATGTTGATGTAAGTGGGTTTCCTGCAAAAGATTGTGATGGTGATTCGGTTAGCAGGAAACTGTTGGTTTCATGTCTGTCTGCGTCTATCTGTGAGACATATTCTGGCTTCATTTGATTTTATTTGGATTTTCGGAGGCTGTTACAATTTTTACAGTACAGTAACCTTTAATTGTAAGAGTGTTTGGTATGTCGCTGATTGATGGTTAATATTAACTGAAAATTGCAGTTTTTAAAAGTGATATCTCAGATTGGGTATAGGAGTTTTTCTAAAAGCTGAAACCCAAATTAAAGTTTTAAGTAGCAAATTTTGTAATTAAAATATCTTGGATCTTTTTGTTGCTTTGAGTCACATTTAGAAACTGTAATTAATTGAGCATCATCATTATCATCAGTTTCGCTGTCGTCATCTTGTCCTAAAGTTATTATAATGTGCTCAATTTCCTCCAAAATTCTTCTTCCAACTCCTTAACATGTCGGCAAAAACTATTCCAATCATTACTGGATATTAAGAACTTCTTTTAATGTCGTTAGGTTGAAATTTCGGGTTATATGCGGGTTCTTATATATTTAATTTAAGTTTTGCGTAAGTTAACTCCATTGGGTTTAACTCGCACATATACGGAGGCGTTCCAAGAAATGTTTTTTAAATCGAACTACCATGATTTTTTTAGCCATTAAAATTGCATATTTTTGTTCCTTTTAAATGATGTACGAGACTTAATAGTTTTAGTTTTAGAAATATCAAAAATCGAGAACGGTATTGAAAAATTGATATTCAGCACATCATCAGCTGTAGGAAATAAAACAATCTACAAAACACCAAACATACAAAGAAATAACATGTGAGTCACAATCTTGCAAAGGTAAGCCGCTGAAGCAAGTCATTAACAAATAAAAGGAAAAGAAGGGTTCCAGGACACTTCCCTGAGGAGTGCCGATATTAATGTCCTCATAATCAGATAACTCTGAGTCTATCCTGACACGAAATCTACGCCGATTCAAGTATGAAAAGATCCAGTCGCTGACGTTTCCCCTCACACCCATACAGGATAGCTTGGTCGACACAAACTGCTTATCAACAGTATCAAATGCCTTTGATAGGTCAAAGAATAAGGCAACAACATATTCTCCCCCATCAGTACGGTCTTGGATATATTAGACCAAGTCAGTGATACATGTTTCCGTTGAAAACCCCTTCCGAAAATCATGCTGACAATCCGTTAAAACTTGAGTGGCAGTTAAAAAATTAAAAATCTGGTTCGACATGACCCTCTCAAAAATCTTAGAAATTACACTCAATAAAGCTATGGGCCTGTAGTTTTCAGTATCCGTACTGTCGCCCTTTTTATAAACAGCGATGACAACTGCGTTCTTAAGTCCTATTGGAAAAACACCGCTCGACACGGAACTGTTGACCAGCTCACCCAGAATCGGCGCAAACTCGTCGATACAATTTTTCATCAGAAAAAGGGGTAATTGACCTTCCCCTGTTGATCTTTTATTAGGTAAGTTATTAATAATCGATCTAATATCCATGTCACTGACCGGTACGAAAAACATACTTCTAAGGTTGTTCTCACATGTTGTACAGTGAACCGACAGCCCACCATTAAAGTGCCGATTTAAACTTCGCTCCACAATGGCACCATAATACTGCGAAAACACACGTGCCACCGCCAAAGGTTGGGAGACCAAGTTACCAGTCTGATCTCTCACTTCAGGTGTTATGCCATTGGTTCGACTCTTTCCGGTGATAGTCTTACAGGTATTGTCCTCGATTTATTAGAAGATGCAAGCAAACTCTGATTAAATTAGGCAATTTTTTCTTCGCGAATTTTCTTATTGACATCCCTCTTAAGCTCTTTATAAGTCTCATTTAAGTCAACGTTAAATACACGAGCCTTCAACGAGCTCAGCTGCCGAAGTCTTTCATATTTAAGCTGTAGTTCGTCCGAAAAAACTATGCGCCCGCCCTGAAGTCGACCATCAAAACAACGAGTCCGTCGCACTGGAAATACCCAATTAAGATATCGCCAAAAATCAGAAAATGCCAAGTCGAACTCAACAATATTCGGTGGTAGATTGTAAGAACTCATTTCGTATTTAAACTCGCTAATTGCAGAATCACAAAAATTTTGCTTATAAATAATTCTCGGTACCTTCCGCTGTTTTACAGGCTGATTTACACTAAGCACTAAAGAAACTAATTGAGCCCTGTGGCCAGAAAAATCCATATTAAAATTTCGAACTTCACACCGCCGATTGGTAATAACATAGTCAATTGTCGACCACACTGTCACGCCAGACTGAAATGTGACGACTCTAGTGGGACTATTAACCAATGATTTAAGATCGAACGAGTCAATTAAGTCCGATAAAATTCTGCTATTTTGAGATGGCTCATCAGAGTTAATGTTAAAGTCGCCGCACACCAAGACACTCTCATACCTACTATTAAGAAAAGACAACAGATGTGAGAACCTATCAAAAATATATCAATATCACCCAAGGGCGGTCTATAAATGCAAATGATACACAATGCGTTGTAATAAAACGGACGGGCAATGGAATTTACTGTTGTCCGGCCCTGTGGTTATGTCTGAGTGTTATGGTTTATATTAGTTTGGGAATATTATTTGGGTAGATTGTGTACAAATATTCTACACTCGGTCATAAAATGTAAGGGAATGTTTTCTATTTATCTTATCGTCTATTGATATGGGTTTTACAACATCTGCAGGTAATGCAAGTATTATCTTTGCCTGACGGAATGGTGACGTATCTGGGAGAACAACCTTTTTATTTCCTAATCGAGAATATACAGTTGATGTTTATGGGTGAGCCCAAAGATAAAAGCATGTATTGAGAAGAGAACCAGATGTTGTGGTTACAGTGTGATCTAAACACTCAAAACCATCGATAGATCTTCATGCAAATTAAATGTCGAAATGTTTTGATATACTTTTAATTGAAGGCCTGTTTGTTTAATCAGTTTTTATTATATAAAGTTTAAAGTTATTTCTTTTAGTAATTGAAATAAATTCCATTTTCACTAGTATGTTAAAGTCTCGTATAGGAATTAATATAATTATTCGAATTATATTAATTTTTCCTATTTTTAAGTAGTACAAGTAATAACTACGATTTTCTTCTAAATTCTCATTATCGCTTAATTGTTTTATTCTTTCTCTTTCTTTTATTTATACATATTTAATTCTTTATTGTTATTAAATTTCTTTAATTAGTTTTAATTATTAAATTAGTTGTTTTTAGACCGAAAATTATGTGTTTCATTTCTAATAAAGTTTTCAATAAATTAGTGACAGAAGGGTCAACCAATTAAATATTTCTTTTTAATTAAAGTCGGTGACCGGAATTGATACAAGACTATAATGGTAAGTAAATTTTGCATTACTTCAATACAGATTAATAAAGCTTATTTTAGTTAGTTGTTTGTTCATATAATAATTTGATTCTGTTATTATTCAAGTTGATATTCTTTGTTTGTTCTTCTTTATGTGAAACCGCTCGTAAAACATTGAATCGAACCCGTAACAAATTGAATAGCAGTCGACAATGAATCGTGCTTAGATAAATAAGCAATGAACACCAAAATTTAGTAGACGCCAAAAAAATGCATGACTTACATAGATAAAGTTGAAGTTTTCACAACAGGTAAAAACCCGTCTGTGATTCTATCAAAATATATTCATAAACTTTTAAATAAACTCTTCCCGTCTGCGTTAATGTACAATTCCATTTCAAAGACGATCTACAGAAAATGTTATACCGCCGGATTAATATCAGATTTCATCCAAGCGTGTCCACGAAAACAATACACTTCGTTACTTTAACCAAACTTTAATTCGGGCGCACCGACTTAATAGACTACCGCAGGATAATCCCGGATTTTTCATCACCGGTTCTTCTCTTTCTCTTGGTTTTTCTGTTTCTATTTTGTGTTCGTATAGGTTTTAACACGGGGATGCTTTGGAAGTTTCCAGAGTTGATCGTATACATATTAGGGAACTTGCAACGCTTTTCTACTTAGGTGTAAAAATATGCAAAGAGCTAGTTTGTATTCACCAAGTGCAAGAAACTTTTTTCTAATTAATTTTTCCCGTTTAGACCCCCAACTTCTAAAATCTTATCAGTACCAAAAATTGGTTGATAAACGACAAAAGGAGATTTTCTCGAACTAGCAGCAGTTGACGATTTTGTTTGCGGCTACACTTTTGGCAAAATTTGAGTTTATGTGGAACGTACACCTGTTGAGGGGTGAGTGTCATCTTATTTCGTTCGTCCAGGAATTTCATACAAATTTTCTATACTGTAGCTGGCACAATTTTTATCAAATAAAGACCTTTACAATTTAGGACTTTTTGCTTAATTGTACCACAGCATAATAAAGAGAAATATGGTAGTCCTAAAAATGGAAACCTGTCAAACCAACGAATTTCAAAATAGAGAGATATGGTAGAATAATAACTGCAACCAACGAATTTCAAAATAGAAGACACGATAGTCTTAAAAATGGAAAAATAACGTCCACCACTATATTAAGGTTAACGTTATTTTAACATTTGGCTATGCGCTAAGTATTTATCACATTATAACAACATTAATTAATAAGCAGCATGTACAGGGTGATACATAAAAAACATTAATTAGCCCACATTTAAGAAATTTTTAGCATACACTTTAAATTTATATACGGGTTAAGTCAAAAACGTATTTCATTATTTTGTTAAGGACAAAAAAGTAATATTTTGAAAAATTTTTTGATTGCTTTAGATTTCAATTCAACTTTTCTTTGAAAGTTAAACTATAAGCTCCTAGAGGTTATCGATGGGGTAACTCAAAAATGTATTTCTTTATTTTGTTAAGGACAAAAAAGTAATATTTTGAATAATTTTTTGATTTCTTTGGATTTCAATTCAAAATTTCTTTGAAAGTTAAACTATAAGCTCCTAGAGGTTATCTACGGGGTAACTCAAAAATGTTTCTATGTATTTTGAATATTTGTAGGTACGGTAGAACGTCATAGAGAGAAAAATATTCAGATATTTTTAGTTTTTTAGATTGGTTATGAAATTATTGCACAGGGTGGTTAAACATGTGATCTACAGGGTAACTTAAAAATGTTTTTGCATTTTTAGGGAGAATGGGCTCATAAAATTTTTATACTGGGTGTATGTGTCCCATTTAAAATTTCACCAGTTAGGTAGTTGGAACCTATATTATTAAAATTAAAATACATTATTTGTTATCAGGTTTCTGTGGCGTCATTGGTAGAGCGTTCGCATGCGAAAGAGGGTTCGAATCCCAGCTCTGGCAATCCTTTATTTATTTTTTTTTTTTTTATTTTTTTTTCCAAATTTTTTTTTTAATTTTTTTTTGAATTTTTTTAAAATTTTTTTTTCCAAATTTTTTTTTTTTATTTTTTTTTTAATTTTTTTTTTTTATTTTTTTTTTAATTTTCTTTTTTTTTATTTTTAAATTTTTTTCTTCTAAATTTTTTTTTTTTATTTTTTTTTTAAATTTTACTTTTTCTTTTAACTTTTTTTTTTTATTATTTTTTTTTTATTTTTTTTTATAACCCTCAATGACTTGTCATAGATAAGACGACTGGGAAATCCCAAAGGGATTTCTTGTCTTATATTATATTTGTTGTTCTTAAAAGAGCATTTGACACTGTAATTCATAAAAGATGCTGGATGTAGTCAGTAAATGTGGATGCAGAGGTATCGTATACCGATTGATTGAAAATTATTTGAGGGATCGGGACCAGTTAGTTTAAATCAATGAATCGACTAGTCACAAATGAATAATTGAATGTGGAGTTCCCCAAGGGACGGTTATTGGTGCCTTGTTGTTTAACATATACCTTAATGATTTGTATACGACAGACACCGTGGGCAATATAAGAAGCTGTGGAGACGATACTGCTGTTTTGTAAAGTGACTCCAATTGGTCTATCTTGAAGAAAAAAAAGTTGAAACAGATTTGCAGGACATGATTTGTAATTCGCTATAATAAATATTGTATTGCAATAGTTCATGTGAGAAAGGACTAATAAGATAGCCTTTAGTTTTTGTGTTGCTACATGCCTGTTCTGATAAATAACTCGAAGACTACCCTACTCCGTCTGCAAGGATCTCCCAACATGAGCAGAAAAGCGAAGACCCAACCTCTTTACCTGATCCCTAAATGCTATAAATTTTAATTGCATTGCTGGATAGTTGTAACGTATTTTTCACAATCCATTCTCCTCCCCAAAAACAATAGACACCGTTTTCTCCAGATTAAGTGCAGAACACATCCAAAAGGCTCCAGGTCCAGGATTCATTAAGATCGAAGGACAAGTAAAGTTGTGCATCATCAGCAAAGTAGTGTTGTTTGCAATTAGTCCCATGTGAGGGAAAACTTGGAAGAATATATTGTAAACAAAAGTTGACCCCTGAGGCACCCCTCTATTGACACTCAAGTAGCCTGAGGCTCGTCCACCATAACAGCCCGATTGCATCATATTTTGAAGATAATTTTTTTACTAAATATAGTAACCAATCAAATTACTTAATTTTAAGTCATGTGTCAAATTTCATCCAATCACCTCTGGATTACAGCGATAATACCCTACATGTGGTGTTTTCAGTTTGGTGTTTTTTTTTTATTAAAAATTAATTAAACGTCAAACTGACAACTGGTTTAAAAATGTCGCGAAGATTTGGTATTGCATCTAACGATGCAATTAATGATATTATATCTAATAATATACCAAAAAATACAATCAAAAAAAAAAAAATATGTATGGAAAATATTTCTCGAGTTTTGTGCGATCAGAGAATACGAACTGAATGCTGAAACGAGTTTGCATAATTTGGCTAATATATTGAAAGATTATGCTATAAATATGAGAAAAGCTGACGGAACTGAATATAAAGAAGCAACTGTAAAAACAATTTGGAATACTACGAGTAGGCTACTCCAGGAAAAATACTTCAATGACTTCAAAATTGTATTCAACCTGTTTACCAGTGTGATATTCAAAAATGCGCGAGATGCAAGAAATGCAAAACGTAAAAGATTACAGCAGGATCCAAACAAACAAAAATGCAGTTCATCAAATTTGAGTTCAAGTGATTTGGCTAGAATCATTGAATTATGGGATGAATGTACACCAGAAGGTTTACAAAAAAATGTTTGTCATATTGTAGCTATTGAGTTAGCTTGGCGAGGTGGTGAACCAGCTGAATGCCTTATTTCACGATTGAGAAAAATAATGATGGAACGCCAACCAACAGAATTGAATACAATCCAATATTCAGTAAAACATGCCAAGGAGAATCGAAAAGTTGTACAAATAGTAAGTGGCTTGTTCCAAATATTGCAAACGAAAGTGCATGCCCTGTTCGGTTATTCCATAAATTATTGTCCAAATGGGGGAAAAATATTACTTCCAGTCGCCTATTCTTGAGACCAAATCGTTTCTGCGGCCTTGGGCTATTATCAAGCAACACGCTTTCGGCATTCTCTATGTCAAAATTATCTCGGTATTATCAAGACCCTAGGGATATTACTACTTATGAGATTGGTGGATCTTTGTGACAACCCAACATACCTTAGTATTGCATCTAAAAACTGATTAAGTGTGTGAAATGCAACGTTGGTTTAATGCTTATGAATAAAAACATTTCATTTTCAATAATCTTCAAGGACGCACCCGCCGAAGGGACCAACGACACAAACAAATAAATTCCTATAACGTGTTACGTGTATGTACCAAGCTTAAGGCTAAATTTAATACAATAATAGCTCCTGCGGTTGACCAGCTACAAAACACATTAATTACGAAATGTACATATATAGAGCTTTCAGGGTTAGAGCTTCGGTGTATAAGATAGTTTTAATTAGCGGAAGGTTTATATAATGGTTTTCTGGATGTATCTCTGCTCTGTATCTATGTTTGTATATTGGCCAGACAGGAAGTGCGCACAAAACGACAATGTCCAACAAAGGAACAAAGCTGTTTCAGAGGGGAAACTAAAACATAAACTGAACGGAACTCGAGGTTTAGGCGAGCCTGAGGTGTGGAATGTATATCAATGATGTCATCGAGCCATTTATGCATGCTTTGCTTGTGAGGCACATTGCTAAAGTAAGTTTTGTGTTAGTTAAGGAATTTGTAATACTACTGACCATATTTGGAGTAAAAAAACTAATTTTGAAGAAAATGTTTTTGGTTTTATTTCCATAATTCGTAAGCGATGACTCTTATGAACAGTGCTATCGGTCCCTAGACGGCTGCTCCTTGAAATCTTGATGGCCCTCGTAAATGGGACGCCTCCATCTCGGTCGGTCGTTCGCTATCTGCTCCCAGTTGTTCTTCACATCTAACAACTCTTCATCATGTTGGTCTTAAGACCTTGTACCTCTTTTGCTGCCCTCTTTGATTTCGTGAGCCAACCTGAAGCTGTGGTTAAAAGATTATCTTTGGAAGGCATTCCCTTGGCATATGGATTACGTGGCCAGTCCATCGCATCAATGCTAGATGTTTCACCCTCGTCGGTCCTGCCGAAGAATGTCTTTGCTTAATCAGGAACTTTTTATATGCGCTGCGTTCGATTTTTAGATTTTTACGTGTCTTTATTTTTCGTCCAGTCAATCAGTATGTAAATAGTGCATTTTATAAAAAAAATTAAAGACCCATAAGGTGAGTCATAATCGCGGGGCCATTCCTTTAATTGCAAAAACGTTCTTGAAACTGCTCTCGCATTACTTCGGTATGGTATGGACCATAGCTTTAGAATGATTTTCAAAGACTTCTTAAAAATAATTACTGGATATTTCTTTTCTTTCGGTGTCAGTGATGTTTTGAATTCTATAGCAGACTAGGTGTTAACTGCATTAACGATCTGATCTCGGATTCTAGTATCATGATATTTGCAACCTCATGAACTTGTCGCTTTGCAATCTTTGCTGTTTTAGGAGCACTTCATCTGTATAGGTATAGTTCGACATATTGCCTGTCATATCAAGTTGTTGCACCGTGTCATTGTACTAATCCATTCAAAATTTTGAAATGTACAATAGTAGACATGAGCTACATTTATTTCTGTTTTGATGATAATTCAGCTTGCTTTGCTCCGAGAGCGTCAATATTATAGTCAATAATTATATTGCTCTATAATAATAATACTTACTCTCTAATTGGTCATCAGAACCGCTTCATTTTTTTTTTAAATTAAATGTACTGTAAGAAAACAAAGACACACGGCAATTGAATATACTTTTGTCTTACCCTGTACATGTATTTCGGAAATATAATATTTTGTGACTAATTTAAAAAGATTGTTACCAAATGTTTCTAAAAGTTGTTGTAAATAATAATAATAATAAGCCTTTATTTCCAACAGGTAACACCCAATTAAAGGAAATTCACAAATATGAAAAAAAAACTAATTTAACTATTATTAAAAATATATAATCGTACATAAAAAAATTAAATAAAAAAACAAAAACAAATGAGAACAGAAAAAAAAAGATGCAAATGTTAACCACGCAACACAGAAGCAACAATTGCGCAAAGGGGAGAACTATTGACATCATGCTCCGTACAATATCTATTATAAACCGATGCCATAAAGTACCATGGACTTTGGTACGCAACGTTAGTTCTTGCCGTACTAAATGCAAATGTTATCGGTTGCCGCGTTACCACTCTGGGCACAAAGAAATTAATTAAACCCAACACGAACAGTCAATGTTATTGTGTAACAATTTATATAAAAATTTCACAGCATATACTTGTCTTCTCTTAGCTAAGCCATCTAATCTGTGGGATAAATATTTTAAGAGCCTTCTTTGAACTGACTCAGTGGCAGCAGAATGACAATCATACAACGGATTCCAGATAACGATCCAAAATCAAGCTTAGATCTGACATAGGCATAATACAACAGTTTCACAGTATTGATATCGCTGAAATATCTACTATTTCTTATGATATATCCCAACATCCGTGAAGCAGACGATACAATTTCATTCGTTTGAGAAACAAAAGTAAATTCACTATCAAAAATTATACCTAAATCTTTCACCTCACTGACTCGATCAACTTTTTCACCCGATAATACATAGTCGTACATTGTCGCGTTTTTTGCGTGAGAAAGTGATAATTTTGCACTTAGAAATATTGAGTGGCAATCTATTTGCCGAACACCACTCACAGAGTCTATCCATATTATGCTGGAAAGCCTGACAGTCACTCTGTGTCCTGATATCTTGAAAAATTTTCAGATCATCGGCATAGGCAAGTTTGCTACAAACAAGTGACTCAATCAAGTCGTTTACGAATATATTAAAGAGTAAAGGTCCCAAATTGGAACCCTGAGGCACTCCACACGACAGAACAAAAGTTTTGGATCTGTAACCACTATACTCCACAAATTGACTCCGACCGATTGGTTAAGTACGAACTAAATTAGTCAACAAGCCTATGATTGAATTCAAACTCCTTCAGCCTCAATATCAACAAATGATGATCAATCCTGTCTAAGGCTTTTTTAAAATCCGCACATCAACTTGTCCAAGATTATCCAATAATATTCAAAAGGGGCTCTTTTTCTCAGATAATAAAATCTAGTACCAAGCAAAAGGTCTGTTTTTATCCTATAGTTGATTGGTATTAGTTTTTCGAAAAGCAATAAATACTCTACAAAGATAAAGTGGACTAGAAACAGATGGCTATGTTTTGTTAGAAGAATGAATTATTTAGTTACAGGGTGGTCACTTTCAACATTATCGAAATACCTGCTGATTAAATGTGAAAAAACTCCAACATAAGACATCTTAATAATCAACAATCATCACAGTCCACATAAAAATGTATTTCATTTCTAAGACGTAAACTACTGCCACCTTGTAGTTGTATTTTATAGGGGTGTATGTTCAATGCTCTTTTCTTATTGGCTATGTTCAGTCTATAGTACCTGGTAGACTCTTGCCAAATTTGGGCGGACCCAGATGGGCCAAAAGAAAAATACTATACGGTGTGACAATGTCAATACTGACATACGGGGCTCCGATCTGGGAGAGCGTACTAAAAATCAACAAGTACCGAAAAGACATAGAAAGTTGTCAAAGAAAATCTCTATTAAGGGTGGCCAGTGGATACCGAACCATATCGGCAGCAGCAATACAGGTGATAACGGGCATTCCTCCAGCGGATCTCATAATCGAAGAGTCAGCCAGGCTTTATAGACAAGGAGAAACAAAAAACCACAAAGCTGAAAGAATACACACACTGGAAAGGTGGCAAACGAGATGGGAAAATCTCACCGAAAAAGCTCAATGGACAAAGAAGATCATCCCAGACATTATAGCCTGGACAAATTGCCAACATAGAGCCCTCGAGTACTACATAACACAGTTTTTGTCAGGACACGGTTCCTTCGGGGAATACCTGAGAAAGATCGGCAAATGGGAGGAAGATGAGTGCATATACTGCGGCGAAGTCGACACACCAAGCCACATGGCTATCGAATGCCCAAGATGGACAAGAGAGCGACATGTAATGGAAGCAACGGTAAATGAACATATAACGAACGAAAACATAATTAACAAAATGTTGGAAAGCAAAATAAACTGGGAGACTATACATAAGTTCATCAAAGAAATAATGACAATTAAAGAACAAGATGAAAGAGACCTAGGAAGACATAGAAACCTGAACTCTTAAACATTTAAAAAGAACAGAAAAGGGACGTAGGGAACATCACCCGCACACAGGAAAAATAAATAGCTACACGATAACAGCTTCCACTAGAGAATAAAAAGACAGCCTGTGAATTCGAAGTTATGCCAAGATGGCGGTGCCAAATTCACAAAGGACGGTTCGTGAGGGCCTCTTGTTCTGTTAGCGCATGCGCAGACTACGCACTCAACAAAAGAGAGAGTCTATAGTACCTACTTCTCATTTTTATGAAGCAATTTTGTAAATGCAATCGGGAGTTTCAAGTTAGATTCGTTTTAGCTTTGGTATGGTCTAGAGGTCCCAATTTTATAAAGTTAATTAAATATTTTAATTTGTTTTTTGGACTTAGATTTGTCACAGTTTAAGAATAATCTTCTAGTTTTGTTTTAAAGTATGTGAGTATAAAGGTCAAGTCCATTTCATTTTCATTCTGAATTTTTCTAAAGTTTTTTTAATAGTTAATCGATATAAAACTTCCGTAAGTTCTTTGTTTATTCTTTTTAATTGAAGGCTTTTTTTTCCAAATTAGTTGTTATAAAGATTAAAGGTTTGTCTTTTAGTAATTGAATTATATTTATTTATTATTATTAGTAATTAGATTTCTATTTAAATTTGCATTTTCTTTTAACTGTTTTATTGTTTTATTTATACATATTTATTTCTGTGTTTGTTATTCATTTTCTTTATTAATTATAATTATTAAATTTAGTTGATTTGAGCCCAAACCTTTGCGTTTTATTTCAAATAAAGCTTTAGTTATGTTGGTGAACAGAAGGGTCGCTTAATTAGTGTTTTTTTATATTTATACACACTTACCACTACAACAAGTTTTACAAAAAACTGTTTTAATTAAACTCAAAAGCACTGATTTAATTATTAGACCGCATGTTACAGTGTAATACTGTAAACAAAAACAAATCAACTGGAACGTTGCCAAATATACTGTTTCATGGCTTGTCTAAAGAAGGTGTTTAACAAAAAAGAAGAACAGGTCGATTGCTGAAGATGATTTTAACAAAACACCGATTTATTAGCAATACGTATACTAAATTAGTTGTTGTACTGTTAGATTTAACGCCAAACAAGTTTTGTGATATCCCCGGTAAAATCTATTTCAGCTATACAGCATATAGGGACATACGCACCTCTAAGTCCCAGGGATTAGACGAACAGTGGATGGCAGCAGGCTAGATCCCAACAGATCCCAGATCGTACTAGGAATGGATGGTAGTCGGGCGCCCTCAAGGGCGTCTGTCCGAATATTCCATACAACAAACTACACTCACCTGTAACAAACAAACAAACACATTAGTTCACGGAGTACGGATTTGTTCGCTAAATGTGAAATGCATTATGTGTGGTTGTGATAGACGCAAATACAGTGGCGGGGAAATGAATTTAGACCAAACAGATATACAGTGTGATTCACTGGTAAAGCTCAACTAGTAAATTTATGGTAATATTAACAATTTATTTGCATATAAACTATAAACAGATTACCAAAGTCTTAACTGTACACAGTGTCCCAAATTGGTCTAGACTGGAAGGTATTGACGTTGTTAGCAAAGATAGAATCTAGCTGTTGGTACTTTTTTAATGAACTTAATCAAGCCATTGTTGGGTTTCCACTGTATTGTTTTCATTAAAAAGCAATGATTCCATTTTGTTTCAGTAAAAAACGTTGCTTTACACTAAACGCTATAATTCACGAATCAATAGTCAGATTGCTGTCAAATTTATACACGTATCCTTTGAAGATTAGTACTAAATAAAAATCATATGTAAAAAAATTTAGTAACGCCATCTATGTGTCATCCTATGGACTTATTGAATGGCCTAATATTTCGTGCAAGATCTCATTTCATTCATATTAAACAATGTTAATATTCTGCTATAGAATTCAAAACATCACTGACACCAAAAGAAATTGATGCCAGAGAAAATATCCAGTAATTATTTCGGAGAAGACTTGGGCTAGAGTCTATTTCATACCGAAGTAATGCGAGAGCGGTTTCAACTACATTTTATGTCAAATAAAAGAATGGACCTGTTTTTTTATATAAAATCCACTATTAAAATCTGTCATTTATCAATTGCTGATCGATTGTGTTCAAATTTAAATAAGAAGTCTTTGAAGTGACTTGACTGTACTCTAAATATTCTTTTTCGTAGATACAGTGTGTCTCTTAAAAGATTCCCGACACCATTTTGATATCTTTTTTTTCTTTGAAGTTTGTCTAAAAATCAACAAATAACAACAACAATCTTTATTTCAAAATTATGTTACAACATAAAATGAAATTACGTCAATTAGGTACACCACAACCACTTAAGTACTACACTGATACAAACAATGTATCGGGTCCGCCATCTAACGTTTTTTTTCAACTACTGCTTATTTCGTGAAGGGTAACACTTAGCTCATGTCTGATTTGACAGATAATTAGTTTTATCCTTCCGCTGAACGAATATGGTTGTGTATACGCTTGAACAACGCTGGGAAATATTGCGACATTACTTTGAAAATCATGGTAATGTTGCAGAATGTGTGCGAAAATTGCGTACGGATTTTGGAAGAAGAGAAGCACCGTCAGCTCCGTATGTTCGTTATCTCGTGAAAAAAGTGAAAGAAACTGACATCCTCATCGATAAACCAAAGCGTGAAAAGCCAAAAACAGTGCGTACACCCGAGAATATTGCTGCTGTGGCAGAAAGTGTGCGTGAAGCGCCATCAACATCAATTCACCGTCGGTCTCAACAATTGAACATTTCGGAGACATCATTGAGACGAATTTTGCATAAAGACCTTGGTATGACGCCATACAAAGTCCAATTGGTTCAGGAGTTGAAGCCAACTGACCATCCAATGCGTTTTCGCTTCGCTCAGTGGGCCTGCGATCGACTTACAGAAGATGCCGATTTTGCCAAAAAAATCATCGTTTCAGATGAAGCTCATTTTGATCTTGGCGGGTATGTAAACAAGCAAAATTGTCGCATTTGGGGCACAGAAAGCCGATGCACCCAAAACGAGTCACTGTTTGGTGCGGATTTTGGTCCGGAGGCATAATTGGGCCATTTTTCTTCGAAAATGAGCAAGGAGTGGCCGTTACAGTCAATGGCGATCGTTATCGGGCCATATTGAACGAATTTTTGTTCACAAAAATTCAAGAGGAGGATATTGGCAACATTTGGTTTCAACAGGACGGCGCTACGTGCCACACAGCCGAAGCTACACTCGATGTTTTGCGCCCTGTTTTTGAAGATCGCATTATCAGCCGCAGAGCTGATGTCGTTTGGCCACCTCGGAGCTGCGATTTGACACCGTTGGACTATTATTTGTGGGGTGCCGTCAAAGATAAGTGTTACGCCGACAAGCCAGAGACAATTGACGCTTTAAAGGACAATATTCGTGAAGCCATTGGTGAAATACAGCTTCACACAATCGATAATGTGCTTAAAAATTGGACCGATCGTGTAGGCTACTGCATGGCCAGCCGAGGCAGCCATTTGAATGAAATTATTTGTCATTATTAACCGGAAGGATTGTACTTTCAAATAAAAAAAGAAATTTGAGAAAATATTCAGCAGTTTTTCTTTTATAGCATTTTCAAAAAATCTGGCAGACCCAATATATTTTTAAATGGCATCAAACATTGTTCATTTTTAAATGGCATCAAAATATTCGGACAAACTATATGGTTCTAAATATACTAAGTACATTTTAATTTCTTTTTTAAATAATTTAGTGGGTTTAATATTTTTTAGTCTATTTGCTAACTTATTGTATAATTTTATACACATATAAGGTGCATTATTAGAGAAAAGATTTAAACGATGTCTTGGGTATGTCACATTAACTATTCTTGTGTCATACTCGTGGGTCTCAGATAAATCATTAAATTTGTCCCTATTGTTAATGAAAAAAACTAAACATTCATAAATATACAACGCAGTGACAGTCATTAGTTTTTCTGCTTGAAACACCCCTCTGATTGTAAATAAGACATTTTGTTTAGTATTCTTATACATCGTTTTTGCACCACAAAGATACTTTGCACTTTGAGATTCAAAGTTTGCATGATACAAATTTGTTAATGTTTATTGAGATACTGACCTACAACTCGTAAAACATAGCAGACATAATTCAATTTATTTACTAATGAATTAATATGACTTGTCCAATCTAAAAATTCATTGATGATAACTCCTAAGAATTTCGTTTGTGTTCCAAGTTCTACTTCAGCATTTAAGTCAAGTGCAACTCCTTTCGGTATAGAAATTTTATTTTGTTTAGTTCTAAATAACATAGCATTAGTTTTTCCAGAGTTAATAATTAATTTATTTTGGGTGCACCATTGTGAAAGGTTAACATAGAAATATCTTAAGTCTCGCTGCAAGTGATTTATATTTTGACCTCCTATGTCATTAGCATAATTTACTATTGTCAGATTTTGTTCTTGTTTCAGATTATGAATGTCATTAAAATAAACTAGAAAAAGAATAGGGCCAAGAATGCTTCCCTGTGCAATACCAAAGTTATTCAATTTCATTTCCGAACAGGCAGTTTTTCCATTTTTGGATATTGATACTAGTTGATACCTATCATTCAGATATGATTCTATCCATTTCAAAGAGTTTCCACGCACACCGTATAGATCTAATTTTTTCAATAATAACTTTCTGTCGAGACTAGCGTAAGCTTTAGATAAATCTATAAACAAACCAATTGACATATGGTTTTTTTCAAGATTTTCCAAAATAATATTTAAAAACTCAAAGGTTGCAGTGTGTGCTGATTTTCCCTTTGAGTAGCCATGTTGCTGCAGATGAAGTAAATTACAGTTATTCAAAAAAGTTGTCAGTCTAGCTGCCATAACTAATTCAATTACTTTAGAAAAACTAGGAAACAAACTAATGGGTCGATAATTTTCCAAATAGAATATAAACTTGAAAACAGATAATCTATAGTTTGTGAAAATCCTTCAAAACCGGAAAATTGTATACAGGATGTCCGAAATTCACTAATAATTACATAAAATAATTACTGCATAATTTTAAGTATTTGGCGCACGATCTCTCATGTCAAGAAAGCTTGTCGTTATAAAAACCAACTCCGCCTATGACCGTTATTAGCAGAAAGTTTACCAGTTCAACTTCGCACCCATTAATATATACGGACAGTTCTACATAACTTCCCATGTATGTTTAGTTTTGAGTTATTGTCAGATTACATTTCGACTATATACGTATACTAGGTGAGACAGGTTCTGTTTATATAAATTATATTTATTCGACAATCATACGCTGGAAAATACTCGTCATATCCTATACGTGTGTTATATATATAATGTTTCTGAGGCGTCCCCACAAAGGTCATTATGATATCTCTTACGCAGGTGTTTGGACGGTTCGCAGTAATCTGTCAGGTTTGTTATTTTAGGATGAATTATTTTTGGGGATCGTCACCCAAACTAATCCGGTTGTGGAAGTTGAGAGAGTGAAACGCTGCCCTTAAATAGTAGGCTTGTTTCCAGAACTGGATGGATATCTACTATACATTTATTTAAAAAAAAAATTGCTCAATTCTATACTTTAGCTTTGCACCGGAAATACTTGTTTTTGGTCATTTCATACATAAATAAACTGCTGCCCTATGTAAACAAAATTGCTATGCTGCATGTTGCAGGTTATCTTATATCAAAGCTATATATAAGTAGCTAATTTTTCTGTTATATTTGAAAAAACATTTTTTTTTCGTTTTTGACCCTTTTTCGACCGCCTGTGTGAACCAGTCCATTTATGTAACATTTTTTAGGTTATATTCTATCACAACTACGAAAAATTATTCCGTATTCCGAATAAGTTCAGGAAGTATATATATTTCTATTTTGACCCCTTTTACACTATTTACGAACGCCTATGAAAACAAGTTATTTATAACATATTTTTTAGGTTATATTCAATCAAAGCTATAAATAACTAGTCAATATTTCTGCTATGTTTAAGAAATTCTTTTTTCTAACCTTTTTACCCTATTTTACACTTTTTTCGAATGTCAATGTGGTCTAATTGTTTAGGTTACATATTTTAGGTTATGTTTAATTAAACGCACAAAAAATTATTCCATATTTCGAATAAGTTTAAATACTATGATTTTTTAAATTTTTGAACCCTCTTTTATCAATGTTAATCGCCACCTATAAATATCCTGTAGTATTTTCGTAACAAATGTGGTTAAAATCCGTTAAGTGGTTTTTGAGTTATCACGGATACAAATTTTTTCTGGCCCTTTTATAGAATTTTCACGGACGCCTATGGTACATTAATTTTTGTCGTGTATTTTTAAAACCAATTCAACTAGTTAAATATAAAAATTTTTACATTTTAATTTTTTTTTATTTTACCCCCGTTTCTACTATTTACGAACGCCTATGTAAATAAAAATTTTATGCTGCATTTTTTAGGTTATCTTATATCAAAGCTATATATAACTAGCCAATTTTTTTGGTATATTTGGGAAACATTTTTTTTTCGTTTTTGACTTTTTTTGTAGACTATTTTCGAACGCCTGTGTGAACCAACAGCGTAGGCAAAAGAGGGTTCAAAAATTAAAAAAATCATAGTTCTTAAACTTATCCGAAATATTGAATAATAATAATAATAATAATTAAATAACATAACCTAAAATATTTAACCACATTGACTTTCAAAAAAAGTGTAAAATGGGGTAAAAAGGTTAGAAAAAATTGTATTTCTTAAACATAGCAGAAATATTGACTAGTTATTTATAGCTTTGATAGAATATATAGGTACTATAAAATGTGTTATAAATAACTTGTTTTCATAGACGTTCGTAAATAGTGTAAAAAGGGTCAAAATAAAAAAATATATACTTCCTAAACTTATTCGAAATACGGAATAATTTTTCATAGTTGTGATAGAGTATAACCTAAAAAATGTTACATAAATGAACTGGTTTACACAGGCGTACGAAAATAGTTTAAAAAAGGGTCAAAAACGAAAAGAAAATTTTTTCACAAATATAACTGAAAAATTAGCTTTGCTATAAGATAAGCTACAAAATGCAGCATAACAAATTTCATTTTATAATAAAACTAAAAAAAAAATCAACGATTTTGCGTACAAGAACCCTAGAAGATCTGAAATATAAAATATGTACGTATAAATAGTGCCTCCGAAGAGATGAAAAAGAAACAAATCCCGATACTTAAAATAAATAGCTGATGTCTAAAACAAAAAAAATATACTGCTAAGTTTTTTTGACCTTCTGTTAAATATTTAAGTAAGTTTTTTTTATTTGGGTTGTAGATCGTAAACAATAAAACTCAGTTTCAAATATCACTAACGTTTCGATCTATATTAGATCATCCTCCGAGTGCTACAAAATACAAATTATATGTTTACATAAAAGAAAAAAAACAAAACACATTAAAACAGGAACATAAATTCAAAATATTAAAATAAGAAAAAAATAACAACCGAATTATAATCAGGTAATACTAAAAAAAAAACTGTAAGTATTACCTGTCTTCAGATATTATAATTCGATTGTTGTTTTTTTTTTTTTTATTTTAATATTTTGAATTTATGTTCCTGTTTTAATGTGTTTTGTTTTTTTTTTCTTTTATGTAATTTTCAATTAGGTAATTGTTTTTTGATAATATTTTAAATGTATGCGTTCCTTCTTGATATACATATAATTTGTATTTTGCAGCACTCTGAGGATGATCTAATATAGATCGAAACGTTAGTGATATTTAAAACTGAGTTTTATTGTTTACGACCTACAACACAAATAAAGAAAACTTACTTAAAAAAATATATATATAAATTTTAGATAAATGACATAAAAATTATTACTTTTACACTTAAATATGGAGAGCTATTCGTGCCTCGAGGGCAACAGTTTATTTTTCTTTGGGTTTAAGATGCTCAATTATGAATTATGAAGAAATTAGGCACACCACGGTACTAGTGTAGTGTAGTGTAGTGTACTGTCTTCTCTCTGATGGTGCTTCTTACTAAAAGTTGACCGATTCTCAATCTTGTTTTAATTATGGCCAAATAAAATAAAATTTGTTTTTAAATTGAACACTTGAATTGTTTATTCTTTGGATCAAAGTCCATTCAAAAAGGCTATAGGATGACACATAGATGGCGTTACTAGAATCCTATAACTACAGGGTATTTAAAATTAAAATGGTCTCAACCAAGTTAATAATCGTTTCAGTTTCAACAAAATCAGGTGTAGGTAGTAAGTAAGTAATATTTAACATGGGGAAAATTGAACCAATGCATTATTAAAATTTTCAATTTAATGCGGTTGTCACATTGTTGTTGTTGTTGTTTGATTATTAAAAACTAATCAATTTGATGGTGCGAATATGTCGGTTTCAATTTCTATTTTGCATTATAATAATAATAATATTATGGTGCATTTGATATTTATTCATGGCTAATGTTTTTGTTGAATATAGAATATTGCAGTTCAGGTGGTGGTTGGTTGTGGGCACCTGTCACCAATTATTACTAAATTTGTTGTTAGTTAACAATTCAACTGAATATTATTGATAGTGTAGTATTATTGTTAAAATATAGTTTGACATGCTAATAAAATGCATGTCCAATTCGAAACGTTCTATAATTAGTCTAGTAATAATGCCTTGTCATATTCAGTAGTTCCGAATTCTTGTTTATGAGTTATTTACTACGAGGGAGAGGTCGAAATTTTTCGGCTTGATAAATAAAAGATTTTTTTATATATGACCCTTTCTGACAAGAAATTACAATACCTACAACTTTCAATACTAAAGCAAAACTTAAGCTGTCACTGTATTGCTGGGTTAATTGACCTCAGTTGTATTCGTCGTGGTTTTGCTATGAATTCTACTACATGAGAGATAAGAAATCTAGCAAAGCAAACCTCTCCGAACTTATTACCCGAAAAATTGCCTCCTACTTGTCTGATCGACAACACTATGTCGAATACAATGGTCATAAATCGGAAACTTTCACACCCACCAGCGGAGCGCCTCAGGGCAGTTGTTTGGCACCATTAATATTTTCAATTTTCATTAATGACATATCCCAGGAACTTACAAGCAACCATTTGATGTTTGCAGACGATCTCAAGGTGTATCGTGTTATTCGAGACAGTTCGGATTGCGTATTGTTGCAGCGCGACTTATCTAAGCTTGAGGATTGGTGTAACTATAATAAATTGCCTTTAAATATTAATAAATGTAAGTTTGTCATATTTTCGAAATCGCAAACTGTTTTTGAATATCGCTATCGGCTGAGTGACACTGCGCTTGAGTGTTGTGATGTTGTCAGGCATCTTGGAGTTTACGTCAACACTGAATTGTCATTTAATTATCATATTCAAAGTATTACCCGAGATGCACTACGCATGCTTGGCTTTTTGTTTCGTGTTACCAAAGATTTTAGTGATATTGAATGTATAACTAATTTGTATTGTGCTCTGGTAAGATCTAATCTTGAGTACGCATCTATAATATGGTCTCCCATTTACGAATCTCATGCAGGACACATTGAATATATTCAGCGCAAATTCCTTAAACATTTAGCGTTTAAAATTGACGGTAGATTCCCATGTAGAGGATTCGATCATAGAGCACTGCTCGATCGCTTTCAAATGGTTTCGCTGGCTGCTCGCAGAGTGTATGCCGGACAACTCTTTCTGTTTAGGATTATAAATAGCTTGGTGGACTGTTCAAACCTACTCCGATCGTTGAATTTTAACATACCGCGCCCCTCTGCGAGGAGTAGCAGACTATTTCACGTTCCTGTTTTTCGTACTAATTATGAATCCAAAGCACCACTACTTCGAGCATGCCAAACATGTAACATAAAAGGATTTAGTCAAGAAATTAACTATTTCAGTGAGCCTGTAAGATCTTTCTGCGCTCAATTGTCTCGGTTCCTGCAAAATCTGGCCATCTATATGTGTGCGTATTTTGTTTTGTAGGATTATTAATTATTTTATTATTAGTAGCTTATGTATTTAGTTATATTGTCTTGTAATTGGGTATGTAACCTGTTAGACAATAAAGAATATTATTATTATTATTATAAAATCAAAGAAGAAATATATGAAGAAATTTATAGTAAACTCATGAAATGGACGTCTATTTACTATGTACAGGGTGCGCAAATTTTGATGTAGAACAACTCTGATCCCCCATTCTTGAGCTCTTTTTTGGAGAAAATTCTAATTTGGTGTATTGTCTTGTTATTACTGAAGATATTAAAAAACTTTCTACAGGCACTTTTTACGTGGAATATATTGGCGTTATTATTTATTATTTTTGTAATGGAACACCCTCTATATATTTCGCTTCGTGCTTTCGAATTCTCATATTGCATCTGAAATATATTTTAATCGTTATCCAGAAAGACGATATCCTTGTAAAGTATATTTTTTTAGATTAATAGAATATCTTACCAAACTATGTTAAGGGAAAACACACATCGGTTATATCCAACCGCATGCAAATTGCATTAAACAAAATTAAAAACTGGTGCGACGCTCAGGGATTGAATATAAATCCGAAAAAAACAGTGTTGGTACCATTCACGAGAAACAGAAAGGTGGACATTATTAACCCCACTCTCAGCGGTGAGTAAATTTGCCTTTCGGATAAAGTCAAATACCTGGGAGTAATCCTGGATAAACGACTAATCTGGAATCAGCATATAGATAAAACCATATCGAAAGCCACCGCAGCCATATGGAAGTGTCATAGGCTACTCGGTAGGACTTGGGGGCTAAATCCAAAGCTCACATACTGGGTGTACCAAACAGTCATAAAACCCATGGTTACATACGCCTCATTAGTATGGTGGCCAAAAGTTAATATTAAGCATACACAATGCCGTCTTCAAAAGTTGCAACGGCTTGCATGTTTAGGAATAACAGGGGCAATGCGAACTTGCCCCACAGCAGCAATGGAAACGTTGCTGCATCTAATACCTTTGCCAGTCCTAGTCAAAAAAGAGGCAGCAGTTGGCGCTCTGAAACTGGCACAGGTAATGGCATACAAATCTGGCGATCTGGAGGGACACATGGGAATCCTGAATCTAATACCTTTGGATTCAGGAAGAAAACCGTCGGACGCTTTGCCACGCAAACATGATTTTGAAATCCCATTTGAAGTGGTCATTGCAGACCGTCAAAAATGGCTAAAATGGGGAACCACGATTCCCAGAAAACACATCCGCTGGTATACGGACGGTTCAAACGGAATAGAAGGGAACACAGGCATGGGAGTATACGGGCCTAATTGCAGGCTCTGTGAACCTCTCGGGAAAAGTCCCACTATATTCCAAGCAGAGATCTACGCTATTAATCGTTGTGCTCAAGAATGCCTGCAGAGAGGCATCCCGGAACGGCAGATCAATATTATGTCAGACAGTCAAGCTGCGTTAAAAGCACTGAGGTCTTACACCTTCCCGTCAAAGCTAGCATGGGAATGCAAACAGACCCTAAATCAACTGGCAGCTCAGGGAAAAAGATTACTCTGACATGGGTGCCAGGACATGAAGACATAGAGGGGAACGAAGCGGCGGACCAACTTGCAAAAGAGGGCGCAAACGCTTCGTTCTGCGGCCCGGAACCGATCTTTGGCCTTCCAAAAAGCCATATGAAGGAAGAACTTCGGAGATGGGAAAAGGAACAACTTAAGTCCTACTGGAGAAACACTCCAGGCCTAAGACAATGAAAAAGGTTTATCAAACCTTCAGAGGCCAACGCAGGGAAGCTTATCCAACTGGAGAGAAGCGACCGAAGGGGAATTACAGGCCTTTTTACGGGACACCACCCAGTGAAGTACCATCTCAAAAAGATGGACCTAACCGAGGACGACACTTGTCGGTTTTGCGAAGACGCAACAGAGACAACAGAACACGTGCTCTGTGAGTGCATGGCACTTTTCTGCAAAAGGATAAAACACCTTGGAGGGGAATTTAGCCCCCAGAGAAATCATCAACTTTATGAAAAGTGTGGGACAGCTGGGCAATTCATAGATTAGAGATTCACAAAAAATCTTCTGCAGGTCGAAGTGAGGGGAGGCCAAACCGCCTAAACGACTCCGATAAAACAATCTACCAAACTAAGGGGATGATCTTCTTGGACTAAAATGCCACTGAAGTTAGAAGTCTAGTAACGTTGTGGAAATATATATTGACGAATATCAATAAAATTCAATGTAATTAAATCCTATCCTATCCTAATAAAATTTAATGTATTTTTAAAATTCAACATTCGTTACTAAATATTTGCTTGCCTTTGCATTTGAAGGCTGATCAAACAGCCTTAAGTTTTTTAAAGGGTGGTGGAAAATAATAATAAAGAATATACAGGGCGACATAGAAAAAAGTACATTGCATAGTGCCACATAATAGAGGACACTAAAATAAGAAAAAAAGTTCCCATGAACACGGGTCCGCAAGGCCTTCGGTTAAAAGATACGGGGTGTTGAATTTTAATTTTTTTGGGTTTTTTTTGAATATCTTTAGCCAAAGACGCAAGAAATGGATAAAATGTGGTATACAGGGGTTTTTTATCATGCTAAGTTTAAATGTGATCTTAGTTTTGTGATTACTGATAGAGGGCGCTAAATACAGGGTTCCATCCCTATTGAATCGGTCGTAACTTTTTTGCTATACACTGTATGTGATTTTCCACTGAAAAAAATTGTTATCCCTTCTTTTATACTTAAGAAAGGTATACCTTGTCCAAGTCGCTAGAAGCAATGGTTCCAGTACAAATGCATCTAAAAGCCGACAATGCACGCAAATTATTCAAAAAGCACCAAAGTAACCTTTGCAAAAACAATGATAAATACAAATTAAATAATGTGTCATATCGAGTTGGGGTTTTTTATATAATTTTAAACTAAGATTAGAAATACTATACTTAATATGTGTGAGCTATGCCAACATCTTATGAAGGTTTTTATTAAGGCAACACTAAGCGGTTTTAAATTTAGTTTTTAAGTTGCATAAATACATCTTTGGCACAATAGTAACTATAGAAAAGCCAGAAGACATACCCACAATTCAACTTATAACCTACTCTTTTAACTTCACCGCAACTCCATCAATATTATATGTAATGTGTGTAGGTATACACTGTAAGAGGAAAGAAATTAAGTTTTAACTTTATTTAATTGACTTCTAGGAACTTGTTCAATGGAATCGTTAGTCAAACAGTGAGTGAAAAGAAATAGGGGAGCGGAAAAGGGAGAGAGAACCGAAGTTTCATGAGGAACAGGCGAACAAGACAAGTGAAAATAAGTTCAAAGCTGAAGTCGAAGAAAAATTAAATAAAACATCGATATAAATTAAAACTCTTGTGAAAGGTGCATTGTTCACGTTTATACATAGTTTCTATTTATACAGGTCGTCTTAAAAGACTAGTTTTTATTTATTTGGAACAACTTACACAAGTCATATGACCCAGTTATAGAGTGTGTTTACAAGAATAACATTAATAACAATAACAACAAAGAAAAAACAAAGAACAAAACTTAAAACTAAATATGTATGAAAAAACTAAAGAAAAACAGGAAAAAAAATCGACAAAAAAATACATTTTCTAATAATCGAATTATCCTGAAATTAATTGAGAGATAATTGGTTTCCTAAATTTTTTTAAACTGTCATAAAAAATGTCAGCAATTTTGCACCTCATTATAATCAACGAAATTGGTGTTCTGTACTGATAGTTGTCCTAGGGGTTTCCAGACTACAAGTTAAATTATTTTTCATGCGAGTCCTTGACGATGTTACTGAGATGCGCATTTTCTCTAATGTAATATTATCAAATTTCGTACTATTAAGAATTTTAAATAAGTACAATATTCCCTGCAAAGTTCTTCTATTGCAGAGGTTTTCTTATTTTTAAACTCCTTCCAAGATTTCGATAGGATGCGTTTCTGGATAATGTGGTCTGAGAATGTCAGTCTTCTGCCCAAAAACACCCCCAGGGCTTTAATGAAATCAGTTGTATACATAATATGTTATTGTTAATCGAGTATGAGAATTGTATGGGTGTTTTTATATAATGATAGGTCATAGTTTTACATTTTGGTATATTAAAAGGCAAACGACTTTGTATTGACCATTTGTAGATATAGTATAAGTCCTTTTGAAGTTCAACACAGTCGCGCAAAATTGTAATCGGCTTGAAAATTTTCATGTCATCAGCAAACAAACAACATGTACTAGACTTCACCACTGCTACTATTTATAAATCTGAAAAACAGAAGAGGACCTAGAGTGCTTCTCTGAGGGACTTCCGTTGAGAGTACAAATGTGTCAGACTCGACTCCTTAGATCGAAACGTATTGCTTCCTATTTTCTAAATACGATTTCAGAAAAATACACATAGTTTCTGAAAATGATTTTGCTCTTAATTTCATTAAAAGTATTGAATGGTCAAGTCTGTCAAAAGCTCGTGCAAAATCTAAGATCTCCGTTCGCTAAGGTTTCTGCTGTCAATGTTACAAAATTAAGTATTGCAAAGTAATTGCAGATCAGATCAGACAGTATAGAATTGCCTCAAGTTATAGGTAATTTATTTATAGGTTTGTTTCTTTTCCAATTTTAATCATTTTTCTTTCCTGTTGCAGCCCTCGAATGCTTCATCAGAGCTCTGCTACCAGCATGGATAATTGTACAAAGAACTAAAACTATCCAAAGTTACAGGTTAGATAGTTACAAAATAAAAACTTAAACCACAAGGACCGTGAAAAAATCAACAAAAAATTTTCATAAAAATTACGTAAAATTGATTGTTAATGTTTGAAATGAAAGTCCACGCAAAATGAGTTTAATAAAATAATCTGTATTTGTTTTATTTTAAATTCGTAAAAATGTTTATACAAACTTTTTTTCACCATAATTTGCACCTCTAAAAACGATACGCCACTGTCAAGAGTGGAACATGGCGGCCTACTATATTAGCAGTTCGCGCATCTGTCGAACTCTATATCTCTGGCCACGATGCGACGCATGCAAATCTGTCACGTAAATCGTCAATTTCTTCCATAAACACTCCGATTTACTCGTGATACGCTTTTGTAGAACTGTCACTTTAGAAATACCCACTAGATTTATTCGATTTTCCAAAGCACACTATTATTATTTGTAGCACATATTGTGTATATTTATTGCAGTTCATATCACGTGTAACCCAATTATTACGTGGTATGCTATTATATCTATAATAATGGATATGTTATACCTACTTAATGTGGTATGCCGCATATACTTTATCGATCGAAGATGCGTATCTGATAGCGTGAAATGAATTTTTAATGGCGCAATGAAAGTTTCTTTTTATCCTTTAATATTATTAATTATAATGTATGCTATATACGATTACAGAAGGAAAAGTCTACCTGGGTGGGACTGTATAACTAAAAAAATCGGTAGTGTTTTCCCAAAACTTTCCGTTTTTCCCAGTGCGGGAAAGTAAAATCTGATGCATCGGTTTCGTTTTAAACTATGCTTCATCAGGGAAACCTTTATCTTAAAATAGAGATCCCTTGTATGATTCCTTGAAGCAACACTCTCAGCTTGGGCACAAGTGGTTTCAATGAGACAAAATGTAAAATTGATTCTGATTTTTTGATAAATTACATTCATTTTATGCGTAAAAACGGCATATTTTGCTGATGTTGGTTCCAGAATGGCTGAATATATGTTTGAAAGGCGCAAGTCTATTCAATCTCTTGAAACCAATATGTCCAGAAAGCCATGTTCAATAACATGAAGACCATTCACAAATTCTCAACGTATCTATCCGCCAATCCAAGTAAGATAACCATCAACATAAATTCAATAAAAAATAGATGATTATCCACCTTCAAAAAGTCCCCCTTGTGATAGGATATTTATTCTTAAATTGTAAGCAATTTTGGTTTAGCTGCGCTAGATCCTGACGTATGATGCTTAGGCACTTTTGATATTCTCTGCAAATGGTGAAACTTACTTCTGGATCAATCCTGCGTCAAGTTTACACTAGCTAACGTTTCGCTGATCATTCTATTAGCTTCTTCAGAGCAATTTTGGGTAACCTCTCACACCGGTCTGCGTTTTACTTGTGGATCCGGGGCTGGTCGGCGATAGAGGGGGCGCCGTTGATTCCTCGATTGCAAATGATCAGCGAAACGTTAGCTAGTATAAATTTGCCGCCGGATTATTGTTTCTCAAGGTTCTCTACATCTGAGATAAACATTTTTTGGCATTATCATGGGTGTGTATTGAGGAAAATTGGCTAATTTAAGGGGGTCCTGGGCAGATAAGCTAATATGCTCATAAAATGGCAGTTTTGTAAATCTTGCAAATTATTTAAAAAAGACAGATTCGTCAAGTGTCCGAAAATTATCCAGATGAACCTGGAAATTTTCACCACAAAAAAGTGCTAGAAAACTAGGAGTAACTGCGAAAAAATGCAGTTCCTTTGGTTTTTTACCAATAACTCAAAAAATATACCGTTTTGAAAGAAAGTGTAACAATACAAAAATAAAGTACAATAAATTCTCTACAAATTAGGTCTCTTACATTTTTTTTTTTTCGATAAACGGTTTCGCCGCTAGCGAGCATTGAAATTCGATCAAATCTCCATAGTCGACAAAAAAACAACACAGAATGACGCCTTTTATATTTCGGGATTGGATAACAACAACAAATATTAATAATCGAAAATCACTTTATTGTTTTTCAAAATATTCCCCATGAAGATCTATACACTCTTGCTACTCTGATTGAGGTATCTCCAAAATACGTACGGGAATAAAAAGAAGTCATTCGGTGCCAAGTCAGGACTATACGGCGGATGACTCATCAAATCGATGTGAGCTCGCATTGTCATGGTGAAGAGTGATCCGTCTTCGGCGGTTGGTTTTCCTGATTTCTTGGAAGACAACTGGCAAACAAATGGTTGTGTACCACTCAGAATTGACTGTTCTGCGTTATTCTAGTGGTACGGTTGCGACATGTCCAGTTTTTTCGAAAAAACAGGCGACCATTTGCTTGGAAGTGCTTCGTGCGCGAACAACTTTTGTTGGATTTGGCTCATCTTGAAACACTTATACAGCCGACTGCTGTTTACTTTCGGGCTCATACGCGTAAATACACGATTCATCACCTGTCACGATGTCATAGACGTGTTTCGAAGCACCGCGATCGTATTTTTTGAGCATTTCTTTCGACCAATCGACACGAGCATTTTTTTGAGCGATTGACAAATTATGTGGGATCCAACGCAAATAAATTTTTTTGACAGTCAATTGTTTATGCAATATTGAATGTATGCTGGTCCCACTAATCCCTAAGGTTGTCTCAATCTCTTGATATGTCACATGACGATCTTGCAATATCAGTTCGCGCACAGCATCAATGGTTTTCGGAACAACACAGTTGTTTCGTGAAGGTCGTCCAAAATCAGTATTTCAATTTTACGATAGAGCTGTCAGTTGCCAGATTGCAACACCAGGGTTGCCAAATCCCGAAATATAAAAGGCAACCCTCGTACAATTGCTCTGCGAACGAAAATAGTCACTTTGCGTATGGAAAATCATCGATCAGTTGTAGTTCAAAGGGCACCAACAAGGCGCATAATAATCAAAACGGTTGGGCGATTTGAAGAACAGGGGCAAAAGACATTTGGGAAGACCTCCTAGAGGTCGTTGCATTGCAAACATTGAATCAGTTCGGGAAAGTGTTGCCAGATGAGAGTTTTGCGACTTTATCCAGAATTTGTCTGGAGTTGTTCCGTGAATTCCTGAACATCGCAGAAAATGAAGAAATTTTTTTTTATAAATAAACACTAGCCACTTGTATTTATTAAAACTCATTCCATTTATTTCATAATGACTTAAGTTCTTCCACACTTCTTTATTGTTACTCTCACGGTGAGTTTGTATAGTGTTCCGACACACAACTTTTCTTTTGTGTACCTTTGGTGAAACAATTAATAATAACTTTCATTTCTCTTTGCCAGAACACTTATAATACACCACCTCGCACACTAAACTTATTTCCAAAGTTTAACTTCTTTTTCCGTCCATGTTGGGCGCTTTCTATGTGTTTTTTTTCTCTGCTCTTGCGGTTTCCTTGTTTAGACACAATATACCTCGATGTTTTCGTACAATGCTCTTCAGAAGTTACGAAACACACTTATTCAAGATATTATGTAGTGGCTGAAGGTAACTCTGATATGATCTGGATCTAATATTATTTGATTTACCTAATAATTTAAAATTGTTGTTTTGTTATATTAATTCGAATTATAAATTATTAGCTCTCGATATCATATACAGTGTGTCCCAGGATAGATGTAACAAGAGGTGTGAAGGACAAAACAATTTTGAATTTTGGAAAGACATTTGGTGAATGAGTCCTGCTTGTTTTAAAACTAAAGTACCCAAAAAATGAGTAAAATCCGTGTTGTACAGGGTGTTTTATAAACAAATTTATAAAAATCATCATCAATGGGGTGTCTTTATTTTACAATATACACCAAAATTCTACTAACAAAAGTTGTTTAGAATGCAATTTTATATCCCCGCACTGCATTTCAGGAATATAAAAGCGTATTTTTGGGAAAATTACTTTTTTGCGATACTTAGTATTATCATAAAATACCTCGTAATATTTTATTTTGTATCTTAGAACAAACGCCACATAAACATTATAGGTAACACATAACAAAATTGAGATAACAAACGTCCATATCCGCACATTTTTCAATCCTTCGTCTGAATTCCTTAAAATTGTTTTGAATTTCTGCTAAAGTTTAAGAGTGTCCAGCATTTCTAATTATTTCCTGTAATATTCCTGCATCATTAGGAAGTAGTTCAGCATAAACCAATTGTTTGAGACGACCCCATAAAAAGAAGTCCAATATTGATAAGTCAGGAGATCTCTGCGGCTACTTGATCAGTCCATTTCTGGCAATCCAATTGTCTCCAAAATTCAAATTAGACCTCTGATTAACTGCTTCTGTGGAGCGACTAGGGCAACTGTCGTGTTGAAAATGAATTAAATGCATATTTCTAAAATTATGGAGATGTTCCTGAGAAAATCTTTTAAGAATCTCTAAGTAAATGTGCTGGTTTAACATTCGTTCAATGAAATAAGGTCTAGTAACTCCAATGTGATACGACACGGCACACCATTCATTTACTGTCGTCTAGAATAAATTCTAAAATTGGGATTTTTAAATGACCAATAACGACAATTTTGTGAGGAAACAACACCATTGGTTGTGAATGTGGATTCATCTGCGAAAATTATAAAATGATGAAAATATTTATCTTCTATAACTTTTTCTCCAATAGTTACTCTTACTAACTAATAACCTACTTTATACTTCTAAGTAATTTCAATATTTGTTTGACTATTTACGCAGTGTTCGTCATATGATCAAATTAAAATACTATAGTTATTGCAAAAAAGTATTTTTTTCAAAAATATTGGTTTATATTTCTGAAATTTGGTACGGAGATATAAAATTGTATTCTAAACAACTTTTGTTAGTTGAATTTTCGCGTATATCGTAAAATAAAGACACTCCATTCATTAAACTGACAATCGTTTTACCACTTCACCAAAACACTTCTTTTAAATCTCGACGCGCGTTTCGCTAACAATGTTAGCATCCTCAGGAGAGAATTAAAACTGATTATACACTCCATTCATGATGATTTTTATAAATTTGTTTATAAAACACCCTGTACAACATGGATTTAACTAATTTTTTGGGTACTATAGTTTTAATACAAGCAGGACTCATTCACCAAATGTCATTCCAAAATTCAAAAATTTTTTGTCGGTCACACCTCTTGTTACATCTATCCTGCGACACACTGTATGTAATATACAGAGTTATTCACGCCATACGACACGGAATAGCGTGGCTAAACTATTTAATTTCCTAAAAGTTTTATTAATGGGTTCGATAAAAATGGTTTATGGCTACATTTCAAAAATATTGTAAATCTATACAAAGTGTCCCAAATATAAGAACTGAACCATAGTTGTGTTTTTTAAATGGAATGCCTGTATATGAATATATTTTTAAATTCCCCGTTCAAAATAAATCTAACTTTCATTAAAGTACATCTCACCTAAACCTGACAGTTTTTTAAATATTTTAATTTTTATAAAAATATAGACATAATTTGAATGAAAAAATTCACACCTATTCGTTTGTTCTTTGATTCTGATACATCGGATGGACGTTATCTGATGGCTAGACTGAGAGACCCTGCCATACTAAAGGCTCTTAGGCTTTATCTTGCCTACCTCCACGACCAACCCTCCAGTGTGTGTTTTGAAGGCTACACCAACACCAGCATTAAACTAGCCTAGCATCTGAGGGCCTTCCCAGTGATGTGGACTCCCTACGTGAGCTGTACTATCGGTACCACAGTGCCTATGGCATCGGCTTGGCTGAAGTTGAAGCGGACCTCTCTGCCTTCAGATCGTTCTTCTCCGCGGAAAAAATCCTACAGCTTCAAAAGACTAGAGAAAGTCACTCGAAAAAAAAATATAATATAAGTTATATGAACATAAAGTTAAATTCTAAATTACTTGTTTATTTCAAATGGAACACCAGTATGTGAGGTCAAAATTAGATGCACAAAGTAATTATCTGTCAAATATGGTCCTATGGATAAACTTTTTTTAAACATTTTTGACACAAATGGAATAAAAGTCACAAGAGAAAAAAGTTAGGTTATAATTAAGGCAAGGGTCGCCCCGTTTACCCGCCTATGATCATCTTTTTTTATTCAATTTCATGTCAGTTTACGACATTTAACTAGATGAATAAATATGCTACATTTGATTAATTCATCTTCACTCGTTTCGAAAATATTTCAAGAAAATCGTCCTCAGCAAATCATCTTTAACACCCTGTATCTTTGTAAATAAGGACTTTTCGAAAAATTACAATTTAGGTTTTTTTCATGATTAGACGTCCCCAATTCGCTCACAAAGTTTGACCACCAATTTTCCGCTTAAAATGACGTGTTCTGCGACCGGCAAACTCAAGGCGAAACACCTTGTATAAAAGAGCTACCCTATTTTTCAACAAAGAATCACATCTTCAATTTTTTCGCACTTATTTATTTCCACATTGTATAATATAATATGGTGTTAGAAAGAGGTAAAACGAATCATTCCACAAGCAATAATTCTTTTCCGATACATCGTTTTAGATATTCCTGACGTGAACGCATATAAATTTCGTTTTGTTCTTTCAACTATAAAAACAAAATGGAAAACGTAGCACATTGTGTCAGCAGGATTGTGTTAGAGAGCGCGACAATATTGCATTTTTCCCAATCCACAGCAATATGTCTCATATCATATTATTGGAAGTGGAACAAGAATATCTCAATGATAGCTACAAGAATAGTTTTGATAATAGCGGTACAATTCACATCATCCAGTGACTACTCGTTCCATAGTTGGCAATTTAACAAACATTAGAACCAAATAGGACAACATGACAGTGGCGAAGCGTCCATGTAACCACTGTTACCATTGGTAACAGTTAAAAATCTTGAAAATAAATATTTTCTGTAAAATTATTTTATTTTATTTTTTACCAACAGCAATAAATATGTAATAATTCAGTAATTAATCAATGAAATTAACCAAATCCACGAAAATAATTCTCTCTATACTGTCTGGGTTATGTATTTCGTAGATAACGAGGTCTCGCGACACGGTGTTTATATAACACGATAAATCTGCCTCGCTTAGACTTGATTGAATGTTACCACTTTCGTTTATGGATACGCGTGATGGTACGTCGGCTCCTGGTCGGGGCCGATTCGTGTCTGGTCGCGTACTTGAATTCTACAGCGCGAGAACGTGGGGGCGTCGCGATATTTTATGTACGCTTGTTACCATTTTTTGTTTTGGTTATTCGTTAGTCATTACACAGAATAGGCTGCAGGATACAGTGTGCGTGCAATTAATTAAATCAACATGGATGAGTGCCGCTGCGTAATCGATCAACGACTTGAAAAGTCCTTCTCCTTGTAAAATTTTGAAGAAAAAAAGGAGATCATTGAGAATGGGAGACCAACACCTATTTTAAATATTTTAAACAAGGAATCAAAAAAAGTAGTTCGAAATTTCCTAATTTATTTTATTTTATCCCCCAGGCCTGGATTAGTCTTGGCAATTTTTACTTAAAAAAATAATTAACTTTTTTTTTAAAGATAAGATTTTTCACATCTGGTTTTGTTAACACTAGAAAAAGTGCGACGCGTGACTTTTTCTAGTGTCTGTAACATGAGTATGTAAGTTTTGCTATGGAATAATTGGCAATAGTGATTAACCTAAATCTTAAAAATTAGATTATACAGAGTGTCACAGAATGTGGGTAATCGCGGATTCAGATAGAACTGCAAAAAATAACGTTCGTATAAATGTTGTATCTACGTTCCCCTCCTACGCAGTCTAATGCCGACAGACTGCAGAGAATACAAAACTCTTACTTTCGATTTGCATTTTTTGAATAAGAAAATTTGAACATATCAGTCACGAAATTGTCGAATCTAACAGGCTAAAAATGAACAAGTTAAGAGAAGTGCATATTCTGGCTTTAACGCATAAAGTCCTGGGTTGTGTTGTGTACTGTGTGTGTACTTGGTGTTTATAGCGTGTCCTGCTTCTGAATATTCACCCTATACACGACACCACTCTTGTGTTCCTGAGCATTGTCCTGTAGGAGCAAGACACCTTTGTTCAATTTGCTACTTTTTTTTCTCTGATTGCTTCTCTTAACAATGAAATGTAGTATTTTTCAGTTGTTTTTATAATCAATGAATAGGATTCCCCAACATGACCTTTCCGGCTGACCTTGAACTTAATGGTGAACACAAGTTTCGTCTCCAGTAAAAATTAGGGACTACACACTATCCTTATCTTCACTAGAAACTCCAAAAACGCCAGAGAACAATCGACGTACTGTTGTTTTATCCGTAGCTGACTTTAGTCATGCCATGATGGTTGTATCAGATATGATTTCTTTGTGACTAGTTTCGTATTCAGCCGAGCATCTTCAAGCGTAAGCGCTGGAGTGGTTCCTTCAATAGGCCGGTCTGAGCCGAAGGTCGTCTTCGAGTGATTCCCTAACATACTAGCCAAGAGTCCAAGTAAACCCATCCATAATGGTCCGAATAGACTTTCTTTGCTTAGTTAACCAGTTAGTTAAAATAAGCGATTACGCAGGCTTCTGCTCAGTCATGAGATGACCCCTGAGCCCTTCAATGAATGACATTGATTGGAAAACCCTATATTAAAAGATGACAATGTTGGACTATATCGATATTCTATCCAAAATATATCAGTAAACGACACTCCGTATAATAACGGTAATATCCAACTAGACTAATCCAAATGTATGGCACGTAAAATTTTAAAAGGAATCCTATCCCACTTAATACCGACATGGTAAAGCCAGAGAACGAGCGACTGTATAGATGGAAAAACGAAAATGCTACTATACTTTTGCTATATATACATCAGCAACTAGAAACTGGGTGGGGAGGGCCGTCAAAAAAAGGGACCATTGAGCCAAGGCTGAAACTCGGGGATCGGGAGTGTTCAAGACTTGCTGCTACGAGGGTGAAAGGGGGTAAGAAAGCCCAAGATCAGCCTCTAGTCACGTTCCGTGTCGACGTCATCTCTTCTCGGTGCTAATAAAGTAAATTTTGAAATTCTGTAGACGCGGAAATGCAAGGCACACCAAACAATAGGATAAAGAGGGTGATTCGATTTTGGGGATGTATATAGAGGCGACAACAGAAGGAGAGAAGGTGACGGAGGAAAAAATTGCATGGTGACGAAAATAATCGTTATTAGATGTAAATTTATTTAAATTCCATTTAGCTTATTGAGGGCAAAGTTAAGTGACAAACTTTCGTTACATTTTAAAATGAATTAAAATTAAAAGAGCCGCATATTCTAAATTGTTGGTATTTTCAACTCTGTTAAATTCGATTACAAAATTTGTACAATGTGTTCAGTTTGTATGTGAAAAAAAACACTGAAAAAATAATGTGACAACTTACTATATTTTTTTTCCTACAGGCCTTCCTTACAAAGATTGGAAATGGGTTTTCCTTGAGAAAGTTTCAAAATAGATATGGTAGATTCACAACTGCAACCAACGAATCTCAAAATAGAGAGATACGGTAGTTCTAAAAAATAACGTGCACCACTATTAACGTTAACGTTATTTTAACATCTGGTTCAACCAACGAATTTGAAAATAGAAAGTCAAAAATGTATTTCTTTATTTTGTTAAGGAGAAAAAAGGATTATTTTCAATAATTTTTTGATTTCTTTAGATTTCACTTCAAGATTTCTTTAAAAGTTAAACTATAAGCTCCTAGAGGTGATCTACGGGGTAACTCAAAAATGTTTCTATTTATCTTCAATATATTTACGTACGGTAGCACGTCATAGATAGAAAAATTTTCAGATTTTTTTAGTTTTTTTAGGTTGGTCTATGAAATTATTGCACAGGGTGGTTAAAAAATGTTCAAAAAAATTCAAAAAGTTTTACAGTATTTTTAGGTATATATTATTAAAATTAAAATACAATATTTGTTATCAAGTTTCTGTGGCGTCATTGGTAGAGCATTCGCTTCGCATGCGAAAGATTACGGGTTCGAATCCCAGCTCTGGCAATACTGTTTTTAAATTTTTTTAAAAATTTTTTTTTTATTTTTTTTTTTTCGAAATTTTTTTTTGGAATTTTTTTGATATTTTATTTTTTTGAATTTTTTTTTTACAACCCTCAATGACTTTTGTCATAGATAGGTAGTTTTATCAAAGACGACTGGGGTTTCTTGTTTTAATTTATAATTACCTAAAAATTATAATACGACGCCTAAGATCAAATATTCAAAAACTTTCTGCATTCTTGATAATAGTTTGCATTTTTTTACTTAAATAGCATTTCGTAAACGTTCTGGATTTTACTTTCGTTCACACTTTTCCCTTAGGTTGCATTTTAAAATACTTATAACTTTTTTTTGGCATTGGTTTAAACCAAATGGTCAGATTAGTCACCAAGTGTGAACCTCTCAGCTTCAAATATCCACCGTTTACAAATGAGTACAATATACACTCGATCTAAATCACACAATCACTATTTCTATGAGTTATAATAATTTATAAAAAATATACGAGTAGGTATGTATTCTTTTTTATATATTTTTTGTTTTATTTATTTATTATTTTTCTCTCTGTAAATTGAATTAATAATAATTTTAGCTGTTTTCAGCATTACTTTAGAGCAAGCATTGTGTCCCAGGTACTCGTCTAGTGATATTATTATTAAAATTACAGCGTAGGCACTACTATAAATAACCCTGTCTGGTGATTGGGTTATTACTATCCTAATGTCCTCCATTCTACAAACCATTCCCGCTGCTCCCAGCCATCCAAGCGAGAGCAAAGTAATTTTGCGGAGGCCATAAAACTAATGACCCTTCGAACATTGGTCCCTCGAAGCAGAATCAATTTCTCGGAACTTACAACTCTTTGAAAGTGGGATCTAGAAACATCCTTCGGTCCACCAGCGTCCAAGGAGCCACCAGCAAACATCCTTCGTTCCACCAGCGTCCAAGGAGCCACTAACAATCACCCTTCGGTGCAGCAGCGTCCAAGGAGCCACTAACAAACATCCTTCGGTCCACGAGCATCCAATGAACCACTAACAAACACTTTTCCGGAAACATTGAGCTTAGGCAAGGGATTTAAAAAATGGCTCAAAAATATTTGATAGTTATTAAGCTTATGCGAAATATTTAACAATTTTTGATAGATTTAATAGAATATAATTTGATTTAACTCAAACAACATTGGCGTAAAAAAACATATTTGCTAAACATAACAGAAATATTGACTATTTATTTATAGCTTTCATAGAATATAACCTATGAAAACTTGGCAAACAGGCCTACGCAAATATTGGGAAAGGGGTCAAAATAAAAAAAACTAATTTGGAAAAATAGTCCATTCGCAGGTGGAGCAAATTTAGTGACAAATAAAAGTCAAATCTCTACAAAAATAAATTTAATAGAAATTCATAATAATTATTGTCCAAACATGATTCGGAACTCAATCTAGTTCCATCATCAGTGGCAGAATGGAGAAACTTTAATGTAATTAAATTTATTTTTGTGGAGATTTGACTGTTATTTGTTACTATAAAAAAACCTCTTTAGATTATATAGAAATTACTGAAATTCAACTACTTAAAAAGTATTTAGCCTTTTAAGGCGTCCGTAAAAAGTGGAAGGGGAGGTCAGAAAAATCTGTAACCACTTAACGGATTTTAACCAAATTTGGTACAAGCTTACTACAGGATATTTCTAGGTGGTGATTAAGTTTTGGAAAACATTTAGCACAGGCAAGGGGTTAAAATCGAAATAAAAAAAAATATATATAAATTCTAAACTTATTCAAAATATGGAATAATTTTTCATATAGCTAACTAAATAGGTAATTTAAAAAAAAATAGCGCTCAAAAATATTAATAATAATAGATGATATGCGTACGCCTATGAATTACAAAAAAAGTGGAATAACTTGTAATATAGAATTGTAGAAATTAAATTGTAATAACGAATATTTAGATTTTCTATATCACACGTATTTTTGGATATGGATCATTTCTTGTTGGGCCTTTTTAAATTATTCTAATATTTTTCATATATAGAAACTTGATAGGAAATTGTTTATTTTTTATCTTGATTATTATTGGGTAAATACCTACAACATTTTTGCAATCTATGTATATGGTATTATTTAATATTAATTTAAAACGATGCCCCTGTATATACAATATTTTATTCCATTTTGTTAGTGAACTTAACAAGGCATTCATTCAACTTTTAAGTGCCTTGAAATAAATAACTACAAAAAAAAATGAGTAGAAAGGCATAAAAAGAGACAGGTACTTGCTTTAAAAAACGTACACATTGCAGACATAAAATAGGCGATTAACGCTATGGCATTCAATGCGCATTGCTCTGGTGTGGTGCTCAACACAGATCAAAGGCGCCGCTTTTTTTTTTTTCAATACTTGCAATGAGCTTTAGTGCAGTATTTATTACCTTTCCGTATGATAATATGACAGCAATCATTATAATTTTTTATATATTATTTCAATTTTAGATAATTGAATCGTATAATTTATAATGAATCTAAAGTAATAAGCCTGGAGTCCCAAACGTCTAAGCGCCGGTATTATAAAACTATTTTGACAGATAGGTAACCAGAAGTTAACTGTGGAATGATGTCACATTTTCTAGTTAACTTCAAAATGTAGGAGTTAGCCTGCCTCAATTTTATTGTTTGTTTTTTTTGCAATAATGTTAAGAAACGATATCCACATTATTTTTGAGGAACTTTTAACCCAAGATGAAGAAGATGCTGTGAATATTGTTCATTTCTACAAACGCCTCAACAAATTAATGTTATAGTAAAAAATATGAATAATTAAAAACCAATACCTAAGATAAAGGAAAACTAACAGCAGCAGAAAAGTTTTGTGCGCAAAGATTTGATGTAATATTTAATAACCAGCCGGTTTTTCATGTATAAAACACTGATATAGAGTCAGAGTATAACCTGAAGATTTCTGCACAGAACTGAAAAACAACTTTTCTCGCCGTTTTAATAATTAACCAGTGAAAATTTGCTAGAAAGGTATGGGTGTGGGTGAAAACTTTCTGTACCTAATAGAAGTTCTGAGTTATATTCATTAACAATTCTAATTGTTAATGATTTATCTTATGACAGAGTCTCGTCATAGAGAGATTATTTGAACAGGATAATTAGTGAGATGTTGCTACAATAGTTTTGTTTGAAGTATTCGAAGTTAGGAACTACAGGATTTCTGCTCTACTACAATATGATCAAATACCGGGTGTCCCACCGGGAAGGGATTCGATCGATTATGGAGGAACTACACTGTGGAAGAATCTGAAAATGCGGTATAGTACTTAGGTCGACGGAACCAATTCGGCTAAAATGCTTTCAAGAATCTAGCACTTCCGGTTATACCGGAAACGGGTGTCAACTTCCTTCATCATCAGTGGCAAAATTAAGAGAAATTGTATTTGTAAATGTTACATTATTATGAGTAAGTTAAGAGTAATGTGTTGAAGTCTGAAAAAAGGACACTTTTTTATAATACAATCGCATTGTTGTAATTAAATAACTCACCTATTATATTTTTTCAGACTTCAACACATTACTCTTAACTTACTCATAATAATGTAACATTTACAAATACAATTTCTCTTAATTTTGCCACTGATGATGAAGCTAGTGAGCTTCGAAACATGTTTGGACATAACACTTTAAGTGTAATGTATTAAATTGATTTTGTGGAGTCAGACGTTTTATTTCCTATTAATACAGGGTATTTGAATAAAAGGGTAAAAATTCAAATTGAAAAAAGTGTCATAATACAAAAAATTTAAATGACAACCCCCCATTTTATATTTTTTTTATTTTTTTTGCATAAAAAATAAGGGCAAGTTTATGAAAGGATGTCTATCCCAAAAATGATAGTTTTCAAAATATTGGCAATTTTACATTTTAATAAAATAATAATAAAATAAAATAATAAAAATAATAAACAAACTTAGATAGAATTCGTTAGTATAATTTATACGCCCGCCATGTTTATTACTACTAATTAATGTCTACAATTTGTCATAGTTGTTGATTATTTTTGTCAAGTGTAATATTTATTTGCTATCTAAAACCATCATGGCCAAATAAATCAATTAAATTTCAAATTCATATCACTATTGTAATAGAAAAATGTAAAATTGCCAATATTTTGAAAACTATCAGTTTTTGGGATAGACATCCTTTCATAAACTTGCCCTTATTTTTGATGCAAAAAAAATAAAAAAATATAAAATGGGGCGTTGCCATTTAAAAATTTTGAATTTTGACACTCTTTTTAATTTGATTTTTTACCCTCTTTTTCAAATACCCTGTATTAACATTTACTAAAAAAAATATACGTAGGCGGCTAAAGTAGGTCTATATCTCCTAGGATATTCTAACAAATTAAATTATTAAAGCTTCCATATAATAAAAAATTGTTATTATTCTTTATTCTGAAAACGTAATTTTTGACATAAAATTTCAAATATTTCGAAAACGGCTGGCGATAGGTATAACATATTATGTATAAAATATGATTAGAATTACAAAGAGAATCCAAAAAAAATATAATTTACATAGGGTCGCACTTGAAATAAGGAAGTTGACACCCATTTCCGGTATAACCGGAAGTGCTAGATTCCTGAAAACATTTTAGCCGAATTGGTCCCGTCGACCTAAGTACCACACCAGACTTTCACATTGTTCCACAGTGTATTTTCTCCGTAATCGATCGAATCCTTTCCCGGTGGGACGCCCGGTATAGCGTGGCCCATCTATCGGTTGCTTTTTAAAGTATCTATTATTTCGGCTTTGACAGCTCGAATGACTTTGACAATGTGTCAAATATTTAGTAAAAGATTTGCGGTTTACGAAATGGTCCAGTTTACGCTCGAAGAAAAATTGGAAATATTGAAAACTTACTTCCATAATGGTGAGTGTTCAACCGAAACTGCAAGAAAAATGCGCACACAATTCGGAAGAAATAAAGCGCCTTGCAGGCTGTTTGTGGATAAATTTGTGAAGCGTGTGCGTGAAAGTGGCTCGTTAATGGACAAAGCAACGCGTTTCCGGGTGCGCTCAATCGAAAATATTGCTGCTGTTGCCGAAAGTGTGAGTAACAATCCATCAACATCAACTAGACACCGTTCGCAGGAATTGAACATTTCTCGAACGTCCCTTCAAAGAATTTTGCCGAAAGACCTCGGTTTGAACCCGTACAAAATTCAATTGGTGCAAGAGCTGAAGCCGCACGACCAATCAATGCGATTCGGTTTGCCCAATGGGCCGAAGAACGCTTGATGGAAGATGAGTCACCAACTCGGTTGTTATGTCAATAAGCAAAACTGCCGCATTTGGGGCTCAGGAAATCCACACGTAATCATGGAAAAGCCAATGCACCCACAACGAGTACGTTACAATCGAACTTTTGCGCGGTACCTTGGAAAATCGCGTAATACAAATAATCCATGAGAATGAAGAACTAGTACGGAATATGTTTCACATCAAGGCCTCTAAGCCCATAAACTCCTAGATCAAGAACAGCCAATATTCTATAAAAATCTATATTTGTAAACATGAGGAATTCCTTGGTTAGCAAAAAGAGAATACACGAACGTCAGTTTTCCATATTAACCTAATTACTCCGGCACCCCTTTTCTTTTATACCCATCAACAAAATTCCACTTTACCTAATTTCACTTGAAATATTTCTGAGGGTTTTAGAAATCGCATACGCACACACCACACTAAAACTGCTTGCTGACAAGTTCGCCAGCTAATAATAACCCTCCAAACATCGTATTATACGTGAGTTGCGAAAGAGGGTTGAAATATTGCAGTTAATTCAAAGTTGTAAAGGACATACTGTTAAGTACGAATAATGACTTTCAATCTGAAAAAGTTCAGTTGTGGCAAATACGAGTTGGGGTAATAAAATAACGCGAGCTCCATGACTCCTGTGTCTGCAAGAAGAAAATTAGAGGATGAAAAGGTACCACACGTGACGTGCCCATTTTGAAAATGCTGTAAACTTTTATTCCTTCCCATATTTATGCGGGCTACAAAAATACAAACGTTTTGCATTTTTTAAAAAATTATTCTTGAACCCCTTTCTCTTCTCTTTCATTTTAAAATATTTTCCCTAGGGTCTTGATAATACCGAGATATTTTTGTCATAGAGAATGCCGAAAGCGTGTTGCTTAATAATAGCCCAAGGCCGCAGGCCGAGGGCTATTATCCTTGAGCAACTTGAATTGAGTATTTATCAAGGCCCGAGGAGTATTCGATAAGATAATTTTTTACTTTGTAGATATCAAAAATTTGATTGTCAATCTGACGTTTAATAATGATTCTAGCCAAATCACTTGAAGTCAAATTTGATGAACTGCATTTTCGTTTGTTTGGATCCTGCTGTAATCTTTTACGTTTTGCATTTCTTGCATTTTTGAATACCACACTGGTAAACGGGTCGAATACAATTTTGAAGTCATTGAAGTATTTTTCCTGGAGTAGCCTACTCGTAGTATTCCAAATTGTTTTTACAGTTGCTTCTTTATATTCAGTTCCGTCAGCTTTTCTCATATTTACCGCATAATCTTTCAATATATTAGCTAAATTATGCAAACTAGTTTCAGCATTCAATTCGTATTCTCTGGTCGCACAAAACTCGAGAAAATTTTTCCATACATATTTTTTTGATTTTATTGTATTTTTTGGTATATTATTAGATATAATATCATTGAATTGCATCGTTAGATGCAATACCAAATCTTCGCGACATTTTTAAACCAGTTGTCAGTTTGACGTTTAATTAATTTTTAATAAAAAAAAACACCAAACTGAAAACACCACATGTAGGGTACTATCGCTGTAATCCAGAGGTGATTGGATGAAATTTGACACATGACTTAAAATTAAGTAATTTGATTGGTTACTATATTTAGTGAAAAATTATCAAGATCATACCAGTTCGGCATTATATTTCATATTTTAAAAGGAACAAACAGTGTATTATTTCAGTTTGACAAAATTTTATTATGAATTTCATCCAGATCTCCATAACTTTCAAAATGTTTAGATGTACTGCCTCTCTTCCGTAGTTGTTACGCTAGATCTTTGCCAAATATAATTAATAAGTACTTACCTTAAAGAGAAACGGTTGGGGCTAATCAATCGAATACTAGGGTCACATCTTAAAGATTGCCTGGCATCATTTGTCTCTGTCTTAGTCTCGGATACTAGCGCAGGGCGATCCGCACCGACACATCAATCCACTAGCAACCAGTAACACTCCTCCCTCCTCCTATAGTAGAGACAGGAAGTGATCTTCTCGGTGACTGTCTGTATCGAGTATGAACTCCTGGGACCTTTGACCAATGTCCCAAGTATATCTAGGAAACCAAGGATACAAATATCCGCACTCCCCATTTTTGAGTCTGGAGACAACCATGATTTCTTGGATTTTCTATCTGAATTATCCGATCCTCGTTGCGTTATACAGTTAAGAATATAAAAAATAGTCCTGTCTACAATAAATGAATAAAAATATGCAAATTATGCCACGAACGACCTACCGCAAAAACTTGCGAAACAATAATCATAACTGTATACTTAATCCTGTTTTAAGGATTGCGTGTTCGCTCCTGTATAATATATGTTCGTACATTTTACATATATTCGGAAATGACTCTATTCCGTAGTCGTTTTGTCGCATATAACAACTTCAAAATACACTTAAAAAACAAATTCGTTCCAACTTCATTATTTACACGAGTATTTCGAAGTACAAGGCGCCCACGAAGAACGCCCCCACCGCAAGAGAAAAAGTAAAGTATAGTTTCGGTAACTTGAAATCAGCAATCATAAGGTTGGTATCACAAAATATCATATGCGATTTATTAACCTCTGGTCAGATTAAGGTGCCTGCGACATGCTGTGCTTCCCTATCTTGAAATTTATCTCATGTTACAGCTTCCTATTCAGTTGCGAAACTTTGAAGATCCCCATTAACTTAGTGATTGTTATCAGGCTAGTTCCCGCCACTTCTCAGTAGTAATACCCCTAGGGTCTTGATAATACCGAGATAATTTTGTCATAGAGAATGTCGAAAGCGTGTTGCTGCAACTCGCTTGAACGATTCTCTATGACAAAATTTTGAGTATTTATCAAGGCCCGAGGAGTATTCGATAAGATAATTTTTTACTTTGTAGATATCAAAAATTTGATTGTCAATCTGACGTTTAATAATTTTCAATACAAAATGTATTAGTTTTAATCAAACAAATATTATTTATTATAAAACTGCAGTTGTAAAAGTACAATTGGTAAACGTTAAATTGGAAGAAGAGTTTGCTGAAGTTGGCGGATTGTTAATTTCCACTGTTGAAGAAATTCCTCGCATGGTGTTGATTATTTCACCATGGCGTTCTTGGTTAATATTTAAGTACGGTTTAATTGAATTAGAGCTGCTATGTCCTGTTATTTTTATTAATTGCTGGTCAGGAATTCCTTTATTTGCCAAATGGCTAACTGCAGTTGATCTGTTCGAATGATTGGATATCTTTTTACACTTAGTGTCCAAACCAATAGCTTGCCCGGATGATTTGGTCCACATATTAACTGTGTTCTTGCCTACCGGTATATTGTCAAACCATGTGTCACTTTCGGATTTCCAGAAACGATTTGGTCTCAAGAATAGGCGACTGGAAGTAATATTTTTCCCCCTTTTGGACAATAATTTATGGAATAACCGAACAGGGCATGCACTTTCGTTTGCAATATTTGGAACAAGCCACTTACTATTTGTACAACTTTTCGATCCTCCTTGGCATGTTTTACTGAATATTGGATTGTATTCAATTCTGTTGGTTGGCGTTCCATCATTAGTTTTCTCAATCGTGAAATAATCTATAAGGCAATCAGCTGGCTCACCACCTCGCCAAGCTAACTCAACAGCTACAATATGGTAAAAAAAATGTTGTAAACCTTCTGGTGTACATTCATCCCATAATCCAATGATTCTAGCCAAATCACTTGAACTCAAATTTGATGAACTGCATTTTCGTTTGTTTGGATCCTGCTGTAATCTTTTACGTTTTGCATTTTTTGCATCTCGCGCATTTTTGAATATCACACTGGTAAACGGGTCGAATACAATTTTGAAGTCATTGAAGTATTTTTCCTGGAGTAGCCTACTCGTAGTATTCCAAATTGTTTTTACAGTTGCTTCTTTATATTCAGTTCCGTCAGATTTTCTCATATTTACCGCATAATCTTTCAATATATTAGCCAAATTATGCAAACTCGCTTCAGCATTCAGTTCGTATTCTCTGGTCGCACAAAACTCGAGAAATATTTGCCATACATATTTTTTTGATTTGATTGTATTTTTGGTATATTATTAGATATAATATCATTAATTGCATCATTAGATGCAATACCAAATCTTCGCGACATTTTTAAACCAGTTGTCAGTTGGACGTTTAATTAATTTTTAATAAAAAAAACACCAAACTGAAAACACCACATGTAGGGTATTATCGCTGTAATCCAGAGGGGATTGGATGAAATTTGACACATGACTTGAAATTAAGTAATTTTATTGGTTACTATATTTAGTAAAAAATTATCTGTAAAATCTGCATTCGTCAGTTTCTTCTACACCCGAATCTTGCCAGCATAAGCTTTCTCAGCGACAATGTCCCATAAGAACCTCGGATCTTGTTGAAATCCAAATAGGTTTATGCTCTTCTAGATACTAAGCAATATCTGGATGTTTCTTAAGCAAAGAAAGTTGTAGGTGTTTTTGCCTGAACCACAGATTGGTTTAGGCTCTAGAATGGAAGTTGCCCTTAGCAAAAGCAAAACAGTAGGCCATGTTTACACAATAATATTCATCGCATTCAGCCGTTTGGCATTTTCATAAATAATGATTTTAGGTTAGTAAACTACAGTATAAGTCTTCGAGCCTGAAATGACAATCCAGAGCGACGTTTGGAAGAATCCAATTTCAACGAGAACTCTTCATCAAAAATAAAAATTGGCTAAACTTCTGCTAACTGACTGACTTCCCGATTTTTGTTTATTTTGGATGTGATCGTTTAAATACATAGAATGACTAAAGGAGTTTATGTAGAATAGGCAAACGTGGGCACATCGACAATTTCATCCATTCCATTTCTTCAGAATATCTTAGTGGCCATCAGTGCACCAATCTTTTAGAGAAATAAGGTTGCGGTCAGCCTCGATCTTTCCGAAGCTGAAACAACCCTTTTAAGTGGAGTGTTTTTTGAAGCTGGAATAAATATGTTTCCAGTTAAAGCCAACTGTAAATTATTTTCTCGGACACTCTGTAGAGAGCAATAGAGCAAAATAACGCGACAAGAGAGAGAGAGAGAGAAACTTTATCGTGTAAAGAGCATAAAGTCAGTTACCAAGTAGGTCAAATGTTACTTTATAACGTAATTTTATGATATTATTACCTACAAACTGTCTAAGGTATTACTAGGTTATTTCTCGACTTGTTATAGTAAGTTATTATTATAATATAATTTTTAAACGAATGCGGGTATGTCACCGATTACAGCCGATTTGGTTTTTGGTAAAGAACGGTCGATAAATATGCAGTTAGCAGGGCCGTAATATATTTTTTTTGAGATTTTAGACAGAAAGCGCGTGTAAGGTTTAGTATCAGTTAGCCTTAGAATGTTGCTCTGAAGAAGTTGACAGGATGCTCAGCGAAATGTTAGCTAGTATAAATTTGACGCAGAATTTATCTAGCATTGTTTCTAGTTGGTGTTCTTTCATAAAATAACTAAACCCTCCTTCCTTTTTTAATTTGTTTGTCAACGACCTCAATCAAGAACTGCAAAAGGCATACACCACAGCAGTAGCATCGCACGAACGTCATATACCAACTGGTTCAGCCCGCAGAAGTGCCACGTGATAAAAACTTTAAGATAAGATGGTCCGTGCTACAATTCGGTATTCCGACTGGCCTTTTGAAGGTGAACCTTAATCAGTCGTGGAATACACGGCGCAACCTTAGCTCCCAGTCGGCTAACGATGGCCTGTTGAGGCCTTTTATGAAAAAAGTGATCAGATCTCCAAAATCTGTTTATGATGATCACATCAAATTCATGGTATCGTCACCGATTAGTTAGTTTCAAAGCCAGGAGAGCTGCGAAAGGCTCTAAATTATTGTCCCGACATCGTCCTGCTAGAATAAATGTTCTTGAAAATTATGGAGAATATGATGGGCGGATGTCCTATTTGCGGATGAGTTTTGCCTTATACTAGTGTCTTTAAGGCAAAACAAAATGTAAACTGAATGCAAAAGATTTAATGATGGGTCGGTTATGGCATGGGAAGAGGTTTTAATGAATAAAACCATTTACATCCCTTTCTACGCCATATCTCCAAGCTCATCTTAACTTGATGTAGTTAGAAAGCATTGTTTCATAGATGATCTTAGCAACGCTTTTTGTCTGTGTCCAAACTAAAGCCAAAATAATATTGATACAAAGCACTAAATTTTTGATTTGCCTCAAGTGTTGTTCCTCAGTTGGTTGTTTTGCATGTGATTCCTTTTCCACGCTTGCTCACCTCTCTTTCAACATTTTTACTGCCGTCAAATATTCTTGGTCTTGATAGAACCTGCTCACGAAAAGCCTTCTGCAGCATCCTGAACGTTTTAGATGCAGGAATTTCATTCCGCAAATAAACTATACAATTTCTTCCCCTTTCTTATCCCATAGTCAAAAAAAAACGGCGTGCGAAATTTTACATAAACGTCAAAGACATTACTGCCAACTGAACCAAAGAAATATGTGTCAAAATCGATTCAATTTAAAAACCTCGGGTGTCCCACAAAAAACTTGCATTTTAGATTTGCTATAAAAATAAAAGACGTGTGTGATAGTTTTCAATTATTGATTTTTTATTGAATAGCCCCAACATTGCGGTTTAATAGTGGAAGACAATTTCATTCATATTGCTGCTCCGGCTGACTTTGCAGTAGCCCATTCTGTCGACCCAATTTTTCATGATATTTTCGATGGTGTGGCCCTCAATGGCTGCAATGGCGACTTCATCTCGTGCTTTAGGTGGTCAATCGTCTCTTTAGGTTGGCGTAGCACTTATCCTTGACAGTTCCCCACAAAAATAGTCCAACGGGGTCAAGTTTTTTCTTAAATCACAGACTAATTGTATATTTAAATGAAACAGCGATGGCATTCGTCTGTCGTACAATAAAAACTAACAACAAATAGTTTCGCTTCAAACACGTCCCATCAAGCACTGTAGGACACGAGTATTCCTCCTCCCGTCCAAAGACCCCTGATATCTGCTACTGTCGCCACTAGCAGCCTCTTATTGGGTAATATCGTAACATCGTCCGAAGACGTTGGCTGGACTGGAGAATATTAAGTTTCGCACATTATTTACTATATCGTAACCCTCAATCAAATGTTTGGCCAGTTTACGAATTGGCTTTCCAGTATTATACAAATCGTAGAGGTAGAGTCCCATGGTCCCTTCAATGCATTCTTTTCTCAACATCAGGCTGAAGCTTGGGGATAAGTGCTTCCATACGTCGGATACTCTCCATTCCATCCACATATGCATGTTTATTCGTTAACAGTATTTTTCTACTGTACGATTCTAAGGGTGTCACTACTAATCTTTTTCCTATACCTCCTAAAATAAATAAATGAAGGAATAATGTAGGAAACAGTCCTCCTCACATAAATACTTGAAAGTTATTACTCTACAGCAAAAGCTACATTACCGGTGTGTGCTCTAGAGAATGCCAGACTACTTTGGCAAAATGGAATGGTTAATATTCACATATCTACAATTGGCTAGAGCTTAACTATTAAAATTTCACAAGGATGCATCATAGTGTATGTTGTATAATATATAAACAGCCTATTACCTTTTATTGAACATGTAGACCTCTTTGTTGTGTCTACGAATGTACGAGGGTCATTCATAACAGAATACCCCAATACTTATGCACTTGTCATCAGACACTTATTTTAATCTTAATCTTAAACAACTGATAAAAAAACTGCAAAATCATCGAATTTTGGACATCCCTCAGCAGATACAACATTTAAATGTTGGCGTTGCAACCCTTGTATATTATTACATTCTCATTATTTAATTAAAATAATGTTTCGCATATTATTGCACACTAGCGTGCAACATGAGAAAGATAGACTCTATATATTATTATATCTATAGAGAAATTAGAGAAAAGAGCACTCAAACACACAAACGTATGCTGAACAACGAACGAGTTCACGGACCTTGACAGCACGGAAAATGTATACACAGTAGAAAGTGGTGTTCATTAAGCCAATTATTAGTTTTGAAGTAGCTAACTTCAAATTAATTAAATAACTTAGATTAGGATAACGTATACGCTATGCCGCTTTGTGTTTTGTTAAAGGTATATATATTGTTATATTAAGTACATTATGTTGCTAGAGTATAGCTCTAAGTATATGGTAGCGAATTGTGTTGACGATGCAAATCCAGCAATTTCATTATTAGTTGTTTTTTTTTTATTTTAGTCACAAAACTTCCACCTACAACTAAACTGCTAGAAACAAAACATTCTAATTAACAAGATACAGCACTACGGAATTCGGGGGGTTCCACTGGGATGGTTTAAGTCGTACCTTAGCAACAGAAGTCAGTGTGTGAGGGTCAATGCGGCTGTGTCTTCGTGCAGGCCGATGGATTCTGGAGTTCCACAGGGTTCGGTGTTGGGTCCTATTTTTTTTCTGCTATTTATCAACGACATTACGTGCCTAGACATCAGCGGTAAAGTATGTCTCTTTGCTGATGATACTAGTTTCACTTGGTGCGGCCCGGATAGTGTGGCTCTTCATAGTACCATATCCAAAGACTTAATTAATTTACTTTAAGTATCTTAATTGATTTATGTATTTATTTGACGATGTACCTGTATGTATTAATTATTATTCTTATGTTTTATATGTTTTGTTTGTTGATCTACAAATTATTTTGAATTTTTTGACAAATATATATTTTATTTTGTCCGGATCTATGGAAGTTGTTCCAGTCTTTAAATCCGGCGAAAAGTCTCATGTTGATAATTACCGTCTAATTTCTCTATTGTGCAATTTTTCTAAATTATTTGAATCAATTTTATATGATATACAGCTGTAAGACGTCAGATTTCACCTAACCAGCATGGTTTTATGTGTGGCAGCTCCACTGTCACCAATCTGTCAGTTATTGCCCACTGTATATCTGAAATTCTTGACCACGGCGGTCAACTGGATGTAATCTATACTGATTTCACCAAAGCGTTCGATAGTGTAGACCATATGGCATATTGCTGAGTAAACTACATACGTATAATGGATTTCCTTCCGGCTTGATATCTTTATGCAACTCATACTTGCATGATCGGAAGCAATATGTCTTTTACAACGGCTTTAAATCTTGCATTTACTCGACCACGTCAGGAGTACCCCAGGGTTCTAACTTAGGTCCATTGTTTTTCCTTCTTTTCATCAATGACCTGGACCCGTGTTTACTTCAGCGTAGTCTATAAATCAGTATTCATAAGTTTATTTAAGCATTTAATTTTCTAGTTTGTAATATTGTCCTTTAAATGGGAAACTGTTGGGCAATAAACGCTTTATTTATTTATTTATTTTTTACATTACAGCAACCTCTTCAGTTCATCAAAACACATCGTAGCGAATGCTCGCGTTTGAATGCTCGGTTCACGAGTGATCCAATATTCTCATCGAAAATGTCGTCAACATCTATCTCCATTTCATCCGCCATTGCCGTCCATGCGTCATTTTTTTTAAATTTGTTAAAATAATCCTTATGATGAGGATCCCAAAGAATTGCTTTATCTCTATATTTATCAATAAAAATAAGACTTTTCTCACGATCCCGCTGCATTCTGATTAAGACAAAATAAAAAACTCACAAAATGAATTTTTATTATGAATTTTATTGCCAAATAATATTGCAAAATGAAACAATGCGACCTTCCCATAACTCGCAACGAATACACTGATTCACTTATTGACTAGCGCAGAACACTACAAAGGGATTCGCGATAAACCCGACAACACGATGGAGCAGCCGCAAGCGCGAGCAGTTCGCGGCGAGCGGCTCGGCTTCCTGTATGTAGCGCAACCGCTAAGTCTGATAATTAACAGAAGTTTCGAGGAAGGCGTTTTCCCTGCTAAAATTACACATTCAAAAATTATACCCATGTTCAAAAACAAAGGTGACCCAAAAAATCTAAATAATTACAGACCTTTATCGCTACCAAACCAATTCAGTAAAATATTTGAACACATATATAACATAAGACTCACTCGATACCTTGAAAAATTTAATTTACTTTCAAATGAACAGCATGGTTGTAGAGCAAAAAGATCAACAGAAACAGCACTTAGTCAAGCCCTGGAACACATATAGAGATCATTAAACAATAAGGAATTTGTGCTGGGACTATGTTTCGATTTGAGTAGAGCTTTTGACACCGTCAATCGTGAACTACTGATAAGAAGGCTGAATGATGTGGGTGTAAGGGGAACGGCGGCCGCCTGGATATCTAGCTATCTACAATCACGCACATAAACGGTTGAGGTTGATGGTGTTCGTTCTAGAGTAACATTCACAAATAAAGAAATACCACAGGGATCGTGTTTGTCACCCACACTGTTTAACATTTCTGTTAACGAATTACCGAACAAAATCAAGGAATTCGGAACTCCCGTTCTCTACGCCGACGACACAAGCGCCATAATAACCGACAAACAGCCTAGAATTGCCATTCTCCAGACTATCGAAGGGTCAGAAAAACCCGAACTATATAGGCATCAAATGTTTTAACAAAATTCTGAGAATTGGTAGATTGGCGGACATGAAAATAGATAAATTCAAGCTCGAACTGAAAGACTTTTTTATTCGTGAATGTTTTTATTCAGTTGACGAATTTTTAAATTATTGATTGCTTGTTTTGTTGTTGTGATACTTGTAATGTGTAACTGTTGTACTGCTTGATTTTTATTGTTATTTTGACGAGCCGACAATGTAATGTATTATTGTTAAATTTAAAGCCATTTTCAATTCAAAAATATCCAAAGGGTGTGTAAAATAGAAATACCATTTATTTATTTGCATCACCATATGAGTTGCAGGTAGTTTGTTGCATTTGTTACGAAGTGAATATTCATAATGATAATAATAATAATAATTACTATTCGTCGAATTATATCAAATTAGTGCATATCCGCCATTAGTGGATTGCAATCGAAACCAATACCCATTAACGATTTAACTTTTGCATTCAATAGGTTTTGACATAATTATGATTTAGTCCAGCATAATGTTCTCTCAGGTACATTAAATTATTTTGTATAATATGCATTTCGATTTATTTTTACGAAAATTAATACAAATATTTAGCGAAAGTTAAAATGTATAACGTAGGACTAAAAACTACGCATGATCAATTATATAAAGAATAAAAGAGTTTATTTATACTACTTACAAAACGTTGAAAGGAAATTTTTAGGAACTTGGATTGGGAAATGCTGATTGAGAATATGCCTTGTGAGCTTCAATAGTTCAATTTGGATTTGTGGTAGACCAGTAGCGACAGTTTTGTCTGTTCACCACGCCATTCAGCCTCGTTGGAAAAAAAAGATTTTAATAATGAAAAATGGATCATTATTTGCCCAATTTATTAAAATTTTGCAAAGCTCAATGCGACCATCTGGATTATCTTCACCGTTGACTTTCGAATATTGTTTTCCAGTGCTATTTCTTGAGTCGGTTTAGGGGGATTTTCGTCAATGGAAAAACGACGTTTAATTGACTATTCTGGGAAATTGAAGGTCATGAGAGCTTTAGAACTTGATGGAGAGTTTTAACTTGAGACATGGATCATGTATCGCAAGACATGGCTGTGTATCAGACAACTGTGATTGTTTTGTATTAAAAAACTTTATAAAACTCACTACTTCAGAATGAAAATTAAATAAACTTGATCTTTATACTGATATAATTTAAAACAAAAAAAAATAGAAAAATAATATTTAAACTGTGAAAAAACAAATTAAAATATTTAATTAACTTTATACAATTGGTACCTCTAGATCACACCAAAGCCAAAACGAATCTAACTGGGAAAGTTTGATTCTATTTCCAAATCGCTTCATAAGAAAGAGAGGCATTTCAAATACACCCCTATAAAATGCAACTACAGGGTGAGTAGTTTTAGTTTAGAAATAAAATATATTTTTAGTTCGTCTGTAAGAATGAGTTATTACTAATTATATTTCAACTTAATGTCGATATTCCTTCCACTGTAGACTCGAAACACATTCCACTCTCATGCAGTAAAACTACAATAAGAGTAAAATATGATCTCGAATCCCCACTGAAAGGCTTTTACTTAGCAATAAAAAAGAACCGCCCAAGAATCAGCCCAATTCTGATTCAAATATTGGGAGGCAAAAAAAGCTTTGGAGCTAATATCGCACCTTGCTGAATCTTACAACTAATTTGTTAATTTAAACAATTTAAAGGTGGCTTGAGAGTATTAAGAATGATCGCCCTGTAACTAAAACATCTGGTTATCCTCTCCAATATATGCATTTATATTTTCCAAAAACCCATAAAACAAACATAATATTTTCGACTAAAATGGCCCTTTTCTAGATAGGTACCAATTCTTTTATCACATTGGAAAAGGCACCAGAGATAATAAGTTTATTATTTACAGATTTTGTATAATCTTCGTAAAAGATTAGAACTTAAAACTTTTAGAAACATTTGGTAACAATCTATTTAAAATAATATTTACAAAATATTAGATTTCCCAAATACGTTAAGTACTTTTAATATCCCTATAAAAACTAAGAGAAAATATCATAAACTACCCAAATATATATACAGGGTAAGACAAAATGTATATTCTATTGCCAGTGTGTCTTTGTTTCGTTACATTTATTTACAATTACAATTAGAAGTATATTATGGCAATACCCCCCGTACTGAATCAGTAGGTATCCTGAATCTAACTAGGTAATATAAAAACTTTTTTCATATTACGAAATACTTTCACGATTGGAAAAATGAAATCCGACGCTTTTGTACAACATGGAAAAAAGGATCAGTCAAATTCCTGGATAGCCTGGAACCGAATCGGGAAATTTAATATTGTATATATGTATGTGTAGAGAGCGTATGGAGAGATGAACAAGTGTTGGGAATGTTGAGCAAAAAAAAAATAATAGAAGTTTTAGTAAAACTAGACATATAGGAGATAGAGAGAGGGAGTTGGCTTGAGCAGATTGAGGAAATTGAAAATATGAAGTTTTGGTCCGTAGGTAGAATAATAGTAATAAAAAGAGCAGACCATCCATCTAAAAGTTATGTTAACAATGAACTGTTGGATGAGTGGATTCATTCAGGCTCTGGTAGAATGCATCTTAGTTGAAAACTAAAGTTGACAAAGAATGGCGCTCACTGAGGATTGCGACTGGTATTGTTTATTTATTTCTGTGTTAATACATAAATGCTTACACTGGTCATAAAAAAATAAAATTTACAAGTACACACAAAACATATAAATATAAATAAAAAAGTTTAGATCAGGTTTCTATCTGAGAAGTCAAATTCAAAATATTCTTCCATAGAATAAAATGACTCCCTGACAAAAAGTGATTTTATTTTCTCGAGAAACAATTTGGGCGGAAGCTCTCTCACATGTCGAGGCAAAGCATTAAATAAGTTAGGTGCGTGGTGGTTAAGAGAAAATCTTGCTTTATCTACTCGATGTCTGTCTAGTACGAAGTTCTCATTATTCCTAGTGGAATACTGATGAACAGCCGAATGTGGCATGTACCTACTGGAATGTAGTTTAACATATTTCAGACATTCAAGCATATATATGCAGGGCTGGGTCAAAACTCCAAGCAGATGAAACGAACTCCTACAGTCAGCCCGATACGACAAGCCAGCAACAACTCTCAAAGCTCGCCGTTGGAGCGCAAAAATACGAGATGAGACAGGTGCGTGTCCCCAGGCAAGCACTGCATAAGAACATGAAATGTCATCAACAAAACAGATCTTGACAATTTGACGATAACTTACCAGAAACATAGTCGACATGAGCATGCCATGTCAGTCTCTGGTCAAGAACCTCACCGAATGATTATCACCGAAATCAAAACCATTTCTCAACGAAAACACAATTCGTTTAGTTTTTGATTGATTCAGACTAAGACCATTCGCAGTGAACCAGTCTGACGCCCTTTCCCGTGGCCCATCAAGAGCGTGGAGTAGGTTTACATCCACATCCGCTCTTACCACAGTGGTATCATCGGCATAAAGTAGGAAGTCAACGTTGGGTTCACACACTGGTAAATCATTGACGAATATTATGAATAGAAGTGGTCCCAGCACAGATCCCTGTGGAACGCCGAACACATTACCTAACAAGGTTGATCGCTTGCGAGCATACTCAACAAACTGCTTTCGATCCGTAAGATACGATTTTATCCGAACCAGAAACGGTCCAGACAGATTATAATATTTTAATTTAGCTATAAGTATTTCTGGATCAACGCAGTCGAAAGCTCTCGATAGCTCCAGCATTAGCGCCGCACAATTTTTGCCACTATTGACATCCGTAACCACTGAAATCAGTTTGTTGATCGCCACGGCTGTAGACAATCCATTTCTAAAACCGAATTGCTGCCCATTTAACAAATGATCGCAAAGCCTTACTTTAAGGGCCTTCTCAAAAACCTTGCCCAACAGGGGTACAATGGAAATTGGGCGATAACTTCCCACATCATTAATATCACCCTTTTTGAAAATTGCTGTCACACGGGAGACCTTAAACGCTGCAGGAAAGATCCCTTCCTTAAGGCAGCAATTAAATAACTTTGTTAGAGGATATACTATGATGTTACAAATACATTTAAGCATTTTGGTAATAATCTTTACTATTGGAGTTTTTCAAGTTGCTAATAATATCTCTAACCTCTATATATCAAAACTCGTCACAGCTAAAACGCGGGTAATCATCGCGAACAAAATCGCGTATGTACCGGTCAAAAGAGGTGACCGAGGCAGGCAGATTATGTACCAGCCTCAGGGCTACATTAACAAAGAAGTCATTAAATTCACCCGGGGTTATTGCGGATCTAGCTGACTCCGACCCGTGACCACCCCGCAGATTACTGATCAGTTGCCACGAAGCTCTAGAAGGATTACTAGATCTTTTTATATGTCGATCATGGGCAGCTATCCTGGCATTCTTTATGTTTAGACGGCATACATCCCTAAACTCAGTAATAGTTCTCTTCAGTGGCGAAGATTGTGTGCTCTTGTACGCCTCATGCATTAAAGCCAATGTATCTCTTTGCTCTCGCAAGCCATTATCAAAGCATGAGATATTAAAAGCTGTATTTCGGACCTTGATGGATTTTTCTGGAAATGATTTGATAATACAATTATAGATCCTACTCATAAATATATTAGCCTTTCGCTGAACATCAACCAAGCTACTCAGGAAGTCCCAGTTTAAGTCACTGACCATATTGTACAAACTGTTTAACCCTATTGGATTGGAATAAGCCCTAATTCAAATCAACATTGGGGATGGAAATTTGTCGTGGAGATAGTTTTACTTCTTGGCCAAGTACGGAAAATCTGTTCAAACCATTACGGAAGTTTTGCAGCATTCCATTACAATCATCGGCATCAGTCAATCGCTGCCTTTATAGTTACATTGTGTCTGAAGCAGAAAAGAAACAGAGGCAAAAGTATATTAATCATAAAACAATAAGAAACTTTCACCGTGTTTTGACTAGTAGCAGGCTAAAAATATAGTGACCCTGGTACATTATAGTTAATGCGACAACCTGTAGCAATATTTTTTCATTATCTAATACCTACTTTCAATTTAGAAATGAAGGTTGCTAAAAATAAAATAACAAAAATGAGAAAAACCTATATTGCTATTGAAATAGTTGCTGATGTTTTGGCTTGATGAAAAATTTTTAATTTAGCGACCTAGCTATCCAGCTAGAAACTGTGGTATGACGTTACTGGTGTCTTTTGCAGGTTTTTAATTTAAAGAAAATAGCTCGGTTCTATATACTACATACATACATACACATTTAGTGATAATATCTAGCTGTATAGCTGAATGTGTGGAAGCTTAAACACTAAACATTTCATTTTATCTTTGTTAAGAATTAAATTAAATATTTTTATTTATAATTAAATTCAAAACGTTGCGAATTGAGACTGTTTTAAACTATTGTACAATTTAAACACCTTTTAAATGGTGTTTTCAAAATTAAACTAACTTTAGCCGTTTTCGAGAATTTTTTCGGAAAAAAGATTTTTTGCGATTTTCGTTTTTATATATTTACAAATATAAAAAAATTAAAAGCACCTTCTCATTGTTCCTTTTTGAGGACAATAAAACAGCGTTTATAAGTTTGCACTAAGACGTTTCGTTTTTTTAAAACCAACATCAACTTGGTTTTTTTAAATACGTCCCTGGATTTTTTATTTTTAAATTTAAAGCCATTTACAATTCAAAAATAAATGGTATATCACACGTAATCATTTAAACAAGTTTTCAGTGTTTTTAGCTGTTATTTAATATTATTCAAGAAAAATCGCCATAGTTTAGCACTTATACAGGATGAGTCACGAGGATCACCACTGATGATGAGATTGTATATGTCGAAACATGTATGGGAGAAAACGTATGCCACAAAATTCGTGGTACACAATTTTCAGTTTTATCTGTTTCGTCTTCAATTCGACTCTTCAGTTGCAGAAAGTACTGCAAGACAGAAATTGTTTTGTAAATTTTCAAAGGTATTTAGATCAGAGGAAAAGGTCGCGAGACCATCCAAATTTCGTAAAGAACGAGATCCCCAACAAGGAAAAGCCGTAAGGCATCCAAATTCGTTGGTCGTTCAAATTCTACGATTTGATCTATTGTCCAATGCTTTTATGCAAAGAAAAGAAAACCAGCTTTTGCTTCGTGAAACTCGGCTTTTGTCAAATTCGACTTTTGCTTTGAGAAACACAGCTTTTGCGTTCGGTAAACTAACATTACATAGCTCTAGGACTTCTTTGTCCTACTGATGAGATCAAGAAAGATCGAAAGCAGATACTGAAACTCCCTCACCTTTCAACGAAAGTGTTTCGGATTACTCCGATTCGTTTTCAAAGTTGATGAATCATAACCCAGTTCGCTGGGCAAGAGAAAACGTATGCCACAAAATTCGTGGTACACAATTTTCAGTTTTATCTGTTTCGTCTTCAATTCGACTCTTCAGTTGCAGAAAGTACTGCAAGACAGAACTTGTTTTGTAAATTATTATTATTATTATAAAATTCGTATTGTGGAGAATACGACTTTTAATTCATATCGTAAATGGTGAAATAGGAAGAGTCAAAATAAACCTCCATCACAATGATGTAACAAACAGATTCCATACCACTATTTCCTCTACAACATAACTCTTAATTAATTTTTCATATACCTCTTTGTTTTTAACGAAAAACATTATTAATTTTGTGTGTGTTCATTGAAACCACACCCTATCCGCAGGCATCATCATATATAATATTTTATATTTTCTCCCTTAAATTTTGTATTTATTCAAATAAAAAATTCGCAATTAAAAGAACGATACCCCGTTCGTCATATTTAATTATGGGGGCTCTGGATTTCAGCGGAAACATTTAAAATCGTAATTTATTATGGCAAGTTTTTCGGTCTGTGGCAGGCAGACGTGCACCAGGGAAAAACGAATATTAAACCATCGTACATTGCAACGTCAGTATCGTATACGGTGTGGTCACAAGGATATATTGTAGTGGTTTGTGATTTTTTTAAAATACTTTTACAAACGACACTTTTACATTTGTTAATGCGAATTTGTTACTATATTTGCCAAATTTAATAAACACATATTATACAGGTTTTTGTAGCACGACTACAACAACTTATCGAATATAATTTTTTAGGATGAAAATTATAGGTATAGTTCATCCAAAGTTAATTTGAAATATACCGGGTCGGGCAGTACATTCGCCTCGGTCTCTCATAGCCTAACAAAATTGAAATTGCAAATTTTGTTTACGTGGGTGTCTGTAGGTCTACCAGGAGCATTTACCAAAAATGTTTTTAAATATACCGGATGTCCCAGAAAAGTGTGCCATATCAAAGTTATAGTTTTTTAAATGAAATACCCAGTATTTTTTGGATTTTGTGAAGACTTTGGATAAAATAATAATAATAATATATTTATTTCAATAGTTTTTCAAGAGGTTTTTCATAGATTAATAAAATGAAAGAAGATCTATCAAATTTGATAATAATTTGCAATAAAAGCTCAAGTGGATGAAACTTTTTGCAGTCACTGTATCAGACACGCGGCCAGTAATACGTCAAATGTCAAACACTATACCTCATAGTGTTGGACATTTAACGTATGACGTTGAAATATGGTTACCGGCAAATCGGAGCTTAGCAATTTTCCATGTTATTTTCCATAAGAAATGGGCCAGAACTGAAAGGGTGTCAAAGTGTCAGGATTGATTTTTAATTTATAATTAACTAATTTTAATTTATAATTAACTAATTAATGTGTGTTTCCTATTTCTTTGCATTTAAATTATTGCCAGAGCTGGGATTCGAGCCTAGAACCATCGGCATGCAAAGCGCACGCTATCTCAATGACGCCAAACTCCCTTTATGAAATTACTGTATTATCTTCTATAAGAGTTCCAACTACCTAACTGGTGAACTTATGGACCGGGTAGGATCCGGTTATCAAACGCGTTAGAACGGGCACAGAACGGTGTTGATCATTCTAGTGGGCGTTAACAGATTTCGCAGTGCTTTTTTCTGCCTGAAGACAGTCTTCTGCGGACTACCACGAAGACAAGACCGCAAATTTGTTTCAAAAATGGTTTGCTGAACAGCTAGTACCTAATATTCCCCCAAGTTCAGTTATCGTAATGGATAATGCGTCTTATCATACGCGAATGTTAAATAAAATACCTAATAATAATAAAAAAGGAGGATATATTAAAGTTTATCATACAATTTTAAAAAAGAATACGTTATACACCATATCTGCGAAACACGCGACCATAGGAAGGTAGGTATTGTTATAAAAAGTTAAAATGGTGCGCCTATGGACAGCGGAGGTCGACATTGACTTTACAAAGGAACATGGAGTTGTGGCTCTTTATAGCATTATATACTAAGATTGGAAAGAGTTTAATTGGAGCTTGGTATCATGGTTTTTACCACACCTAAGTATGATTATTTTTTGATTTGCCAAAAGATCTTGGTGTAAAAAAGACTGCGATGAACAAATACTATGTACAGAATGGATATTTTTCTATTCGTCACAATATGGTCCTGCTTGACATGCAATTTTCGGCCCATCCTGTATATGGTGCGCCTAAAATTACTTAGGTATATTACACAACCACCGTTTAACTAAAAACTCAATTTGTCATGTGTATATTCATTATAATGTAGCCTAGGTCTAACTATTATTGTTTTCCTATGGCATTTGTGTTATTCAATGCAATAATTCAATTAGGTCTCTTCAGCACTCATACACACACACATACATTTGCAAACACAACAACAATGGAATTGGTAGCCGCAAATTCAATTAACTACTTATATTACGCCGAAACCCGATAATTGTTTACATCTACCTATACCGACTATAGTCTACATCAGTTGTGTGTATGTGTGCCTATACCTATATGCACGGCCATTTTCAGAAAATTGGGATAATTACTTTTGTAATAATAATCATTATTATTACAAGAGTACATAAAGTGCAATAATGGGTAATAGTTTTGTGTCGGTACCCCGTATAGTCTAGGTACAGGCACTGGCGTAACTACTGTCGATTTATATGATGTGTTTCCGAGGTGTTTCCCTCGCAAATGGTGCTTTATACCGGGTATTAATAATAATAATAAATATCTTTATTAACAATAACTTCAGCAAAAGGAAAAAAAAAAACAATAAAAATAAACAAAGAAGAATTATATATTTTTGATATTCATGTAGGTATCTACTTGCAGATGTGTTTATTGAGTTTCGTAAAACTCATATCAATAAACGATGAGATAGATAGAAAACAGACAATTAAATTTTATGACTAAAAGGATAGTTTAGGAACATTTGTTAACAAGCTAAAATAATATTCACAAAAATATTATATTTCCCAAACTAATAGAAAATATCTATAAAATCACCCAACTAGTATACATAATACCAGTGGCGTGGTGTCTTATTACATTATTATACTCCGTTGCTATTCTGTATGAGAACGATTTTTTAAATAAAGTTGTTTTATGAGACGGTATATCACTCAAATTTTTTCTCCTAATGTTCAAATTATGAACATCCATTCTGAATGTGAGTTTCCTGAAAAGGTACGGTGGAATTCGTGTGGTAATTATTCTATGAAATAGCATTAGAGAGTGCAGACGTTGTCGGTTTACCATATTAAGCCATTTCGCATTGTTTGGTGTATAGCTTATTCTTTCAAATTTTCGAATACCAAACATTAATCGCAAGCAAGAGTTCTGTACTTTTTGTATCCTAGAACGATCCCTTTGAAGCAAACACGGTCCATAGACAAAATCACAATAATTGAATTGTGATAAGACGAGCGAATCACATAGTAATTTTTTTAGGTTAAAATTTAACCAATGCCGATTTGAGTAAATTAATTTCAATTTTGAATAACTTTTTTGCTGTAAAGAGACATGATCTACAAATTTAAGATTTTCATCAAGCAGAATACCGAGATTTTTAGCTTTGGAAGCAATAGTTAAAGTGTTGTTCTCTATTTTGATTGGAAAATCAATTTTTGATAAACCACCGAAAAAAACACCACTAGGTCTATTGTGATTTATTATGAGAATTTAAGAATTCAACCAATTTTGAGAGGTCTGAATTAATCATGTTTAAAAATTCCATCTGTTTTTCTTTTGGAAAGAAGCAGTATAATTGCGTATCCTCAGCGTACATATGTACTTTACATATTTCTAAAACGGACGAAAGTTGACAGGTGTAAATGGTAAACAGGAGTGAACCTAAAACGGATCCTTGTAGTACTCCTTTAGTTAAAGAAGTGGAAGATGAAAGTTGTTCCGAATAAGTGACTTTATGGAACCTATCACGCAGATAATCCTTCAGAAGCAAAATTGAAGATGAACTAAATCCCAGAAACTGAAACAGTGACAACAGCAAACTATGATTGATCAAATCGAAAGCTTTACTGAAATCTAGAAGAACTAACACTCCCCAATGTTTTTTATCTAGACTGGATATGATGTCATATGTTATGTTTAATAGAGCTGTTCCACATCTGTACCCAGCTCGAAATCCGGACTGGGTTTCAGAAAGTATATCATGGTTTTTTAAGTGTAATCGAATTTGTCGATCCATTATTTTCTCCAGGACTTTCGATAGCGTTGGTAAAACCGTAATAGGACGAAATTCGTTGAGCTCTTTAGGTGAGTCAACTTTCGCTAGGGGTATAACACGACCTTCCTTCCATTGATCCGGAAAAACTGAATGCAGCAGACTGTAATTTATTATGTGCGTTAGATGCGAAATCATAAACGGACATGCAAAATGAATCAGTGTTATATTTAAATCATCACACCCTGTGGCTTTAGTTTTAATATTTAATAAAATTTTTGTGACTTCGTATTCACTTACAGTCTCAAACTTAAATTTATTCTGGCCGAAGTCCCTTTTAAGGTTATTTAAATAAAAATCATTCAAGTTGTTGTCGAGAGGAGAAGTGGAACTAATTATATGGGAAAAGTAATCATTGATTTTATCTGCCGTAGTTGGAAACGGAATATCGAGTCGATTCTTCCGCGTGTAAACATTTAGGTTACTCAAAACACGTGACGTTTCTTTCGTGGTAGCACTATTAAGCTTTGTAGACATAGAAGCTTTTTTTTCATTGCGAATACTTTGAGTGGCTAAATTTCGCAGATTTTTGTAATACTCCCAATGACCCAAAACTTTCGATTTTTTCCCACCCAACCCAACCCAAAACTTTCGATTTTTTATATCTATTGAGAGCCTTATCTCTAAGTCTCATCATAAGTTTTATATTTGATGTTAGCCAAGGTGACGGAGGTTTTTTGAATGTGGACGTTTTAAACGGGGCATGCTTATCAAACGTTTGAGTTAAATTTGCATTCCATTAAGGGTAGACAGGTAGCATATCTCAGGAAATAATAGTCGTAGGACAATGGGAAAAAATTCTTTTGAGGAAATCGACAATTGGAAATCGCTGGAAATAGTTTTTTAGTTCCTAACTATACCGCTAGGGGGCGTAATAGATACAGTAATGCGAAAAATGCATTTTTATTGAAAATTTCGCAATATAAGTTAAAAAAACAATACTACCACAGTAATGCTACTGAAATTTGGCATGTTTTTGGTGTATCACTTTTGATTGTGCGGCTTGAAATAAAGGCAGCAGGGAAGAACGAAATTTTACCTATGATAATGTCTATAACTTTGGTTTGGCTTAACCGTATTGATCAATCTAATTTTTGTTTAGCCTTGCCGATGAAGAAAAAGAATATTTCAAATCATAACTGTTTTTGGGGCTCCGCTAGATGTCGCTATTTGCAACTCCTAAGGTTTTTTTAATTTTTCTTTAAAAACTTAAATGGAATGATACAAATATTTTATCAAAAATGAAAAGTAAATTGAATTTGCAACAAAAAAGTCCCAAACCGCACATGAAAATCTTTATTCGTTTCAGAGTTATGGCCAAAAGAATGCTGTTCACCAATATTCGTTGAAAAATCATGTACTCGTATCTTTAATTAATTTAATTTAATTTTTAAGTTGATAAAAATAATCGTTTAATATTGTGACGAGCTCATAACAAGAGCGAAACGAATTCGTCAGTACCTGTCGACCCATGCCTCGGTCTGGTTTCTATCGAATTAGACTGGGGCCCTGCTAAATTAAACAAAAAAAAATTCCTTGTGTAGGTAAAGCCAACATTTTAGTCCGCTTTGCCACGAAATTATTTTCATTTATTATATTTACGGACATGAAATCCTCTTAATTTAATATTGTGTTCATTTGATAAAATAAATATTATATTTTAGTTTGTCAAAATTGATTTATAAATTGTCAAAAAGCACTGGTAAAATATAATGTAATGTAATGTCAACCAAATATATTCTTGACATAATAACCTGTCAATTGTACAGAGCACACCTGATTATTTTCCGGACAATAAACAAATATGGTTGATGGATTCCAGTAACCGAAATTTAGGTTTTAAACCGACATATCTCAAGATCGGCTAATCATGAACCTATCCATTTTTGAAATCAGATCAAAAAGGTAATATATACGGTTTTCCATTTAAAATATAACGCCTAATTAATTTGTTCAATTTTCAAATTCATTTTTTCAATTCCAATAGTTCTAAAAGATACTAAAGCTACTAGGTGGGTGTCAAAATATAATGAATAACCCTGTACATAATGACATATATCCATGTTAATTAAAACAGAAAATTGTAAAAGTGTAATCTGAAAATTGTGCCGGAAGCTATGCGGAATTAAATTCAACAAACTAACCTATACGACCCACTACCTAAACAGAGAAGCAAACTGTATGAAGGAACATACGTATAATCAGGGTAGTTAATATATATTATATTAACAACAGCATCGCGTAGAAACAAAAAAAAAAACAGAAACAGTTACAAAAGGAACTTAATCGAAATTCATCTGTGTGGAGGTAAACCCTCTGTTTCTGAGTGTGTTTACCAGCATGTCAAAATACATTTAAACTTTCAGATTCAGTAACACCGCTAAAGGCTACTTCATATTTAATCTAGTTACTATTTTTAAAAGATAAATTAATATTCCTACTCTAAACAAATTGAAAATATAGGAACGTAAATGTTTGTTATACTCAGGCCAAGCCAGATTTATAAAATTGTGTTGTTTTTTTTTCTGAAGTTTTTATAAGTAATATAGAAACTTACCAGTGTATTCAAATATCATTATCTAGTCTAAATTCCACGATCCTATCAGGCGCGAAACAGGTTTCAATTTTAATACATTTGTTTGGTATTCGTTGGACGCTAGCAGACCAAAGCAACTATCCTTCATGACGAACTGGACGTATGTTGTTTGACATGCAGATAGCCCTTTAGAATCTCATTCTCCAACCTAAATTTCACGACCCAATCAGTCGTGGAACAGGGTATTATTTGAGCGTTATGCGTCGTTTTGCCTGAAGATATTTCCCAGAATTGTGGAAAGATTTTTGCAAGACGATAATGCACTGCATTGATGCGTATTATTCACCTGATTTAGCACCATCTAACTTCTGGTTATTCAGTAAAATGGGAGACTTCTTCGGGAACACCGTTTTGTATCGACTGAAGAGATACAAGCGGAATCGAGGGAGGGTTGAAGGTTGTTCCGAAAGAGGAGTTTAAGTGAAATGTGTCGGAAGGAGATTAATTTGAAGGCGACAAAATTGTTTTGTGACGAATTAATAAAGATTTTGATTTTTCTTTTTCTAACAAAAATCTCATTTACCTATATTTGATCACGTTATTGTGAGTCGATATCTGGAATACCGACCGAAACAAGAAAAAATCAAACCATGGATGAACTTGATGAATGAACGCCGACTTGTTAAAAGCCAGCATGATAAATATAAAGAACTGAACCGCACTATTAAGAGAAAAATAAGGGAAGCTAAAGAGAAATGGACTCGAGAACAATGCGACGAGGCTGAAAGACTTCATCAGCTGGCATGACTCTTTTAACTTCCATAGAAAGGTAAAGGAAATAACTGGAGCAGGCATAAGAACAGCCTTGCCGTCACTGAGAAATCAGCAGGGAAGACCGATACTGACGAACTGAAAGAAGTTTGGAGGAATTACGCAGAGACACTATTCAAGGACCTTCGTACAAATAACCCCACACACACTACCGAAAATATGAGCGGTCCAAAAATTCTCGAATCTGAAGTCAAATACGCAATAAGCTGTATGAAGAATGGTAAAAGTCCGGGACATGACGACATATATGCAGAAGTTTTGAAACAAATAAATATCAAACATCTTACATATCTCTTCAACGTGATATATGACTCTGCACAGATCCCCAGGGACTGGTTGAGGTCTACATTTGTTGCCATTTCACAAAAAGCAAACCCAAGAAACTGCGAAGACTACAGGCTGATAAGCTTGATGAGCCACACGCTCAAAGCGTTCCTTCGAGTAATTCACTCAAGAATCTACAGAAAGTGTGAAGATATGAGTGGTGACACTCAGTTTGGATTTATCAAGGGACTTGGTACCAGAGAGGCTCTCTTCTCAATGAAATTGATGATGAATGAAATGATAAATGAAAAGTGGGAATGTGATGAAGAGGTGAAGGGAAGAATTGGACGCGCGAAGACAACCTTCTTTAAACTCAAGAATATACTTCTTCACAGAAATATGCCACTACACACTCGAATACGTGTAGTACAGTGTTATGTATGGCCAATTGTATTGTACGGTGTTGAAACTTGGTCACTTAAAGCCAGAACGCTAAATCGGATCGAAGCGATGTGGACACTCCGCCGATTGCTGCGTATTCCCTGGACAGCCCACACAACTAATGATGAAGTTCTACGAAGAGCTGGCATAGAAAGACATGTGTTGGACACGGTAAAGTGTCATATCTGGAGCATATACTGCTGAGAGGACCTCGCTACTAATACTGCAAGGAAAGATCGAAGGTAGAAGGGGGCCAGGTCGAAAACTCTTGGCTTCGCAATATAAGAAACTGGTGTGGTATACTGGATGCCGCAACCATTTTTAGACAGGCTGAGGAGGGCACCCTAGCTATTCTGTGAACATAGAATGGACAAATGATCGCCGACGTGCGGCATAGCACATGGCACCCGAAGACGAAGAAGAAGTAGTGAGTATCGAAATCGACCGCACCCTGAGGCAGTGCCGTCAGCTTGGGGAGAATTCAACGCCATATAGGCTTAGTTTCATGGTCACTATCAAATAAAATAAGATTGTTTTTATTTTATTTCAAACCTATTCAGACTATAGAAATAAAAAACCTTGTATAGGTATATTTTTTTATTTTTTTATTTTATTTTATTCACACCTCAAGCCAATCGTGTAATTGGATAGGGTCGTCATTACAAAGATACTATATTCTAGTTACAACAAATAGATAAAATCTTTCTATAAATACACGAATACATTAAATATTAAAACATACCACTATAACACACAAGAGTATAAGGTAACAATCACATATACATTAACAGCTCAAGCGCTGAAAAACTCCGTCAAACTGTAGAAACACTTGTCAACTAAATACTTTTTAAGTTTCGTTTTGAATATATTTTCCGTTTTGGACAGTTTTATATGCTCAGGTATTTTATTAAAAATATAAGAACCTGCACATATTGGAGACTTCTTGTACATCGTTAGGTTATATTTGTCAATATAAATCTTATCTCTATTCCGCGTCGAGTAACTATGAGTAGCCCGCCTCAATCCAGATTGCATTTTAAAAACATGCATTGCTATGTTCAATATATAAACACACGGTAGAGTCAATATCTTTTGATTTTTAAAGGTTTCCCTACACGATTCGAGATATTTCAGATTAAATATTTTTCGGATAATTCTCTTTTGAAGAATAAATATTCGATTAACATCCACACTCTGTCCCCACACAACAATACCGTAACATAATCTAGAATATGCAAGTGCATAATAAACACTCAAGAGAGCCCTTGTGGTTAAGGAATTTTTCAATATAGACACAGCAAAGAACGTGCGATCAAGCTCCGAACACAGCTGATCAATATGATGAGACCAACTTAGGTGCTCATCCAACACAATACCTAAGAATTTAGTTTTTTCAGAATATTTTATGGGATATGAATTTAAATGTAAATTTAAGTCGAATTTAACATCTCTCATTTTAGTTCTAAACATAACACAAGCTGTTTTTTCTGGGTTAATAATCAATTTATTTTTGTAACACCATTGACTAAAATCATGTAGTTTATTATTAGTTTTGCATTCCAGCTCCCGCACATCCAATGCCGATATTACCATTGAGGTATCGTCTGCAAACATGCATATTTTTTCAGTTTTTATTTCAGACGACAAATCATTTACATAGAGCAAGAATATCAATGGCCCCAGAACGCTCCCCTGCGGGGTTCCTATATCGACATTGTACCTTTTAGAGAAAGAGTTTCCAACCTTCACAATCAAATGTCTATTACTCAGGTAAGAAATAAACCAGTCGTTTATTTTTCCCCTTATACCAAGGTTTGATAACTTTCGACCAACAAAGGAAATATCTATGGTATCAAAGGCACTTGTGAGGTCAAAGAAAATTCCCAGCAAGTAAAGACTAGCATCTAAGCAATTATAAACATACTGCACAAAGTCCACAACTGCGGTCTCTGTAGAATGACGTGCTCTAAACCCATGTTGATCATTCGAAAATAGATTATTTTTATTCAGGAACCCTCTGACACGGTCAGACACAGCCTTTTCAATAATTTTGGAAAGTATGCTCAACAATGATATTGGCCTATAGTTGTTTATGTCATGTATATCACTCTTTTTGTATATAGGTATAATCAAAGAAGTCTTAAGTCTAGAGGGAAAGATACCAGTGGCAATAGACTTATTTATTATAAGGACCAAATTCCTTGAAAATTCATCAGAACAAGATTTAACAATTCTAACTGACAACTCGTCTATACCCACTGACCTTTTATTTGGTAAATTTGTAATAATTGTCTTAATTTCATCAAAAGTTACTGGAAAGAAGTACAAGCTTTTATTGGTGCTGGGACAAACAGTGCAATCATCGGAGAGAACTTGAAAGTGTGATTTAACCTTCTCGTGTATGTTTGTCGAGAAATGATGACCAAACACCGAAGTTAACTCGTTAGGATCTGATACTTTTACACCGTCCACATTAAGAGTTATATTCTGTTTTTTCCTTGTTCTATTTAAATTTTCATTCACAAGAGACCATATAGCCTTTGTGTCGGTAGCTCTTACCATGTTATTTTGAATACGTTCACGTTTTATGTCATTATTATACTGTTTTTTCTGAATTTTGTAATGCTCTTTTATTACTGTATCATTAGACATCTTGCTTATATTATGAAGCTCCACCAAATTTTCCCGCTGTCGTATAAGATTCTCAGAAAATCTAATTTTTTTTATTTTGTTTTTATTAGTGCTAAAACTACGCGTAACTCTAGGGAAAGATATCTCAAAAATATTGTATACATTTTGCCAAAAAAATTCAAAATAATTGTCAATATTAGCTTCCTCATAATTCTCCAAGAGCTCATACATATTTTGGAAACGATTCTTAAATTCCCTTATTGTATTATCGTTTATAATTCGTCGCTCGACCGTCTCACGGCAGTCCCGATCATGACTATGGTTGGTTTCATCTGCCCTCTTAAGACATTCGATAGTCTGTGCAGTATGATCAGACAGCGCCGGATCATGTACTACACAGTTGATACTTAGATCATTAGTTATGACATAATCGATTGCGCTTTCAACCATTAGACCATTCAAATTAGCAATTCTAGTCGGCTCTTTTATAAGTGATTTTAACTGAAAGCTGTCTATTAAGTCACGCAGTATGTTACTCTCTAAAGAAACCCTTAATCCATCTACATTTAAGTCACCGCAAACATAAGTAAATTTAAAGCCCTTCGCTGAAAACTCAAAGATGTCCGAAAGAACACCTATGAAATCCACAAAGTCAGCAGTAGGCGGTCTGTATATAGCTACAATACAACAGTCCCCATATGAGACAGCGGAACACTCAATCGTTCTCTCCAACGATAAACCGTTAATATAAACAACCGGTCTACAGTCACTCGCAATGTCATCCCTAACAAAAATTGCACTCCCACCGTGCGTATTTATTTTTTGTCTTGAAAAATATGAAACCAATTTATAATTTCTAAGTTGTAACATTTCAATATTATTACCAGCAATCCAGTGCTCCGTCATGCAAAAGACATCAGGACCATGCTCACTCAAAAACATTTCTACATTTAGCAATTTATTCGTCAAGCACTGTATGTTGATGTGAGTCATCTTAAAGCAAGGACAATTTAACGTGGGGTTACCAGAGTGCGAGCGAATGTCAAGCGGATGGTCATTGTACAATATATCACTAACTAAGGACCGATTGCATTCTATGACGAAAAAAATCAGGTTCAGTGATAATCTTCAAGATATGACTAGAAATCAAACGTTTACCCCAGTATGTTAAGGAAGGCCACCCAGAATGAGTAAAATGTCTCGAGCTCACAATCGAATTTACGTTTATGTATAATACATTTGTGAGATTATTATTTGTGACAAGCGTTTCATAGTTTTTGATGTTAAATTCATCTACCAGTTTATTCAGTATTTGAATGTTTCCCCATAATGGTGCGGAAAAAAATACAAGATTTGTCTTTAAACTAACCCTAAGTAGATTATCAGAACACACACTCTGTATCGGTCTACCACAAAACACATTCAAGATACCCCCAAAGACCACAACATAATCATTCGTATCAAAGTCTGCTGTAAGTGCCAGAATATCCTCAGCAAGATCATCTATTCGCGCATTGTGCTTTATAATCGATAGGGAACTCAACTTTCCTCCAGATAACCTATTTATTATATTAACAATATTGGTTGCAGTACCGTCTCCAAGTATATCCTACGACATAAATATAATATCTATTCTGGGAAAGTTGATGCAACCTTGCGAGACACAGTTTAATTCAGCAAAAACAACCGTATGGATTATAATTTTTACTCAATCTCGGAATTAAGCTGTTAATTACCTCTCCAAATTTGGTTATTAATCCGCGCTTCGACCAATTTAGCAGTAATCCTGTTAATTTTGTAATTAGAAGTTAAGGTTTCATTTTATAAGCAAATGATGTGAGAAGTTTGCATTTTAGAAATTAAAACTACTACGAGTTCTTTCTCTGACGAGGTTGTTAAATCGTGACAGTTATCTTAGTTTCGTAATAACTTGTCACTATTATACATTATCAAATGTACCGGGTGTTTCACCGTTGATGCTATGTTAGATTAGAAGTTTTGCTAAACTAAAACACGTTTTACTACTTCACCAAAAGATTTTTTTTATTTTAAAATTATAACTAATTATCTCCTGAGGAAAAAATAATTGCAGTTTAGTGTTCTACGCCAAAGGTTCTACTCATCGATTATACAGGGTTAGCAAAAACTATGGAAACCACTCAATATATCACGAACGGTAAATGATTTCAACCAAATCTAATGAATTCATCATAGGATTCTCCAAAACTCATTTAGCTAAATTGTTTAAAGCGTTTAGGCGCTATCGTGGAAGAATCCATACAGACACACAGGAGAAATGGTCAATTAAAAAATGCCTTCATTATCCCTATATATAAAAAAGGTAATGAACTAACGCTGGAGAATTACAGGCCTATAGCCCTGCTAAGTACTTTATCTAAGATTATTGAAAAGATTGTAGCAGACAGAATATTTGAATTTTTAAAATTTACTAACGTTTTGAGTGAATATCAACACGGCTTCAGGGAGGGTTTTTCAGCGGAAACCTTTACACTTCAGTTCATTCAGAGAGTGCACGATCTGATGGATGGAGATTTTTATGTTGTGGCGTTCCTGTTTGACCTGTCGAATGCGTTCGATGTTGTTGACAGTGATTTCCTGTGTACAAAGCTGGAGACTCTTGGCTTACGTGGGTCGATTAACAGATGGATTCGATCATATTTAACAAATAGACGAAGTGTCAGAGTCGCGGAGCATCGGTTTGGGAACGCCTCAGGGCAGTGTACTTGGACCTTTGCTCTTTCTGCTTTTTATCAATGATCTTTCAGCTAATATCACACACAGTTCCCTTTATCTGTATGCAGATGACACAACCATATTGTTGTTCGACAAGGATTCTGAGATTCTGGAGCGGAAGATCAATGCTACACTTTATGAGTTCCAGGTGTGGTGCAGGAAAAACAAACTGATCATAAACTATGGTAAGACCGTGGCACTGCCCTTCAATAGATATAAATCATCAAATATCGAAATTAAATTCAACCACGTTCTTTTGCCATTATCAAGGTCGGCGAAACTGCTGGGGGTGCTTGTGGATGACAGACTGGACTGGGTAACGCATATCGACGCCGTTTGCAGTAAACTGAATAAGAATCTATACTTATACCCCATCTCTTATTTCTGTTTATTATGCTTTAATCTATTCAGTGATTGCATACAATATTGTGATTTGGGGTAGAAGTGTTGAAATTGACAGGGTCTTTGTGCTGCAAAAGCGAGCGGTGAGATGCATCTTTAATATCCCGTTTCTAGGAACATGTAGAGATACATTTAAAAAACATAAGTTGCTTACAGTCACTTCAATATATTTGTACAAACTACTGTGTTACACATTCAAAAACAGAGACATCACGCCTACTTGTGGCATTAATCATCAACATTTTACACGTGGACGAGATCGCCTGTATCTGCCCAGACCCAATCATGAGTTTTATAAGAAATCACCGCATTACTCTGGGCGATATTTTTATAATCTTCTTCCGGAAGACATAAGAGTTTGTCAGACAGAAGGTAAATTTAAAACTAAACTAAAGGCTATCCTTAATTCTAACACGATCTATAGCCTTCATGAATTTACAACAATTATGGAGACATCGTAGATGGTTTTTTTGGTGTTTTTGTTTGTATTTGTGTTTAATTTATATAACTGCAACTGCATAGGTGTTCTTTATGGACTCAAGAGTGTATACCCATGCCTTTGTACTTTGTACACCTCAAGATCAGCCCGTTGCTACCAATGTTACACAATTCTCCAGCGTATCAAACCGGCATGCTCAAAATTCTCCAACCTGTCTCCTCGTCCCTGCTCAGCTTCGAGCTAACCATCACGTATTGTATAGGTCGAACAATGCGTAAACGTGGGCAGGACATAATCAACTTAGAAAAGCAGTGTCTAAGAAGGTGGTGAGGAGGCTGATAGATTTACTTATCGTTGACACTAACACTGACCGTCTGATCCGGGAAAAACCCGCAAATTTGGAATTCTTAAATTGACAAACAAAACTTCCAAATTATTAATGGTGAGGTTACTTAAAATCCCCTATATTTTATGGAAAGTTATCAGAATTTCATTCGCCAGTGCATTCATCAGTCACACACGCTTCTCGGACCTAGTCATGCTTAACCACGTGACCAGAGGAACATCATTAAATTGGTCAAAGAAGATAATACCAACACATTTCACATACCGCACATGCACTTTGTAACTCACCAAAGTAATAATTTCAAACAATATATTAGAATTCAGTGTCAATAGTATTATTCATTATTCCCAAATACAAAACTGGAATCTAACAAATATGAAGGTCAAGCAATGGACATTTCATAAATAACTTAATAAATGAACTAATTGACTGCTTAAGAGAAAAACCAGTTTGATCACAGTCAGTTTGATCTAATGACAATTTGAGTTTAGGTATAGGGCACCTTAGTAAAAGTTCTTCTTCTTATTTTTAATGTACAGGGTAAGCAAAACTCGATGTCCCCGCTCTGTTATGAGAAAATGATAAACGATAGACAAATTCTGAAAAGAGATTCTTAAATGGGATTAAGTAAGCTCCATGTTAACGTTTTCATGTTACTTTTTTCTACAAATTTGCTTATAATTTTTTAACAAATAAAGATAGCACATTTTTTTCTTTACAAATTTTTCTATCGTTTTTCATTTTCTCAGTTTTGGTCACCCTGTACAAAACAAAAATGCAAAAAAATACAGATCATTTCATTTAAATCCCCATAACTGTAATATGCTACTCTTTTTTCAAGAACTCTGTATAGTTTAAAATATTTTAGAAATTGAAAATTCTATACAGTTTGGCCATAAAATTCCATGGTGTTTGTGGTGACTCCCCTTTATATAATAAATTAACAAAAATACTGTTTAAATTTTTGAAATTTCTTCTAATTCTGCCTGGCATTTAGGGAGATCTCTCAAGAAAATTTATAATATTTATTTACAAAAGAAAATTTATCACATTAGCAGTTTAACCATCTAATTAAAACTAATTATAATTTGATTACATTTTCCGTATCCACTCCGTTCTTCCTTCATGTCGCTTGATCCATTATTATTATTATTATTCTTTTTTTTGTTCCTGTATATTATGTGCGTTGCTTTGCACAACTAAAAGTCAAGCAGACTGTAATTGTTTCAGACATTTTGCAAATTTATATCGGCAAACAATGCACGTATAGAGCTTTCAGAAATGAGAGTTGGATACGGTTTGAGTAAAAAAATTGTATAACTGTAAAGTAGATTGATGGTTGTCGGAGAGCACGGAGTTTCTGTGTTAGAGATACAATTTTAATAACGACGAGTGTATGGGAGATAAATTAGTATTTCAGGCAGTGGCGTCACGGTGAAATATCAGAACTTCAACAATAGTTATTTATTGTATTTAATAAAAGTAGAATGGTAGAATAATAATTACAAATAGGTAAATATTATTTTTTATGTAGTTATCTTGTCTATTTAATCTTTTCGCTTGTTCTCTTCATTTTTCTACTTCTTTTTTATTTACATAGGCGTTCGTAAATAGTAGAAAAAAGGGTAAAACAAAAAAAAAATAAAATGTAAAAAACTTTATATCTAACTAGTTGAATTGGTGTTAAAAATACACGACAAAAATTACTCTACCATAGGCGTCCGTGAAAATTCTATAAAAGGGTCAGAAAACATTTGTATCCGTGATAACTCAAAAACCACTTACACACATTTGGTACGAAAATACTACAGGATATTTATAGGTGGTGATTAACATTGAGCGTAGGCAAGGGGTTTAAAAGAGGGTTCAAAAATTTAAAAAATCATAGTTCTTAAACTTATCCGAAATATTGAATAATTTTTTGTGCGTTTAATTAAACATAACCTAAAATATTTAACCTAAACAATTAGACCACATTGACATTCGAAAAAAGTGTAAAATGGGGTAAAAAGGCTAGAAAAAACGAAATTCTTAAACATAGCAGAAATATTGACTAGTAATTTATAGCTTTGATAGAATATAACCTAAAAAATGTGTTATAAATAACTTGTTTTCATAGGCGTTCGTAAATAGTGTAAAAGGGGTCAAAATAAAAACATATACCTATTCTTCCTAAACTTATTCGGAATACGGAATAATTTTTCGTAGTTGTGATAGAATATAACCTAAAAAATGTTACATAAATGAACTGGTTCACACAGGCGTTCGAAAAAGGGTCAAAAACGAAAAAAAAAATGTTTTTTCCAAATATAGCAGAAAAATTGGCTACTTATATATAGCTTTGATAGGTATAAGATAACCTACAACATTTCTAGTAACGTCATGTTTTGATAAGATGAGTGGCATGGAATCTTCACTAGAATCTGCTGTCTTAGTTTGTCAGTTCCGTGTTTGAACCTTGAAAATTATCAGCACGTCACTGGTCGTTCGGTAATTAAGTATTAAGCCCGTTTAAATTGTGACCCTTTGTAATTTCTGCTATATTAGGTTCGGATTATTTTTTATTTCTATTTACATTTAAATAAATTACATCATTATGTCTAGGTATTGAATAGATTTCCTCCGAGACTTTTAATGGACATTTTTACACGGATTTCTTTGGATCAATTAAGCACTCTGTCAGTCCACTGCTGCTGCAGTACACAAATAGGGTTTTATCATTCTTTTCACAGCAAATGCATTTAAACATTTTATACGAAGTTGTGAAAATGGACTTTCTCCTAGTCCTTTTATTTTTGTACAGTAAAGTTCATAGTACATGATTTTTATATACGGGGTAGATCACATCTTTTTTTTTTTTTGAAAAGGCATTGTTACTTTTTTTGAAAAGAGTAAAGTTCTTTCATTGAAATAACTGTCAACCCATTTTCTTTAAAAAAAAAACACGTTTTCCGCCTCTATGATTTTATAAACGTACACATTCTGCCAGACGGCGTTTACCCTTAAAACTAGGGAGCTGCTAGTCCGACCCCAAATAAATCCTGGGTAACCTGGATACTTTGGAAAGGTCGAAGTTCCCGGGTAGTTGTCTATCTCGAATCTAAGTAGCGGGGAGGAGAATTACCCGTTGCTAGTCGTTTGAGATGTCGGTACGAATCGCGCTGTGCTAGTATCCGAGACTAAGTGATGCACTGTCTTTCCTCTTAGGTCAAATGATGTCAGACCACGGCGATGTGGCACTATCATTCGATCGATGAGCCTGTAAGCATCTGACTAGATCCTGCGAACCGTTGCTATTCAAGGTTGGCAGAAGGTATAGTGGCAAACCTAGCCTAACAATAGTACTGGGCTAGGTAGTGCTAGCGCCCTCTCGACTGGTGTTTGTCTCGCAGGGGCAAACGGTTCGTTTGGTACGAGACCCCTTGGTGACAGTGGGAGTTGCGGCAATGCATGTCGCTTGAGGGGTTAGGGTCAGATTACCCTGATTCTAGGATCCGGGACGATGTCATGTGCATTTTAACCCGCAGATCATGTCTCTGTACATTCGAGTTGTAGACCCAGGAGTCGATTCCGCCAATGGTTGAGGTTAACACTACACGGAGCACTTGTCTGCGTTGGGGCGATGAGATGGTAACAAAAGCTAAGTCTGCGGTGTGTTAACGCGAGACTTGAGGCTAAACACCTGGGACGGCCGCAAGCCGAAAACTCCCAAGTATTCGTGAAGAATAAGGATGCTAGAATCGTCTGTGGATTGTTACGAAATGTAACAACATTAAATCGCAATATCACGAAAACGTCTTGCTGAAACCAAAGTCCTCAATGGCTAGTGATTTCCATTTGCTATAACGTGACTACTACGATCGTCTTGGAAGCCACTTAAATCCACCCCACACTTACTTGTGATGTGTGGATTTTTCATTCCCTCGTTCAAAAATTATACGTTAATGTAGATTGAGAAGAAAATGTGATTTTTTGAACAAAATGGTCGACAATCTTGAGCTGCTCTAAAGTCCAAAAATAGAAACGATAATAAAGCATGTTGCTTTATTTTATGAGTCAGTTCGCCTTAGGTTCAGTGCTAAGGTCCTTGAGGTCCTTGAGTTTAGACATATATTCTCCACTTTTTGATTATCAATCAGCAAATCGAATTCATGAATTTGCTAATAACAACGAGTAGGTTTATAAATTATAATTTTGAACTGGTTCTTTTGAAACGCATTGTAGCAGTATAAATAGATCTAAAAAACTACCTAATAAAATTTCCTTTACCCAATTGAATTTTTAAATCTAATTTCCACACACTCTCTTTCTCCTCAGTATACGCGACAAGTTTGTTTCACTTCAGTTTGTTACTTTGGCTCTATCTGTGTTTGTTCTATTTGTGTGCGTTTTTCTCTGTGCTTGCTGCATTAAAATAACTATCAAATAATTTGTACTATACCACATTTCGAAGCAAGAAGCAAAAATAAGTCAGTGGCGGCTCGTGAAGGTAGTATTCCTAAACCCTTAACCTTCCGGCCATATTCCAGTCCCTTCAACCCTTATTTCATAAAAGGAACGATAAAATCAATAACTTTCTCAGTTAAATCAGCTACTTTCCCAGTTAAATTGGCTATATAATCCCTTAATTTGCATATAAGAAAGGGTGCGAAGGTCCATTTTGCACATTTTGGATGAAAAACACTTGTACTACCGCGAAGTTTTCAAAATGGGCACCCCATATGGCCGGTCCCGCGGTTTTTGAACAAAAATTTATACAATGGACTTTGACACCCATTCTTAGATGTCAATTTTGGTTCAAATTAAGGGATGAAATAGCCAATTTAACTGAGAAATTTGCAGATTTTTACGCTCCTTAAATAAAAATGGAGGTCGAAGTGAGTGGAATATGGCCGGAAGCATAAGGGTTGAGGCTTTGGCATTCGTTCTATTTGTGTGAGTTTTTCTCTGTGCTGGCTGCATTAAAATATCTGTCAAATAATTTGTACTATACAAAATTTCGATGCAAAAATCTAAAATAAATCAGTGGCAGCTAGTGAAGCCAAGTAGATAGCCTATGCCTGTTTTGGCTCGCAAATGAGCTAGTATTTCTCAATCCTTAAGCTTCCGGTCATATTCCACTCCCCTCAACCCCCATTTTATAAAACGAACGTTAAAATCAACAAATTTCTCAGTTAACGTGTGGGTCAAATTCAAAATCTTCACCGATCTTTGTCAAACAACGATCTGAACAGACGAGGTTGCGGATTCTGCCAACATTTTCATTGGTTCTAGAAGATGACAGCCTTCTGCTGTGAGGCTGGTCTTCAGAAAATGCTTTCTCTATGGGCCTAACGCAGTTTTTCAATTTTTTTCCTTGTACTGTGTCCAAGTCTGAAGCAGACCAATTTAGGAATTATTGAATAAATACATTAAAACCTAGTCTTTGAACGTTACGAGATCTGTCTTTGTGTCAGTAGCACAAGGCTAATTCATCCATATTTCTTACGAATTGTATCCGCCAGACAAAGACCTTTTGAGCGCTGTTTCTCATTACGCCCCTCACGGCGCGGCGGTGAAGTTCAGGTCCTTTCTTGTCCAAATGGCTGTGTTCCTTGTTGACTACTTGTAGGCAAGTTGGACGGGCTGGCGTAGGCAGATATACATACATTATTTATTACGTTTTAATAAATTTTCACCTACTCAGTTTCCTTGTTGATGTGACATTCTGTTAGATTCAATTTTTCCAATGAATAAAATTAAGCAAAAGAATCCATAGTCATGTATTTACTTGCTCATGAGCAGCATATAAATCCATCAAACACATTGACATCTCATTGGTAAAGAAAAAAAACAGCAAGATTATATAAATAGAATACAGTATGGCCATTATGTCAATAACAATTCCTTAGTATACGGATCCCTTGACTAGACTCTCGAAACTCTCCTGAAGTGTGGTCAAACTTGCGTAGGTTGTAACCGAATCGAAGGTATGCATTCTGCAAAACATTTACTTAATTCTCAAATTTATTCAGATTCTCAGTTTTTGTATGGCGTTGTATTCTACTGATTGTGTTTACGATTGCATCCTGTATGTTTATGATATTGCTTCGTTTTTATCATACTGACCACTTTATCTGTGCAGAATTTGTGTTCATCAGAACAATTAAGACATTCAGATTGATCGAACTAATTTATTTACACTTATAGTAAATATTTACTTACTAATAACATTAACGAACTAAATTGACTATATTTATTTTCACTATTTATTTCTATCAACACTGTTCTCAACTATTCACTCCTCACTTCATAACTGATTGCCTGTCCCCGTTATACGTTGGCTATTTATATGGTTTTCTCCTTTCTCGAACGCTTCCAGTAAATAATCGTTTGTTCTACAACGTTCTGGCGCGCGTACGTCCATTCCAGATCTACACTGTAAGCAAGGCACATTCTATCAAATTAACACAGCGCTGATTTCATCCGATTACAATAATGTAGCCAACGCGGTGTTGCCGGATGTATTTATTTATCTCTAAGCGTCGGAGAAATTTTAATATTTGTCACAGTATTTATAGCTTCTCCTGTGCCCGAAGAAGACGTGACCCACACGTCTTAAAGGTCGAAACCGATCGCAAGAAAATAAAAGACTGTGATATTTGTTTTTTTTTTATTATTATAAGGCTATTATTAGTTATTTTGAGCAACAAACCAGGGCAATCATTTCAGCGGCTTTCCTTGGTTGCCAAGCTCATGATATGGTTTATAACTTTCGCGGACACACTGTAGGCATCTGTAGTAGTAAAACGCTGATCGAAAACCCTCAATATTACGCCGCTAACGTACGCCGTGAAGTTATTTTATTATTAGATCGATGGGATGACATATTTGAGCGATGTGCACTTGTTTATATATTACGTAGATATACACCGCGTGCGGCTTGTGCTGAAAAAGTGGATACAGCATCAGCAACAGCACCCATTTCAAAAATGGTAAAACGTGTTAAAGTATATCAGTCAAGGAGGACGTGTGACAGGCGTTGAACAATATAACGTATGCTGGTTTACTTGTCGTGGTTGGTTTTGTCATTTGTCTCTTTGTCTTCTACTTTTTGGAGACACTCCGCAATGGGTTTGGGGAAAATTATTGTTGATTTCTATTAAAGTACAAATTTGGAAAAGATAGGGGTCTGTTGTGGTTAATCTTCAGTCTGAACTTGAGGTATAGAGCTTTACTCTCACTGCCTTATCACAAAACATCTATTTTTGAACGGACTTTTTCGTTTAATATTTGTAACGTAATATACAGTATGTCCGCGGATTGAGTTTACGAGAGGGCCACTGTACCAATCTCTGATTATATTCATAATCAATTATTATTGTACTATAGACTACAAATCAACGATTTATTATTATTTCGTTTTTCTCAGGAGGAGCTGGATTCTATAGGCCCTGATGCGGGAGAGTTCCAAGCATAGTGTCTAGGTGGTGTTCAGGAATTTACGAGTTAGAGAGCACGTATCTAGAATAACCTATTTTTGAAGTGTCTCGTAGGACTCTGATGGTAGGTTTAGTTTTTTAATGACGCTATGTAGTTGGTAGGGTATAATTGGATTTGTTTAATTTCCTTAGCTAGCAGGATGTATTTCTCTAGTTTTGCACTGGTTTTCTTTTGAATACTGCCTCGCCCAGGGCATGAATTCGTCAAGAGATCGCCAGCATATGCTGGTTGCCATTATTACAATCTTCTCCCCGTAGACATAAGGAGCTGCCAATCAGAGACTGTATTTAAAAAAAAGTTAAAATTCTTTCTGACGAGCAACACATTCTACAATTTGCAAAAGTTTACTGCTGTGGCTCAATAATATAATTCTTGTATTTTCCTTTGTGTGATTTTATCTGTGTTACCTGTTGTCCAGAGTTTTTATATATACCTATTGTGTGTTTTATATTGTAGATTATATTGACGCGTTTATGTACAAAAGAATGTGAAATTATTGTTGTTCACATTATTTTAATTCAGTTTTGTATGTATCTTTCTTTGTTGTGTTATTTAAGTTTTACTTGACGTGCCAATGTACCTACTTGTTAATGTACCAATTTATGGTTAATAAAGATATTATTATTATTATAATGGAGTTTGGGATGCAGATTTCTATAAGGTAGGTGCTGTTTGTGGGTTTGTGTGTCTGTGTTGTAATGTCTATTGTGTATTATTGTTTTGTCTCTTATGATACTCCTGTTGCAGAAGAATTTTGTAGTTTTGTTTTCAAGGACATTATCTGGTTTGTACTTGTAATATGGTGATCGGGCTTCTAACAATCCATGTTGCAGTACTAGTTCCTGGTGTATTTGTTTATGGTTTCTATTTGTTGAGTACATAGGCAACATTTATCTGATCTTGTATTAGAGTTGTTTATTATGTTTGTTATAGTGCATTGTGTTTATTATTTGGTCTTCAATCGCTATCATAAAACCCTCGGTTTCAGATAAGGGATGCTTGTTTTTCAGTGTGGTCCTGCCGTAGGTAATTTGCATGTTTACAGTGTATGGTTTTTTGTTTCCGCATGTTTCGAGTTTCGTTTGGTCTCATTTTATTTATGTCTATGATTCGCCAACCTCTCTCGGTTCGAGGTAGGGTGAATCGTTCCACTGCTGAATGAATGTGGTGGTCTTATTATTATTATTATTTTATTTGGTTGCCGAAAACGACCGGAGCGGCCTATCTCCAGTGATGTCGATTCTCCCTCTGTCTGTACCCCCAGCTCGAGAAAGAAAATAAGTTTGTCTGAAGCGTACAGACACAGACGTCCCTACCGTCTCCGACCCCGTCAGGTGTCAGGGGAGCATGGCCGATCATTTAGTTCTCATCCACTCCATACTCCGCATGGTTAGTGAGTGAGAATCTCAAACTCATGTGCCCTAAGCAGACGCAACGACCCGAATATGACTTCCTTCTGCAGCCTGCTGGCTAAGTTGGGTGGATGAGATGTCTTTCAGAATCACGGTTTGATAGACTACCATTACCAAATTTCATCACTTTAAATCTCTCTATGGCTGTGCAGGAACACAATACATATTCCGCCAGCTTCTGATCCTTAAGCTACAGGCAGCATTCGGTATTTTTCCGATAAGAGTAACCTGGAAAAGTGATTATTCAAACGACAGTGATGAAGCATCGAATATGAAAGGCCTGTAGCTGACTGAGCTTATTTTTGAGAGATCGATAAATTCATTCGAATGTAATAAATCTGAATGTTCCTGGTAAATGTAGTGTCACAATCCAGGTGCCATTTGAAGCTTGCGACCAGATAAGAATAGAAGAATATAATAAATTGCATGGACAACAATTTCGTTAGCAAAAGAAGCCGTAGATGCATTCAAAACTACTTAGTGGTCCTCGTATACATAGAGCATAGAGGGGTTTTGCAGAACGAGTGTTGGTAGATGTATTTTAAAGGCAATTGGTTCCAGCTCTTCATTTATCTAATGACCCAATTTTCACCTTGCTGGGTCAATTCTTTGTTTAGTATATCTTATTACTATTGTACCCTCAATTCCTCACAGAAGTCCAAAAAAAAAAACGATCCACACTGTAGTTAGTGGAAAATGGGAAATGCTACGTCATCTACACTACCATTTGTTTTATTCCGACATACAGAGAAAACACAACGAGATTTAACAGTTTCCATGCGAGTATTTTTCTTCTTTTTATGTGTGACTATTATTTACATGGCGTTTCTTCTCTATGCCACGATGCTTGTTCTTTCTTTCACTCTTTTTCTTTTTGAGTTTTGTTGTATTCCAGCCGGGCGGGAGTGTATGTTATTTGTTAGTGTTGCTGGAGCCATTTTTACCGATTCATACACTTCACTGCAGAAGGTAACATATTATATGACTCTGAAGATTGTATACCAAGTTGCTAAAATATCAAAAATTTATAAATGTGATATTGATAATGTCAACAAATGTAAGAATAAATAAAATATAGCAAATGCTTTTACTACATATTTTTGAAGCAAAACCTTCAGAGCATTTACTTCATTGTTAAAGTAAAAGCATTGGCTTTTGTTAGAAGCAAAAGCTACAACAAATATGAATAAAAGCACCATCTAGATTGTGAATTATGTTTCTAAAATCAAATTAGAACAGAGAAATATTACAAAACACGAATAGAAACATTACCATAATTACAGACAGCTCTCCCGTTTTAATGAAGAGAATTTTCATTGATTAGCGCAGTGTAGATGTAGAATAGTCTGGATCAACTCATGACAGCAGGTGAGAGATACGGCACAGAACCAGGTTTAATGACTTGTTAGAGAATAGCATTTGCTGCGGAGCGTGCAGGATTTGCTACAGACGAAGAGCAATACATCGTTATTAATTGAATGCGAAGCAAAAGTCTACTACTTTTTACTTGAAGCAATTGCTTCTGTTTTATTCGTCAGGAACAATATGCACAGAAGAACTCTAAAATGAAAATGACACAACTTTGGAACTATACGACAAAATCTAATTCGGCGTTTTTCACAAATCACCCTGTATCTCAGAAACTAAGAAGAATTTGAGAACATTGTAAACAGATCCTGAATAGGGATCAAAAACGCAACTTTTCTCTAATTTAACTGACCTCGTATCTCTTAAGGTTTCTGAGATAGCAATAGTGGTATCACTTGATCCACTAAATTAGGTGATTTTTAAAGAATACACCATGTATTTGCGGACACAAATTCTTTTTGGAGCTTGAAAAATAAATCCAAGAAAATGAATCGTATTTATATACGCTCAAATGTACCTTTACGAGTGATATTTCTGTGTATAACATTTTAACAATATTTATTGTATGCCGACGTATAGGTAATACCTTACTAACGATGTTTGTTGTACATAAGAATACGCGCACAAACTTGTTAGGAAAGAAACATGGTAATAGTAAGTATATCCACTTAAATTGCCTTGACTCAAAAAAAGAGTCAACAAAATACAGAAGGACTTTCATTGCGAATATGAACAATAAACATCAACCCAACAAAACGAATGGTTAAATATGTAAATTCATCATAATTTTGTAAATATTCGCCTTTATGAATACACTATTATATCTGTTCGACCCATAAGGTCCAATTTGCTTTAAAAATCTTCAAAACATGGCTTATCAATGCATCTACGGCTTCTTCTGCCCACGAAAATCGTTTCGGAACAAAAAGAAATCATTTGACGCCAAATCAAACCTGTATGGCTGATGACCCATCAAATAAGCTCATTAGTTACTCAACTAAATGGTCTTAAAATTGAGGAATTTTCTAGTCCATTTCTGTAATTGATAAACAATTCGAGGTCCTGGCTATCCAAAGAAGCTGCTCTGAATGAAACAGATGCATGATCAACTTTGATTTACCGAACACAGATTTACATGGAAACAACAACAACAAAAGAAGACAATGTGAGCATAGTAGCATAAGAATTAAAACCAAAAATTAAAACCGAGCACGGTTTTTGTCCGATATTTAGAAAACTGCTTGCGATATTGAGAAACAAAACATGTTTTGTATAAAAAGTTTGGTGATACATTTTATATCGAAGGTTACGTCAGCCGCTTGTCTTGACAGATTCCCGAATTCTGGAGATCTAATTTAGGAGGACTGTTTTGTATTATTAACGTATCAGAAAAAATTAGCCAAAGGCCTTCAAACTGATCATGCACCATCTTGTTGAAACCATCTAATTGTTAGATCTTTCCATCCACTTTATAGGCAATATTTATGAGCAAGATCTGAGTGAGTTGTCATCGTTCCAAATAGGGCTTAGCTCTTGTTAATGAAGCCATTAACTACTGAACTGAAATTTCCCGATTTTCTTAATCTTATCGCTAGCCTCTTTCACCCCTAGAATTCCACATACAAGCCGTGTGCCTAAAATTCTGCATCAACTGAATCCTGTTCTCAGCAATTTTAGTCAAACAAGGACCATAATAATATAACCCCTAGCTGATTGTGTTATCATGCTATCTCGCCACGCGACAACTTGTGTTTATGTTTCACTTGCATTTAGTTTAAAAACATATTAGATACTGTCATTTCGTAATATAAATTTTACGGTTATACAAATAGTTGTTATAAACGTAAAATTATCTAGTATTCATCTTTATTTTTACTTATTACTCGCCTTTGGGGTAGCGAAAAAAATGTTTAGAGCAAGTGTACCGCTTATTGGGACAACATTTTGCAGCACACACATGTCCTCACTGATTGTTCGTGGTATTAATCACAAGACACGTTAATAAAAATAAAATCCTTTTAATTCTCAAAAACACTATACCAAAAACACAGAATTAGATAACAAACACAATATTTATTTATCTTGTACACGCCGACAATGAACTATATATTGAACACAGGAGTGAACGGATCTATCTACGTCTATGCGATTATTGTGACGTTTTAACCCATAATGGCTGCATGCGCGACGGGATGCGCAGGACGCCTCGCAAGCGGAGAGTCAGAATACTGTATTATTTATTATACTGTGGTATGACGACGAAAGTCGAATATTGAGATAACAAGAAAAGAAACTTTTTGAAAGAAATATAGTCATATTATAATGAACACTGCGGACATTATCAAATATCAAAAGCGGCTAAAGCCAATTCCTATTGAGGGATCATTCAGACGTCTTATGCTATTAAAACACCAACTGTTTTTATTAAAAAAAACTCTAGAGTCACTGCCTATACGCTTATTGCATAATTTCAAACGCGTTTCTTTATAAATCTATGGTAATCAAAACATGTCCAAATAGTATTTATACATACCAAGACAGTTGGCAAATGCTTCCGACACTTATAAGCCATTATTTAGCATCTAGTCTTATATGTAGATAGTTGCATAAGTGGTGAGTAAGAGCGTCTCTGAGTAACAGAAGACAACAACTTCCACCAAACCACCACACGCCCTATCTGCATATTGCATATTATTAGATGGGGAGTAATACTATTCCTGCTCTCGTTTGGATACATGCATATATACATCATACAACTAGTAGGTATAGGGTATATTATATCCCGCTCTGCTAAATATTCCGAGTGAATACATATTCTACGTGCCGTTTTGCTTATGGAAGATAGACAAATAATCGATGTATTTTCGACTGAAATAAATTAGAAAATTTACGATATTGTTTTTGTGTTCGCCTCGTCTGATTTCACGAATATTGTGTTTTGTTTCTTTTGTTCTCTGTCATACGACAAAAATTTCGATCTCCTTAATAGTTGAAAATCAACTAATAATGTACGAGGGTTGCCTTTTATATTTCGGGATTTGGCAACCCTGGTGTTGCAATCTGGCAACTGACAGCGCTATCGTAAAGTTGGACATTTTTGAGGTTATACGTACTCAGAATGTTTTGACAACTCTTAATAAACAAGTGCATATACTTTAAGGACTCGTTTGGGATGATACTGTACTGTAGAATACTTAACAAAGACAGGATGCTATTTTTGTTATTTACAGTAACTCAAAAGATTCATCTCGACCCGAAAATGGAATTAAATCGTGAACATTCGTCCTGCTCTATGTCAATGATCTGCCAGCAAATATCACGAATGGTCATGTCTATATGTACGCTGACGACACCACGATTTTGCTGTCTGACAAAAATCTCGAGACACTGAAACATAAAATTAATCAAACCCTCAATGAATTTCACCCATGGTGTCGGAAAAACTGCCTAATGATAAACTATAATAAAACAAAGACCCTAATCTTCAGTAGACATATAACACAAAATTTTAATGTAAACTTCGAAAACAATCAGTTAGCTTTTTCAGATTCAGCTAGCTTATTGGGAGTGATAATGGATCCGACGTTGAGCCGGGCGGAACATGTTGAGAGATTATGTGGCAAATTAACTAAAAACTTATTTGTGTTACATTCCTTGAAGAGGTTTATGTGCGTGAAGTCGTTGCTCTCGGTTTACTATGCTATGATTTACTCAGCAATTGCATGTAATATAGTGGTCTGGGGTAGGTGCACTGAAGCTCTCAGAATTTTCATGCCGTCCCATCCATTTTTGAGCACCCAAAACATCGATTTGATGAGTCATCCGCCGTATAGTCCTGACTTTGCACCGAATCACTTCTTTTTATTCCCGTACGTAAAAAACAACCTGAGAGGGCATGTTTTGGAGATACCTCAATCAGAGTGGTTTCGACAATTGGTTCAAACGCATGCAAAAGTGCATAGATCTTCATGGGGAATATTTTGAAAAACAATAAAGTGATTTTCGATGGTTCATATTTTGTTTTTCTAAGTAAGTAAAGTAAGTAAGTAAAAATTAAATGTCTTGTTTGGAGTCGGATAAAACATCAAACGACGTCTACAAAGTTGTTTTAAGGTCGTATTAGAAACGTAGTTACGTTGCAGTATATATACGTCCTCGTTGGAACGTATTAGGAACGTACGTTTTCAGTCCATGGAATGACCAACGTCTTGTTGAGGATGCAAAGACAGAGTGATTCACGTTTACAACATTATTTGTTGAATGTGTCTCATTTACGACGTTCCATGGACGTACAAATTACGTTTGGGGTTATATGAATGTCAAGTACGAAAGTATGAATTTCAGATGAATAATAAAGCATACTAAGCGGGATGTATTTCGTTCCAAAGGCGTACAACAGGATGTCCTCGGTAAGACGTATTCGGGATGTTCTAGGGACCTTCATTAAACGTTAGTAAACGACGTATACAAAGATGTTTTAAGGTCGCATGTGTCTGTACTTGTAATCACAAATGAAAAAAAAAATTACCGTAGATTTTCTTCACTTGATCCATCTCCAAGAGCCTTGTCGATTAAGACGTTACTCTTGGGTTTAGTACAGTTGTCAATGACCACATCGTGGCTCCTCTGGTTTCGATTAATTGACGGGAACAACACCAAATTGACCAGATCCTTGTTCAAATCAACATTAGCTTGAATTTGTTGTTCATATTGAATTAACAATTTTTGTAAAAGTGCCACTTTCAATTTGAATCCATACAGAAATTCCGTGATGTCTACTAAAAGGGGTTCAATAATATCAGGATAGGAGTGGCGATAGGACAGCTTCCAGTTGTGAATTACATTTTCGTAACTTGGGATTTTAGATTGGAATTGGGCTAGGGTGTTGAGGAAATATTGGAAATCGATAGATTCCTTTGTGACTAATGCACCGATCAGGTTGAGAATGTGATAGTTGATTTTTGATATCGTGGGTAGGACTTGTTCTGGAGATAAAATAGTGTTAAAGGCATGTCGGATATCCAGAAAATTAATTAGAATTAGATTCATTGATAGAAGATTTCTCCTTATTTAGGGTTTTCAGCATCTTCAACGTTAATGGGGTGTTAAAAATGGGAGCAACAATATTTTTTGACTCTGGTCGAGATAACATCAACACATGCGAGTTTGACGTGAAAAAGAATCTCCGCATCCTATTTGTCTAATCCCGAAATATAAAAGGCAACCCTCATATACGAAACTATTGCAAAATTATTTTGCAGAATAACCGTTCGCTTCTCTCTGTATAGAATAAGTTTTTGTTTCCTCATTGCCACTGAATGTATCATATTTTGCTTTGAGCTGTGTAGGCGTCCAAACGTCTGCCAAGACATGCCAGATTTTATCCCAGAATATTTCCAACGCGATTCTATCTATAACTCACTGCCTCCTTTTTTATTCTTATCTGTTTATTTTCTGCTCCAACACACTAAATGAAACCATCAACACTCACGGGACATGTGTGTATATCATTGTATACTTCGCTCATGCCAAATAAAATTATGAATTATAACCGGATACTCCACTAACAGCTGTCGTCTAGATATAAAACGATTTAGTAATGGGATAAATTAATCCTCAATGAGACAAAGTTTTATTTTTGGATTTTTTCATAAAAATGTAAGTAACTATTATATAGTTCAACTAATGCTCTACGACGGGTATGTTTATTGACCCAGTCTCTGCGGAGGAAGTTTTTAACTAAATAAAAAATCAACGGGTCCGGATGAATTTCCTATACAGGGTTATTCACGCCATTCGACACGGAATAGTGTGGCTAAACTATTCAATTTCCTAAAAGTTTTATTCATGGGTTCGATAAAAATGATTTATGGCTGCATTTTAAAAATATTGTGAATCTATACAGGGTGTCCCAAATATAAGAAATGAACCATAGTTGTGTTTTTTTAAATGAAATGCTCTGTATATGAATATATTTTTAGATTACCCGTTTAAAATAAACCTAACTTTCATTAAAGTAGATCTCACCTAAACTTGACAGTTTTTTAAATATTTTAATTTTTATAAAAATATAGTCATAGTTGAAAAAATTCAAACCTATTTGTTTAGTTTTATTTTATTATATGAAAAATTATAAATATTGGCAACATTGCAATTCTTGTATTGTGCTATTAGTGTATATTGTGTTGTATAACCTGAAAGAGCAAAAGAAAAGAAAAGGACTTGTGTGCGCTCTATTTTGTTTTGTCTAATCATTTTTTATCCCACTCACTTTCGTGTAGTAAGCATCTCAATATATTATATTATGTTAATTGTTTTATTCAAAAAAGTCGTTTTAATTAGTATTAACTACAAAAAGGATGATTCAAACTGATCACATAACGTTAAAAGTGAAAAATACAGTCCACTACAAAAAATCCAACACTATTCGTTTGTTCTTTTTAAGCCAGTTTGGGCTAATAAATATACTCACTCATCACTTGTTACGCCAAATATAAAAAACCCCCAATACTAAATACAGGGTGTCCAGTAATATAAGTTATATGTACGTAAAGTTTAATTCGAAATAACTGGTTTATTTCAAATGGAACACCCTGTATATGAGGTAAAACTTAGATACACAAAGCAATTCTCTGTCACATACTTTCATAGGAAAGTATTTGACAGAGGGATCACTCTTGCCGTTTTCGTGGAAAATGCACATATTCATAATATTAGGCGAATTTTTAATTGAACCTGTTAATTTCATGTAGACCACCCTGAATTTGTTGATGATGAAGGTTTTTCTATAGATATGTATATTTTTAATTTTGCATGGAAAAAGCACATATTGGTAGTAATAGGAAAAATTTTTCAAAATTATAATATTTGTCAAGTCAGCCATGAGAATTTCACAAACCATATATTTAAACAATAATATAATAAATAAATAAATACATTTTTAAATTAAATTAAATAACAAGATATACATAAATACTGATAAATTTTATAATAAATTACATGAATAAAAGGCGTCTGCTCCACAAAATCCAAATATATTATCTTGAATCTTCCTTACATTAGGTTAAAGTTACCATACATGTTTCGGAACAACAATTGTTCCATCATCAGTGGCTTTTTATAAAACTTAGTAGTTGAAGTGGTCAAAACAAACAAATTTAAACAATATTATAGATAACACACATTTGGAATTATGGTTACTATACATTACCATTTTATGAAAAATTTTTAAAATTATTTAATATATTATCATCGACAAAAATAGTTTAGTTTTGGTTTTTTGAAGAATACATATTTAAAAGTTTGTTTGATTTTTTCTTTTTAAATATCATGATCTTCGATATAAAGAAAGGTATATAAATTTTTATTTTCTGAAAACAACTAGTTTGAGGTTTAAGTAATTTTGGTTAAGAAACTGTTGGTTTGACATTATGAAATTATAGGTTAAGTTTTATGTGTTTATTTAGGATATATTGTAGGGCAGTTGAGGCTAGCATAATTGATACTGTGGTGAGATAAACTCAAATGTTCATGTGAGTGGAAAAATTGCAAATGTCAGATAAAAAACTGTTTTATGAAAAATTCGCAACTCTTAGGTAAGAATTTTCAACAGACTATTTGACAGTAAATATCAAATTAAAAAAAAAATGTATTCTGTCTTCTCAAATTCTCATGACTGACTTGATAAATATAATTTTGAAAATTCTTCCTATTATTCCCAATATGTGGATCTATAGGAAAATTCGCCTAATATTATGAATATGCGCATTTTCCACGAAAACGTCAAGAGTTATCCATAGGAAAGTATTGTAATATTTGACAGATAATGACTTTGTGCATCTAATTTTGACTTCATGTTCCGTTTGAAATAAACAAGTTATTTAGAATTAAACTTTACATTCATATAACTTATATTACTGGACACCCTGTGTTTAGTATTGGGGGTTTTTATATTTGGCGTAACAAGTGATGAGCGGGTATATTTATCAGCCCAGACTGGTTTAAAAAGAACAAACGAGTAGGTGTGGATTTTTTCATTCAAATTATGTCTATATTTTTATAAAAATTAAAATATTGAAAAAACTGTCAGGTTTAGATGAGATATACTTTAATGAGAGTTTATTTTGAACGGGGAATCTGAAAATATATTCATATACAGGGCATTCCATTTAAAAAAACACAACAATGGCTCATTTTTTATATTTGGGACACCCTGTATAGATTCACAATATTTTTAAAATGTATAAATCATTTTTATCGAACCCTTTCAGGAAATTGTTTTCACTACTATTCCGTGTAGTATCGCGTGAATAACCCTGTATATCTAACTAATAAAAATAATAAAATTTGATTATTAATTATAATTTTCAGACTATTTTTTCACAGAGTAGGCCCTTAGGGTAACTGTGAAATAAAATAGTTCAAGCATGTAAAAGATACGCTGTTAAAACTACCGCATTAGAAAAAGCCCACCGAATATACGAAATTTAAAATGCATGTTGTGTAAGTTTTGGAACTCTTACTTTCGTTTGAGGCGGAAGAGTGAGGATGTCATCCAGAATAAAAAAATATATAAAAAATACTGTAAAGGTACCTTTTTAATATACAGTTAGCAGGACAGAAAGAAAAGAAAAACTTCCGAACAAGACAAATTAGAATAGACGTTGGTGTCGTGTTTTGACACGTTTTAAGGCATCAGCAAGATGGGCCGGAGAGAGAGATGAAGTGTGTAAGAATAGTAGGAAAAAAACTTGTGTATAAAGGCAAAACATAGACGTAGAGAGACAGAGAAAAAATATTCGTCCAAGTCTGTTAAGAATTTATGAAGGAGATGGCCAACATAAATATACAGAGTGTTTCAGAGCAAATACTCATTAAATTGATTCCGATACTGCTTTGATTCAATGGAAATAATGACGTTAGTGTATCAATTATTCTGGTTATACCTAAAGTTGATAATAGTTCGTTAATTTCAATTAAACATCCTATACAGGGTGTCCAAGATAAGAATGGGATAGCATTAAAATCTTGGAAACGGTAGGAGGTACAATATCGGCTAAATTAGAGAAAAGTTGTACAATTTAAACATCTTTTAAGTGGTGTTTTCAAAAGTAGAGTAACTTTAGCCGTTTTCGAGAATTTTTGAAAAAAACAATTTTTTGCAATTTTCGTTTTTATTTATTTCTGACGTTATTTTTACAGATATAAAAAAATTAAAAGCATCTCTCATTGTTACTTTTTGACGAGAATAAGATAGCGTTTACAAATTTTCACTACAACGTTTCGTTTTTTAAAAACCATCATCAACTTCGTTTTTTTAAATAGCTGTTATTTAAACTTCTTCAAGAACAATCACCATAGTTTGACACTTTTTCTAAGGCCGTATTTAAAAAACGAACTTGATGATGGTTTTTCAAAAACGAAACGTCGTAGTGAAAATTTGTAAACGCTATCTTATTCTCCTCAAAAAGTAACAATGAGAAAGTGCATTTCATTTTATTATATCTGTAAAAATATTGTCAGAAATAAATAAAAACTAATATCGCAAAAAATCGTTTTTCCAAAATTTCTCGAAAACGGCTGAAGTTACTTTGCTGTTGAAAACACCATTTAAAAGGTGTTTAAATTGTACAAATTTTCTCTAAGTTAACCGACATTGCAACTCTTACCGTTTCCCAGATTCCAATGCTATTCCATTCTTATCTTGGAAACCCTGTATATTATTCCTTTCTCGAATAATTCTGGTTTTTGACATAATAAGGACGAATTGTAAGCTCGTAATACTCACGCCGTTAAATGAATCAGATCCACGTTAAACATTCTAAAACATATACTTTCGTCAAGCCTAATTCATTTCTCACACCGCTGGTCCTATTGCCAGGATGGCCTTAACCTTTTTATATACCCTGTATTTTTCATTTGTAAGCGCACATTACACCTCATTCCAATCAAATAAGTAGACCCCTCATGATGCTTAAAGGGAGATGGGACCTCAACCCTGGACTGGAGTAAGCCCGTGGAGGCGAACACGGGTTTATTGGTTTGGTTGGTGGAAAACCAAACCTCGGAGACCTCAATTAACAAAAGTTTTTGATGATATTCTCAAATCCATCAAGCCGATGTATTTTTAGAACCTTCTTCTTGTTTTCCTCCGCGCCACTGACCAGATTTAATTATTTTAAAAGTTGTGGGACCGTTCGAGGAGTTGACGTCGCGCTGACAAGAATAAAATTGCCCCATTCCAAATTATAAGCGACAAATTTCCCTAAAATAAGGGTAATAACCAGCCAGTCGCTCCATCCGCGTTCCATTACTTTAAATTGCTGTTTTTTCTTTCTTTTGTAACCAAAGTGAATAATGGCAGGCGACTCTTTCACTAAGTATGTATATATGTACTATATATAGTATTAGACTTGAGGGAAAGTTTTTTTTTTGGCTTTCTTTAGATACTTGTTTTTTGCAGTTAACAAGTAAGAATTTACTACTACGATCATGTTGAGGAGAAATTGACAATGGTTTATGGGCTCATCTGACTGAATGTCGTATTTTTATAGAGAACAAAATGTACGTGAACCCAATGAAGATGAATGAATTAATTCATGGATAGCAACTCAAAAGTATAGTGCCAACTTGTTAATGTTGTTCAAATAATAGACAGAGTATCTCTAAATGTAAATCTACCGGGTTTTTCATATGAAAGTTACATTTTTTCAAATGTATTACAATATGAAATTTTTGTATACCTTGAATCAAATAAAGTCATGTAATCATTGTGATCCCTATTATACCTAACTCTAACCGTTTCATCAACATGGGAATCCTGAATCTAATACCTTTGGATTCAGGAAGAAAACCGTCGGACGCTTTGCCACGCAAACATGATTTTGAAATCCCATTTGAAGTGGTCATTGCAGACCGTCAAAATTGGTTAAATGGGGAACCACAATTCCCAGAAAACACATCCGTCTGGTATACGGACGGTTCAAAAGGAATAGAAGGGAACACAGGCATGGGAGTATACGGGCTTAATTGCAGGCTCTCTGAATCTCTCGGGAAAAGTCCCACTATATTCCAAGCAAAGATCAACGCTATTAATCGTTGTGCTCAAGAATGCCTGCAGAGAGGCATCCCGGAACGGCAGATCAATATTACGTCAGACAGTCAAGCTGCGTTAAAAGCACTGAGGTCTTACACCTTCAGGTCAAAGTTAGCATGGGAATGTAAACCCTAAAGCAACTGGCAGCTCAGGGGAAAAAGATTACTCTGACATGGGTGCCAGGACATGAAGACATAGAGCGGACCAACTTGCAAAAGAGGGCGCAAACGCTCCGTTCTGCGGCCCGGAACCCATCTTTGGCCTTCCAAAAAGCCATATGAAGGAAGAACTTCGGAAATGGGAAAAGGAACAACTTAAGTCCTACTGGAGAAACACTCCAGGCCTAAGACAATCAAAAAGCTTTATCAAACCTTCAGAGGCCAACGCAGGGAAGCTTATCCAACTGGAGAGAAGCGACCTAAGGCGAATTACAGGCCTTTTTACGGGACACCACCCAGTGAAGTACCAACTCAAGAAGATGGGCCTAACCGAGGACGACACTTGTCGGTTTTGCGAAGACGCAACAGAGACAACAGAACACGTGCTCTGTGAATGCATGGCACTTTGCTGCAAAAGGCTAAAACATCTTGGAGGGGTGACCCTAACACCCGACGAGGCAAGGAATTTAGCCCCCAGAGAAATCATCAACTTTATGAAAAGTTTGGGACAGCTGGGCAATTTATAGATTAGAGTCATTCACAAAAGATCTTCTGCAGGTCGAAGTGAGGGGAGGCCAAATCGCCTAAACGACTCCGAAAAACAATCTACAACCGTTTCATCAATTTTTGCGTTTTTTTTTTTAATAGAGTAAATTTGAAAAACATTCTGTATGTTAATTTTGCTTTCCCGCATGCGGAAAGTATTGTGAACGCGCTAAAAAACATTGAGATAAAGATGGATATAACCACTTTGAAGTTCCTTGAGACGATTTGGACCACTTCCAGATGGAAATCTGTCTGTCTGAAATTTAAATACCTACAGATACAAAAGGAGAAAACCTTTAAAAAATCATACCCAAGAAATATGGATAGAGCCGCTCAGAAGAAATGTTCCAGGCGTAAAGCAGTCCCTCATTCGGATTCCTGGGAGGGAACTAACTTAGTGGATCGATCCAATCGAATGAAGAATGCAGAATTCAATGAAAATTCGCAGATAGGCCCGGGTGATAGGGGTACACCCGGAGCCGGACCAGTTCAGCCCTTAGTGGAAGAGAGTAAGGCGAGTGGCGCACTTCCACGAATTGGAACCACAAGGCCAGGTACAGCAAATGAACGCTTGGTTTCTCAGAGAGAGGAGCCCGCTGAAATGCAACATGTTGGTGGGCGTATGCGCTGGACATCAGAAATGAATTTTAATTTTATGAGCGCTTACTACAAAGCAACCAACTTGGGAACGCTAAAAAGCAGGAGGCTATATTAATCGCCCTGTGGATACAACATTATTAAAATTCTGTTTCGTTACGAAGGTCATATATTTTTGATTGATTATATCTTGTCGGGAAAGTTTTGAGGCGACACAATTGATTTTGTTAGTTAAACTGTTTACAATTTTAAACTGATACGCGTATCATCATTCGATCGGTGTACACGGTGGTCAGATTTTTTTTGTTCTTATGATTCATATTATTTATTGAAATAATTTTCTAAATTTAAATAGCACACCCTATATTTCAAAGCACCTATCGATACTATAATAATAATTAATGTTGTGTTTCAAATGGTATCAGGCTTTCCTTATACGTAACTACGAGTAAGCCCTTTGTTTGTTAAGACGTAAATCGACATCTAGGTCAAGACCTAGGTTCCTAGCACCTCAGGGTCTACTTTAATCTGAACTCTATATTTAGCATAGTCTCTTTGTTTCACGATATAGTTGTCTCCCTCCACCCCACGTGGGACAACAATATAAATAACTATTGTTCTTACAAAATCACTAGGCTCCAAAGAATTAGTTAATGAAATTGGAATAACACAGTGACAAAAATAATTGGTAACAACAATAAACCAATCGAAATTGTAAAATTAAATTTCAAAAAATTATTATCTCTCGCTGAAGTTTCATAGCAAATAGCTACACCATTAGTAGTCTCTGTCTGGACGTCCCGCCATTGCAATCGATCGTAATTTTTAATTTGCTAATTAAGCTTTGCAAAACACAATGGGCATATAGCAGTATCACTGCATATAGGTATAGTTATACATTTCACCAGGTTCAGTAGGTCTGGTGGATGTGTGAGAGAGGAAATAGAGCGCAGTGATTTTGCACTGTTGGAAAACTAATAGGATAAAAATGCAAACCCGTTTTTCATTGTTACCCTAGTTTGGATTATTCCTGTGATGATATTTGCATTATACCAGGATGTTGTTTCCGACATAATTCTATTATTGGTTCAATAATAGTTTACAAAGATGTTGAAAATAAATGTAAGTTTTGTAACGAGGATTGATAATATATGGTTTTAAGTGAGAGAGCAATCAAAATGCGCCAACTAAAAGCTGAGATCAGGTACCACCAAAACGACCGTCGGACCGAAGTTCTTCCCTAGGCATACGTTCCAAGATCTCCAAGCTACAGCAGCAGAACTGTTGTAAGGTGAATCCCTTCGCTTACCCGGCGAATTTCTCGCCGAAAGCAGCACCACAGCCACTACAACGAGCCAATTTGTACAAAATTTGCGCTCGCAGATTCAGAATTTGCGTCCAATCAGCGGCTCCCGACACGGACAACGCCCTACGTTCCTATTCAGGGACCTATCCAATGCGACGCACGCTTTTCTTCGGTGCGATCGTGTAAGGCGACTTCTCGAGCTACTATACGAAGGCCCTTACAAAATTGAGTCTCGCTCCGATAAAACGTACATCTTACGTATTCGGGGATGAAACGTCACGGTTTCCATTGACAGACTCAAACCAGCATGCAGAACAATGACGCCTTCGACAGCCACGGCGACGCAGAACCAGCAACGGTAGAGATCCAACGAAATCACACCCCAGCTCAAGCTCCAGTTCCCATTCAGCCTGCAGTTCAGCCTGAAAGACGTATAGCAGTTGCACCAGAACTGCGTACTCGATCAGGACGACGCGTCCGCTTTCCAGACCGTCTACAGACCGGATTTTCGTGATACAATCACTGTATATATTGTATTTTATTCTATAGATACTGTGTCAACATTTTTATTGTGCCACACTGTATATATGTATTTTTAAGTTTAGTTATTTCTATGTAAAAATTTAGTATAGTAGTTGTAAATAATGTTTTCTAAATTTCACGAAATGTCCAAACATCTGGCACCAATATTTCTGCTTTCTCTTTACTGTTTTTCATTTTCGGGAACAAAAGAAATCCCTAGTCCGTTCCTAGAAAAAGCGGTGGTTATTGTTAAAGCCACGTACCGACCAGTTGTGGTACTTTCTTAACAGCTTTTTCTATAATTTTTTTAGTATTAATTATTATAAAGGTATGTTCCTGCTGTTCTGCAGCTCTTATGAACTCCAGTAGTTTGGCTGCGGGTGCAGAGTCAACACGTCTCCATCTTGCACGATTTAATTCTAAAATACGAATCAAACTCCAAAAAAAGGAAACTTCGCAATTTGGGTATGTTAACGATCGCTCAAAAACGAATAATAAAAATTATGTGTAACTTCCCTATACACAACCCTTCCGATATGCTCTCTAAAGCTCACAATATACCTACTTTTTCTATAAACCCTCTGTTATTGAATTAATAAAACAAAAGGAATTAAATTGTAACATGGGTTACGAATATCGAACAAGGTTTAGAATTCAGGGTGGATTGATTATTGCTCTATCTATTAAATCCATGGGACAGCGTTGCTTTATTATACTGTTGGACAAAAAGTATATTTATTACTTGGCATTGATTCTAATAAATAAGGAATAATAAGGTTGAGATTCTTTGAAACGATTGGTTTTTAATTAATTAGTGTTAATCGTAATCTTAATCAAAAAAACACAACTCCAACATTATGACTGAAGTTGCTAATATAAAAAGTATTTAACAAAAATGGCGTCAAAAAATACAACTATGGATGGTGGAAGAGAGAGATATGACTCTATAATACAGCAGGGGAACACAAAATTGGAAAAGTTAGATGGTATTTAGTTTTGTACGTATACACGTGTGAGTGCAGGTGTTATAATAGGAGTTTGAGGAGTTTCCAATAAACGTGAAAATGACGCAATATTGTAATAACTTTCGCGCTATACGACCAACACAACTGAATAGTTATCAGACACTTTTAGATTACATTCTCAATAATAGTTTTATGCTAATTTCACAGTTTATAATCTTGGAAAGTATAGCGTTTCCAATATCAGTATATAATGCTATAAAAAACTGCAACCCCATATTCCTTTGTAAAGTCAATGCCGACCTCCGTCGTCCATAGGCGCACCATTTTAACTTTTCATAACAATACCTACATGCGCCATACGATATGTTAAAAATCCTTTATGCTGAATAATAACAGGGTCTATGGCTGGAAAAATGTGATCCACCGTTTTTTTCCATATGTCAGTTTTGTCTAAATCAGATATGACGGTTCTTATATTCTCTAGGATTGCAGCGCCTAAAGTCAGACTCTGATTGCATTTTTTCAACTGTTCTTTTAGACTGCGCCAAACCTATTCTATGCAGTAATATGGAGGTAAACGTAAATATACTATGGCCGTGTGTTTCGCAGTTATGGTCTATAAGGTATACTTTTTTAAAATTGTATCATAAACTTTAATATATCCTCCTTTTTTGTATTATTATTAGGTATTTTATATAACATTCGTGAATGATACGACGCATACGATAAGTGAACTGAATATTAGATACTAGCTGTTCAGCAAACCATTTTTCAAACAAATTTGCGGTCATGCTTTCGTGGTAGTCCGCAGAAGACTGTCTGATGTTTTTGGCTGACAAGAGCAGTGCGTTGGGTACGAACACATTTTCACTTCCCGCATGTAGAATTATAACCCGTTCTTCGAATACATTCCTTTGAGGCATCGTCAATATTTTTAAATTTTTGATTTTTCCGTTTTCTTTTAACAGAGTGATCTACAACAACCCCTTTTCTAATAACTAGATTAATAGTAGAAACCGGAATCTTAGTTGATTCAAACATTCTTTTTATAATAAGTGTATTCGTCACTTCATTATTTTCAGACCTTAACTGATGATAAATATTTTTTCTCATATAAATATTGATGCTTAAAACTCCCAACGTGTTCCGCTCGTGTCGTATACCACCGTAACGTATCGCGTGGCCGTGTTGTTGCAGCAAAAGATATAAATACTACCCTACATAATATGGCACGAAATTTGCCAGTGGCGTTTTTTGGGAACCGTTAATGTCAAATTCTTAAAAAGTGGTTTACTGGTTTCCTGTATTGTCGCACTACTACAAGTGACACGTTCAGCTCGACCAAAAGAAGTCATTATGCCAGAAATCGTCGATAAAATCCATGGAATGTTATTGGACGATCGAAGATTGATAGTCCGTGAGTTGGCTGAGGCTGTGGGCACCTCAACTGAGCGGGTGCATCACATTTTGTATGTTAAAGTTGTCTGCGCGATGCGTGCTCCGATTACTCATCTTTGACAATAAACACAACCGTGAGACCACTTCAAAGGAGTGTCTGGGGATATTAGATGGATCTGTCGGCCAACAAAGTCATTCACAGAGCTTATGCACAGATTTCACAGTGTTTTGAAGGCAAAACGACCGCATTTAGCGAAAGAAAACATAATTATTTTTTTAGTTCTATAGAATCATCTGTTAACATGTTCTTTATGTACTCAAAAATAATTTTGTCGCAACAATTACAAAATAAGTGCATAAGTAGCCATCTCTTGCACCTCTGCAGACCTTAATAGACTCACTGTTTTTTTTTTTCGTAAGACATTTATTGCTGTCGCAGACAGCTATGTATTAATGTAATATGCTTACACTATCATCGGATTAAAAAGTAAATTGGATTCCTATCTGAAGAGAGCAGATTTTCTAATTTGCTTTTAATTTCAACTAAATTAAATTCCCAGCCAACTAAAATTCCAAGCCAAAAAAAAGAAAAGGAAAACACGACTCGTGTAATAAAACACAACATTTTTGTCACTAAAATATTTAAAATGCTTTTTTCCAGACACGATAAAACCTTTTGTTTTTTGCAATCTCATTTTTTCCTCTAACCTCTTTTATTTTAGCTGTATAATACTGCTAGATTGTAGTGCTTGCTACTAAGGCTTATTAATTACAATTGGATTTAATATTTAATAATGAGTCTCCCTCTCTCTCAATTTTTTTTTATTCTCGTTATTTTTTTTTTTTACTCCTGGAAATACCTGTTCTACAAACTCTGAAACTTCACAAAGTTAACGAAACTGTTTTAGCCTCTGAAGTTTAGTGCTTGCAGTGGATTTAATAATGTATAAAGTTACATTCTCACTGGTATATACGGGGGATAGTTCGTTGGTGGTTTTGATGAATAGATTTTTTTGATTCCCGTCAAATCTTTGAGGACTGTAGGGGACTTATGAAGACGCTTTTATATAGATAAATAGAAAGGATGTATAGTATTTTTATCAAGCAACACCTTGAGCAACTCGCTTGAAGGATTCTTTATGACAAAATTTTGAGTATTTATCAAGGCCCGAGGAGTATTCGATAAGATAATTTTTTACTTTGTACATATCAAAAATTTGATTGTCCATCTGACGTTTAATAATTTTCAATACAAAATGTATAGTTTTAATCAAACAAATATTATTCGTTGAGAGAGAGATGTTTTTGGCGGCACCTAGCGTGAACAGGCAATATGCCGGGTGAAACACAGTTCACTAACGATGGCCGGACAAGAAGTAACAACTCCATTATATCCTATTGCCAACACTAGATGCACCCGAATCCCCTAGCAGGGAGGCTTTATTTAAGAATTGCTTGTTACATAAAGCAACAAGACTTTAAGTTATGTTGGAAATTTATTTCACACTACCATGCTTCCACCAGACGGCCAACGGGAAAGTGGGTATTGCTGATAACGAAATCTGAAATCAGTTCTTCCTAAAATGCCTAAATCCATATTTTGTGGACATTAGATTAGTAGAGATTTCCATCCACAAAAATATGTCTGTAAATTTGAAAAAATTACCCATGTTTGAACTCAATTTATGAGTTAACTATTTAATCTTCCGCTTCAAAATACTTCATTACCTAATCCCATCTTTTGCCTTTAAAACTCTATGACCATTTTTGATAGCAGATACTGTCTTAGTGGGAATTAGCATGTGCAAAAATATGCCTGCAAAGCGGTCGGTATCCGCGAATAACACGAGTTATGTTGGGTGCCAAAGCAACAAACAATTTTGGTTGTTAACCAAAAAGACTACGAAGCTCTTTTTGGTAAACAAAACTTTTCGATAATAAAATTGATCAACGAAACTGTTTCAAGCTTCATAAATCGAAATTAAAACATAAACCAAGGTCAACCGGCTTCAATTCTTGAACGAGTTGTATTTCATACGCCTTTAAGTCAAGATCACGCTTCGAAATACGCCACAAACTTCCATAGGAGATTCCCAAACCTTGAGAACGGGGATTAGTTGATTGATCACGGTCGGTCGATGAGCTCTATAACTATTTTTCATTGAGCACTGACTTTCAAAATAACTTCCCACAATTAGTCAACGTAAATGAAGGAAATGACAATGAATACTGAACACAAACATCAGTCAGTTAGTCAGTCAGTTGACATATAAGAACTATCAAAACAGCCGTATTAAAAAATTACCTGGTATTGGATAACCCTTTGTGCAGTAACCAAATTTTACACGTGACGGAAATGAGGGGACAATTTTTTTTTAAATTACGATGCTGCTGTTGCGGTAGGTGAAGTTCTACCGTTAGGAGTGTATGCAGTTCATAATGAACAACGTATTTTTAACTAATTAAAAAAGTTCAGGATTCGTCGCTTCGAAGGTTTAGTTGTGCTAGCAAAGAAGGTCGTACAGAGAGTCTTCAAATATTAATAGCAGTCTACAAGGATGATGTTCTGGGGATAACTCGAGGTTCCCCTTTCAAAGAAACGTTGCTTAATGTTGACTGAAGATTGACAACGTACCATTGAAGAGTTGGTACTGTTACAATTTCAGTTCAGCGACATTTAATAAAATTTGAGAACGTAGACTGCTGAAAGAATACATTGTGGCGTGGAGCTATATCTGCTTTGAAAGTAGAATCCTCCTAACTTTGTTTTTAAATTAACTATCCAATATTTCGGCTTCAAAATACTTCATTACCTAATCCCATCTTTACTCTTTAACACCCTATCAAAATGTTTGCTACCAGATACGTATTAGTGGGCATTTCCATGCGCAAATTATATGTAGGAATCTTGTTCGTTTTAGGACATAGAGAAACTACAGTTTTTGTTTCTTTAGCGACGTTTCGCAATATTTAATTGCATCTTCAGGCAACAAATTCGTAAAACAGACATCAATAAAAACATCAAAGACAGAAATAGACAAACTAACGCTCAATAACAACATGCTATTAACATATGAAATGCTCTGGTTTTGATCAGCAACGGGTAAAAGCCTCATTTTCAAATAACATTAAAAAAGTATACTCCAAGATCCTAGGGCCTCCAGACTTAAGTAATTTTTGTACATATTATACAGAATTAAAAACCAACATTCAGTACCATTCCAAAAGGCTGAAAAGGTATAGAAATGGTCCTGCATCTTACGTCAAAAAACGGGCAACATAACACCAAAATCGAACGTTTCTCGAATGTATGCGTGACTATGAAGTCCTCATATAAGACACCAGTACAAAATGTAAACACTTAAAAAAAACGTAAAATCATGAAACACAAAGAGTCACAACTTGGTAAATAATTTATATTTTCTATTAAAATTCAAAACTAACAAATCCTAAATCAGATTAAACCAGTAGTACCACCTATATTTTGTATAAGCTCTATAGTTGCATGTTTAATTTATTCATAGGGCCTTATCATCTGAAATAATTAAATTTACTTGTTTCAATTTTGTAATTTGTCCATATTTATATCCGTAGTTTATTATTTCTGTGTGTGCATATATAAATAATATTGCAAAAAGTATTGTTATTTATTTGTGTACAGTGTACACAAAACATAATAAACCTACATACCGAGTTGCATAATACGCCATATTATTATTATATGCCACGTATTCCGTATACAATTTGGCCAAAAACACACACACACAACTCACGTGCAGTGCCGGCTTAAGAGTGCGTTTTAAATAAATGCATAAAACAATAATTAATCACTATAAAATCTGATAGTGCTGTGTTTGTTGTCGAAAATCTGCAAAAAAAGGACCGCTATCTATGTCACCTAACTTAATGGTACACCCAAGGTGCAGCCGCAGGTGGGTCTATATGGACAATTTGTTTTTTGCTGCATCCCAACGGGTACTTTTCAAGGGGATTTAATGCGGCCACACTATTTTATTAATTAATTTATTTACATCTCCAAAAGTTCATTTTGTGTGCGACGCAGAGGGAGATATCAACTATTTCCCATCCATCTGACTTAGGTTATCGACAAACATATGATCGCATCCATCCATCTGACGGCTCTCATGACACTGTCACTTTTTCAGTAATATTGCTTCAAATAGACAATAACAACTTCTAAATTTACTACAACTATATGGAATAACCATTTTATAACACTACAATATACAACAGGTTGATAGAAATTGATCTTAAACATGAAAATAATGCCGAAAACTTTTAGACTCTTAATGTAAACAAAGAAAATAATAATAAACTATTTGACACATGCAATTTGTCTGTCGTGTTAGTAAAAACATATTACCAAAACCAAATTATGACGTCAAACTAGACGTGTCAACTATATTGGAATTTGTCGATTTTATTTTCACTACCATTTTCATGACTATATTCTTAGAAAAACATATGGGACAAGTAATTTCGTATATTTTTAGTCACAATCGTATCAAAGAATAACGTACACATTCGTAAATTCGAGTTGATATTTTCTGATCCAAAAATCTCATGTGCTTTATTGAAAGACAGCATAACAAGTTAGAGAGATATGGTAGTCTTAAAAATGGAAACATGACATACCGACGAATTTCAAAATAGAGAGATATGGTAGAATATTAACTGCAACCGACGAATTTCAAAATAGAGAGATGGTAGTCCTAAAAGCAGCATGTACAGGGTGATACAAAAAACATTTAAGAAATTTTAAATGTATAGAAATTAGCATACACTTTAAATTTATATACAGGGTGAGTCAAAAAAGTATTTTATTATTTTGTTAAGGATAAAAAAGTAATATTTTGAATAATTTTTTGATTTTTGTAGATCTCAATTTCTTTGAAAGTGAAACTATAAGATGTTGTCTACGGGGTAACTCAAAAATATTTATATTTATCTTTCAAGGCTCTTATTATTAATATAATACTAATGATTTTTTTTTGTCTAAATTTTTTTTTATTATTTTAAAAAAAAAATTTTTATTTGTTTAAAAATTTTCTTTTTTATTTTTAAAATTTTTTTTTTTAATTTAAAATTTTTTTTTATTTTGTAAGATTTTTTTTTATTTTTTTTAAACAATTTTTTTTTTTATTTTTTTTGAATTTTTTGTTGAATTTTTTTTTATTTTTTTTTGATTTTCATTTTTTTTATAACCCTCAATGACTTTTGGCATAGATAAAACTACCACAAAACGACTGGGAAATCCCACAAGAGATTTCTTGTAATTGTATAAAATAGTCCATACTACTATGGATGTCCAATATATTCGATAATGAAACACTGTTGCATTCCCACATTGTTTTTATTTCTTAACTCCTCCTCAGACAATAGTACATGTTTCGACCCTAGCTATGAATAGGAATTACATAAACAAATATAGGATTTTCCACATTTTCCGGTACACCCTGTTTATAAAATTAAAGGATGTTTATAAATCCCATTTCCACATGTCTGGAACGAAGATTCGTAATAGAGAACGAGCAAAGGTATAAAATAGTAGTTAGCCTGAGGCGTTCCACTAAAGTCCAGTCCTGCAATCCCATTGTATAATGTTCCTTTTCGGAATCACAATAATTAATGCACTTGTCATGTTTACAATGTTCGGGAGTTTTGTGTATATGTGCGAGTGTGTGCCCCATAGCCGCCGTTGCGTCCCGGTGCATGCATACATGTTTGTACGTGCTCAGGAAATATTATGAGAATGGCACGGGTTTTCGTTCTATTCGCCACGTACAAGGTCTCCCAATTTCAATTTTGGTTATGTCGGAACTACACTGTACTTGTTTTAAATAAAAACTTTCAATTCGATATATTACGAGGTTTCCCCATAAAATAAGATTTCCAAGTTGCTGGAGTGACGAGGAACGTCATAACGCAAGATTTGGCAATACTGGCCCATAGCTTCAATCCCCACAGGCCTCTGCGAAGCTTAGCAGTGTAACAAAACAAAGACACACAATAAAATTTACTTTTGTCCTACCCTGTATATATATTTGGGTAGTTTTGGATATTTTCTCTCAGTTTTATAGTTTTATACCTAACATGTCTGAAAGTCTAAGATTTTTTTTTTTTCGAAAAATAATCCATTGTGACGAGGAGTGTTAATGTTACAAAACAAAATAAAAGTCGTCTACTACACAATACAACTCTGTATAATTACACTAGATCATCATTGATACAACCAAACCATACATGTTTCGAAAGTTCAAACTTTCATCATCAGTGGTAAAATAACGTAGTGTCAGGAAGGGAAAATTGGATATTAGTTATTCATAATTATAAGAATCTAAAAGTAATAGAATAAAATAGAAAATTATATTTTAAAGCTGGAAATATGTTCATACAACTTACCACATTGTGGAAAAAAATTTTTAACAAACAAAATAAATTGAAATAATAATATATTAATTGTTCAACTGATGAACATTGAATAAGATGATTTTTTCCTTTTCTTCTTTTTCATAATTCGAACCGATTATTAATTTAATTATATATTCGTCAAATTTTCATTGTTTTGTGCAAAATGGCGAACTGAGAAAAACAATGCTTCCTGCACAGAAAAAAAATATATTGTATATCCAATTACAGACTTATTTTTGGATTCTTTTCTTTTGAGTTAAATACAACTATTATCTAAGCATTTTCTCATCATTTAGATAATGATTGATTTGATTTTGTGGAAATAATAGGCAAATTATTGAAATCTAAATAAACGTACATTTACTTGGAAAATACAACTGGTTGCGTTAATGCTAAGGGGAATATTTCAATCAACGGTAGGTTATCAATATATTTTTATTAGATCCTAATATTATTGCAATCATATATGTCGCTTATTAAATATCATAATGAGAATTGAAACAATATTAAATGCTCTTTTTAAACGAATAAAAAGATATTATTCTCTCAAAACTCTTCTATTTGTTTTGCTCAGTTTATATTTCCGGCAATAATATGAGTTATTAAGTTCATGTATAAGGAATTCATTGAATTATAGTGTACCTCATCTGGACACGTACAAATATCTCACACGAAACCAGCAGACTTTTATTAACAAAATGTCACAAAACTCCCAATTAATTATTGTGCACATCAACAATAACTAAAAAATATTGAAGCCTAATCCAATTACTATCCCAATTAATCCATAAATCCAAATTAAAAATGCTTAAAAAATGAACACCGTATAATGTCGCTTCCCAAAAAGTGACTGTCGTCGACTCACGATTCCAGATAAAGGAAACATACAAAAAGAATGGCTAATTATGCTTGAGATGTGCACTAATTTGAAGCCAAAAAAGAAGCGACGAGAGAAAAATACGGCGAGAAACTTCAGAGTCAAGCAGAATGTACGAAAAGGGGGTTTATATCAAATACCCTTCACTCACACTCACACAAGGAAAAAGTTATAATTATTCAATCAGATGTGGAGAAATTGATATCTGATGAAAAACTTCGAAAAGAATTTTAATTTGAATTTTTGCTAGAAGTTGGGAACGAGGTGGATGGAAATTGAAATATAAATACAGGGCATCCGGGAAACGGAATCAATCTTACTTTCATTGCTCAGTTTTTATTGAGTGTTTAATAAAGACTCAGCCATATTTAAACAGGCGATTTCTAAAGATATTTTTTTAAAGATAATGACACGATTGTGCAGATTAAGGCTGCATTGTGGGAGAGCTCAAGGCCATACCAAAATCGATTGGAAGGGGCGCTGTTGTTTAGCTGTGGAAATGCTTCAAAATTACAGCGTCAACGTAACCTGTTGACGAGAGTTGAAGCTTGTGTTGGTGCTGAAGGTTTACAGTTTGAACATACAGGGTGTCCTACGGTGGCAACCCATTAGATTATTTCAGAAACTACATCGAATTGAATTTTGAAAATTTCAGTGTCTATATTGCCAAATATGCTCTACTCAAATAATATAATAGCAACGGCATAGCACTTCCGGTTATACCGGAAGTTGTTGGCAACTTTGTTATTTTAAATGGAATACCCTATATATTATTATATTTTTGGATTCTAAATAAGAGTTCAGACATATTTCATGTATCATGTCCTATACCTAACGTCAGTCGTTTTTGACTTATATCAAGATTTATGTCAAAATTGACAGTTTAGGGCTCCATAAGAATTCCGTTTTTTCCTTGTAAATCAGTATTTAATAATTATTTTGCATGTATTTTCTTATCAGGTGGGATCTTCTTTTTCGAATTGACAAGACAATTTCTGATTAGTTTATACAGGGTGGCCAAAAAATTATATTGAAACCGGTTCAAGAAAAACAGTTGAAAGTCAATTTTTTCAAATGGAATGGGTATATTATTATTATGTTATCTTCCTTAGCATTAAAAAATAATGCAATTTTGTAATAGGTTATCATTTTCTAAAATGCATAGTTTTCGAAATATCGTCATTTTCAATTTTTCTGCAGCGCCTACCGGTGTCTCTCTGGAAGCTAGCTAATTAATTTAGTTAGCCATGAAAATAATGACATTGCTCTGAATTAGCATAAACGTCAAACCTAATATGAAATTAGTTGTTGCTATCCAAACAGTCGTTATTTATCAATATTTGTGACCATTATATTTTACAATAACTATTACAAAATGGAAAATATTTATTCATATGCTGATATTGTAAATGTATTATTAATCCATGGAGAATGTAACAAAGTGATTAATAGAACCTGGAGAGTATTTAACGAGAGAAACCCGCATTTGCCAACAATGACTAGAGAAAAATTAATAGGAATTTTGAGAAATCAAATACGTTGGGGGCAGTGTCATGCAAATCGAGTACTACAAAAACCTGTAACTACAAATGAGCATAACGTGGTAAATGTTATGGCATATTTTAATACATATCCTGAATCATCAGTGCGTGCTGCTGAACAAGATCTAGGAATTTCAAAATCCTCTGTCCAAAAAATATTAAAAAGTAGTGGTTTACATCCATTTAAATTCAAATATCTTTGTGCTCTGGAAGCAGGTGATGCCGAACGACGTGTACGGTTCTGCGAAACCATTTTAACACGAACGCAAGAAGATCCTGGGTTTCTGCAAAAAGTCATTTGGACAGATGAGTCGAAATTTTCGAGAGATGGAATCGTTAATAGACAAAATAGCCATTTTTGGGCTTCTGAGAATCCGCACGCTATTCGTGAACGAAATTTTCAAAATAAATTTAGTGTGAACGTTTTTGGTACCTACTTGATTTGTATACCTCCCAACCTGCTCTAAATGATCTCTCAAAATTCTTCCTAATTATTCTAGTCATCGTTAGCAAATGGGGGTTTCTCTCGTTAAATACTCTATAGGTGATATTAATCACTTTGTTTTATTCTCCATGAATTAATAATAAATTTATAATATCAATGAGTATTTTTCATTTTTATTAATTTGACGTTTAGTTTGACGTTAAAATGACAATAATTTCATGGCTAACTAAATTAATTAGCTAGCTTCCAGAGAGACAAGGGTAGGCGCTGCAGAAAAATTTAAAATGACGATATTTCGAAAACTATGCATTTTAGAAAATGATAACCTATTACAAAATCGCATTATTTTTTAATGCTAAGGAAGATAAAATAATAATAATATGCCCATTCCATTTGAAAAAATTGACTTTCATCTGTTTTTCTTGAACCGTTTTCAATATAATTTTTTGACCACCCTGTATAAACTAATCAGAAAATGTCTTGTCAATTCGAAAAAGAAGATCCCACCTGATAAGAAAATACCTGCAAAATAATTATTAAATACTGATTTACAAGGAAAAAACGGAATTCTTATGGAGCCCTAAACTGTCAATTTTGACATAAATCTTGATATAAGTCAGAAACGACTGACGTTAGGTATAGGACATGTTACATGAAATATGTCTGAACTCTTATTTAGAATCCAAAAATGTAATAATATATAGGGTGTTGCATTTAAAATAACAAAGTTGCCATCAACTTCCGGTATAACCGGAAGTGCTATGCCGTTGCTATTATATTATTTGAGTAGAGCATATTTGACAATATAGACACTGAAATTTTCAAAATTCAATTCGAAGTAGTTTCTGAAATAATCTAATGGGTTGCCACCGTAGGACACCCTGTATATTAAAGTATAGGCAGATAGCCTTTCAAATATTAAAATAATGTGAAATTGTTGTTTTTCTGTTTTTATTTAAGTTGATTTTTAATAAATTCAATTAAGTAACTTGGTAGAAGTTAAATTTTGGAAGGTGGCATTACAAAAAAAAATGGCACTGCAATTGCGCGGCTAAACAGTATAGTTTTTGTTCCAACACAGATCTTGACTAATCGTAAGAATTAGGGCTTGGTTTGGGACCCCCTAATACCTATTTGAGACGGGAGACCTAATAATCTTGAACTTTAAGCCACTGAGTCCAATCCAATCACCATTCACGCAGTCGGTCCATATAATTCTGAAGAGCAAGCCATCTGCGTATGCAAGTTTACTGTAAAGAATCGACTCCAGCAAATCGTTCACAAATACATTGAACAGAAATAGTACTAAATTGGAGCTTTGAGGCACTCCAAATAGCTGAAAACTTGAAGGTCTCTAGCGAAACTGGCTACGGCCGAACAAATACAAACGAATCAGATTAAGAACTAGCTTTATATTACTATAATCGTCGATGATTAGAACCTTTGGCGCATAGAGTAATATTTAAAAAATTCACCAAAACACCTTCTCATTCTAGAGAACGTCAAGCTATGCAAGTCTATCTAAAGCTGTTCAAACACAGCCAGATTTGACACGCAAGAACAGCTAGCCAATCGACCTTTAATCATCAGCATTCACTTGCTACCAGCTGAATTTCATCATGGATATTTGCGTTCACCACGAGAATGTTATGCCGAGGTAAGAGAAACTCTCGATGTTCTGAAGCCTGTCTTCGTTAACTGGAGTCGACCTTTCAAAGGATACACCTTACCATAGATAATGATTCCAAGGAATTTAGAAAAATTACACGATATTGGTCTATATAGTTAGTGACATGCTACGCATTACTGATTGTAGAAATAGATGGAGGGGGAAAGGGGGTGTAATTTGTTCCTAGAATAAAATTAAGTCTAGAGGCATTCAAGGGCATTTGCTGTCAACATTATTCACAAAAAAAGGTACATTGTTCATGGAGAATATAAAACAAGTGTACACCACTGTCTTTCTTGTGTTTTCTTATTATTTTTTTAATAATTATACAGGGCGTTTCATAATATGTGGGACGCATTTACAGAGATGACAGGGCATTTCAGTTCACACGTAGATAGAATATATAACAAAATATACAGGAAACTATTTACGACACGATATTAATTAAGTAGATGTCATCTATTGATCTTACCGTTATTTGGAAGTACATATACGAGCTTCAAATGCATACCTGAAACAAAATATATTATTAGTAAAATCAAAGATTACTGTACATTAATATTTGGTCAAATGTATATATATTATTGAATAATAATAATATACAGGATGTGTTTCATAAAAAGTGCAAAAAGGTCGTAAAAAACATATTATGTCCAAAACGCCTTTGTGTCCGAGATAGAAGGTGTTAAAGTTCAAGTTTTCTTTCGATAGTAAGTCCTAGTGAAAAACTATTTTTGTCGACAAACGAGCATTTTTTGTCAAAAAGAACAAGCGGCAAAAAAGCTTCTAAATTGACTGGAAAATACAAATTTCTTAAAATTAAAGATCAGAGGCGTTCCACGAAAAAGTTTTGGGGGGAAGAAATAGTATTGAACCCCCGAAAATGTGTCACCCTGTAGAATTAATTAACACTAAACTGCTCTTAATATTTAGTTTTTGAGGTACAATAAGCGTACCAAATTTCAATTTACTGATTGATAAAATCATGGACAAAATTTTAAAAAACGAAAACAAAAATTAGAACTTTCCCCCTGGGGTTTTGGACTTAATATGTTTATAGAAACTTTGTTCATTTTTTTTTATTGAGATAACATCCCACATATAATGAACCCACCCTGTATAACAACAAAAGAACAACATTAAATAAACAAGTTACAATAAAATTGCAAAAATGATATTTATGACGCATTTTGTTTTAAGTTTTAATTTAAAAACAAAAATGTTTATATGAACTTTTTTTCTTAAAAACGCTCCAAAAATATAGTTAAATTTATTTTTTTATTTATTTATTGTCATCACATGTCATTACCAAAAAAGGTTTACACAAGTCATATTAAATACTAAAATATTACATAACACAACATAAAACATAGAAATGTATATAACTTAATCAAAACAGAAAGTCAGTACTGAGGAATGGAGTAAAAAGCCTTGTCAAATAAGTAGTTTTTTAATCTATTTTTGAACATTGCAAAGCTTAGTGTTTTCAAACTATCTGGCAAATGATTATAGCATGTGGGAACATAATAATTTACAGAATTTCTGCTTCTACCCAACCTCATATATTCAGGAAGAATGTCATTTATGTTTCTGGTATTGTGGTTGTGAACTTCATCATGCCTTATGTACAGATTGTAATTATTTTTCACATACATAATTGAATTGTAGATATAGAGACACGGGAGTGTAATTATTTTACATTCTTTAAATTTAGGTCTGACATCCTCTCTAAACTTTAAATCTGTCATTATTCGAACCACTCGTCTTTGAATTGCGAATACCCGACTAGCATGACAAGAGTGTCCCCAAATTGACAAAGCATATGAAGCCACACTGTGAAAAAGGCAAAATATGCTGGTTTCAAAACATTAAAACAGACTTCACCCTTCAAGCTTCGCAACATGAACACAACCTAAGACAACTTGGCAATGGTAACCACGACATGACCCGCCCAGGTTAGCTTTTGGTCCAAAGTGACACCCAAAAACTTTACCACACCATCAGAAACAGCAACATCCGTCTCACGTAATGTAAATATTTTAGTAGCTGTTTTATTGGCATTCATACAGAGTTTGTTAGCTGCAAATTTAATGTACATACTTAAAATTAACACTCTGTATTGGAAACACTGTATCCTTGTAACTGTCAGTATCGTAATACACAGGCTATCAGTTCACATTACCATTAACGAAATTTCTCATAAAACGACAGAAAAATAATTAACATTCTCTTTTTTTTCTCTCCCTATCAAAGAAGTTTTCATTTGGTGCGTGTATATAATATTTATGTAATAATACAGAGTAAAAATAAGACACTGTCAAGGAAAATAATTAATTTTATTTCCTTTCTATTTTTGACACTTTCGTATTACTTAACGAATTCCAAGTACTAAAAAAATATGGAGCTTACAGAAAATGACGTCAAGCTTTGGAGTTTTGTCATATCCAATTCTAATTATTGTTTTTTTTTCTCCAATTTCGAGTTAGATTGGAAGATATTCAGTCTGACAGACTTAATACTTATAGTATTGCTTCGCCAAACACTCTACCTTTTCAAAAATAAACATGCTCAATACTCGTAATAGGGAAATTTTGGTCATTCCTAGACATGCACCAAGTATTTTTAAAGGCAGTTTTGTAAATAAATATTATCATGAACTTCAATAGTCATTTGCTTCGTAACTTAAAAAAATAAAATAGCATCTGCTCGAAAGAGAACTCAGATTAACTTTGCTGAATTTTTTCAAATTTTTCTTTTTTTACTCATTTTTGAGATCTGGGGAATGAAGATAGTGGGTTAAACTGTGGCAAAATAGGATAAGGATTAGAATATAATACACTGCAGGTAACCACTTTATTGTTTTTTTATATTATATGTTTCATTCAAACAAAACGTACAGTTTATTTAATGCATAAAACTATTCCGGAAAGGGGGGAAAAATATTACTCCCAGTCGCCTATTCTTGAGACCAAATCATTTCTGGAAATCCGAAAGTGACACATGGTTTGACAATATACCGGTAGGCAAGAACACAATTAATATGTGGACCAAATAATCCGCGCAAGCTATTGGTTTTGACACTAAGTGTAAAAAGATATCCAATCATTCGAACAGATCAACTGCCGTTAGCCATTTGGCAAATAAAGGAATTCCTGAACAGCAATTAATAAAAATAACAGGACATAGCAGCTTTAATTCTATTAAACCGTACTTGAATATTAACCAAGAACGCCATGGTGAAATAATCAACACCATGCGAGGAATTTCTTCAACAGTGGAAATTAACAATCCGTCAACTTCAGCAAACTCTTCTTCCAATTTAACATTTACCAATTGTACTTTTCACGACTGTAGTTTTAAATAAAAATGAATAATATTTGTTTGATTAAAACTAATACATTTTGTGTTGAAAATTATTAAACGTCAGATTGACAATAAAATTTTTGATAGCTACAAAGTAAAAAATTATCTTATCGAATACTCCTCGGGCCTTGATAAATACACAAAATTTTGTCATAGAAAATCCTTCAAGCGAGTTGCTCAAGGATAATAGCCCTCGTCCTGCGGCTTGGGCTATTATCAAGCAACACGCTTTCGGCATTCTCTATGACAAAATTATCTCGGTATTATCAAGACCCTAGGGGCATTACTACTGATAATACAATACTATTAGTTACCAAATATAGGCTTATACTTGAATGAAACGTTGTTGTATTCAAGGAATATTGAATGTAATATGTCATTGAATCAAAGGGTGTGTTTTTGGCAAAACTACAGATTTTTCTCCGTGTAGTTTTCATCGATTTGTGTCACGGTGCACTGTCTTGGTGAAACAACATTTTTTTTTTTGCAAATGTGGCCGTTTCTTTACGATTTCAATCGATCCAAAAGTGCACGGTATCTAGACTTAAAAAAGTGTCCCTTTAATTTTTTTGAGCAGTGTACTTACAATAAACACCGTATTACATATACATCTTCGGACACTCGTAAACATGTTTCAATTCAACTAAAGGTGTGTCGAGTTGTATTATTTACAGTAAACAAACAAATTACCCTGTAAAGCCAGACCAGACCGCACCTCTTTTAGCGTATAAGTAACAACCATATACCACAATAATCTTTCGTTGAGGGTAAATAAAAGTGACAGTAAATTTTATATTTCACTCCTTTAGGGATATTAAATTCCGAGGAGGGAACGCTCCAAGACCACTAACTTAAAGTGGTATTTTATGCTTGCACTATGAAGTATGACCGCAGTGCATGTCGGTGGCCATAATTCTTGCATAGGATTCTCCATCTCTAAACGCTTTTGCCTTGTGCTGTAGGTAAAAGAATAATGACGGGGATATAACGTGGGTATGTAGATGATATTGCTGTTTGGGTAATGGGCCAGCAAATTCGGACATATAATAAGTAGTGTGCAGTGGATATTTTATTACTATACAGGGTTACTCACGGTGTTAATACTGAATAAAAATCATATGGAAAAAATTCTAATAACGCCATCTATGTGTCATCCTATAGGAAGACTATTGTTGACCATAAAAAGATGGCCTACGAGAGATATATAGCTAGCTCCACTAATAAACCACGTGATATCTGGAGAATAATTAATAGTGAAAGAGACTATTGTACAATGCCAGTTAGTACTCGGCTTACACCTTCCGAGTTTAACAGTTTTTTTGTATCTGTTGCTAATAAAATTACTGAGGCCATGTCTGTGGATCTTGATGAGCGGGTGCATATGTTAAGTCGGATACCGATGCAGCCTAGCTCCTTTTTTATGTTGCCCATCTCGGAGTTTGAGGTCCTGGAGACAATTCGCCACTTAAAAAACTCGGGCAGTGTTGATATGTTTGACTGCAGCACTTTCTTTGTGAAGGAATATGCACAGATCTTAGTTAAGCCTTTAGTGCACATCTTCAATTTATGTTTCTGCGGTGGCATTTTCACTGAGCCATTCAAGTTCACTAGAGTTATCCCTGTATTTAAAAAGGGTGACATTGATAATGCTTCTGATTACCGACCGATTTCTACAGTTCCTAATCCAAAATCTAACTTGTTTTTTGTAAGCGAATAACCTTTAGTGTCCTGGACAGTTTGGTTTCCGGGGTGGTCGGTCGACAGTTCAGGCGGTGGCTCGTGTGGTGTCTGACATAGTCCAGGGCCTGGAGAGATGTGAATTTATTAATCTCACCTTATGTGATCTGAGCAAGGCCTTTGACTGTGTGTCTCATGAAGTTTTTCTGACCAAGCTTTCTCGATATGGTGTGCGGGGACTCTCGTTGCAGCTGCTGCGGTCGTGCCTGACTGGCAGAGGACAGACGGTGGCTCTTCAGGTGGAGCTGTCTGAGGTGAAAGTATTATCTAATGGAGTGCCCCAGGGCTCTGTGTTGGATCCGTTGCTCTTTTCGTTTATAGTAACGACCTATATAGTTATTTGAGTCCTGGAAGGGTCACTCTTTATGCTGATGATACCTCTTTGGTGTGTTATGGGAGCAGTGTTTCACAGTTCACTAGTAATCTGCTCAAACTAAATATTGATAAGACCCAGAGACTTACATTTTCTAGTGCTAGTGGTCATGCTCGGGGACGAACAGCCAACTTATTGGGGATTATTGTTGTTGATGCGCTTTGCTGGGCGTCGCACGTTGAGTTTCTCAGGGGTAAGTTGTCTTCTAGTATTTACGTTATTAGGAGGCTCAAACATTGTCTGAGTCAGCAAGCTCTGAGAACTGTTTATTTCTCACTGTTCCATTCTCATATTTCTTATGGAGTGAGTCTCTGGGGTAACTCGGCTAAACAAATATTTAGAGTACAAAAAAAGGTGGTTCGCATTCTGGCAAATGCTGGATATCTGGAGCATTGCAAGCCCATTTTCAATATAATGCCTCTCCCGTCTTTATATATATATGTATATTATCAACTGCTTGAGATTCACAGATGTAAGACCGATTTGTGTATTAACTCAACTTGTCATGAGTATGGTACGAGATCTGCGGACTTGGTACGGGCTGGGCGATGGAGATTGACTAAGTCTGCAAAGAATTCAATACAGATTCGGTTATATAATGCACTTCCTCGTAGGGTCCAGGAGTACAGTTCAGAAATGTTCAAAAGAACTATAAAATCATACTTGCTCAAACATGCTTTTTATTCTGTGGAAGAATATTCCAAGGAAGTTGTACATTTTAGCAATTAGTCGCTTTTAATTCGTTTGTACCTATGTTACTTACACTTTCATGTTTTTTGTTGTAGATATAGTTTTTGTATTTTGACGTGCTGTAGTTGTTTTGAATGACCTAATATAGTTAGTTCTAATTTTCAATTTTTACGACCTCTATTATTGTTATAGTGAGAAAATAATGGGTTTTAGGTCTTTTGTAAAAGAAACTAATGTATTTTAAGCCAACGTTTCGACAATCTTTATTGTCATCCTCAGGGCACAAATCATTGTTTCCTTTTGTCGGTAAGAATTTTTGATATAAACGAGACACGCACAAACAGAACACATGTATGTATACTTATGTATAAATAAAATAACATAAAAGCATAACAACAATACAATGTACATTGATTGATTGTATTGTTGTAATGCTTTTATGTTATTTTATTTATACATAAGTATACATACATGTGTTCTGTTTGTGCGTGTCTCGTTTATATCAAAAATTCTTACCGACAAAAAGAAACAATGATTTGTGCCCTGAGGATGACAATAAAGATTGTCGAAACGTTGGCTTAAAATACATTAGTTTCTTTTACAAAAGACCTAAAACCCATTATTTTCTCACTATATAGTTAGTTCTATTTATTTTAGAAACTGTTTTGAATGTGATGTTATTTTTGTGTCTAAAAGTAAAATATCGAGTGGAAGTTAAAGAATAAGAATTCTAAATTAATTAATCTTTTAGAAAACTTTTTATCAACAAAAAAAAAATGAAAAATAACAAAATATGTTAGAGCGTGGTTGCCAGAAAACATTTCTCCTGGGCAATTTGGCAATTCCTACTCGCCGTCACTGCTTTTTGCGCATTTTGATGAAAAAGACGCGTTTGATGTGAATAAAAAAACAGTAAAATAATTAATTAATAATAGTTGTACTTGTACATTTAAATTAAGTCGACATGGGTAAAATTGAGTATGATACACCAATGAAACAGGTTGAAACGTATTATAATAAATGCATGATATGGGTAAAAGTAAAAAGGGGTCCGAAAATATACATAAATATACACACCGTCTAGGCGTCAGAGACACACACGCCCACGTGGGTGTCAGGTGGTGTTATTTTGATATTTTTATTTCACATGGTAAAAATATGAAATATGACTTGTGCAAATTTAATCAAAAAGTACTTGGAAAATGATGAAAAGCAATAAGCCAAATGGCTTCTTCACAATAATAGTACGTTATAATGTTTGGCAAATTGCAAGCATACACGAAGTGTCCGAGGAACACCATTATGAAGACTGTGCTGTTTTTGGTATTCAAAACTGAAAGGGTACTAACCGCTATGACATAAGTTTTTGAACAAAAATCGAGCTGCTTTATAAAGATTTAGATTCATGGAATTTGCTGTTGCTATAGGGGTTTTTCCATTTTAGTCACAATGTCATGTTGGTCATCGTTAGTTTTGGAATAGCATGCAAGCAAAGAAAAATGAATGATAGACTTTTTTTTGGTATGGTTTCGCACGATACGCAGACTAGTGATCGGGCTCCCGTTTGCATGGAGTCGCTACCGAAGGGGCATTCCAGGAAGGAGACATCGGGGAGTGACTGTGATGTGTCTGTGGCGACTTCGGAGATTTCAAAAATTGCAAGCCCTATACGGAGTAATTTTGGGATTACAAATAAACTGCATTATTATTATTATTAATGCTGTATACTATAAGGACCAGTTTTTTCCTAAAATTTTCAAACTCGAATTTCTCGAAAACCTTTAAGTTTTTCGAGAGAAAACAAGTATGCCTTTTTTATGTAGAAAACTTAATTTTATGACATTTTTGACACAACTGGAAAAAAAATCATAAGAAAAAAAAGTTAGGTTATAATTAAGGCAAGAGTCCCCCCGTTTACCCGCCTATGGTCATACTTTTTTATTCAACTTCATGTGAGTTTACGACATTTAACTAGGTGAATATACATGCTAATTTGATTAATTCATCTTTACTCGTTTCGAAATTATTTCAAGAAAATCGTCCTCAGGTAGTCATCTTTAACACCCTGTATCTTTGTAAATAAGGACTTTTTGAAAAATAACAATTCGCTCGCAAATTTTTACTACCTATTTTAGCAACACCTTGTAGATTTAAATTAAAAACAAGAAGAACATTCAGTGTGAAAAAGCAATATTAACATAACAACATACAATTACAGATATTCTGAATTATTTTCTATTTTTTTTCCTTAACAAAATAAAAACAAAAAAATAGAAAATAATTAAGAAAAAAATTGTAATAAGGTACAAGATCAAATATTTAATAATTTGAAAAAATAGTCCATTTTTAAGTGGAGTTGCGTATTTATATGATGAAATAAAAGTCTAATCTCCACAAAATAAATTTAATAGAAATCTTAACTATATCCAAACATATAAAATCGAAAAACATCATGATATATAAAAAGAAAGAAAAGATAGGATAGTATAACAATGTTAATTTTTAAATCATAAAAACAACAAAAACATTTTCCATAAAGTGACCTCGATGGAAATTTTCTGGAACAATATTTTAAGTTTCTCTTATTCACTGATGATGGAACTAGTATGAAGTTCCGAAACATGTTTGGATATAGTTAAGATTTCTATTCAATTTATTTTGTGGAGATTAGACTTTTATTTCATCATATAATATTTAATGCTTTTGTCAATAAATTGAAACAAAATTCAACCCTGCTGGCGGCGCGGCATCGGCATGATGATTAGTGTATTCTCTCCCCTTTCTATCGATTTAAAATAATTATTATGATTGTTGTTATTGTTTCCATTTAAATTAATTATTAATCAATATAAAATACCTACACAAATAAATTATATGCAGACACATTGTTGTTATAAAACATTTTCACAACATAATCATGTATCAAATTTATGTAAATATGTCAAAATGAGATTATGCGGCTTTGGCGTATTGCATGGACTGAATATTATTATTATGGATATTTATAATTGTTATTATTGTGATACCACTAATAAAACATTAAAATAGATCTGGATAAACATTGATTTGTTTGAAAAATTGTTTCATTATATCAAATTGAATTTTATTTACAGGGAAACGTTTTTTTTTTTGAAAAGTGCTAATAATAGTGTGTGAACACACTTTTGTGCATAGGCGTAGTCAGGGTGGGGCAGGTTGGGGCGCTTGGATGGGCCCTATAAAAAATAAAAAGAAATTGAAATGATCCTACCCTACTTACTTTCTTAACCTCTTATAGGTGGGTATGTCAGATATATTCGCATCCTAAAAAGTTCGAATTCGTGGGTATGACGTGACAAATATAATCGCATGAATTAACTATCTTAACCCGGAGTTTTCCTTTTTAAAAAGTTTTATTGTTTAAAATACAAAATTACAACTTTTATGGTTTATACTAACAAACAAAATTATTATATCTGAACTTGAATGATAGCGTCATCTTCCTATATATAATGTTCACTGCAGTGTCGTCTGATCTCGCTTGGTCAGCATTTATACGGGGTGGACCGTCATATTCAGGTGATTCATTTGGATTGCACAAAAAAGTAAAAGAAATATCACATATATACAGAAAACAACACAAAAGTCGAATACGCAATGATCAAAATGAGTATATAATATCAGAAGAAGAACTAGCAACGACATGGAAAAAATACGCGGAAAACCTTTTCAATGATATAAGACCACAGCAGCCAGTGCATACGCTGCACTCTGATAATTTATCGGGGCCCTCTATAATTAAAAGCGAAGTGATATATGCCATCAAGTCAACCAAGATGTACAAAGCCCCAGGACCAGATGACATCACCGTAGAAGCAATTCAGTTGTTAGACGAAGAAAATGTAGAAATGCTAGTGAATTTGTTCAATCGCATATATGACACTGGCCACATTCCATCTGACATTCCTTCGTATTCTACACTCTAGAATGTTCAATAAACTAGAAGATCTAAGCGGAGACACACAGTTTGGTTTTAAAAGCGGAATGGGGACTCGTGAAGCCGTTTTCTGCCTGAATACTTTAGTACAAAACAGCTTAGACCAACGAAAAGACGTATATATGCTGTTTATTGATTACGAGAAGGTCTTCGACAATGTTAGACATGACACCTTGTTGAAACTTCTGCACAATGCCAATATTAACGCAAAAGATATCAGAATCATCCAAAATCTATACTGGAATCAAAAAGCCTGTGTAAGATTTGAGAAATCATTAACAACAGACGAATTTAAAGTTCTAAAGCGGGTTCGACAAGGGTGCATACTGTCACCAATACTATTTAACTTATACGTCGAAAATATATTTTCTGAGGCGCTGGAAGACTTAGAGTGTGGGATTAAAGTAAATGGTATACCAATTAACAACATACGGTATGCAGACGACACCGTAATCATTGCTGACAGTGAAGAGGACTTACAACTAATGCTGGAACAGATAAATACATTTGGAAAGGGGAATGGTCTCAAAATAAACATACAAAAGACAAAGTACATGATAGTAAGCAGAAACCCTCCTCAAAATGCTGTGTTAAACTTGGAAGACCAACCTATTGAACGAGTGCAAAACTTTAAATACCTTGGAACCAACATAAATGAACAATGGAATCCCGAACAGGAAGTTTGCTGTCGCATACAACAAGCGAGGCAAGCGTTCACAAGCCTAAGACCCTTTCTTTGCAACCTGACATTGTCCCTCAAATTAAGATGCAGAATGGTGCAGTGTTACGTCTGGTCCATCCTGTTATATGGAATGGAAACATGGACTCTGAAGATCCGGTCGATAAACAAGCTTGAGGCTTTTGAAATGTGGTGTCTAAGAAGGATGCTACGTATATCGTGGGTAGACCGAGTTCGAAATGAAGACGTTCTTAGAAGGGCGGGATGCGAAAGAGAACTTTTCAACATAATCAAGAAGCGGAAAATTGGATACCTGGGCCACATACTACGAGGAGAGAAGTACAAAATACCACAGATAATTCTCCAAGGAAAAATTGAAGGGAAGAGAGGAGTAAGACGTAAACAGATGTCTTGGTTGAAAAACATCAAGAACTGGACAGGCATTAGCAATACGGGCGAGCTCTGTCGCGCTGCGGAAGCAAGGACCCTTATTATGATGAGATAGTCGCCAACGCACTAGAAGTGTACGGCATTTTAAGAAGAAGAGGACCATCATATACTCATGCCGGTTTACAATACTGAACCAACCTTAACAAATCCGGACGCAAAATAAATATCTAATATTATTTATTATCAGTGCTTCTACATTCCGAGATCTGTGCCATTTGCCAGATCCCCTCAATAGGAATGTTACCTTTTTTTTATGTTGTTGTTTTTTTTTTTAATTAAGAATTAAGGTAGGCAGCTTTTCGTCGATTGATGAGACGGGTTCGTTTTCATCGAAGCAGGTTTTGGACGCCACCAAGTTATGATAGAGCTAAGTTGACAAATAACTTGGAACTTTGTCAATTAAGGGTAAAGGTGGTTATTTCCTTCCCTCTAGCATTGAAACACAAAACTGGTGTATCTGTCTCTATTCAGAATTATCTCAATATTTAGGTATTACAAAAGTATTACAATAATTATAAGTCATAGACGATTTGCTTTAAGAAATATGAAGATTAGAATAAGAGAAATATTTAGTATTTAAGTAAATGTAAAACAATGTAATGTTGTGGATTATTAAATTTAATTTGCGAACGCCTTTTGTTATAAAATGAGTTTGAAAATATAAAGAGAAGTCTATTTTAATCATAAAAGATCAAGCAATAAAGATTCAGCTTTAAGTTTTCAATAAATGAAATGAAAAATAAACTTTTCAAGGGGCTATTCTGTGAAATTCGAATTTCCTGGGTAGCCACTTAAATTAATCAACAATAAAAATGTCTTCCTTAAAGGTGATTTATACAAAAGGATATGTTTATTTTTATTTATTTAAATTAAATTTATTCAAGGCTGAATTCATACGAATGTCTCCAAAAGTGCACGGTTCTATGCAAATCTAATTCCACAGGAAATAACACCGATCAGGACTCATTCCTTTTGACTAAGGTTACCCTGATTCAGATATCTTCTGTGAGAGGAATATCTTCGTTTAGGACTCAAATAATCCTTATCTCCGATGAGACGTTATGTGGATGTGCAAATTACCACTTCACTATTTCACTCCATGAAATGTTCATAAAATATTATGCAAAAAACCTGAAATATATATCTCATACTACCTAAATGAATTAAATCTTACCTCTACGAGGTTTTTGGACAATCAATACCCATGAGGATTGTTAACTTTGAGGTTATACATAATATGTATAAATATGTTTTAAAATATTATCAAATAGATACAGATACCTTTTTAAATTTTTCTATAACTACATTATTTTAATAGTAAAGTTGATGTCTCGATTAATTTTGAAGAAGAAAAGTGATTCTTTATTTCACCTTTTCTTTTCTTCCCTCCTTCATGTGTCATATGTCTCGTATATACACATAGAGTACGGTCGTTTTTGGTCTAATAGGACTGTAAATAAAATCAAAGATAAAGGAGTCACATGCTGTATGCAGCGTTGCCAACTCTCTTCATCTATTTGTAACACAAGTACTTTTGTATTAATTAGAGTTCAAATTATAGTAACATTTAAAAAATGTTACAAGAATCACACTGTAGATGCGGCTTTATATTCTTACTTTGTCCCATTTCTATTCCACTTCACTCTTTTTTTCTTCTTCTTTGTCTCCGTTTTCTTTATTATGTAAGTAGGTGCTCTATTCTCATTTCTCTAGTTGGGTTCACCGCAAAGTTAAGTGACGTTTATTTGAAGATATTTAAAAAATAAAATAAAAGAGCAAAGACAGTTACTGTAACTGGTGGGTTTCATGGCTTTTTTCAATCGGACAAATTAACTTGAAATAGGTGCAAAAGCTCCTTTGTTACTTTTGATTAAATTAGACTTGTAAGCATTCAGAATAAAAATGCTGGAGGTGTGGTCATTGTCATATACATTTATATTTGGACTGCGGTTGTTAATTTTATACTTTTGTTGTTAAAAGGATTTCCTTACCGAGTTTTATTTGTAGGATTATCCACAGTGCATTAGAGATTGCATTGTTTTGACGAAATGTGTTTTCCAAAGAGTTTTACTCAATATAAAAGTGAAATACTGTTTAATTCAATAAGTGCTTCCAAATTTAGTATATGAGGCGTGGGATTATCTCAACAACAGTTTGCTGATCAATTCGATTTGAGTTTGCGCGATAAACCCATTTTGGTTCAAATTTAGTCATTCTAGAAATCAGTGAGATGCTGTGCGAAACCTGATAGTGAATGATTACTATGTGGTTTACCATGAGATATAGAGGTACTCCAGTATGTCCAATATTACAGGAACATTTTGCTCGAAAAAAGAATTCATGTCGATTGGTAAAAGGAAAAATGCATTTATGCAACGCATCATCGATCTAAGAACAGCTCAACTAAACTAAAACTGTAATTTTGAATTTCGTCTTCATCTGAAGCAGGCTTTATCCTATACATCTATTTAACATACTTAATTTACATACCTATAGGTATTTCCCTCTTTTTTTATTCGTGTAATAATAGTAAAACATTATTTATTTCGGTCTCTCTCTTCCCTGTATGCGGCAGTTGACACCCTTGCCAGTACTTGTGTCCTGTGTTTCGGGAAGCTTAAAGTTTTGATATTTTGAATACAAATTAGTCTTTCTATTTAGTTACCTACATATTAATTTGAAGCTTTAAAATCTAAAAAAGTAGTCAACAAATTAAGAAAATATATATACGGTTATTAATTAGTAGGTACCTACCTATTTTTATCAAAAATAAATGGGTAGGTGTGAATAACCAAAACTTACACTTTGTGTAAACTTTGGTTATTCACACTTTTTTTACGAAATTTGGTAAAAAAAGTGTGAATAACCAAAGTTTACACTTTTTTTGAGAAATTAAATTCCGAACATAAAGTGTAAATTTACAAACTTTTTACGAAAAAGTGTGAGTTAGCAAAATTTACTTTGGTTATTCACACTTTTTTTACGAAATTTGGTAAAAAAAGTGTGAATAACCAAAGTTTACACTTTTTTTGAGAAATTAAATTCCGAACATAAAGTGTAAATTTACAAACTTTTTACGAAAAAGTGTGAGTTAGCAAAATTTACATTTTTTTTGAGAAATAAATAAAGTGTAAATGTACAAACTTTTTTCGAAATTTCGTAAAAAGGTGTATACCTAACAAGAAATTTAAACTTTTTTTGAGGAATTTCAGAAAGTGTAAATTTACAAACTTTTTACAAAATTGCGCAGGAAAAATGTGAATAACCAAAACTTACAATTTTTTGAGAAATTTAATTGTTTAAATTTCGCAAAAAAAGTGTAGATTTTGAATCTCTACGAAATTTCGTAAAAAAAGTATGAATAAGTAAAATTTACACTTTTTTAAGAAATTTCGTAAATAAAGTGTAAATTTACCAACTTTTTTCCAAATTTCGTAAAAAAAGTGTGAACAACCAAAATTTACACTTTTTTTGAGAAATTAAGTTTCCGAAATAAAGTGTGAATTTAAAAATTTTCGTAAAAAGGTGTGTATAACTAAAATTTAAACTTTTTTTGAGAAATTTCATAAATAAAGTGTAAAATTACAAACTTTTTACGAAATTTCGTAAAAAAAGTGTGGATAACCAAAATTCATAGTTTTTTACGAAATTTCGCAAAAAATTGTATATATTTATTTATTTAAACTTGCCTAACAGGTTTAACACCCAATTACAAGGCAAACTCTTAAAAATATTGTACATATTTAGGAAATTACTTTACATTATCCAAGAAACAATAACACTAAAAATCAAAAATTGTTACCAATACTAAGATAGCAAACATAAACATTATTGAGTTAAAACTAACGACATCGAAATTAATTTAGGAAAAGAATATGCGTATATAATAAATAAGATCTCACAGTAAGCTAATCTTCGGAGCGATATAGGAGGCGAGACAACTGGGCCCTAAACCCACGCAGTGTTTGGTCAAAGTAATCGACCTCACTACTGATCCCTCGCGCATTGCACTCTTGTAATGCTCTAAATAGAGGTGCCCTATACTCATAGTTGGTACGAAGTGTATGGATATGGAATAACCTAGCGTTTCTGGAATAAAACCGTGGAATGCTGAAACCAATCCGCTCCAGCAGCCGAGGACAGTCAATCATACCATTAATTATTTTAAAGAGGAACACCTGTCCAGCATATAATCTACGTGTAGCCAAAGAGTTCATGTTAAATCTGTCAAGGAGCATGCGATGATCATATCCGCGGGATGGAAAATGTCCATCAATTTTGAACGCTAAGTACTTGAGAAATCTACGCTGAACACTCTCAACCTGTCTTATATGTACTTGATATATGGGAGACCATATATTGGAAGCATACTCAAGCTTAGATCTGATCAACGCATTGAACAAATTGGTCAGACACTCAACGTTGTTAAATTCTTTAGTTATTCGAAACAAAAAACCAAGCATACGAAAAGAGTCACATAGTAGGTGCTGTGCATGTGTTGTAAATTGTAAGTTGGTGTCCACATAGACTCCCAAATCCTTGACGACCTCATACGAGTCAAGAATGGTATTACATAACCGGTAGGGAAACATAAGTGTGCTCTGCGACCTGGAGAATACAGCAAGTTTGCATTTTCCTACATTCAAAGGCAGTTTGTTAGTATGGCACCACAGCTCGAGCCTCGACAGATCAGCCTGCAACAATTCGCAATCAGCAAGAGATCGAACAGCCCTGTAAATCTTGAAGTCATCAGCAAAAATCAAGTAACTGCTCAAAAAGCCTTCCGATATGTCATTAATGAAAATGGAGAAAATAAGGGGAGCAAGACAACTGCCCTGTGGGGCACCACTGGTGGGTATGAAATAATCAGACCTATGTCCATTGTACTCAACGAATTGTTTACGATTAGTTAGATAAGTATAAAAAAACTCCAGGAGATCCTCATCAAAGCCAACATTGCACATCTTCTGCAGTATCAGGGAGTGATCAAGTTTATCGAACGCTTTCGAAAAGTCGGTGTAGATAGCATCCAGTTGCATGCCTCCACCGACAGCGGAAAACACGTCCTGAAAAAAACACGTTAGATTAGTGACTGTGGATCGTCCCTGGAAGAAACCATGCTGCTTAGAGTCAATGTCGTGCTTTACTTGGTTGAATATTTTTCTGTGAAGTGTAGTTTCAAATACTTTAGCGAAATTGGGTAAAATGGAAATAGGACGATAGTTTCTGATTTGATCGATTTCAGCCGACTTATGAATAGGACAGATGCGAGCAAATTTCCATGCTTCAGGAAATGTTTTACTATTAAGTGATTTGTTAAACAGAATTTGTAAAGGATGAGCAAAAGCATAAGCACAGTCTCGTATAATAAAGGCTGGGACATTGTCGGGGCCCGACGTCATCCTTGGCTTCAAGCGCTTCAGCGAAGCGAGCACGTCACTGTTATCCAACCGACCCACCGATATCTGAGACGCAGCGTCCCTCGAGTCACCACGCACATAGGGGCTGGAGTGCACATAAACACTGTTAAAGTATGACGCAAAAGCATTGACTATATCTCCAGGCTCGCAAACCTCATCATCGTCAATGTCATGCACAACGCCCGGTATTCGTGACTTTCTTTTTTTATTATGAACAAACTCTCAGAGTTTTTTTGGGTCGGTCTTTATTGAATCCTGAATATGAACAAGATAGTTTCGGTATGAATTATTGATCTGGCTTTTGATTAATGATCTTAAATGTCTGAAGGCTTGTAGATCGTTTAAATCCCGTGAGGATCTCCATTTCTTGAAAAGTCGCATTTTCATCCTAATATTACTTATGATATCATGTGTATACCAGCATGGGTATGAATGCTTCCTGGAGCGAGTTCTCACAGCGGGTACGCACACATCAAATATTGCGTTTAAGATGTCATAGAAGGTGGAGACCGCGATATCCACATCATCCACAGAGTCAAGAATCGACCAGTCCTGTTCGAGAATTAGTTGGTATAACCGGGGGAAGTCTGCCCTTTTATAGTTATACCGTTTATTCTGCTGATTTATTGTAAAGTTTTTTTGAAGAGGGGGTATTTTGGCATCAAAACAGATCTGCAAGGCAGGGTGATGACCGTCCTCATCCACTAGCGCCGGCACAGACCTCACCACGCCACAGTGAAAGTTCGATAACACGAGATCCAGAATTCTGTTATTAGAGTTACGAATGTTATTGAATTGCCTTAATTCAAACGAAGACATGAACTCATTAATTAATTTTAAAGGTGAGAAATTATTTGAAATCACACCTTCCTCAAAATGAATGTTAAAGTCACCAACAATCAATATTTGTAGACCATAAACGCAAGTCAGGTGTTCAAAAAATTCGAAAAGATTGATGTATTCCTCAATGTCAAGATTTGGTTGCACATAAACGCAAAAACAGCAGAATGAGAAGTGATCGATGTCAATCTTACATCCGATAATGTCAATTGAAGGTGAGAGAGGGGGTGCATTTGATAAATCAATAGATTTTGAGCGTAGGTCAGACCTAACCGCCAACAGCACGCCCCCACCTCTGGTAACGTTTAGGGCCCTATTGTCTCTATCCGCGCGATACACCACATAGCCGTCCCCAAACAACTCAGAGTTCAGCACACCAGATTGAATCCACGTTTCGGTGACACCGACCACATGATACTCATAGGAAGAAGTCGACTTGCAAAAGGCATGTGTTTTCGTATTTAAGCCCCTGACATTCTGATATACCATGCTCAGGTGCAAATCCTCTCTGTTAGGCAAGCCGGTCAGTTTAAAGATGCTCCCCCCGGCGCTTTCACTATAGTGGGGACACCTCTAATAGTTTTTATATAAATATTCGTTTCGCCGCCGTTTCGACGATCCAAAAGCTGCTGCCTCACACCTCTGTACTCCTGAAGCTGTCTGGGGGTTCTGTCCGAGGACACGGCGATGTTCCTCAGCTCAGCAATCGACCTCAGCTGCGGCGCCCGACGAAGAACATCCGTCACCAGTCTTGGCTCCCTCATCCTCACACGCAAGGGCCTCGGGCGATCAGTAGCATTTTGTGACCCGCGCACCTTACCAACCCTGCCAACCTCCAGGACATCGGAGGCCGCAACCGCAGGACAGAGCTTAGCAATAATACCAACAGCAGTACTACTATCCCCATCAGCGGCGCCACCAGCAAAATCTTCAGGCTGTCCAAAAATCATCAGGTTACATTTGCGTGATTCTCGATCGGAATACTCTCGAAACACATCCTCGCACTCGCCGAGCGTAGCAGTCGAAGATCGATGTTCACTAGCATGAAGTTGTTGCTTAATCTTATCAATTTCCAATTTCAACGATTTGTTTATTTCCAGCTGTTCTTCATATTTCTTTAATACATCCCGCTCTATGGATACAAGTTTTGCCATAAGATCGTCTATTGTATATGTGTCCTTTCGCGGGCTGACTGCAGCAGTGTGGCCCGCGACCGTCAGCCGCATTTGCCGCTCAAGAGCGTCCAACTCACTATCGGACGAGACATTAGTCGTTGGAAAGATAACACTTCTTCTTCCTTTTGAACTTTCGCCCTTGGTCATGCTCAGACAGTTGTCACAGGTCCATGTCACGGAAGACGCTGAGTCAGCTAACAATTTAAATAATTCGTCGGAGATGCTCGTACATTTTCTGTGGTACCACTTGCCACAACGACCCACGCATTGAACGCCGTACTGACTTCTTTTTTTTATCGTGTCCGAACAAGAAGGACATATATGTTTGCGATTCATGGTGACAATGTTCAAAAAACACTCGCATTAACAAAATCAAAGATACAACATACGACACGCGCGTATAACTCTTGTAGGCCCGGCTTAATGTTCGAGTATAAACAAAACAATTTTATTTACCTTATTTGTTTACCATCTATTTCTATGAGTTTATCGTTCTTTTTTTTTTTTTTGATCTTTATATTTACACTGATAAGTAGAGATAATGTCAGAAAAAGCAATTGCAAATCTTATGCAAGTACCAGGGGGTAGGAACCCTGCACAAAAGTGATTTAATGTTTATTATATTCACTGAATTTTTGTCAGCACAATGATACCACACAACACAATAAACACAACTTCCAACTATTCGTTTTATAGCAATTTAATGGAGACAAATATATGCTGATTCTCACAAACGTATACACGTATATACATACTTTTTACGACATTTTGTAAAAAAAAGTGTGAATAATCAAAATGTACAACTTATGAAATTTCGCAAAAAAGTGTAAATTTAGAATCTCTTTACGAAATTTCGTAAAAATTTACACGAAATCTCGTAAAAAAGTGTGAATAACCAAAGCTTACACTTTTTTGAGAAATTAAATTCCGAAAATAAAGTGTAAATTTACAAAGTTTTTACGAAAAAGTGTGAGTTAGCAAAATTTACACTTTTTTGATAAATTAAATAAAGTGTAAATGTACAAACTTTTTTCGAAATTTCGTAAAAAGGTGTGTACCTATAACCAAAATTTAAACTTTTTTTGAAAAATTTCATAGATAAATTCCTAAAACCGTTTTCATTCTCCGAGACATAAAACAACCAATAACTGATTATTTTATCCATAGAATCTCCACTTGTTAAGGAAACCACTCTGTATAAAAACATCGTGTTGCTATCTGCAAAACAGCTTTCACTCGTGTTTAAAATACCGTTATTAACTTAAAGCTCCTTATTACTTCCTTTCTGCTTTCTTTTCTTATAACTTTTTTATGTAAAAATAAAAAAAAAAATCTCAACCAAACTATGTAAATCCCGTTATTATTAGCTAATATAAAATTCTGCATCGGACAGAAATTAAATGTCGGAAGACATTAAAAACATGGCGAAATGTTATAACATCTTGTTAGGTATTCTTGTTTGTTTCTCAATTTTCCACCGGGGCAAGAATTGATGATGAACCAGAATCCTAACGCATCGTCCTTTGCCCCTCGGGCCGTCTCTCCCACAAGCTCCGTTTTACGCGGTGCTTCCCTGCCTGTACAGAAGAGCACACAAAACTTCATAAGCAAAGTTGACAGTCTTATTAAAAACAGGAAAGTAAATTAAATTTCTCATTAATTTGAAAAAGAGCTCTGCTTAGGTACATGTTAAACAGAGTAATGTACATGTATGGAGAGATTGATTTGGAAGATTATAGGCTGGAGGTGGAGTAATAATTTTAGACGTATTTTGTATATTTTTAAGCCAACATTGACTGATCACCAAGCCTTAAACATCGGCGTTTATTAACTTTCAAGGACCATACGTTCTTGAACTCTTCCTTACAGAGGTTGTTCTAAGGATTTGAAGTCCTCCTTTGATCAACTTTCCTCGGTTAACAATACTTTATTATTGCCCGCTTATATGACAATTTTTTCCCGTATACGAGGGTTGCCTTTTATATTTCGGGATTAGAGAACAAAAACAAATATTAATCATCGAAAATCACTTTATTATTTTTCAAAATATTCCCCATGAAGATCTATACACTTTTGGATGCGTTTGAACCAATTGTCAAAGCCCTTTTGCCACTCTGAGGATCTCCAAAACATGCATTCTGAATGCAGCAACCGCTTCTTCAGGTGTCAAAAAACGTTGATCTCTCAGTTTGTTTTTTACGTACGGGAATAAAAAGAAGTCATTCGGTCCCAAGTCAGGACTATACGGCGAATGACTCATCAAATCGATGTTTTGGGTGCTCAAAGATGCAGTTGTTTGAGCCGATGTGTGAGAGCTCGCATTGTCGTGGTGAAGAGTTATCCGTCTTCGGCGGTTGGTTTTCCTGATTTCTTGGAAGACAACTGCCAAACAAATGGTTGTGTACCACTCAGAATTGACTGTTCTGCGTTGTTCTAGTGGTATGGTTGCGACATGTCCAGTTTTCCCCAAAAAACAGGCGACATTTGCTTGGAAGACCTTCGTGCGCGAACTACTTTTGTTGGATTTGGCTCATCTTGAAACATCCATACAGTCGATAGCTGTTTACTTTCGAGCTCATACGCGTAAATCCACGATTCATCACCTGTCACGATGTCATAGACGTGATTCGAAGCACCGCGATCGTATTTTTTGAGCATTTCTTTCGACCAATCGACACGAGCCTTTTTTTGATGATTAACAAATTGTGTGGGATCCAACGCGAACAAATTTTTTTGACAGTCAAATGTTTGTGCAATATTGAATGTATGCTGGTCCCACTAATGCCTAAGGTTGTCTCAATCTCTTGATAGGTCACATGACGATCTTGCAATATCAGTTCGCGCACAGCATCAATGGTTTTCGGAACAAGAACTGATTTTGGACGACCTTCACGAAATTCGTCTTGGAGTGAATTACGACCACAATTGAATTCACCATACCATCGATAAACACTCGTCCTTGATGGAGCTTCATCGCCAAAAATTGAATTAAGTTCATCCATGCACTGTTGCTGAGTTAATCCACGTCAAAAGTAGTAAAAAATAATCGCACGAAAATGTTCACGATTTAATTCCATTTTTGGGCCGAGATGAATCTTTTAAGTTACTGTAAACAACACAAATAGCGTTCGTATGTCAAAACGTTCTGAGTACGTAGAACCTCAAAAATGTCCAACTTTACGGTAGAACTGTCAGTTGCCAGATTGCAACACCAGGGTTGCCAAATTCCGAAATATAAAAGGCAACCCTCGTACAGGATGTTTTCTCTTATTACATAATTTTATTAATAAACATTCGGTAGTTTCTAAAACAAATTAAATGCCCGGAACACTAGACCTAATTTAATAATTTGAATCAAAATTAAAAAAAGTAATAATACAAAAATATACTATACTACGATGAATTACAAATAGACATAGAAATTACAATAATAATCATTAACAAATATATATTTTGTGTAGTTACTTTAAAAAACTAAAAAAAAAAATATTTTAAGAGCATAAAATTTAATGACGATTAGTATAGTAAAAAGGCAGATTTTGGATTTATCTCTACTTGAAATTATTATGTGAATGTTAAAAATCTATTAAATTTTCGCTCTTGGAAGAACATTAAAATAATTAAGAATTGCTTGTTACATAAAGCAACAAGACTTTAAGTTATGTTGGAAATTTATTTCACACTACCATGCTTCCACCAGACGGCCGTTTCGTCGATCCACGACTCATCAGTGGTGATCGGCAGGCAGTGTGACCTAAATTTCCAACATTTACAAAGAGCTTATACTAGCACGAGAATTGATTGAGAAAGAGATGTTTGTGGCGACACCTAGCGTGAACAGGCAATATGCCTGCTCACGCTAGGTATAACTACAGCTGAGTTACTTACAAAAGTTTTTACAGCTCTTTTCTTTATCTGTAACTCTGTGGTCATTTCCTATATATGACACGTTATTAAACAGAATAATTTATTGGACATCCGGTACATATTAGCCCTAACTGAAATTTCATTAAAATTTCGTATTTATCGAAATCAACTCAACGAAGTCCTTCCAACATGATGGATCTAATTTCTGAGCACAGTGTTAATTTTCTGCCCATCCTCACACGCTTTATATTAATTCCCCTCTCTTGTTGTACGCCCATAATAATATAGGGTATCCCTCCCTCCCTGAAACGTCCGATTTCCCATTTATTTGACGTACGAAATTTCTGTTTTTTTTCATTTCATTTTAACAACGTGCAGTGGCTTACTTAATGACATTAATAGGTAGAAAAGTTAGAAAATAAATATTTTGGTGAACAAATCATGAATAAGAAAAGAGCAAAATTACAAAATGGAGTCGCTGATGTCATACTATTTATGGTGAACAAACATTAAACATACTAGGAGGCGTTTGGAATTCATTAACATTTTTAGTCATCACATGTTCTATCGTCGTAATGGTTGGGTTGTTCTGGGTTCGTTTCATGGAATTCTATTGAATCTTGCGTGTTCTGGTGTCCGACAATGGGACTAGTGTTTGGCCCTTTTTAGGGACCTATATTGAAATTTGGCATTCCCAATGTTACACGTCGCACAGCGGGGTATTTGAGCAATCTGGCCGGCCATAAATCGATTTCGTAAACTTTATCGCAGGTAGAAAATACGTGTATTTTATAAGCAGGGATAGTTTAGGCATATAATAAACCCCTTCTCAACCTTATAACACACTGTTCACAATCGTACGATCAGTTGAAATTCGGCTATCCTAAAGCAGACATATTAATTTCCGCCGTAGTTAGCAGATGTGTAGTTAAAGAGTGTTGTGATTTGTATTGTTTATTTAGACTTATAAAATAATAAATTATGGATTGTGGAGAACCAGGTAAGTGTGTTTAGTTTTCACAAATCTTTGTTATATAATGCATTTTAGTAATATTAAAATTAGCTTTTTCTATTGATAGTCTGTTTTCATGTTTTTTTTTCAATCTAGTTGTACTTTGTAGGAACAAAGTTGTACTTCCGGATATTTCCCGGAATCGATATCAGTTTGTTTTGAAAGTTTAGGCTTTGTTCTTCAAAAAATGTAATTTTTTTTTTGCGAAAAAATGATTTTGTAAATTATTGATATTTAAAGCAAATAACTACATGTAAAATCGATAAAATAACTACTGGTATTAATTATTTCCTTTTTCCGTTCTTAATTGTTATTTTTTTTTCAGGGCCGTCAAATGTACGAGTACTGACTAGAAAACATTTATTTTCTATTATGCAGTGACAAAATTTGAATACCATGAACGAAAAGTTGGAATTTCTAGAAAACCATCTTCTTGAATCGGAAGATTTTTCAACGGAGCAAATTAGTACACTAAATCACGATTTGTCACAATTTAAGTCAGAAGTAAAGAGCAGGTGGTCTAAAGCGTTAAGAAAAGAAGAATACTTCTTAAAGAAAAATAACGAATGGCTCCAAGGAACATTTCATAATGCAAAGGTTGTAAAGAGACCTGGTCGACCCGCAAAGTTGTTTGAGGCATCAAGTAAGAGGACTAAAAGAAGAAAAACCGAAGGGCTTCGCAAAACAACTAACTTAGAGGTGCTCACTTAGCGACGCAGTCTAAGCTAGTAGAAAGTGGCAAAAGAGATGCTTCCTTAGTTCTAAAAGAAATTACAAGTACCCCAAAACGAGCAACAAAATATAAGAAAGCTTTTTCTCGTATTCAGTTAGAAAGTGTCAGCTCTCAATTGTCGCCGAAGCAGGCTATTGCCATGTTTGTTGAAGCAGGACTTTCCAGGAGGCAGTACGAAATCTTAAGAAGCACTCAGAAAAAGTTATTTCATTGTTATAGTGTTCTACAAAAAGCTAAACTAGAGTGCTACCCTGATAAGGCAGCATACTTAGTAACCGAAACTTGTGTTGAAGTAAAACTGCAAAGCTTAATGGACCATACCGCTACTCGATTATTGACCCATTTAGAAGAAGTTTTAAAACTGCATACCGAAAGAAGCGATACGTCTGCAATGCTGCCACAAATACTACATCAACAATGAGATGCTATATCTGTGGGTTAACATCCAAGGATTTTAATAATTTAAACGTAAAAAGAGACGCTAATCCAGAGGCACTAAACTTCGGACTGTCTATTTTACATGCGCGAATCCGATTTTTTAAACAATTTTACATTTATCCTACAAGTTACATATAAAAAAGTGGCAACTGAGGACAGACACAGAAAAAGCTGCAGTGAAGCAAAGAAAAATACAAATACAGGATGATTTTCGACGAAAACTGGGCTTAATAGTAGATGTACCTAAACCTGGATTTGGTAACACAAACGATGGCAATACCAGTCGAATATTTTTTGAGAACCACGAATTGTCGGCAGAAATTACTGGGATTGACAAGCACTTTATATACAGATTAAAAATAATTTTAGAAGTATTATCGTGTGGACATAAAATTAACATAGAAAAATTTTCGGATTATGCAAAGGAAACTGCAGAAATCTACATCCAGCTCTTCCCGTGGCATCCAATGACTCCCACTATGCACAAAATATTAATTCATGGCCCAATGGATATCGAAAATGCGCTGCTTCCGCAGGTCAATTATCAGAGGAGGCATCAGAAGCACGTAATACGTAATTTCAGGATCTATCGCCAAAATTTTGCAAGAAAGTTTTCAAGAGAATCTTGCAATTTGGATGTGTTGAATAGGCTGTTGCTTACTTCCGATCCTATTATAACTGGAATGAGACCAATACCTAAAAAGCATAGTAAACCGTTTTCCAAAGAAACACTAACTTTGTTACTTTCGGCTTAACCTAATGTGCAAACAGAGTCGCAGTCGGAATCATCAACGGATGATGAAGAAGAGACTGTTGATTCAGACGAGGAAGGATGGGATTCATCCAGTTAAAACATTTTTTTATTCGAATTTTTTTATAATATGTTTGTAAAATTAATAATAAAGTTACCCAAATGTAGATTACTGTACATACGTGTCTATTTTTTGGTTTTACTATAAATTATACTTACAAATATCCCAAATTTACTCAATTCTTCCTGAAGTATAACTTATTTGATTTATATATTTTTGGCCGCCCAGATAGCTCAAATACCCCACTGTGCGTCGTGTAAAAGTGGCTTTGTCCGTCCATAAAACTCACAAAATTCAACATGCCTTTGTACACTGTGTCCTATTCCTAGGTTCTTTGGTTTCTGAGATACAAGATACTTTTTGGGATACTATTATGTCTCACACCCTCTCAAAAATGAAAAAAAAGGGGAAAGCTGCGTTTGATAGATAGTTTTATGTAGAATTCAGTTTCTCAGATTGGACCCAAAGTTGGTATTTTTAAAATGGAACACCCTATATACCTTAACGTCATATTTTTATATTGATGTATCACAGCCTATATATTTTTTAAGCTTTAGCTTCAGTAAAATCGATACGATCCTCGTCCAGCTAGCTGTCTACGAAGGTTGAAGAGTCCGCAGCCATCAAATCTTTCGTTCATAACTATATTTTAAATTTAATTCACAACAAGCTTGTCGAATATAGTTTCGTGGATGATCTTCAAAATACTGCAAAGTAATAGCAGAATTTAATCTTTTAGCAATTTTATGTTTCTCCCCTTTCGAGAAGAAAATGCCCCGAAATTTGCATGTAAATTCCGTTCCAATATTGCAAATATTGGTGGAATAACTAGTTCAGGGTATTTTTGGGTGTGAAACTGAAGTGCTCTTCTAGGGGTTTTTCGAGATTTCCCATTTTTTTTTTAACATAAAACGCACACATCAAATGACAATAAAAAAAGCTATTTGTCAACCATTAGTTTAATTATAAACAGATATAATTGCAGTTCGTGTTCAAAGTTGTTTACAAGTTGTGACGGTTGCGAAATTTTGTAAATAGTTTTTTCTACAAATTTGCTAATAATTTTTTAACGAATAAAGATAGCGAATTTTTTTCTTTACAAAAGTTGCTCAGAAAACTTAGCTTTCTAGAATTTTGAAAAAATATTGACGTCATTTACTTCAGTTTCCAAATTTGGAAAAAATCAAATGTGGTTAAAATGGAGCTTACTTAATACCATTTAAGAACCTCTTTTCATTCTTTTTTTTTTCTTGGGATAAAAGGTTCTATTTTATAAGCGAATTTTTTTCCTTTTGAAATATTCTTATTTCATGTCAAATAGTACAACGTTTCGGCTTATTCGCCTTCTTCAGGTACATCTTGTGGCCCTCCTTTTTGGTCGCCACGGACTAAGGGGGTCACTACAAAATAAGAAGAAGAAAAACGCAGCTGGCTTAACCAGCGGACTGCACAATCACGCCTCCTCAAGGCCTACTGCTGGTTTAAAAGGTCTGCCCCGCTAGCTCGCCGAGAGAGGTCGCAGGTCAAGGAGCTAACTGGGCAGCACCAACCACATGTACAGTTACGGTGGATTAAGAAGCCCTCCGCCAAGGGACGTTACACCACTGATGGGTTAGTGTAATCAGCAGTTAAACATGCAATAAAGCATAAGCAAACAGGCCTAAAAAGCGGAATTCAATGCGTAAGCAAAAGCAAGCTACAAATATTACCAAGCACGACAAATACAAAGTGAAACTATAGTATGACCTACCTTGGATGTTGGGTGGCCTTTCAGAGAAGTACCGGGTACTTTGCAGACTTTCACAAATAACCCTCTTTACTTGACCAAATCCCGCAACAAAATGGCTCTCTAAAACTTACGACAAGCGGGGCATGAAGTGTTACCATCTTTATGGAAAACATGCATTCCACAGTACAGTCCGGTATATTTGGAAAACCAATAGAAGTTGGTACGATTGATTTGGAAGACGTTTGTTATGACAGACCGACAGAAGATACCTACTCAAACTGATAGGCCTCATAATAACACAAACGTAAACAATGAAGAGAGGTTTAAATTATGAAATTGGCCAAATCCTCACCAGATAAATGTATTAACGGTAAGATTCCGATGGAAAACGTTCCATTAAATTGTATATTGCCGGTATTTTGCGTTAAAAAATGATGTTACTGATAATCAAAATATAACCCTGAATTCCTATAATTTTTAGGTAAACAAGGACAATACCAACAAAGGGCTTAGTGCTAAACTGAAGCTTCCAGCGTTAACCAGCAGGATATAAGTAGTATATTGAAAATAAGCACTATGAGAAACAGTGGGGTGTCTATCTCGCAAGTAAACCAACACAATAAGGTCAGCTACCGCGACTGTTTTGCTTTTGATCTAAAGGTAAGTTAAAGTGCTTCACTATTACCGGCGAGTTGCAAATTGAATCGATAGGGTCTGAAACAGTCTAGGCGATGTACCTGAAGAAGGCGAATAAGTCGAAACGTTGTACTATTTGACATGAAATAAAAATATTTCAAAAGGAACAAAATTCGCTTATAAAATAGAACCTTACATCCCAAGAAAAAAAAAGAATAAAAAAAAATTGTAACAAGGTTCAAGAAAAATACAATACGAAAAAAACCTCTTTGCAGAATGTCTCTATCTAACATCTCCTGGGACATCGAGTTTTCCTCACCCTGTAGATACTTCATTAGCACATTATTAGATTGAATTTATTAATTATTTACATTATTTCACAGTCGAAAATCATTTTAAAACGATCGTTACGTTTAATCACATGAATAATGGACCAGAATACAAAACCTTTCAAATTGTGAAAAGTGTATATCAACTCTTCTGTCTGCTGGAAAATCATTAATCAACAACGGCTTATCTCGCTGGCCGCTCGGCTTCTGTAACATACCTAAATACAGATACCTACTGCCTAAATGCTATGTTATGTAATAGGTAATATGAAACAATGAAACCTGGGATATTTTATCAGGAAAGATATATATGTAGGGGGTAGTTGTAGTGGATTTTATATACATCTTTCCATAAGCAGAGCCAGAGGGTGTTTATTTGTTTTAGCAACAGATTTGTTGATATGTTGGAAAACAGTAGCGTTACAGTTGTCTAGTCCGATGACGATTTTGTTCAAACTTATTGCATCCATTGTCTTTTCTTCGCTACTCAATATAGGGTGACTCAAACTTAATTTACAGCAAGTGTCGAAAAGGCTAGCTAAGACAGTTACGACACCTGATCTCGGTAAAATGTTACGTTATCCAGAAAACAGTGATTGATAAAATACTACCCCTATAGTTACAGATCCACCATCATAACACGGTGCGTTTTCGAGGTGATACATCACAAATTTGAAAAACATTTTCAAAATTTTATCAGGAGCGTATCAAGCTGGGAAATGATTTATTGAAAAAATTGTGTAGTAAGTTGTGTCAGAATAATTGTGGAAAAACCATTAAATTTCAAATAAACTGAGTACCTACATTAATATACAGGGTGAACTATCACTCAGTACAAAAATTTTAACCACGAGCTCAGAGAAGCATGAAAAACTATGAAAAATTTGTTTCGGAATTTTTATTCGATGTTTACAAAAGGGGGCAAATCCACGTTTTTTCCCGGTAAATCGGCGCCTATGACAACCATTTTTAATATGACTACCAACACACGAACAGCTGTAGGGTTAATGATCGCGGCGTTGCCAATTGTAGAGACGGCGAAAATGAACAGTTTTGTTAATGATAATAATAAAAATACCTGATAAATAAGTTCATCTGCATAATTGTACATTACTTCTTCGCCTTTGGAAACTGCTAAAAGGATATTTTCGCATATTGAACAACTAAATAAAGTACATTGACATACAAAAGATATTTGACAGTTCACAATTTCCTGAAAACTAAAACATAAGTCGAATTCGCGCCATGACCGATTATAACCGGTTGTAAACGGTTTAACTTTTTGCATTCACGCGAAACCGGTTATTGCCGGTTTCACTATGATGACGTCACGAAAAAGCTCTTCATGCACATTATCATTGGCTAATTTGCGCTTCATTTTTCAGGTAACTAGGTTTGTTTTCACAGGATTCTGAAATCTGACAGTTTCGAAGCCTATGAAAACAAATCTAGTTACGTGAAAAATTAAGCTAATGACAATGTTGAGTTTCACGTTCCATTTACAAAGAAAAAAAAAGGAAGTGAGATGAGCCGTAGGTGATCATGTCACATCGACTGTTTCTAATGGTTTCGGACTGTTGTGAAACCGCAAAGAAAATATAATGGCACAGCTAACATGCGTATATTAGCTGTGATAATGTCATGAAGGTCTTTTTCGTGACGTCATCATAGTGAAACCGCCAATAACCGGGGTTGCGTGAATGCAAAAAGTTAAACCGTTTATAACCGGTAATAATCGGTCATGGCGTGAATTCGACTTATGTTTTAGTTTTCAGGAAATTGTGAACGGTGAAATATCTTTTGTATGTCAATGTAAGTTATAGTTGTTATTTTTTGCTAAGATTTCGTTAATAATAAAATTGCTGCTTTGCAAAAACAAATTCAAAAAATATTAATTTAAGAAGAATTAAGATTATGAACGATTTATGTGAAATAATAATTTTAGATCTACATGAAGACTATTGTATAAGAAACGGAGATTGGTGATGAAGTTCAGTGATTAAGTGCGTAAATAAAGTGAAGTTAACAGTGGCCTCTTTGAAAATTTTCTGTTGTGTTGTAGTGCTAGTGTTATTTGCATTTGTGTGTTTTTGTTACCCTTTGGGGTTTTCCTGACGGAGGGGATCCACCTTGTCGTGGTCGTCGCGCTGAGTACCTGACATTAAACAAGAAGAGTGAACGAGGAAAACCAAGCAGCCCCCAGGAAATACCAAAAATGATTCTATGGCATGTTAGACAGATCCGAAAGGTAGGTACAAACATAATATTTAATTTATCGCATAATTGAAGTCACATAATCATCTACATTTTCTAAATACATATTTTACTTTAAATGCTCGGTAAATCGATACACTGGGCAACATGTCGCTGTATTATAACCTTTAACCTAATGTCTAATTTAAACTCGCGGATTCTCTGGTCTGGAAGGCCTCCAGATTTTACTTAATAAAGTGGCTATTGGGAGTGCAGAATTTGGATTAAACTTGAACACCAAAAAAACTAAATGGATCGCGATTAGTAAGAACCAAGTTGGAGGAGGTACACTTCAGGTACAGAACCAGCAAATCTAACGCGTTCAAACCTACAAATATCTCGGATGGCAGGTCAACGAGACCTGGGATAATATGCAGGAGATTCGTGCACGAATTCAACAGTCCAGAGCATCGTTTGTGAAAATGAGGTCAGTTTTGTGCTGCCGAAGTTTACCGCTCTTCGTTGGCACTCGAGTGCTACGTTGCTATGTATTCAGCATTCTTTACTATGGAATTGAGGTGTGCACTCTGACAGACGCTAGGGGCTTTGGAACTGTGGACGTATCCACGGATATGAAGAATTTCCTGGACGGACAGAGTGCGCAATGAAGACGTGCTTAGGAGAATGTGAAAAGATCTCGAAGGCATGTTTACACTTAAAAAGCGAGAGTTAGAATACTTCGGACACATACTTAGGAATGACAAGTACGAACTTCTCAAGCTGATCATAGAGTGTAAAATAGATGCAAAACAGGCCCTGAAATTTGAGACAATACCATTGAATAAAGCGCAGATAATGTTGATGATTGCCAACGTTCGAAAAGTACAAGGCACTTGAAGACGAAGAAGAATGTTTTCTGTGTCCCTATTAGCTATCGCAGACATCCTGTATAATAATAGGTAGTTCGAAAACAAACCTCCTTATCGTGTTATGTACACGTCTACAAACATTAATTCACATCGTCTATAGCAAAATACAAAGAGCAAAATATACTAAGCATCTTCCACTTTGATAAAATGAATAAATATACACCTCTTTGCCATTATCTTTCATTTTCTGTGTAAATAATAATTCCACAAAACCCTACCCCTTTTATTATTATATTATACGCGTATTATAAACCTTTTCTTCTCTTCTTCTGCCCGAGAACGACGTCGATGTAGACGTCGGCGTCGTCGTCTCGGCATTTCTTGTTTTCGACGTCGTTGTCGGTTTGTATTGCCCAAAAACCCCCCCGCATAGCATCAGCACAAAATATCTTCAAGCATATTATAGAGTGTGGCGTCTTTGTTGTGGTCCGCCTCTTTGTTAACCCCGTTTTGTGTATTTGAAACAGTTCCTTTGGAGGTATACAGTGTGTCCATTAGGTACCGAACACTACAGGACAATTCTCTCAAAAGAATCCACCTCATGGATCATGTATATGTTATAATATAGTTGGAAATATCATTGATGATAATAAAAAACACAGATAAATTTCTACCAAAATATTCATAACATGTGTTCGAAATGTTGACCGTCCATTTCGAGACACTTCGATACTCTTTTTTGAAAACTACGGCTAACTCTGGTCAACATTTGCGGGGTACCAGTTTGAAAAGCATCTCTTATGCGTATTTTCATAACGTGTGGTGTTGTTGGAGGCGTCTTGTAGACAATTCCTTTCACGTATTCCGATAAAAAGATATCCGGAGATATGGGAGGTCAATTTTTTCTTCGAATTCACCTGTGATGATAATGAGGCGGAGCCCCATCTAATTGAAACTACATGGTTGTTCTCCTGTTTAAAGGAAGTTCTTCTAATAATACATGAAGTTGGTGTAGAAGGAAATCCAGTACCATCATACCATTTAACGATCCCTCAAAAATTAGTGTACTATTAAATATCGGCCCAATGCCTGATGATTTTGTATTCATGGGGATTCGAGGCAGAATAATAATGGTCGTTGTGTCTGTTCACGAGGTTATTGTTGTGAAATGTATATTCGTCACTAAATAACACATTATCAAAAAATGCTTCATTTGTTGCCAGTTGATCTAACACCCACTTGCAAAATTCAATTCTATTGTCAAAATCATTTCCATAAAGCTCTTGACAAAGCTGAATTTTAAAACCATGAAATCTATGTTTCCTTCCTTGTTAAGCTTCCTTTTCCTTTCTAAACTCGCAAGTCTCCGTTTATGCTTATTCGAATGTCGATGTTCATTCCACTGTTTCTGTCCTACAAACGTACGCTCACATGTTTCGCATACAAACGTGTCATCCTCACAGTTAGGCACTGAATTAGACGATACTATACGTGGTAACGGCTCGAAGGGACAATCACTATTCCTATCCACTATCACGAACGCACGTTTCGTAACATTTTCCTCCCAGGCTGACACGTGCGTAGTATCAAGAGCGTAGAGTGGCAGCACCTCTCTATCCGAGCGTCCCAAGAACCGATTCAAACACCACGTTTTTTGTTTCCGTGCGTAACGACTTGTAACTAATTTTAGTTGCACTCTTGTAACTTTTTCCGGCCTTCACTACTATTTTTCTCGTCATCAGTCATGATTAGGTACGATTGAAACACTCCTTTGGTGTAATCGGTAGGAATGTCTTTATTAATCCTCTGCTGATTAAACACAGTATGTAAATACAATAATTCATCTACAAGTCCTTGTTTTATCATGGCATCCACTCTACCATTTAACCGTTCGTCTAATCTAATTTTAATCACTCGTGAAACACTTGCCTGACTATTATTGGTGTTTTCGAATATCTGATTTTGACTAATATGTGGATTTTCGAGTACTGGACCAACTGTAGCAAAAATAGTTTTTCCATTTTCGGTGACAGGTTTTCTTGTAACGTAGTTCTTATAGCTAACACTTCCAGTTTCTTAAACTGATCTCTCAAAAGCAGCTGGTCTTTAACAAACCAAATGGTGTACAATACAATTATTTGGCGTTTTCTGCGCGCAGACTTAGCTATAGTACACCCTAGTACCATTCGAGAGGTAATTAGTAAGTACAATGCTAGGTAAGTTCAGAAATATGACGTTCCATTTAAATTAATGAGGTTATAGCAACATTATAGTACTATTTTGAGAAGGATAAATTTTTCTGAAAATTCTAAAAATATTCCCACTTGTATACTCCGCAAAGTTGAACCTGTAATGCCCTTTGCTACTATTTCTGCTGTATCAGCCTAAACATGCCGTTTTCGCAAATGACATCGGGATTATCTCGCCGCAAACACCTGGTTAATCAGCGATTCCCATCAATTACGTATTGAGGTAGACTGGTTGCTGTATGGTATGGTTATTGCGTGTCAAATGGGACGTACAACCGATTTGTTGTTATACGCCTATTTCGTGTCGCATATCTATTTTATTATTTTATATTTTAATTATCAGCAAATTCTATATTTTACGCTGATTTGTACAGTTTAATTATTAAAAAAATAGGCCAGATATTGCTGTCCATTTGCGGTCAAAAGAATTTATTTCCAAAAATTAATTACAAATATGATAGACTTGTCCCATAATCTGTATAGGACAAAGATCATATGAACTGCAGTTTTTGCAAAATTATCGTTATGAGATAAAGAGGTTTTTTTATTGTACGAAAATGGAAAAGTAGAACCCTGAGGCAAAAATAATTTCTTAAATTTTAAAAGCAATAAAATGACTACACTTACCTGTACAAATCTAACCCTTACCGTTGCTGGTTTACACGAAAAATAAAAACAAAAAACTGCATTTTGATTTTCCACATCCGTTAAAACCGCGTTTTGAAAAACCAATATAGTAAAACAGCTTTTAATTTGGAAAATAATGTAAACAAAATGTATTAAAACAATTATATAGTAAGTCTTTAAACTTTCAATCACATAATTCTGGATCTACACCATCAGACTCCCGTTCTGCGCCTTCATCGTCCCCTGTCTTATGCCTTAGATCTGTATCTAGTAGATTCTTATACCCAGGCAAACATGTCATTGTCTTCCCATTTTTCCTGGTAATGTTTTAAGTCTCAACATTTTCTAGCTTGATCCTTTTAATGTTGTTGCACAGTTCAATTTTTTTAGGCTGGCAAGTTTCTAACTTCGCACCCCGTTTTAAGTAGCTCTGATATTGTTTTTCGTTGTCTGTTCTGTAAAAAATTTCTAATTTCGTCAAACACTTGTCACCAAATCTTTTAAAATGAACTCGCTTAACTTCTTGTATACCATCGACTCTTTTAAATTTTGAAACCGATAGTTCCTTTCCTCTAAAAATGTTCTTCCTTTGTTGTAATTTCAGAACGCTTTCTGCATATCTTCTCTATCCGGCCAAATACCCTGTCCGCGGGCAGATACGAATGTCCTCTTCCGGGAAAATACAGTACTGTCTCTTCAATATGTTTTGGTGCCTTGTTTGAAAGCCAAAACATCAACATGTGGATAATAAAAGAATTTTTATTCTGGCCTCCGCACCCATCCGCGAATAGTCTAACCAATTTACAACTCTCTAGAAATCCCGATTTGTCAAGAAATGGTATAGTGCTGATCCTATCTCATTCGGACCCCTTTTCGCTTGATTCTCTGTCCATGTATAAAAGTAAGGATGCCTTGTACTAGGTTCTGTTGTACAAAAGTTGTATAAAGCAAGTTGACGCAAATAAAATGCTTCCTGTATATTCATTTTAGGAAGAGCATGAACTTGCTGCAAGTCAAAACTTGCTGTAAAGCTATTCTCCGGACATTCTTTCAAAAAAATGTGGAATTGTTTGGCCCTCAACTTTCAGTTCAGTCATAATTTAATAGTGTTTTTTTAATCGTATACATAAACTGCATACATCGGTTGCGGGATTTCCAAGACCGATATTGAAATAGCGCACAAAAATATCATAAAAATATCGACGAGACACTTTTACATTAAGCTCAACAGAGTCATTATAAAGCCTTGATAATTTTGATATATTTAAATTTGATGAGAGATAAAGTCTCTTTGATTTCTGACGATTGTAATGACTTTCATGTATTTTGCTTCTTCGATCACCGCCTCTTTTTTCAATTATCTGTCCTTCTGCCTTTTTGATTCCTATAGTAAGAATATTCCGTTGCGAAATCTGTAAAGCAGCCAAAAAAAATTTCTGGCATATCAAGAGTCTCTCAGATTTTCCTCTCTTTAAATAATAATTTAGTCTAATAGCTTGGCCTTTGTTTTTTAAAGTTTCCTTACTCTTTTTCTTTTTAGGTTTTTTTAATTCAACCATGTGAGATATTTTTTCATCTATAATAGCTTTTACTGGTTCTCTGTACAAAAACTCTCTAATACGTTTAACATCTATGGTAATTTCATGGCACTGAAGCGCAGTCTTAACATGTTTGCAGTTTCTTTTCAAAATCTTCTAAATCTAAATAAAAATTTGCGGTCACCGAGTAACCTTAAATTTGCATTTGTTTTTCGCGTTCCCTTTTCGTAATAGTTTGTTTTCTTTTTCTGGAACCATCAGATACTTCGCAAACTAACACTAAACTACTCTCATCCATTTTTACTTTTTAAATAATACGTACAAAAGAACAGATAAACATAACATGCGCATCAGACAATTGCCACTAAAGAACTATTTATTTACAGCTGATCCTAATAACCTCCCACTTATTCAAAGAAATACTGCGTTTTGTCATGCAATCGCAACTTTATACACAAATAATAACTTGCAAAGTTGCATTATGATTTTTCAAGCATAGATATATATATATATATATATATATATTTATTCACCATCTTATGTTACATAACATGTATAGTACGTCAAAAAATAACAAAAATTAATCAAAGTTACAGCAACAAAGAAAGGCTTACAAACAAATTAAAATAGCAACAACATAAAACAAACTAAAATCTAAAAAAATCTTACAATATCGCTTCTGAAATAGTCCTCAAAGGTATAAAAAGCTTCAGATATCAAAAATGATTTAATACATTTGGTAAATTGGACTTCACCAAGGTTCTTTATGTGAGACGGCAACTTATTATAAAATTTGACACAATAATAGTCAGAACCTTTCCTAGTCCTCAACAGGCGGTGAAATTCAGGCAATATGTCATTGCGATTTCGCGTACCATAATTATGCATATCAGAGTGTAGAGTGAAATGCGAGGCATTGGTTCGAATGTAGCCAAGACAGTTTAAGATGTACAAGGAAGGCAAAGTAAGAAGTCCATGTTCAACAAAATACTTTTTACAGCAGTCACGCCAACCGAGCCCCAACATTGTACGTAAACATCTCCTCTGTAGCTTGAAGATTTTCATTGCATGGGAACTATGTCCCCAGTTCAAAATACCATACGACATACGGGAAACAAAATAACCATGATATACCGTCAACAGACTGGCGATTGAAACACTCTGCGCAAGCCTTCTGATCAGATATATGACCCTGGACAGCGAGCACCCAAGTTCTCGAACATGACTCTCCCAGGTTAATTTAGGATCAAGATGAACCCCAAGGAACTTCACGCGAACATCGCTCTGAAGATCGATAGGCGCAGAACGTAATGTAAAGTTCATGCTCTGAGTTTTAGCCTGATTTAAGCTCAGTTCATTTGCCAGAAACCAATTGCCTATGTCAGTCTCAACAGCATTAACCAACTCCCCTAAAGGGTCGTTTGGTCGATATCTAATCAGACTAGTTGTGTCGTCAGCAAAGAGGATTATATTTGACTCTTCTTGAAATTTGTATAAATCATTTACGTATATTAAAAACAATAAAGGTCCCAAAACCGACCCCTGGGGCACACCCCGTCCAACCCTTCGACTCTCCGAGTATCGTCCCCCATACAAAACGTGCTGAAAACGATCGCTGAGATAAGAGCCAACCAAGGCAACACTGTCAACATCAAAGTTATAGTAAGAGAGTTTCTGAAGAAGTATCTCGTGTGAGACACAGTCAAAAGCCTTAGTGAGGTCATAAAAGGAAGCAAAAGTGTCACAGCCCCGCTCCATGCCATCCGAAACATATTCCAAAAGGTTATTAATTGCAAGAGTAGTAGATCTCTTATTACGAAAGCCATATTGACCTTGCATAAAGAGATTATTTGCTTCAAAATATTCAGTTATTTGATTTTTAATAATAGACTCAAAGATTTTCGAAAAAATTGGCAAGATCGATATTGGTCGATAGTTACTGGGATCATCAACCGATCCTTTATTTTTGTAGATTGGAATAACCCTTGCCTCCTTCAAGACCGCCGGAAATACAGCGTCACCAATGCAATGGTTTATCAACTCAGTAAGCGGCACCACTAGCAGATTCTTTAAAGTCCCAATAATCCTAACATTAAGCTCATAACAATCCGAGCTTTTTGTGTTTTTCATACCTGATAGTTTTTCACGTACTTCATTAAAGGTTACCGTTCTCAAACTAAATCCAGCAGGTCTAGTGGGAGACATATATTTCTCAAAAGTGACCGATGTGGCTGGTAGCTGTTTTATGATATCATCAGCCGCAGTTGTAAAGTAGTCATTTAAAATATGCGCAGTCAAGTTCTCAGCTGTCCCGAGATTTGGAGTTGATTCCCAATCCTTGACCAGTCTCCACACAGCAGCAGGCCTATTAATAGCGGATGCAATATACTCCTCATAAGCCCTTCTTTTGGACTTAGAAAGTTCAGCTCGATATTGTTTTTTATAGTGTCTCAAGGCGACTTTAGATACAGACTGAGAATCCGATTTATGAATCAAACGCATGGTGCATAGCAGATCTCTCATCCTGCGCAAATCATCGCTGAACCAATTTATGCGACCCAGCGCTGATCCAGCAGTGACTGTTTTAGATTTAAGAGGAAAACAACTTTCAGCTGTATTTGCAATGACATTAGTAAACGTTAGAAATCTACTATTAATGCTTATATTTTTATCATCGATAAAGTCCCAATTATGATTCTCGATTCGATTGTACAAGTTAAAAAGTCCGTATTGAGTTATGGGTCTGTAACTAATTTTTGCAACAGGCTCCGTCGGGGAAGTGCGCCCTTCAAAGGTGAAAGAAATGCCATCGTGATCGGACAGATGATGTAAATTAAAAGGTTTGAATGTTGTGGGGTTAACATTTATATTTGTGAATACATTATCCAGACACGCACTACCTCGAGTTGGAAAAGACACAGAGCCATGCAAGCCATAAGCCCGAAAAAAATCACACAGGTCGGCCGCTCTTGGATCAGCCGTTTCAAAATGGACATTAAAGTCTCCCGTGACAATGACACTCTGGGACAAATTTATACTCTCCAGTATCTTAGCCATAATCTCAAAAAACCGACAGAGATCTCCATTTGGCGATCTATAAATAGTGACAATGTGGGTAGAAAAGGTTTTTAGGAAAATTCCCGCAGCCTCACAGTTCACCTCTTCCGAATTTCCGGAGATATTCAGAACTCGGTACTCAATGTTGTTTTTTAGGTATATTCCTACACCTCCATGATACTTTTCAGTTCTACAGAAACCCGCGACAGCCCTGTAATCCCCACAACCTGTAATAGAAAATTCATTTACATTCAACCAGTGCTCGTTTATACACAAGCAATCAAATAGTTGGTCTTTGAGAACCATTTCAAAATCCAAAATTTTATTTCTTAAACACTGAACGTTCGCATGAAGCACTGAAATAGAGTAATGACTGCGTTTTGTATTTCCTAGTTGAAACCAATGACTGCGCTTTGCACCTCCTCATATTTTACTTTAGTTTTAAAAAATAATAAAATCTATTTAAAAAATTTTGAGGGGCCTAGTTCAGGATGGATGATTTTTAAATGGAACACCCAGCATATATTATTTTAAGTGATTATGAGATTCGCTATGTTTTGTTAAAGCTGTTTTGTTTATGTTTTTGTAACCGCTAATTTTATTTTCCAGGTGTTGTTTTGTTTGTCCGATGTATACACTGAAAAAAAGATTTGTTTGGATCATAATTTTCAAATTTTGAAGATGAAACCACTAGTTAATTTACTGGCAGAAACGTGTTACTTCATTGAAATTATATTTATTAAGTGATAATACAACAACGGTTAACTCACATTTCCGATACGTGATACAAATAAAATCGACACTCTAAAAAAAGAAACCAACGGCAAATAAATTAAAACCTACACAGCAGCTGATGACAATAGCTCGATTCACGCCACACTTTTGGAAAATAAAAGAAAACAACAAGCGGTGTGTACAGAACAAAACGAAAGACATAACAACCAATCAACAGTCCATCACAACAAGCAATAAATTGGAATTTATTAAAAACGTCCGGGATTTGGAACGAGGAGGAGCACATGAGCAACACTATAATACTTCACGTCTGTCTCTGTAGTATTAGCGTTTGTTGTTTATGGATTCATTGGAATAGAGGGCCCCGGTTTGTCGTGCTGTTTGTTGTCTGTTGTATTAGGTATATAGAGGTGCAGAGCAGTCCTGATCGTGAGAAGTAGCGCACAAGACAGATTAAACAGATTAAAATGATTATTTTGGAGAGCCATTGTGGTGTTTGTAGTCGTTGTGTAATATTTTTGGAGACAATAGCGTGCCTAACAAGCATCATCATAGTGGAATGTATTTATTATGCATATTATAGGTATCTGCCTACAACAAATTGTCTTATATTTCATAAATTTTGTAGATACGTCGATGGCTTGAAACCAAACCAATGGCGGCTCGTCAGGGCAGGCAAGGCAGGCAGTGCCTGCTCAGATTTGATTTCAGGGACATTTTTAAAATCGTAATTATTGTATGTATCTACTATTATTTTTTTTTAATGTGAAAACTGCTCTAATTTTAGTTATTTGTTATATTAATCTCACATCTCACTACTACTACCGCACCGTCACCCTGTGATTAAAAAGTGTGAATTTCTATTAGGCGCATCAATGAGACGCCACTGCTCACAACAGCAATATAGCAATGATAGTGTCATACCCATCCCGCATGTAGTTTAGAATGAACTGCATCCCTCTACTGTTAACTTTCAACCGCTTAGTCTAAACAAAACGCAGGCACATAGCCACCTGCCTGCTTCCTATTAATATACACGCATTTTAATAAATTCTCTGTTATTCTCGTTTTGCAATCTGGTTTCAAACCCCGTCATGATTGTGTCTCATCTTTATTGAATTTGACAGATAATATAATTAACACTACGGATAAAGGAAATCTCACAGTTCTCATACTTGTGGACTTTTCGAGAGCATCTGACACCATCGATCACAGAATGCTGTTGGCTATTATGCACTATGCCGGCCTCTCTCCGGGTTCTTCACGACTCATATCGAACTTTCTTCAGGACAGACAACAGGCAGTAAACCTTCAAGGCACCATCTCAAACTACTTAACTGTTTCTAGGGGCGTACTGCAAGGTTCTGTTTTATCCCCTCTGTTGTTTACGGTCTATACTTCCAATTTCCCCTCTGCTTTTATTTCCTGTGATCAGCGCTACTATGCAGGCAATCTCTGCAATTAATGCTGATCTTTGTGCATTATGTGACTACTCCAAAAAACATTGTCTGAAGTTGAATCTCGAGATTCAACTTCAGACTAAAATTGAACTGAAACTCGCCCAATTAAAAACTAGCTGTTGCCCTCGAGGCACGAATAGCTCTCCATATTTAAGTGTAAAAGTAATAATTTTATGACCTTTTTGTCATTTATCTAATTTTTTGTTTTGTTTTAGACATCAGCTATTTTTTTTTTTTTTGTATCGGGTTTTGTGCCTTTTTCTTCTCTTTGGAGGCACTATTTATACGCAGATATTTTATATTTCAGATCTAGGCTAAATTCTTGTACGCAAAATAATTGATTTTTTTTTAGTTTTATTATAAAATTTATTTTGCCCCCTTTTCTACTATTTACGAACGCCTATGTAAACAAAATTGTTATGCTGCATGTTGTAGGTTATCCGTTAAGTGGTTTTTGAGTTATCACGAATACAATTTTTTCCTGACCCTTTTATAGAATTTTCACGGACGCCTATGGAACATTAATTTTTGTCGTGTATTTTTAACACCAATTCAACTAGTTAAATATAAAATTTTTTACATTTTATTTTTTTTTTATTTTACCCCTTTTTCTACTATTTACGAACGCCTATGTGAATAAAAATTTTATGCTGCATTTTTTAGGTTATCTTATATCAAAGCTATATATAATTAGCCAATTTTTCTGGTATATTTGGGAAACATTTTTTTTTCGTTTTTGGCCCTTTTTTTAACACTATTTTCGAACGCCTGTGTGAACTAATTTTTTTATGTAACATTTTTTAGGTTATATTCTATCACAACTATAAAAAAATATTCAATATTTCGGAAAAGTTTAAGAACTATGATTTTTTAAATTTTTGAACCTTCTTTTAAACCCCTTGCCTACGCTCAATGTTAATCACTACCTATAAATATCCTGTAGTATTTTCGTACCAAATGTGGTTAAAATCCGTTAAGTGGTTTTTGAGTTATCACGGATAAAAAAAAATTCTGACCCTTTTATAGAATTTTCACGGACGCCTATGGTACATTAATTTTTGTCGTGTATTTTTAACACCAATTCATCTAGTTAAATATAAAAAATTTTACATTTTAATTTTTTTTTATTTTACCCCTTTTTCTACTATTTACGAACGCCTATGTGAATAAAAATTTTATGCTGCATTTTTTAGGTTATCTTATATCAAAGCTATATATAATTAGCCAATTTTTCTGCTATATTTGGGAAACGTTTTTTTTTTTCGTTTTTGACCCTTTTTTTAAACTATTTTCGAACGCCTGTGTGAACCAATTCTTTTATGGAATATTTTTTAGCTTATATTGTATCACAGCTATGAAAAATTATGCCATATTTCGAATAAGTTTAGGAAATATATTTTTTTTATGTTTTGACCCCTTTTCCACTATTTACGAACGCCTATGAAAGTAAGTTATTCATGACACATTTTATAGGTTATATTCTATCAAAACTATAAATAACTAGTTAATATTTCTGCTATTTTTAAGAAATACGTTTTTTTTTTAATCTTTTTTACCCCATTTTACACTATTTTCGAACGTCAATGTGGTCTAATATTTTATGTTCAATATTTTAGGTTATATTCAATTAAATGCGTAAAAAATTATGCAGTATTTCGGATAAGTTTAAGAACTATGAATTTTTTTAATTTTTGAACCCTCTTTTAAACCCTTTGCCTACGCTCAATGTTTCCCAAAATCTAATCAGCTCCTTGCCATGTCCAATAGTATTTTTGTACCAAATTTGGTTAAAATCTGTTCAGCGGTTTTTGCGTTATCGTGCATACAGACAGACAGACAGACAGACAGACATTTTTTTAAAACTACTTATTTATGTATAAAATGACCAAAAACAAGTATTTCCGGTGAAATTAAAATTTTTTTTTTTTTTCATGAAACTAATAGTCTCCATATATACATATATTACATATATGATATGGAGAGCTAAAAATAAAGGCCTTTATTATTGCATATAAGATTGTATTGAAGAATTTACAGAGTGTCTCCTAACATATTTGGCATACGGCAATAATAGAAGATACTAAGAGATAGAAAAAAAGAAGAAGATTCAGCCTATAATTCTGTGCGATAGAGTGAAACTAAATTCTCGAAAAATAGCTATAATTTTAGACTCTCTGAAAATCCTCAATTCAAAATTTAAACAGTAGGGTTTTTGAGTGTGAGGAATGTGAATTTATTGCTAGTTTGCTCCTAGAGGACACTTGCTACGTACTTCGTGATGATAGACCCTCCATATTTTTACCCTGTATAGTTGGGAATGTGGGAATTTCAAAATTAAGAAGAACCAACATGTTTATATTATAAAAATCATACTGATCAATATTGAATTTCAAGCCATTTGCGAGATTGACGTCTAATCAATCAATCTAATGCATTTATCTATAAAAAAAACTACCCCTACCTACCTACGAAAAGTCTATAGAGAAATTTTGAAGAATAGGATTTAATTTCAAAGATTTAGTTCATAACCTCTAGGAGGACATTCAAGCTACGTTTCGTAACTATCATTTGTTCCTTCTTCAGCCTATGGTGGTGCAACAATAAGAATGTCATAATTGACTTTATTAATCATTGAACTATACTCTAAATATCTTCAATAACTGCCAGCATCTATTGTTGCTTCAACTGCTTTGGATAGCGATAAAACTACAAGCAATTATAGAGAAATTATGTGCTATGAGTCTGAAGAACCTCATAAAAAAGTTGTTGATCTTTCAAATGATCATTGTTTACAAATTTAACTCCAAATATGGCATTCTTTCCAAATCCAGACTATCTTCAAAACAAAATACTTGTTTGTTAGCTATGATTTTGTACATAACGCTGGGAGTTTGAAGGAATTTTCAATGCGACCTACATACCTTGTGTTTAAAATAAATTTAACAAAAATTACCTAATCCGGCCCTCACTTTTGTTTTACACCACAAATACTACCACACCATTATTTGATTAATCAACAAAACAAATGCACAACATTCAAAAGACAAAAGAATGCCGACGGATCGCTCTTTCAGCATGGCCGGGTTGTGCTGTAAGAGCAGCCTGGCATCCATGGAACAGAATGCAGAAACAAATTATTGTGGAAGAATCGGGAGCAACAAAGAAGGAAGGGACGAGGAGAAATGGAAAATAAATAACGGAAAGTAAAATAAATGATGAAAAAAGTAGTAATTAAGGCATTTTAGAAAGACAAAACAAAATAATACAAAAAAGAGGGGGAGTTGGAAAAAAAAAAAGAGAACAGAAGGGTTGAGATCAAAGCGAATTGAATAAATGTTTACGCGAGGCTGAAGATAATGTTTGTGGTTTTTTACGTATGTAATTTATACTAAGTGATATATAAAGGCTATCAAAAGTATATGTTGCTTGTATTTTTGTGGTTTTGTAATCAAAAACTCGGGTAATATATAAATGGTGTTTAATGAGGGTAGGGGCCAACATTTTTCGGCCTTATATACAAAGTTTGTGCTAGTCTGCATCTTATCTATGTACCGGGTGACCCATTTTGGCTGTCGTTACGAGATATCTGGGTTATTTTGAAAGATAGAACCCTGCTGTTTTCGCGATCCTGTGCTCCTTTTTGTGGAACGAAAGATGCAAAATGCTCATAGCCCTCTTGGTTTCCGGGTTACAGTCAGTTTGGCTTTCGCAAAGGATTAGGTACAAGAGAAGCACTATTCGCATTCAACGTAATAGTGCAGCGATGCCTAGATGTTAATCAGGACGTATATGCCTGCTTCATCGACTATAATAAGGCGTTTGACAGGGTCCGCCACGACCAGTTGATGGAAATATTACAATGTAAAACCTAGACCACCAAGACCTGCAAATCATCTCAAATCTCTATTACAACCAAAATGCCACCGTCAAAATTCTGGCACCATCTCAATAAAGAGAGGTGTACGTCAAGGTTGTGTTCACCTATTTTGTTTAATGCCTACTCTGAAGAGATTCTAAAAAGGGCAATGGAAAATAACACTGCAGGAATAAAAGTAAATGGAGTGCCTATAGTTGTTCTAAGATACGCTGATGATACCGTAATTTTAACGGAAAACCTGGAAGATCTACAAAGAATCATGGACAAACTTGTTCGATATAGCGAAGAATACGGCCTTACACTCAACGTAAACAAAACAAAGTTCATGAAAATAACAAAGAAGGCCCCGACTAACAACGTACCATATCTACTAACAACGAACAGATAATCGTCAAAGGTGAACCCATCCCAGTTACTTGTAATAACGACTACACGAAAGAAATAAAAGCACGCATAGAAATAGCAAGATCCAATTTCAATAGCATAAAGAGTTTTGTGCAATAGAGGTCTAAGCCTAAAACTGAGACTGAGACTAGTTAGATGTTATGTTTTTGCCACTCTGCTTTACGGCGTCGAGGCATGGACTTTGAACGCAGAAATAACCAAAAGACTAGAAGCTTTTGAAATGTGGGTGTACAGAAGAGTACTGATGGTGTCATTAGTCGATCGGATAACTAACTTAGAAATACTTGAACGACTAAACATAGAAAGAGAGTTATTAATAACAAATAAAAGCAGAAAACTTGAGTATCTGGGCCATGTGACTCGTGGACCAAGATATGCTTTACTTCAATTGATAATGCAGGGAAGGATCCAAGGTACAAGAAGCATGGGTAGAAGAAGGATATCCTGGTTGAGAAAGTTGAGAGAGTGGTTCGGATGTTCCTCGATAGAGCTTTTTAGAGCAGCTGCATCCAAAATAAGAATTGCCATGATGATCGCCAATCTTCGTCGCGGAGATGGCACCTAAAGAGAGAGATAGATAGATATTTTTTTCTTCAATTATCCTATTTTTATCTTATTCTTAAATATCTAAGCTTTTATTTTCCATTATTGAAATTATAACCCCACTTAAGAGTCGACTACTTTTTCAAATTCATTTTTTCAATAAAATAAAAATTTGTCAACACTTTTATTTTCAAACTTTCTTGCAAAAACAGTCAGCGTAGAGTATAGGGTAGAGTTTTTTTTTAACCAAATATCATAATCCCATATCATAGGAAATCTAAACACTGATATTTGAAACCAACTTGGCCATATTCCAAGTCTGGTATAATATCGCAATTTTACGTTATTCGTTGGTCTGCTATTTATTTTTTTTTCTCGCATCTCTATGTTCTCTATCTCTATTCGCGTCGCTGCTTTAATAAATCAAGCTACCACTACCACTAAACATCGAGATGGGTCTGTTTTTCAAAATATCCAACCGAATCGATCCTTATTATTTTCGCTTGTTATTTCAATCACGCACATCCCATGGCGGTCCGCCGCCGTTATTATTAGAGAAATAAAACAAGAGCACACTTTAATAAAAATAGGAGACGTATTATAGTACTTGGCACGATGTGCTTACTTATATACACAGTGTCCCATTCAATACGCAATTAATTTATTTTAAATAACGGCAAAAGATAACTAAATACCTAAAACTTCAAGAAAAATACTTGTAATTAGCTTCATTATTCATTATCAAGCTTAGTGAAATATATACTTTTTTACACCATAACTGGTTTATAAAAAATTCTTCACGTTTACATAAAACATAGGTATCTACTTATATTTTGGCTATAATTTATATTTATATAATTTGTAAAATTATCTTAGCTAGTAAGGTATACAGAATCAGTCATTACATAATGAAGGATATACGAAAAGATTATTTTCAACAATAAGTGACAATAAAAAAAATATTTTATATAATTTATAAAATCTAAATTCATTAATTTACATAATTCACGAGGCGCATTAAAATTTTAGTAATAATATACAATATATTTAACAGTAAATTTTGTTTCGCAGCCAAATCTGCTCATGGGTGAATTTTATCTGACTTATTTTAATATTCATTATTGGGTATTATAGCGTTTTATATTATTTTTACCTCCATGATTGTTCAGATTTTATTAATGTGTACCAACAACAATGCATAATAATTATAAAATAATATTGTATAAAAAGGTATTTTAAAAAAACGTTTTTATCCTTTAACTGTTTCCGCTGAGAGCAAAAATGTTGAAATTGAGGCTCTTATAAAAGATTTATAAAATATGTTTATAACAGTTTTATTTGATTTTTATTAAATATTTATAAACGTTCTAAAAACTATTGTATAATAGCAACAAGCAACATTTATAGAACCGTTAAAGAGTCGATTTGTTTTATAAATCTGCGCCTTTTTCGTGTTTATAAGGCGCGTAAGAACGTTGTGAAAATGTTTATAAAACAATGGGTGTTTTATAAAATATATTTTATAAATGTTCTTACAGCAATTAAAAAAGTTAAATTGTTAGTTGGGGTTGACCTGGCACGGTTTTATTTCGGATCAGAAAAAAGCTGACTCCTTGTTAAATAGCTAAGTGAAGAAAAATACATTAACTGCAAAAGGGTCTAAGAGCCAAAAATTCAAAGTATGACATTTTTGCATGAAAATGCTCTATATCTCGTCAAGCGGAAAGGTTTTACTACGATTTTAAGTCGGCCGACTTTGAGTCATTGAATGACCGTCTTGGTGGCATTCGGTGGGATTTTCTTCTCTCCTATCGGTCGGTGGATGACATGGTCGACACCTTTTACCACATCTTATTCGATGCGTTCGAGGTTTTTGTGCCCAAGAAGAGGTGTTCCTCTAAACGATTTCCGCGGTGGTATTCACTGGAGCTGAAACAGCTCATATTTGAAAAGAAGAGGGCTCACAAGCGTAACAAATTCACAGGCTCGCAGACCCATTATGCGGACTTTAGCAGACTCAGAAGTGAATGTAATCGCCTTTCTCGCGTTTGCTATATGTCTTTTACAAATGCAATTGAGAGTGAGCTGCCTCAGAACATTGGAGCTTTTTGGAGGTTCATTAATTCTAAAAGAGGATCTTCAGACCTGCCCTCGCGTCTATCATGGGGTGAACGAACGAGCGACGCCGATCAGTGTGGGGCGGATTTGTTTGCCGCGTATTTTGAATCAGTGTATAACGACAGATGTCTTGACTCTCCGGTTGGCTGTGTCGGGGACACCCTAGTGAATGTTTCCGATCATCACATCTCTCTCTCTCAGATATTTTAGAGGCAATTGTTGGCTTGGAAGTGAGGAAGTCGGCCGGTCCCGACGGAATCCCAGCCTTGCTTCTCAGGAATTGTAGCTTTTCGCTTGCTAGACCGCTTCAAATTATTTTTAATCATTCGGTCTCCACTGGCACTTTCCCTGTATTATGGAAAACTAGTTTCATTACCCCTATTTTTAAATCCGGCAACAGAAATGAAGTAACAAATTACCGACCGGTCTGTATATTGAATTCAATTCCGAAACTATTCGAAAACCTGATCACTCGTTATCTGACGGCCACTCTAGGGTCATTAGTGATCTCCGATCAATTTGCATTTCAGGCAGGTAAATCTACCGAGCTCAATCTCCTCGAATTCACAAACTACTTGTCCCGGGCTTTGGAGCATGGATATCAAGTTCATGCCATTTACACCGACTTCTCTAAGGCTTTCGACAGTGTCAACCATCGGCTTTTCATTGAGAAGCTTGGGATTGTTGGAGTCTCTGCGCCTATGTTGGACTGGTTGGGGAGCTACTTATGTGGTAGAACTCAGGTTGTCTGGATCAATGAGTTTCATTCCAGGCCCATATTAGTTTCATCTGGTGTTCCTCAGGGGTCTCATTTGGGCCCCTTATTATTTAACTTATTTGTCAATGACATAGAGCAATGTTTCCTTCATAGTGAGATCAAGTTATTTGCTGATGATCTAAAGTGTTATAGACGTATTGCAGGCCCATCCGATTGCTACCTTTTGCAGGAGGATGTTATTCGGCTTGTGCATTGGTGCGAGGCGAATGGGTTGGATTTTAATATATCGAAGTGCTTTTGCGTTAATTTTAACCGTACTAGGGATCCACTTTTTCACGAATACTTTATTGACTTTGGTCAAGGATCTGGGTGTCTACTTGGATTCTTCACTGAGCTACACCGACCACATCAGGCGCGTGACATCGCGGTCCATTAAGATGTTGGGCTTCATCAGACGTTGTTCGGGGGATTTCAGTCAGATTGGTACATTCAGAGCCCTGTACACATCCCTTGTGAGGCAGCATTTGGAGTACGCCTCCGCAGTGTGGTCTCCATCTTATGTTTGTCACACTGTCTGTATCGAGAGGGTTCAGCACCGTTTTCTGAGGTACGTTCATTTTAGACTCGGCCGTGAACGACCCGTTAATTTTAACTTAAACTACGGCGTATTGCTGAGTGAGCTGGAGTTGGCTACATTGGGCGCCCGCAGGGTTGTCAGGGATCTGACTATACTATATAAAAGTTTAAACAATACTCTTTTATCTTCTAGTCTTTTATCCCAGATTGGTTTTCATGTTCCCCCTAGACAAAGCAGAAGTTCTGATCTCTTTCACGTCTCGTTCCACCGCGCGAACTACGCTATGAATACCTTTGTCACCAGAGTGGCGCGACTGGCGAATCGTTGTTATAACCATAACATCGATTTCTTTGCACCATTTGGTGAGTTCGCCGGTTGCTTGAGGAGGGGGTCTAGAGATGAATGGTTTCCCTAATTCCTTGTTTTTAAAATTTAAAATAAATTATCATTCATTAATTCCTTAACATCAGCGAGCGTTGGAGTCCTGCGAGCTGTTGTATGTCGCGCAATTGCTGGTTGTTTGTTTTTTTATGAAGTTCAATTGTAATGGATAGTCTAGAGTTATGTAAGTTTTATAATTTCTGTATTATGTTGTATGCGATTGTTTTGTACATGTTGTAATAATGGACTTTGTCCGTAGATTAATAAATAAATAAATAAATATACCAAGCGCAACGATATTCAAATAGGTCTAAGTGCCATCGCGATCCTGAGCTCCTTTTTGTGAAACGAAAGATGCAAAATGCTCACAGCCCTCCTGGTTTTCGGGTTACAGGACGGGATGATAAAAACTAACCCCGATAGAGATTTTTGCATAGAATCTGGTGGCGTAGTTGGATTTTTTATGAGCTGTTTTGTTCATTCTCCCCATTAAACGGCTTGTGCACTACAGGTGCACCTGGATCCTTAAGGGCTGCCTTGCATGGCGAAGTTCTTTGGAAGGGTGGTTGACGGAGGGTAGCATTTGGCGAACCGTTCCGGATGCGGTTCTATCGTATTAGACCGGACGGCGACGCTACTACTGCAATTTCACCTGAGCTCCTCTCAATCGTCGGCGAGGAGGTCAGGGGCAGTGTCGTCTAGAGAAAATATGAGATTTTTGCATAAAAATGGTCTACATACCAAGCCCAACTATATTCAAATAGGTCCAAATGCGATTGCGATGTATTTAGTTCAGCAGAGTGGGGTTAATATCACCAAACTGTATAACTATTAGAGGTAAAAAGGATCTAAGTGCCAATGGTGCCTACACGTGTTTCTTACACTTGATCCTAATGATCAAACAACAAAGACGAAACAGGAACTTCATCAGAGAAAAGCCCAGGCCGCTATTGACGCCTTAAAATACGACACGTTAGAATCACAAGCAATTAATCGGCAACTTTCTGTATATTGTTTATTCACGTTGCCAATTCTAGCGAAGCCATTCACAACATTCTGTTTTTGTTTTGATTTATGCAAATGTCTGTCCAACTTTCACCCGTATTGCCTCCTCTACCAGCACTAGTTGCAGTAGATAGATGGTCATCTTGGACAATATGGAAGAAAGTTAATCATATGGACAGACAAAGGCATAGGTACCAAAAAAACCGGATTTTTTCATGGCATTTAACTTCCTGATCTTAAATGGCATGTTTGATGGAATAGAGGACAAGTTTTTAGTGAGTGCTCCCTCATGTTATATGGCATGAGACTGAGATTTTGCATTCATCGAAGAAAGAAAAAAAGTCGTAAAATGGTTCCACTCTTCTGCTTGTTAGAGAAATGATTGAAAAACCATGGCACATTTTACCATTCCGAACAGTGAATATGAAACCAAACGACTTTAAAAACCTACAAGCGGTAGCCGATGTTTGTCTCGACACCTCGAAACTAAATAATATCTCAAGCATGTACTTTAAAATAACGAAAGATAATAAAAAATAAGAAAAGCTTCAGCGAGGTAGAAGGCAGGCAGGAAGTTAACGTATTTAAAATGAGGAAAGTCCATCGAAGAACCGATCAAATTTTAAGGTCACGGATTACCAAAGAGAAACTCAAAAACCTGAAAGACAAGGTTCCGTTTATACACCAAGCCAGCATCCAATTAATAGAAACGAAGCAACAGAAATCCCAAACTTCTACAAATGGCACTTAGAACCCACGAAGCTAAATGAATACTTATAACTTTTTGTGCATTTGATGACTATGGGTTTAGACCCTTTTACAAAAAATGTTTTGTTTATGTCTAGATAATTGTAATTTTGTTAATTCTTCTTTAAATAGTCTATAAGCTTTCTTGTATTGCGTTACTAAAAATAAATCAACACTATTGTATCTAAGTGTTTCTTTAAAAATTACTTTTTTGTTGTTTTTTTTTTTTGAAATAGTCCGTACGACTTAAGTCCCCGGTTTCACTGCAGCCTCATGGGCTTATTATGAAAAATCCACGTATATTATACCACCCAATCCAGTCGAGTTCAGTTATGTGTTGGGTGTCAATATCTGCTGGAGCAATCAGCGAATGCCCAAAAATAGCGTGTCGTCTTCGTTGTAGAACTACACACTCACATATTACATGGTAAGCTGTTTCAACTGCCCCATTACACAATCTGCATTGCAGGTCCCCATTGTACAGCCCCATCTTATTTAGGTGGTCTCTCAGAGCGCAATGCCGAGTAAGGAGTCCCATAGTTATTCGCATCTGACTCCTGCTTAATGATAGCAGTTTTCCAGTGCGTTTTGTTGCGGCACCAGGTATAAACCTCTTCCCATGCTCCTGCTTGGGAATATGTTCTCAATATCTCTGGTGCTCGCTTTTGGCCCAGCACTGGAGGAGTTCCCTCGCCGTTCTTTTAGACAAGCCCAGCGCAGGTTCCGTGCCAGTATATGTGGTTTCAGAAGCTTGTCTAGCCAGCCAATCCGCTCTCTCGTTGCCTTCTATTCTCGAGTGCCCCAGGACCCACACTAGATTAACCCTGTTGTGGTCCGCCAAGGCCCTAAGTTCTGTTTGGCATTCCCATACCAGTTTGGTTGTAACCTTGGGGCTTCTCAGAGCCCTTAAGGCCGCCTGGCTATCTGAACATATATTGATTCGCTTGTTTGTATAAGCCCTCAATCTGTTTAGTTTTGCACATTGCAGAATTGCAAACACTTCCGCTTGAAATACGGATGTGTTTTTCCCCAGTGAGAATCTTAGATTCGTGTTCCTTGTCTCACTGTATATTCCTACACCACTTCCACTTTCGGTTTTTGACCCGTCTGTAAACCAGGTTATCCCTCTCAGTGTCCGTATGCAGTCTTTATCAAGAACTTCGCGGTCCACAATATGCACTTCGAAGTTTATGTCAAATTCAAATTTTGGTATGATGTGGTCCATGGGCATGTCTATGCCAATTTTGGTATGTCCCCGATAAGTGGGTACAGTTCCTACCAACCCTCGCAGTCTAATGAATGCCGCCCCCGCCTCCATCCTTACCATGATGTGCAAGGGTGGGAGGTTCAGCAATACTTCCATTGCGGCTGTCGGAGTAGTTCTAAAAGCGCCCGTCATTGCTAAGCAGGCAAGCCTCTGTACCCTGCCCAACTCAGCAATGGAGGTATGCTGTTGCGTTTTCGTCCACCAAATCAGCGACGAGTATGTTATCATAGGTCTAACTACTGCAGTGTAAAACCAGTGCATCATCTTTGGATTTAGTCCCCATGTTTTCCCATGAGAGCGTCTGAGTAACATAAGCGTTCTCTCCGCTCGTGCTCTGGTTCTTTTAAGGTGTGCGGTCCAGGTAAGCTTTGAGTCTAGAGTGACCCCTAAATACTTTACCTCCCCGGACATTTTTACGATTTCACCTTGAAGGTACAGTGGTCCTAGTCCCTCTGTTTTCTTCCTCCTGGTGAAAGCGATCATTGCTGACTTTGACGGGCTCATTCTTAGTCCCTGTTCCAAAGTCCAGCTTGTTGCTATATTAAGGGCCCGTTGCATACGTTCCCTTACTATGCTATTGAACTTTCCCTGGACATGTATGACTAGGTCGTCTGCAAAGCCCAGAACCCCAAATCCTTCATTGTCCAGAACTTTTAGCAACTCGTCTATAACAAGGTTCCACATCAGAGGAGATAGTACTCCACATTCCCCCTGCGGGCACCCTCGTACAGGCTTAGCTATTATTGTATCCCCCATTACTGAGGTACATACCATTCTTCCTTTAAGCATGCAGTTTATCCACCTGCAGCAAGTCGCATTGATGCCTCGTTGCCTCAGTGCTCCTAGGATTGAGTTCGTTAAAACGTTATCGAACGCTCCCTGTATGTCCAGGAAGGTTGCAAGTAGAACCTCCCTGCTCTCCAGGGCGTATACTTTTTTGTTAATAACTCTTATTAAAGTTGTCGTATGTAACTACTTTATTCAAAAATTACAAAAAAAAAATATGGACAGAGGTGGGATTCGAACCCAGAACCTTCCGCAGGCGAAGCGCACGCTCTATCAATGACGCCAAACACCCTTTTTGAAATTACTTTATTATATTTTATATAATAAGAGTTAGGTATAGGTTCCAACTCCCTAAAGGTAGGCTGATGGAGGCGATTAATTTGTTAAGACTATCAAACTTAGAACAAGTTTAATGATTCATTTCAAAACTTACCATAAAAGATCTTGCACTTGTTTGTCTTACCTGAAATAAAAAAAAAATCATTACTAACAATGTTGTCACAGTTACTACTGTCCTCATATAAACACCCTAGGCTTTAAGCGTCTTTTTTTAATTAAAAATTTTAATTGATCTAGTCCGAACGACTCCTAATCGCAAATGGATCACAAACTCTGGCCAAATATTAAAAATAAAACTGCTGACAACATTTGCACGTAATGCAAATAAAATCATGCTCTGAATAATTTTCCCCACAAACTTTTCTCAAACGAAAGAAAGGAGAACATTCTTAAAATAATTTTAAGAGATCAAAAGCACCTAAAAAGTTTTTAACAATTCGTTAGCTTCATTTCTGTTTTCTTCTCGACGTTTTTAGACGGCTGGAAAATAGTTTGTTAATGTTGGAGTGCATTTAAGGAATTTTAAGTTGTGCTCAACTTTGGAACCGGCGAATCCACTAAAAATTATTTTTTAATTGCTCGCCTAGTGAAAGAGTTTAGGAAAGCTAATAGATAAAATTAACGCTAATAGTGGTAGACAGCATGATTTGTTTACTTTCAACATATTCATGAATTTGATAAAACAAATATTAGGCGTTAGGAAAATTTTTCCCATATGATTTTTAATGTACTACTAACCTTCAAACGATATGTGTATAAATTGGACAGCAATCAGACTATTGACAAGTGTATTAGAGATTTTATTGTACAAATAAGGTGGTGTTTTATTTTTTAAAATAGAAAAATATCTAACTGAGGTATGCAGTTGTCGTCTGTCGTGCATATTAATCCAGTTGGCCTTACACAAAGTGTGGCTGACTCTCTGGAACCTGAGAACTCCAAATATCAGTCTCAAACATGAATTCTGGAGGTTTTGTATCCGGTTTTTATCAACCACCATCAAGCTGGCATTATAAATGGTATCGCAGTAGATAAAATGTGATAATACAAGCGTGTTACACAGCGAAATTTTCAGGTTTCTGGTTCGAACTTCCCTAATTGTTTTAAGGTTTAGATAGGCTTTCTGGAGACACTTTGTAATGTGTTCCGAAAATCGTAATTCCTCGTCAAGCACAAGTCCAAGATTCTTAACTTTTTTGCGAAATTCCACAACAGTGTCAGATATTTTAAGCGTATTGCCAAACGTATTTAAGGATAGCTGTCTTTCAGCTGTTCGACCGAATACAATTGCCACAGTTTTCTCCGCATTCAGTCTCAGACAATGGCTCTCCGCAAAAGCTCTAAATGACTCTAAATCGTTGTTGATTTGTGTTATAGCATTAGGTGCATTCTTTAAGGGAAACGTCAAATAGAGTTGAGCATCGGCGCACAGTGGGGTATTTGAGCAATCTGGCCGGCCATAAATCGATTTCGTAAACTTTATCGCAGGTAGAAAATACGTGTATTTTATAAGCAGAGATAGTTTACGCATATAATAAACCCATTCCCCACCTTATAGCACACTCTTCACAATCGTACGATCAGTGGAAATTCGGCTATCCTTGAGCAGAGATATTAATTTCTGCCTAGTTAGCAGATGTGTAGTTAAAGAGTGTTGTGATTTGTATTGTTTATTTAGACTGATAAAATAATAAATTATGGATTGTGGAGAACCAGGTAAGTGTACCTATTTAGTTTTCACAAATCTTTGTTATATAATGAATTTTAGTAATTTTAAAATTAGCTTTTTCTATTGATAGTTTGTTTTCATGCTTTTTTTTCAATCTAGTTTTACTTTGTATGAACAAAGTTGTACTTCCTGATATTTCCCGGTATCGGTATCAGTTTGTTTTGAAAGTTTAGGCTTTGTTCTTCAAAAAATGTATTTTTTTTTGCGAAAAAATGCGATTTTGTAAATTATTGCTATTTAAAACAAATAACTACATGTAAAATCGATATAATAACTACTGGTATTAATTATTTCCTTTTTCCGTTCTTAATTGTTGTTTTTTTTTCAGGGCCGTGAAATGTACGAGTACTGACTAGAAAACATTTATTTTCTATTATGCAACGACAAAATATGAATACCATGAACGAAAAGTTGGAATTTCTAGAAAACCATCTTCTCGAATCGGAAGATTTTTCAACGGAGCAAATTAGTACACTAAAGCACGATTTGTCACATTTTAAGTCAGAAGTAAAGAGCAGGTGGTCTAAAGCGTTAAGAGTTAAGAAGTATTCTTCTTAAAGAAAAATAACGAATGGCTCCAAGGAACATTTCATATTCCTAAGGTTGTAAAGAGACCCGGTCGACCCGCAAACTTGTTTGAGGCATCAAGTGAGAGGACTAAAAGAAGAAAAACCGAAGGGCTTCGCAAAACAACTAACTTAGAGGTGCTCACTTACGCGACGCAGTCTAAGCTAGTTGAAAGTGGCAAAAGAGATGCTTCCTTAGTTCTAAAAGAAATTACAAGTACCCCAAAACGAGCAACAAAATATAAGAAAGCTTTTTCTCGTACTCAGTTAGAAAGTGTCAGCTCTCAATTGTCGCCGAAGCAGGCTATTGCCATGTTTGTTGAAGCAGGACTTTCCAGGAGGCAGTACGAAATAATAAGAAGCACTCAGAAAAAGTTATTTCCTTGTTATAGTCTTCTACAAAAAGCTAAACTAGAGTGCTACCCTGATAAGGCAGCATACTTAGTAACCGAAACTTGTGCTGAAGTAAAACTGCAAAGCTTAATGGACCATACTGCTACTCGATTATTGACCCATTTGGAAGAAGTTTTAAAACTGCATACCGAAAGAAGCGATACGTTTGTTTTGATGTGCAAGTGGGGTTGTGATGGAGCATAACAAGTTCAATTCAAACAAAGATTTGGTAACGATGCTGCTTCTGACGCCAACTTATTTCAAAGTTCTTTTGTACCCCTTCAGCTAAAAAGGTCCAAAAGCAATGAGGTTATATGGCAGAATCCTACTCCGTCATCTCCCCGTTATTGCCGCCCCATACGAATTAGGTTTGTTAAAGAAACCGCAGATATAACAATGCAAGAAATAGATTACGTGAAAGCTGCCATAAATAATTTACAACAGACAAAAGTCACGATAGATAATAACTGTTACAGTGTTGACTATAGTATGATGTTCACCATGGTTGACGGAAAAGTCTGCAATGCTGCCACAAATACTACATCAACAATGAGATGCTATATCTGTGGTTTAACATCCAAAGATTTTAATAATTTAAACGCAAAAAGAGACGCTAATCCAGAGGCACTAAACTTCGGACTGTCTATTTTACATGCGCGAATCAGATTTTTTGAAACAATTTTACATTTATCCTACAAGTTACATATAAAAAAGTGGCAACTGAGGACAGACACAGAAAAAGCTGCAGTGAAGCAAAGAAAAATACAAATACAGGATGATTTTCGACGAAAACTGGGCTTAATAGTAGATGTACCTAAACCTGGATTTGGTAACACAAACGATGGCAATACCAGTCGAAGATTTTTTGAGAACCACGAATTGTCGGCAGAAGTTACTGGGATTGACAAGCACTTTATATACAGATTAAAAATAATTTTAGAAGTATTATCGTGTGGACATAAAATTAACATAGAAAACTTTTCGGCTTATGCAAAGGAAACTGCAGAAATCTACATCCAGCTCTTCCCGTGGCATCCAATGACTCCCACTATGCACAAAATATTAATTCATGGCCCAATGGTTATCGAAAATGCGCTGCTTCCGATAGGTCAATTATCAGAGGAGGCATCAGAAGCACGTAATAGGCATTTCAGGATCTATCGCCAAAATTTTGCAAGAAAGTTTTCAAGAGAATCTTGCAATTTGGATGTGTTGAATAGGCTGTTGCTTACTTCCGATCCTATTATAACTGGAATGAGACCAATATCTAAAAAGCATAGTAAACCGTTTTCCAAAGAAACACTAACTTTGTTACTTTCGGCTTCACCTAATGTGAAAACAGAGTCGCAGTCGGAATCATCAACGGATGATGAAGAAGAGACTGTTGATTCAGACGAGGAAGGATGGGATTCATCCAGTTAAAACATTTTTTTATTCGAATGTTTTTATAATATTTTTGTAAAATTAATAATAAAGTTACCCAAATGTAGATTACTAGTGGACACACTGTACATACGTGTCTATTTTTTGGTTTTACTATAAATTATACTTACAAATATCCTAAATTTACTCAATTCTTCCTGAAGTGTAACTTATTTGATTTATATATTTTTGGCCGCCCAGATTGCTCAAATACCCCACTGTGCGCCGCTTATAGTTAAGAATAGTATCTTATAGTATATATACGAGTAGATATAGTATATATAGTAGCGGGCCAGAAATGTGGCTGGGATTGCGACGAGTCGATGGTAGCGTCTACTGAACCTTCTTATCTATAGTTATTATTCTATGCTCTAGGTCCATTTCTTTCCAGAAGCCCTTAGTATTAATATTCACTCGGTTTGTTGTGTGTTTTTCCACTAAGGTAAGACAAACAAAAAATCATTTATTATAATATGATAAATTCTTATAGTGTGTTATATGTCTTGTAGTTGAACTGATGATGACCGTGGCTAAGGTCGAAACATGTCTGTATGTAGAATAAAATTTTGATTTTAATTAAAAACAATTTGGTGGATGCGACAGAGCTTTATTCCAAGATATTGGACAGCAATATGGACCACTTCATTAAAATTTGCGAATGTGCCTTTATGGTAGCAGATACTACAAAATGTTATTGAAGAAAGTTGTTCAGAAAGAGAAGTGAAGAAGACAGCAAAACTTGAAAGCCGTCTGTCCATATTTTGAATTGTAACTTTTTTTTCTTCTCAAATGTTGCGTGGATATCCCTGTATATAGCCGTATACCCGTAAAAATGTTTTAAAATTTCTCTTCTAGTGCCAACTATAAAATGTAGCAAAATAAAACATTAAAACATGCTTTAACTAGTATTAAATTTGCATAGGGACTATATTTTGTTGACGGACGTCTTAATGCAACTCCATTTCGCTTTGCACTCTATGTGTAGGTATAATCTTTTTTTGAAATTATAGTAAATTTTTTAAAAAAAAAATACTCCCAACTCTCTCACATAAATTTCCACGGAATCTCTAGCGAGAAATCTTTATTATTATAGTTTATAAGGCGCGAGCCCATGCAAATATAGGTGTTGATAAATTTTACAGTTGTCGTTTACTTTTTAAATTTTATAGGTAGAGTTTTTATTTCCAAAACGTCATAGCTAAATGAAGAAATATGGACAATTAAAAACTTTACGGGCGCGCTAGTGACTGGTGATAATATCGCATTCAATTAGAGCGATTTTAGCCTGGGAGGTAGGTATATACCTGGAGATTTATATACAGGGTAGTTTCAATAACTACAAAACAGGTTAGAGAAAACTTGCAAGGTGTCAACGTTACGCGCACGTGAACGTACGTATACGCATGCGTGAACGTTCGTGAAATTTTAACTGGACGAGAGTTTTATAATGCTAGTGCTCTCAGTGGCACGTGTGACCTTGAAAGGAAACAATATTACGTTTTTGTAGACAGGCTGGTATAGCTTTTCTGGGATTAATTTTAAGGGGACAAATTAGATATTGATGAATATTCATTTATTTATTAATCTACGGATAAAATTGATAATTATCCCACGATAGATGAAGTGTATATTCTTCAATTCATGTTCTAGAATACTTAAACGCGTATCCTTGCATAACGATCACAAGAACTTAAACATTGCACATTCATCGAATCCTAAGGAAACATGGAATGCATGATTATAAATTTACCAGGGTCCAAGTTCTTAAGCCTGAAGATAGCCAAAAGTTTTTTAAAATATTAACATTTCTATAAAACAAGTTGCTATGGTGACTATGTAACGAAATTCATAGCCCATTACTATTAAAACCAAATCGAAAACTTAAAGAGTTTTAGGTATAGGCAAAGTATACATGGTGTGCTAGTTTTATGAGCATTTCAAATCCGAAGCATAATAGAGTATGCTTCACTAAAAAAATAAAAAAGTAAATAAATTACCGATAAAAATTAAATTCTGGACCACCCTGTATACCGAAACTAAGGTGGGACCAAAATATCGCCTAGTTCCAAAAACCGCAATATCCAATTTTCAAAGGAATTGCGAAAATACTAAATATTGTTTTAGATCAGTGGTCTCCAAACATTAAAGCCTTAGGGCAATGACTTTTTCAGTATGTTACAAGGGCCAAAATAGTTTTAGTTTTTCTGCCCTTAACTAACTATATTTCTATAATTCGAGACTACTCGTCAAGTGCGCGACCTATTAAGCAAATATACGCTTTTTTGCATTTCAATTACTATTGTGTATTGTGACATCTAGTGGCGAGTACACACTACCAGGTGTGATTAAATATTTGGGAATTTACGCGTTGGTTGGAGAAAGTTCTGGTTCTGGCTAGTGTATTCCGATAACTTCTATATGACAGCAATTGCAATTAGAAAGGCTAGCGCGAGTCAGTTTGCGTAGGAAAGGCGACGGAAGTGAAACTGTCTATATTATGAAATAAAGTAACCAAAACTTCTCAGAGAAATAATAAAATTGGAAAAAAGTGAAGTGGAGAAGAAGATGAACTATGTGGGAGAAGTAACGTTCGGGAATAAAATGTTTTATAATGTGTAGGTATTCTTAGTCAGATATACCTATAAAATTTGAATTTTTGTGTATTTTTAAAATTACCAAATAAACTTTTAGTTTCGTTAGTGATTTTCTCAAATTTTCATTTTAATATACATGCTTGTGCTAACAGTGCAGAATGAACCCTAAATAACAGTACAACCACGTAAACTTCCAAACAAAACTCCTTAAAGTTATATACATTTTCTAAAGTACCTAAATCCAAGAGTTTTTTTAGATGTTTCAAAAACTCTCAAAGTAGGATTTTTCTGCAAGAGACCTTTGAGCTGCTATGTTTGTCCCTTACAATGTATACCTACTCTAAGAATTCTAGTATCCTTATTAGTGACTACTAGTAGTAGACTTTCGCGTTTCCAGTAGCGGCTCGTGAGGTCTGAAAGAGGTGGGGCACAACAAGGTGGAAATAAGGCAATAACACTCAAAATTTTTCAAAATAAAGAATTAAAATGATTAAAATCGGCCCGTGCGTATATTATCGAGAGTTAATTTTTTAATTTTAAGAAATTTAAGTTAGGAAATAAGTAACACACAGTTTTAATATCTTCATTTGGAAAGACGGTTCGATATTCACCAAATTTTTCAGTTTCAAATAAATTTGCAACAGTTAGGTGTCCATCAAAACTTTTTTTATAGTAATTCGATCCTCAAATGTTAATTTAACATTATTTACATTCATATATTGCACTGAATTCATCTTTACTATTGTAATTGTTCAAAATCAAAACATACACTTTATAATACTCAAAAGCGTGATCGCGAAATCAAAAACAACAACACCACACGCACAAATTTTATTCGTATAGACAGACATAGAATGACAGTAGGGCAGCACCCCAGATATGACGTCACAAATGCGTGTAATTTCTACTGTTACTAGCGTATAGTGTAACGATGCTGTCTCTGTCTTTCGCACACATTAGTAAAGAAAACAATAGAGGCACAAAAATGTTGTGTAAGTGGTGACATATTTTTAAAAGGGTTCGAATATGCTGTAATCCAAGTTTCGTTGAGCAAAGAAAATATACATTTTAGAGCAAAAACGTAAATATGTTTATTAAATAACATAAAAAAGGTTATTCAAATTGAGTGGGACGAACCACTGCATTTGGTTTATTTGTTTTAACATTTTGGGAAAGATTATGTATTTTTTTTGGTCTTTTCTTGGCAGGTTCTCCATTTGCTGGAAAACCCACCGGCCTTTTTTTGCTTCCTCTTGTTATTCCAACTTTTCTTCTATTTAAAGCTGTAGGTTGAACTTTAATGATGGACTTTTGCCTATATCGCTGGGGGCACGAACGTCCCGCAGTACACAAAAAAATTTCCCAAGCTGTGCTTGTCTTCACCTGCTTTAATCGTTTAAAAATCGTTTGAATGGTTGAAGTAGAAGTGCCAAATTCGCAATTTTTAGAAAGCAATAGATCAACAACATTCTTGAGGGAATTCTCAGCACTTGAGGCCATTTCAGTTCTATCTGAGAGTTTTTCTACATCTTCATTATTAATGGCATTTGTGGGCACTAAATTATTTTGTGGTAATATAAATTCATCGCTTTCAGTTCAATATCACAGTTCCTTGAAGGTTCTGAGACGAAGGGTTCGTAGAATGATAACGGCTGGACATTATCACCAAACGCTAGCTTAGCCATAGATAGGCGTGCTTCCGCAGAAGCTGCAGGCGCGTTGGTACGAGACACCCGTAAAAATTTAAAACAGCAGTTTGATGTTTGCAGAACCTTCCTAGTCACCCTTATTCGCAACGTGCCCTTATGGACCAACCGTCACTGCGCATTTCCTGAAAAACTGGTTAAAGTAGAGTGAACGGTTTTTGGAGTTAGGCGCCTCAATTAGAAAAGGACCTCGATAATTGAAAATATACAGTTGCTGAGTGTTGTTCCTTCGTCTTGTTAAAGATAGTTTTACTCCAATCACAGCATTTCAAAGTATATAAAAGAGTAGAATTAAAACAGTATCTCTAAGCTGAATTCATACACTATCTTTGGCGATATAAGATGCATTTGAATTTATGATTTTTGCGTATGTATATTTATTATGTTTTTGCTATAAAATCGTCGCAGCATCCATCTTTTTATACCAATACTTGTACACGCTCTATCTCAAGCTCGTCGTATAATTTATTTCGATTGCTCCCTTCTGCAAACATCCAATTTTTTACGCTCGTTTTGTCGTGGAAGATCGAAGTGCAGGCCATAAAAAGTTATCAGCAAAACTGTTTTGGTCTGTCTGAGTGTTAGAGATGCAATACTTTATTCGATTTCGTCCAGACTAGAGCAAAATTAGATGAGTTCTAATAAAAAGCTTTCCAAGCTCGACTGAAAATAATTTAGTAAGAATATTGGATTGCCAGACAAATTTCTATCGACTTGTAGGCGTGTTTCTACCGAAATGTTTGCATCAAAAAGTTTGATATGAGGAAATCTACTAGGCTTCTTGAACAATTATATCATGAATTACAATTATCTAATCCAAAGGACGACACAACACAATAAATTTAACAGATTTCAGATAACCAAGCTGAATACTCTTCCACGACCCTATTACCTTTAACAATTATATCCAACAACTGCACAAAAGGCAATTCGCCTATCAGGCGCGAACGGCCTTCACAGCTTCATTAAACGGATCAAAAAGAATATGAGGGAAAACTACCATCACATCTGAAGGCAAAGTCCCACAATATCCTCTTCAGAGGTCACCGCCATACAGCACTGCACTCAAGAATACTTAGAGAGAGGTATCTGGAAATGGCCAAACAAGCCTGAAGCAACTAACAGCTCAACAGAACAAGGTTACTCCGACTTCGGTGGCGGGACAGTAAGGTTTCTAGGGAACACTTCATTATGCAATGCATTCGAAGAAGAAAGGGAATTGGCTCACAGAGAGATCATCACAATCATTCATGAATCTCTAGATTAGAGTCATTTACAAATCATCTGTGTAGGTTGAAGAGAAGAGATGCTAACGGACCTAAACGATTCCAGTGCAATTTACAATCTAGATCCACCCGATATAATAATTCCAGCTTGGTGTAGTTGTCATGATTTCAAATCTCCTATTGTAACAAAAATTTCAGCGCCTTTGATGTCTTCATCGTTTCCAAACTTATTTTCACCTAAAAACGTCTGCAGTTTCCAAAAAAGCTGAAAGTATGTCTAAAAATTTCTGAGTTCAGACGTTGGAACTCTTGGTGAGGAGCACTGAACATGAATCCTCAATAACATGAGATGTCCTTTGTTCTGTATGGTATGTGTGGTATATGCTTTGCAGATTAAACTCTTATGATCACAAAAACGATTGCCATCCCTTTTCTTCGATCTTGAAGACAAGATTGGACGATGCCAGTCCTCAGAAACTAAATTTTCATCGTCCTTTAGATTTGGGTCAAAAATTTAAGGACTCCATTCTTTCGTCTTATGAACTTTAGTCAAATCATGAGATACCGATCTGTGAAGGAAAGATCTAGACATTTGTGAAAAACTGGTGGACCCTAGAGGACTAAATCAAGTGGTACTGGCTTTTTATAACAAAATTTCTTATAGGAGATAAGCGATATGTTATAATCTTAAGATTGTGAAACCTAAATCGGTTTAGAAAAATATGTAGTTGTTTCTCCGCGCAGGAATCTATCGTTATATCATTATATTGCTGCATCTCTAGTAAAACTCCATCTTCCAAATCAATTCATGCCTGATTCTATGCAACGCCCTCGCCCATCCAGACACAAGAAATTTCGAAACAAGCAGATGGTTTCCTGTTAAATAAATAGCAAAACAAAACCATTATCTAATCTTGGTATACATGAAATGAGGCAAGAAATAGACGCGATTTCAACTGTCTTGTTTTTCTGCCTCTATATTTTCATGCATATAATAGTGCTGCCGGCAGAAAAAATCAGGAAACAGTAACTTGGGGTATTGTGAATAGGAAAATTGTCATTAGCGAAACATAAGTTAGTTTCTTTAATGGAAACGGAAATAATTACAGTTGTGGAAGGTTCTAGACTAATGACTCACAAAGTGGGCCATATCGATTTCAAGATAGTCTAATTAGGAAAGAAAACTGGAAAGTAGTAAACTATTGGGAAACAATTTTTAGCTCATGAAATTTTTTTTAATTTCACCGGAAATACTTGTTTTTGGACATTTTATACATAAATAAGTAGTTTTTAAAAAATGTCTGTCTGTATCCACGAAAACGCAAAAACCACTTAACAGATTTTAACCAAATTTGGTACAAAAATACTATTGGACATGGCATGGACCTGATTAGCACATGACTTCAGCACATGATTTCAGGGAATTGATCTTTCAACATTTCCAACAAGTCACCTGGCTTCGTTCCCGGACTCAATCTGGTGACATGCAGTGAAACAAGTTTCGGCACTGTCCGGATGTTACCAGCATTCTCATTACATCCTATCACACATCTTCTACGTTTTCTTGGTCGCATTATTTGAAAACGTTCTTCATCACCGTCACAAAACTGAGGTTGTTCATAATTTCTTCCAGTTGGTTTTAGTTGCTGTATGTTCGACATTACTGCCGCAGTTTGGGCTTGTAAACCCAGTTAACATGGCGCATATAGGGGTTGCCTATACTTGTTTTGTTAGTTTCGTGACAAGTCAATTCTTCACCAGAGGAATTAAAAAATAAACTGAATTTTAAAAATCTCAAATTCAAACATTCAAGTTGTTTGAAAAGACAAAAGATTGACTCTTTGTATTGAAACTTTTGTGTCTATTTCCAAAAATATTCTTCGTACGCTTTTTATGTACATGTATTTTCTTTTTCTTTATATTATAATTGCTGTTATTTTGTTTAATTTTGAAAATTTGATGTAATTTGGGAATTCCAATTAATTAGGGAGCGTGTGAGAGACGTTGAGTTTTGGAGGAGTGTCTGCGGAGGAGGTGGACAAACTATAATAAGTAAAGTGTATTGTCACAGAATTTCCAGCTACAACGAACAAATGCATAACAAGGTTCAAGGACAGCAAACTGGGAAAACATTTTGTAAAGACATGCAAAAAACAGTAATAATTTATTTTAACTAATATAATCTTTTTTTTCTCTTTACAACTTTTTACAACTTTTTTCACTTTTGAAAGTTATTTTAATTCATGTATACAATATAAGGTATTGTAGGCGGCACAGTTGATCTTTACAAATATTTTTTTTTATTTTTTAAACTTCGACACCATTAGCGTCCCAGCAAGGGCAAAAATGGGGGCCATTTTTTCGTGAGTCCGGGGATGTCACACCCGGTAATAAAAATATTGCATCCGGTCGAACGAGGTATTTTACGCTGATTATTAATTTTTAAAAGTTCATCAAAGTTTATACAAGTTCATGACTCTAACATCGGTATTGTACCTAATAGACAAATTGCAAATTCAACAAATAACGGTACGACCGACGCTAAGAATAGAGAATTGCATTGGTCGATATTCGGAAGAGTGGAGAAAATCAAAGGTTGTAAATTTTTACGCAACGGGGTCTTCTCTCCAACCTTGGCGGAGTGAACGTCGAGTCTTACTGGCGACAAAAAGCACTAATCCCCCCGTTGGGTAGTGTCTTAAGCTTTAACGCGAATTAATATTATTATTATTTGAATAAAACGACGTCTACTCCACAAAATTATCTTTATATATACGTTGAAATTCTTATTAGTTGCCAGACATGTTTCGGACTACACATCCATCATCAGTGGCTAAGGAACCTTGTATAATATAGTTAAATGTGAGGGTTACACTTCATATGAAATTAACATAGAGATTTTATATTGGTTTTTGATTTGAACGTTTATACAATATCTGTAAAATAATGACTTAATTAGGATGTGATGTAATATTATTATACTTGTTGGAATCTTACCATTTTTTGGAAAGTTAGTGTTAAATTAATAAAATGAAAAAATAAAAATAAAATGGATTTAAATTATTTGACTTTGTAGATCATTTCTACTTGTATCATTAGTTTTTTTCTTCTTTTTCTCATCTTCGAGGAAAATGGTAAATTTGAAGTGAACTGGTAAGAGCCCACCAGTACAGTCGCTTACGGATTACAAACAAGAAAAACAACAAAATGTCGAGTGGTGAGGGTGAAGATAGTTGTATATATATTAAGGTTTCAGCCAAAGCTACACATTTGGTGTCTTAGGTGAGGTGAGGTGAGGAAGTCAAATGAGGTGAGTAGATGAGGGTTGTTTAAGTTATAATGTATTAAGTGAGTGAATTTTTGGTAAGATATTGAGAGAAATTATTTGTTATATGTGAAGTCCATGATTTAATGTCTTTTATATTTGTTATCTAAGGGTATATTAATCTTAATGTTCGATCAAATGTAATGGTGTCTGTGGATTAATGACTCTATTGTTTGTGTTTAAGAAGAAGTGAAATGTTATGTTATAACCTAACATTTGTTGATTTATTTATGTTTGTAGGTTATGGGGCTTATTTATGGGAGGCTTGGGGTGGTGGGTTCTATTGAGTTGAATTTGAGGGAATTGAAGAATGGGAGGCAGTCGAATTCGAGTTGGTCATTAACGCAAGTGTACTTGGTGTTCTTTTTATATGAATTAATGTCCATGGCTTCCAAGACATTCAGCATTGTGCTTTTAAGACAGGAATGGAGCATTTCAGCATTTTGATCGATGGAAAAGGAGTGGTGTTCATTACAGATGTGGTTAGCAAAGGCGGAGTTACTGTTTATTTCCTCAGCATTTTCTTGAGTGACCTTTTCAATATTATTAGTACCTATATCAAGTATTTATAATTTTAAATAGTTTTTATACTAGTATAACGTGAAAGAAAGATCAGCTGTGTCGGCGATGATGATAATTGTAATATAAGTACTGATTTTATATATTGTAATTTTGATGAATTTAATTTGAAACTTGTCCTTTTTTACTAAATTGATTTTTGTACATTCTTTAAATAATTAAATAAATAATAGTTAGTAAAATTAATTTGTCTTTCCTTTTAACTATTAACTAAGAGACGCAGTTCAAATACAGACCGTCGTCACTCGTTTACGAGGGAGAATCAATAAGATCCTCTTTCGGGAGCGTGATGTAAGTGGGCGATTCTCAAGTGGCTCAACAAGCCAAGCGAGTTAATTTATTAAAATCAAAACAACATAACCTAATAAAACTTTAGATAAAGATGTTGAGAGACATAAGGGAGGCTCTACCCCTATTTTCTAACTCTCGATTTGGGACTTGGTGTAGGCACCGTTCCTATTAAATTCATATTCTAATACTATGTCATTCTTTTGTGTATTGTACCTTAGGTTAAGCATAAATAGCTATTGCAGCTAGGCTTCGCCTTTTGTATTATTTATTGAATAAAGTCGTTTTTATTTATTTATTTATAAATAAATAAAAATCACCCACGGATCGTACTAATAATGAAATAAAGCAAAACAAAAAGAAGCCACATATTTATGGTCTTATCAATGAGAGAAATTTTAAGTTAGAAGTGTACTATCAAAGACCCAGAACAGCAAATAAAAACTTTGCATTAATCGATCATGAAAATATAGGAAAATAAAAGCATTTTCAGTACAATTTCACAGATCCCCAATAAATAACAGTATACTCCATAAAATAACATGTTGGCAGTAGTTGGTCGGTTAATAATGCAACATGTTTAATTCAGGATTTCAGGCTTTGGTGGGTTTTATGCAAATATATATATGTTTTATATAAAATATACGAAATGCGAATATATGTTTGACACAAAATAATATTTTAGTTGTAAAAACACACAAAGGTACAAAGTTTATGTCATTTGTTATGAAACTAGTACAGATACACAATGCGTCCCACTGGGAAAAACCGCGAGGTTTAACGGGTTTTGACTTATTTGATCATAAGTCAAAATTGGAATTTCAAGCCCAATAATAACACTATTTTTTTTTTCAAAAAGGAGTAAGGCCTTTGGTTTGATCTCCTTATAAAGGAAGGTCAATTTTTGCCCACTCTGCAACACATAAGTATCCTAATTCTTTATACAGGGTGGTCAAAAAATTGTATCGAACAAAAAACAGTTGAAACTCAGTTTTTTCAAATGAAACCCCTATGTTTTTATAATTGTCTCGTATTCAGCACTCAAAATTGAGGCAACTTTGTAATAGGTTATCTATTTCAAAAATGTGTAATTTTCGAAATATTGGCCAATCAACACCATTATTACTATATGACTTAGTTTGATTGGTCAAGACAAATAATAAAAATTCAGAAATGTTACTGTCAGTGGTGTCAGTTATTAATTTGTGGTAGTATTTAATTATTGTAGCTCTTTTAATAGTTATCGCGCTCTTTACCAGCAGTGGCGGCTTCATATGTAGCAAAAAACAAAATATAAAATGAATAATATTCAAGTATTTAATTTTATTTTATTGTGTAATTATTTTTCTCTATATGAAATTTAAACCATAAATTAATGTATACAATTGTCAACCTGAGGTAAACCCAGCTTTACCATAAAACTGTAATTTTGTTAGTGTTTGTTAATTCTGTTAGATTTACCCGTTTTTATCTTTGTAATTATTTATTTTCATATCTCTCTTCGCTATACATAGCACTTGACACTATTGCCAGTGCTTGTGTCCTCTGTTACACCAATAGCCTATTTATCATACATGTCCTTATGCAGATAAAGCGTGCTTCAAAGCGTTTCAACAACAATGGGCAACACAGCACGGCATATATCCAATATACAACAAGATACGACAACCTGACGGCCGGCTATCGCCCTTCATATAAACATAGTTGCCAGCGTTTAATTGCACTAAGACCTTAGCACCTACCAAATGAATCTTGCCCAAACAACATAAGAAGCACGCTTCACCACAAGCCGTCAATGTTTCCCAGGGGATCACCGTGTGTACTTAAACATTTTAAACACATTTAATAGGAGGAAGATGTAGGTAAGTGAATTATTATGAAGGCAGTAGTCAAATAGTAATGTGTTGTTTAAGTTTCTTTTAACGCCGTAAAACTTGATAAAGTTCTTTTATACGACATTCCTTAAAATCAAAGGTCTATGCTATGTACTACATCAGTTTATTTGAAAAAATCTGTCTAGATACGGCAATGGATTCAACAACCCTCAAAATAAGCTTACATTAAAGGTCATTAAAAAATGTGAAGAAATGGTGTTTTTCTAGCCAAATTAAACTATCATAAATTTATTTCAAAAGACAAACAATCCCGATTTGTTCTTTCCTTAAATGTGGCATATCAACTCTATTATAGTGCCTGCGGCAAGTACCTCAACCAATATTAAGTCATGTGACCATCAGAGATTGAGACAACCTTAGGCATTAGTGGGACTAGCATACATTCAATATTGCATAATCATTTGACTGTCAAAAAAATGTTTTCGCGTTGTATCCCACACAATTTGTCAATCGCTCAAAAAAAGGCTCGTGTCGATTGGTCGAAAGAAATGCTCAAAAAATACGATCGCGGTGCTTCGAAATACGTCTATGACATCGTGACAGGTGATGAATCGTGGATTTACGCGTATGAGCCCGAAAGTAAACAGCAGTCGACTGAATGGTTGCCTGTTTTTTCGGAAAAACTTGACATGTCGCAACCGTACCACTAGAACAACGCAGAACAGTCAATTCTGACTGGTACACAACCATTTGTTTGCCAACTGTCTTCCAAGAAATCACGAAAACCAACCGCCGAAGACGGGTCACTTTTCACCACGACAATGCGACATCGGCTCAAACAACTGCAAATTTGAGCACCCAAGATATCGATTTGATGAGTCATCCGCCGTATAGTCCTGACTTGGCACCGAATGACTTCGTTTTATTCCCGTAAGTAAAAAAGAAACTGAGAGGTCAACGTTTTTCGACACCTGAAGGAGCGGTTTTGGAGATACCTCAATCAGAGTCGCAAAAGTGCTTCGACAATTGGTTCAAACGCAGGCAAAAGCGTATAGATCTTCATGGGGAATATTTTGAAAAACAATAAAGTGATTTTCGATGATTAATATTTGTTATTGTTATTATGAAATATAAAAAGCAACCCTCGTATAATATGAAGTGCGTTGAGTTGACTCTATTTTTATTTAAAGTGATGCGATGCGACACTTTCCATGTTTGTTTCAAAAGGCGCCTTGACGTCGATATTATAATATTGTATATCTACATAAGTAACACAAAGCATGAAAAATAATATTTGCACTATGGCTCATACATATTCATGATAGATTCAAAGCCCGACAACGGCTTTTTAACTAATGCAAGATGGCATGTTTTATAAAAAGTTGTCACTACAATATGGATTACCTTTGTAAGCATTTTAAACTCATTCTAATAATTAAAAGTTTTAGTATTTAATAAAATGTAGATATATGAAAAGTATGCCAGCAAAAAAGGCCTTTGCTGCTACTTCACTTGCTTTTCTGATTGGCTGATCGCGACTTTATCAATTATTTAAAATATACAGGCGAGAGTAAATGTTATTTATTTATTGTAGCAACTAATAATACAAATCAATCCACTCTGAATTTTTTGTATATACAGGGTTATTCACGCCATACTTAATTTCCTAAAACCCTATAGTGATTAATAGATAATTAATTTCATCATCATGAAATACAGAGTGGTGTACATGAAATTAACAGGTTCAATTGAAAATTCGCCTAATATTATGAATATGTGCATTTTCCACGAAAACGTCAAGAGTTATGTTGGATATGCCGCAGTATATTTTATATATTGTTGAAATAGTTATTTTGAATTGTTATATTACATTTGACTTGCTTTAGATTTTGGTATTGTAGCATTTATAAGATAATTAAATTTATCACCTTTTTCGATTTCATCATTTTCATGTATTCAACGAAACTGACTCTAGAACGATAACCAGTCTTTAATATCGCCACCAAACTTTTTAAATTCAATCATAGGTAACTTCAAATAACGACGTTTATTTGAATTATTCGTAGTACATGTCGACTCTCTCTCGTTTATGTCTTCTTTCATTTGAATATCGATTGTAACTTGCAAACTGTTGAATTTTTCCGATATTTGATCGATCTCTAACTTAATTTCATCTATATTTTCAGCATATGTATCATCATCTAACATTAAATCTAAAATTTTTCTACTCACTTCATTTAAATTGTGAAACGTATTTGTCAAACTTTTTAGGATTCCTTGTATTATCGTCATATTGGGGTGAGTGGAATTTAGATTTTCTTCAATTTTGCTGAAGTATCTATTGAATGAATTTATTTGCATGTCCTATTCTTTGAATAGTCACTCCATTATCGTGATTTAATTCTTTCTAATTCTCGTTTTTAGAAAGGAACTTCGTCCGCTGCAGTAAAACGGATCACGTCGGGGTCACCAAATGATATAAATCTCTACACACCGTGTAGTGGACTTTCTATTTCTTAATCGACTCTCAAAATAATGCACACTAAATTCAGATGTATTCTTTTTTACTTCTTTACAAAACTTTTTATAAACATCAAAAACTGACAAATCTAATATAACAATTCAAAATAACTATTTCAACAATATATAAAATATACTGCGTCATATCCAACAAGTTATCTATAGGAAAGTATTATAATATTTGACAGATAATTACTTTGTGCATCTAATTTTGACCTCATAATCCGGGTGTTCCATTTGAAATAAACAAGTTATTTAGAATTAAACTTTAGGTTCATATAACTCATTTTATTTCACACCCTGTATTTAGTATTTTGGGGTTTTTTATATTTGGCGTAACAATTGATGAGTGGGTATATTTATCAGCCCAGACTGGCTTAAAAAGAACAAACGATTAGGTGTGAATTTTTTCAGTCAAATTATGTCTATATTTTTATAAAAATTAAAATATTTGAAAAACTGTTATGTTTAGGTGAGTACTTTAATAAAAGTTAGGTTTATTTTGAACGGGGAGTCGAAAAATATATTCATATACAGGGCATTCCATTTAAAAAAACACAATTATGGTTAATTTCATATATTCGGGACACCCTGTATAGATTAACAATATTTTTAAAATGTAGCCATAAATAATTCTTATCGAACCTATGAATAAAACTTTTAGGAAATTAAATAGTTTAGTTGCAAATCATACGAGTAGGAAATGGTCCTTTCATGGGAGTTTCACACTATACTTTTTCTAGGACTGTTTTAATGCTTTTGAGTAAATTAAACATCATTAATTAAACATTAATGGATTAATTGTATCCAAGAGTGATAGTGATTGAGAGTGATAATAATCTTTTTTCCAATTTTCAGTCAGGATTTCGTAAGGGCCTAAGTACTGCTACTGCTGGATAACATAATAAAAGCTATGGATAGCAGAAACACGTCTGCGCTAGTACTTCTTTCGGCCCAATCGATCATAATTTATTTTGAGCAAAATTACACTATTATGAGTTTGACGAAGCAACAATAAATTTCGCGCGTAGTTATCTGTCCGATCGTACCCAAGAAGTTATGATAGATAGGAAAAAATCTGAGTCTCTTCATCTGACCAGCGGCGTGCCACAGGAATCTATTCTGGGTCCTCCTCAGCATACCAAAACATAGATCTGCTTTATTTGAACGTTCGTTCTCCTATGTTGCTTCTCATTTGTATAATAAAATACCTGCAGAAATGAAGCTGCTGTCAACCTATAGCTTCAAAAATAATTATAAAGAGTACCTTTTGTTACATTAATGTTTGTTTGATTATTGTTGTTGAAAATTATTGAAAATTATTGCTAATGATATTTTGTTGTCATGATATTTCGTTTTCTGTTTGGTTTTCTTTTAAAATATTTTTTTTTTGTGAGAACTTAAATTTGTTTATTTAGATAGTGTAATGTAAGTAAATATTGTATTTAATTTGTGTATATATGCTCGGTTAAGCAAACAGCCTTTGCTGATCTTCGCCGAGTTTAAAATAAAGTCCGTTTATTATTATTATTATTTCTTTCAGTGTAGGCAGCTGATCGGACCTAATAGGAAGAATTACAATGGTACACAATCCCTGCATATACTCCAAAAATAATTAGTCGCTTGTCCCAGTACTTTTGAAATTTCTTTCATTTTGGGAACATTGTAATTTCATTAATATAATTTTATTTTTTATTTTCAACTTTGTTTTTTTGTTAAATATTAATCAAGTTTTAATTTAAACCTTGCCCTACTCACTAAAATAATAAATTTTCTGAAAATAAATCACAAATATTTAAAATGTATTATGTCATCTAGGCTGCCGCACATGTTACCACGTGTGTCATCTTTAAAATTGTGTCTCATTGTAAAATAATATCAAATGACAAACAACACTGTTGTCGCATTTTTAAAAGTGTCAACACAGTTGTAAATTAAATTTGGGGCGTGTCTCGAAAATATAAATTGACTTTTAAAACCGTAGAAAATGATTTATTTTAGTTTTAAATGTCATGCATTTTTCTCTTTATATTTCATTCCACTTCCTACACGTGGATCTAATTTGGATGTTGACGTTAGATGTTTATTATGTGGTAATTGATTATGTGAGTGAGAATTTTTTGTTAATTTCTTGTTAAGCTTAAATTCCAGAGTTTTGACTGAAATGTTATAGTTAGTGGTCATAAACTAAAAGTCCTATAATATGTGATGAGCGTTTACATTTTTCTATGACTCGATTCATGAGTGCCCCGGGATACGAGGGTTGCCTTTTATATTTCGGGATTTGGTAACCCTGGTGTTGCAATCTGGCAACTGACAGCTCTACCGTAAAGTTGGACATTTTTGAGGTTATACGTACTCAGAACGTTTTGACATACGAGCACTATTTGTGTTGTTTACAGTAACTTGAAAGATTCATCTCGGCCCAAAAATGGAATTAAATCGTAAACATTTTCGTGCGATTTTTTTTGCAACTTTCGACGTGGATTAGCTCAGCAATAGTGCATGGATGAACTTAATTCAATTTTTGGCGATGAAGCTTCATCAAGGACCAGTGTTTATCGATGGTATGGAGAATTCAATCGTGGTCGTAGTTCGCTCCAAGACGAATTTCGGGAAGGTAGTCCAAAATCAGTTGTTGTTTCGAAAACCATTGATGCTCTGCGCGAACTGATATTGCAAGATCGGCATGTGACTTATCAAGAGATTGAGACAACCTTCATTCAATATTGCATAAACATTTGACTGTCAAACAAATTTGTTCACGTTGGATCCCAAACACGTTGTCAATCGCTCAAAAAAAGGCTCGTGTCGATTGGTCGAAAGAAATGCTCAAAAAATACGATCGCGGAATTCGAAACACGTCTATGACATCGTGACAGGTAATGAATCGTGGATTTACGCGTATGAGCCCGAAAGTAAACAGCAGTCGACTGTATGGGTGTTTCAAGCCAAATCCAACAAAAATTGTTCGCGCACAAAACACTTCCAAGCAAATGGTCGCCTGTTTTCTTCGGAAAAACTGGAGATGTCGCAACCGTACCTCTAGAACAACGCAGAACAGTCAATTCTGAGTGGTACACAACCATTTGTTTGCCAGTTGTCTTCCAAGAAATCAGGAAAACCAACCGCCGAAGACGGATCACTCTTCACCACTCAGAGAGTTCCGAGTAATTGGAATCAAATTGCTTTAACAATGCTGCATAAAAAGGGTCCGACAAACGATCCTTCAAACTATAGGGGTATTGCCCTCATTAATTGCATAACAAAACTATTTACGCATATTCTCAATGAACGAATAGCGACATGGTCTGATCGCTATGGGCTGCTTCCCGAAGGGCAAAATGGGTTCAGGAAAGGTAGGGGTTGTCTCGACAACATATTCACCCTTAGTTGTGCAATTCAACTGCATCTCAGACTGAAAAAGCGCAAAGTGTTCGCTATATTTGTCGACTTTCGTAGAGCCTTTGACCTGCTAGATCATCCTCTTATGTGGCAGAAATTATACGACATAGGCCTGTCCTCTAATATTATTAATACTCTGATAAACTTCTACAAGAGTGCTGCTTTTAAAGTCAAGGTGAAAAATGAATTTACTAAGAATTTTGGTATCACCCAGGGCGTTTTGCAGGGAGATTCTTTGAGCCCCCTTTTGTTTTCACTATTTTTGGCTGATATAGAACGTTTTTTTAAAGAAAATGGGTCGACGGGAGTTAGCATTGACCATGATACAAACATTAACATCCTGCTATATGCAGACGACCTGGTTATTCTCTCTGATTCTGAAATTGGGGTGAGCCGCTGCTTAAGGAACCTTGAGGTCAATGTCGCAAAAACCAAAATAATGTGTTTTCAGAGAGGAGGTTTTGGGGCTGTCAGTGGAAACTTCAAATATTTGTCAAACCCCATTGAAATGGCGAGAGAACTTGTTTACTTGGGGATAACTTTCTCTGCTTCATCCCTTTTTCCGAAGGCAGCTGCAGTTATGTCCACAAAGGCAACTCAAGCTACGGGCAGGGTTTTGGGACTAATGGCGAATTCTCGACTAACATCGTCGAAAGCCAGAATGCAATTATATAACTCGCTGATTTTGAGCATATTATACGTATTAAGTTGTCTTTGGCATTCCCATACCAGTTGAGGTCTGAACACACAGAGCGATTGCTTGTCGATGGTTTTAAGGCTTATGCACTTTTGTAAACTTGTATGGATGCAAGTCGTTGTTTTTTTAAATATTTTTTTACTTATTTTTTGCATTGAAAAAACAAAAAATGTGGGTTCATAACGCATGGCAGAAACGGGTATTATATTCATTTAATGTTTAAAAATTAAAAGAAAAATAAAATGCGGACATATTTAACAAGAAACGTCGTGTGCGTCAAAAAGTAAATGTAAGTTATTCGGGATTGCCGGTCGGGTTCTCGTTGGGATGATCGGATAGCCGTAAGGTACGGGGTAAGTTTTCCTTGTGAAATTGTCTCGCCTAACGGCGTCCAACACACTGTGCGGCTATGTGTGTTTCGGCTTTGACTCAGTGATTCATTTGTGTTAAGCTACTTTTACTAGGCGATAAATTAAATTATTTTTTAATATACAGCCTAATTGATTGGATTTGGTTTGTTGCAAATAAATGTCCATTACGTAACGGTATATTTTTATCTTTATTATTCAAATAATTTAATTGGTAGACAGGGGATATTGGTTCCTGGTCCAGCATTTTCGATTAACAACTAATCATAATCATTTCAACAAATCATCCATTTTAGATATATACGTACAAGTCTGATGTTATATGAAAATCCACACCAGTAACGCCCTATCAATCAAATCGTAGTGCGCGCTTGTCAACGCACATCCTTTCCTGTCGTGCCGTCATTTCCGGCCTGCCAACGCCTACTATGACTCTCTATCGTCTCTTGTCGCTGGTATAGCCCATCAGCCACCCTTATTAGAGCGAATCCCTGGTAATAAAATACGTATAGCGAATATATAATGGTATTAGGTATAATAGGTAGGTATATATCTTTAGGTGATGTATGACTGAAACATGAAGAGTATTTGGATTTTGTTTGCCCTAAAATAACGTATTTTCTATTATAATTTTTTTTATTCGAAGAAAAACTTTAAAAGTGCTAGATAATGTGTTCTATGAGGGGAAACTTTAGCTCAGATTCACATAACGCCAACATTTTAATACCGTAATTGTCTGGGTTTGAGGGCATATACATTTTGAAGCGACATCGGCCCCGGAAACCTATACAAGTTGTTCATATTACGTGCAAAACTCTGAGAGCGTATAAACTTCACTACATTTGGAAATAATTGCATCAAAGACATCACGAATCGGTGCAAAACGATATGTTTTACGTCGTTCGTCCCTTGTGCCCTTGTCGTCAAACCTGAGGTAGTTTTTTAAAAACGCAAAACGAGCCTCACTCATTGTCGTACGGAAAAATTGAATTCCTGTTTCCTTATCAAAAAGTTCTTTGGATTTGACAGAGTTTCACGGGTCGTCTGGCTCAAAATCTGCAAGTTCCGCTGTCATAGCTTCAAGTGCTTTTTGTGCTAATGGTCTAGCGTCATTATCAATATTTTCCTGAGTTCTATGTGTGAAATAATAACGAGCTTCACTACTAATTTATTTATACTTAATAACTAAACAATTAAACAAACTAATATCTTAAACGAACTAAATTGACTATATTTATGTTCACTATTTATTTCTGCTATTTATTTAAGTCAAAACACTTCCTGATTGATTACTGCTTCCTGTCTGTCTCTCTGTTTTTATATACCATGTCGCCTTCCACAGCACACAAGAACGTTCTGGACCTTTCCAGTCTTCTTCCATTCTATTCGATCGCGGTCGTAGACAAAAGCAGCGCGAGTATGATTCGATGCCTAGCGGTGTTGCCGGATGTATTTATTTATCTCTAAGCAGAGGGGACATTTTAATATTCGTCACAATACTGTAAATAAAAGAATCATTTGCAAGAGCGCGGCTTCCAAAAAAAAAAGCAAAACAAATTATGTGTCCCAGAATATGTAGACAATCTCTCGGATTGAGGTCGGTTGTGAAAAAATAAGGTTATAAAGTTTTGTCGAACCGGCCTTCGCTGTAAAGTTATGAGCTCTTAAAGACTAGACCTGAAATTCAGTTTTTTAATGATAACTTTTGAACCGCCTCGTATAACTTAATACAATTTGAGTATAATTGGCGTTAGATAGGGATTCGTGGAGGAACCCTATTTAAAACAATGGGATTTCATTAAGCAGGGGCGTACTGACGTAGGGATTGATAACCCCGTTTTTTCTAACGCGTCGTGCTACTGTGATTTTGAAACAGTTTTTAGATATCTTAAACATTTTGCTATAAAATTATGCGAAATGTTACAGAATTACAGTACATTAATTAAAGTCTGGGGTACAGGTGTCCCCAGGTAATGTTGGAGGGTTAATAAAAATCATTGTTCGAAATTCGTTATGCGAGTGATCATATCTTTCCAAGTTGTAGTATCATGCTCGGTAGTCGTTTTCATTGGGCTACCCTGTTTACATAAAATACTATTTTACGAAAACTGAATTCCATCCAAAGCAACCGGTTGAATTAAGAAACAAATTCCATAACTTCAGTGTCGACTGCCACAACATTTATTAATTTTATCAACGTTTCCCTGAGTTTTCTTCTTAAATTCAGACATTGAACTTTCAACCCTCTATTTTAACCCTTAAAATCGAATTTCAGGTAAAATGAGACTAACCGTGAAACAAACCTTATATACATGTGCCTATAGGGTTACTGTTGGTGGAAAAAAACGGGGCACTAATATATTTTTCTGTGCGTCATGTTGCCTGTCTCGAACTACCCTTAAATCACATACCTCAACGTTAAATTCTCGTATTTTACTGTACCCTATAGGTATATGTAATAATATAAGAAACACAATATATTCGGACGTTTTACGACAATGAAATGTTGTAAAGGAAGATGCGCAACTTTGTTTCATTACGTAGCGTAGGAATAAAATACCTTTGGAGAAAACATAGAAACTAACAAATTATAAATTTATAAGAATTATGTGCAATAAAACACGTTGGTTCCACAAATCAAGTGTTATATATTTTATGGAGTCAATCACAATCAAAACTTTCCAAAATCAAGAAGTCAACCAAACCTTGGAAGTTTTCACCCAAACACAAAAATCACACACGAATTTTTTATTACACAATCAGAAAGGCCAATACGTGAATCTTGCAATCTAACGCTATCCATCGAACATATACTTAGCGAATGTCCAGGAACAAGACAACTAAGAACATCACTGAACCTCCTAGAAAATATTGAAGAATTATTGAGCAAAGAAGAACATACCAAACATATTTAATAATTAATGTAAAATATCCATATATGGTCATTGTTATATTTGTCATATTTGTATTCTGTTATAAAACTGATCCGTCGCTAATAACCTAGTAGGTTGATGCGACATTAAACTAATAAAAAAAAAAAATTAAAAAAAAAAAGTGTTATACAGGGTGAGTCACGAGGAACTGTACCTACTTCTATCATAAGTAGAGGCACATTAGGGGATCATCAAATGAAATGAATTAAAAACTGTCTCCTTGTTTTCATTATTAATATACAGGGTGAATTATGGATCTTCACCAAAACTATGTTTCGTCATATCTTTTCAATGATTAAGTGGATTTATCTCATTTTTTTATAAAAGTGTGTATTGGTACCTGGCAACTAACTGACATATTCAGAAATGAGAAAATCCAGGTCCGTCTTTGAGAAAATTTGTGGGACTGCTTCATATTCAACACTTCACCTTGTATAAGATTTTTCAAAAATCTGATATAATTTTTTCAGAGAGCATAAATAGACAGTCGGACCTGGGTATTTAAATTTTTTGTTACACTCACCTAACATTTCCAATTAAAGATTCATTTTAGAGCCAAATTGAAAATTGACAATAATGAAGTATCTTACTGTATAATAGTGTTTAGTTATTAAAAAGAAATATTTAAAATACACAGAAACGACACACACTGTGCTCCAGTCTGGTAAATACCATAATTTGAATTGATTTACAGGGCCGGATTTAAATATCTGGCATATCTGGTTCATCCCAATAATTCACCCTGTATGTAACTTTTTCCACCCGTAATAGACAGAAAACAGATAAAAAATGTTTGTAATAACCTAGTTTTCTTATTTGTTTGAGGAAAACTCATGTGTCTAATTATTTTAATCGGAATGAAATGAAGAAGCTAGGGAAATGTTTATTCATAAATTAAGAAATAAAACAAAAAACAATAACCAAACAATAAAACAGTTTTAACAATGTGGAACAAAGTAAAAAACAATTTAAGAAACGTTACGATTATAAAAGATGTTCAAAATGAAATCCATCTGCCTCAATACACTTTTCTTGACGAATGTTTAAATGTGTAATGGACTTTCTGATTGTCAGTGGGTCATTTCTGATAATATTGCAACAGTGAATAATTCTGTTAATGAGCTGTTGTGTTTTATAATCGTAATGTTTATTAAATTGTTTTTTACTTTTTTCTACATTGTTAAAACTGTTTTATTGTTTGGTTATTATTTTTTATTTTATTTCTTAATTTATGAATAAACATTTCATTGACTTGTTCATTTCATTCCGATTAAAATAATTAGACACATGAGTTTTCCTCAAACAAATAAGAAAACTAGGTTATTACAAACATTTTTTATCTGTATTCTGTCTATTACAAGTGGAAAAAGTTACATACAGGGTGAATTATTGGGATGAACCAGATATGCTAGATTTTTAAATCCGGCCCTGTAAATCAAATCAAATTATGGTATTTACCATACTGGAGCACAGTGTTTGTCGTTTCTGTCTATATTGAAGATTCTTGTTAATAACTAAACATTATTATACAGTAAGATACTTCATTATTGCCAATTTTCAATTTGGCTCTAAAATGCATCTTTAATTGGAAATGTGAGGTGAGTGTAACAAAAAATTTAAATACCCAGGTCCAACTGTCCATTTATGCTCTCTGAAAAAATTATATCAGATTTCTGAAAAATTATATACAGGGTGAAGTGTTGAATATGAAGCAGTCCCACAAATTTTCTCGAAGACGGACCTGGATTTTTTCTATTCGGAATATGTCAGTTAGTTGCCAGGTACCAATACACACTTTTATAAAAAAATGAGATAAATCGACTTAATCATTGAAAAGATATGACGAAACATTGTTTTGGTGAAGATCCATAATTCACCCTGTATATTAATAATCAAAACAAGGAGACATTTTTTAATGGTCATTTGATAATCCCCTAACGTGCCTCTACTTATGGTAGAAGTATGTACAGTTCCTCGTGACTCACCCTGTATATTTGCTTCATGTAAAACGGCTTCCCCTAACTCCAGTTTTCTTACTGTTTGCAGGTCTCCCAATAACAGCAGCCGACCTTCGGAAGATCTTTGATAAATGCCTATATAATACGAGTTTTCGGCGGTTCGTTTTCCTGATTTCTTGGAAGACAACTGGCAAACAAATGGTTGTGTACCACTCAGAATTGACTGTTCTGCGTTTTTCTATTGGTACGGTTGCGACATGTCAAGTTTTCCCGAAAAAACAGGCGACCATTTGCTTGGAAGTGCTTCGTGCGCGAACAACTTTTGTTGGATTTGGCTCATCTTGAAACACCCATACAGTCGACTGCTGTTTACTTTCGGGCTCATATACGCGTAAAATCCACGATTCATCACCTGTCACGATGCCATAGACGTATTTCGAAGCACCGCGATCGTATTTTTTGAGCATTTATTTCGACCCATCGACACGAGCCTTTTTTTTTGAGCGATTGACAAATTGTGTGGGATCCAACGCGAACAAATTTCTGTGACAGTCAAATGTTTATGCAATATTAAATAATGTATGCTGGTCCCAGTAATGCCTCAAATCAATCTCTTGATAGGTCACATGACTATCTTGCAATATCAGTTCACGCACAGCATCAATGGTTTTCGGAACAACAATTTAATGATTAACGATTTAATTCCATTTTTGAGCCGAGATGAATCTTTTAAGTCACTGTAAACAACACAAATAGCGCTCGTATGTCAAAACATTCTGAGTACGTATAACCTCAAAAATGTCCAACCCAACTTTATGATAGAGCTGTCAGTTGCCAGACTGCAACACCAGGGTTGCCAAATCCCTCGTATAGGGTTGTCGGAAAAATTCTGGAAATTTGGTTTTGCGCTATAACGTGGAGGAGAATGGAAGGGTGTTTTTGAAATAAAAAATAACAGCCATTTTGTAAGTTAAAAAAAATTATTATGAAATTACGTTTTGAAAATTATCTGCGATGCAGTGCTGTAGTCGTTCCACACAAATCAATGTCAATTGCTACTTTTGGGTCGACACAACCGATTTTTCATGTCTCCTTAGATTTCAAAAAAAAAAAAAAATGCGATGTATTTAGAAATTAATTAAGAAAAAAATTGATTTATCCTTAAAACCACTTGAAATGTGTATAGGGAATCCTGGAATCAAATAAGAGGCAGTTGATTTCCTAATCGATTAAAAGAGATAAATATACGGTGGTCTTACTTACTTACTCCATGGCTCTACAACCCGGGGTGGGTCTTGGCCGACTGTACTATTCGCCTCCATTGTTGTCGATCTTCCATCAATGCTGGGTCGTACTCTATCCCAATGGTCCTTAGGTCCGTTTTGATGTTGTCCCGCCATCTCATTCGGGGACGCCCCAAAGGTCTTCGTCCCACTGGTACTCCCTCCCAAGCCAATTTTATCATCCGTGTGTCAGGCTGTCTTTGTACGTGACCCGCCCATTGCAGTCTTTTTGCCTTTATCTCCTTCACAATATTTGGATCTTTGTATAATTCTGTTATTTCTTGGTTGGTTCTTATTCGGTACTGTTGTGTTTCTGGGCTTCGCAGTGGTCCAAAAATCTTGCGCAGAACCTTCCTCTCAAAGATTCTCAATTTTCGTTCGTTGTCCTTGGTCAGGGTCCAGGTTTCGCTAGCATACATAACAGTCGGTCGTATAATGGTCTTATAAACTGTAATTTTTGTTCTTCGCGAGATGTTCTTCGATGCTAGTACTGACTTTAGCGCATAGAGACATTTGTTTCCACTCTGAATTCGGACTTTAATTTCCTCTGTCAGGTTGTTATCTTCTGTAATTGTGGCTCCCAAATACTTAAAGGTTGTGACCCTCTCAAAATTGTAGTCCCCCACAGTAACATTTTGGCCCACCCTATCTCTACGTCCTGTTCTACTGGTGTGCATATACTTGGTTTTGTCCTCGTTTATTTTGAGTCCCACTTGCTCAGCTTGTGTTTCTATTTGAAAAAAATGAGTTTGGGCTATTTAAATTTCAGAAAAATTGTAATTCTATTTGAGGACACACTGTATATAAATTGGTTAACGTTTGAAACACTTTTAATTAGCTGACACAATTAGTACTGTATATCCTAAGCATTGAGTTGGGTTTAATTTTATTTTAATGTTGCTTGATTTTTTGACCTTACAATTTTACAATTTGATTATTATTATTATTATTTCGTTCTCTTGACGACGTTTCGACGTTTATAAAGTCATCTTCAGAACACTACAAAACAAAATCACAACAGTACATATAACTGTGACGCAATATAAGATGACAATTACAAATAATTCGCAACATAAAGGAAAAAATTATACAGTCATAAAAAAAACACAAAAACAAACGATTTAAAAACAAAGCAGATAATTCATAGTCACAAGAATAGGGTGTTTTTGGTGTCAATTAAAATTAAAATCCCAAAGGACATTTACATAAAAATAGTTTTCGAAAAATAATCCATTGTGACGAGGAGTGTTAATGTTACAAAACAGAATAAAAGTCATCTACTCCACAATACAACTCTGTATAATTACACTAGATCATCATTGGTACAACCAAACCATACATGTTTCGAAAGTTCAAACTTTCATCATCAGTGGTAAAATAACGTAGTGTCAGGAAGCGAAAATTGGATATGAGTTACTCATAATTATAAGAATCTAAAAGTAATAGAATACAATAGAAAATTATATTTTAAAGCTGGAAATATGTTCATACAACTTACCACATTGTGGAAAAAAAATTTTAACAAACAAAATAAATTGAAATAATAATATATTAATTGTTCAAGTGATGAACATTGAATAAGATGATTTTTTCCTTTTCTTCTTTTTCATAATTCGAACTGATTAATAATTTAATTATATATTCGTCAAATTTTCATTGTTTTGTGCAAAATGGCGAACTGAGAAAACGATCGACAAGAATACATTGAAAAGGTGTGATGAGAGCGAATAATGAATTTGACATACCACTTTGCTTTATGCATTTTTTTTTTGAGAAGCCCTGTTAAAAAACCTGAAAATTTATCCATGAGAACCTTACATCATATAAAGTTCATTTTGTTTCTATAATTCAAAAATGTAACAATATATAGGTAACATTAAAAAAACCATAATTTTAATGAGCCCCAAAGTTCTGGCACACCCTGTATATGTGCTACCTATTTTATAATGTAGTTATTATGAACCAACATAAGGTCAAATTGGAATACATTTGAAAATCGCAATAGTTTGGTCGTAAGATACGGACGGCGACGCGTATACAGGTTGTCCAAGGTGAGAATGGGATAGCATTTGAATCTTGGAACCGGTAGGAGGTACAATGTCGGTTACATTAGAGAAAAGTTGTACAATTTAAGCACCTTTTAAATAATGGTTTCACAAGTAAAGTAACTTTAGCCGTTTTCGAGAATTTTTGAAAGAACTATTTTTTGCAATTTTCCTTTTTATTTATTTCTGACGTTATTTTTACAGATATAAAAAAATTAAAAGCACTTTCTCATTGTTACTTTTTGAGGACAATAAGATAGCGTTTACAAATTTTCACTACAACGTTTTGTTTTTGAAAAACCATCTTCAACTTCGTTTTTTAAATACGGCCTTGAATTTATTGTTAAATTTAAATCCATTTTCAATTTAGAAATAGGTAGAAGTTTTCAATATTTTTGGCAATCGTTTTTTTAATAACTTCAAAAAGCACAAAAATTTCTACTAAATTTAAAAAACCGCGTACAAAATAAAATGTTGAGAGGTACATAAATTGGCAAATAATAATAAATAATTGTGAGTAACGACGAAGGAATATTTTTGCCTACTACTCTGCATTCAGTCAGTTAAGTGCCAAACTATGGCAATTGTTCTTGAAGAAGTTTAAATAACAGCTAAAAATATTGAAAACTTGTTTACACCATTACGTGTGGTATACCACCTATTTTTGAGTTGAAAATGGCTTTAAATTTAACAATAAAAAATCCAGGGCCGTATTTAAAAACACGAAGTTGATGATGATTTTTCAAAAACAAAACGTCGTAGTGAAAATTTGTAAACGCTATCTTATTCTCCTCAAAAAGTGACAATAAGAAAGTTCTTTTAATTTTTTTATATTTGTAAAAATAACGTCAGAAATAAATAAAAACAAAAATTGCAAAAAATTGTTTTTTCAAAAATTCTCGAAAACGGCTAAAGTTACTCTACTTTTGAAAACACCATTTAAAAGGTGTTTAAATTGTACAACTTTTCTCTAAATTAACTGACATTGTAACTCCTACCGTTTCCAAGATTCCAATGCTATCCCATTCTTATCTTGGACACTCTGTATAGTGCCGCACCCTGTATATGAAGTAACAGACAGAAAACAAATTATGTAATTTTCGATTTGATCGCAACAATATTTTTTTTATTCGACATTATTTTTCTACATGCCTCCAAATAAAACATGAAAATTGTATAATGGCAGTTATGTTGTTTTCTCCCTTCGTCGCACACCACCACACCCGTCTGATGCCGTCCGGCGTTCCACCCCTACCACCCCCCTGACTGACTGGTATATACGGTGAAATATGTTCGGTTTATAATATGCATAACACGAACATGTATAATAAACGAAGTCGACTTGTTTCAACGACACAACAAATATACACACACAGATGAAAAATTTGTGTGCAAATTTTGTTTCTGTTTTCCATTTTTCAACAAACTGAAAATGTACAGGGTGTTTTATTAAGTATCGGGTTTTGTTCATTTTTCTTCTCTTTGGAGGCACTATTTATACGTACATATTTTATATTTCAGATCTTCTAGGCCAAGCTCTTGTACGCAAAATAATTGATTTTTTTTAGTTCTATTATAAAATTTATTTTGCCCCCTTTTCTACTATTTACGAACCTCTATGTAACACAAGCAGTTATCTATAACGGCAAAATCTCCAATTACTTGTCCTTAACCAGGGGTGTTCCTCAGGGATCAATTCTTGGTCTACTATTGTTTAGTATTTATGTCTCAAACTCACCTAGAGCTGTGTCATATTGTAAGCAACATTACTTTGCGGATGACGCTCAGTTGTATTTGGCATTTCCATTAAAAGAATCTTCAACTGCTCTCGCGCGTCATTGTCTTAGGTTAAATGCAGGAAAGTCTATTGCAATATTGTTTGGTCGCAAGGCCGATAAGTTTTCGTTTTTGAATATGTACAGCAACTCTTTAAGGATAGATAATACAGTCATTAATTTTCAGAGGAAGGTCAGAAACCTTGGCCTTGTAATGGACGATGAATTGCGCTTCTCGGGGCACATTAGTTGTGCTCTGCAGAGAGCATACTTGAATCTGAAAGTTTTATTCCACAATCGCCAGGTGTTGACTCGAAAACTTAAAATAACATTATGTGAAACGCTAGTATTATCGCATTTTAATTACTGCGATACAATTTATGATTCCTGTTTGACAGTAATTTTTAGAAATCGTATACAAAAGCTCCAGAATTCCTGTCTTCGACTTGTCTTTGGTATCAGGAAATTTGACAGAGTTAGCCACACATTTTCACAGGCGCACTGCATTCGGATCCAGTAAATTATTGTTTTTTTTTATTATTGTTCTTTTTTCTTAGTTGCTTTTTGTATTTATTCTTGTATTTATATGTGTCACTTGTATACGTATTTTTTTTTCAACTTAGCATAAGCTTGTTTTTTCAATGGGCTAGCTGAACAGACGGTTATTTGCTTGCAAAGCACCGTACTGAAACTCGCCCAGTTGCATTAAATAATTAAGATTTGTATGTTTGTAACGACAGATATAATGCAATAAAAGTACTTTATTATTATTAAATTAATTACAGTCAGTGGCGTACATTTTTGTTCTCAATAATTTGTATTAAGTGGCCCCTCTAACGCAACTGGACTTAATAATTTTGGTCTAGTTAGAGGTTCCCTATTTCTAGCAAACTCATATTCCAAAATTGAGCTCAAAACCAGATTTCCATCTGGAAATGGTCTTCATCGTCTCGGGGAACTTCAAAATGGTTATACCCGTCTTTATCTCATTTTTTTCAGCGCATTCATAATTCTTGGGTCTGGACGAATATGACAAAGATAAATAATCAAAACGATAAGTAGCGAACCTTAACTAATTTGATATATTGGCTCCCATTTTTTGGGCTGTTTTGAACGTGTTTAAGGTAAATTTGCTGCTTTAGATCTTCAGTCATTTTATTTTTAGTATAATACGTCAATAATACCTCCACTACTTTTCAGTATTATCTTCAGCTTTTCAATATCTTTAAAGGCTAGTGCTGTTTGTAAATGCACGTCACGCCTGGTATTTCGTCTTACATTGTGGAAAATTTGCGCATTGCCTGCTGAATTCAATATATTTATATAATACTATACATAAAATGTATAAAAAATAGGCAAAAATGAAGAAAAAGTCCATGATTGACATGCCCTTTTTGATGTTTTAAAGTGAGACGTGGAAGCCTCCCTTGGGGAGGCCGACGGGGCCGCCATATACAGAGATATACATGTATAGTCTATATGAATGTGTGGGTCGGAGGAGCATCTTAGAGTGAGCGTATAGGGACAGGATAAAATGTATTCGAGTTGTTGGTTGTTGTGAATTTTTATTATACATTTAAAATATTCCGCATTTATTCTGACGAGGAAGGAAAAAAGTCGAGAGTTCATGCAACTAGAAAATAGAGTAATTTTTCAATGTTGCTTTGGCCAGAATTAAATTCAATGAAAATGAAATTGAGAAATGGATAGTTTTTTAGAAGTACAGAGTGAGCAAATTTCGAGTTAGAGATCATTTGATGCTTAATGCAGTGGCGTACCAAGAATTTTTTTCGAAGTCCAATTGTTCAAGATATCGCTCTCAACTTTGTTTTCTTAAATGGGACACCCTATATATTAAACTTCTTTGAGATATGGGGTGCCTCAGGGCTCTGTGCTTGGCCCATTACTTTTTATTATATACATTAATGATATCTCCCATTATATGTCAGATATCTCATTTCCGTCCCTTTTTGCAGATGATGCCAGTTTTGTGTCGAGTAGTTCAAGTTTTGACAATCTGAACACTATATCCCTTTCGATCTTGAATGCAGCCAAGAAATGGTTTGGTGCGAACGGGTTAAGGCTTAACGAGGACAAGTGCAATGTTCTGAAGCTGTCTTCTAATTTCTCCCATATCAGTGGTGACACTGTCAAAGTGCTTGGAGTCTATTTAGATGACAATCTTAACTGGTACTCTCACATCGAACACCTAAGTCGCAAGTTGTCCAGTGCTCTATTTTTGCTTAGACAGCTTGCGTGTTACTTAAATTTTCATGTCCTTAGAACGGCTTACTTTGGGGTTTTCCATTCACACTTGACTTACGCCATCGTGCTTTGGGGTGGTTCTTCGCAGATTGCAAAAGAGGGCGGTCAGAATACTGGTTGGCGTTGGGCCACTTGACCATTGCAAGCCGCATTTTGTAAACCACGGTATAATGTCATTGCCGTGTGTTTTTATCTATCATACCTTATTGGAGATCCATTCAATTCGGGATTCACTGCGGCCTCACTCCAGTAATCATACCTACAGTACTCGGTCGGCTGATTTGTTGATCATTCCAAAATACAGACTAACAAAATCTAAAAATAACTCTCTTAATTACAAATTTTATAATAAGGTACCGAAGCAGATTCGGTCGTTCAACTAAAGACATATTTGTTAAAGCATTGTTTTTACTCTGTCGATGAATTTCTTGAGAGTGATTGGTTGTAGAGTTCTTGATTCTTGTTGGCAATATTGCGTTGTTTTGTTGTGCAGTATTGTCCTAATTGTTGTATATTGTCGTATATATTTTTATGTGATTTGTATTTGCGTTGTATTTGCAAGTATTGTATTTATATTGACAAACTGTATTTTTCGAATATTGTAATAAACTATCTATCTATCTATCAGTTGCAGCACGTTTCAGCTGCAACATTAGCATTTTTCTTGTGGTGAATAAAACATTGAAACAATTAACATCATTAAGCATTTTTAATGATTTGAATGATGAAACAAACCTACTTCGTAAATTTGTATTTTATTTGAAATATAATATGGTTTTTATTTATTTTAATTAATTTTATTTTTGGCACTTATCACCTTTGAAATTTCCAGTCTTCAATTAGGAATTTCTATTCTAACAATTATTGATGTAAAAATTTTTGGCTAAATATACTGCATAAAAAATGCAAATTATGCAGTTTACATAAGTGCCCTTCTTTATTGATGGCAACAAAATGACGGTATAAGATCCTAAAACTTACGACCTATTCATTTGATGGTGTATTGTTTTCTGCAAAATCTTCAAATACTAGTCACTTCCGGCCAGTTTTAGGTGTGTGAGTACTTTCGCTGTCTAGTCTGCAGATTATTAGAAACTAAAAAAAATCATATGTTCGTCAGGTTTTACGTATTTCATGATAAGGTAAAGGTACAGATAGAATAGCTTGTGCAATAATGGCATCTTATAGTATTCCGTACAGTCCCAAAGCATATACTTCATATACATAATACATGAACGTTCGCTATACTATATCTATATACATTTTGCATATAACGTGTTTCTTTATATCTTCTAATATTTTTATTTCCCGATTTCCCAAGGAAAAGCTATTTTGCGAGAATACTGAGTGAAAACACACAAATATAAACTGTTAGAAGAGACCCACTCAACTAACACTTCATCTGTTAAAAAGCTACCATTCCGATTTCTCTGGCAATGTATTATTAATCCATGGAGAATGTAACAAAGTGATTAATAGAACCTGTAGAGTATTTACCGAGAGAAACCCGCATTTGCCAACAATGACTAGAGAAAAATTAAGAAGAATTTTGAGAAATCAAATACGGTAGGGGCAGTGTCATGCAAATCGAGTACTACAAAAACCTGTAACTACAAATGAGGATAATGTGGCAAATATTTTGGCATATTTTAATACATATCCTGAATCATCAGTGCGTGCTGCTGAACAAGATCTAGGAATTTCAAAATCCTCTGTCCAAAAAATAAAAAAAAGCAGTGGTTTACATCCATTTAAATTCAAATATCTTTGTGCTCTGGAAGCAGGTGATGCCGAACGACGTGTACGGTTCTGCGAAACCATTTGCAAGAAGATCCTGGGTTTCTGCAAAAAGTGATTTGGACAGATGAGTTGAAATTTTCGAGAGATGGAATCGTTAATAGACAAAATAGTCATTTTTGGGCTTCTGAGAATCCGCAAGCTATTCGTGAACGAAATTTTCAAAATAAAGTTAGTGTGAACGTTTTTTGTATGATGAAAGACACACATGTTGAATATTTTATTTACGAGCATAATTTAAATACGGAAGGTTATCTTTATATTTTGCAAAATGTTGTGGCGCATTTTTTGGATGGCTACCATTCAATGAATTAAGAAGTTGTTGGTACCAGTTAGATGGAGCACCACCTCACTGTGGAAATAGACTCACACAACAGCTTAATGAAATGTTTGAAGATCGATGGATCAGACGTTTAGGGCCTTGGGATTGGCCAGCGAGATATCCAGATCTATCACTGCTGGATTTTTATATTTGGGGTGCAATTAAACAAAAAGTGTATTCCACCCCTATTAAATCAAAAGAAATTCATTCGAAACCTTACCTGGGGTCCAACTTGCACGAGCTGTCACGAGTGAATTTATTGAATGGGTAAATAAGTGTTTAAGACTAAATGGGGGTCATATCCAACAATTAAATTAGTTTTGTTATCGTTAGTTGATTAACTTTTTTTAGTTGAAAAGTTATTTAGTTTAATCCTCTGTTCATTTCTGCTGTATTATTTTAAATTTTAGTCTTAGTTCGTTGTAATACTTGATTTGTATATACCTCCCAACCTGCTCTAAATTTCTCAAAATTCTTCCTAATTTCTCTAGTCATCGTTAGCAAATGGGGGTTTCTCTCGTTAAATACTCTACAGGTGATATTAATCACTTTATTTTATTCTCCATGAATTAATAATAAATTTATAATATCAATAAGTATTTTTCATTTTTATTAATTTGACGTTTAGTTTGACGTTAAAATGACAATAATTTCATGGCTAACTAAATTAATTAGCTAGCTTCCAGAGAGACAACGGTAGGCGCTGTAGAAAAATTTAAAATGACGATATTTCGAAAACTAGGCATTTTAGAAAATGATAACCTATTACAAAATTGCATTATTTTTTATTGCTAAGGAAGATAAAATAATAATAATATACCCATTCCATTTCGAAAAATTGACGTTCAACTGTTTTTCTTGAACCGTTTTCAATATAATTTCTTGACCACCCTGTATAAAGTAATCAGAAAATGTCTTGTCAATTCGAAAAAGAAGATCCCACCTGATAAGAAAATACCTGCAAAATAATTATTAAATACTGATTTACAAGGAAAAAACGGAATTCTTATGGAGCCATAAACTGTCAATTTTGACATAAATCTTGATATAAGTCAAAAACGACTGACGTTAGGTATAGGACATGATACATTAAATATGTCTGAAATCTTATTTAGAATCCAAAAATGTAATAATATATAGGGCGTTTTATTTAAAATAACAAAGTTGCCATCAACTTCCGGTATAACCGGAAGTGCTATGCCGTTGCTATTATATTATTTGAGTAGAGCATATTTGACAATATAGACTGAAATTTTCAAAATTCAATTCGAAGTAGTTTCTGAAATAATCTAACGGGTTGCCACCGTAGGACACCCTGTATATACATTGCCAAGTCTACAATATTATGATAAAGTCAACTAAAGTATAAATAAAATAATAAATAATATACAGGTAAACGGACACGTTAAAAATACTAACAGAAATAACAAACAAAGAAAAACAAAAAGTGTCAACAATTTAAAATAATGTTGTGTTATTGTAGTGCATCTATGAATTCTTGCACACTATAGAATGTACCGTCAATCAAAAATGTCTTTAATTCATACGGACTTATTGAATATATTGGAGAAACAGCAATATGTTCAGTGTCTATCTTGTCCTGCTCATAGTAGCCCTCTCGTTGGGGTCTTTATCTCTTCCTGTTTTGCATGATGAGCGTGTTGTTTTTGGCCAAAAAATCACGAACGAGTAATTCTTTTGCCACAAATCCGGGCATTTCGTTCGTAATACTTCACGCAAAGGGGGCATAACTTCAAGGTAATAATCCCTATTTTGATCATATGACATTCTCGAAAGAACTCAGGATGCAACAGCTAAACCTTCACATTTGACCGAAGTCGACACTCTTTTTTCTATTGTTTTTTCTTTCATTTTATTATTCTGTACAGAAATCAGAGTGGGTCATAAGCACCAAAGATTTTGGACTCGTTATCCTGAAGGGAAGTAGAAAACAACTTCTTTTTTTGTTATATACTTAAATTTTATTGGCTAAGACATTGTTCTTCATACAATCATTCACTCAATACTTAAACGTATAAATTCAGATCTTAAAAAAACTCAATATGAACTTTGCTTCCAAATATCAAGAATTCAGTAAAATCAGAGTTTCATGTAAAATGCTAGTTGAGCCAGATCCCCAGATCTCTGAATAAAATTAAAAAAACCCATATTTTATGCATGAAAGATTCAGAAATATAGACAATACTACGAATAAGGCCCGTTCCCAAAGAGGCTTGGAGGAAAACCCCAGATTCTATAGAAACCCTGAATTAGCTTAGTTTTCTCCCAATTTTTGTGTTACCTGGAAACTAGGAGAATGATTCAAGATAGTTAAGATTTTTGTGGAAAAAACTAGGTTCCACTTATATTGGAATTAAATCCACATGCCCAAGTTTCTGAATCAAATTGAGAGCCACCAAACTATGTCTATGAGGAATTGACAAATAGAAACAATATTTCGTAAAAACACAGATCCCAAAGAGGAACTCTAAAAACTCTAAAAAAATTGTGTCTCAGAGGAATTCGGAAATGTAAACAAAACTTTGCATAAAATACTGTACCAAAGGAAATTTTAGAAAATCCTACAATTTCCTACAAAACTTCAAGAAAATTCTCATGTAGGTATATGAAAAAAACTTCCAGTGAAACCCAAATCTGAATCAAACTGAAAACCACCAAATTGTGTCTAATTCAGACAGGCTCCGTAAAATTTTGTGGAATTCTTCAAAAAAAAGAAGAAATTAAAAAAAAAACTGATTACCATTTGATGACCATTGTTTTGCTAGATTTTTTTAACGCTATGAAATGTTTTTCAGGCTTCAATAAAAACTGTGATGAGAAGAGCATTTAATCAGTAAAAGACCATTGGAATTCTTAAAAATGAATAACACATTGAAGTGAAAATATTATTTATTATATAGGTTAATAAGAAATAGTACCTTATTTTGCTGCACTTGATACGCCATTGGTAACCCGATCGCAAGAGATATGGAAAAACAATGACGAAAAGTGGATTGAAATTCACCTATTTTCTACAAGTGCATGGCAATTTTCCCAGACAAACCGACTAGAAAACCGGTTTGTTCGAAAAATATTTTTCTATTATACGTCGTTTTTTATTATTTCTATTCTTCCCTGTTTTGTTTATTTTATTATTATTGTATGTCGTACGAATTTTTGCATAGTGATATGAAATCCATGCTGCATTGAACAATATAGGAATAAAATGCAGAGAAAAAATCAGTGCTCTTCATGGGACAATAATTCTAGTACTCACTGAATATTAAGAATTGTCACCTTCTTTCAATACGAGGCCAACTATTTGTTTTTCAAAATATACTCGCCTTTGTGATTAAGTCATTTTATTTGACCGTGTAATGCATCTCTGCTACTGTATATAATTATTTTCTAACCGATTATATCGGAAATGGATTGGAAAAAGAAGTGCCCAAGAGTAATCTCCAGGTTTAACGCCACTCTTGTACATTTAGTTTATTCGAAAGATAATCTTCTGGCATTATAATTTAAATATGACCGCTACGGCTGGCTCGAACGTAGTCTAATCTGGAGGTCCAATTTCCGATGACTTTTTCCAACATATGTGGCCGTATATCGGCAATAACCTCCAAGTGGTCAATCGTTTTGGGCTTATCGGTGTAGACTAGCGACTTCACTTATCCCCACAGAAAATAATCTATCGGCGTTAAATCGCACGATCTTGGAGGCCAATTCACAGGTCCGAAACGTGAAACTATATGCGGTTACCAAACGTTTCCTTCAATTAATCAATTGCACATCATGGCTGTTCAATTAATGAACAAAAAAGTCAGTAATCATGGCTCTATAGCTCTGTTAGAGAACTAGAAGTTCCACTGTCTGTGTAGAGATACCACTGCGGTTTTTGAGTGCTAATATTGCCATAAGCGTTCATCATCTATGTTTGTTTATCTAGGGTAGTAGGTTCCAGTTTAGCAGAATAGGTTGCAATAATATACAGTGAAATAATAAAGGATCGTATTCCAATCGAAACGTTTGGTGTGTATAAGGTAACGAATATATTGGATATGTTCAGTTTAAACGCATTCCTGTGTTGAAGCGGCCAGGATGATCAGCGAAACATTAGCTAGTATAAATTTGAGACAGGATTGATTCACAAGTATTGTTCCTATAAGTTTATTTGTATATGGAATGTTTCCGTCTAGAATATAAATTTGTTAGGCTAAAAACTGCCACTTAAAAATATTATCCTTTGTTAGCCTTTTTATCTTATTTAATAAAATACATTCAAGCTGACAAAGACAAAAGCAGAATGAAAAATATATTATATAGCGAATAAAAAGTACAAGGAAAAGGTATTTCAATAAGCAATTTTCTTTTGTGATGTACAAGAGGAGGTAGTAAGTTTTTCTTTTTTATTAAAAGGCAATTTTTCCGTTTTATTTGATGCTCTCTCGAGCGTTATTCGATTATGAATATAATAGGATGTGCACCGTGCACAACATTAGTTTATTTTAATATTAGAAAACAGACTTTCTTATAATACAGGGTGAACCAAACTTAAGCGGCAAAATTAGCTTGAGCATGGGGATCAAATAAAATTCAGAATTTATAAATTTAAATTCTAATGCGACATTTCGAGTTGACTTAATAACCTGGACTGTACTATCCAGTTGTAATTATGACTCTCTGCAAAAACTGCCGAAGAGGTGGACCCCATATAGATGCGCCTCTGATTTTGTTAATAATAAGCACGAAATTGAAAAAGGCGGTATTAATTAATCGATATAACATCACCAGCCGTTGAAAAGTATGAAAAAGAAGTTTGGGTAAGGCCCTAACATAAATTCTCAAACTTTGGAAGCAATTTTACCGGAGCCTAAGTACTGTGTGGCAAACGAATCTGTAACAGTCAAAGGAATTCGGACAAAAAAAAAATCCGATATTGCCGAATGTAATGTAATGTTTTATTTTTATTTAATAACTAAAATTTTGACCACTGAATATGAAAATAGGGAAAAGAAATTATGGAAAACTCTCAACGGCCAAACAAGAGAAGTGAACTTTAGGACAAGATGACGACAGCGAGACTGATAATAATGATGATGGTTATGTTCACGAAATCAAAATATTTAAAACAACTAATTATAGTTCCTAAACGTGACTCAAAGCAACAAAAAGATCCAAGATATTTTAATTATTTTCGATAAGTGTTAAGTTCTTTTAGATTTTTTGGTTTAAATCAAGCAAGATTACCTAAGCATTTAATTTATTTCGTTATGTTGTTTTAGAATGTTTTTGTTTTTCATAAGAACGTTTTAATTTTGGTATGCAACCTTAAAATAAAATAAATAAATAAAATACTTCTTGGGTGTTTTAATATAATATATAATAATTTAATTCTGATATTTCAATTTTTCAGTCAACTTTGAACTTTCATAAAAAATTTACTTTTTCTGCTTCATCCTTGGGCTTTGGTTATCTTGTTCCTCTATGTAGCCTTCACTTACCCAACGTGAATGTAGCCCGTCGAGTAAGCCCACAGTAAATCTTCCCACATGAGCCTAGGTTGCGTCTATTCTGTTATTTCATTTATCAGTCAACTTGAGTCTTTCATAAAAAAATTACTTTTTCAGCTTCATCCTTGGGCTTTCGATATGTTCTTCCTCTGTGTACACTACACTTACCTAACGCCCTGCCGTGAATGTAGCCCATCGAGTAGGCCCACAGTAAGTCTTCCCTCATGAGCCTAGATTCATATTTCCTCTATTCTGTTATTTTCATTTATCAGTCAACTTTGAACTTTCATAAAGTATTTACTCTTTCAGCTTTATCCTTGGGCTTTCAATGTTATTCCTCTATATAGCCTGCACTTACCCAACTACCTTCCACATGAGCCTATGTATAATATATATTAAAAGGATTTCATGTCCGTAAATATAATAAATGAAAATAATGTCGTGGCAAAGCGGACTAAAATGTTGGTTATAGCTACACAAGAAATTTTGTTTAATTTAGCAGGGCCCCAGTCTAATTCAATAGAACCAGACCGAGGCATGGGTCGACAGATACTGACGAATTCGTTTCGCTCTTGTTATGAGCTCGTCAGAGTACCATAGTCGTTGCCCATCTACAAATATCGGCCTACATTTAAGCACAATAGGATACACAACAGTAGACACATGTAAACACGTATCATCTACATGTACATAGTAATGCATATCCTATACCATGCAGAGGCCGAACAAACTCAATGTATAGGAACCAGTCGTATAAATATAAATTAAAATAAGTATGAACACAAAACGCTAGCAGGAGACCATTTTATCCTTCTGCCAGCATCTCTCAAATATTTGGGTTTCAGCAATGCTCGGACGGTGGTCTCCAAGCGTTCTGCCGTCGATGTTGAATGCCAAATAATGAAAAATTAAAAGGATTTCATGTCCGTAAATATAATAAATGAAAATAATTTCGTGGCAAAGCGGACTAAAATGTTGGTTTTACCTACACAAGGAATTTTGTTTAATTTAGCAGGGCCCCAGTCTAATTCAATAGAAACAGACCGAGGCATTGGTCGACAGATACTGACGAATTCGTTTCGCTCTCAACAGAGTACCATAGTCGTTGCCCATCTACAAATATGACTGAAACCCAAATATTTGGGAGATGCTGGCAGAAGGATAAAATGGTCCCCATACCAAAGCGTGTCTCCAAATTTCCTGCATTATAATTTTTGCTTTTATAGTGTGATGTCCCCAAAATCCCAAAGGGTCAAAAAATGACATCATTGTTTGTAGCAGTTCACGTTTAGTCGGTCGTTCTTCTAGGCACAAAATATTTTCGTTGATTTTATGCATCTTAATTGGAAAATTTAATGTATCTTCTTTGTAATTCCAATTGAGTCCTAAGATTCTTTGATACGTTTCACAGTCTTCAAATTTCTCAACGCTCCTTTGTTGTTCTGGAATGTTTTCAAATACTTCTTTACAATTGCTAACCCAACCTCTTAGATCAAAACCTCCACTTTTATGAATTTCTATAACTTCGTTTATTAAGCTAAATGCTTGTTCTTTATCTTCGACGCTATCTAAATAATCATCCATATAATGTCGGTAAATAATTGCTTCAGTAGCTGAAGCGTTTTTTGTTCATACTATTTTTATTTATATTTATTTCTATTTATACGACTGGTTTTACCTATACATTGAGTTTGTTCGGCCTCTACATGGTATAGGATATGCATTACTATGTACATGTAGATGATACGTGTTTACATGTGTCTACTGTTGTGTATCCTATTGTGCTTAAATGCAGGCCGATATTTGTAGATGGGCAACGACTATGGTACTCTGACGAGCTTATAACAAGAGCGAAACGACTTCGTCAGTATCTGTCGACCCATGCCTTGGTCTGGTTCTATTGAATTAGACTGGGGCCCTGCTGAATTAAACAAAATTTCTTGTGTAGGTAAAACCAACATTTTAGTCCGCTTTGCCACGAAATTATTTTCATGTAATATATTTATACATATAAAGTTTAATAGCAGTAGGTGCTTTTAACACGTGAAGAACTTTTCATTAATTTTAATTTTCTAGTAACACATAAATGTTTATTAATTATTACTAAACTGTTACAACGCACGCCGCTGGGAATTTTATGAATGAAATCAGCCATGTTTTATTACAACTGCATTCCCCATACCGACGCCGCGCTGTTACAGTTCCGTTTACCACACAGTAAAAAAGTCCTCTTGTCTCATCCCATTTCAATTTCCCATTCGTCAAGAAACACACTGTATATATAAATTATTTACATTAAACAAGAACTTAACCAAAAGGTTAAGCTCAGCAAAGCTGATTTTCAGTAATCAGGCAAAATGCGAAAAATCCATTTAACGAGTTGAGTTCCAAAGAATTCCTACTTGTCACCTCGTATAACAAATAAATGAGCCTGTTCGCTTCTATCTGAGGTGCAAAAAAAAACTTTTTCAATTTTGCCGGTATTCAGCATGTGCTTAAGACGAGATATGTAAGTATATTGCAATGAAAAATTTGCGAGAAAGCTCAAGTGGTGTCATTTTAAACACGTAAGTATGTGCTAAAGCACCTACTTTACCTTCCTCTGCTACTTCTGCCGTCGCTCTTGAGGTGAATGCATATTATTATAAAAATATACGAGCGCGGCACTTTTACAAATCGCAAAAATGGCATATTTACGCTAAGATTGAACCATTTATCATTTGTATTTAATAATTTATACAATATCTACATTTATATTCTGTGTGAGAACATCAATAATAGTTAATTCAATTATTATTATAGTATACAAGAAATCCCTTGCGGGATTTCCCAGTCGTTGTGTGGTAGTTTTATCTATGAAAAAACTCATTCAGGGTTATAAAAAAAATGAAAAAAAAAATCAAGAAAAAACATGTTTGTATTAAAAAAAAAGTCAAAAAAAAAAATAAAAAAAAAATAAAAAAAAAAATAAAAAAAAAAAATTAAAAAAAAAAAATCTTCAAAAAAAAATTTTTCAAAAAAAAAAATTTCAAAAAAAAAAATTTAAAAAAAAAAAATTTCAAAAAAAAAATTCATAAACAAAATTAAAAAAAAAGTATTGCCAGAGCTGAAAATCTGAAAATGTTTCTATTATTGAAAATAAATAGAAACATTTTTGAGTTACCCCGTAGATAACCTCTAGGAGATAGTTTAACTTTCAAAGAAATCTTGAATTGAAACCCAAAGAAATCAAAAAATTATTGATTCACCCCGTATATAAATTTAAAGCCTATGCTAAAAGTTTCTGCCATGTCTAAAATTCTTAAATAATAAATAACATTCATAAACATTTTTGAGTTACCTCGTATATAACCTCTACGAGCTTATAGTTTCACCTCTAAAAAATCTTGAATTGAAAAAAAAACTAGCTGTTGCCCTCGAGGCACGAATAGCTCTCCATATTTAAGTGTAAAAGTAATAATTTTATGACCTTTTTGTCATTTATCTAAATTTAATAAATTTTTGTTTTGTTTTAGACATCAGCTATTTTTTTTTTTTTTTTGTATCGGGTTTTGTGCCTTTTTCTTCTCTTTGGAGGCACTATTTATACGCAGATATTTTATATTTCAGATCTAGGCCAAATTCTTGTACGCAAAATAATTGATTTTTTTTTAGTTTTATTATAAAATTTATTTTGCCCCCTTTTCTACTATTTACGAACGCCTATGTAAACAAAATTGTTATGCTGCATGTTGTAGGTTATCCGTTAAGTGGTTTTTGAGTTATCACGGATATAATTTTTTCCTGACCCTTTTATAGAATTTTCACGGACGCCTATGGAACATTAATTTTTGTCGTGTATTTTTAACACTAATTCAACTAGTTAAATATAAAATTTTTTTACATTTTAATTTTTTTTTCATTTTACCCCTTTTTTTACTATTTACGAACGCCTATGTAAATAAAATGTAATAAACTGAGCAGTATTTAATTTATTATGTACAGTATAATATTAAAACCAGTCAGTAAAATAGTGGAAAAGACCCAGTACTTCTATAAAATTTGATCAGTAAGAACAGAAATTTGAAGCAGTAAAAACACTATTTAGCCTGTATTTCTATGTTCACTATTGTGATTGTAACGGTCAGTAAAAATTAACGAAATGTCAGTATAAGTTAGCTGGTACTAGATTTGCAAATCTACAGTAAGAATTACTAAATGGCCAGTATGAAATAGTAGTAAATGTTTTTTGGTCGATAATAGGCTGCCTTCGGCTAATATAATAAAATAAACGTAAACTTTGCTGTGGTTTGTTTTTGTATAGGTGCTCGGCGTGTTGTTATGAGTTTCTGAGAAGTAATATTATGTGTGCTCTAAGCTCTAAGTTTGTCTGCAACAACGGCAACGGTACGGTATGGGAGATGTACCAGAATATGAAAAAAGTCATGGAATATTTTCAACATGAATGGTTAAAAATTAAACCAAACTGGTTTGAAGGTGTTTCAAAGCTGTTTCCGTCTACAAATAATGCCTTGGAATGCTGAAATACGTAACCCCACCCGTTGAAGCCAATTCGGTTCCTATTGGAGCAAAAAGAGACGTGGCCGACTATATAAAGCAAAGCAGGCCCTTCTTGTTCAATAGGATAGATATTTCAACGATACCTATATGTAATTACTGCGTATTAATAATAATTATAATTATTTACAGATTATCACCACTTCATCATAACATAACGGCAGAGCGTTTTCTTCATTAAATTGTGTTTTGTTTTAAATGTGTTTGTACTTTTCATTTTCACGGACCATTTATTATCATACTGACCATTTATTACTTTCACGGCCCATTTATTATCATACTGACCAATTCAAATAAAATAATGGAAAAGTGTACTGTTCATAAAATTTAAATACTGACCATTTAATTTGTACCGATTTTTAATCACACCTCAAGTGGATGAAACTTTTTCCGTCACTGTATACAGTGACAATGTATAGGACCGTGGCTGCAGCAACACGGCCACGCGATACGTTATGATGGTATACGAGACGAGCGGAACACGTTGGGAATTTAAGCATCAATATTTATATGATTCGAAAATAATGAAGTGACGAATACACCTATTTATTAGCTCTCCATATCAAAGTGTAAAAGGGGTCAAAATAAAAAAAAATATACTTCCTAAACTTATTCGAAATACGGAATAATTTTTCATAGTTGTGGTAGAATATAACATAACAAATGTTACATAAATGAACTGGTTCACACAGGCGTTCGAAAATAGTGTAAAAAAGGGTCAAAAACGAAAAATTGGCTAATTATATATAGCTTTCATATAAGATCTCCTACAACATGCAGCATAACAATTTTGTTCACATAGGCCTTCGTAAATAGTAGAAAAGGGGGCAAAATAAATTTTATAATAAAACTAAAAAACAATCAACTATATTGCGTACAAGAATTTGTCCTAGAGGATCTGAAATATAAAATATGTACGTATAAATAGTGCCTCCAAAGAGAAGAAAAAGGAACAAAACCCGATGTATATAAATTTTAGATAAATGACAAAAAGGTCATAAAATTATTACTTTACACTTAAATATGGAGAGCTATTTGTGCATCGAGGGCAACAGTTTATTTTCATATGTTGCTTCCTTTAAGAGAAAAAAATTTAAAACTGCCATGTAGAATCACATAATGAAATGATTATAAATATATTTGTTTATCGTTACAATTTCAACAAAACCAAACGAATTAAATCCCACACGAGAATCATTGAACCATTTGGACTTTAATTACAAATTGTTCAGTTGCAGATTGTCACAAAATACTAAACACACATCCACACGCTCATTTTCTCACCCTTTCCATTTTGGTGGATCCCTTAGTTACCCTAATCTCTTTTGTAATGCAAAATTTCTCACCCCAGATGCCTATCCTTGTACACACATTTAGCTATATTACAAAGATTGCTGTCACTTATACTTAGTTCCCAATCAACATAATTAGTTTTTAATCAAGACTGATTTATGATGATTTGAGGAAGTTCGTTTTCGAAATACGGCCACTGTTTGGTTCCAAACCTATCTTTTCTCTTTTTATTATATTTTTGTTTTGTTTATTATTGTTATTTCTTAATGCTATTCGGTACAATAATTATTTCAATTTTTTATGTTGTAATTTTAAATTAGTAATAACTTGGCGATTGCTGAGAAGATAAAATGGTCAAGAAAGAAGAAAACCGTTATGAAAATCCGGATCATTAATCCTCGCATTCGTTGCAATTAATAATTGTTATTGTTTTATGAGTACTGTTGGAAGGTGTTCCCTTGCTTTATTACGAGATTGTAACAAAACACCACGCCACTGGCATTATGGATACTAGTTGGGTGATTTTATAGATATTTTCTATTAGTTTGGGCAATATAATATTTTTGTGAATATTATTTTAAATAGATTGTTAACAAATGTTCCTAAACTGTTCTTTTAGTCATAAAATTTAAGGGTCTGTTTTCTATCTATCTTATCGTTTATTGATATGGGTTTTACCAAAAGCAAGAAATACGTCTACAAGTAGGTACATGAATAACAAAAATATATAATTTTTGTCTCTTTTCTTTGTTCAACTTTTAGAAACAGATGGACCGTGTTTTCTTGTTCGAAGAATGACATGTTTTAAATACAGTGTGGTCTCACTTTTGAACATCGAAACGCCTACATGTAAATTAAATGTCAGACTTTTATTATTATACAGGTTGTTTGGAAGGTCGATAGAAAGTCTTGGGGAGGTGATAGGGCAGACCATGTAGAATCTTTTAAGCCAAACATACCTTAGTACAAAGTTTTACGGTTTTCGAGATATTCGGATTTTGAAATTTAAATCATAAATTTGTAAATGAAACAAAATAAACTATGGAAACATGCTTTATTGGTGTTCAAAGTGAGAACCATTGTTTCTAATACATGCTCGAGCTCTACGTCTTACTTCGGTAGTTGTTGTACGTAATAACCTGTCTTGCTGCATTACTTGAAAAGCTTCTCGAATTTTTCTTATTAAATGGTTTTTTGATACGATTTCTTCAGTATAAACTAACTCTTTAGCCCGCTCCCAGACATAAAAATCCAATGGTGTCAAGTTCGGGGATCTAGCAGTCCACAGAATTGGTCCACCTCTGCCTATCCAGCTATTTGGGAAAATATCATCCAAATATTGTCTTACGTCTAAACGGAAATGCTGGACATCCGCCGTTTTGGAAAACAATTTGTATATCATCTGGAAATTGTACTCCTTCAAGTAATTCTGGAAGAACGTTTTGCAGAAATTCTAGATAGCTGCCGCCATTTAATCTTTCTGGCAAAAAATAAGGACCGATTAATCTTTCTCCAATGACGCCGGCCCATACATTAACGGAAAATTTGTTCTGGAAAGACACCTGTTTTTCCAGTGTGAATTTTCGTGCTTATCAGCCCATTCATGCAAATTGTGAAAATTACAAATGCCTTCCTTTGGAAAATTGGATTCGTCCGTCCATAGAATACGTTCCAGAAACCGTTCATTCTCAATGCCACTATTTAAGAGAAAACGACAAAATTGGCTTCTGCGAATAGGAGGAGAAGGATATTTTCCTTCACGATACATCGTACTCCAAACCTTCCATGACGACAAACCAAGATCAGCAGCAACTTTCCTAGTACTTGTAGTGGGATCATCTGCAAATGCTTGGAGGATCAGATCTTCGACTTCAGGAGGATGTCGACCTGGATGAACACCAGGTTCATTATGTTTGACACTTCCAGTCTCGTGAAGACGTCGGTAAGTATTGTAAAACACTGTGACATTAGGCAATCTTCTCCCAGGAAATCGCTCTTGGTACAACAGTCGTGCTTGTAGTCCATTGCCATCTGCTCTGCCATACATGTAAACGATATCTGCGTACTCTTCGTTACTGAAAGCTGCCATTTTACAAACTAACGAATTCACTGCACTGACATTCACGAATTATTATTGACCCTTTCGGAAAGGAATAAAGCAGGAATGTTTTCAATTTATTTTTAATTCACGCAAACAAGTTCCTTCTTATCAATATCACAAAAAATCAAAAACATTTATTTATTATTTTAGGCATTTAAAAACTATTTCATATAGGCTGTTGTTCTTTTAGGGATAACAGGAAAAAAACGCATATTTTCATACTAAAAATCGAAAATCTCCAAAACCGTAAGACTTTGTACTAAGGTATGTTTGGCTTAACAGATTCTAAATGGTCTGCTCTATCACCTCCTAAAGACTTTCTATCGACCTTCCAAACACCCTCTATACAGAAGCTAGTAGTTGGAAAGTTAACAAGGTGTTTTGGAAAGACAATCGGATTTTCGAGTTTAGATTCATTTTAGCCTTGGTACAGTCCAGATAGATAAAGTTGATATTCTTTGTTTGTTCTTCTTTAATTAAAACTTGAATTACAAGCCGCTCGAAAAACCTCGAATCGAACCAGTAACAATTTGAATAGCATATTGGGATTCATTTGGATTGAGCTATAAAAATAATTTTTTTTTCTGAATGTAAATAATACCCGTTAATTCAAAATGGTTACAAGGTACTTCCGGCACGGAAAAGAGTCAAATCAAAGGCCGGCCCACCGGCATCGGGAAACTTCCCTGAGTTCCCGCCACTGCCCCGTTTTGAAACACACCTGAAAAGTACTTGAATAAATCGTCGAATTGTTCGAAAAATAAAAAATAAAAACTTCTCATATTGAATTAAAAAAAAAAGAAGTGCAGATTAACCACCTCACTTAAAGTATAAGTACAGATATAGATATAGTGCTCAAAATAAAAGCGTGTGCCACTCTTCAAAATAATTAAACTCATACACACAGACATACAAAATCTCACCACCTCTGGCAACATTTAATCCATAAATCCTGCCGAGATTCCTGGAATAGTTTAAATCCTACCAAACTGGTGCCGGCATACGCCCGCCCGGCCAGAGATAAAACTAATCCCCAAAGGCGTGCGTTATATGATTAAATATTTGTGCACTAACGAAAAAAAAAATCATACCTATTAAATATATAACGGAAGTAATCGAGTGAAATATTCAATCAATGTAAAATTCTCTCATCAATTTACCTTCTTCGTTAGTTTTATATCCTATATGGATTTTAGCTAAATTATTTGCTGAAATTCTTATAAATGTTTTTTTTAAGCCAAAAAGTCTACCTTACCCTGTGCGATTAATGGGAGAAACTACCGACTTTATTCTAAAATTATAAATAAAAAAATATAAAACTGCGAGAGCAGGGATCGAACCCACAACCTTCCGGTTACAAATCCTACACGCTAACCGCTAGGCTACACTCGGTACACACCAGCTATGCGAATTACCACGAGCACAAACACAATATATGTATTTACACATGGAACATGATTATAGATACTTGGTTTTATATTATTATATGCCACGAAACCAAATAATTGTGCGAAATGTGTAAAAAAATTATAGAATATTAGTATTTGACGTGACGAATGTTATTGTAAACAAAACTGCAGACCTAGCGGGTACATTTAATTTGACGCGGGTGTTCAAAATGTCTCCTTTTCTTTCATTAATAGAGGTGCAAGAAATGTATCGATCCGAATATATCGATAAATTTCTTGCACCTCTAGTAATGAAAGAAAGTAGACATTTCGAACACCCACGTCAAATTAAATGTACCCGCTAGGTCTGCAGTTTTGTTTACAATAACATTCGTCATCGATTTCAATTTTTTTTTGAGGTTGAACTATTGCCTCAAGTACTGCAACGGAGTCTATTGACAGCTTGTAATAATAATAAAAAAATCAATCGCTGCGAGTACGTTTAAATCAATATTGTGTACGCTAGGGCCTTGAAACGACTGCTGATGTGCTAGTGCTGGCTAGCTGATAAACAGTTGTGACAAAACTATCGGTAAGTCTCTTTAAAGATGTCCTTGATAATCCGGAAATAATACAGCCCACTTAAACATGTCTTCTTTTTGATTTTATATAAAAAAGAAACAGTCTTACTCTTTAATGAATTTGGCTTCTAAATTGCACCAAACAAAAATGTTTCTAAATTTAACATGATGCATTCGATATCCTTAATTTCCAGAGGTCAGGAGCGGCCTACAAAAAAAGTCGTGTAGGTTAAAGGTTAAATGGTACATGCCTCCGCAAAAAGCTACACCCTGTACATTTTGGGAGGCGTCATAGTGTCCTACACGTTAATTTTTCAAAGTTTATTTAAGTGTAAGGGTATGTAGTGCGTAGTAACACCATTAAAGTATAGGGTATGTAATTTTTGTTTTCGTTTTTTTGGCGTTTTTTCTTCTTTTCTTTTAGGGTAGACAAAACACAGGTCAGAAGAGAAAAGAAGAATAAATCTGAAAGGGATACAGCAGAGGGTTCTCATGTGATGCTTTAAGGAGTTTGGAAGGCTTTTGATCTCTGGTCGAGATATGTAGGAATGACGGGAACTGCCTTTGTGGTGGATGGATGATAAATCTCTTAGGTTTAGCGCTTCAATTCAGCAATCCTTCAGATGAATTAACTTTTAAATTGTCGCAAATCGTAGTTTTTAATACAGTCGAACCTCTATGTAGTGAAAGACCAAAGTGTCGACCGAAATTGCACTATAGAGAATGCATTGTGTGTAAAGGTGAGAACGCAATATATTTTTGTGATGTATTTCTAAAAATGTCGATAAAAACAAGATTAGACAAAATAAGGCAAATAAAGGCATGCACAAATTGCCTGAGGTTAGGACATGTTAGCGCTGACTACAACTCTGGTCCTTGTAGGCAGTGTCGCAAAAAGCACAACACTCTACTTCATTTTAACACACAAAATACAAATACAGGTTTGACCACAAACACTCACACTAATGCAACGACTCATTCGAAGTCAAACAATACTCAAACAAAGGCCAATGCTTCAATTGAAACAAATACACAAACTCTCGAAGATACAAAGCAAAACATTCATTCATCAATCAATACTCATAGCTATGATAATAGCTACGTTATCCTATCAACTGCATTAGTACAAATTTACGATTCACAAAACAATCCTATCGTTTGTAGAGCTCTATTAGATGGAGGCTCTCAGTCAAATTTCATTACCAACAAGTTGTTCAATAAACTCAAACTCAATTCTACCTCAATCAATCTTCCAGTCATTGGTATAAATGCATCTGAAACTAAGATTTCACATATGACAAAGGCAAAAATATCGTCAAATACATCAAATAATAATTTCAATTTGCAATTCTTAGTGATTAATAAAATCACAGATAACCTTCCACAATGTACATTCGATGCCTCATCACTGAGGTTACCAGAGGATCTTATTCTAGCAGATCCAAATTACAACAAGTCAGCAGAAGTTGATATACTTCTAGGAGCAGGCATTTTTTACAGCTTGCTACTACCAAATCAAATAAAATTAGGTCACAACAAACCTGTAATGCAAAATACAAGGCTAGGGTGGATTATATCTGGTCCTTTGGCGTTTTCTTATGAAGTTAACAGTAGGTGTAACTTCAGTCAAACCTCAAATATGGAGGCTCAAATTGAAGCTTTTTGGTTACAAGAAGAACTTCCTAACGAAAGTACAATGTATTCTACTGAAGAGGTTCAAGCATACCTTTTCCAGAGACCTTTCAGGTAATTTCGTAGTTCGGCTTCCATTTCGAAGCAATGTAGCACAGCTAGGTGATTCCAGCGAAATGGCAGCACATAGATTTCATTCATTAGAACGGAAATTATCAAAAAATCCCGAACTCAAACGAAGATATTCAGAGTTCATGGATGAATACCTCAAAATGGGTCATATGTCCTTATTAGTCCCGCCACTAACTGAGCAAATCTCGTATTACTTACCCCATCATTGTATTATCAAAGAATATATATATAAAGAAAAAATCAAGAACCAACAAAAAAAGTCGTGTAGGTTAAATGGTACATGCCTTCGCAAAAAGCTACACCCTGTACATTTTGAAAGGCGTCATAGTGTCCTACACGTTAATTTTTTAAAGTTTATTAAAGTGTAGGGTATGCAGGGTGTAGTAACACCATTAAAGTATAGGGTATGTAATTTTTGATCGTTTTTTTTTGCGTTTTTTTCTTTTCTTTTTTTTTCTTCCTTTCTTTCTTTTTTTCCTTTTTCTCTTCTTTTCTTTATATTATATTATATTATTTCTATATTATAATAATATTGTTATATAATTAAATTTTGATATAAGGTTTGCTTGCTCTAAAATGCATGCAACTAATATTAATTTTAAAAGTCCCATTATAAGCCATCCGGACACAACACTCTGCCAAGTATATACCAAGCAAATTTCCAGTTTGTGCATTTCCCACTCTTTAAGACCTTAAAAGACACCCCCCAGAAACAAATTATGGGAAAAAAATTATTCTAAAGGATAATTAGCCTATAGGATCGATAAACGTACAACTCTAGAATAGACAGAGGGCATTGTACTGCTCTCACTCCCTATAGCCATTGTATTGTGTAAGTAAAGCAGCAGAATTAACAAATTAGTAAACACATTACAGCTAATGAGATATCCATTCTGTATGTGTTAGCGTCGGTGTATATAAGGTTCTTTAATTAATCCTATGACAATGCACGCCGCAAATTTAGTGCCTTTTCACAATTGTGGATGCCGAACACGAATTACACTTCGCTCTGTGTCTCTTTCTCCGTATTGGTTGTGCGGTGCATGGAGGGAAGATAGAGAATGTTTGATCCCGATTAGTGTAAGGCGTTATTAGTGGATAGATGAAAAAATAAAGTAGTTATGACGGGGGAAATAATTATTATACACTGTGTCCAAAATAAGAATGGGATAGCATTGGTATCTTGGAAACAGTAGGAAAAAAGTTGTACAATTTAAACACGTTTTAAACGGTCTTTTCAAAAGCAAACTAACTTTAGCTGTTTTTGAGGATTTTTGATAAAACGATTTTTATTTATTTCTGACATTATTTTTACAGATAAAATGAAACTAGGATTTTCACTACGACGTTTCGTTTTTCCTGCAGATCGTCGTGCTCGAAAACATTGATGCTGTGTAAAAACTGATAACGCAAAATTTAGCACTTTTAAAAAATGTAATAGATTCATTGATCACTCAGTCACCTGAAACCCAGACCGATCAAGACAGAAACCTTCTACTGAAAGAAGACAGTTTGCATTTCCAACAAAATGAAACTCCTCCTCATTACGCTCTTCGTGCTAGGCATGGACTGGATCAAACGTCTCCTCGGAAATGCATTTGCAATGAGAGGTACCCAAGAGTGGCTACCAATAAAAAAAAATAAAAACACTATTCAAGAGGTTATCGGCGTTAACCAGAGCATAGTAAAGATACCCATCGACATCGCAAATACTTTCAATGACTTCTTTGTCAGTTTTTCTAGGAAGAATACTTCATGCAACCTGGACACACCGAATCTCGTGAAATCCACAATAAGATCTTTTTTCCTTCACCCCACTACCCCAGATGAGATCTCCAGAGTTGCCAGGAAAACTTGCAGGAAAAAATCTCGCGGTTTGGATGGTATTCCGGGTAATGTAGTTCTGGCCGTTGTTGATATCATTGCAGGGCCGTTGTCCCTGATAGTTAACAGAATCTTTGAGGAGGGTGTTTTTCCCGAACGTTTAAAAAAATCAAAAATTATTCCCATATATAAAAATAAAGGAGATCCTAGGGATATAAATAATTACAGACCTTTGGCATTACAAAACCAGTTCAGTAAAATCTTTGACTCTTTATTTAACAATAGACTTAATGATTATCTGGAAAAACATAAACTGCTTGCTCACAGCCAAAATGGATTTAGAAGCAATCGGTCAACAGAGAGAGCTCTGAGTCAGGCTTTTGGTCACTTGTTTCATGCCCTTAATAACAGGCAAATGGTGGCTGGAATTTTCATTGATCTGAGCAAGGCTTTTGATACAATAGGTAACAAGCTTTTGCTTTCAAAATTGGAGGATGTTGGAGTGCGTGGAACAACGTCTAAATGGATAGGAAGTTATCTCATGCATCGTACCCAGCAAGTAGAGATTGCGGGCGTTCGTTCAGCGGTGGGAATTGTGAGCAATACAACAGGGCTCATGTTTAACGCCAACTTTATTTAATATATTTATTAATACCCTGCCGGACGTTTTGGGGATTTTTGGCCTGCCCGTTCTTTATGCGGATGACACAAGTGTCGTTGTTTCAGCCGGGGATGAGAGTGAGTTGGTACGGTCTGCTAATGCCCTAGCTGGCGCGATGCACAGATGGTGCGAACACAATGGAATGGCACTCAATGCATCAAAAACTGTCTTTCTCCCAATTTCAATATCAAATAGGAACATGGACCGAAGTTATTTAGTAAGAGCCACAGATAAATCTATTGAACAGGTCAGTAGCACCAAATTCTTGGGAATATATACAGACAATAAATTGACCTGGAGCACGCATATAGACGCTGTAGTAAAGAAATTATCCAGTTACATATTCCTAATAAACAACATCAAAAATACTGTATCGAATGATATTCTTAAATTGATATATTTTGGTCTGATACAGTCTACCTTGATGTATGGTGTTATATTTTGGGGGGGAGCGAGTGGGTGTTCAGAACTCAAAAAAGGATCATCAGAGCGATGCAGGGAATCTCTCAAACTACTTCCTGTAAGGATCATTTTAAAAAATTAAAGTTAATGACATTCCCTTCACTATACATATACGCACTTATAGTACATATAAAAAAACAAAATGAAATATTGCCTAAATCAGAAGATATACATAGTCACAATACTAGAAATAAAAATAACTTGGTATTACCATTCTCCAGAGAACTACTGGCCAAAAGAACCCTAACTACATAGGTGTTAAATGTTTCAATAAAATTTTAGAAATACAAAAGTTTCAAAACATTTCTATCAAAAAATTGAAACTGGAGCTGAGAAAATGAGAGAGAAATCTTTTTTTCTGAAGTAATCCATCAATCGAGGAGTGATTGTTATTGTTTGAATAAAAGACGTCTACTCCACAAAAATTTTGTGGAGTAGACGTCTTTTATTCAAACAATGAGAGAGAAATGTTTTTATTCAGTAGACGAGTTTTTAATGAATAGTTTTAAGTCCCGAATTATAGCGGGTTATGTATGAATATTATTGTTTTTGTGTTGTATGTAATATTATTGACTATCCCATAATGTGACATGTCATATTGTATATTGTTATCATTCTGAGGAGTAAAGAATAAATAAAAAAATAAAAAATAAATAAATATCTCCATGGATTTAACGCCATTGGACCTCTTTTTTATGAGTTTGCTTAAAAACTACTCATTTTAAAGATCCACTATATGCAGGGCTTTTTACACTAAATATTCTAGGTCTTGAGAAAATTGCACTGTAAAGAGTTTTTCACTATATAGTATAGAGTTTCACTACAAACAGTGTCGACTGTATTTTAAAAAGTGCTGTAGTAGATTTTTTCACCATTTATTAAGAATTATTGTTACGGTTGGAAAGATCTCACATCTTCAAGCCTAGCTGAACATAATTCAAGCATATCAGCATTACATAAAGAAAAAAAAAAAGACGATGATATGATATAGTAGCTCATAAAACCCCATCCCCTGTTTTTTTTTCTACTACCCTCCATCCGAACGATTATTATGTCGATGTATATACATTTTTTTTCCAGAATATTATTTGCGTCTGTGTGTGTGTGTCTATATATGCGAATTTGTTTGTTTGTTTGGTCCGTCTGTCTGTCTCTATCGCTCATCGGAAATACAACAAACCGTTTTCATGTTGGTATTTAACGGAGCAGTAGTAATTCGAAAATCACCCCCTCTTCATAATATCATGGATATAAATGCCACGAGAGAAGAGAACCAAACCAATATTTAAGTGTCTACAATGTGTCCACTTTGAATATTGACGATAGAGAAATTAACCAAAAAGCCAGCGCAGCGCAGCGAATTGAGAATTTTATATTATTAACAAAGTTTTGAGCCATTTTGGCAAACACCAGCATTCTGAGTTTCTAAAATGAGAACGATGACAATTTAATAAGAAGGTTTCTGTACTTTAAAGAATATAAGAAACAATTTTATTAATGATCTTAGGGATGCCACGAAACTCGAGACTGGTCTCGTGGAGTTTCGGCGAGACGAGACCAGCAGGCGGATTACGAACACACTATACGATAGCAGTGACTATCTTATCGGCGATAGAGGTGATTACCAGCAGTCTCGACTATCGTTCACCTATCGACAATTTTTAAAATCTGTGAACATCACTGAAGCTGTCGTCTAGCCCTCACGATATAGTTGTTTCACTCTGTTTTATAGCGTATAGTTTATCCAAAGTTAATTTAAAATATATAAATTTAACGTGCATCGAATGCAGCGTTTTTGATACATTTCTCCCTCGTATATACGGCGTATAATAAAAGCATGCCTGCCAACGGATACCGACAGTAATAAAAATAACTACAGTGACTGGAAAAAGTATTGGGTTAATGATTAATAGAAAAAAAAGAGTTTCCAAATAAATATATAATATGAATGAAACAAATAATTTTTGGCAACGTGTTATTTTCTCAGATTAATCTAAATATAATCGGATATACATCATATGGTATGGCGAAGACTTAATATGGAATTTAAACAAGAAAATTTGTGTCAGACAGTAAAATACGGTGGCAGAATATTGTAACCATGATTTGTTCAATAGTTTTTCGTAGATTAATAAAATGAAAGAAGATCTATCAAAACTGCTGCAAAAACAGTCTTTTTCAGCGTAGGTTTATATGTTGCCGGGTTGGAGCGGCAAGGAAAATACAGTATACTTTTATACAAATGAACATACAATTGTGAATACATAAAGGAGTTTTAAAATCATGTATTGTTATGAAAAGTTAAAAGGGTGCGCCTATGGACGGTTACGATCGGTATTGAGATTACAAAGGGATATCGAATTGTGCTTTTTATATCATTTTAAACTAAAATTAGAAAGACTATACCTGCTAATTTTTTGTGGTTATATTTTTGTTTATTTTATTTTTTTCAACGAAAAGTACAAGAACATTAATAATATTTCTGGTGAATATTTTACGAATTATTGCTGCAAGAGTAGGAAGGGCCAATCGGCGATTGGAAATTTTGAGGCTTTTTCGGCATAGAGCAAGAATTCGCCAAGAAAGTAATGCATTTATGCCCACAAAAAGAAAGTTTATTGAACTGTTTAGAAACAAAAAATTGGCTAGACAATTAATGGAGTTATTAGGGCCACATTTACAAGAAAGCGTAATCGCTAGAGGAATTATGTCCTGGGTATTTCGGATAAGTTTAAGAACTATGAATTTTTTTAATTTTTGAACCCTCTTTTAAACCCCTTGCCTACGATCAATGTTTCCCAAAATGTAATCAGCTCCTTGCCATGTTCTATAGTAGTTTTGTACCAAATTTGGTTAAAATCTGTTAAGTGGTTTTTGCGTTTTCGTGCATACAGACAGACAGAGAGACAGAAATTTTTTAAAAACTACTTATTTATGTATAAAATGACCAAAAACAAGTATTTCCGATGAAAAAAAAAATAATAGTCTCCATATATACATATCATATCAAATCAAATCAAATAGTTATTTCGCCATCAATAAGTACAAGAAAGTACATAGGCAAGTCAATATTACACAATCACAATCAAATTAACAAATACACTATATTCTTCTAAAATACATCATATGTTTTAACAGGCAAGCTTAACATAATTAAATTAAGATATAAAAAATATGTACATATAAAATATCTAAGTCCAAATTTAAAAGAAAATAAAAGTACATTAAAATACAAATATGTGAAACAAACAAAATATATTACAACAAAATCAAACAAACAAAATAACTGCAAACAAAACAAAACATAGGCTGTCATTGCAGTGACTCACGGAACTCTGATAAGGTGTAGAAAGGGTTTTCAATTTAAAATGTCTTTAAAAATCTTCTAAATTGCTTCTCAGATGGACAGCTCCTCATGTCATCGGGAAGAAAATTATAATAACATAAACCGGCGTATAATGGCGACTTTTTGTATGACTCATATATTACATAGTATATGATATGGAGAGCTAAAATATAAAATGTCTAAAGATGTTAGAATAGTTAGGTAAATGCTTTATAAACTTTTGTTGGAAAGTATTATATTTGTTAAAAGAAATATGTAGTAGGGTCCTACATAGTTCACTCACCGTACGAAATGAATACAGTTAGAGGGGTATTTATAGGGTATCTTGAGCGTAAACACAAGTGATTACTGTCCACTCTACCGCACTATTAGCGCCCCCAGCTTCCGTTTAGGACAATATTGCACTTAAGCTGTTCCCGTAGCAATGCACTTTGTTATCCCTCTTTTTGGACATCATCGGATCCTGATGCCATGGGCTTATTTTTCAACAATACCCTTGAGCGTTTTTTGGATGATTTTAAGCTGGAATATTCGAGATCATGTATGCATGTGTGGTGACTCTTCACCATTTCACAGAACTCGCAAAGGCGAAGTATATAGGTACATACAAATTTCGTCAAAACAGAATCTTATAAAATCGTTGGCATTGGTTTTATACAAAGATGGATTGATAAGTTTCTATGTATCCGCCTAGCGTGTGGTAGTTGTGAAGTTCTTGCACTGTTCAACAAGTTTCCTGTCCTCAATAATCTAAATACTGTAAGGGCATTTTGAGTGAGTAATAAGTAGTCCTCAAAATCTTATAGTAAACCAAGTGGCACCTATTAGAGAAAAATGAGTGAAAAATATATGTATGAAAGTGATTTAATTGAATACCTTGGTGAATCTGATCGAATTTCAAAACATTTGGTTAAATTTGAAGCCAATACAATCAGGCGGTAGTTTTCGGGACAATCTCTTGAGGTTTTACGAATATTAGGTCGAGACGCACTTTAAGGTTCATTTTTTGAAAGCATCTTCAGATTCAATTGAATTATTTCATGTCATAATAATAATAATAATGTCTTTATTGTCTAACAGGTATTGCTACCCAATAACAAGACAAAATCTTACATAAACAAAAACAATTGCTAACTTAAAACTAACTGAAAAATAGAAAAATACAAAAAATAAAATACACGCATCAAAACGAAAGAAAATTGGGAGGATTACAAGAACAATTAATAATAACAATAAATAATTAACACATGAACATAATTCATCAAAAAAAATCCAAATCAGTAGCCCGCAAACATCTCTCTAAACTTTTCTTAAAAGAACCAAGCGATACATTAAAAAAATCAACGTTTTCATTAATAACTAATCGGTTGCTGTATTTACAAGCCCGAAATAGCGGTGCTTTACTATCGCTTCTAGAGTGAACCCTAGGGACACGAAACCATAGCTGCTGAAGCAACCGACGACAATCCAACATATTGTTGATCAACTTAAAAAGAAAGATCTGAGACGCGAGGATGCGTCTCTCGGCTAACGGCCGAAATCCGAACCTTGTCAGTAACAGGCCGTGATCACACCCACGAGGAGGAAAATATCCATCAATTTTAAATGACAAATATTTTAAAAACTTACGTTGGATACTCTCCAATCTCTGTATATGAACACGGTAGATGGGCGACCAAATGATTGTAGCGAATTCCAAAATAGACACAACAAAGGCGAAATAGAGACTTTTCAGGCAGTCCATGTTGTTGAATTCTCTGGTCTGTCTAAAAATAAATCCTAACATTCGCAATGTGGTAGTAGAAAGATAAATCACCATCCAAGTATACACCAAGATCTTTGATTAAAGCGCATCGTTCCAAATTTGAATTATTGATGGTGTAGTTTCGCAAAACGGATCTTGACGTCTTGTAAATGTCACTGACTTACATTTGTTCAGATTTAGAGGAAGTCTATTTAGATCACACCATTCTGAGAGCCGACACAGATCTATTTGAAGCTGTGCGCAATCGTTCTCACGAACAATAGTGCAATACAATTTTAAATCATCCACAAACAACAAATAATTGCTATTGAAACCAGAGCCAATATCGTTTACGAATATTGCAAAGAGAAGAGGACCCAACGTAACATAATGACGAAATATTAACAAAAGAAAATTTAGTAGAGTTCATATACGAAGATCTGAAATATTCAGCAAAACGCATCAACAATATCCTGGGGATTGTACGCGGTTTTTTAAATTTAGTTGAAATTTTTGTGCTTTTCGAAGTTATTAAAAAAACGCCTTTCTCAGATGCATGTTTTACGCAAAATAAGCGCGAAACTGTGGCGATTTTTCTTGAATAATTTTAAATAACAGCTATAAACTCTAAAAACTTGTTTAATTAGAAAGATTTTTATCTTGGATACAGTGTATATATCATTTTATCAGGAATGCCAACAACTTTATTAATTTTATTGGATAGGATTGCTCTTGAAATATACTGCTCAAACACATCATCAAGATTTTAATTACGCGCCGAAGAAATTTAAACATAATATATTCAAATCATCAACATTTTTATATCCTTGATCTTTAAAATGCTTCTTGAATGGGAAAAAAAAAGTAAAACTACCGAATGAATCATAATATACGAAATTTACACTGCTCTAATAAAGATTAGACAAGTATAATAAAAATAGTATTAACGACATTTTAAAAAATATATTTTACGTTTTGTTTTACATTCTCCATCAACCCGAAAATATAAACATCGAATACGTTAGATGTAGTTTTAAATTTCTGTTCCGCATTTCCATTCCTTATGTGCCAACGTCTTTTTATTTATTTGGTCTTTTACAGAGATTTAATAGTAATGGTAAGCGGCATTTCAAAGATGTGACACGTTTTTCCTTTTTTTTTTTGTTTGATCTATACAAGAGTCTTTTTGTTTATTGCTTTTAGGAAATCATCCAGACACAGAGCTTTCATTTTATAACTGGCCTCCGAGAATAACTCATCATCTACAGTAGACTCGTCGTTTTACATCTCGCGTTGATTCAAAAGTTGATTGCAAAACACAACACAAGGTATGCAATTTTGGGTGGTCTTACAAGCCTAAATTTGCCCTATAGAGCGAAATTCGGTGTTTAATAGCGAATCAAGATAATATGGTAAACCCTACATACTGCTGGAGGCGTCCCAGTATAACTGACACAATATGGAATAATTCATTACAACAATGGTAAAGAAGAAGAACGATAGAAGATGGGGAAATCACAAACGTTTTCGAGTCTACCCTTTCTAGATGAGTGCTTCTCACGCTGAAGCAGGGGAGTTCGTTGGTCTTTTGCTGTTTGCCCTATTCAAAAATTCAATATAGCGGCCATGAGAAAAACGAAAGATGATATCGGCCGTGCGCAACATAGTAGGCTCAAAACTTCTTTGACACTATTTTTTCGAAATCAACATTATTATCGTCTTAAAATCTTCCTTACAATGCCGGTTAAGTTAGAGAAAACTTGTACAATTTGAACACCTTTAAACACCACTAAATTGAAAAAACCGCGTACAGAATATAATGTACTAAGACAGACATTCAATTAATCAATAAAAAATCCAGGGCCGTATTGAAAAAAAACCAAGTGGATGATGGTTTTTCAAAAACGAAGTTCAGTTGTGAAAAGTATAATTGGTAAATGTTAAATTGGAAGAAGAGTTTGCTGAAGTTGACGGATTGTTAATTTCCTCTGTTGAAGAGATTCCTCGCATGGTGTTGATTGTTTCACCATGGCGTTCTTGGTTAATATTCATGATTTGGTCCACATATTAATTGTGTTCTTGCCTACCGGTATATTGTCAAACCATGTGCCACTTTCGGATTTCCAGAAACGATTTGGTCTCAAGAATAGGCGACTGGAAGTAATATTTTTCCCCCTTTTGGATAATAATTTATGGAATAACCGAACAGGGCATCAGATACTGCGGCTCATCACAGTCTAAACGAAAGCATTATTTTAGCGACTTCTAACTGAAAGTATTGTTACGATTTTTATAGTCAACGTAATCAGTTTTTCAGTTACCACGGCAAGGTATTCAGATTTCATATCGTCATGCAAACATTATGTACATACTCAACTTGATTATAGTTGAATGAATGAAACCCCTGTATATAATATTGAAAAATATTTCTTAACTTAACTTACCCTTCCCATAGCTCAAACTTAGACTTTGGTCTGGCAAAATGACACTCACCTGCAAATAAAATAAGTACCGTTAATGTGAATAATCAACAATTAGCGTCATAACTTTTTACTAAATATAGTAACAAATCAAATTACTTAATTTTAAGTCATGTGTCAAATTTCAGCCAATTACCTCTGGATTACAGCGATAATACCCTACATGTGGTGTTTTCAGTTTGGTGTTTTTTTTTATTAAAAATTAATTAAATGTCAAACTGACAACTGGTTTAAAAATGTCGCGGAGATTTGATACAGCATCTAACGATGCAATTAATGATATTATATCTAATAATATACCAAAAAATACAATCAAATCAAAAAATTCGGCGGTTTGGAATCCGTCTTACGCAAGTCATGTGGACAGTATTGAGAGGGTTCAGCATAAATTTTTAAGATTTATGCATTTTAAGCTTGGACGTCCTCCACCGCCAGATTATACTTACGACTACTTTTCACTGTGCGATGATTTGAGATTGATCATTTTGGCTGAGCGGAGAAGCGTGAATGATCTGATTGTTTTGTACAGGGTGTTGAATGGTTTAGTCTCCTCTTTGCACTTATTGAGCGAGATTACCTTTCGCGTTCCAGTGCGTCGGGTCAGAGGTACTCGGCTGTTTCATGAGCCGTTCTGTCGCAGAAATTGTACGTCTCATGGATTTATTCCACGAGTTTTGAGATCGGCTAATCGTCACCTGGCTGTCGATCCGGATCTCGATTTTTTTTCACCTTACGGTGAGTTTGTTAAGGGTTTGCGACAACGTCATCACATTCGCTAAGACATTTTGTTTTATTGTTATTAATGTGTTATTGTTTGATATTTTATTTTTATGTTCGGCTCTTCAAGATGTTTGAGTTTTTTAGCTGTATGCTTATTATTGTATTATTGTTTTTTATGGTTCTGTAACCTTGATGTAGGTAATTAAATTTATATTTGTGTTATGTACAATGGACTTAAGTCCGTAAATAAATAAATAAAAATATGTATGAAAAATGTTTCTCGAGTTTTGTGCGACCAGAGATTACGAACTGAATGCTGAAACGAGTTTGCATAATTTGGCTAATATAATGAAACAAAGTAAATGGGACACCGATGATTTAAATGCAAAATCGGAACTGATATTAATAATTTCACCTTCTGAATTAAAACAAGTAAAAAACTGTAAAAGATCCAAGGATGTATGGGATGATTTAAGTAAAAATTACCAAAGTAATGGTCCTGCTAGAAAAGCAACTCTTTTAAAACAGTTAATACTTCACAAAATGAACGATCATGACGACATTCGCGATCATCTTGGAAAATTTATGGATACTCTTGACAAATTAGGAGATATGGAGGTAACAATCAATGCCGATCTGTTAAGTATAATGATGTTATATTCCTTACCACCATCATATGAAAATTTTCGAATTGCTATATAAACTAGAGATAATTTACCAAGCCCAGAAAATTTAAAAATTAAAATAATGCAAGAAACTTGTTTCTTGCATTATTTTAACCTTCAACTTCGAAAGAGGGAGCATTTTGGGGTAATCAACAAAAATTCAAAATGTACATTTTTTCTTCACTTTTATTCTTAGGCAGATAAAAACGGAACTTTTTTTCCATTTAACCGACATTGTACCTCCAACGGTTCGCAATATCCCCATTAACATCACTTTATACTGGACACACTGTATACCTACCAAGAAACATCAATGAACAAACGTCTAAATTAAAACCACCTCATTCCTTTTACTAGTTAACATTCTACATTATACTAAACTTTGTCATAAAACTTTCTCCACTGAAACTCTCAACTCACACAATCACAGAGATCTTAAAGAGACAAACTTTCATCAGACGTACAAGGTTGAGGGTCACCCCCTCATTGTAACACCCCATATTGCTGGGAGCTTTACGTTTTGCCAAAAAGTTTGTTGCAGAAAGGGTTGCGCAGGCATAGGTAGGTATAGTAAGAAGATTATATAGTTGTAGCAAGATATTACTTAGAATTTTCAAATGAATCGAAAAAAGAAACACCAGATATGTTGGTGTTTGTTCCATTTTTATAATGAAGAGTTATCCAGGCATTTTGATTAAATTATTAAATAAATCTGGCTATCCATAAGAGATCGTCATATTGAAAATTTCGAGAGATTTTTATGTCGGTTTATCAATACCACTAGAGACCCGTCTATTTTTTTTTTTTTTTTTTGTAAGGGTCCGTTCGACATGAGTCCCCAGTTTCACTGCAGCCTCATGGGCGTATTGTGAAAGACAACATAGACTACACACTGCCATAATGCAATGTTAAATCTCTTTTGCTCATCGCAAATAAATTATATATAAATAAACAAACAAAGATATTCAACTAACTTGACAGCGTATATATATGTATATCATCGATATAACGGGTCCGCTATCTAACGTTTTTTTTCCAACTAGTGTTTATTTCGTGAAGGGTAACACTTAGATCATGTCTGATTTGACAGATAATTAGTTTTATCCTTCCGCTGAACGAATATGGTTGTGTATACGCTTGAACAACGCTGGGAAATATTGCGACATTACTTTGAAAATCATGGTAATGTTGCAGAATGTGTGCGAAAATTGCGTACGGATTTTGGAAGAAGAGAAGCACCGTCAGCTCCGTATGTTCGTTATCTCGTGAAAAAAGTGAAAGAAACTGGCATCCTCATCGATACACCAAAGCGTGAAAAGCCAAAAACAGTGCGTACACCCGAGAATATTGTTGCTGTGGCAGAAAGTGTGCGTGAAGCGCTATCAACATCAATTGGTTCAGGAGGTGAAGCCAACTGACCATCCAATGCGTTTTCGCTTCGCTCAGTGGGCCTGCGATCGACTTACAGAAGATGCCGATTTTGCCAAAAAAATCAGTTTTTCAGATGAAGCTCATTTTGATCTTGGCGGGTATGTAAACAAGCAAAATTGTCGCATTTGGGGCACATAAAACCCGCAGGCATACATTGAAAAGCCGATGCACCCAAAACGAGTCACTGTTTGGTGCGGATTTTGGTCCGGAGGCATAATTGGGCCATTTTTCTTCGAAAATGAGCAAGGAGTGGCCGTTACAGTCAATGGCGATCGTTATCGGGCCATGTTGAACGAATTTTTGTTCACAAAAATTGAAGAGGAGGATATTGGCAACATTTGGTTTCAACAGGACGGCGCTACGTGCCACACAGCCGAAGCTACACTCGATGTTTTGCGCCCTGTTTTTGAAGATCGCATTATCAGCCGCAGAGCTGATGTCGTTTGGCCACCTCGGAGCTGCGATTTGACACCGTTGGACTATTATTTGTGGGGTGCCGTCAAAGATAAGTGTTATGCCGACAAGCCAGAGACAATTGACGCTTTAAAGGACAATATTCGTGAAGCCACTGGTGAAATACAGCTGCACACAATCGATAATGTGCTTAAAAATTGGACCGATCGTGTAGGCTACTGCATGGCCAGCCGAGGCAGCCATTTGAATGAAATTATTTGTCATTATTAACCGGAAGGATTGTACTTTCAAATAAAAAAAGAAATTTGAGAAAATATTCAGCAGTTTTTCTTTTATAGCATTTTCAAAAAAAAAAAGTTATCTGGCAGACCCAATACAAAGAAACTAACCTGTATGAATTAAAAGAATTCTGTGACACAAGTGGGATTTGAACTAGGGATGCCGATCTTTTAGAAAAATAATCGATTTTTGAATCGATTCTCAGAAAATCGGACCAAATTTGAATCGATTCACAAAGATCGCTTCTTCTCTAATAAAATTAAAAATAAATTCGGTAGAGAACTGGGAAATCATCTGAGCCTAACTATACTGCTCATTTCCAAGGATAAGTAACAACACCAATCGTAAAAAAATAAAAACGAGAAATAACACTCAGGGGTAAAGAAAATAAAAATATATTCTGACAAATAAAAAAAATATTAATTATAAATTCCAGTCTTCATTTTCTAAAGAATTCAAAAAGAGCAGTTTGGAAAGCCTTTCTCCTTTTTGTCGGTTCCTCTATTCATCCATGTTTCCAGCTTTGGTAAATTCGGTAGGATCATAGTGTGTCTGAATAGCTAATTTAAAATAGATGTTCCAAAACTTGTAGGTTTCCGATTCAGATTTTTGTAAGTTTATTGCAGTTGATAATATGTCAAAGCCAAGAGGTAATGTATTCTCTTAAATCGTGGGTCTAAGACAGAGACATTGTCATGTCTATTGTGGCACATGTATGAAACTTCTTTAATTCGTACATGCCTTGCTTCCTATGTGCTGTGCTGTGTTGTCTTGGATTTAAAGGCCGAGACGTAGCACAGCACGTAGGAAGCAAGGCATGTACGAATTAAAGAAGTTTCATACATGTGCCACGATAGTTTAATTGGTCAAAACACCTGACCGGCAATCGGGAGATGTGGGTTCAAATCCCACTTGTGTCACGGAATTTTTTTAATTCGTACAGGTTAGTTTATATCATTTCTTTGTATATCGATGATATTACGCTGTCAACTTAGTCGAATATCTTTCTTTGTTTATTGTTTATTGTTTATGTGTCCACGGATAGAGTTTGGAAGAGGAAAAACTTTTTTATTTGACGATTTAGAAGAAGTCATTCTTTATAAAAACGTCTGCTTGTGTCGAAACTACAATTTCAAATGCCAAATTCACGATTACTATACAGGGTATATCAAAAATAACATTTTTAATGATTTTGATTTTTTTTGTTTTTTTTTAATTTTATAATAGTATATTGTATTCCTAGGCGGTAAAGTGTCATTTTTTCAGGCTGAAAGAAGAAATGTGGACACTTCTTGAAGCCTGAAAAAATCACTTTACCGCCATGGTTTACACATTATTTTTCTGCCGGCACCGTACAATTGTAGGTAATTCAAAAAAAAAAAAGAGAAAAAAACATTAAACCTACTATTTTTTTCAATATCCCGTTGGCCGAAAATTTTTGACTTTTTTGCAATGTGGCCAATAGATTTCTTCTTTAAAAAGGCAGTCACTTTTGTGAAATTTCTAATGTTTTCGTTATTTTTAACTAATAGCGTAGATTTTAACATGGAATGAATTGACCACAGTCTTGAAGATTGGTATTTTTGTGAAAGAGCCGATAAATACGTCAAAATCACGTTTTCACTATACTTTTTAACGTCTTAGCACTACACCAATCCATAAACAGTTTATACTGAAGTTCATACTTGGTTCTTGATTCTTCCGGCAGCAAATTCAACGAAACTTCGTTCGCTTTCTCGGGAATTTCAGGCGGGGTACAATACTCAATTTCCTCGTCACTACGATGAATCCGATGTTCCATGATTATTATATAGATGATGAATCAAATTGAATATTTTACGACGCGCTCGATTTTTGACAACCACTGTCATATTGGTATGTCATCATTGTTAATAGCTTTTATTATTGTGCCGCCATCTATTACAAATAGTTAAAAATAATTTTCTTGCCTAGCCATTTTTGAGTGTTTTTTAGCGCTAGCCTTAGAAATGCATACTTTCTCGTCCCTATGGAAGCAGTAAAATTCAATTTTCTCATAGTGTCGGCAGAAAAAATATTTTCAAAACCGTGATTTATTACACCAATTGTGCAAAAAACACTAATAAACTTTTTTCTCAAAGTGGTTAATTTCATAGCTACTTTTAAAATAATAAAATTAAAAAAACAAGGAAATCAAAATCATTAAAAATGTTATTTTTGATATACCCTGTATAGTAATCGTAAATTTCGTACTCGAAATTGTAGTTTTGAGACAAGCAGACGTTTTTATAAAGAATGACTTTTTCTTCTAAATCTACAAATAAAAAAGTTTTTGCTCTTCCAAACTCTATCCGTGGACACATTGTATATATACAGGGTGTCCGGAAATGACGTGTGCAACGGAATAGCACAAATTCCTTGGCCTAAAATATGATGATTTAGGTCAACTTATCTATATACAAAATTGCGTGGTTTGGGCGCTAGCGGGCTTTAAAAGTTAATATTTTTATTACGTATTTTCAAATAAATCAAAGAATATTTGATAGATTTGATTCATTTTTTCGATACACTTTTGCACCAATAAACTACAGTTTTTTTATTGAAGAAACTTCAATGTCTCAAATTACAGGGTGTTTAAAAGCTTAGTCACATTAACTTATCTACCCATATTTTTTGTAACCCTCGTATAATCAATACCAGTTTTTTTCTGTGAATAGTTCATTTTATTTAGAAACTATTTACTCTCTTACAAAATTTTTGTTTGTCAAACAGTTTCGAGACAAAAAAATATTTTCTAAATCCCTACAAGCCTGAATCAGTACGTAATACATATAAATACGTAGTTAAAATTCATAATTTTTTTTTATTATTATTAGAGAACAACTGCATCAATCCTGGGGGTTATTATAGCAGGTGATACGGAATTTACATTACATTTTACATTCCAATTACATTTTTTTTTGTTAAAAACTTTGAAGAATAAATTTACATCACTATAGTACATTGCATTAATAGCGTTTTACATTCGTATGAGTACTACGAACTAGGTAACATTAATTTGATAAATATATTTCCACTTGTTATTAAAACTCTAGTATGTCTGTGTTTAGATTTCATGTAAAAGATGACAGTATATTAGAAATGATTTTACATTGTTTGTACACTTGCTGGTATTCAGTAATTCTGATAGTGATGAGGGAAAATTATTTTTTACTCTTTGAGCGGAAAACCCAGCGCACTCCATTAACACGTGCTTTATTGTAACACTTGTGGAACAATTATCACAGAAGGGTTGCTCCGATTTTGAGATCAGATAACTATGGGTGATTAGAGTGCGTCCAATTCTCAGCCGAGACAGCATAACTGTGTTAATTCATAATGACTTAGAGATAAACTGTAAAAAGAAGAAGACGTAATAACCGTGTATTTACGAGAAGGTTAACGATAAGAATGTCACAAAAATATTACGTTTACACTATAGAATATGGAGAGCTATTCGTGCCTTGAGAGCAACAGTTTATTTAGATAACGTGTTTAGGCTATAACTGCACCTTAGTGTGTAACTGTTTCTCAAGCTTTGGAATAAATAAAGCCGTCGACTTCCAAAAAGCTGTTTAGAATAGAATAGAATAAGCATTTATTTCCAAAAAAACAATAATGTTCCAGGAAATTTTGCAGAAATCAAAACTACACAAAAATATCAGTATATATAAAAAAAACAATGTCAATCAAAAATACATTACATCAAACAATCTGCGACAAAAAAAACTAATACAAATAATTAGTAATCACAATAAAAATAAAACACAAATCGAACTGGCATCTACAAAACATCAAAGCAGCTGGTCTTGGAGATAATCCTGCAGCGAATAGTACTCTATCTCTTAAAAGCATTTATAGTCTGTATGTAAACAGTCTGTTACTTAAATTTTTAAATTTTTAAAGTGGGTAGGGATTCTATTGTAAATCGTAGCACACATGTAATAAGAGCACTACAACTTATACACATTACTCAGAAATACATAGAATTTGTTACTTAAAACAGAAGTCCCCATTTAGTTGCTGGTTTGTACGAGGGTTGCCTTTTATATTTCGGGATTTGGCAACCCTGGTGTTGCAATCTGACAACTGACAGCTATATCGTAAAGTTGGACATTTTTGAGGTTATACGTACTCAGAATATTTGTGTTGTTTACAGTAACTTAAAAGATTCATCTCGGCTCAAAAATGGAATTAAATCGTGAGCATTTTCGTGCGATTATTTTTTACAACTTTCGACGTGGATTAACTCAGCAACAGTGCATGGATGCACTTTATTCAATTTTTGGCGACGAAGCTCCTTCAAGGACCAGTGTTTATCGATGGTATGGTGAATTCAATTGTGGTCGTAGTTCACTCCAAGACGAATTTCGTGAAGGTCGTCCAAAATCAGTTGTTGTTCCGAAAACCATTGATGCTGTGCGCGAACTGAGATTGAGACAACCTTAGGCATTAGTGGGACCAGCATACATTCAATATAGCATGAACATTTGACTGTCAAAAAAATATGTTCGCGTTGGTTCCCACACAATTTGTCAATCACTCAAAAAAAGGCTCGTGTCGATTGGTCGAAAGAAATGCTCAAAAAATACGATCGCGGTGCTTCGAAACACGTCTATGACATCGTGACAGGTGATGATTCGTGGATTTACGCGTATGAGCCCGAAAGTAAATAGCAGTCGACTGTATGGGTGTTTCAAAATGAGCCAAATCCAACAAAAGTGTTTCGCGCACGAAGCACTTCCAAGCAAATGGTCGCCTGTTTTTTCGGAAAAACTGGACATGTCGTAACCGTACCACTAGAACAACGCAGAACAGTCAATTCTGAGTGGTACAGAACCATTTGTTTGCCAATTGTCTTCCGAGAAACCAGGAAAACCACGACAATGCGAGCTCTCACACATCGGCTCAAACAACTGCATTTTTGAGCACCCAAAACATCGATTTGATGAGTCATCCGCCGTATAGTCCTGACTTGTCACCGAATGACTTCTTTTTATTTCCGTACGTAAGAAACAAACTGAGAGGTCAACGTTTTTCGACACCTGAAGAAGCGGTTGCTGCATTCAGAATGCATGTTTTGGAGCTACCTCAATCAGAGTGGAAAAAGTGCTTCGACAATTGGTTCAAACGCATGCAAAAGTGTATAGATCTTCATGGGGAATATTTTGAAAAACAATAAAGTGATTTTCGATGATTAATATTTGTTTTTGTTCTCTAATCCCTCGTAATTCTATGTTCCACTGATTTTTGTAGACCCTGTGTCGCGGTGGTAACTCAGACGATATAGTAGTTGCCCCCAAAAGTGTTTCCAAGCACAGCCACAAATCTTTTACCAAAAACTAGACCATACACAGAGAGCAAAGAAAGCAGTGCAAGCGAGATAGGATAAAAGAGAGACATACAGGCGCAAAAGAAATAAAATAAAAAGTAGAAGAAGAAACAAGATATATGTGGCACGATTTGCGGTAAATATCGGTAAAACTGCCAGCCGCGCGACACATTTAACGACATCAGTGTGGGATAGCGGCGGGGGCAAACGCGGGGGGTGGCAATTCCGACACACCATCTCGTACCTATGTATGTGTGCATACATGCAATGCAAGCAGCACCACCAAAAACCACCCCCAACTACCCATACTGGTTGTTGGCCCCGGGAATGCAATGTGTCACCGTTAGCGCGTGTTGTAAACTCTCTTATATAGATCAGGTTAGATGCAGAGAGCATGGGATTTCTTAGTTTGTAATAATAGTAAGTAGTATTATATGTATGTATATACAGGGTGAGTTATTAGTGCGTCGAAGTTCGATATTACCTCAAAAACCAAAAATTTCACGCAAAACTAAGCAGCCAGTGTGTAGGCAGTCATAAAGTACGTATTTTAAAATTATTGTTATTTGTACAGAGTGGCTCATCTCATCAGAGTGAACCAAACTTACGTTTTTTTAAATGGAAATCCCTATTTATTATTCGATAATTTCATTGGTTTAGACTTGACATTAATCATACTAAAATTTCAGAAAATTATACAGAGTGGTTCAAAAGTTACCACTAGTAATTATATGCAAAACAAGGCGAATTCCAAGGCTTCTGTACTGGAACTGAAATAATTTAAACTCTGCTTCTTGCCGGCATAGCTTTTTGATAGTTATCAACTTTTAGAAAAAGATAATTCTTAGTATAAAGGGTGATTCATTATGAAACGAAATAAATTATCCATCATCAAAGTGGAGTGTCAGTTTCAAATAAAAGAAAACAAACAAAAACTTTTAATTTAGTTATGTAAAGGAAACTAGTTTCGGCTCAACAAGCCATCATCACTCCATTCTTACAAAAACATCTGTGTAGAAAAAATATCAAACATGAATATGAATAACATTACACGAAAACAAACACCTGTGTTGAGTAAATAAATAATTATTTTAATTAATATTTTTTTTATTATTATGTTTGATATTTTTTCTACACAGATGTTTTTGGAAGAGTGGACTCATGATGGCTTGTTGAGCCGAAACTAGTTTCCTTTACATAACTAAATTAAAAGTTTTTTGTGGAGTTGACTTTGAAAGTTTTTGTTTGTTTTCTTTTATTTGATTCATTATGGTTGCAACAAACGAAAACCGGTGATTCCTCAAAACAATTCAAACATTTTTTGCCATTGAACCCATGTCCGCAAATGCTTTGTTATAGAGATACAGGGTGTCCAAATTTAGTGGTCAAATTAACTTTTTTGTACATTTCTCAAAAACTAGCTAACCGATTTTGACAAAATTTTACATGCATTTGAAGACAGATAACCTAAAATATTCTGAATTATTTTGGCTTTCATTAACTGTTCATTGGCGTAGATATAGGGGGCATTTGGATAAATTTTACACATAAATGAGTTAAACACAGCTTTGACAAGCTTCATTATTTTAAATTATTACTTTTTTAAAAAGAGCAACTTATAAGCTACAAAAAAGTCAATTACGTCGATGTTGTGGTTTCTACTATTTTTATGGAAACCAATAAATTGCAAGTTAATGGTAGATTTAAATCAAAGTAACGTTTACCAGAAATCAAAGTTGCCGTGGAAAACGATTTAATAATAACAAATTACTTAACAACAAATTTTAAGATCTATCAGTACAATTAAAAATTTAACAATAAAAAAACTAAACTCGAAATTAAAATAAGAAAATTAATCACAACTGTTCAAACTGCCCTCCATTGACAGTAATGCACATTTTACATCTTTCAACTAATGAATTTGTAGTTCTAATAAGGATATTATGATTGTTTCTTATTTTCCTAGCAGCTTCATGAACTATCTCCAGTAGTTGGTTTTCATTTATAATTGGTACACTGTAAACCAATTGTTTCTTGTACCCCCATAAAAAGAAGTCGAGCGGATTCAGATCCGGTGATCTTGGAAGCCACTCAATGGAAGCTCCCAAACCAATCAAATTGTTTCCAATCAGTTGATTTAAAACTTTAGTTACTTGTCTACCACGGTGCGCAGGGGCTCCGTTATGTTCATACCATATGTTTTGAACAATATTCAGAGGTACATCCTCAATAAATTCGGGCAGGCGGTTGTGTAGGAAGAGACTGTATTGAGTTGAGTTTAAATGCCCATTAATTACGAACAACGGCAATAATTTATTGTTAAACATGCCACCACAAACATTGATACTAAAACGTTCTTGAAAATTTCGCGGCCTAATAGCACGAGGGTTGTTTAAAGACTATACATGTTCATTATGGTTTGTATTTATGCCATCTCTAGTAAAAGTTGCTTCATCTGACCAGAGCACTTTCTCTAAAAATCTTTCATCTTCTTGATGCTTACCAAGAACCCAATTACAAAATAGCAGGCGCCTTTCACGGTCTCCAGGATGTACATCTTGATGATGATAGAGATCTCCATTTAATAGTCTCCAAACAGTTGTTCGAGGTAATGCCAACTGAGTTGGTATTCTTCTAGTGCTTATTTTCGGATCGTCTAAAACTAAATCCACTATGTTTTCTTCAGTTTGAATGTTTAGACGATGCGGTCGTTTGTTAACTCTAGGTAAAATGCTCCCTATCGTTCTAAGCCTGTGAAATGTAGCCGTCCATGTTTTGTGATATGGATCACGTCTATTAGGATACCTAATTTGGTATTCTCTGGCCGCTGCTCTTGCATTTGCATTACACAAATATATTCTTCAATTGAAAAACTCATTTTAATTTAGAAAAAAACATTCGCAATAATAAAAACAACTACGAAATAATAAAACAATTTTAACTAATTTAAATTTGTTGCTGTCAAATTTTTTTTTATTGTTGCGGCATTCGTTTTCCATGGCAACTGTGATTTTTCATTTGGTTTTCTGGTAAACGTTATTTTGATTTAAATCTACCATTAACTTGCAATTTATCGCTTTCCATAAAAATGGTAGAAATCACAACATCAACGTAATTCACTTTTTTGTAGCTTATAAGTTTCTCTTTTTAACAAAGTAATAATTTAAAATAATGAAGCTTGTCAAAGCTGTCTTTAATTAATTTATGTGTAAAATTTATCCAAATGCCAATGAACAGTTAATGAAAGCAGATTATTTTAGGTTATCGGTCCCCAAATGCATGCAAAATTTTGACGAAATCGGTTAGCTAGTTTTTGAGACATGAACAAGAAAGTTAATTTGACTACTAAATTTGGACACCCGGTATCTCGATAACGAAGCATTTGCGGACATGGGTTCAATGGTAAAAAATGCTTAAATCACTTTCAGCAATCTCCAGTTTTCGTTTGTTGCAACCATAATGAATCACCTGTATAGTGCAAAACCTGTATACAGGGTGAGTCCAAACTCAAATTTGCGTCTTACTCTTACATAAAGTTACATCTTTTTACACACAATTACATTATACTATGGTAAATATTACATAGCCGATATTGATTTATTATGTAAAATCACCAGGACTTACAGCAATTTTTTGTAGTGTATGGTAACTATACATGGGCTGTTAATAAAATTTTGAGGAACAATGCAATTGAAAACTTCTACCAAAAACCTCTTATACAGACTAGCAAGAAAGTTTCTACCGATTAGAGACATCATCCAATTGCACAAGTACAAAAGTAAACAACTCAACCAAAATTTTAGCATAATACACAAAGTATACAACATAGGCGCGGTGCTGTGGAGTACACAACTAAAGTTTCCATCTCTTCTCTGCTTATTGTTGTGTCAATTTTAGTTTAGACAATAAAATCCACAGAGCGTAAAGTAAAGTAACCTTACGCCACACACACAAACATACTATATTATCCCTTCTAACTTCACATAATAACGTATCAGCACAGCTCAAATTTCGTTTATATCAACGAACCACTATGCCATATGAACGTGATGTACGCAGTCCCGTTGGCGATTATTTCGGGGAGGCAATTTCATCATCAAATAAGATTAATCGGTTTGTACAAGTGATCTAATATTAAATATTGCAACTATAACGAGAGGATGAGGGAGACAAATGTTTGTGTTCTATAATATACTTGATGACAATCTGCAGTGTGAAATTTTTCAGGAATTTTAACATTACAGCTAACACAACGAATGCTTTTGGAGTTCCCCAGGGTTCTGTTTTGGGCCCATTGCTTTATTCATTATATGTTCTATCTTTAAAAAATGCTGGTCTCAGTGGCAGATATTTTACCTTTGCTGACGACACTGTCCTGTTGTATAGCCATGCTAATTTAGATTATCTTGAACAACTCGTAAATGGGGATCTTGTCAGGTATAACAGTTGGTTATTGCAAAATAAGTTAAAGATAAACTTAACCAAAACTAAGTATATATTAAACAAACAAAAAAATCGAACTATAAGCGAACCTCTCATACAAATAAAGAATAGTATTATTGAAAGAGTAGACAAAATCAAATATCTAGGGTTGATTATAGATGAGAACCTTAACTGGAAAGAACACGTTAGTTATATAAGCGATAAATTGTTGCCTATGATGGCGGCAATGTATCGATGTAGAAGTTATTTAACTATTAAAAGTAAAAGGGATATCTACAACGCATACTTTTTAAGTCGCATAAGATACCTAATTCCAGTGTGGGGCACCTGTGGTGTTGCAGAATTTAATAAGATTCAGGTTTTACAAAACAAACTTTTAAAAATCATGTTTGGATATAGTAGGTTTGCGCACACGGCTGATCTGCACAAGGGGTTGGGTGTCTTTAATTTGAAACAAATAAAAAATTTAGAACAGTGTAAGTATATGTATGATGTCATTAGAAAAAAACAGAAATGAAACACTCCTTTTATATTTTCGAACAAGGGACATCATCATTTCACAAGAACCTCTCATAATATTCATCAGGCTAATATAAGAACATAATTGCATAATCCAATTTACGAGGCGGCACGGGCGATCAATTCATTGCCGGAATTATTAAGCAAAGCATCTAGTAAAGCTAAATTTAAAGAAAAACATGTTGAGATGCACCTTGAGCTGAGTTCACCTTAGAGTCTAGAACCATGCATTTGTGTTGTATCTGTCTATATTTTGTCCGAACTTTCAGTTTGTTTTTCTTTTTCTTTTTGTTTTTCTATTGTAGCGTATGGCATTATTAGTTGTATCCTTGGTACCAGTGTTTTTAGCACTATTTAGAGGACTCAAAATGTATTGTAAAAATTTTGTTAGAAAGAATAAATGATTTGTTTTCAAAAAACACTGTTTATACCTATGTTTGAATTGAAAATGGCTTTAATTTTAGCACTAAAATATCCAGAGCAGCATTTAAAGTAAACTGTTGCCCTCGAGGCACGAATAGCTCTCCATATTTAAGTGTAAAAGTAATAATTTTATGACCTTTTTGTCATTTATCTAAAATTTATAAGTATCCGGTTCTGTTCCTTTCTCTTCTCTTTGGAGGCACTATTTATACGTACATATTTTTATTTCGTTATTGACCCTTTTTTACAATATTTTCGAACGCCTGTGTGAACCAGTTCATTTATGTAACAGTTTTTAGGTTATATTCTATCACAAGTATGAAAAATTATTCCGTAGTTCGAATAAGTTTACGAAGTACGTAATTTGTTATTTTGACCCCTTTTACACTATTTACGAACGCCTATGAAAACAAGTTATTTATAACACATTTTATAGGTTATATTCTATCAAAGCTATAAATAACTAGTCAATATTTCTGCTATGTTTAAGAAATAAGTTTTTTTTACACTTTTTGCGAATGTCAATGTGGTCTAATTGTTTAGGTTAAATATTTTAGGTTATATTTAATTAAATTCAAATTCAAAAAATTATTCAATATTAAAGAAGTAATCCACTGGATGCAGTGGAGTGTAATATAATTACAATAAAAAGACATACATCGTCTCCACTAATATATTTTTTTTTTTTTTATTAAGATTCCTTTATAAAGGGGGACATGTTTCGGAGTCCCGCTCCATCCATTGACAAACTGTCAAGGGCCTTGCCCGTATGTTTGTTTTTTTTTAATACTTAAGACTTAAATTTAAGGCTGATGATGGAGCGGGACTCCGAAACATGTCCTCTTTTATAAAGTAATCTTAATAAAAAAAAAAGTATTAGTGGAGACGATGTATGTTTTTTTATTGTAATTATTCAATAATTCGGATAAATTTTAGAACTATGATTTTTGTAATTTTTGAACCCTCTTTTAAACCCCTTACCTACGCTCGATGTTAATCACCACCTATAATTATCCTGTAGTATTTTCGTACCAAATGTGGTTAAAATCCGTTAAGTGGTTTGTGAGTTATCACGGAAACAATTTTTTTCTGACCCTTTTATAGAATTTTCACGGACGCCTATGGTACATTAATTTTTGTCGTGTATTTTTAACACCAATTCAACTAGTTAAATATAAAAATTTTTACATTTTATTTTTTTTTTATTTTACCTCTATTTCTACTATGTAAATAGAAATTTTATGCTGTATTTTTTAGGTTATTTTATATCAAAGCTATATTATACAGGGTGGTCCAACGAAAAGTTTGCACCTAGCTTTTCTCTTTTTTTTGTAGTCGAATGCGAAAATGCTCGGACACGTCGATTTTGCTTTTGAGGGGGACACATTTTAAACATATTTTTCGATCTGCGCCTTTAACCCCCTAGCGGGGGTGAGTAACAACCCTAAAATTTTAAATGGAAAGAGGGGTCTAATGACATATCATTTGAAAGGACACAAAATTGTCTTTCTAATGATACCCTATTTGTCGAATTTTACTAAAACAGTTAATACGAAAACGACTTTAAAGACATTAAGCCGATAATTTTGGTATTAATGAGAAATACAAATAAGTTTTAATTATTACGACTGAAAACAACTACAATCATTTCTAAATTATTTACTTTGAAGAAAAACGGGATTTCAAAAACACTATCTTATTTATCAGAACTAAATTCCTCACTAATCGTTTGCGTTTTTTGTTGAAATAAAAACTGCAGATACGTGTAGGAAAAGAATTTACACCGTTTATTTTAGTCTTTTCATTGATTCAGTTTGGTTGCTTCTCAAGTTATTTTACTTTTACCGTACAAAATGATTTATTCCATTCTAGAACGAGTTGAAATTGTTAAACTTTATTTTCAAAATAATAGTAGTGCTAGACTTACGGCTCGCTTATTTAATGAGAGACATCCCGATAAAAATGTGAATGATGTGTACGTTGGCAAGTTAGTTAAAAAGTTTGTAGATACCGGATCTGTCTGTAATGTAAAACACCAGCCGCAGAAACCGATCAGAAATGAAGCTGTGGAAGTCGCTGTTTTAGGGCATGTTGAAATGGATCATAGTCAAAGTACCCGTCAACTAGCTGAAGCCTCAGGTGTCTCCCGTTCGTCCATAATACGAATTTTAAAAGCGTACAAATTTCATCCGTACAAAATCAAATTAGTACAGGAACTAAATGAGGATGATCCTGATAGAAGGCTGCAATTTTGTGAAGCAATGAGCCAGCGTTTAATTGAAGATCCGCAATTATTATTTAACATTTGTTTTTCCGACGAATGCACATTTTATTTGAATGGAGCTGTAAATAGGCACAATTGCCGTTACTGGGATGACAGTAACCCACATTTATTCCGTGAGGTTCATACCCAGTATCCTCAAAAAATAAACGTCTGGTGTGGCATATTAGGAAATCATATTATAGGACCACTTTTTATTCCTGGAAATTTAACTGGTGAAGTGTACCTAAACATGCTTGAAGACACAATTGATCCTTTAATAACACAAATAATAGAAGATGACCAAAATCATACTGCTGATCGGCTTTATTTCCAGCAAGATGGAGCACCTCCGCACTATGTGGCTCCTGTAAGACAGTTCTTAGATGACCGGTTCCCTGGACGGTGGATTGGAAGGAGGGGCCCAATTGAATGGCCTGCCAGGTCACCGGATTTATCGCCTTTAGACTTTTTTCTTTGGGGGCACTTAAAAAATAAATGTTTTGCCACGAAGCCCGAGTCCATAGAAGATCTTCGCCAACGCATTACAGAAGAGTGCAGAAACACCTTTTTCACAAAATGGTAAGAAACATCTAATGTTCAAATTGTTGTACACATTGTAAAGTTTACTTATCTCTTATTTTAGAATATGTTACATTAGTAAAACTGTAATTGTTCATCTTGTACTTGATTGTCACTGATGATGAGAATTTAATTTTCTCGAAACATGTCTGACTGACATAGGCAATGTGCCTTGATTTTTAATATAGAAATATATTTGTTTTGTGGAGCAGACGCCGTTTGATTTATATATTAATCATCGCTCCTCTTTGAATGGATTATTTCATAAAATATATATTTTTTATGTTTGGCCCCTTTTCCACTATTTACGAACGCCTATGAAAGTAAGTTATTTATGACACATTTCATAGGTTATATTCTATCAAAGCTATAAATAACTAGTTAATATTTCTGCTATGTTTAAGAAATACGATTTTTTAAAATCTTTTTTACTCCATTTGACATTATTTTCGAACGCCAATGTGGTCTAATATTTTATGTTCAATATTTTAGGTTATATTCAATTAAATGCGTAAAAAATTATGCAGTATTGCGGATAAGTTTAGGAACTATGAATTTTTTTAATTTTTGAACACTCTTTTAAACCCCCTGCCAACGCTCAATGTTTCCCAAAATCTAATCAGCACCTTGCCATGTCCTGTAGTATTTTTGTACCAAATTTGGTAAAAATCTGTTAAGTGGTATTTGCGTTTTCGTGCATACAGACAGATAGACAGACAGACAGACATTTTTTTAAAACTACTTATTTATGTATGAAATGACCAAAAACAAGTATTTCCGATGAAATTAAAAAAAAAAAAAATTCATGAAACTAATAGTCTCCATATATACATATATTACATATGATATGGAGAGCTAAAAACAATTTTTACACTTAAATATCACTCGTGCATCGAGGGCAACAGTTTATTTTTTTTAATAACAGTAGCTTTGTAAATATAAATAAATTCAAATTTTCTGAATTTTTACATGTAACAATAACGTAATCTGATGTAATATCATTAGTTAGTGTTCTAATTTTATAAAATATCTATAATAATAATAAAAAAATTTAAAAGTCAATAAAAAAGATTTGGAAGGTCATGCAATTAATTTACATGAATATAAGTTTACAAAAGGATGATACTAAGAATACTGGGGTGTATCTACATATTTATTATATTTATTTATCAATTCACCGCTAATGAATGTCATAAATCAAAAAACAAACAGATAAAAAAAATATCTCTTATCACCATATATTTAAGGCACAAAAAGACAATTATTTAATTTTATTTTTCAGTGCAAAATAACATTTCTTGTGCTCTTGTTATAAAAAAAAATGTAAGTTTTAATAATTTCTTTATAACAACAAAATCTTGATTCTAATTATATATAATATTTAGATTTTAATAAGTAGTATAGTTTATATTAAAAAAAGAAATCTCTGACCGCCACAGAATTTTTATTATTACCTTTTAAATCAAGTGAGATAAGTTTCGAGGGTATAAATCTTTTTTTGGTTCAACTATTTCAACAAATCAAACATGTTTCGAGAAGTATAATTCTCATCATCAGTGGTGCAATGACGTTAAAAATCAAACTTCAGTGATTTTAACGTTAAAAATCATAACCGGATGAATCCTTATATAATATAACACTTATTAGTTAATATGTTTTATGGAATGTTTCTTCTTTTTTTAACAAATGTTGAGTAAGACAGAACAACATAATATAATTGCCTTGTTATTTGAACATAGGTAATACCAACTTTTCCAGAATTGATATTAATTGTATAACTTCGTCATTGTACCACTGATGATGAGAATAATACTTCTAGAAACATGTTTGATTTTTTTTTTAACTTTAACTTTATTGTCATAAAAGAATCACAAAAGTTCTTGTAGACAAAGTCATACTTAAAATAATACATAACAAAGACGTATACAAGTACAAAAATTAATGTAATTAATCGTTTGAAACACAATATAACAAAAATATTTTAAAAACATACGTAAACCTACTACATTATGTTGTCAGTGTTAGTAGGAAGGCAAGAGTAAAATCTCAAATCCCCCAAACATTCATGAAGTAAAATATGTAAATAACAACACAACATATAAGCGGATCAACACAACAAAATCAAAACAAACACTACCACGCATTAGCAAAGTAGTCCTCCAGTGAATAATAGGCCTTCTCAAGAAGAACGCGCTTAACAGTCTCCCTAAATTGCTTGGGATTTTTTACAGCCGTCAAGTTTGGCGGCAAATGAGTGTACATTCTGCGACTGTCATAATGGAGTGATTTCTTTACCAAGGCAGACCTCGGTATAGGCAAGTGCACCCGCTGAACTAGTCTCGTGGGATAAGGGTGACTAGGTGGAGCTGAGCTGTTAATCAATTTGGAGTCCCAAAAATTTAACACAATTAGGACTATTAATATGGTTATTTTCAAATAGCAAATCATCAAATTTAAAATTAAAAGATAATACATGTGTTTTTGATAAATTAAATGAGAGATAATTCGAATCGCACCATTCCTTTAACTTTCCCAAATCACTTCGAATGTTTTCTTTGACAACATCAGCATCTCTATCATGCCAAAGGAGTGTCGTATCATCCGCAAACAGCGTAAAGCTTCCCGTTAGTCCAATAGTGGTAATGTCGTTAATATAAAGAAGAAAAAGAACAGGACCCAAAACAGACCCCTGTGGCACTCCGCAAGGCACACACATTATATGGTTTTTGATAAAAATAAACCAATGCAACGCGCCCAGCTCGACTCACAATAAATAAGGCTATTATAAAATTAATATTGACCTAAAAAAACTTACTGAACACTAAAGTTATTTGTATTAATTCTGGATTTATTTTAAAACACAGTCCTGTTTCAGAAAATGGCTGAATCATACAAACTAACATACTTCGCACTTGCCGGTATAGCTGAACCTATCAGATACCTATTTAGATATGGCGGTATTGAATTTGAAGATATCCGTGTAAAAGGTGAAGACTGGCCTGCACTAAAATCAAGTGAGTATTCATCAAGGAGATCGATATTTGCCGTTTTTCATTTAAATAAGCCATGCATCCTTCAGGCTCACAGTTTGCTAAATAAAATTACTTATAATAAAAATAAAATTTACGAAAAGCTTGTTTAACCATGGCTAATATTTTGTTCTGATAAAAATATCTGATCTTAAGGAAAATATTTACGTAATTTAGGTATTTTTTGAGCATTTCGAGGTAAATATTTTCCTCGAAATAAGAAATGCGGTACCTGTTTGGCGTGCGTATTAATCGGGTTTAAATTTTTTTCATTCAAGAGTAAACTATCTTTAGGATATAATTTATTTCAAATCTCGTAAGTTTACTAGAGTCTTTATCATCTAAAATACTTAAGTTCTAATTTTGATAAAAATTGTTACTTATAGTATCATTACAAATTTTGAATTTTAGTTACTAATTTGGAAAACAGTAATACAAAATTCCACTACCCGCTGGCTTCTACTTAGCAACCTTATAACAATGCAATTATACCTTTTAGGCAGTAGCCATCATGATTAAGACACAAGGGAAGTGCAAACACTAAATATTCTCAATATCATTTTGTAATATTTTTAGCGTAACTTCAAATTTGGGTCACCGCAAGATTTTTTTGGGGCCCTTATATTAAAATGAAAAAAAAATTACGCTATAAACGTCTCTAAATAAAGACTATATATTTATTGAAAAATATTAGCATATTTTTTTATGTTTTGATTTTCGATGAATCTTGGAAACGGTAGGAATTACAATGTCGGTTAAATTAGAGAAAAGTTGTACAATTTAAACACCTTTTAAATGGTGTTTTCAAAAGTAAAGTAACTTTAGTCGTTTTCGAGAATTTTTGAAAAAACAATTTTTTGCAATTTTCGTTTTTATTTCTGACGTTATTTTTACAGATATAAAAAAATTAAAAACACTTTCTCATTGTTACCACCATCAACTTGGTTTTTTTTAAATACGACCCCGGATTTTTATTGTTAAATTTAAAGCTATTCTCAATTCAAAAATTAGTGAGTATAATTTAGTAAGTATAAAAATCCCCCCAAAATGTCATGGACTTTTGTTTTACTATTTCCAAATTATTAGCTAAAATTGAAAATTCTTAATGTACGAACTTTTATCAAAATTGAAACTTAAAAATTTTGAATTATACAAAATCGATAAATTTGATCAAATTTGAAATAAATTATGTCCTAAAGGTAGTTTACTCTTAAACGAACAAAATTTAAACCCAATTAAAATGTACGCCACTGACGTACCGTACTTCATACCTCGAAGGCAATGTGTATCTCATAAAAATGGAAAAAATCGGTTGTGTCGCCCCAAAACTTTCCCGACAAGATATAATATAATCAAAAATGTATGACCTGCTTAACTTCATTCAAAAATTAGAAGAAAAAATATTGCCAGAACTGGGATCGAACCCACAACCTTGCGCATTCGAAAACCCTTTATCAAATCACTTTATTATAGTCTAATAGATTCCAACTACCTAACTGGTGAAATTTTAAACGCAATTTTGCGAGAATTATGGGGGCAAATATCACAAGTAACCTATCCACCCCTATCACAGGGCTAAAGCGATTTCAACCAAAAACTAATGGGTTCCTCGCTTAAAGCGTTTAGGCGCTATCGTGGAAGAATTCAGACTTCCATCTGGAAATGGTCTTAATCGTGTCAGGGAACTTCGAAATGGATATATCCGTGTTTATCTCAAATTTTTTTTGAGCGCGCTCACAATACATTTCCTGCGGAAAGTAAAACGCTCAAAAACTAACAGAGTTATTGGCTTCTATCCATCTTAAGTGCGACACCCTGTATGTTGAAATCTATCACATTAGCCAGACATGTTTCGGAAACACATATTCCATGATCACTGGCTTTATAGAACCTTCATATAATGTGAGAATGTGATTTAAACAACATCCGTACTCAATTTGTGGACATTGTTTTGAAAACCATATTTGTATAGTCTTTCTAATCTTAATTTAAACTGATATAAAAAACAAAAACTCGATATCCCTTTATAATGTCAATGCCGACCTCAGCCGTCCATAGGAGCACCCTTTGAACTTTTTATAACAATACATACCCTACAATATTTTAAAAATCCTTTATGTATTAACAATTAATGTTAAATGTATAACTGTTTTGCCATTTTAAAAATATTTTCAAAAACAAATATTATATACTTACACTTGTCACAAAATAATTTCCGCTCAAAACGAAAACAAACGTGTTCCGCTCGTGTCACTGGTATACTGCCTTATAAAAAAAAAACTGTCTCTATATATAACTACATTGCAACCTAATACCGGCGGTGTCTGGTACAGTGACTGCAAAAAGTGTCATCCACTTGAGGTTTTATTAAAAATTATTATGTAATTTGAGATAGATCTTCTTTCATTTGACTAATCTAAGAAAAACTATTGATCAAATCATGGTTACAATATTCTGTCACCGTGTTTTACTGTCGGACACAAATTTTCGTGTTTAACATTAAGTCTTCGCCATACCATATTATGATGTCCATCGATTATATTTAGATTAATCTGAGCAAATAACACGTTGCCAAAAATTATTTGTTTCATTCATATTATATTTATTTGCAATCTCTAATCATTAACCTATCTTTTTCCAGTCACTGTAGTTATTTTATTACTGTCGGTATCCTTTGGCAGGCATGATTTATATACGAGGAAGAAACAATTATTTAATAATATTATTTGTCATTTAAGTAGAGTTAATTAATTATTGTTGGACAAATGGTTGACTTGAGTAATAATTCGACATTTTCTCAACCACATCTTAAACATTAATAGAGTGTTTTACTGCAACCAAAATCTTTAAATTTCTGTTTTAGAAACACCTAGTGGCACCTTACCCACTCTCGAATATAATGGACAAGTGATAGACCAAAGTGTTGCTATTGCCAGATATGTTGCCAAGAAAGTAAAATTAGTTGGAAAAGATGATTGGGAAGATTTAGAAATTGACGCAATCGTTGACACTATTACCGAATTTAGATTAAGTGAGTTGAGTAAACATAGTCACAACTTGTCTTTTGTAAAAATACAGGCAATTTACTAATTGCTGTTGTCACAAGGACTGTCTTTAAGTTGTTCGTACCGCGGCGACACAGATGATCAAATATTTCGGTTTAGGTAAAGATCATCGTAAGAGTGGCCCAAGCAACCCGACTAAAGAACTAAGTAACATCCACAAGACTGTCATCTGGAATTCCCCAGGCTTTACTGTGGAATATATACTGGTCATCCCCCGAATAAGCTTTTAATAGATGAGAGATTTAGATTACATGATGAAGGTGAGGTGCATGACCATAATAGCGAAAGACAAACACCGGTGGGGCAACAACCTGTTTTAGACAAACCGTCAATAATTCCAATTGATGATACAGATCTACTCTGTCTTAGGCCCTAAATATAAATAGTGCGGCCATCGTATAAACACAAAAGAATCGACGAACATTTGAGTGAAATCTTGATGGAAAACGGTTCTTTTAAAACATACACGATGAGAATCGCTGAAGAAACTGGTGAACTATCAACAATCAAATCCAACTCGTGATTAAGGGAAAGGAAGAAGACGAAACACAACAAAACTCGAACTCCTAATCATATTGAGTGGACAAGGAACTTCACAGTCTTCCATGAGCATAACCTTAAAGAAGAGAGACCGTGGAATAAAGTATGCCAAAAAGACGATGCCTTTTCATAAGCAGGCGTTCTGAAGTAAGATTGTCCTGCTGCAATTATCCCTCAGACTCAAAAACCGAATCCTCTTACAATAAGCTCGTAGCAGGGGACTTTTGTAGTTTAGAAAGAACAATTATAATTGGTACCTTGAGTTAAATAAGTTTTACATTTTCTGTTTCAGAATTTATTGCTTATTTCAAAAGTGATGCAGACAAAAAAGTGCAGCTTAAAGAGGTCCTGCTAAACGAAACAATACCATTTTATTTAGGGAAATTTGAGTCTGCTATAGTAAAAAACAATGGCTATTTAGTAGGTGGACAAGTAAGTATAGTCTTTTTAATTTTAGTTTAAAATGATATAAAAAACCCCCAAGTGGCATATTCTATAGAACGTAAACATTTTATAATATGTGTATTCGTCACTTCATTACTTTCAGACCTTAACTGATGATAAATGTTTAAAAGAAGACACTGGCTTTGCACATATAAATCTTGATGCTTTAAACTCCCAAGGGGTTCCGCTCGTGTCGTATACAGTGTGAGTCACGAGGAACTGTACATACTCCTACCATCAGTAGAGGCACGTTAGGGGATTATCAAATGACCATTAAAAAATGACTCCTTGTTTTGATTATTAATATACAGGGTGAATTATGGATCTTCACCAAAACAATGTTTCGTCATATCTTTTCAATGATTAAGTCGATTTATCTCATTTTTTTTTATAAAAGTGTATATTGGTGTCTGGTAACTAACTGACATATTCAGAATTGAAAAAGTCCAGGTCCGTCTTTGAGAAAATTTGTGGGACTGCTTCATATTCAACACTTCACCCTGTATATGATTCTTCAAAAATCTGATATAATTTTTTCAGAGGGCATAAATAGACAGTTAGACCTGCGTATTTGAATTTTTTGTTAGATTCAACTCACATTTCCAATTAAAGATTCATTTTAGAACCAAATTGAAAATTGTCAATAATGAAGTATCTTACTGTACAATAATGTTTAGTTATTAAAAAGAAATCTTCAAAATAGACAGAAACGACACACTCTGTGCTCCAGTATGGAAAATACCATAATTTGATTTGATTTACAGGGCCGGATTTAAAAAACTGGCATGCAATCCAATTTATATACAAAGTTGTTTTTTTTTCAGAAACACTACAGTTTAGGTATAGGAACATGATAATATATCATTTGAAAGCAAATTTGATTGTATTTCAGAATATTTGATAATATACAAGGTGTCTTATTTGAAAAAATTGACTTATGACTATTTTTAATAGTAGAATATCAAAATTAGAACCTTTAAGTATTTTGGATGACAAAGACATGAGAATATTTATCAGATTTGAAATAAATTATGTCCTAAAAGTAGTTTACTCTTGAGCGAAAAAAAAAATAAACGCAATTAACACGTACGCCAATGTGGTACCGCACATTTTACCCTGATGAAATGATAAAAAAAATATATCGGAGTTGTGGACTTGTATCCATCTTAAGTGGGACACCCTGTATAAGTAGGTATTGGTATGATAATTGGAGGTCTAAAAATTATTAGTTTTAGTCAAGCATTTTTAAAGTTATTAAAAAATATATATGAATTTGTCATTTTGATTTTTGATATTCCATCTGAATCCGGTCCATATATTCTGGGACACTTTGTATATTTGTTGTTAATTTATTTTCATTTCAGTTGACATGGGCTGATCTCTACTTCATAGCCTCTTTCGATTTCATCGAGTTTGCCATTGGAGAAGATATATTTGGAAGTTACTCAAATATTGCAGCACTGAAAGAAAAAGTACAGAATTTACCACAAATTAAAAAGTATTTGGAAGAAAGACCCCCAAATGATCTCGCTTAAAATTTCAAATAATATAATTTGTATGTAATTTTTGTATAATATAATGCAATTAGCACTGTAAAATGTTTATTAATTACCTTCAACCAGTGGCGTGCCAATAATGGTTGTACAGTGGCATTAGGGCGCAGTTTTTTTTACGACATTATAAGAATATCCAGTAACGCTAAAAATTCTGGGAACTTTCGTCTTCGTCACTGGTGCTTCCGCGATAAATATTTGTATTTTATCTCCACTAAATGCCTTTGATTTCTTCAGTTGGTAGCCATCTGATTGTCTTTTTAACAATAAAGCACAAATTCTTGCGAAATATCCTATATTCACGTTATGTTTAAGATTAATCGTGCTTTTAAGCATGGAATAATGACTCCACAAAGTAGACGATTTATATTTTTTTGTCAATTGCTTGAAATATACTAGCAATTAAAAGCCAAAATTCCCAGAGATCTCCAGTCTAACGTTGTTTATTCTATTCCATGTAATAACTGCGAATCTATTTACATAGGACAAACATCGAGATATCTAAAAACGAGATTAAAGGAACACTCTAGAGACTGTAGAACAGTGAATCTGACAAATCACCCCAATCGCACTGCGCTTGCAGAACATGCGTATGATAATTTACACACCTTCAATTTCGAAGAAACAAAAATAGTTGGTAAACAGAACATCCTAAAAAAGAGATTGTTGCAGGAAATGATTAACATCAAAAAAGAAAAAAAATCTATCAATAAAAGAAACGACATTGAGAATTTAAGCAACTCATATTTCAATTTAATTTCGAGGATTCCTATAAAATAAAAAAGCAAAAGACATACTCCTAGAAAGTAAAAAGAAAACAGTGAAAAAAGAAAAAAATTTAAGATACCAATGAAGTGTGCATGTATTTGTTTCATTCAATTTTGTTAAAAGTATAATTTTTAAAGCTTGGTACCAACAACTATACTTCATAATTAATGATTTCACGTGTTGCGATTCAATTTCTATAAACAACTGATTTATAATTAATAACCTGGGATCTCCCACGTATTGAAAAATAATCTCTGTATCATGTTTTGTGTGTATTTATTGTGTTTTGTTTGTGGAGACATAAGCACCAACAACTAGAATGTGAGTAATGCCTGTTACAAAAGAAAATCATATTGTAAAACTAAAGAGTTTTTGTTTTGTACTTTATTTTAATACCTCTGAATGTATGTTTCTACTTGTTATTCAATGTTATTAACATTGTTTTCAATAAACATTATGTCATGTTTTCAATTTTAGAGCCCTGAAGATGCCTAAATAATTGGGCGAAACGTTGGCAGTTCTGAAAGTTGGTGTTTTATTGGACCTAAATCCACTATCCCTAAACTAGTTATACTAACAAAGTGTCTTCAGAAAATGAATTGGTCCCATTTCTTAGGCGCCAGTTCACAAAGCTGTTATAGGTATACAATATTTTAATTTTTCCGTGATTTTTCTGGAAGTAATTCTAGTGCGGCTGCACGGATTTCTGGAGGAGTACATGAAATTTCGTTTTCACTGTCAGAATCCATTAAAATTCGCGTTTAGAACAATTTAATATCTACACTAAATTGTAAAATTATTAGAAACCTCAAATACGAGTATTTTTTATTTGTGTCAAATGCAAAATGCAACTGCTCTATAGGTGTTGATAGTAAGAATAATCTAAGCAAGCTCGAATATGCGTATAAACATTTTGTACTTAGTATCACAAGCAAAATACGTCTATATAAATAAGTTTTATTTAAACATTTAAAAGGACGTTTGGTTATATTTTGTTAATGTTTTCTTTGCGTAATAAAAAATAAATAAAATTGTTTTCTAATCCTATGAGGAATCTGAAGTTTTCAATCAAAATAGTGTTTTTTTTTTTTGGTAAGGGTCGGTTCGACATGTGTCCCCGGTTTCACTGCAGCCTCATGTGCTTATTATGAAAAGTCCCCGTATTTTATGCCACCCAATCCAACAACCCTGTACCCTCCACTAACTTGTGGAGTTCAGTTATGTGTTGGGTGTCAATATCTGCAGGCGCAATCAGCGCGTGCCCAAAAATAGCGTGTTGCCTTCGCTGTAAGGCTACACACTCACATATCACATGGTGAGCTGTTTCAACTGCCCCATTACACAATCTGCATTGCAGGTCCCCGTTATACAGCCCCATCTTATTTAGGTGACTTCTCAGGGCGCAATGCCCAGTGAGGAGCCCCATAGTTATTCGAATTTGACTCCTGCTTAATGTTAGCAGTTTTTCAGTTCGTTTTGTTGCTGCACCAGGTATGATTTTCTTACCATGTTCCTGCTTAGGAATATGTTCCCAATATCTCTGGTGCTCTTTTTTGGCCCAGCACTTCAGAAGTTCTCGCGCCGTTCTTTTTGACAAGCCCAGCGCAGGTTCAGTGCCAGTATATGGGTTTTCAGAGGCTTGTCTAGCCAGCCAATCCGCTCTCTCGTTGCCTTCTATTCCCGAGTGCCCCGGGACCCACACTAGATTAACCCTATTGTGTTCCGCCAAGACCCTAAGTTCTTTTTGGCATTCCCATACCAGTTTAGTTGACACCTTAGGTCTTTTTAGTGCCCTTAAGGCCGCCTGGCTAGCTGAACATAATATTGATTCGCTTATTTGTATAGGCCCTCAATCTATTTAGTTTTGCATACTGTAAAATTGCAAATACTTCGGCTTGAAACACGGATGTGTTTTTCCCCAGTGAGAATCTCAGATTCGAGTTCCTTGTCTCACTATATATTCCTGCACCACTTCCACCTGTAAACCAGGTTATCCCTCTCAGTGTCCGCATGCAGTCTTGATTAAGAACTTTGCGGTCCATAATATGTACCTCGAAGTTTATGTCGAATTCAAATTTTGGTCTGATGTGGTCCATGGACATGTCTATGATGCCATCCTCAATACATGCCCCAATTTTGGTATGTCCCCGATGAGTGGGTACAATTCCTACCAGCCGTCGCAGTCTAATGAATAGAGGCAGGGGCGGCATACATGATGTGCAAGGGTGGGAGGTTCAGCAAAACATCCTTTGCCGCTGTCGGTGTAATCCTAATAGCTCCCGTGATAGCTAAGCAGGCAAGTCTCTGTACCCTGCCCAACTCTGCTGTTTCATCTTCGTCCACCAAACCAGCAACGAGTATGTTAACAACCTTGATTCCACCGTTGTGAATAAATTCAATTTGTATTTTTTTACACCATGCCGATGTGTCAAATAAAAATTTACCCACCTATCATCTGTCAAAATTTGTCATATAGATCTTGTATAACACCCTGTATATAATACAATTGCAAAACATCACTCTAATTTAAGATGTCACTAGGCAGAAACTCATTTAAGATTTTTACGATAAAGATACAGCAAAATAAATTTCGTAAAGGTACATTTGTACCTATCCGTGTACACAAGGGTTAATATCTCATGATTTAGCATGTCAATACACAACAAATAATACAAACAAGTTCAGCTTGAAATATTGATAAATATGTTTAAAATAGAAGTAATTTACCTGGTTTAGCTGTTTAAAATAAATTCTTCTATTTTGTATTACAACGCATAATATGCAAAAAAAAACATTATAATAATCAACCAGACCTAACAGGCTATGATTAACAAGTAACTTTGTTAATTATACGTATTCGTTATCGCTAAAAGCTGCTTAAAACAGAAGGTATAAATATATTTATAGTATTTCATTTCGTACTTATGTGCTCTAGGTTGTTCTACGTTGTAATACAAAATAGAAGAATTTATTTTAAACAGCTAAACCAGGTAAATTACTTCTATTTTAAACATATTTATCAATATTTCAAGCTGAACTTGTTTGTATTATTTGTTGTGTATTGACATGCTAAATCATGAGATATTAACCCTTGTGTACACGGATAGGTACAAATGTACCTTTACGAAATTTATTTTGCTGTATCTTTATCGTAAAAATCTTAAATGAGTTTCTGCCTAGTGACATCTTAAATTAGAGTGATGTTTTGCAATTGTATTCAATGAAAATTAATTTCATTTATCTAGAAGCAATATATTTTAGTTTGAATTATCGAACTACCTAACCGCACGAATAGGTACATCTGTACCTATACTTATATTATCTAGTTCTAAGCTATTTCAGAACATGAATAAATAACACATCAGGTTAGAAAAACACTTTTATTGGAAATTTAAGTTACAATTAAAACAATTCGTAATGGTTTCTGCGTGTTCATTGTATATAGGTTGTTTACAAACTAAGCAGGTCTTCTTTGTTTTCCTTTGCTATGTCTTATGCCTTCGTCAAAGATATCAAGATCCTACTACGGGATTTGGTCCTCGACTACCATGTGGGTTGCTTGTTGGAGTACTTAGGGAAGTATTCTCTAATATTGAGTGATTCGAAAGCATTTTTAGTGGAAAAATATTTTTCGATATTTGGTACTTGTGCTCGTTTTTTACTAATCGCCATAGTCCCAAATCTTGATAAAATAACCTTCGACTGCTGGAAGTTTTTTTGGACGACGGATTGTGCTTCGTATAAATAATGACAAGCAACATCAATCATGTTATAAAATACGGCAAGTGTCCGCATTTTGTCCATATTATTCACTCCACCTTTGGTAGAGTTGTAATAATTGATTATTTCAGACTTATATATAGTTGATAGTAAAGTGACGGATTTTCCTTTTTTCAGAACATAGGTAGGAACATATTGTGACTTTGCCACCCACACTAAATCCAAACATTGATGACATTTCTTCTCTGGTTTTGTCGACTTTCATTTATAGAGGCATCTAAGGTTTTTTTTTGAGGGTGCCCACTATTGATAAATTTTAAAAAAGTAATAACCATGCAACCGGTAGAGACGTAAAACAATTATCCATCGTTATGTTCCTACCGCTATTTTTGTACCGCATTGCCAAATCTCTTACAACCTGTTCGCCTTGATTTTTTTCTCTCCCAGTTACCGGTAACAAAATCACAACACAAACCTCACTTCTCCAACTGTGTCAAAATCAAACAAACTAACCTAGAAACGTTAGAAACTGCAATTTATTAATAAAGTTCACACCTAACGCAAGCGCCTTAACGATATATTTGTATAAGGTACAGATGTACCTATCTGTGTGGTGGCGTGTGATATATTCTCCGTGTACACAAGGGTTAAACACATTCAGTTACTATGATTTAAGCTGATTTAAATACAGGTGTTCCTCAGGGATCCCAATCAGGACTGATTGTATCCAATCAAAATATTATTGCAATTTATACATTAACATTTAATTCACATATTAATTTGTTTACCATGATGCATTGATCGTAAGCTTTGATCTTTTCAGTAGTAATAACCCTAGTGCCCAAACCAATAGCTTCCGCGGATGATTTGGTCCTCATACTTGCCTACCGGTATATTGTCAAACTATGTGTTACTTTCGGATTTCCAGAAACGCTTTGGTCTAAAGAATAGGCGACTGGAAGTAATATTTTTCCCCCTTTTAGACAATAATTTATGGAATAACCGAACAGGGCATGCACTTTCGTTTGCAATATTTGGAACAAGCCACTTACTATTTGTACAACTTTTCGATCCTCCTTGGCATGTTTTACTGAATATTGGATTGTATTCAATTCTGTTGGTTGGCGTTCCATCATTATTTTTCTCAATCGTGAAATAATCTATAAGGCAATCAGCTGGTTCACCACCTCGCCAAGCTAACTCAACAGCTACAATATGGTAAAAAAATTTTTGTAAACCTTCTGGTGTACATTAATCCCATAATCCAATGATTCGAGCCAAATCACTTGAACTCAAATTTGATGAACTGCGTTTTCGTTTGTTTAGATCCTGTTGTAATCTTTTACGTTTTGCATTTCCTGCATCTCGCGCATTTTTCAATATCACACTGGTAAACGGGTCGAATACAATTTTGAAGTCATTGAAGTATTTTTGCTGGAGTAGCCTACTCGTAGTATTCCAAATTGTTTTTACAGTTGCTTCTTTATATTCAGTTCGGTCAGCTCTTCTCATATTTACCGCATAATCTTTCAATATATTAGCCAAATTATGCAAACTCGTTTCAGCATTCAGTTCGTATTCTCTGGTCGCACAAAACTCGAGAAATATTTTCCAGACATATTTTTTTGATTTTATTGTATTTTTTGGTATCTTATTAGATATAATATCATTAATTGCTTCGTTAGATGCAATACCAAACCTTCGCGACATTTTTAAACCAGTTGTCAGTTTGACGTTTAATTAATTTTTAATAAAAAAAACACCAAACTGAAAACATGCTAGCGAAACCTGGACCCTGACCAAAGACAACGAACGAAAATTGAGAATATTTGAGAGGAAGGTTCTGCGCAAGATTTTTGGACCACTGCGAAGCCCAGAAACACAACAGTACCGAATAAGAACCAACCAAGAAATAGCAGAATTATACAAAGATCCAGATATTGTGAAGGAGATAAAGACAAGAAGACTGCAATGGGCGGGTCACGTACAAAGACAGCCTGACACACGGATGATAAAATTGGCTTGGGAGGGAGTACCAGTGGGACGAAGACCTTTGGGACGCCCCCGAATGAGATGGCGGGACAACATCAAAACGGACCTAAGGACCATTGGGATAGAGTACGACCCAGCATTGATGGAAGATCGACAACAATGGAGGCGAATAGTACAGTCGGCCAAGACCCACCCCGGGTTGTAGAGCCATGGAGTAAGTAAGTAAACTGTAAACACCACATGTAGGGTATTATCGCTGTAATCCAGAGGTGATTGGATGAAATTTGACACATGACTTAAAATTCAGTGATTTGATTGGTTACTGTATTTAGTAAAAAATTATCTAGTGAATTTTAATTTAATTTTCAATGTGATCTACAGTTGTGTTTTTGTTTGTTTTTTTAATTTAATTGTATAGAGTACTTTGGATAATGTTTGTCAATTAATAAAATAATTATTGAGTTAAGAGTTTTGTGTAATAATTGATTGGAAATGGTTAAATAGAGAGATTTAAAAATATTTATGGCGTAGGTGGTAAAGAATTTTTAATGTCAGTTGAAATCGCGCGAATCCGAAGAAATAGTGGGAAATGAAGCTTGGAGGTTGCTGTTTTGACGATTAAATGAAGATGACTTAGATAGACATCTGTATTGGTCTATTTGTATTGCTGGTTGTTGGTTGGATTACGACAAAATTATACAGTTAGGATTTTTCTAAAATCTTATATGGAGGGTCAATTGTAACTTGTTCAAGTTAAAGGTGATAGGATCGGAAACCTTGCCAATAACCGTGGGTTGCCCCAGTTTTGGGCCCAATATTATTCACCAGTGTGAAGACAGCAGTTAAAATTCTAGCAGTTAATTCCGAACATTGCCGAATGGGGTATACGGGGGCGATTGATAATTCATAATAATATACACTTTAAACGTATATTACACAAGCACAAATGTGTTACAAATATATAATAATTAATATCAATAAAACAAATTTATTAAATATTAATATTGCAATATTTTTTTTTCAATAAATAGGTAAATCGACATAACATATTTGAAATTAGTAGGTATATGTAGTCAAATAAAAGATTTAGATTCAATATGGTTATATACCCTTACAGACAAATAACATAGATATTTCATTGATTGATCCAGGGCCGTACTCTATGCTATATGTTCACGCGAGTTTTAACTGCTGGCCTCATATCTAAAAACTGGCAAAGCGTGCATTCTTGAAATTAATAGTGTAAGTAGCCAACCAAATGTCCTTATTAAAAATATATGTCAGAATCACTAACACCCCGTCAGAGCCGTACTATATATTTTTTTCTTTCGGCTGCAACTTTTAACTGCTGAGCTCATATCTAAAAACTGGCAAAGCGTGCATTCTTGAAATTAATAGTGTAAGTAGCCAACCATATGTCCTTATCAAAAATATATATGAGAATCACTAACACCCCGTCAGAGCCGTACTATTTATTTTTTCCCCCGCCAGCAACATTTAACTGCTGGCCTCATATCTAAAAACTGGCAAAGCGTGCATTCTTGAAATTAATAGTGTAAATAGTCAACACTATGTCCATATTAAAAATATACGTCAGAATCACTAACACCCCGTCAGAGCCGTACTATTTATTTTTTTCTTTCGGCTGCAACTTTTAACTGCTGACCTCATATCTAAAAACTGGCAAAGCGTGCATTCTTGAAATTAATAGTGTAAGTAGTCAACCCTATGTCCTTATTAAAAATATATGTCAGAATCACTAACACCCCGTCAGAGCCGTACTATATATTTTTTTCTTTCGGCTGCAACTGCTGACCTCATATCTAAAAACTGGCAAAGCGTGCATTCTTGAAATTAATACTGTAAGTAGTCAACACTATGTCCTTATCAAAAATATATGTCAGAATCACTAACACCCCGTCAGAGTCGTACTATTTATTTTTTCCCCCGCCAGCAACATTTAACTGCTGGCCTCATATCTAAAAACTGGCAAAGCGTGCATTCTTGAAATTAATAGTGTAAATAGTCAACACTATGTCCATATTAAAAATATACGTCAGAATCACTAACACCCCGTCAGAGCCGTACTATTTATTTTTTTCTTTCGGCTGCAACTTTTAACTGCTGACCTCATATCTAAAAACTGGCAAAGCGTGCATTCTTGAAATTAATAGTGTAAGTAGTCAACCCTATGTCCTTATTAAAAATATATGTCAGAATCACTAACACCCCGTCAGAGCCGTACTATATATTTTTTTCTTTCGACTGCAACTGCTGACCTCATATCTAAAAACTGGCAAAGCGTGCATTCTTGAAATTAATACTGTAAGTAGTCAACACTATGTCCTTATCAAAAATATATGTCAGAATCACTAACACCCCGTCAGAGCCGTACTATTTATTTTTTTCCCCGCCAGCAACATTTAACTGCTGGCCTCATATCTAAAAACTGGCAAAGCGTGCATTCTTGAAATTAATAGTGTAAGTAGTCAACCCTATGTCCTTATCAAAAATATATGTCAGAATCACTAACACCCCGTCAGAGCCGTACTATTTATTTTTTCCCCCGCCAGCAACATTTAACTGCTGGCCTCATATCTAAAAACTGGCAAAGCGTGCATTCTTGAAATTAATAGTGTAAGTAGTCAACCCTATGTCCTTATCAAAAATATATGTCAGAATCACTAACACCCCGTCAGAGCCGTACTATTTATTTTTTCCCCTGCCAGCAGCTTTTAACTGCTGACCTCATATCAAAAAACTGGCAAAGCGTGCATTCTTGAAATTAATAGTGTAAGTAGTCAACCCTATGTCCTTATCAAAAATATATGTCAGAATCACTAACACCCCGTCAGAGCCGTACTATATATTTTTTTCTTTCGGCTGCAACTGCTGACCTCATTTCTAAAAACTGGCAAAGCGTGCATTCTTGAAATTAATACTGTAAGTAGTCAACACTATGTCCTTATCAAAAATATATGTCAAAATCACTAACACCCCGTCAGAGCCGTACTATATATTTTTTTCTTTCGGCTGCAACTTTTAACTGCTGACCTCATATCTAAAAACTGGCAAAGCGTGCATTCTTGAAATTAATAGCGTTAGTAGTCAACCCTATGTCCTTATCAAAAATATATGTCAGAATCACTAACACCCCGTCAGAGCCGTACTATTTATTTTTTTCCCCGCCAGCAACATTTAACTGCTGGCCTCATATCTAAAAACTGGCAAAGCGTGCATTCTTGAAATTAATAGTGTAAGTAGTCAACCCTATGTCCTTATCAAAAATATATGTCAGAATCACTAACACCCCGTCAGAGCCGTACTATATATTTTTTTCTTTCGGCTGCAACTTTTAACTGCTGACCTCATATCTAAAAACTGGCAAAGCGTGCATTCTTGAAATTAATAGTGTTAGTAGTCAACCCTATCTCCTTATCAAAAATATATGTCAGAATCACTAACACCCCGTCAGAGCCGTACTATTTATTTTTTCCCCCGCCAGCAACTTTTAACTGCTGACCTCATATCCAAAAACTGGCAAAGCGTGCATTCTTGAAATTATTACTGTAAATAGTCAACACTATGTCCATATTAAAAATATACGTCAGAATCACTAACACCCCGTCAGAGCCGTACTATTTATTTTTTTCTTTCGGCTGCAACTTTTAACTGCTGACCTTATATCAAAAAACTGGCAAAGCGTGCATTCTTGAAATTAATAGTGTAAGTAGTCAACCCTATGTCCTTATCAAAAATATATGTCAGAATCACTAACACCCCGTCAGAGCCGTACTATATATTTTTTTCTTTCGGCTGCAACTGCTGACCTCATTTCTAAAAACTGGCAAAGCGTGCATTCTTGAAATTAATACTGTAAGTAGTCAACACTATGTCCTTATCAAAAATATATGTCAGAATCACTAACACCCCGTCAGAGCCGTACTATTTATTTTTTTCCCCGCCAGCAACATTTAACTGCTGGCCTCATATCTAAAAACTGGCAAAGCGTGCATTCTTGAAATTAATAGTGTAAGTAGTCAACCCTATGTCCTTATCAAAAATATATGTCAGAATCACTAACACCCCGTCAGAGCCGTACTATTTATTTTTTCCCCCGCCAGCAACATTTAACTGCTGGCCTCATATCTAAAAACTGGCAAAGCGTGCATTCTTGAAATTAATAGTGTAAGTAGTCAACCCTATGTCCTTATCAAAAATATATGTCAGAATCACTAACACCCCGTCAGAGCCGTACTATTTATTTTTTCCCCTGCCAGCAGCTTTTAACTGCTGACCTCATATCAAAAAACTGGCAAAGCGTGCATTCTTGAAATTAATAGTGCAAGTAGTCAACCCTATGTCCTTATCAAAAATATATGTCAGAATCACTAACACCCCGTCAGAGCCGTACTATATATTTTTTTCTTTCGGCTGCAACTGCTGACCTCATTTCTAAAAACTGGCAAAGCGTGCATTCTTGAAATTAATACTGTAAGTAGTCAACACTATGTCCTTATCAAAAATATATGTCAAAATCACTAACACCCCGTCAGAGCCGTACTATATATTTTTTTCTTTCGGCTGCAACTTTTAACTGCTGACCTCATATCTAAAAACTGGCAAAGCGTGCATTCTTGAAATTAATAGTGTTAGTAGTCAACCCTATGTCCTTATCAAAAATATATGTCAGAATCACTAACACCCCGTCAGAGCCGTACTATTTATTTTTTCCCCCGCCAGCAAACTTTTAACTGCTGACCTCATATCTAAAAACTGGCAAAGCGTGCATTCTTGAAATTGATAGTGTAAGTAGTCAACCCTATGTCCTTATCAAAAATATATGTCAGAATCACTAACACCCCGTCAGAGCCGTACTATATATTTTTTTCTTTCGGCTGCAACTGCTGACCTCATATCTAAAAACTGGCAAAGCGTGCATTTTTGACATTAATACTGTAAGATTCAACCATATTATGTCCTTACTAAAAATTTTAAATCAGGATGATTAGCACTCTTTGCACGTTTAAAATTATTGTTGTATTTATCAGATTATGTGTTCTTGTTAATAAGGAATAATGCTTTAGAGGGTTGTTGCAACGAACCTATTATTAGCCGTAGTCGTCTAATGTCAAAATTCATCCTGCTTTGTGAGGGCGTTTTATTTAATTAAATCTCTCCTTTGTTATATATATTAACCATTTCCTTTAATAAAGTTAATTTTAAATGTGATGTCTTTAAAAATATTTTATCTGCAAACCAAACTAAGATTGAGAATTCCTTTTCTGTCAAATATTAGCAAATAATATCAGGTATTTTCAAACACCTCAATATTTCTCTAGTGTATTTTCGAAAGCAAATATTTTTTTCACATTGCATTTTGGTTTAGCTCAATAGATAGTCGCGCCTTTATTATTTTTATTATTAATGGATGGGAGTTGCCCATATCGGATCAGTTCAACTGAGGTGAGTTGAAAATAGAGAATTCCTAATAACATAATACGCACTATAGCTTTAATTTATAACTATTATAATATAGGTACCTACAACAAAATTAAAGTATTATCTTAGTTGTCCAACAATACTTAATAACTACAATACAAAATATAGCTATTATATCCCAATTATCTAAGGGTATATTCATTGTCTTGGCACCTTTTTCATTTTTTTTCACATTTTAAACCTATTGTTTTCGGCACGCGGCACAAAGTAATGTAAACAACCGCATACGCGACAGAGTAATGTATATTATAATATACTGATTAGGTGTTATTTTATTGTTTATAGGTAAGATATTTTAAAATTTCTCGTAAAAATTTATTGCTATATTTAGTTAATTGAATAGTGATTTAAAGAAGGTATTTTGACTATAGAATCGTTTAGCAAATAAAATTAGTAGGTATATTACTGGTAGGTAGGTACTTGCTTTTTTTTTGATACGGTATATTTTGTAATATTTACGTAGGTAATTTATTTGGAAGGAAATTGTTATTTCAATAAATTATACAATGAGTGACACTACGAGGAAAAGTTATTTAGAAAAAATTCTCAATGCAACTTTAAAATTATGTCCCGAAATAAGTTTTGATACACTTTCTGCGTTAAAAAGTAATGACCCTATATTGCGTCAAATATCTAACGAATTAAGTACAACTAAGAAAAAAGTATTTCCAAATACAATTTTTCTTTATATTAAACGAAACACCGACAAATTTAAACAGGTACTTGAACATAATAACCATTATACAAAACAAACTTTAAAAACAACAACTTTTAAGTATTTGACCAATAGTAAATTTTCACCGCGCGATTTTCATGATGCAGGTGGGTATTGGGGAGATGTCAAATCTTTTTATGGAAACCTATGTAAAATTTTAAATAGAAAAAACTCTCTTGCGAATAGAAAGTTAATTCATACAATATGTTCGAAATATTGTAAAACAATCGGTGTTTCTCAAGTTATAGTTTGCTCAACTCCAATATTAGATAATGCAGAAATAATTAACGATATCTGGAAACCTTTATCGCCAATTCAAAATTATCATAGCAGCAACAATTCACTGCAGGAATTTGAATGTGTAACTTCAGCGTCTTCGAGTAATTTTCAAATAAATATTAATAACAGTGATGACCCTAAGAAGCCAATAATTGTTGTACCCACTCCTGAAAAAAAAATAGTACCTCTTGAATTAATTAATGCAAAGCATGAAACTGATGAACTTTTACCTCGTGGTACTGAAAATGTTTCTAGTCTTCCAAATTGTACTTATACAGATTGTCATTATTTAGAAGGAACATTTTCAATTTCAGAAAAAGCATGGCAGTTAATATCACAAAAATCTAAATTAAATTCTTTTTTTGCTCCCTCATATTTGAAACAAGAAATTTTTCAATCAGCCAATAATACGTGTAATATAGTTTTTAAATATACGAATTACGCTAAACGAAATACAACAATTTTTGCTGTCTGTAAACATAATACATATAAATGCAAAAAATTCAAAATTATTATTCATCCCAATTTAGTTGTTAATGTATACAGTTCAGGATTGAACTTTTCTCATCATGAATTTTTGACATCATACTCAAAGGGTATAAATCGTGTTTTGAAAATGCAAGATTGTTTAAGTAAAAAACCATCTGTAACTAAAGCTAATGATATTATAAATTGTAACTCACAATTCATTTTAAAAACTAAAAACCTTGGTGAAATTAAATCAGACGCAACTGTTCGCAAAATCAGATCGGAAGCATTAGCGCAATTGGATAGAGATAAAGATGATATTCTAGACTTAATAAAAATGCAGCGTGATCATCCAGAGTACTTACAAGAAGTAAGTATTCCATTTTGTGTCAAGACGTACAGTATGGAACAACTAACCATTTTGAAAAACCAACAAAATCTTATTGGCATTCCTCCCATTATTCATTTTGACGCAACTGGGAGTATCGTACGAAAAATAAATTCAATGGATAATAGAGTTTATTTATATTCCGGAGTCATAAATCATTTACAGAATAGGAGAATTGTGCCTATTTTTGAAATGTTGTCATCTAATCATAACTCTAAAACAATATTTAAAATTTTCAACGACTTTCGAACTCTCTGTGAAGAGAATAATAAATGGCCAGCTTTTGGCGCTGTTGTTACAGACTTTTCATTTGCAAACATTCACGCGATTACCAGAGCATGCAATCGTCTAATACTTGACGAATATTTGGAATTAGCTTTTGAAGTCGCGTTTAATAGAAAACATTTGGATTCTAATGTAATTACTATACATATGTGTTGCGCCCACTTTATGAAAATGGTGTCCAAAGATGTTGCTCTGTATTTTAAGGACGAAAAACAGACTCAAGGAATTTTAAAAAACTTGTTGGCTGTTTGTATTCTTCAAAGTGATATTAATGTAATTTCTGATTGGTTTGTTGATTTAGCAACACTTTTGTTATCCGTCAATATCAATGAGCACGTTATTCTCGCTAAAACTCGTTTATTTGCCATGCATAATAATACTGAAAATACTGACAATATTAATATTGATATTTCTGTTGCCTCTGTCGATGAAAGTGAAACTGCCCTATATAAACGCAGTCCCTTTTATAAATTTTTCAAAACCTTGTTCGATAAACATGTAGTGGTGTCTAGTGAAGGAAGTAACTTAGAAAACAATGTATTTTATAACCCTGAATTTTTAAACTTAATTTTAATTAAATATATGCCATTTTGCCCATTGTGGGCGGGAATTTTAATCAGAAAAAAATACAATATTGACAGGTTAAGTAACTCGGTTGTGGAAAATTATTTTGGACAATTAAAAAATATTTTATTGGAGGGTCAAAAAAATCTAAAAGCATCTCGATTTATTAGAAAAAGTAGGGTAAATGTGCTTTCCATTTATAAAGAAATTCAGCTAAATATCCCAAAAAAAGGACTTGCGAGAAAAAGGCTTTTCAGTGAAGATTTCAATGCAAATGAGCATACTTCTCAAGAAAATTGGTGTAAAAGACCGAAGACATCAATTTCCACACACTTTTCTGGAAATTATTTAAAATGTTTCCAGAACGTTGGTCACAATGATACTGTAGACGATAAATGCTTGTATTGCTTACGCGGAAGGCTAGATGCAACTGCCGACTGGGTGCAATGCGATATGTGTAATGGTTGGATTCATCAGAATTGTGATTCTTCTACGCTAGAAAAATCTTATTCTGGCGAATTCATGTGCCGCCTTTGTTTAAGCAATCCAAATGTCGATGTGAACAATATACACCGAGAGGATGATATATCAGTTATCCTTCGTGACAAGTGTTCGGAACATTTACAAACATTGAAACTGTCCCCTCGATCGATGAATTTGCTTCAAGAAGAAACCTTAGCACAAAGGAGCTCTAATGTCTGGGTTAAGGAACGACAAGTTCGCCTAACCGCTTCAAATTTTGGCAAAGTTTTCACAGCTTCTAGTGAAAATTTAGCTAAACAAATATTGAAGAACAGCAATTTGTATAATATTCCTTCAGTAAATTACGGAGTTTGTAATGAAAATAATGCCATTAAATTATATGTGTCTCGAACCAAATCTCATTTCAAAAAAGCGGGCCTTGTTATTCATAAGCAATATATTTATTTAGCAGGATCTCCCGATGGTTTCATTGATGATGATGGATTGATTGAAGTCAAGTGCCCTTATAGCATTAGAAACTCCAAAATTGAAGTAAATAGCCTGTCTTACTTAGATTCTTGTGGGAACTTGAAAACTAAACATGAATATTATTGCCAAATTCAAGGACTTCTAGAAATAACTAATCGACCTTGGTGTGATTTCGTTATTTACACTAAGTTGGACATGAAAATTGAAAGAATTCGTAGGGACCCCAAATTCTGGAACATTATGTTTCCCCGATTAAAAAGTTTTTATTATTTCTATTATATGCCAGCTTTGTTACTACCATCTCGTGAATTTCCATTATTTACTATGAGAAAATGGACAACACTACATGATATAATTTGTCTTCCCAATGGCTTGGTTAATAACATTAATTTTTATCAAAACGTAGATCGTGAATATGTTGTTGCCACTTTTGATGTCAGGGATATCACCATAAAGGAGCTTTTATTTTCGGATTTTAACTCATTGTCTGGCAAGTCGTGGCTAACGGGAACTACAGTTACTTTGGCAATGATAGCTTTGGATAAATTTCGCACATTCACAATTATCGAGGATTTTATCGGCACAGAAATATTCAAAAACTTCAGTTCATTTTCCACTGATTTTTTAAAAAAAGTAAAATTTTTTAATAAGCCTATTGCAATGCCTATAGTTGTCGGTGGTAATCATTTTTGTTTAATATTAATAGATTTTCAATTAAAAACTTTTGTTTATTTGGATCCCATGGGTTCATCACGTAAAACTGCAGAAATCTATTATGAAAAATTTAAACATTTTATGAATCAATATGAGGCAATTTTCGACGATCCGTTCGATTACAACGAGTTTTCAATTATTTCCCGCCCCCATCTAATTCAAATGGATCAATATAATTGCGGTCCGTATATTATATATTTTTTTAATAACATTTTAGAACAGAAGCCTCTTGATCAGTCATGTGATATTGATTCTTACAGGGATAGAATAAAACAGATTATTTTAGATACATCATCGGATATGAAATGTAAATGTTTATTATGTGGACGTAACGTTGTCGATAAATCAATTTCTCTAAATTGTCAATTTTGCCACAGAATTGTTCATACTATATGCAACAATTCGTTAAATGAAAAGTTAAATTTTATTGAATGCAGCATGTGTGCTTTGTGCAGAAGATACTAAGTAATTATACAATACAGTCCAACAAAAAAAAACATATTAATTTTAGCTTATTGAAATTCGGGGTATGTGGGCGAAATGTTAAATTTAATTAAAAAAAGGTTTATTAGTGTCAACCAAAAGTTAACATGATATGAGTTTGAATAATTGTAGAGCGTGCCCTGTAGGAAAAGAAGTATGAAATAAAGATAATAATTTAATAATCTGATTGAGTTTTTTTAATACATTTTAGCACTAAAAATGTCATTTTTATTTCAAATAAAGTTCTTTGAATTGATGAATTATAACATCAGCAAATATTTGAATACATTCGAACGATACATTTTTAGTGCTAAATTATATTTTCATGGCGTAGCAAAACATATATTTTTATAGAGGACATAGGGTTGACTACTTACAGTATTAATTTCAAGAATGCACGCTTTGCCAGTTTTTAGATATGAGGCCAGCAGTTAAATGTTGCTCGCGGGGGAAAAAATAAATAGTACGGCTCTGACGGGGTGTTAGTGATTCTGACATATATTTTTGATAAGGACATAGGGTTGACTACTTACAGTATTAATTTCAAGAATGCACGCTTTGCCAGTTTTTAGATATGAGGCCAGCAGTTAAATGTTGCTCGCGGGGGAAAAAATTAATAGTACGGCTTTGACGGGGTGTTAGTGATTCTGACATATATTTTTGATAAGGACATAGGGTTGACTACTAACACTATTAATTTCAAGAATGCACGCTTTGCCAGTTTTTAGATATGAGGCCAGCAGTTAAATGTTGCGGGCGGGGGAAAAAATATATAGTAGGGCTCTGACGGGGTGTTAGTGATTCTGACATATATTTTTAATAAGGACATAGTGTTGACTATTTACAGATTTAATTTCAAGAATGCACGCTTTGCCAGTTTTTAGATATGAGGTCAGCAGTTAAAAGTTGCTGGCGGGGAAAAAAATAAATAGTACGGCTCTGACGGGGTGTTAGTCATTCTGACATATATTTTTGATAAGGACATAGGGTTGACTACTAACACTATTAATTTCAAGAATGCACGCTTTGCCAGTTTTTAGATATGAGGCCAGCAGTTAAATGTTGCCGGCGGGGGAAAAATATATAGTACGGCTCTGACGGGGTGTTAGTGATTCTGACATATATTTTTGATAAGGACATAGGGTTGACTACTAACACTATTAATTTCAAGAATGCACGCTTTGCCAGTTTTTAGATATGAGGCCAGCAGTTAAATGTTGCGGGCGGGGGAAAAAATATATAGTACGGCTCTGACGGGGTGTTAGTGATTCTGACATATATTTTTAATAAGGACATAGTGTTGACTATTTACAGATTTAATTTCAAGAATGCACGCTTTGCCAGTTTTTAGATATGAGGTCAGCAGTTAAAAGTTGCTGGCGGGGAAAAAAATAAATAGTACGGCTCTGACGGGGTGTTAGTCATTCTGACATATATTTTTGATAAGGACATAGGGTTGACTACTAACACTATTAATTTCAAGAATGCACGCTTTGCCAGTTTTTAGATATGAGGCCAGCAGTTAAATGTTGCCGGCGGGGGAAAAATATATAGTACGGCTCTGACGGGGTGTTAGTGATTCTGACATACATTTTTGATAAGGACATAGGGTTGACTACTTACACTATTAATTTCAAGAATGCACGCTTTGCCAGTTTTTAGATATGAGGCCAGCAGTTAAATGTTGCTGGCGGGGGAAAAATATATAGTACGGCTCTGACGGGGTGTTAGTGATTCCGACATATATTTTTGATAAGGACATAGGGTTGACTACTAACACTATTAATTTCAAGAATGCACGCTTTGCCAGTTTTTAGATATGAGGTCAGCAGTTAAAAGTTGCTGGCGGGGGAAAAAATAAATAGTACGGCTCTGACGGGGTGTTAGTGATTCTGACATATATTTTTGATAAGGACATAGGGTTGACTACTAACACTATTAATTTCAAGAATGCACGCTTTGCCAGTTTTTAGATATGAGGCCAGCAGTTAAATGTTGCTGGCGGGGGAAAAAATATATAGTACGGCTCTGACGGGGTGTTAGTGATTCTGACATATATTTTTAATATGGACATAGTGTTGACTATTTACAGTAATAATTTCAAGAATGCACGCTTTGCCAGTTTTTGGATATGAGGTCAGCAGTTAAAAGTTGCTGGCGGGGGAAAAAATAAATAGTACGGCTCTGACGGGGTGTTAGTGATTCTGACATATATTTTTGATAAGGACATAGGGTTGACTACTTACACTATTAATTTCAAGAATGCACGCTTTGCCAGTTTTTTGATATGAGGTCAGCAGTTAAAAGTTGCTGGCGGGGGAAAAAATAAATAGTACGGCTCTGACGGGGTGTTAGTGATTCTGACATATATTTTTGATAAGGACATAGGGTTGACTACTAACACTATTAATTTCAAGAATGCACGCTTTGCCAGTTTTTAGATATGAGGTCAGCAGTTAAATGTTGCTGGCGGGGGAAAAAATAAATAGTACGGCTCTGACGGGGTGTTAGTGATTCTGACATATATTTTTGATAAGGACATAGTGTTGACTACTTACAGTATTAATTTCAAGAATGCACGCTTTGCCAGTTTTTAGATATGAGGTCAGCAGTTGCAGCCGAAAGAAAAAAATATATAGTACGGCTCTGACGGGGTGTTAGTGATTCTGACATATATTTTTGATAAGGACATAGGGTTGACTACTAACGCTATTAATTTCAAGAATGCACGCTTTGCCAGTTTTTAGATATGAGGTCAGCAGTTAAAAGTTGCAGCCGAAAGAAAAAAATATATAGTACGGCTCTGACGGGGTGTTAGTGATTTTGACATATATTTTTGATAAGGACATAGTGTTGACTACTTACAGTATTAATTTCAAGAATGCACGCTTTGCCAGTTTTTAGAAATGAGGTCAGCAGTTGCAGCCGAAAGAAAAAAATATATAGTACGGCTCTGACGGGGTGTTAGTGATTCTGACATATATTTTTGATAAGGACATAGGGTTGACTACTTACACTATTAATTTCAAGAATGCACGCTTTGCCAGTTTTTTGATATGAGGTCAGCAGTTAAAAGCTGCTGGCAGGGGAAAAAATAAATAGTACGGCTCTGACGGGGTGTTAGTGATTCTGACATATATTTTTGATAAGGACATAGGGTTGACTACTTACACTATTAATTTCAAGAATGCACGCTTTGCCAGTTTTTAGATATGAGGCCAGCAGTTAAATGTTGCTGGCGGGGGAAAAAATAAATAGTACGGCTCTGACGGGGTGTTAGTGATTCTGACATATATTTTTGATAAGGACATAGGGTTGACTACTTACACTATTAATTTCAAGAATGCACGCTTTGCCAGTTTTTAGATATGAGGCCAGCAGTTAAATGTTGCTGGCGGGGAAAAAAATAAATAGTACGGCTCTGACGGGGTGTTAGTGATTCTGACATATATTTTTGATAAGGACATAGTGTTGACTACTTACAGTATTAATTTCAAGAATGCACGCTTTGCCAGTTTTTAGATATGAGGTCAGCAGTTGCAGTCGAAAGAAAAAAATATATAGTACGGCTCTGACGGGGTGTTAGTGATTCTGACATATATTTTTGATAAGGACATAGGGTTGACTACTTACACTATTAATTTCAAGAATGCACGCTTTGCCAGTTTTTAGATATGAGGTCAGCAGTTAAAAGTTGCAGCCGAAAGAAAAAAATAAATAGTACGGCTCTGACGGGGTGTTAGTGATTCTGACGTATATTTTTAATATGGACATAGTGTTGACTATTTACACTATTAATTTCAAGAATGCACGCTTTGCCAGTTTTTAGATATGAGGCCAGCAGTTAAATGTTGCTGGCGGGGGAAAAAATAAATAGTACGACTCTGACGGGGTGTTAGTGATTCTGACATATATTTTTAATAAGGACATAGTGTTGACTACTTACAGTATTAATTTCAAGAATGCACGCTTTGCCAGTTTTTAGATATGAGGTCAGCAGTTGCAGTCGAAAGAAAAAAATATATAGTACGGCTCTGACGGGGTGTTAGTGATTCTGACATATATTTTTAATAAGGACATAGGGTTGACTACTTACACTATTAATTTCAAGAATGCACGCTTTGCCAGTTTTTAGATATGAGGTCAGCAGTTAAAAGTTGCAGCCGAAAGAAAAAAATAAATAGTACGGCTCTGACGGGGTGTTAGTGATTCTGACGTATATTTTTAATATGGACATAGTGTTGACTATTTACACTATTAATTTCAAGAATGCACGCTTTGCCAGTTTTTAGATATGAGGCCAGCAGTTAAATGTTGCTGGCGGGGGAAAAAATAAATAGTACGGCTCTGACGGGGTGTTAGTGATTCTCATATATATTTTTGATAAGGACATATGGTTGGCTACTTACACTATTAATTTCAAGAATGCACGCTTTGCCAGTTTTTAGATATGAGCTCAGCAGTTAAAAGTTGCAGCCGAAAGAAAAAAATATATAGTACGGCTCTGACGGGGTGTTAGTGATTCTGACATATATTTTTAATAAGGACATTTGGTTGGCTACTTACACTATTAATTTCAAGAATGCACGCTTTGCCAGTTTTTAGATATGAGGCCAGCAGTTAAAACTCGCGTGAACATATAGCATAGAGTACGGCCCTGGATCAATCAATGAAATATCTATGTTATTTGTCTGTAAGGGTATATAACCATATTGAATCTAAATCTTTTATTTGACTACATATACCTACTAATTTCAAATATGTTATGTCGATTTACCTATTTATTGAAAAAAAAATATTGCAATATTAATATTTAATAAATTTGTTTTATTGATATTAATTATTATATATTTGTAACACATTTGTGCTTGTGTAATATACGTTTAAAGTGTATATTATTATGAATTATCAATCGCCCCCGTATACCCCATTCGGCAATGTTCGGAATTAACTGCTAGAATTTTAACTGCTGTCTTCACACTGGTATATTATTCTCCTTTTCTATATAAATGACTTTGCAGAGCCAGTTTGTGGTTCGAACTTAATTTTATTTGCCGACGACACCACTGTATTGTGAAGTTGTTGACATATAAGATTGACGGGCTTCTCCATGAAGAATCTGGACATGCTTGATAACATCGAGTTCGCGAAATTCCTGGCTGTTGTTCTTCGGCTGAGGAATCCAAAGCAAACCATAGCTTTCTAATTTCCTTAACAGTATATAATTTATGTCATATAATTAACTATTAATTTACAGTCGCAAGATGGCTCCTGAATACAAACTGACTTATTTCGATGTGGCTGGTGTTGGAGAATTGATGAGATGGTTATTTAGATATGGCGCTATTGAATTCCAAGATAATCGTATACGATTTGAAGACTGGCCAGCATATAAAACTAGTAAGTGTAAATGGGCATTCACCATCAAAATCAAATAATAAAAGAAAGTTCAACTATTCTATTATTTATTTTAAAGAAGTAGTCCATTCTGAAGTGGAGTGAATGTATTGTAATAGGAAATAAAAGTCTGACTCCACAAAATCAATTTAATACGTTACACTCAATGTGTTACATCCAAACATGTTTCGAAGCTCACTAGCTTCATCATCAGTGGTAAATTTCGAGAGAAAATTGTATTTGCAAATATTACATATGACTAGGTTGAGAGTAATGTGTTGAAGTCTGAAATGATCACAAAAAAGAAAAACCAGATATAACATGTGTTAACATGATTTTATTTTAATATTAACAAAAATTTTTTCCTCAAAATGGTGAGTTATTTAATTACAACAACGTAACTACATTATAACAAAAAAAAAAAAAAAAAAAAGGTCCTTTTTCAGACTTCAACACATTACTCTCAACCTAGTCATATGTAATATTTGCAAATACAATTTTCTCTCCCCCTCTCCCCCTCCCATTTGAAGTGGTCATTGCAGACCGTCAAAATTGGCTAAATGGGGAACCACGATTCCCAGAAAACACATCCGTCTGGTATACGGACGGTTCAAAAGGAATAGATGGGAACACAGCCATGGGAGTATACGGGCCAAATTGCAGGCTCTCTGAATCTCTCGGGAAAAGTCCCACTATATTCCAAGCAGAGATCAACGCTATTAATCGTTGTGCTCAAGAATGCCTGCAGAGAGGCATTCCGGAACGGCAGATCAATATTTTGTCAGACAGTCAAGCTGCGTTAAAAGCACTGAGGTCTTACACCTTCACGTCAAAGCTAGCATGGGAATGCAAACAGACCCTAAAGCAACTGGCAGCTCAGGGGAAAAAGATTACTCTGACATGGGTGCCAGGACATGAAGGCATAGAGGGGAACGAAGCGGCGGACCAACTTGCAAAAGAGGGCGCAAATGCTCCGTTCTGCGGCCCGGAACCCATCTTTGGCCTTCCAAAAAGCCATATGAAGGAAGACCTTCGGAGATGGGAAAAGGAACAACTTAAGTCCTACTGGAGAAACACTCCAGGACTAAGACAATCAAAAAGGTTTATCAAACCTTCAGAGGCCTACGCAGGGAAGCTTATCCAACTGGAGAGAAGCGACCTAAGGCGAATTACAGGCCTTTTTACGGGACACCACCCAGTGAAGTACCATCTCAAAAAGATGGGCCTAACCGAGGACGACACTTGTCGGTTTTGCGAAGACGCAACAGAGACAACAGAACACGTGCTCTGCGAATGCATGGCACTTTGCTGCAAAAGGCTAAAACACCTTGGAGGGGTGACCCTAACACCCGACGAGGCAAGGAATTTAGCCCCCAGAGAAATCATCAACTTTATGAAAAGTGTGGGACAGCTGGGCAATTCATAGATTAGAGTCATTCACAAAAGATCTTCTGCAGGTCGAAGTGAGGGGAGGCCAAACCGCCTAAACGACTCCGAAAAACAATCTACAATCTACAATTTTCAAATATTTCGGCGGTTTAGGAAATATGTTTCTTTTTTATATTGTTAACCCCTTTTTACACTCTTTTAGAACGCCAATGTGATCTAATTTTTGTATAGTTAATGTGTAAGGTTCCACTCTATTAAACGAATGAAAAATTACTTAATATTACTGCTAACTTTACGAAGTATGACCTTTTTTAAATTTGCAAACCCTTTTTTAAACCCCTTGCCTACGCACAATGATTCCTAAAAGTTAACCAAACTACCAGTACTTTGGTAAAATTATAAATTCAAAAAAATTGCAAGAGTAGGGATCGAACCCACGACCATCCGCACCGAAAGCCACGCCGATTACCACTATAAGCTACGGTCAAAGGTAAAAGAAATAAAACCAAATTGCATTAAACTGATAAATACGGCGATACTAACTTGTAAACGCAATTTTTTCAAGAATTATGAAGGCATATATCAAAAGTAACCTATCGGTGTAAAGCAGATAAAAAATACTTCCAAATGATGTGTCACTCGACCCCTACTCATATATGAAAATTTAGTGGTTGTGTCCACCTCTATCAGAGGGCTTAAGCGATTTCAACCAAAATCTAATGGCTTCATCCTAGGACTGCCCCAAACTCATATACCAAAATTTAGCTCAATTGGTTAAAGCGTTTGGGCGCTATCGTGCAAGAAATACATACAGACACTCATACATTTATATTATATGATATGCAGAGCTAAAAAACAAGAATCAGTTCAAACAAAGTAGAATTCTTAACAAAATTGGGCAATAAATTAAAAGAAAACAATCCCGAGTTGTGTGGCGGGTTTATCAAATTCTGTCTGGGTAGGAGCAATCGACCTCTTCCTCTGGTAGCATGGCCGTGAAGGGAAAATTATTGACGTTACAATAAACATAAGTCTGAACAAAGAAATGTCGATGACAGTATACTGAGTGACAAGCACAAAAATCTTGTAAAAAACCAGTTAATACGTGTAATTTATTTACCTACTTCTAGAATATCAACGAAATTAATCTATTATCGTTTTAGAAACACCATTTGGTCAAGTTCCAGTACTTGAACACAATGGTAAAATCATCAACCAAAGCGCTTCCATTGCTAGGTATTTAGCGAAAATGGTCAATTTATATGGTCGAGATGATTGGGAAAACCTGGAAATTGATGCGATTGTCGACACAATGGGAGGGTTAAGAATAAGTTAGTATGAGTTTAAAAATTAGATAATACTTTGTTCCTACGTGTTCAAATAACATTGTAATGCATCTTTCTTTGACAAACTTGCAGAACTACAAGCGTTCTTCATCGCTCCCGATGACGAAAAACCAAAACTAATGAAAGAATTAGAGGAAGAGGTACCATTTATTTTAAAAAGAATGGATAGACAGATCGAGAAACATAACGGTTATCTAGTAGGAGAACGAGTAAGTAACATTTTTTAATCGCCGAGTTCAACACCATCTCATCTTTGATTTTTCGGATACTAATCTCTGGAGGAGTCACTTTCTGAACCCAAATTCATATACGAAGGGTGCCTTTTATATTTCGGGATTTGGCAACCTTGGTGTTGCAATCTGGCAACTGACAGCTCTATCGTAAAGTTGGACATTTTTGAGGTTATACGTACTCAGAACGTTTTGACATACGAGCGCTATTTGTGTTGTTTACAGTAACTTACAAGATTCAACTCGTCCCAAAAATGGAACTAAATCGTGAACATTTTCGTGCGTTTATTTTTTGCAATGCAATTGGATGAACTTAATTAAATTTATGGCGATGAAGCTTCATCAAGGACCAGTGTTTATCGATGGTATGGTGAATTCAATCGTGGTCGTAGTTCACCCCAAGACGAATTTCGTGAAGGTCGTCCAAATTCCGAAAACCATTGATGCTATGCGCGAACTGATATTGCAAGATCGTCATGTGACCTATCAGAGATTGTGACAACCTTAAGCATTAGTGGGACCAGCATACATTCAATATTGCATAAACATCTAACTGTTAAAAAAATTTGTTCGCGTTGGATCCCACACAATTTGTCAATCGCTCAAAAAAAGCTCGTGTCGATTGGTCGAAAGAAATGCTCAAAAAATACGATCGTGGTGCTTCGCAACACATCTATGACATCGTAACAGGTGATGAATCGTAGATTTACGCATATGAGTCCATTGTGGTCCATTGATATTTAATCTATTCATCAACGACATTTGTTCATTGTTCATTGAGAACTGTCAATTTCTCCTTTTTGCCGATGACCTTAAATTTTATAGACCAATTCGGAGCAATTGTGATGCTAATCTTCTTCAGGCTGATATGAATAATGTTTTGCTGTGGTGAATTATGAACAAGCTTTCCTTAAATATCTCTAAGTGCCATATCGTCAGTTTTTCTAGATCATCGCAATTACTGGCATATGACTACCAGATAAACCAAACATCCCTGAGTCGTGTTGAGGAGGTCAATGATTTGGGTGTGATTCTGTGTGCAAATTTGGACTTTGGTAAGCATTATCGGAGTATTGTTGGCAAAGCTTTTCGAGCGTTGGGATTTGTGCTGCGCAATTCCAGGTCTTTCACTCCTTCCTTGCTGCGTACTTTATACTGCACGATTGTTCGTCCTATAGTCGAATATTGTTCTCCGGTGTGGTCGCCATGTTATCACGTACACATTGGGAGCATTGAACGTGTTCAGCGCAAGTTTCTGAAATCATATGCATACCGTACGAGCCGTGAATTTAGTGTTGTTGGATACGATAATCTCTTATTAGAGTTGAATCTAAGACCGTTGGAGTGTCGTAGACGGGTTTCCGATCTCTGTTTGCTTTTTAAATTAATCCGCGGACATATTCGATCACCGGAATTATTGCGCCTGCTTAATTTTAACTGTTCTTTGAGAACTAGAAATAGCACGACCTTTGTGGTGTCTTTCCATGGAGCTAATTACGCGTATAATGGCCCTCTCAGTCGATTGCAGAGAAGTTTTAATTCCATTCAAAATGATGTTGATATTTTCCATGACGCCTTTGGCTTGTTTAAGAGAACTATCTGTAATGTTTTAGCATAGATTTTGTTTTTATCTGCCTATATCTGATTATAATGTCTTATAGTTACTACTATTGCTTAGTTTAAGTTTGTTTGTTTTAGTTAATTCTTTTATGTACTTTATATTTTGTTAAAATGGTTTACCGTTTAAATAAATAAATAAATAAAAGAAAGTAAACAGCAGTCGACTGTATGGGTGTTTCAAGATGAGCCAAATCCAACAAAAGTTGTTCGCGCACGAAGCACTTCCAAGCAAATGGTCACCTGTTTTTTCGGAACAACAGGACATGTCGCAACCGTACCACTAGAACGACGCAGAACAGTCAATTCTGAGTGATAGATAATCATTTGTTTGCCAGTTGTGTTCCAAGAAATCAGGAAAACCAACCGCCGAAGACGGATCATTCTTCACCACGACACATCGGCTCAAACAACTGCATTTTTGAGCACCCAAATCATCGATTTGATGAGTCATCCGCCGTATAGTCCTGACTTGGCACCGAATGACTTCTTTTTATTCCCGTACGTAAAAAACAAACTGAGAGGTCAACGTTTTTCGACACCTGAAGAAGCGGTTGCTGCATTCAAAATGCATGTTTTGGAGATACCTCAATCAGAGTGGCAAAACGCATGCAAAAGTGTATAGATCTTCATGGGGAATATTTTGAAAAACAATAAAGTGATTTGCGATGGTTAATATTTATTTTTGTTGTCTAATCCGAAAATATAAAAGGCAACCATCGTAGTGAGAGTACGACAAATGCAAACTGAGGTCATTTTATAATAAAAGCGATACATCGACAGAAGGCAAGTTAACGTTATGGGATTTTTTATCACCAAGGCACCACGAACGATGGTCCCTTTCAAAGCTGCGGCCCATCCCTAACCTTGCTCGACATTATAGAGTAGCACTTTCAACGAATATCCATGTAAAAGATGCATCAAAACATGCCTGTTGATAGTGTCAATCTGGAATTTTTCAGTTTTAGCAATTGCAATTTTCAAACCAGCATCAAATGGAATATTAACTCTCGTAAAGTCTCTTTCACTGTTTTTGGTAAACAGAAAAATATTCCAGAGCAACGGTTAAACAACATCAAACGACCTTCGATTTAAACAACATTTTATCAAATCAAACTTAGACTTGGTGTTAAGCCATTTTAATTATGGGGATTAGATTTATCGACCCTGCCTTTCAGTATTGAACAAATATCGTATTCAGCGAGTTCAGAACTGTTGTTTGAGATAAATTCCTCAACTAAGGTGGGAAGAGTGACACCTGTTCCTAGAAATGCTGACACCGTGCATGTGGGAAACTATCGGCTCAGGATTTTCTGAAATTTTTAAGTATTTCTTTCTGGATAGACTTCAGAATTTCCTGAATGCCAATAGGAGTATTTAACCATTCCAGCATGGTTTTCAGAGCCACAAGTCAACATTCACTGCTTTGTGTTCATTCTATGAAAAATTGGTGGATTCTATTGATTCTGCAAAGCGTTTGATTTGACATTTTGTTCTGGAAATTGGTGGGGTGGCTTGAGTCGTTTCTCAAGAATAGAGGTCAATTTGTATCGGTTATGTCACGAAGCTATGTGAATTCACATATTGCCCGCGTTCCTCAGGGCTCTGTTTTGGCCCCAGTGCTCTTTCGACTATACATAAACTCCTTGCAGGATTTTTCATGTGATGGTGTGAATTTGGTTATGTTTGCTGACGATACTTCGTTTCTAATGACCGGGGGTGATGTTGCTGATATGCAATCTAGGGCCCAGGACCTTGTGAGCAGAGATAATGATTAGTTTAAAGATCATTGCCTTTACCTTTGGGGTAAAAATTAAATGTCATCTGGCTTGTAATCTAGTATTTTGTCATATTGTATACCTAAAAGATTACAAATAAACTGTTCATTATTATTATATTAAGAAGAAAACTAAAAAAGAAACGTACGAGCTAGATATGATATTGCTTCTAATTTCAAAATTTTTGTTTTAGCTAACCTGGGCGGATTTCTATTTCTCAAGCGTAATTTTTGGATATCTAAAAACAGTCTTCGGTGAAAATGTCTTAGACCAATATCCGAATATAAAAGAATTACACAATAAAGTCGTCGAACTACCAGCTATTAAAGAATGGATCGAAATTCGACCACCAGATCAAGAACTGCCAACAGCGATAAGCGATTATTTGGAGAAGAGCCGAAAAAGTGCGAAAAATTTAATGGACTGAGATAAATAACCAAATCAATAATCAATCTTCCTCAAAATATGTGTACCTATTAGAAAAATAAATCAGAATATAAAAATACATCAGAATTAGTGTCTCCTGCTTCATATTGTGTAACAAAACAAAGACACAACGCCACTGGCATGATATTTTCTCTTAGTTTTTATAGGGATACTTTAAGTACCTAACGTATCTGAGAAATATAATATTTTGTGATTATTATTTTAAGTAGATTGTTACCAAATATTTCTAAAAGTTTAAAGTTCTTTATCAAGAATATTACAATCTTATTGAAAATATTATATAACATCTGGAAATAATAAACTTATTATCTCTGGTGCCTTTTCCAATGTGATAAAAAATTTTGTGGAAATCGATTAACTAGTTTTTGAGAAATCAACAAGAAAGTTAATTTGACTACTAAATTTGGACACCCTGTATCTCGATAACGAAGCATTTGCGGACATGGGTTCAATGGCAAAAAATGCCTAAATCACTTTCAGCAATCTCCAGTTTTCGTTTGTTGCAACCATAATGCATCGCCCTGTATATATAATAATATAAAAGTTGTTTTTATCATGGGACACCCTGTATTTGTTACTCTTTTTGTGGAAATTTGAAAAAAAATTGGATTGGATGGATATTGTACATTGAAATTTACGAAAATTTTCAAACGATCTGCGACACCCCGTATAAATTTAAAACACCTAAGATCGTTAGTAGGGAGCTTTTTTTATTGGTGTAAAAAATACATAATCTTAATTTCTGTCTAAACTACATAAAATTCGATTAGGGAGGTGTTATGAAACTCACCTTTAATTATTCCAAGGAATCTAAAAATGTACAAATATATATGGTGTCCCATTTGAAATTATGGAGTTAATGTCAGTGCAGCACTCTTCGGACGCTCTGTATTATTAACACTTAAATAATTTTAAAATTTCTTTGAAACCAATAAACTTTTGTATTAACATCTTTTTTCGAAAGTCAGCAGTTTCTGATAAAAGTGCCCACCCTGTACATGTAATGTATACCTATTAATCTTTGTCCATAGTAATAAGTTACGTTTTTCTACCTTTCAAAGTCACTAAAATCCTTATCATAAAATTGCCAACACAAAATGCAAATAAACATAAAAATCACATAAAAGAAAAAAAAAACAACCATTTTAACATAATGTTTTCTTTGTCCTTGGTGGTTATTATACGGCACATTCCGTTTTTTACATCGTCTTAAAATTCTGTTTAATTATTAAAAACACCCAATGTTTTCTGCTATTAGTAGTATCATTACCCTCACGTTATTAATTTAATGGTAGGGTTGTAAAGCAGGTGTCTATAACGCTTTAGTAACTCAAAGGCGACGAGCAGTGGCGTGCATACAATAGAAGCATCAAAGCATTGCCTACCTGAAGAGAAACAGAGAGGTTCAACTAGGCCGGCCTACTCAGCAATACAAAAAACGGTCCAGGAATTATATGCAAACGACCAGAGACACAGAGAAGGTTGGAATTTTCCAATTTTGCAAAAAAGTTATATGGTCTGATGAAGCTCACATAAGCAGCTGTGGTATTTTTAACAGACAGAATAAAAGGCATTGGTACAAAGAAAATCAGCATATAATTCACGAACGACAACAACAGGGCCGGTTTGGTTTTAGTATCTCCTGCTTCATATTGTGTAACAAAACAAAGACACTACGCCACTGGCATGATATTTTCTCTTAGTTTTTATAGGAATACTTTAAGTACCTGACTTATCTGAGAAATATAATATTTTGTGAATATTATTTTAAATAGATTGTTACCAAATGTTTCTAAAAGCTTTAAGTTCTTTATCAAGAATATTACAATCTTATTGCAAATATTATATATCATCTGGAAATAATAAACTTATTATCTCTGGTGCCTTTTCCAATGTGATAAAAGAATTAGTACCTAGAAAAGGCCTTTTAGTCGAAAATATAAATGCATATATTGGAAAGGATAATTGAATTATATTTCGAATAGTAGGATTTAATCTCTGTTATAATTATCAGTTTTAAATTGTAATTAAAAGTTTCGTATGGGAAATAATTTACCTATTTTAAGTTGTACAAGTAATGACTAAGATTTTCTTTTAGATTTTCATTTTCTTTTAACTGTTTTACTCTTTTATTTATACATATTTATTCGTTTGTTATTCATTTTCTTTATTAATTATGATTATTAAAATTTAGTTGTTTTGAGCCCAAACCTTTGCGGTTTATTATTTTGGTGAACAGAAGAGATCCAGAATTATAAAAGGTAAGTAAATTTTACTTTATTTTAATACAGATTAATAAAGTTGATATTCTTGTTTGTTTTTCTTTAATTAAAACGCGAAGTACAAGTCACTCGTAAAGCTTGAATCGAACCAGTAGCAATTTGAATAGCATATCGGGGTTCATTTCGATTGAGCTATAAAATCAGTATTCTTTCTCAATGTAAATAATACCCGATAATTCAAGATGGTTACAATTGGGCACCAAGATTATATTCGTTACATTTGACGGTGGATTAACTGCTGAACGATATTTGGAAACATTCAAACATTTGATGCAGAGTTGCTAGAGGACATACCTTTGGCACAAAGAAATCAAATATATTTCCAACAACACGGGCACCCGCGCACAATTCAAGGTTGGTAACAGAATATTTGAATGCCAATTTTGGTAGACATTGGATTGGCACACACGTACCAGTCAGATGGCTCCCAAAGTCACCCGACTTAAATATTTTAGATTTTTTCTTATGGTCATACTTAAAAAATAAAATATACCAAAATCGTCACAATCATATGGAAGAACTGCGAGCGTCAACCAAAGAAGCACTGGGAGATTTACAAAGGCAAGCCTTTATTATATCAAATAGCCAAAAATAAAAAGAAATATAAGTTGTGATACATCATTGTAATCAGCAAAAAAAATGCAAAAATTTTACGTTAAAATATACAGGGTGTTCTATTAAAAAAAACACCAACTGTGGGTCAGATCTCAGAAACAATGCCCAAACAAAAGGTTTTGATTACGCCACTGAAATCTACGTAAAAATGTCTATCAAATGCAATTTTCACCTTTTTTCTATCTTATACAGGGCGTGATATATTATAACACCCCAAAAAGTGAAACTTTTCGATTTCGACCTGTATCTCCGAAACAAAAGCACATACATAGTTTCTGTTTACGCCATTCAAAGTTTCACAAAAAAGTGGCGAAAACCGCAAGGTTCTATCTTTGCTGATAGCTGAGATAACCTGCAGTCTCAACCAAATTAAGACACACGGTACAGATGGACTTATTTATCAGGTATTTTAATTATTATTATTAACAAAAATGTTTATTATCATCGTCCCTACAATTGGGAACGCCGTGAAAAAGTGTTCTATGTTGGAAGGCATCTTGAAAAGTGGTTGTCATAGGCGCCGATTTACCGGGGGAAAATGTGAGTTTGCCGTATTTTTTAAACATCGAATAAAAATTCCGAAACAAATTTTTAGCTCTCCATATCATATATGTATATATGGAGACTATTAGTTTCATGAAAATTTTTTTTTTTTAATTTCACTGGAAATACTTGTTTTTGGTCACTTTATACATAAATAAGTAGTTTTAAAAAAATGTCTGTCTGTCTGACTGTATCCACGAAAACGCAAAAACCACTTAACAGATTTTAACTAAATTTGGTACAAAAATACTATAGGACATGGCAAGGAGCTGATTGGATTTTGGGAAACATTGAGCGTAGGCAAGGAGTTTAAAAGAGGGTTCAAAAATTAAAACAAATCATAGTTCTTAAACTTATCCGAAATACTGCATAATTTTTTACGCATTTAATTGAATATAACCTAAAATATTGAACATAAAATATTAGAGCACATTGGCGTTCGAAAATAGTGTAAAATGGGGTAAAAAATATTAAAAAAAACAAACGTATTTCTTAAACATAGAAGAAATATTAACTAGTTATTTATAGCTTTGATAGAATATAACCTAAAAAATGTGTTATAAATAACTTGTTTTCATAGGCGTTTGTAAATAGTGTAAAAGGGGTCAAAATAAAAAATATATACTTCCTAAACTTGGCCTAGAAGATCTGAAATATAAAATATGTACGTAAAAATAGTGCCTCCAAAGAGAAGAAAAATGAACAAAACCCGATACTTAAAAAATAGCTGATGTCTAAAACAAAACAAAAATTTATTAAATTTAGATAAATGACAAAAAGGTCATAAAATTATTACTTTTACACTTATATATGGAGAGCTATTCGTGCCTCGACGGTAACAGTTTATTTATAGTATTTCATGCTTCCCTGAGCAGTGGTAAATTTTTTTGTACTGAGTGATAGTTAAGGTAATTTTAAAGTAAACCGGGAAAAAAATTGAGTAATTTTTTTTTCTTATTACTTTGCTACAATTTTCGCTCTAATAAATAATAATAAAACTGTGGCTCCTTTGAGAAGCGTTTGACTCTTGCAACAACACAGAAAATAAATTCCATCAATACCACCCAAATTTTCCCGAATAGCTTCTGGTGACGAAAGCCAACTAACCAAAGATAAAAAAGAAAAAGAATTATTGTAGACTGCGCGAAACCTGTTAATGACAATTGTTGTTTACGGACAACGAGATTGTCTACACGCGGGCAGCGCTCATGGCCTAAATCAATTTTTCCCGTTTCCGTTCTTGTTGCCCTGTTTTGTTCTGTGTTAGTTGTATGTGTTTCATCTAGACTCGAGTGCGACCGAAACCATTTCAGATTAGTACAAATTTAATTGTTTCAAGTAAATCAAGTAAAACGAATGGTTTTCTGTGGCTGTGACGTGCAAATGGACCAGAATAGAATTTAATTAATAGATCCGTAAAGTTGTTACCCTGTGTATTATTTATCGGGATAGATTGTTCGATCCTACAAAAAATAAAGTTTGTCTTGTGCGAAATTGCAAATGATAAGTGGATTTATACTTTTAGTTACCATTCCGAACTCCTCGGAAAACTCACGCTGTTTGATACGAAGATTTCCTGGAAAATAATGCCTTCAAATTGCTTAAATGCAGATCAAACCCTCACCTTGAAATCGCCATCACCCCGAGTTGCCCGTGACGCAACAAAAGTTGTTCGCGCACGAAGCACTTCCAAGCAAATGGTCGCCTGTTTTTTCGGAAAAACTGGGCATGTCGCAACCCTACCACTAGAACGACGTCGAACAGTCAATTCTGAGTGGTACACAACCATTTGTTTGCCAGTTGTCTTCCAAGAAATCTGGAAAACCAACCGCCGAAGACGGGTCGTGGTTCTTCACCACATCGGCTCAAACAACTGCATTTTTGAGCACCCAAAACATCGATTTGATGAGTCATCCGCCGTATAGTCCTGACTTGGCACCGAATGACTTCTTTTTATCCCCGTACGTAAAAAACAAACTGAGAGGTCAACGTTTTTCGACACCTGAAGAAGCGGTTGCTGCATGTTTTGGAGATACCTCAATCAGAGTGGCAAAAGTGTTTCGACAATTAGTTCAAACGCATGCAAAAGTGTCTAAATCTTCATGGGGAATATTTTGAAAAACAATAAAGTGATTTTCGATGATTAATATTTGTTTTTGTTCTCTAATACCGAAATATAAAAGGCAACCCTCGTATTTATAGATTAAACCTTGGCAATGTTAATGTAATGTGTCACAGGCTTCCTTGCCTTGTCCGACGAGTCCAGGAGTAGGACGAAACAGGATTATCGTCAATTCAAGCAGCATTGGGGTATGTACCAACCGCACCAACACCCGACTCCGTAGTTGAGAAATATGTACAGGGTTGTAGCTGCTAGACGCGCTTCTCAATGCGATTTGAATATACGTCAAGGCTGTATTTGTGTTTGGTACTACTCATAGACTCGTCAAACAGGCAGGAAGCCTGTGACAGATTACATTACATGAACATTTAGCTGTGAAAAAGGTTTGTTTGTTCTGAAACGACACAGTTTCGACTGTGTTTTTGTTCATAACTTGCGTGGACAACAATAAACCTTCATGGCACGAATAGCTCTCTATTTATTGTAAAAATAATATTTATGTGGCCTTTTTATATTTCCAAATGATTTGTTTTTTTTATTTTAGACAGCAGCATTTAGTATCTAGTTAGCTATTTGGAATACGTTTAGAAATTATCATTTTTTTCAATTTTTGACATATTTTTAAAACCCCTTGCCTGCACTCAATGTTTTCAAAAAAATTAATCAGCACCTACAAATATACTATAGTACCAAATTTGGTTATCATATGTTAATTGGTTTTTGAGTTATCATAGGTAGGGTCCTGTTTATGTTGCCCTTTTTTCACTATTTAGGAACACCGATGTAAGCAAGTTTTTTATGATACATTTCATAGGTTAAAATCTATCAAAGATAATTTTTTATTAAATATAGTAACCAATCAAATTACTTAATTTCAAGTCATGTGTCAAATTTCATCCAATCACCTCTGGATTACAGCGATAATACCCTACATGTGGTGTTTTCAGTTTGGTGTTTTTTTTATTAAAAATTAATTAAACGTCAAACTGACAACTGGTTTAAAAATGTCGCGAAGATTTGGTATTGCATCTAACGATGCAATTAATGATATTATATCTAATAATATACCAAAAAATACAATCAAATCAAAAAAATATGTATGGAAAATATTTCTCGAGTTTTGTGCGACCAGAGAATACGAACTGAACGCTGAAACGAGTTTGCATAATTTGGCTAATACATTGCAAGAGTATGCGGTAACTGACGGAACTGAATATGAAGAAGCAACTGTAAAAACAATTTGGAATACTACGAGTAGGCTACTCCAGGAAAAATACTTCACTGACTTCAAAATTGTATTCGACCCGTTTACCAGCGTGATATTCAAAAATGCGCGAGATGCAAAAAATGCAAAACGTAAAAGATTACAGCCGGATCCAAACAAACGAAAATGCAGTTCATCAAATTTGAGTTCAAGTGATTTGGCTAGAATCTAGCAGCTCTAAATCAATTAAACCGTACTTGAATATTAACCAAGAACGCCATGGTGAAATAATCAACACCATGCGAGGAATTTCTTCAACAGTGGAAATTAACAATCCGTCAACTTCAGCAAATTCTTCTTCCAATTTAACATTTACCAAGTGTACTTTTCACAACTGTAGTTTTAAATAAAAATTAATAATATTTGTTTGATTAAAACTAATACATTTTGTATTGAAAAAATTATTAAACGTCAGATTGACATCTAATTTTTGATATCTACAAAGTAAAAAATTATCTTATCGAATACTCCTCGGGCCTTGATAAATACTCAAAATTTTGTCATACAGAATCCTTCAAGCGAGTTACTGCGGCCTTGGTATAGTTTCCATGCTGTATCTTGAAAACCCCTGTAGATATTTTTAATTTCAAAGCTAAATTTGCTGAACCTGTATCGCTAAAAATTTGGAAAATCCACCTGCTGAGCACGGAATTAGTTGTAATCCTGTCTGGAGTATTTGGTTGCAGTTGATCAGTGATAAAATTTAGTAAAAAGCTCTGGATGCGCCCCTGTAATGTACCGTAGGTTTTGTAATTTGTCATATTTACAGCTCTCTTCGATCCATCCATCCATCCATCATACACAAGAAGAAGAAATTTCTTAATGCTGTTGCTTTGCAAGTTCCGTGAGTTGAACAGGGTAAGTTGCAAATTGCAAAACAACTTGATATTTGTAGGAACTTACATATTCCGAAGAAAGCACACAATGTCGTGTACACTCAGATAGACTTCTATATTGGATTCTCGAGGTAATAGCGCTACAATCTCTAGCAGAGTTGAAGTAGATGCAGGATTCCCATTTCGATGAAATTCTGGTCATTTTTGGCTGATCCTGTATGATATCGTACCATTTCATCTAATCCTTCTACAAAACCCTCAATTTCCCATAAAATTTAAATTAAAAATCCAGCTAGAATACAGTTTTACCCCCCGCTAAACACATCTAATAACGAAATTATCCAGTCAAACATCACGCCTGCAAATCAAAGGATCAATCACTTCAATCAGTGGCTTGCCAATATGATTATCGCCATAGGGTTGAACTGAATCAAATTATGATGCGTACATAGAGGGTTGAACAACACGCACTGTGAAACTAAAGAAATATATTATACAGCAAGGGGTTGGATGTGTAATATTTTTGTGACTGTGCGAAATTTTACCCCCATAGTGGATGTTCCTCTTTTATTTTAGCAGCGCAGCAGGGCTACCGAAAGCCAGAGGCATTACTTTCTGTTTTAGAGCAGTTTAAGTGGAATTGAATGATGCCAATGGGGATTTTGTTACTCAGGTAAATTAGTAATATGGCAAATTTCTCGAGAAACACCCTACTGGTTGGATTGGGATAAAATATACCAGGATAATCCAAGCATATAACAACAACAACAAGGCATTTTGTAGAAGGATTATGGCAAAAATTGAAGAAGATCCTCTCATTATTGAGAACATAATATGAACTGACGAATCGCGTTCCACAAGGCGAGGTATTGTAAACTTCCATAATCTGCGTGTTTGGGGATAAGAGAATCCCCACATCGAAATGCCACGAAACTTCCAAAATGAATTTGGCGTTAATGTTTGGATCGCTGTTGTAGCAGAGATTTGGTCTTGGGGTCTATTTTTTTGCCTGAAAGGGTTGATGCGGGATCATTCGAAATATTCTTCTGGCGATAAGGAGACATTTGTTCTTCCAATTAGGTGGATGTCCTGCCCATTTTTCAAGAGCTTAACAAAAATTATGACGGCAGATGGATTGGAAGAAGTGGTCCCCGCTCTCCTGATATAACCCCATTAGTTTTTCTTTTGTTTGGAGGTACATAAAAAATAGTGTTTAAGACACACCAGTGGAATCGCATGAAGATCTTACCAGGCGAATTCAGAATGCTGCCCAAAGCATCACACATTTTGTGCTGCGTATTGTACGGCGGTCTATTCAAGGAAGATGTCAGCTTTGCATAGAAAGAAATTGTGGTAGTTTTGAACAGTTCTTCTAGTTAATTTAGTTTTAATTTTTTTATTATTGTCTGTTTATTAATTCATCAAATTGTTTACGTTTTTTTCTGTTTCTCATTTTCTGTATGGAAAGTGCAAATTATAAAATCATATTATTATTATTTATAAACTCAATTTCCTCAAAAACTAAGCATTTTATCAAAATAAAAGAAGAAGACCTTTTTTAAGCAAATTACAATATTCTTTATTAATATGAACTCAAAAATTGAAAAAACTGTGGGTGTCATGAGCCCCTAGCCCACTCTAGTTTGATACGGTCATGAGTATAATTTTGGAAATCCTTTTGGTTTGACTTATTAAAAATCAAATGCATATGTGTAAATGATTTGAATGAGTGCGAGGATGATCAAGACAACAGTGTATCGATCCCGTTACTCGAGATAAAGTTTTGTTCTTGTTGAGACGCACGTGGGAGGCAATTGGTACAAAGAAAAATCTTCTTCTTCGGATGCTATCCACTAATGGATGTTTGCGATCACATTTTCCATCTCCTCTCTATCTCTTGCGGTGTGAATTAGGGTCTGTATGTCATTTATTCCTGTCCACTGTCTTATGTTCCGCAACCATGACAATTTCTTCCTTCCTAGCCCTCTATCTTACCCTCGATCAACAACTGTAAATACTCATACTTCTTGTTCCTCATGACGTGCCCCAGATATGAAGTCTTTCTCTTTTTTATGGTGGTTAACAGTTCACGTTCTTTGTTGATGTTGGACAGAACTTCTACGTTTGTTATTCTTGCAGTCCAAGGTATCTTGAGCATTCTGCGGTAAAGCCACATCTCGAACGCTTCCAATTTGTTAATGTTGTTGACTTTAAGAGTCCAACCTTCCATCCCGTAGAGAAGTACTGACCACACATAGCACTTTAAGAATCTCAACCTCAGACCAAGATCGAAGTCCGAGCAACTAAATACTCTCCTCAGTCTTAGGAATGCTTGTCGGGCTTGTTCGATGCGACTCTTGACCTTGATATCAGAGGTCCAGTCTTCAGATAACCACATGCCCAAGTATTTAAATTTGTTCACTCTGTCTATGCGCATTGCGTTGAATGTTAACTGTGAGTCTTCAGACGCATTTAGGTTCCTTGATATTATCATAAACTTTGTCTTTTTAGTGTTTATGTTTAGACCCATCAATCTGCTATGTTGACCGACTGTGTTTATCAGTCTTTGTAAGTCTTGCATGTTATCAGTGATGAGCACTGTGTCATCAGCATAACAAAGAAAAATACAAAACATTTATAAACGTGAACAGCAATTGAGTATGAGTAATTCAAGATGAGCCTGATCCAACAAAAGTAGTTCGCGTTCGAAGGACTTCAAAACAAATGATCACCTTCTGATCGGTCCACACCAATTCGGTTACCGGGAGCCTTTGGTGAAGTTAGGGAAACAAACAATCGTTGTGGGATCGTACTTCATAAGACAATGCACTCACAAATGAAGCCGTACAGTCCTGATTTGAGTTTGAATACCAGAATCCAAAATATTAGGAATTCTAGCTAATTTCACAGAGTTTTACTCTCATTTAATAACAACTTCATAAGAATGCGACATTTTGGAAATAATGATCAATAAACATCAAGATTAGTTTCGTCTGCCACCACAAAAAGATCTTTCCGCGTGAAATCCATGTATAACTGAGAATATTCAGCGTAAACAATCTGCGGTGTAAACTACATAAGGATAGGTCCAAGTACAGTACCTTGTGGCACACCGCCTCCAACTGCCAAGTGATCCGATCAGTTCTGAGTAATGAAAACCTTTTCGAAACGTTCAGTTACATAACCTTCAAAAAAAATTAACACAATGATCGAATGAATCAAAAGTTTCCACTATAATCAAGAAGAATCAAACTAGTATACAGTTCGATATAAGGTCATTCAATAACACTTTTTCAATGACCTAATGCCGCCAGTAACACAGCAGTCATGGTCCTGTGATTTAGTCTAAATTCCGACTGAAATGAAGGGAAAACGTCTGCGTGAAGGATTGTTTTTATAATACGAAACATTACGTAACACCACTGACTTCTAACATTTATTTGCGAAACGAAACGATAAAATAATGAAAATGACTACAAGACATTTTCTGCAAGTCAGAATACAGCAATTACATGGAAAAACACCACAGATGTAGATTAGGGTGCGTAATAGAATTTTTGGGGAGAGGTAAGTGAATAATTTTTTTGATAAATGACCTTAGCCTTAATGTTAGGTTAGTATTTTCACACATATTTACTCATTTTGTTTATATACAAACATTTAATTGGTATTTTCGGTAAATTTCTTTGGATGATTTGATTTTGGCCACGGTTTCGGTAGTTCTTAACTTAAGTTCACTAGAAAATAAGTACCTACTTACTATGACTAATCATTCATTTGAAGAACTGGCAGTCTCAAAAAGTAGAAAATAAAGTAAATATTTTAAAATCCTGAAAGATGTACAAGCCATTTGGCAAATAAAGGAATTCCTGAACAGCAATTAATAAAAATAACAGGACATAGCAGCTCTAATTCAATTAAACCGTACTTGAATATTAACCAAGAACGCCATGGTGAAATAATCAACACCATGCGAGGAATTTCTTCAACAGTGGAAATTAACAATCCGTCAACTTCAGCAGACTCTTCTTCCAATTTAACATTTACCAATTGTACTTTTCACAACTGTAGTTTTAAATAAAAATTAATAATATTTGTTTGTTAATTAAAACTAATACTTTTTGTATTGAAAATTATTAAACATCAGATTGACAATCAAATTTTTGATATCTACAAAGTAAAAAATTATCTTATCGAAGGCCCGGGCCTTGATAAATACTCAAAATTTTGTCATAGAGAATTTTTCAAGCGAGTGGCTCAAGGATAATAGCCTATTAGGGCTATTATCAAGCAACACGCTTTCGGCATTCTCTATGACAAAATTATCTCTGTATTATCAAGACCCTAGGGGTATTACTACTGATTAGTTTATTGGAAACTGAAGAATCGAAATTGGAAATAGCCAGTAGACTTATAAAATCTCTTATGAGGAATAGGAAATGACCACTGGAAACGGACAACCCTTCTTCCTTCTTGATATGTATTTTGACCAAAACTTATTTATTAAATAACGTTTTGAGCTTTTCAAGTCAATTTTACCCATTTAATGGGCAGTCGTATTGAAATTTACCGTCAATAACTTTCTAAGTAATATTTAGCGTGTTAAAACAAAAGTTTTATATGGACTATTAAATATCAAAAACAGATTGCTAATTGAATTTAAAAATGAAATGCAAATCTCGTCTATAACAGCGATTAAAACTATAAAATGGCCATTATGAGAAAAGCTAAAATCACGACGTTAATAATGTTGTTGAATTACGTTTACAGAAAATGACGTTTGACTTGTTGTAAAATTAATGGTTCGCGAAATTAGAAATTTTATGGTTGTATCCGCTAATATTCGGTGTATTATCCATTATATGGTTTCGTTAAGGGAAAGGGCAAATGGAAATAAGGGAGTGAATTAAAAATAGATTTTTATAACTAAATACCTTGAATACAGAATATCTGGCTTTACAAAATTTCATATGAAACAAGAAAAGCAATTATGAACTTGACGGTGTTCATTTTTTTTGATCTATCACCTATGTACAAATCTACCTCATACTTCATTGACATTTAAAATGAATGATGAGCATAAAAAGCCAAAACCTCTCCGCTTTGATGGGGAGTAGCTTGCTTCGCAGTCGGAGTCTGCTTTTTCTGCAGAGCAATGAGAGCAACGCGTTCATAGCCGCCTGTCCCCTTCCAGCTACTCTGCCGATGTGTTTTTATAATGTCAGGCTCAGTGGCGGCTCGTCAGGGCAGACAGTGCCTGCTCAGATTTGATTTCAGGGACATTTTTATAATAGTATTTATTATATGTATCTAATATTATTTTTTTTAATGTAAAAACTGCTCTGATTTTAGTTATATTCATCTCACTACTACTATCGCACCGTCACCCTGTGGTTAAAGAGTCAATGAGACGCCACTGCTCACAACAGCATTATAGCAGTGATAATGTCATACCCATCCCGCATGTAGTTTAGAATGAACTGTATCCCACTCCTGTTAACTTTGAACCGCTCAGTCGAAACTAAACGCAGGCACCTAGCCACCTGCCTGCTTCCTATTAATATACACGCATATTATTGCATATAAAATTGTATATTGAACAATTTACAAAAAATCCCTTCCTTTTCGGGTGCCATGTGCTATGCCGCACGGCGGCGATCATTTGTCCATTTGATGTTCATAGAATAGCTAGGGTGCCATCCTCAGTCTGTCTAAAAATGGTTGCGGCATCCAGTATACCACACCAGTTTCTTATATTGCGGAGCCAAGAGTGTTGTTTTCGACCTGGCCCCCTTCTACCTTCGATCTTTCCTTGCAGTATTAGCCTTGGTATGGAGTAGCGAGGGCCTCTCAGTATATGCCCCAGATATGACACTTTACTTGTCCAACAGATGTCTTTCTATGCCACCTCTTCGTAGAACTTCATCATTAGTTGTGTGGGCTGTCCAGGGAATACGCAGCAATCGGCGGAGTGTCCACATCTCAAAAGCCTCGATCCGATTTAGCGTTCTGGCTTTAAGTGACCAAGTTTCAACACCGTACGTATTTTTTCCACATAAATATTAAACAGAATAGGTGATAGTACACATCCCTGACGGACTCCCTTCGAAATACCAAAGGTCTCCGTTGTTAGCTCGCCATTAATACGGACCTCAGCCAGCTGCTGCCAGTACAGTTCCTTTATCACTCTAATATCCTTATCATCCTAACCGATCTGGCCCGTGTTTTACGTTATCAAAAGCCTTTTGATAGTCGATAAACCAGACAAAAACATCCTGCCTTTGGTCATAGCTTTTCTGAACAAGCAATTTCATTGAGAAGAGAGCCTCTCTGGTACCAAGTCCCTTGATAAATCCAAACTGAGTGTCATAACTCATATCTTCACACTTTCTGTAGAATCTTGAGTGAATTACTCGAAGGAACGCTTTGAGCGCGTGGCTCATCAAGCTTATGAGCCTGTAGTCTTCGCAGTTTCTTGGGTTTGCTTTTTTTGGAATGACAACAAATGTAGACCTCAACCAGTCCCAGGGGATCTGTCCAGAGTCATATATCACGTTGAAGAGATATGTAAGATGTTTGATATTTACTTGTTTCAAAACTTCTGCATATATGTCGTCATGACCCGGACTTTTACCATTCTTCATACAGCTTATTGCGTATTTGACTTCAGATTCGAGAATTTTTGGACCGCTCATATTTTCGGTAGTGTTTGTTATTTGTACGAAGGTCCTTGAATAGTGTCTCCGCGTAATTCCTCCAAACTTCTTTCAGTTCGTCAGTATCTGATATCGGTCTTCCCTGCTGATTTCTCAGTGACAGCAACGCTGTTCTTAAGCCTGCTCCAGTTGTTTCCTTTACCTTTCTATGGAAGTTAAAAGAGTCATGCAGCTGATGAAATCTTTCAGCCTCGTCGCATTGTTCTCGAGTTCATTTCTCTTTAGCTTTAGCTTATTTTTCTCGTAATAGTGCGGTTCAGTTCTTTATATTTATCATGCTGGGTTTTAACAAGTCGGCGTTCATTCATCAAGTTCAGTATTTCGTCGGTCATCCATGGTTTGATTTTTCTTGTTTCGGTCGATCAAGTACTATCTGCGCAGCGGCATGGATGTTTGTTTTCAGCGGATTCCAGATATCGTCAGCCGCAATTTCCAGACTAGGGTTGCGTTCCTGGCATAGTTTGTCTAATTCAGTCTTCATGTTTTCTTGCATTGCATCAAACGATGTTGAAATGTTTAAAAATTGCTCCAAATTATCTGATGTTTTACAGTTTTTTTGTTCATAATAATTTAGTTATTGCTTTGCCAGAAAATTTTAAATTATGTAATTTAATACTTTGTATTCCAGTTGCTTCTGCATCCATGGAAAGAAGCTTTCCGTGTATATGCCTCACAAATAATAATTCTTGAAGCTGTATCCATCCCTCATTCTGGTGTGATAAATAATCTAAGATTAGACTTAACGGATGCTCATTATCGCTTAGCGTACAACGCTGTTACTCGTAGCACAGTTCTAATTTTATTGATCCGCCGGGTGATGTTTAAAATAATAATTTCCATTTATACTGTACATACACATTAAACTTAGGAAGACGTTAAGCGAAAGCATAATGGATAATCTGTACTTGGTGGTGGTGAGTCTTAAAAGTTGTAAATAATAATATCGTTTACGAGTTCCACTTTGTGCATTAACAATATAATTTTGATTTTGATTTCAATGAAGAAAAATAAAACCCAGCATTTGGGTGCTTTACAATTTTTGTAAAAGTTATCGTTAGTGATTTATAATCTCGAGATAAGCAATTGTACAGGGTTGTCAGATTTCTAGAGAAGAAAACTAACCTACATGTCACGAGCTCGATTTTCAAACGAAATCAAATGCTGAAAACCGCACCTTGATATCTTGAACCGTTTTAAAGATACAGGGTGGTTTTGACTTTTGTGCATTTTTAACCTACCCATGTAACTTATTTATTTATGATTATGTTTTGCTTCTGTGAAAACATTCGCAAGGCACTTTTTTGAGAGGAATCCAATGGTGTCTCTAGTTTTTTTTTAAGGACTTGTGTTGAAACTATGACATAGACTTGTAATTTTTCTTATGGACTACCCTGTGTATTTTGGCATATTCGTTTTAGAAATTAAATTCATTCCTAAAAACAATTCAAGAATTTTTTGCAATTGAACCCATGTCCGTAAATGTTTTTTTGTTCATTTCTCAAAAACTCTTCTTCTTCTTAGGACGCCGTCTCCCTACGAAGGTTGGCGATCCAAATGGCTATTGTTGTGCGGGAAACCGCAGCTCTGAAAATTTCTATGGACGTCTGTCCGAACCATCTACGTAAGTCCCTCAGCCATGAATTTTGTCTTCGGCCGACTGACCGTTTTCCTTCGATCTGTCCCTCTATGATCAGGCGGAGAATCTCATATCGTTCGCCTCTCATGATATGTCCTAGGTATGTACAATGCTTTCTCTCCTTGATTGTCGTGAGGAGTTCTTTGTGTTTACCCATTTGCTGCATAACCTCTATGTTTGTCTTATGTGCCGTCCAAGAAACTCGCAGCATTCGTCTGTAGGCGTACATTTCGAACGCATCGATTCTCTTTTCTGTGGTTGCATCAATGGTCCAGCTCTCACATCCGTATAGAAGGACAGGGAAGATGTAGCAGCGAAGTAATCTAATCCGGAGGTCCAGGCTGAGGTCTCGGTTTGCCAGAAGTGTCCTCATGTTATTCAGAATTTTCCGTGCTTGCGCAATTCTTGATCTAATTTCGGTCTTTGAGTCGCATTGCTGGCTAACGAGTACCCCCAAGTATTTTATAGATGACACTTGTGTAATGTGCTCTCCGTTGATCATTAGAGTAACGGGTCTTGGTGATTTTGAGAATACCATCAGTTTGGTCTTGGATGTATTCATATAAAGCCCAAAGTTCTCACTATACTCCACAATAAGGTTCATAAGGGATTGAAGTTCTGTTATACTGCTGGCTATTACGACGGTATCATCTGCGTATCGACGGTTACTTATATTGATTCCATTGATCTTTATGCCTGCAGTTGAATTTTCGAGAGCTTCGATGAATATTGCCTCAGAGTAGAGATTAAACAGTAGTGGGGACTCAAAAACTAGCTAACCGATTTTGACAAAATTTTACATGCATTCGGATACCGATAACCTAAAATAGTCTGCAGTATTTTGACTTTCATTAACTGTTCATTGGCCATTATTTTAAATTATAACTTTTTTAAAAAGAGCAACTCATAAGCTACAAAAAAGTTAATTACGTCGATGTTGTGATTTCTACCATTTACCAGATTTAAATCAAAATAACATTTACCAGAAAACAAAATGAAAAATCTAAGTTGCCGTGGAAAACGATTTAATAATAACAAATTACTTAACAACAAATTTTAAGGCCTATCAGTACAATTAATAATTTAACAATAAAAAAACTAAACTGCAAATTAAAATAAGAAAATTCATAACAGCAATTGCCCGAAAATAATGCACATTCTACATCTTTTAACTAATGAATTTATTTGTAGCTCTTATAAGGATATTATGATCGTTTCATATTTCCCTAGCAGCTTCATGAACTCTCTCCAGTAGAAATGTGATGATAACATTGATTCGTTGCTGCTTTTATGCCGGCTTCTTAAAAATAATAAATCACTTACGCCTTGTCATCCCATATTCGCTCAAATGATCTCAATTCCGCTATAAAACTAAAAATTGTCTTTTTTTTAAGGTTATTATTCCATTTTCCTTCTGTTTTTGTCTTAAGTTAATGCATAAAATGAAAAATCTTATGCAAATAAAAATTACCCACAAAAAAAAAGAAACAGCCGCAAGCTTGAAGGGATGTTACACACACCATCACAAACTTCCATCACAGCAGGCAATCCACAGCTTCAGAGTCATGGCAGCGAAACAAATGACATCAGTGTCGCTGGAGCTGTTTTGTGGTATGTTCTTATGGCAGTTGCACAATAATATTCAGCTATTCCATATACTGAGTGTTGCGTGTTTCGATATGGTGCAAGCAAAGATTATACGCAATATAGTCAGACGTGTTGAAAAATATTCGTCACTTCATGATTTTCAGACTTTAACTGATCATAAATATTTAAAAGAAGACGCTGGCTTTGCACATATAAATATTGATGCTTAAACTACCAAGCTTCATTACCTTGGTGTGAGTGATAAGGGTATTCTGTTTTTCAAAAATTACTTGTATGATCGACAGCAGTATGTAAGAGTGAATGGGAGAGTGTCTGATGTGGCAAGGGTGCATTCTGGAGTGCCGCAAGGCTCTATTCTGGGTCCTCTTTTATATTTATTGTATACGTTTGATTTGGGGAGCTGCGTGAGGTTTGGCATGAGTGAATCGTATGCGGATGATACACAACTTGTTTATACATTTGATCCATCTGACTATAGTGATGTTGAGGCAAATATAAACTCTGATTTATGCAATATATCGGAATACTGTAAGAAACATAGTTTGAAATTAAATGCTGGTAAAACTCAAGTCATGATCTATGCATCAGAAAATATTTTAGACTTTGTAAAGAACTATATATCTCTGGAACTGGAAAGTCAACCTTTGCATTATGAATCGACCGCTAAGAATTTGGGAATTATATTTGACTGCAAAGTGAGATTTAATCAACACATTAGTAATTTAAATAAAAAGTCGTACCTAGCATTAAAAGTATTGTATGCCAACCGAAATATTCTGAATTTTAAAGTCCGTAAAAAATTATGTGAGTCATATATATTATCTTCAGTTTCATACGGTTTAATTTTGTACTATCCGGCACTAACGATATTTGATAGAAATCGACTTCAAAAAATACAAAATAACTGCTGTCGTTTCATATGTGGTTTGAGGAAATATGATCATGTCTCTGCAAAGATAGGGGAACTCAATTGGTTGAATGTGTACAAATTATTTGTATACTTATTCCTTTCTTTTTTGTTCCGGTTAATTCAATCATCTGTGCCAGCTTATTTAAGGGATAAACTTGTTTTCAGAGATGAGGTTCATAATGTGCCCTTGAGAAATAGGAATCTTCTTACTATGCCTCAGCATAAATCTGCATTATTTAAAAGAAGTTTTACGTACAATGCTGTAAAATACCATAATGATTTTATAGCATATTTCTCAGTGCCACTTTCAGTAAACGGTTTTCGAAAAAAAGTGAAACATAATTTACACTCACAGTTGACTGACTAGGGATGTTTCAACTTTCAGTAGGTAGTTTTTAAATTTAATTGTCTAGTTATATGTATTTTTTGTTTGTATTAATAAGTTTTGTTTTTGCCTTTTGCCCGTAATTTAATTTGATATAAGGGTGTTTCATTAGTTCTAATTAGGGTGTTTTTTGTTTGAATAGTTTTCGTAACTAAATAAGAATTAAAATTTTTTGTAGTTAAGAATATAAATATCATTGTTTTATACTAATACAATTCGTATAGGTTATGTATTTAGTTTTTTATATTGTTTAAGTGGTTAATGTTGAGTAGCGGCCTTTTTTTTTTTTACTCAAAAGAAAAGAACCAGCTAGACTTCGCCATTTAAGATGTACATTTTTCTGTATATAATCTTAATAAAGCCTATTATTATTATTATTATTTGCAAACTCTCTTTTTGTTTCGATTAATCATGAACCCAATATTTTTTCCAGTCACTGTAGTTATTTTTATTACTGTCGGTATCCTTTGACAGGCATTATTTATTATACGTCTTATATATACGAGGGCGATATGTATCAAAAAACGCTGCATTCGATGCCCTTTTATAATGCAAAAAGGCATGGGAACGGATAGCCCCGGTAAAGAATCGTTAAATTTATATATATTATATTAACTTTGGATAAACTATACTGCAGCGTTGTCGTGCCAGAAACAAGAAACTGTTCTAAGATTAAAGCGTAGTATTTTCCAGTTATGGCAACATGTTATGAATAGGATTTCTTCTGACTCCCAAAACACAACATACATAGCAATCCACTGGCGCCATCTCTGACAGCATGAATTTTGAAATGCGAATTGTGGCTATAAAACAACGATCTGGCAAACATTTTATGAATAAATGAAAATTGTTTTGTAAAACTGCGTTGACGTATTCTTCTTACCCTTAGCCAAAGGTAAAGGATGACCTCCGGACACAACTAAAGGAAACTTCAGAGTTGTAAGTTTCAAAACATTTTTGAAATGCATTCACTCACACACACACACAAAAAACCGCTAGGAAATGCTGGAAGAACTCTGTTGGCATCAAAGAGAGTATAGGTACTTACTTTCTTACCTTAATTCCCTTGTTTTAGTCGCATGGCATCTATAAGAAAGGCGATGTAAAAGTTGTAACGAGTATAAAATAAAATATGAAAAATGTTCGTAATACATTAGAAGCTCAGTTTTTTGTCGTTGCTGTCTGGGAACTTTTAAAAAGTTGAAACATTGTCCTAGGAACTTCTCTCTCCTATATATATACGTAAAGTAGATGTAAAAAGTGCGCTTAAGGGGATGAATTTGTCTCTTTATTTCATATTTTAAAGTCGCATTCTTTACCTTTCATATTATGACATATCTATAGTGCTGGTTGTAATGTATTGTTGGAAATTTAATTTAAGTTGATCTTTACACGGGTCATTCAATAAGTTTACACATAAAAAAGTATCACTGGCTGCAGATCCTGTGGATGTTGGATAATTTTAGCCATCGAAGAGGATTTTTTCTTTATCTCGATTACTAAAGTTATTGCTAAACTGATCATGTAGAATGTTCAAATGATTTTATTGGCTACTCCAACCATTCGTCGTAGGTACTATGAGTAAATTTTCCTAAATGATTCGCTCTCGTGCACGTAAAAACATTTTGCATTCATTTTTCCGGGACCATTTTCCATACAGTTCAGCTCTCTAAAAAAATGACTTTGACTATTACATCCAAAGCTTTATTACCCCTAAAAATCCACCCCTCATTATGCTGTGTATAAAAAAAAGCACATTAAGCGTGGAGTTTACAAAATGTAGATTAGTCTTAATAATATTTCAGCTTGTGTGCTGTTGCAGTTGTAAGGGGGATTGCAGGATTTTCATATAGCGGAGAAATCCAAGAGATTTTTTGGTAATTTATAATGTGAGTCAGTTGAGGCATGAGGGCTGCTAAAATAGGTATTTAAATTACCAAATAAAGCATAATACTGTTTCTAATCTGGATGATCCAGCGACAGCCAGACATAGTAAAATTTATAGCATATACTTCGGTATTGGGTATACTTTTTTTAATGTTACTTGCATGTGGTTATTGAGCGTACCTGTATATTTGTAAACCACCGAGAGACGAACGATGGATGAAAGAGAATAAGAAAAATCCAACCAGTCAGAGGGTTGCCTTTTATATTTCGGGATTTGGCAACCCTGGTGTTGCAATCTGGCAACTGACAGCTCTATCGTAAAGTTGGACATTTTTGAGGTTAAACGTACTCAGAACGTTTTGACATACCGAGTGCTATTTGTGTTGTTGACATTAACTTAAAACATTCATCTCGGCCCAAAAATGGAATTAAATCGTGAACATTTTCGTGCGATACACGTTAAGTCACATTAATAGTTAACAACATCGTTGTTTTTGTAGGTCTGGCGACGCAGCTTCCAATTGATTTCTATTGGAATTACAGAATAAATTGGCTGTGACAATTAAGTCAGTAGGAAAAATCGATCATGCGTTTTGGAAGGACATTTTACACTGATATTAGGAGTGAGCCAAGCGAAGGATTTATTGATGGCGATTTGATATAAAGCTTCTTGGATTTGTCACAAGATAAGATGAAGGAGGTTGCTGAAAGTTTGAAGGTATAAATTTATTTAATAAACTCTGCTGGACCAATGAAGTGCACCGGAACCTTCATGTCAAAATCAAATATTTTAATAGCCAGTAGAGCGTTTTTGGGATATTAGAGATAAATTATTTGGGATTAGGGAAACAAGGCTAGATTTTTAAGGTCAATGACCGCTGTAGTTTACAATTTTCGACGTGGATTATCTCAGCAACAATGCATGGATGAACTTAATTCAATTTTTGGCGATGAAGCTCCATCAAGGACCACGGTTTATCGATGCTATGGTGAATTCAATCGTTGTCGTAGTTCACTCCAAGACGAATTTCGTGAAGGTCGTCCAAAATCAGTTGTTGTTCCTAAAACCATTGATGCTGTGCGCGAACTGATATTGCAAGATCGTCATGTGACCTATCAAGAGATTGAGACAACCTTAGGCATTAGTGGGACCAGCATACATTCAATATTGCATAAACATTTGACTGTCAAAAAAATTTATTCGCGTTGGAACACACAATTTGTCAATCGCTCAAATAAAGGCTCGTGTCGATTGATCGAAAGAATTATTACATTTCTGACTTTTTTGCAGAATTCTGTAAAAAAACTCGGAATCATAAAAAATTCAGACAATTTGAAATTAGTATAAGTAGGAAACTCTGAATTTTTTATCGTTGACTTTTTTTTCAGAATTCTGAATTCTGCAAAAAAAGTCAAAATGATAAAAACATCAGTTTCCTACTTATAATATTTTTTGATGATTCAGAATTTTTTTGCAAAATTCTGTAAAAAACTCTGAATTTTGTATCGTTCTGACTTTATTTGCAGAATTCTGTAAAAAAAAAACTCAGAAATAATCTCACCAACACAATGTATAAACACAAATTCTACGATAACGCGCCCCCTCAAAGAGTTAAAGATTAAAATGTGGGATTTTGCCGGACCCTGTATATTGCTGCAATGTGCTATAATTTTATACACGAAACCCATATTTATTTAAATGAATGAAATGTAAAACGTTTTCTAATCCTATTACAGAAAATATATTATTATCCTCCACATTATAACTGGCTATACAATGTTTTAAATAAAAAAATTAAATTTACTTCATTTTTTAGCTCTCCATATACCATATTATGCAATACACATAACTATGGGGTATATGGACAAGCTATTGGTTTAGTGGAAAAAAATTTTTTTTGGTCTCTTAGCGTAAAATGATAAATAAAAAAACTTTTTTAAAAGCATTCATTATAAGTGGCCTGCGGAGAAATTATAGATCAAGAAGTATGGAGAGCTGTTGGTGCCTCAAGGGCACCAGTTTATTTTATTACGTGCTTGATAGGTATATATATATATATAGCTTTTAATATAATAATATTATTTCTGTATTGTAGGTACCTGTATAATATGTTTTAAAGTCCCCATATTATACTATACTCCCTTTAACTTGTAATTATTCTTAAACAAAATACGTGGTGTTTAGGCTCATTTGCAATTTAAATGATATTGGGTGTTGTTGGCAACATAGCTAGACCCTTTGGTGGTATGGTTTATCGGGACAATATTGTATCCCTACGTAATGTTTTAAATCGTATAGGTTGGACCAGAGGATGTGATACGGGCTAAATTGAGATGTACATTAGAAGAACAAAATTGGCACATTTTGCGCAGCTGCAAAATGTGCCAATTTTGTGTTTCAGAGAGGGCAGTTTTTTTGAAAGGCCATTTCTTTTTTTGAAAGGCTAGTTTTTTTGAAAGGCCAGTTTTTTGAAGTCCAGTTTTGTCAGGATACGTGTTGGGTAATGTTTTCTTGAGAAACCCACAAGTTTTTTTGACAGCCGTGAACCGTGAATTGACAGGTGTAAATATTTTTTTTTGGAATAGACTTTTATCGATATTGAGAATATTTTTAAGCGATTTGCATGTCATTTGGTGATAGTTTACGACTTCTGTCATTTTGACAGGTCTTCTGATTTTTGGTATTTTGATGTTACGTGGTGACTGCCGATGAACTGGAATACGAGTTGAAGTATCGAGGAATAGCTGTGGGTACGGTTGAACAAATGCGTTACTTTTGGAGAGCAGCGGACATAGCGTATCTTATCCCGATTACCCTTATTCCTTTGGGGAGGATGATGGACAATTGCTGGCATGTTCTCAATCGTATTGAACAATCTAAGTCGGTTTCTACGGAAGATAAGACAAAGAAATCGCAACATTTAGCTAAGGTTTTAGAGCTAATGAGTGACCTATTGAAGACTGCAGAGGCATGTGAAGCAGGATTGGTTACTGTGCCTCCGTTATTTTTTGTGTTAAAAATTGTGATACATCTATCTGATAAAATATAATTTTTTGTTGGGTATTAGCTATTGTTGTAGTACAATATGAAATAATTAGGTAATTTGTATGTTGAATTCGATTATTTAATAAAAAAATAATTTATCCCATTAAAAAAGTTTTTTAAAATTAATTTTGGACATCTTGTATGCTATAGACCGGCAAACTGGCAATTAGTCAAAGGAACGATCCCTACATATCAACCTCTACAAAAATAAAGCTAAAATATTATTACATTTTTAATTTTTTTTACAAATATCAAAATATCTCAAAAGAAAAACACTTGAAATATCACCTAAAATCTGAAAATAATACAAAAAACATGTAGTGCTACTTAAAATAAGCAAGTGAGTTCCATTTCCGGTGAAAAGCAGAAGTGACCTTGAAAATATTTTAGCTGAATAGGGTAGGTACATTGAATTAGGTCTGCCCTATTTTTTTAGAATTGTCCAGTCACTATTTTCTCGTATATCGATCGACGCAGTACCCGAGCGGACACTCTGTATAACTATTTAAGTAGTATAGTCGGTATAAACTCAATTTAAATTGTAAATAAGTAGCCCTATTTCCCACAACATAACAAATAAATAAAACAAAACATAATATATTAACTTTCATCATTCCTGGAACTTGATTCACTGTCAATGCCGGGTTGAATAATAAATAATTCTGTAACAAAAGTCAAAATGATAAAAAATTCAGAGTTTTTTTACAGAATTCTGAAAAAAGAAAGTCGAACGATAAAAAATTCAGTTTCGTACTTATAATAATATCAAATTGTCTGAATTTTTTATGATTCAGAATTTTTTTACAGAATTCTGCTAAAAAGTCAGAAATGTACTAATTCTGTAACAAAAGTCAGAATGATAAAAAATTCAGAGTTTCCTACTTGTAATATTTTCAAATTGTCTGAATTTTTTATGATTCACAATTTTTTTACAGAATTCTGCTAAAAAGGCAGAAATCTAATAATTCTGTGACAAAAGTCAAAATGATAAACAATTCAGAGTTTTTTGACAGAATTCTGAAAAAAAAATTCAAACGATAAAAAATTCAGAGTTTCCTACTTATAATAATATCAAATTGTCTGAATTTTTTATGAATCAGAATTTTTTAACAGAATTCTGCTAAAAAGTCAGAAATGTAATAATTCTGTAACAAAAGTCAGAATGATAAAATATTCAGAGTTTCCTACTTGTAATATTTTCAAATTGTCTGAATTGTTTATGATTCAGATTTTCTTCACAGAATTCTGCAAAAAAGTCCGAATAGTAATAATTCTGTAACAAAACTCAAAATAATAAAAAATGCAGAGATTTTTAACAGAATTCTGAAAAAAAAGTCGAACGATAAAAAATTCAGAGTTTCCAACTTATAATAATATCAAATTGTCTGAATTTTTTTACAAAATTCTGCAAAAAAATCAGAAATGGAATAATTCTGTAACAAAAGTCAGAATGATAAAAATTCAGAGTTTCCTACTTGTAATATTTTCAAATTGTCTGAGTTTTTTTTTACAGAATTCTGCAAAAAAAAGAAGTCAGGATGATAAATAATTCAGTTTTTTTACAGAATTCTGCAAAAAAGTCAGAATTCTAAAAATATATTTTGTATGGTCCTTCTACGCTTTCGTATATATTCCTATAATGTAGACTAGAGAGTGGATGTTTTCAAAGTTTTAGACAATTTTGCAAACAATCATTTCATGAATTTACTATAAATTTTTTCATATTCTCTTTGATTTCTTATGTTTAGGGGAACTAACTGACCCTGTACACATCGAATCTTCATCTCACAAATAGAAATTAATATAAAAATCCCTTTACGTTACAAGTACGTTTTTTATAAATAAAATGCCCGTTTGGGGGAGGTACAAAGACTTTAGAATAACACCCCTACGCATTTACCTTGAGGCACATACCACTATGTTGAAAGGGGGCGAATGACGATGACGACGTTTGCATTCCGCGGCAATTATGTTGGTAATTACGCCATTACCTTTTACGTTGCAGGAAGTAATGATTGGCCCCTGAAGGAGCCACATTCAGGGGGATTACGGTCGGTAAGCAACAACCGGTGACAGGAGTATGCTCGTGTGACAGGGGGGGTTGTTTTGGTGCTGACAATGCAGAGCAGAACTTCTGTTATTTTTGATTGGCCGAAATAATAGGAAAAGTTTTTTTGCAGAATTGAAATAGATGATCTTGAATCAGTGGTGTGGGTTTTTTCAGCAATGTATTTTGTATTAATTAGAAAAAAGTAGTTTTGCAGGAATTTCTTGCTCTTGAGAAACTAATGAGCATGAACAAGATAAGAAGAAGACGTCTTGCAAATTTAATAAATATTAGCAAAAAAGTACACAACTACTTTTACATGGTGTGGTATCGGAGACCAAATAACGGATGCGTACTCTAGCTTAGATTGAACCAATGCATGGTACAATGCTGAATTTTCAAAACCACTAAGCAGTAGATCGAAAGATAAAGCCAAGTGCACGAAGAGAGCTTTGATGCTGATTAAACGACAACTCACAGTCAATAGTCACACCAAGGTCCCTAGAAACAGTGCATCTGTCAAGAATTATGCTATTTATAGCATATTCTTATACTATGGGTTCGCGTCTCTTTGTTATTATCATACGCCTACATTTACTGGAATTCAGTTCTCCAATATCAATAAATCTGACTGTAACTGAACACAATCATTGTAGGTGTTAACTATGGAGATCTCCTGTTCGTCCGCAAAGAGCAAACAGGACCTCGATATATTATTGATTATGTCGTTAATATATATGGCAAATATCAAAGGCGCAAGGTTCCTGCTTTGTGGAGCACCACTGGTAACAACAATCTCATTGGATCTGAATAGAATGCCTTAGAAAAATCTGTAAAACAACGTCGACTTGAAGACCCTCACCGACAGCCGGATAAACATGCTGTAAAAATTGCCCCAGATTGGTGAAGTGAAGTGGAGTGGAACGGCCCCCATAAAAACTATACTGATTAGTAACAATGTGATGCTTTGCCTGACCAAATATTTTATCATGTAATATAGTTTCAAACAGCACCTTCGAGAAGTTGGCCAATATGGAAATGGGACGATCTTCCGCCTAATCACCCTCAGAGCTGTTTAGGATCGTTTTTGATTGAGCACTGAACAGAAGTTAGGTAATTTGGCGATCTCATCCGGAATGTTTCTGAGTTGTCTGAAATTTAGCAAAATTATACCGTTATTCAAAAAAGGATCTCCAGATGAATTGAACAACTATCACCCTATTTCTATAGTGCCTGTTCTATGCAAAATTTTTGAAAAGATACTCTTTAAACAATTAGCCCACTATTTTGAAAGAAATAATTTATTTTCTCCGAAGCAATTTGGATTTAGACCGAAACTTAACACCGTTTCAGCTATAGAAAATATTATAAATAGCGTTATAACCGCTTTTGAGAGAAGAAGGCTTGTGGGGGCTTCTTTTCTTGATTTAACAAATTGCGTCTCACACGATATCTTGTTGGGTAAACTGGAGCGATACGATATGAGTGCGAATTCGGTTCGTTTACTGAGTTCCTATCTCACTGGTAGGAATGTTGTAACGATGTTTGAGTCAAAGTCTTCTCAGCCCTTGTTGAGCTCTTGTGGAGTCCCACAGGGCTCGGTGCTCGGACCTCTATTGTTTTTGATTTTCATTAATGATTTACCGCTACATCTGCCATGCTCTGACCTGACATTGTTTGCAGACGATTCAACTATTGTCGATGTTGAACTGTCGAGTGATGTTCTGGCCTCAAGTATGATTAATTCACAGTGAAAAGATGCTGACTGGTTTGCAGGTAACAAACTCTGTATGAATGCCAATAAAACAGCTACTAAAATATTTACATTACGTGAGACGGATTTTGCTGTTTCTGATGGTCTGGTAAAGTTTTTGGGTGTCACTTTGGACCAAAAGCTAACCTGGGCAGTTCATGTCGAGGTTACCATTGCCAAGTTGTCTAAGGTTGTGTTCATGTTGCGAAGCTTGAAGGGTGAAGTCTCGTTTAATGTTTTGAAATCAGCATATTATGACCTTTTTCACAGTGTGGCTTCATATGTTTTGTCAATTTGGGGACACTCTTGTTATGCTAGTCGGGTATTCGCAATCCAAAGACGAGTGGTTCGAATAATGACAGATTTAAAGTTTAGAGAGGATGTCAGACCTAAATTTAAAGAATGTAAAATAATTACACTCCCGTGCCTTTATATATACAATTCAATTATGTATGTGAGAAATAATTACAAATTATGGTCCCACATGCTGTAATTATTTGCCAGATAGCTTGAAAACACTGAGCCTTGCAATGTTCAAAAATAGATTAAAGAACTACTTAATTGACCAGGCGTTTTACTCCATTGATGAACTGACTTTCTGTTGTGATTAAGTTATATAGTTATTATAGCTAAGAGTTCCAAGTGGGTGATCGGGTCTTAACTTCTGAGAATATTGTTTCTGGTGTGCCTCAGGGCTCTGTGCTTGGTCCCTTGTTTTTCATTATATATACAACGGACATTCTGAAGGCTGTTAGGCATGGTAAAATTGCTGCTTACGCTGACGACATTCAGATTATCTATAACATCGATTTGAATAACTTTCAACAGAGGATTGACGTCATTAATGGCGAGCTTGATATAATCAGACAGCTTTCAGCCAAGCATTCATTGAAGCTGAATTCCAGCAAGTCAAAGATTATGTGTTTTGGTAACGTCAAGAACAGAGCCCATCTTGGCAATTTTGCGAGGATCAGAATTGACGACTCTGTTCTTTCACAGATATGGCAAATAATTTGGGCTTAGTGTTTTCCACGGACTTGAGATTTTGTGAGCACGTAAAAAAGCTCATGAGCAAAGCATATTTGTCTTTGAAGCTGCTGTATTCTAACCGGCATATCTTGAATTTTAATCTTAAACGAGATTTATGTGAAAGCCACAAGGCAAATCATTTATTAAAGGTTCGTTAGACCCAGATACTCTATAGAGAAAATGCTGGTTTACCTAAAAATAATGATATTAGAACTAACTGAGAATGTAGTATTTGCAATTTTCCACTTTGTATGGGAAAATTCAAAACGCTTTCAGAGTTACCAAAGTAAATAAAAATGATGTTGAGATACTGTGGTGTAAAAAATTAACCATCCTATTTTTTTTTATAACAAAAAGGCTAATTTTTTCGTACCAATAGAGCTAAAATTTCTGTAGCTAATAGAGTTAAAAATCTAACATTGCAAAAGCCATCTCTGCCTTACAGCCTAGAGCCCAACCGCACGGAGTCACCGCACTTTCAATGTTGGAAATTTCGACGCCCAAGGCCTTTCTTTATTATTAAATACCGTATCAGGCAGGCAAGTCAACGACAGATGAACCGTATGTGCAGCCATACTATCACATATATACAGGCAGTTAGGCACTTCCAAATATGTTTGATATTAAGTTAATTTCCCCAGTCTGCCATATTATTAGATATTACTTCTATTATAATTTACACGTAGATAGAATATAGAACAGAATATACAGGAAACTATTTACGACATGATATTAATTAAGGAGATGTCATCTATTGATCTTACCGCTATTTGGAAGTACATATTCGAGCTTCAAATGCATACCTGAAACAAAATATATTATTAGTAAAATGCATATTATTATTGAATAATGATATAGGGGAGGGTGGGGCAAGTGAGACACATTAAGGTTTGACGGCATATAACTTTTTTATTTCTATAAATGAAACAACGCGTTTTGGATGGTAAAAATCTTCAATGCTTCAATCAACTCATCACTAAAAACTAAACAAAATATCAAGTCTTTATAAAAATATATTCTTTGAATTAAAAAAAATAAACGACTCCCTTGCCCCACGGAATGAGGTAAGTGAGTCACTAATACGGGGCTAGTGAGTCCTTATGCAAATTATTAACGGCAGTTGTCACAAACATAATTATTGGACCCTGGTTCGTTATCTGAACACTCCTCGTGCTTCCAGAAATTACATTTTATGCAACTGATCCATTCGTCTAATATTTTTCCTGGTTTTTGCACGCATGTCTCATCACAATTAAAAATACGATGCGGGAGAAATTCGCACTTTTTCGAAACCTCTTTTAAATTTGAAAAAAATTCTGCTACTCTGTATTTTGAAAATCCTGTCACTCTTGCCATGCTGGTTGCTTCAGGTCTTCTTATAGATAGGTTACCCTGGCGTTTCAAAAATGATATTACACAGAAAAAAATCTTACTGTAATATCAATATTAGCGATATGTTTGATTGCCTCAATTTTGGTTTAATGACAGTAATACTTAATTCATTAGGTTACAATTCGGCCAACATTAAATATATGCTTAATCCGACATTCCAGATATTATTGAAATTCAATTTCATATATGTTAGGCACAAAACAGATATATTTTTTCTTTCAATGATTACAGTATAATTGGCAACTAATATTGCAATTATATTATTTCAAATATTGTTATATTACGATAAGCAAGAAAAAGCATTGGAAAAATATTATTTCTCTACTCGGATTATTAGATATAAATCATTGAATTAACAAAATCAAATTTTATTTGCTATCATATTCTACTATTTAAATAAACTAAATAATATCAAGTCAATACTTCTTATTGTTGGGACAACCTTAACTTATTATTGGGCCGGGCTAAATTCATCGATATATCGAAACACAAAACGTCGAGTATCCAACATTTTCCACTCATGCATGTATCGAATTTAAGTATATAAATTAAATAAAAACTGGATTTTCGTACTACCTACCCCACTTCGTAAATATTAGTTTTTGACTTAAAAAAAATGCTTTCATACGCCGATATCATAATAAAACGAATTCAAAACCATTGATATAAAAACGTAGATTTCGGGCTGATGTATCGGGAAATTTCGGAACTCCCTAGTCACTAGCAAAGCTTAAAACAGTAGGTTATGTTACATTTATATATTCTATTTGTGTGCTGGTAGCTGGTGTCTATATAGTTAAGTTCTATAATCTTCAATAATATATTATGGAAGACTTCTTAAACGCCTCAGAATTGGACAAACTAATTCCAATATTCTCCGGTAAGTTTTACTCCTAACTAAGTATATCTAATCATAAGTTTTTTACTATAAATTATTTTGTGTAAGCTTTTCGAACAATACTATTAAAGATCGGTCTAGCCAACGAATGATTTAAGAGGTACCTATAATGCATAATAAAAACGTTTTAACAAAACTATTCAGGGTGTTCCATTCAAAAGTTATGAATATTAACCTTTTTATTTCACATTAACCAGTATAGCATGGCAGCATAGAATACATTTTTGCAACCTCAGATAACCTCAAAATTCAAAATATCCTGTTTTAACACGATGTAGATATACAGTATACAAAGTACCGAGTGGGAGTGGGACACTATGAAGATATGGTAAAAAAGCACAAATACAATATTTGGTTTAATATTTTGTTAGTCGTACATGTTCAATGTTCATGTATTAGAATGACATACATAGTTTAATGTATTGTTTATTTTTTGTACTATGATTATAGAGTAATATTTTTTTTATTACAATACAATGTATTATAGAATTAATAAAACTGTTTTTGAATAAAAACTTTCTTTTATTTCATACAATTATTTAACGTGATAGTTTTATTAAATTAAGTAATTAATGTATCTCCAGGATTATATATAAAATTGATTTAAAATGACAAAACAATTATTTCAATACCAAAATATATTCTGTCTATAATTTCTGTATTCCCCTTAAAAAGCAATAAATGTTCTATCAACGATAGTGACACTTAGTCCAATCAATACTTTTTATTTAATTTCAATATAGCCTTATAATTGAGGCATTTGATTGGAAGTCAATTAATTCTTATACTTAAAGCAATAAAGTCATATATTTCGCAATTAATCATATAACTGTAATTGAAAGAAATGTAGCTTTGATTGTGGAATACGGAATATATGCTATCATTGATTGAATGTGCATATGGTTCATGATATGATAGATTTTTCTCTGTGTAACCAGTCTTTTCCGGCTAATTTCCGTTTTTTATTAAAAGGATGATTCAATTAGTTAATTTCAGCAAATTAAAATGCAATTCGTCGGAGGTCGCTTGTTGAGGGACCATAAAAAAGCTTTTCCAAATGTATTATATGGTCACGTAAATCAAATTACCAATTGTTATTTTGAAAAACAAATATTTCTAAACAAACTGTTTAAAAGATTGAGCTTACTTGCCTAAAAACATCACACAAATTTTTTAAAAAACATGAATAACTTCGCTTAATTTCGCAGCACAATGGCCCTTATCTTTTATAACTTGGTTCAGTCTATATGCCCATAAAAGTCCAATACAGCTTATGCATTCTAAAAAGAGAGCTTAAAAATCTTACTAGATGAGTGCAAAAATTCTGTTAAACTCTGACAGTGTTTATTAAATTTGAATTACATATTTTAACTATTATAGATATTAGCAGGTAGTAAATTCTCGTCTCAGGTTTTATTGCCCATTTATTGGGGGTGATTTTAGCATGTTTTGTAGGTATATAATAAGAAATTCCCAACATGTGTGCTTGCGTTGTTTTTCTGAAGGTCATAAACAGGTAAAATATAATGCATTCTCAATTATACTTAAGGAATTGAAAATCGGTAGACCTATTGTATAAATTAGAACAATTTTATTTTACTCTATCTAAAATTAATAAATTTATATTTGCCCGTAATCAATTACACTTTTTTTTTCTTTAGAGCTGATCAATACATTTCCAAATTAGAAAATATATTTCAAAATAATTTTGAAAATTGTTTAATTTAGTTAAATATTATTAATAATTTTATTCATTTAAACCAAAATATAACGTTTGAACATCCATGTTCTAATTTCCCAAAAAAATATGCTAACAAATTATATACAAATTATATTTTAGGTTAAGGATATGCTATACATTAAAATTATATATATATATATATATATATATATATATATATAATAATAGGTATATTATTTGAAAGTATCCAATACTTCCTGCAACTCTATAGAAATTTATCACTTATCATAAGAACAAAACCATATGTAAAGGAGATGTTTAGACACCAGCACCAGCTAAGCTATAGCTATATTATCAAATAAAAAGGAAACTAGGTTAATTGGAAAGTCGGGAGATATTTTGCACTCTTAATGATCATGTGTATACCTACGTAAACTCCTATAGGTATAGCTATACTCCATCGTTCTTGTAATAACATTTTGGATTTACATCAGCATAATATATAGATGTGTTCCAATTTATTAATTGCAATTATATTTATTAATATGCAAAGATGAATTATGTACCTGCAACGGTTGTGTTTTTTTTTTTTAAATCTTCTACCTCGGTTGAAGGATAACATAATCTGGATTTTAATTAATTCCTTCGTGCAACTATCTCACTGTGTTAATTTCATATTTTCGGTGTGGATATTTTAATTGGAACTGAACCTAGTTTCTAATCTAAGGGAATATTTTTTCTACCTAAATGTACGAATTAGATAAGCTTAGGGGTACGGCCTCATTTCTTATGGTAAAAAATAAATAAATACTGATAAATTTTATAATAAATATAGAATTATTCAGCAGTTCAGTAATCGTGAGAATTTATTCGAACGGAAATCAGCAACAGCGGTAAAGTGTCGAAACAACGCAAAGACATTGAAAACGAAGGGATACAAATGTATCTCACAAAACTTAAAGATCTTGTGCGGTTTATGCCGAAAAATAGGACATTATTAAAGTTGGAAGTGATTCAATATGTTATTGAATATATCTGTGATTTACAAAGTGCGCTAGACTCACATCCGGTAGTGAATACCTTTGATGCAGCCACAGCTTTAAGCCAGATGAAATCGCAAGCAGCAGTTAGCCCTAGACAACCTCTTGGGATTAGAAGCAGCCCAAACATGATATTGGCGCCTTGCGAGGCACCTGTAATCCAAAATATCACGAATCCAACAGAATCGCTTAAGTCGGCCGATCCAGTATCATCATCGTGCTGAGACCAGCTTGCAAAACAGACTGATTTATTTTTAAATCATTATTTATAAATACTATGACTAATATTCGTTAATGGTTGGAGCTGAGTGCGTACGAAAGCAAAAACAGAAACGTCGTGTATAATCTAATATTGAACACCTAGAGTTGATGTACCTGTTATAATATGTTGCAATTATTTTGTTATTTGTTTATTTTGTAAATAATAATCGTATATTAATAACGAAAGTTTTTAATTTTAATTCTATTCTCATCAGGCGGGTCTATAACAATCATTAATTTTATTTCTGTAATTTGACGTTTAGATATGTCATTTTAATAAATACCTACACACAAAAAAAATAGAAGATCTTTATTAATTTGTATTGTAAAAAATGATTTTACCATAGAAATTAAATTATTATTTTTGAATTAATTTTTGAGGCAACTTTATTTTACAGATCATTTATGGTTAATTAGCAAACATATTTTGTGAATTTTTTCTGTGATTTTTCGTTTTAGTTTTGTTATTTTTTTTTGTATAATTAAATATCATTAAGTATATTATAGAGAATAATTTAAACTATATTGTACAAAGTGTAATTAGATAGTAAAATAGTATTTTATATATTTTAAAGTTGATGGATTACTTCGTTAGATATTTATAATAAATGTTCAAAATGATTGGACTCTAGGCACATTTGAATCCTTTTCTTAAATCCTTCAACAACTTAACCTGGTGTAACGCTTCGTTTATTTGCTCCTTCATCTCCTCTAAAAAAGTTTTCATTTTCAATGATTTTGTTCCTGCCCATGTACAAAATTCAACACGATTTAAAATCAATATTTAAAAGTTCTTAATGCAGTTGCAGTGTGTTTGGGTGGTATCTTTCGTTAAACTGCCTTAACAGTCTCTTGAAGACCGCTATTTTGGGATGATTTTGCGCCGGGAGCCTTTCAGCGATGCCGGCCTTGGGCTATTATCCTTGAGCAACTCGCTTGAAGGATTCTCTATGACAAAATTTTGAGTATTTATCAAGGCCCCAGGAGTATTCGATAATTTTTAACTTTGTAGATATCAAAAATTTGATTGTCAACGTGACGTTTAATAATTTTCAATACAAAATGTATTAGTTTTAATCAAACAAATATGATTAATTTTTATTTAAAACTACAGTTGTGAAAAGTACAATACCGAACAGGCCATGCACTTTCGTTTGCAATATTTGGAACAAGCCACTTACTATTTGTACAACTTTTCGATCCTCCTTGGCATGTTTTACTGAATATTGGATTGTATTCAATTCTGTTGGTTGGCGTTCCATCATTATTTTTCTCAATCGTGAAATAATCTATAAAGCAATCAGCTGGTTCACCACCTCGCCAAGCTAACTCAACAGCTACAATATGCTGTAATCTTTTACGTTTTGCATTTCTTGCATCTCGCGCATTTTTGAATATCACACTGGTAAACGGGTCGAATACAATTTTGAAGTCATTGAAGTATTTTTCCTGGAGTAGCCTCCTCTTGGTATTCCAAATTGTTTTTACAGTTGCTTCTTTATATTCAGTTCCGTCAGCTTTTCTCATATTTACCGCATAATCTTTCAATATATTAGCCAAATTATGCAAACTCGTTTCAGCATTCAGTTCGTATTCTCTGGTCGCACACAACTCGAGAAATATTTTTCATACATATTTTTTTGATTTCATTGTATTTTTGGTATATTATTAGATATAATATCATTAATTGCATCGTTAGATGCAATACCAAATCTTCGCGACATTTTTAAACCAGTTGTCAGTTTGACGTTTAATTAATTTTTAATAAAAAAAAACACCAAACTGAAAACACCACATGAAGGGTATTATCGCTGTTATCCAGAGGTGATTGGATGAAATTTGACACATGACTTAAAATTAAGTAATTTGATTGGTTACTATATTTAGTAAAATATTATCAAGTAAATAATCCATAAACTTATAATTTATATTTCGCTACGCTCTCTACCCTTTGACCTACTATACAAAAAATATCTGATTGAAATTTTGGTGCGAATAACATCAGTTCCCCCGTATATAATGCATCTGGCGATCACTACTATTGTGTAAACTTATCTATTGTCTACAATTTAATGTGAAAACCTTACCCAATTTCTATTTAACTGTCCCATATATACGTTTTACCTCTATAGTCTGACTGATAGACAGACAGCCTGAGTTCGGGGGGTGCAATACAGTGTTTTCGGCATGCTGGGGTGACTCATTGGCTCACACGGCGGGATGCCTCTGTTGGGGGTACACCCTCATGAACATTCATTTATAAATTCACAATGGATTAATAAAAAATATGATCGTTTGCACAAGTACTTCGCAACACTTTGGTTTGTTATGTACGACAAAGATTATTGAACTTTGATTCGGCAAATTAGGGGTGCAATGGAGGCAGGTTTATGGCACAAAATCACTAATTTTGCAGCTTCGTGTTCGATGCATTTTTGGACACACTTAAACAAGTTTTATTGTAGCCTTTACATCACTTCGATCTTCAAAAATCCCCAGAAGTATCTCACTTAGAAAATTAGAGACATTCTCTGGCAATCAGCTAAATTGAAATTATCAAAATATTTTCTATTGGGCCTAAGAAAGCAAGCACATTAGTGGATTTCAAGGATAAGGTTCTCATTGGGAAATCAGGATTAGCGTCATAAACCATCGGGACTTGGTCACCTGGTAAGCGACATTGAATAGGTCTGTATTTATACGGCACGTACATATACAGGGGGCCCATTAGTGTGTGTGCGAAAGATATCTCAAGGTTTATAAGTTTTCAATTACACAGAGTAAGTAGTTCACAAACGCACAGCAGAGTTTTAAACATTTTAATAGTTGGATTGTCGAATCATAATATAATTATTCATTTAAAAGTTGTAATATATATTAGTGGTGACGAGGAAAATGAGCGAAGAAATGAATTCACTGATAGCAACCCTAATGTATTTCGAATATGCAACAGCAACAACAAAGTAGCTCCAAGACGGTTCAAGACATTCTTCAAAAACAAGTATTGAATTTCAAATCATACAAATGAAGATATGGAGGACTTTCAAAAGTTAGACAATTCTCGGGCAATGTCAAGAAGCGCACCATCGACTTCAAGTACAATTTCCAACCTTAGAGAAATATTTAGTAGAGATGGAATGCCAGAAATGTTAGTTCTATATTTAAGTCAACAGACTTTCAAAATTTTTGCATGAGAAATGGAATTCGACAATCTTTTATTGCACCCGGCCATCCTGCTACATATGGTCAAGCTGAACGTTATTGCCAAACATTAAAAACAAAATTAAAATGCATGGTAAATGATTCAAGAAACTTACACGAAAAATTGTATGCATTTCTTTTCCGATATAGAGTAACACCATTATGGTCAGGGAGAACACCTTCAGAAAATTTATTTGGCTACAATTTAAGAACAAAATTAGATCTAATCAAACCGAATACAATTAGTCACAAAATGGAAGTTTCAAACCAAAGGGATACAAAACCCGTTGTAAAATGCTATGAAACTAATCAAAGGGTTCAATCCGCGCAAGCTATTGGTTTGGACAATAATTGTAAAAAGATATCCAATCATTAGAACAGATCAACTGCAGTTAGCCATTTGGCAAATAAAGGGATTCCTGAACAGCAATTAATAAAAATAACAGGACATAGCAGCTTTAATTCAATTAAACCATATCTGAATATTAACCAAGAACGCCATGGTGAAATAATCAACACCATGCGAGGAATTTCCTCAACAGTGGAAATTAACAATCCGTCAACTTCAGCAAACTCTTCTTCCAATTTAGCATTTACCAATTGTACTTTTCACAACTGTAGTTTTAAATAAAAATGAATAATATTTGTTTGATTAAAATTAATACATTTTGTATTGAAAATTATTAAACGTCAGATTGACAATCAAATTTTTGATATCTACAAAGTAAAAAATTATCTTATCGAATACTCCTCGGGCCTTGATAAATACTCAAAATTTTGTCATAGAGAATCCGTCAAGCGAGTTGCTCTAGGATAATAGCCCTCTGCCTGCGGTCTTGGGCTATTATCAAGCAACACACTTTCGGCATTCTCTATGACAAAATTATCTCGGTATTATCAAGACCCTAGGGGTATTACTACTGAAAATATCATTCGAATCAAAACCAACTGCTGAGAGGATTTCCTATTCAAAATGATAACTCGAAAGAAAGTATTATGTCAAAACTGCCTGATTCAATTTGTCAAACACCTATCAGCGAACCTGTAACAAGTATAGAGGAAACATCCTCCTTCCCTAGACCGACTAACACGGAGATCAACTGAACAACAGTTCGAACCATGTTGTTTCCAACTCTCCGAAAGGTTCTACCAGTCCAACTCCATTTACACGAAGATCTACTCGAATACGGAAACCTGTTATAAAATATGACCCGTCTGATAAAACGCCCGAGAATTGTTATGTATTATATATTACTCCATGTATAATATCTTGATTGTTATTATTGTTGTTACATTATTATTATTAACATGACAGTCGAAAAGTGATTAAAAGTCGAATTGCCAAATCATAATATTTAAAAGTTGTAATATATATTATCTAACATGGTGTAATCTCGTATGGATTACTCTATTTATATCAAAATAAACTGACACATTTATTATCGATCCTTCTTCGACTACAAAGACTTTAGAAGACCTTGGCAAAAACTTTGTCACTTGATCTTAATTTTCTGTGAAATATTAGAAAATATCTTAGATCTGAACTCATTCTTTGTGGAAACATTTCCTTATATCGCTCAAGAGCACGGTTCATGATATATGCTTCAAGCATAACACATTTTCCTAAAGGATTAAGAACCATTGACATAATTGGAATAATCTGTCACCAAAATGAATTATTTGAGAGGGATATTTTATGTAAATCTTTACCTCCTATTCTATGTTCAAAAAAATAAGCTTAACCGGTGGTGACCGCACAGAAAGCCGGTAATATTTGTTGGCAGTATATGCAGTTTACCACCCCAAAACCTCCAATTTATATAGGTAGCCAAATCGACAACTTACACAACCTTACAAAACGGCGAATAAACGACGACGGTAGACGACAATAGTCGTAATAATAATACTATAGACTTGGTGTACATAATCGAGACTAATAAATTCAGTAAAGCGGAACAACCGCATTTCTCAATAATGCCACCCATTTTAGGAAAACATAATAATCCAATCAAAATTCGGCTATAGAAGTCTATGAAATATGTCGGTGAAATAAATACTAAATGGAATTGTTCAAAAAACACACACACCATCGTGTATTGTCTGAGAAATACTGAATGCAGTTCAATATTTTTTTTTCATTTGAAGAAATAGGACATCATTGAAGTGGAGTTAGAATTTATTGTACTGGGTGAGCAAAACTCAATGTTACCGCTCTGTTATGAGAAAATGAAAATCGATAGAAATATTCTGAAAAGAGGTTCTTAAATTTGATTTTTTTTTCCAAATTTGAAAACTGAAGTCATCAATTTTTTTTCATAGAAACATATTTATATTTTTGCATACTTCAAAAGACGCCTACCCTAATATGTACCCTTTACGAGTAAATAATCGTTTTGCTACAGAAGGCTGTGTGTGGTATTGGGACTATTAAAAATCGTTGCATTCGAACTGTAAACACAACATACTTACAAAACATCAAAATATACAATTATTTAAACGATTTGATGTGTTGGGTTTTTTAGGATTGTATAAGTAAAACTCTACTTCATAAAAAATGGAAAATTACAGTGAACCGAAAAGGTACGTGATATTAATAAAAAAGTGCTTCAAATCAATGAACGTCAACATTAAATTTGAGCCGATGATGGGTGACATTAATACAATGAACGTTCGTACATAAATTCGGTAGCGAATTATGTACGTTGAATTAATAAATAAAGAACATAAATTTATGCTCGCCGGTTATTGATCTTACGAATGATGGACATTAATTTATAACTCCTGTACGTTAAAACGATGTTATCAGGTTGTTAATGTTACGAACGATGAAGATTAGTTTATGTCTCCAATACGTAAAACCGATGTTAGCTGGTTATTAATGTTACGAACGATGAACATTAATCTATGACTTTTGTACATTAAACCGATGTCTGAAGGTTATTAATGTTACGAACGAGAAACATGAATCTATGACTTTTGTACGTTAAACCAATGTTAGCTGATTATTACATTGGGTTATAATAATTGTTTTACGTAATTGTGTTCGCCGGAAATTATTTTTACGAAAGATTGAGATTATTGTTCTGTATTCAATCAATAATCGCGAGCATATAGGTACATATGTATTATGTGTACTGCAAAGTGCAGTATGGTTCAAATATACTAGTACTAATGGTTAGAGAACTTAAAAGCCCAAATAAGAATCAAAATTATCTTGCTGTACGTCCATTGATTTGATGCACCTGCTTTGTAAATAAATTAAATCATATTTGTACGACATTCGAAATCTAAAGGCTTTATTTTTAATTTAGTTAATATTAAATGCTAAACATATCAGATTCGTCTGTCGTCTGAGGTGAAAAGGGAGAAAAAACTATATTTGGAAACTAAAGTCCGAGGAAATTCTTCTAAACAAAATTGGAAATTATGCAAGGGAAAATATCACAATACCAAAAATAGATTTAGGAACACACTTCACTTTAACTGTATACATTTAACTAAACAAAACAAAAAGGACGCGTAAACAAAAAGTCTATGAGAATGTCATAATGTCAATGTTTTGAGTATTCAGTCTATGGTCCGGGTGCATTGATTTAACGGTTAGGTTCGTAAAATTAATGCTTAGCATCCATTGAATCAACGATGATCGTTTATTAGTTTTTATGTTCGCTGTTCATAGGTGTATGATTTACAAATTATTGTGTTAAAGGCGAAGAGCATAAATTAATAAATTTAAAACATTGAAGCCATAAATAGTGACATTATATTGATGAAAAAAAACATAAATTTTCGATGTCTTGCATTTATTGATTAATGTTTCATCGTACATTGTTTCTATGTATGAAATTATTAATTTATGATCAAAATTCCTTGTAACAGTGACCAATTCATAATATTAATGTTCAAAATATTGATGACAACCATTCATTGGTTTTACGTACAATATTTTTTTCAGTGTGTTCAATTTTTTTTCATTATGTATGGTTGCTAAATGTATAATTCCTTTTTAGTGCTTGAAAAAGCTGCAATATAGACAGCGAAACGTCGCATTTTTTATGAAGTAGAGTGTTACTTATACAGTCCTAAAAAATCCAAGACATCAGATCGTTTAAATTGAAAATTAAAGGACAAGAAACTTGCTGCAATACAATTATTGGTTTTCGATATTTTGTAATAAATACAAAATAAAAATATCTTCTTATTAACACTTTATTGTGTTATCTAGCAACGGTGCCCTGTGCGGGAAAGTAAAGAAAACGTACAGACTTTTCAAATTGATAATAGAAGGAAAAATCGAAGGCAACAGAGGACCCGGGCGTCGAAGAATTTGCGACAATGGTATGGTGAGACTAAGTCAAGTCTCTTTAGAAAAGGTGAAGAAGTTTGTCTTTATATTTCACGGCGAAAATTGTATGAAATTATCGATCGAACATGGCCAAGAGTTTTTTTCAATTCTTCTGGTTGTTTTTTCATATCGAAATTTACAGTAAAAATAAACAATTTTTGATTTTTTCGTCAAATAAAAACAAGCACTACGTTTCGATGTTTACATTAACATCTTCTTCATGTGGCTTTTCATAATCCATAATTATACACACAAACACAACGATGAAAAACAAAAATTCACATACCCACGCACATGTTAAAATTATTAAAATCAGAAAACAAAAAGAAGTAAAATGATGTGGAAAATTTATGTTGGTAGGTAGGTATAGGAAGAAGTAGAGTAGTAAAGGAGAAACGCATTATGTTAAAAAATCTACAATGTGTGTACACTTTTAATGTGCCATAAAATTTGGTTAGACACGGCTGCCGTGCAATGGGACCGTAAATGTTTTTGATTATGAGACAGGTAGGTGGGTAGCAGAAAGCAGTAGGAGGAAAAAAGTCAACAAAACTGTAACTACCCTCAGCTTAGATTAGGGTGTAAATTTGCCACATGTATATAGAGAAAGGGGTGGCGATATGAGATGGTTACGTAATATACACTGAAAAAAATTCTAAAAATGAACCCTAATAAATAATTATTTGGCTTTTATTTGTTTAATTCAAACAAAATTTATTTGATTCAAATAAACAATGTTTGAAGAAATTAATATTTATTTAATTTAAATAACAGATTAAAGTTAATTCCTGGTTATTTGAACATTATTTAGTTGTGGCCAAAATTGTTTGGGTAATAGGTTCATTCTTTATAAAAGTCCTTACATACAAAAGTATACCTACACACTGGTTGCTTATTCAATATCAAATTTATCGTTTAGAGCCGTAGATTCCTTAATAACATATGCCGCTATAATTAAAATTTAATTATAAATATCAATTTTCAGGAAAACCCGCACAAAAAGCTATCATATTAACCCAGTAATTAAACACGTCCTTAGACGAGAGTTATAAGTATATCGTATGGCATTGTAGGTAGCAACTAAATTATACAGGGCTTTCGCAAAGATAAAAGTCTCGAAAAACCTCTTAGTTTTTTAAAACAGACACGCAATAATACTTTGGTCGAAAATTCTATTCTCTTATGGAAAAATATTTTATTTATGGAAATAACAAATATTTTTCGACCAAATGTAAGTAAATCGACAAATTTGTCCATCTCTCAAAGAGGTCGAAGCAATAAAATAACTAAAGAAAATTCCAATCACAACCTCAACAAAATTTATTTAAAAAAATAATAAATATAGTAAATTTGTTCACCCAAATCATATTTATTTATGATACTTATATGTCACTTCTCATAACTGTCGTAAATTCGATCGATCACGATTTTGGCATTGTTGTCAGATTTAGTTTAAGCTGGTATAAAAATGAAATATATTTAACAACGTTAATATTTTTGTAAAAGAAAAATAATATAACGCTTACCTACTTTAGGTTTTCGGGTTAATTACCCATTTGGACTTGGGTTGGGGGTATAAATAGTTTTCGGATTGCTCGATTGATTTCGGTATTACGCAATTAATGAGTACGTGATTGAGTTTGGTGAAAACTTTCAAATAAAGTGTGGCAACGGCGCTTTTTGTAATTTTTCTTAGATGTTGTCAGATTTTGAATAAATTGAATTGAAATGATGATGAAATATGTTAGGAAAAATAAAATAAAATAAACTTGGGGAAATTAAGTTTATGTTTAAATTAGCATATTCACGTGTTTCGGTTGTAAACAGATTTCGGATTAATTACGCTATTGCAGAAATAATAAGTACGAGGTGTAGGATAGAGATAGTTTGAAAGACATTCTGGCACCAAAGCATTGTAAGTTGATATGTTGTTTAATCGAGTAGATTCCATAAGAATAACACACAAATCTGTTTTCTTTTCTACTGACTTTACTTTAATGAAAACTGTGACGATTTGGAAACTATTTTAAAGATGTTTCCCTCCAAAGGAGCCTCACGAAAAGTAGCCTACCGACTATTCTCAATATTTAACTGTATGTAAAAACACACGACATATTTTACAATTATTTTTCTTCGGAGGAGATACGTACGAACTTTTACTCGTTTTCGTTGAAGATTAGATTGAATAAGAGCTTACACAATTTATATTTCTTAATTGGATTACATGTTTCGCCCTCAAATGGGCATCATCGGATCAATAAGAAGAAGGTCGAAAAACACAAATAATATAAAGCATAATAGCGAAACAATGTCATAACATGTAATTTTTATAACCTTTTTGACGTAACCGATGTGTGTAGATCTGATGATGCTCATTTGAGGGCGAAACATGTAATCCAATTTTAAATAAATTTTGTTGAGGTTGTGCCTGGAATTTTCTTTAGTTATTTCAAATGTAAGTAATTTGTTTTGTTTTAGTAAATTATAAAATAAAGATCTTGTATATTCTTATCACCCCATAAGCAGCAAAGCTCGAACCGCCCCGTATAAAAATTAAATATGTGTTGAAAATTCTGGTGTATTGAAAGACAAAAGTTTATTTGTTTTAATCAAAAAGTAGGCCGGGTTAAAGGGTTAGTGTGCACATCAGAAAGTTTGTATTATGTATGACGAGCGATATAGAAAATACAGCAATCCGCAAAGGGGTAAGACCCATAATATGCCTTTATTATGGTTTTATATATTGAGGTTGATGAACTTGCCTTCCCTCTTGGAATAGAAATAATAGAAACAAGCACTTGAATGTGGTACTTCAAACTTTGGATTATTCGGTGACAAGCTGGGACATTCAAGATGTCATATTTTTTTTATCATACAGAGTGTCTCCTTTTTTTTTGTTGTCAACATAATATACAGTGTGATTTAAAACTTAAGCTTGAAAACTGTCATCAAACTCGATATATCTATGTCTCAGATAATCCCTCACGAGATGCGCGACGGCAAATAGTCAAATAAATCGTGTGGGGTTTTATATTTTATAATTATAAATTATATTATTATATAATATTTATAAATTAATAATTGGTACTGGATCCAAAGAAACACGACTTTAATTATAAAATAATGATGATTAATAGCACGTTAAAATACGGGTTTCGTAAGGTAAATCTTTATTTTTTTTTATTTTTATATTTTTCTTATTTATTTTTATATATTTTTTGTTTTTATTTTTATATTTTTGTTATTTTTTTTTGGTTTTTTTTTGTTCAAAAAGGCTATGCTTTTTAGATTTTCTTATACTTATATATTAAGTAGAATAGAAAAATTAAAGGTTTTTATAAATCAATTCAATTCGTCGATTTTTACTCCCTACATAATGATTTATTACTTGATCATGAAATTCTGTACCTAACTGTAAATCTTTCAAAAGGTCGCTTTCGATTGATATTAAACCCAAGTTGTTTAAACGAGATTCTTCAATTTTATTGCGAAAAAAGGTTTTTATTCATTTTAACCACGAATGCAGAAGCAACTGGAGTACAAAGTATTAAATTACATAAAATTTATACTTTTTTGATAAATCTGATTTAGTATGGAAACTTATAAACCTTAAGTACATATTATTTCCTGCTGTTAGGGAATTAAATCAATTTCCCCAAGTTTATTTTATCTTTGCTAAAATAATTTCGTTGTCGAAAAAATCCATATTAATTATATTTAATTCAATTCAATTTATTCAAAATTTGACAACTAAGAAAATTTACAAAAATCGCCGTTGCCACACTTTATTTCATCTATCGTTATTGCCGTAATAGCAAAATCAATTCGGAATATATTTACACACTCAAAACAAGTTCAAATACATATTTAACCACAAACTTAAATTATCCAAGCTTTTTTTTTCAAATTTCTTTCACCAAAACTTTACTTTCAATTCACTTTCACGAAAATATTCTTCCCGATAAATATACTACATATTTTATATGCTACCCTAAACTAAATCTGACAACGATGCAAAAAATCTGAGATATATGACAATCCATATGACAACTGTGACAACATGGTGTGCGCTCTTTAAATCGTAGAATTGTGTTGATAAGAAGCTTGTAATAAATAACTAAAATTAGAGCAGTTTTCACAAAAAAATAATAATAGTAGATACATAGAATAATTACTATTATAAAAATGTCCCTGAAATCAAATCTGAACAGGCACGCCTGCTTTGCCTGCCCTGACAAGCCGCCACTGATTAATAGTTCGAATGCAAATTGATATTTTACACCATTAAATTTTTCACTAGGGATTTATTATAGTATTTTATAGTTATTATGTAGCATAAATAGACCAAAACATGTTTTCATTAAATTGGTGCAGGCCGCATATAACCGCCAAAGTTCTCTGGCGAGGAATTTGCCGATCCTACGCATCTGGTTTCTCAGGGGTTATGTGATCAGAAAAATTATTCGAAACAACACTTTGTAATAACTTCTTTCAGATATCTCCAATGAGAAAAAAAAATAAACCGGAGCACTTGAGGCACGAGTAGCTCTCCATACAGAAATTTATTTTTCGTTTATATGAACGCTTATTACATACTGGTCAATCCAAAAATGCAGTATTTATTTATTTTTCATATTATGTTTCTTTGAGCTTTGTTTGATTAATTATATTTATTAAACGGCAGCATTTTGTTCAAAGATTAATGACCCGAATGAGACAAAACTTGGTATAGATACTAATGATGAGTCGTGGAACATGTCACAACCAAAAATATCCCTACAATTCCTGGGAATTATAAACGCTCCCGCGTACCCCATCGTATTTGCCATACAAATTTGAAGTGAAAAATCTTGACCTATATTTTACTATACTACTTTACTGTAGCCTAGATCTTGATAAAGCTAATAGAAAGGAAACTACTTATTAACATACCTACAATCAGTTGTTCTTTTTAAAGAGTCAAAAACTGAAGTATGTATACCCACCTGATCCCACACTTTACCATTGACACTGTTTTAAGATAAGACTAAAAGGCTCTTCAAATTAACTTGAGTAAAAGACTGAGCTCTTGACAGTATCATGTACGTGACAATTTGGACGTTATCATTAGCATATTAAAAATATACAGGGAAAACAAATGCTACGATTGTTACAAAAATTTGAGTTGATCACTCAGGTCCATCCAATATGTTAATCTACATATTATAATCATCAGCATTCACTAGCTGACTACCAAATCACCATCATTTACCGGCTGTTGTAGGTATCCCCTTCGATGCGTTCTCTCTCCTTTTGATGCTGTCTCTTCGCATCCTCATGTCGCCGATGCTGCTCCTCAAAAACTTGATGGCCCTCATAAATAGTACGCCTCCATCTCGATCGGTCGCTCGCGATCTGCTCCTAGTTGTTCTTCATATCTAAGCCACACTTGTCATGTTGGTCTTAAGAACATCCTTGTACCTCCTTTGATGCCCTCCCTGATTTCGTGTGACGACCTTAACCTGTGAATAAAGGATTGTCTTTGGAAGGCCTTGCAGCAACAGGAACAACTACTTTAAATTGGCAACCATCTAACGTCTCAACTGGTGGGATTTCCTCTATATATCCTCAGCAACAGATACTTTTTGGTCAGTTGACAAAAGGTAATAATATTAATGATGACCAAGACGAAGCTATCAACTTATCCATGTCTGTCAACCAGGTGACGTTGCAGCTGAACGACAGCAAGGTCCGGAAGCTCTGACGAATCATGTTGCATCAAAACCTTTAATTACAAATTACGTTGCACCAGCACAACTTTTTCCATGTTCAGCAGCTTTGACAAATCACGTTGCTCCAAGTCTTGATGTTGCTTTAACGAGTCGTGTTGCTGTCAAACTAGTAGCTGCACCTTCTTCTCCTTCAAGCCCAACTCCAGCTTCAACAAATCAAGAAGCACCAAGCTCACTCCTCTGAAGCATCAATTCGTTGTTGTTTTTGGTCTGTGTCTGTCTGTGTCTGTGCAGACAGGGTGCGGCTCACGCGGCAAATAATATTTGTACCACTTCCCCAACAAAATATGACGAAAGCTCAAAAGCTTTTCGTGTTAACTGATTCAATATCAAAAATGCGAATGCATTTTTGAGGATTTGTGCCTCAAAAGATTGTAACAGGTAACGGATCATGGATCTATACGGATGAGCTGGAGCGGTCGTCCAACAAAAAAATTACAGATTGAGGGAAAATTAAATGCATCTCACTCTGTATCTAGCTAGAACACGAAAGAGAAAAGCGCGTCTCTACTACGAGCAAGTCGTCATCGTCGTGTAATTAATCTTCCGCTATACTTGCCCATTTTTGGAAAATCAATCTACCAGTCGTCAGAAGCAATTTGATTAGCCATCACAGGACATATTAAAAATGCTGATGGTTGGCGTCTTCTTCTTTTTCCACATTATTCAATTTGTATAGTTGGTTCGCTTTTGTACACATAAAAGAAGTTTTGCTTTTTTAAAATATATTTTATGGTTTGAAAGCAACTTAGAAAGTCATTTGTATGGATTTTTTATGAATGGGAGAAAGAAATTGCCGACGATGTAGTTTTTCTTTTCAATTTGAATAGAATATAAAATGATTGGTTTTTTTGTATTAGGTCAATTTTTCTCATTTAATCATTTCGTAGCATAGCATTATTCATGCAGATGACAGTTTTTCTTTATGGCATATACGTGGCGGGCTTAGCAACGGATGCTAACGCACCCACGCGATGCCTGGATAAGTTTCAGTAGTGTTTTTCAAAGAGTTTTATCCCTCCATCCCTCTCTACTAAGATGGCTCTGCTCAATGCTAGAAAACCGCGTCATCACAGCAGAAATGGCGAAGCTCCAGCGACAGTGAAAGCGAAAAGCTTCATTTCAACCAGTGCGCTCCAAAAGGCGTGTTGCGGACGCCTCCTGTTTGTAAAGAAGTCAGCGGCATTCTTTTGTGTAAACCTCTTGTATCTTTCCCTTACACATACTATGGGGGAAGATAAACTCTAATTCATCAATAAAAAGCATTTATTGACTGTCATGCAAGAGCATACCAAAGAATATAGCAGAGAAAATAACCGAACGAAAAAAAGAGTAAGACCGTAAAATAAGGAAAAACAACAGCATTTAGAAGCATCGGAAGTAGGAAATCGAAAGGCTGGAAGTTGCGATGTATCTAAACTCAGTCAGCGGAAATAATATACATCGAAAGGTTGAACACAAGTTTTCAGATAAGATAAAGCTTGTAGTGCTTTACTTCCCTACATAACCATATCTGTGTATGGAAAGGGATATAAATGATATATGTACCACTTCTACAAGGGTACTCTGTAAAATTTTCTAAAAGTTAAGAACAAAAAAAATGCTCATCTAACTCACACACGTTGATACAGTAAAAGGTCATGATTTCTGGATATATTCTAGTGTTGTTCCACTTTTCACGTTCATTTCCGGGATAATCTTTTAAGCTTTTAGGACCATTTGTTAGCAGTTGCAAGATAAGCAGCAGATCCCCTAAACATCTGCCTATAAAGCGCCTCCTCTGCCTGCAAATCATTTGGGTCGTGACTTTCGCTCGAAATAGTGATTGAGAGGAACAGATTTTTGTAAAAGGCCTGTAATTTGCCTTTTATATTGTTACAGTTCAATAATTCCTCGTATCTAATGAACTTGGCCGATTATCAGGGCTAGAGTATACCTCCAATAGGACTTGGTCCTTTATAATGCCAAAGATGGGTTCCGGACCGTAAAACGAAGGGTTGCTTGCTTTGAGATGAAGATGTATGACTTCAGTTCATTTAATGCGATCTGACTGTCTTATGTGCCTTTTCCTTATGCCTCTCTGTAACAATCTTTGAGGACAACGGTGAATGGCGGTGACTTCTGCTTGGAATATAGTGGGAGTTATTTAGTTCGGCCCGTATACTCCTATGCCAGTTTCCACTGTTATTTCTTTTGATCCGTCAGTATACCATACACCTCTGTCTACAAATTTTCGTTTGGTGGTCGCCTTAAGCGCATCAACTCCTTCAAAAGATGTACAGATTCTAACCAGGAAGCCATACATCTTCAAGGCCAACTTTAGTATTAATATGGTTAGAAACAGAACAGCATTGAAGATCACCCACAAGTCCTTAACCGTATCACAACGCAACAACACATTGTATCCGATCCTGTAGGAGTTCTGAATATGATCTTTCGTCCGCGTGTATGTTTCAACTTTGAATTTGACAGGGTTTAGCTGCAACTATTGCCTGTACAACATTCAGATCATCTTAAAGTTTATTTCATAGTCAATCTGGGACTTCACCGCACTATAGCAAAAAAACAAATGAGAAGAACTATGGAATTTCCCGAGATTATCGATAAATATGAAAAACAAATTAGATTCTTGTGACACGGTGTGGAAGAATAGCCCAGTAGGTAGTCGTAGATCTGTGAGGAAAATATCTTAATTTGTGGAAAAATCTATTGTAGACAATCACCTCAAATATCTTCGAACAATTTGAAAGAAGTGCGACTGGCCTGTAATTCTAAACTAAAGTTGGATCACCATTCTTGAGAACTGGAGACACTGGAACCAATTTCCATTCATCAGGAAAACAACCCGTTTCAGAAATCAAATTATATATCCTTGACAGTTTAGTCGCTTAGCAGGTAAAAATATTTCTTCATCGCTGTGTCCAGATAGAGAATCATCATCTGTCCAACTAACAGGGTCAGAAAAGTGTATTTTCAACAACGGAAACGTTGCCGACTGAATCTGATGTTTGACAGTTTTTCTAAGAACTTTGAATTGGTCAAAACAAAACATTTAATTTATGCATTGTTGGCTTTCTTTTTATATTATAAATTATCTCTGGAGTATACCAGGACGGATATGGATGACTAAACGTTCTACGCAGTGGCACAAAACTATCAAAAATTGAATAAATGTTATCATAAAAACGCCCCAGCGCTTGACTGACTTCCGAGATACTGTTCAAAAAGTCCCAGTTATAGTTCAGGAAACCATCATAAAGACCAACAAAATCAGCTCTTCGCCAACCCGCCTTTTCCATTTTTGCAATGAGGTCGTCCAATACTAGTCACTTTATAGAAGTGGGGAGAATGTTCTATCTGCTTCGATTGAGTAGATCTGTAGGATGTCATGAACCTGTTTTTGCTCTCCAAATGGAAGAACAGTTGTAGACTTGTCGCAGTGGAGTTGATGCATGGTTTTTTTTGTCGAATTAGGCCAATTAATTTATATTATGTTATCTATAGGGCTTCCGGATATAGTGAAATATGTTCAAACACTTCCAATCATTTGTAAAATCTTTTCATACATTAACTTGCGTTGCCCTTAGGTATTTTAATAAGACGTGCCGAACATGCAATCACTGCGACGTGGTCTGTGTCTTTGAAGTCGTCGAACTGAAGGTCGAGGCAGCAGCAAAACAATGTCAGGCCTGTCTTAAGACTATATGAACCTCATCATCAGTGACGTATTAGTCACAATGAATCACAGCAAAATAATATAAACATCTACATCTATACACTTTGTGGAAAAACGAACAGAACATCATGGCAACTATTTCTAAAAGTTGTCACATTGTTATGTCCATAGATGTAACGATAGGCTTTTTTCTTATAGATCATGTCAATGATTAAAGATAAATTTACAAAATTGAAAGTCTGGCGTCTTATTTATTAATTCTTAATAAATTAAGACGTCGATCATCTGCCTTCAAAATTATCTTTTAGGAAATTTGTTTCTGTTGATTTCCAACATTCATCTTGGCCACAAGAACTGTCTCTCTCGAAATATTTCGCAATATTTAGGAGCTGGAGATGAACACATCCCGTCTCTAAACCTCCCTAGTGGCGAAACTATCAAATGGTTCACAGACGGCTCCAAATGCGACATTACGATATACTCTGATAGCCAGGCGGCCATATTAGCGCTGAGTTCATATGTCATCGGCTCAAAAATGGTGTGAGAATGCTCAAGAGGTCTTACCAAGCTTAGCAAGAATAACATAGTTACCCTTATTTGGTTACCCACACATTCACAGGAAACGAAGCAGCCAATAAGTTAGCAAAACTTTTGTAACGCCTAAACCGTTCTGCGGCTTAAGGAAACACATCTACAAGCAGAAGTTCAGAATTAACGAGGAAACAGAGAGAGCAACCTGGACCGATATACTCCAAGAAATTACTTGAAAACTTCAATCATGGAATGATCCAAAATCTGTTTGGATCTCAATAACACGGGCTACTTATTTTTACAGGATTTCTGACAGGACATTGTCGTCTTAGGAAACATATGGCAAGATTAGGCCTAAAAGCGAGCGACGAATGCAGATTCTGTAGCGAAGAAGAAGAAACTCCTGATAACCTAGTAATAGAATGGGCCGTTATCAGAAGCCAACGCAAGGAATACTTGGGGAATGATATCGTGCAAAATGGATACGTGTTTTCCCTGAAACCAGCCAAGCTAGTGGAGTTCATAAGAGCTCTATACTTGAAGAAGACAGGGAGACACAACAGACCATCAGGTCGCAGTGTATACCTATCAGAGAGCTCTAATTTGAATCTTACCCCATCTAAATTTTCGAAATTTAGGACTGCCTTTCAGTCTTCACTGTAGAAGTATTTTGTGGAGCAGGCTTGTTTAATTTTCGGATATATCCCGGCCCTCTTCACTTTAGAAAATAAAATTAATACCCTAGTTAACGAAATGTGAACAATGATGCTGTTTACATTGAACTATAGAATCCATAGGTTGGTCCCAATTCATTTCACAACACAGAATGCTTGTACAAGTGAAATCAGCAAAAACGGACATCTGGTATAAGATACCAAACAGTGCTCCAGCTATCGCCGCCGTTTCTATTTACCTAATGCAGCAGCAAGTTGTATGGGAATCGGTGAAATGAGTAAATGGAACAGATTATTGTAAACAGTGCCTTTGCTTGCCTTGCTTAATTTTGGGGAAGAGTAATAATTACGCGTAAAATTTGTAGGATAATTACGGTATGCAAATAAATCCTGCGTTCACAGCATCCCAGCCAAGCGGATTTATGTTCGCTAAGCGATAATTAACATTTCATACAGTGAAAGCCCAGTGTGGCAACTAAATGCATATATAAGTATGTTATTGTTATTTACATGAACCCAAGCAACTTATAAATAGTTAATTTAAGGCATTTGTTATATACAGGGTGTCCGAAATCTGGTTATCCTTTCCAATATATGCATTTATATTTTCGACGAAAAGGCCTTTTTCTATGTAGGTTCCTTTTATCACATTGGAAAAGGCACCAGAGATAATAAGTTTATTACTGGCAGATGTTGTATAACCTTCGTAAAAGTATGTAAATCTGTTTCGTTTTGATTATCTTGTATAAGGAATTGGTTTTCCTGTAATTGGGTTTATCCAAATCTTGGGAGTCTGGAGCATTTTTTGACATGCTCCAAGTTTAGATTATGAACACCCCGTTTAATAGATATAGCGTAGTTCTGATAAATTACATTTCACCATTTTACTCCGAAACCATTAGTGAGTGGCAAGCTCACGCTTGATTCCAAGTCATTCTCATTTCCTTTTTATTTCAATTTTCCTATACAGACCTATTATAATACATGTTCAATAACGTTTTTCGTTTTTCTGCTTCATTTTCTCTATCTCTCTCTCGCCTGTATTTTGTTTCATTTTCTTTGACTTGCTCTCCTTCGCACAATATGAAAAAACAAAAAGAAAAAGTATCGACTTCTATACTTCAATTAACACACAAAAACCCTATAAAACACTGAGAAGGAAACGGATACGGTCGTAAAGCCAAAGACAAAAATCGTAAATAAAGCTATTCTCAGTAGGCAGTAAAATTGCACTGTGAGTAAATAATCCGTACGTTTATTATACACGGCGATACAATATAATGTTTGAAAGATTTCGTGGAAAATTCTTTAGTATTGCCCCATGTTGAAATTAGACTACAGGGTGAGCAAAACTCTATGTCCCAGCTCTGTTATGAGAAAATGAAAAACGATAGAAAAATTCTGAAAAGAGATTCTTAAATGGGATTAAGTCAGCTCCATTTTAACGCGCATTTGTTCCAAATTGGAAACTAAAGTAAATGACGTCAACAACTTTTTTTTCCAGAAACATACTTATATTTTTATATAATTCAAAAGAGCTAATTTTTCTAAGAAACTTTTGTAAAGAAAAAAATTTGCTATCGTCATTCGTTAAAAAATTAAAAGCAAATTTGTAGGAAAAACTATTATCAAAAATTCGCAACTACTATATAATAAATAAAAAATGAATAAAAAAAAATTTTAAAAAATTAACAAAAAAATTAATAAAAAAAAATACAAAAAAAAATTAAAAGAAAAATTCAAGAAAATTTAACAACAAAAATTCAGAAAAAAAATACAAAAAAAAATTAATAAAAGAAAAATGTCGATTTTTTTTTATAACCCGCAATGACTTTTATCATAGATAAGACTACCACAAAACGACTTCTTGTAATAAATAAGCTTTGACTTGTCTATGTACAAAAACTATTGTAAAATACCAAAGAAGACCAATAAAGATTATTATTATTATTATTAATACGGCCCTGTTCTGTATGAAATCACATTAAAAACATTAATTTGCTCGATTCGCAATATATTTAATATTAATATTTGGTTTGTATTATTTTCTATTTGTTCAGTTAAATTAAAACAAACATGTATGTACCTATGTGTTGTATAAGTACACTAGGGCACCTACACTAAACAACGCATAATGTGTACACCGAAGCAACATTTGAATAATAATAATGATATATGAGCTAAAATATTATGCAACTGTACTATATGACTACTCGTACCTTTGAAATAACATTATAAAATAAAATACCTGTTAACATTTGTAGAGAATAATTTCTACAAACATTGCAGGCAAAATAACAAATTTTCAAGAGTGGCGGCTCGTCGAGGGAGGCTAAGCGTCCTCAGCAAATTACTCCACGTGTAATTTCGATAGCGCATATACAAGGTTTGTAAATATTTTGGGGTCAAAATAAACCTAACTTACCTTAGTCCAAAATTGGTGCGTTTCGGAAATACAGTTGAAAAATAAAAACTGAAAATATTTAATATTATGGACATTTTTCAACGAATTATCTTAAAAATTGGTACACACGGGTTTTTTGGAATGCGAAACCCGAATATGGACACCATTTCACTGTGGCCGTGAGAGGGCGCTCCACGCTGCAATTGTGATCCAATAAAATATCCGTAAATTTGTACTCAGTGTAATTCTTTACTTTTTTTGGTCACGAAATGATCATTATTTTGAACAATAATAATTTGTTATTGCATTAAGGATGAAATTAGGTATGGGTGATTATTAGTATCAAATATTTTTTGTTTCTTCATTGAACAACACAAGTTATTTTTACAAAATCAAATCTGCATTTTAATTATCATAGACTATTAATAATTAATTTAGGAAAGCAAACTATGATGAATGATGATTATGATTATTAATGAATGATTATTTAGCATCGATAGTATGGCCGGAAGAGATATTAATAAGGTTGTTGACTTATTTTACTCTGCCCTGAATCAGTGTGTCAGTGTGTATATGTGCCTCTGAGGTGAATCAAGAGATCAAGTTTCCCCAAATATTTCAGGGCAGAACTTAAGCACTTAGTGTGTTTAAAGAATGAGGCGCATAAAAGGTATCAAGAAACCGGTGACGAGGCACTGTATTGGGAATTTGTTAGGTTACGAACACAATGTAAGGCCAAGTCTAAAGAATGTTATAAATCATTTGTCGCACATTTGGAGACAAATATTGGCAACAATCCTCGTCACTTTTGGCATTTTATTAATAATAAGAGAAATAACAATGGTCTTCCAAGATCAATGTTTTTTAACGATCAGGTGGCTGGTACCGGTTCGGACATCTCAAATCTTATCGCTCAGTTTTTATCCAGCGTTTATGATGGATCTGCGTGTAATGTTGGGGAATTTTCTGGTATCAATTCGGGAAACATCACATTTGATGGTATTTCTGTAGGTGAGGTGTATGACAAAATCCCTAATAAAACTTCCGTTGGTCCAGACAACATACCTAATTACTTTCTTAAGAGTTACATACATACTGTGACGGTGCCTCTCATGTACAGCATGTCATTGGATCAAGAGAACTTTCCAGACGCCTGGAAAACTAGCTATGTGATACCTATATACAAATCTGGCGCCTCTGGAGACACCTCGAATTCGATGGCCTTCTGTTCGATCAACTTGAATGGAAATGCAGAGGTCTCATTAAAGAGGGTCAACACGGTTTCTGTAGAAAAAAATCTACAGGTGCGAATTTGATTTCTTATGAACTTGATATATTAGATGCTGTGAGTGGAGGTTATCAGGTGGATTCGGTGTATACCGACTTCACGACACGACAATACATTCAGAAGGTTGGCGACCACTGCCCTAAACTCTAGCGATAAAAGCCGCATGTGCATATTTACGTCAGGCTAAGGGATGATTGGTAAAATTAAGTTGAATTTGGAACATATAAGAGCCGCATGTATGTTGATGCGGCGTATTTGCTTAGTACGACGCTATCAAGAGTATAACATGCGGCATGATTGTTGAACATACGGGTTTCTTTATTTGTACCATGTAACTAATATTGGATGACGTACAAAGTGATATATTTTTAAATATTATTTTCTCCATATTGGATTTAAAAATTATAAACAAATTTAGATTTTTTAGAGAGTTTTGATAATGTAGATTTCAAAAATATTATAATCTCAATTTCGAAAAAAATGCACATACGGCTTTCTTCCGTAGCAGAGCAGAGTATAGATCTGGAATGGACGTACACGCGCGCCAGAATGTTATAGAACAAACCATTATTTACTGGAAGCATTCGAGAAAGGAGAAAAGCATATAAATAGCCAACGTATAAGAGAGACGGACAATCAATCATGAAGTGAATAGTTGAGAACACTGTTGTGACATATAAATTATAATAAAATAAATAGTATACATAAATAGTGAAAATAAATATAGACATATTAGTTCGTTTAAGCTATTAGTTTGTTTAAGTGTTTATTGTGAGTGTAAATAAATTAGTTTTAATTTAAATCTCGTTATTATTTCACACATCGAACCCAGAAAAACGTTACGATATTTACTTCCAAACAATCCACTGTGTATAGTTTTTCTGGGATCTTGGACGTTTTGTCTAATTATTCCACGAAAATGAAAACACATTCATCTTCTGTCCAAGCGTTCTACACTCACTATAAATGTTAGTTTATAATTCCCGAATAACTTGTGTATATAGCTGAACCGCATTTAGTTTATTCAAACTTTGGAAAATTACATTTCAACCGCGTATGTTACATTAGCTTCTCTCGGTATAGAGCAACATAGCATAGAGCGCACGGGGCAGTAGTAGTGCTCAACAGTAGCGTGCCCAGTTGCACTTTTGTTATTCCAACGATTAACACTATTTTATAAGGTAGATGTCATCATATCATATTCAATTCACTATGAAAGCATGTTTAACCAGACTTGGTAATAACTGTACCTACCGCAGCTAACATCATATTAAAATGGTTTTCTAAAAGTTAAATGAAATGGTTAGGTAAATATGATGAAAATTTAGTATGTGAAGGAAGTTTTAAATTACCTAACTTTGTGAATTCCGTGTTTATTTAGTTGATTTTGCCTAATACTGAAATGATGTAGGTCTTGAAAATCACATTAATCCGCACGATTTACAAACCTATAGTGTGGCAAACGAATCTGTAACAGCGAAAAGAATTCGGACAAAAAAATCCGATAGTGCCAAATTTAACTACAAAAAATCACCAGCTAGTTTTAGTTCCTAAATAAAATCAGCCATGTTTTATTACAGCTGCATTCACCTTACCGACGCCGCGCTGTTACAGATCCGTTTGCCACACTTTAGAAAGCCCCTACAACCACAATCAATATACGACGTCTGTCCCATAGATGCGAGGGTGATTTGGTAAGTGCGTAACTTTTAAAAAACAGAAATTGAAATCAATATTTTGACCCTTTGAAACAGTTTTGTAGCAGCCAATTCCAGTAACAATTCAGTCATCTGGTAGTGACCTTTTTTATGCAGAATTGTATTGGACACTCCCAACTATTTCTGCGAGATATTTCTTCTTCAGCCGAAAATCTTTTCAAATAATATTTTCGAGTTTACCAACAACTGGCGAAGTGGACACTTCAAAAGTGTCATTCTCAAGTGATTCCTATAGAGTTGATACGAGACGTCCCGTCGCGAATACGTTTAGTCTCGTCTCGAGAGCATTTTGTTTCAAATTTCGAGACGAGACGAGATAAAATCTTAGACATCACGAAAAATTTTAATAACTTTTGTTATTAAAATTTTTGTAGGGGAGGAAAAAGTGGCAAAGAAAAAATTTGTATTACAAAATGTTTTCAAATAGGACAAAAATAATTTACAAACATCACAAGATCATTTAATTTTGTAAACTTATTTACACTAACATAATATTTAAAAAGCCCCAAGGTTACAACAAAAATGGTATGGGAATGCCAAAGAGAACTTAGGGCCTTGACGGACCACAATATAGGGTTAATCTAATGTAGGTCCCGGGGCATTTGGTAATCGAAGGCAACAAGAGAGCGCATTGGCTGGCTAAACAAGTCTTTGAAACCACATATACTGGCACGGAACCTGCGCTGGGCTAGCCTAAAAGAACGGCGAGGGAACTCCTCACGTGCTGAGCTAAAAACGAGCAGCAGAGATATTGGGAACATATTCCCAAGCAGGAGCATGGTAAGAAGTTCATACCTAGTGCAGCAACAAAACGCACTGGAAAACTGCTATCATTAAGCAGGAGTCAGATGCGAGTAACTATGGGACTTTTTACTGGGAATTGCGCTTTGAGAGACCACCTAAATAAGGCAGCTGAAACAGCTTACCATGTAATATGTGAGTGTGTTGCCTTACAACGAAGGCGAGACGCTATTTTTAAACATGCGCTGATTGCGCCAGCAGATATTGACACCCAAAACATAACTGACCTCCACAGATTAGTGGAGGGTACAGGGTTGGTGGATTGGGTGGCATAAAATATGGGGACTTTTCAGTAGTAATACCCCTAGGGTCTGGATAATACCGAGATAATTTTGTCATAGAGAATGCCGAAAGCGTGTTGCTTGATAATAGCCCCAGGCCGCAGGCCGAGATCTATTATCCTTGAGCAACTCGCTTGAGGGATTCTCTATGACAAAATTTTGAGTATTTATCAAGGCCCGAGGAGTATTCGATAAGATAATTTTTTACTTTGTAGATATCAAAAATTTGATTGACAATCTGACGTTTAATAATTTTGAATACAAAATGTATTAGTTTTAATCAAACAAATATTATTCATTTTTATTTAAAACTCCAGTTGTGAAAAGTACAATTGGTAAATGTTAAATTGGAAGAAGAGTTTGCTGAATTTGACGGATTGTTAATTTCCACTGTTGAAGATATTCCTCGCATTGTGTTGATTATTTCACCATGGCGTTCTTGGTTAATATTCAAGTACGGTTTAATTGAATTAGAGCTGCTATGTCCTGTTATTTTTATTAATTGCTGTTCAGGAATTCTTTTATTTGCCAAATGGCTAACTGCAGTTGATCTGTTCGAATGATTGGATATCTTTTTACACTTAGTGTCCAAACCAACAGCTTGCGCGGATGATTTGGTCCACATGTTAATTGTGTTCTTGCCTACCGGTATATTGTCAAACCATGTGTCACTTTCGGATATCCAGAAACGATTTGGTCTCAAGAATAGGCGACTGGAAGTAATATTTTTCCCACTTTTGGACAATCATTTATGGAATAACCGACCAGGGCATGCACCTTCGTTTGCAATATTTGGAACAAGCCACTTACTATTTGTACAACTTTTCGATCCTCCTTGGCATGTTTTACTGAATATTGGATTGTATTCAATTCTGTTAGTTGGCGTTCCATCATTATTTTACTCAGTCGTGAAATAATCTATAAGGCAATCAGCTGGTTCACCACCTCGCCAAACTAACTCAACAGCTACAATATGGTAAAAAATTTTTTGTAAACCTTCTGGTGTACATTCATCCCATAATCCAATGATTCTAGCCAAATCACTTGCACTCAAATTTGATGAACTGCATTTTCGGTTGTTTGGATCCTCACTGGTAAACCGGTCGAATACAATTTTGAAGTCATTGAAGTATTTTTCCTGGAGTAGCCTACTCGTAGTATTCCAAATTGTTTTTACAGTTGATTCTTTATATTCAGTTCCGTCAGCTTTTCTCATATTTACCGCATAATCTTTCAATATATTAACCAAATTATGCAAACTCGTTTCAGCATTCAGTTCGTATTCTCTGGTCGCACAAAACTCGAGAAATATTTTCCATACATATTTTTTTGATTTTATTGTATTTTTTGGTATATTATTAGATATTATAATATCATTAATTGCATCGTTAGATGCAATACCAAATCTTCGCGACATTTTTAAACCAGTTGTCAGTTTCGCGTTTAATTAATTTTTAATAAAAAAAAAACACCAAACTGAAAACACCACATGTAGGGTATTATCGCTGTAATCCAGAGGTGATTGGATGAAATTCGACACATGACTTAAAATTAAGTAATTTGATTGGTTACTATATTTATTAAAAAATTATCACAATAAGCCCACGAGGCAGCAGTGAAACCGGGGACTTACAGACCTTAAAAAAAATACTTTACTTGTCTGTTATTTCAAAATATCAAATAGAGACTACTATATACGCATATTTCGTATTCGTTTATACTCATCAGGCAGCCAAACCACTCGATATTTTGCTTTTAGAACACGTTTAAAATGATTAGAATATTCAATTTGAAAAAATCACGCAGAAAAAAATTGACAAATTATTTTGACACTTCTGTATTGATTATAAACAAATAATATTAGAATGCAATGAATTTACGGGGTATTTTTTTTTGTTAATGGCACTGGCGAAAGCCAACTGGCCAAAGAATTACAGGGTAAGTATTGTTAGGTTTATTATACTCAGAAAATATTATTTTATTTTATAAGTAAAAATCTTTTACTGACATGGTTTCTAAAACTAATATTCAATTACATTACAACGTTCAAAATTTCCATTGATTTGTAAAAAAATTTCACAAGTTTTAGTCCACAGAATACCTGATTCCGTGCGTAAAATAAATGATATTATAAACCTGCACAAATAAATGTTTCCTTTTTTGCGCACGCATGTTTCCAAACCATCATTCTGTTGTTTATCCAGAGGAAAATTGGGTAAAACTAACCCACAGTATTGATTTGGTAAACTTTTAGTTTGCGAAAGAATTATTTATCACATCATTTTCTGTCAAAATATAATTGACAACTGATGGTTTTTGCCCGATAACGACGGATTTTTCCACATCATATTATTTTTAGTTGGAAATAATGGGTATTTCTCTAGAAAAAGATAACACAGGGGTGGAATCAGCCAGATATTTTGTTCCAATGGAACCGCTAGCGCAAATTTAAATAGTCATTTCGAGAAAAAAAATCATTACAAATGCAATGTTACGTTTTAAAACAAAAATAATATACGGTTAAATAAAGGACTCGCTAGAACACTAATTTCAATAAAAATAAGTAAGAAGTCCCTTTATCCGGGTGGGCAAATTTGAGGTTAGGAAGTAAATTCGCTGTAAAATGATGAAATGTAAAGAATTGAGCTGTCATCCTTTGACATTTATTGGGTAAAAAGTTGGGAAATTTTAACCATGGAACCCTACACTCTTGAACAAAGAAAATTTACTTCAAAATGGTGAACAATTTACTGTGGCACTTCGTAAAATTCGAGCAGCTTTTTCTCGTAATTAGGCTCCTTCTGAGACCGCTATGCGTAATTTAATTGCTAAATTCGAGGGTCACGACACTGTTGCTGACAATAGACCAAAACAATACGCTCGTATTGGCCGTAGTGGTGCAAACATAGCCGCTGTACAACAAAGTGTTGAGAATGATCTCGTCGACGTTCACCGGTGCAACATTTTGCGTGAAGATTTTCATCTTCACGCTTATAAAGTTCAACTCATTCAGGAATTAAAGCCGGCCGACCATTGTTCGCGTCGAACGTTGGTGAATTGGCCGTCTCAAAAACTAAAGGAAAACAACGCATCTTCCAACAAAGTCATCTTCAGTGATGAGGCCCATTTTCAATTAGGCGGTTATGTAAACAAACAAAATTGTCGTATATGGGGCTCGAAAAATCCACAAACAAATAGTCCTCGAAAAACCATTACATCCAAAGAACCCTTTATATTTATTCTTTGTTATGGGAAACCTTGTTAACTCCCCAACTACTAGCTTTTGTATATAATAATAAAAGTCCGACATTTAATTTACATGAAGGTATGTTCAAAAGTGAGACCACACTGTATTTAAAACATCCATTCCTCGAACAAGAAAACACGGTCCATCTGTTTCTAAAAGTTGAACAAAGAAAAGAGACAGAAATTATACATTTTTGTTATTCATTTACTTACTTGTAGATGTGTTTATTGCTCTTCGTAAAACCCATATCAATAAACGATCAGACAGATAGAAAAATAACATTGACAAAAATATTATATTTCCCAAACTAATAGAAAATATCTATAAAATCACCCAACTAGTATAATATAATACCAGTGGCGTGGTGTCTTATTACACTATTGAGTTTTGGTCAAATTGTCTCAGGCATTTTCGACTTAAAATGTGCCAGAAGTTTTAGATTTGAGCAATTAAAGAAAAACAAAACTTTTGTAAAAATAATCACTGGATCTATACTTTCTGGGGGGTGTTTAGTTTACACCCTATATGCATAGTAGTTAGTTACGTAGGGATCTTTTCTTGAAGGGGCTCCTGTAAATTCCAGGAAGATATCTGATAGTACTTTAATAAATCAGCACCATGACCATGTATAATAATTAAAATTACCAATTAACCCTTAAAGATAACCACAAAAATCAATTTTCCTCAAATATAGATTCCCATATTTAAATAGTTCTATACACCTCCATAATAATAGTATAGGTATAGTGTGGTTAAAGTTAGAGTAGGATGTAAACGGAAAAGCTGTCAAGTTCCGGGAATCGGTTTTCCGTTCTCCCTCCCCCAAAAAGGCAATATTAAACATACACGGTAACATATACGGTATAGCGGTGTATGTATAAACTTACCTTTAGCTGGTTCAACTGACAGGCAGAGGAAAACCACGAGGACCACAGCACCAAATTTTAAACAGCCCTGTTGCCGTCTTGTCGACATGCCGTCGGCCGCAAAACAACTTTGTTTTGTTCGCTCCTGTTTATTTTGTTTCGATATTGTTTCTGGCTGATATACCACTAGCGCGGCGACTTGGGGAAGGTCTATACGGACTTTCCTGGAAAATTAAATATTTGTTTAGACAACCTGCGCTATTTTTTTGCAACTCTTTCGAGTTACGCATACCAAAAATTGTGTCAATTTTTAGTTTATTCTACTTGGACGATAGACTTTTATTAAGAGTTAATGTTTTATGTTGAAGAAATATTTTTTGTATGTTTTTTATTATGCTAAAGTTGGCTTTTATTTGTTTAACTCAAACAAAATTTATTTGACTCAAATAAACAGTGTTTTTCCGGAATAAATAGAGTTATTTGATTTTTTGAAAATATTTATTTGGCCTGGAAAGCTTTGGCAGAAATAAATATTTATTTAATTTAAATAACAGATTAAAGTTAATTCCTGGTTATTGGAAAGAAGTCCACCGTTATTTGAATCAAATAAATAATAATAAAATGAGCCGACGCGCATGGCTGTTGGGGATTCAACTCCATAGCGCACGCGTTTTAGTTTAGTATTAGTTCAATGAAGAAGGTGTTTTTTACACGAAATAAAGGTAGTAGATACACGTGGATAATGTGTAAATGAAATGATCTTGAAATTGAGATTTTATTTAACAATATTTAATACAAAGTTGGCGGCTTGTTTATATTTAGGGACCAACAAGAAAGTCACCCAATGAAATATTTATTCAGTTCAAACAAATATTTGTTTGAAACATATTCACGGGCGTTTATGTCAAACGCGAAATCAACTAGGCGTATTAGGTATACCTATATAAATAAACATTTTTTTGTTTTAAATATATGATTTGTTCTATTCAAATAAATAATATGATCCGGCAAAATCTGGTAGTTTGCTTCCAGTAAATACTTTGTTCTATTGAAGTCTGGAAAACACATATCATTCTTAGTTCGTTTATCAATATGTGCTATTATCGTTTAACTTACCATTTAATGGAAAAATATTTGAATTATTAAAATTTAATTACAATTACATATTTTGCTCTAATTTTCTTTTTATATATCATGTTTTTCTTGTTTTCTAATAAAGTTTTAAGACCATTTAACTATTTGTTTGTTTTGTTAAAGCCGGAATGGCAAGAACGTCATCGACAAACGTAATAAAAAAAATTTGTTGGTATGAATATGAGTTGTGTTATAGGTGATAGTCTCCAGGCTCCAATTTACAATATTTAACTTTATTGTCATTAAGAAAATTGTACAATCTTATAGACAAAGTCAATTCATAATACTTATATAAATAAAAACAAATTTCAATAATAGTAGCTAACATTCTACATAGAACAAATAAAAATAAAAATGACAAACATTAAAAAATACACATATATACATTATATTAAGAACCAAAAAAAAAACATATGAGACAATAATTTTGCCAGGTGTCTGTAAAATAATCCTGAAGGGAATAGAAAGCCTTCTCTAAAAGAACTCGCTTGACTCCTCCTCTAAATTTTTTATAATTTTCCATCGCTGTCAATTGTGGTGGTAAATGATTATACTTGTTCGACTCTCGTAAATAAGTGATTTTTTCAACAAAGCAGATCTCGGTATAGGCAAGTGCACCCTTTGAACCAATCTCGTGGGATAAGTATGACCAGGAGGAGCTAAGCCTGTGATATTTCTTAAATTTTTGTGAATAAGGCAAACAGTCTCTAAGATAAAAAGCGATGGAAGCGTCAGTATTCCGTTCTTTCTAAATAACTGTCTACAGCTAACACTAGCATCAACTCCGGACAAGTAACACACAGCCCGCTCTTGCAGTACGAAAATACTTTTAAAAAGAGTCTGACTACAGGTACCCCAGAAAGCTATGCCGTATCGCAGATGAGCCTCCATAAAGAAAAATATACATTTCTAGCAACCCTCAATCCCATCGCCCATGACACAACCCTTAAAGCATAGCAGCCAGATGAAACCCTCTTACCCAATTGCTTAATATGTTCTTCAAATTTAAGCTTTAAGTCAATATGGACTCCCAAAAACTTGACACAATTTAGCCTGCTTTTCAAAACTAAATCGCCAAATTCAAAATTGAAACATAAAATATTTGTCTTTGTAAAATTAAATGAAAGGTAATTAGAATCACACCAATCCTTTACCTTTGCTAAATCACCTTGTATGAACTCTTTCACCACATCAACATTTTTAGCATGCCACAGAAGTGTTGTGTCGTCCGCAAACAGTGTAAACTGTCCCCTTAATTTAATAGTAGTAATATCATTTATATACAAAAGAAAAAGAAGGGGGCCTAAATCGGAACCCTGTGGCACTGGCACTCTGCAGGCAACATCTATACTATCAGAAACACTATTTCGATATCTAACCAGCTGCCTACGGTTGGTCAAATATGAGCGGAACCAGCTCAAAGGCCCCCCTCTAACACCATAAAATTCGAGCTTCCTAAGAAGAATTCCGTGATCCACGCAATCAAATGCTTTGGAAAAGTCGCAAAATACTGCGGCAACAGCTCTACTGTTATTAAGCTGTGAATAAACATTTTCGAGAAAGGAGAATATAGCATCTGTTGTGCCTTTTGATAGCTGAAAACCGAACTGTTGGGTCGTGATTATGTTGTTTACTTGGAGAAAATTGAGGAGTCGCTTCTTGACAAGTTTCTCGATTATCTTAGAGAAAGTCGACAGCAATGATATTGGCCTGAAATTTGATGGATCATTGGTATCGCCACTCTTATATAATGGTATCACCATAGCGGTTTGAAGACAATCAGGAAATATACCTCTTAAAAATGACAGGTTTATTGCATCTATCAAGGCATTGTGTGCTGACAATGGTAAATTTTCTATGAGTTTTATCGCAAATCCGTCTATTCCACAGGAATACTTATTTTTTATGTCACGGATTACTTCAATCAGCTCTGTAAGTTCGACAGAAGACAGACAAAACGGACTACCATTTAACGCATCTCCCAGATAACTCAAAGCATCATGTTTTGTTTTAATGGAACTTCTTTGCTCTTAAAATTACAGACAAATAAAGCTTTATAGTAATAATTAACTAATCCAGCAATGTTCATATTGATAAATCTAACTGCGTCACTAAGGAGTATGATTAGTTCACTGTATTATAAAAGGAACAGTGTAAGATTTTTCAATTTTTTTGTTAACAAGTAAGTATAAGTATCTACTAAGCCAAAATAAATATTTATTTAAATCAAATAAATACTACTTGGGTATTTCAAATAAACCATATATTTGTCTCAAGTACATGGGTTGTTTGTCGTATACCGAAGAAATATTTGTTTGGTTCAACTCCATTTTTTTTTGATCCAAAGAAATATTTTTTTCAGTGTACCCATATTTTAGTTTGTCAAACAGTTTTTTTCTAAATCCCTACATGCCTGAATAATGTACGTTAACTTGTGCTGAAGTCCATATTATAATCAATAATTAATTTTCAACCCGTATGTATCCTGTTGTTTTTTGTCTTGCCAACATCCCAAAGTAATTCCGCTCCTATTCAAAGATATAATACAGGACAAATGCTCCACGCCATTCGACAGCTGCTGTCCAATTACAAACTTTAGCGCTGAAATGTTTATTGGCATGTTTATTTGATATAGAGTAATTTGATGAGACAAATTGTGTGCGAAACGCCTAAAGGTCAAGAGATTTGACCACACAAACTTATACCCAAAGGCGTTTCGGTTATTATTGCTTTTATTGTGTTGTAGTTTTGGCAAGGACAAAGTTTGGAATATACGAGACAAAGCGAAGGGATTAGATTTTGAGTCGATATGGCGTCATAATGGGGTGTTACTTTGTCCATATTTCTTAATGGTGGAATTCTTGAAAACCGGGAAATAGAACTGATTTAGTATAATTGCGCCTCACTTCTCTTGGACGGTCAACTCCCTCCCCGGTTTCTAAGAACTGACCCTCTATAAAACGTCAAAATTGTTAACAGTTTAGTGAGGTGGCATGTTTTATAGAATTGTTTAATTTTTGAGGTCCTTACTCTTTTAGTTTGTGCCTTTATCGATATAGAGGGTGCTTTTGACAATACCTCACATGAATCCATCAGTAGAGCACTAGAAGAGAGGAGTGTCGACTCCTCTCTGGTGCAATGGATTCAGGCAATTTTGAAAGACCGTGTCATTACGGCTGAAATAGGAGAAGTGTCTGTAACAGTGACAGCGGCTAGGGGATGCCCACAAGGTGGTGTATTGTCCCCTCTTCTATGGTCCTAGTGCTGGATCATATCATTTCAAAAATGGATAGGACAGGCTTTACTCTGCAAAGCTACGCTGACGACATTATTCTCACAGTTAAGGGAAAACACACATCGGTTATATGCAACCGCATGCAAATTGCATTAAACAAAATTAAAAACTGGTGCGACGCTGAGGGATTGAATATAAATCCGAAAAAACAGTGTTGGTACCATTCACAAGAAAGAGAAAGGTGGACATTATTAACCCCACTCTCAGCGGTGAGCAAATTTGCCTTTCGGATAAAGTCAAATACCTGGGAGTAATCCTGGATAAACGACTAATCTGGAATCAGCATATAGAGAAAATCATATCGAAAGCCACAGCGGCCGTATGGACGTGGCACAGGCTACTCGGTAGGACTTGGGGGCTAAGGCCAAACAGTCATCAAACCCATGGTTACATATGCCTCATTAGTATGGTGGCCAAAAGTTAATATTAAGCATACACAATGTCGTCTTCAAAAGTTGCAACGGCTTGCATGTTTAAGAATAACAGGGGCAATGCGAACTTGCCCCACAGCAGCGATGGAAACGTTGCTACATCTGATACCTTTGCCTGTCCTAGCCAAAAAAGAGGCAGCAATTAGCGCTCTGAAACTGGCACAGGTAATGGAATACAAATCTGGCGATCTAGAGGGACACATGGGAATCCTGAATCTAATATCTTTGGATTCTAGAAGAAAGCCGTCGGACGCTTTGCCACGCAAACATGATTTTGAAATCCCATTTGAAGTGGTCATTGCAGACCGTCAAAAATGGCTAAATGGGGAACCACGATTCCCAGAAAACACATCCGTCTGGTATACGGACGCGGACGGTTCAAAAGGAATAAATCTAAATGTACCGCATCTGCTTGGACTCGTAAGAAAAATGGTCCCATTTTTGCAAATAAAAAAACTGCTGTCAGAACTGTTTCTAAACCTTCTCAATCCTCTGGTAGAGAGCACATTCACAATTGACGAGGGTGCATGATTGAGGATCATGTGGAGCTTCAAATTTCACCAACCAATGTCCCAATAGACCGGTTTAAACCTTCACACCCCAGAAAATCTACTTGAGTTACCTCGTATAGAAAATTGTGAAGCGTTAATCGATTACCAGTGTGAGTGTAGAATCAGAAAAAAAAAAAGAGAAATATGTATGTGTGTTTATCCGGCAACTAAAGTGAGAGATTTCCACGAGATGTTTGCTCCACGTACTAGTCGAAGAAGGAAATCTGGCAAATAAAAATTTATTTCACGGACTGGAAGTTTATCGAGAGAGCGAGAGTATTTTTCGGTATTTACTTGAAAAATTTTATTGGTGTAGTACGTACGCTGCCAAATATACCCAGCTAGATTAAAAGTGTAAATTCAATTGGAAGACCGAACGAGTCCAGAAGAGAAAATGCTCTATAGTTACAGTGTGGTCAAGATACACAATTGTCGATTTCGAAGCGAAATCTTGATGACACTGAGGCTAGGCATCTCAGAAGAAGACTAATCTCCTCCTTCGAAAAAGCCCATTCTTCTAAAGGATAAGACTTCTTAAGTTGAGGACTGTATTGTTCCATTATTTAATCCCTCCCTTCTAAGGATATGTCCACTAGTGTATTTCTGTGTATTAGAAAAGAATAAAAAACAAGACTGATACAGAGTTTACACGGATTTTTTTTTTATTTGGACTCGTCTTGTAAATGACAACAAATTTTGGAGTTGGAATTTAAGCTCCTGGGTTCCAGCCCTGCTGAGTTTGAAAGTAATTTCTGACGTATTCTTACTTACGAAAAATCATGAATCGAAATTTTCAAAAAACGTTTTTTTCAGACATTTTGTCTCACAGATCTATAAAAATTTTGAACAGTGCGGCATAACTTTCAATTCTAAATATCTTTTCATACCATTTTGTAATTATGTTTACTTTTTTTTTTATGGGTCCGTTTGACATGTGTCCTTCGCTGTAAGGCTACACACTCACATATCACATGGTGAGCTGTTTCAACTGCCCCATTACACAATCTGCATTGCAGGTCCCCGTTATACAGCCCCATCTTATTTAGGTGACTTCTCAGGGCGCAATGCCCAGTGAGGAGTCCTCTAGTTATTCGAATCTGACTCCTGCTTAATGTTAGCAGTTTTTCAGTTCCTTTTGTTGCTGCATGTGCAAGTCTCTGTACCCTGCCCAACTCAGCAATGGCGGTATGCTGTTTCATCTTCGTCCACTAAACCAGCGACGAGTATGTTATCATGGGTCTGACTACCGCAGTGTACAACCAGTGCATCATCTTTGGATTTAGTCCCCATGTTTTCCCATGAGAGCGTCTGAGTAGCAGAAGCGTTCTCTTCGCTCTTGTTTTGGTTCTTTTTAGATGTGCGGTACAGGTAAGCTTTAGGTCTAAAATGGCCCCTAAATACTTTACCTCCCCGGACATTTTTACGATTTCACCTTGAAGATACAGTGGTCCTAGTCCCTCTGTTTTCTTCCTCCTGGTGAAAGCGATCGTTGCTGACTTTGACGGGCTCATTCTTAGTCCCTTTTCCAAAGTCCAGTTTGTTGCTATATCAAGGGCCCGTTGCATACGTTCCCTTATTGTGCTATTAAACTTTCCCTGGACATATATGACTAGGTCATCAGCAAAACCCAGAACCCCAAATCCTTCATTGTCCAGAACTTTTAGCAAATCGTCTATAACCAGGTTCCACATCAGAGGAGACAGTACTCCCCCCTGCGGGCTTAGCTATCATTGTATCCCCCATTACTGAAGTAACGCATACCATTCTTCCTTTAAGCATGCAGTTTATCCACCTGCAGCAAGTCGCATTGATGCCTCAGTGCTCCTAGGATTCAGTTCGTTAAAACGTTATCGAAGGCTCCCTGTATGTCCAGGAAGGTTGCAAGTAGAACCTCCCTGCTCTCCAGGGCACTTAAACGTGAACCAATATTCTCAATCTTAGTACACAAAAATTCTCTGTCGCACACATCAAAAGCACTGTCACTCAATTAAAAACGCTCACGCGTATATCCCCAGATATGTGGTTGAATTTACCTAAGCAAAACCGGTTTTTCAGCGGTCGAGCACGCGTTTGTAATCTCGAATCGCTATCTCATCAGGTATGTGAGGTGCTTGACAAGGGTTTGCAGATGGACATGATCTATACAAAGTTCCAGAAGACTTTTGACTGAGTTCTGATTTGCAAGCTTGACGATTTTGCTTGAACAATATGTGGAGTCTCCTGTGTTTTTGTCATTTTCTGGTGTTCCGCAGGGACTCAATATGTAATATCTTTGTCAACGAAACTGTTTCAGTTTAACAGCGTTTAAACGCAAAGTTGATGTGAAGAAGATGATCAGTGAAACATGAGCGAGTATAAATTTAACGCAGCGTATATCCATAATAACATTATTCCCATTTTCTCTCTTGAACTTGTATAATTTTAGTAAAAATGCACCCTGTACAGAAGCAGAGAAAACGTAAAATAAAAACTAAAGTACATAATAAGAAATCCTGGCAAAACAGCTTGCAGCTAGTCCCGATCAGTTAATCCGGATAATAAAAATGACGCAAACGTGCGCAGATAACCGAGCCAATTTGTATCAAAATAAATAGAGAAATTGAATTTTATCCATACAGTATTTTTATTAGAATAGAAGAAAATACAAATCTAAAAAATATCACTAAGTGAAGTTATTTATTCGATACAAGGAATTCAACTTGGTTTTTCTATTAAGACTGTTGCATTCATGATGTCATATTTAACAAATAGAAAGCAAGCTGTTAGCATATCGGGAAAACAATTTCTAATTCGTCTGCAGGATAGCAATTTAGAGCCTCCTCTAGTCATTACTCACTACTCCATACACTCTACTTGTCATTCGCGTATTGAAGCTCAATGATTGATGTGGATACGATCTTCGTCCCAGCTTGAAGTCGAAGAAGGTTGAAGAGTCCGCCGCCATCAAATCTGTAGATGATCTATATTCCCCTCGACAGTTCATTTTTAACGTTTTGGATGACCGTTCCCACGAACCAATCGTGATGTTTTCGTCGCACATAGCCTCTCCTCACCAGCAGAGAGCACGGCGGACCTAAATACGACCAGTATTCTTCAATATCAACCGGATATATTTCCTGGACCTTGTCCTCCACGTGTTGTTGGAAACACAGTTTCTCTCGGTTATCCTTTAATACATGATTGGGAAAGCATGTTTGGGATTTGTTATGAGAAACAATGTACATTTTAGAATATCAACCATTATAGAACTAAACAATATCTTGGGTCGCACGCATCTTGACTATGCATCAGTTATTTGGATGCCAAATTTGCCAAGTTATCAAACACTCTGTGATAGGCGCAAAATGCAAAGTATGATAATACTAAATAGATTGACTGTGATATAATAAATTATATAAATTTCAAGGTTCCTAAATAAATATTAGAAAATTTTTTAAGGATATCTTCCTTAAGAAATTATTTTTTTTTTTATTAAAATGAAAGAAAAATCAAGTGTCTCGGCATCGAAGGCCATTGACACTAAGTTCGATTAATATATAATACAATTACAAAAGACATTTATCAATTAAGAAGAATAGCTAATTATATTTTGTGTAGAATCCAGAGGCTTTCAGAAACCATATCTCCTGCCATTTTGTGTTTGTTCGTCTTGAGAACACGCATTTCAGGTCATTGGCTAGCTAAACGTGTGTTTCATCGAGGCTGAGTGTCTCTTTGGCAAGTTGATCAGCCAGTTCATTCCCAGCGATTCCGACGTGTGATGGATGACGATGGCCGTAAAGAAATTATTAATAGACATTATTTGCCATTATCGCGCCAAGTTTATCATTTAGATGGAAAATATAAGGGAGTCTTTAGGAATTTTGGATACTACAACCAATAAATAATGCTTACTTTATCCCGATTTCCTCCTAATCAATGCAGTATTGCTTCCGGCTTTTCTTAGTCTTAACCTAAAAAATAATATATTTTCCATACATATTTTTTTGAATCTACAGTTGTTTTATTTTAGGCTGATGTATGGCCGAAACTAGTTCCTGCTTTTGTTGATTGGGATAATATCTACGGATAAACAAATTAATTGAAAGATCTGAGAAGTGTATACTTAGGTTACAGCTGAATATTAGGTTCAAAACGAAAAATTAAAATGTTTGTCGGTGTAAAACTTTTGGCAACATCGCATATTATATTATGTTCCATAATTTTCTTCACTAGTCGAATTTGACTGTAAAACCACGCGATATAATATGGTTTTAAAACCTCTGATATATTTTCCACTAAAACTAGACCACAGCTGCTTTTTGCCCCTTTTTCCTGCTCCTTATTCGTGATGTTCCTTTTTTATTATTTGGTGTTTTTCATTTTGTTACCCAAGCAGGAAGTATGCGAGCTATCCGTACCTATATACATACTCCTAGTAGGTACCTACAGCATATACACATACGTTGAACGATATTAGGTTGCTTTTGGCCTTTGTTTTTTAGAATACGTGCACTCAGTTCTTCAACACATGGGAAAGAAGGAGTGAGAGGGGTGTTTTTATTATTAGATTATTGTTTCAGAGAGTGTACACCTATTGTTGTTGTTGCTGGCGATCTTGTTCCTAATCTAATATTGGGATTTTGTTAGGTCGTTGAAAATTTTCTGAATTCATCTGAGGATTGTTTTTAATATCTCTTGATTATATTTGTGCATTTTCTTCATTTTTGGATAGGTCCAAGAATCTATAGTTTCTTCTGATGTTTGGGAACAAGAAAGAGATAATTGGATGCCATATCAGGACTCATTGAGCGTTCAAATAGTCGATTGTTTGACAAGAGATGTGTGAACGCTCGCATTGTCTTGTCTCGTATTACGACAATTATTTGTTTTCCTCGTTTCTTCAAAGAGTTTCGGCAAACAAATTGATGTATACCAACCAAAATGAACCAACCGTTCTCCGTTCCTCTAGGCGGGTACAGTTGCCACCATTTGTTTGCACCGATTGACACGCGCTTCTTTTTGAGCTTTCTTTAAGTTGCGCTATTGCGAGGACTGTCTACACAGTTTCCACAAATCGAAGGTATAAAGGACATGGTTCGCCCTTATCGTAACTCGTATAGATCTCATATTAAAATGGCAAAAAAAATGCGAACGATACGTATATTGCCAGGGCTACATGGGATATTATCAACCATAAAAGGAATAGTTCTGCCAGCCAAAAATCATTAACAAATCTTACTGCTGATGATTTCAATACATATTTTACCAGTATTGCGGAAACTTTAACCCATGACTGATCCTCAAATATCAGTCCACTGGATTTGTTGTCTATTGACATTCCTGGCAATTTTGAGTTTAATGAAATATCTTTTATTGAGATGAGAGATATAATAAACTCTTTTAAAAATAAAAGCTCGAAAGACATTTTTGATTTGAATATCGTAATCATTAAATATATTAAGGATATAATAATTATACCATTGACAATATTGATTAATTTGGCGATCTCATCCGGTATGTTTCCGAGTTGTCTGAAATTTAGCAAAATTATACTGTTATTCAATAGTCGGGTATTCGCAATCCAAAGACGAGTGGTTCGAATAATGACAGATATAAAGCTTAGAGAGGATGTCAGACCTAAATTTAAAGAATGCAAAATAATTACACTCCCGTGTTTCTATATCTACAATTCAATTATGTATGTGAAAAATAATTACAATCTCTACATAAGGCATGATGAAGTTCACAACCACAATACCAGAAACAAAAATGACATTCTTCTTCTTTCTGAATATATGAGGTTGGGTAGAAGCAGAAATTCTGTGAATTATTCTGGTCCCACATGCTATATCATTTGCCAGATAGTTTGAAAACACTGAGCCTTGCAATGTTGAAAAATAGATTAAAAAACTACTTAATTGACCAGGATTTTTACTCCATTGATGAATTCCTCTGCACTGACTTTCTGTTTTGATTAAGTTATATACATTTCTATGTTTTTATGTTGTGTTATGTAATATTTTAATATGACTTGTGTAAACCTTTTTTGGTAATGACAATAAATAAATAAAAGTTGTGTGGAATTCATCGAGAACAAACCTTTTTCACAGCTAAATGTTCATATAATATTTTATGTATGCTGATGGAACAAATGCCTAAGGTTTCCTCAAGGTCACAGTATGTTACACGACGATCTTGGATGATCTTTCTTTGTACCGCATGAAATTTTTCGGGTACGACAACTGATTTTGGACAATCTTCCCCAAATGTAGAAATCGTGAACATTTTCGGAGTGATTGTATCTGCTATGCCAATCATTTATGTGAGTCGTTTCTTCTATATGGACCAAATAGGGTCTCTTCCATTTCTGTCAAAGATATTATTCCAATTCTGTCTACTCCTTTAGTTATGTGTTATATTTAATTAAATTGTGAAGAAGCATAGATTGCCGAAAAAAGGGATGATGCAGACATAATCCATCTTGTCAAAGCTACTTGAAGTAGGTAATACTATGTAAGCTTACACATAAAATTGCATGGATTTGTTAAGCAAAGATCTTATCTTACAAATCTTGCAACCTTTACGCAGTTTGGATCTGAAACATGGTCAAATTGATGTCATATAAACAGTTTTCTGTAAGGCAATACATTTCCTGATTTTTGTTTTGCTCCGACCGCCGTTCTTTTGATCCATTCATATCTAATAATAATAATAAAGGCCTTTATTTTTTTTTTAATTGGGCGAGTTTCAGTTAAATTTTAGTCGACTGACCAAAATCGTCTGTTCAGCTAACCCAATTTCAATAACAAATACAATACAATAACATACAGAATATAGTAAATACAGTATAATACTAATATATATACAGTGTTACACCTTTTTCAAAAACTTAACCAATTTCACAAAAAAATATTTTCAGTAACAAACAAACGATAATAAAACAAGAAGAACTAAAGAAAAAACACAGACAAAAAAATGAAGGAGAATACCTAATCATATAACAAAAATCATTTGCCTAGGAACCTGGCATGGGTCATTTTAATTATCCCGCTTATTGAATGTATTTTAAGTGTTCGCCGTTTGCCTCGCCAATAAGATGTTATAAACGCGTTTTTTAAATTGAACCTTATTTAGGTTTCTAACTTCTGGTGGCAGTTCATTCATACATTTCGTAATAAAATAGGAAAACGATCTCTTAAAGAATTCCGTAGAATGAGCAGGTGTAGTAAGAGTATGTTTATGTCGAATGTTTATATTGTGTATCTCTGTTCGAAATCTTATCTTTTGATATAAATAAGGAGGAGTCTTGTAGTGCAGAATACTGTGAGAGCGGCAAGCCGCATGTAAATACCTCCTATTATCCATATTAAGCCAGTTCATGTCCAAAAGTTTATGGCTGATTCGTTGTGACCTTCTGATGCCGAAAATCAACCTTAAGCATGAATTTTGCATCACATAGGTTAAGCATGGTGAGTATATGACGTCACATCAGTCAGGATGTGAAAGGACCATTGCCTCGCACAATCTTGCTTTTACTTGTTGTGTAAGCACATGCCGGTGCTGAAATATTAGCTTTAAATTCATGAAACCTATTTTTATGCACTTATTTACATGGTTATCAAATCTAAAATGTGAATCCAACAGCAGTCCCAGGTTTTTAACCGTCGATTTAAACTCCAATGGGGATCCCTCAATATTGATCATGTGTTGGTAATCCTGCAAAAAGCGAGTTCTATCACTCTTCTTGCCGAACACCATGGCTGTGGACTTTTCAGGATTCAACCTCAGACAATGTAAAATAGAAGTTAATTTGAGCGCCACTGATCTCTATTTATAGAGATTGAGTTTTAGCTCGCCTTTTTCTTACCTGATTTTATATTCAAATGTTAAATTCAACATTATCAATATTTCCACACAAATAGAAAATACTAACCGCTAACCAAAGTTTCCCAATAACTCTAGACTGCAGTTTCTTAAAAGAATTGTATGGTTGTTGTTTTTTTCTATTACCTATACATTCCTGCAACTTGGTGGGATTATTTCCAGTTTGCCATTCTGATTTTTCCTACAAGGATTGTATTTTCTAGATTTATGGTTTTAAATTTCCACTTCAATTGCGTTCGTGGTGGATGTGCAGAAGCATAGGTAGGTATATATACCCCGTTGTTCTTGTGTTGCTGTTTTGGGGTTTACGCTTGTTTGCCTTTTTAATTTCGAAGAAGATCGCCTGGATTGAAAGGGGGCGGATTGGAACACGGGTTGATGCGGTTGTATTGGGTGGTGGTGGGTATATGCCATGTTGTACGAACTTTCGATATGCGACCGATTATATATTGGTTTTTAATAAACGGGAGCAAAGCGAACGGGTATTGGGTTTCAGTGTGTTGCAGCGCTGGTTATGTGATAAAAAAAAAACTAGGAAAATAGTTGTAGAATAATTTTTCAGTATAATAGGTAAATAATGCATGTAGGTTTACAGAAAGCTGTTTCACGGATCGTCGGCTAAGCTCTAAATTGAATTAGTATAGAAGGTAAGATTCAGATTAAGAAATGCGTTACCCAGCTTAACTTATCGTCAACAAAAACTCCCAATAGTCTTGCGGACTCGGACCACATCAGGGGGGTGTTATTAAAATTTTGGTGGAAATGCAATGATTTATATTTGTTGAACTGCAGAGCGACAGTCTTTCCATAGTTGATTATAAGACGATTTTTACAACACCAAGATTGGAATTCCCCCAAAGTTTCGCTGAATATTACTATTGATATTCAATTTATCTGGGTCCTTATCATAAATCAGCATCGTTGTATCGTCTGCATCCATACGAGGGTTGCCTTTTATATTTTGGGATTAGAGAACAAAAACAAATATTAATCATCGAAAATCACTTTATTGTTTTTCAAAATATTCCCCATGAAGATCTAGACACTTTTGCATGCGTTTGAAGCAATTGTCGAAGCACTTTTCCACTCTGATTGAGGAATCTCTAAAACATGCATTCTGAATGCCTTATAGATTATTTCACGAATGACAAAAATAATGATGGAACCCCAACCAACAGAATTGAATACAATCCAATATTCAGTAAAACATGCCAAGGAGGATCGAAAAGTTGTACAAATAGTAAGTGGCTTGTTCCAAATATTGCAAACGAAAGTACATGTCCTGTTCGGTTATTCCATAAATTATAGTCCAAAAGGGGGAAAAATATTACTTCCAGTCGCCTATTGTTGAGACCAAATCGTTTCTGGAAATCCGAAAGTGACACACGGTTTGACAATATGCCGGTAGGCAAGAACACAATTAATATGTGGACCAAATCATCCGCGCAAGCTATTGATTTGGACACTAAGTGTAAAAAGATATCCAATCATTCGAACAGATCAACTGCAGTTAGTCATTTGGCAAATAAAGGAATTCCTGAACAGCAATTAATAAAAATAACAGGACATAGCAGCTCTAATTCAATTAAACCGTACTTGAATATTAACCAAGAACGCCATGGTGAAATAATCAACACCATGCGAGGAATTTCTTCAACAGTGGAAATTAACAATCCGTCAACTTCAGCAAACTCTTCTTCCAATTTAACATTTACCAATTGTACTTTTCACAACTGTAGTTTTAAATAAAAATGAATAATATTTGTTTGATTAAAACTAATACATTTTGTATTGAAAATTATTAAACGTCAGATTGACAATCAAATTTTTGATATCTACTTACAAATTATCTTATCGAATACTCCTCGGCCTTGATAAATACTCAAAATTTTGTCATAGAGAATCCTTCAAGCGAGTTGCTCAAGGATAATAGCAACACGCTTTCGGCATTCTCTATGACAAAATTATCTCGGTATTATTAAGACCCTAGGGGTATTACTACTGACAATTTGTTTTATTCACCATCTTTAACTCTGGCTATAGGGTGAGGTGTGCTAACATAGCAGATTTCTGGTTTTTATCGCCCACAAACTGGTGGCGCTACCCATATCTACGCTCCCGATTAAGCTGCCGGTGGTAAGGAGTTAATACTTCTACATAAATATTGCAATTATCCCTAACCTTACAGTGTGGACCACATCAATACCCTTTTAGCTTAGCTGGTTTTCACTGCAAGAACAGCGAAAACATGTTTTCAGCAAAAGACAGACGTCCCTGCTTTTTTTGTAAATGAATCATTTCCAAATGAATGGATTGGATGAAGAGGAAGCACGAAATGTCCCGATCTCCTGACTTGTTACCTTGAAGACATTTAAATAATATAAAAAGTGCGGTTCAGAATTGTGGGACACACTGTATCTATACTAAATTTCCTTCGTGCCAGTATTAAAACCTAAAATAATTATTACAACGAGCAACTTGTTTGTCTAATAACGTCCATTTACATTTTAAATAGCATAAACGGGTGCTGAATAATTTCCCAGTATATTTTCGTATTACTATAATATTTCTACTTAATATCATTTTCCATAATTTACTGTGTAGTTATTATTTCTATTACTTGATTAAAATGTGTCTCGTGAGAATTTTTTGCCTCACAAACTGTCTGATATTTAGTTATGCCGTTTTTTGCCTTTTAAGGGCGAGATTAATCCATCGCTCAATAAACTTGTTTATAATAATCGACAATAGATTAGTAATCGATAATTTTCGATTAATTTCGATTTGGAACCCAATTAGGCTCTTGCAGGATTTTGGTGTCGGCTAAAACATGACACCAATTTGATACTGTTCAGTCCCTTTTGTTACTTAACACGTTCACAGGGCCAATGCTATTTCTTAGTCAATCTCTACACGTCCCAGTTTAAATGTATATGCTATATATTTTTTTGTCATTTTTATTCGTGACACTGTCCCCCGGGGCGCCACTGGAAGTCATAATTAACATTTAATTAGTGCTAACTGAGCGTTTTATTAAGCTTACATCACCAGCGAATTTCAAGAAAATCGGTTAACGTGTCTTTGAGATATTGATAAAAAAAGGTTTTTTTGAAAAAAACTTTAGACACCCTGTATTTTGAAAACCATGCACTTCCGGACATCAGTCTCTTATCTCAAACTGCTTGTCTATGGTTCCTCAATATGCCCCAGAAGTTTTTTCCAATTGAGAGGGGACATCCTGTATATTGAAAAGGAAAATATAAAACGGAAAATATTTACCAATTTAGAATTAAAACGGAAAACAAAAGTACCATTGTAAGTTCAAAACGGAAAAATAAAAAGTAACTTAATTACATTTGACCAAAATCAATCGAGATCGAGTAAAATATAGCAGATCCCCGGTATTTTGATTGCAGTATTCTGAGAAAGTTTTGCGATTAGTGAAATAAAAAAAATATAATCAATAATTAGAGGAAATTTGGCTGACGAAAAAATATCAACTTGAAAAAAAAATGTCGAGAGATACCAGTATACCTAATAATAATATTGGAAAACAACGGGCAATACACACAGAGTAATTTTCAAAACGGAAAAGTGCTAGATGGACGCTTCATGTTTTATGTTGAATAATAAATGGAGAAAAGAAAAATTCTTCTTTTGAAGTCGTTTTGAAACGAAAGAGCAAAACAACAAGATGACGGCGACGACGGCGACGGCGGCGACGGCAGTAAGAACGTGCTAGGGATGTATACAAGGCAAAATAAAATACCCAATAAAAAAGAAAAGTTCGGATCGGTAAAAAGACGAACGAAAGGATATTACGTGAATATTAGCCATGTCCTTTTTAATTAAAAACGAAGTTGATAGGAATTTTATTTAGAGATTTTTAAATTTTGTTTATTTGCTTCCTGCTTTGGTTTCATCGTATTAAATTACGTCTGTGCTTTGGTTTTTTCTATATTACTCATTCAACTCTTATTTTTCGGGACGTAAATAAAGATAAAAGGAACTTTAGGGGGGACAAAGTTAGTAGTAGTGTACAGGGTGTCCCAATTTCGTTGTAAGAGTCCTGCGACCCAAATGTGGGTCGCATTTGTGTATTTTTGTATGGGCTGGAATGAAAATAGACGTTTCAGTAAAAATTTAATTAACTTAGGAGGACTTTGGAGAAAAGAAAACTCTACATTTTGGTATAAAAAAAAATATCAAAGGTTTTGAATATCAAATAAATTAAAAATTCATATTAAAAATGTTATAACTAACATAAATGAGTACTTTGGACATCAATTAAAAACAAAATCAATGATTTTTCAAGTAACAAGGAATAACACATTTATAATAATTCCTCTGCACAAGAGCAGCGATAAGGATCAAGCTTCAAACTATCGGCCAATTGCACTTCTATCTACTCTATCCAAGATCATTGAAAGACTGGTTAAAAGGAGACTTCTATCATTTCTGCATAAATATGAACTAACTAACTAGCCACCAATTTGGATTTTTAGCTAACAAATGCACTAATGATGCTATATTATCCGTCTTCAACAATGTTTACTCCAACTTGAACAATCTCCACTTTACAGCATCAATTTTCTGTGATTTCTCCAAAGCATTCGACTGTGTAAGTCATAACATCCTAATTAACAAGATACAGCACTACGGATTTGGGGGGTTCCACTGGGATGGTTTAAGTCGTACCTTAGCAACAGAAGTCAGTGTGTGAGGGTCAATGCGGCTGTGTCTTCTTGCAGGCCGATGGATTTTGGAGTTCCACAGGGTTCAGTGTTGGGTCCTATTTTGTTTTTGCTATTTATCAACGAGATTACGTGCCTAGACATCAGCGGTAAAGTATGTCTCTTTGCTGATGATACTAGTTTCACTTGGTTTGGCCCGGATAGTGTGGCTCTTCATAGTACCATATCACAAGACTTAATCACCAACAAATCATGGTGTGACTCTAACCTGTTGTGCTTGAACACTGCGAAAACTAAATCTGTGTCATATAAAGGTGCGCTGCAGTCTTTTGAACTTAATAATTCCACTATTGACGTCGTTTCTTCTGTGAAGTTTCAGGGCCTTGTTGTTGACAGTTCCCTGAAGTGGTAGTTGCACATTGATGCGTTATCAAAAAAATTAAGCTCTTCCTGTTTTGCGTTAAGATCAATTTCCAAAGAACTTAACTTGTCAACTTTCATAACAGTCTACTTTTCACTCTTTGAATCCCATCTTCGATACGCCCTCCCCTCCTCCTTAAAAACTTTATTAAAAGGTTCATTATTATTAGAAAGAAAAACAAGGAGGCTTTTTTACAAATAATTTATTATTAATAGTGGAGCAAATGCTCAAAGTGTTCACCATGCATTTCGATGCATTTTCTGCACCTATGTCGAGCCAGGATTCGCGCACCCGAGCAAACACGCCTGGATCGTTCGCGATAAATTCCGCTGCCACCACAACTCTAGCAACTAGGTCCTCCATTGTCGCACAGGAGTTGCATAGATCAACCGTTCCATTTCGCCCCAAAGAAAAAAGTCCAGGAGGGCCAAGTCCGGTGACCTTGCTGGCCAAGGGACAGGACCACCTCTACCAATCCACCTGTTGTTGTATGTTTGGTCGAGGTAACCTCTCACGGTGCGCGCAAAATGCGCTGGACAACCATCGTGTTGGAACCAGGCCTCTCTACGCAACTGGAGGAGTACATCTTCCAGCAGCTCGGGCAGAGTATCAAAAAAAACTAGATAGCTATTCCCGTTGAGGTGATCAGGTAGAACGTACGGCCCAATTAAAAACCTGCCCAAACATTAACACCAAACTTCTGCTGATATCCTCTGATGTGCGTAGCATGGTGATTTTGTTCGCTCCACTCGTGGTTATTGCGAGGATTGAATGTCCCCTCGCGCGAAAGTCCTTTTTCATCGCTCGTGAAGATTATACTAAAAAATCAGCGTTTTCATCCCCTTGACCGACCAACCACTCGCAGAACTCGAGCCGCCGAGGAGCGTCACCAGGCAGTAGATGCTGCACCTTTTGAAGTTTAAATGGATGCAGATCGTGGATTTTCAATACTCGATGGACAGTATGTTTGCCAGTGAGCAACCGTCCAGCAGCAAACAAGGCTACGAGAAGATACCGGGGTGCGGTGAACCAGGGTAAGGGTAAGTGTGTATAAGCGTGGTGAGTGGAAACGAGTGGTAGTAAGTGTTAGGCCGTGGGCTCTGAGAGTGCCGTTAAAGAGTGTTGAGGGTGTCTGGACGTCCCGGGTGCCGATTTAGACCTTCTCTCAAAGCTACGGCGATATTAACAAGGGACCTACCGGCAGTATCCACCTTTCCCTTCTCAGGGCTACGTCAGGCATCGCACTTACTGTACGGATTTGTCATGTTCGGCCGGTTTTGGACTTTCCCTGGAGGTTGCTTGTGTGCGTCAAAGCTACGGCGATATTCATAAGGGATCTACCGGCGGTTTCCACCTTTCCCTGAACAGGGCTAGCTCGAAGTGCTGCGCGTCGGCTGTTAGGTCGGTTTGGACCTTTCCCTGGGGGTTGCTTGTGTATGTCAAGGCTACGGCGATATTAACAGGGGACCTACCAGCGTTGTCCACCTTCCCCTTAACCACTGATTAAAGGCCCGTGAGACAGCAGACCGGTGGTGCTCTCAGAGGTGGCCCGTTGAAGCAATCGTTACACATCCTTTACCAAATTAACAAAGTTGTAACATTTTTACCCAATTGTCAGATTCTGACATCAAAAATTACAAATTCAAACCTTTGTTACTTAACACATGTCAACTTATGAGAAAAAGTTATTCAAAAAACAATTTCTAGCGATATATCGTCTGTAATCGTGAGTAGCATGGTACAATAACCCTCTAGGTAGGATATCAACCGGTTCAAAATAAGTAGAGTACGCGCAGTGACGTCATCGGTGCCCCCCGAATACTTGCATGTCATGCACTGTATGGTATATGAGGCTGACATTCGAAAACCAAACAACTTGTGGAACTAAAATGAATAATTCTATTCAATAGACGTAATATTATCGTCGTTAAGCGTGTAATGCGACTGCCCAAACGAAAGCAGCAAATTTACTAGGCGTTAAAGTAAAACGAGTTGGAACATTTTGCGAACTGATAGTAGTCAGAAGAAGAAATGAAAAATAACTGTTTAAGATCTTGAATGCGGGTATCGATTATTCTCGACTGTTGATGGATGTCAGCCTGAATGTGCCTCAATTCAATGCCCGATCTTTTAATCTGTTTATTCGCGTCCCGCAGGGTCACACGAACAACGACAAAACAAGGAAAGAATACGTGCTATTGTACTGTTAAATGACAGTTTACCCCCAAAGAGTGGGGATTTTTTTGGGACACCCGATATACTTTTGCATCTGTACGAACCATAAAGTAGTTTGCGCCCGAAAAATTAGTTTTCCCTCAACTGATGCAAGTCACCTTTTCCACTCTTTAATATTAAAACACCACCATACAACTTCCTAACTTTCTGGCTCTACACTACTCTCTCCACCATACTTCCTTTATCCTTCGGAGAACAAACTCTTTAACTAAGTTACAGACTATTCTTTCTTCAACTTCGTGTGTGTGTGTGCATTTTTTTTTGGCAACTTCACACTTTCAAAACAAAATTAGAACGACATCAAGTTGTGCTTATTTGAAATGTAATACATTCCCAATGGTGTGTTAGTAGTTTGGCGGTCTTGCACATACGAAATAAGGGCGGTACATTCCGGTTCGGCAGGAAAAACCCAATTCTACCTACAGGGTGACGCAAGAACAATGCAACTTCCACAATTATTATGCAAACATGTATGCAGAGTTAGTAGTGTCGAATCTTATAGAAACTAAACTGCACAAAGTCGAGGTTTCCCTAGAAATGGTGCAAGACTGGATGACACTAAATGGACTTAAATTAGTTAAACAGAGGCAATAATTCTAGTTTTGAATCCATTGAAATCCTACCTAAAACATCTAGGAATAACTCTCGAGATTTAAGTTTCGGTCCTTATATACTGGAAGCTAGTTTCTGATCCACAAGAAAAAGGCGGTTTTCATGAGGTCCTCTTGTTTTGTTAGCTGCAGCGCTGACTACGTCCTCAATAAAAAAAAAATTGCGTGCAGCACAGTACACGTGATAGAAGTGAATACATCTTGTACGAGAATTTCAAACTACAACATAATTATTTCTCTTGGGTCAAGTATATATTATTAATATTTTTAATTGACTCCAATATTTCGTTATTATATATGATTACTGTTTACGTCTACCTCCATAAAAAAATTGAATTCCATACCTGCACCGGTATCTCATATAATACACAATATTTGCCTTGTAAAATAACACCCTAAGTGTAGCTGTGCATGCATTCGTTTTCTCTCGCCGCTATTGGTATAGGATATAGTGTGTAGCATACACCACAAATATCTCTGTCTCTCTCTCTTCGCGACCTTGAAAAATCACTCATGCGGCCAAAGAAGTATTCACTTAAAAAAAAAGGTTCGACCGGTATACTTCTTCTATTTATCTACTTATATAGGGTGATCAAAGGAAGTTATGTTTTTTTTTGAAGTGAATACTTCTTTGGCCGCATGAGAGTGATTTTTCAAGGTCGCGTCACGACACGATTTATATAATTTTCGTTCCGCAAAAAAGATGAAGCATATAACAAATATGAGGAAGAGAGAGAGACAGAGACATTTGTGGTGTATGCTACACACTATATCCTATACCATACACTTTATGTATATAGCGGCGTATCTCTCTCTCTCTCTCGTGCTGCAAGCGATTTTTTTTTTTTTAACTATTACTAATCTTAAACTTCCTGAGTGGTTGGCTTCATTTTAGCGAGTCTAACTCTGTGCTAATGTCAGTTAGTCGTTCGTTTTCAAATTTTAAGTTCAGTTCCAAGCGCGGCTCGAAGCGAATCAGATTGCGTCTGATTTTTAGAGCAAGTGCGAAGGCCAACTTGTCAGTGTATGTTCAGTTTTTTGTTAGGTTTCGCGCCAAGACTGTTTCTACATGATTTTCGTGGCAGAATAGTTGCTGAAAAAAAAAATGGCGAATTCTAGACTATCAAAGAAACACATTATGAGGGAATTCATAGAATTATATAAAGACAATCCGTGCTCGTGGAAGATAAAATCAAAAGAGTATTCCAATAAAATGTTAAAAGAAGAGGCCTTTTTCTTTTCTTTTTTTTCCATACTTTCAACTGCAAGAACGACAGCGGTTGCAATCACACACATGTCTTCGACGTTCATTTTTCGCACAGGGCCCACCAACTGACGAACCTCGACGTTTACCTGAATAATGTGTGGCCGCAATTCGTTACGCACTTGCTCGCGGACTTATCTAGACACACTTGCGCGCGGACTTGCCTGGATGTGTATAGGGCGCTTTAGAGCTATCTAGGAAGACAATGATAGTAAATAAAAATTAAACAATTTGAAGCGACGATGTTCTGGCGACGAGGTAGTGAATTTAATATAAGCATCACCCCATTTTCACAGATGATCACACTGTAAGAAAATTTTGTTTCAAATTTAAGAAATATTCTTAAAAATCTGCTTCAATCTCCCTGTGCTTTTCTGTAGGAGAAACTTCCATAACTATATTTAGGAGAGTTTGGTTTTAAATTGACTATTGACTTATCTCTGTTCGGAATTTGGTATGAGGCATGACAAATTCTAAGCATTGTCCTGATTACAGGGTGCATCACGACTACCGAAAATATGTAAATCAATTGTGCCTCCATTATTAAATTATACTCGGTGTACCAAAAAATATAGCTTATCAAAGATATGTTTTTAAATGTCATTAAAACAAGGTCCAACATTAATAAATTTTGTATGATATTCCGAGACAAATTTTCCTATTTTATAATACAAAAATGATGTCCCATTTCACATCTTAAAGCTTGCCGCTATGTTTTTGGGACACGCTTTTTGTCCGATGGACTTTTTCACTACTATCGCTGCTTTAGAAAAGGCTGCAATAAAGTATCTCTCGTCTTTTTCTTCTTGTATATTTTTCCGCCATACACTTTTCCCTCAGAAACTTTTAAAATTTTGTTTTTAATGGATTTATACTCGTGTATCTACATAGAAAGAACGTTTAGTGCTGTTGGTATTATAGATATTCTATCACAGTTTGTTATGAAAAAGATCAAAATTCAATCTATGTTATAAATTTCCCGATAAAATCTTGTGTGGTATAAAAATTGTTTAAAAGAAGAAAAAAAATGTCGATGCTACGCTTTTTAAAGTAAACAAAATTGTGCTTTTTCATGGCGATGGCATTCGTTTGAAAATTTGAACAATCTGTTGACAATATTATAAAAATAATCTAGCATCTACAGGGTGTGTCATCAGGAATGTGTTGTTTTAGATGTATATGTAATCTGGAAAATGTCGGTAATTCACCCTTTACCAAAAAAAGAAATTTGCACTGACTTTGCGCACTTAAGGCCGATAAGTGTACTTCCAACCCTTTCTACAGTACTTGAAAAAGTAATGAATGTCCAAATCAAAGAATATGTCGAGAGTAGTAGCATCCTACCAGCGAGACAGTCAGGTTTCAGACGCGGCTACAGCTGTGTAACTGCATTACTATTATTATATACAAACGCAGTAAGTCACTATTAAACTGTGACGAAATTGTTTCATTGTAATTAGATTACACTCCACTGCATCAAATGGATTATTTCTTTAATTAAATATTTAAAAATATAGAAAACTTAAATTTTATGCTCGTTTTCTCTGACGTGTAGCTGTTTCGTCCAATATGGACCACCCTGTACAATAAAACTCCAATATAATCCCTATTGTCACATCACATTCTAGTGTCTTGTTTACATACACTTGTGGCATTGTGTCATAGCACACCCTTATCAGATTTAATATGTTTCCACATTACACAATATTATACAATCTTTTCCCCTAGCAGTGTTGTTTTTTCCGTGTACTACTATTCTTTTTTTCCTTTATTTTCATTTCTCCGCGTGTTATAGCATGGTATAGAAGAATCTCCCCTTACTTTACGACATTATATGCATTAGTCAAACAAAAACATACGGTAGAAATGTCACAGTAGCTTTCCCGCCTGTCATTTCTGTCAAATAGCAATCGAATTTCACGCCAACTTCGATGCGATAAGGGTTTGGGCAAGGGGTCTATACACTACTGTTAATATAGTGATATAGAAAACATAAAAACACTATAATATTTCAATGTTTTTTGTTGTTTGTTTTGGCTATTACATCATGATGAAAGTCTCCAATGAGAAGAACAATAGGTATTATTAAATGCACAGGGTAACGTGTTTTTAGTGTCGGACTGGTTTTTCAGTTTGGCCCCCTCATTGGCTACTCAATAGTTTCGGAGTTATTGATTTTTCGCCATCAGGATCGTTTTGGTTGTTATATTTAAAAACCTCAGCACGTCACTGCAACAGCTTGCCAGTGATAGTGAGTCATACGTTTTAAAGCTAATGATGTTGTCTATTTATGATAGAAAATGAATCAAGCAGGCTCAATAGTTTCGAAGTTATTACTTTTTCACCATTAGGATCGTTTTCGCTGCTATCTTTGTGAGGCACGTTTTTTTAGAATCGAAACAACAATCCATGGAATGGCGACATTCATCATCACCCAAAAGAGTGAAGTTTAAGCAAACAATTTCTGCCCGGAAAATCATGTGCACAGTTTTTTGGGACAGAAAAGGAGTATTGCTAGTGGAGTTTCTGCCTCGTAATGAGACAATCAATGCAGCGTCTTATTGTGAGACATTGAACAATTTGCGTCGTGCAATCCAGAACAAAAGACGTGGCAAGTTGAGTAAGGGTATTGTTTTGCTGCATGACAATGCCCGTCCACATGTGGCTAATCGGACCAAAGATCTCATCAAATCTTTTAAATGGGAAACTCTAGATCATCCTCCATACAGCCCTGATCTGGCGCCCAGCGACTACCATTTGTTCCTGCACTTGAAGAAACACCTGGGTGGTCAGCGTCTTCAAGACGATAACGAAGTCAAAACATTTGTGATACAGTGGTTAACAAGTCAGGCGGCAGAATTTTATGAGGAGGGTATTCAAAAACTGGTGCCATGTTATGACAAGTGCCTCAATATTCACGGAAATTATGTAGAAAAGTAGATTAAGGTACAGGCTTTCATGTAAAAATAAAATTATTGCAATATCTATGAAACGTCTTTTTTTAATTTAATTTTGATTTCTCTGCCTTGGCCTAATCAAAAAAAAAAAAAAATTAAAAGAGCATCAATGCTCATCTGACTTCTCAAGCAGTAAATCACAAAAGATTGCTGACTGAGTTTCCGACAGACCGCATCAATGTGATCCGACCAATTTAATTTATGATCAAGAGTTACACCTAGAATAGTTGCTCTTGAGGATTACGCCAAAAGTTGGTTGTTAAATGATATGTCAAAATTCGTGAACGGTCGATATTTATTAAATTGTAGTATAATGGTTTTATCGTGGTTAACCATCAAATCATTTTGACCACACCATGAGTCAAACATGTTTATAGCCGTTAGAATTTTGCTTCTGAGTGCGTCTGGATCCCTATCGGAAACTACGAGCGATCTGCGTACATAAATGCTCTCGCTAAAGTAAGGTGTTGGGGAAGGTCATTCTCATACAGCAGGAAAAGTAAGGGACCCAGAACACTACCCTGAGGGGTGCCAATGTTGATGTCCCTGAAGTCTGACATCGTCGCGCCTATTCGTACACACATTTTACGGTCCGTCAGGTAGGAAACAATCCATCCATTCAGTGCGCCACGAATTCCCAATCTGTCGAGCTTATTGGATAGGAAATGATTGTCGATTGTGTCGAAGGCCTTAGATAAATCTCCTACCCCCACAGGATGAGTAACAAGGGCGTAATCAATGGCTGATTCTACGGTATCACCACTCTCAAGAGTAACCCATCAACAACTGAACAGAGATTGAAGGACTCAATTAAATCTGTCAAAATTCCATTGCTACCAAGAGCCATATTGAAGTCGCCACACACAATCACAGAGCGATATCTATTAACAGTCCCAATGAGCAGACGTTCAAGCTGTTGTTTGAAAACCCTGGTATCACCCGAAGGTGTATATGGTAAGGTTGTGGGTAATAATTGTGGAAATTCAATGCTTAATGAGGTTTTGTATTTGTTGACTCTATGGTAATATGGAGGATCGAGGTGGGGTTTTGTTTCAAATGTTGTTTTGAATCTATTTGAAAAAACGTTAGAATACGTAGGATTTTCTCTTTTAGTGTACATAGCTGCTGCGTATGATAGGCTAAGGTACTGACGTCTTCTGGCTAGGTTGGCTTCTCCGGATTCACAATGTGAGCTCTCCGTCGGACTTGTTCTATATGCCCCCTAATATAATTCTTAAAGCCTTATTATGTAGTACGTCGAGTTTCTTTAAGCATGAGTTTTTTGCTGATGCGTAGACCATACAAGCATAGTCCATTTTTGATCTGATAAGGCTTTGGTAGATTCTAAATAGTGATATGCGATCAGCTCTCCATTGCTTGTGACTTAGGGATTTTATTAAGTTGATCGCTGACTGACATGATTTAATAAGTTCAGATACGTGACATTTCCAGTTTAAATTTTGGTCGAATATCATACCCAGAAACCTTGTTGTGGTTACATATTTTACCCTTTCTTCTTGAAAAATTAAACTTGGGTAGGTACGGCAATGTTTTTTTGTAAATAAAATACATTTTGTTTTTTCCGGTGAAAAACGAAAGCCTGTTAGTCGTGACCATTCCTCTATTTTTCCGAGAACTCTCTGAAGTTTTTTTTGAATTGAAGTTTAATTTTTTCCGCTCATATAAACAACCAAGTCATCTGCATATAGTCTACAGGAGTCAATTTTGTTTCTTCCTCTTATTTTTCTTTTATAAGCTGCGTGAGTAAGATACAGACAGATATTTGTGTTTAACTTTCAGTGTAATATTTAATTGTTATACAATTACTATTGTGGTATAATGTGTTGATCATCCCCTTGCAGACATTTGAGGCCCCATTATAACCGGTTGAATGTAGCCTTACCTCCCATTGTTTAACTACACTATTATGGTAATCGTGCAGTTTGTCATTGGCCCATAAGTTAGAAAAAAAGAGGGCATTTATGCCTGTTAAGGATTATATTCTAGTACGGAGGAATAAAAATATGAGGAAGGGAGACTTCAAATATACATTTATAAGCAATGTAATGGGGCAACTGACGTGCCACGCGCTTAAAGTAGGGTAAGAAAAAAATAGTGCGTCTATAGAATCGAAAGAAAGGGGAGGTATTAAGCAATGGGTTGTTATAATATACGGTATACGGATATAAGTGTAATACGTCATATTTAGATATACGAGGTCTGGTTAATATCAGTGGCCGCTTGTGGCAGTTTAATGTGGTGAAGCATAACATAAAATAAAGTCATATACTTAATAAGTAGCTAACATTAATAGGGATGTTCGCATACCTCACACTGTATACCTGTTGTATTCACTCTATACCAACTAAATTTATTACCCGCGCAGCTTTTCTCAAAGCGAAAGCCGCATAACGCTGTGGCGACCATTATTCTTGCGCCACACTGTATATATTGTATTTTATTCTGTAGATAATGTGGCAACCTTTTTATTGTGCCACACTGTATATATGTATTTACTGTAGACGGTGTCGTCAGTGGTTAAACGGTGGATAGGGCGCGGAAATGATGCTCCTAAGAATTGGCCGGCTAGGTCTCCTGACTTAAATCGATTTTGTTCCCGTGACTGTACTCCTGTTCGGTCTAAAACCCCTTCCACCCTTGTTGGAGTCGACACATCTTGAAACATCCTTACACAGTTCGATCTTTCATGAAATTTTGTTGGATCCAAAAAGAACAAAACATTTTTCACAGCTAAATGTTTAGGTACGTAATATTTTATGTATTTTAGGACAGCCCAGTCCTAACCACAATAACTGTTGCCAAGGCTTAAAATAAAATTAGTTTCCCTCATACACTAACTTCTTAACTAAACTCGCCTATACGTACGATTCGTACATTAAACTGCATCTACATAATGGATGTTATAAAATATTATTGTGCCACGGTGTATAGCCAGCCGACTGTAGTTATTGATCAATGAGGCTTTGGGTTGGATTACGATAGTTTTCGGCTGTATTAGGCCGATAACACTAATGGTTATCCACTGTGTACGGTGTGTGTCGAGTGCGGAAAAGAGAACGCGAGAGAAGGGAGAGTTATTAGGTAGGGTTTTTCATTTTACAACACGTCACTTTTCTAAAATATTACTGTGTACATATTCAAAGTAGGTAATATAATGAAATATATGCGTGCGAAATGGAACTATAATACAATGAACAGTATTTTATTAGCGTATCATGATTGCTATTGTTCAGGAAGATAATAACACGAGCCGCAGGCGAGTGACGAAATCATCTGAGTGAAGAATCGGCGTATTGTCCTTATTAGACAACGGTTGAAACAAACAAAGAATATTTTAAAGAAGTAGTCCATATTGAAGTGGAGTAGAATGATATATAATTTGAAATAAAAGTCGATCTCCACAAAACGAATTTAGTAGATCTTTCTATAAATCTTTTCTCAACCATATATGTTTCGGATGCAAATATCTCCAACTCCAAAGCTAGCATGGGAATGCAAACAGACCCTAAAGCAGCTCAGGGGAAAAAGATTACTCTGACATGGGTGCCAGGACATGAAGGCATAGAGGGGAACGAAGCGGCGGACCAACTTGCAAAAGAGGCGCAAACGCTCCGTTCTGCGGCCTGGAACCCATATTTGGCCTTCCAAAAAGCCATATGATGGAAGAACTTCGGAGATGGAAAAAGGAACAACTTAAGTCCTACTGGCGAAACACTCCAGGCCTAAGACAATCAAAAAGGTTTATCAATGTCAACTGGAAAATTAATATTATTATTTGACTTTAAACCAGTGACATTATTGCCATGCTCAAACTCTTTATAATTCAGAACGATTGAGTGAGTATACCTCGGAATATACCTACTTTCAAGATGTTCCACATTTACTTTTCCCACATCTTACTATTCGTGTTTGATTTAGTCCAAACATGACAAAATCTACTGGAATGAAAATATTTGCTTTATAAGTAGGCACAGTGTGTGTCTAAAGTAACTCCCTTCATAATTTCAAGACCACAAACAATATTTCTCACTGTTGCGCAAAGATACTATCGCTGAGACCGATTTAACTTCAGATGCACCAATAATAAATACATGTAGTGGTATTTAAATAAGAAAAACACGTGTCTATAACGTTTAAACTGAACGGTGTAAAATTAACCTTAAAATAAACGGTCAATTTTCTAACGTAAGACCAATTATCAACGACTGACACGTTGAATGAACGTTTAATTTACGTATATGTGTTTACGGGGCAGTCTTTGTGCTTTATGCTTCGGAGCGAGTCAACAAAGATATAATGACGACTCACGTTGCCTCGCAGTAAAATTTTCTCATAGTGAGGCCTCGCCGCAAAGTGAGTATGCGGCTCTACAATTTTCTTTTAGGCTGATGATTTAAACCGAAATTAGTCCCTACGTGTTATGTAATTTGGTAAATAATCAACTATGTGTGGAGTTGATTTTGAAGGTATGAGTGCCAAATAAGTTTTATTACATGGAACACTCTGTATATTTTTAGATAAGAGAATTTGAATTCTAAGTAAAATACAAGTAACCTTGGTTTTAATCGATATTTCAAAGATTAAAGTTTTTTGGTTGGAACAAGGTTGTTGCTTCCAATGAAGGGTAGCTTTAGACACACACTGTATATACTCGCACACATCGACATTATTTTCTCTTCCAAGCTTTCGTTTCTAATGTTTTTCCACACATAGGCAAAATAATTAAATTTATCTGTCCGTGTGAAGTGATTTCCTTGAATTTTCCTCGGCGTAAGCAAAGAAAATCCGGCGGGAAAACAAATAACGCCCTGGCCCCAGCACATCAGGCTTGGGGAAAACGGAGCGAAAAGGATGGAAGATAGAAATCTTATCGTTCTGGGAAAGACTTTTATTTCTACTCCGGGCGTAGCGTATAGGGCTTTATGTAGGTATGTATGGGAAACGGACAATGCACTAGCTGTTACCTAGTGGCGAGCCCAGATTTGTTCGTATTAAATGGCTACTTTGCACTCTGTGGTTAATTTTCTTGTAAATAGACAACAATTAATATTATTTAAATAATAATGAAAAGAAAAATAGAAACATATCGCAATTTATTATTGATCTCGACTTTTCGTAATTATTATATAAATTCAGAAGTGGGATTCTCCAATAATGGATGACCTGAAAAATTAACTTAAGGCTAAGAAATACACAGAGATTGATTAGATTAGATGAAAAATTAAGAATTATTGATATTCATGAAAAATCTTCATTAAAATCCAGAGCCTTTCAACGTGTCATGCAGTTTTGGTGAAGAAAAATGAAGATGGGAATCATATTCTTCGCGGCTTACGCAACCAGCTAATTCATCATTACTGAGTGAACGACATTTACAATCAAATCAAAGATAGAGAAAAGAATATTTTCACAATTTTTAGTTTGTTCGTTGGGGGGGGGGGGGGGGGGGGGGGCAAACTCTCAGAATGTTCTATCACTCATCATTAGTTTAAATACCAGCCTCAGCCTCTTCTCTTGCCAGAAAGTCGGCCATTTCATTCCCCTTTAAATGGTCAGGGATCCAAACAAGAGCCAGGTTATTGTTTCTCTCGATATGAATTGGTGTAATTCATAGCCGTTAGCGAGTGAATGCTGATGCATGTAATAACCACTTGTGGTGATTGAAGAAATAAATAAATGATTCAAGGATCAAGCAGAAGCAATTCAACCTCAAACGAACGGATGCTGAAAAACCACCTTCCGTTTTCTTTGATATCACATTTTTACAGTTACCATCAGTGACATCCCGCCAGATTTAGATCAAATATGCACTTATCGTTATATATTCATGGGCGTAGACAGGGTATGGCGCTTGCCCCCTCTGGACGGAATTCATATGATCCTACCCTACTTACTTCCTTAACCTCTTAACTGGGTATGTCACGATATATTCGCATCCTAAAAAGTTCGATTTCGTGGGTATGACGTGACGAATATAATCCCATGACGGTTTACGATACTGAACGAACCTTAACAAACCCGGATGCAAAATAAAAAATCAGCGCTCCCGGTGCAGGTTTATATGATGATCCGAGAACAATTTCTGTGGTTCGTGGAACTAAGTGCCATGGAGCCAACGCAGGCCTTCACCCTGAAAAGTGCGTCGGACAAGAGTACCAGCCAGCCTACGAGTTGCTTTCATTACACCCTAATATATTTCTTGGTTTATCATCTTTTGTGACTATACTACAACTTAAACAAGATTTTGCCCGAAGTGGAACTAGACTCGGAGTTCAAAGAAATTGAACTAGTTGAACTAAGTAGTTAAAGAAGCGCAACCTTTTTACCCAGGCATTAAAAAAGGGCATCAAATTTCACCTGCACAATAGAAGGATCATTCAGCACCTTGCGTCGGGTTACGGTCAACAATGTTGGAACAACGGCTTGTTGGACTTTGCATGATGAGCGTCAATCGAAAAAGAGTTTTAAACGCGTTTGAAAATGAAATTGTGTCCAAGTTTAGCCAGAATTCTAAAACGTTAATGCTAAAATAAAATACTTAAGAGTTTGTTTAATAAAATTGTTATGTTAAGATGTCTTGCCCCACCCTGGGGAACACCGTGGCTACGCCCATGAACGGACTCTATGCCTTTTAGGTAGTTAAAACTAAGTAAACAAAAAATCCAAATTCCAACCAATCAATAGTAGATTGTAGTGCGGTGTGCGTGTGGTTAGATAAAGGATATAAACTGGACCCGAAAGAGGAAATTAGGAGCAGTTTTCGTCATGGGATTTTTCATAAATCTGCTGCGGAAGTTGAAAAAATATTGAAACGCTTTCGCCTTTCTCTGGATTCGTTTGGTTCATTTTTTATTATTTTTGTCTAGTAGGTAGTTACGTAAGTAGGCATTGGAAGAAAAATAGCATCGTTTGCTGATATATAGTTTATTCTACCTGGACGTTAGACTTTTATTAAGGTTTGGATAATGTTTTATGTTGGAGAAATATTTTTGTATGATTTTTGATGTTATGCTAAAGTGATGAGCAGTAGTTCATCTTATTTTATAGTACAATATTCAAGACAATATTATCATTGGTTACTTTTGATATTTAACTCCATAATTCTCGAGAAAATTGCATTTAAAATTTCCCCAGTTAGGTAAAGTGCCCGAAATCTGTCCACTGTCTTACATTCGTCCCCCGGTCTAAATTCATGTACAATGTGGCAACGTTGTCCAACAGTACAAGCAAAGCTTAATAACCATTCAGTTGACGAGAGTGACCTTCATAGGGTTGTTTATTTTATCTATTTCCTACTGAAACTTGAAAATTAAATATTATAACCCCCGCAAAAGATGGGATTGTGGTGCTATGGTGAAACCTATCACTGCGGTGAGAAACAGGGAGATCGGGGTACAAAGCAGCTGCAAAATCTTATAGTGTCCCGAGATCCACCTTAAAAGACTACGTCAAATCTGATCCCCCACCTGAAGAATGTATAAGGTTGAAATTTGGAAGAAGACCAATTTATTCTGCTGAGCTTGAGAACACCCTTGTTGAATACTGTCTGGATATGGAGCCACATTATTACGGATTAACTAAGTATTTCTGACCTACGACGATTGGCTTACCAGTTAGCTATTAGAAACCTAGTTCCTAATTCTTTCTCGACTGAAGAAACAAAGTGAGCTGGCAAAAAGTGGGTTAGACTATTTTTTAAGCGCCACGCACAACTATCGCTGAGGCGACCACAGAACTTGTCAATGGCCAGAGCGAAAGGCTTTACAAAAGAAAATGTTGATCAACATTTTTCTATCCTGAGGACTGAACTTGAAAAAATCAAATTTGACCCCTCAAAAATATTCAATGTAGATGAAACAGGGATCTCTGTACTTGCAAAGGAAAAAAACAAGTTCACAAACTTTCATCTGGTGAACGGGAATTACAGTAATAACTTGTATGTCAGCTGTAGGTCAATACATCCCTCCTCTACTAATATTTGCACAGAAAACGTGGCAAGAAGAACTGCTTGACGGAGCTCCACCAGGGTCAATAGGGTCATTTCCACTGATAAGCCTTCAAAAGAAAACCCATCCTTGATGGGCACTATTCCCACACTACAAATCTAGAAGTGCTTGACCGCGCAAGGGAGGCAGGAGTATCTATAGTTTGCCTTCCTCCTCACTCAACAGATAAGTTGCAGTCTTTGGACGTAGCATTTATGTTTCCTCTGAAGACTTATTATGCAAAGGCTGTAGAAAATTGGATGGCCTCTAATCCAAACAGGATTGTTAGGAAACTACAAGTATCCAGTTTGTTAGGAGGAAACTGCCGTCAATGGATTTAGGAAAACTGGAATTCGTCCAGATATTTTTCAAGAACACGACTTCATAGCTCGACAACTTGAAAAAGAGCCAGAGATGTCTGATGATGAAGGGAACCAGAACGCTCCAGTTCCACCTCCACCTCAAGTGATCAGTCCAAGAGAGATTAATCCAGTTCCAGTAATCGAGCCTTCCACGTCTTCTAGAGCCGGCACCTCATTCTTGGTAACAGGAAGTGACCATAAGTCGTCTGTAAAATCCTCGATGGAAAAGAAACAAATGGCGGAAATGCGTTAGAAGAAAAGATTCCAGTCAAATGTCAAGAAACGTCTCATCAATGAAGATGAAGATTAAGGTAAAACATTTTTATCAAAGAAACCTCCCAAAAAGGAAACAAAGAAATATGACTTGAGTCAAGTGACTCTAAGGATGAACCCCAGGTGCCATTTGTATCGACGGATGATGAGGATAGTTCAAACGACGAAGATGTGGCATGCCCTATTTGTGGAAGGCTATTTTCTGAAGATAGGCGAGGAGAGAAATGGGTAAAGTGCTCTAAATGCTTCAAGTGGATCCACGAGTGGATGGATAAATCAACGTACACTTAAGTATAAAAATGTATTCTTAAACATATTTTCCTTTCTGGTCAAGCAGTTACTGTTTGCCGAAATTGGATGATATTGATGTGGCCAATATGTAGTTTCAAGAAGACGGTGCCACATGCCATACAGTCCGTGAGACACTTCAATTACTCCATGAGACATTGCCAGGTCGTGCGGTGATCAGAATTGGCCACCTAGATCGTGTGATTTAACACCATTAGATTTATCTCTATGGGGTTATTTAAAATCATAGGCAAGTTAGAGAAAACTTACAAAAACCGAAATATCCTGAAAATTTTAGACCCTATATCTCAGAACCAAAGCTTCCACGGATATATGTTTGTATAAAATTTTCATCTTTAAAAATTATATTCTATACTATAATGTTAGTCTTGCTTGTTGAGCTCTTGTGGAGTCCCACAGGGCTCGGTGCTCGGACCTCTATTGTTTTTGATTTTCATTAATGATTTACCGCTACATCTGCCATGCTCTGACCTGACATTGTTTGCAGACGATTCAACTATTGTCGATGTTGAACTGTCGAGTGATGTGCTGGCCTCAAGTATGATTAATTCACAGTCGAGGGCTGCTGACTGGTTTGCAGCTAACAAACTCTGTATGAATGCCAATAAAACAGCTACTAAAATACTTACATTACGTGCTGTTTCTGATGGTCTGGTAAAGTTTTTGGGTGTCACTTTGGACCAAAAGCTAACCTGGGCGGGTCATCTCGAGGTTACCATTGCCAAGTTGTCTAAGGTTGTGTTCATGTTGCGAAGCTTGAAGGGTGAAGTCTCTTTTAATGTTTTGAAATCAGCATATTTTGGCCTTTTTCACAGTGTGGCTTCATATGCCTTATCAATTTGGGGACACTCTTGTCATGCTAGTCGGTTATTCGCAATCCAAAGACGAGTGGTTCGAATAATGACAGATTTAAAGTTTAGAGAGGAAGTCAGACCTAAATTTAAAGAATATAAAATAATTACACTCCCGTGTCTCTATATCTACAATTCAATTATGTATGTGAAAAATAATTACAATCTGTACATAAGGCATGATGAAGTTCACAACCACAATACTAGAAACAAAAATGACATTCTTCCTGAATATATGAGGTTGGGTAGAAGCAGAAATTCTGTAAATTATTATGGTCCCACATGCTATATCATTTGCCAGATAGTTTAAAAACACTGAGCCTTGCAATGTTCAAAAATAGATTAAAAAACTACTTAATTGAGAAGGCTTTTAACTCCATTGATGAATTGACTTTCTGTTTTGATTAAGTTATATACATTTCTATGTTTTATGTTGTGTTATGTAATATTTTAGTATTTAATATGACTTGTGTAAACCTTTTTTGGTAATGACATGTAATGACAATAAATAAATAAAAAAAACCTGATTTACCCTATAAGTATTACACATATCTGACACAACGAACAAACATATTTTGGAACGATACTGAACAGTTAGTCACGCAAGTCGTTTAAAGGTCGTATAGAAATGATTCATCTAACAAAGTTTATTGTTAATCCAAAATTTCATAAAAATAATAACGCGCGTTAGAAATACAACTCACCCCCTTTACTACTCGTATACTAGTAGATAGTCTAATACATCAACCCGAAAGACCGAAATCCCTTATAATTCCTAGCATATTTATGTTTTTGTGATAATAAATTACACAATACGGTCCTAACTCAATAATGTTTCTGCCCTCTCGTCGTCGATTGCTTTTCCCATATCTATTCTAATATCATATAAAGGATTTTGTGTGTGCGGGGGTTAGAAATTTATATAGATTTTGTTTTTATTGTTCTGAAAGGGTATACTATACTCCTATCTATCTATTATATACGGCCATGTATTATTGCTAACATGATGTGTGGTACATAAGTAGTTTCTGGAAAAACATTTTACATAGTTTAGATATTTTGCATAGCGTGATAGTGGGCTAAATAAGAATAATATTAAGCTACATACAGGGAATATGCAGGCAACAATTAAATTTCCATTATAAGAAGGTTAAGAAAAGTGCCTAGTACCCTATTGATAAGCTTTAGTGTTAATATTGGATTTGAAAGATTATTTTTGGGGTTATAAAATGACAATTTCGTTCACTGAACATTCAAATCGAAGTATTTCAATAAGTGTGCAATGTAAGATACCCTGTATAATATTACTGAATACACCCTGTGTTAGTATGGAGCTGTTTTTTAAAAATAAATAAATAAATAAATAGGTTTCTTCGTCCTTGTACCTATTGCAAAATATATTTTGTGAACCAGAATGAATCCGTTCATATTTCATAATATTTTCGATACGTTTTTCCTGTCTTCTCGTATGGAATAGATAGACAAACAGATATACATAGGGAGTTTATCTATATGAAAGAATAGACGGAAACAAAATAGCTTCCACGCTCTATATAAAATATAATATGTGATAAAATATCTTAAGTGTGATATATACGGCAGCTGTCACATGACACGACCGACCATCCGGCAATATTTGTTCAGATACAAGGATGTATGAGAATGGCAACACCTTCTAAAACACAGACTCAACGCGACTGGTAAGAGGGTCATTCAATAAGTTCTTAAAAATTTATACAAAATATTTTTATTGACTCATAAAGTATACAACCTACATGAAATAAACAATGATGCATTAGTACTCAAGCATTTTAAGATTTTTTTTTATTATAACTTATAACATTTATAGGTAGTATGAACGCGTTAAAATTTTTTTTATAGAATTTTCACGGACGCCTATGTGATATTAATTTTTGTCGTGTATTTTTAACACCAATTCAACGAGTAGTTAAATATAAAAAATTTTACATTTTAAATATTTTTTTTATTTTACCCTCTTTTTACCATTTGCGAACGCCTATGTCATTTTATACATAAATAAGTAGTTTTAAAAAAATGTCTGTCTGTCTGTATGCACGAAAACGCAAAAACCACTTAACAGATTTTAACCAAATTTGGTACAAAAATACTATAGGACATGGCAAGGAGCTGATTAGATTTTGGGCAACATTGAGGGTATGCAAGGGGTTTAAAAGAGGGTTCAAAAATTAAAAAAATTCATAGTTCTTAAACTTATCCGAAATACTGCATCATTTTTTACGCATTTAATTGAATATAACCTAAAATATTGAACATAAAAGATTAGACCACATTGGCGTTCGAAAATAGTGTAAAATGGGGTAAAAAATATTTAAAAAAACGTACTTCTTAAACATAGCAGAAATATTAACTGATTATTTATAGCTTTAATAGAATATAACCTATAAAATGTGTCATAAATAACTTACTCTCATAGGCGTTCGTAAATAGTGGAAAAGGGGTCAAAACATAAAAAATATATATAACTATCTTCATCCTCGCCACTCGACATTTTGTTTGTCTTATTTGTAATTCTTAAACGGCCGTACTGTTGTGGGCTCTTACCAATTTATTTCAATCTTAAATTGTTTTTCATTGAAGATGAGAAAAAAAGGAAAACTATGATTACTAGCCACAAAAATTAACAAATGTTCAACAATTTGATTATATTTTAATTTTTATTTTATCAATTTAACAACCAAATTTTTCCAACAAAATGGTAAGATTCCTACACGTATAATAATATTACATCACATCCTAAATAAGTGATTATTTTACAGATATGTATAGACGTTTAAATGAAAAATCCATGTAAAAATCTATCTGTTAATTCTGTATGAAGTATGACCCTCACATTTAACAACATTGTACAAGTTCTTTAAGCCACTGATGATGGACGTGTAGTCCGAAACATGTCTGGCAGCTAAAATCAAGAAATTTTAACGTATATACAGGGTGTCCGGAAAAAGGAGGTCAATCCATTAACCCCAGATTCCTTGGGCAAAAATAATATGAGTTTTAAGATGTCATTTTTCATTTTAGCCCTCCATGTTCGATATACAGGGCGTCAAAGTTGAAAATTGAAAACCAATATTTTTAAATAATTCTAGTATTTATTGAGATATTGGATTCAAATTTAGTGTGTTGCTTCAGCATAAAGAGCTACTTCTTTCCAAAAAACAACACAAAAAACAATGTCTTATAATAGCCAAAATACGGGATGTTCAGTACATATTGACCCTCCCAAGTTTTTATTACGTACGCCAATGACTTTTAAACTAATTATTTATAGGTTACTATGTATTTGTGATTATTTTTTAACTCTTATAAAATTTGGATAAAATCATTTGTTTTTGAGATATTTGGAAAAGTATTGGCTCTTGTTTGATGCCTCGGCGGCTCTGACTATTCTTATAATGTTGAAATATCAAGCAACTCTGGTGTTACCTTGGATACCTACTTAAGCAATGTTTTATTGTTGTCAAATTAGTTATCACAATTTGACAGTAGTTTAAGGTTTAAAAGTTAATATTTTTAATTATCGGTAATTTTATAAGTAAACACAACGAAAATGGATCGTAAACGAAACAATTTCATATGTTTTTCGGAAATGACGGATATGATTTTAATCATGGGTAAGATTTAAAGACATTTGATTGATTATAATCAGTTAAATTTTATTTTTGTTTATTTACTAGGAAAATGTAACTCTAACGCTAGTTTAGCCGCTAGGCGGTACGCAGAAAAGTTCCCTAATCGAATTCATCCAAGACGAAGGTATTTTTCAAATTTAGTTAGGCGACTAAGGCACAGTGGAAGTTTTAGGGAAGACCGTAAAGGGAACTGCGGTCGACCCCGTCTAATTCAACCGGAAAAGGAGGAGAGTATTTTAACAAGCATCGAGGAAACACCAAATATTAGTACCAGAGTTCTTGCCCGACAGGTTGAAAATATTGGGAAATCTGAAGTACACCAGATTTTAAAAAGGCAGCAGCTTTACCCCTACCACATTCAAGAGGTACAATCTCTGCTGCCTCAAGACCTTGAGATGAGATCTAGGCTATGTAGGTGGATATGCGAAATGCATGACAGAGATATACACTTCATCAAAAATATTTTGTTTACGGACGAAGCTACCTTTACTAGAAATGGGGTCACAAATATTCATAATACACATATCTGGGCAGAAGAAAATCCTTATGCCGTAGTAGAGACACATCATCAAGTAAACTTTAAAGTCAACGTGTGGGTTGGTGTCGTGGATAATTTCTTTTTGGGTCCTGTAATTTTACCAGGGAATTTGACTGGTGATTCATTTTTAGCATTTCTTCAAAACATACTGCCCGATTTACTTGACGATTTGCCTCTCTTAATTAGACAAAATATTTGGTTTCAACTTGAGGGTGCACCAGCACATTTTGCTAGGAATGTAAGGAGATACTTACATGAAAACTTTCCCCAACGCTGGATTGGGCGAGGCCAAGATGCTCCTGTTAAATGGCCACCCCGATCTCCAGATCTTACTCCCTTAGACTATTCAGTCTGGGGTTGTATGAAAGATTTTGTTTATAAGGTTCCGATTTTGAGTGAAAATCATTTAATAGAGAGAATCTTACAAGCTGGGGAAGACTTTAGGTTGAAGCCTCATATTTTTCAAAGACTAAGATTTTCTTTACTAAAAAGAGCTCGCATATGCATTGAAAAGAATGGGGGTCATATCGAGCAATTTCTTTAGACTGGTAGTTTATCTAATGTTTATTTAGTTACTTTTTCATGTTTTTAAAATAATATGTTTAAATAATTAATATTTGACTATGATGCTTCAAATTAAGTTAAAAATAATAAACAATTTGGTGTTCGTAGTGTTTAGTTTTATTACCTTTTCGAAAACTGTACTTAATTTGATGCACGGTAATGGTAATTTGAGTTAAATATGCTTGATTTAGTAGTGAAAATACCGTGAGCCGCGTAGACAACAAGAGCCAATACTTTTCAAAATATCTCAAAAACAAATGAGTTTATCCAAATTTTATAAGAGTTAAAAAATAATCAAAAATACATAGTAACCTATAAAAACTTAGTTCAAAAGTCATTGGCTTAGGTGATAAAAACTTGGGGGGTCAATAGGTACTGATCATCCCGTATTTCGGCTATTAAGGAATTGTTTTTTGTGTTCTTTTTTGGAAAGAAGTACCTCTTTATGCTGAAGCAACAAACTAAATTTGAATCCAATATCTCAATAAATACTAGAATTATTTAAAAATATTGGTTTTACATTTTCAACTTTGACGCCCTGTATATCGAACATGGAGGGCTAAAATGAAAAATGACATTTTAAAACTCATATTATTTTTGCCCAAGGAATCTGGGGTTAATGGATTGACCTCCTTTTTCCGGACACCCTGTATATAAATCATTTTTTGGAGTAGACGCCTTTTTATTCAAATAATAAAAAATATATATTTCCTAAATTTATTCGAAATATGGAATAATTTTTCATAGTTGTGATAGAATATAACCTAAAAAATGTTACATAAAAGAATTGTTTCACACAGGCGTTCGAAAATAGTCTAAAAAAAGTGTCAAAAACGAAAAAAAATATATACCAGAAAAATTGGCTAATTATATATAGCTTTGATATAAGATAACCTAAAAAATGCAACATAAAATTTTTATTTACATAGGCGTTCGTAAATAGTAGAAAAAAGGATAAAATAAAAAAAAATTAAAATGTAAAAAACTAGTTGAATTGGTGTTAAAAATACACGACAAAAAAAAACGTACCATAGGCGTCCGTGAAAATTCTATAAAAAGGTCAGAAAAAATTTGTATCCGTGATAACTCAAAAACCACTTAACGGATTTGAACCACATTTGGTACGAAAATACTGCAGGATATTTATAGGTGGTGATTAACATTGAGCGTAGGCAAGGGGTTTAAAAGAGGGTTCAAAAATTTAAAAAATCATAGTACCTAAACTTATCCGAAATATTGAATAATTTTTTGTGCGTTTAATTAAACATAACCTAAAATATTTCACCTAAATAATTAGACCACATTGACATTCGAAAAAAGTGTAAAATAGGGTAAAAACGTTAGAAAAAACAAATTTCTTAAACATAGCAGAAATATTGACTAATTATTCATAGCTTTGATAGAATAAAACCTAGAAAATGTGTTATAAATAACTTGTTTTCATAGGCGTTCGTAAATAGTGTAAAAGGGGTCAAAACATAAAAAATATAGTCGCAGAAATTATATATGTTTTTAATATATAATTTCTGCGACTCAATCATCTTCCAGTATAATTTTTTTAATTCTTCCAACTAGTGCGAGCTAAAAGCCGATTTGCCGCATGCGTTTAAATAATTCTTATCGGTTACCATGCATGCAAATTAAAAACGTAAAAAACCGTTTTATCCCAATGGTGTGGTGACTAGATTAAAATCATTATTACCTTTGTAAATGTTGTTGATTTTTTTAGGAATCCCACACCTGATCAGCAAGAAAATAAACTGCTGCAAAACGTAAAATGGCCAAAATTAAAACTAAACTTATTCGGAATACGGAATAATTTTTCGTAGTTGTGATAGAATATAAAACCTAAAAAATGTTACATAAATGAACTGGTTCACACAGGCTTTCCAAAAAGGGTCAAAAAGGAAAAAAAAATGTTTTTCAAAATATAACAGAAAAATTGGCTACTTATATATAGCTTTGATATAAGATAACCTACAACATGCAGTATAACAATTTTATATACATAGGGGTTCGTAAATAGTAGAGAAGGCAGCAAAATAAATTTTATAATAAAACTAAAAAAAATCAATTATTTTGCGTACAAGAACTTGGCCTAGAAGATCTGAACTATAAAACATGTGCGTATAAATATAGTGCCTCCAAAGAGAAGAAAAATGAACAAAACCCGATACCCGAAAAAATAGCTGATGTCTAAAACAAAACAAAAATTTATTAGATTTAGATAAATGACAAAAATGTCATAAAATTATTACTTTTACACTTAAATATGGAGAGCTATTCATGCCTCGAGGGCAACAGTTTATTTCTTTATATAGTGAAAAAGTCGACATTTTGGTCTTTCACTATAATATAGTGTTAGGATTCATCCTACGATCGTTTCGAATATAAAAATTCTGGGAATTGTCGATAATACAAATTTGAAGAATTCCAGAATAGGCAATCGAGGACGAAGTGACAGGCTAACTGCATAAATCGATTTGAAACAAAGAACAGTTAGCACCTTTAAACAGTGCGTCATAGAAAAATGGAAACCATTTATCTGTAAATACTCATATCTCTATAAAATTTAAACATTTAGGTACTTAGTCATCTGTTCGTATATATCAGTATTTATAAACAATAACAGTAATGTAGGTATTGATAAACAAATAAATAATGTCAGTTACCTTCCTGCAGAAATACCTATGAAAGTAAATAGGCCTTCACATAAACTGTTTATTTTATGACTATAATAATATGAAATGTGACTATATAGTAGGTATTATAGATTTTGGATAATTGGAAATCGGTTGGGCGATAAAATGTGTCGAAATACTGAAAATTCCAAAGTGAATGTCGGCAATATAGCCACATTATTTATTATATGTTGTTGTTTATGTTGTATTTTGTCATTGTATAAAATGACATATTATATTTATATAGAGTGGTTATAAAAATATTTAATTTATAGGGTAATCCAACGGAATAGAATAGATAGGCGATATCGAACAGATACAGAAAATACTGTATTTTAATCTTTATAAAAATATAGACATAATTTGAATGAAAAAATTCACACATATTCGTTTGTTCTTTTTAAGCCAGTCTGGGCTGATAAATATACCCACTCATCACTTGTTACGACAAATATAAAAAACTACAAAAATCGTGTACAAGAAATTAAATTTATTGTTGTAAATTTTACTGCAGCACTATTGCTAGGTTAAAGTGATTGTTTAAAATTTTCATTAATTAAAAGAGTTGATTGTTTAATAAATTTACCAAAAACAAAAGATGAAATTTTCAAACAATATAAAAACGTTTTTGAAGGCTTAGGTAAGCTACCAGGCTTATGCAACATTGAATTACAAGAAAATGCAAAACCAGTTGTGCAATGTTCTCGTAAAATACCATTTTCAATACGCGAAACATGTATTTGATGATGATGCAATTGATTATCTATTAATCACTATAAGGTATTTCTATAGATATGTATATTTTTAATTTTGCATGGAAAAAGCACATATTGGTAGTAATAGGAAGACTTTGTCAAGTCAGCAATGAGAATTTGATAAACCATATATTTAAACAATAACATGATAAATAAATACATTTTTAACTTAAATTAAATAACAAGATATGAAAATGATTGGACTCTATGCACATTTGAATCCTTTTCTTAAATCCTTCAACAACTTTAACCTGGTGTAACGCTTCTAAACGCTTTGTTTATTTGCTCCTTCATCTCCTCTATTAAAAAAGTTTTCATTTTCGATGATTTTGTTCCTGCCCATGTACAAAATTCAACACGATTTAAAATCAATATTGAAAAGTTCTTAATGCAGTTGCACTGTGTTTGGGTGGTATCTTTCGTTAAACTGCCTTAACAGTCTCTCGAAGACTGCTTTTTTGAGATGATTTTGCGCCAGGAACCTTTGAGCGTAAACTCGCGATGCCAGTAAAGCGTTTTTGGACCATTCTCCCAGAATAAAAAACATGTCTATTCTTTCTCCATTGGAATAGGTTCACATTTTTGATTAATTGAATTAAATCAAAAAACTGTTTTATGAAAATTTCTTAGGTAAGAAGTTTCAACAGAGTATTTGACAGTAAATATCAAATTAAAAAAAATGTATTCTATCTTCTCAAATTCTCATGGCTGACTTGATAAATATTATAATTTTGAAAATTCTTCCTCTTATTGCCAATATGTGATAAGTATACATATCTATAAGAAAACTTTAATTTAACTTTAATTTTTGCATTATCAAATACAGGGTGTCTACATGAAACTAAGAGATTCAATTTCAAATTCGCCTAATATCATGAATATGTGCAGGTTATCCATAAGAAAGTATTATAATATTTGACAGATAATTACTTTATGCATATAATTTTTACCTCATATACCGGGTGTTCCATTTGAAATAAACAAGTTATTTAGAATTAAACTTTACGTTCACATAACTTATATTATTGGACACCTTGTATTTTATATTTGGCGTAACAAGTGATGAGTGGGTATATTTATCAGCCCAGACTGGCTTAAAAAGAACAAACAAATAGGTCTGAATTTTTTCATTCATATTAAGTAAGTATGTCTATATTTTTATAAAAATTTAAATATTTAAAAAACTGTCAGGTTTAGGTGAGATGTACTTACTTTAATGAAAGTTTATTTTGAACGGGGAATCTAAAAATATATTCATATACAGGGCATTCCATTTAAAAAAAACACAACCATGGTTCATTTCTTATATTTGGGACACACTCACAATACCTAATACTCTACTTAATTTTTAAAATTTTTACTGTTAAAATAAGTACTGTACCAATCGTAAATCAAATAGATAGGTACTATGTTAAACCGCATATTAAACTAAAACTTAATTTTTCTCGAAAATGCAGCATTCTATCATCTTGAGATAAGAATACCTCATATTTCCTAAGAATGATGTCAGAATTCTCGAAAAGTTAGTGAAAAAGAAGTTTTTATTAAAAATGTCCGTTGATACCCGTTTGGACGCCTATGTTCGCAATTTAATTCAGCAGTGTATGGCTAACGAATGCTTCTATTTAGGGAAATATTTTTGTCACCTTTCACTCCAATGGCTAAAGCGCTTTCGCGATACCTTTAAAAAACCTATGCTAAGCCGCCATCTTTTAATAACTATAACTCCTTTCGGAAGTAATTTCGCATTAGAAGTTTGACGTTGAATTGCCATGAAATCTGCTCTAGAATTTGTGGCTTTCGCTTAGTCCATTAGTTTCTCGACACATTGTATACTATTAGGAAAGACACTCTTTGATGCATGAAATAAACGTCTCATGGTTTTGAAACTGACAAACTAAAACAACTGGGCTAACCTAATACATTTGAAAAACACTGCAAGCATACAGGGCGATCCAAAGAAGAGATAAGTATGTATTAGCATAGTTCTGGTTTTTTAAATAGAACACCCTGTATTGGAGAACAGAATGCCGGCCTAAGGTCCTCCAGGATTTAGAATTTCAGGGATAAAAGAACATCTTAAGTTGGCGTGGAAGGGACACTCAAAGAACAAATGATATACGTTATCTAATCTGTTCAAATCAATATTATTATGGAACAAAGCACATCGCATCAGCATTCTGTATGATATTCCATTAAATGAAAGCCTCATAGGATAGGAGAATTCTTGGAATTACATGGCTCTAAAAATTAATTTCATCACAATCTAAGTCATTGAACTATCTACTGAAATCAAATTCAAATTGTCCCACGTTTAATGTCACAAGAATCCATTTTAATATCCCCATCATAATCTTTATTATCACAAACACTATTATATTTTCATTATTATGGTTTTTAATTAACTCTTCCTAATAAAAATAAAGAGAGAAAACGAACGAACCGGCCTTATACCTTCAATCTCCGGAATCTTTATTGTTATTTTCTAATGTACCTATATAAAATACAATACATTTATATAGACACAATGCTGTGCTTCTAATGAAAAATTTATTACCTAATTTAATTTAATTTTAAGTTGTCTGTCGTAAAAAAGGGACTTTATTAGATAGAATTATTACTATACAGGGTAGATTCTCTACTTTTCTATTGAAAAAACTAGACGCCACGGAATTTGATGGTGAATTTGCACATGATTGAGAATGTTGAGTTGATTAGGTTTTTGGGTGTCGTTCTTGGTCCTAGATTGTCATGGAATATGCATATTGATTACTTAGCAAAAAAAATCAAATAGTCATATTATATATTTGCTGTGCAACCTGGTGTGTTCGGTTTCGCGGGGAGCCCTGTTGCCTGCGTACTATGCAGTGACTCATTCAATTATCTCGTACTCCATAATACATTGGGGTCACTCTCCGGGAGCTGCTCGAATATTTGCTTTGACAACTTGGGGTATCGTGATGGTTGTGGACCCAGTTATCGCAGACTTCGTATTCTGACTGTCCCATCTTCAAAATTAAACTAACTTTAGCCGTTTTTAAACAATACAAAATCTAGGGCCGTATATAAAAAAACGAAGTTGATGATGGTGATTCGAAAACGAAACGTCCTAGTGAAAATTTGTAAACGCTATCATATTCTCCTCGAAAATTAACAATGAGAAAGTGCTTTTCATTTTTTTATATATGTAAAAATAATGTCAGAAATAAATAAAAATTAAAATCGCAAAAAAATATTTTTTCCAAAAATTCTCGAAAACGGCTAAAGTTAGTTTACTTTTGAAAACACCGTTTAACTTGTAGAACTTTTCTCTAATTTCACCTACATTGTAACTCTTGCCGTTTCCAAGATTCCAATGCTATCCCATTCTTATCTTGGACAGTGTATAGTAAAAATAACAGCAGGCCCAGAACAGATTCTTGAGGAAGTCCCGACGCAATCCGCAACGGAAAGGAAGCCTTACCCTATAGAACTACCGTTTGCTGTCTCTTATTTAAATAAGTCCTCAATATGGATGTGAATGATCGGAAAATCTAAGACACTTACATTTTGCTAACAACAACCTGTGGTTAATAATATCAAAATCTTATTGAAATCAAGCACTAGCAACGCTGTAACAAGTGCCCTGTCATTTGCACGAACATCCCTTACGAAAACCGGACTGGTGTTCAGGCAATATATTGTTTAATGCTATATATTTTTAGTTTGAGATGTTATTATTTTGAATTATTACTTGTAGTTTACTTTGTATTGTTTTATTTTGTTTATTTTCTCCTTTTCTTTTTGTTTTGTTTTGTATTGTTTACTTTGTGTAATGGGTTGAGTATGATTGACTTCGCCCATTTAAAAATAAAGGCTTTATTATTATTATATAAGTAGTATTGATTTAACTGTTTCCCTATAATCTCTGGTAGCAAACTAATAGGAAAACTCCTGTAGATCCGATATCTTCGGAAGTAGAACAACTTTTGCATCCTTCCAACTTGAGGGAACAAATCCTTCTTTCAAGACTTAACAATATGCGTAATGTATATTCCTATGCCAGGCAAACAAAGCTTAATCATGTGCAAGTTAAATCCATCTGTTCCACAAGCATTCGACCCAATACCACCAAGTTCAAATTGTACCAAACCCTCAACTGGTTGAGAATTATATGAATTAATATAATTTGCACAGCGGGTGTCAATGTTTTGAAAAACTGAAATAAAATAATTGTTTATCAATGAAGGATCTGTCAGATGTAATTCCTAGCGCTTTCAAACCTTTATAAAACCTAGACTTATTCCTGTTTTTTTCCTTGTTACCGACGCTTCAGCAAAAAGTAAGATCGAATATTAACTATAAGATACTATACTCGTAAACTATACTATAAGCGCGGCGAATTGCTTTATACCCATGTACATCAGACGTGCCGAGACGAGGAGAACTAACTGTTCCTTATTTTAACTGTGACAGAAGGTTATAATACAAACTCGCATCGTAACCTCAACTTCCATTCATACACTTGAAGTGAGAGAATAGTCCCGTGGTTATCCAAACAATTTCCTCCTAATAATTCTCCAAACCACTGTATTAAAAACCATAAATCTTTACCGATTTAGTTATGACATAACTTAATTGAATAATAGTGTCCCCCCATTACATCCATGTCGGGAAGATGAATAGAGGCCAAGTACATACTTAGTCATTGTATATTTTATTAAATGCTTCTTATTAATAATTCTATACATTAATAAAGATAATATATATTATCTACTTGCTACATCCATTTTTCTATTGTTGAGTATCCTTTGTGAGTCAGTAGCATATAGACTCAAAGAAAGAAAAAATATTCATATTAACATTGGGTTGACAAACGCTTTTTCATCATGATATAGGGTGTTAAAAGTAAAAGTAAACTCTGAGCTCTCAGAGAGTTGTTCATTATTATATAAATTTTCTTTTAAGACATCTTGTACCTATATAAATAATACCTACTTCTTCAAATAATTATACTTTTCAAATTATAGCTGCGTCTATTTACCCAATCAATTGATGAGAGTTTTTTTTACATATCATCGTTCGACAAGAAACTACCCAGTTTGGATCTTCTTAACTCTGCAATAATTCAGAACTCTTGCTGTCGACTGGTTAGTGGCTGAGAAGGTTTGATCCCTGGTTTGATCACAGTCATCCTCTTTCCAATCATTGGACCAGCTGAAGTTGAGTGATATTTTTATTTATATGTTTATTAGCTCTCCATATCATATATGTAATATATGTATATATGGAGACTATTAGTTTCATGAAAAAAAATTTTTTTTTTAATTTCACCGGAAATACTTCTTTTTGGTCATTTTATACATAAATAAGTAGTTTTAAAAAAATGTCTGTCTGTCTGTCTGTCTGTATCCACGAAAACGCAAAAACCGCTTAACAGATTTTAACCAAATTTGGTACAAAAATACTATTGGACATGGCAAGGAGCTGATTAGATTTTGGGAAACATTGAGCGTAGGCAAAGGGTTTAAAAGAGGGTTCAAAAATTAAAAAAATTCATAGTTCTTAAACTTATCCGAAATACTGCATAATTTTTTACTCATTTAATTGAATATAACCTAAAATATTGAACATAAAATATTAGACCACATTGGCGTTCGAAAATGGTGTAAAATGGGGTAAAAAAGATTAAAAAAAAACGTATTTCTTAAAAATAGCAGAAATATTAACTAGTTATTTATAGTTTTGATAGAATATAACCTATAAAATGTGTCATGAATAACTTACTTTCATAGGCGTTCGTAAATAGTGGAAAAGGGGTCAAAATATATATTTCCTAAACTTATTCGAAATATGGAATAATTTTTCGTAGTTGTGATACAATATAAGCTAAAAAATATTCCATAAAAGAATTGGTTCACACAGACGTTCGAAAATAGTTTAAAAAAAGGGTCAAAAACGAAAAAAAAAACGTTTCCCAAATATACCAGAAAAATTGGCTAATTAGATATAGCTTTGATATAAGATAACCTAAAAAATGCAGCATAAAATTTTTATTCACATAGGCGTTCGTAAATAGTAGAAAAAGGGGTAAAACAAAAAAAAAATTAAAATGTAAAAAATTTTATATTTAACTAGATGAATTGGTGTTAAAAATACACGACAAAAATTAATGTACCATAGGCGTCCGTGAAAATTCTATAAAAGGGTCAGAAAAAATTTGTATCCGTGATAACTCAAAAACCACTTAACGGATTTTAACCACATTTGGTACGAAAATACTACAGGATATTTATAGGTGGTGATTAACATTGAGCGTAGGCAAGGGGTTTAAAAGAGGGTTCAAAAATTTAAAAAATCATAGTTCTTAAACTTATCCGAAATATTGAATAATTTTTTATAGTTGTGATAGAATATAACCTAAAAAATGTTACATAAAAAAATTAGTTCACACAGGCGTTCGAAAATAGTGTTAAAAAAAGGGTCAGAAACGAAAAAAAAAAATGTTTCCCAAATATACCAGAAAAATTGGCTAATTATATATAGCTTTGATATAAGATAACCTAAAAAATGCAGCATAAAATTTTTATTCACATAGGCGTTCGTAAATAGTAGAAAAAGGGGTAAAATAAAAAAAAATTAAAATGTAAAATTTTTTATATTTAATTAGATGAATTGGTGTTAAAAATACACGACAAAAATTAATGTACCATAGGCGTCCGTGAAAATTCTATAAAAGGGTCAGAAAAAATTTGTATCCGTGATAACTTAAAAACCACTTAACGGATTTTAACCACATTTGGTACGAAAATACTACAGGATATTTATAGGTGGTGATTAACATTGAGCGTAGGCAAGGGGTTTAAAAGAGGGTTCAAAAATTTAAAAAATCATAGTTTTTAAACTTATCCGAAATATTGAATAATTTTTTATAGTTGTGATAGAATATAACCTAAAAAATGTTACATAAAAAAAATAGTTCACACAGGCGTTCGAAAATAGTGTTAAAAAAAGGGTCAAAAACGAAAAAAAAATGTTTCCCAAATATACCAGAAAAATTGGCTAATTATATATAGCTTTGATATAAGATAACCTAAAAATGCAGCATAAAAGTTTTATTTACATAGGCGTTCGTAAATAGTAAAAAAGGGGTAAAATGAAAAAAAAATTAAAATGTAAAAAATTTTATATTTAATTAGTTGAATTGGTGTTAAAAATACACGACAAAAATTAATGTTCCATAGGCGTCCGTGAAAATTCTATAAAAGGGTCAGAAAAAAATTGTATCCGTGATAACACAAAAACCACTTAACGGATAACCTACAACATGCAGCATAACAATTTTGTTTACATAGGCGTTCGTAAATAGTAGAAAAGGGGGCAAAATAAATTTTATAATAAAACTAAAAAAAAATCAATTATTTTGCGTACAAGAATTTGGCCTAGATCTGAAATATAAAATATCTGCATATAAATAGTGCCTCCAAAGAGAAGAAAAAAGCACAAAACCCGATACAAAAAAAAAATAGCTGATGGCTAAAACAAAACAAAAATTTATTAAATTTAGATAAATGACAAAAAGGTCATAAAATTATTACTTTTACACTTAAATATGGAGAGCTATTCGTGCCTCGAGGGCAACAGCTAGTTTTTTTTTTATTATTTCAGTTTACTTTTCTTGGGGTGTTCAGTTCTTATAAAAAATGTCTAACTTTTCTAAATGAAGACAACATCCATCTTTATTTTCGTCAAATAAATTAAATAAAATGACAACGACGTTTCGTACTAATTATTAACTTCTTCAGGTTGAACACATTTTTGACTGTTTGGAAGTAGGTAGATCTTCCTGTTCCTTTGATTGGCAACCTTCTTGTTTATTTGTGTATACTCTTTTAATTTTTGTTTGTAACTGAATCCGGAGATACCCGCTATGACAAATAGTTTGAAACCCGATTTGTGGAGTTTCATTGGCATATACTTATTGTTTCATATAGTCCTTTACTTTTGTTGAACACATTTGCTCGTCCACTGAAAGAGCTTCTTCAAGTGGAATACTAGAAAATTTAACATTTATGTGGTTGATCAAAGGCCGAAGCTTAAGTAGTCGGTGGTGCTCTTGATGATCCTTTGGGAATTGCCCTTGACATGAATCGTGCGTCTAATCCCAATATTATCATAGCTTCGGTAATCTCTGACGTTAGGAAGTTGTATAATGGACATATAAAAAACTAATTCCTATAAATACTGTCTAATGCCACTCTCGGAAAGCTACACTTGAGTATTGGGGTTCTTTTGAACGGCATACAAATTGCTCTGTTCAACAATACTCCACTCAGAGATTTCCGTCGTGAACTGACACACCCAATCACCAATGGGTAAATAAATAAATACAAATTATTACTATCCATCTATAGACCAGGGTCGATAATTTTTGAAACCAAAAAAAATTATAGTAGGATGAAACCCATTGGAAAAGGTAGAGAATATAACAAAAATGAAAGGAAAAATAAATTACGGGCGATCTGAGGTCGGGAAGGGGGAGGGGTGAGTTTTTAAGGGTAAAAAACGGTTAATCTCGATTTCCGGTAAAACTGCAAGCCCTATGAAAAAAAGTTAAATAGCAAAGTTGTAGGTAATAAAAAGATCTACAACTTTTGTAGCGACACTTTTTTCACATAACCTCAAAATTTATGTGAAAAATTCGAATAACCGAGTTTTTGGTTTTTTATTTTTATCTTTTGCAAAAAAAAATATTTTTTCACGAAATTTGGTGAAAACTTACCTTTGTATGTCCCAAACATACAGTAATTTTTTCGGTTTAAAATATTCATTTTTTCACCTTATTTTGTACCCTAATTTTCAATCGAAAATTCTCACGTCAAAATATCTGCTTTTTTAAAAAAAGTTGGTGTGTCTTTTGTTCGTTGAAATCTCTACTTTCTGATGGTATAAAAAAAATATACACTACTATGGTAAATGTTCTCAGAAAATGCAAATAATGAAAAAAACTCGAATCCGGAAATTTTTTTTTCTAATTACTTCTCCATTAGTTTTTGTCTCTGTAATGGCATTTCTTCATCGTTAGATTCCACAAACCTTCCCGATTCTAGTGGATCTTCGAAATCTTCGTCTCCAAGCTTCCAGCACCCAATCTGTTGCTGTCAGTTCGTTACCCAGCCAAGTCTTAAGCTGATAATATGCCCTGTAACACTGTTGTTCTGCTGCACCTTCTGTGGGTGGGAGATTGGCCAATATGAAAGAAGATTTAATTCTTGCCAATTGATATTTTTGAAATCTTAATTTGTTCAGTGTTATAGGTATCATTTTTACATGTATTAATAGATTTGATTAATTGTAATCCATTTTGTTTATATCTTCTTTCTTTGCATCTTTTTTATAAAAAATATTGGCCAAATTTGACACATTTTTATCGGCTAATAAAGAGTTGACGATACTTTTCTTTCCTTTTCCGGCAAATCCAGATGTTGTACCGCAACCAGAAAAACAATGGAGAAATGCAACGATATTTTTTCAGGATTCATATTTGAAACTATTAGATCATTATTTGCATTTTCTGAGAACATTTACCATAGTAGTGTATTTTTTTATACCATCAGAAAGTAGAGATTTCAACGAACAAAAAACACACCAACTTTTTAAAAAAAGCAGATATTTTGACGTGAGAATTTTCGATTGAAAATTAGGGTGCTTTTTCAAAGGTCAAAAAATGAATATTTTAAATAAAAAAAATTACTGTATGTTTGGGACATACAAAGGTAAGTGTTCACGAAATTTCGTGTAAAAATAATTTTTTTTGCAAAAGATAAAAATAAAAAACCAAAAACTCGGTTATTCGAATTTTTCACATAAATTTTGAGGTTATGTGAAAAAAGTGTCGATACAAAAGTTGTAGATCTTTTTATTACCTACAACTTTGCCATTTAACTATTTTTCATAGCACTTGCAGTTTTACCGGAAATCGAAATTAACCGTTTTTTACCGTTAAAAACTCACCCCCCCCCCCTTCCCGAACTCAGATCGCCCGTAATTTATTTTTCATTTCATTTTTGTTATATTCTCTACCTTTTCCAATGGGTTTCACCCCACTATATTTTTTTTTTCACTTTTTACCATTTTTAAAATTATCGACCCTGGTCTACTAGTTATTTAAGTAGTAAGTATAAATATTTTATTATCGTTGACTTTCATTTAAGTACAAAAGAATATCAATGCCTATCAAAAAACAAACATATAGGTAAGTACTCTCATATATTCCAAATAATAAACCATCAGCTAAATGAGTTTAAGTTTAAAAACCTTTTAAAAATATATTTACAACTTCATTAAGTCAATATATCTTCACCAAGAACATGAATAAGTGGCTTTTTAAAAATCTAACACAAACATCTTAATGTCTTATTTCTTAGTAGGTATAATAAGTAACTCAGGACTTACTTAGTAGGTATATCGACGCACCATGGAAACTGAATTATAAATATGTCAAATTTTAAAACACTTCGACGACACAATATCTAAACGTGCTGTCGTTATACGCATTTTTCTTAAATCAACAGACGGACGGACTATTTTTGGAATTTTTAACTACTTATCTATGTCGTTGGTAACAAATCAATTAGTGTATAAGTGAGTAGGTAAGAATTCTTCGGCGGTATTGCCAGAGTTCTTGACTTGTAACAACTCTACTATAATTTGTGATGAACACTATTTTGTACCGTCAACCACTTAACCCCCTGAACTTTTTTTTTCAAGTGGTAAGGATCAATTTTTTTTAACTACATATTTAGAAAATTTGACACTCGCTGATTATAGAAACATTTTTTATCAACATAATGGCGCACATCCACATTGTGGCTATCTAATCGATGATTTTGTGCGAAAGGCTTTTGACGATCACAATGGGGTCCTTTTCTTTGGCCATTAGGCGCACAGATCTTTCTATCTTTGATTTTTTTTACTTAGGGCACAATTTAAAACAATGGGGTCCTTTTCTTTGGCTACCCGGCCCCGAGATCTTTCTATGTTTGATTTTTAGCTCTCCATATCATATAATATGTAATATACGAGTATATATGGAGACTATTAGTTTGATGAAAAAATTTTTTTTTTAATTTCACCGGAAATACTTGTTTTTGGTCATTTTATACATAAATAAGTAGTTTTAAAAAAATGTCTGTCTGTCTGTCTTTATCCACGAAAACGCAAAAACCGGTTAACAGATTTTAACCAAATTTGGTACAAAAATACTATTGGACATGGCAAGGAGCTGATTAGATTTTGGGAAACATTGAGCGCAGGCAAAGGGTTTAAAAGAGGGCTCAAAAATTAAAAAAAATCATAGTTCTTAAACTTATCCGAAATACTGCATAATTTTTTACGCATTTAATTGAATATAACCTAAAATATTGAACATAAAATATTAGACCACATTGGCGTTCGAAAATAGTGTAAAAAAGATTTAAAAAAAAAACGTATTTCTTAAAAATAGCAGAAATATTAACTAGTTATTTATAGTTTTGATAGAATATAACCTATAAAATGTGTCATGAATAACTTACTTTCATAGGCGTTCGTAAATAGTGGAAAAGGGGTCAAAACATAAAAAATATATATTTCCTAAACTTATTCGAAATATGGAATAATTTTTCATAGTTGTGATACAATATAAGCTAAAAAATATTCCATAAAAGAATTGGTTCACACAGGCGTTCGAAAATAGTTTAAAAAAAGGGTCAAAAACGAAAAAAAAAAATGTTTCTCAAATATACCAGAAAAATTGGCTAATTATATATAGCTTTGATATAAGATAACCTAAAAAAATGCAGCATAAAATTTGTATTTACATAGGCGTTCGTAAATAGTAGAGAAAGGGGTAAAATAAAAAAAAATTAAAATGTAAAATTTTTTATATTTAACTAGATGAATGAATTGGTGTTAAAAATACACGACAAAAATTAATGTACCGTAGGCGTCCGTGAAAATTCTATAAAAGGGTCAGAAAAAATTTGTATCCGTGATAACTCAAAAATCACTTAACGGATTTTAACCAAATTTGATACGTTAATACTACAGGATATTTATAGGTGGTGATTAACATTGAGCGTAGGCAAGGGGTTTAAAAGAGGGTTCAAAAATTTAAAAAATCATAGTTCTTAAACTTATCCGAAATATTGAATAATTTTTCATAATTGTGATAGAATATAACCTAAAAAATGTTACATAAAAGAATTGGTTCACACAGGCGTTCGAAAATAGTCTATATACCAGAAAAATTGGCTAATTATATATAGCTTTGATATAGGATAACCTAAAAAATGCAGCATAAAATCTTTATTTACACAGGCGTGCGTAGATAAAATTAAAAAAAATTAAATGTAACAATTTTTATAATTAATTAGTTGAATAGGTTTTAAAAATACACGACAAAAATTAATGTACCATAGGCGTCCGTGAAAATCCTATAAAAGGGTCACAAAAAATTGGTATCTGTGATAACTCAAAAACCACTTTTTAACGGATTTTAACCACATTTGGTACGAAAATACTACAGGATATTTATGGGTGGTGATTAACATTGAGCGTAGGTAAGGGGTTTAAAAGAGCGTTCAAAAATTTAAAAAATTATAGGTCTTAAACTTTTTTTTGTGCGTTTAATTAAACATAACCTAAAATATTTAACCTAAACAATTAGACCACATTGACATTCGAAAAAAGTGTAAAATGGGGTAAAAAGGTTAGAAAAAACGAATTTCTTAAACATAGCAGAAATATTGACTAGTGATTTATAGCTTTGATAGAATTTAACCTAAAAAATGTGTTATAAATAACTTATTTTCACAGGCGTTCGTAAATAGTGTAAAAGGGGTCAAAATAAAAACATATATAGGTACTTCCTAAGCTTATTCGCAATTCGGAATAATTTTTCGTAGTTGTGATAGAATATAACCTAAAAAATGTTACATAAATGAACTGGTCCACACAGGCGTTCGAAAAAGGGTCAAAAACGAAAAACAAATGTTTTTCCAAATATAACCGAAAAATTGGCTAATTATATATAGCTTTGATATAAGATAACCTAGAAAAGGAGGCAAAATAATTTTTTTAATAAAACTAAAAAAAAATCAATTACTTATTTTGCGTACAAGAACTTGGCCTAGAAGATCTGAAATATAAAATATGTACGTATAAATAGTGCGTCCAAAGAGAAGAAAAATGAACAAAACCCGATACTTAAAAAAATAGCTTACTTATTAAATTTAGATAAATAACAAAACGGTCATAAAATTATTACTATTACACTTAAATATGGAGAACTATTCGTGCCTCGAGGGCAACAGTTTATTTTAATTTTTGAACCCTCTTTTAAACCCCGTGCCTACGCTCAATGTTTCCCAAAATCTAATCAGCTCCTTGCCATGTTCAATAGTATTTTTGTACTAAATTTGATTAAAATCTGTTTAGCGGTTTTTGCGTTTTTTTAAAACTACTTTTATGTATAAAATGACCAAAAACAAGTATTTCCGGTGAAATTAAAAACAATTTTTTTTTCATGAAACTAATAGTCTCCATATATATATTACATAATATATGATATGGAGAGCTAAAAATTATCAAAAATTGTGTCCTGCTCTTACTCTCGATCTGAACAATTAAAGTTCGTAAATTTAAACATAAGGTGAATAACCTGTTATCTCCGAGGTTATCTCCAACTACACGTTTATCCTGTCGGAAACGTAATAGTATTGTAAAACATCATGAGGGTTAATGTAAGCCACTGGTTTCCTAGGGCAATCACGAAAACCGTGATACACAAATCTAAGATCGCGTAAGTAAAAGTAAAAAAAAAAATTTTCATGTCTCGCGTTGTTCTATGTATAATAATAGGTATAAGCACGGTTAAAATGTGTATAGTTAATATTCGATGGTATAAGTAGGGTTACCAGACCTCCTATTTTTAATATGAAACTCATATATTTTAACTCTTTCTCATATCTCCTATTAGCATGCTCAATATGACACTATTTCTCAAATATTTTCATTAATATCCTACCCTAGTTGCACGTACTACGGTAACACTAAATTTTGATATTTCCTGCTGTAATGATTTTTATGATTAAGCTTTAACAGACCTTAAATTATTATCAGAATGCCGCAGTTGTTTGAAATGAGATGAGAGATGGACAGTAGAGTGCAGTATATACTGATTTCAGTAAGGTAAGGCGTTCGACAAGAGAGATCACAGGATTCTTGTTCGTCGCCTCATTGAGATCGGGTTGCCTTCTTTGCTAGTGAGATGGATATGGTCGTATATTACACAACGTACACAGTCTGTGTTTGTTAACAATTATGAATCCGCCTCATTCAGTGTCCCTTCTGGGGTACCTCAGGGAAGTCACTTAGGCCCACTTCTGTTTATTCTGTACATAAATGATATAAAATATTGTTTTGGGTACTCTGAATTTGAGCTTTTTGCGGCCGATTTAAAGATTTATTTTCCAATAACTTCACTGAGTGACTGTCAGAGGTTGCAAAACGATTTAAATAATCTGTTCGAATATTGTTCCCAAAGGAGTTTGTTTTTGAATCTCGAAAAGTGCTTTTCTCTTAGTTTTACTCGAAACAGGGAGGGTTTTAAATACGAATATAAATTAGATAATTTTATACTAGAACGGGTATCAGAGAGAAAGGATCTAGGTGTAATCATGGACTCGAAAATGCTGTTTAAGAATCACATAGAAAAACTAATCAACTCTTCGAGTAAATTGCTTGGTTTCGTGGTGAGAAATAGCAAATCCTTTAAGCATCCTAAAACTTTATTTAAGTTATACTATGCATTTGTACATAGCAAGTTGACTTTTGCTACAACAGTCTGGATAATTCTGCAAAGAGGTAATTATGAACCTATTATGCACAGGTATAGTATGTTGTCATTGGAAAACAGAAGAAAGGTGTCCGATCTGATATTTGTGTTTAAAATTCTGAATGGATGTTTGGATTCTCCATCAATATATGACATTGAATTGAATGAACCTGCGCGTATGTTGAGGTCACATGAAATCTTTGCAATTCCTTTTAGAAGAACAAACTCGGGAAAGAATTCGCCTATCTGTTGCATTTTGCGAACATGTAATTTGTATCGTGCTGACATAGACTTGTTTGACATATCCTTGGCTCGGTTTAAGTCGTTTGTGAGGGGTCTGTTCATGTAGGTGGTTTTTTGTTTTGTTTTTCTCTTTATTGGGTAGTATTGTGTTTATTTAATGTAATATTTAGGCTTAAGTAAATAAATTTTTCATTTTATGTATATTTTAAATTATTTTTTTCTTTTGATAAATACGAGGTCTGTTCAAAAAGTACCCGGAATTCTCATTTTTCTAAAAAAATATTTATTTATTCGTCTACATCTATATGGTCCCCTTCAAAGTAATCCCCCCTAGATATAATACACTTATGCCAGCGTTTTTTCCAGTCTTCGAAACACCCTTGATAGTCACTTTTTGTAATGCTCTGTAGCACTCTCAGCGATTCTGCCTTTATCTCTTCAATCGATGAAAAACGCTGTCCTTTCATGGGTCTCTTCAACTTTGGGAACAGGAAAAAATCACACGGAGCGATATCTGGTGAATGAGGAGGTTGGGGCATGATTAAAGTCTTGTTTTTAGACAAAAAATCACGAATAAGCAACGATGAATGAGCAGGTGCGTTATCGTGGTGCAAAACCCATGAATTGTTTTTCCATAAATCGGGGCGTTTTTTTCGAATTGCTTCACGCAAACGTCGCATTACTTCAAGGTAATACTCCTTATTGACGGTTTGACCTTTTGGCAAGAATTCTTTATGCACTATGCCATTATAATCGAAGAAAACAGTAAGCAAAACCTTGACATTTGATCGAACTTGACGTGCTTTTTTCACTCTTGGTGACGTTGAGTGCTTCCACGTGGACGATTGTGCTTTTGTTTCGACATCATAACCGTACACCCATGTTTCATCACCAGTTATGACCCTTTCAAGTAAATTTGGATCGTCGTTGACGTCGTTTAACAGCTCCTGAGCGATGGTAATGCGTTTGTTTTTTTGATCAAAATTCAGCAGTTTTGGAACGAATTTTGCTGCCACTCGTTTCATGCCCAAAACCTTTGAAAAAATATGATGGCATGAGCCAACTGATATGCCAACTTCATCAGCAACTTCTCTAATTGTGATTCGGCGATCATCCATAATCATTTTTTCCACTTTTCCCACATTCTCATCGATTATTGACGTGCTGGGTCGACCGGAGCGTTCGTCGTCTTCAACGTCTTCGCGGTCATCTTGGAAACTCTTATACCACTCGTAAACACTTGTTTTTTTCATAGCAGACTCACCGTAGGCTCTCTGTAACATTTCGCACACTTGGTTACACTTTATTTCATTTTTCACGCAAAATTTAATACAAATTCTTTGACTCTTCAATTCTTCCATTGTTTAAACTAACAAAAATCGCCGAGCTCAAAAAAACACGTCTACACCAGCCGCTACAAGACAGAATGTAAACAATGAATACAGCTGAAAATTTCACCATACATTAGGGACATGTGTACCAACACAATAAAAAAAAATTTGACCGCCGGACTCTCCAGACGCGCGCAATTCAAAAATTCCGGAAACTTTTTGAACAGACCTCGTACATTCGTCAGAAGCTTGTATTATATTGTGAATACTGTTGTGGATTCTTTTGTAATCTGTTTGTATTCCTAATGGTAAATAAATAAACAAATACCAAAAAACAAATTAATTGTTAAAAGGTTTTAAACTGTCTTCCTATGTCATCGTTTCTTTGTATTACAGTATTTAACATTTCAGTTTGGTTTAATAATCATATTATTTTGTGTAGATACATATTTCTAGGTTTAGGTACATGATTCATGTAAAATTGCAATAATGTCGCAGTGCGTGTATTTTTTCTTTAATTTGGAGTTATGTGCTAATGAATGAAATTTACGTGTAATTTAATTATACCTAAAATAGAATAAAGAGTTTATTTTTCAATTTGTATTCATTCAAAAATTTAGGTATTTTGTAAAATTCTCATATATTTTTGAACTTCATATATCTGGCAACCCTAGGTATAAGCAAGATCTAGTTAGTTGCTAAAAGGTGAATGAATGAATACCTTACCTCTATACTTATATCTCATAGCTGCATAGCATTCGTGTTCGCCAGGTGCGAGAGTGCATATAATAATGCAATGTCAATGTTTCTAGTTTTTAACAAGGAAAAAAATGCAATACCTACCTACCTAGGAAGACCGGTATGCCTCTGCACACTGTTTATTATTTCATATCCACAGGATCTTGTGGTAATTAATTCAAATTAATTTTTATACAGTGTGTCCACAGATTGAGGGCAAGGAAGTTGTAAATAACAAAAAGGTTTTGAGTGGAAATTTGACCTTTTGGCTTGCCTTTTCGGGATAAAACTAAGAAATATTTTTAAATAAATGTTGAAGACTGAGGATTAATTTTTAATTCCAATATAGCACCTGTGACTTGGAGCAAAGATAATTCCCGCTGAGGATGGAAATGACGGACGAAATTTGTTGTGGATCATAGCAACAGCTTGTCTGATCATCTCAAACGTATTTTATTTCTCTGGTATGACCGAAAGTATTTTTAAATAAATGATGAAGACTGAGAAGTTATTCCTATTTCCAATTTAGCACCAGTGACTTGGAGCAAAGGTAAATTCCTGCTGATGATGGAAATGATGATCGAAATTTGCTCTGGATCATAGCAACAGCTTGCCCGGGCATCCTAAACGTATTTTATTTTTCTTGGATGACCCAAAGTATTTTAAAATAAATGTTGAAAATTGATTTAACCCCAGTGACTTGGAGCAAAGATAATTACTGCTGAAGATGCAAATGAGGGTCGAAAATACTTTTAAAGTAAGATAACAAATAATAATAATAAATAATCGGCTAAATACAATAAAAATATAATATAAAATTATTAATAAATGCGCTAATATTATAATAATAATAATATTATAAAATCAATCAGATTAATTACATAATATAACCAGCATCTTACTTATAATGAAAATAAACTTTTATACGATACTTATTCTTAAATTAATTTTTGCAATATTAATATTAAAGCCTTTATTTTTAAATGGGCGAAGTCTAACCAAAGGCCAATCATATTCAACCCATTACACAAAGTAAACGTAAAAAAAGAAAAGAAGAAAGAAACAAAATAAAATAATATAAAGTAAACTACAAATAATTCAAAATAATATAAACATAAAATAATAATACAATAATAAATCTCATTGACATGAAAGTAAATGTTCCGTTAACCAGTGTCTAGTTGAACAAAGTTACAGTTACAGAGTGAAACTTCTTAGAAACCTGGCTGTTCTATACAGGGGCATTGTGAGCTTATTTTGGTTCCGCAGATTGAGAGTGTGGATCGTCTGACGAAACACAAGCTTAGTACTCAAATAAGGTGCTACAAAAGTGTGAATAACGCGTTTAACACTACACATAAACAGATATTTAAAAATATCACCCATCTTCAGCCAACGCAATGATCGAAATGAGGGTGTCACGTGATCAAACCTTCTCAGCCCACACACCAGCCGGCAATAAGAGTTCTGAACTCTTGCAGAAACACATGTGGTGCCATAGGAAATCCTCGAGCCTACTAATGACTGACCGAGATTTTTTTTAATTTTTGTTGTCAGGAATTTCCTACCAGCATATAGCAACTTCAACTGAATATAACATTGCTGAGTTACGTTAGACATGTTTTTCAAAACGTAGGCTCTCGACAAAAGGTATTCGAACTTGATTTATGAATATTGTTAAGCTTTTTGTCAAATTATTCCTCTTCCTTTTAGAACCAAAAACCATAATTTTCGACTTAGTCGGAATCAATCGCAAGCTGTGAGTAGTTGCATATTCGGATATGGAGCTCAAGTCGCTATTAATTCTATGAGCAGCAGCCCCGGCTGCTCTCATTCAAAATGATAATAGCGTTGTGTATCATCTGCAACGAATTGCGCTTCGCAATGCTTAACAAAAGTGGAGCAAGAACGGAGCCCTGAGGGACTCCCGACTGTACATGCAATACTGAGGACCACTGAGAATCACCCACAACTTGCTCATGGCGATCACTTAAATAGGAAGCGATGAATTCTGACGATATTGAACCAAAACCGACATAGCAACCAGCAGTCCATGATTAATTGTATCAAATGCCTTGGCAAAATATAATATAAAATAACTGTCAACAACAAGGCCCAGAAACTTCAAAGAAGAAACGACGTTAATAGTGGAATTATTAAGTTCAAAAGACTGCAGCGCACCTTTACTTATATGACACAGATTTAGTTTTCGCAGTGTTCAAGCACAACAGGTTAGAGTCACACCATGATTTGATGGTGATTAAGTCTTTGGATATGGTACTATGAAGAGCCACACTATCCGTGCCGCACCAAGTGAAACTAGTATCATCAGCAAAGAGACATACTTTACCGCTGATGTCTAGGCACGTAATGTCGTTGATAAATAGCAAAAACAAAATAGGACGCAACACCGAACCCTGTGGAACTCCACAATACATCGGCCTGCAAGAAGACACAGCCGCATTGACCCTCACACATTGACTTCTGTTGCTAAGGTACAACTTAAACCATCCCAGTGGAACCCCCCGAATTCCGTAGTGCTGTTATGACTTGCACAGTCGAATGCTTTGGAGAAATCACAGAAAATTGATGCTGTAAAGTGAAGATTGTTCAAGTTGGAGTAAACATTGTTGAAGACGGAGAATATAGCATCATTAGTGCATTTGTTAGCTAAAAATCCAAATTGGTGGCTAGTTAATAAGTACTTCATATTTGTGCAGAAATGATAGAAGTCTCCTTTTAACCAGTCTTTCAATGATGAGTATTTGAAGTATAAATTTAACCTTGGTTTTGTTAAATCCTCAGCTAAATCCAGTTAAGTAGTTTCCTCAGCCCAAAGTTTCATACGCTTAAGTAGCACTCGACTGTAGCTATTTCCTATCCTCTTGCAGGATCATCGGAGAAATTTTTCGTAATAGCTAAAAGCCTGCGATTTTTCTCCCGAGTGTTCTCCTTGAAAATCAAATCGTAGTTTAACTGAGTTTCTCTCCAATACATACATGCAAGTTCATAACAGAAATTCAACCTCTTCATATAAACAATTAACTGGAGTATTATCTAAATTCGACTATGCCCGCCTATGAATATTCGTATAAAGCAATCGTTGTTGTGATGTGATAGTCTGCCTCACAATAATTAATTGATGGATAACTACAAAGTTTCACTTAAAGTACTGGCGTTGTGTTTGATTGAAAAATAATTTACAATTTGTTGAACAATTACATATTGTTGCTTTGGCATTTATGTGTACCTATTGCTATTAACATACATAATAATCTGTGACATTTAATTTATTATTATTCAAATTACTTAATTGAATAAGTATTAAGTATAATATGCATAACTTAGATAATTCATATACAGAGTGAATGAGCAACAGTATTATAGAGGTGTTGCTTTTATTGGACCAGTTTTCGGTATTAGAGCTCTAACTAAGAAAACAAATAAAAACAGTTTATATTTTTCAATAGAACCATCTGGATTTGATTTAATTTTATATATCCACTTACATGGAATAGCTTTCCTTCCTTTAGGCAATTTATCTAAGATTCATGTTCCGTTTTCACTATGTGACTGCATTTCTCTTTCCATAGCACCTTTCCATTGATCTTTATCATTGCTTCGGATAGCTTCATCAAAACTCTCAGGCTCATTACCCTCTAAAATATTTACAGCAACTGACATTGCAAAACCTTCAAATCGGGCAGGTTTACGTAAATTTGTTCTGTCTCTTAACTTTCTTCCACTACTTTATTCACTCGTATCTTCTTCAGTTATTGTGCTTCTATTATCTTCCAAATCTTCAAAGTTTTGTTCATTTTCAGGATTTTCTATTTCTAATCTACTTTCAGAAATTTCTTCAGGTTCGTTATGTAAATGTACTGGGCTTAATCTAGTTTTAATGGTTTTTCGTCAAACGTAACATTCCGAGATCGTATAACTTCTCCAGTTTCCTGACACCAAACTCTGTAACCTTCATATCCAACAAGAATGCCTTTAGTCGCTTTCTTCTCTGGTTTTTTCCTTCTTTGTTTTGGAATATGAACATAGCATACGCGAAGATAGGTCAATTTGGGTTTCTTTTGATACCAAACTTCATATGGTGATTTATTATTAACACCTGATATATTTAAAATGTAGGTAGCTGTTAACAGTCCTGTTCAGACAAAATGAACACTAATCTGTTGAACAACCAATTCTGGTTAGGGAAAGGTTTTCGCGACAGTTTGTTACTTTTTCATAAAACTAAAGGTGCCGTTAACAAAATTTTCATAGCTCGTTTAGTTGTTAAGATACAGGGCTAAATTGAAAATGTTGCCTTTTGCAAAAACTCTTGAGATCTGAAGAACGTGGAGGCCATGTAACAGGTCCGTTGATACCTATCCATCTTTGAGGAAATTCCAAACACACCATTATCTATATTGGGCTATTGGAAAATTTGCAGTTCGATAAACTATAGGTATGTCTGCCCAAAACATAACTCCAAAGCGTCCTCTTTTTTTTTTTCAACTGTTGCGTTAGACCACCCTGTATTAGTTTTCTTAATGGGCAATTAGGTAGTTTACGCTATGAACATTTTTATGCTGAACAAATCAACAGTTTTAAAGCCTGGAATCAGAATTAAAAAAAAAAACATTCCAATTCAAATTTGATTGATAGATACCATGTACTTAACGCTAGACCAAAATATTATGTTATTTAGAAAAACAGTCAGCAGATAACGACAGCGTGGAATGTACACGGAAAAATAATTAAGTCGTGTTGAACACTACCGAGCAACATACAGTCATTATTACCAATGTTATTGTTGTTCAAAATATCTCTAATGCCATGAATGTTTTCAAAATAATCATTAGACTTTTATCGTTATATATAAAACTAGGTACCTACTTACTAACTAACCGTTTGTTTGTTTTTTTTTTTTATATAAATTACCGTGTTTACTGAAATAAAATATCAACACTATACAGGGTGTCCCACGGGGAAGCAAATCGATCTGTATATAGAAAACTATATGTACTTACCTACATAGGAGAATTTGGAAAATATGGCAGTGTAACTATGGCAATCAGGTCAAATAGTTACAAGTAATTGACAATTCCGGTTATATCGAAAATACTGTGTGGCAAACGGATTCGTAGCAGCGCGGCGTCGGTAAGGGGAATGCAGTTGTAACAAAACATGGCTGGTTTCATTCAGAGCCAATAATATAATAACATCGGAGCAGTTTGGCTTCCAGAGTGCCAGGAGCACTTCGGATGCCATATTTTCTTTTCTTGAGAATGTTTATTCCCAGCTCAATGAGAATAGAGCAGTTGCCGTAGTATTTTCGAATGCGTTCGATTGTGTAGATCGCAGCATCCTTCAGGAAGCTTGAGTTTTATGGTGTTAGGGGTGCACCTTTGGACTGGTTTCATTCTTATTTGACTGACCGAAGGCAACTGGTCAGGTTTGGGAGTGGTGTGTCTGACAGTGTGTGTGTGCCTTGCGGAGTGCCACAGGGGTCTGTTTTGGGTCCTATTCTTTTTCTTCTTTATATTAACGACAACATTGCCAAAAATTGCGTAAATTGCATACGGTAATTTTATTAAAAGTTTTAAGTTCAAATTTAAATACATCTAGGTAGCTATGACGGCAATGAATATCAAAAACTGTCATTATATAATATTAACTATTGGACTAACGGGAAGCTTTACGCTGTTTGCGGATGATACGACACTGCTTTGGCATGATAGAGATGCTGATGTCAAAGAAAACATTCGAAGTGATTTGGAAAAGTTAAAGGAATGGTGCGATTCAAATTATCTCTCATTTAATTTATCAAAAACACATGTATTATCTTTTAATTTTAAATTTGATGATTTGCTATTTGAAAATAACCATATTAATAGTCCTAATTGTGTTAAATTTTTGGGACTCCAAATTGATTTAAAGCTTAAGTTTGATGAACATGTTAAACTGTTGGGCAGGAAGGTTTCATCTGGCTGTTATGCTTTGAGAGTTGTGTCAGGGGCTCTTGGACTGAAAGTTGCACGAAATCTGAATATTGGACTGTATTCAATTCTGTTGGTTGGCGTTCCATCATCTCGTGAAATAATCTATAAGACAATCAGCTGGTTCACCACCTCGCCAAGCTAAATCAACAGCTACAATATGGTAAAAAGATTGTAAACCTTGTGGTGTACATTCATCCCATAATCCAATGATTCTAGCCAAATCACTTGAACTCAAATTTGCTGAAATGCATTTTCGTTTGTTTGTATCCTGCTGTAATCTTTTACGTTTTGCATTTCTTGCATCTCGCGCATTTTTGAATATCATACTGGTAAACGGGTCGAATACAATTTTGAAGCCATTGAAGTATTTTTCCTGGAGTAGCCTACTCGTAGTATTCCAAATTGTTTTTACAGTTGCTTCTTTATATTCAGTTCCGTCAGCTTTTCTCATATTTACCGCATAATCTTTCAATATATTAGCCAAATTATGCAAACTCGTTTCAGCATTCAGTTCGTATTCTCTGGTCGCACAAAACTCGAGAAATATTTTCCATACATATTTTTTTTGATTTGATTGTATTTTTTGGTATATTATTACATATAATATCATTAATTGCATCGTTAGATGCAATACCAAATCTTCGCGACATTTTTAAACCAGTTGTCTGTCAGTTTGACGTTTAATTAATTTTTAATAAAAAAAACACCAAACTGAAAACACCACATGTAGGGTATTATCGCTGTAATCCAGAGGTGATTGGATGAAATTTGACACATGACTTAAAATTAAGTAATTTAATTGTTTACTATATTTAGTAAAAAATTATCTCTAAACACACCAGACACCGTCAAAATACCAAGCCGTCTGTAACTGTGCCTACAATCATCTTCATAGCCAAGATTATCAATAATCTTTGGAGGTGAGAATCCCCAATTTACAATAACGTAGGCAATCGGTGAGTGAGTTTTCATTATACGAATAGACTATTAAGCTGGGTATTAAGTAGGTAAGTCTACATAATTATGTTAAAGACTTGACAATTCACTAAACTTATATCTAAATGATGTACTTAAGTACCTACCTAAACTGTAAACAAGAATGTTCAATGATTTCTTGTATTGTAAATACAACTAAGTAAGTAGGTACGTATACTATAAAACTTAATTTTTGTCATTATTTACAATAGTTACCGAATTCTGGTTCTGATACAGAAGATATAGGTATTTGCGAGTTTTGTTTATTGTTAATGACTTGTTAAAGGCATAATCTCGTTTTGAACTATCGTTGTGACGGGTTTAGGACACACTGTACCTATGTGAGATAACTGAGAAATATTCGTAATATTGACATTCTACTTATAAGCTTTACTACATGGTACAATCATTGTCTACCTTCGTAATTTGAAAAGCAATTCTGGATAAGAAATAACTCAACATCCTCAATTAATTAATAGATATTTTAATGCTGTTTATTTCGTATTATTAACCTAATCTCGTTTATCCATCATTAAGAAAGGTGTCATTTCATCAACAAACTAAACAGTTGACTCACCGTTGACTTAGATGTTTGAAGATGGAAACACTTATCCAAATCACTTAAGTAGGTATTATAAATTGCACAAAATTCAATCACTTTGACTTAATTTAACACTAGATAATAACAATAATTACACTTCAAATAATTAAAATTGGCGTAGGTAGGTACCGACGCGACGACACGATAACAAAATCAGTAAGAAGTAATCACAAGAATTTCTCACACAGGTTGCAACGAATAAACTCCCATTTTATTATTTTAACAATATTTGCGTTTTAAGATCAACATTCACACTGGTTAATTTACTATAATTAACGCTGTTTTTTCGATATACTTAATTAATTACTGAGTACAGTAGAAGTTATAGTAATATCAACAATTACTATAATAGAATAGAGGAATATTATAAAAATTACCGGCGATAAACCCGCTATATAGAGAGTGATAATACCGACATGCAGCACTTATCCCCGCGCGAGTGTGTTGATAGACTGATTTTGTTTTTGTGTTGAACGAACGGCTTCGTCGCGACTATCGGCAGTCCGATTATGTACGATTGCGAGATTCGAATGCGGATGGGGCGCAAACGCTATTTTCTTGAATTCACAGGGTGAAATTAATTTGATCGTAGATTATTCTTATACGATCATTATTATTTGATGCATTTATGAAAGCATTGTCACCGGTATTGGGTAGCAGTGGCGTATTTATAGGTGGGTCTACCGGCCGGTCTACTTACAATGAAATTTTAAACATAGGTACCTCAATTACTTGCCTAGGTAACTGGTGCCGCCGAGGCCCGAAAAGCTCTCCATACATAAATACATGTATATTGTTTATTTTTGTTTTCGGTTTTACCGGCATTGTGCTTGAAACTACAGGATATCTTAGCTGCAGTTTCAACCAAAATAGGACACACTTTACGTACAATATACCTAAGTACATTGAAAAATGTGTAAAAATAAGCGTAAACTGAAAAAACTTAATTTATGTTAATATTAACGTTTATTACATTTCAATTCCGGTCAAACCGAAAAAGTTTAAAACTTTTCACTTTTTTCTCATATACAGGGTGTCCAAGAATGGGATAGCATTGGAATCTTGGAAACAGTAGGAGTTACAATGTCGGTTAAATAAGAGAAAAGTTGTACAATTTAAACACCTTTTAAATTGTGTTTTCAAAAGTAGAGCCGTTTTCGAGAATTTTGAAAAAACAATTTTTTGCGATTTTCGTTTTTATTTATTTCTGACGTTATTTTTCCAGATATAAAAAAAAATAAAAGCACTTTCTCATTGTTACTTTTTGAGGAGAATAAGATAGCGTTTGCAAATTTGCACTAGGACGTTGTGTTTTTGAAAAACCATCATCAACTTCGTTTTTTTGAATACGGCCCTGGATTTTTTATTGTTAAATTTAAATCTATTTTCAATTCGAAAATAGATGATATATCACACGTAATGGTTTAAACAAGTTTTCAATATTTTTACCAATTATTTAAACTTATTCAAGAAAAATCGCCACGAGGTTGATGATGGTTTTTCTAAAACGAAACGTTGTAGTGAAAATTTGTAAACGCTATCTTATCCTCCTCAAAAAGTAACAATGCGAAAGTGCTTTTAATTTTTTATATCTGAAAAAATAACGTCAGAAATAAATAAAAACGAAAATTGCAAAAAAATATTTTTTCAAAAATTCTCGAAAACGGCTACTTTTGAAAACATCATTTAAAAGGTGTTTAAATTGTACAACGTTTCTCTAATTTAACCGAAATTGAAACTCCTACCGTTTCCAAGATTCCAGTGCTATCCCATTCTTATCTTGGACACCCTGTATATTTCTTCTCTAAAACGGCAGAATTTTGTAAAATTATTTATGTTAGCTTCCTTGATCTCTAATTTCTCCGCACGCCACTTATATTGAGCCCTTCAATGGCGCTCCATACTCTCTCGTACTCATTTTCAATTTATATTATATACACTGTGTCCTAGATAAGAATGGGATAGCATAGGAATCTTGGAGACAGTAGGAGTTACAATGTCAGTTAAATTAGAGAAAGACAATTTTAACACATTTTGAATGGTGTTTTCAAAAGTAAACTAACTTTAGTCGTTTTCAAGGAAAGACGATTTTATAGTTTTTATTTTTTTCTGACATTATTTTTACAGTTTTTTTAGCTGTTTAATTAAAATTGTTCAAGAAAAATCGCCATAGTTTGGCACTTATTTTGCATAGAACATTTTTAATAACTTCAAAAAGCATAAACATTCCAACTAAATTTCTTTACTTTTTATTTATAATTAAAAAAAAAAAACATTTAGAGCAAACTAACAAATAAACTTGTTTCAAATTACAAACGAATTAAGAATGTTAATAAAAGTATTTAAAGATTTATTTACAAAAAGTGTTCAAACAAATAACAATAATGTATTTATTAAAATTATAAATACGAGGATAGTTAATAAAGTAGCAAAGTTTTGATTATTAAATTTATATTCAAAAAAACTGACTTACAATATGGAATATAAACATAGATATTGTGAAATCTATAACATATGAAATGAAATAAAATACATAAAATTTTTAAAAATAACTTGACGATCAGATATTATTTAAATTGCACAACATTATCATAGATGTAAAAGGATGTGTTTGGCGACATCTAGTTTTCGTTGGTAGTACGCCGAGTGAACAACAGTTCCTATATCGGTGTACTACCAACGAAAACTAGATGTCGCCAAACACATCCTTTTACCTCTCTGTAGAGTTTGGCTGTCAACTACTGCCCGATCACCACTGATGAGTCGTGGATCGACGAAACGGCCGTCTGGTGAAAGTATAGTGGTTGACAGACAAACTCTCGGAATATAAGTATTGTTTTGTTAAACAAGCCCATTTCAAATTATCATAGATGTTGGCTTTTGTTTGTAGTTGTATCATCCTATTATTACCCTTAGTGGAAATTTAATCTGATCTTAAGTTTTACTCAAACTGCGTATAGTATAAAATACAATAAGTAACTATTAGGATCTTATTTTTAAGAATTTTATTTATTTTATATAAACCAAAATGTTCGGTAGGAAGAAATAATACATATTAGGTATTAATAGAATATATAGTTATCGTACAATTACCAATGTTAGAATGATTTTAAGTATATTTCTTCTATTTTAATGCAAATGTTTAGGTACAATTTATTTTTTATTTTCAAAATGCCACTTGTCATAATTGTCACTGCAATAATAGATCATCTATATTGTTGCTTTGTTGTCAGATTTATTTTGACCTAGTATATAAATATGTAATAATATTTATCGGGAAGAATATTTTCGTGAAAGTGAATTGAAAGTAAAGTTTTTGTGAAAGAAATTTGAAAATAAAATTGGATAATTTAAGTTTGTGGTTAAATAAAAATATTTTTTTCATATAATTGGATATAATTGCATATTTAAACGTAGATTTTAGTTCTGCTCAACTTTTCTTTATAACAATTTTCGATATTATCAAAAATGAAGGTACTGTATTCTTGAGCAACTTTTTATGAAGAATAACCTTTTTTTGCAAAACTAATAATAAAAAAGTTTTCCATATGGTGCGAACTTTAAAGTAGCTACACTGTATATGTACATCTTAGGAAAAACAAGCCTTCCATAGTCGTCCGGGGAAGTGTTCCTTTTCTTACTGAGAACATAATATACTATTATCGATAATTTTGTAATTAAAATTATATTAAATATTAATTAATTACATTTCTACCAGAAATTACTTAGTCAGCTCTGGGCTTCCTATAACCCAAGATCATAAATCAGTTACCTACAAACCTATAACATTAGCTAATTCTATCATACATTATCTCTCAATAAAATTGTGTATCTTCCTGGTGTTATTGAGCGATTAAATGCTTATTCTGTGTCACAATATCCCTTTATTTTTATGTAAATATTGATTAGCAATTTTCCAACATTACTATATCGGAGGCAAACATATATTTCCAATAAAGGTAAAATGTCATTTCATTTCAGTAAATAATAAATAAAGTAGAAACATCAGGTACCCGTAGTGCCCCTATGTTAGGTGTAGGTATATTTTAGCTACTATTTTTATGTACCATAAAATTCAATACTTATAATAAAATATTAGTCTACATCTACTAGATGCACCATATAACATAATGTAGTATGTGCCTTTGAATTATATGCTTCCCCAACAAATTGGACAGAAATTGATATTGATAAGGTATATCCATTATAAAATATATAGATATTACAATAATACTAGTTTATTTATATTTATACATACACGGTTATTTTGTGCCAGTTTCTTATTTGTAGACTTTTTTAATTTAATAGTAATAAAGTAATAATAATAATGAAACGTTTTTCTGAGTTCTTTGTGTGAAATAATAATGCACTCTATTTAAAAATAATTTATTTACACTTAATAACCAAACACTTAAACAAACTAAGAACTTAAACGAACTAATCTGACTATATTTATTTCACTATTGATTTTCTGTCCCTCTTATACGCTGGCTATTTATATGATTTTCTCCTTTCTCGAACCCTTCCAGTAAATAGTCGTTTGTTCTACGACATTATGCCGCGCGTACGTCCATTCCAGACCTATACTGCAAGCGAGGCACATTCTACCAAATTAACACAGCGCTGCCCCAGACGAGGTATAGCCTGTGTGTATAGCTCTGTACAGTTTTAATAAACCGCGAGCTTTCGAGAACGATTACATCTGATCACAATAGTATAGCCAACGCAGTGTTGCCGGATGTATTTATTTATCTCTAAGCGTAGGGGACATTTTAATATTCGTCACAATAATAAACTGATTACCAATTTATGTCTAAAGTAGCAAACATTTTAATGAGAAATTTTTATGAATCTGATGATTTAGATCTACATCCAAAAATCCCAAGCAGTTTAAAATGCGTCCCCATTACATCAGTGGACATAATGACAGAAGTCAACCATTTTTGCTGGAAAATCTCGAGAAATATTTAATTGTATATTGTTTTGACAATTTTTAAGTTTAATTTCTAATAATTTATGTCCAAAAGTGTAATATAATGTAAATTAGAGATAATCAGCCTCATGCTGTAAAAACATTGACTTCAACGTCAATGTTGAAATAATTTCAATAAATGTTATCTTTCATTTCAATATTGAAATTTATTGGTATGCTGTATCGACACTTGACTACAACTTATTGAAATTGTATTTTGTTGAAATTAATGTCAAGTTTACAATTGGCAACATTGTTTTGCGGGGTGATCTATGGAAAAAGAAGATTTTTTTGCTGACCTCTAAGTCTAAGTGTTGAATTTTAAAATCGTAAACAACAAGGAAGTAGGAGCCCCTCTAAAACATTATACTATGGCCAGGAGCCTTAGGACATTTGTGTGCTCAACTTAACGAGGAACAAAACTTCGTAAGAAGGTCGTCAGTTCAGGTAAAAAGATGAAAGTCATCTTTTATGGCCAATAACAACATCTAACATATTTTAAAAGAATTTTCGCTAAGCAAACTCGAGGAGAATCTACTTTGAACAGGAGCAGACGGGGTGCGGAATACCAGTTGTTATGTCTTGTCTCTATTTTATACTAAGAAAAATACAATAAGCTGACTGACTGACGTTTTTTTTTTTTAATTTAATTCTAATGAAATTAACAATCAAAAATACAATTAAAAGTGTAAAAGGATGTGTTTGGCGACATCTAGTTTAGCGCCGATACTCCCTTAAGCGGGATCGCCTGTATTTGAAATGGGCAAAACAAGACTTATATCTCGAGAGTTTGTCTGTCAACCACTATACTGACAAACTCTCGAGATATAAGTCTTCTTTCGTTAAACAAGCCCATTTCAAATACAGGCGATCCCGCTTAAGGGAGTATCGGCGCGTCTATGTGTTGGTAGTTGCTTTATGGGGTCAGTGACCTCCCAGGCAGCCGATATAGGAACTGTTGTTCACTCGGCGTACTACCAACGAAAACTAGATGTCGCCAAACACATCCTTTTACATCTCTGTACCGTGTGGGGTATTTACCACATTATTTACGAGAGTTTGGCTGTCAACTACTGACCGATCACCACTGATGAGTCGTGGATCGACGAAACGGCCGTCTGGTGAAAGTATAGTGGTTTACAGACAAACTCTCGAGATATAAGTCTTGTTTTGTTAAACAAGCCCATTACAATTAAAAGTGTTAAACAAAAATATGGTGGCAATATATGTAAATTAATCAAAATATGAATACTGGGCGTTTCTATTCCCAACAACCAATAATAAAGATTTTAAGAAATCAAAACTGTTAAAATGAATTCTAAAAATCGATACCGCACCTAACGAATGTTGCAATTTTCCGGAGCCCGCAACGTAGACGTATTATTTAGAATTTTGCGATTTACGGTCGGAGCCCGCAACGTGTTAGCCGTATCTGCAGACGTGCGACACTAGCGCTTTTTAATACGCTCGAACTAAATTTTTCGGGAGTATATACTGGGAGTACCTTATGGGCTCAAAGCAAATTTTTGGCATATGACACGTTATTTTGATTTAAATCTACCAATAACTTGTAATTTAGCGGTTTCCATAAAAATGGTAGAAACCACAACATCGACGAAATTAACTTTTTTGTAGCTTATAAGTTGCTCTTTTTAAAAAAGTAATAATTTAAAATAATGAACCTTGTCACAGCTGTCTTTAATTAATTTGTGTCTAAAATTGACCCAAATGCCCCCTATATCTACGCCAATGAACAGTTAATGAAAGGTAAAATAATGCAGATTATTTTAGATTGTCTGTTCCGAAATGCATATCAAATTTCGTCAAAATCGGTTAGCTAGTTTTTGAGAAATGAGCAAAATTTGATCACTAAATTTGGAGACTCTGTATCTCGATAACGAAGCATTTGCGGACATGGGTTCAATGGCAAAAAATGCTTGAATTGTTTTCAAGAATCTCCATTTTTCGTTTGTTGTAACCATAATGAATCACCCTGTATCAGTCAACGAGCGGTGATGTAATAACTCATCCAGATGAAGTTTACAGTACGAGACGCAGCCGAGTATTGTAACTCATCCGGTGGAATTTCTCGATAGTGATAATATCATTGCGAGTCGTGTATATGATGGACTGGATTAAGCTGGTGGTTGTTTCATTGTATATACAGAGTGTTTCAAAAAGGCGTGGCAAGTTGACAACGTTATCTTAAACAATAGAAATTTGAAAAAAAAAATGGATACGTCACTGTGTGTAGCGTGAAATTAGCTCTAACTTTTATTAAAACAATTTTCACGTAACTCTAATAGAAACGAAAATATGCGGAAAAAAAGAAAATGACAAAATGAAAATCAAGTTAGCGGCTATCTACGAGTTGTTACTGGTGACGAAACATGGGTGGCCTACGTCACACGAGAATCGAAACAACAATCCATGGAATGGCGACATTCATCATCACCCAAAAGAGTGAAGTTTAAGCAAACAATTTCTGCCCGGAAAATCATGTGCACAGTTTTTTGGGACAGAAAAGGAGTATTGCTAGTGGAGTTTCTGCCTCGTAATGAGACAATCAATGCAGCGTCTTATTGTGAGACATTGAACAATCTGCGTCGTGCAATCCAGAACAAAAGACGTGGCAAGTTGAGTAAGGGTATGGTTTTGCTGCATGACAATGCCCGCCCACATGTGGCTAATCGGACCAAAGATCTCATCAAATCTTTTAAATGGGAAACTCTAGATCATCCTCCGTACAGCCCTGATCTGGCGCCCAGCGACTACCATTTGTTCCTGCACTTGAAGAAACACCTGGGTGGTCAGCGTCTTCAAGACGATAACGAAGTCAAAACATTTGTGATACAGTGGTTAACAAGTCAGGCGGCAGAATTTTATGAGGAGGGTATTCAAAAACTGGTGCCACGTTATGACAAGTGCCTCAATATTCACGGAAATTATGTAGAAAAGTAGATTAAGGTACAGGCTTTCATGTAAAAATTAAATTATTGCGATATCTTTGCACGTCTTTTTTTAATTCCAAAACGGTACTTACTTAAAAAACATGCCTCGTATTATTATGCCTTTGCCGTATAAAACATGGATATTTGCCCACCCTGTACATCGTAAAAAAATAACTGATTTTGTTTTATGAATTAGTAACTGTTTTCTTTGAGATAATAAATTATTAGTATTATTTTAGTTAAATATAAATAAATATTGATAACAGAGCAGGGTGCGTTTATAGTTTATAGGAAAAAATACCCATAAAATTAGTTTTATAAACAAATAATTATATTGGTATTAAGGATTTGAGAAACATCGTAACACACCCTGTGAAAATCCCACGTATATATATTATATATCTAGCAAATTATGTTAGTTTGTGACTAGATCTCAATTGGTAAACTATTAGTTAAAAGTTTAATTTTAATTTTTGGACATCTTGATATATATCTAAATATATTTGGAAATATGTTAATAAATTTAATTAAAATTGTTTCAATTTTTGCTATTTACAAATTTGGTGAGTTTTATCAATTATATCAATTACAAATACCTATAAATTTTAAATACGTTTACTAAAACTAACTTAATTATTTCAAAATGTTTTTATTTTAGTTAAATTAAAAAAGTAATCCTTAGGATGCAGTGTAACTTGTTTAAATCATTACGTGAGATACACCACCTATTTTTGAATTGAAACTGCCTTTAAATTTAACAATAAAAGGTCCAATGCCGTATTTAAAAAAACCATGTTGATGATGATTTTTCAAAAAATGAAACGTCGTAGTGAAATGAGCAAAATTTGATCACTAAATTTGGAGACTCTATATCTCGATAACGAAGCATTTGCGGACATGGGTTCAATGGCAAAAAATGCTTGAATTGTTTTCAAGAATCTCCATTTTTCGTTTGTTGCAACCATAATGAATCACCCTGTATCAGTCAACTAGCGGTGATGTAATAACTCATCCAGATGAAGTTTACAGTACGAGACGCAGCCGAGTATTGTAACTCATCCGGTGGAATTTCTCGATAGTGATAATATCATTGCGAGTCGTGTATATGATGGACTGGATTAAGGTGGTGGTTGTTTTATTGTATATACAGAGTGTTTCAAAAAGGCGTGGCAAGCTGACAACGTTATCTTAAACAATAGAAATTTGAAAAAAAATTGGATACGTCACTGTGTGTAGCGTCAAATTATCTCTAACTTTTATTAAAACAATTTTCACGTAACTCTAATAGCAACGAAAATATGAGGGAAAAAAGAAAATGACAAAATGAAAATCAAGTTAGCGGCTATATACCAGTTGTTACTGGTGACGAAACATGGGTGGCCTACGTCACACCAGAATCGAAACAACAATCCATGGAATGGCGACATTCATCATCACCCAAAAGAGTGAAGTTTAAGCAAACAATTTCTGCCCGGAAAATCATGTGCACAGTTTTTTGGGACAGAAAAGGAGTATTGCTAGTGGAGTTTCTGCCTCGTAATGAGACAATCAATGCAGCGTCTTATTGTGAGACATTGAACAATCTGCGTCGTGCAATCCAGAACAAAAGACGTGGCAAGTTGAGTAAGGGTATGATTTTGCTGCATGACAATGCCCGTCCACATGTGGCTAATCGGACCAAAGATCTCATCAAATCTTTTAAATGGGAAACTCTAGATCATCCTCCATACAGCCCTGATCTGGCGCCCAGCGACTACCATTTTTTCCTGCACTTGAAGAAACACCTGGGTGGTCAGCGTCTTCAAGACGATAACGAAGTCAAAACATTTGTGATACAGTGGTTAACAAGTCAGGCGGCAGAATTTTATGAGGAGGGTATTCAAAAACTGGTGCCACGTTATGACAAGTGCCTCAATATTCACGGAAATTATGTAGAAAAGTAGATTAAGGTACAGGCTTTCATCTAAAAATAAAATTATTGCGATATCTTTGCACGTCTTTTTTTAATTCTAAAACGGTACTTACATGGATATTTGCCCACCCTGTACATCGTAAAAAAATAACGGATTTTGTTTTATGAATTAGTAACTGTTTTCTTTGAGATAATAAATTATTAGTATTATTTTAGTTAAATATAAATAAATATTGATAACAGAGCAGGGTGCGTTTATAGGAAAAAATACCCATAAAATTAGTTTTATAAACAAATAATTATATTGGTATTAAGGATTTGGGAAACATCGGAACACACCCTGTGAAAATCCCACGTATATATATTATATATCTAGCAAATTATGTTAGTTTGTGACTAGATCTCAATTGGTAAACTATTAGTTAAAAGTTTAATTTTAATTTTTGGACATCTTGATATATATCTAAATATATTTGGAAATATGTTAATAAATTTAATTAAAATTGTTTCAATTTTTGCTATTTACAAATTTGGTGAGTTTTATCAATTATATCAATTACAAATACCTATAAATTTTAAATACGTTTACTAAAACTAACTTAATTATTTCAAAATGTTTTTATTTTAGTTAAATTAAAAAAGTAATCCTTAGGATGCAGTGTAACTTGTTTAAATCATTACGTGAGATACACCACCTATTTTTGAATTGAAACTGCCTTTAAATTTAACAATAAAAGGTCCAATGCCGTATTTAAAAAAACCATGTTGATGATGATTTTTCAAAAAATGAAACGTCGTAGTGAAAATTTGTAAATCCTATTTTATTCTCACTAAAAAGTAACAATGAGAAAGTGCTTTTCATTTTTTTATATCTGTAAAAATAATGTCTGAAATAAATAAAAACTAAAATCGTTTTTTTCAAACATTCTCGAAACCGGCTAAAGCTAGTTTACTTTTGAAAACACCATTTCAAAGGTAGTTAAATTGTACAATATTTCTCTAATTCAACTGACTCCTACCGTTTCCAAGATTCCAATGCTATCCCATTCTTATCTTGGACACAGTGTACCTATATACAGGGTATCCGGAAAAAGGAGGTCAATCCGTTAACCACAGATTCTGTGGGCAAAAATAATATGAGTTTTAAAATGTCATTTTTCATTTTAGCCCTCCATGTTCGATATACAGGGCGTCAAAGTTGAAAATTTAAAACCAATATTTTTAAATAATTCTAGTATTTATTGAGATATTGGATTCAAATTTAGTGTGTTGCTTCAGCATAAAGAGCTACTTCTTTCCAAAAAAGAACACAAAAAACAATTCCTTAATAGCCGAAATACGGAATGTTCAGTACCCATTGACCCCCCAAGTATTTATCACTTAAGTCAATGACTTTTGAACTAAGTTTTTATAGGTTACTATGTATTTTTGATTATTTTTTAACTCTTATAAAATTTGGATAAAATTATTTGTTTTTGAGATATTTTGAAAAGTATTGGCTCCTGTTGTCTACGCGGCTCACGGTATTTTCACTACTAAATCAAGCATATTTAACTCAAATTACCATTACCGTGCAATTTTCAACTTTGCTCAAGGAATCTGTGGTTAACGGATTGACCTCCTTTTTCCGGACACCCTGTATATATAAATCTTTGGTATATACAGTCGACACTGTTTATAGTAAAACTCTATATAGTGAAAAACTGTTTAAAGTGCAAATTTTTCAAGACGTAGAATATTTTAATGAAATTTAATGTAAAAGCTGCATATAGTAAATCTTTAAAATGAGTAGCACTCTATAGAATAAAATTTTTACCGGACTTTTATGTATAAATTTATATTCATTTATTGGCATCTTGACCTTTTCGGGTTTCCCATTTACATTTTTATATCGCATTCTTTCTAAAATGTTCTTAACGCGTTCATAACGCCTCTTGGTAGGCAATAAAGCAGGTAAATTTCTGTGAGAATTCCTAACCCATTTTATACAGTTTTGGAGGAAGTGGATAAAGGCTGCAAAAAAAATGATGTTGCTGCAAAATTCGGTGTTTCCCCAAGTTGTGTATCTCTGATAGTAAAAACTCGCGAAAGTATCATCAAGAAGAATTTTTTTTTATTTATTTATCTCTATCATTTTTTTTTTTGCAAAATGAACATTATAACATTTTTCTTTCAGTTTTTGTAGCAGCCAGTCCATCACAATGCTACTTCTGTGACGGTCCATTTTGTACAGATCATTTCGATACCACACAGGGATTAGTGAAAAGTTGTACCTCGTTATTATCATTTTCTTCAAAACTCGAAGGTTTCCCAAGTGGCAGTAATGAGATTAGTAAAAGATTCATCAGTCCTAGCAACATATTTTTAACGCTGAAGAAGAAACTGTTAAATTCAATGAAGTATTTATCAACTGATAACGTTTGTGTTAAGGCGAACTATTACCATGGTAAGCACAAATCATTGGCGTAAATTTCCTGCACAATGGCTTCACTAAACTATTATGTTGGGGAGGGGGATTAAAAACGCAAAATAGCGCTTTCTAATTTATTTTCCTGATTAACTTTACTTACCCGACCCATAAGGAAAGTATTGTGAACGCGCTAAAGAAAAATTTGAGATAAAGACGTATATAACCATTTTGAAGTCCCCTGAGACGATTGAGACCATTTCCACATGGAAGTCTTCCACGATAGCGCCTAACGTTCCAACCAATTGAGCTAAATTTAGATGAATTTGGGAATTTTGGGACCAAACCAAAAAAAACCAAACCAAAAACAACCCAACCCAACCCAACCCAAACCAACCCAACCCAACAAAAACCCTACCCTGTACTTAAAAATCAGCAAAAACCCTACCCTGTACTTAAAAACCAACCAAAACCAAAAAAACCAAACCAAAAAAAACCAAACCAAAAACAACCCAACCCAACCCAAACCAACAAAAACCCTACCCTGTACTTAAAAACCAACAAAAACCCTACCCTGTACTTAAAAACCAACCAAAACCAAAAAAACCAAACCAAAAAAAACCAAACCAAAAAAAACCCAAACCAAACCAAAAACAACCCAAACCAACAAAAACCCTATCCTGTACTTAAAAACCAACAAAAACCCTACCCTGTACTTAAAAACCAACCAAAACCAAAAAAACCAAACCAAAAAAAACCAAACCAAACGAAAAACAACCCAACCCCACCCAACCAAAACCCTACCCTGTACTTAAAAATCAACAAAAACCCTACCCTGTACTTAAAAACCAACCAAAACCAAAAAAACCAAACCAAAAAAACCAAACCAAAAAAAACCCCAACCAAACCAAAAACAACCCAACCCAAACGAACAAAAACCCTACCCTGTACTTAAAAACCAACAAAAACCCTACCCTGTACTTAAAAACCAACCAAAACCAAAAAAACCAAACCAAAAAAAACCAAACCAAAAACAAGCCAACCCAACCCAGTCCAGCTGAATCGAACCGACCCAACCCAGTCCAGCTGAATCGAACCGACCCAACCCAGTCCTCCTTCGCAACTTTTTTTAGCTCAATTTCGCCCGCAGTCCATATGAACTCAACTTGTGTTTGTACTTAAATCTTAACAATGTGTTTAAAAGCTTGAAATTGTTTTGTACTGACACCACAAAGAAAAATTATATATATATATATTTTTTTTTTAGACAGTGACAACCAGAATAGAACCCTAAGAGCTTGTCTACCAAGGTCTGTTTTAGGAGAATCTGTATGTAATACTGTGTCAGGTAAGCACTAATTTTGTTGTATGTTGCCAAGTATGTCCCAGACATGTTCAATCGGATTCATGTCCGGGGAATATAAACGTTTTTTTATTCTTGCGTATGTATTTGACTTTAGAAACTACTCTATTAGCCACAGATTTTTAGAAAAGCTTAAGTTTTGTTTTTAGATGCTCTTATATGTTCAATTTGCATGTCTTAAGGAAGTCAATCATTAAATCGTAGACGGTTTTCTTATGACTTCCTTAATAAGTGAGTTTTCAGAGTGAATGAAAAACCAAATTCTTAGAAAACATCAGCCTTTAATTTGCCATTATCGTTCACGCCACAGATCGCTCCAAAAGAAAGGAAAATATATTAATTTCTTTTTACCTTTGTATATGACATATGTCGATATTTTAAAGAAAAGTTACTTGGTATAATATTTGGCACAACCCGCCGATGTTCAATTTTTTATAGCGTTTACAGCTTTTTTGCTATGACTCCAGTGGCGGCTCGTGAGGCCTGAAAGAAGTTAGGCACAACAAGGTGGAAATAAGGCAATAACACCCAAAATTTTTCAAAATAAAGAATTAAAATGATTTGATGATTTTTTAAATATATAATAACATTTTGCTAAACGCACCATGACCATTAACAAAACTTTCATCCACGCTGGTTCATGGAGGGACGAACTCAGCGACCACAAAAAATTAATATAAAAAAAAAATAGACTAATAGAATATTTTGAAGAACATGACCTGTTTGACTCTGCTCAGTTTGGTTTTCGATCCAGACGGAGCACGGTCAAAGCAGTGTAGGAGATTGTGGCAGGCATAGTTGATGCCTTTGAGCGGGGGGAGCACGCATCGTTGATGGTGTGTGACCTTGCCAAGGCGTTCGACTGTGTCTCGCATACTATTCTTTTGGAAAAGTTGCATTTTTACGCTGTGAGAGGTGTTCCTTGTTGGAATCTTATAAAGTCCTACCTCACTGGAGACAACCGTGTGTTAAAGTGGGAAATATTGAGTCCATCAGGGTTGACGTCAAGCACGGTGTGCCTCAGGGGTCGGTACTGGGTCCCCTGTTTTTCATAATATATATAAACGATATATGTTCTTACATGAACGACAAATGTCGCTGTGTATTGTTTGCTGATGACACGTCCTTTTTAAGCACATCGGGAGTGTTTGAGAATCTCAACATTTTGTCTAGGGATGTCCTGGAAGCAGCCAAAATCTGGTTCTCAACAAATAATTTACAATTAAATTGCAACAAAACTAAACAAATTTGTTTTTCTAGTAACACTAAATTTGCTAGTAATGACTCTTGCAAAATACTTGGGATTGTTGTTGATGGCGGTTTGAATTGGGCCGAACACGTGAGTCAGCTGAGTAGTAAGCTGTCTGGTATTTTATTTGTAATTAGGCAACTCAGAATGGCGCTTTCCTTTGAGGTTCTTAAGTCTGTCTATTATGGATTATTTCATTCGCGTATTGTATACGGAGTTATTCTTTGGGGCAACTCACCCAACGCGTTACAGGTTTTTAGGCTACAGAAAAAAGGTGGCTGGCTGGTGCGGGGCATATTGATCACTGTCGTCCATTCTTTCTTGGGTACAGGATAATGCCTTTGCCTTGTGTTTATGTGTATCACCAGCTCATGGAAATTCATGAGCATAAGGATAAGTTCCCTAGGCACGGACAGGTTGATGACCACAATACTCGTTCAGTTGGGCTGACCAATATTATGGTTGGTATGTTATTGGGCCATTCTTCATTGATGACAAGCTTACAGCTGAGAAATATTTAAATTTGCTAAGAGAAGAAATTGTACCCGCTGTTTTGGCAGTGCGCCCAATTAATGAAGTTTGGTTACAGCAAGACGGTGCTCCTAGTCATTTTGGGGAGAGATGTGCGGCAATCTTTGGATGAAGTTTTTGCAAAAAGATGGTTTGGTCGTCGAGGAGTTATCGGATGCAAATTGTCATAGCAACATAGCTGTTAAAAATTATACCAACTAACTTTCCTTGAAAAACATTTTCCAAAATCACGATTATTTTCGGAAATATACAAGTGTTTCCACACTTTATACTCACTCTGTATAAGAACCATGGTTTAAGAGAAAATGGATGTTAAACTTAGAGTAAATTACGACCCTTCGGCTAATTTTCCCAGCAGTGTGTGTATTTAATTTAAATTCAGCAAATTGACAATTCCATTTAAAAATCCGAATTTCTGTTGATTTCTTTGCAGGCGTCTACGGCTCAGTTGGAAAAGTAACACAATGTTACGTGTGCAACAATAACCTTTGTAATGATGGGGTCAAAATAAAGAGCGTCCGGTATTTTGTTCCCATGACCATCATTATTGTACTTTTTGTAACAAAGATTTACGTGTGAGATAGAGGAATTTACTACTACGACAGAGAGCGAAACAAGTACATAATACAGCAGTTAGCACGACTGTGTTCCATTTCATTTATTTTATTTTTTTTTTTGTTATTATATCATGAGTATATGTAATTTAATTTATTTTAATAGACACAGACAGTTTTTTTTTGTTGGATTGTACTAGTTAGTTTTAATTAAAAATATATGGAATCACTAGAATTAGTTGCTTTACTTTACTTACTTTATGTTCAAATAAAACCAAGTCTGCTCCACAAAAACATTCGTATATGTATTCACAACATTAGAGGACAATCAGACATATTTCGAGGTCATCAGGACTGATCATCAGTGACATATTACAAAAATGTTCATTACATTGGTTGAATAAATGTTAAAATAAATAAATATACAAGCTAGAAAGGAAAGAACAACATTCTTAGGACGATACTTGTGAACTACCTATGAGCTGCGTGGACTTTTTCTCATAGCTCATAGGTAGTTCACAAGTATCGTCCTAAGAATCTTCTCGCAGCTAAGTAACGATCGTGATAATAAATAAAAAGAAAAACCCACAACATCATTGTGGTACAATATCATTATATAACAATATTGAAATTTGAATAATTATTAGAATTCTGTTTTTTACATAAGAAATTTTTTCACAAAATAGTAAGTTTTTTAAACTATATATTCAACCATTAGTACGTCTTACCAATGTTGTTCTTTCCTTTCTAGCTTATATATTTATTTACTTTAACATTTATTCAACCAATGTAATGGAAAATTTTTGTAATATGTCACTGATGAGGAGACCTGGTGGTGTAATTGACACAATAATGCGACGATTTCGATAATGATTGCAGCGGAGTGTGTTGTCCATTTTTTAATGGCAGTCAATACACTTTTGGAGTCCGAACAGATGATGACATCATGAAAATCTAGTGTAGGAATGATTCTTAGAACGTTGAGAATTGCGATGGCTTCGATAGTGAAGGTGGATACCTCTGATCTAATCCTATATTTCATATATAATTCTAAGTCTTCAACGTATGCTGAACAACCGGAACCTAATTCAGTTTTAGATCCGTCTGTCAAGATGGCCAAACTTGATTTGTATATAGCATAATATGCCTGAAATATGATTTTATTCAATACACATTGACTAGAAAATTCTGGAAATTCAACTTGTGGTTCAAAGCCAATCGTACTAATGTCATAAGAAGAAATTGGAAAAAGGGGTTCTGTACGAATTGTCTTGCTCCAGCTTGTGGTTTCAGTGAAAGCATCACTTAAAGGTGGGGAGGGCTTTTTCACCCAAAATGGGTTTATTAGATTTTGCGCAGCAATGACCGAGTGCATTATGCATTGATCTTGAAAATTGTGATAGGCTCGTAGTTTTAGCATGAATTTAGTCGCTAATAGTTCTCTTCGCAGATCTAGTGGCATTTCACATGCCTCTACTTCCATCACCTCAATTGGCCAAGATTTAATAATAATTTTAATAATCTTATGCCTTTATTCTTTATTGTCTCAATGCGCCGCAAGTTCGCTCTCGCTGCCAATCCATAGAAAATTGAGCCGTAGTCAATGACTGATCTTATTAGTGATCGATATAGTATCATGGCGATATTTACATCTGCACCCCAGGCAGGATTAATACAGCATCGCAACAGGTTGAGGTTCTTTTCACACTTAGAAATTATCAAATCAATATAAGGCCTCACTATTTTTATTTTCGATTTGGGTTTGTGTATTTGTTTGTGTATTTGTTTCTTTACTGCAATTTCCAGTAGAAATTCTTGCTTTTACAATGTCTTTCAAAAAGAGAAGAGAATGAAAATATGGCCATTTTGACGTGCAATCAGGCGCCGAATCTCCAGATCGATTGATATCCTTCAACAAAATTTTAAATAAGATTTTTTTTTTCAGAAAATGCATTACGAAAAAAATGGAAATATTTGCGGGGTGTTTTCCTAGCTCCACTGGAAACTGATCCCGCAAATATTTCTATTTTTTTCGTAATGCATTCTCTGAAAAAAAAATCTTATTTAAAATTTTGTTGAAGGATATTAACTTTTCATTATTTGAGAGAGAGAGATGTTTTTGGCGACATCTAGCGTGAACAGGCAAGATGCCGGGTGAAACGCAGTTCACAAACGATGGCCGGACAAGAAATAACAACTCCATTATATCCTATTGCCAACACTAGATGCGCCCGAATCCCCTAGCAGGGAGGCTTTATTTAAGAATTGAGTTGTTACTTCTTGTCCGGCCATCGTTTGTGAACTGCGTTTCACCCGGCATATTGCCTGTTCACGCTAGATGTCGCCAAAAACATCTATCTCTCAATCAATTCTCGTGCTAGTATAAGCTCGCTTATTTGTTTCAGGTATTTAGCAACTGGCACTTCATTCAAATCTCTGGCATTTGCTTTTCGAATGGGAGCCTCAACTGTAGCAAATATTTTAGCTGAGACTGTAATGGTACTATGGGATGAGTTACAGCCCGAACATATGCGCTGATGACTTTTATAACATATGGAACTTTCCACATGTAATAGGTGCGATTGATCGAAAACATGTCCGCATTATTTGTCCAAAAAATTCTGGGTCCATGTTTTTTAATTATAAAAAATATTTCTCTGTAGTACTTCAAGGAATTGCAGATACCAATTATAAACTGATTGCTATAGACGTAGGTGGCTATGGAAAACAGAGTGACAGCAGAACTTTCCAGTCCTCAGATTTTTATAAACTATTGACTACAAAAAAAATCGAAATACCTGAGCCGTCTAATCTTCCAGGAACAAATACGAAGGCACCATATGTTTTTATAGGGGACGAAGCCTATCCATTTTTGGACTTTTTACTCAAACCTTTTGGAGGAAAACAGGTGAAATTGCCGGCGCCTATTGATGCTTGTAACAAGTTCCGACACGCTTTGTCTATGTCCACTCGTATTTAAAAGTTAAATGCATTATCGGCGCTTATAGGCGCGTGCTACCAGTAAGCAGAAAACCTGCGACTATCCTTATAAAGACAATGGCACAACTATGCAAATCCACTACTGTTTCTAATTAGCAAAGTATGGACAAGGTCTACATGCTGTTACCGACAGTCTATGCGTAAATTGCGAATCAATTAATGAATTTGCCTAAAAGCGACGTGTATTAAAATATAAAGAAAATCTCATTAAACTTCAATAAAGTTACCCACATCACCCCATATTTTGTATACCACAAAAAAAAAAACAGTAATACAAGCAGCATATTTGCGTTTAACCTCCATGACACGTTTTTTTTGTGTATAGTTGTTTTCAATTTCCATGCCATTTCCAACAATCTAACAACACAAATTCGATCACAGTTTGTCCATTTTGCTAATGACATTTTAATAATTAAAAACAATCAATGTTCGAATCTGTGTTTATTTTTTTATAACAATTTACGTATAGGCCAGACGTAGATAGGGATTTGTAATTTTGATTTTAATGCCAAACGGATTAATCTAATCTATTGGCATTTCTAAATTGCAATATTCCACGCATGATGAGTTCGGCAGTATCCTTAATTACTTCTGGTTAGAGTGACATAAGTTCCTGAGTTTGTTATATAGAACACCACTACACTACATGTGCCACGATAGTTTAATTGGTTAAAACACCTGACCGGATATCGGGAGATGTGGGTTCAAATACCACTTGTGTCACGAAATTTTTTTAATTCGTACAAGTTAGTTTATTTCATTTCTTTGTATATCGATGATATACTATACGCTGTCAACTTAGTTGAATATCTTTGTTTGTTTATTTATATGTACGAGTATATACAGGGTGTCCCCTCTCAATTGGAAAAAACTTCTGGCGCATATTGAGGAACCATAAAGAAGCAGTTTGAGATAAGAGACTGATGTCCAGAAGTGCATGGTTTTCAAAATACAGGGTGTCAAAGTTTTTTTCAAAAAACCTTTTTTTATCAATATCTCAAAGACACGTTAACGTTAACCGATTTTCTTGAAATTCGCTGGTGATGTAAACTTAATGAGACGCTCAGTTAGCACTAATTAAATGTTAATTATGACTTCCAGTGGCGCCCCGGAGGACAGTTTCACGAATAAAAATGACAAAAAAATGTCCGCTACTGATTTTTTTGAAAATTTTATATTTTTTTTAAAGCTTAGTTAAAAATACAACTTTTTTGTCAATTGATATTTTTTTGTATCTCTCTCCGTTTCCGAAAAAAATTTTTTATTAAAAACTTTATTAAAAGGTTCATTATTATTAGAAAGAAAAACAAGGAGGCTTTTTTACAAATAATTTATTATTAATAGTGAAAATCTAAAACAAAACAATATTGTCATGGTAACACATGTCAAACTTTTGTAAAAGTGTCAGTTTATAAGTACTTAATTATCTTCAAATGTTACACTAATTGCAAAAATGAATCGTTTTGAATCAGCCGAGCTGATTTTTTAAGTATAATCTTCACGAGCGATGAAAAAGGATTTTCACGCGAGGGGACATTCAGTCCTCGTAATAACCACGAGTGGAGCGAACAAAATCCCCATGCTACGCACATCAGAGGATATCAGCAGAAGTTTGGTGTTAAATGTTTTGAAAATTTATTCTTCTACTCAGATAGCATGTTTGATCGGTTGATAGTCTTTATAATGTAATATTGTATTAAGCATAAAAATTTTAACATTAAAAATGGAGAGTCTTAAACTTATGCATCTTAACATAATTATACCAAAGTTTTCTGATTTTAAGTCTTAGATAGTGGAGAATGATCTGGATATTGTGGGCGTGACGGAAACATGGCTAACGCAGGCTATTCCTGATTTTGTTTTAAACATTGATGGATATCGCATCATTCGAAGTGACAGACCAAATTCTCGAGGTGGAGGAGTGTTAATTTATATTAAGAGTCATATTGACTTCCAAGAAATTTTTGATTTTGATTGTTTTTATTCAGATCAAATCTGGATACAGTTTAAAATAAATAATATTAAGAGTATAGTTGGAGTTATCTACAGACCACCAGATCAAACTCAAATTTCGAGCTTTACTTCAGAATTTGAATCTAATATTTCTAAAGCACTCGTAAATTGTAAAAACTTTGTGTGCATGGGAGATTTTAATATAAATGTGTTTAATTTTAATTGTAATAACGCTCAAAATTTCTTAACTATACTTGGCGATTATAATTTAAAGCAAATCATAGACGAACCTACCAGACCCGGTCCTGGCATGAATTCTGTGATAGATCTTATCAGGAATTGTTAAATATTCCTTTTGACAATATATTTTACGAATATGATTTGAATAAAAAAGTTGCTTTGTTTAATACTTATTTGGTAGATATTTTTAATCATCATGCCCCTTTGAGAACTGTTAGAATAACGAAAAATAGGGCTCCATGGGCAACTGAACAATTTAAAAATCTGCAGAAAACCAGAAATAAATTGCTTCGGAAAGCGCAGGTTTACTGGGCGACCATTTGATTGCGCCGTACGTTCTATCTGATCACCTCAACGGGAACAGCTCTAGTTTTTTAGCGAGATATTCTGGCCGAGCTGCTGGAAGATGTACCCCTCCAGTTGCGTAGAGAGGCCTAGTTCCAACATGATGGTTGTCCAGCGCATTTTGCGGACCAAACCTACAACAACAGGTGGATTGGTAGAGGTGGTCCTGTCCCTTGGCCAGTAAGGTCGCCGGACTTAGCCCCCCTGGACTTTTTTCTTTGGTGCAAAATGGAACCGTTGATCTATGCAACTCCTGTGCCGACAATGGAAAACCAGTTGCTAGAGTTGTGGTGGCAGCGGAATTTATCGCGAACGATCCAATCGTGTTTGCAAGGATGCGCGAATCTTGGCTCTACAGGTGCAGAAAATGCATCCAAATGCATGGTGAACACTTTGAGCATTTGCTCCACTATTAATAATCAATTATTTGTAAAAAAGCCTCCTTGTTTTTCTTTCTAATAATAATGAACTTATAATAAAAATTTTTTCTCGAAAACGGAGAGAGATACTAAAAAATATCAAGTGACAAAAAAGTTGTATTTTTAACTGAGGTTTCTAAAAAATATATAAAATTTTCAAAAAATCAGTAGCGTACATTTTTTTGTCATTTTTATTCGTGACACTGTCCCCCAGCGTCTTATTAAGCTTACATCACCAGCGAATTTCAAGAAAATCGGTTAACGTTAACGTGTCTTTGAGATATTGATAAAAAAAGGTCAAACTGCTTGTCTATGGTTCCTCAATATGCCCCAGAACTTTTTTTCAATTGAGAGGGGACACCCTGTAGATATATAAACTTTTGAACTGAGATCATTCTTAGGATCCTGGGGTCATGAAATGAAGGACTGCATAAAAATGTTTCAAAATGTCGTTCTGTAAACTTTTCAAACAACCCTTGAGAGTGTTCGAGATTTTTTTTTATGTCTGTTCCAAAAAAAAAACAATACTTCTAATGTCCCTCGTTGTCGGGATTTGCGTGCCATTCCAAATTGTTTGTTAGTCATTATGTATATCTATCAATCAAGTTGGCTTTACGAACTTGTGTTTTGTTGGCAAATTCAACATTTTTCAGACAATGGAATTTTGCCATTTAAAAACATTTATAAGGTCCGATGAAAAAATAATTGCCAACAAATTATTTATCACGATTGTGAATTTCAAATAATAAAACCAATGCGAGAATGAAGCACTAAATTTTGAATCAAACCTGCATTAAAAGTAGAAGATTTCCGGTTATACCGGAAGTTAATATCAACTTTCTTATTTTAAATAGAACACCCTATATACAGGGTGTCCATGAAATAACCGTACAACGCTAGTGTTAATTGGGTTGTTTTAGCAAAACCAGACTTTAAATATACCAGACTTTGATGTTTCTAAACTGTTTTAGAATTACCATTAAAAGGTCAAGATTATATGTCTAATCATGCTACGAAATTATGATTTTTCACGGGACCAATTATTTTATGCCAAAAGAATTGAAAATAAAGTCAATTCAATTCAAAAACAGGTGATGATAGGTACAGGGCTACGACAATTTGAAATAAAAAAATATATATCAACTTCCGCTATAACCGGAAATGGCATAACTGTCACAATATCATAGACTGATGCGCTAAGTTTGCTCAAAACTTCTATACATGAATAAATTCAAAATAGATGATGATTTTTACTGCAAACGGCAACATTTATTGATTTTTATCGGAATAACATTTAGAGGTTTGGTGAAATTGGCTAAAACTATTTAATAAAAAACGTAATAACAACAAACAAAAGTAAAATAAAACAATGATTGCTATGAAATGTCCTCGCAGCATTACAAAAATCCGTTTGACATTCGAAACAGGTGGTTGATTTTCCGAAACTCTCAGGTGAAGTTCGACTCTGGATAGCCAAATTAGCACATGTATCGTTCAGGTTACTGAGAGCACATCTTCTGGTGTATACTGTACGATGCGTAATTACATCTGGAATAGAAAAGAATATTTAGAATGACTGCAATTCTTTGACACTTTTGGTGCGGTGATGAATACGAGAGGAGGTGAAAAAGTTCGTGGAATAGAGAAGAAGAACGTCAAAACTATTTTTCTTTTCCAAAATATATTCTCCTACATGCTAATAGATTTTCAGATTACCTTGTTCATTTCTTTCCTAACTCTATATTCATTTTTGGAAATATGCGTGTTGCTTGATAATAGCCCAAGGCCGCAGGGGTATATCTTGATGTCATTTTTCTCTAAATAAATTCCTAAGAAAACTGTAATTTACATTTACGTTCGCAATAGTGAATTTAGTAGACGTGTACAGCGCAATAAAAAATGAGCAACACCCCATAACAGAGCAGCGCAGGAATTATACTGACCATTTAAGTTTCAGTGAAAGATTCATTAAATTTTCAGAACTGCATGCGGCCCCGCTACAGGATAACTAATTAAGGGAAATTTGGCACATCAATCTCCTTCAAGAAATTAATGTTTCAGCCTTTCAATTCCAAACTTTATAATGGCTACTATATAGACTGTGTGTCTGGTGTGTTTTGAATTTATGCTTAAGCTGATTATTAAATATTAAAGAAAACATAACATTATAATTTAAAAGAGTTTTTTTTTACTTATTTATAATTATACAGTGAGGCCAAAAAGTCACGTAAAAAATCCGATAAAATTTGAAGGGACATAAACGCTCGTACTATCATTTTGGTTTTAAGTTGACTGTTTTTTGAAGTGACATAAAAGTATACGGGGACGATCGTCCATAAATGTAATTGCATATATTTTGTTTATGGAACTCCATAAAAAAAGCGACTGGTTTATGAAAACTACAGGGTTTTTCACGCTATACGACATGGAATAATGCGCGGCTAAACTATTTAATTTCCTAAAAGTTTTATTCATGGGTTCGATAAACATTATTTTTGGCTACATTTTAAAAATATTGTGAATCTATACAGTGTCCCAAATATAAGAAATGAACCATAGTTTTGTGTTTTTAAATAGTATATGAATATATTTTTAGATTCCCCGTTCAAAATAAACCTAACTTTCATTAAAGTACATCTCAACTAAACCTGAAAGTTTTTTAAATACTTCACTTTTTATCAAAATATAGACATAATTTGAATGAAAAAATTCACACATATTGGTTTGTTATTTTTAAGCCAGTTTCGGCTGACAAATATACCCACTTATCACTTGTTACGCCAAATATAAAAAAAAACCCAATACTAAATACAGGGTGTCCAATAATATAAGTTATATGACCGTAAAGTTTAATTCTAAATGACTAGTTTATTTCAAATGGATCATTCGGTATATAAGGCCAAATTAGATGCAAAAAGTAATTATCTGTCAAATATTATAATACTTTCCTATGGATAACTCTTGACGTTTTCGTGGAAAATGCACATATTCATAATATTTTGTAATTGAACCTGTTAATTTCCACCACCCTGGATTTGATGATGATGAAATTAATTATATATTAATAAATATAAGGTTTTCCTATAGATATGTATATTTTTAATATTACATAGAAAAAGCACATATTAGTAGTAAAAGGAAGAATTTTTCAAAATTAGAATATTTGTTGAAGTGGTAATAATTATATTTTAAAAAATTTTCCCACGAAATGGTAAGATTAACAAACCTTCTACATTCAAGAATAGTATAACTCATTAGCATAACTCTGTTTTAGATTATATAGATGTTTAATTCGATGGTATTCTTGTATTAAGTCACTGATGATGAGACTTTAAGTCTTGAAACATGTATGACTCTCATAGTGTTCTGAGTTGAACATATATATAAAGAATTTTGTGGAGTAGACGACGTTTCATTTCTTATATTATAATATTTGTCAAATCAGCCATGAGAATTTGAAAAAACCATATATTTAAACAATAACATAATAAATAAATACATTTTTAATTGATGGAACGATTTTCACAGATATTTAGATCCCATTTCAGTTTGTTTACTGGTCTTATATCTGAATTGGTTACTATTGAAGCCATTTTGTGGAAGGTTAATATGGAATTATTGCCTGATATAAGATTAATTAACATAATACATGATATACTGGTCATAATTTTCCGAAATTAATTAACATCTTTACACACATAATAAATATAATATGTTCCTGTTTGTATTTAATATTGTTTATAGGTTAGAGTTAACTATTTTCCCATTTCAATCAGCTGTGGGCAACTTGACATTATAATTGCACTGTCGGATCAGCTGAGGCTAAGCCTATAATTATGCCATTATTATTACCTCTTTTATAAAATCAATTCTTTAGGTCTGCTATCGGAAATTATGTCATTAGTATTATTACTTCTTTTGTATGATTAATTCTATAGATCTGTTATCGAAGATCGTTTAAGTAATGTGATTCCTTTTTCCGAGTGGTGACAGTTGGTTGTAGGTAAATGTTCCCTTTTGAAGTTTGTCGCGCTTATGAGTCGAGTTGGTTAGTTGGAGTAATCGATTATTGTGTCGATATTGACATTGGTATGAATGTTATTGATCTGAAGAATGAGTGAGTGATGTGAGGAATTTTGCAGGCTCTATTGCTAACATCTAATAGTCGACGGTAATCAGTACACTAATGGCCAACTGATTGACAGTTACAGTTCTATATTCAGTTGAATTAGGTTACATCCCTATTTGAAAATTCTGGATTTTGCGAGAATATAAGTATGACCTGGCATTTTTCTTCTTTTATGTGTGTCTCAACTAACATTTTATTTAGAAGTTTGAGGCGTAACATTCAGAAAATCGCAATCACCAACCAGTGAACAAGAACCCTAAGTCGCACCGATCAAGGAAATTGGAAACGCAAAACAGTGTGCAAGAAGTAGGTACATTATGGATATGGGCAGGAGCCCAGCTGCACTTTAATGTGCGTCCGTAAAAATTCAACTGGAAACTGGCTAAATACCTACTGGTGAAGGCCAATATCAAACAACAAAAAAAAAAACCTGGCATTTGTTTATTTTACACGTTGTACAGTAAATGTTCCCCTATTTTATTAGCAACGTCTCCGAATTGGGATTTTGTTGGAAACTTTACATAATGTGAGAATATTTTATCGTATTAGTAAGTTTTACGTTTGTTGAGTAATCTTCTCACAAGTCGGCATTTTTCCGGATTGAATGTACTCGTGGTACCGAAGTGAGTAGCCATTTTCAGTATTCTAGAATTTTCTCTAGTTTTCTTTTACGTTCTTTAGTGGGCTGAACCGAATTTCGACCAACAACAACTGGTTGGAGAATTATGGAAGAGTTATATAGCTCTGACTCACATTTAAGCCACATACCAACAACGTAAGTTGATTGTTCAAGTTTCTATGTCACGTGTTTCTCTAAGTACACGTTGAGAGTGTGGTTTTGATTCTAATAACGTTGAATTATTTCAGGGCTTTTTCTTTCTTTTTATGGATAGTTTTACGACTAGTTTTGCGTTTGCGTTTTACGTTCTACGTTTTGTTTGTTTCTACCTTTACCTGGTAAACATTCACCAGCTAAATACGTGAAGAAGAGTTGTTAAGTTGTTTGCTGCTGGAAGTTTGCCACAACGTGAGTCGAAGTAGACACTTGGGTTGGTATTTTGGTCATCGTTGGAGAAATTAGGACGTGTATGGCAGTGGACTGATGCGATGGTAATGGATGATGAGATCTAGACCCAAATCAGAATGAGTACCACTCAGAATTAATATTATATATGATTCTCTCTAATTGCTGTCGTATTAATTCAAGTTAGTTAATTAATCACACGCCATACCTTAACTCGATTAACTGACTCAAGTGACAAGTTTTTACTCAGAACTAGAAGTGGCGAAGTTCTGCCAGCTTCCGATAAGTTTAAGTAATAATTATTGTAAATTTCGAGATCTCGAAAAGTTAGGTATTTAGTGCTGTTTTAATTAGTATTGCAATTTAATATTTATTATTGAGTACACATATATATTTTGAAGAGCAATTGATAACTTTACCGTTATTTTATTAGAAAATTTAACTGATTAGTTTTCATTTTTCATGATGGTTTAACCAATTGATGATTGAACAGTGATTGACTGTATAGATTGTTGTTGAATAGTTCAATTGTTTTATAAACATAGAATTAGTTGAGTAAATTTATTCGAGCTGGTTGAGTTCTTGCATAATTTTGAATACCATAAACCCCTGGCGCAACCCTCACCTTACTCCTGACCGAGCTGCCGGTGGTTAGGATTGCTTCGATTGGGCTACCATTCAACTATACCGCTTATTTTCTCTGAGTTTGCGACAAATATAAGGTGCAACATCTTGGTACTACAATAAAATCCTAACAAGGTGCAAATTTTTTCATTCAAATTATTTCTATATTTTTATAAAAATTAAAAAAACATTCAAAAAACTGTCAGGTTTAGGTGAGATGTACTTTAATGCAAGTGAGGTTTATTTTGAACGGGGAATCTAAAAATATATTCATATACAGGGCATTCTATTTAAAAAAAACACAACTATGGTTCATTTCTTATATTGGGACACCCTGTATAGATTGACAATATTTTTAAAATGTAGCCATAAATCATTTTTATCGAACCCATGAATAAAACTTTCAGGAAATTAAATAGTTTAGCCACATTATTTCGTGTCGTATAGCGTGAATAACCCTGTATACAAGTCATAAGAATATTTGTTTTTATGTGCTGTTTATTCTAACCTTATGTTACTTTTCTTTTTATCGGTGTTTGGAAAAATTTTTTTTTAAAAAACATTTCAATAAAAACGTACGAGTACTTTTTATAGCATACATTTCAATTATTAATTTTCCAAAACTCTATTCTATGCCAATAGAAGCTCGTTCAGATATTTCTTTTATATAAAAATATATCATACCTTTCTCGGTCATTAGTATACAACTAAATACTTTTCTCGAACTCGGTGTATCTTCGTCAAAAGTAAATATGGAAGTTTCACAATCTGTCGGAGGGATAACCATTTTCAACCATGGACTCTCGCATGTTCTGCCATCTACTGCTGTACATTCGTAACATTTTAAACACGTTACTGAAAATAATATACACCTAAGTATAGTCTTTCTAATTTTAGTTGAAAATTATATAAAAACCACAACTCGATATCCCTTTGTAATGTCAAAACGGACAGTAGCCGTCCCTTTTAACTTTTCATAACAATACATGTCCTACGACATTTTAAAAATCCTTTATGTATTAACAATTGTATGTTCATTTGTATAAAAGTATACTGTATTTTTCCTTGTCGCTCCAACTCGGCAACATATAAACTACACTGAAAAAGACTGTTTTTCTTTTTTGAAGTTTAAACATAGATGCACACGTACCTAGTCCGTGTTCAAACAACAAGGAACATACCTTTATAATAATTAATACTATTGTTAATACTTGTTATGCATATAAGTAGATACAAATAATATGCTTCTGATATTATAAACTAACAACAAATTTTACTCACTTAGTCAGTGTCATTGGCAAGTCTCTGTATGTACCTACAGGGTGTTTAAGATAATAGATAGATAGATAGATAGATAGATAGATAGATAGATAGATAGATAGATGAAAAGTTAGTGACCTGTCACCTTCTATTTTTTTGAGGTTCGTTTAATGCAGCAGGCAAATCAAGGCTAACGTGATTAGTTCCTTGTATACAGGGTGATTTTAATTTTTTGCCATTTCCGTTGCTATTATAGATATATTAAAATAGTTTTAATGAAAGTTAGAGGAAATTTTCTATAGAATACACTGGCGTACTCAGAAATATTATAAATTTAATTTTGCAAGTTGTCACTATTGTCACAATAAGTATGAGGAAGTATAAGAATATGAATTTTATAGGAACGGTGTCTTCACATAGTCCCAATTTGAGAGTTAGAAAATAAGGGTAAGCGTGCTCTACTGAGTTAAATCTTCCTGTTACAACAATATTTATAACTTTACTATTTTCCACTCTTACGAATATAGACCAATCAAATTGTATATTCTTAGCGTCGGTCGTACCGTTTTTCTAAAAAAATATTAATCAGCTTTTTCGTGTCTATTCCTATATTAGAGTCATGAACTTGTATAAATTTTGATGAACTTTTAAAAATTATTAATCAGCGTAAAATAGCTAGTTCGACCGGATGCAATATTTTTATTACAATATACCGGGTGTGACACTATATCATCTTTGTTTTTTAAACGGGACATCCTTTACCTTATATCATTGCTTGTTTGCAATTTGTTTTACTTTCCAAGTCCATCATATGCAAAATGCTTATCTATTACGTGAAACCCAGTCAAAATGAACAAAAACCATATTTTTACAACTAAATTTAATTTTCATTAAGTAGGCAACAACAAGGACAATTAATATCATATTTTAAAGATAACAAATAAAATTCCGAGACACGTCTACTGTGACGTGAATTAGCCTCCAGTCAATCACATCGACGTCTCACACACTTTTACGGAATTTCGTGGTTTTTTCGTTTAAGAATTATAAATGCTTCCGAAACAAACGAGTAATGTGAGTAAGTATGGCTTAACCTCACTCAACTTTACGTTAATTAGGTTCCACGTAGTGATAAGACAGATTACTTATTTATATTATACGAAGTCATGTTTATATCCGGGCTTACAAACCAATGGCGTCCATATATGAAATATTCTAAAATTTATAAAATTTGAATATTTCACGATCGCTGCTGCAGACAGTGGCGAAATAATCTTATTTCTAGAGTTAATAAATAAAATTCCCAAAATAATATGTACTAATTAAGTTAAATAACATAGCTTTTCGTCAATTTTCTCTTATAACCACTGATGATGCAGCCCGGAGCTGCGAAACATGTATGGTAACATTTGTTGAGGATTTTTATTAAATTTATTGTGTGGAGGTCGACTTTTATTTCAAGAATATTTTGAATAATTTAATGTTAAAAAGGTGATCCTTGAAAACTGATTCATCCTGTATACGGACCTTTATTTTGATTTCTCTTGTTCGCTTTTGATTGGGCTATTCCACAATACACAACAAACGTGTACGACGAGGATTTTTCAAATATTACAAACTTCCGTCGTGTTGCCGCTCTTGTTTATAATGACTCTACGATACCCTCAGATTTTTATGTACGTTCATCCAAGTTTGTTTTTTTTTTCATGTTATTTATGTCTCCTGTGTGGTTTTTGAATGCATTTGTTTCAATCTGGAATTCTGTTTTCCTTTGGGAGATTAAATGGGTTTTTAAAAAATTTTCATTAGAACGAAAGTGGGTCATGATTTTTTTGTGATTAAAATATTAATATTTGTACTCAATGCAGAAGTAGAAGCTTATACCTACAGGGTGACCCATTAGTGTGTGGGCGGAAGATACTTCAGGATGTATAAGCGATATACGAATCCTTTACAAAGCTTTTAGGCACTAAAGAGATGTACTACCCAAAAATGTGTGAATTATACGCTTCGCAAGTCTGACTCTGGGCGAATAATAATAATAAATAGTAACATAAAAATTTTAAATACGACTCAAAAACTACTACAGAGATTCCCTTCCCAGATTTGAAATGTTCTGACCGGAATTAAGGCAATGCCAAGCAACCTATCCCAGTTGCCCTTCGATATTTTGGTATTACTAACCCAACAAATGCGTTATTCAACTTCAGATTGTTACCAAAAAATCAAGTCATCCGCAAAAATACTCCCGTGATTAGATGCAGATAGTGATAGAGATCATTAATATAGACAACAACAAAAAAGCAACCCCAAAATTGAACCATGAGATCCACCAGAACTAATCCGCTTGCGGAGAACACATCGATTTCACAATCGATACAGCTTCTGCAGCCAGTGGCGGCTTGCAACGCTTCACCTAAATAATCAGTAAAATTAATAATATTTAAGTATTTAATTTTATTTTATTGTGTAATTATTTTTCTCTATATAAAATTTAAACTATAAATTAATGTATACTTAATTTTCAACCTGCTTTACCATACAACTGTAATTTTGAATTTCGTCTTCATCTGAAGCAGGCTTTATCGTATACACCTATTTAAGATACTTAATTTACATACCTATAGGTATTTCCCTCTTTTTTTATTCGTGTAATAATAGTAAACCATTATTTATTTCGGTCTCTCTCTTCCCTGTATGCGGCAGTTGACACCCTTGCCAGTGCTTGTGTCCTGTGACACACCAATAGCCTATTTATTTATCATACACGTTCTTATACAGATGAAGCGTGCCTCAAAGCATTTTCATCTATTATTCAGCAACAATGGGCAACACTGCCATCTGGCATATACCCACTATACTACAACCTATCGCTCTTCGTCTAAACATAGTTGCCAGCGTTTAATTGTACTAAGCATAGCACACGAATCTTGCCATTAAAAAAACACTATAAGAAGCACGCTTTATATAGATGCAGCAGAGATTTAATGTAAAATAAGGTTATATGACAACGCTTGGCGAGTGTTTTGTTCCTATATGTGGGTTATTATTTTGATTATATCTATCTCTATCACACAGTCGCAAATTTCTAGTGCTGTCACAGTTGTGCTGTGTGCTATACCCGTGCTAATATTATTTTTATATACTTTTCGGGAAGCTTAAAGTTTTGATTTTTGATATTTTGAATACAAATTAGTCTTTCTATTTAGTTACCTACATATTTAATTTAAGTTTTAAAATCTAAAAAAGTAGTGAACAAATTGTATATATATATATAATGTATTTATTTTTTTTTCTTGATTTTAGGTCGATTTTTACGTAATAATTAATATACTTTTTTTTTTTAATTTTTTTAAATTTTTATTTGACGTTTCGATCATTTTTTTTGATCTTTTTCAAAAATGTCAGTACGTCATGAAATGATCTAAAACTATACATTGACGAGCAACAACAAATTGACGATACATATTTACGTTCTACATTACACTTTAAAATGTTAACTAATTACAACAAAATTCAAAACAAATTCTATACTGCCATTCTGTGAATGTACATTTTTGAAGCATTAATTTTAAAATATTATTTTGATTAGAAAAATAAGAAAACCAATGTTTTAGATCATTTCATGACGTACTGACATTTTTGAAAAAGATCAAAAAAAATGATCGAAACGTCAAATAAAAATAAAAAAAAAAAAGTATATTAATTATTACGTAAAAATCGACCTAAAATCAAGAAAAAAAAAATAAATACATTATTTATAAGAAAATGGTCAAAGAAAATACAAAAAATAAAATAAAAAAAAATTAAATATATATATATATATATATATATATATATATATATATATACGGCTTTTAATTAGTAGGTATATAAAAATAAATGAGTAGGTACCGTAAAATATTGTTTTTTTAATAATATACTATATTATAATATCTCATACTTTAATATGGAAGAAGCAAGTGGAAGTACTACACATCAGCAGCGTAAATTATATTTACGCTGACATCAGGTAAGCGAAGTTATTATGAAAAATGATGTTTATTTTTTAATTTTAACTAAAGTTAAGTTTTTTTAATCAACACTCCTTTTAAGAACAGAAAAATCTTGTTAAAAATATACAGATCCACCTGTTCCAGATTTAAATAAAGGTATGATAAATATACGTAAAGGCAAATGCATAAAAGCAGAGCTTTTATTAATATCTGGTATGAGACGTATTATGATTTGTTAACAGCTAGCATAAAAGTAATTTGATTGACAGTTTCATAAAATGTGTTTTATTTAGTATTATTATGAAGTAGGTAAATATATTCTAGATACTAATTACACTTTTTAAAGAAAACAATACTTAGGTCAGGTACCTACTTATAAACATAACCTATATTTTATGCAGTTGACGAAGTAGGGATATCCCTATTAATTTTAGCTACCTATTAAGTATATGACTTTATTTTATGTTATGCTTCACCACATTAAACTGCCACAAGCCGCCACTGACTGGAGCAGCCTGATGGTGTTACATCGATAGCCTATGCGGATGATCTTGCACTTGTAGTAACGGGCCACAACAAAGATGAACTCATCTGCAGAGCTAATGAAGCTGCAGCGCTAGTTGGACACTGGCTTTTTGAAAACGGGTTGGAGATGGCTGCAGAAAAGACAGAAGCTGTTATGCTGACGCATCGCAGGCCGACGGATATCCTCTTTGAGGTAGAGAGCACTACTATTCGGCCAAAGAAGGCGATGAAGTACCTTGAAGTGTGGATAGGCACGCATATCGTCGAGTCGACGGGAAGAGCTATGAGGACAACGGCAATGCTCGCAAGGCTTATGCCAAACATTGATGGCCCGTCAACTATGAAGAGAAGAATGCTGGCCACCGTCTGCCAGAATATTCTACTCTATGCGTCTCCGATGTGGATCGATGTGCTTCGATATGACAGGTACAGATGTATTAAGGGTGTACTGTGCCTACAGAACGGTGTCCTATAATCCTGTGTGTGTGATTGCTGGCATACCGCCAATAGATCTGCTGGCGAAACAAAGAAGTGAAGTGAATGTTGTTGAGCAGATGCTGAGCTCGAGTGAAGGGTGGATAGCTATCGATAGCTTTGTCCGTATGGTAATGGAAACCAAATTCCAAGCAGAAGTAGGCGCGTAGTCTTTGTTTCTTAAAAGACTGATAGCCTTTTCCCTAGGAGGAATATGTACTGTATGTGTATGTGCTTGTAAAATGTATAATTCATGTTTATGTTATGTCATACCCACCTGTTTGTTATTGTACTCTCTCTCTTGTATGTTAATGTGTTGCTACAAACTATGACGAATCTGAAGACAGCCTCTATCCGAAGTAATGCTCACGCAGTTCCAGATAGAGTGCGGTTCATGAGGGCCTCTTGCTCTGTAAGCCCCTATTGGCGCAGACTACGTCCTCAATAAAAAAAAAAACCGCCACTGATTGTTATATGAATTAATAAATGTTTAATTATTATTATTATTAAATTCTAAGCCCCCGTAGCGATAATGATGAGTTTATTTTCTATAAAAAAAATTCTAATAATGCTCCCCGTAAAATTGGAAGATATACATATGGGACCAGATCAATTAACCAAAAATCAACTCACCGAATGGGGTAGACCACAGAACAAAACAAAAACACATCACAATTAACGACGATACCGCATCCATATTGTTTGAAATTTTAATTTGGCGCGCTTTTAACGTTCGACCTCCTGCTGGAAGAGATTGAAAATTTATGAATGAAAGCAGAAGCGAAAACACAATAATTTTGCTTTGCCAAAAAAACTATTATTTCTCCGATTTGTGTATGGGTATTATATCTATCGGAGGTTATGTGTGTGGTTTGTAGTAAGACATGGACGGAGATTCTTTTTTTTTTAACATTCGTTTCGAAATGACCAACAGTACGGTGTGTCCTGAATAATAATACAGTCGCCACTGTTTATAGTGAAAAACTCTTTACAGTGCAATTTTTTCAAGACCTAAAACATGTTAATGAAATTTAATGTATGCCCTGCATATAATGAATCTTTAAAATGAGTAGCACTCTATACAGGGTTATTCACGCTTTATGAATATTGTGGCGAAACTACGGGACTTTCAATAAGTTTCATTTATTGGACGCGTACGCATCTACTACGGCTACTTTTTAAAATTGGTTTCATATTATACAGGGTGTCCCAAATAACTTAAAAGTATCAAAGTTGTGTTTTTTAAATAGAATGCCCTGTATATTATTGCACTTTGAGATCCTCTTATCAAATTAAGTGTCTGTTTCATTAAGGTTTATAATACCTAAACCTTAAGATTGTTTAAATAAATTGAGTTTTCTCAAAATCTAGCCTAATTTTCATCTTTCAAATAGTTAGGAAGCTGTTTTTTTAATAAATAATAATAATAATAATGTTTATTTAGCCAACATGTACAAATCATAATACAATATGATACATATAAATACTTAAATAAGTATATAAGAAAATACATTTTCTTTTTTAATTGTAGTTTAATATTGGTCAAAAAAAAACACAAAGAACCAACCATGGAAATCAACTTAATGATTTGTGTGCGGTGTAATATTCATGTTTAATATAAAGTTATCTTAAATTAGACACAGAGTAGTAGTCTCATAATAATTTAATTGAAATTAATAATAACATGTATGTTGAAATATTAAAAAAAAAACAAAACTAAAAACAAATGCATTAACAATAATCAGTCCCCCACCAAAATTGGTATATGAGAAAAGCAGAACACACAAGAAACAAATCAAAATTCCAAAAATATTAAAAACACACGAACCTTATTTATTGTACATATCAGTCGACAAGATCGTAATAATATTTTCTCGGAATCGAAAGAAACCACCTCCCTACATGCCTCCTAAACATAGTTTTACTATTTATATTTTTCATATATTCAGGGAGAGTATTAAAAAGTTGCGGAGCCAAGTAAGAGTAAGATTTTTGACCAATTGTTTTCGATGCCGTTTTAGATCTTATTTTTCCTTTTACTTAGCTCCTAGTTTCATAATAGTATTGTATATGTTGCAGTTGATGTTTGTTTTCGTACTGCATTACTAAGATGCGGTAACAAAACATTTGTCTTGTGTCGAATAACTTGGACTTAATGTCTCTAGTAGCCTATGGTATCAGAAATGTCAATTGATCTACAATTATAAAAGTCATTATGAATTATTCTTAATTATGCATAAACAGCATTGATGATAATAAAAAGCACAAATAAATTTCTACCAAAATAGTCATAACATGTGTTCGAAATGTTGACCGTCCATTTCGAGACACTTCGATATTCTTTTTTGAAAACTACGGCTAACTCTGGTCACCATTTGCGGGGTACCAGTTTGAAGAGCATCTCTTATGCGTATTTTCATATCGTGTGGTGTTGTTGGAGGAGTCTGCAAGACGCCTCTAACAAGTGATTAAAAAACATAGATTTCATGCTTATAAAATTCAGCTTTGTCAAGGGCTTTATGGAAATGATTTTGACAATAGAATTGAATTTTGCAAGTGGGTGTTAGATAAAGTGGCAGCAAATGAAGCATTTTCTAATTTAGTGACGAATATACATTTCACAACAATAGCCTCGTGAACAGACACAACGACCATTATTATTCTGCCTCGAATCCTTATGAATACAAAATCATCAGCAATTCAAATAGGTGGTCCATTGATGTATGGTGCGGAACATTGGGCCGATATTTAATAGTACCCTAATTTTTGAGGGATCGTTAAATGGTATGATGGTACTGGATTTCCTTCTACACCAACTTCATGTATAATTAGAAGAAATTCCTTTAAACAGGAGAACAACCATGTGGTTTCAATTAGATGGAGCTCCGCCTCATTATCATCACAGGTGAATTGGGAGAAAAATTTGACCTCCCATATCTCCGGAAATCTTTTTATCGGAATACGTGAAAGGAATCTTGCCTTGTACACAGCCTCCAACAAGAGATGCTTTTCAAACTGGTACCCCGCAAATGTTGACCAGAGTTAGCCGTAGTTTTCAAAAAAGAATATCGAAGTGTCTCGAAATGGACGGTCAACATTTCAAACACATGTTATGAATATTTTGGTAGAAATTTATCTGTGCTTTTTATTATCATCAATGCTATTTATGGATAATTAAGAATAATTCATAATGACTTTTATAATTGTAGATCATTTGACATTTCTCATACCATAGGCTACTAGAAACATTAAAACATTTATTTAAAAAACACCAAATGGTGTACAATACAATTATTTGGCGTTTTCTGATCTTACATTAACCTCCCTACAAACCCGTGGTAGAGAACAAAGTAGAGCAGCTGGTGGAATATAGCAGATCAAGCATATCACTCGATAAGATTTGATGACTATACGAGTGATATTAGTGATGTTAGATGTTGGTAGCCTTAGTGGTGTGACTACATTGCATATGTCATGGAATCTACATGATAAATATTAATCATCAAAATTTAGTCTAAGTTTGACATTGATTTTCTCTGGAATCCTGTAACATATTGAGATGATTGTTTTTTAGAAATGTGGCTTGACTCTTCGACAACAGGTCTGAACTATAGATGATTTTTAACAATTGGTTCTTGTGTCTTATACATGGGTAAAAATAAAATAATGTTATTTTGTTCATTTTTGGAGCAATCTGTGGCGTGAACCAATGAAAGTAGAATTTATTAGATAACGGCCAATTAAAGATTGATCTTTTCTGAGCAATTCGGTTTTTAATTCACCCTGAAAACTTACTTATTAAAGAAGTTACAAGGTTTTATTAAAAAGGTGGATGTTTGTGCCAATAGGCAAACATTACTTTCTTTTTACCCCTGTATATAACACAAGAACCAATTGCTAAAATCAACTATAGCTCAGATTTGTTGTCGAAGAGGCAAGCTACATTTCTAAAAAAAATCATCTCAATATGTTACGGGGTTCAAGAGAAAATCAATGTCAAACTAAGGGTAAACTTTGACGGATTGTTTACCCCTTGGTGAGTAGTAATTCGCAAGTCGAATGTAGGTGTAGACAACTGCCCCTATGTAACAATAAACGATATAGATGACACTACATTATCAAAACGCGCAGACTTAGCTATAGTACACCCTAACACCATTCGAGAGGTAATTAGTAAGTACATTGCTAGGTAAGTTCAGAAATATAATAATAATAATAATAAACGTCTTTATTAAAAATGTATAAATACATTATACATCTAATCATGAGGAAGGCGAAGTTTAGCTAATAAGCTATTCTTTAACACTTAACCTTCAAGATATGACGTTTCATTTAAATTTATGAGGTTATAGTAACTTAAAGTTCTTAAACTGACAATCGTTTTACCACTTCACCAAAACACTTCTTTTAAATCTCGACGCGCGTTTCGCTAACAATGTTAGCATCCTCAGGAGAGAATTAAAACTAAACTAAAACAGTTTTAATTCTCTCCTGAGGATGCTAACATTGTTAGCGAAACGCGCGTCGAGATTTAAAAGAAGTGTTTTGGTGAAGTGGTAAAACGATTGTCAGTTTAGTGTTCTACGCCAAAGGTTCTACTCATCGATTATTTAAAGTTCTTATTTGAGTAGTTTTAATTTTTGGACACCCTGTATAAGATTGCAAGTTTATTGCAATTGGAATACCAAATATGATCTATTATTACACTTTAGAGTTAATTTCGTCAACATGACTTAAATACTTCCCAAGTAGTTGAAAGATGAAAATTAGGCTAGATTTTCAGAAAATTCAATTTATTTAAATAATCTTAAGGTTTAGGTATTATAAACCTTAATCAAACAGACACTTAATTTGATCAGAGCATCTAAAAGTACAATCACATACAGGGCATTCCATTTAAAAAAACACAGCTTTGATACTTTTAGGTTACTTGGGACACCCTGTATAATATGAAAACAATTTTAAAAAGTAGCGATAGTAAATGCCTGCACGTCCAATAAATGAAACTTATTGAAGATCACGTAGTTTCGCCACAATATTCCGCGCCATAAAGAGTGAATAACCCTGTATAATAAAATTCTTACCGGATTTTTTGTATGAATTTTTATGCATTTATAGAGATCTTGACCTTTTCGGGTTTCCCATTTACATTTTTATATCGTATTCTTTTGGAAATGTTCTTAACGCGTTCATAACGCCTAATGTGAGACACCAGCGATTTTACCTTAGCAAATTTTATGGTCACGCCTATGTGTATTTCATGAACACTGCCAGTAAACGGATATACGCGGTAAAGGATACTTGTGTGTATGTGTATTGTATATTCACCGAGATAAAATGTATTCGTGTAAACGCAGTTTACTCAAAACACAAAATGCATCGGAGAGTTGGGTTTGTTATTAGTGAATAACGTATATTTACGTAATATATTTTACTGTTCATTTGCTATACACCGGCACAGTAGTGTACGTGAAGGGGGATCATACCCAAAGAAAAATGATAAAAACGAAAACGAGCCGACTACACTGAAACAAATATTGTACCGGGTGTCCCAAACTCGGCGCCCTAGGCCTAGATATCAAAAATATTTTTAAGTGGTATAAATTGTGTTGCATTCAGGTATATTTTAAGCCAAAAAATATTTTTTCTGCCGACACTATGAGAAAATTGAATTTTACTGCCTCCATAGGGACGAGAAAGTATGCATTTCTAAGGCTAGCGCTACAAAACGTTCAAAAATGGCTAGGCAAGAAAATTATTTTTAACTATTTGTAATAGATGGCGGCACAATAATAAAAGCTATTAACAATGATGACAGACCAATGTGTGGTTGTCAAAAATCGAGCGCGTCGTAAAATATTCAATTTGAATTTGATTCATCATTTATATAAAAATCATGGAACATCTGATTGATCGTAGTGACGAGGAAATTGAGTATTGTACCCCGCCTGAAATTTTCGAGAAAGCGAACGAAGTTTCGATGAATTTGCTGCCGGAAAAATCAAGAACCAAATATGAACTTCAGTATAACCTGTTTATGGATTGGTGTAGTGCTAAAAACGTTAAAAAGACTACAACTATATGGAATAACCATTTGATAACACTACATTATACAACATGTTGATAGAAATTGATCTTAAACATAAAAATAATGCCGGAAACTCTTAGGCTATTAATGTAAACAAAGAAAATAATAATAAACTATTTGACACAAGCAATTTGTCTGTCGTTAGAAAAAACATCTTACCAAAACCAAATTATGACGTGAACTAGAAGTGTCAACTAAACTAAAATAAGTGACACTGTTCTGTGATAACTCAGATCGTGAGAGAAATATGGACCATAGGCAGTTATATATTGAATTTAGCTGGGTTAATTTAACCGATAAACGGGCCTTAAGGACTTACCTTGATGTTCGATGGTTGGTCTGATAGGCTGGCCAGCACGGTTATTGATAGTTTTCAAATCTCCACACATTCACGACAATTACATACAAACTTTCACAGGTTGCGGTTCAGTTTTACTTGTACAAATTAGTACACTAACGATAAAGCACACCACTATGGCTGATAGTTTATAATGAATTGAATTTATTGAAGATAAAGATGCGGTGCGCGCATCGACAGCTTGTCCTTAGGCCAAATACGCGCAAAAATTTATATTAACAATAAAAAGAGAAATACTCTGATTAATCTCTATATATTATAGAAATTAGAAAAATGAAAAGGATGAAGATATTTGGGAAAGAAAGAAAATAATTTTAAAGGGAAATTACATAAATAAGACGCATACAATAAGAGTGGACGCGACAGACACCAATGTTAGAAAAAAATACTACCAAATTATGACAAACCAACGAACCATAATAGAGAGATATGGTATCCTAAAAAATATCGTCCGCCGCTATTAACGTTAACGTTAATTTAACAGCAACGAGTTTCAAATAGAGAGATGTGGTAGTTCTAAACAATAACGTCACCTATGATGATAATCATATTATAGGCAGCCATTTTTAGGCTAGCAGATTTAAAATACCTATCTAATATATTTATAGTAGGTATTTAGTATAAAATTTTATAGGGTTATTGCATTTGACAAGTGGATTTATTATTTAAATAAAGTATTTATCAGATTATAACATCATTAATTAATAAGCAGCATGTACAGGGTGATGCAAAAAAAAAAACATTAATTAGCCGACATTTAACAAATTTTTAGCATACACTTTAAATTTATATACGGGGTGAGTCAAAAATGTATTTGTTTATTTTTTTTAAGGTCAAAAAAGTCATATTTTGAATAATCTTTTGATTTAAATTTGAATTCATGATTCCTTCAATTTAAAGCTGCAATTGATAATGTTTTCGGATGAAATGCCAATTCGTATGAACTCAAAATCTTACTTTTCTTAAATAAGTGAGTAATCCATTCATGACCTCAGCTACTCTACCAACATATTAAGTATATTTATGTCAGTCATAAAATGTCCAATAAAAATAATTTCCCGCATTCATTTGAAAATCGTCCATTTATTTGCGTAAATCGCCAACCATTAAGACCATCCTAACATTTCCATTCAACACTACTAACCCATTATATTTCGGAAAAGGTACATAATATTATACTCTCCACTCACTGCATATTATACAATGTGTCCAAACCAGCATCCATCGATAAAAAAAGACAAAGATATTATTCTGGTCATGGTGAGTTTAGCAAAATGGTATCTACCTACTCTAACCACAGATCTAGAAACTCAAGAGATATAACATTATCTGAAATTTCATTCATAATTCACATTTGTTTACAATCAGACATAAGTTGGCAGTTGATGTATAAGATAGAAAAGGACAGATAGAAAAAATGGCAACGTTGTACCTGGTTCGTCGATTCGAGTTCGTTTTATGTACCAGTGGCGTACGGTTTTAAATTAATTAGGCGATTGATGTTCACTAAAGTGATCTAAAGCAATGATAAATTGTAGGTTTTTAAAATAACGTTATTTTTTTTTTTGGTTTATGATTCATTGTTATTTATGAAACAAATATATTTTAAATTATTAATATTACCGTATCTAATTCTAAATAACTTTAGACTATGATGGTTATAGGATTAGATAGGAGATAGGTAGAACCACTATATATTATCTCGGAAACTAGTATATTATACAGTGTGTACCCAAATACTTGGTGCCCCAAAAATAATTTCCAAATGTAATGTAATGTGATAAATAAATGTAATACAATAAAAAATTAACAAGAAAAATTTATTATTACAAAATACTTATAAATCGTTGATAACATTATATTTAGAGCACATAATTCCACAATCTTAGTTATATGTTGTAATTTAAAGTTATATACTTACAAATTATATGGGCCACTCGAGGGGCCAGCAACTGCTTCCTCAGCAACTAGCATTTCTAAAGTTTCTGGATCACAGATCCCTGCTTCATGAACATCTGAAGTTCTAAAAAATAAAATGTTTTAGCTTAGTATTTCAGTGAGTGGTACCATTCTAATTTAGTAGCTATATTTACAAACTATAGTTTGGAAATATCTTATCTATAGATAAGCCAAGAAGTTAATTTTAATAAGATCGCATTGCTACAGTTTGGGAATCACATAGGTCCTTGCTTGATCAACATCTGATGCTCTAAATATTCAATACTACTTACCTACTAGGTTTGCTTGGAGAAGATTCGGCTACAGTTGAATCTGAGCTGAAAATAAATATAAATACAATAGTAAATACCACAGATCTAGAATCTAGATGTGTGGTAAATACACCATATGTTTATTACAATATTATTGAACATTATACCTTAGATTTTATATAGACACATTTTATTAAGCATATATATAATTACCTGTACGACAGACGCTCATTAAAAGGAAATGATAATAATTGAGGTTCAGCGTCGAATTTGCTTTCGACCAGTAATCTCAGTTATCTTAATGTCGCTCACATCAAAATGGTTTGAGCATATTTGTGCATATTTACTTACATACTGATTGTCCAGACCCAAAAGCTGTAGCCACCTTTCGCGTCTTTCCGAATTTATTGGAAACCTACAATATGAAATTATTTAATTCTTTTGGAACATACCTATTCAGTATTAATATATTTAGTTATCTAACGAAGTGCAATCTTAGTTTATAATTAAACCTTGATTTAAATACCTACTGTAACTCTATAACATCACAAAAATCAACAATTACATTAGGTATTTATTTACAGCAATTTATTTTTAATTTGTAGAGCAAGCAAACTACACCATTGATAAACAATAACAAGTCGTAACCTTACTTACCTCCGAAATATCAAATTTGGGTTGGAATTTTCATTATTTTTACATACTATACACTGACGCACCATTGTTAATTGTTTTTTTATAGTTTTTGCACAAAAAAAACACACTAAAAATTCCTCAAAATCACCAACTAAAAGCAAATAAACACGAACACAAAGGATATTTGGCAACAGAGCTCAAACTACCGGCTGATTACAAGAATGAATGAAATCGTAAATTCTTCGCGTACTATTCAGTTGCTCTGATTTACAGAGTTGCCACGTGTACTTCATAAATAAATTATGATTTAGTGAAATATGTCTTGAATATGTTAAAATTCATAAAAAAGTAACTAAAAAATATCTTGCGTATATCGTTTTATTATACACAAAAATTAGTACCATCACCTAAGTTATATTTTGCTTTAAAACGGTAAAAAATGCCGTATCAAAATAGTGTATTTTAAAACAATGCGGGAATCACAGTGGAAGTTTGGCATTATCGATATCTGCAAATAATGATGTTTGATCGCATGGAAATGTAAACAATTTTATCTCCCCCTTTTCTAGATCTGTGACTCTAACTACTTAATTCTTTATTTTGAAAAATTTTGGGTGTTATTGCCTTATCCTTGACCGTAACTTTAAGCTATTCAGTGGGTACAAAATTAACAAAACGCATCAGGCAATTTGTTTTGACTATTATTATCAATTTTTTTAGAAAAACTATTAGCCGAGGTGCGGTGGCATATATGTACACACTGTTTAGTTACGGTCATTGAATACACCCCGAAAATGTCCATTTGCAAAACCGAATTAAAATTCCACAGAGAAATCCGACGACATGACCGTGTGCGGTGCTCGGCCGACGTGCGGGCGACCGGCCATCAGCCACGATATTAGACCATGGATGATAATTAGCAAATTCAGCAATAACCATAAATAACCGGAGGGTGACACTCTTGCACAACATAATATAATACTTTATTGAAATGGTATAGTCGTGCGCTCGGGCGACCCTTTTTCTCGATAAAATTGAACACCGGGATATCTTTTCATCTTTTAATTATTTAAAATCATTGTGCCGCCGAAAGAAGAAACGTTCCAATCCCTTCACGCTCGTGATCTATTATCATGCGGAGATACAGATCTCTACCACTAATTCCTCGCAGGCGGCACCCAGTACCACTCTGCCATGCATATACACTCCAAACTTAAGATTCCTTGGCCCCCTCGATGCAGTAGGAGGTGAAGCCTTGGAACGGATGCCTTAGGAAGATGAGTTCGGTGCAATGTCATAATTGTTGGCGAATTGTACATTTGGGCCTTTAAACTGTTTGTCTTTTTATTTGACGTCTGTTGATGAATTCCTGTGAAGTGCGTCAAGCAAAACACTGAGAAGCTGGCTGTTCAATTGAGTGAACTTCTGAGTAGGTCGGTTTTGGCAGGTGTTTTTCCCTCTGAGTTTAAGCAGACAGTACCTGATTGTTCCGGTTTTTTTAGTCTAGCATGGAAAACTATAAACCAATAGCACTGTTGAGTGTTATTTCGAAAATATTTGAAAAATCCCTGGTACAGAAGACTGAGACATGTACTACGGAGTTCACGTTCACGAATTGGCCGACCGGAGACACTTCGTAGTGCCTCTAATGTTTGGCTTGTCCAAAGCTTTTGATATAGTCGACAAATCCTTCGTGATTGGTGAAATTGAATCTTTGGGATTGAGATTCCCAATTAACCAATGGATATCGTCTTACTTGAGTCACCGATCAATATGTGTTTAAGTGCACGAGTCTGTCTCGGCCTGGAAAACATGGATATTAGAACTCCGCAGGGCGGCGTGCTTGGCCCACTTTTGTTTTTATTATACAGGGTGGCCCATTAGTGTGTGGACGGAAGATATCTCAAGATCTATAAGCGATAGACAAAAAAATCCTTTACAAAACTTTTAGGTAGTGAAGAGATGTACAACCCTAAAATGTTTTCAATTATACAGGGCAGTTCACAAACGCGCAGCAGACCAAACTTGATTTTTCTTAATGCGACACCCTGTATATTTTAACAAAAATGAATGGCGCTCTAGAGATTCTGATTCAAACCTTCATTGACCCATGGTTTTTCATATAATTTTCCACACTCGCAGTAATAGAGGGGAGTTTCAGTTAAGTAGAAACAGTGGGGACTGGGGAGAAGAGACGAAATGAGCATTTAATGACCCCCATATACCAGTGATACAATATTAAATATCGCATGTCGCATTGTAGTAAAACTGGAGACAGAGAACAATAATTACAATAGCCCCGTTGTGTTGTCCACTTTGCAATAGGGGCTTGACACGAAAACCTGTGAAAGCAAATTATATACTACCTTTCTTTCTATAATGCCAGCTAGGACTCTCTTTATGTGTGGTGTTTTTATGTATGACATAGTATGTAGATGCCATTTGAAATGTGGAGGATATTAGAGAAAAAACGGTGAGGTTTCCGTTTGTAATTTGAATAAATGTTGGACGAATAAATCATGTTTTAATTCACAATCATTTTTGGGGTAGATAGTTAAAAGACACGAAGTCCTTATTTGGAACTTTGAATATGAATACAATTTGGTTATACTAATTTACACAATTTATATTGCGATTTTTAAATTGTATCGAAAATGTTAATAATTTTGTGGCATAGCCTTCGATTAGACAGGGTGGCCCATTAGTGCGTGGGTGGAAGATATCTCAAGATCGATAAGCGATAGACAAAAAAATCCTTTACAAAACTGAAGACATATCCAACCCTAAAATGTTTTCAATTATACAGGGTAGTTTACAAACGCGCAGCAGACCAAACTTGCTTATGCTTAATGCGACACTGTGTATTTCAACATAAATAAATGCCGCTCTAAAAGACAAGAAATATGACATAAGAGTTGACATGCCTAGGTCCAGTAGTTTTTGAAATATTTTATTGTAATAGATTCGACGTTATGTTCAACCTTAAAGTGACATAAAGCGTATGACATCACACAGTTCTTATTTTGTGGAACGCAACTGTCACTCCACAAAACAAACTCCTTTATTTCTGGATTATCTTTTACAATCCCAGTCAAAATTTTGACAAGAGCGCTTGCAATGCCATTTCCATGTCTGCCAGATGGCACAATATACACGACCAATTATTGAAAAGTGGGCAGTTAAGTTATATACTGAAAGCTTGCTTAGATATTAGAAAGAAGACACCTCTGCTTTAGGACACAATCACTGCTTCATTTTCAGCTTCACTATCAGTATTTCTCTTATTTCTGGCGGCTTCTTTCTGTCTAATATAGATTAGGTATTTCACATTATGAGAGTCTTCTCTTCTTTCGGCTGTTTCTAATTTGTCGAGCTCGCATATTTCGCATCTGTCCTTCTTTGGCTTATGAAAAGCTAAATTGAATTGCTCACAAAATACATTTCGATATTCTCCTCGTCCATTTGTTTTAAGTACAGTTCGTACATCTTTGAAATAGTCAATCCGCTCTCCAAATCTTCTTTACGAGAATCTGCTCAGCAGTAATGCGATTCAACGCGGGCAAACGAATTTATATGACTTTTTACTTGTTTCAGGATCTTTGTGTTTAGTGTGCTTGCCTTGTATGGATCCCTGAGGTGTATTTGTAGTTGAGTCACATTTTTGAAGAGCGTTGTATACAGTTTTCTGGCTAATAGCCAAAGTTACAAGAAAGAATTGGTTACAAACCTGGATACGCCTTTCTTTAATTGTAAAAAAGTACTTAAAACAAACTCTCAATACCGACGTTTGAAGAGGTTCAACATATGTTCTGTTCGAGGCATCGAAAAGCTTATTGCTCGTGTATCATCAGGTGAATCCAGCATAAAATATTACGTTACAAACGACGAAATGTTTGATATTTTGCATGATGCACATTTGGCCATTGGACATGGTGGTAGACATCGTATGGAAAGTGAATGTAAGAAAAAGTACAAGAATATAACTCAAGATGTTATTAAGCTATATCTGCGCTTGTGTGAAGCGTGTCAAAAAAAACTGAAATCTGTTAAAAAAAGGACTTGTGGTTAAGCCAATGGAGTTTTCGGAGATGAACAGCCGTTGTCAAGTGGATCTCTTAATCACATCCAGATGGAGAATACAAATTTATCTTGGTCTATCAGGACTCCTTAACAAAGTTTGTTCGGATACGGGCATTAAAATCGAAAAGGGCTGAGGAAGTTGCTAAGATCCTGATACACATATTTTGCATTTTTGGCGCCTCATGTATACTACAATCGGCCAACGGGCGGGAGTTCGCGAACCGTGTCATTGAAAAGCTATGTTCCATGTGGAACGGCCTTAAAATAGTACATGGAAAACCGCGTCATATAGCCACAAGATAGCGTTGGAAAGAGATTAAAGTCGGCCTATCCACGCTTTTCCAAAAGAAACTATTGAGAATCTACGAACCGAAGAAAAGCTTGAGAGAAAGGGAATTTGGTGTAGAAGAACAGCGTCAACAAGAACAAAACGAAGACCACTCTATGGATACTGGCCCAGAAATAGACAATCCGCAAGAAGAGATTACTCAAGGTGACAATATGGAAGACGTCGAGAATAATTATAAAGAAAACGCCAATAATATAGAAACTTCAGAAAATCAGACCAAATGTGCAGAATGTGATGAGCCAAGTACATCAGGTAATATAAGGTGTGAACTTTGCTTGTGCCCAACAAATATTCAGTCAAACAGAAGAGACGCAAAAATAAATTTAGAAAATCAAGCAAAGAATATGAAAGCTTTATCTAATTCGAAGTTCCCGGGGGCGATTTTAGAAACATTCTCATGACGGTTATCGAGAAAACCGATGACGATTTTTATAAGCTAGCAAACGAGAAAGGAAAATCGAGGAAATATTTTCCAGGAACCAATTTTCTGTGTGCAGTGAGAAACTTGTATATCTAGAAAGTGTATCACCAGAAAAGAAGAGCTTACGTCAGCTTGCAAACGAACAATAACTTTTAGGAGGTCAAGGTTATAAACGATGTAACTGTAAAACTATAATAAATTAATGAAAATGTAAAGCTATTGGAAATCTTTGCGACTCGAAATGTCACAGCAGCTTGTTTTTTCTTTGAACAAATAAATACTCGTGAGTAGATTACCTTTAAGAGAATAGAGTTTTAGAATTCTAATTTTGGTTTGTAAAATATGTTTTTCAAATATTAATGGCCTTGTCATTATGGTACATTTAACTTTAACCAAGCGAAAGCGGATAAAACGCGGTTTACCCGCGTAAAGCCCGAAACGTGAACAATTCCAAATATATTTTGGACTTTACCCAAGTGTCTTGGGTATTACGCAGTTTACCCGGGTAAACCTAGGTTAACTCGCTTATCTAACTTTACCCGTAACATATATATTGAATGCAAGTTCAAAATTTAGCCACAATCTCAAAGTTCTATGTAGACACATAGAACCTGTATGCAAAATATGAACGAATTTGTTTGCATTAAATAGTTGTATGTCAGACATAGAACTTTAATACAGTATATTCAACATTTCGCGACATAAAACTTTGTAATACCGCATATACCACCTTCGATGAAGTCGCTAGGCCGAATAGCTATGTCGCCTAAGGTTCTAAGTTGTACATAGAACCTTATAATTCTGAGGCAGCGATGTATTGTTATGAAAAATTAAAAGGGTGCGCCTATGGACGGCTACGGTCGGTATTGACATTACAAAGGGATATGGAGTTGTGGTTTTTGATATCATTTTAAACTAAAATTAGAAAGACTATAAGCACGCAAATAATGCAAATTTTGAATGGAATCTGAAAAACAATAAAGGTGGCTGCTCTAATAATACTAATTTGATGTCCTTAATATGCCTATAAACCGGTAGATAATAATCCTTAAAACACAAATAATAATATTAATTAACAATAGAGACATTAATAATGTCACATTATTACATTACAAATTTACTTTGGCCAACTATTCCATGTAATTATGTATTTTAGTCAGCTACCCTATACGTTATCCCCTCAAGCATTAATTATATTTAAAGCCTTTGTTGTAATAATGGTGCCTCTGTACACATCATATTGCCCAGGCTGTGTAAATAATAATAATAATAATATCGATCAAAGACATTAAAGAGACCCAAGTATATTATTTCAATTACCACAGATCTAATATCTAACGGTATATGCCAGGCATGTCTATGTATTTACCTGGAATGGCTCCCTAAAGAAAAGACATCGTATCGTATAACATGGAATATGGCATGGAAAGGCAGTTTCAGTTCCCCAGCAATAAGACGTTCGAGCAGCAGCATGCTTTTGGCTTCGGCTGCGGGGCCTAATATGTTATTGGCATTTGCAAAATGGAAATTTCCGAATTGACATATATTTGAAACAAGTTGTCTGTGGTGGTTTTTAACATACATACAGAGTGTTGCCATCGCATAGATTATTATATTCTTTGTTCAAAGCTCAGAGTGTATGTACAGGGTAGGCAAATTTCGATGTTTTTATACGGTACTTATTTATACATTCCGTACTTGTATACGGCACCTAGCTTAATGTCAAATGCAATAAGCGCCTACGGAATGTAACTCGGTGCCCTGCATACTTACGGAATGTAATAGTTATTTTAATAGGATAGAGGAAACTTTGCATCGCGAGTTAGGCGTCAATTATTTTTTAAAACTATATTTTAAATTAAGTGACAGTATTTTGACATATTTTTAAAAGGGTGCGAATATGCTGTAATCCAAGTTTCGTCGAGCAAAGAAAATATACCTACATCTTAGAGCAAAAACGTAAATATGTTTATTAAATAAAATAAATAAATAAAATGCAAAATATTCAAATTCAGTGGGACGAACTATGTTTAATTGCATTGGGTTTATTTGTTGTTACATTTTGGGAAAATTATGTTTTTTCTTTGGTCTTTTCTTGGCAGGTTCTCCATTTGCTGGACGACCGACGGGCCTTTTTTTGCTTCCTCTTGTTATTCCAACTTTTCTTCTATTTAAAGCTGTAGGCTGAACTTTAATGGTGGACTTTTGCCTATATCGCTGGGGGTACGAACTTCCCGCAGTACACAAAAAACTTTCCCAAGCTGTGTTTGTCTTCACTTGCTTTAATCGTTTAAAAATAGTTTGAATGGTTGAAGTAGAAGTGTCCAAATCGCAATTTTCAAAAGCAATAGATCAACAACATTCTGAAATTTGAGGGAATTCTCAGCACTTGAGGCCATTTCAGTTCTATATATGAGAGTTTTTCTACTTCTTCATTATTAATGGCATTTGTGGGCACTAAATTATTTTTTGGTGATGTAAATTCATCGCTCTCAGTTACAATGCTACAGTTCGTTGATGGTTCTGAGACGAAGGGTTCGTGAAATGATAACGGCTGGAAATTATCACCAAACGCTAGCTTAGCCATAGATAGGCATGCTTCCGCAGAAGCTGCAGGCGCGTTGGTACAAGACACTCCTAAAAGGCATATTTATATAGAGCAAAGTACTGTTTCCTTTAATGGGACACCCTGTATATTTTGTTTTACAAGAAAATATACATTTTTTCCAACCAAATGATATACAGGGTACGCCTAAGAGGATGACCTATTAGAAGTATCTAGAGTACGGAAAGAAATATACAGGATGTCCCGAAATTAACTAAAAATTTAATTAATTTAAGGGGACATTCTACAAGCGAAAATAAGATTTTTTTTTCATATGAACATACGAGTATGTTTATCGAAAAATGTCGGAGTTTTCCTCAAATTGTGGAGATTTCCTGTTACGCACTTATTTTCCCATTACCAAAATGCATAGATGTTGCCAATATTTGCATATTTCAATCACGTCTACACTTTCCAAACGAGCGACCGAACAGCACATGGTAACATAAATCCATTAATTACATAATTGATATAACATGTGAGAGTGTATGTTCGTATTTATGTACAGAACTCGTTAGCTAAGTGCGGTCAAGTTGTGCTTACTTAATAAGCATACATTTAGGTTAAGTTAGTTTAGGTGGTGTACCTAAATGTTTTATACCCTGTGGTTTTAATAATTGGAATGTTTAAAATTTATATTTTAGATTATATAATAAGATCCCCACCTCTTTCAAATGTTTAAAGTTAACTACATTTAAACGTCATATGAAACAATTGCTAACAAATCATGGTCATTATTTTTATTTGTTAAACTATCATTTTAATAAAGTTTAAACCTATTTCTTTATTTCCCATGGCATTCTTGATCACGGAAAATTAAAGACACATGATTTTTCAACAAATTTTGGTGAACAACATTCTTTTGGCCATAACTCTCAAACGAATAACGATTTTCCCATTGTCCTACGACTATTATTTCCTGAGATATGCTACCTGTCCACCCTTAATGGAATACCCGGTATATAAACTTTTGAACTAAGGTCATTTTTAGGATTCAGGGGTCATGAAATGAAGGACTGCATACAATTTTTGTAGTATTTTTAGTTAGATTTGTTTTTGAAAATATACTATTTACTATTTATTCATTTCGCGTTAATACACAATAAATGTTTACACTCGTCAATTATTAAGTAATTAAATATAGATATACATACACACAACATCTAGATTAATACAGACAACAATTGGAATATAAATAAAAACAGAAACACAACTAAAATAAAAATACACATATGCAAATATAAGTACATAAAGTCAAAAATCTCATTACACAGATTATGTCATTGGTAATGCAAATAATGCAAATAAACTGCTTATTATTATTATTATTTTTTTTTTTTTTTTTTTTTTTTTTTTTTTTTTTTTTTTTTTTTTTTTTTTTTTTTTTTTTTTTTTTTTTTTTCACCATAAGGGTATATTTTGCTTTAGAATCGGAAAACAAGGTTTCAAGATTCATGAGCATTGCCAACAGCCAAGAAAGATCTCACAATGTTGAGAGATTGCAGTATCGCAGCTTTCTGCATCTCCTCAATTACGGTAATAGGGATTTGAATCATTTTTAGGTTCTTTTCCAAATTTTTCGGTATTACTCCTATCGACGATAGTATTATAGGTATTATGTACACTTCCCTCATATTCCAGATGCGCTTTATTTCATGTTGAAGCGCTTGATATTTGTTTAATTTTTCCGTATGTTTTTGTTGCAGATTGTGTGTTCCTGGTATAGAAACATCAATTAGATATGTTGTGTGTTTTTTCTTGTCTATTAATGTAATATCAGGACGGTTGTGTTCTATTGTATGATCGGTGTAAATTGTTTTGTCCCAATATATTTTAAATTGATCGTTTTCCTCAACTTCGTTTGGCACATATTTGTAGTAGGGGACAATTTCGGTTTTAATTTTTCTGTCTATCAGTATTTTCTGATGGATTATATGTGCTACTTGATTGTGTCGAGTCAAGTACTTCGTATTTGCTAGTGTGTTACAGGATCCCAAAATATGATCTATAGTTTCGGAAACAGCTCCGCACTTGCGGCATTTATCAGAACTCAGGTCTTCTCCCAGTATGTATTTGGCGTAATTTCGTGTTTTTATAACTTGGTCCTGCGTGGCCATTAAGAATCCTTCAGTTTCAGGATGGAGGTAACCTTTTGTAGCCCACATAAAAGAGAGGGATTTGTCAACGTAATTGTTTTGAACGGAGTTGTAAAATCTTCCATGGAGTTGCTTTCCTGACCACATCCTAATTTTATCCTCGTTGGTAGTAATGTGTGTTTTTGGATTATATTCTCGGGATTTTAAATTAAGTGTGGTCAAATTTTTATCTGCCTCGATCACTGCACGGTACATCGGTTTATCCGAGTTTTTGTAAAAATATTTTCTAATATTATCCAGCTGTTCATAGTACATTGCTTTAACATCTTTTAAACCTCTACCTCCCAGGCATCTAGGCAATGTGACTCTCTCAGTGCATGCATTTGGGTGATGCATTCTTTTGTGCGTTAGAAGTGTTCTGATTCGTCTATTTAGTGCATCAAGATCTGTATCAGACCATCTGATTATGCCAAAGGAATGGGTTAAGGCAGATATTGCATATGTGTTTATAGCCTTAACGATATTTTTTGAGTTTAGTTTTGTTTTGATAATTAGCTTAACTCGCTTTTCAAATTCAGTAGACAGTTTCGATTTCATCGTTGTATGTTCTATTTTATGGGTCTGATCTATACCCAGGTATTTATAGGGTTCTTCAAGACCTTGTATGACGACCTCGTTATTAATTTCTATAGGTTGTGACTCTTTAAGTACCCCTTTGACCATTTTGATCGTGCGGCACTTCTCCAGTCCAAAAGTCATACCTATGTCCGAACTCATATCATGCACCAGCTTTAGCATGGCTTTCAGCTGTCTGTCATTTGCTGCATATACTTTTAGGTCATCAACATAGAAAAGGTGACTTACTAAGAGATCCTGTACATTATTTTTTAATTTTACTCCATACTCTGTTTTCTTAAGAGTGTTTGAAATTGGGTTTAGAGACAGACAAAACCATAGGGCACTGAGCGAATCCCCCTGAAAGATACCTCTGCGCAGAGGTATGCTCCCGCTAAATACTAGTTCGTTATTTATTTTTTGAGACAGTGTGGTTCGCCAGGCCCTCATAGTTGTCTCAAGAAAAAGTATAAGCGTAGGATGTACTTTATACAGTGTCAATACAAATTTGAGCCAAGAGTGAGGGACAGAGTCAAATGCTTTTTTATAGTCGATGTATGCAATGTGTGCATTCCTCTGCCCCACCCTCAACTGCTGCATAACTACGGAATCGACAACCAGCTGCTCCTTGCATCCCATAACGTTGCGTCTAGCACCTTTCTGCTCATCTGTCATCACTTGAGCCAGTTCCAGGTGGTCTTCAAGTTTAGCACATAATATCGACGTAAGGATCTTATAAAGGGTCGGCAAGCATGTAATGGGACGAAACAACGAAGGGTGATCCGGGTTATCAGTCTTTGGAATTAAATAAGTAAGTCCTTCAGTTAAAAATGTTGGAAAGTTGTTAGGAAATCTAATGACATCGTTGAAATTGTTAACTAAGAGTTCATGACAAGCTGTGAATCGTTTATACCAAAAGCTATGCAAGCCATCGCGTCCGGGCGCTTTCCAATTTGCAATTTTCTTTAAAGCAGCTGTTAGATCTGCTTGGGTTATTACAATTTCATTCATTGGTTGTAGAGAGTTCTGTGCTTTCATTTCTTGGTTTATCCAAGTATTTTTTGAATGGTTATTGCTCTGTGACCATATACTCGTCCAGTAGTTGGTCTGACTTTCAAGATCTGGGGGGTTAAGGTTATCATATTTTTTTGATAGTGATGAGTAAAACGCCTTTTCATTGTTCGAAAATAGGCTGTTGTCTCTGCGTCTTGAGTAACTTTCTCTGTATCTCTTTAATCGAGCTGAGTATGCTGCTAACTTTTGTTTAAGTGTATCAAGGTATGTACGTACTTTATTTTCCGTTTCGGCATTGATTGTTTGTATAATGTCTTTTAAGTCTGTCGGCAGTGTTCTAAGCAATCTGTTGTTTCTATTTCCGTCATGGTACTGTTGAGTTTTACCGATACTCCTTCGTAGGCCATTAATTTTATTGGTGAGGCGGCGTTGCCATGATGGTAAATACCCATCTGTATTTTTTTTGTTAGGTGATGTATATTTTTGATTAAGGCTCACTACGGTAATTGCCGCGCAATATATCGTGGAATGTACCTCTTCAAGATTCATACCATCGTTTAGCGTTTGTTCTAGGATGGAATTGGCTCTATTCATAAGTGTTCCTGTGTTCTTGTTAAATCTAAGTTTTTGTATGGGAGGTCTAACGTTAGGGTCCATTCCAAGGTATTTCAGTAAGTTAGCATGGTAAGTATTAAGTATTTCGTCCTCTTGGTGGGGCTCTTGAGGAATCTCTATATCTATGTTATTGAATGGTGACCCACGTGGCGAATCTGAGGGTGTATGGGTACCATAAACATTGTCATCCTCAAAAGACTGATTGGGCGTATGAGGTATATTTAGTTCCTCCCTCACTCTGTCTAAAATATACTGAATTTCAATTTGGGTTAATAGATTGTTTCTCTGTATTGCTCTACGCTGATCGGATAGGCGTTGTGCTGTAATATCATTGTGTTCTGGATGTTCAGCAGCAAACATATTCTTTAGTCTATCCCTATAATCAGTAAAATCCGTTTCGAGGCTTGTGGCTATGAAGTAGTAGCGCATGACATCCTTATTCAAGTTAGTACTCCATCTCATGCGTCTACTGCGTCCAGGAGCTATGGGGGGAGGATTATCCTCCCTAACATTGGCTGCTGGTTGTGGGTCAGCTGGTGGTATTTCCACATTATTGCTGTTGGCTGTAGTTTCTTGAGCGATAGGTGCCCGCCTATTCAGCAACCTACCACCAACGGATCGCATACTGCCACGTCCAGCGTTGGCTCCAGACGTGCCCTGGGGCATTCCAGGCTGCCGCATTCTTTCATTTCTCCTTTGACTCATCTTTCATAGAAAATGGTGTGCGTTTTATTATTTTTATTATTATTATTATTATTATTATTATTATTATTATTATTATTATTATTATTATTATTATTATTATTATTATTATTATTATTAATGCAACAACACAACATAAATTTACATATATAAATGAATTAATACAAAACTCAATTAAAACGATTATACGAAAAGTAACAGTTATAAAATTCGTCCATAGAGTAAAATGCGTTATGGATCAGAAAATTCTTAATCCTAGTCACAAATGTGCTAAGCGGGAGCTCTCTCACATGCCTAGGTAACGCATTAAATAGTTTAGGAGCATTAAGGGCAAATCTTGCCTTGTCAATTCGTAGCCTGTCCAACAGGAGATCATCATTATGTCTCGTCGGATATCGGTGAACCGCCGAGCGAGGCGTGTACAGTTCAATGTTCCGTTTAACAAACTTCAGACACTCAAAAATATAGAGACAGGGGTGCGTCAAAACCTTAAGATCCCGATATGCGCTTCGACAATCGGCACGATACGCCAACCCAGCAACTACTCTCAACGCTCGGCGCTGGAGAGCAAAAACTCTAGCTGAGGCAGTGGAGTGTCCCCAGGCAAGTACAGCGTATGATAAATGGCTCTGTATTAGGGCATGAAATGTCATTAACAACACAGACCTGGAAACATTACGCGACAAACCACGCAACACATACGTGTTTGACGATATCTTGCTCGAGACACAATCCACATGAGAATTCCAAGTCAGCCTCCGATCGAGATGAACGCCCAGGAACTTTACCGAACGATCCTCACCGAAATCATAGTTAGTGCTCAATGAAAAAACAATTGATTCAGTTTTAGACACGTTTGAAGATCTTTTGTGATCTCTGATAGACCTTTCCGGAAACGATCGGATAATGCAATCATAAAGCAGATTCATGAAAACATCAGCCATCTGCTCAACATCACCGAACGCACTCAGACACCCCCAGTCCAGCCCACCGACCAGGTCATGGAATCTATGCAACCCCCCCGGAAGTTATGGGTCTAATAATTTTAAACTCTAAATTTGAAGATTTAGCAATATTGATTACACTAAAACTAATTATAACTCCCAAATGATCCGAAATGCCCCAGTCAAACACTCCAGATGCGTAATTCGCTGGATTAAGATTAGTTACAATAGTGTCGAGACAAGCGTTTTTCCGCGTATTAAACCTTATTGTGTCGTGCAAGCCATAAGACCGCACCAGATCAAGAAATTCCAGAGTTCTCTTATCATTCGTATTAAATTTGAGATTAAAATCCCCATTTATTACAATTGATCTTTTTTTATGCAGCAGTATATCTAATATGTTAGAAAATATATCTATAAACAGTGGAAAATCGCCAGTGGGTGAGCGATAGACAGTGACAACGACCAGGCCAAACTCATCGGATTCGACTGCACAGACCTCACAGCTGACAGACACCGACAAACCCAGAATCTCCGGACAAGGTCTGTAGAATTTCAACTCCGAAGCCCTCACAAAAATTGCTAAAAACGCAGACACTAAAATGGCTGTTATAGGCAGCGAATCTGTTTACTGGCCTATTTTATATACGTGCACGTATAGTATAAAATAATTTCTAGTAAATTTATATACACTTCTATTGCAAATGAAGTTGAAAAATTACGATATTTCCATAAAAACTGCGTGCAGAAAAGAAAACAGACATAACATTTTCTACGCCTATAACGAGTACATTATGGATATAATTAAAAAAAAAAACTTTTGCAGACATGCATATACCACATACAATAATATACACCGGGAAAAATATTAACACTCCATTTCCATTGTTAGCACAAAAACAGTTTTATTTTTATTAGTTGGGAAAGAAAAAGCAAAATAAAGGTCATTAACGCGTTCCGAGTGAGCAGTAATGGACACAGTGACGGGGGAAGACTCACCCTTGTAGGGTGAATTAATTTTGCCACAGCCTTTTCAAGAAAATTTACGTCCTTATTTACAAAGATAAAGATGACTGCCTGAGGACGATTTTTTTGAAGTATTTTTGAAACGAGTAAAGAAGATTTAACGAAATGTAGCATATTTATTTACCTAGGCGGGTAAACGGGACCTTTGCCTTAATTATAACCTAACTTTGTGATAAAATAAAGTTTTCTACATAAAAATTGCATACTTCATTTTTCTCGAAAAACTTAAGGGTTCTCGAGAAATTCGAGTTTGAAAATTTTATGACAAAACTGGTCCCTAATACAGAGCATTAATAAAATTTTCGAAAACTTTTCAGTAGTAATACCCCTAGGGTCTTGATAATACCGAGATAATTTTGTCATAGAGAATGCCGAAAGCGTGTTGCTTGATAATAGCCCAAGGCCGCAGACCCATAAAAATATCGTTCATGTCAAAATATAACTTTCTTAAAGAACATTAGCGGTCACTAAATTTGAAAAAAATATTTAAATAGTGGCGAAATACCCAAGCTTTATAAGAATGTTTGGTTTTAGCATATTTCACCTTTTTCCCCAAACACCTTTTATGAAACTAGCTTTAACACATTTTCAATTTAACGACCTCATATAGAGAAACGTTTTCACTCTACTTTTAAATATTAATGTTGCTTTCTAATTCGATTATCAATTTCCGTTGAATCGTTTTATATATATGGTAGCCACCAAAGATACGTAATGTTATTTGAGAAACAACACATCAATTATTAATGGAAGGGCACGTAAACTTGTCAGGCTGGACTGTTTGAGCAAATAAACAGAAACTCCCCTCATTTTTTTTTTTTGTCTACATTATTTATTTAGCGATGTATTTCTGATGGATCTACCTCTATACAGGTTGGTTCATTATGGTTGCAACAAATGAAAACTGGAGATTCCTGAAACTAATTGAAGCACAAAGATATTAATTTTGGGGGACTTTAATGTTCCCGATTACAGTTCTGATATTGTGTCAACTAAATGTAGAGTTGTGGATAGTTTTGTTGATGCTATAATCTCAACTCAGTGCAATTCAATTCTTAACTGTAGCGGCAAATTGCTGGATTTAGTTTTTGCGAATGTGCGATGCTCGGTTGAATTAAGTATTTGTCCTTTGGTTGATGTTGATCAATATCATCCAGTGTTAAACGTCATTTTTGAGGCTAAGCATATACATGGCAGTAATTTTAAGATTAAAAATAATAATGTTCGTGAATTCAATTTTAGGAAAACAAACTTTCCGGTTTTATACAACAAGATTATCTCTGCTGATTGGAGCGAGGTATACTTGTCTATTATACTGTTGGTTCTTCGTGCTCGGCCTTTTACAGCATTCTCGAGAACCTTTTTGAACAATGCGTTCCTTATAAATCCAAACGGCATAGGCGATTTCCAGTCTGGTACTCTGCTGAGTTTGTTGTGAATATTTTTAATAAAGAAAACACTTATAGAAACTATAGAAAGCTTGGGTCTGATTATTACAGGTTTAAATACGTTGAGTTGAGGCGCTTGATCAAGTCTCAGATAACGACTGATTTTAGCACATATCTGTCAACTATCGAGAGAGAATTCGCAACGCGATCCGGCTGGATTTTGGTCTTATATAAATAACAAACGTGGTGGTGGTGAATTATGTTTCCTGTGATTGGGGTTGTACCCTGTTGGAAATAAAGAACTATTTATTTATTTATTTATTTTTTGCCATTGAACCCATGTCTGCAAATGCTTCGTTAACGAGATACAGGGTGTCCAAATTTAATGTAGTGGAAGCAGAGCTGGGCAAAAGTAATTGAACTGTCAATTAATTCCTTTTCATGTAATTGTATTTGGTTACTTGTACTTTACAATCAATTACTTCTAGAAATTGCAAGTCCTTTTATTTTATCGTCGAAGACGAAGTATCCGGATGAATTTCTGGGGACAACCGTTGAGCTTCCTCCATAGAGCATCACGGTTAACAGGGTTGAATGCATTGACAAGGTCTATAAAACCCATGCGTATAGAGGACGATTTTGTTCCGGTGAATTTTCCTATATTTGCCTGGCACTGGGTTCTACCCCTGTTGGGTCTAAAACCACATTTGTATTTCCGGCAGCACCCTTCCGAGAGTGGAAGAATCGGTTGGGCAAAATTTCTTGCAAGAACCTTTCCGGCGATGGAGAGAAGCGATATAGCAGGATAGTTTCTACATACGGACCTATCCCCTTTCTTAAATATATTTTCAGCAGGCACAGTTTCGGTGTTCCATCAGTGGCGGCTGGTCGGGGTAGGCAAGGTAGGCACCGCCTACTTTTAAAACTTCGCCCTAAATTAAATACTCAATTTATTATTATTGACTCCATAATTTAAAAAAAAATATTGATATATTAATTTCATTTTCTACCTTAAACCTTTAAAACATCCCCTTTAATTCAATAAATATATGTAGCATTTTTACAGGCAACTGTTATCGTCGCCTACACCGTATACTCGTATACACTGTATACACATATACCTATGTACATATCAAAAGTTTTGCGCCACCGGTCACCGGGTAATAGTATGTACTACCAAATACGGCCTAAAATATATGTATTTTGCTTAAAATTGTTGTACTTTTTCTTGAATATATTTAAATAAATATACAGAAAAAACTGGTGGTGATTGAGAACTTTTATATAATACCTATTGAAATAATATGTGTTCTATTGCGTAGGAACGGGTTTACGTTGAGCTTAGGCACCTACCCCGGCCGCCTCCTATCTATTGTAGATATAGGTAGGTATACTATTTGCACGAATTTCGATTTGTACGATAGGTATTTTTGTTTACTGTTTTTGTTTTGTTACATTACGTTTGAACTATTTGTTCGTTTGTTGTTTAAATACTAGTGCCATTGATTAAAAAGTGTATGTTTTAATTATTTAATAATAATAGTAATAATATTTGACTAGTACAAGTAAAGACTAGTGGTCGTGCTGCACAACTTGTTGCGGTAGCGGTAAGTAGTAATTAGGTATTTTATTTGTATTTGATTATGTATTGGATTTCGTAGAGAAGTGAATGGGGTATAATTTTTAAAAATAAAAAAAATAAGATCTACCTTACAAAACCTGTATTTTAACGTGTTCTTTTTTACCTTCATAATTTTCTACTTTTCATCTAAGGCGCTTGACCTTGACAATCTAAAAAAATTTCACATGCGGCGCCTTTTCCTTCATATCCATTTTTTACTTAGTGCCTACCTAATAAAATTACCTATGCTACTTGCAGACTTTTGCTTAGAGGCAAGTTCCTGCAAAACTGTTTACCTTAGACCGGTAATTCCCAAAGTGGTCCAAGTGGACACTCAGGGGTCCACAGGAGACTCGACGGGGGTCTATGTTGGACGTGACAAAAATGGGGGTCCACAATCGTCAGGGGGGTGCATGAAAATTAATTTCAAAGAAGTAAAGTTTTCAAGTGGCCAACTTTGCTTTTTTGACATCCACTCAGAGCACAATCAATTAAAATTTGCAATCAATTGTAAACCCTCTGCTTTAGAGCCATCAAAAGTTATTACATTTTTAAGCAAAAATGAAGAGAAAATTAAAAAAGAATATTTGTCCTAGTGGCGTAAAAATAGGGGGATAAAAAGTGTCGGTAACCCCTATAGCATGCCACTAGTTAATTTTTTTCAAATATTGTTTGTCAAAATATGACATTTTTAAAGAAGATATCGGTCACTAAAAATATTTAAAGGAGTTTTTGAATTATGGCATATTTTCCATACGGTTGTAGGGACTGTATCGGCCAGGGGCCACAGCGCATTCGCGTAATAGCTTAGTGTTTCATTCTTTCTTGAACTCTTCAGATAGCCAAAGAAGCCTATTACACTATTGTTTATAATTGAGATGTTCATTACATATCATTCTTATTGTTGTTAGATTTGTAATTGTTAATAAAGATAGTTCTGACATTTGTCATAATAAAATAGCTCATTGAAAATATTACTTCCAAGTTATTTTTCATATAATACCAAACTGAACACTGTACGAGTATCTGTTTCAATAGGTTATGGGCCCAGCACGCTTCCACTGCGTGATGTTACGGGCATTGAGCATGAATCAACTCGCCAGGCATCTCTGCGCGTTCTAAACGACGACCAAAACCGATGTTGCTTACCATACATGCATGCTTCCCAAAGCTGTTTATCAACGACAACATTTACACCTCGTTCTTTCAAAAATTTCTGTACATATTGCTTGTTCTGATGTCCTAATCGTTCATGCCAAATTTGTAGAGTTACTGATACTGCCAAATGCGCTTCAGACACAATAACCTCCATTTGCATAACATACAGCTGGAACTTGATTACTTTTTATTATCTTAAACGGTTCTTTGTCAAAACTATAAATCATACCTTTTTCCATCGCGGATAACACAGAAAATAGATTTCTATTCACATGTGAAACAAACCATACCCCTTCTAGGTAATTTTGTGTCACCACTCCATTGACAAACATTTTTACATTGATATTTCCTTTACCAAAAGCTTTCATGTGCTGTTTATTACCAACTAAAACAGTTTGTGGTACAGTAAACGTCTCATAAGTTGCAAACCACTCTCTTCTCATTGTCATATGTTGTGTTGCGCCGGAGTCCGCAATCCACACCTCATTCTGATTCATATTTATGGGATGTTCTCCTATAAATGCATCACCAGAAGTTGATTGAGAAGGCAATGGAGTATTCTTATTATGCTTTACTTTTAAACATTCTCGCTTGAAATGTCCTAGCTCACCACATCCATGACAAATTACCTTTGCTTTGTTGAATGGTTTCTTTTGCTGATTTGACATTTTTTTGTGACTTTTTGCTACTAACGCAGTTGTAGTCATTGGCATATCACCACTTTCACGTTCTTGCAAACGAAGTTCCACAGTACATAGTCTAAATAGTTCATTGAAAAGTTATTTTTCATATAATACCAAACTGAACACTGTACGAGTATCTGTTTCAATAACTATAATATAAATACTGTATAGATCTGCACTGTAAGAACACTGTGACCAACGCTAATAAAAATTTACACTGCGATATGAAATGCGAGTTCTGATTCTATGAATAAAACGAACAATTGGCAACAGAGTTAGATTATACTAATAAAAATAAAAACTTCTTCACCATACAAACATGTTTGTGATTATTTTTTTGTAATGCCACTTCTATATGTTTGTTTATTTTTCAGAGGCATCCCTTTAATAGTTCTTTAGAATCTTGAATCATGAAAAATCACCCTATATCCCTTGATAACAAACTCAGTAATTGAATGGTATGTAGCAATAACCCTTAAATTAAACGAATAACATTCGCCTCCCACAAATGGATGTATAGCAGTTAATTTACAAAATAGGTGTACAAATTACCAAATTCAATCAGGCATTACAATACCTACATATACATATAGGGGTAAAACCACCTTGTTTTTTACGTCGGATTTGGAAAAATCCTCCCCCGAATATACCCTTTGTATTGTTTTTTGTACCGTAATATATGCGCGTGTGTTTAATAAAATTTAATGCTTTCGTCCGGTAACATTTAAATGCCTGCTGGTCATCAATCCGATATACGGGGATGTGTAGCTGATGGTTTGGTGAAAGGGTGGTGAAAGTAATGGGACGGGAGGATTGCGGGAATATGTAGAGTAGAATATATGCAAAAGATGCCGGCGGCCAATAAGGGCGAGAACGTTTTCATCACCATGGTCGTAACACCTGTAGCTTACAAAAGAATGTACCTAAGTCTTGTTTTGTAACTTATTCCAAATCGGTTATTCAAATAAAGTCACATATGAGTGCTCCTGGAGAAACAACTTAACACTAGAAGTGCGGAACTTGAAGTCTCGTATAGCAAATCCAGGGAATGCACCGCAAGGGGATACTGCAATAAGGAAGTTTCCATTTTTTTAGTTTTATTTTTATTAAATAAAACTAAACGTGCAATAAAGCCTAGTGAAAGATTTTTTAAATTAACAGGTTGCGATGATCTCTTTCTTCAGGTTTTTCTAATTCAATTATGAACTCAATAGCAAATTTATTATTTCAAATAAAGTATAAACTTTAATTCTTAATTCCTAGTGGAAATATTTAACTTATTATTATTAAAATTTAACGTCTGTAAAATTTGAAAATGCAAAACTCAGACTTGCATTCTTGACTGATGCCGTCCATCTAACTATTTTTCTATCTTCTCTTCTTAACAAAACATCTCAAGGTATGCCATGGTTGGTTTTTGAAATGGTCTTTACATGCAGACGCCCGGAACGTAGATGTTGAGAACGATAAAAATTCAATATTCGAATGCCAAATGTGTCAACATGTGTCATTTAATAGTATATTACATAATATGTGCTGTAAATGATATTTTATATGCGAGTGAGGCAATAGTCTCGAGAATGGAAAATTATTTACAGTTCGAGTTATGTACTATACTTTTCTACGACTTTGCAAAATCAGAATCCATTTCAGAATTAAATTTAACCAGAAATACTTAACACAGAAGAAAAGGTAATTATAACATTTAAATATTTGACATTTCTGTTTGACATAATTCCATAATAAAAAATAAAAATCCCCAAAGTGTTATGTAATATTCATTACGTAACACTTTGGTGATTTATTACGTAACACTTGGGAAATGAAGTTTGTGTTTAATTAAGCATCTGCGCGTGTTTCGGGTGTAAAAATTTCGGATTAATTGAGCTATTGCGCGAATAATGAATAGGAGGTGTAGGATAGCGATAATTTAAAAACAATCTGGCAGCCTAGCATTGTAAGTTGGTATGTTGTTTAAGCAAGTAGATTCCATAAGAATAACACAAAAATCTGTTTTATTTTCTAATGACTTTACATTAATGAAGACAGTGACGATTTGGGGACTATTTTAAAAATGTTTACCTTCAATGAAGCCTCAACAAAAGTCAACGTTTCCCTGCGCTGACTATTTAAACGTATGTTAAAACACATGGCATATTTTACACTTGTTTTTATTCTGAGAGATCCAACTTTACCCTGTTTTCGTTAAATATTAGAGTGAATAAGAGCTAACACGTTTTATCTTATTTACGAGAAATCCCTGGCGGGATTTCCCAGTCGTCTTGTGGTAGTTTTATCTATAAAAAAAGTCATTTAGGGTTGTAAAAAAAAATTAGAAAACTAAAAATATTGAAAATAAATAGAAACATTTTTGAGTTACCCCGTAGTTCACCTCTAGGAGCTTATAGTTTAACTTTCAAAGAAATCTTCAATTGAAATAAAAAAATTACTGAAAATATAACTTTTTTGTCCTTAACAAAATAAATAAATAAATTTTTGACTCACCGCGTATATAAATTTAAAGTGCTTATGCTAAAAATGTATGAGACCATTCTTCTAACAAACTAAAAAAATTAAATTTTTTTCTATTTATTTGGTCCTGCCCTGTCTAAAAGTCTTGAGAAATAAATAGAAACATTTTTGAGTTACCTCGTATATAACCTCTACGAGCTTATAGTTTCACCTCTAAAAAATCTTGAATTGAAATCTAAAAAAATCAAAAAAATACTGAAAATATTACTTTTCTGTCCTTAAAAAAATAAACAAATACATTTTTGACTCACCCTGTATATAAATTTAAAGTGTATGCTAAAAATTTCTAAACATTTAAAATTTATTTGATTGCAATCTGAAAAATTTGTTAAATGTCGGCTAATTAATGTTTTTTTTTTGTGCATCACCCTGTACATGCTGCTTATTAATTAATGTTGTTATAATCTGATAAATACTTCATTTAAATAATAAATCCACTTGTCAAATATATTAGATAGGTATTTTAAATCTGCTAGCCTAAAAATGGCTGCCTATAATATGATTATCATCATAGGTGACGTTATTTTTTAGAACTACCATATCTCTCTATGTGAAAATCGTTGGTGTTAAATTAACGTTAACGTTAATAGCGGCGGACGTTATTTTTTAGGACTACCATATCTCTCTATTATGGTTCGTTGGTTTGTCATAATTTGGCAGTATTTTTTAGATAGCATATTAAAAAAAATTATTTTCTGTTCATCTGTGCCTATTCGTTTTTGGTTTATACAGTTTCACATTTAATTAAAATCGCAAAACATAATATTTTGAAAAGAAACCCTTTTTAATATCATTATATGTAAATGTCCTTCATAATTAAGCCATTTATTCACAAAAGAAACAAATTGTTTACATGAGTATAGGGAGCCCGTTGTAGTATATAGTTCTAAACATTTTTTTACAATAGCTGTCTTTATTTATGTATTTAACAATTAATTTTCAATTTTAAGTCACCCTTTATATTGTTCTTTATTGTTTGTATTGTAGTGTCCTGAGGGTGACTTAATAAAAGTCTTAACCTCGACAGGGGAGTTACTTTCTTTCTGTAATTGATCTAAAACCAACCAACTTCAATTTGATAATCACTTAGAGGTCACTAACCCAGTAGTTAATTTTAATTTAATTTGTGGTGTGCTCTGGAGGTTTTGAAGTGTGAATGTTTGATTTGTATTGTTTTATCATTTCTTCTTTAAACTATAATTATGAATATTTGTGTTTTTGTATTAGTTTATATGGTCTGCATTGTTGTATAATAAATATTTTTTGTAATCACTATTGTAAAATCGTGAGCATAAGCAAGCGTACCACACGTAAAAGACTGAATTAGGTCATTAATGAAAATATTGAATAACAAAGGACCGAGATTGGAGCCCTGTGGAACCCCCGAGCTGGAAGAAAAAACAAAAGACTTAAAGCTTTCATATTCTACAAATTGTAATCGTTCGAATAGATATGATCGGAAGAAGGAAACAGGAAACGTGGAAGACTCAAGAATTTGCTTAAAAATGTGTTAAGGCAACACTCTTGCGACGTTTGCACATACTATGCAAATTCAGCAGCAAACTTGGTCGATAATAAATTGATATTTTGAGAACTCGAAGCGTATAGGTAGATAGAGTTTTCGGCCGCTACTGGAATTTGTATATTGTGTGTCGGTGAGTGGAGTTTTAGTGAAGGGCAGAAAAGGGCTGTGCTCTCTCAGATAAAATGGCCAGGCCAATGTGCAACTGGTTACTGTGTGAGTGAAAATGCGAACTATGAAACAGGCATTAGCCATGGGCTAAACACGTACAAACAACATCCGACTCAAATGGACCATAACTGATCATGCAATAATACCATTCATGTAATGAGATATTGTGATATGTTTTTTTTTTCATATTGTAATTCCATTAGTGTAGGTAATTGGATAACATTATACGAATTTCAATGTATACCTAATGTAATTCTATATTGGACAAGGGTTTTCAATTAGCATAATATGGTATAGGTTAAATATGCTTAGAGTAACCAAAATAACGAATAATTTTTACCCAGACGGTTTGATATTCATTCAGGAAGTGTCTTAGCGATTTTCCGAATGTACAGTGTATCCCATTTTGGCTGTCCTTACCGGATATCTCGCTCGCACTAACCGAAAACTTTTCGTCATCGAGTTCTCGGCACAAGCCGAGAGGAACATTATTGTCAAGGAGAATGAGAAGTAGACACTATTAGTCTAAGCAAGGCATTCGAGAACCCAAATTGATTTAACTTGTTAACCAACACACCGTGATCCATTCTGTCAAACGCCTTCGAAAAATCCGTGTATACCACATCCATTTGACCACCACAATCCAAGGCTTCCGATATCTGTTGTGTAATGTGCGTAAGATTGGTAATTGTAGATCTATGATTCATAAATCCATGTTGAAACATAGAGATATCGTTACACAGATTATTGTAAATACGCGCGTATAAAATTGTTTCAAATATCTTTGAGAAATTCGACAGAATAGACTAGCTAAGTCAAAACAAATATGGATCGGTTAGAATAAACTATAGATGGTGTTTCTAAAAAAGCTGGCTCAAATTTTTGAGCGAATTGGGGATCATGAAAAAACCTAAATTGTAATTTTTTGAAAAGTCCTTATTTACAAAGATACAGGGTGTTAAAGATGGCTGCCTGAGGACGATTTTCTTGAAATATTTTCGAAGTTCAAAATCATTTTTTTATCCTAAAATTTGTTGCATATTTGAAAATCAGTTTTAAAAAACAAACAACGGCTACAAGTCTGTCAACGTTTCGATAGCTGCAAAGTTTTCATCTTCTACTGCGGATGCAGGCTTAAAATAAGAGTCGAAACATCAACATAGAGTTGTAGCCGTATAAAATATATCGAAATACTTACGGATAAATCCCGCGCCAAATTTACACTTCTTCTTCTTATGGTGCCTTATCCTTAAGGACGTTGGCTATTACATTTGCCCACCTGATCTTATTTGTAGCTGTCCTGAACAGTTCTATGGAGGTCATATTTGTCCATTGTCGTATGTTTTTAAGCCATGAGTTGCGTCTTCTTCCTGGTCCCCTTTTGCTATTGATTTTGCCTTCAATTATAAGTTGGAGCAGTTCGTATTTTTCATTTCTCATGATGTGGCCAAAATAATAATTTACACTAGCTAACAAAATCCGGAAAAGTGTCTAACTTATTACAATCTGTAAGGCAAAAGCTCTACACCACTTTATTTTATTTTTTTGTTAAACATTTTATAACATGGAAAATACTGTTGTACCCTTGTTTGATGTAAAAAGTGTTTATATTCTATTCTACTTTTTTTGCCTTCTTCTTGGGCGGACCCTAAACTTTAATTACATACGAGTCACATGCAGATGAGAGAGGGACTCATTTTTGTATGAAAAAAGTTTTAACTGTAGAGTAAGGATTATAGCGACCTACTAAACTGATCACCGACCAGAATTCGAGCATTATTATTTATAAGATAACTTTATTATAGATTTATTGTTATTATTAGTATTATGAATGGTTAAGCGGCACTGCCGTTCAAACCGTTACGTTCATTAAAACAATTGTCCGTATTATTTGTTTAAAGCATCGTACTTGTTTTTAAAAGAGTTCTTTGACACTGCAAAAACACACTCACTAGGAAGTGAGTTCCACATTATTACTATCCTATTAGTTAAAAAGTAACGACGACACAATTTACGAAATCGTTCAGGACATCGTTTAAAATCATGACCACGAAGTCTCAAATTCGTACTGCCAACAAAAATGGACAGAGGTACACTGTAATCCCCGTGTAAAATCTTATAAGTTTCTATTAGGTCCCCACGAACTCTACGATCCTGCAGCGTAGATAGGTGCAACCTATCCAATCTCTCCTCGTACTCCATTTCACGGATTGCTGGACAGAGTTTAGTAATCCTCCTTTGAGTTTGCTCAAGAGCATGAATATTCCATATTCCAGATTCGGACGCACATAAGTTTTATACAGTTTTTCAAAAAGTTCTATGGATGGGTTTTTAAAAGCTTTACACATCATGTACGACACGGCATTAGTCTTCTTAATTATTTTTGCGATATGATTCGCCCACTTTAAGTCCTTGCTCACTAACACACCTAGGTCTTCCTGCGTCTCTACCGCCCTTAGTGCGACACCACCAACACTATACTGACGTTCAGGATTGTTCGATCCAATATGCAACACAGAACATTTGCTAGCGTTTAGCTGTAGATGCCAAGATCCTGCCCATTCTTCCACAATATGCAGATCATTTTTTAATAAATTATGAGATCTCAACGGATTGTTAAATATTTTGATGTCATCTGCAAACAGAACCGACTTAGACTCCAGATAGGTAGGCAGATTCGAAATAAAAATGTTAAATAACAAAGGTCCCAACAGAGATCCCTGAGGCACCCCACTGCTCACCGTATATTCATTTGAAAGTTCTCCTTCTACTCGAACTCTATAAGATCTTCGCTTGCTTTAAACCATACAATTCCTTTAATAATCGACAGTATGTTTGATCAGTTAACTGCATATAAATTTCTTCTGATATTTTTGGATTTAGAAATGCAGTTACTATATCCATTTGATCAACATCCCAATCAAATTTAGCTGCTAGCGACAAAAGAAGTCTGATTGAACTATAACGGACTACTGGTGAATAGGTCTCTTCGTAGTCTAAACCTGGTCGTTGAGAGTACCCCTTCGCAACCAAACGAGCTTTGTAGCGTTCGACATCTTCGTTGTGGTTCAATTTTCTTTTGAATGTCCATTTACATTTAATTGCTTGTTTACCTAGGGGTAAGTCACATAACTTCCATGTTCCATTTTCCGCATGTGCCTTAATTTCTTCATCCATAGCCTTTTTCCACTCATCCCGTTCTTCAGAATTCAATGCTTCCTCCGAAGTTTTAGGTTCTAGCATATTTAAGAATGCTTGACAGACAAAATTCTCATTAAAAATATTTTTGTTCGGCTTAGAAATTCGAGTGGTCCTGCGGTGTTCACTTTCTTGTTACTCTTCATTAGTCGTCATTTTTCAGAAAAAAAATTTGTCCTTTTTGATCGGAACTGTCAAATTTTTTTCATTTAATTTTTAAAGTTTTTTTCTTCAAATTTCACTATATTCACACTTTTTACTCTTTAAACTAAATGTTCAACATTTTAAAATAACTTTGTAGGCCCATAACCTATTAGCAGAGTGCTTATTTGCAGTAAAGTTAAGTTACTGATGTCGACTGTTTAGAATCTTTATTGACAACTTATTATCATACAACATATTAAATATAATGTCACATAACACAATATATAGTGTATATTACAATTTACAGTGTGTATTCTAACAATATGCATAACAAGTACTAACAATAGTATTAATTATTATAAAGGTATGTTCCTTGCTGCTCGAACACCGAATTGGTACGTGTGCATTTATGTCTAAACTTCAAAAAACAAAAACAGTATTTTTCAGTGTAGTTTATATGTTGCCGAGTTGGAGCGACAAGGAAAAATACAGTATACTTTTATACAAATGAACATACAATTGTTAAAACATAAAGGATTTTTAAAATATCGTAGGGCATGTATTGTTATGAAAAGTTAAAAGGGTGCGCCTATGGACGGCTGCTGTCGGTATTGACATGACAAAGGCATATCGAGGTGTGGTTTTTTTATATCATTTTAAACTAAAATTAGAAAGACTATACATAAATAGCTATTATAAATACTTTTGGCTGAAATACACACTCAACAATTTTATTTGCTTTGCCTGAACTACACAAACAAATAATAATCAAACAAAGACACAGTCACAAACAAAAGTAAAATAAGTAACTCATAATTAAATTGTTCCCAAAACATAAATTTACGGAATAAATTTGAAATAGGTTTAGTATACCACACAGAAAGAGTGCGGGAATTCGAAGACGGACCCTGAAGGGAAGAATATGTAACAAAAGAGATGAGAGACTTTGATCTTTTACACTGCTACCAACAGATAAATACCGAAATAACAGAAAATGGTGTATTGCTTTTGCATTTCATTTTACATCAAACATTGACTATCGTACCGCACCAAGAAAATCCCCTGTTTCATGTAAGTTCGATAGGGGTATATTCTAATATCTAGGGATAAAAGCCTAACGAAGTTCTAGATAAAACAGGAATATCTATAGGATGGACCGTATGCGAGAAAATCGACTTCAAAATGTGGCGAATTTTTATTTGAGCCCAAATATAATTAACAACGGTTCCGGAAAATAGCTAATCTGTCTGAGAAAACCTGTCGAGGTTGTCCGAGACGTGACTTTTGTGAAGGCCGCTAAACTCAGTGAAGACAGGGGTGGATTATAAGATGTTAAGGGTAGGCGCCACAAGACTTATTTACTTCACTAGGCCACTTAAGTTTAGTTCCCCGCTCCTAAATCTTGAAATACAACGGGAAACTCTTCAACCTCATATACCAAAGACTAACTCTTGTTCCACCCTGTATAAAACATATGGATACCTCCAGTTCAAATGGTTAACGCAAAATAAAACGCCCGTGTCAAGACTTCACTAAAAATTTAATAAAAAAATTGTAACTACCAAATCAAACCAATGATAAATAAACAGGACGATGTGTTACGATGCTGCGAAATTATTGAAGGTAAGTACACAATTTTATAACGATCATTAAAATATATCTCAATCATCAAATTATCATAAAAATGTGAAACATCAAAACTATATATATATGAAAGTGCAAAAATGGACCGTATCTTCGTGAAAATAGGTACAACTCACTATGACAATTTGCGTTAATGATTAGCAAGTAAAATAAAACGCATAGAATAATGATGTCAAGAACAGCAACGGGGCTTAAATAGGACTACCAGTTCACGAGACACGCAATATCAAGCATGAAATTAACTAACACTAATACAGAGCTATCAGGAGTTTCCAGCAGTTTCCTACAGCTGCCAAAAGGATAAAACTAACCCGAAGATCACCGAGGACACATCCTCCACAGGTATGTACAATTGAAATATTTACAAAATAACTAAAAGTAGCTTGGCACGTTTTCAGGAACTTTATAAACGAGGTTTGAGGAGGGAATCATTGGTACTATGATGGTAATCTATATAATGAGTGAACTATAAATACTAACCAAGTTGAATAAATATGGAAAAGTAGTACCTAGAAAAATGTGTTTTATTTAGTTGAAAAGTGAGGTAGGTAGTTAAACTTGGTAAGTACTTAGGTTGTAACGCGCGGTAGCGGCTTAAGTGTTTAAAATTGTAACGGGACGGAATTTTACCGTTACAAAAATTGTATGAGTTTTTGGATTATTTACTTACATGTCAATGGTAGTCCAATGACAACAACCGCGATAACTATAGATCAAATTAATTGTGTTTTAATGAAACTATTTCTATATGTTTTGATCCTCTCAAAGAAGGAAGACATACTGAATTAACGAAATGTTCTGTAGTAAAAAAAAAAAAAAGTTCACAGATAAAATTTGAGGTTAGGAAGTAAATTGGCTGTCTAATGATGAAATGTACATAAAGAGTTGAGCTGTCATTCTTTGACATTTATTCGTCTGCCGACGTGCTAGAGGTGGACATTTACCCGACTGTCACCGGGCTTAAGCGATTTCAACCAAAAACTAATTTATTTCCAGAAATTAATACATCTATCATATTGTGACGAATATTAAAATGTTCCCTACGCTTAAATATAAATAAATACATCCGGCAACACCGCCAGGCGTCTATCATACTCACGCTGCTATTGTCGTCGAACACCACAGAATAGAACAGAGAGAATAGAAAACTCCAGAACGTTCTCGTATGCTGTAGAAGACAACAAATCGTGTATTAAGCCAGCGTGAGAGCGACAGATAACTAGTAATGAAGTGAATGAACAGTTTGAATAACCGCACGATCTCCGCGTTCGCCGCGTCCGATGCTGGCGTCTGCTCAACCGCGCGGGTACACGGTTGCCAGTGTCTACCATTATTTACAATTATCCACATGACAGCCTTCCGCCGCGGTTTCCTTAAGGGTACATTTGCGGACACATGGTATACCTACATATAAGGTTTTTTCTGGTCAAAATTACTTACGACCGGTTTTCGTTTGGCGCACTCAAGGCAAAACATCCTGTATAGGGGGTATTTTATTTTAGCCGATCTGTCCCTGTGTTGCCAAATTTGTATAAGTATAGTTTTCCATTTACAGGTCGCTGCGGTTTCACATGGGACATCCTGTACGTTGCAAGATGAAATAAAAATATTAGTAAAAATTAATGAATATTTAAAGGAAAAAGCAGTTAATGTGCCTGGGAAAAGCATCAGGCAGTTGTGAGACAATAGATGATACCAACTCCTTATGTTATTGTTTTGATATTGTTATGTTCAGTTGGATTCATTTTTATGATTTTTTTTCTCGAAAATGGGAAACACAAACCGTAATGGAGCAATAGCGTGCTACTACTATTGATTTATTTACTTACCTACCTATACACTAACTGTGTGTGTGTGTGTGTTGTTATATATTTATTTTCCAGAGACAAATAAATAATAATGATAAGTTTACTCTACCTGTTTAGCTTCGATGTGCGGTTTTATTGTTTGACCTGTGTTTAATGTTGACTATGTGCAATTAGTATAGTAATAAATGTATAATACGAGGGTTGCTGGGTGGTTTATGTATTGAGAACTGGCAACACTGGTATTACCAGGTGAAATCTGTCAACGCCATCATGAAGTTTGACATTTTTTACAGTATACGCACTGGGAACGTGACGTGCGACCAGTGTTGCCGATTGGTGCATAATTATGCGATTTGCGCATAATTTGATACGTTAGGTAATAATTTTCGCACTGTAAAGAAAATCGCATATTTCCACTATAATTGCTTAAAAAGTGCAAAATATGAAGCCCCTAGCTTTTTACAAACATTGCACGAAACATCCATCTAGTGACGGCAGTAAAAGTACTATTGGCAACCCTGAATGTAACCAGAAAAGGAGAGCAAGAAGAAGAAATGCATATTTGCCATATAAATAGAAAAAGAGAGTATAATTAATTATATATAATATATTTATTGAATTGAAATCGGTTATTCCCAGAACTTCGGCTGTATATTCTGTATTATTACTGCGTTTAAATCAGCATTTGAGTTTGAGTGATATAATTATTAATTTTATAAACAACGACGTTTATAATCAATAAATTTTAAATAAAATATATCTATTTTGTCAGTACTGTGTGTTATTTACGATTAAATAATTTAAAAAGTTCGCCAAATAATGTACCTATTGGTAAGACTGGCGCAAAATTAACGAATCTCCATCTCAATTGTTTTTATAAACAAATAAGGACTATAAGGACCCAAATAAATTTATTACGCATGCGTAGTAAATAAGAAAAAAGCCGTTTTAGAGCATTTTTACGAAATCGCATAATGTTGGATAAAATCGCATAATTAGGGACGACTGTGCGCATAATTTAGATCATAGCCAATAGCTATTGGCATTGTGTTTATTATAATATAGTGTGTCAGCGCTTGGTTAGTACCTGTCAACTAACAACAGATGGCGTTATCATATACCAGAAATTTATTAATGAACGACTGAAGTTGATAACGCCGTCTGTTGTTATATTATTTGTATTATTTGCAGTAAGTTGAAAAGTTCCTCTCGGCCAAAAAATATAATTAAGTCACGAAAATTTTCGAGCTATGATTTATTATCACGTTTGACGTGAATTAATGCAAGAACAGTGCATCAATCAACTTAATGCAATATTTGGCGATAAAGCACCATCCACGACCACTGTACACCGCTGGTACACTAAATTCAAGCGTAGCCCATGATACAAACAAAGAAAATAAGATACCACGCATGTGGGCGTGGCATATGTTACGTCAACTTGTGATAATTTCCGCCATATTGAGATATACTTTCTGTGTTTATTATAGAATAATAACTATAGATAAGAAGGATCAGTGCAGGCTAAAAACGGCATCGACTCGTCGCAATCCCAGCCACATTTCTGGCCCGCTACTGTTATACTATATCTATATATACTATAAGATACTATACTATAACTATAGTAGCGGCGAATTGCTTTGAAGACAGAGAGATAAAACGTTGCGACATGAAGTGAAGTAACTGTATATTAAACTGTGGTTTATAGCAAAGATCTGTTTAAAATAATAGTTTTAAAATTGTTAAAGCCTTAATTTGTGTGGAAAATGCGGTGTGCGGTGTATGGTTGTGCTGTTGACAATATGTGCAAGGGTTTTGTATCCAGTACCAAGTTTTTTAGCTTTCCGAAAAACAAGAAAGTGCAGGGTGTTTCGAAACACTTGTGTGAACGCAAGGACGGTTTAAATGTTAAATGTGCTCGTATTTGCGATACGCATTTTATTTAATGCGATTATGAATGTAACTTTTGATATTTGCCGCCATAGTTCTCGAGAAAATTGCGTTTAAAAGTTCACCAGTTAGGTAGTTGGAACCTATGAAGGGTTTTTAGCGACATTCAGGCGTGCGCTTCCCATGCGGAAAGTTCGGGGTTCGAATCCCAGCTCTGCCAATTTTTTTTTTCTAATTTTTGAATAAAATGATTAGTTTGTTACGTTAGTTTCTTGGAAATAATGCCATTATAATAATAATAATTACTAAAATTCTGTTTCGTTACGCAGGTCATATATTTCTGATTATATTTTATCTTGTCGGGAAAGTTTTGGGGCGACACAACCGATTTTTTTTCGTTCCGAATAGACATCAATGATCAATAATTTCAAGGTATTGTAAATAATTTTTTGTAGAGAAACGGTATGTCTAGCGCTAATTTTACAAGAAACAGAAAAGTGTTAGAATATGCAATCAGCTAGTGTCAGAGAAAAAATAAACTCATTTGTACAGGGACAACAAAAATACAAACTTTTATTTACGAATCACGCGCCACTTTTAAATTTCTAGGTATTAACAAAAGATGGCATTTGCGGCAAAACACTCCAATAATATTAGTAATTCTTAGTTCCAAAACTAGTGAACATCTGTAGAGGCGTTTAGAAATTATTCCGGAAAAACGCTAGTGCTGTCATTTCATGGACACCCCGTATAAAGGGGCCGTAATACAAATAAACATTATAAGAGGGTTGCCTTTTATATTTCGGGATTTGGCAACCCTGGTGTTGCAATCAATCTGGCAACTGACAGCTCTATCGTACTCTATCGACATACGAGCGCTATTTGTGTTATTTACAGTAAGTTAAAAGATTCATCTCGGGCCAAAAATGGAATTAAATCGTAAACATTTTCGTGCGATTATTTTTTACAACTTTCGACGTGGATTAACTCAGCAACAGTGCATGGATGAACTTAATTCAATTTTTGGCGATGAAGCTCCATCAAGGACCAGTGTTTATCGATGGTATGATGAATTCAATCGTGGTCGTAGTTCACTCCAAGACGAATTTCGTGAAGGTCGTCCAAAATCAGTTGTTGTTCCGAAAACCATTGATGCTGTGTGCAAACTGATATTGCAAGACCATCATGTGACCTATCAAGAGATTGAGACAACCTTAGGCATTAGTGGGACCAGCATACATTCAATATTGCATAAACATTTGACTGTCAAAAAAATTTGTTCGCGTTGGATCTCACACAATTTGTCAATCGCTCAAAAAACGACTCGTGTCGATTGGTCGAAAGAAATGCTCAAAAAATACGATCGCTGTGCTTCGAAACACGTCTATGACATCGTGACAGGTGATGAATTGTGGATTTACGCGTATCAGCTTGAAAGTAAACAGCAGTCGACTGTATGGGTGTTTCAAGATGAGCCAAATCCAACAAAAGTTGTTCGCGCACGAAGCACTTCCAAGCAAATGGTCGCCTGTTTTTTCGAAAAAACTGGACATGTCGCAACCGTACCACTAGAACAACGCAGAACAGTCAATTCTGAGTGTTACACAACCATTTGTTTACCAGTTGGCTTCGAAGAAATCAGGAAAACCAACCGCCGAAGACGGATCACTCTTCACCACGACAATGCGAGCTCTCACACATCGGCTCAAACAACTGCATTTTTGAGCACCGAAACATCGATTTGATGAGTCATCCGCCGTATAGTCCTGACTTGGCACCGAATGACTTCTTTCTATTCCCGTACGTAAAAAACAAACTGAGAGATCAACGTTTTTCGACCACCTGAAGAAGCGGTTGCTGCATTCAGAATGCATGTTTTGGAGATACCTCAATCAGAGTGGCAAAAGTGCTTCGACAAGTGTATACCTAGATCTTCTTGGGGAATATTTTGAAAAACAATAAAGTGATTTTCGATGATTAATATTTGTTTTTGTTCTCGAATCGTGAAATATAAAAGGCAACCCTCGTAATTTCTCACCTCGTATACAACAAAATTTAATGCAAAATGTGTATTTTGCTTTTGATAAATTTTCCTGTATCCTTTTTTCCTATTTACCACAGTGAAAACTTTCATGAATTTTTTTTCCGCACCACTTTGTTGTTGTGTGTGTTTTTTTTAACTTTATGTTGTGGTGCTTTTGTTAAAGTAGCGTTATGATACGCTTGATGCATAGCATAATTATTGTGAAATTTGTATAACATTATACCTATAGATAGTAACAGCGACTCTGCCTCATAAGTCCCAAACCACCTACCTCATACGAAACCAATATACCCTTAATAACCAATCAAAATGTATTAATTCCGGGCATTCGAAGTGCCTTGTCAAGGGAATACACTCACTACATGACGGCACTGAGTTGCACCCATTTTATCTCATATTAATACACGCAGTAAAACATATACAGTGATAAATAAGCTAAATGACTATGGTGAATATGGCCAGTGTAAATTTTACACTCTAGGGTACAAGAAAGATACTCCAAATTAAATTAAATGTTAAAATTATTTTTCTACTGTAAAAATAAATAAATTTGACATTCTTTGGTGTAAAACTCATTCAATATAAGTGAGCTTAGGCAACTGATCAGGATCCGTTTATATTCTAGAGGATAAGTTGACAATTAAATGAGAAAGTTTACTTAGGTAGTCGTCTGCAATTCCGCTAAACTCATTTACTTATTTAAAATTGTCCATTATTAATTAGTAATCACTTTTTAATTATTACAACTCTCACAAATTTGCATCCGGACGCCGAGTTTGGGTTGATTTTTGTCAGCGTCTCAGATGTCCTGAACGCTATCGGTGGTATAGCTTCAGAGACTGGGGGGGAAGATGGGATATCGCTGAACATGTTGCAGCTGTGTTTGCCCGTGATAAGTCGACATATTTGCCATATTTTAAACTGCTGTTTGGAAAGGGGCATCTTTTCTGATGCCTGGAAGAACGCGTGTATAATCCCGCTCCCCAAAGTATCGAAGCCCTCCTCTTTTAGTGAACTGCGTCCCATTAGCCTGCTGCCGGTTCTCTCGAATATTTTGGAGAAGCTTGTATACCGACAAATTAATCTATATTTTCAGTCTCTCAGCCTCATCCCTCTGCATTAGTCCTGATTCAAAGCTGGACATGGTACGACGACTTCCCTTATGAATTTAATAGACAATATCATCCGCGCGTGTGATTGAGGACAGGCGAGTGCCTTGGTACTACTGGATTTTACCAAAGCTTTTGACACCATTAATCACAGACTGTTGGTAGCAAAGTTTCGTTATGTTGGGTTTGATCAAGTGTCGTCCAAGTTTATTGCATCCTATTTGAGTGATCGCCATCAGCGGGTCGTGCTTTGGTCTTACTCTATACATTTGACCTGCCTGATGTCGTGAAGAACTCTGAGGCACAGTTTTTTGCAGATGACACTCAGCTCTATCACCACTTCGACCCTTACCAGTATGAGATTGCCGCTGGCAGGATTAACGTTGACTTGGAATCCATCTCCAAGTACGCTGCTTTGCACAGCTTGTCAAAATGTATGATATTTGGCCCTAAAACGAAGAGGAATTATTTGAAAGAAAACTTAACTATATCCTTAAATCAAGTTTGTATTATCTTCGTTGAGACGGCAAAGAATCTGGGGCTGTTCTTTGATGAAAATCTGCGCTTTTAAAGACATGTTTCGTATGTGACCCAACAATGTTACATGCAGTTGAAACTATTATACGCTAATAAAAAGTTCTTTTCTTCAAACATGAAGAAACTGCTGTGTCAGTCTTTGGTGTTATAACGTGCACACTCAAATAATAATTTGACAGTTTCCTTCTACATTAAAAAGACTCAACACTGACATGTAAGCCTTTCACATAAGTTTATCGGATCTGAGTTTGTCAAAGGATAACCTAGGCTTATTATCATATACGTCAAAAAATAGTCCAATTAACTACTGTCATAATTAATTACGTATAAAAATGAGTTCAGACGAGGAATTTGATTGTACGCCGCCTCATTTAAAAGAAATCGCTAAATTTGCAAGTGAAAATTTGTTGCCAACAAAATCTCGATTAAGATATGAAAAAAATTACAAAATGGAAACACAAAAATAAAGCAAAACATACAACAGAGAATATTGTATTAGCGTTAAAAGACGAAAATGTATCAATTCTGCCTCCCTTTGGGCGGAATATTTTATGCTAAAGACTGTCATTCATATGAAAGAGTCCATTAATCTTAGTGAATTTCCTAAATTGCAAGGATACCCTCGAAAACCGTCTGTTGGATATCAAGCTAAAATAGGATTGTATGATTGTATGAAATTACTAAAGGACGAGCTCGATGAAGTTTTTTTAATGTGCAAAGTAAATGAGTTAAAATTACTTAATATGTTACACATAATTTTGAAAGTTTGCACTGATAATGGGCATTTATGGTGCTTGTAAAAGGATTGAAATAACCAATATGGGAGATGCTGATATTCTAGGCAACGATGATTGCATAGTTGTATCGGTTCCAGAGATAAAAACCAAAATTTCGAGAACTTTCGCGATCACTATAAAAGTCTTGAAAATGGAGTGAATATTTTTAACATTTATCAGAAGTATGCTTCTTTAAGGCCGTCGCACGTCAAACATGATAGACGATAGATGACGTCGGTATCTTCTTATGTAGAAAGTGATAATTTGTGTAATTTGTAATTTTAACCGTAATAATCAATGTATTCATAATTCAAATCTAAACTTACCATCTAGCATAATTATCAATAAATATGCTCAAGGCATAATAAATATTAATAACAATTATTGAGAGCAATTTGTGTGGGTTATATCAGTTATAATTAATTATTACAATAAAGTTATTTTGGTTTAATATTGTATTTCTAATTTATGAAGAGACAGGCACCACTGGCGGTAAAGCTGCTTTACCACCCTTGATACTTAATATACTATTTGTTAATTGCTGTTATATTGTTTGACTCACAACGTTGGATTTCACTTGCTACCGTATTTCGGGTAGAGGTTCTATGGGCGTGAAAATTGATTAAAATGTTCTCTAATAGCCAATTGACCATAAAGAACAGTGTGAAATCATGTCTCAAATACCTTGAAACAGAATAATCTGACTGAACTCGACCAGAACCTACCATTGGCATACCGTTTAATAGCTTAATACTGGGATGACTTTTAGCTAAATCATCCATACTTTTGGTAGATTCGAAAGAGTTTATTAATTCATAGCTGCCTAATGCGACTATACAACGGTCACTGTCATTTGAGTTATCATCTTTCGAGGTTGGACCTTTTAAAAATTACCAAAGGCTGCTTGAGACGGCGGAACACGTATTATGTTACCAGCGAGTGTCCTCACACAGCAAAATAATCATTAATCAGTAAGAACATTGAGTTGCTGGGTGACTCTTTTCAACCTACCGAACGCCATTTCCACTTGCCAAAAAAACAGATAATTTGAGAATAAATTTTAATATTATTTTCGACTATCCTCATATGTAGTTAGAATAAGCCTCAGGAAATCAACTGTTTGAAGATACATAAAGCTATAAAATCCAAAGAAAAAAATGTATAAAAGGAGAGCAGTTCAATGCATCCTGTCCAATAGAGTTGCAAGATCTCCGTGTACGCGAAATTCAAGCCCATCCTTTCCCCGCTTACGTTCACTCTAATTTTATATTAAATTACATTATTTGGTAGTACGCGAAATTTTATTCAACACAAAATGCAACACTAGCTATTAATCTGTTTTCATTTTGTTTTTAATGACTTTTAAATCAGAAATTTTCACTATTATAAACCAACAGAAAATATTAGTCGATTTTTATTCAGAGAATATTCAAAGTACGAGGTGTGCTTTATTACTGCAGGTGGAAGTCGTCTTCTTCTACAGGGCTTTCATTTTCCACACGCAGACTAAAATTAAGATTAAAATTGAGCCGTCTTAAACCTTTTGATAGTGTTTTCTTTGAGGTTGATGATGTGTAACTTCCCAGTCCCTCTTGTTATTTAACTTTGCGGTGAGGTTTCTAGATTCAGAAACATATTGTAGTTTAGTGGGATCTTGAAGACAATGTACCTTTAGATACATTTCAACCATTTAATTGGCAAAAAGGTTTTTTAATTTCTACAGAAAACACAAATATTTACGATCATGATCCAGGAATAAAAATGTTGACGCCTTGGCAGTATTTCGAACGATATCTCAATGAAGACTATTTCCAAATGGGCGCAGACTTCACTGCTAGATACTACCTTCAAAAGACTGGAAAAGCTATTCTCATTACATCTGGAGAAATTAAACAATTTTTCAAATTACACGCTCTTATGGGTGTTGTTTAATTTCCAAGAATTCATATGTATTGGAGCCCCAAATTCCAATTTCCCTTAGATTCCAATGTGATGATTAGGGATAAGTTTTACTTGTTGAGAGTTAATTTTCATGTTGTAGACAATCTGGCCGCAACAGATGAACAGATAAAGCTAACAAACTGTTAGTTCAGCCCATTGATAGATTACGTGCGCAATAGATGTCTTCAAATTCCCAGAAAAACTACATCATTTTCAATCGACGACCAAATGATACCGTTTTTGGGCAGGTGCCCTGTACGTCAGTATGTGAAAAATAAACCGAGGCCTGTGGGATCGAAAAACTTTGTACTTACTACAAGCACTGGAACCATTCTAGACTTTGAAATATATCAGGGAGCAACTACAAAGAAATTGGATTAGTAGGGAGTACTCCAGAAAAGAGTTTCGTCTTTTTTGATAGATATTTTACTACAATTCCGTTGATAAACCAGTTAATTGCGAAAAATATTTACGGTACGGGTACAATAATGTCAAACAGAATCAAGGGATGCAATTTTAAAAAGGATAAAGAAATGGAACGTGGTGAATCTGAAGAGTATGTTAGGTCTGATCGTAAAGTTTCTCTTACAAAATGGATGCAACTGCTTTTGGTTCACGACCAGAAACGTCGGTGCAAAGGTGGGATCGTATCAAAAGCGGAAGGGTTAATGTGCCATGCCCACAAGTAGTTAAAAGTTACAATCAAAATATGGGAGGCGTTGATATTTGTGACCAGATGATAGAATACTATTGTTCTTCTTTCAAAACCAGAAAATACCCATTAAAAGTCATTTTACGTCTGTTTGATATTGCAATAGCAAATAGTTGGAGAGAGTATAACGACGATCATACAGTTTTGAAATTGAAAGAGAAGTCAAAGAGTCTGTTAGACTTTAGATTACAACTTGGCGAATATCTTGTGTCTGGAACGAACAAACGTCGATTTGAGGAAAACTGCGAAACCGTCGATTACAATCAAAACGAGGAAAATGAGGAGCCCGTAAAAAAAGAAGACCGCTGCCGCAATGCCTTGTGAAGATAAGAAATTTGATGGATTTGAGCACTGGCCCATAAGTGATGACCTGAAATATTTATGTCTTTCCAAAAATAAAGATTGTTTCATATTATTTCACAAAAACTAACTGTGGAATCTGGAAATAAATACGTCTATATGACAATTGTGATATACTATACTGACTCCCATACCTCACATTTGTGAATATCCTTAAAGTCCTGGAAAAATGCCAGGAGTACATTTTTAGCAAGTTACATAACCCATTTAGCCACTTTTTTCAAACAATTTTGAGCGTATAGTAAAATTTTAAACAAATATTCTCTTCAGGAGCGAGAGGCTATTCTATTAAATTAGTTTAAAAAGGCACTAAATTACCTGGTTTGGGTAAAGTACGAAATAAAGGAGTCACATAAAAACAAACAAATTCAAAACGTTTAATTACTTTTATTAATCAACACAAATTAAAATAAAAAAATATATAAAAATGCTATAATGAAATGACAATATCATTTAGATATAAATGTTATACAGCGTTTTGCAAAAAGTCCGCATCATATGGGAAATTTTGTTATTATTAAATTTAAATAAAATATGAGTTTGGCATTAGTTTTTGTACCAAATTCCGTCATCTGTCAAGATCGACTTTTATTTTAAATATGGCAAAAATTGCATTATTTAGGGCAATTTCAAAAATATTTAAAAAGGTTGTTTCTAATGCCATATTATGTCCATGTTCAATGTTTGCGCTACCTGCGATGAAGTTGATATTGCCACATTTTTTCGCAAATAAAACACAAATTTGAAAATCTATTTACTTCAGAACACATAGTAACGTCTTAAGGTCTCTGCCCACTATACCGTGCCGTACTATGACCGTGCTATAAACGTATCATGCAGAAAAAGCACTGCGAACTCTGCTAACGCCCACTAGACGGATCAACACCGTTCCGTGCCCGTTCTAACGCGTTTGATGACCGGATCCTACACGGTCCATAAGTTCACGTTGTGCGGTTGTAGCAACGACTATTTATGTTATTACTTCGTCGGGAAGACTAGCTTCTACTTAGAATTTTTGTTTAGAACAGGTTTTGGCAAAACATACTTGATAACGAACTGATGCGTTATTTTGATTTCTTTTTAAATTAGAATTAGATTATGAACGAACGAAATTGGAAAAAAGGCTTACCTTCCTGGGACCCTCTCCGCTTGGGGCTGCAGCCACCCTTAATCCAGTAACCCAATTCACTAAAAGTACCCACTTTAAAATGAACCACTCAGTTTTAGCACTCGATTTTTTAACGATTGATATTTTGTTTATTTTTAATATATGTATGCACCACGGCGGTACGGATTCGAATGATACTCTTCCAAGTCCGCGCTTCGGCTCTTCTCGGAAGGGCTCGACTTATACCAATTTCCAGAATAAATAATTATAAACAGGAAAAGTAGAAATTACTTGAACAATTAGAAAATATTAAGGAAGTATTTTAGATTAATAATAATTGATAATCTTGCTTTGATTTACACTTAGAATAGTAAACCCAATCCCAAAAATAATATAAAGAAAGTTATTTCAGAATTAAATAACAGCTTAAAACTACATGATATATATAAGGTGCGGTGCGGAAGTAACAAGTGGTCGTAGGTAAAACACTTTCTAGTACTATTTCTTTAAGCATTTTTGCCTTGTTAGTTTGTTTTTTGTTTGTTGTTTTTTCAATTTAAAGCAGAAACTCAAATTTTATTTAAATTGATTAATAAAAAAAATTCCCATAATTATGATGCGGACTTTTTGAAAAACGCTGTATACTCGTATATATTTTTTTTCTCTCTTTTCTTATATTATCGACAAAATGATCTAAATATAATAATCGTATTGTACATTAAATTATTAATAAGCTTATCCATAATACAGTGAAAGAGATGGTAATTAAGAGATAATACCAAAAGCAAATGGTATTATACTAATTGTCTTCAGTGGCGAATCAATAATACCGCAACAATAGGGTCGGAAAAGGATATTTTCATTTATAATAAATTACCTACTTACTCAAAGGAAACGGTACATACTTATACAAATTAATATCCTTCTTTAGACAAGGCATGAACAAGTAAATTTGGCAACGTCGAATCCAAATCTATTGTTTATAATTACTCTCTGTAATGAAACTACTGTCTTATCCACCAAAATTCTGCGTTTTGTTAATACGAACTTAAATTGAAATTCTTTCTTTACACATATTACGACCAGATGAATTCAGCATCATCGACTGATGTAAATTAAAACTGAGATGTCCAAAAAAGTATTAAAAATGGCAAGACAAAGAAACCGAAAATGCAATAAATAATAATAATAAACAGTTTATTTGCAGTCATATACAAAGAAAAACTTACAATGCATAACGTGTAAACATAATAAAAACGCAATCACAATTACAATATAGCAACCGCAATCATAACTACAAGAAGCCAAAAAATATCTGCAAAAGGGGTTAGAATGCAGTAAAACTGATTTTGTTATTCTAAATTCTAACCCGTACGGAAAAATTCACACTTTATACTACTACATATATAACAGTTCCCGAAAACTTACAATTAACTAAATCAATTTGAAATGCAATGAATACAAAGAAAGAAAAACAACAAAAGAAAACAAAATTAAATTTGAAATCATAACCACTACACAATATGAAAATTAACCCAAATTTAATAGTTTTCTTCTAAGAAGTACACGAAACGTTGTTATTTTATAAGTCTTAAAATTGTGAGGAATTCCATTGTAGATGATATAGACGTTATAGGAAAAGGATCGCTCGAATAACAAGGTGCGATGAGCTAGAGGAGACAATAAACCCCTAAACCTCAGATTAAGATTGTGTACATCAGACCTAAACCTAATCTTTTCGAACAAATATGGTGGATGCCCGTCAAGTAGTAAATTGTGATAAAAGCATGCAGCGTGATGAAATCGTCTATCTTTCATAGAAAGCCATTTTGCACTAACCAATTTGTGGCTTATTGGATCATATTTTCTAATTCCGTATACATACCTTAAACAGGACTTTTGTACACGCTGAATACGATCTTGATCTGACTTCAACAAACAAGGAACATACACAATATCACAATAATTGAAGTTACTTAGCACAAGAGTGTGTGTTAATTTTATTTTTAAATCTGTTGTAAGACAATGTCTGTGCGGATATAACATTTTCAATGTAGAATATGCTTTACTTATACATTTAGTTATGTGACCCGTAAAGCGCAGATCCGTGTCCATTTCAACCCCTACCACCAATGTCAACCCTAAGACCCTGTTCCACGAATGCCCTGCTTCTACCAAAAGCCCATATCTTTGTCTTAGATGGATTAATTTTTAATTGGTGTGCACTGGACCAAGTTATAAGAGAGAATAATTTTTGTTTTTTGCATATTTAGCTTGAATCATATATTTATATTTAATTTTTGGATATCGTTCTTAGGTTTTAGGATGGACTACTTCCCCAATCGATTCCCTAAGTTATAAACCTTAAACGAAATCCACCCAAAATTGACAGTTTAACAAGCTAATATCTTTTTTCATGAAATTTGAGCCTGGAGGACGCATGTGAGTTCCCATAAGAAATCACCTTGTACAGTAGACTGTTTACTAACCGCATTCCGGTGTTGCCATTGTATATTCATGGCTTGTCTAAAGAAGGCTGTGGCACTATCTACTAGAGGGTAAAATAGAGAAAGTTATCTGAATATAATGCACAATTATCTAACGTTGGGCGCCTCCACTCAGTGAACTCATCGTTCCAAATGCGGGTATTACCTCATTGTGTCACATCCAAGGGGCCAAATTCACCGATGACGCATAACCAGGAACAGTAAATGAAGTCTTAATTTTATAACCTGCTCTTTGAATATTACCTGTATATTAAAATTAGGTACATTAGCATTGTTAGGTAACTTTGGTCATAATGTTAAAAATTGTTAGTAGCATAATATTAACATGATACTTTTAACGTTCGCGTTCTTTGTTTTTTATAAAATCTGTTGACGGTTTTGATTTGGTTGATGGAATAGGTTTCTTCTTGCTGTAAACTGAAAAGATCAAACAAAAAACATTATTATTATTATCGAAAACTTTATTCGCAAAAAAAAATTGTAGGAAAAAATCTCTTAGGTTTTGGTATAGGGAATGCTTAACAAAGTGGCCTTTAAATTTTATAGGGAATCTGAAAAAAAATAAAAAATGTGGTACTTCCATTTAAAATAACAAAGTATGTGGTAACTTCCGGTATAACCGGAAGGAATATAAACCCGAAAATAGTACAACAATATAGAACCTTTCCGATATTACCGAACCCCAAAGTTTCAGCAATATTATATTATCATTTGTAGTTCCACACCCACACGGTGGCAGAATATTGTAACCATGATCTCTTCTATTCAATAGTTCAATCTCACTGCATTCATGCATTCTTCACTGCATAAAACACCTTCGTAAAAGTATGGAGCAATTAAATGCCCGTTAATAATACCACACAAAAGTTAATGCCAAAATGTCATTCGGTTTCAATCGGATTGACAAATAACATGTCAACTTTTTCTTTATGCGTAAACATTTAACATAAAATGCACACGAAATTTATAAAAAAATGGACTGTATAACAAATTATTCACGAGAGTATCTTATCACATATTTCTGACTTACCATTCGTTACGTCTTCCTTCTAATTTGTATGCCCCAAAGGTGGTGGTTAGGGAAGGTTTAAGGATAATTAAAGGAAAGATTATAGTTGTAAAAACTAAATTATTTCCCACTAAGAGTTATTATTGTCAATACACTCAATCGACGCAATAGTTTTGTCACAACCCGATAAATTATTATTTTACTAGAAATAACCGAAAATCTATATTCTTAGGAATACATGTATTTTTACTATTTTAGTGTTTCGTGGTCAACTATAGAATAGAATAAAAATAAAATATCAACAATTCAACCCGAATCTGCATAAAAAACGCAAAAAGAAACATTTAAGTCAAGATGGGCGTTGTTGCCAATACAAATTTAATAGAATGACACATACAGACAGATATAATTGCAGTTTGTTTCCAAAGCCTACTTGTTTAAAAGTTGTGAAAGTTGCGAATTTTTGATAATAGTTTTTTCTACAAATTTGCTTTTAATGTTTTAACGAATGAAGATAGCAAATTTTTTTCTTTACAAAAGTTGCTTAGAAAAATTAGTTCTTTTGAACTATATAAGAATATAAGTATGTATCTGGAAAAAAAAAGTTTTTGTTAGTTTCCAAATTTGAAAACAAAATCAAATGTGCACTAAAATGGAGCTTACTTAATCCCATTTAACAATCTCTTTTCAGAATTTTTCTATCGTTTTTCATTTTCTCATAACAGAGCTGGGACATCGAGTTTTGCTCACCCGGTACCTACTTATATACATAACAAGTATTTAAACTGACAGTCGTTTTACCACTTCACCAAAACACTTCTTTTTAAATCTCGACGCGCGTTTCGCTAACAATGTTAGCATCCTCAGGAGAGAATTAATTCTAACATTGTTAGCGAAACGCGCGTCGAGATTTAAAAAGAAGTGTTTTGGTGAAGTGGTAAAACGACTGTCAGTTTAGTGTTCTACGCCAAAGGTTCTACTCATCGATTATATAACAAGTATTAACAATAATATTAATTATTATAAAGGTATGTTCCTTGCTGTTCGAACACGGATTAAGTACGTGTGCATCTATGTCTAAACTTCTGAACACAAAAACAGTCTTTTTCAGCGTAAGTTTATATGTTGCTGTGTTGGAGCGGCAAGGAAAAATACAGTATACTTTTATACAAATGAACATACAATTGTTAATACATAAAGGTTTTCTAATATCGTATGGACGGCAGCGGTCGGTATTGACATTACAAAGGGATATCGAGTTGTGGTTTTTTTATATAATTTTAAACTAAGATTACAAAGAATATACCTACCAGTTTCTAATGTTATTGGTCCTTCAGGTTTGTCGAAGTTAACGTCACTTTGATGTGATGACTTAACATTAAATGTGGAACTGACTTTATAAATTGGTAGTGGAATAACTGTTGATGAAACAGGTACCAAATCTAAACAGATGAAATCGTTTTATGAATCACCATTTGCAAATGTTACCATTCGGGCTACGAAAGAACTCTTAGATCTATAGAATGTCTTCAATAGCTACGTAGGTATACAAAAATATGAAATACCATCATTTTTGGGGAATCCAAAAATATAATAATATATAAGGTGTTCTATTGAAATAAGAAATTTGGTATCAACTTCCGGTATAACCGAAAGTCGTACAAATACGGCAATATTATAGACTGATAGATTAGGTTGATCTGAGTAATCACTTAAAATCACTCTGTATGTTTTTTGCCTATCCTTATTAGGATTGCCTATTATTCTTAATCAAGTACGATCCTTACTCCTGACATAATTACTATTAATAACTACACAACCTTGACTATCCTTACATATCAAATAATCAAATCAACTTACCAGGTTCCAATACTTTGTTTTCATTAAATTTATACATTGTTGGTAAACAATCACCTGCTGTTATCACAAGAATCACAAATAAAAAACACACCTTCAACATTATAGTGATATCTATTGATTTCCAGTTGTCGTCGACACAAAATTTAAGAGATGAAATCGCACAGATCAAAGATGAAATTATTTAAAAAAAAACATCGCAAGCATCTCAATGAATAAAATATCCCTACTAGAGAAAATCTAGTAGGTCAATGCTATGAGACGTTATTGCATATATCTAGAACGTTGTGGAATAAACAATTGGTTGACTAGTTTTTTTTTTCTGAAATAAGTGAAAGTATGTAATTGGGAATGTTGGTAATTGGACACTCGAATTGCTTGCAGGATATTATTATATGCACAAGTGTAAAACATTTTTGTTCATCTCTTACAACAGGATATTTGTCAAAAAAAAAATTACATTTATATAAAAGGTCGCTCGGAAAAAATCCACTCCTTATACGGTTGATGAATCATCAAAACTCGCAGTTTATAACCTCAAAACCGTTAATAATTTATTGTAATGTACAAAATAAAGTGCATTGATTCTCACAAAAATTTCGTTGGTCACACAAAACAACAATCAAAATCAATACGATTGTACAGGGTGTCCAAATTTCGTTGTAATTGCGGGGTAACTCCGTTATTGGGAAAGTTAGCTGAATGCGGGTTTCGCGACACGAAATTTTTCCAAAAGGGTGACCTCAATGGGAATTTTCTGGAGCATTGATTTGTAAGTTTCTCTTTTCGCCATTGATAATGGAACTGGTGTAAGTTCCGAAACATTTTTTGATGCTAATTATAAATAAATTTCTATTAAATTTATTTTTGTGGAGAGTCGACTTTTATTTGTCATTGAAAATAAAACAAAAAATAAAAAATATTATACTGAATCAAATTTCATACGTGGCAAATTCAACAAATTGCGCATACATATACGAATATCCTTATAATTAATAAATCAGATGTTAAGGAGTCTCTTTTTTAATTGTGCAGGAATATCATAGTACAATCGCCATATGTTGTGTGACAAGCTTCGCCTAAAAACAGTACTTTTATGCTGCGGTAAGTTCCAGTTATGAATATCTACCCTATAAAACTATTTGTTTTGCGTAAGATATCCAGGCCTTGGCTCTGTCAGCACTCGCTGCAAAAGAACCAAAAAGTCGAGTTATCTTCTGTAAAAAAGTAAATTAATATCAGGGCCATTCTCCACGCTGCAGGAATTTACCGAGTCATGTGTTCGCCTGTGTAATTTTTTAAATTTGTTTATTTATTTATCGTTTTTTTTTTAATTTATTGAATATTTTTTAGATGTATATGTTGCTTTTGTCTGTATTTTTTGTTCATTTGTATGTATCTTTTGCCTTTTGACTTGCCAGTTGTACAATATTTGTAGTTGTGATGGGTAAATAAAGAATTTGAATTTGAAAGTATGAACAACTTTTTCTTATGACATCTTTTGACATTTTAGGCCATTTTTTGGAATTTTCCGAAGAAAATGTAAATTTTAACAGGTCAGGAATGTCACGTGACTGCTCATATGCATGTCATTTGGCATTATTTTTAAAGCAAAAACACATGACATAATTAAAAGTTTAATGAAAGGCTAAGTATAAAAAATTTCCCATAATATGGTGTGCACTTTTTGTGCAACACTGTTATTAGTTAATACTGTACATTATCGTCATGGGATATTCTAATTGTTGAAGTTAAATCACTACCTAAAAATATTTTTTTGTCAGAATCGGAATTGTGCCAAACCTTATGTTTTAAACAAAATAAAAGCAACAAACGCATCGTCAATGGTCTAAATTTTATTTGCCTAAGTTTACGTAAAATACTATTTGTCAAAGGCATAGTGAAATTTGTGCCACCACATGTCTTGAACAAATACAGAAGTACTTAAAAACATTAAAATCCTATCATCTAATGCCATTACCACAGTATAATAAATAATACAGTATTCTGACTTTCCGCTTGCGATCCGTCCTGCGCATATCGTCGCGCATGCCGCCATTATGGGTTAAAACGTCACAATAATCGCATTGACGTAGATAGATACCGTTCATTCCTATGTTCAATATATAGTTCATTGTCGGCGTGTACGAGATAAATAAATATTGTGTTTGTAATCTAATTCTGTGTTTTTGGTATAGGGTTATTAAAAGGATTTTATTTTTATTAATGTATCTTATGATTAATACAATGAACAATCAGGGAGGACATGTGTGTGCTGCAAAATGTTGTCCCAATAAGCGGTACACTTGCTCTAAACATTTTTTTCGTTTCCCCACAGATCCTGTTAGGTTAGTAATAAGTAAAAATAAAGATGAATACTAGATAATTTTACGTTTATAACAACTATTTGTATAACCGTAAAATTTATATTACGAAATGGCAGTATGTAATATATTTTTAAACTAAATGAAAGTAAAATATAAACACAAGTTGTCTCGTGGCGAGATAGCATGATAACGCAATCAGCTAGGGGTTATATTATTGACAATATATGGCCCTTGTAAAAATGTCTTTTTTACTAATAAAGTCTTTATTATTATTGTGTTTATTATTATTAAAAATCACACAATCATGTCAACATTTACCTGATAACACCACTCAAGGCTGTTTTCAATCACTATGACACACCACAAATATTTCTGAAATTGACAGCGATATTATTATGTACTTACATATTTTTACAAAAATGAAAATACAGTACTGTGGTTAGAAACCGAAAACTATAATTATTCTTAGTCAGGACCTGACTTGGAACCCAAAATGGCGGCGTCATACGTCACAGTTTATTTCAAAGTGCCAACGTGGAGTCGGAATGCTGTACTTATTAATGCTGTGCCATTACTATTAAAAAAAAACACTTGTTTGAATTGGTAATATCGTAACTAATTTGATATTGGCATAACGTTTCCCCTTATCATTGTTTGCAACCTGTCATTTTTTTTTTAAGATGGCACCATGCAAAATAATATAATCGTTAGTTTATCAATAACAGTTTAGACTTCTGTTAAATCTAGCAATTAATCATTTTAGAATTAAAATACTAATAACAATACCCCAATTCGGTTTGTCATTAAGCTCGCCTACTATTGTCCATCATGCATACAGAAAAGGTAAATATTGCAAAATGCCGTCTTTGTTTATTGTCTCTTAATTACAACGCGCTGAAAGGAGATGGGAGATGTCAAATAAACTGTTGGTAATCTACACCTCTGATTGGTGTATGTGTTTGGATACTTACGTGAGTCTAAATCACGACAGGTGTGATCTCACCACCTCTTACCAGGCATTGTTTCTTCTGTAATTATACAGGTGGACTTAAATAATCAAAATTTTTTCTTCTATAACAATATGTCATATACAGGGTGTCCAGTCTAAAATGACGATGATATTGGAAACTGTTGGAGATACAAAGTCGGTTAAATGGAAGAATAGTTGCGTAGGACACCGTTATACAGGGTGAAAAACACTGATGTACATTTTCGAAAAACCGCAGTAAGTATATGTTTCTTATTCTAGACGCTAAATTCATGAAATTTTCAGTATATGGATAAGAGAATATGTTGATTTCGAAAACAATATCAAAAAAGTGTTGGGCCTACTATGTTGCGTACGGCTGATATCAACTTTTGTTTTTCTTATTGGCGCCATATTTAATTTTTGCACTTTTAAAATCCTCAATGGAAATGCTTTCAACCAGGGTAACATATTTATGTTTTACCAAGGCAAATAATGAAAAATAACAAATTTATGATTTCAATGGTAGTAGGCCTTGATATTTCTATACAATTTTCAGTCATAGTTGGCTACTACCCCTTTGACAGTTGGATAATGACAAAGAAGAAATCAAGTTTAGTCATTCTACAACTGCCAAAGTAGAATAATACTGTCAATGTGGTTGAGATACCTCGTAGGGCTGTGCGTTAGGTTGAGAGAAACCGTGGACGGCCCGGCCAGAGGCTCCAGAATTTTGATGAGATTAGAAGAATGGTATAGCTGAATTACTCCAAATATACAGGAAGTTTGCAGACGGAAAATTTTGAGACTTTGAAGCGCCGACTGTGAATCGCAGCAATATTTGTTTAAATACCAAAGCGAAAAAAAGTCAGAATGATAAATATATCAAGTTTTTTACAGAATTTCTCAAAAAAAATCTGAATGATAAAAATTTCCGAGTTTTTTACAGAATTCTGCAAAAAAGTCAGAGTGATAAAAATTTTCGAGTTTTTTTCAGAATTCTGCAAAAAAACGCAAAATGATTAAAATTTCCGAGGTTTTCACAGAATTCTGCAAAAAAACACAAAAACTATGAATGATAAAAATGTCCGACTAATTTACCGAATTTCTCAAAAAAAGTCAGAATGATTAAAATTTCCGACTTTTTATACAGAACTCTGCAAAAAAAAGTCAGAATGATTAAAATTTCCGAGTTTTTTACAGAATTCTGCAAACAAACAAAAAAACTATGAATAATAAAAATGTTCGACTTTTTTATAGAATTTCTCAAAAAATGTCTGAATGATACAAATTTCCGAGTTTTTTAAAGAATTCTGCAAAAAAGTCTGAATTATAAAAATTTCCGACCTTTTTACAGAATTTCTCAAAAAATGTCTGAATTATAAAAATATAAAAATGTCCGATTTTTTTACAGAATTTCTCAAAAAAAGTCAGAATGATAAAAATGTCCGACTTTTTTACAGAATTTCTCAAAAAATGTCTGAATTATCAAAATGTCCAAGTTTTTTACAGAATTCTGCAAAAAAATCTGAATGATAAAAATTTCTGACTTTTTTTGCAGTCATAATGATAAAAATTCCAAGTTTTTTACAGAATTTCTCAAAAAAAGTCAGAATGATAAAAATTTCCGAGTTTTTTACAGAAATCTGCAAAAAAAGTCAGTATTATTAAAATTTCCGAGTTTTTTACAGAATTCCGCAAAAAGAACTCGGAAATTTTTATAATTCAGACATTTTTTGAGAAATTCTGTAAAAAAGTCGGACATTTTTAGCATTCATAGTTATTTCGTTTTTTTTTTTTCAGAATTCTGCAAAAAAAGTCAGAAATGTTTATCACTCTATCACTCAGATTTTTTTGGAGAATTCTGTAAAAAACTCGGACATTTTTATAATTCAGACATTTTTTGAGAAATTCTGTAAAAAAAGTCGGACATTTTTAGCATTCATAGTTTTTTCGTTTTTTTTTTCAGAATTCTGCAAAAAAGGTCACAAATTTTTATCATTCAGATTTTTTGCAGAATTCTGCAAAAAACTCAGAAATTTTTATCATTCAGATTTTTTTGCAGAATTCTGTAAAAAGTCGGAAATATTTATCATTCAGACTTTTTTCGAGAAATACTGCAAAAAAAAAAACAAAAAACCTATGAATGATAAAAATGTTCGACTTTTTTAAAAAATTTGTCAAAAAATGTCTGAATGATAAAAATTTCCGAGTTTTTTACAGAATTCTGAACAAAAAGTCTGAATGATAAAAATTTTCGAGTTTTTTAAAGATTTCTGCAAATAAGTCTGAATTATAAAAATTTCCTACCTTTTTACAGAATTTCTCAAAAAATGTCTGCATGATAAAAATTTTCTAGTTTTTTACATAATTCTGCGAAAAAAGTCAGAATGACAAAAATTTCCAAGTTTTTTTACAGAATTTTGCAAAGAGAGTAGGAATGATAGAAATTTCCAATTTTTTTATAGAATTTTACAAAATTGTCAGAATGATAAAAAGTCCGACTTTTTTTACAGAATTCTGCAAAAAAAGTTAGAATGATTAAAATTTCTGCAAAAAAACAAAAAAACTATGAATGATAAACATGTCCGACTAATTTACAGAATTTCTCAAAAAAAGTCTGAATGATAAAAATGTCCGAGTTTTTTACAGAATTCTGCAAAAAAACAAAAAAACTATGAATGATAAAAATGTTCGACTTTTTTACAGAATTTCTGAAAAAATGTCTGAATGATAAAAATTTTCGAGTTTTTTAGAGAAGTCTGCAAAAAAGTCTGAATGATAAAAATTTCCGACCTTTTTACAGAATTTCTCAAAAAATGTCTGAATGATAAAAATTTCCTAGTTTTTTACAGAATTCTGCAAAAAAAGTCAAAATGACAAAAATTTCCAAGTTTTTTTACAGAATTATGCAAAGAGAGTCAGAATGATAAAAATTTCCATTTTTTTACAGATTTTTACAAAAAAAGTCAGAATGATAAAAAATCCGAATTTTTTTACGGAATTCTGCGAAAAAAGGCAAAATGATAATAAATTCCGAATTTTTTTACAGAATTCTGCAAAAAACTCAGAATGATTAAAATTTCCGAGTTTTTTACAGAATTCTGCAAAAAAAGTCTGAATGACAAAAATTTCCAAGTTTTTTTACAGAATTTTGCAAAGAGAGTAGGAATGATAGAAATTTCCAATTTTTTTATAGAATTTTACAAAATTGTCAGAATGATAAAAAGTCCGACTTTTTTTACAGAATTCTGCAAAAAAAGTTAGAATGATTAAAATTTCTGCAAAAAAACAAAAAAACTATGAATGATAAACATGTCCGACTAATTTACAGAATTTCTCAAAAAAAGTCTGAATGATAAAAATGTCCGAGTTTTTTACAGAATTCTGCAAAAAAACAAAAAAACTATGAATGATAAAAATGTTCGACTTTTTTACAGAATTTCTGAAAAAATGTCTGAATGATAAAAATTTTCGAGTTTTTTAGAGAAGTCTGCAAAAAAGTCTGAATGATAAAAATTTCCGACCTTTTTACAGAATTTCTCAAAAAATGTCTGAATGATAAAAATTTCCTAGTTTTTTACAGAATTCTGCAAAAAAAGTCAAAATGACAAAAATTTCCAAGTTTTTTTACAGAATTATGCAAAGAGAGTCAGAATGATAAAAATTTCCATTTTTTTACAGATTTTTACAAAAAAAGTCAGAATGATAAAAAATCCGAATTTTTTTACGGAATTCTGCGAAAAAAGGCAAAATGATAATAAATTCCGAATTTTTTTTACAGAATTCTGCAAAAAACTCAGAATGATTAAAATTCCGAGTTTTTTACAGAATTCTGCAAAAAAAGTCTGAATGATAAAAATTTTCTAGTTTCTTACAGAATTCTGCAAAAAAGTCTACATTATAAAAATTTCCGACCTTTTTATAGAATTTCTCAAAAAATGTCAGAATGATAAAAATTTCCTAGTTTTTTACAGAATTCTGCAAAAAAAGTCAAAATGACAAAAAGTTTTTTTACAGAATTATGCAAAGAGAATCAGAATGATAAAAGTTTCCATTTTTTTACAGAATTTTACAAAAAAAGTCAGAATGATAAAAAATCCGAATTTTTTTACAGAATTCTGCAAAAAAAGTCAAAATGATAATAAATTCCGATTTTTTTTTACAGAATTCTGCAAAAAAGTCAGAATGATAAAAAATCCGAATTTTTTTACAGAATTCTGCGAAAAAAGTCAAATCAAAATGATAATAAATTCCGAATTTTTTTTACAGAATTCTGCAAAAAAGTCATAATGATAAAAATTTCCGAGTTTTGTACAGAATTCTGCAAAAAAAGTCTGAATGATAAAAATTTTCTAGTTTCTTACAGAATTCTGCAAAAAAGTCTACATTATAAAAATTTCCGACCTTTTTACAGAATTTCTCAAAAAATGTCAGAATGATAAAAATTTCCTAGTTTTTTACAGAATTCTGCAAAAAATGTCAAAATGACAAAAATTTGTTTTACAGAATTATGCAAAGAGAGTCAGAATGATAAAAATTTCCGAGTTTTTTTACAGAATGTGGCAATAAAGTCGGAATGATAAAGATCTCCGAGTTTTCAGCAAAAAAAAAATAGAATTCAAAAAAAAATATTTTGTTTGTACCGTACAAAATAACACAAAATAAAAAATTTTCCTAAATTCTTTTCATAAATTTATCAAACTAAAACTACGTAGATATATCAGCTACCAGTATTGCAAAAATAAATTAAAATAATATCTATTCCATAACGATTAGGCAATTTCATTTAGATAAAACTTCTGTTATTATTTGATTACCAATAATAAATAATTAACAAAACAAAATCTTATTGTAAACACAATTTATTATGTTATCATTGATTTGGAATAATTTAAATTATTTGTTTTTTTTTTCTTTTCATTTTTAAATTAAATCATACGTATATAAATCCTAATTCAAAATTTATTGTGCTGAGTGAAAACTTGGAGTCCATAGTGGGTGCTAATAGTCATTTATAGTTCAGTGAAATATTTGTTCAAAATTAAGAATGAGAGTTTTGGTAAGTTAATATTACTATCTACTCCCATCTCGATAATCCGGACCTTCATTAACGGTACTATTCCTCAATATTTCTGAGTTGTCCAATATAATAATAATAATAACATCTGGGGTTCCACAGAGCAGCGTACTTCAAGATATATGTACCGGGTAAGGGTGGACAGGTAGCATATCTCAGGAAATAATAGTCGTAAGACAATGGGGAAAAATGCTCTTAGGGAAATTGACTATGAGAAATCGCTGGAAATAGCTGGTTATTAATGTTACGAACGATGAACATTAATCTATGACTTTTGTACATTAAACCGATGTCTGAAGGTTATTAATGTTACGAACGCGAAACATGAATCTATGACTTTTGTACGTGAAACCAATGTTAGCTGATTATTACATTGGGTTATAATAATTGTTTTACGTAATTGTGTTCGCCGGAAATTATTTTTACGAAAGATTGAGATTATTGTTCTGTATTCAATCAATAATCGCGAGCGTATAGGAACATATGTATTATGTGTACTGCAAAGTGCAGTATGGTTCAAATATACTAGTACCAATGGTTCGAGAATTTAAAAGCCCAAATAAGACTCAAAATTATCTTGCTGTACGTCCACTGATTTGATGCACCTGCTTTGTAAATAAATTAAATCATATTTGTACGACACTCGAAATCTAAAGGCTTTATTTTTAATTTAGTTAATATTAAATGCTAAACATGTCAGATTCGTCTGTCGTCTGAGATGAAAAGGGAGAAAAAACTATATTTGGAAACTAAAGTTCGCGGAAATTCTTCTAAACAAAATTGGAAATTATTACGAGATCTAAACATTTATGCAAGGGAAAATATCACAATACCGTCTTTTATTCATGATGTTGATAAATATTAATGATTTTTTTGTGGCCACTTCTACCAACAATCCGGACCCAGGAACGGTCAATTTTTACTTAGGTAATAAAATTAGGCCTGATATTAACTTTGAATTTACAATGGTGGATCATGGGGAGATACTTGATGCATTGCTTGGGATTAAGTCAAATGCTGTAGGCAGTGACATGATCACTATTGATATGCTAGTAGTAGTAGTTGTCCGTTCATAATGCCCTTTATACAGCATCTAGTTAATTACTATATAGAAACGAGGAACTTCCCAACATGTTGGAAAGAAGCCAATGTCATTCCAATCCCAAAACTAAAACTCCATCAACGTTTAAGGATCTTATAGACCGATTAATATACTCCCAGCGATCTCCAAGGTTATTGAGAGAGTGATCTGCAATCAAATGAAAACATATCTTGATGGGCATGGGTTGTTGTCGGAGGTCCAGTCTGGGTTCCGTCAGGGTCACAGTTGCTCCACGACATGACTTAAAATACTGGATGATGCATTGGGGGCGGTAGATCAGGGTCGATTGACGGCATTGCTGCTGTTGGACTACGCAAGGGGCATTTAACCGCATTGGTCATGGTTTGTTGCTGGCCATTGTGGGTTACCTGGGCTTTGGGGAGTCTGCTGTGTCTCTACTCGGAACGTATGTGAATGATAGAAGTCAGGTTGTCATTTTGGGAACGGCAGTGTCTGGGCCCAGGACATTGCGTAGTGCCGCAGGGCATCCAGGGATCATTGCCTTTTTTTATGTATCAGGGTTTTTGTTGTTGTTATTATTATGCAGTTATCTTTAGTATTGCTAATATGTTAAGCTAGGAGGCTGTGCATCGACTTCGCCTTTTGTGTAACTTTTGTAAGTTCTCAATAAAGTCATTTATTATATTATTATTATTAATCAAAATAACAGGTTTTTAAGTAAACAGTGTGCGCCTTTAGAATAGACTTATAGAACCCATAAGTACGGTTGAATTGCAGATTCAGATTTTCTTCCTTTAAGGTTTATTATATGTTCTTCTATTTCTTGAACTGTTTTAGCACAAAATAAAAAAGATTCTTGAGAGTCTTTTATTGTGTACTTTAAATGGCTTATCTTTCCACTGGTACCTTTGGAACATAGCTTAGCGGATAGCACTAAATATCCATGAAGAGCCCATAAAATTTCTCCCCTCGTATCGGCGGGTTTTCAACATTACAAAGGAATACCGCACTGTGTTTTTTTTTCGTTTTAAACTGACTTTAGTTTTGTACTTTACATAAAAGGATTACTACTTACCTTATATTTCTACATTTGTTGTATTATTTGGGAACAAATTTTAAAAATAGATTTAGGAACACACTTCACTTTTCAACTGTATACATTTAACTAAACAAAACAGAAAGGACGCGTAAACAAAAAGTCTATGAGAATGTCATAATGTCAATGTTTTGAGTATTCAGTCTATGGTCCGGGTGCATTGATTTGCGCGCGTTATTTAACGTCAATTTAACGGTTAGGTTCGTAAAATTAATGCTTAGCATCCATTGAATCAACGATGATCGTTTATTAGTTTTTATGTTCGCTGTTCATAGGTGTATGATTTACAAATTATTGTGTTAAAGGCGAAGAGCATAAATTAATAAATTTAAAACATTGAAGCAATAAATAGTGACATTATATTGATGAAAAAAAACATAAATTTTCGATGTCTTACATTTATTGATTAATGTTTCATCGTACATTGTTTCTATGTATGAAATTATTAATTTATGATCAAAATTCATTGTAACAGTGACCAATTCATAATATTAATGTTCAAAATATTGATGACAACCATTCATTGGTTTTACGTACAATATTTTTTTCAGTGTACCCGGTACCTATATAAAATAGAGATATAAAAATAGAACAGAAATTAAAACGCTCAAAACTTTAAAAGCCAAGACACAAAGATCATTTCTATTCCTGGCACCGCCGATACATGCTAGTATTCCTTTGGAAATAATGCGTCTTACCGGAATTAGATCATTTAAAAAGCATTTAAAAGAATTGATTCAGCTTACTCCTAGAAAAACCATACACAACTTCATAGATTTTTAGAATAAAAATTTGTTTTTGAACTTTGATTAGTGTAATGGAACCGGAATCACTCATAACATTTGTTTTTATACTTTCTATTAGGTCATTCAATAATTGCCCACCAAAAATTGAAGGAGGATTTTGCTTCAATTAGCTTGTATCCTAGAAGTCATAATTTGTATATCAATTCCTCCATGTGTTTCTGTCCCAAAAAACCACAGGACCTATATCCAGAACCATCTGAAGGATTTAGTGGATGGTGTTCAACGTAAATTTGTTCAAAGTGGTTATTGCTTGACTTGGGGATGCCTTTTGGGGCGTCTGTTCTTGTTCAATAATGGTTTATGCCCACAAAAGTTGACTCTAAATGCTGAACTGAATGACAACAGTTTTGTTTAGATTAGCAATGAGTCTATTTTTGTTGCACCACGACTGAAACTCATCCAAGATATTACCGATCTTCTGTTGAAGGGGAAGACCCTGATGGTCTTGCCCACAACCACTATTGTTGTATTGCTGGCATTCTGTCTTCAGGCAAATCATTCATGTGAAATAGAAATATGAGGCGATATAACACTGCCCTGTGGAGTGCTCATTAAATTCCGACAAGACCAAATTAATGATCTTTTGTCAGCCAAATAAGCAAAATGGGCGCGGTCACAATTGATTACAATACGGGCTCGTTTTATGGCATTTTTCATCACTTCGGCGAGAACTTCGGGCGACAGATTCTCGCACTCGTGTTGAATGTTGTCCTTGAGGGCTTCAAGACTCTCGGGCTTGTTCACGTAAACAAGGGACTTCAAACAACCCCACAAAAAAAGTCTGAAACGCTTAAATCTGGCGATCTTGCGGGCCTGTGCAAATCGCCAAAACCAGAGATAAGGCGACCCGGAAACGCTGCCTTCAGAATATCGGTTATGGCTTGCGCAGTGTGTGCCGTTGCTCCATCCTGTTGGAACCACATGTCCCTCAGTCCTAATTCTTCCAATTGCGGCAGAAAAAACTCGGTCCACATGGTCCTATAGCGCGCACCGTCCACTGTTGTCGTTTAGCCAGCGACATTCTCGAAAAAAAATGTCCCGATGACAGCGTGAACAGCGCACCATGCAGTCACTTTGAGCGGGTGTAATGGCTCCTTGTGCATCACTCGTGGATTTTCGGTGCCCAAGAAGCGATAGTTTTGCTTGTTCACGTAACCGCTGAGGTCGAAATGAGCCTCATCGCTCATTATGATTTTGGTCAAAAAATCGTCCACTTCTTCCTCGAGATTGAGGATGGCTTGGGCGTAGGTTACGCGCGTTTGACAGCAGCTGATGCACGGACTGGACTTTGTACGGGAACATGCGCAGGTCTTTGACCAAAATTCGCCTTAGGGACGTCCGGCTGATGGCTAATTGCGTGGCACGGCGTCTGGTCGATGTTTCCGGCGACAGCTCGACATCCTCAGCGACAGCGGCATATTCTCGGTAGAACAGGCGCTCCGAGGCCGGCCACTCTTGGCAACGTCTCGTGTGGTCACATACTCTTCAAGGTTGGTTGCCAAACGGCGCAGTCGGTGTCGGGCGGCCGCGGAATCGGCGTCGGAATTCGCGCTGCCCCAACACCACAGACGAATTGTGACGCAAAAAAATAGACACGATTATTCCGCGTTCTTGGGGAGTGTATCGCTCCATGGCTTGTTCACTTGTATTCTGCATCTGTCTAGTCCACAAATGTCAAAACAGATTTGACATTGGCGGCCATTTGCAAAAATGAGAGCATCTTCCAATAGGGTGATTTGATAATATGAAAGTTCTAGGCATTTTTCTAGATGAGAAACTTAGTTTCGAAAATCACATAAATCATGTTCTGAAGTCAACATACATTCTGATGAAAATGTTATATTCGAATAGGTATCTTTTGTACTTCAAATAGCGAATCGTTGGTCATGTCGGTGTTGAATTATTGTAAGATTGTGTACTATCCCTGCATTGTTGTTGTTAAGAAGAATCGATTACAGTATGTCCAAATACTTGCTGTAGACTCGTTTTTGGTTAATACGATGCTTATTGTTCATTTCTGTTGCCAGGCTCAAATTCCTCCGGTAGCACTACTAGACCCTTCAGAGTTGTTGCGGCCAGAACCAAAATTCGCTAAGAAGGATTTGAATGCATTCCGTACTTATGATGGCACTGATGACGATCCAATACAGAAAAGGGTAAAGGACACTTATTTCCAGATGCATACTTATCAAACAGTTGACTTCGTCCAAAGTAAGTATCAAAATTATTTAGAATAGAAATTTCCTCACGTGGAGAGAACAAAGTTGGATTCATGTTACATAATTGCCTCAAATGACAACGCAGATATAGATCCTCGGACTAGGACCCAACTTCGTTCTCTTTCTAGTCGTATGTGCCACATTTATTACTTTCTTTGTCGCCTATTTCAAGATAATTTTTTTTTAAATATTCACTTACAACGAAAGTTTGAAGAAGTACTGGTTTAACAGATAAAATCCAGAAATGGTGTACATTCGACCATTTCAAATCCACAATGAAAGATGCTTTAATCAAATTGAATGATTTGGTTGATGAAAGTGATCCTGACAGTGAGTTACCCAACATCGTGCACGCGTTTCAAACAGCAGAAAGAATCAGAAAAGATCATCCTGACGACGATTGGTTCCAACTGACTGGACTCATACATGATGCGGGAAAGGTAATTTTTACTTAAATATTAAAAAGGATTTCATGTCCGTAAATATAATAAATGAAAATAATTTCCTGGCAAAGCGGACTAAAAGATGTATGTACATGTAGATGATACGTGTTTACATGTGTCTACTGTTGTGTATCCTATTGTGCTTAAATGCAGGGCGATATTTGTAGATGAGCAACGACTATGGTACTCTGACGAGCTCATAACAAGAGCGAAACGAATTCGTCAGTATCTGTCGACCCATGCCTCGGTCTGGTTCTATTGAATTAGACTGGGGCCCTGCTAAATTAAACAAAATTCCTTGTGTAGGTAAAACCAACATTTTAGTCCGCTTTGCCACGAAATTATTTTCAGTAATTTTTACTTTGTAAAATTGTTCCACAAGGATATTCGCATTTATTAAAAATAATACCCTCTCTCCCCTTTAACTTTTTCATTTGATGGTTTAGAAAAAAGAGTCCCAAATAAAGCTTTGGAAAATGGGACATCGCTAAAGTCCGAAAACGCAAAATTGGTTCCTTTCAAGGTTTGCGACCATCTTGGGTATCTAGTTCAACTTTCGAACGTCCCTCGTATATCGCTATGACGTATAAGAATATTAGCATCCCATTGGTTGGCACTTCAACGTACGCATTAATAGATAATATTTTTCACGAAGCGTCGGTGTTGTCGATGTATAGGGTTTGGGTCGGAACCACAAGTCCTGAGTTCAAACCCTAGTAAAAACACTTTTTTTTTTAATTGAAAATCTCATTAATACAAGAATTAGACTATATTTTGTAGGCAACGGCCGTGCTGTAGAGGCGAATGGCTCGCAACAGCAAGTCCTGAGTTCGATCTCTCGTAAAAACACGTCTTTTTTTAATTTAAAAATGTATATAATACACTCAATATGGATGGGGAATGACTTCTTCTTCAGATAACCACCCTGTATATTTTCTGGACGGACCACCGTGTATAATTTCAAAATGGACCACCCTGTATTTGTTAGACGGACCAAGCAGAGAAATCTTATATTATATATATATATATATACTCTAGAATGATAATCCCGTAGTACAAAAATGTAACCAAAAGTGTAGAGCTGTCCATAATGCGCATGATCACCAGTCACTTATTTTTCAACAGGACCGGCTTTGATTAAATGTAATATTACTGTTATAGGTATATTTAAAATTAAATTTTACCATTTGGTAACATTCAAATAAAAAAATGGAATAAAGGAATTTAAGAAATAAAAAATTACATTAAATATCTAAATACTTTATTGTCTAACAGGTACAACCCAATAATAATAAATCTAAGCAGAAACGAGAAATAAGTAAAAATTCTAATACTGGAAAATATCTTAAGGACTTGAGCATTCTAATTATTTATTTTATTATTATATAATATTTGTTTGTTTATACAACCACCTTAGGCGTCTTACCTCTCTACAGCCTTCAAAGAAGGGGTGCAAGAAACAGTGACTTCACGAATATTTTCCGTGTCCATGTAAACCACTTCCATATCATCCGTACTACTCGCAATAGTATTTTGTGACAAAACATGGTTGGTAGAACTTGTATTCTCAGCAATTTCATGGAGGATTCTATAATTAAGTATATTCCAGTTTAACAACAGAATTCAAACGAACTTTGTATACCTACACAACGTAGGAAATATATTCTTGACATACATATCATGCATTTTTGACAGACTGCTTTTAAGTAAACAGTGTCTTGATATCAAACGATTAAGAATTTAACTTCCACTCTCATTTACATAATCTCTTCTTTTCAACAAAAGTTTGGGAACTGCATCGGGTACGAGGGTGATCCTCTTGCCGTCTTCTCTACAAATGATATCTTCTGCAGCGAAATGCTTACTGCATATGACATTCCCATCACATACATTTTCTGTACTAGGATCCCAATGCCCGCATCCAAACATCATGTCTTTTTTTTGTCAAGCTAAAAATGAGTATCATGTCAATGGTATCATATTGACTCAAACTGAGACTGTTAGAAACCCGAAACAATAACTTACTGAAAATATTTAATACCAGGAATGAGACCTTCATTTTTACACCACAACACTATACACCTCATTGTTTGTTAAATAAACGAACTAAAACCAAAATAACAAATATTAAAAACAATTTTAATCACAAATAGGTATATCTATCAACAATTAAAATATTCCACGAATAAAACCATAACTCAATTATAAAACCTATCTGAATTGTTGTGAAGCCGACTCTGACAGATATTCCCACTACGAGAAACGTCATTTGCGAAAACAGACGCTGTTGCGAAATCTCTTAAATTTAATAAGATTTGGAAAAAATGTTTCGTTCATATTGCTGAAAACTAAACAGTATGCAATTTTACGGATAACATTTAATTATTTGATTTTGTCAAGCAGTTTCGTATGACGCAACATATGGATTTATTTATAAAACAGATATGTCGCATAAATTCTGTAAGGCGAACGACAAAATAGTTTTAAATATCGCAGCTCTGTACTGAAAATAAGATACTGAGGAGCATGCGTAGATCGTGAAAACTCTGCATACACTTTTTGGTATTCGGCTGGATTTAATTAGCATTCTAGAGTACATATATAATATAAGATTTCTATGGGACATACCGACAAACGTGTGAAACATTGTAATCTATTAAATAATTTTATCTTTTCAGGTTTTGGCATTCTACGATGAACCGCAGTGGTGTGTCGTCGGTGACAGTTTTGTTGTAGGTTGCGATTGGGCTCCAAGTATCGTCTACAGATCTGACTCATTTGCGCGTAACATCGATGGAAAGAATCCCAAATATAAGTAAGTTGAATCGATTGTACATATTTTGTTTGCAAAAGTTTATTGTAAAGTAGGTATCTTCATGATAATCTGCAGAGGATCCGCTTATATTTTTAGCAGATAATAACGCATTCCGAACAAATCTATTTGTGCCACCTTGCCCATCACGCATTTACACCCGACACACGCGCAGATGCGTCATTAGACATAAAGTTTATTTTATTTTTGAAATGACACATGTTGACACATTTGGCATTCGAATATTGACTTTTTACCATCCTCACCAGACTGGCTAAAATTTCAATAATAATAAAAAAAGTTCAATGAACTAGGACATACAGATGCAAGAAATGTATCGATATATTCTTTCTTTCATTAATAGAGATGCAAGAAATGATTCCAATCGATCTCAATTTCTTTTTAAAATATTCATTTTGAAATAACTTAAAAAAAAGTATATGACATTGTAAATGGCCTCTGTTTGTCTTTTATTGGGCTACCCTGTATAATTTATTGTCGAAAATTAAAGAATCGTTCCTCTATATTGTAAAATAATTTCCAAAATAAACCATGTTTGCTCTATATGGTGACGATGTCAGATTTGCCGGCAAAAGACGCGAACGGAGAGGTGCAGATAGATAAAGAAAGTTTTAGTTGTGAGAAGAAGTTTTGTGTTAAGGAGTTTACCGCGAGAGATACCTTCATGCATCTGATTTCCGTGTTAATTAACAAAGTTAAGTGTTAACTTTTGTGTACGTTGTGTGGTGAATAGGTATACTATATGCGAGTTGTTTGTTATTGGCGTGTCGCTTAGAATCTGCTCTGCGCCTTTCGGATTACATTGTTGGATAAGTCACATAGAACACTACAAGTGCAACAACAGAGCGGAGGTTAGACGATAAAGATGGAAAAGTGGAGTTGGAAGTTGATTTATGGAACAAGTGAAGTTTCACTCTGACATTATATATACAGGAACAGCCCAGGCAAATCGTTTGTTTAGAAATTTGTTATTCAAAAGTTAAGGGTTTGAGAGAAAGTTCTATTTCAATAAGTTAAATTTGACAATGGGCGACTTCCGGTTATACCGGAAGTAGCCACTAAGTCACGTATTTTAAATGGAACGGTATATTTTTGCTGACACGGGTGTCTGCTCGAACCATTTCGACCCAGGTGATTTTGAAAGAGATTTGGAACATGAATTATTGCATTGACCATTTGGTCTAAAACTAAAGCCTGGTTTCTGTGCCTGATAGAATAAATTCAAACTGACAAGCTCCCAGAATGGCAGCTCTGTCCTTAAAATTCGTGTGCGTCTGCGGGACGCAAAACAGATTAACAGATCGGGCATTGAATTGAGGCACATTCAGGCTCCCATCCATCAACAGTCCAGAACAATCGATACCCGTAATCAAGATCTTGAACAGATTTTATGGTTATGTTATTTTCCATTTGTCCTTCTGAGTACTATCGGTTCGCAAAATATTCCAACATGTTTTACTTTAACGCCTAGTAATTTTGCTGCGTTCGTTTGGTCAGTCGCATTACACGCTTACCGACGGTAACATTACTGACGGTTGGAACGCACTTATTACAAATAAAAATGTTGAAATAAGTCTATTCTACTCTTTTTAGTGCCATAAGTTAAAAAAAATTGTTTGGTTATCGAATGCAAGCCTCATATAACATACAGTGCATGGCACGCAAGTATTCGCTGTGCATCGATGACGTCACTGCGCGAACTTGACTTGAACCGGTCGATATCCTACCTATAAGAGTTATTGTATAGAATAAGTAAGCTTCGCTAACCAGAAGTTTATCTTCATGTAAATAGCATTGATTTGTATGGGATTTCTTGAAACTCGCGCAGATTTTGTGCGCATCATAGTATTGTTCACAATATCAAACAAGCGGGCAATAAGTTCTGTACTAACAATTAAAATAGTACACAATTTCACATAAGCGGAATATTTTCGAGCAACTTTCGCAATAAAAAAAAATATGTTTAATTTAAAAAAACTTTATTATAATAATATTTATTTCTGTCTCATTCGTACTCATGTACATAGACCCGTCGGTAACCAAAAGTACAAAAATAAAAGTATAAAATACGTATGACTAATAATAAAAACATAATAATAGCTACATAAATATCTACAAATCAACAATAAACAATTTAAACAAAACAGAATGACATCATTGTACAACATTATTTAGAAACTTTTGCAAATATGTTGTCAATTAAAATGTTTTTTACTCATCCTTATCATGTTATATTTATATAATATATGTATAAGGGGTCTGTTTCGTGATTTTTTTTTAATTCCCCCGGAAAAACGTGTTTTCAGTCATTTATATGTAAATAAGTAGTTTTAAAAAAATGTCTCTCGGTCTGTATCCCCGATAACTAAAAAAACCACTTAACAAATTTGGCACAAAAATACTACAAGATATTATGCAGGTGCTGATTAACTTGGGCGTATTTAAGGGGTTTAAAAAGTTAAAAAATTCATACTTCAACTTATTTTTTTTGGTTTAATAGAGTATAACCTAACACATTAACCATAAAATTAGATTAGATGGCATAGTGTAAAAAGGGGTTAAAAACTTTAAAAAAATATATTTCCAAAACATAGAAGAAATATTGCCTAGTTATTTATAGCTTTGATAGAATATAACCTATGAAATGTATCATAAAAACGTGCTTACCAATCCGTTCCTTATTAGTGGAAAAGGGTTCAAAATTAAAAAAATTCCTAGGCTTGAACAAATAATATGGAATAATTTAAATAGAAATAAAAAATAGCTGTCTACAATAAAAAAAAATATAGCTTGTCATCAAGAGTCTTAGGAAAAAGATAAATGACAAAAATGTCACAGAAATATTACTTTTACACTTAAATTTGGAGACTCATGCCTCGACGGCAACAGTTTATTTTTCCTTAACATTTCTCTCAGTCTGACAAACCCTGATTTGGTCCTCTGGAATACTTTGGCGATTTTTTAAGGAATTTGGGCGCGGTAAATATAATACGGTCTTTCTGGTTGCACCCCATTTTGCTGTGAGAAAGCTAAAAAGTTGGATCCTTGATCGCTCACTATACCCCGCACATTAAGGCTAATTAAATTAATTTTTTTATTGTTTGAAATATAATATCTTTCAAATATTCAACTTTACATGAATTGTGGTTTTGTGGTTAAAAAAAATGCTAAAAAAAGTTTCTTGTAAGTGTTGATATAGTTTAGATCCAAGAAAATATACAGTTACGGCAAATTTCTTGAACTCACTTGTATATCTCCGACCTTTCAATGATTTCTTGGATAAATTATACTGCATAATAACAAAATTAGCCAAGCCTTCCTTAAAATTAGTTCTAACAAACTCAATATAATATTCTTTATCGAATGGTCTGTTCGAAAGTTCCGGTAATTCTATCGAACTTTCTTTTAAGGTTCTGCACCTCCATTTTCAAGGCTTTTTTCTTGGATATTGCTCAGATATTCCTGGAGATATTTGCCGTTGTTCTGTAATTTAGAATTTCATCTAATACCTACATGAAGATAGAATTTGTAGTTAAAAGTAGCTTACTATCTAAAGGGTTTTTTTCCAAATTCAAGTCATCAAAAACCAGAGAAGATCCATCCGACTGACACAACACTCATCAAACATTTACCTTGCTCGCTAACCACCTTTTAAAAAATAGTCGGTATGGCTTCCCTTTTGTGCTTGCTGTTGCCAAAACCAGCAAACATTTTCTCCTCAAAATGTTCACTACAAACTTTGCGGTTAAACACTTTTTCCGGTTCGTTCGATATCAAGTCTAACCTGCCAATGTTTTCCACCCATTGAAGTTGCCTTGAAAATTATTTAAAAAATATAGCTAAAACATTCAAGATTTTGTGTAGGTACATTACATACCTTATTGGATCACTCGGAATTTTGAAATATCTTATTAACTTTCCAGTTTTGTGGCTGTTGTTACTACAATAATTTGGCATTGTCTTTCACCACACCAAAAATTTATGTAGGTACACAATTATTAATCTATGCTTTCACTAACAGTTAATTAAATAAACACTATTACACTATTGTTCTTAAAACTAGAATTCAATAAATCTTATAACCAAATAACTAATAAAATGGAAAAACGTTGAAAACTTTTTAGAAAATGGAATAAACGAATGTAAACAATCATTAATATTCGTCCATATTGGAATTTTACCCAATTCGACAGCTTGCGCACAAAATCGCGCGAACGAACACAAAATCCCATCGAAATCGTCAAGTAAAACTTCTGGTTAGCGTAGCTTTCTTATTCTATGGTCTAAATACCATAAATAAATGGAACCATACAGGACGTTGCCAAATATACCTTGTTCACGGCTTGGTAAGTAAAGTTGGCTGTGGATATAGGTATATTTGCCGAGATTGGCTTATTTTTAGATGAGGAATTTGTTGTTAAGCGTTGTACAGTCATTTCATGGACACTGTGTATAAAAATTTGATGACAATTTGTTCTAAGATGTTCCAAGACACCGAATTAAACAAATTAATAATTCCCCCTTATTATGCAAAGACTTTCCACTGACTTATACCTACCAAAACTAAATATTATATAGATGATGGTATATAGCTTTGCATGGAAGTATAAAATCTTTATTAGCTAATGTAAAATTAATTGCTTGCGGTAATTTCAGCAACTCCTCTCCACAGCATCCAACAAAGAAGATTTCCACCATCTCACGTATATTACTATATAGATAATAAGAACTTGTCTACTCCGGTATACATGTTTGAAGTGAAGTATAATATCTATATGTATATTATAAAGAAGTTTCAACTTTAAAGCTGCTCGGAAGTTATTTTGTTAAGCAGTATATATAGGGGCATAAGGGGGTTAAGAATAAAACTTTTCAATCCGAATTAAAATATTTACAATTAAAATCTAAATCTACACATTTCATTATTGTATCTACTTTTTAAAGTTTTAATTGGGTCTAAAGTCTAAGTCCATGTTGTGAAGCAATTTTGGATTTTATGTTATTTCAAAAATAAATAATAATGACTTTACCTCTCGCCGACCTCTTTTTGTAATATTCAGAGGAATATCTAAATATGTTGATTATAAAAAAGGTTCTTTTTTATACGCTCCCTCATTTAGATCCGTAACTTTTTAGTGGTTTGTGGTTTGTCTATGTTACGGCAAATACCTAAAAAAGGGACTGCTTGAATCATACGTAGAAAATTGATGACGGTTTCAAGAGAGATGGAGTAATAGTAGTTTTTTTTTTGACTTTGACAGGCTCGAGAGGCAATCACAGTATAATAAATAATACAGTATTCTGACTTTCCGCTTGCAAGCCGTCCTGCGCATATCGTCGCGCATGCCGCCATTATGGGTTAAAACGTCACAATTATCGCATTGACGTAGATAGATACCGTTCACTCCTGTGTTCAATACATTGTCGGCGTGTACGAGATAAATAAATATTGTGTTTGTAATCTAATTCTGTGTCTTTGGTATAGTGTTCGTTAGAATTAAAAGGATTTTATTTTTATTAACGTATCTTATGATTTATACAATGAACAATCAGGGAGGATATGGTGTGCTGCAAAATGTTGTCCCAATAAGCGGTACACTTGCTCTAAACATTTTTTTCGCTTCCCCACAGATCCTGTTAGGTGAGTAATAAGTAAAAATAAAGATGAATACTAGATAATTTTACGTTTATAACAACTATTTGTATAACCGTAAAATTTATATTACGAAATGGCAATATCTAATATGTTTTTAAACTAAATGAAAGTAAAACATAAACACAAGTTGTCTCGATGATAACGCAATCAGCTAGGGGTTATATTATTGACAATATATATATGGCCCTTGTTTGACTAAAATTGCTGAGAACAGGATTCAGTGTATGATGTGTATGATGTGAATATTCCTCATAAAACTGTCATTACGCCACCGCTAGACTCAACATCAATCTTTGAGCGGTCATTTTCCTATACGGTTTCAAAATATTACAACGCTCTACCGGAGAATATAAAAAGTTTACAGGGGTTTTCGTTTAAGAGCGCTGTCTGACACGTAATAGAACAAATTAATTTGTAACCATAAGCTACCTATTTAATTTGGCCAGCGATGTAAAACTATTTTCAGATAGGTTTAAGCTAAAATATAAGTTACGTTTAGGTTAAGTTAGGAAGCACTGTTTCAACTTTTATAAAAATGTCTTTTTTACTAATAAAGTCTGTATTATTGTTGTGTTTATTATTATTATTAAAAATCACCCAATCATGTCAACATTTAACTGATACCACCACTCAAGGCTGTTTTCAATCACTATGACACACCACAAATATTTCTGAAATTGACAGCGATATTATTATTTACTTAAATATTTTTACAAAAATGAAAATACAGTACTGTGGTTAGAGACCGAAAACTATAATTATTCTTAGTCAGGACCTGACTTGTAATCCAAAATGGCAGCGTCATACGTCACAGTTTATTTCAAAGTGCCAACGTGGAGTCGGAATGCTGTACTTATTAATGCTGTGACGCAATTGTCAAATCAGCTGATTTACAAAGTGGCAAAGTGTCTTTATTTTCAGAGATATAGAGGAGAGAGAATGAGCTTAATAGTAGGCGGCCATGTTCCACCATTGACAGTGGCGTATAATAATAATAAATGACTTTATTATTTTGCAGTACAAAATATGGCATGTATGAACCCAATTGTGGTTTGGAGAACTTACTGATGTCTTGGGGCCATGACGAATACCTCTACAGAATGTTGAAACACAATAAAACTACATTACCGGAAGTAGCATTACAAATGATCCGTTTCCACAGCTTCTATCCATGGCATTCTGGTGGCGACTACAAACATTTGCTGGCTGAAAAAGATGAGGAAACTAAGAAATGGGTATTGGCATTCAAGTAAGTAACCTGACACATTACTGTTACTTTCCGTGTTTTTTTTTTTTAATTTAAGTAAGCAAATTACTTTCACCGGAAGATGAATCAACCTCAAATTCCTTTTAACAATGATGTTTTCCGTTTCTTTTGCAACAAAAATGGAAGTGACGCGAGTGGCAGGTGATCATGTCCATCAGCACAGCTGCTGACCTTGACCTCTGACTGTGTTTGTATAGAAATCTTTATGTCATGGTTATTTTTACGGACTTTTGGAGACATTCCTTAGTTAAGCATCACATGGAAGCTTTTGAATCTTCTGTTTTGTTTATAAATAAACTGCCTAGTAGTTTTTTAATAGGTTATAGAATTTCTGGCATTAGGATGACTCAGGCTATCCTCTTGAACACTGGTTAATAACTCGTATTGAGAATTCACCTCCAGGTTCTCCAGTAAGCCGTTATATACACAAGCACATGTTCAAACAAACTAAAAAACAATTGCAAACACAACAACCAACAACCCTCTCAATATGAAAACCAATTACATTACAAATGTCATTGATGAAAATTGAAAACTGAAAACTATGAAAAGTGAGGTTATACTGGACGCTAGACGATAGAATTCCAAACTTCCACAAGTAATTGTATCGAATAATTTCTCATGCAGAGTGTCCATTCCCCATTATATTCGACACAGAGTCCCTTTGCTGGTATATTAGTAGGTATTGGTACCTATTATTGCTATTAAATATCGACAAATTAAGAATTTCAATAACTTTTATTTAATTAAAAAAACTTTAGTGAAAATATAAAATTTTGACAGAACTGCTCTGACATAAAACGAATTTTGTTTGCATGGCTCACTTCGTTCGATGTTGTTAACCCCGTAATTAGTTATAAATTATAAACTTTTAAAGATAACCACAACTATATTTTTGAAAACAGCAACAAGCATAGAATGTACTAACACTTTGACAAATTAAACTTTTTTCTACGATCAATATGAACAAAGATAGCCAGCAAGTGGTTATTGTTGTAGATCGCTAATATCCGTCCACATTTCTTTCTTTCTTCTACGTAAATGTGACAACATTGTTTTTTAGACAGTAAGTAACTTCATAATTTAATGCTTGTACTTTCGCAATTGTCACATAACACACAGTTATGTGGCAATTGTCATTTACATTTCTTTTATACAATTTCTCACATTAATAATAAATATGATCTAAAAGTTATGGTTGTTTAATTAAATAGTTAAAAACAACAGTTATAACCACCTTGTAGAATCCATTTCAATGGAAGTCCTGTCATAACATACTAATAAACTAATTTGTATATAATTTTCAGTCAATACGATCTATACACGAAAAGCGCCGAAATACCAGACATTGACAAGCTGTGGCCCTACTATGAAAAACTCATCGACAAATACCTCCCTGGAACCCTGGAATGGTAAAGAGAAACCCTAGAGAGAAGCGCGTTATAATAATAAACCACAAAAAATATATTATTATTTGAAACTAAATAAATTAAATGTACATTATTAAATGTATCTGATGTATTTAATATAAATTAAAATGTGTTTTATTATTTGCATTGAGTAAACATTAATTTCCAAATGAATTTTAATAAAACATGCTCATGTAGGTAGGTATATGCGTATGGTAAATTACACAGGCCAACAAAATGAAAAAAAAAATTTGGTGCCAGAAATCTAACATCTGATTTTAGATGTTTTTAATGTGCTGATTCCAAAAATGCCACCAGATTTTTTCTATCAGCTCTAGTTTTTGAGATACACGTTACAGGTTAAATGATATATTTTTTTCTGATAAAGGACAACAAATAAAGAGATAAATGTGTACTTAATCGTCAAAATAGGAATTTCCCAGAATCTAATTAGCCAAATGGATACCTGGAATTGTCCCTGACCCAATGTTCCTATACTAGGAACTACTCAATACAATGCTCTTACTTACTTTTATACCTGTAATTGCCTATGACCCGATCCTTCTATACCTGCTTGGCTGTACTTGATTTAGTATATTACTGAGTTTTCCCAAGTAAAGTTGTGCTATCATTTTGTGTAAATTTTGGTCGTTTTGTAGTATCAAGACACTAAACTGAAACAATGGCATCCACAAGCAGACGTACCTGTGTAAATCATCCCGATGTTTTTTGTTATGTGTGTGGTGAATACACTTTGAAAGAGAGCAGAAAAAGGATTTCTGACTTTGTGAAAAGAGCTTATCTTGCCTATTTTGGCGTTCATTTAGGAGATCAAGATAAATCTTGGGCCCCACATTTCATATGTAAAACATGTGTTGAACATTTGCGACAGTGGACAACTGGAAAGAGGAAGTGCCTAAAGTTTGGTGTACCAATGGTTTGGAGAGAACCGCGGAACCATCATGACGACTGCTATTTTTGTCTCGTTAATATTAAAGGCATAAATAGAAACAATAGACACAAATGGACATATCCTGATCTAGATTCTGCAAGAAGGCCTGTAGTGCATTCGGAAGAAATACCCGTTCCATCATTCAGCAGTCTACCCAAACTGACAGAAGATGATACAGAAACATCAACGTCTGACGAAGTTAAAAGAATTCAATCAGAAAACGACAGCGATTTTGAAGCAGATTTAGCAACTCCGCAGTGTTTCAATCAAGAAGAACTAAACGATCTTATAAGAGACCTGAATCTCTCAAAGGAATCCGCTGAATTACTTGCATCCAGATTAAAAGAAAAAAATCTACTTTGTCGAGGTACTAATATTACATTTTATCGTAAAAGAGATAAGGATCTGCTGCCTTTTTTCACTCAGGAAAATGACTTGGTATTCTGTAACAATATAAAAGGGCTCTTAGAAAAAATGGGTTTGCCTGAATACACTCCAGATGATTGGCGCCTTTTTATTGACAGTTCAAAACGTAGTTTAAAATGTGTTCTTTTACATAACGGTAACAAATATGGCTCAATTCCTATTGGTCATTCTACTACCATGAAGGAAGAATATGAAACAATAGCATTAGTTTTGAGAAAAATTAAATACGAAGAACATCAGTGGTCAATTTGTGTTGATTTAAAAATGATTAACTTCCTCCTTGGACAGCAGAGTGGTTATACAAAATATCCTTGTTTTTTGTGCCTTTGGGACAGCAGAGCTAAAAATGAGCACTGGGTTAACAAAAATTGGCCTTCAAGAGATGTCATGATTCAAGGAATACAAAACGTGATCAACGAACCTTTGGTTTCAAGAGAAAAAATCTTACTTCCGCCCTTGCATATCAAGCTAGGCCTAATGAAGCAATTTGTGAAGGCCTTAAATCGAGATGGAAATTGTTTTGGGTATTTGTCACGTAAATTTCCTGGCATTAGCACGGAAAAACTAAAAGCTGGTATATTTGATGGTCCTCAAATAAGGCAACTTGTTAAAGATCCACAATTCACCACATCAATGAACGAGACTGAATCTAACGCTTGGAGTTCATTTGTTCAAGTAGTACAAAATTTTCTTGGCAATCATAAAGCAGACAATTACGTAGAATTAGTGGAAACTATGCTTTCAAATTTTAATATTCTCGGCTGTAACATGAGTATAAAAGTTCACTACCTCCACAGCCACCTAGATCGTTTTCCAGAAAACTTAGGTGATTGTAGTGAAGAACAGGGGGAAAGATTCCACCAGGATATTAAAACTATGGAAGATCGTTATCAAGGACGATGGGATAGCCACATGATGGCGGACTACTGCTGGAGCCTTCAGCGAGACTGCCCTAGTAAACTCCATTCTAGAAAATCGTATAAAAGAAAATTTTTATGTGATTAGTGACTAATGTAATTATGTAAATTAAGTTTTTGCAATAAATACTTAAATCCATGTGTCTTTGTTTTTTTTAACTGTCAATAGTAATATTATATATTATAACAGTTATAACGTAAATTATATACACAATTTTTTAAAAAATCTCAAAAACTAGATCTGATAGACAAAATCTGAGAACCTTTTTACATTCTGCATCCAAAAATTACTCAGGAACAGTTAAAAAATCGCAGGCACCAAAATGTGTGTTGGCCTGTGTTATCATCAACATTTATACAGTGTGAAGTTACAGCAATTTGCCTTTTGATATTGAAGCACAGCTGCTTGTAGATTGTTTTATATTTATATTACTTGAAGGTATGCAACACGTAATACATTATTATTCAAGGACAGAACCACAGATCTGTGGACAGAACACCATGCCATTGTCTTTATATTATTATTGTCCTTTTTAAAGACAATGACCATGGTTTTGTCAATTGACAACAGACAGTAAACGAATATATTATACTGAACCATAAACTACACATCGGCATAACCATTATGGCATAACTTTGATTGGATATAATATATTTTAAGTTACAATTCGTTTTACTATTTTGCAATATATCCCTTACTTATATGTATATTTAAAACAAAAGCTCGTGTTTTAATATCAAAACGCATTAGAACAATCAAGAATATAACACCAAAAATACACTCATAAATATTGCCAATAATCTTCTCCCAGCAAACTAACCTCAAATATCGAAGTATTCAAGAACTACACAGACATAATTCTCTTTCTTTATGGAACTACAGCTTAAGTATACTGTCTAAAACCCAGGATCTTAGAAAAATCGACACCATTAGAACAATGGTCACAGTGAGGAGCCTGAAAAGATGTATTGGCGAAGGGGTGAGATTGAGTGGCCTGAACTAACCCCTACGGAACTAAATGATAAATGAATAGATGAATGAATAATATATTAGTGCGTTTTCTACTTTTCAGCCATAAATATCTCGATAATCAATGACTTTCAGTGAATTTTATAACATGTTACGTCAAAAAACGGGCTTAAAATCAAAAGTGACATGTGTCAACCGTTTCTTTTAAAAAGTTTTGCTTTAAAATGTCATAATTATTGTTTTCGTCATTTTTTTTCAAAAGAGAGACACTTACACGTGCTTTCTAGCGAAAAGAATAATATCTTAGACAACGATCGTATTATAATTTTACTTGCTACTTGTTCAACTAGTATACCTAATTAACACACTTTAATTTTGTATATATTAAAGTTTTTATAGTTATTTCATTTCGACTGTTAATTAATATTAAATTTTTAATTACATACCAGCGGCATCGTATAAAACAATATTTGTACAGGTATATACCTATGTAACATTTATTATTCTTAAAATAATTGGAGTTTTTGTTTCGTAGGTAAATAAATGTTCATTTGGTTTAATATTCTACGGTGAGTTTGAACAACGAAATCAGTTTTTTCCCAACTTTCATTAGCAAATTAGTAGGTATGTTTTTATAGACATTGTAACCGAAATATCTACTTTTTTGGTTTTTGTTCTTTTATTTAAAGGTATTATTTGGTTACATCGAATATAGCGAGGTTATAGTATTCGGAAATTTAAGTATTTATACTGCTGTGAACTGTGAACTTAGCGTCACCTGACACCAGTGCCCAGCGCCACTCCAGATAAAGAATCTAGAGCCCCCTGACCGTGGAAATAAGGACATGGAAAATATGCACCAAACTGTTTTATTTTAATATGGAATTATTTATAAATGTTTTTTTTTACATAATTATATGCACAAATCAAACAAAATAAACTAACAAAAAAAAACTATATTAGCATTTTGATAACTCTTCTAAATCAAGATCCAACTTATTAAACTAAAAAATAACATCAGCAGCATCGTTGATACAAATAGATACAACAGCCGGCTCCCAATTTTTGGAGATGTGGGAATAGTGGACAAAGATAGATAGTATTATGGACTATTAGGACTATTTACGTGCCAAACGACACTGCTTGGAAAGATCGGTAAGTGTCTCTTTTTATCAAAAAAACATCGTCAGGCAAACTGATACCTATGTCTACAACTTACTGCTGCCAATTTTGGGACATCCATCCATAATACTAATATAACAATAATATATATAATAATTGGGAGCCGTAAGTTGTAGACATAGGTATCAGTTTGCCTGACGCAACGATGTTTTTGATAAAAAGAGTGATCTTTCCAAGCAATGCAGTTTGGCACTTAAATTGGCCATAATACTTACTAACTAGAGAGTTCTTTTGATTTGGTCCCGGAAAAATACGGTTGCGTTATTAATACGGTAAAGTCGGACTATCGGAAGAGTTCTTTAGTAAACAACGTCGTAACCCTACCTAAAGGAAATGTTAACCTCACTTTTATAATTTCTGCAAGAAGACAGATTTCTGTCAAGTAGAAAGTTTGTGATTTATGTTATATCCATGGTATTAACGCCACGGTTATATCATTTATACATATTTTTAAATAATGGAAGAAATATTGGACGTGGCAATGTTGGAAGGCCTAAACATGGACGAGTTTGAGGATGCTGTTATACTCAAATATATTAAATCATGGTGCAGAAGGTAAATATAAGTGAAGAGGAATCCTGGTTACGCTTTAAATCTATATGCTCCTTTATTGCTCTTATAGTAAAAATTTTTCTGCAGTTCTCATTTACGTTCGTTTGAATCTGGATGTATCCTCGTTGGGATTCTCTCAATAAAATTAAGTCGTCTTGTACATTGAAACGCACACTTTTTTATTTTCCTGAATGTTCATATTTTTTAGTCAGTTTTAAACTGATAATAATATGTAATTTAATTTTATTAATATCACGATTTGTTGTTTGGTTACACATCTATGTCGGTTTTGACAGTTTTGACACTAAATAGAGTTACGGTAAATTATACGGTAACGCTCGCTACATAACGGAATACGGTAACCGAAATAGCGTTAGCGTGAACAATTTTGACAGATAACGTTCCGGTAAGAGCGGAACAGGCGTCAAAAGAACTCTCTATCTGTCCTTGGCCACTATTCTCATCCCCCAAATTTATTTACGCGAGCAAAATTCAGCAATTTTCACTCACCTGTCTCTCACGTCCGGTCCTTTTACAAATTTTATTAACAGTTACCTGAGAAATTAAGCCCAAAATATTTTATAGCCAATCTTATAAATTATAAAGACAATGTCACAATAAAGTTGAGCAGGTAGCAATTTTTAGAGCGATTTATCATTTCGTAATTCTGCTAAACCCGCTTTTTCGACATGATACAAGAGTGTCAAGAACACAACATAACCTAATTGATATGATATTATTTTCGGTCATCACAAAGACGTTTAGTCTATTCATGACTACAGACCACAGAGAATATCCGAAATTACGAAAATTGTTCTATCAAACTTGTTTATTTATTGCACTGGTATGTTTTTGTTTATTTTATACATTTGACGCCATGCCAGAAATGCATATAGTGTGTTATGTGCAGAAATGACAGATTCTATCGCTAGATCGGTATTTCAAATCGATGGAAAAATGGCGACCGCTACCAAAGCGCTCATAACTGATCAGTTAACGAAACACGCGTTCAGCAGACAATTGATGATCAATTTTCGAATATTCTCTGTGGCCTGTTGTCATAAATAGATTAAACGTTAAGTTTTCTTTGTGATGACAAAAAATTAAATCAAATAAGTTAGGTTATGTAATGTTCTTGACACTCTTGTCTTACGAAATGATGAATCGCTTAAAAATCGCAACCTCATCAACTTTGTTGTGATGAACACGACTAATGCCAATGGTAATTGACTGAAGTGAAAATTGCTGATAATGGATGTAGAATGATATCACCATCGAAAAATGATATCCTAATATTGTCATAGTAGCCTTTTACCACTAACAGCTTAGCAACAAAAGTGAGGATTTGAGGATGATCTCCAGGCTTACTTGGGTAAACATGCAGTATAGTTGTACTAAATTATGGTCTGACTGCGCAGCGGCGCGGTCAGACCATTTTTATGTGAAAAAGTGTCACTACTCTAACGATGTTGCCAGGTTGGTATCTATTCACTATAACGACTGATATAATGAATAATACCATTTTATGATATTATAAATTTATACAGTGGATGTAATTATTATATCATTGCTGGGGGTAAAATGCTGAGTATCGAAGGTTAGGTAGCAGGCAGGGATGTGTTGTAAGGGTGTAATAGTAATTATCAGGAAGAGTTAGTAAAGGAGGGTGGGTGTAGAAAGCTGGATTGAGATGAGATGTAGTAGGCAGATAGTTGTTATATTAGTTCCATAGCAGTCATTATTAGAACAACACATCCCTGCCTGCTACCTAACCTTCCATACTCAGCATTTTACCCCCAACCTCCTGCAATGATTACCTAATGATGACTGCTATCGAACTAATCCACATAAATATAACAAATAGGTGTATAACCTAGAGTAGCATTTACATTTAACCAAAGATTAATGTGTACATTAATCTTTGATTTAACGGTCAAAAATTAAGCGCCAAATATTCAACCGTTTCAACATAATATGTGTGTTTTAAACCTGGCAACACCACACTTCGATTACAATCTGAACTCCCAAAACTCGTCTGACTGCGCAGCGGCGCGGTCAGACCATAATTTAGTACAACTATACTACATGTTTACCCTTACTTGTATTAGTTTATAAAAAATAGAAAAATACAGTTTTTAAACGGAACACGGACTAATAAAGTGAGATTATATTTGGAATTGGGAAAATTATTGAGGTCATCTTATAACCACAGATCAATTAAATGTATGCTTTTAAAAGTAAGCACTTGGCTGCCATTTGCTTATAACATGATTTGTCAAAAACAGTTGTGTTGTGGTCGCATTAAATAATAAACAATGGTGATACCTAAATAATAAACATTAAGAATCAGCAATAATTATACTTCTAAGAAAAAATATGTGTAGTTGACTAATATTATTACTTAAAAAAGAAATTCTATTGTCTGAGTGGTAGTAGCTGTGATTGTATCCGAAGATAATAAATAATCTTGAATGTAATACTTATGTGATAAGGTGGAATCTCAATATTTATTATTAATTAGAAAAATATACATTCGAGTATTTATTACAGTTAGTTATTATTATTGGTAAAACACAATGGCTTGGACGAGATACCAACTTTTGCTGGCCCTGGTTATGGTGGTAACTGGTAGTATCAACACCCTAAGTACAAAGTAAGTTAAGTAGGTACTCGTTATTAAAATACTACGGGTTTTTTCAATTGTTTTAAAATAAAATCTAAAATATAGCTTGACTTTTGAACTAGAATACCCCTATTAGATTCTAGTAAGGCGATCTAGATCAAATTGATTAGAAATCATAATTCATATGTGTCTTGGATTAAACAAAGTGAAATCTGCATATTAAAGTCCTAGGTTGTGTAGTTTTTATTAATTTTTTAAATCTTTTACTGATTCTAGATGGGCTGATGAAATTTCGTCTGTCGGTCGTAATGGCACTAGTAAAACATTTAACCATCCATTCTTTCAAGCGGACACCATGTTTGTGGGTGAATTGTTGTGTTTGATAGTCTTTAAAATTTGCTACAGGGTCTTCAGCTCCAGACGGGTAAGCTTGAAGATTATTATTATTTTACTAGTTAAAAGTACGTATATTATTTCACTGGCCAGACAGTCATGTGTGGATTTATTTTGAGATATTCTGTTGTTTAAAATCATTGTAATTTAAGAGTTTTTATGAGTGCTTTCCAAGATTTCTTTTATAGGTACATTGTCTATTAAATAAAAGTTCAATATTCCACATTCTTTATATGTTGAACATATTATCAGTTTGATTGTTTATTTTTGTAAATACAATAAGAAAGATGCGATAGTGATTTAACCTAATTATTAATGATTTAATCAGTTTTTATTTGGATTAGGTATTTCAGATATTAATCAGTAAATTGCATTAATAATAGACTAAGAGCTAGCAAAGCAATCTTTAACCTCATTATTTAGTGTAACACTTTTTTAACACATAATATTCATATCAGCTATGCAGGTTTTTTTTTTCTGCAAACACATCAATATTTTTAGATTATTAGGTCATTTAATTCTTGATTCATACGTTCGCTCTTCACTTAATCTGCTGACGGTTTCTGATTGCAAAAATCAGACGAGCTCTCACACATTGCTACATTTTTCTATACTGACTGATGTAATGAACTAAAATAATTAAATAAATTGATTGTAAGAACAACGCTAAGTAATTTGGTTATTATTTACATTCTTAATTTCACCAGGATGGGTCTGAAGATGTACACGAACTCACTAAAGGCTCCAGAGACTTCAATCCGATGATACTGTTCATACCTGCCATGTGTGACATGTTAGCCACATCAATCATGTACATCGGTCTGAATCTCACTTATGCGTCCAGTTTTCAAATGTTTAGAGGTACTTAATTAATATTTTTTTGAATATTTCATTTGATCTAAGCTTTGTACAGTCATAACAGCTTATTATCTAGCACTAGGAGCCTATTTTCCCAAATATTTTGCTTCAAAAACTGATATTCGTAGTCCAAAGTAGGCACTTTTTGATCCAAAGTTCATTTATTTTTATTAGTTTTACAAATAATGACAGATTCTCGAGTGATATTTGCTTAAACTGCATTTGAGCTTGTCATAAATTTAACGAAAAACAAAAATGGTTTTAGGCTGACTACATTTTAAACTTCGATAGACAATGCAAACGCCCGCAACTTTTTCAAATACAATTTTCCAAAATTTTAATAAATAATGGCACTATTGTGTCATTTTTAATATATTTTTTTTGTAATCTTAAACCTTTATTTTGGAACTCTGTTGTTCTTTGGGTAGTAGAGTCTCGTAAATATGGATTAAAACATTTTTTTTACCGAAAATGTTTTATTTCAATTGTCATCATTGTAATTTTTTAAATTCAACATTTCGGCGATTGATTTTTGCCTTTTTCACGCATCTGAAAGTTTTTACAAAAATCACATATTCTGTAAATACCCACACTTTTCATGAAGTTGATGATTTCTCTGGGGGCTAAATTCCTTGCCTCGTCGGGTGTTAGGGTCACCCCTCCAAGGTGTTTTAGCCTTTTGCAGAAAAGTACCATGCATTCACATAGCACGTGTTCTGTTGTCTCTGTTGCGTCTTCGCAAAATCGACAAGTGTCGTCCTGGGTTAGGCCCATCTTTTTGAGATGGTACTTCACTGGGTGGTGTCCCGTAAAAAGGCCTGTAATTCGCCTTAGGTCGCTTCTCTCCAGTTGGATAAGCTTCCCTGCGTTGGCCTCTGAAGGTTTGATAAACCTTTTCGATTGTCTTAGGCCTGGAGTGTTTCTCCAGTAGGACTTAAGTTGTTCCTTTTCCCATCTCCGAAGTTCTTCCTTCATATGGCTTTTTGGAAGGCCAAAGATGGGTTCCGGGCCGCAGAACGGAGCGTTTGCGCCCTCTTTTGCAAGTCGGTCCGCCGCTTCGTTCCCCTCTATGCCTTCATGCCCTGGCACCCATGTCAGAGTAATCTTTTTCCCCTGAGCTGCCAGTTGCTTTAGGGTCTGTTTGCATTCCCATGCTAGCTTTGACGTGAAGGTGTAAGACCTCAGTGCTTTTAACGCAGCTTTACTGTCTGACATAATATTGATCTGCCGTTCCGGGATGCCTCTCTGCAGGCATTCTTGAGCACAACGATTAATAGCGTTGATCTCTGCTTGGAATATAGTGGGACTTTTCCCGAGAGATTCAGAGAGCCTGCAATTAGGCCCGTATACTCTCATGCCTGAGTTCCCTTCTATTCCTTTTGCACCGTCCGTATACCAGACGGATGTGTTTTCTGGGAATCGTGGTTCCCCATTTAGCCATTTTTGACGGTCTCCAATGACCACTTCAAATTGGATTTCAAAATCATGTTTGCGTGGTAAAGCGTCCGACGGTTTTCTTCCTGAATCCAAAGGTATTAGATTCAGGATTCCCATGTTCCCTCTAGATCGCCAGATTTGTATTCCATTACCTGTGCCAGTTTCAGAGCGCTAATTGCTGCCTCTTTTTTGACTAGGACAGGCAAAGGTACCATAAGCAGCAACGTTTCCATCGCTGCTGTGGGGCAAGTTCGCATTGCCCCTGTTATTCCTAAACATGCAAGCCGTTGCAACTTTTGAAGACGGCATTGTGTATGCTTAATATTAACTTTTGGCCACCATACTAATGAGGCGTATGTAACCATGGGTTTGATGACTGTCAAGTACATTTTTAACAATGGATGTCATTCTATTGACGAACGAAATAAAATAACTAATACAGAAACTTTCAGATGCTTGAAGAAGGCGAGAATTTCGCCGAAACGTTGCATTTTAAAAAATTACAATGGGCATTTTCACACTGGCCGACACGACAACGAAGCTGCAGCGGCACTCTGTAACAAAATACCGATAGAGATTCCCTTCGCTTCGCTATTTCGTAACTCTGTAACCAGATTCGGTATTTTCCGTGTCTAGCTGAACATGAGCGAAGGGGCGATAGAGAAGCGAATGATAGAGACAACTTGAAAGGTGTTTCTATGATCGTTCTGTCTCAGTCTATTCAATGCATGCATGCTGGTGGACTCGTAATCGCATTTACCGCTTGATGGCATCACAGTATAATATTTTGCAGGCCCAGACCAGACTTCTGCGGAATTCCGGATGCAAATTGCAACAGCAAGGAAGCTTTACCCTTTGATGAATGTATCTCGAAATTGTAGACATTTACAACTGTAACAAGTCCCTTAGAATGTGCACGAATAATGTCATGGTGTTCTGGCAATATATTTAAGTGTTTGACTATAATCCTCTCCAATACCTTGGCAGCAAACTTATGGGACGGAGGTCAGAAAACTGCAGATCCAATATCTTTTGCATCGTTAAACTTATGGGACAAATCCTCTTTCAGTCATCTGCAAAATAATTCCACCTGACCTACAACCATTTGACTAAAAGGACGATTTGCCACGCAAACATGATTTTGAAATCCCATTTGAAGTGGTCATTGCAGACCGTCAAAATTGGCTAAATCGGGAACCACGATTCCCAGAAAACACATCCGTCTGGTATACGGACGGTTCAAAAGGAATAGAAGGGAACACAGGCATGGGAGTATACGGGCCAAATTGCAGGCTCTCTGAATCTCTCGGGAAAAGTCCCACTATATTCCAAGCAGAGATCAACGCTATTAATCGTTGTGCTCAAGAATGCCTGCAGAGAGGCATCCCGGAACGGCAGATCAATATTATGTCAGACAGTCAAGCTGCGTTAAAAGCACTGAGGTCTTACACCTTCACGTCAAAGCTAGCATGGGAATGCAAATAGACCCTAAAGCAACTGGCAGCTCAGGGGAAAAAGATTACTCTGACATGGGTGCCAGGACATGAAGGCATAGAGGGGAACGAAGCGGCTGACCAACTTGCAAAAGAGGGCGCAAACGCTCCGTTCTGCGGCCCGGAACCCATCTTTGGCCTTCCAAAAAGCCATATCAAGGAAGAACTTCGGAGATGGGAAAAGAAACAACTTAAGTCCTACTGGAGAAACACTCCAGGCCTAAGACAATCGAAAAGGTTTATCAAACCTTCAGAGGCCAATGCAGGGAAGCTTATCCAACTGGAGAGAAGCGACCTAAGGCGAATTACAGGCCTTTTTACGGGATACCACCCAGTGAAGTACCATCTCAAAAAGATGGGCCTAACCGAGGACGACACTTGTCGGTTTTGCGAAGACGCAACAGAGACAACAGAACACGTGCTCTGCGAATGCATGGCACTTTTCTGCAAAAGGCTAAAACACCTTGGAGGGGTGACCCTAACACCCGACGAGGCAAGGAATTTAGCCCCCAGAGAAATCATCAACTTCATGAAAAGTGTGGGACAGCTGGGCAATTCATAGATTAGAATCATTCACAAAAGATCTTCTGCAGGTCGAAGTGAGGGGAGGCCAAACCGCCTAAACGATTCCGAAAAACAATCAACCATTTGACTTGATTGAAAGTTCAAATTTTGATTGTTGAGTATAATAATTGTATGTTCTTAGGTGCTGTGATAGTCTTTGTCGGCCTTCTCAGCGTCACATTCCTCCATCGCGTTTTATTGAAGCGTGAATGGTTTGGTATACTGTTCGTCATAGTTGGTTTGGCATTGGTCGGTGTTGCTGATTTCATATCACCGGATGAAAATTCATCCTCGCACACGAAGAACGACATTATCACTGGTGATATGTTGATTGTGATTGCGCAAATTATCACAGCCATTCAGATGGTGGTTGAAGAGAAATTTGTGTCTGGATTGGATATACCACCTCTGCAAGCTGTGGGATGGGAAGGTAAGCCAAAATGATGTAGTTATTGTAACACCTTTAATAAGTTCGACCGGGGATGAATAGCAACTTCAGCAAACCCTAGAAACAGAATTACTGAAGACCCTATCCTGTAGGCATTGTATGTTATTTTTTAAAGGTCTCTTTGGATTTACCACATTGGCTATTCTGCAAATTCCATTTTACTATATCAGAGCCGGTCCACCAGTCGTTGCAAAAGGAGAACGGTTGGAAGATGCTCTAGATGCTTTTGTACAAATCAGTAACAGCTGGCAGTTAGCCTTCGCCGTTACAGGTAAATAATATAAAAACTATCATAATCCAATAAGCTGATAATGTTTGAATTTCCGTCTATAGGAACGATAATATCCATTGCATTCTTCAATTTTGCCGGTATCAGTGTGACAAAGGAGTTATCAGCAACTACAAGAATGGTGTTGGACAGTGTGCGGACACTCGTTATTTGGGTATTTAGTTTATCAGTCTTTGGTCAAGCATTCCATTGGTTACAGGTATTTAGTTTGTCACTATTTTTATTCGTTAACAAATTTGAATTTTTCTACAGCTATTAGGTTTTGTTGTGCTGTTGAGCGGTATGTGTCTCTATAACGGGATCATTTCCGGTTCAACATTTGTGTCAATCAAAGCAATGGTACATCGAAGGAGTAATATCAGACAAATGGAAGACGATACTATTGTGAATAGAAATGCCAATGACGTAGAAAGTTAATAATAGTATTAGATAGCTGAGATATTATGTACGATAAATTAGTTTTAAGTAACTGCGGCACAAAAGAACAGGAAGATTACAAATTTGTGTAAAAAGTTGCCCATTTTTGGTCATCCAGTGTTCATGTATGAGAGATTAACTTCTTGAATGTCAGTTACAGTTACTGCCAACCAGAAAACATTGATCAATTTGAGTTCTTGGAGTGTTTAGGGGTGATTGAGGCAAGTCCAAGACTCGTAGCTGGTCCCCAACTCAATCAAATTGAGTCTAAGTCTATCATCGTCAATTAGGTAATATCGTAAAGCATGCTTCAGTTGATGTCCAACAAAAAATTCACAAGATTTGCTCATATATGAAAATTTGCTGACCAACAATTGACTATTTGTAAAACACTTGTGAACTTCCTTACCTTTTGTGGAGCAGTTTATATTGATTAAATAATAGGACTAAATTTTGGATTATTTTAAGAGAATTGACCACTGGCTATAAATAATGTAACCAGGGTTGGGAACGTATAATACGTTCTGTGAAATATTATTTATACGGGACGTATAATGTGCAGCCTAAATTAAATTCCACATCATCACATTGCCTTTGACAATATTACGCTCTCATTCAATTACGCTAAATGGTATGTTGCAACCAACAGATAATTTTCCAAGTAACTCATTTTTTTTTTTTAACATCCTGGTCCTCCACTCGCACACCTCGGTACGCACTTAAGCCCCCGGCGTGTACAAATGGCGTACTTCAGCCTTGAAGGCTGATTGTGCCTTTTCAGGACCATACTGCACTCACTATCATTCTACTACCACGCAACATTCATTCTTCGCCTAGATGGGCCACCGTCAGGTACCGTCTATAATGAACCCCCTCAAAAACGGTCACCCACCTCGAGCCATTCATTCTACAACCTAGATGGGCCACCGCCAGGTCCGTTTTTAATGAACCCCCCGACGGTCATCCATCCAACTCGTAGCCGCGCTCCACAGAGCTGCACTTCGACGGTCGTCACTATATGATCCCGTCTAGACTACCCGGCCCGGCTACTCATTTCCCTTACTATATATTAGATGTCTTATCAACAAAGGTTGTGAGTGAAGTAGACGTAGGTAGGTAGGTTCAAAACCCTCCTCTGCGACCACCGACGGTCTATTGTGCTAACCAGTCGCTTAATCTTCTTAATGACGTCGATTTGCTTTAGACTCGCTGGTAGAAAGGTTACTTCACAAATATTGCGAATCTCCAGGCACTCGGAATTTACCAAGAGACCCAACCTCGACAAAGACCAGCGTATAGTCCAACTAGGCAGCCCAGATGAGATCTACTCATACCCGAATAACTCCCTGGGGCTTGATTTCGATTGGACAATTAATTCCTTCGAATGTACTAAACCTGGGTAATTTTGCCAAAAGTTCTGAACTTTGTCGTTATCCAGGTATTAAGTATTGAGTCAAGTAGAACTCTGTAGTGTATATGAATAACAAGCACCAGTTTGGAAACATCAAATTTTGAATTAAATTTGTGTAATAATCCTTTATCTTTAGGATGATTACTATCAATGACAGTATCAGTTGTAACCCCATAATCTAATAAACAAATATACAAGTCCCCGCACTGTAAGTAAATCCTTTGTTATATTGCGATCTAAAGTGTGCCGTCGATTTTATGACCTGTAGGGCCAGCACAAAAATACTATACACATACGGGGTGGAAGGCCCGAAGAAAAGGAGAGTAGCGAACAAGTTAAAACTTGGTTTGCTGTTGTTTAAATCCCTACGCTTACTTGGTCGACTGTGTAGTGTAGCAAACGCCCAGAAATCCTGGTCGACCGGAATTCTAGACGAGAGAGGGTCGCGGAAGGGGCTAAATACCAACGGCAAAACGGCTGCATATGTTCACTATTTACAAGTTCAAGCCATTTGATTCTTCATTTAAATTTTGAGGTTACGTTATGAAAATTGACAGTTATGACATGTGCCATGTGGGACTATTATTTATTACAAGTATAATAAAAAATCCAATTGGTTTCGTACTTTACGGAATAATATCCAACTAGTGTTGGTTTAGGCGGTATTGTTCAGCTTTCAAATGGAACGACACGCTTTGTCCCGCGTATACGATGTATTGTCCTTAGGGATACGAACGATACTAGTACGGATCGATACTTTGGCTCCGATACCAAGTACTTTTTGTTCGATACTTAAACAGTATCGATACTTACACGCCTTAAATCATAGTATCGATACCAACATACCTAACAACAACAAACCTACTTCGACTTAAAAAAATCGCGTTAATTTTTATTTTAAATATAGGTACTTTTTTGTGTATCAAGTATCGATGCTTGATCTTCGATACCAAGTAGCGTATCGATACCGAAATGCGATACTTTACTTGGTATCGGGCATCGATACTTTTGAAGCGATACCGTATCCCTATTGTCCCGGTTTTTATGAAAGTCCCGTTTGTTACCTTAAAACGCAAAAAAATATCCACGTAAATATAATAACACAAACCCTTTTAAATATTTTTTTTATTCCTGTTGAAATTATACTCTGAAGTTTTGTTTCTGATCTTCAGTCGCGACGAACTTGTGACGAGAAAATTAAAATTTAGCTAAGAAAAGCCGTATTTTAAAAATTTCTTTTTTACTTAAGGTATAGTATAGTATAGTGGTTGACAGACAAACTCTCGGAATATAAGTCTTGTTTTGTTAAACAAGCCCATTCCAAATATAGGCAGTCCCGCTTAAGGGAGTATCGGCGCGTCTATGTGTTGGTAGTTGCTTTATGGGGTCAGTGACCTCCCAGGCAGCCGATATAGGAACTGTTGTTCACTCGGCGTACTACCAACGAAAACTAGATGTCGCCAAACACATCCTTTTACATCTCTGTACCGTGTGGGGTATTTACGAGGGTTTGGTTGTCAACTACTGACCGATCACCACTGATGAGTCGTGGATCGACGAAACGGCCGTGTGGGAAAGTATAGTGGTTGACAGACAAACTCTCGGAATATAAGTCTTGTTAAACAAGCCCATTCCTAAAATTTTTTCTTCTGTGCCACATTGTTTCCCCCTAAAATCTACTTTATCCCGCTTTTTTTAAATTCAAACCCTGCAACCCTATTTCCAACCCTAAAGAGGACTTATGTGATGCCAAAACAAGTTGTAAGAATTAGAGTTGGTGATTTATTTTATGAAAAATACTCCAAAACATTTTTAATAATTTTATTATGTACAATTAATTATTATTGATTGGAATGTTAACTTTATAAATATTATATCCAAATATTTTTATACATTTAGGTTTTAACTGATATTTGTGATAATGAATTATGCAAAAAGTTGACTGCTTTTGTTTTATTGACTTCGAAACTGTTACTTCTTGGAAATGTGTGACTTCTACAGATCTCTTGGCATGCGATTTCCATCCAGATTTTGGGATTATGTTATACCTGGAAAAATTTGTTAAAAAACTAAATTATGATGAATTTATAAAACAATTAGTAACATGCACAAAGGGCGGATTAAAACTTTTACATGACATCTGGCGATGTCATTAACGAAAATATTAAAAAACAGTGGTCCCAAGTGTGATCCCTGGGGGACGCCAGATGATACTTTTTTCTCAGTAGAAACAAAGCCCTTGACCTTAACGTATTGAATTCTGTTATCAAGGTAGCTACTCATCCATTCGAGCATGCGTCCGCCGATGCCAACTTTATCAATAAGATTTTATGATTTACACGATCGAAGGCTTTGGAGAAATCGGTATACACTGAATGTACCTCCGATCCACTCTCTAGAGCATCAATAATAAAGTTGGTGTATTTTAACAGATTTAGCTCAGCTGACTTTCGTGGCAAAAATCCGTACTGCTGATCAATGATAGTACTGCCAAGGAGAGGTTGAAGATAATTTATTACAAGTTTCTCGAATACCTTGGGAATAATGCTGATTATACTGATAGGTCTATAAATCTTAATATTATGCCTGTCTCCAGACTTGTGTATAGGGGTAATGAAGCTGGACTTCCAGATCTCAGGAAAACAACCAGTGTTTAACGACATGTTAAAAATAGCATGCAAAGGTCTTGCCAGAACAAAACTGCAATAATGCTTTAATAATTTCGGAGGTAACCCATCTGGCCCAGGGCCCTTATTCGCGTCCAGAGTAGAAAGTTGTTGGTATATCTCTGATATTGAAATCTTTAGACAGTTATAGTTAATATCATTAACACTAAGACGCTCAGCAACATTGACGTCATTAGCTGTATAAACCGAAGAGAAATGCCTAGCAAAGAGATCAGCAGCGGACTGTTCGGAAGTAGCGTCAAGAAACAACTCGGAAGGGAAGTCGATATTTCTACGCGTGGAGTTCACAAAAGACCAAAAAGATCTTATATCACCGTGAATCTGGTCTTCAACAGAAAGAATAAAGTTTGTATAGCATTCTCGCGATAAGGTTTTCCATAATGTACGTAACCTAACAAATTCGTGGTAATGGTGCTGTGATCCAGAACTTTTATACAATTTGTGTGCATGCTTTTTATGGAATACACAACTTTTCAAATATGGGCTGAACCATCGTGGAAATCTTCTATTTGAAAGTCTCTTAAGTGGTACATAGAGTTCAATTGCATTGTATAAAATTGAGTAGAATTTATTTAATATGGATTCCATTGATTTACCCTCAAATAACGATATTTAGAATTCTTATTATTAATAAATGTAAACACGTTCCTGAGAGCCGGGGCGGATTTAACAAAAATTCCCTATGAACTTAAACCATATGCGTGTCCATCAATTTTTCCAAACGTGCCTAAATATTTGTCAAAAACAGTCGAACAACGAAAATGTGAACAATTCATAAAGGCTGATTTAATTCAAATTTTAGAATATTTCTTTCAAATTTACGATTACAAATAATATTTTCGTTACGACCGCTCACCGGCAGCGTATGTACAGTAGACTAATTTAGTAATCATGTTGCGGTGTCCCATTATCCGTTCATGGCTTATCTAAAGAAGGCTGTGACAAAACCGAACTCGCAGGGAACATGCCGTTAAGTAGACTTTCTCAGTGAAATCAAACGCCAAACAAAGGTGAATTTTGTCAATTTTACGTGATGGCGTTTTGCAGACATCAGTGAAGTATTATTGTTGTGCCTAGTCTTTTGAAGAAGATTCACTTCATAAGATTGGGGGTTTCGATAGTTAACGTAACCATACTCACCGTTAAATATATTTCACACATACCTTTACCTGACCTTACCCAACCTTTTACCTTTCTAAAGTTGGTCAATGAATTCTTTTTTTTGAAAAATCAAATTTTATATTTTTTTTTTGGTGCCCATAAAATTCTCATTTTTGTAAATATAATAAAATATACATATATTTGTAACAATTATCTGTACTTTTTTTTTTTATTTCTTTTTTTTTAGTTGATTCATATTTTATTAATTTTAATCTCTTTTATCTTTTAAAATTATCTTTTTTTTTAAGGGCACCATCTTACATTACATTTTTTCCTTATTCAAATATTCTTTTTGAATAATAATAATAATAATGTTTACAACAAAACCAATTTATACAATCATAATTACCAAAAATCAAATGAAACCCAGAACCTCTCAAAATTAACAATTTCAAATTGAAGACTTCTAAAATATTGACAGATATTCTTGATGCGCATATTTTAAGATAAAATGAGACATTCCATCACGACGGGAAGCAGGCCAACCGATAGAAAATAGACATCATGTCAATCACTAGTTTTCAAAAAACCTGAATGATGCTATTATATCTGGTTGGAACCTGACTTCACTCCTGCTCCAGACAGGATATCATCATCAGTTTTCCTCCAAAGATGCAGAAATGCTTTAGCTCCGGAAGTGCTCCAATGGTGATACCGATTTACAAAAAGAGAGACAAGCACAGTGCTGAAATTTTTTGCTTGTGCAAATATATGAAGAAGAAAGACGAAACAATTTTTGCTCCAGTCAAATGTTATTCCGTCGAGACCATCTGGAATGGATTGGAGCATATCTTATAGGGCGAAAATTTGTAGTGGGGTACCGCAGGGTGCAGTTGGGGACCATGATATAAAAAAGAATGCAAGTTGCTTTACTGATGACACTAAACTGTTTTGTGATCCATTGAAATATGCTGACGTGATGTTGTTCTTCAACGTTAATTTGGCTGAGTCGTACATCTAGGACCAAATAAACCTGAGATTTCTTACACTCTCCGTGGACATACATTGAAAACAACGTGACATCACCAGTTAGTTGAAGTGGTCAGGTAAGACAATATAATGTGGCCAAAGGGATTTTAAATCAAGGTCACACAAAGTGACAAAGAACAACAACAAGAAAACTGCCAAACAATAACCAAATATGGTTGATTTAGGGCTCCAAATAGACAATTAACAGAGTTAATTTCAACTCAAACTATTATTTATGTCTGTTCTAAATTTGCAATCAAATAAACGTCCATAACACTAATAATAGTGTGGATAATTCCTATAAAAGTCATCAAATGATTTTTGGCTTACAAAAGCAGCGAGCATTAATAATACAAGGTGCAATGATACATACAACTAATATATTTATATTTAAATTATTGCGTAAATCAAGATCAGCAAAATATTGGAGAAAAAAAAACATTGAATGGATAAATGGTAAAAAGCTGAAGCCTCAATTGCATTTTTTAGTGCTACGATTTCAAATCATACAGTGTATTCTCACGCTGTATAATAATTAATTGAGCTGCAATTGACACCACAAAAACTGACTTTCAAAAGTCCAGGAATAATAATTAACAAATGTTACCGAGTACTTCCCTAGCTTTAAAAAATTATGACTCAGGATTTAAGAGAAATCGTAAAAAGTATTGGAGTCATAGAGAACTATGACACAGTCGTGTCCGATAAATACACTCCTGGGACTTTTAAAAGCCATATCAAACCATAAAAGGAAAATGATATGAGAATTAGAAATTTTCTGTACAATATTCACTATGATGATAACATACATGGCATGTGTATAGATTAGAACACAAATGAAAACTTTAGTAGATTCCTTATTATTTAAGTATAGTAATAATCGATAATGATAAAAATAAATCTACTACTACTACTACTAAAAACAGCCAAAAACTATCGCCTCCATGAACGATCCTCTTCGTCCTCATCTTCGTCATCTTGCAGAAGAGCTTCTTCCGATATTTCAGGTCCCAACTTTCAACAGAAAAATACGTTTCAATTATTTTGTCTTCAATCTTTACAGTCTAAAGTACGATTTATAAACTGATCCTTTTTCGCTAAAGTTCAAAATTCAGGTGTGTCCCGAGACAAGTATATTTTGATGAATTAAAATAAAAAGGATCTTTATTTTTAAAACATACAATTTAGGAATCTACTTCTTAAAAATGCCATTTAAGTGCAATCCAGCACGCTCATACGGCACTCAATTTATATCATCTCTAGTGTTAATTTTTTTATGGTTATCTTCAGTCTCCACTGAAGAGCAAAACAAGAAAATAGATTAAATATGACGTGATTCTAATCTCAGCACATGTGGTTTGATATTTAAATAGTAGTATTGTAAAGTCGTTTAACTTGAAGACCTTTATAGGGCATTGTTAGAAGATTTCAAATTTCCACGAAACTTTTAATGATCATCGCTCTATGCGTCACTAACAAAAACAAACATGTTTCGAAGCCTCAGGCGTTTTGTTTAAGATGAAGTATAAATATTCGTTTATAGTTTATATCCAACGGTGCTTTCTTGGTGCAATCTACACATTGCAATTTGGCTTTTCTCCAATATTATGAATAATCACTGATGACGAAGCCTGGGGCTTCGAAATGTGTTTGGTTTTGTTAGTGACGCATAGAGCGATTATTAAAACTTAGGTATTTCATGAGGATTTGATTTTCATTTCACATTTCTTTAAAGTTTGGTTGTGAAGTAAGAAGTCTGGTACACTTCTTCTTCTAATTATATGGCCTTAACTTCTAGGTTATTCGGACAGAGTAAGTTGGAACACATTTCGGCAAAATGATACAGGATGTTTCTATGCCTTGTTATGATTATGCATATGAGTTGCAGTACTTTACCATACCAGTTTTTCTATCCCAATTATCCAAAGATGAGACCTCTGCTATAGAATTTAGAAGATATGTGGCAGAACATTGGGAAAATCACGTAGAAATTTTTACTGACGGGTCTAAAAAAGAACGCAACCAAGTGGGGATAGGGATTTTTTGCCCTCAGAGAAATATCTCCATAGCAGAAAGAGTTCCGGATTATTTTTCAATATGTACAGCTGAAATTATTGCTATTAAAAGAACAGTAGAAATGTGTTGTTCTGAACCTGGAAAATATATTATATTCTCCGACTCGAGAGCTGCTCTTATGAAACTGAAAAAAATAGGATTACATGGGAAAATGGACAGGATAACTTTGGAAACTAAAAAATTAATTGCTGAGAAAAGGGAAAACAGAATAATAATAACATTATCATGGGTTCCCTCTCACTGTGGAATTAAAGGCAATGAGATTGCCGATCAATTGGCGAATAGAGGACGAGAAAAGCAAGAATTAACTGAGTATTTGATACCGTATATGGACCTCCTGGGAGTACTAAAGGACAGCGTTTGGGTTGGGTGGAGTGAAGAATGGAGGTCGGCTGGACGAACTAAGGGTGTGAACTATGTTGCTATGGTGGAGAAACCATATAGAAGGGTATGGTTTAGAAGCTATAATAATAACAGAAACGATTTAGTTACACTGTGCCGTATGAGGAGTAATCATTGTTTATCGGGAAAACATTTGAATAAGATTCATGTGAGGGATAGTGCGCTTTGTGAATGTGGTGAAGAAGAAACTTTACAACATATTTTTTTCGAATGTCCACAGTATGTTGCTCAAAGTAAAGAGTTGTATCAAGAACTTTCGGTTAGTGCTTCGGTGGCGCCACTTTGGTTGGGTTCTGTAGTGCATGAATTGCTTTCGCCTAGAGTAGTTCAATTCGTAGGTCGCTTTTTGATGGCATGTAATTTGAGACTTTAGAGTGGGTTTGTGCTTTTGGTGTGAAGGTAAAATTGGATCTTCTTATCTTTCAAGGTTTGTGGTGGTTTGGGACTCACCCCTTGTGTTATCCGAACGAGTATAAAGGTGTTCAATCACCCCTGGCCAAATAGCCCTGGTAGCAGCGGCCAATAAAGAAGAGCAAATACATACATACTTAATTGAGGTTAAATTTTTGACATTGACACATACCTATTTGCCTTTTAAATAAGAATGTTAATAAATGGTCTTTTGGATGAAATTTTTAAAAAGAAATATAAAGGAGTGTGTTATTGGTCTTATCCCAATTATTAATATTTCTTCCATGCCAATGGCTAAGAGAAGAACATGTCGTATATAAATTTTCTTTGGAGACACCTTGTATATAAATGAAAACAGTAAACGCTAACGTTCAGTTTATACATCGAACTTTACCAAACTCAACCGAAAGATAACGTAATACCTAGTTTAGAGTTCACAACAAACCCGTTATAAAAATTTGAATTTCCTCAAAATATGACCTTAAAAACTGAATTCGAGTCTCTCGCTTTTCATACTTTACTTCGGGAGTCTAACACATAACAAAATATAAAGAACTCACCTCTTCATCACCCTCCAACAGCGATTGATCAATCAAATGTTCCTCTTCAGACTCAGAAAGTAGAACTGTCCTGGTAGACGATCCACCACTGCGTTGTGTCTGTAGACGAGCATTTGACCACGTTATTGACAAAGTACGATCCTAAAGAAACATCAAATAGATTAACAATCACATTATCACTGCTATCAATAACGATAACCACTCTCAAAGTCGTTTGAGTTAGCATTTCATAAACTCAAAATATTACCTGAAAATGTTTCCCTTTCAATAAAGCCGTCTCTGCATCTTTCCTTGTTTTATAGGACAACGTGATGCTGGGTAAGGACGAGTCTGTTGTATATTCTAGGACTTCTCCAAATTGCTATAAAAAAGAATGTGTTAAGATAAAAAGCTAAAGAGATGTGTCGAGTTTTTATTGGGCCTAAAAGTTTATTCTATATATAAAATTACTGTTGTACCTGAAAATGTTTTAAGACACTGTCCTGCTCATCAGTTTCATACCCAGACACCAACAGCCTAGTGGGACGGTGATCGACAGCATGCTTTTGGAATGTGCTACTAGCAGGCGCTGATAGCGGAGTAGTTACCGCTGATGATGGTTTATTAACCAATTTTAAATTGCTTTTTAATCCTAGAGAAAAACAAAATAAACAATTAACAAACAAAAGAATCAGTGGAGCAGTAGTCTTCATTTGTATAAGTATTCTTGTTTTGTTGAAATGATTTATCACTCGACCCCTACTGATATATGAAAATTTAGTGCTTGTGTACACCCCTATCACAGGGCTAAAGCGATTTCAACAAAAGAGACTTACGAGATTGATCCAACAAATTATTTTTGCTCAACAAATGTCGGCTGACAATAGGTGTGTAACGGGCCCGGCCTCTGCCACGACCTCTCCCTGTTGGAGTACCATATTTAGCACGCAACTCAATCAGTTTCTTTTGCAACTCAGTCGTGTCAGCACCTTCCTGTTGTTTCGCAATCAAATCCAATTCAGTGTCCAACAATTCTGTGAAAAGAAACACATCGTCGTATCGTACTAAAATCACTATTTTATTTCCTACCTTTCTGAGCCTCTTCTTTGGTTTTCTTTTGTGAGGTCGCTTTGACAGCTAACGCAGCCTGTTCAAGATCCTTTTTGATACCTTCAATCACCTCCTGTGTTTTCTTGATAGTCTCCTTAATCACGTCGCGTTGAGGTCCTGCCGGCACTATAGTAAAAGTATGTTATTAGTATATTATTCCGAAATTCAACTTCACAATTCTGACTTACATTTTTCCATTTTTTCTATCAGAACCTTCTGTTGCAACAACTGTTTATCAAGCAACTCCTGCTTTCGTTTCCTTAAATCGCTTTGCATTTTTAACACTTCTTTCCGTTGTTCGTCCTGGTTTTTCTTCACTTTAACCTACACCCAGAATTAATTTTAAAGGATTTAATTAAATATTTATTTAAACACCCTTACCTGTGCCGCTAGTAAATCTTGATTCTTCTTCACTGCAGCTGTCGCCTGCGCCTTACTTTCCTCCTTATTCAGCTCCTTCACCTCACTATCCTCTTTGCCAGCCGCCTTTTGCAATAATTGTTTGTCATCTGTACTGTTGTTGTTATTGTTGGCATTGTTCTCATCAGTGGTGGCCTTGGCCTGCACTAAATTCAAAACTTTATTAGTATTTGGAGCAACTCCGCCACCCAGTCGATCTTTGACTGATGCACGATGCGCCACTTGAGGTGGTTGTGCATGCGCTGTGGTCGTGTTGCCGGTGGTGGTGTTGTTGTTGTTGTTTTCGGCCTTTGGGCCTGGAAACAGAAATGGCGCAGTTCTTTTTAGTATTTAATATAAACTAGAAACAAATATTTCCCATGAAGAAACCACCACCAATACGCCAAAAGACTTTAACCATGCAAACATAAACAGAAATTGCTCGTATAGAAGGTCAAGGTCTTCATTCACCAAATAAGCCCATGAGTTCACAACTTCGCAAGGGGAAGTTCGACAGAACTAGATCCAACATACGACCGTTCCCATTCAGTATACTGTTGTATTGTGTCAAATTATGTTAAGAAATTGAAGTCTCATCATCTCTTCATACACGCGTGCGGATTACGTGTTACGTTCAATCAACTTAGATCCGAGTGCAGGCGGTTGTCTCGTGAATGTCGTGTCCTATAATCACGATGCCTTTTGGAGATTTCTGAATTCGAGGAGAGATTCCTCTGGGGATCTAAGTTGTGACACATGGCAGAAGGGAGCATACTTGTTTGCCACTGATTTCCAATCAATTTATAGCGATGGTCAATTGGATATATCTGGCGATTTCCGCCATGGGGACTCCTCCCGCATTTCTACGTTCGCGTCTCCGCTGTTGATGTGTGTGGTGAGCTTGATTCCTTACAATTGAGAAGGTCTGCCGGTCGAGACGGTATTCCCCTGTTGTTACTGAGCGTGATTAGTTTTAACAGTTCGCTCGCCTGGGATTGCTTCCCCTGTTGTGGAAGAGTAGTTTCATTACTCCAATCTTCAAGTCCTCCAATCCCTCAGGTTCTTTAGCCAGGACACACGGCGTCTTCCAATGTTCCGCTTTCCACTAATCTTTCCCTGGACTATTAGTTGGAGAAATGTGTATTTCTGTCCTCTCATTATATGACCCAGGTATTGAAGCTTTTTTTTTTCATGTGTTAATAATTTCGCCCTCCTCCATCCGGTTCAGCCAGGGAATACGCCACATTCTACGGTAACACCACATTTTTTCTTGAGGGTCCATGCTTCACCCCATACAAGCGCCAAATTATGCCTAGGGTAACTTCATTCCTAGGGCATGTTGTTTAGCCAATCAATGCACAGGCCGGGATCCGACTGGTGAGTTCCTGGGGCACTTGATGCGGGCCTCCCGAGGAGAAGGCGGCGGCTTTTCATAAACGATTTTCACAATTGCTTTGCGATCAGTATTAGGCATTGGTTTGGGCTTGGGATTTTGTAATGATATACTTGTAATTAGTAATTAATCAGTTTAGTTAGATACCTAAGTGATTGTGTTTTATTTTCGTATTGGAATAATGGACTTTGTTGTAGTAAAATTGTTTATGACGGAAAGTCGCGCGCTGCCGAGATTACTTGAGTTACAATAGTGAGTATCGAAAACACCAACGCTACAAATGTTAGCGCCGTATATATCAGTGATCAAAGTACTCACAAACTTCAATAAAATTGGTCTATACCAGTATCTGGCGAGAAATATACCGGGTAGTCCATTAAGGGTGGACAGGAAGCATATCTCAGGAAATAATATTCGTAGGACAATGGGAAAAAAATTCTTTTAGGGAAATTGACAATGGCAAATCGCTGGAAATAGTTTTTTAGTTCCTAACTATACCGCTAGGGGGCGTAATAGACACAGTAGTGCGAAAAATGCATTTTTATTGAAAATTTCGCAATATAAGCTAGAAAAACAATACTACCACAGTAATGCTACTGAGATTCGGCATATTTTTGGTGTATCACTTTTTATTGTGCGGCTTGAAATAAAGGCAGCAGGGAAGGACGAAATTTTACCTATGATAATGTCTATAACTTTGGTTTGGCTTAACCGAATTTATCAATCTAATTTTTGTTTAAGAACTCAAGCCTTGCTGATGAAGAAAAAAAAGATTTCAAATCATAATTGTTTTTTGGGGCTCCGCTAGATGGCGATATTTGCATCGCCTAAGGTTTTTTTGATTTTTCTTTAAAACCTTAAATGGAATGATACAAATATTTTATTAAAAATGAAAAGTAAATTGAATTTGCAACAAAAAAGTCCAAAACCACACAGGAAAATCTTTATTCGTTTGAGAGTTATGGCCAAAAGAATGTTGTTCACCAAAATTCGTTGAAAACCATGTATCTTTAATTTTCCGTGATCAAGAATGCCATGGGAAATAAAGAAATAGGTTTAAAATTTATTAAACTGATAGTTTAACAAATAAAAATAATGAAAGATCCATTAAAATTACCAAAATGCAGAGCTTTCATAAAATTTGTTAAAAGAGGTAGATCTAGATACCAATGAACCAAAATTGGGAAGTTTCCATGCATGGAGACAAATAAATAAACGCGAATATGCTGCTAAATACCCTGACTACGATTCCACACCACACGTTTAGACTCCATCTACTTTGATGGTCAACTTCCGGCATACGATGAGGATTTGTTTGTGACCAATAATGCGTATTGTGTAAATTATCATAGGTAAAATTTCGTCCTTCCCTGTTGCCTTTATTTCAAGCCTTACAATAAAAAGTAATACACCAAAAAGATGCCGATTCTCAGTAGCATTACCGTGGTAGTATTGTTTTTCCAAGTTATATTGCGAAATTTTCAATAAAAATGCATTTTTACGCATTACTGTATCTATTACGCCCCCTAGCGGTATAGTTAGGAACTAAAAAACTATTTCCAGCGATTTCCCATGGTGAATTTCCCTAAAAGAATTTTTTTCCCATTGTCCTACGACTATTATTTCCTGAGATATGCTACCTGTCCACCCTTAATGTACATACATACCCGGTACATAAAAACAACAAAAAGGGAATTACTTGCAGTAACTTTGCATCAAATAAGATCAATCGCAGCTGCAAAACTCCAAAATATTCCCGGAAGTGACCGGTAATGACTGCAAGTCCAATAACTAAAGCCAGCAGAAGATTATTCACCCTATAATACTGAATACGTATAACAAAATTAAAAACTTCACTTACCATCCGGATTATGCCAAAACACTTTAATAAACCGATTATTCAGCACAGCTTCTGTACTCCTATACGCAGCATTCGCCTCAGCATGCGAACTAAACGTTATCAACGCCGCCTCGTTATCACCTTCAAACTGCACCTGGATATTCACGATTTTCCCAAATTTCGCAAAATGATTATTCAAATGGGTGATACTATTCAAACCAGTGGGGACTTTTTTCAATTCCAACGAACAATTACCCGGCACCATCTTTGTTCTCGGTCCCAACCGATTGAAGTCAAACGGTTTCTTCTTAATGTTGTTGTACATGTTGTTGTGGTGATTGTTCTCCGTATCCATGCCGGGATAGCCCGGCGGTAAATGATGGGCATGATGGTGGTGGGGATGGTTCGTGTTAGTGTAGTTTGGATTGTAATTCTCAGACAGGGGATGCTTATTATTGTCCATCACTGGTACTGGGATTAGCTCGCGTTGGAGATTCGGGGCTTGAGCAAATGCACCAAGACCGGGTAACTGAAATTAAAAAAATACTGATAGACCATCGTCTTTCAAAGATTACGCAGAAATGAAGCGTGGATTTTGTTTAAATAAGTCCTGAGCTTTTTGAGAATCGTTCTCTTATCTCTTACTGCCGGAAGATCATCATCATCCTTCTCTGTATATACAGTGAGAATGAAATATCACACGGAACCCTGAAAGATGGGTGGTCGAAAGCAATAGTCATACCAATTTATAAGAAAGGGAACAAATACAATGCTGAAAATTATAGACCAATTAGTTTGACTTGTGCCCTCTGCAAATGCATGGACAAAATTATTACGAAGGCAATGACTCAGCAGCAACGTTATTCCTAACCAACAACATGGATTTATGCCGCGAAGATCAGTGGAGTCAAATCTGCTGGAATGTCTTAACTTGTGGACCAAACAGAACGATGATGGTCAGCCTACTGATGTGGTGTACCTGGACTTTGAGAAGGCATTTGATAAAGTGCCATCCGCTCGTCTGCTATTGAAGCTGGAACATTATGGTATTCGCGGAGAACTCCTGCGATGGATTGAGGGTTTCCTTAGAGGAAGAAGTTTCCAGGTTAGGGCGAATGGTTCGATTTCGCGTAGACTGCCGGTCCACAGCGGGGTGCCTCATGGTTCGGTGTTAGGCCCGCTGTTGTTCCTGGTTTACATATCGGATCTGACGGGAAATATAAACGCAAATACAAGTTTATTTGCTGATGACTCTATACTGTTTTGTGATCCGCTGCAGAGTGCTGAGGTGTTCCAGGCCGATCTCGACAGAGTGATGACTTGGTCATCAACTTGGTTGATGAGTTTGAATTTGGATAAATGTCCAGTCCTCTATTTGGGACCAAATAACCCCGAAATATCCTACACCCTTGGTGGACACGAATTAAGACCAACTCTCCAGCAAAAGGATCTCGGTGTGATTATTACCAATGATTTAAAATGGGAAATCCATGTCTCGGCGGTAGTGAAGAAGGCCAACAAATTGTGGTATTTGATCCAGAAAGCATTTAGATCAAGGTCCAATGACATGGACAGGTCGTTTGTCAGGCCGGGCCTGGAATATGCCAATAGTGTATGGTCTCCTTATTTTGTTAAGGATATTGAGGCTTTGGAGAGAGTTCAGAGAAGATTTACCAAGCTTCCACAAGCGCTGTGCCACCTGCCATATGAAGATCGGCTAAGAGCTTTGAACTTAACAACGCTTCAAGAAAGGCGTCGTCGTGGCGACTTGATACAGACGTATAAGGTTCTTAGCGGACATTACACAATAAACTTGGATCTTTTTCATCTTAATCGAAATCCGAACCTACGTGGTAACAGCAAGAATTTGCGCAAAGAAAGATGCGCCAAGCTCGCTCGAAGAAACTTTCTGTCAAATAGAGTGGTATATGCGTGGAATGATATGTCGGAGGAGGTTGTATCAGCGCCAACAGTGAATAGTTTTAAGAACAGACTGGACATTACGCTTAAAGATCGGGGCAGCTGCATGGTCCACTACTCGTTATAGTAAATCGTCGTCTTTTTATGCACTGAGCCGCGTTTTATCTTTTACAAATCGGGCGACAATCTCATCGGTTTCACCGCTTACTGTCTGAACTAATAATAATAATAAATTCGGTAACATTTAAAGGAAACATTTTTGGAAGAACCTTTGGAGAAAAAACTCCAAATTTACAGAGAAATTTCATGGAAAAGCTCCGTTATTGATTCTGAACTTATTGAATTCTCAAGCTTCACGTTCATGTCTAGCGAATGCCAAAAAAAAACTGGGATTAGTGGAAATAACTTGCAAATAATTAAGCAATTGTTAATTTCCTTTGAAGAAGTAATAATAAACGTAAAACGGAACTATACGATCGAATAATTAACTTACCCTTGCAGCTGCCATCATCGGTCTGGGACCTCTGAATCGACCATCACGCCACATCGGCGATGGCTGTGGCACATATGGATTATCCACAGCTGCTGGTGGTAACCGTTGACCCATCATTAGAGGATGACCTGGAGCAGTTAACATGGGTGTGGGTAAAACGGCCGACGCTGTGGCATCGACCGTGGTACCTGTTATTAATACATCTAATATGAATACACGATGTTATGCTCATGGATTAGACAAACTCCGGAAGGGTAGATTTGATATAAAAAAAGATTTATTCACCCCCAATGTTATGGCAAGCTTAACCGAACTGTGAACACTACAACATCGCATGTTGTATACGTTTATCCGAAGCAATGAGTGCTTTTTCGCACTCATTTTACTGTTCAAACAGAAGGAGCTATTTTCGCATCGACTGTGCCGCAACTGTGGCTGTTCGGTTTGAAACAAACGTAGCAACGTCAGGGTTGTCGCACGTAACTTTTTATTTCTTCTTTTTTGCACTCAATCCAAGCACCACCCAACTCCAAAAACAGCTCGAGGTGCCTGGGTTAGAGCAAGATCCGCCGAGGCACAGCCGACGACGCAATTGCTACACCGTCCCTGAGGGTTAATAATTCAAGAATAACTGTGACAAGGTTCACAAAAAACCATAAGAATCCTTGAAACCATAGAGCGAGCAAGATAAGCGGTCTAGTTCCATCTAATACAATTCCACCTATACAGACCGTTCAGGAATTAACGAAAAGGAATATTGAAACTCGTGAAGATTTCTCTACGAGGATGCAAGTTATTTTGGAGAATAATTTAGCGAAGAATCTAATTTTCATTTAAATTTAACCAACCGTTAATTCTAACCGCAGATGATCCAAGATTTGTTGGTGCCACAACTATGCAGAAAGACGAACACGTCCATGGTTGTGGTTTCAGCAAGATGGTGTTTTCTAAGACTGATTTCAGGTTATGAAGAACTCCCGCGCCATCCCCAGGGTCCAAAACCCGATTATATCACTTCCCTTGAACATTTTAGCTTGGAACACTCAACATCAACAAACATATCGAAACCAATGATTGGCTACGTGATTGCAAGAATCGCCATTGAGCAAATGAAAAAAAAAATGGAACTCAGCTACTACAATGGGGAATCTGAATAATTGTCGTTGTCGTAATCGAGAACCTGGAACTAAACGTCACATTGTTCTAACGAACAGTAAGTACCTATGCAGTCTAAACTATGGAAAAGATAATAGACGAATACCTAAGAAGCGAAGCTTTAAATAGGAAACCGCTTCACAAAAGGCAATTCGCCTACCAAGCGGGAAAATCTACGATTAATGCCCTGCACTTCTTAGTAAAAGACATCGAGAAGTCATTTAAGGCAAAAGAAGTATCCTTATGTGCCTTTATCGATATAGAGGGTGCTTTTGACAATACCTCGCATGAATCCATCAGTAGAGCACTAGAAGAGAGGAGAGTCGACTCCTCACTGGTGCAATGGATTCAGGCAATTTTGAAAGACCGTGTCATTACGGCTGAAATAGGAGAAGTGTCTGTAACAGTGACAGCGGCTAGGGGATGCCCACAAGGCGGTGTATTGTCCCCTCTTCTATGGCCACTAGTGCTGGATCATCTCATTTCAAAAATGGATAGGGCAGGCTTTACTCTGCAAGGCTACGCCGACGACATTGTTCTCACAGTTCAGGGAAAACACACATCGGTTATATCCAACCACATGCAAATTGCATTAAACAAAATTAAAAACTGGTGCGAATATAAATCCGAAAAAATCAGTGTTGGTACCATTCACGAGAAAGAAAAAGGTGGACATTATTAACCCCCCTCTCAGCGGTGAGCAAATTTGCCTTTCGGACAAAGTCAAATACGTGGGAGTAATCCTGGATAAACGACTAATCTGGAATCAGCATATAGAGAAAACCATATCGACAGCCACAGCGGGCATATGGACGTGTCACAGGCTACTCGGTAGGACTTGGGGGCTAAAGCCAAAGCTCACATACTGGGTGTACCAAACAGTCATTAAACCCATGGTTACATACGCCTCATTAGTATGGTGGCCAAAAGTTAATATTAAGCATACACAATGCCGTCTTCAAAAGTTGCAACGGCTTGAATGTTTAGGGATAACAGGGGCAATGCGAACTTGCCCCACAGCAGCGATGGAAACGTTGCTGCATCTGATACCTTTGCCTGTCCTAGTCAAAAAATAAGCAGCAATTAGCGCTCTGAAACTGGCACAGGTAATGGAATACAAATCTGGCGAGCTAGGGAATCCTGAATCTAATACCTTTGGAAAACCGTCGGACGCTTTGCCACGCAAACATGATTTTGAAATCCCATTTGAAGTGGTCATTGCAGACCGTCAAAAATGGCTAAATGGGGAACCACGATTCCCAGAAAACACATCCGTCTGGTATACGGATGGTTCAAAAGGAATAGAAGGGAACACAGGCATGGGAGTATACGGGCCTAATTGCAGGCTCTCTGAATCTCTCGGGAAAAGTCCCACTATATTCCAAACAGAGATCAACGCTATTAATCGTTTTGCTCAAGAATGCCTGCAGAGAGGCATCCCGGAACGGCAGATCAATATTATGTCAGACAGTCAAGCTGCATTAAAAGCACTGAGGTCTTACACCTTCACGTCAAAGCTAGCATGGGAATGCAAACAGACCCTAAAGCAACTGGCAGCTCAGGGGAAAAAGATTACTCTGACATGGGTGCCAGGACATGAAGGCATACAGGGGAACGAAGCGGCGGACCAACTTGCAAAAGCAACCCATCTTTGACCTGCAAAAAAGCCATATGAACGAAGAACTTCGGAGATGGGAAAAGGAACAACTTAAGTCCTACTGGAGAAACACTCCAGGCCTAAGACAATCGAAAAGGTTTATCAAACCTTCAGAGGCCAACGCAGGGAAGCTTATCCAACTGGAGAGAAGCGACCTAAGGCGAATTACAGGCCTTTTTACGGGACACCACCCAGTGAAGTACCATCTCAAAAAGATGGGCCTAACCGAGGACGACACTTGTCGGTTTTGCGAAGACGCAACAGAGACAACAGAACACGTGCTCTGTGAATGCATGGCACTTTTCTGCAAAAGGCTAAAACACCTTGGAGGGGTGACCCTAACACCCGACGAGGCAAGGAATTCAGCCCCCAGAGAAATCATCAACTTTATGAAAAGTGTGGGACAGCTGGGCAATTCATAGATTAGAGTCATTCACAAAAGATCTTCTGCAGGTCGAAGTGAGGGCAGTCCAAACCGCCTAAACGACTCCGATTAAACAATCTACCTATGCAGTCTCCAGTGATTATTGGTCTGTTCCAAACCCACCGAGGGCCGTTCAAGAACGGTAATTTTCTTGCGCAGTGGTCTTGTGAGTTGCGCAGTGCACTGATTTGGTGTTGGGAGTGGTAATATGACCGTTCTTGGATGGTTTTCAATGGAGTTGGAACAGACCTATTGATCACCAAAATGCGGCATTACGGGCAGGAATCGTACAGTATTGATGAAAGGAATAAAGGAAATTTCAAAATGGACCTACTTAAACATACCCCGAGTTTGTCTAACCGTCAGCCCAACACTTTGTATTTATTAAAATAACATTTAAAAGATTCAACATCCTTAAATTATTAACTCTTCACTTGGGAAAGAGGAGACTGACTAACACTTCAATATGATGATTATGATAAAAGATTGCGACAGATATTATTGAATTGTGTGGATTAAATTAAAGGACTCTGCTTTTTTGAATTAAACAATGCCCATTCGATTTGCAAAGTAAAATATAAACTTACCGTTGGGATTATAAGTGAGGACACGTGACAATGCGGCATCCTCTAACACCACCGGATCAACTCCGTGATCAAACGGACACATTTCCCCTCGCATACAATAGCCTTTAATGTCGAAATCGCGGCAACGCCGTTTCGCACCATTATCCGGTTGAACGACAACACTAGATACAGTTTGACTGCTGAAATATCAACAAAATACAAATAGAATCTTCAATAGTAACAATAAAAGTTCATACGAACCTGCTAGTCAATCGTAAATCCAAATTATCTCCATGATTTGAGTCCTGTGTCGGTGTACCAGGTCTTGAGCCGTGCTCTTTATCCTTTTTATCTGTCCGCTTTTCCAAGGACCTACTTCGACTTCTACTACCCGCCACTCCTCGTCCATAACGACTCCTATGACCGTGTCGTGAAAGTAAAGGACTTCTGGACCTTGAACGACCTCCACGTAATTCTCTTGGTAGAGATGGAGACCTTCGCCGCTGTTCGTATCGTCGGTTAGGCGGTGGTGATTTCTGTCGCCATGATCGTGGTGGACGATCCCTTTTTTCCCGATCTAAACGATACTGATCACGTTCACGAGACTTTTCCCGTGATCGTGACCGTTTCGACCTGTCCCAGGAACGAGATCGAGACCGATTACGAGACAGTGAACGATGTCGAGAACGACGACGTGGTGGCCGTTCCTCTTTTTCCTGAAATTAGATTTACCTTGTTTCTAGTTGTCTGGTTGAAGGTCAGTAATAAAATATCATTGATTCCCATGTCGACCTTTCGAATTACAATAGTTTAACAAAAACTCACGTGTATGGTTACTTACATTTTCAGAATTCCTCCTTGCCTTTACCACCATGTCTCTGCTCCCACTAGTACTACTCACAGTAGTTGTTGTGGAGGAAGTTGGTAAAGTTATTTTCTCCTTATTACTGACCGTTGTGGTTACAACTTCCGGTTCCTTATCATCATTTTGTATCGCTGCCCCATTTACAGCTTCATTTAAATTTGGCAATTCGCTTGGCTGAACAATAACTTTGGTCTCTTTAATTTCTTTCGGTGGTTTAATAATGTTTGGATTAGGCGGATTTGTGTTTGGTATCACGGGCGTTAAGATGTAGTCCTTTGTGGCCAATGTTTGAAATACTAGATTGACGAAATTTTCAGTTTCTGAAAATACAACACATTCATGTATTTCTAGCAAACAATACGAAATATGTAGGATCCCAGAGTTCTTTTAGATCTAGATCACTTATAGCTTACCAGATTCAAGAAATACATCTAACTGATCCACCATACTTTTCCTTAATTCTTCCTCTGATTTATCCTTTTTTATTAGAGCTAACACATATTTAGCTAACGCTGCAGGATCAGCCTCACACCTATAATAAAACATTGAGGTTAATTCAGATACCTAATTCCGCTTGGATAAGTAGCGTTATTCCCAAACATAATTTTATCGATTTTGGTAACTGATCATATTAATAAAACAACGATGAATTTGAATAACTATAAACGTGTTAAATAATATGTTTACAGAAACTTTGCTATACAATTGAATATTAGGGGTCATCAAAACTCACATAGGTTTCAGAACAGCTGTCAGCCAAGTCTTAAACGAATCTATTTGATCCACAATCATGTTAAATAGTTTATACACCAAAACAAATATCCACTATATCACAATTTGAAGAAATATTTACAAAAATATAGTTCCACTAGTAGATTATAATATTTAAATCTTATCACAAAACGAACCACTTTTTTACAAAATGGAATAATGCAAAATGCAAATAAAGTGTGAAGTATGAAGTATGACTTTTATTTTTCTTACTTTCCGAATTTCTACCAACGCAAGGAAACAAAAATAACCAGATATTTATAGAATAGTCTGCGCATGTGGCCAACTCAAAATAGAAAACCAGCGACACAAATAGAATGCAGTGCCTTGGTTCTAGTTATAGGGTTTCTCAAAATGTTCAAGCCAGGATTTCTATAAGCAAAAACATTGTCTTTATAAACAACAATGGCAAATATTAATAATAATGTGTACATTTAGATTTATTATTATTATTTAGCTTTATTCGGGTTTGGAAATTAGAACCGTTCTCGACTGTTTGAGAACTGCGCCGAATTGGTTGCGCCGTGGATAAAATTTTCGGACCGTTCTATTACTGTTCAAAATTGTGAACTCAAACAGAAATAATAATATATAACCTAACTTTAATTTGTAAGCAATAAAATAAGAGCAAAACATTATTGTTGTACCTATTCATTTTCTTTTCGTTGTATTTGGATTTTTCAATTTCATTTAAAATGGGTGTGAACGTAAGTTAACAAAGCATAAAAACTTCATGAAGAGAAAATACATATGTTTAATATAATTATCATTGTCTTCTTTTAGATATACTAAATATATATAAAATATAATTTTTTTTTCTGAATGAATATTTAGTATACCATTTTAAATATAGTGTAGTAGTACGAGGCACGTTTTTATAGTAAGTACCGTTTTGCGATTCCGCCGCCGCAGCGCTACGGTCGGCGTTCCGCGCATGCGCGCTGTTTACCTACATCTCTTGTCTACGCACTGACGCTACAGTTTGATTCCTCATTGTATACGTTGTTTCTGAGTGTTTAAGATGCCTCCGACAATCGTGATTCCCGCCGATTGTGAAGTACGGGCTGTTATACGATTTCTTAGTGCTAAAGGCGTAAAACCGATCGATATTCATCGTGAGATCTGTGAAGTTTACGGACAAAACATTATGAGTGATGGAATGGTAAGGAAATGGGTGAGAGCATTTAAAGATGGCCGCACAAATGTGCATGATGAAGAACGGAGTGGGCGTCCTTCAAGACGATAACGAAGTCAAAACATTTGTGATACAGTGGTTAACAAGTCAGGCGGCAGAATTTTATGAGGAGGGTATTCAAAAACTGGTGCCACGTTATGACAAGTGCCTCAATATTCACGGAAATTGTGTACAAATGTAGATTAAGGTACAGGCTTTCATGTAAAAATAAAATTATTGCGATATCTTTGCACGTCTTTTTTTAATTCCAAAACGGTACTTACTTAAAAAACATGCCTCGTATATTTAATCATTTGAATTTACCGCTAAAAGTATATTTGTAGGTGTATTGTCAAATGTCATTCTTGTCAACTATACTTTTATGTTAGACTTATGTTCATAGAGTAGTTGTACAACTGGAATATAGAGGGCAGGATCATGAAGTTTATGAAAGGTGTCTTATGTCAGTTGTCACTTATGTTAAAAAAATTAGATAGACGTTATTAGAGCTTAGAGATATTATGTATTAAGAAAGAGAGAGATGCAATAGTTGTGAAAGAAAAGTTATGTTATCCTCAAATAGTTATTAAATCATATATTAAAATAAAACAAATAAGTTATTTCTAGAGTTAATAAATAAAATTCCCAAAATAATATGTACTAATTTAGTTAAATAACATAGCTTTTCGTCAATTTTCTCTTATAACCACTGATGATGCAGCCCGGAGCTGTGAAACATGTATGGTGACATTTGTTGAGGATTTTTATTAAATTTATTGTGTGGAGGTCGACTTTTATTTCAAGAATATTAAACAAATAAGTGTTTCAGTTCTACAATAGATAAATTTAATTATAACATAACATTTAACCATATATATAATTAAATATGTAATAAGATGTACGTTTTTGTAGGTTAAAATTAAACTCAAAACATAAATAACACGTTTATTGATATGCGCATGTATAGAAAATAATCCCAAAACAGTCCCAGATCAGTACTTCCTCTACAGATGCGATCGATTCTGACAGTTCTACAACCGTTCTAGAATATTTTTATTTCAAACCCGAACAGCAAACTGCTGGTTCTAAAATTATTTCAACAAAACCCGAACATGTATATTTATATTGCGCATGCTCCTAGCAGTTCTTGTACGAACCCGAATAAAGCTTTTTTTATTAATTTTTTTAGAATTTATGTATTGGATATCGCAGAGATTTAATAATTATTAATTCTTAACCAACTTATATATTATAACATTAAATTAGATTTATTTAAATTAAAGACTAGAAACCTGTACTATGAGGTAAAATAGTTCATGTCTTTTGAGTATGATAGAGCCATTGTCAAAAAATCAATATCTTGTAATAATATTTTCTTAATTAATTGATTGAATAAACTAAGTAGTTTAATAAAGAAGAGAAGGTCATATCAATTATTATGAATATTTATGAAATATTTATTTCACATTATACTATATTATCAATGCCTAGTAGATAGAATAATAACTATAGATTAAACTGTGCCTAGTATTCATTTTTAGTGTTTACGGAACATTTCATGTTGGTGTTCGATGCAAAAAAACCGAAAATATATTCTTATTTTATAAGAATGGTTTGAACAGTGTTGTTCCCAGGTGCTTTTTCGTATTATATTTAGTACGTTTTGAGAGACTTTATACGTTAATACGCCGGAACGATATTTTAGTACGTTTTTAATGAAATCAATATTTATCCCCTAACTGAAGGAAAACTAAATATTCTGACGAAATGGCTAATAGATACGAAGTGAAACTTTACTGTCATCTCATCTAGCCATCTTTTTTAGCTGTCTCTGCTGTGTGCATCTGAAAATCAGGAAGGAAGAGGTGAGATACGAGAACAAAGACAGAAAGATCTCATTGAACCTAACAAATAATTCATCAAACGTTTTTTTTTTTTTTTTTTTTTTTTTTTTAGAAAAAGTGATTCGATTACATTAAACAAGCAAGGTTACAATTACTCGGTTAATTAGATTTATGGAAATTGTAAATCTAGTACGACAATTGTAAATCTAGTACGAAAATTGTAAATCTAGTACGAAATTGACGCGCCATCTAGTACGAAAAAAAAAAGCATGCGAACAACACTGGGTTTGAAACAATTTTTGACCTGTAAATTTTAAGATTAGTTTATTTTTTGGTAAGTTCTTAATTGGTAATTATAATAAGATATTGAGTATAGTAATTGTCTTTATAACCAAGGACAATGGTATAGTGTATACATATTTATTTCTAAATTAGCCAACGTATTTTGAGTGGCATTATCGCCCGAGGGAGACAACCGTGAAAAGTGAGGCAACGCTGTGCCACTTAAGTAGTGCCTCGCTTCTCTGGATTGTTTATTCTCAGTTTTCAACAATTGACACTCTTCTGCTCTCTCTATCTCTCTCTAATTAAAGTTTTTAACCTTCAAAACTTTTTTTTTGTTTTGACCTCGAACTCTAACCAAATTACTCGTGTATAAAATACACGATATCGTCAAACAACTTTAACACAATCAATAATTATTCAAAACTACTACTATTCACATTGTAATTATTGATGTAATCGCTAATTTTATGACAGATTGTAACTATTAATTATACAATAAAATTCAATGTGTAAAGTGATAAATTTCCGATACATAGGATGAGTAGTAGTGAAGCAAACATTGTTGACTTAAATGTAGATAGCACCGACTTTGAAACAGAAATTAAAAATTTGTCGCATGAAGATCTAATTGAAATAACACAAAGCAGCTTGAGACGATTAATAGCCGCTGATCCATTACTAAATGATTTACCAGTTGATGTGACTCCTGAGGAAGTTGTAGCACAAATTGCCGTTATTCAAGGCCAGTCGATTACTGTAACGGTGGTGAGGTATTCAGAGACTCCGCTGAATGTTGTAGTAAGTAGCTGGTAATAATTTTTGAAGTTTAACGATAATTATTAAATTACGAAATAGATTCCTCAAAAAGGTACAACTGTATTGGATTTGAAGAAAGCTATTAAACGTAGTTTCACGTTAAGACAACAAAGACAACGGAGCAAAACGAAGATTAGTTGGAAATACGTTTGGCGTACATATAATTTACAAAATATCGCTACTGGACAAGTATTAAGAGATGACAAAGCAGAGGTGGTGTCTGTTTATGATTTTAACATCCATATAATTTATTTTGTGATTGCAGGTCAACGACTATGGTATTTTGAATAAATCGGAAATAAGATTTGTGAAAAAATTAAGAAAAACCAGCAAAAAAGAGACATGATACTGGAAAATGTGGAATATTGGACAAACATTTGTTATAATTATTGTACTTTTTTTAGGTAAGATAAATTAAAAGTTGCTTAATATGACAAGGGTTGACTCCTAACTTTGTAATGGTAATTTTTATTTTAGCTTTAACTGTTCAACATCAATATCCCTGGCTGGAGCAAATCTCTCGTCAGGAACAATTAGCTATAGGCTGTGATAATTTAGGTTTTGGTTATACCAATGGTATGACAATTAATGTAACGAAACTAAATCACATTCTAGTCGATCACAAGCACAAACTGTTGTACTGTTACGTACCGAAAGTAGCATGTACCAACTGGAAACGTGTTCTTATGGTTCTAACAGGTTATTCTCAGGTGAGGTTATGTTCTTGGCTTCATGAAATAAGGACGAGAATTTCAGTGTTATCTTTGAATTAAAACAATTTGTGTATTTATTATTTAGGTATCGAATTTAGTAGATATTCCGTCCTCGCTAGCTCATGCGGATAACTCCACCCTTAAGCTGTCACAACTGCCAGAACATGACGTAAGAGACATTTTAAATCACTACACAACATTTCTAGTCGCTCGACATCCATTCGAACGACTCCTGTCGGCGTACAATAATAAATTCGGTGATAATTTGCCCAGTTCAAAATATTTTCAGGTAGGTAACTTGAATAGGGTTTGTTCTCAGAAAAATAAACAAATATAGAAATGTCATCTAATTTCAATGTTTGTCTTCATAACATAAAGGTCAATATTTACCTTTTTAATGACTGAAGGAGTGCATGTAAACAAAAGTCAGTGGCGTAGTATAATTCTTTTGAAATCGTGGTTGCAGTTTTCAATCATAAATACATACCTACGCAGGAACTGTAGCATTGTTTCAAATAGAATTTATTAAATAATAGATGTCTAGGATTAAAAGGAAACACTTTCTATATTATGAAAATATTTATTGTTAAATGCAAAGGTATATAATTTAGAATTTTTGTTTTAACATTTACTAATTATAAGAAACCATATTTGAAATGAATCGATTATCTTTCCTAGACCTGAGAAACTGAATCTGTTTCTACTAAGTTTAGACAAGATAAAAATTATTATCAAACCAACAAAAAAAAAAAACTATTTGGAAAGTTCTCAAATAAAACTTCGACGGTTATCAAATTATTGCAATTGATTAGATTCTTTAATGATTACGTATTAAAAAAATACAATTATTGATAGGGTTTCAGAGGAACTTGCTGTTAATGTGTCACTTTTTGAAATGTCCTTGATCTCCACATTCTGCTGGGTCAGGCTGAAAAAAAAAAATAGCACATATTTTACTTCATTGTTGCGGTGACCAGTATGTATGTGATTAGAATAGTTTTGCACATACTTTTCTTCCTCAACTTCGGACGCCGACAGAGTTTCTGAACAACTGGCTGTAAATGATCATACTTTTTGCAACCTCAACTGTAGACGCTAATCCGAGGATAATCTGTTAAAAAATATTTTCAATAAATTGTAAAGGGTTATTCCAATCTACAAAAATAAAGGATCGGTTGATGATCCCAGTAACTATCGACCAATATCGATCTTGCCAATTTTTTCGAAAATCTTTGAGTCTATTATTAAAAATCAAATAACTGAATATTTTGAAGCAAATAATCTCTTTATGCAAGGTCAATATGGCTTTCGTAATAAGAGATCTACTACTCTTGCAATTAATAACCTTTTGGAATATGTTTCGGATGGCATGGAGCGGGGCTGTGACACCTTTGCTTCCTTTTATGACCTCACTAAGCCTTTGACTGTGTCTCACACGAGATACTTCTTCAGAAACTCTCTTACTATAACTTTGATGTTGACAGTGTTGCCTTGGTTGGCTCTTATCTCAGCGATCGTTTTCAGCACGTTAGATATGGGGGACGATACTCGGAGAGACGAAGGGTTGGACGGGGTGTGCCCCAGGGGTCGGTTTTGGGACCTTTATTGTTTTTAATATACGTAAATGATTTATACAAATTTCAAGAAGAGACAAATATAATCCTCTTTGCTGACGACACAACTAGTCTGATTAGATATCGACCAAACGACCCTTTAGGGGAGTTGGTTAATGCTGTTGAGACTGATATAGGCAATTGGTTTCTGGCAAATGAACTGAGCTTGAATCAGGCTAAAACTCAGGGCATGAACTTTACATTGCGTTCTGCGCCTATCGATCTTCAGAGCGATGTTCGCGTGAAGTTCCTTGGGGTTCATCTTGATCCTAAATTAACCTGGGAGAGTCATGTTCGAGAACTTGGGTGCTCGCTGTCCAGGGTCATATATCTGATCAGAAGACTTGCGCAGAGTGTTTCAATCGCCAGTCTGTTGACGGTATATCATGGTTATTTTGTTTCCCGTATGTCGTATGGTATTTTGAACTGGGGACATAGTTCCCATGCAATGAAAATCTTCAAGCTACAGAGGAGATATTTACGTACAATGTTGGGGCTCGGTTGGCGTGACTGCTGTAAAAAGTATTTTGTTGAACATGGACTACTTACTTTGCCTTCCTTGTACATCTTAAACTGTCTTGGCTATGTTCGAACCAATACCTCGCATTTCACTCTACACTCTGATATGCATAATTATGGTACGCGAAATCGCAATGACATATTGCCTAAATTTCACCGCCTATTGAGGACTAGGAAAGGTTCTGACTATTATTGTGTCAAATTTTATAATAAGCTGCCGTCTCACATAAAGAACCTTGGTGAAGTCCAATTTACCAAATGTATTAAATCATTTTTGATATCTCAAGCTTTTTATACCTTTGAGGACTATTTCAGAAGCGATATTGTAAGATTTTAGTTTGTTTTATGTTGTTGCTATTTTAATTTGTTTGTAAGCCTTTCTTTGTTGCTGTAACTTTGATTAATTTTTGTTATTTTTTGACGTACTATACATGTTATGTAACATAAGATGGTGAATAAATATATCTATCTCTATCTCTCTAATATTTCTAATCGCACAAAAATATTAACTTACTGAACATGGCTAACAGGAATGGCTGTGTGCGATATGCATGTTTATTTTCCAAATATTCTAAGAGAAGTACACTGAACGGCTTGATCACTGAGAAACCTACAAGAATTATTCTACTATACTATAAATAAAACATGAATAAGAATTGCTTGTTACATAAAGCAACAAGACTTTAAGTTATGTTGGAAATTTATTTCACACTACGATGCTTCCACCAGACGGCCGTTTCGTCGATCCACGACTCATCAGTGGTGATCGGCAGGCAGTGTGACCTAAATTTCCAACATTTACAAAGAGCTTATACTAGCACGAGAATTGATTGAGAAAGAGATGTTTGTGGCGACACCTAGCGTGAACAGGCAATATGCCGGGTGAACCGTTTGTCTCTATAATAATAATTGTAAGTGTACTTATAGTAATCTTTATTTATTTGTCTTATGCGTAATACAGTTTCTCATTGATATTTTGTATCTTCGCTCAATCTTAATGAATTTTCCAAATGGATAAAAATTTAAAAACAATTTTGACATAATTTTTCCGGATATGTAGATATATATGTAAGAAAACAAGAAATTTTCAATAACAACTTTATATGTTCCAATAAACAAAAGCCATTTAATCAAATCAGAATATAATATCAATTATGGCATCCGATCTATATGCCGACCCAAGAATAAGTGTTCCTTTCTTTTTACCAAGAGTCCTTTCTTTCCTACTCTATCATCTATAAATCTACTATAATATAAACACACAAAAGTAGAACATGTAACTCACTTAATATTATGGAAAAGATAAGAAATAATTATTCCCAGCCTATAAACTAAAAATATTTGTTATTTGTCTTTAAGAATCACATGAACCGTTGACACGTTAAGGTATATATTTTGTATGTAGCACAAAAAGACCCAATTTGGGACCCCAAAAACACTGCAATTTCAATAGCAAACAACAGTACGAAAGTTAACTTTCTCTGACACTCCGGCTTCCAGCAAAATATTCTGATATGCTACTATTAATTGAGAAATTATGAAATATAAAGCATTTTATGAATTTACAATTATTGTTGTTTATTATATTACTGTCTATTTTGCAACTAGGTGTATAGAATATTTAAACAACTTATGTTAACTGCTATCGCTGCAAAATCCCAAAATCTACGCCATTGTACTTACTGTGACACGTAACCTCAGTCGGAAAATCACTCGACATGCAAACTAAGCACTTTTTTCTCCCTATTATTTAAAGGAAAACTAGTTTTACACACTACAAATGCAGTAAAGTGGAAGAGTCTCGTAAAATTCACTTAATTCGGGTTATAAAACTGTACGTAGCACTACTCGCACTCCACACGTCAACGTGAAATGTAAATAATAACAAATCCCTCCGCGGGGTTGTCACACATTTATATCCGTAGAACTGTATTGTTGTGAATCATATTATATTTGATTGATTTCTTGACGTTAAATATTTCATGAACATATAATGGAAGCCGAATACAAAAAGAAATATTTTAAATATTGTATAGTTCTGCAATGTAAGAACACTGTGACCAAACCTAATAAAAATTTACACTGGGATGTGAAATAAGAGTTCTGATTCTATGAATAAAACGAACAATTTGCAACAGTGTTAGATTTTATTAGTAAAAAAGTAAAGGTTATGTAGGCTACAAACATTTTTGTGATTAGTTTCTTGTTATGCCACTTCTATTTTTATTTATTTTTCTGAGGGTTTGTTAGCTTTACTTATGTCATTAAATGTCAAAAAAGCATAACCATAATAAGTGACTTACTGGTATTTCAGGCCAGATATGGTCGATATATAATAAAAAAGTATCGACCTAATGCATCCAGACATGATCTTGAAAGTGGTGCGAATGTTACATTTTCGGAATTCATTCACTACATATTGAATGAGGGGTTGAATGCGAATGAACATTGGATGCCCATTTATGAATTGTGTCATCCCTGTATGGTGAATTATACGTTTATTGGGCACTATGAGACCCTGGCTGAGGATGCAAAAACCTTACTTGATATGGTGAGTACTTCAATTAAGTGTTGGCAACAATTATCGCCATCATTAATGTCTCTCATTGTCCTCGATTTCCAAATGCACCGGGACCGATTTCAAGTTCTCTTTGGCCTTCCCACACCTGTTTAGCTGTCGCCTTAGAGGCGGCCTGATTAGCATTGGTAAAATTGTAGTGCATTGTTTTTACAGGTTCGAGCACCAAAAACAATATTTCCCGTTACCAGAACCGGTCACACCAGAGACAAATTACGCCACTATTTACAACAACTGTCGATATATGAAATACAACAATTGTACAAATTATACTTAGCAGATTTTAGGTTATTCGGGTATGGTTTGGAGGATATGGTTGGTTATGACTTAGGCTAAGGCAATCTTAGTTTTAAATGTTTTGATTGTTTTTACCTATTTTGTTTTTTATAATGTTTGTTTTAGTGATTATAATTTGATACTTTGTATTTTTGTAAATAAATTGAACGTTTTATAGACAGACCTTCAAAAGATTTAATCGATGTAACAATATCATAAGTTACTGGATCTGTGTCTCAAGTTACAACTTGTTAAGTGTTCGAATTATTGCGCATGGACTGTATATTTTACAATGTTACAACTTTTATTAAAAACCTCCCATTCTGGTTTGGTTTGTGGATCTACGTTTTGCAATAATAACAGGGTGTCTCAGTATTCCACAGGTTGACCCAACGTTTTCAGGGTTTTAATGCTTTGATTGCTATAGCACGTGTACAATTTGGTAACGCCGTTTTGTTTTGTTGTACCGATGTTTGGTTAATCCGGCTCGAAGGACCAATGTTTAGTGAATTATTTCGCTTGTACAATATGCAATACAGATTGTTTTTTAATTATATCCCTATTGTTTTTTATTTTGACATTATTTTGCCTCCAACCTCCAGAAAATATAAAAGCCAGTTTGTTGGAAGTCGACACAGACCCACTTAAACTAAACATTGCAGTGTTGCCTTTCTAACTTCACGGCTTGTAGTAGCGTAGGCTGTGACTATGTATATCACATAAAACAAGTAAATACAATGGTTATTTTATAAGAAGATACTTTAATCATTAAAATAGTATTTTTACAAAAAATCGTATTAAATTCTAAACTATTAACTCCTGTAAAAATAGAGATATCTCTGCGATATAACTATAAACTACAAAAACAAAAAAATAAACTAAAATAATAATTATTATGCTCAATGAAATGTCATGAAAATAATACCCTTAAAATTAATAATACACAAAATTAATGCTTAAATACGATAAAATTATTAAAAAAATCAGAAAAAAGTAGTTTTTGATCCAAAATAAAGAAAACTGTAACACCAATGCCTTTCATCCACAATGTCAAAAACTTATTAAGCGACTGCGTCATATGCGACGCTTAATTCTAAACTACACAATAAATTGTATTGTTTCATTATCTCTCTATTAAGGCCTCAAACTTGATGTTTAATAAATCAAATACTGTCTTAATAGGTATTATAGTTATAATATAAACAGGAAAAGGCAGTGATGCTTCTTAATTTAATTATACTGCTTTAAAACTATTATTGCTTATTATTACATTTTGCTTACCTAACGGTTTATTAAAGCATTAGTGGATCATATTATTCTGGATAATAAAAATGATTTCAAAATAATAATCAAAAATGATTTCAAAAAGTGCTCTAATCTGTGTGTGTGTGTGTGTGTTTTAGGTAGTAATTCTGTGGGTCACCAAGTTTACTAGAACTACGGTCGACTTTAGGGGCAGTGGATTCTTCTGGTTATTTACCCAAAAATCTAAATTTAATTCCCTAACAAATCGCACATCTGTAACTATTACAAACCTGGTAATTTTGTCACTTTTTCCATAAACATTGAATAAAAATATGATATTTTAACAATTTATCTTTGATAGGCGTTGATTTACCTAATTAAAGCACCAATGTTTAATAAAACACATTTGCAAGCTAAAAAAATATATTTACTAGGTTAGATTTATTTAGCATACGCGTGAACGTTACTACGAAAATATGTGCGGCTAGCGCTGATCTTCCGGTAATCTTGCAGCAGAGAACAACTAAGGGAGAGAATATAAAGTCTGGTGGGCGCGGCTAGTTTGCGCAGCTAATTCGCGCAGAGGGATTCGATGACGTACTGAGTTTAGACAGAGGCGCCACACGCAATTTAGTCTAGTTTAGCGTTACGAGCGAACGGATATTCAGTGGCAGCGTTAATCTGAGATTTTCGATTGCAAGTGAGATATTGTGTGATGGCGAAATTTACATTCTTATCGTTTTTCCGTTAACATGAATAAACCTAAGTGTGGCGTAGTGTGTTCAGCGAAAGGCTGTGCGAACAAGAGTTAGAACTGTAACTTATCGTTTTTCACGTTTCCAAAAGATGAAGCAAAGTATGTTTTGTTTCGATTAACTTATTGTATTGTATTTTTATAGTTATGTGGTATATTGTCTTATTTTTGAAATGGAATTCCTCCTGTAATCTTATATTATGCGTAGTTGTATTTTATGGTATAATACCCAGTGTTTTATGTTCTATAGAGCTGAAATTTCGATGGTTGGTTCGGGCCATGAAGATCTTAGAGCTAGTAAAAATTTGAGTAGCTACAGATTGTGTGCTGCTCATTTTGAAGACAGGATTAAGTAATTTTGGTGTATTAATGATGCCAGATCCTGATTTTGTTTTATATACATCCCGTTTCAAACTAATTTTGAAAATATGTGTACCTACACAAACAAATCTTTTGAAAAAACTTATTTGCCTTAGTACAGATCTTGCATATATGTGCTGCGCAGTCAGACGAATTTTATGATGCATCACTACTCTAGCGATGTTGCCAGGTTGATATCTATTCACCATATTCTATAATTGCAAGGGGTTGGGGGTATAATGCTGAGTATGAAAGGTTAGGTAGCAGGCAGGGATGTGTTGTAAGGGTGTAATAGTGATTATCAGGAAGAGTTAGTAAAGGAGGGTGAGTGTAGAAAGCAGGATTGAGATGAAATGTAGTACGCACGTAGTTGTTATATTAGTAGTTAGCAGGCTTTGTTATGTAATCATTGCAGGAGGTTGGGGGTAAAATGCTGAGTATGGAAGATTACCATAATTTTTATTTATAATTTTAGAATAAAGTAGGTAGTTCGGTTTGTTTAGGATGAACACAAGACGGGGAAAGTCATCGGTAAGGGGTAAGCACTGATCTGCTGCGCTCCTAGTTAGTCGTATTCAACATCTATGTTTAAACGGTGGTATTTTAACTTATAATAATTATCCAGTTATATTTATATTATTTTTTTAAATTTATATATTGGTAACTTATTGTTACCATCTGGCAACGTTGCATTTTTATTTCCTAAATTTGACAGAAACCACGTAGTTGTCATGTTTGTTATAGTTACGTATGTGCGCGATTTTTATGGGAATTAAATTTTGATTTTTGGCTTAAATAATGGATTTATTTTTTTGCAAATGCTGTCTTTCTGATAAAAAAAAAATACAGAAAATTCCACTGTCCCTAAAGTCGACCGTGACAAACCAAAAACATTTACTCGACAATTTTTATATGAATTTTAAATACAACTTTAGGTGGAGAAAAGGTTTAACTCTGCAGTGTCTATCTAATAGTAGAGATTGCGATGAAGTTCATGAATTTCTTTGGTAATTGCTGCATCCTAAAAAAAAAGTTAAAGTTAATATCGCTACAGATCCATGGATGATAAAAGTAATAACCGCCAGGAATACATCATGATCGCATTAAATAGGATTACCTAGGCCCGGTTGTACAAATGATGGTTTACCAGTAGTTCCCGTGAACTGCAGATCACTTTGAGTTCACTCTTGAACTCAGTTCAGTGTCTCGAGCGTTGTCCATAGAATAAGTAAGCTTCGCTCCGCTCCAGCAGCTGAGGAACACCTGTCCAGCATATAATCTACGTGTAGCCAAAGAGTTCAAGTTAAATCTGTCAAGGAGCATGCGATGATCATATCCGCGCGACGGCCCATCAATTTTGAACGCTAAATACTTGAGAAATCTACGCTGAACACTCTCAACCTGTCTTATATGTACTTGATATATGGGAGACCATATATTGGAAGCATACTCAAGCTTAGATCTGATTAACTCATTGAACAATTTGGTCAGACAGTCAACGTTGTTAAATTCTTTAGTTATTCGAAACAAAAAACCAAGCATACGAAAAGAGTCACATAGTAGGTGCTGTGTATGTGTTGTAAAATGTAAGTTGGTGTCCACATAGACTCCCAAATCCCTGACGACCTCACACGAGTCAAGAATGGTATTACATAACCGGTAGGGAAAAACATATGTGTGCTCTGCGACCTGGGGAATACAGCAAGTTTGCATTTTCCCACATTCAAAGACAGTTTGTTAGTATGGGACCACAGCTCGAGCCTCGACAGATCAGCCTGCAAAAATGCGCAATCAGCAAAAGATCGAAAAGCTCTGTAAATCTTCAAGTCATCTGCAAAAATCAAGTAACTGCTCAAAAAGCCTTCCGATATGTCATTAATGCAAATGGAGAAAATAAGGGGAGCAAGACAACTGCTGTTTATCTAAGCACGTTACTTTTTTAAATTGGATTGACATATATGAGAAATTTAACCTCAAAATGATTCTGATTATTATATAGGGCCTACTCTTAGAATATAAAGAGGACAGGAAGGAGCATTTTTCATATTGTCATGCGAATTTGTTTGCAGTCACAACGCAGTTGCCAGTGCACTTATTGACTGAAATTCAACTATAATATAATAAGTAGTATAAATCATTCTCACGTACCCGCCTCACTAGGTATGTGCTTTGTAAAGCTCTATTCAACCACTTCAGAGCTGTTGTTGTGTTTCCTAATTCTTTGTTACACTTGGCAATATACAATTTGTTTTCCTTTATTGCCGAGTGCACCGACGTTTTAATTCACTGATTTACAATAACACGAGTTTAAAATTGAAATTTGAAGTGCACCGTTTTTTAGTCATGGTTTATATGCTCTAATCTGAGTATTAGTTTAATCCGCCCAAAATGACAGATTAAATGCAGCATTAACTAAAACTCAGATGTTTTTAGTGCAAAAACATATTATATAAACATTATTCTAGGAAAAACATTAATTAATAGTGGAATATATCATTAGGAATAAGTAAAAATAATAATATATGAATAAGAAAACAGAAAGAGAGAATGTACTTGATTGGGAAGTATTTGTAGATGACATGGATCTTATAGAGATCATTGATTACGGGTTTCCGCATCAAATAATCAGAATATCAGAACCAACATTTTGATACCACTAATTTACATTTTTTAAGAGTACATCTTGCTTGCCCTATCAGTTTTTTATCTTCGATGATATCATGGTATTTGTGAAGTATATTAAATAATAAAGTCTATTTGTTGGGTGTAAAATTTTACTCCTTTTACTTGATTCCATTTTACTGGTTTCTTAAATCCACAAGTTGTAGGATGTCACAGAAGTTCTTAGATATCTATTAAAACGAATAGATATATAAATCCATAGTGAAGTCTACAAGATATTATAATATCACTAATTTATCACAAAAGTAAATGGTACCTGGGTATGACATGTTGCAAAATGTCGTAGGTACTTCACTTAATTAAACCGATAAGGTAGGTAAAGGAGATAATTATTATTTAATATTATTTATTATATTAATTATTGTATGTATCTTCATTGTTAAATGCTGTCGATTAGACGCAGACAAGTTTATTTGAAACTAATTTGCTAACTAATCTAAGCGTCTTTTGATACAACATTATTTTAAATATTTATATTAATTGAAATAAACACTAATACTATAATACTACTTCATTTATTTTTTAAATTGAAACAGTTAACTATTATTAGAATACCTAACCTGTTTTATTTTTCTTCTACTTTGAGTAGAGTTTACCTTAAATGACATATAATAACAATGTTGTCAGATTGTGTAGGTCCTAAATTTGCGGTTTAGTTAAACAGGCTATATTATTGAATAATGCATCCCAAAAAAATTAATCACAGATTAATATTAATCCACCTCTTAACTAATACTGGATTACCAATTTGTCGGTGCACTCGGCAATTAGAATTATAAGGAGCCCACTTCTCAGCTAACATAAAATGATCCAAAGCATCTTGATATGTTTTTGAAGGTAATTGAGCATACCATCTCTCGTGCCTAATAAATAAATATCAATCAATCAATGAGAATAGAATTACAATAAAACAAAAATCATCGTCTCCAATATTTAATTCATAAATTATGTCAAAGGGACATGTTTCGGAGACTCAGCTCCATCATCAGCCTAAAAGGCAACAATACAATATTAAAAAGGGTTCTTACATAAATAACGAAAAACACAAGTTAACAAACCTTGGTGGTATAAAATGCTCACTTTGTGAAGGCAGAGCTCCTAACAGACTAAATTAAAGTATACAATTATTTTTGTTTAAAATATTAAATTTAAAATAACAGAAACACATACAGGTATATATAAATAAAAAGATGTAAAAAATGTTGGTCCCGATAAAGTAAAATGAACAGACAAAAAGTAATGGGACAGTACAAGCGCTATTAAAAGTTTAAAAAGTATTGAAAATGTATACAAACAAATAAGCAAAAACACTTAAACAAAACATAGAAGGAATATAACAATGACAAGATCAAACTCCAAGCCATGGGTGTAAACATATATAAAAAGAGTCTAATAGGTACACAAATCCTCAGGAATGTTTTAAATGTAGAAGAGCCTCGAAAAAAGTGTAAGGTTCGAATTTCAACTGATCGTTCAATATATGGACTTCCAAAAATCCACAAACCGGATATTCCAATTAGGCCGGTGGTGTGCTATACAAATTCACCTTCACATCGACTGGCTAAGTGGTTGAATGATGTGATCCCGACACTCACTGATTTTCGCAATCCCCTAGCAATAAAAAACTCCTTCTCCCTGGTTTCACATACCAAACATTTGGTTATCCCACATAGCTCCATTCTAGTCTCGTTTGACGTCAAGAATCTTTATCCCAGTATACCTCCTGAAGATTGTCTCAAATACCTTAGAGAATTACTTTTTGAGAACACTAACTTACCTACTTTTCATATATTGAATATTTGCTTACTTACTGACATCGTTCTTAAGCAAAATTTCTTCCAATTTAACGAGAGGTTCTTTGTTCAGAAATCGGGATTGGCAATGGGTTCCAATCTGTCACCTTTGTTGTCGGAGATATTTATGTTTAACATCGAGAAAAGTATTAAATCACACCCTCTTTACAGTAAAATACTTTACTACAGCAGGTATGTGGAAGACATTTTTGCTATTTTTACTGGCGAAATGTCAGAGTTGGATGATTTTCTAACGTTTCTCAATTCTATTCATCCATCCATTGAATTCCCAATGGAAATAGAAAACAATAGATGCCTCAACTTCCTGGACCTGACTATATCAAGGACAAACTATAATTGTCTATCCTTCGCCATATACCACAAACCTACCAGCACTGATTCCATAATCCCCTACGATTCCTACCACCCACATTCACATAAATTTGCTGCCTTTAATTCCTTCTTTCATCGTCTTTTCAATATTCCTCTCACACCTTCAGATTTTAACCATGAACTATCATACATAAGGATGGTAGCTGCCAATAATGGTTTTCCCTCTTCTTCCATCAACAAAATGTTTTTTAAACAAATTCATCAATAAAAATTTAATTAATCTATCTGGAAATTTTAACAAAAACAAAAAGTGTTTTTCCATTCCGTTCATTGATAACCTTTCCTATAAAATCCAGACCTATTTCCAATCTTGTAACAAAATAGAACCCGCCACTGGCAAGCTTACAGATTACGCAATTCTAGAATGCATGGGTGGCAGATCGCTTCCTTTCTGAGAATTTCCAATATCAAACATGTCCTTTTTTTTTTTTCGAATATATATATTTATGATAACACGAAATATTCCCATAGATTTGTTGACATAGGATCCTTAGTTTTTTCTAAACATAAATACGAACGTACCCTAATGTTACGACAAACATGGGGGGTCTAAAAGCTATCTGTGTCATAAAAGTTATGCGAGACTTTTAAAAATATTTTGTTCTTAAGATAATAGTGTTTATTGCCTTGTTATGTACTTTATACAGATATTTATTGGGTAACAGTGTTGCCGATTTGCTCAAGTATTGCTTTCCCTAACATTGTCGATACGTTTATAAATTGTTTAATTTAAGGTTAAATTAAGGAATAAGTTATGATCGATGGAATGTTGATATTAATTACGAGGTTTTGTTTTGCTTCTCAATGTCTGACTCTACCAAAGGGGTAACAATAATAATAATAATATCAATAGTTATTGGTGAGTCTTGGGCAGTCTTTTTTTGAACTGAGTTAAAGGCTCTTGCTTTATTTATGAGTTATATCTTGTCACTAATATAGTTGCTATATTACGGCAGAATGTGCTCGCATTTACAACAAGGGAAATATCTACATCACGTCGAATCATAGTTAGTATAAATTAAGTATCTTTAAGCAATTATACCAATTGAATTGAATCATAGAAATATTATTCATAATTTCACGGAAATAAACCTCGTATCGCCATCTCTGGAGATACGCTTGAACCACATCGAATAACAGAAAATAGAAGTACGACTAAAGAGAAAAAAATCAATAATTAGTGCTTTATTCTAACGCTGCGCAAGGGGTGCGCTCTGAAACTGGCGTTTTCGAATTCCCATTGGCTATCATCCCTCTTTTGAGGCATAATACCGGAGGTAATCAGATAAGCGCTCTGAAAGAAAGTACCTCGTTAGTTCTTTTAAATTAAAAAGTCAGTTCTTGTTCGAGATCCAAGTAAGTCACTTCTAAATATATTTTTCTTGCAAGCTGTTTTAAGATTTATAATTTTTCTAAGTTCATTTTCTTGATTACAAAAATTCTTTCATTTAATAATTTGATTCTGTTATTATTCTTTTGACTATCATAATTTGGTTCTGAGTCTTTGAGAATTACGCAACATCTAGATTAACGCTCGTTAAATATTATGTATTAAATTCGAACCTAGTGGCTATATTAATTAACTTATTAGGGTTTAGACGGGGTAATACTCTCTGCATTCATTATCCTATCTATATATAACTATAAATAAAATCTTCTGGAAATGTTAGAAATTTTCAAGGCTGTAGGAGATAACAACATTATATGTTTGAACGATCAGTTGAAATTCGAACCTTACACTTTTTTCGAGGCTCTTCTACATTTAAAACACTCCTGAGGATTTGTGTACCTATTAGACTCTTTTTATATATGTTTACACCCATGGCTTGGAGTTTGATCTTGTCATTGTTATATTCCTTCTATGTTTTGTTTAAGTGTTTTTGCTATTTGTTTGTCTCGACCAATCGACACGAGCCTTTTTTTGAGCGATTGACAAATTGTATGGGATCCAACGCGAACAAATTTTTTTGACAGTCAAATGTTTATGCAATATTGAATGTATGCTGGTCCCACTAATGCCTGAGGTTGTGTCAATCTCTTGATAGGTCACATGGCGATCTTGCAAGATCACTTCGCGCACAGCATCAATGGTTTTCGGAACAACAACTGATTTTGGACGACCTTCACGAAATTCGTCTTGGAGTGAACTACGACCACGATTGAATTCACCATACCATCGATAAACACTGGTCCTTGATGCAGCTTCATCGCCATCAATTTAATTAAGTTCATCCATGCATTGTTGCTGAGCTAATCCACGTCGAAAGTTGCAAAAAATAATAGCACGAAAATGTTCACGATTTAATTCCATTTTTGGGCCGAGATGAATCTTTAAGTTACCGTAAACAACACAAATAGCGCTCATACGTCAAAACGTTCTAAGTACGTATAACCTCAAAAATGTCCAACTTTACGATAGAGCTGTCAGTTGCCAGATTGCAACACCAGGGTTGCCAAATCCCGAAATATAAAAGGCTGTTAATTCCGCGAAATTGGCTCATCTGAAGCAACTCAATCGCGAAAGAAAGACATGGAGAAGCAAAGTCTGCTTAAACTATTAAGGAAGAGATGACATTGGTTTACGGGCAATCTGGCCCAGGCAAACCAATGGTTTACTACCGAGGCAGTCTATTGAATTGACCACTCCAGCAATATTATTAAAATTACCATGATAATCCAACTAATTCAAAATAAAATCGGCCAAGTAGATGATGTGCTACTTCGTCATTTTTTTTCAGCTCTAAAGTTGTTTCAACATGTTTCTTGACCAGGTGCGCATCTCTGATTTTGTCTGAATTGGACAGTTCTTCAGTGGCTGCGCGACAACCAACAAGAATCGCATACCATTTGTGCGATTCAACACTGTATGAGTCCAAGTCTAAGGCTTTGGTGCAATATGATATCCCTGTCAAAACAACGTAGAATTATTTATATTTAAATATATTCTAACCCTCAACTTTAATATTCAAGGATAGATAAATTGCCCTACATCCCAGTATTCTCATTAAATATACAGGGTGATTCAAATTCGCTTATTTAGCAAAGTTAGAGATTCCTAGGACCAACAAAATGCCATTGACAAACTCTAAAAATATTTTTTTGTTTTCAAGATTTTTGAGAAAAACTTAAAATAGGTTTTTCCGCTTTTATTTAATTTATTCAACAAGTCATCCAAATATCAAAAATACATCCGCAAAACAACTTTTTCTTCTCTACAATGTGGCAGCTACAGATTTTAATTCTGACGTTTCGTCTTCTGCCAAACAACATCAACTGCTGTTTGACTTTTAAAAATTCTAACAGTTGCTTCACTATTTATTTATAGAAGTGTATTGACCCAATTTAGAGTTAAAGCAGGATTGCCGAGAAATAGTGATCTGCACAATTATAATACCAGAAGAGGAAATAATATCGTGCCCAGAAGGCATACTCTAGAACAGTGGTCGCCAACCTTCTGAATGTATTGAGCATCTTCGGTAATTGTAGAATGTACAGTGAGCTACTTTTTTTTTTTTGAATGTACAGTGTTTTTGGGGCATTGGTGTGGTATAGGACGCTATCATACAGGACCTAATCAAGACCAAAGAAATTATCCTTAATGACCGTTTAGGCGTATGTCGTTTGGCATGAAAATATCCCTTCATAATATCATTGTCCTGCGTAAATATCACGACCCCATTATTAGGGAACCAGATTTCAATTTTTTGGGGCATTGGTTTTGTATAGGACGCTATCATACTGGACCTAATCAAGACCTAAGAAACTATCCTCAATGACTGTTCCGAAGAATGTCGTTTGGCATGCAAATAGCCCTTCATAATATCATTGTCCTGCGTAAATTTCACGACCCCATTATTAGGAAAACAATTTCAATTTTTTGGGGCCTTGGTTTGGTATGGGACGCTATCATACAGGACCGAATCAAGACCTAAGAAACTATCCTTAATGACCGTTCCGAAGAATGTCGTTTGGCATGCAAATAGCCCTTCATAATATCATTGTCCTGCGTAAATTTCACGACCCCATTATTAGGAAAACAATTTCAATTTTTTGGGGCCTTGGTTTGGTATGGGACGCTATCATACAGGACCGAATCAAGACCTAAGAAACTATCCTTAATGACCGTTCCGAAGAATGTCGTTTGGCATGCAAATAGCCCTTCATAATATCATTGTCCTGCGTAAATTTCACGACCCCGTTATTAGGAAAACAGATTTCAATTTTTTGGGGCCTTGGTTTGGTATAGGACGCTATCATACTGGACCTAATCAAGACCTAAGAAACTATCCTTAATGACCGTTCCGAAGAATGTCCTTTGGCATGCAAATATCCCTTCATAATATCATTGTCCTGCGTAAATTTCACGACCCCATTATTAGGAAAACAGATTTCAATTTTTTGGGGCCTTGGTTTGGTATAGGACGCTATCATACAGGACATAATCAAGACCTAAGAAACCATCCTTAATGACCGTTCCGCAGAATGTCGTTTGGCATGCAAATAGCCCTTCATAATATCATTGTCCTGCGTAAATTTCACGACCCCGTTATTAGGAAAACAGATTTCAATTTTTTGGGGCCTTGGTTTGGTATAGGACGCTATCATACTGGACCTAATCAAGACCTAAGAAACTATCCTTAATGACCGTTCCGAAGAATGTCCTTTGGCATGCAAATATCCCTTCATAATATCATTGTCCTGCATAAATTTCACGACCCCATTATTAGGAAAACAGAGTTCAATTTTTTTGGGGCCTTGGTTTGGTATAGGACGCTATCATACAGGACCTAATCAAGACCTAAGAAACTATCCTTAATGACCGTTCCAAAGAATGTCGTTTGGCATGCAAATAGCCCTTCATAATATCATTGTCCTACGTAAATTTCACGAGCCCATTATTAGGAAAACAGAATTCAATTTTTTGGAGGCTTGGTTTGGTATAGGACGCTATCATACAGGACCTAATCAAGACCTAAGAAACTATCCTTAATGACCGTTCCGAAGAATGTCGTTTGGCATGCAAATAGCCCTTCATATCATTGTCCTGCGTAAATTTCACGACCCCATTATTAGGAAAACAGATTTCAATTTTTTGGGGCCTTGGTTTGGTATAGGACGCTATCATACTGGACCTAATCAAGACCTAAGAAACTATCCTTAATGACCGTTCCGAAGAATGTCCTTTGGCATGCAAATATCCCTTCATAATATCATTGTCCTGCGTAAATTTCACGACCCCATTATTAGGAAAACAGATTTCAATTTTTTGGGGCCTTGGTTTGGTATAGGACGCTATCATACAGGACATAATCAAGACCTAAGAAACCATCCTTAATGACCGTTCCGCAGAATGTCGTTTGGCATGCAAATAGCCCTTCATAACATCATTGTCCTGCATAAATTTCACGACCCCATTATTAGGAAAACAGAGTTCAATTTTTTTGGGGCCTTGGTTTGGTATAGGACGCTATCATACAGGACCTAATCAAGACCTAAGAAACTATCCTTAATGACCGTTCCAAAGAATGTCGTTTGGCATGCAAATAGCCCTTCATAATATCATTGTCCTACGTAAATTTCACGAGCCCATTATTAGGAAAACAGAATTCAATTTTTTGGAGGCTTGGTTTGGTATAGGACGCTATCATACTGGACCTAATCAAGACCTAAGAAATTATCCTTAATGGCCGTTTAGGCGTATGTCGTTTGGCATGCAAATAGCCCTTCATAATATTATTGTCCTGCGTAAATTTCACGACCCCATTAGTAGGAAAACAGATTTCAATTTTTTGGGGCCTTGGTTTGGTATAGGACGCTATCATACTGGACCTAATCAAGACCTAAGAAACTATCCTTAATGACCGTTCCGAAGAATGTCGTTTGGCATGCAAATAGCCCTTCATAATATCATTGTCCTGCGTAAATTTCACGACCCCATTATTAGGAAAACAGATTTCAATTATTTAGGGCCTTGGTTTGGTATAGGACGCTATCATACAGGACCTAAGATAGGACTGAGAAGATAGGTAACTGTGATTGTTTTGTATGTTAGTGTGTTTACTATTTAGTTATGACAATTGTCTATACTATGGATATAGAAAAAATTGACACAATAACAAAATTATAATTACAATAAGAAGAAGTCCAAATTAAAAAAAACATAAGAATCAAATTAAATTATAAGCAGTAATAACACCAATCCAATAAACCAATTTTAAAATTGAAATTGACTAACGGAGATTTTAAGATAATATAATTTTAATTATTTGAAGGAAAAATAGTATGGTTGTTGGTCTCGGCTAGCGGCTCGCCCATCAAACTCCATAGTCGTCCGGGAAAGTGTTCCTTCTCTCACTAAGCACACAATATACTGTTGTTTATTTGGAGGATAAACAGTAATGAGAAGTAAAGAAACCTAAATTATGTATTTTTACTTATAAATGAATTACATTACCTTCCCTAAGCCATTTAGTAGAATTCTGACTGTCTTCTTCAAAGAGTGCATGATACGCTTTGGCAATTTTACACCAGATTTCTGCATTGGTTGGTGCCAATGCGATACAATTTCTTAAACATTCAATAATCTTTTTTAATGCCGTAATTGACCCAGTGTCATAAATTTGATCCACTTTATTCAACGCCTAAAACAATTTAGAAATAATTATTACTTTGTTCAGTGCCCGTTGACTTTTCCCTTTCAATGTACCGGGAGGCATTTTCGGAATTCGCCGACACATTAGCCGCTCGGAACAACTCGGATAATATGAATCACAGATTCATAAAGTCCCGACGTATTAGACTAATGCGTCTGCGATTTACGTATGAAATTGCACATCTCAAACTAAGAATATCTTTTCGTTTTGAATCAGATTAGTGTAACTAGTTTTGATTTCCCAATAAAAATAAATGTTGTACCTATTAATATTCAATTAATGAAATGAATCCAAAGAAATTGCGCCGTGTGTGTTACAAAGATACATCATCTAATCAAAGATTAATCTTGTGTACATTAATCTTTGATCTAATACTATTAGCACCTATTAGATTGCAAATAAGTGATAAAGACGAGTTTGAGGTTAGTAGATTATTTGTATTTTTAAGTTAGGTTTACGCCGTTAGATTTACGGTCGTGTCTGCTCGATCGTTGGACTTAAGTTCGAATAATTTCAGTAATTAGGGAGTTAAGGCAAAACCAAGGACGTATACGTATCTCCATACGTAAACGTGAGATTTTGGTTATGTTTACACTAGATAAGGAGTCATTCAAAATAGAGTTAAGGTGCCATCCAATACGTATCGTATATGTGAAAGGTAGAGATAACACTTTACTTGAGAAAAAGACTATTTTAGATTTTTCTACTTCCATTTACTATGTTGTTAATATTATTGTTTTTTTAATTATTAATTAAATACAGATATATTTTATTATGTATATCTATAAACAATAACAGAAAAATGTTTATAATTGGTACAAAATAAACTACTACTACTAACAATAATAATAAAGTATTTATTGCAAAATAGCTTAGCTTAATTTTCAATTTAGATTGAGTTTTTAATGTTCTATTCTAGATATTCGTACAAGTTCATGTAATTCCGACAACAATCGGTTCAATACGTTTAAGTATACGATACGCGTAGAGGTACATATGTTTACGGCCTTCGTATCGTTAAACGTATCATAAATTTAAAGAGCGCATGCGTAGATGTCAAAAGATACGTTTACGTATACGTCACTGGCTTTGCCTTAACTCCCTATTGGCGCATCGGACGGTCGTTTACGGTGAGTAATGTATATGCTCGTCCGGAAAATACTAGGACTTCCTAAGAAAGTACAATCAATTAGGTGTCAGCGATGTTTCGCTGCTTTATTTCCGCTTTTTCAAGCTTGTTCCAGTTCGATTGTACAATTAAAACAATTAGATGACATTTCTATATACAACAACAGTACCAAAAAATGTTCCTATACGCAATTAATGATCAATTCAGTTAGTGTTGACCATTAACTTGTATACAGGGTGAGTCACGAGGAACTGTACATACTTCTACCATAAGTAGAGGCACGTCAGGAGATTATCAAATGACCATTAAAAAATTATAAAAAATAATAATCCTCCTTGTTTTGATTATTAATATACAGGGTGAATTATGGATCTCCATCAAAAAAAATGTTTCGTCATATCTTTTCAATGATTAAGTCGATTTATCTCATTTTTCTATAAAAGTGTGTACTGGTGTCTGGCAACTAACTAACATATTCAGAATTGAAAAAATCCAGGTCCGTCTTCGAGAAAATTCTATATAAGTGTGTACTGGTGTCTGGCAACTAACTGACATATTCAGAATTGAAAAAATCCAGGTCCGTCTTCGAGAAAATTCTATAAAAGTGTGTACTGGTGTCTGGCAACTAACTGACATATTTAGAATTGAAAAAATCCAGGTCCGTCTTCGAGAAAATTCTATAAAAGTGTGTACTGGTGTCTGGCAACTAACTAACATATTCAGAATTGAAAAAATCCAGGTCCGTCTTCGAGAAAATTCTATAAAAGTGTGTACTGGTGTCTGGCAACTAACTGACATATTCAGAATTGAAAAAATCCAGGTCCGTCTTCGAGAAAAATTGTGGGACTGCTTCATATTCAACACTTCACCCTGTATATGATTTTTCAAAAATCTGATATAATTTTTTCAGAAGGCATAAATAGACAGTTAGACCTGGGTATTTAAATTTTTTGTTACACTCACCTCACATTTCCAATTAAAGATTCATTTTAGAGCCAAATTGAAAATTGGCAATAATGAAGTATCTTACTGTATAATAATGTTTAGTTATTAAAAAGAAATCTTCAAAATAGACAGAAACGACACACTGTGCTCCAGTATGGTAGATACCATAATTTGAATTGATTTACAGGTCCGGATTTAAAAATCTGGCATATATGGTACATCCCAATAATTCACCCTGTATGTAACTTTTTCCACCCGTAATAGACAGAAAACAGATAAAAAATGTTTGTAATAACCTAGTTTTCTTATTTGTTTGAGGAAAACTCATGTGTCTAATTATTTTAGTCGGAATGAAATGAACAAGCCAGGGAAATGTTTGTTCATAAATAAAAAAATAAAATAAAAAACAATAACCAAACAATAAAACAGTTTTAACAATGTGGAAAAAGTAAAAAACAATTTAATAAACATTACGATTATAAAACACAACAGCTCATTAACAGAATTATTCACTGTTGCAATATTATCAGAAATGACCCACTGACAATTACACATTTAAACATTCGTCAAGAAAAGTGTATTAAGGCAGATGGATTTCATTTTGAACATCTTTTATAATCGTAATGTTTATTAAATTGCTTTTTACCTTGTACCACATTGTTAAAACTGTTTTATTGTTTGGTTATTGTTTTTTATTTTATTTCTTAATTTATGAATAAACATTTCCCTGGCTTGTTCAGTTCATTCCGATTAAAATAATTAGACACATGAGGTCTCCTTAAACAAATAAGAAAACTAGGTTATTACAAACATTTTTTATCTGTTTTCTGACTATTACAGGTGGAAAAACTTACATACAGGGTGAATTATTGTGATGAACCAGATATGCCAGATTTTTAAATCCGGCCCTGTAAATCAATTCAAATTATGGTATTTACCATACTGGAGCACAGTTTGTGTCGTTTCTGTCTATTTTGAAGATTTGTTTTTAATAACTATACATTATCATACAGTAAGATACTTCATTATTGCCATTTTTCAATTTGGCTCTAAAATGAATCTTTAATTGGAAATGTGAGGTGGGTGTAACCAAAAATTCAAATACCCAGGTCTTACTGTCTATTTATGCCCTCTGAAAAAATTATATCAGATTTTTGAAAAATCATATACAGGGTGAAGTGTTGAATATGAAGCAGTCCCACAATTTTTCTCGAAGACAGACCTGGATTTTTTCAATTCTGAATATGTCAGTTCGTTGCCAGACACAAATACACACTTTTATAAAAAAAATGAGATAAATCGACTTAATCATTGAAAAGATATGAGGAAACATTGTTTTGGTGAAGATCCATAATTCACCCTGTATATTAATAATCAAAACAAGGAGACATTTTTTAATGGTCATTTGATAATCTCCTGACGTGCCTCTACTTATGGTAGAAGTATGTACAGTTCCTCGTGACTCACCCTGTATACAAACGTCATTTAATTGTACATTCTAGCTGGATGCATTGAAAAAGCAGAAATAAAGCCGCCAAACGCCACTGATACCTAATATCATACTATATAACCCACTATATAAATAAAAACATAAATTATTGAAGACGCCAAATTGTCAATCATGAATTAATTTTTTTCATAGTTTCCAAACTGTAACCGAGATTTGTAAGAAAAAAAAAAACATGGGAAACCCTTTAGGAGTTGGCACATTGCATGTATTTCATAAATCGCCGACGCATTAGTCTAAAACGTCGGGACTTCGCATTACCCGAGTTATTCCGAGCGGCTAATGTGTCGGCGAATTCCGAAAATGCTACCGGAAGGCCCGTTTAAGAGTGACCACTACCTTATCTGAGAAACTATAAAACAATACAACAAAAAGTTAAATAGGAAATTTTGGTTGGGTTAACTGGAGATTTTTATTTATTCAATTTTTACATATACAGGGTGGCTCATATTGCAGTGACGGCATTCAACTTCATTATTTTAAATAGCACACCCTATACATATATTGATACATAAATATACCGGGGAAAATATTCACTTAAAGTGAGTCAACTATGTAGTCGAATATAACTATATATATTATATAGAAAATCCAATGAATGAGTTATATTCGACTACATAGTTGACTCACTTTAAGTGAATATTTTCCACGGTACATTTAATACGACGTGCAGGACATGCAATAGAAGAAACACTGCGACGTGGTCTGTGTCTTTGATGCCTTCGAACTGAAGGTCGAGACAGCAGAACCACAAAACAGCATAGCGTTTGTGAGTTGGAGGGGACATTGGTGTTTAGTACGCGTTTATGCACTACTGTCACCAGTGCTTCGGTAGCTCAATGGTAGAGCAAATGCCCGGAAAGCGTAAGAAGTGGGTTCGATTCCCACCTGAAGCGAATGTTTTTTCCAACTCACGGACGTTCGTTTTCTTAATTGGATTTTCGATACATAAATATGTATCTAAATAGATAGAGTCCTAAAAAAACGGACAACTTAAAACAATTTTTTTCGAATTTATGGGTGACTTTTCGTCCACACGGTATATAATATTAAAAAACTCACATCCCTAGTAAATGCGAGTAAATAACTTATTTTCTACACTTACCTCTTTCAAATTTAAACGACTGTAGTTTTCACCGTCTTCATCGACATCGCAGTCATCTTCCAGATTATCAAGAGCAGTTTCAAAGGAATCGACCGTTTCATCAGATTTAACCGACTCTATATCGTATTCCTTATTCGTATGATCACGTCGGCGTCGTCGTCTGGAATATGCAAAAGAGGATGACACGTTATTTTTATTCCTTAACAAGATAAAATCAGAGAACAACTAAGGGAGAGAATATAAAGTCTGGTGGGCGCGGCTAGTTTGCGCACCTCATTCGCGCAGAGGGATTCGATGACGTACTGAGTTTAGACAGAGGCGCCACACGCAATTTAGTCTAGTTTAGCGTTGCGAGCCAACGGATATTCAGTGGCAGCGTTAATCTGAGATTTTGGATTGTAAGTGAGATATTGTGTGATTACGAAATTTACATTCTTATCGTTTTTCAGTTAACATGAATAAACCAAGTGTGGCATAGTGTGTTCAGCGAAAGGATGTGCGAACAAGAGTTATAACTGTAACTTATCGTTTTTCACATTTCCAAAGGATCAAGCAAGGTAAGTTTCGTTTCGATTAACTTATTGTATTGTATTTTTATAGTTATGTGGTATACAGGGTGATGCATTATGTTTGCAACAAACGAAAACTGGAGATTCCTGAAAACAATTCAAGCATTTTTTGCCATTGAACCCATGTCCCCAAATGCCTCGATACAGGGTGTCCAAATTTAGTGGTCAAATTAACTTTTTTGTCCATTTCTCAAAAACTAGCTAACCGATTTTGACAAAATTTTACATGCATTTGAGGACAGATAACCTAAAATATTCTGAATTATTTTGGCTTTCATTAACGGTTCATTGGCGTAGATATAGGGGGCATTTGGATAAATTTTACACATAAATTAGTTAAACACAGCTTTGACAAGCTTCATTATTTTAAATTATCACTTTTTTTAAAAGAGCAACTTATAAGCTACAAAAAAGTTAATTACGTCGATGTTGGTGTTTCTACCATTTTTATGGAAACCGATAAATTGCAAGTTAATGGTAGATTGAAATCAAAATAACGTTTACCAGAAATCAAAATGAAAAATCAAAGTTGCCGTGGAAAACGATTTAATAATAACAAATTACTTAACAATAAATTTTAAGGTCTATCAGCACCATTGATGTATTAACTAAAGAGATATAACTATTTACTATATAAAATGCCCCATACATTAAAAAAAATAGCATATACTCTAAGGTCTATCAGCACCATTGATGTATTAACTAAAGAGATATAACTATTTACTATATAAAATGCCCCATACATTAAAAAAAATAGCATATACTCTATAAGTCTGGGCGACTGGGAGTGGAGGGAATCATCACATATTACATTATATATCACATTATATAATTATATAATTATTTTAAATTTAATGCTTATAAAATATACTTCTGTCACTGTCACTTTTTTTTTTCTTTTTTTGGATAGGATTGACTACTTACAGTATTAATTTCAAGAATGCACGCTTTGCCAGTTTTTAGATATGAGGTCAGCAGTTAAAACTCGCGTGAACATATAGCATAGAGTACGGCCCTGGATCAATCAATGAAATATTTATGTTATTTGTCTGTAAGGGTATATAACCATATTGAATCTAAATCTTTTATTTGACTACATATACCTACTAATTTCAAATATGTCGATTTACCTATTTATTGAAAAAAAAATATTGCAATATTAATATTTAATAAATTTGTTTTATTAATATTAATTATTATATATTTGTAACACATTTGTGCTCGTGTAATATACGTTTAAAGTGTATATTATTATGAATTATCAATCGCCCCCGTATACCCCATTCGGTAATGTTCGGAATTAACTGCTAGAATTTTAACTGCTGTCTTCACACTGGTGTGTGCATTAATCTTTGGTATTTGGTATAGTCAATGCTACGCTTAATCTCAAATTATACGAAGTATAATGACCGCTATCGTCATAATCTGTAGATAATATATAACCCATCCCATTCTAACAAATTCTAAGATCAAAATTTATATTTAAACGTAACCCACCGAAATACCTATAGTTCTTAAATTTGTTCGTTTACATTTGACTGAACTTTATTAAATAAATATTAACTTAGGATATTATACAGTCGTAAGTACCAAAATTTACGAACATACCTCTCGTCCTCCTCATCTATAAGATACTGCAGTTTATCGCAAATCTCTTCCCCGCCAGTAGGTCTCGGTTTTCTATAGTTTTTTATAGGCTGTGGTTGTGGTTGATTTTGTTGTATAGCCAAATATGTTGTAACTATGGTTACTATAAGCACGCCTGCGATTCCAAAAATCATTCCGAAGAGGCCTGCCATCTTTGTTGCTTCACAAACATTTGTGGATTTTACAAAATTATACTAAGTACCTACGTAAGGAAACGCCGATTTAGCCAACGTTTTTTTTGTGTAAAGCACAATGAAGTCTTTGTGAACAAGTTATAGTCGTAATTTTTGTCACAGAGTGCATACAAAAGGGTGTGTTTAGTGTTTTCTCCCACATATAAATTTAAACGATCTCTAACCTTATCGTTTTTTTCTTTTTATCGGTGTTTCGTAAAAAAATTGCTTATTCGTTGGCTAAATCTGCCTTTATATTTAATAGTATATCATACCTGATCAGAGTATTTTATACACAAAGCTTAATGGAAACAAGACACACAACTCAAACCGTAAATTACTAGATACCAAAATGTAGATACTATCCTTACTACAACCAAAGATTAATCTTTGCTACAACTAAACTAAAGACCACATAACACACAAGTTATGTGCCACGTTATGTGTTATGTGCTAAAGACTAAGCGTAAAATGTAAAAATAAGAAAAATAGGAACACTTTGCTAATGATGGTGGGAAACTGTGGACGGGACTTCCCCGTATTTCCTATACTATAATAATTATGTAATAGTGCAATGTTGTCGCTTCCTAGATGGCATGAATTATATCATTGTTTTATAAGGAAAGACAATGATTATATCCATGCGATTATAACGGTCACAACTGTTTTAAATTATGTTGACTCTTGAAAATATTTTACGATAGGTAAGCCTCGTTTATATAAGAATACTACATTATAATATTATGTTACATGTTCCAGCGATTTGGCAATACAGCACGTGGTGTGTGTGTGGTAGCAGACGTTAATTTCCTTTTATACCAAGCCAATGGGAACCTTCGTGCGCGCGTCTGCTTGTGATCCAGAGCGCGCTATATTTAAAATGTGAAGTCGTAAGCCGGTTTTACACAGCATAATCATAAATATCGATATATTCACAAAAGTTGAATGCATTGTAGACACAGAAATCTTATATTATATATATATACTCTAGAATGATAATCCCGTAGTACAAAAATGTAACCAAAAGTGTAGAGCTGTCCATAATGCGCATGATCACCAGTATCTTATTTTTCAACAGGACCGGCTTTGATTAAATGTAATATTACTGTTATGTTATAGGTATATTTAAAATTAAATTTTACCATTTGGTAACATTCAAATAAAAAAATGGAATAAAGGAATTTAAGAAATAAAAAATTACATTAAATATCTAAATACTTTATTGTCTAACAGGTACAACCCAATAATAATAAATCTAAGCAGAAACGAGAAATAAGTAAAAATTCTAATACTGGAAAATATCTTAAGGACATGAGCATTCTAATTATTTATTTTACTATTATATAATATTTGTTTGTTTATACAACCACCTTAGGCGTCTTACCTCTCTACAGCCTTCAAAGAAGGGGTGCAAGAAACAGTGACTTCACGAATATTTTCCGTGTCCATGTAAACCACTTCCATATCATCCGTACTACTCGCAATAGTATTTTGTGACAAAACATGGTTGGTAGAACTTGTATTCTCAGCAATTTCATGGAGGATTATATAATTAAGTATATTCCAGTTTAACAACAGAATTCAAACGAACTTTGTATACCTACACAACGTAGGAAATATATTCTTGACATACATATCATGCATTTTTGACAGACTGCTTTTAAGTAAACAGTGTCTTGATATCAAACGATTAAGAATTTAACTTCCACTCTCATTTACATAATCTCTTCTTTTCAACAAAAGTTTGGGAACTGCATCGGGTACGAGGGTGATCCTCTTGCCGTCTTCTCTACAAATGATATCTTCTGCAGCGAAATGCTTACTGCATATGACATTCCCATCACATAAATTTTCTGTACTAGGATCCCAATGACCGCATCCAAACATCATGACTTTTTTTGGTCAAGCTAAAAATGAGTATCATGTCAATGGTATCATATTGACTCAAACTGAGACTGTTAGAAACCCGAAACAATAACTTACTGAAAATATTTAATACCAGGAATGAGACCTTCATTTTTACACCACAACACTATACACCTCATTGTTTGTTAAATAAACGAACTAAAACCAAAATAACAAATATTAAAAACCATTTTAATCACAAATAGGTATATCTATCAACAATTAAAATATACCACGAATAAAACCATAACTCAATTATAAAACCTATCTGAATTGTTGTGAAGCCGACTCTGACAGATATTCCCACTACGAGAAACGTCATTGCGAAAACAGACGCTGTTGCGAAATCTCTTAAATTTAATAAGATTTGGAAAAAAATGTTTCGGTCATATTGCTGAAAACTAAACAGTATGCAATTTTACCGATAATATTTAATTATTTGATTTTGTCAAGCAGTTTCGTATGACGCAACATATGGATTTATTTATAAAACAGATAGGTATGTCGCATAAATTCTGTAAGGCGAACGACAAAATAGTTTTAAATATGGCAGCTCTGTACTGAAAATAAGATATTGAGGAGCATGCGTAGATCGTGAAAACTCTGCATACACTTTTTGGTATACGGCTGGATTTAATTAGCATTCTAGGGTACATAGGTATATGATATAAGATTTCTATGATTGTATCACTATCACTGTTTCGGAATGTGGCATGGAGTATGGTGATATGTCCAATTACGTCGGCCACGGACCGGATTCGTCGTCTGCCTTTACCATAATACAGAGTTTTAAATCAAATTTATTTTGGTGTGCATCTATATTTGAAGTTGTATTGTACGAAAGGGTATCTGTTGAGAGTTTAGAGTCAAAGCTATTCATCGTCATTCGCCGACGTTTTGTCTATAAATTAGACCATATACTCCGGAGAAACAAACAACAAGTAGGAAACAGCAAATGATAAAAATTTATTCGATCACAAATTCATTATTAAAATTAATTTACTAATACACATACATAAATACTAACAATTATTAACAAATGCATATTTCGGAGACAATATTATTACTAAAAACATAAATTATATAGTACAAAAAAGAACATATAATTAAAATAATCGTTTTTAACAATATTACAAAAATATAAATCATTATACGTAGTGTCTCAAAAATGTAGGTACCTACCTATATGCTCAAGTTCTACCAAAAATTTGATGAGGATTACTTCTCGGCAGCGGCGTTCAATGCACAAAATCAAAAAAGCATTGATTACCGCATGAGATAATTTAGCTATTAATAGAAATGTTCAAAATAAAAACAAATTTTATTTTACAATTAAAGTACCTTGTCAGTGCAAGCATCACAAATGTATGTAACTATATTATGTATTTTTAAGTACAGGGTATATTTTACTCAATAGCTATATCCGTTAATTTTGATCACACGCAGTATAGTTTAAATTAGCAAAGTTAGAGCATTTTTTCTGAAGCGTCACATTATGGTGCCATAAATGACGTATGTCAATCCATTGTCAAAATTTTGACATATGATTAGTTATTTTAAATGGAACATCCTGTATTTTGTATTCTTAATCTATAGAGCTTTTCATAAAACATGATGTTCCATTTAAAGTAACTAATCATATGTCAAAATTTTGACAATGGATTGACATACGTCATTTCAGGCGCCATAATCTGACGATTCAAAAAAAATGCTAAATGAAACTATACTGTGATCAAAATTTGAGTACATGCCTCTAATTTTATTTCTTATTTGTGGATTGTCTTTTATTTTCTCTGGGTAAATCTAATACAAATGCCTTTGCAACGACATCTTTAAGACGTCTGGGAACAGTTGTCGAGACTTTGTGTTTGGCAAGATGTCTTCAAGACATCCATTAGACATTTGTAGACGTTAATAACACATCTTGAATCTGGGTGCAATGTCTTTAAGATGTCATTCCAAAAAAGCTTCATATTCAGTACGATCTTCAAGAGTTAGGTATTTGTTTTAAGAGATTCTGAATTATGAAACAAAAACATATTTATCAGTCTGAAACACATTTCTGAGACATCCCGTATAAGATTTAAAAGTCAATTTTTCATTATTTTCACTACGTCGTCGATTTGCTATCCGAAGGAGTTGCTGTGTAGTCCTTAAATCTTCGGGAGGCCTGGTTACCGTTATATACATTGAAGAAACATTAGTTGTTGTAGTCATATTCTCTAACTGTACGAACTGTATTGCCCAAGAAGTTCAGAAATTTCGCGATTTATTTGAATATCCTGAAATCGCAAAATATACAATTATTTAAAAAAATGGCCGTATTTTTTAAAATGTCAGAGGAAAATGTTGTTTGTATTTTCCTTTTTTACCCATGGACCAATTTGTCCACCAATGACCAATGAATTTGGCGCCCTAGAGCGACGGTTGTGGGTGGGAGGTCAGTGGTGCCAGAATTTAAGGATTTCCTTCAATATGAAATTTTTGTACTAAAATTTTTACGACTGAAGGTCTGGCAACACTGGTATGAGTAGGCACAATCGAAAGAGTGAGTCGCAAAGTTTCAAATCATGTGTTTTTTCGGTAAAATATTTTCTAGTCCCGGCCATCCGCCACTGTTTTGATTTTTGAGGGATATAAAGGGTTTCTGTCACTCTGTTGAAGGAAAGTTGTCAAAAAAAAATCTGGCAACACTGGTATGAGTAGGCACAATCGAAAGAGTGAGTCGCAAAGTTTCAGATCATGTGTTTTTTTCGGTAAAATACTTTCTTCTGCCGACCACCCGCCACTGTTTTGATTTTTGAAGGATATGAAGGGTTTCTGTCACTCAGTTGAAGGAAAGTCGTCAAAAAAGTCTGGCAACACTGGTGGGAGTAGGCACAATCGAAAGAGTGAGTCGTAAAGTTTCAGATCATGTGTTTTTTTCGGTAAAATATTTTCTTGTGCCGGCCACCCGCCACTGTTTTGATTTTTGAAGGATATGAAGGGTTTCTGTCACGCAGTTGAAGGAAAGTTGTAAAAAAAAAGTCTGGCAACACTGGTGGGAGTAGGCACAATCGAAAGAGTGAGTCGTAAAGTTTCAGATCATGTGTTTTTTTTCGGTAAAATACTTTCTTGTGCCGGCCACCCGCCACTGTTTTGATTTTTGAAGGATATGAAGGGTTTCTGTCACTCAGTTGAAGGAAAGTTGTCTAAAAAAGTCTGGCAACACTGGCATGAGCAGGCACAATCGAAAGAGTGAGTCGCAAAGTTTCAGATCATGTGTTTTTTTCGGTAAAATATTTTCTAGTCCCGGCCATCCGCCACTGTTTTGATTTTTGAGGGATATGAAGGGTTTCTGTCACTCAGTTGAAGGAAAGTTGTCAAAAAAAAGTCTGACAACACTGGTATGAGCAGGCACAATCGAAATAGTGAGTCGTAAAGTTTCAGATCATGTGTTTTTTCGGTAAAATATTTTCTAGTCCCGGACATCCGCCACTGTTTTGATTTTTGAGGGATATGAAGGGTTTCTGTCACTCAGTTGAAGGAAAGTTGTCAAAAAAAAGTCTGGCAACACTGGTATGAGCAGGCACAATTGAAAGAGTGAGTCGTAAAGTTTCAGATCATGTGTTTTTCGGTAAAATATTTTCTTGTGTCGGCTACCCGCCACTGTTTTGATTTTTGAAGGATATGAAGGGTTTCTGTCACTCAGTTGAAGGAAAGTTGTCAAAAAAAAAGTCTGGCAACACTGGTATGAGCAGGCACAATCGAAAGACTGAGTCGTAAAGTTTCAGATCATGTGTTTTTTCGGTAAAATATTTTCTTGTGCCGGCCACCAGCCACTGTTTTGATTTTTGAGGGATATGAAGGGTTTCTGTCACTCAGTTGAAGGAAAGTTGTCAAAAAAAGTCTTGAAACACTGGTGGGAGTCGGCACAATCGAAAGAGTGAGTCGCAAAGTTTCAGATCATGTGTTTTTTTCGGTAAAATATTTTCTAGTCCCGGCCATCCGCCACTGTTTTGATTTTTGACGCATATGAAGGGTTTCTGTCACTCAGTTGAGGGAAAGTTGTCAAAAAAAAGTCTGGCAACACTGTTGGGAGTAGGCACAATCGAAAGAGTGAGTCGCAAAGTTTCAGATCATGTGTTTTTTTCGGTAAAATATTTTCTAGTCCCGGCCATCCGCCACTGTTTTGATTTTTGAGGGATATGAAGGGTTTCTGTCACTCAGTTGAAGGAAAGTTGTCAAAAAAAAGTCTGACAACACTGGTATGAGCAGGCACAATCGAAATAGTGAGTCGTAAAGTTTCAGATCATGTGTTTTTTCGGTAAAATATTTTCTAGTCCCGGACATCCGCCACTGTTTTGATTTTTGAGGGATATGAAGGGTTTCTGTCACTCAGTTGAAGGAAAGTTGTCAAAAAAAAGTCTGGCAACACTGGTATGAGCAGGCACAATTGAAAGAGTGAGTCGTAAAGTTTCAGATCATGTGTTTTTCGGTAAAATATTTTCTTGTGTCGGCTACCCGCCACTGTTTTGATTTTTGAAGGATATGAAGGGTTTCTGTCACTCAGTTGAAGGAAAGTTGTCAAAAAAAAAGTCTGGCAACACTGGTATGAGCAGGCACAATCGAAAGACTGAGTCGTAAAGTTTCAGATCATGTGTTTTTTCGGTAAAATATTTTCTTGTGCCGGCCACCAGCCACTGTTTTGATTTTTGAGGGATATGAAGGGTTTCTGTCACTCAGTTGAAGGAAAGTTGTCAAAAAAAGTCTTGAAACACTGGTGGGAGTCGGCACAATCGAAAGAGTGAGTCGCAAAGTTTCAGATCATGTGTTTTTTTCGGTAAAATATTTTCTAGTCCCGGCCATCCGCCACTGTTTTGATTTTTGACGCATATGAAGGGTTTCTGTCACTCAGTTGAGGGAAAGTTGTCAAAAAAAAGTCTGGCAACACTGTTGGGAGTAGGCACAATCGAAAGAGTGAGTCGCAAAGTTTCAGATCATGTGTTTTTTTCGGTAAAATATTTTCTAGTCCCGGCCATCCGCCACTGTTTTGATTTTTGAGGGATATGAAGGGTTTCTGTCACTCAGTTGAAGGAAAGTTGTCAAAAAAAAGTCTGACAACACTGGTATGAGCAGGCACAATGGAAATAGTGAGTCGTAAAGTTTCAGATCATGTGTTTTTTTCGGTAAAATATTTTCTAGTCCCGGCCATCCGCCACTGTTTTGATTTTTGAGGGATATGAAGGGTTTCTGTCACTCAGTTGAAGGAAAGTTGTCAAAAAAAGTCTGGCAACACTGGCATGAGCAGGCACAATCGAAAGAGTGAGTCGCAAAGTTTCAGATCATGTGTTTTTTTCGGTAAAATATTTTCTAGTCCCGGCCATCCGCCACTGTTTTGATTTTTGAGGGATATGAAGGGTTTCTGTCACTCAGTTGAAGGAAAGTTGTCAAAAAAAGTCTGGCAACACTGGCATGAGCAGGCACAATCGAAAGAGTGAGTCGCAAAGTTTCAGATCATGTGTTTTTTTCGGTAAAATATTTTCTAGTCCCGGCCATCCGCCACTGTTTTGATTTTTGAGGGATATGAAGGGTTTCTGTCACTCAGTTGAAGGAAAGTTGTCAAAAAAAGTCTGGCAACACTGGCATGAGCAGGCACAATCGAAAGAGTGAGTCGTAAAGTTTCAGATCATGTGTTTTTTTCGGTAAAATATTTTCTAGTCCCGGCCATCCGCCACTGTTTTGATTTTTGAGGGATATGAAGGGTTTCTGTCACTCAGTTGAAGGAAAGTTGTCAAAAAAAAGTCTGGCAACACTGGTATGAGCAGGCACAATCGAAAGACTGAGTCGTAAAGTTTCAGATCATGTGTTTTTTCGGTAAAATACTTTCTTCTGCCGACCACCCGCCACTGTTTTGATTTTTAAAGGATATGAAGGGTTTCTGTCACTCAGTTGAAGGAAAGTCGTCACAAAAAGTCTGGCAACACTGAAAAGAGTGAGTCGTAGAGTGTTATCCCGTTTGATTCAGTTAGCATCATGGAGTGGACGAAGCAACGCGCGTTAGCTGTCGAGGCGGATTTTAGTATGCAACTTGCATTTAATATTGCGCTCCGTGGCCGTATTCCTGGTCGGCAGTCGATTAACGAACTGTTGATGTACAAAAGAAAAAAACTCGATTTCCAAGAACAGTAAGGAAACCGCAACACATCGACTTGATCTGTTTTGCAATCTCCTAGGTGCTCTACTTGAAAACATGCTGCTACTGTTGGGTTTTCTGCTGTTTCTATGAGGAGGATCCTCCATGAAGAATCAAGCTTTACTACAAGAACTTAATCCTTAATGATTTTGTTGCTTGAGAAATGCTTGACAACGTTAAGTCTATAAACCGTCGATATGCTGCAACGAAACTTCAGAAGTAGATTAACGGAGTGTAATGACAATTACGGACGCCACCTGCCTGATATCGTACTTGAAACTGCGAGAATATAGACTTTACAAGTTGTACTTGATACTCTTCAAAGAATTAAAGCATTAAATAATATTGTAAAAAAGCAATTGAGTGATTTTTAAAAACCCAAATTGGGGAGGAAAAGAGGATTGTTGGAGATGATTCTCCCCCTTACCTTTCGCGTTGTATGTGTATTCTTTTTAGCTTTCCACAACCAATTGACAGCTGTACCATAATCTTTCATTGCAATATGACACCGGGCAATGAACAATCTATTTTCCTTACTCTCATGAACGGACAACTGTTCAGCAATCATAAAATGATCCAAAGCCTCCTGATATGTACTGTTAGGCAGCTCTCCGAATACTGTTTTAGCAGCCATCCTCTTCAACCTAAAATTAAGTGTTTTTTCAGGGATTCTTCTACTAATATAGTGGTATTACCAGGGAATTCCTGCTATTTCATAACAAAATCGACCCATCAAGTGATGCGAACCTTCATCCTTCGGGTCAAGCTCTATTGCCTTCTTGACGTGCCTTTTAAATAAATGCGCATCTTTGAATTGCTCTGATGCCGTCTGTAATTGGCTGCGACTGCCTACAACGATCGCATACCATTTATGCACTTCAGCACTAGTTGAATCCAACTTCAAAGCCTCAGTACACGCGGTAACACCTAAAAAAACATCAAGTTCAAACGTGTTAAGCGTTAACTTGTAACGGCATTAAAAAAACTATCACTAGCTGTCATTCACGTTTAGTATACTCTGATATTAAATTCCTACTGGAGACAATTGAAGCGTTTTGGCAGGAAAATATCTCAAAAACGTCTGTCAGTCTTTAATTCTGCTGTCTACACCATTACTCAACATAATGTTAAACTACCTTCGTTAATCCATGTCCTAGCGTTTTCAGTACTGTCAACTTCGAAGAGGATGTGATACGCTTTCCCAAGCTTACACCACACCTGGGCATTATTTGGATATTTCAATGTCAGCCCTTTCAAATCCTCTATAACAGTCTTTAAATCATTTATTGAGCCTCTATTGAGCATTTCATCTATGCCTTCAAATATCTGAAATTATGTTAAATTTGAAATGGTTAAAACGACAAATTCAAGATTTACTTACTTTCAGAATTGAGGTATCGTCATCAAAAGATTCACAATCGTAGAATTCATCATTATCATTATTAATACTCTCGCAAGTGGAGTTGGATTTAACCGAGTCTAGTTTGTCAATAACTCGGCGCCGTCTAATTAAGATAATGCATAACATTACTAGGTATTAGCAACAAATGTTCAAGAGAAGAGAATAATTTAATAGGGACAGAAGTTTAAGAGACCTTTTTTTTTAATTAAGCGTGTAGTACTGACCAACGTCACACTGCTTTTATTTTTTATAGTATAGAAAGTAGAAAAATTGAAATTCCGATTAACCAGTTCAAATATCATTTTACGTACATACCTGTTCTGCTTTTTATCACATTCTTCTTCCAAGAGTTTATCAAGTTGTGCCCTAACTTCTCTCAATTCTCTATTCAAACTGCTCACATTTTTATTAATTCCATGAACCCTTTGACTTTGTGTAAACCCTATTATTAGTCCAGTAATGCCCACAACTAAACTTGCTATGACACCCAACACGAAACCAATGAGATTTGCGTTACTCATTTTATTGTTAAAAAGCAACAATTCGTTAAACTAAAACAAATAGTATTATTAGCTTAACTATCAGGTAATTATTGTTGAAGCACTATCACAGCATTAAGATATATTTATGCTGTGGCACTATTAAGTAGGTAGTACATACACAATTATTTATTTTGATAACATTAAGAATTAATTGAAGTTCAAAGACCAGTATAATTTACAGTTTTAACACCATATAACAGAAAATTATGTTAAGGTATAAAAATAAAAAATTCATGAATATTAACGGTTGTATTGAAATGGGGACTTCACATTCACATAATTAACAAAAAAAAATTATAAATATAAAAAAATTAATTTCTTAAAAAACAAAACAGTACAAACTTTATAAAATAGGTGGTAGGTAGTAAAAAACACTCACATCATCAACATTCACCTGATGTGAGAATATCCTCGAAACTCATTTTGTATTGGTAAATTACTTAATTGAGAAAATAGAACACATAAAACTAAATTTGCATGCGAGCAAATGATATTTGGTATCATTAGATATTTCCTTATCGTTTTTAACAAGCAACTATCCAACTAGGTACTCAATGCTACAGTTCTGGATTAAAATTTCCTAGGTATATACCATAAACAGTTTTCACTCACATCAATATCCAGTGGTGATTTATAAACTTTCCGTTTGCGTTCTGCGCTGCCGTCCACCGTCCGATTTCACCAATGGTGAAATCCATCGGAATCTTATATAATATATATAATATAAGATTTCTGTGGTGAAATCGGACGGTGGACGGCAGCGCAGAACGCAACTTACGTATGGACACATGACAATTTATTGGTTGTGTTGCCAGAGGCCGACGGAAAACGGCAGTTTATAAATAAAAGTACGCAACTTGCGTGTGGTGAAATTGGACGGTGGACGGCAGCGCAGAACGCAAGCGCAAACGCAAAGTTTATAAATCACCAGTTATTAGGGAGTTAAAGTTGTACATGAGACGAGACGTATCTATGCTGACGTAACGGAAATTATTTAGGATAACTCAATTGAAAAATCTATGACCAAAAATGAGTTAAAGTTTGATTAGCAACGTAACGCATTTCTCTTAGGTTATGTTTATATTTGTTTAACTCGTTCGGATACCTCCGGTCATACAATCGAGGATTTCCGGTAGAATGCGTTCTCGTCTGAATGACACGCAAGAGACCGTACGGGATACGTATCCGCAAACGAGATGAAAAATTCATCTGCGCATGCCTAGCTGTCAATAGATACGTATACGTTCTTGTCTCATGAACAACTTTAACTCCCTATTATAAACTGCCGTTTTCCGTTTGCGTCGCCCGTCGTTCAACATAATTCAAGTTTATCTTTCTCCGTCGGCCGCTGGCAACACAACCAATAGAAACGCAATAAATTGTCATGTGTCATATGTCCAATTTGACAGAAATCATATCATCCCGTAAATTCAAATTATTATTTACCCCAATTGTTATTTGCTCCCAGTCCTCATTAAATAATCTATGTTTATATTTATGATATTGTATATTATTAGTAAATAATAAGAACCAAAACCGAAAGTAAATAAAAGAATTATAGGTTATGAGTTGAGACAACCGTTGCAAAGTTTATAAATCACGATGTAGAACCATAGAAGAAGTAAGCTACGCTAATAGCTTTCTTATTCTGTGGTAGAACTGTAACGGCAAACGACAACGGCAGCGGTGAACGCAAACGTCAAGTTTATAAATCACCAATTAAGCTGCCTTTTGTGCGAGGGAGATTTAAAGATTCGGGTATTTTGGTATGGAGAGACTTGATGGTGGGGGAATAGCAATGTCATTGTCTTTAAAAGACAATGGCAATGTCATGAGACCCTTTTACTGCGGTGGGTATCTGAAGATTCGGTGATTCGGTCTTAATAGTCTTAAAACTTCGAAAAGCCAACACTAATAAACACGACAGACTAAACACTTTATTATTTAAGGTTAGTAAAGGTATATTAGGTTATTTTTGTTGTTATTTATTTTATTGTTTTCAACGAAGCCGATCATACCGCATGCGCAAAGTGCAAATATCCGAGAAAACAGAAACTCAAACGAACTTTTGGGAATTTGGCAGTGATGTGCAACGATTACTTTTTCAAGTATCGAGTAGATACTGATACTTTATATCGGAGTATCAGATACTTTGTATTCGTTACTTAGTAATCATTAATATAAATACCTATATGTCATATTGGAAATCGGTTTCTTAACAGAGATAAATACGTGACCAAATAAATGGTTTACTATAAAGTATGAAAATGGAAATGAAATTGGTTGATAAAATATAGGATTTTTTAAATAGTATACTCGTCTAAAACTAGAAATTAAAATAAATGCGAATTACCATTTAAAAAAACCACCTTTTCTACATTTTTTGGTGTAAGTCTACTTCTACGTTCCGAAACCACTTGACCTGCTTTTGAAAACACTCGTTCACTTGGAACAGAAGTTGCTGTTACACCTAAGTATTTTTGTGCCAACTTAGCTAAATTTGGATACACTGCTTCCCTGGTTTTCCACCATTTGAGAGGGTCATCTTGCCTTTGAATGTTTTGTTCTTCGGCATACTGTTTGCTTTCAATAATTGAAGCGGCTACTGTCGATGCGTTTTTTGTAATTTTTGCATCAAAACTTTTCCATATTGAATCCTCCGCAACTTTGTTTTTAGTTTCTGACACTGAGGTTCTGTCAACTTCGAGAGCTTCATTGTTTTTCTTAATGAGCTTTGACATTTCAGCTATTAGAAGTTCTCTCACTTGAATTATTGCATTCTCATCACTAAAACCTTTCTTTTTAAACCGGGGATCCAAGTAGGTTGCTTTCGCAAGTATAACATTATACTCAATACGATGAAATCTCGTTTTTAAGCCCTGTATCAAATTGTCTTTCAAGCTCGAAGCAGTTTCATCGTCAACCTGAAGGCTACTTAAGAATTGTTTTAAGCTTTCAATCAAGGGTATTATTTTTGAAACACATACATTTTTGTCAGCACTTAGTTCTCTAGTTACTTCCTCGAAAGGTTTTAAAAGGACACAATATTGTTTTAACACTGACCATTCAACTGCAGTAAGTGCCTCAACAGGGTTATGCAAAATACCAATAGCTGCTTCAAGTGGTAACTGAACTTCCAAAATTCGGCTGAACATAAAATAGGTTGAATTCCAACGGGTTATAACGTCGTTAATTAATTTTAAGGTTTTGCCAATCATCTGCGTTTGCATTTCTTTAAGTTTTTCTGCTGCCGTAGTACTGCGATGAAAATGCTCTACAATTTTCTTTACTTTTTTCTGCAGTGGTTGTAATAAAATTAGGGAATCTTGAACCACGAGATTTAAAGTATGGGCCAAACATGGTAGATTTGGCCAGCCAGTTAGCTTTATTGCAGCTGAAATGTTTCTTGCATTGTCAGTTATTACAGCTTCTATTTTATTGGCAATATCCCAGTCTTTTAAAATTTGCAATAACATATTTCTAATATTTTCAGCTGTATGGCTTTCTTGGAAATGGAAGCAACCCAATAGCAACGATTTTTGTATCCACTCACTATTCACATAATGCGCAGTTACCGCCATGTAGTTTTCAACGGAACGAGATGTCCAAGTGTCAGATGTGAGAGTTATAAACTCGGCTTCATTCAATAAAGATTTCACATTCAATACAACGTCATCATATTTTTTATTTAGTAAATCTCGGCTAAAAGTGGTTCTTGATGGTAGTTGATACGAGGGATCTAGGGCAGCTATTAGGGCTTTAAATCCACTATCCTCTACTACAGAAAATGGTTGTAGATCTTGTAAAATCATATTTAGGACCATTCCATTTAGCATTTTTGTTCGAGATACAGATGCTGGGCGAACAGGAAAAGCGGTAACTTTGGTTTGGGTAAATTTGCGTGACGGTACTTTTTCGGCATTTCGAGATTGCATTAACGTAATGTTTGTATTACTATCATCTTCTGCTGGATCACGTGAAGGACCTGCTACAGGTACATCCATAGTCATCCTGGTCGATTGAGACTGTGGATGTTTAGAATCTATATCTTCATGGAGTGTAGTGATATGTTTTGCTTTTAAATGTTTTTGTAAATTTGAAGTAGCGCCACCTTTGTAAGAAAACACACTTTTACAAATATCACACTTAGCTTTTTCACTACTAATTACAGTAAAATGTAACCAAACTTTACTTTTTTTCCTATCAGACATCGCTATCAATATTTAAATTGAAATAAAAGATAAAAGGTTTAGAACACAGATCTAGAAAAGGGGGAGATAAAACTGTTTACATTTCCAAGCGATCAAACATCATTATTTGCAGATAGCGATAATGCCAAACTTCCGAGGTCATTCCCGCATTGTTTTAAAATACACTATTTTCATACGGCATTTTTTACCGTTTTAAAGCAAAATATAACTTAGGTGATGGTACTAATTTTTGTGTATTATAAAACGATATACCCAAGATATTTTTTAGTTACTTTTTTATGAATTTTAACATATTCAAAACATATTTCACTAAATTATAATTTATTTATGAAGTACACGTGGCAACTCTGTAAAGCAGAGCAACTTGAATAGTACGCGAAGAATTTACTATTTCATTCATTTTTGTAATCAGCCGGTAGTTTGAGCTCTGTTGCCAACTATCCTTTGTATTCGTATTTATTTGCTGTTTCTAGATCTGTGGTTTAGAACTACGATGCGACGGGACGCGACGGCTTATTATTATTAGGTGAGACTGGCGAGAGACCGGGAAAAACATTGCATTTTAGTAAGTAATATATACATACTAACATGTTATGAAATATTTTAAAAAGTACCTATATGAACTCTTCTGTTATAAAAGTATACCTCGTTTATTTAGTCTAGCTTATGTTTATATTAACAACATTAAGTTAAGTGGTTAGAGGCTTGGAAAAGAACGGAATGTGCGGGAAGCGGCAGTGTAGATCATAGAAAAAATATATAATATATTACTTATCTATGGTGTAGATATATGCCTTGTAAAGTATACTATACTGAAAATATAAATATAACACTGATTAAACTCCAGTAGTTTAATCCTAAAATATAACTATAGATATTTCTTATTACAAACACAACAATAATAAAAGGCCCAATAAATTGCTGAACATAAGATTTATGACGAGTTCGAGCACATTAAAGGGAACCGACAAGGCGCCAAATATCACTTATTCAAAATATTAAATAAACAATAGCCGTGCAGTTCATCGCCCCCTGTACAACGCCGCGCAACCAGTACAGTAAGATCCGGTTCCGATTGGTTCATCGATGAACTGATACAAGTAAACAGCTGCTGTGTCGAATCTACAACTTTCCTGGCGCGCTACGAATAACGAGTAATCAGTAATCACGTCAAAGGATTCGATTACTTCGGATATTCACAAGTATCAGATAAAAAGTATCGAGTAGATACTATTCGCCCACCACTAGAATTTGGAGAAACGGAGATTTACCTCTACGCACTGGCGTCACGTGATTATGTATATGTAGCATTTTGGCGGATAAATTCTTGTTAGACCCGTTGTCCATGTGTTTATTCCATTATTAATAACTATTACCTATCACAAAAACAAAACAGTTTAAACTCTTGTTGTATATATTTACACAATATATTTTCTCGTATTTTTAAATTAAAATAATTATGTCGTCCCTTTCAAGACAACGGAAAATAGAAGCAAATACTAATACTCCGAAAGTGCATAAAATCAAGAAATCTAAAATTGCATTAGACCATGTAGCTTCAGAGATAGTTAAAAAAATAATACGGTGAATACTTCCAAATCTCCGAATCTCTCTCGCACAAAAGGCAGCTTTAGCGAAACCGAAAGATCATCTTTTTTGTGATTGTCTTTCACTTAACCTCGAAAACTTCTGAAAACAACCAAATCTGCTCTGAAAACGGGGAAATTATTTCTTCCATGATTGATTATCCATGCTTTAAACTTTTACAATTTAATCGTTTGATTCGAAATCGTATTCCAAGAATTCGAAATAATTTCAATACTTTTAGAGGTGAACTAGCGGTTGATCAGTAAGCGGCAAGGGAGGTAGGTACGAAAGAATAACCCTTTTATTCTAGATATTCGTAAGTTGATGTAATTCCGACAATTGCTTCAATACGTTTAAGTATACGATACCAAAGATTAATGTGTGTACATTAATCTTTGACGATACCTGCGCGTAGAGAACCATATTATGTGTACGGCTTTTTTTATCGTTAAACCGTTTAACGATAAAAGGGCGGTTGAAAGGAAACATATGGCAGGAACTCAAGTAACTTTTCTTTCTATCGCATACAGTCCATGAAATGGGGTAAGCATATTTCTTATAAAGACATTTGGGACTTGAGGCAACGCCAATGACGTATCATTTGAAATTTACGCATGCGCACTTTAAATTTTGGATACGTTGAACTGAAACGGTAAGCATTTATACATTCCGTACATGTATACGGCACCTAGCTTAATCCCATTGGTCCGGTTTAAAATGTAAGCCAATAAACGTCAAGTGCTATATGCGCGTAATTCGGTGCCCTGCATACTTACGGAATGTTAATTTAATAGAAAATTTTGTAAAGAGGAAACCTTGCATCGCGAGTTAGGCGACAATTATTTTTTAAAACTATATTTTAAATTAAGTGACAGTATTTCGACATATTTTTAAAAGGGTGCGAATATGCTGTAATCCAAGTTTCGTTGAGCAAAGAAAATATACATCTTAGAGCAAAAACGTAAATATGTTTATTAAATAAAATAACAAAATAAAAATATTCAAATTCAGTGGGACGAACTATGTTTAATTATGCATTGGGTTTATTTGTTGTTACATTTTGGGAGATTATGTTTTTTCTTTGGTCTTGTCAGGTTCTCCATTTGCTGAACGACCGACCGGCCTTTTTTTGCTTCCTCTTGTTATTCCAACTTTTCTTCTATTTAAAGCTGTAGGCTAAACATTAATGGTGGACTTTTGCCTATATCGCTGGGGGTACGAACTTCCCGCAGTACACAAAAAACTTTCCCAAGCTGTGCTTGTCTTCACCTGCTTTAATCGTTTAAAAATCGTTTGAATGGTTGAAGTAGGAGTGTCCAAATCGCAATTTTTAAATAGCAATAGATCAACAACATTCTGAAATTTGAGGGAATTCTCAGCACTTGAGGCCATTTCAGTTCTATATGAGAGTTTTTCTACGTCTTCATTATTAATGGCATTTGTGGGCACTAAATTATTTTGTGGTGACATAAATTCATCGCTTTCAATTACAATGCCACAGTTCGTTGATGGTTCTGAAACGAAGGGTTCGTGGAATGATAACGGCTGGACATTATCACCAAACGCTAGCTTAGCCATAGATAGGCGTGCTTCCGCAGAAGCTGCAGGCGCGTTGGTACAAAACACTCCGTAAAGATTTCAAACAGCAGTTTGATGTATGCAGAACCTTCCTAGTCTGCCTTCTTCGCAACTGCAAAAGCCTGCCTGGATATCTACGTCATAAAATGTTCCATTATTTTTACTGCTTGGAACAACATAAAGAAACGACGATATTTATGTCTTCTTTTTCTACAAAGCTATTTTTTTTTAGTTGTTTATTTAGAAGTAAACGATTAGAACTATCTCGGTTATTAATGAAATTCCTCAAAACGACGCTGGTAATATTCTTCCATAACTGTACAGGAAAAGTCTATTAATTGCGTTATATGCCTTATTCCTATTTAAGGCAAAATATTTATAATCCAAAGGTAGCAAATTTGCCGCAGACTGCATGGTGATTTCAAACACGCATAGCCACAACTGAACCCAAATAAACAAAATAAATCTGTTTAAAATAATGTCAGCGCAGTAATAACTATTACATTTCGTAAGTGCATATGACACCGATTTACATTCCGTACGCGCGACATTTATTGGCTTAAATTTTAAATCGGACCAATAAGATTAAGCTAGGTGCCGTATACATGTATGGAATGTATAAATGCAAACGGTAGGGGTATGTTTTGTGACCGCTACCAATAATAATGGATCAGGTGTTAAGCAGAAAATTGACGATCGCTCCGGTAGCGTTATCTTGTGATGAACGCGACCAATGACTAGGAGTTGTTAATGAACCACGTTACAATATAACGGTACGTAAGAGCGCATATGTGACGTAATTTCGAGATTGGTTTTGTTTTTAACACTTTCCAGATACTTTCATTAAAAAATAATATGAAAAAAACACATAACGAATAGCTATAATGCATTTTTATTCAATAAATTTTACACCAGTAAACTTTTATTACTAAAAAGTTCTACAATAGTTCTGAAGCTACATAATGTGAATTACTGCACGACATAAAATTATTTAGTTTTAGAGAATAAAATAAATTTGTTTTCAAATGGTACAGCCAAGTGTAGGTATATAGATATAGATTCCAGATACATCATTAAAAAAATATTCTAATGTGGAATTAAAATCTATCTATATTTCCTTTAGAAATAATTTGTTTGTGTATCTTTGAATAATATAATACATGTCTATATTTAAATTATTATAATATTTGAAATACTTCTGATCTACTATTCAACACGACATATTTAATGATCTGGCTTGCGCATCTTGCACAAATTCTGCAACGGCAACATTGTAATGTCACTTTTAAACTTGACTACACCTTCATGCAAATCAATCGAGAGCAATTCACCAGTTTGTTCGCGTTCATCTCCGATTATAACCTATAAAATGAAACAAAAAAAACATTAAAACCCTATTATGAGATCCAAGATATTTTTGTTACATACCTTAAATTGGTCACCCCGTTGTGGTCTAACCGGATCCAGATGATCGGCTAATATGTTAACCACTCTATCTTCTTCCGGTAGAAATACGGAGCACATTGCTCCTGATACACTGCGGATAACACCAGTTTGACCTGCTAGACCAGGATCGTCGTGGCTGTCACGGATGCGAACCTAAATATTAAAGAGAAGCTCATATTATAAAAACCCCTAATTTTACTCAAAAGACACGAAGAGTATTTTCTAACAGCATTCGAGACGTTACAAGTCTCTCTATAGGTGTTTTGCCACACACATCCATTGACGTTTGCGCCCAATTTTAAGACAAATATGCTTAGTTATCAGGTATTTCCTAAGATGCTTCAGAAATTTGTGCTGCACGCCCTCAAGTATAGAGATCTGAGTCTGGTAAATAGACCACACAATACTGACGTACTCAAGCTTACTCCTGATTAATAGTAAGTATAGAGGACTGATTCGATACCTCGAAATCCTCATATTACTCCTATTATCTTTGACAAACACAATTCAGAATCATGCCACACTTTATTTGAAAAAGTTCACCATCAGCCACTACACGTACTCTTTATTTGCGTAATACTGAAATCAATCGATCAATCCGAAATCTATTTACACACCCAACAAGTGCAAATGCCTAATTAACCACAAACAAATTAGCCAAGCTTTATTTTAAATTTATTTTTGTTGTTTAAAAATGAAAAAAACGTAGGTACTTAAAATGATTCTGCACAAAAGTAAGATCGGTAATTTTACGGTACCTATATTCTATTAATACCAAAATTCGATTTGATGTATAGGCTCAGAATCAGTGTAGCAGAGGAGATGCTTAATCCTATTCCTCTCAATGATTGTAGATGTAGATTGTTTTATCGGAGTCGTTTAGGCGGTTTGGCCTCCCCTCACTTCGACCTGCGGAAGATCTTTTGTGAATGACTCTAATCTATGAATTGCCCAGCTATCCCACACTTTTCATAAAGTTGATGATTTCTCTGGGGGATAAATTCCTTGCTTCGTCGGGTGTTAGGGTCACCCCTCCAAGGTGTTTTAGCCTTTTGCAGAAAAGTGCCATGCATTCACAGAGCACGTGTTCTGTTGTCTCTGTTGCGTCTTCGCAAAACCGTCAAGTGTCGTCCTCGGTTAGGCCCATCTTTTTGAGATGGGTGGTGTCCCGTAAAAAGGCCTGTAATTCGCCTTAGGTCGCTTCTCTCCAGTTGGATAAGCTTCCCTGCGTTGGCCTCTGAAGGTTTGATAAACCTTTTTGATTGTCTTAGGCCTGGAGTGTTTCTCCAGTAGGACTTAAGTTGTTCCTTTTCCCACCTCCGAAGTTCTTCCTTCATATGGCTTTTTGGAAGGCCAAAGATGGGTTCCGGGCCGCAGAACGGAGCGTATGCGCCCTTTTGCAAGTTGGTCCGCCGCTTCGTTCCCCTCTATGCCTTCATGTCCTGGCACCCACGTCAGAGTAATCTTTTTCCCCTGAGCTGCCAGTTGCTTTAGGTCTGTTTGCATTCCTATGCTAGCTTTGACGTGAAGGTGTAAGACCTCAGTGCTTTTAATGCAGCTTGACTGTCTGACATAATATGGATCTGCCGTTCCGGGATGCCTCTCTACAGGCATTCTTGAGCACAACGATTAATAGCGTTGATCTCTGCTTTGAATATAGTGGGAATTTTCCCGAGAGATTCAGAGAGCCTGCAATTAGGCCCGTATACTCCCATGCCTGTGTTCCCTTCTATTCCTTTTGAAACGTTCGTATACCAGACGGATGTGTTTTCTGGAAATCGTGGTTCCCCATTTAGCCAATTTTGACGGTCTGCAATGACCACTTCAATTGATGAGTGTTTGGTACACCCAGTATATGAGCATTGGCTTTAGCCCCCAAGTCCTACCGAGTAGCCTGTGACACGTCCATATGGCCGCTGTGGCTTTCGATATGGTTTTCTCTATATGCTGATTCCATATTAGTCGTTTATCCAGGATTACTCCCAGGTATTTGACTTTATCCGAAAGGCAAATTTGCTCACCGCTGAGAGTCGGGTTAATAATGTCCACCTTTCTCTTTCTCGTGAATGGTACCAACACTGTTTTTTTCGAATTTATATTCAATCCCTCAGCGTCGCACCAGTTTTTAATTTTGTTTAATGCAATTTGCATGCAGTTGGATATAACCGATGTGTGTTTCCCCTTAACTGTGAGAACAATGTCGTCAGCGTAGCTTTGCAGAGTAAAGCCTGCCCTATCCATTTTTGAAATGAGATGATCCAGCAATGGTGACCATAGAAGAGGGGACAATACACCGCCTTGTGGGCATCCCCTAGCCGCTGTCACTGTTACAGACACTTCTCCTATTTCAGCCGTAATGACACGGTCTTTAAAAGTGCCTAATCCATTTCACCAGTGAGGAGTCGACACTCCTCTCTTCTAGTGCTCTACTGATGGATTCATGTGAGGTATTGTCAAAAGCACCCTCTATATCGATAAAGGTACATAAGGATACTTCTTTTGCCTTAAATGTCTTCTCGATGTCTTTTACTAAGCAGTGCAGATTTTCCCCCTTGGTAGGCGAATTGCCTTTTGTGAAGCGGTTTCCTATTTAAAGTTAAAGGTATTCCTCTATTATCTTTTCCATAGTTTTCCTCTCAATGATACAACCGAGGTGTACGTATATTTTTGAGGTTGCATTATCACTGATGGACCTACTAGAGCTATGATATGAACTGCACTTTGATTTGCAGAGCACGTGAAACAAAACAATATCAACTCTCCTGTGATTCTCTGTATTGTTTACCAAGAGGGGGAAATCCTTACGTCAAATTAATGTCGTTGAAGTGGTTGGTAAAATAACTAATAATAGAGGGTGTGCGTTGACTAATGCTACATACGGGGAGTTGTTACAATCGTTGGTTAAGCGCGGGAAACGGTTTGCAACCTGACATCTCGAAGCTACAAGGAGAACAGCAGAATATTGCCAAGTTATTTGGGGTTTATTATTAAAATGATGCTCCAGAAGTCTTCATTAGAATCAAATGGTTTATCATTTGTTCCAAGTGGAAAGTTTGAAGAAATGAAGGATTTTGAGGAAGTTAATATAAAATACATTGACACAATTGCAGAAAATCGAACAATTGTTAAAATTGTTAAAAAATGTTTATTTTCAAACAAGAGCTGTTCTCACCTCGATATCAACGGTATGCCAGTCCGTCATCGGCATAACATCTAAGCCAGCACCGGGCGTTTGTGGATTGTACGGCATATTTGGACTGTAACCACTGCTCGGCGTATTGTAAGGATTATTACTAGCTGGCGATTGCCCATAACCAGTCGCTGGACTTGGAGTACTAATTGAGCTTTGATATCCTGGACTCGCTTGGTATGGACTGTACGATGAGTCGTACATAGTACCAGGCGTTTGCGGTGTGAAAGGACCATTCATCTGATAACCAGGTGTACCTTTAAAAGCCAACAGATAAAAAAGGTTCGAAGGCGAAAATAGTTAATACTTACTTGGATTGTATCCAGGCGATGGACATGTATTCGATACAGTTGGATCCCATTCGGAGCTGGCGTTCGGGGTTCGTGAACCATCATGTACTGGCGTCATTGAACCATAATGTAACGGTGTACGACTACCGCTATCCGCCATCGGTGTTTTGTTGCCACTGTCACGATACAACGGTGTCTGATTGCCAGAGTATGCCGGTGTACGGCCGTAACTCGAAATACTGCCATCTCTTGTCGGGGTACCTGTAACAGGAATCATATTTACGACACGAGCGCCATTTCGGACTAAACTAAACTTACCAACATCAGCGATATGATTCCTATCGACAGATATCGTTTGACATGACGTATGCAGTTCAATACGGGCAGTGGATTGTGTCGCGTCCTTAACGATACCAATACTACCCTTATACGGACCGCGAGTGATTTTTATTGTGGTACCAATAATGTCACGGTCACGGGTCACTTTACCTCGACCGCCCATAGGACGTCCGCCTCCTCCACCACCACCGCCACCAAATCCTCCAAAGCCTAGTGAAAAAATTATTAACTTTATTAAAGATTAAAAAGGGTTTAAGAAACTTACCTCCTCCACCACTCGACGGATGTAACGGTGAACTTCTTCTCGGTGACATGTATTCCATACCGGTAGATATATCGGCAGATGGTAGATTCTTGTTACCGCCAGCCAATTGAAGATGTTTTGTTTTACATACGAAAATTCCTATAGATAAAAAGAACCTGACTTAGTAAATGAACAAATGCAATAAACAAAGTCATTATATTTACAAAATATGAATTTTCATAAATAAAAAACTTAAGAAAGACACCCAAGGCTTATTCCTAATAATGCTCCGCATCAGCAACGGATGCAGCCTCTCCAAACAATGAGCATCCGGTCGAGTATATTCACAGAATTTTTGTATTCAATCGCTGTATATGCTACTACAATGTGAACCTGGGCATTTGATAGACTTCTTGTTCTGACTGACACTGTCTTGTGTATTATTATTATTCAATTTCCTCTGGTGTATCCGGCTCGAAGGACCAGATTTAGATGATTTATAACTTTTCGGACAATTTGTAGAGAAAGTTTTGGACAATTGAGTGGGAAGTGTTGTCGAAATGTTGACAATCGCACTGCTGGCACTCAGCTAACCGAACATAGCCGCCACGCGGTCATTTCGGTGCGGATGTTATGCTTCAATAATTACAATAGAGTTCGTGGTTCCTTTGTATACACTTTCTGTTTAAGGTATCCTTATAAGAAATAATCAAGGGGTGTAAGATCGAGGCTTCTATGAGACCAGTTGATAGTGCCTTGACGAAGATCACTTTGGAGGTGTGGCAAGTGAAACCATGTTTTCACCTTAAAACCTTCAAAATCCTGCAGTTGTGCTGCCAAAAAGTTCCTTAACATACCGTTCACTGTTTACCGTAAGCGCTCGCCCTCGCCGGTCTTCAAGAAAATAAGACCCAGTGATGCCTTCACCAGACAAGGCAGCCCACACAGTAACTTTTGGACTATGTAGTGGTCTGTCATATGTTTCTCTCTTGGATTTTCGTTGGACCAGTAGCGGCAGGCACAGGTCTGTTTTTTACATGCCCGTTAAAGTGGAAGTTTGCTCGTCACTCAACAGAACGTTTCCAAACGTTTTAAAGCGTTGACGCATTTCATTTGCAGCTCAATTTTGTAATCTTGCTTCAGAATCTTGACGATTTATGAATGTTAAGTCCTTGCCTGCGTTTGCGAACTGATTGAGGCGGATTTTGACGCACTGAAACTCTTACTCGTACTCTCTATCGTTTGTTGGGCTCGAACAGAGCGTAGCCGACCATTGCGATAGTAGGCGCGTATGCAAAAAGCGCGATGGTCTCCCGGATACACTTCCATGGTTACAAAATCTCCAAAGAGCAGCACAACATACCATCCTTACGCACCGTTACATGGACAGCGCAGATACAAATCCCCCCCATCCATTCTGGATACCTTGTATATTAGATATAGGGTTTACCATGCTCAAGGTGCGAATCTGGGACCACTACTGTTCAATCTTTTTATTAACGACCTGGGAAAGAATTTAAAATCTGAAAGATTGATTTTTGCTGAGGATCTGAAGATCTACTCCACTGTGGACTTTGTTGACGACTGTCATGTTTTGCAAAACAGTCTGAACTTGGTCGGGGATTGGTGTGATGCCAATAATCTTATGCTGAACCCGGTAAAGTGTAAAGTTGTGTCATATACTAGGAGAACGTTCCCTATTGGTTTTGAATACGCGATTCATGACGCTGCATTGTCACGTGTGGAAACTACCAGGGATTTTGGTGTTGTGTTCGATTCGCGCTTTACCTTCAGCGAACACATAATGACATCATTAGAAATGGCAGATCTTTTCACAATATTAATACGCTAAACAAACTGTACTTCGCGTACGTCAGGTCCAAACTTGAATATTGCTCTCTGATCTGGTATCCCTGCTATGGTTGTTACAAGAAAAACATCGAAGGAGTACAGCGCAAATTTTTTAAAGTATCTTTGCTTTAAATCCGATGGTAGTTATCCTGAGCGTGGTGCGCCATATGGCTATCTAACGGGCAGATTTGGTGTGCAATCATTGCAATTGAGGCGGGATCTTGCATGCATAAGCAGTGTTTGTAAAGTGTTTGTGGTTAGTCGAGAACAACCATTTAATCGGTGAAATGGCTGAGCTTTAGGCGGTAAATTGTAAATTTACTTACGAAATTATTTCTTTCACCACAATTATATAGTCATTTAAATGATTTTGAATTGCAAATTCAACGGTCCTATAATTTAAGGCTTAGACCTTTAATTAGCCTGTCTTCAAACTTTGAAGGCTAACGGTTTGATTTAACCTAAATCCTTAGGCTAATGTAAATATGAAGGCTCTGATGAATAGCCCAGTTATTCTAAAAAGGCTTATTATTGACAGGATTATAGGAATTTTATTCTTCCTTGAGAATGTTTCAGATATTTTAATAGTAGCTACTGCTCAAGTGAATAATGGCATTTGATCAGGGTTTATTCCAACAGGGTGTATATTGATTATGGTTGAAATAAAGTTTACAGCTCCGCGAATTGATGAGATTCCTGCTAGATGAAGCCTGAAAATGGCCAAATCAACAGATGATCCCCCATGGGCAATATTAGATGAGAGAGGGGGATAAACAGTTCAACCGGTCCCAGCTCCTGTTTCTACTATTCTTCTCATAATGATAAGTCTTAAGGAAGGAGGTAAAAGTCAAAATCTCATATTATTTATTCGAGGAAAGGCCATATCAGGTGCTCCTAATATAAGGGGAAGGAATGGCGTTATTGATTGTCCTGAGCTGCTTGAAGGATTCCGTCTGACTCTTCCGCGAATAAACTCAAGAAATTACCATTGTCCACTATGTCTCCCACGTTTAATGTGGTGTGCCGAAATTGTGATTTGTTTCATGATACATTGAAACATATTTTGGCGGCCGCAGAACTTGTACTTGGTTGTGATGATTGAATTTGATTGTTTATATATTTTTTATGTTTATTTCTTTAGTTATATCTCTATTAATTTAATTTACTTCTGTTATCTAAAGTTATTGATTGTCTTATATATATTTATATTCTTTGTGAATTCCTGCAGGTAACGAGTTGAATTCTCTGAATATATGCATTAATGTTTGGTTTGACAGAACATTTAGGCTCAAGCAGTTACTGGTAAACCAGTTCTGAGCACCAACCGTTGAAATTCATCTCAGTAGCCAATGTAAATAGATTCTGTACAGATGACTTTGTCAATTTAGATATTGTCTAAATTTTGTGTCAAGTGATTTGTTTGGAGTCTCTGACGGACAGTAAAAATGGCGGGATTCCTATAGGGATACTAATTGGTTCTATTTTTGGGTCGTCAACAGCCTTCTTCTCATAAAACTAGTACTGATAAACGTGCATAAATATATCGTATCAATTTGAAGTTAAAACAGTAGATTAGCTGTAAAATAATTTCTTAAGGTACCTATTGGCTTAACGTTTACTCACCTCCGTTGTGTAAGAATTCAACAGAATACAGAAAAGCGAAATTTCTGTATAAATGCTTAATTTCACCAGAGAATCCAGAATGTGGTCCATCAATCACTTTCACCATATCCTTTCTGTGTAAGTTGTTTCGGTATGAATCTAGTGCAGCTGTGAAACGTACTATACGACGTTTCTGTAGAGAACCCGGCCGACATTCCACGACTTTTCCTATGAAAAAAAAAAAAACTGAATTGTTTTAAAAATTCAAGATTACTCGGTAGAACCAGCATCAAATATAGCCAGACCCCTGTGGGATACAATTTGAGACACCAAACTTAGGTTATGTTACAAAAGTCAAATGTCAAAATGTCTTGGCGCGGAATTTTGACATTTGAATTTGACGTTACATTGACACTAATACAATTTGAGACACCAAACTTAGGTTATGTTACAAAAGTCAAATGTCAAAATTCCGCGCCAAGACATTTTGAATAACCTGACGTTCAGCAGTGACGTTACATTAGTGTCAATGTAAACGAAACTGTTATTAATTAGTAAATTACTTGCAAGACAAAACTATATCGATAAAATCTTACTTACCGTGCATATTTAAGACATGGAAATTCTCTCTTTCCAATCTGACAATAACACCCACTGTTTCGGTATCCAAATTAACCAAATCACCCCATTCAAATTTACCCAGCGAATCCACACCACTCGCCATGTCACTGCACAACTGCAAATCTTTCGGCAGAATCTCCATCTCGTGCATGGTTAGATCGGAAATTAGTACGACACGATTCGGCTCCACTCGTACCACGAGACCAGTGTCACCTTCGTAACGCCCTAAACAAAGAATCAAAACTGTCATGCCAAACAAAACGGGATCAAACAACTTAAATGTTTAATCAAGAACCTTAACTTACCAGCCAAAACTTTAACGTGATCACCCATCTTGAAATACTTCTTCAATTCCGATGCTTGAAATACCAATGGATCTTTCAAATCTTCATATTTTGGCATGATGGTTATCATTGGACCGTCAATGCTCAAGATTTTACCCTACAAATTAGCATTCATCATTGTAAAGTATTTGTAACCTATCATCATCATTAATAATAAACATGTTTCGAGACTATAGACGATCATCAACAGTATATACATGAAGATACGAAAGCAACTTATTTTTCCTTTTCCTATATAAATATCGGTACGTGAAGCGCTAATGGCATAGGATACGCAGAATGCATAAATATTACATTGCCTATGCGATTCACGCACGCGCTGTACCATTAATTGGCCAAATAAATACATATGCTCGTGGTAATTCGCATAGCAGATGTTTACCGAGTGTAGCCAAGCGGATAGTGTGTGGGCTTGGTAATCGGCAGGTTGTGGGTTCGATCCTTGCTCTTGCAATTTTTTTTTTTTATAATTTTTGAACAAAGTAGTTAGGTAGTTGGGTTAGTTTAGGATGTTATAGTTATTTTTTACTTTTTTTCCATTAAACGGAAAGCGAAAAAAATATCTACTTTACCTGTAAATTAATCAACTCCCCTTCAATAACTTCCACGTTATCTCCTGCACTAAATGAATGCGTCGCTCCTTTATCTTCTTTTTCGGCAGGCAATTCCAAATCAATACCTTCCGGTTGCTCCTCAAATCTAAAAGGAAAATTATACGGGTGAGTTGCCACTACTTAGATTAAATTAAAAGGATAATTCTTCTTACCTCTCCAACTCGGCTAAGGTCGGTTTAACGCCATCTACAATGACAGCACTTAAAATGAAGTTTTTGTAGAGAAAACCTTTCCTGGAATACCGATTCCCCTCAAATATCAAAAAGTCTCCGTCAGATGTCACTTCACCACCAATGGCTCGTATCGCTTCCGGATCGAATGGTTTGCTGGGTGGACGACGTTTCTTCTTACGTTTTTCTGCCTCAGATTCCTAATATAATAATAATCAATAGATTTGTCAATGGAACATGTGATTATGAATAGAACTTACTGATTGTGTAGTCCTTAAGGCCCCTCTTAAACGTGTGTAGTCGATTCGGGGCAACAACTTCAAATGCACCTGGTTTTGCGCCATATCGAAATAGTCCACTTGTGCTATGTCATCTTTGTATAAACCACGTTTCAAACGAACCCACTGTTTTGATTTTAGACCTAATTAAAACAGAAAATTCACCTTTTGAACGGTTTTACATTAGCATAGATAGATACATATATTTATTCAACATCTTATGTTACAAAACATGTATAGTACGTCAAGAAAGAACAAAAATTAATCAATCAAAGTTACAGCAACAAAGAAAGGATTACAAACAAATTAAAATAGCAACAACATAAAACAAACTAAAATCTAGAAAAATTTTACATTATCGCTCCTGAAATAGTCCTCAAAGGTATAAAAAGCTTGAGATATCAAAAATGATTTAATACTTTTGTTAAACTGGACTTCACCAAGGTTCTTTATGTGAGACGGCAGCTTATTATAAAACTTAACACAATAATAGTCAGAACCTTTCCTAGTCCTCAATAGGCGGTGAAATTCAGGCAATATGTCATTTCGATTTCGCGTACCATAATTATGCATATCAGAGTGAAGAGTGAAATGCGAGGCATTGGTTCGAATGTAGCCAAGACAGTTTAAGATGTACAAGGAAGGCAAAGTAAGTAGTCCGTGTTCAATAAAATACTTTTTACAGCAGTCACGCCAACCGAGCCCCAACATTGTACGTAAACATCTCCTCTGTAGCTTGAAGATTTTCATTGCATGTCCCCAGTTCAAAATACTATACGACATACGGGAAACAAAATAACCGTGATATACCGTGAACAGACTGGCGATTGAAACACTCTGCGCAAGCCTTCTGAGGAGATATATGACCCTGGACAGCGAGCACCCAAGCTCTCGAACATGACTCTCCCAGGTTAGTTTAGGATCAAGATGAATCCCAAGGAACTTCACGCGAACATCGCTCTGAAGTTCGATAGGCGCAGAACGCAAAGTAAAGTTCATGCTCTGAGTTTTAGCCTGATTCAAGCTCAGTTCATTTGCCTAAAAACATATTGCCTATGTCAGTCTCAACAGCATTCACCAACTCCCCTGAAGCGTCGTTTGGTCGATATCTAATCAGACTAGTTGTATCGTCAGCAAAGAGGATTATATTTGAGTCTTCTTGAAATTTGTATAAATCATTTACGTATATTAAAAACAGTAAAGGTCCCAAAACCGACCCCTGGGGCACACACGTGCTGAAAACGATCGCTGAGGTAAGAGCCAACCAAGGCAACACTGTCAAAATCAAAATTATAGTATAAAAATGTCATGCATTTGCTTGCATTTTGCGATATTCAATGCTAAGCAGTTGACAGTACACCACTGATGACGGACGTTTAAGTCCTGCTGGAAAGCATGACTGTCCTCCGGGCCGCTTACAATTCGATATACCTTCAAATCATCCGCGACAATGTCGCCCACAAATATAGCAAAAATTAAGGGGGTACGGTTGCTTCGCTGAGGAGTACCACTTGTAGCAGAGAACTGGCGAGATCTAAAACCGTTATATTGGACGAACTGGCTCCTGTCAGAGAGATAGGAATCAAAAGAACTCATCAATCTATCACTAAAATCAATCTTGTACAATTCTATTATGTTCCACACGATCAAAAGCCTTTGAAAAGTCGATATGAATGGTGTCCGACTAAGGGACTATAGGGATTTTTGCGGATTGCGTTCTGAATATAAGCGACTTTCTAAAGAGTGTTATCGAGCTTTCATAGCTGAAATTGAGTATAGTTTACCGCATACTCCAAGCGCATTTTGGAAACAGTAAACGAAAAGTGAGTAACATGTTTCCTACAGAAATGTTCTGGAATGACCAAAGAGTAGTTATCGGCCCTGAACTGGTAGTATTTTGCGTCCGTTTATTCTGATAGTAACTTTGGAGACGCAGGTCTGCCGTCTTGTTCTGCTCCAAATGGCAATTCCAGTTGTGAAATATCGATTCCAGATTATTGGAAGTCTAGCTTCGTAACACGAATTTTTAAGAAGGGAGATAAATCTTACGTTTCAAACTCTTCGAAAACTTCATTACAAAAAATTTAGCACCTGTTTTCAAGTTTAATATCTACGCACCTGTTTGTTCTTTAACCACTCTCAACACATCTGTCATCTCCTTAATGGGCACCATCTGTTGTTTCCAAACGCCCATCCGTAAATTGCCCACATTTTCAATAATCGCCTTGACATGCGGCTGTTTGTATGCTTCAATATAAATGTAACCTTTCACCCCTTCAGGCGCCACCACTGACTTAATTTGTAGCGGTTCATTGGTATTTTGGTAAGCGAGAAACTTCCGCATCAGCAGCAGGCACGTAGATTTCTCTTCGCCTATACGACATTTTACCATCCACAGATTTGGATCCCTGTGTAAAAGAATTCCCTTATAAGCTATTTGATGAAAAAATTAGTAAAGTAGCTGGGTTTATTGAATAGAATATTCTCTTCCACAGAAACATCATACCCGTGGTCTATAAAATGATTATATTGACTTACTTGACACCAGGCAAAAGCGTTTGCTGAGTAATTTCATCAGACATCTCCTCTCCACCGTCTCCAAAATGTTTCGTAGGCGCACAATCATCAGCATATTTATTACGCAGATATTCCTCGATTTCTGATTCCTTTTGAGCGCTAGAAGAAACAATTATTTACAAAAATAGAATGATAAAACAATCGTATGATATGTATACTCACTCCCATAAATTGATACCACGTCTAACACCTTCAATTTCCCTAGCCGTCGGTCCAAATTCATCCAATTCATTGGAAACGATGCCAATTTCTTGAGCACCATCTTCCCATTCATCTTCGTCTTCAACTTCATCGTCAACCTCTGCCTCATCAATAATGAAACCCCCATATCTGAAGAAAATTAAATGTGTAACATATTAAGTATACATAATTTAACAATAGTTGTCTCGCCTCCTATATCGCTCCGAAGATTAGCTTACTGTGAGATCTTATTTATTATATACGCATATTCTTTTCCTAAATTAATTTCGATGTCGTTAGTTTTAACTCAATAATGTTTATGTTTGCTATCTTAGTATTGGTAACAATTTTTAGTGTTATTGTTTCTTGGATAATGTAAGGTAATTTCCTAAATATGTACAATATTTTTAAGAGTTTGCCTTGTAATTGGGTGTTAAACCTGTTAGGCAAGTTTAAATAAATAAATAAATAAATAAAAATAAATAATTATGTTTATACCTATCTTTCTTCTTCCGCTTTCGCCCTCGTCCACTATCACTGTCCTCTTCCTCACTATCATATTCATCTTCAGAATGAAGACTATCACCCTCAGGTTCTTCCTCTTCAGCTGCCTCTGGTTCAGAACCTTCGCGTGCCTCAGATCTACAAAACAATACCAACTTGATATAAATACTGTACGAACAGAAACCACACAATTTTGATCATACCCTGATCGACTCCTAGATCTTGACCTCGATCTGGAGCGACTTCTACTTCTAGACCTCACAGACCCTGATCGTGATCTCGATTTAGATCTGCTTGGCGAACCTGAACGTGATCTAGATCTGCTTGGACTGCGACTCCGCTGACTACGTACACTGCCTCTGGAACTACGCGAGCGCACGGATCCAGCATCAGAAGCATTTTCGTTATCCGAATAATGGCTTCCTTCAGAGTCGGACATTATACATTAACACAAATAACTAGATAATAGTTTTAATCAAATAATATTAATTATAAGGTAAAATGTGGTAGTTTTGTTTACGTATGTACTTTATGACAAGAAATTCAAATAGCACTTTTAGGTTTTATTACCCTATTATAAGTCGCGACAGTTAGTGTTAACACGTATTTTTAGAACAATCTATTCAATTAGATTTATTTGCAAAAAACTAGTTCAGGAATAGTTCTCACGCCATAACAGCCTTCGCCAACGTCTACTATCACAACAAAACAAATGCTACGTCATAGTATGACGTATGACGTTCGTGACATATGACATATGACGGTCATACGTCATGTGTCACAAACCATGCCACGTTGCCAATATGCAGAAATCTATCTAGATGTATAATCAGTACTCAAATGTTTGGATTGTATCAAGAACCACTGAGGTTACACTGGTTCGTGATTCGTGTAGCCTCTCACATTTTTGTAATTAGTGGCTTCATAACTAAATTAAATCTTAAGATTGTCTAGAATTAAGTTTTTGCGCTGGTGCTGAATCATCTATTTACAAAACATTTTAGTACATTTATTTTTATTTTAAAAATGCAGCAGATAAACAACATAATAGCATGCATCTATTGCCAAAATCAAAAATAGCTTTAAATGAACTTGAATTGCGCTTGAAACTACAATTTTAACTTTCATTTATTGATAAGAATTCAATTGTATAATTGCAATAAATACCTGTTTTATTTTTAACATATAAAATGGGTAAAGGCAAAGGGGGTAAAGGTGTAGGAGCTACGCCAGCCACAAGTGATGTAAGTTGTTATTATAGAATAATTTTAATAACGTTATTTCACAAATGTTCGTCTAATTTAGAAAAAATCTGCGGCTACCAGTACTGCAAAAGGTAGCGACCAAAAAGTTAGTGGAAATAAAGATCCTGCACCGAAGGGTGGTAAAAAAGGTGATTTTCAACTACATACCACATCATCTAAATTATTTGTAATATTTAAATATATATTTTTATTTTTAGGAGGCAAAAAATGAAGGACCTTTTGGTATATTTTATTTATAAGTGATCAAATTTATTTATTTATTTACGGTAAGAGGAACAAAGTGTAAATCCTAGTTTTATAAATATATTTTTGGATTTATTCATTCTCGTTTTAATTAGAAAAAGTTAAACAAACATACTGCTTTTCAGTTAAAATACTCACTATCGATACAAGTTCAAATCTCTATAATATCGTTTTTGATTCTATTATGATGGCACCAATGTAGGAAGCCAGTTTTGATAATTTTAAGTTTTGTGCTAAGATTTTGTTGTACTCAAGGAGGATCAATATTATATCCCCACCCATGCTCTCATCTTTTGCTTTACATAGACATTAACAGATTACGAAAGAATATGTTTGTTCCAACACGTTACAGAAATGTCTTTTTATGGATGATAAGGTCACTAATGCCCGTTTGCACCACATACACTTTAAGTAGAGAATAGTTAAGGGTCATCTAAATTTTAAGAACGGAATTGATTGCACCGAATCATGAGTAGATAGCACTTAGTTAAGTATCGGGTAAATTTGTCAACATAGCAAATTTAAGGTAGCCGACAATGAAGAGGAGTTTTTTGGTCGGGCAGTAGGTAATATTTTAACTTTTAACCTCTTCAGTTTTGTTTTCATAATAATTCATAATGTAAACATTAATTTTGATTGTGAATGTGAACGAAAATTATTAAATACTAGAGTTAAATTGTGTCCGTAAATATAATAGAAACAAAATTATTTTGTGGCATAGCGGACAAAATGACTGGGTTTACCTACACAAGGGACTTTGTTTAGACTGAGGCCCTGCTAAATTACACAAAAGTCCCTTGTGTAGGAAAAACCAGTCATTTTGTCCGCTATGCCACAAAATTATTTTCATTTTATTATTTAATACATTTTTTTAATATAACATATAATACGATGGAAGTTAGTGATACATAAAAAAAGAGAAGACCTCCAAACTACACTTCCAACGAGAAAGAAGTTCTTCTATCGATAGTGTTGGATCATAGTTATTGTGGCATCATTCAAATTAATAAAATTAACTTTTTGTTATTATTTTCCATTGTTAAATTTATCTATTCTTATTGTTATATATTTGAAATGTATTTATTACATATACATAGTATTTGATCTGTTTCTATTATAAGATTTAGCTAGATGAGTGCTACTACTACTTACATATTTTATGATTTATATTCAAAAATAGTTTTAGTTTATTATTTACCTGGGAACATAAGTAGAGTTGTTAGCTTATTTATTTTTTTGTGGATTAATAATTAAATAAACTGTAAACGTGAGGTTGTTATGGTTTTAATACATAGGTATATACCTCTATTATTATTTTTTAATATCGACTATTTCCTCAGTACCTCTATATATATATAATAGGTATGTTAAGCACAAAGACGCTTTTCGGTCTTTCCTACTAAAATATCTTCTATTGAAAGCTGTCATAGCTCATCAAATTCTAGTAAAAATGCTCAATTTGGTCTAGGATAGACCGAATCGTAGTCTTCGTCAGTCGAAATCTTTGAAAAAAATTTAAATTGTCCATATCTAAAAATAATTCGGCCTTTCATAAACCCTCCTTGGAAATCCATGTTCAATTAATTCGAAAACATCAAGATCCTCGTCAAATAATTCCATATTTTTAATATTTTAATCGCCACACACAGTAAACAACCCAATAATGAAAAATATAAAAGCAATATTGAGGTTAGAATTCCATTTAAGATGAGATTTCTCGAGTCAACTTATTATGCCCGTTGGCACCACATACAGTTTAAGTAGAGAATAGTTAAGGGTCACCTAAATTTTAAGAACGGAATTGATTGCACCGTATCATGAGTAGATAGCACTTAGTTAAGTATCGGGTAAATTTGTCAACATAGCAAATTTAAGGTAGCCGACAATGAAGAAGAGTTTTTTGGTCGGGCAGTAGGTAAGCATACGTTAATTTCCTTTTATACCGAGCCAATGGGAACGTTCGCCCTTGGGTCGTGTTTCCGTGGGTGGCCGTCGCGGATCGGTGGCGTGCATTTCGCTTTGTTTTTGCTGTTTGAATATTTTGGCGCCATAAGCTAGTGCTCTGAATAGTATAAACAACTGAATCTGTTACTAGATAAAAAGCAAAAACAAACTCGTTTATAACAGCAATAATTTTTATTGCTACATATAAAATAATAATTTATAAGTATAGTTGCGAATAGTTGTTATGGTTTTAATTTATTGTTGTTGATACCCTAGCTCAATAATTTATACCTCTATATAATAGTAATAGGTATGTTAAGCACAAAGACCCTTTCTGGTCTTTATCTTCTAATGAAAGCTGTCATATCTCATCAAATTCTAGTAAAAATGCTCAATTTGGTCTAGGATAGGCCGAATCGTAGGCTTCGTCAGTCGAAATCTTTGAAAAAAACTTAAATTTTCCATATCTTAAAAATAATTCGGCCTTTCATACACCCTCCTTGGAAATCCATGTTCAATTAATTCGAAAACATCAAGATCATCATCCAATAATCCCATATTTTTAATCGCCACACAATGTAAACAACCCAATAATGAAAAATATAAAAGCAATATTGAGGTTAGAATTCCATTTAAGAAGAGAATTTTCGAGTCTTAACTTAAGGAACACTTAGGCAAATTTAAAGTGACGTTTTAACGTGGTGCAATAAAAAATAGATGCTAAGCGACTCTTAGAACAAATCGTGACTTAAAATATTCTTCAACACTTCACTTAAGTGACACTTAGGCAAATTTAAAGTGACGTTTTAACGCGGTGCAATAAAAAATAGATGCTAAGCGCCTCTTAGAACAAATCGTGACTTAAACGGTATGTGGTGCAAACGGGCATAAGTCCAGTTGTATAATCCGGGTTCAATTTTTGAACTAGGTTTAACGGCTTTGACAATCATTGTTGGTATAATCGTTAACAAGTAAAAGTTAAACCGAGACTGTACAACTGACCATAAAATATTGTCTATAATGTATCTAACAATTCAAACGTCCCTAAAATGGTTCCAAACAACATTATCAATCACGTTCCTTAGACAAAAAGCAATTGGGAAATAAGCAATTCACCCGCCTTATTGAGTATGTGTCTACCTCGTACTCTGATATGAGTAACAACTGAGAATAAAACGAAAGTTTAGGTTTTTGCTCAGAAAAATAAATTATTTTTCTGAGGATATTTCCCTGAGATTTAGATATATCTTTGGTTTTTGCAAATTGTCAATTGTCACAAAAATATGACATAACACAGTAGCTGTCATTTCATTGCTGTCATTTTGTCACACAAAAAAATGGCATCCATCCTAAAATTATCACAATCCGTAGCAAAATTATCAAAAAATAATAATGTTGTTAAGGTAAGATCATCATTAAATTAATTATAAATTAATACTGATTAAAATCTGTATATTTTATATAACTTATATATACCAACTTTGCGTATTAACAATTATTTCATTACGTAACATACAAAGTAGTACTTTGAATTTTCATACATTATTTATTTTAGGCATGTAAAAACTTACGAAATGCATCAACAGCACACGCAGAATCCAAGCAAATCGTACTTAATGTACCACCAACAAAAGTATCCACATTAAATAATGGTAACAAATATTTATTAATTTATAAATAACAGTCAACTACATAACCTAATTTCTGTAATTATTTAAAGGTATCCGAGTTGCTACGGAAGATTGGGGCTCACAGACAGCAACAGTTGGCATTTGGATTGATGCCGGTAGTCGGTATGAAAACGCTAAAAATAATGGAGTGGCTCACTTTATGGAACATATGGCATTTAAGGTAACAAAACATTTTTGACGAGCTTATTATGGGTTTGTCAACATTTCTGGTGATTTTGCAGGGCACCGGTAAACGTACTCAGAGCCAATTAGAAATCGAAATTGAAGATCTCGGTGCTCAATTAAATGCATATACAAGTAGGGAACAGACCGTTTACTACTCTAAATGTTTGACGAAAGATGTGCCAAAAGCAATTGAAATTTTGTCTGATATTGTACAGAATGCCAAACTTGGCGAGGCGGAAATTGAACGAGAACGCGGTGTTATTTTGCGAGAGATGCAGGAAGTTGAATCGAATTTGCAGGAAGTTGTTTTTGATCACTTGCATGCTATTGCTTATCAGGGCACACCATTGGCAAATACCATTTTAGGCAAGCATCCTTACTATTTACATCTTCCTTAAAAGTATTCACAAAACTGGCTCAGTAGGCTAAACGTTTATATTATTTTAGGTCCCACTGCAAATATTCGATCGATAAATGCGACAGATTTAAGAAATTACTTGGACAACCACTACAAGGCCAGTCGTATTGTTATAGCCGGTGCTGGTGGCGTTAACCATGAAGAACTAGTTAAATTAGCTGAATGCAATTTGAATCAATTGAGTAAGTAGAGTCAAAATAGTATTTCCAAATTTAAAAATTAATTAAAATGTTCATTACAATAGACGTTTGACATTACAGCTAATACTTACCCTGGTGAAGTACCCCGTTTGGCGCCGTGCCGGTTCACTGGTGCAGAGATTCGTGTTCGTGACGATTCACTGCCTTTAGCGCATATCGCTCTTGCTGTAGAAGGAGCTGGATGGGCAGATCCTGATACTCTCACCCTGATGGTAGCATCAACGTTATTGGGTGCATGGGACCGATCCCAAGCGTCTGGTAAACAGAATGCCACTACATTGGCTAGAGCCAGTGCTGAAGGTGATTTGTGCCATTCCTACCAAAGTTTCAACACTTGCTACAAGGTATAGTACTGAGTACTAGAGTTACGTTGCGTATATGATTGTTTTTTACATTTTTGTTTTGGTAGGATACTGGATTGTGGGGTATCTACTTCGTTTCTGATCCATTGAAAATTGAGGATATGGTATTTAATATTCAACAAGAATTTATGCGATTATGTACTAGTGTGACAGAGGGTGAAGTTGAAAGAGCTAAAGCACTTTTAACTGCTAATACTTTGTTACAATTAGACACTTCTACAGCGGTGTGCGAAGATATTGGTAAGTTTATTTGCTATATTATATATCTAAATGGCGTAGTCATTTTTGGTTATACCCTATAACTAAAGAAGGGAATTTATAATTTAGAACCAAAGCAGGTACCTAAATAGCGGGGAAAACGTACTCTATAAAAGATGGTAAACAGACCCTTGTTATTGCAGGTATTTATAGCCTGTGTTCCTCATTTGGGACAAGGTTCCTAGTGAGAGATCCTCTAGGAGAAACGATGGGAATTCTTTATACAGGATGAACTATCACTCAGTACAAAAATTTTAACTGGAGGTAGAGCAAAATAAGATTTAACAGAATCGCCTTTCAAAAAATTTCCAACATTTTATGATGCAGTAGCATAATATGGCTTGATACACAATACACATTGAGTTTGAATAAGTTATTTTCATTCAAAATAAAAAGCTTAATATGTGTGTTAGAAACTTGGCAACAGTTAGGCTGTCGGTTGACAGATGACGTCGAAGTTGTCTGCACTCTGCACAATAGATCATGCAGATGTCCCGGGAGGTTATTAACCTTTGATATTTTATTATTTTTGTGTTTACATTTTCGTCCCGATTGGAAATAAGGATTTAAATAAATTAAAATTAAACAGGCATTTTATATTTTAGTCCCGGATAAGTAAGTACTAGTTTTACTTATCTGGGTTTTAGTGTGCTACCGGCAATGTTTAGTTAGTGTTTGTGTGTTCAAAATGCAAAAATATCGTTTAGAACTTTGCAAAAACGAAGAAATTATCAACAATTTGGAGTATTCCAGATTGATTGTTATTGATCAAGTATTATAAGACAAAGCCAGGGCCGCTACAACTGGCTATCATATTTTAATATTTCGTTAAATTTAAAATAAATCGGCATCAGCGAATATTAAAAAACTGTGCATTTAGTGTACCTACTTCTCGGAAATCTGTTGTGTTTTTAGTGTATTCAATAAGTATGCGAAAATATCGTTTTAGGAGTTTGTTGTTTGCAAAAACGAAGAAGTAGTGTACAATTCTGAAGTAGTAAAGATGGATTTATTTATCAGGTCTTAACATGTTCATTTTCACCTCTCTACAATTGGCAACGCCGCGTACACCTGTTTGTAGGTTGGAAGCCATCGTGAAAAATAATTGTCATAGGCGCCGATTTACCAGGGAAAAACGTGGATTTACCCCATTTTGTAAACATCGAATAAAAATTCCGAAACAAATTCTTCATGGTTTTTCATGCTTTCCTGAGCACGTGGATAAAATTTTTGTACTGAGTGATAGTTCACCCTGTATTCTTCAGTAATTGAAGAAATTAAAATAAACACTGGAAATAACTACTTTTTTATATGTATGGATGATTTGATGGGGCGTTATATTGCACATTTAAAGGTCGGGGTTCTTAGCGAAAAATTTTTACCAAAATTCTACCTTATTGCGTCAAAGCAACAAGAAAAACCAAATGCTTTAACTGTGACTAGGTTTAATCAAGAAGAATTAGCGGCATTCTTTCTTCTTGCTGCTGTTCCCACTGGCAATCTTTTAATTTTGTTGTCGGATGCAGCACCTTACATGGTAAACATGTAACATGTTTAGCACATGGCCTAAACAAGGTTGCCGAAGAGATTAGAAAACAAAAACCACGTGTTAATGTTTTAATTTCCATTGTAAAAAAAGTATTTTCAAACTAATCTCGTTTTAGGTCGCCAACTTCTATGCTATGGCCGCCGTTTGCCGCCTCATGAACTCACCCATCGCATCAGTAGCATCACGGCACGTAACGTCCGTGATGTTTGTTACAAATACATTTATGACAGATGTCCAGCTGTTGCCGCAGTAGGCCCTGTCGAACAATTGCCCGACTACAACAGAGTCCGGTCATCCATGTATTGGTTGAGAGTCTAGGAGCCAATTTTCATTTGTTAACTTGATAAAAACTGTATAACAAGCAAGCTAATTTATTAAACAAGAATTATTGGTTTTAATAATTATTACATTTTTTTTATTCAATAGTAGATAAATGATACCGTGAAATAAATATATAATTTTAATTAAAATAGGTAACTGTGTTATGTATTATTAATAGTTAATAAAAACGTCAATTTTTTAGTTTTTATTCATTTAATATAAGAATTTTGTTATTTTAATAGTTTGGATTAATATCGTTTAAAATTGAATCAGAAACAGGTAAATTCCCGACCCTTGAATATCTTATCCACAGACCCAACCGATTTTTCGCCATTGACCCTATCCCACTTCCTAATTAGCCCCCATTAACCTCAGCTGCGGATAAAGCAGTTTCTTTACATTTTGCATCATCCAATGTCCCTACCTACTTTCTTTAGGATCAACTTCTTTACGTTTTTCGAAAGTTGACTTAAAGGTATATTTCAATAAGTTTCAAATCCTTATGACTAGCTTTTTCAAAATTTAGTTTTTGTGGTAAAATATTTAACCCACAGCCATTCAACGTGTTGTGGCCATCATACTCCCAATAATGGCAGTAAACCATAACTTTAGAGTCAATTTTTTGTGTGTAGAGTTGACTTTGAAGATTTAGTTTGTTTTATTCATGTTGAGATCTCTAAAAATGTATACGTCAAACTGAACAGTAGCCCTCTGTGTCATTAACTACATCACATCACAAGTTATAAGCTAATAATCGATACCCTCATTCAAGATCTTGAACAGTTATGATTATAAGTTATTTTCCATTTCTCCTTCTGAGTACTATCAGTTCGCAAAATGTTGCAACCCGTTTAACTTAACGCCTAGTAATTGTGCTGCTTTCGTTTAGGCAGTCGCATTACACGCTTACAAACGATAATATTACTGGCGGTTGGAACGCACTTATTATAAATAAAAATCATATTAAAGCATAAAATAAGTCTATTCTATTATTTTTAGTGCCACAAGTTAAAAAAAATTGTTTGGTTTTCAATCTAAGCCTCATAACCATACAGTGTATAACATGCAAGTATTCGCTGGGCACCGATGACGTCACTGCGCGAACTCTACTTATTTTCACAAAACATACCCCTTGTTTTGTGCTTATTTTGAACCGGTCGATATCCTACATAGAGGTACCATGGCTCCAAGTAACTCAAGGACGGCTCTAAAACAACCCGTAGGTTCACGACATTTCTAAAAGAAACATACTAACTGCATTTAAGACTTACTTTTAACCAATCACAATGCAGTATGGCAAATAAAAAAATGCTAACTGCACTCTGATTGGGTAGAATTTACTCTTAAATATAATTTTATATTAAAAATAAAAAATAACACAAAACCAGTGGGTGCATTCAGAATTCAGAGCGGCTTTAGTCGCAGACCGTTCTGAATACAAAATACGCTGGAAAATTTGTTCAGTTATAAAATGTTACCGCTGTCCATATTTAGTGTATTAAAATGACGTTTAAAAGTTCGGTTAATTCGCTGATTTCTATTTATCAATTGAAATTGACATTTTCTTGAGCTTCATATAATAAAATTTGTCGCAATAACAAATTATTCTTCATGTTTTTAACACTCCAATTCTAATAAACTTGAAAATAACATATCATAAATCATACAAAAAAATAGGTTATGTTTAACCTCAGCGCAGTGTTCCCAACACTTGAGACCGAAAATATCCCTGTATGAGCATCAAATTACACCACTTTACACACAACATTGTTGCCAATGGCTAATTAAAAAGATTTATGGAAAAGGCTAAAAATAACAACAACAAAAAAACACGCCGAAATTGTGGCTGTTTGGTTTTGCATTTTGCCTCTATAGCATAACCAGTAGCAGGTAGGAAGCCATAAGCTATACTGAAGAAGTGTGGTCACAGGCGGCCCGCAGACTGGCGGTCATGTCATGTCATATCCCAAAAAAAAGAAGAAGCAAAAAACAATTTGTTGTTGTTACAAAATTACACACAGTGAACTGAAAATATCCCAAAACAGTGTAATTACACCCGAATTGGGAACACGGCCTCAGCGAGGCATTCAGCCGACCCAAAATAGCTAAGTAAAATCCGCTGGAAGTGTTGAAAAATTAATGTGCCGCGTCTAGAGTCTAGACAAAACACAATAAAGTGAGGTGAGTCAAGCACATTGAGAACTGGCATAAAAGGAACCACTAATGTTTATCGATTATTTCAATTCTATGAGTTGCTGATAACCAACACGACAATGAGGATTTAAAAATCAAACAGAACAAATACATTTTTCAATTCAGTAACATTATCTGATTAATTATCCTGGCAAATTTTGTATAAAGTGGTTTATAACCACAAAGTAACCTGTAACGAACTAAGTCAACTTTGGCATCATTTGCTCAACAATATATTTTGTACTTAAGCAAATTACCAACAACCCTGTATACATAAAAACAACATTTTTATGAATATCATCAACAAATAATTATGCTAAAACTCAGTGAAAATTACGATTATCATAATCATTAAGATTACGGACTAATTAAGACTGTGCTATATATGCGTGTATATACATATTTTTTATCTTTTTCTCAATACATAATTTACATATGCCTCTGGTGACGTATTATTGATTTTCATTACGTTAGCAATAACGAAATACCAGTTTCTGTAACCCAAATTATTACCCTTTTGCGTAGTTCCAATTGAGTATATTTATTCATGTTTTTATTTTGAATTAAATAATAAAAATCTATTTAAAAGTTCAACCGTTAAAGAATAGAAAAAGATAGTCGTTTGTTTATTACCACAATCCGCGTATGTGATTGGTATACGGCTTTTGGCGGGTTACATCAGCGCCCTCCGTGGAACGCTTTCGCACTCGCAACACCATCTTTCTCGTATATTTTATTGAGGTAAGTCGATTTTATTTATGTCTTAATAATTTTTATAAATTCGTAGAAATTTATTTGAGAAATAGCAAAAATATAATTAAATATTAGTTTTTTTACTTGAATTTATCGTGGTAGTGGTATTTTTCCCAGTGCAATACTTGCAGAGCAATTAATTTGTGAAATAAATAAAATCTATAAATTGACCAGTATGGCTGCCGTATATTTCGTTGTAGCCAGACAAACAAGCTTGTTTTCAGATTTCGTAAATTAATTTCTCTGCGAGTATTTTAGATAGATTTCATACAGTGACACCAAATTAAAGCTGATTTTTTGTAGTTTATTTTAGTATTCGGTTTTATTTATTCTAATTTGTAATTATGTGTAAAAATATTTGGGTGTTGTCAGGAATTTTAATATTATATTATTTTAAGTATCCCGCGCGGCATGAATTACGTTTTTTGAATACAATAGGCTACCTACATGTAGTATTTTTTATCAATAATCGTTTTTTGAAATGTTATTGACATAATTTTTTATCTTTTTTACTTAAGTAATAAATTTCAATAAAGTTATATTTCCTTTTTATGAAGAATAGGTAATAATTTTAATGATGTTTTGATAGGTACCGACCTATAAGTTTTTGTAGATACCTACTTAACGAATTTTCGTGTTTTTTTGCTTTCAATTTGTATTAATTAATGAACAGGTACCTACTTTAGAATTTATAGAGGAAAGCATACAAGCTACAATTAAAACCTTGATGTGAATTCAATTCATTTTTGTATAAATTGCAATTATGATAGCCTGCTTTGTAGGTATATAAAAAAACATAATACAAAGTTGGCTATAGCTAATTGCAATGTATACTACACACAAAAACCACTTGATTTGTTACCATATCAAACATAAATTCTTAATTGCAAGCTTCAATTTAATATTCTGAACTTTTTAAACAACATGGCCGATGTTTTGCCAGTTCTGTTAACCTGGTAAAGCTATCAGGACAGTTAAATTTATTTTAAATTAAGATTTATTAAATAAATAGTAATTTTTAGCGTTTAAATTTAATTATGGCTTGTAACATAACATCAAATTATTGTTTACAATTATGTTATTTTGATAGAACGTGTATATATTTAGTAGGTAGGTTTGGCTAAATTTGTACGTCGGGATCTATTTTATATCTGACACTTCTGTTTGCCTAATTTAATTTATTATATAAATATATGTTATTAAAATAATTTATTTATATCTACTTATTTAAAAATAAAACAATAACTAATAATTTTCCCAGTACGTTATTTTGTATATTCTATACGGAATTATTTATATTTTGTTGTTAATAACCAGTGGCGTAGCTTTTTATTGTAGTTTCGTTTCTAAAATCTTTTATAAAACTAAACAAATATTTTTTATTTGTTTTCAGCAACAGTTTGCCTTATTTTTTTAAATAAAATATAAGAACAATGTCTGACGACGCAGCACCAGCTAAAAGAGGACGCAAAGCGGCAGCTGAAAAAGTGGAAAAAGAAAAGCCAGAACCTAAAGTTACTAAGAAAACGAAAAAGGTTAGTAGTGTTGATCTATTATCTGGTTTGGAATCTAATTTGTATTTTATTGACTGTTTTCAGGATACCAAAGTAGATGAAGATGACGAAGCTTCCCCACCAAAAAGAAGTCGCGGCAGACCAAAGGGTACCACAAAAAGGAAGTCCCCAGCTAAAGCTAAGCCAAAAACCACCGCAGGTATGCTTTCTTTCGATATGTGAGCTGATATGTAAATTATTATGAGTTCTTGCATTTTTTCTCCAAAACTTTCGATAGTATAGCCACGTTTAATAATTTGTAATAAGTATTTTGATGGTTTTGGATTCGTAATTCGTAGATCTCGATGAAACTATTTCAGCGTTTTTTCTCAATTCTAGAGTTTTCTTGAAAATTTAGATAAACTTTTGGTTATAGTCAAAATTAATAAGGTCCCACATTTGACTCTGTAACTTCGGAATTAATGATGGAATTTGTAATATTTTGGTGGTTTTGGAATCATAATTCGTATATCTCGATGAAACTATTTTAGCGTTTTTTCTAAACTTTAGCATTTTCTTGAAAATTTAGAAAAACTATTGGTCATGGGCAAAATAGTAAGGCCCACATTTGATTCTGTAACTTCAAAATTAATTATGGAATTTGTAATATTTTGATGGTTTTGGAATCATAATTCGTAGATCTCGATGAAACTATTTTAGCGTTATTTCAAAACTTTAGCGTTTTCTTGAAAATTTAGAAAAACTATTGGTCATGGGCGAAATAGTAAGACCCACATTTGATTCTGTAACTTCAAAATTAATGATGGAATTTGTAATATTTTGGTAGTTTTGGATTCATAATTTGTAGATCTCCATGAAACTATTTTAGCGTTTTTTCTAAATTCTAGAGTTTTCTTGAAAATTTAGATAAACTTTTGGTTATAGTCAAAATTAATAAGGCCCCACATTTGACTCTGTAACTTCAAAGTTAATGATGTAATTTGTAATATTTTGATGGTTTTGGATTCATAATTCGTAGATCTCGATGAAACTATTTTAGCGTTATTTCTAAACTTTAGCGTTTTCTTGAAAATTTAGATAAACTTTTGGTTATAGTCAAAATTAATAAGGCCCCACATTTGACTCTGTAACTTCGGAATTAATGATGGAATTTGTAATATTTTGATGGTTTTGGAATCATAATTCGTATATCTCGATGAAACTATTTTAGCGTTTTTTCTAAATTCTAGAGTTTTCTTGAAAATTTAGATAAACTTTTGGTTATAGTCAAAATTAATAAGGCCCCACATTTGACTTTGTAACTTCGGAATTAATTATGAAATTTGTAATATTTTGATGGTTTTGGAATCATAATTCGTATATCTCGATGAAACTATTTTAGCGTTTTTTCTAAATTCTAGAGTTTTCTTGAAAATTTAGATAAACTTTTGGTTATAGTCAAAATTAATAAGGCCCCACATTTGACTTTGTAACTTCGGAATTAATTATGAAATTTGAAATATTTTGATGGTTTTGGATTCATAATTCGTGGATCTTGATGAAACTATTTTAGCGTTTTTTCTAAACTTTAGCCTTTTCTTGAAAATTTAGAAAAACTTTTAGTTATGGGCAAAATTAGTAAGGCCTTTTTAAAGGCATCGATGTTGTCGAGTTTTATAGGTCAATTTAAAACGATTTTTAGGACATACGGCGTTATCCTTCAACGTCGTCCCAGGCCTCAACTTCTATCTGCTGTCTTTCAGCAATATATCAACTTTGTTGATGCTTTCCTTCATGGCAACCTCAGAAGGGCGGCTTGGAATATTCAGCGATTTTTTAACTCGTTATACAACCGCTTAATACTGACAATTGACATACATTCATTTTATTCTAGGACGGGGTCGCGGCCGACCAAAGAAAAAGGAAGAACCCGAAGACTCTGAAGAAGACGAGGGTGACGATAATGATGCCGGCGAAGATGAGGATGAGTAAATCTCATTCAATGATCCTCCTCCAAAATAAAATTTCCCAGTTTTGATTTAATTTTCATTTCGTTTCAAAAACCGAATACATAAATTTATAGAACTTTTAAGTAAGTATACCAAAAGGACTCTTTCAAAAACTTGTATGGTTTCGTTAACTAGTGCCATGATCTCGAGTTATGTGTTTATTTAATATTGTTTGGAAGAATTACAGGTTTCAGTTTTAAGTGTAGAATCACCATAATCATAGATAGTAAGAGAATCAGAATCCAGTCACACAAATCAAGTAGTCTGTAGATGTCATACGTGTCATTTGTCACATGTCATTAACGTCAATTATTGTCAGAATAAAAAGTTGTATTTTAGTTCGAAACATGAAACCTGCTTCATTTCTATTTTTTTGTGATTAATTTAATATTATAAGTCGTCAAGTATCTACTGTAGGAGTTGAGCACGTCCTCGACTTTTAATATTGTAGAAGAATTGATGCTGAGAATTGGAATGGAATTGTTCCTCTTGTGTTCAAAATTGTTAAAACCTCAAAAATTCGGACAGACGAAAGAAATAATGTGTTCGTGTTTATAAAATATTTTATTATAATTATTTGATGATTAGTATTAATCAGAATGTGTGTAAGTTTAATTATATTTTTTTTTTAGAAGGTACCTTAATTAATGTTTCAATAAAATTAGGTGATATTTAAACATATTTGTGTGTTTTTTTTTCTTCACTTTTTCATAAAAAGAAGGCGAACACTTATGCTTCGTTGCAAAGATGTTTATAAGAAATTAGAAAGAAAACTACGTTTGGATAGATAATTTAGATGCATCTTTTTAGGTAAATAATATTTTACTTTCGTCAGTGGAGTGCGTACGGACACATATTCGGGCAACTTTAATGCAAAAAAATATGGTACGCCACTGTTTTTTCTTTCAGGAAAAATTATTTCTGGAATCCTTGTTCAATTTACAACAAAAAAGACTACTCATTTTTTTTTCATTCGCCACATCGTTTGCTAGTAAAAAATTAAAATTCTTTAAGCAACTGGAATTCAAACAAATTTAAATCTGTCGTAGTAGGCCATGAAAAATAAACTGTTGCCCTCGATGCACGAATAGCTCTCCATATTTAAGTGTAAAAGTAATAATTTTATGACCTTTTTGTCATTTATCTAAATTTAATAAATTTTTGTTTTGTTTTAGTATCGGGTTTTGTGCCTTTTTATTCTCTTTGGAGGCACTATTTAGACGTAGATATTTTATATTTCAGATCTTCTAGGCCAAGTTCTTGTACGCAAAATAATTGATTTTTTTTAGTTTTATTATAAAATTTATTTTGCTCCCTTTTCTACCATTTACGAACCCCTATATAAAGAAAATTGTTATGTTGCATGTTCTAGGTTATCTTATATCAAAGCTATATATAAGTAGCCAATTTTTCTGTTATATTTGGAAATACATTTTTTTTTTTCGTTTTTGACCCTTTTTCGAACGCCTGCGTGAACCAGTTCTTTTATGTAACATTTTTTAGGTTATATTCTATCACAACTATGAAAAATAATTCAATATTTCGGATAAGTTTAAGAACTATGATTTTTTAAATTTTTGAAACCTCTTTTAAACCCCTTGCCTACGCTCAATGTTAATCACCACCTATAAATATCCTGTAGTATTTTCGTACTGAATGTGCTTAAAATCCGTTAAGTGGTTTTTGAGTTATCACGGATACAAATTTTTTCTGACCCTTTTATAGAATTTTCACGGACGCCTATGGTACATTAATTTTTGTCGTGTATTTTTAACACCAACTCAACTAGTTACATATAAAAATTTTTACATTTAAATTTTTTGTTTATTTTACCCCTTTTTCTACTATTTACGAACGCCTATGTAAATAAAAAAATTATGCTGCATTTTTTAGGTTATCTTATATCAAAGCTATATATAATTAGCCAATTTTTCTGGTATATTTGAGAAACATTTTTTTTTTCGTTTTTGACCCTTTTTTTAGACTATTATCGAACGCCTGTGTGAAGCAATTCTTTTATGTAACATTTTTTAGGTTATATTCTATCACAACTATGAAAATTTTTTCAATATTTCGGATAAGTTTAAGAACTATGATTTTTTAATTTTTTTTAACCCTCTTTTAAACCCCTTGCCTACGCTCAGTGTTAATCACCACCTATAAATATCCTGTAGTATTTTCGTACCAAATGTGGTTAAAATCCGTTAAGTGGTTTTTGAGTTATCACGGATACAAATTTTTTCTGACCCTTTTATAGAATTTTCACGGACGCCTATGGTACATTAATTTTGGTCGTGTATTTTTAACACCAATTCAACTAGTTAAATATAAAAAAATTTTCATTTTAATTTTTTTTTTATTTTACCCCTTTTTCTACTATTTACGAACGCCTATGTAAATAAAAATTTTATGCTGCATTTTTTAGGTTATCTTATATCAAAGCTATATATAATTAGCCAATTTTTCTGGTATATTTGGGAAACATTTTTTTTTTCGTTTTTGACCCTTTTTTTAGACCATTTTCGAACGCCTGTGTGAACCAATTTTTTTATGTAACATTTTTTAGGTTCTATTCTATCACAACTATGAAAAATTATTCCATATTTCGAATAAGTTTAGGAAATATATATTTTTTATGTTTTGACCCCTTTTCCACTATTTACGAACGCCTATGAAAGTAAGTTATTTATGACATATTTTATAGGTTATATTCTATTAAAGCTATAAATAATTAGTTAATATTTCTGCTATGTTTGGTAAGTACGTTTTTTAAAATATTTTTTACCCCATTTTACACTATTTTCGAACGCCAATGTGATCTAATATTTTATGTTCAATATTTTAGGTTATATTCAATTAAATGCGTAAAAAATTATGCAGTATTTCGGATAAGTTTAAATATGAATTTTTTTAATTTTTAAACCCCTTGCCTACGCTCAATGTTTCCCAAAATCTAATCAGGTCCTTGCCATGTCCTATAGTATTTTTGTACCAAATTTGATTAAAATCTGTTAGGTGTTTTTTGCGTTTTCGTGCAAACAGACAGACAGACATTTTTTTAAAACTACTTATTTATGTATAAAATGACCAAAAACAAGTATTTCCGGTAAAATTAAAAAAAAATTTTTTTCATGAAACTAATAGTCTCCATATATACATATATTACATATTGTATGATATGGAGAGCTAAAAAAGACTACTACTGTCAGTGTTTTGTCATTTTATTATGACAGTTAATTGATTTGTGTCATGAGTTATATGATGGTCCACATAAATGCTGACCAAGCGAGATCAAATGACACCGCAGTAAACATTATATATAGGAAGAAGACGCTATTTTTCAAGTTCAGTTATAATAATTTTATTTGTTAATATAAACCAGAAATATTGTAATTTTGTATTTTGAAAATAAAGTTTTTTAAAAAGGAAAACTCCGGGCTAAGAAAATTAATTGGCGCAGTCAGTAGGATTTTCGGAAGTGTGCGAATCAATCGTATTGCTTTTTCGTGTCAACGGATTTACCGAAAATACGAACCTTTGTTGTGACGTTGGTGCGAGGGTGTTTTATAGAAGGGACTTTCTGGACATCGAAAAATCCCAATCTATCGCAGAACTATAAAGTGCTCTTGAACAATCGATCATCGGTCGATAGAATCAATATTGTCTATCGTCGCAAGGACTAAGTGATTGAGAAGGACCATCATCGCCTAATCAAGACTTGGAACTTATAGTAATGGCCAGAGCGAACCTGATTGTATTAGTGTAAGTGATAAATGTAATGTCAATCAATAATCTTATCGAAAATTTAGAAAACCTCTCATTGCAAACTCCTTCAACTGACTCTGCTATTTACGACCAAAACTTAGAAGTCAATATTAAAGATAATTTGAATGAAATTATTGCTTTAGATAATAGTAATAGCAAAATGGCAAATACTTTTAAACCTGAATATCTAAACTGTGTTCCTACCTTCGACGGTAACGCTAATGATTTAAACAGATATTTATCTACTTGCCAAACTTTGATTGATTCTTTTTACGACATAGCTAACCCAAATAATTTTCACAATATATACCTATTAAATTCTTTAATTGGCAAACTTAGTGGTCATGCTAAATTAGTTGTAAACATCCAAAATGTTAACACCTGGAATGAACTTAAGGACACCTTAAGACGTAATTTTGCCGATCAAAGAGACGAAACTTGTTTAAATAGGGATCTGGTTATGATGAGACAAGCACCTAATGAAAAACCTAGTCAATTTTACGACAGGATTTTACACATACTAAATCTTTTATGTTCTTTTGTTGATGCGCATGAATTATCAGTTGCTGGTAAAACATTAAAAAGAAATTTGTATAACGACCTTGCCTTGAAAACATTCCTATCGGGATTAAAAGAGCCTCTGGGAACTACAATCAGATGTATGCGTCCCGCTACTCTAATGCAAGCACTACAATTTGTTTCACAAGAGGATAATATTCATTATTTTCAAAACCAAAATAAACCTAATATATCCTTTAAAAATAATACTCAAAATTTTAGGCCCATGCAACAAAACCTATATACGCGACCCTTTCAAACTAACTTTTCACAAAGACCTTTTAATTATCAAACTTCAAACAATGCTTTTCGAACGAATTTTTCTCCACAGTCGGTTAATATTCGACCTCGTTTTAACGGAACAAGATTCCCCACAAACTCGCAAGTTTTTGGCAGACCAAATAACAATGGAACTAATGTTTTTAAACCTCAAAATGTAAAACAACCTACACCCACACCCATGTCTGGCATAGAAACTTCTCAATTGAAACCCTTTACAAATCAACCTAATAATAATTATAACCCACCTAAATTCACTTTTGAAGAACTATACAATGTAGAATCACATGACCTACCTCAACAAGACTATTATTACGATGAGAGCCAGTACAATGAACCTAACCAATATCAAAATTTCTACTCTGCATATCCTAACCAATACGAACACTCCTGCGATGACCTACCCCAACAAGAACAACCAGTTAATAATCAGCCTGTAGAAAATGCTTCAAATTTTCGACAGGACGGCCAGGAAACCCCGAACGGTTAGAAACACCTACAATATCTTTTAATATGTCCAACCCTAACGAATTATCCTACATTATATTTCCAGAAAATAACCTTAAAATTTTGATAGATTCCGGTTCAAGTAATTCATTTTTGGACCCGATTCTTGCCAAAAAGTTATTTCCGAATAAAATAATAGACGATCCATTCGTTGTGTCTACAGTATATCAGAAATCAGCTCATAGACATAGTGTTCTTATGCCTGCTTCAAAATTATTTAATTTACCCGAAAATAAAGATTTAAAATTCTACCTATTTAAATTTCATAATATTTTTGATGGACTTTTAGGTTTAGATAATTTAAAATTATTGCAAGCAACTTTAGACTACAATAACAACTATTTAGTTACACCGTACACGCATATTAAGTTACAATTCCAGAAAACAAGATGTGAACTAAACAATATAACGATCCCACCGCGTGTCGAACAAGTAATTACGATTAGGACTTCCATAAAAAATGGTGATATTATAATACCACATCAAAAATTTCATAACTGTGAAATCCCAGAATCACTATCAACTGCAAAAAAAGGCTTTGCACTCACAACTATTTTAAACAATACCTGTGAATCCATTACGTTAGACCTATCAGAACCCATAGGCGTAGAACAATTCAATTCTAAGGTAATGTCGGAAATAAATTTAAACAATATTGACGAATCCCCAAAATTTTCAAATAAACTTGACCTTTCCAAATTTCGTACAGACCATCTAAATGAAGAAGAAAAAATAAAAATTTTAAATTTAATTAGAAATTATTCAGACATTTTTTATAATGAAAATGATCAACTGACGTTTACAAGTAAAATCAAACATCGCATAAGAACTACGGACGAAATCCCCGTTTATACCAAATCATACCGTTACCCAACTATCCATAAGGAAGAAGTCCAAAAACAAATAACTAAAATGTTAGACCAACAAATCATCCAGCCAAGCACCTCGCCTTGGAGTTCACCAATCTGGGTAGTACCCAAAAAGGCAGACGCTTCCGGCCAACAAAAATGGCGTGTTGTAGTAGACTTCAGAGGACTTAATGCTAAAACCTTAGACGATAGGTACCCACTGCCTAATATCACGGATATACTGGACAAATTGGGCAAATGCCAATATTTTACCACATTGGATCTGGCTAGTGGCTTCCACCAGATACAAATGCACGAACAAGATATCGAAAAAACTGCATTTAGTACAGAACGTGGACATTATGAATTTTTAAGAATGCCATTTGGGCTGAAGAACGCTCCAGCGACCTTCCAAAGAATTATGGATAATATCCTTCGTGGCATCCAAAATGAGAAATGCCTGGTGTACCTGGATGACATAATTTTGTTCTCCACCTCACTCCAAGAGCATTTAGACGCGCTCAAAGACGTTTTCCAAAGACTTCGAAACTCCAATTTCAAGATACAGTTGGACAAAAGCGAATTTTTACGTAAAGAAGTTGCCTATCTTGGACATATTGTAACACCAGATGGCGTTAGGCCAAACCCTGACAAAATAATAAGTATAAAGAAATATCCCATTCCAAAAACTACCAAACAAATTAAAGGATTCCTCGGATTGCTCGGATACTACAGGAGATTCATTAAGGACTTTGCTAAGATCACCAAACCACTAACGAAATGTCTAAAAAAGGGAGCAACAATTAAACACGACAAAGAATTTGTGGAGTGCTTTGAACTTTGTAAAAACTTACTGACAAACGAACCTATCTTACAATATCCGGACTTCTCACAGCCATTCAACCTTACAACAGATGCAAGCAATGTAGCTTTAGGCGCAATTCTTTCACAAGGTCCCATAGGACAAGACCTCCCGGTAGCATACGCCTCACGTACACTCAACGACTCAGAAAGAAACTATTCCACCACAGAAAAGGAACTTTTAGCTTTGGTATGGGCAACCAAATATTTTAGGCCTTACATTTTTGGAAGGAAATTAAATTTAATTACCGACCATAAACCCCTCCAATGGCTTTTCTCGGCTAAAGACCTCGGATCGAAATTGTTAAGATGGCGCATAAAACTAGATGAATATTTCCCCGAAATAAAGTACAAAAAAGGTAGATTAAATACTAATGCTGACGCGTTGTCACGCATCGAAATTCACACTAAAGAAACGCACGAAAAATTTTCCCTAAAAGATTATATCGAAGACTTTAATAAACAACTAGAAAACGAAACAGCTGACCACAACACCGACCAAATTTCAACTATTGCCCAAGTGGACGACACTGACAACACTCGATACAACGACATAGAACTCCCAGTACCTAATGATGATGCAGCGAACAACGATAACATGACTATACATACAAACGTAAACGAAGACCCCATAGTCGACATTCCAATACATGATATTCCTGTAAACTACGGTGCGAATCAAATAATTATACAACAAGTACTACATTCCCCTGCAAAACCAAAATTGACAATCTTATTTGAAAAGAAACGCCGCTATATCATCCAAATTTCCAAAAGTAATTTTGATGTCGATATTTTAAATACATTTAAAGAAATTATCGTGCCTGATAAGCAATATTACCTTTATTTTGAAAAATCAGATATTTACGAACCATTTTGCGAAGTTATAAGAAAAACATTCAAATGGCCTTCACTAAAGTTAAGACGTTGTTTAAAGAAATTAATAGACGTTACCGATAAAACTGAAATTTCTGACATCATAAAAATGTATCATGAATCAAAAAATAATCATAGAGGCATCGACGAAACCCTCGAAAGAATTAAACAAAAATATTATTGGCCAAACCAAAAAGACTCTGTACAAACCTATATAAACAATTGTGAAATTTGTCAAAGAAGTAAATACGAACGTCACCCTATAAATATGCAAATGAACGTCACACCTACTGCTTCCCGTCCTTTTCAAATAATTCATATAGACGTATACACTTTAGAAAAAACCAAATTCCTTACAATAATCGACAGCTTTTCAAAATATGCGCAAGCATATGGCCTTCAGTCACTTGCAGCTTCAGAAATTGTTGACAAACTATTAATTTTCTTTTCTCACCATAGTGTCCCAGAACAAATTATATTAGATAATGGAACTGAATTCAAAAATACGGTTGTAACTGAAATGCTAAACCTCCATAAAATTAAAATTCATTTTTGCTCTCCGTATCACCCACAATCTAACGGGCAAGTTGAAAGACTCCATTCCACTTTAAACGAACACATTCGCCTCCTTAATAATCAAGAGTTTTCAAAATCTCCAATAAGTCAAAAAATGGTTTACGCCATTTTAGCATATAATAACTCAATACATTCTGTTACGAAATTTAAACCTATAGACGTTATTAACGGCCATATTTCTGATAATGATCCATTCGATATAAAATTAGACCAAATGTTACTAACTGACTATATTAATAATCACAAAGAAAAGGCTCGTCTTTTATACTCTAATATAAATGAAAAACTAATTGGAAATAAAGAGAAGGTTATTTCTAAAATTAACAAAAACCGAGATAAACCCGATATTTTCACAGAAAACCAAAAAGTCTACCCTAAGAAACACATAAGACAAAAACTTACAGACAAATTCCTAAAACCCACCAAAATCCTCTCAGTAAATGAAAACCGTAAAACCGTTTCTACAGAATCACAAACTAAAGTTCATATGGACAATTTAAAACGCCCCCTCAGGCAAACATACAGCTTTGACTAAAAACCAAAATTTTATTTCAGGCTCGCCGCCACAATTTACGCAGAAGACAAAATAGTACTTAGGCAACTGGACGATAACCCTGGCATACTACCTCTTAAACTTGGACAAGCAAAACTCGTACAATACACCTTTACTCTAATACATTACTTCGACTTAAATCCCATTATAACGGAGGTTAACAAATTACATTTCAGAACCAAAAACATAACCAATTCTTTAAATAAACATAATGAATATTTTAACGAAACATCTAACTATATAAAAATTCTTAATTTAATTCAAGAAAGAGTTGAAACCAAAATCAAAAATTTGATACCTCACCCCCAAAGGACCAAAAGAGGACTTATTAATGCAGCAGGCTCAGTTTTCAAACTCATAACTGGTAACCTCGATGCGTCGGATGGCGAACGCTACGAAAAACTCATCAATAATTTAGAAACCAATCAAAATAACTTGGCAACAATTATCAAAAACCAGAATTCAATTTCAACAAGCATAATCCAGAATTTCAACAATACTGTTCAACAAATTAATCAAAATGAAAAGCTAATAGAAAAAAGAATTAATCAAATAATCAGTTTCTATGAAATAATTGACTCTATGCTCCAAGACTTAGAAAATTCAATAACTTTTGCTAGACTCAAAACTATGCACCCTAGCATAATTAAAACAAATAACCTTTTAACCGAACTAAAGAAGTTGGAACACATTGTAGGTCCTAATTCATTGCCTTTACCTATTAACTTAGAAAACATATTTTTGTTCGAAAAACTCATTGAAATAGATTGCTTTATTTATAAAAATAAAATCACTTTTTTATTACACATTCCTGTAACATATCCAAATAAATTCGACTATTACCATTTATATTCTCTACCAGTCAAACATCAGAGTCTGTTTAAGGTAGTCATTCCGCGTAATACATATCTAGTAAAAAGTCAGTTACACTATTCACATTTTGGAACGCCTTGTACAATCGTACGTCCACAAACATTCCTCTGCTACAAACCAATGCTGAAAGAAATCGAAGAAAACAGCCCTTGTGAAGTACAACTACTAGGATCGACCAAAAACACCCCCACCTGTCAACAAACAGATATCACAGCAACAAAACCAATCATAAATCAACTAGACCAATCAGATAAATGGATTTTAGTACTACCAAAGGAAACTATCGTACAATTAAAATGCCCTTTTCAAGAAGAAAACCAAAGGTTACTAGGAAGTTACTTAACGACAATACCAACTGGGTGCCAAATAAAGACCGAAGATAAAATAATAATCAATAACCAAAAGGAAACCAATTCCAGTCAACAGCCAATCATTTTCCCAGATTTTAACGAAACCAAAGAGTACCTTCCACTCCTTAATTTAAGTATCCATCTGCAAGAGATAAATTTAGACAGTCTACACGAGTTACAAAATAAAATCATGAAAAATCAGCCATATACAATTTTTGACAGCATTTCAAAATTTCCGAGTCTATGGACAATTTTGATCTATATGTTAGTGTTTGGAATATGCTCATATATGGTATATAAGTGCATTATAGGACGAAAACTCAATGGAAAGAAGACCAACTTGGAAACTCAGACATACCAACATATCCAACTACCCCTAAACCAGGCGTAGTTTTATTCTAAGGAGGGAGGAGTTATATGATGGTCCACTCCGTATAAATGCTGACCAAGCGAGATCAAATGACACCGCAGTAAACATTATATATAGGAAGAAGACGCTATTTTTCAAGTTCAGTTATAATAATTTTATTTGTTAATATAAACCAGAAATATTGTAATTTTGTATTTTGAAAATAAAGTTTTTTAAAAAGGAAAACTCCGGGCTAAGAAAATTAATTCATGTTATTGTTGTGTTTATTGTTAACATTGTTATTAGTCTGTGTCTACTTCGTACTTTTTTTCCAGAAGGAAGTCTGTCTGTGTGTATTCTTCCACGATAGCGCCCAAACTCTTTAACCAATTGAGCCAAATTTTGGTATATAAGTTTGGGGGAGTCCTATGATGAACCCATTAGTTTTTGGTTGAAATCGCATAAGACTTTTGATATTTGCCCCCATAATTCTCGAGATAATTGCGTTTAAAATGTCATCAGTTAGGTAGTTGGATCCTATAGTCTTATAAGAATAACTACATAATATATTCTTATAAGAGTACTTTAGCATTTTGAAAGAGCGTTCGCTTTGCATGCGGAAGGTTATGGGTTCGACTCCCAGCTCTGGCAATATTTTTTTTTTAAGTTTTGAATATAGTAGTTAATGTGCTTCGTTAGTTTATTGGAAATACAAGGAAAATAATAATAATTCTTACAATTCTGTTTCGTTACGCAGGTCATATCCCGACTTATTTTTATTCCGAGGATCTGAAAAAGTTCGAGACACGTTGTTGAGAAATACAGGAATAAAACACTTATTTTCATAGACTCACCAACTATCATACCACCCTCGTACAATACAATCTAAATAATCATCTTATAACAATCAATCTTGTCCCATTTTCATGCATAGGAAAACGCGGCAACATAGGAAATTTCCATGGCCGATGAACTGCAACACTATATCTCCCACCCCCTCCCCACTATTATAGAATTTCCAGATTTCCCTAAAAATAATTTCCCCACTCCGATATGAAGATGGCGCCAGCCGTTTAAACGGAAAATCTAAAGTCTAAGCTCAACACGCTAGGGGGAGAATAGAATATAGAGGCAAATATATGTAATCATCGGAGTCGGCTGGGGAACTCGCCCAAATTTGAAAGCCATACTGCCGTGGTGGAGTGTTTTATTGATTTTTTCACTAAATTACATATTTAAGTATTACACTTTTTATTTCGTTAATTCAAAATCAAGACATTTATTAATATTTAAAAAAATATTGGTGTAGATATTAAAATTTAAACGAAATCCCTGCTTTAATATTGCGAAATTAAATAACTAGTGTTCCACACAAATGTAATAGTTTTTGTTTTAAATAGAATACCTATACTTTATGTAATAACAAAAGTGAATAAGTACCCAATAACAATAATATCGAACCTTTCCGGTAAACCAGGGTTTGTGTTTTCTACAGGAAAATCCAATTATTATAACTGCTACTAAAGGTAAGTTCCTTTTGATAACAAAAACATTAAGAAAAAAATCTTCTATTATACCTAGATAATATTTATTATTATATATTTTTATCTATAATTATAATAATAGGTATTACAACTCACTAGGGAAAGAAATATTGCGCTAACGCTGTTGTACCTATCTAGGTACCTACATAACCTAAAACGAATTCTTGGCAAGACTCCCTTTCAGTAAACTATTTTTTATTGTTAGTTTTTCCTGTTTAAAATGCTGCTATTTTACCAAAAAACTCTTTTTAGACCTATTAATTATAAGTAGGTAGGCACCTATTTTGTATTTAGTTATTTATTGTATTGTTTTTGTAACTGCAATAAATCAATTAGGTATTTCGGTGATATGATAGGTAGGTAGTATTATTTGTGATAATATACTTATTACTACATAATATTATTACATACTGCTCTATTTATAAAGCTTTGTAGGTATAAACATTTTTTTCTCAGTGGTGTAGTTAATTCGGAAAGGTAAATATCTTCGTAAATAAGTAATTTTATATTTTTTGTGGTTCCTTTCGAATTTGTTTCGTATATGCAGGGTGTCAAAGTTAAATTTTTACTTAGCAGCTCTCCATACCATATACCGGCTGTCCCTAGCTACGAGAAAGACTGATAAGTATTGAAAAAAGTGCAAATCGGAAAGCTATGAAAATTTGTATGCCTACATGTAAGAATTATCAAAACATTATCCTTAAAGTAGAACCTTTCCAACAAGGATTACAACCTTTAAAATGTTAATAAGGATTTCTTATATAGGAAAAATAATCATGATAAATAAAGTTGGTCCAGAGTCGTACATAGAATATAAAAATTTACCTATATTATTCGAAATAAGCAAGTACAGGGTGTCCAGATTTCGTTGTAATTGCGGGCGGTAGCTTGGTTATTGTAAAAGTTAGCAGGATGCGGTTTTCGCGACACGTTGCTACTTTTTTGTGAAACTAACGATGTCATAATCATATTTTCAGTAACACATGTACTTTTCTAAATACAGGGCCGACTTAAAAAAATCACGTTTCGGACCTCTCTCGTATGTCGGAGACTATAACAGATATTTAAACGGTGTTTGATAGATGTTTTAATGTAGACTCCATAGACGTACCTTTAATTTTTAGCTCTCCATATCATATATGTAATATATGTATATATGGAGACTATTAGTTTCATGAAAAAACTTTTTTTTTTTATTTCACCGGAAATACTTGTTTTTGGTCATTTTATACATAAATAAGTATCTAGTTTTAAAAAAATGTCTGTCTGTCTGTCTATCTGTCTGTATGCACGAAAACGCAAAAACCGCTTAACAGATTTTAACCAAATTTGGTACAAAAATACTATTGGACATGGCAAGGAGCTGATTAGATTTTGGGAAACATTGAGTGTAGGCAAAGGGTTTAAAAGAGGGTTCAAAAATTAAAAAAATATAACCTAAAAAATGTTACATAAAAGAATTGGTTCACACAGGCGTTCGAAAATAGTCTAAAAAAAGGGTCAAAAACGAAAAAAAATTGTTTTCCAAATATATCAGAAAAATTGGCTAATTATATATAGCTTTGATATAAGATAACCTAAAAAATGCAGCATAAAAGTTTTATTTACATAGGCGTTCGTAAATAGTAGAAAAAGGGGTAAAATAAAAAAAAAATTAAATGTAATTTTTTTTATAATTAACTAGTTGAATTGGTGTTAAAAATACACGACAAAAATTAATGTACCATAGGCGTTCGTGAAAATTCTATAAAGGGGTCAGAAAAAATTTGTATCCGTGATAACTCAAAAACCACTTTTTAACGGATTTTAACCACATCTGGTACGAAAATACTACAGGATATTTATAGGTGGTGATTAACATTGAGCGTAGGCAAGGGGTTTAAAAGAGGGGTCAAAAAATCATAGTTCTTAAACTTATCCGAAATATTGAATAATTTTTTGTGCGTTTAATTAAATATAACCTAAAATATTTAACCTAAACAATTAGACCACATTGACATGCGAAAAAAGTGTAAAATGGGGTAAAAAGGTTAGAAAAAACGTATTTCTTAAACATAGCAGAAATATTGACTAGTTATTTATAGCTTTGATGGAATATAACCTAAAAAATTAATTGTTTTCATAGGCGTTCGTAAATAGTGTAAAAGGGGTCAAAGAAAAACATATATACTTATTCGGAATAAGGAATAATTTTTCGTAGTTGTGATAGAATATAACCTAAAAAATGTTACATAAATGAACTGGTTCACACAGGCGTTCGAAAAAGGGTCAAAAACGAAAAAAAAAATATGTTTCCAAATATAACAGAAAAATTGGCTACTTATCTATAGCTTTGATATAAGATAACCTACAACATGCAGCATAACAATTTTGTTTACATAGGCGTTCGTAAATAGTAGAAAAGGTGGCAAAATAAATTTTATAATAAAACTAAAAAAAATCTATTATTTTGCGTACAAGAACTTGGCCTAGAAGATCTGAAATATAAAATATGTACGTATAAATCGTGCCTCCAAAGAGAAGGAAAAGGAACAAAACCCGACACTTAAAAAAAATAGCTGATGTCTAAAACAAAACAAAAATTTATTAAATTTAGATAAATGACAAAAAGGTCATAAAATTATTACTTTTACACTTAAATATGGAGAGCTATTCGTGCCTCGAGGGCAACAGTTTAATTTAATTTAATTTAATTTGGTCTCAATTTCGAAAAATTATCAGTTTTTGGAGCAAAATAAACAGTTGTAGTAAAAATATATGCGAAAATAGGCATCAGTATGTTCGATTAGGTAAAATCAAATAATAATAATAATAATAATAATAATAATAATAAGCGTCTTTATTGTTCACGAAAAAAAATTATCTTACACATAAATTAATACTTATAACGGTGGCGAGATCTAGCTGTAGCTATTCTATCTAACCACCATAAACTTACGTAAAGAGAGTACAAAAATAATATATGTAGAACACAAAAATACAATACAATATACACTGTCCCCTAATCATCTCTCATCATCTGATATTAAAAAAAAACATAATAATATATATCAAACATCTAGTTCCTTTTATTGTACAAAAATTGTTTAACTTTATTCCTAAAAGTTACCGCAGTGGAACAGTTCTTAATACGCTGCGGCAGGGAGTTAAAAATTTTAACGGCGTTGTAGGAAAATGATCGCTGAAATAAGGCAGTGGAGTGCTGTGGTATATTGAAAAGATTTCTATTTCTAGTTTCACGACCATGAATATCATGGCTTCTCTGCAATTTTTCATGTAAATACTCAGGTCTGTTAAACTTATTGATTTTAAAAACCAATGTCGAAAGATGTAAGAAGTATCTTTCATCCAGGCGCAGCCACTTAGAAGCATTGTAATACTCCGACACATGATCAAATTTCCTCAAATTATAAGAGAATCTTAAACAACTATTTTGGAACTTCTGGAGACTATTCTTATTTAACTCAGTTAAGTACGACCAGTACAGAGCATCACAATAAGATAACCCAGATAGAATCAAGGCATCGCATAATTTCAATTTTATCTCTGTCGTCAGCAGATGTTTTGACAAATATAGCATCTTTAACTTAAAATAACTTTTTTTTAACAAATTTGCTACTAAAGTATCAAATCTAAGTTTCGAGTCAAGGGCGATTCCTAAATTCTTGCAACTGCTTGTACCTCGCAGGACGGTATTATTTAGTTCTACCTTAAACAAATTAGAATTCATTATCTCATCAGCATTTTTACCAAAATGAACAAGTTGCGTTTTATTAGGATTTAAAACCAGGCCGTGACACTCAGAGAGTTGAGAAATGGTTTCCAGATCATTATTAATGGCTCTGGCAGCATAATAAGCATCCTCAATTTTATAAGAACAATAAAGCTGAAAATCATCAGCATACTGGTGTGTACTGCAGAATTGCAAAAAGCGACTGAAATCCGCCGTGTATACAGAAAACAATAAAGGTCCCAGGACACTACCCTGAGGTACTCCTTTGACAACAGCCCCAAACGCCGAGAAATCCGAGTGCACCACAACCCTCTGGCTCCTACCACTCAAGTAATTTTTAAAGAAAGAAATACAATTTTGTGATAAGCCAAAGTAATGTAATTTGTGCAATAGTGTTGAGTGCTGAATAGTATCGAAAGCTTTACTATAGTCAAGCAACACCAGTGATGTATTTAAGCCTTTGTCACATGCGCCAGTTATATCATCCGTCACCTTTAATAAAGCTGTTGTAGTACTGTGGAATCCTCGAAACCCGGACTGTGTACTAGGCAATATGTGCTGACCCTCCAAATACGCCGCTAACTGACTAGAAGCAACTCTTTCTAAAATTTTAGACATTGTCGGTAAAATACTGATAGGTCGAAAATCAGCCAGTTTTGTCGGATTTGCTATTTTAGGAACTGGTAAAATATTTGCAAGCTTCCATTTATCTGGAAAAGTAGAAGTAATCAAACATTTATTTATAACAAATGTAAGATAAGGTAGAATAAATGGGGAAAGCAGCATTAACATTTTAATACCAACATTATCAGGGCCTTCAGCATTCGTTTTAATTTTACATAAAATTTTTTGCACTTGTAGTTGACTGACCTCAGTGAAAACAAATGTAGGCTGTGTGTTATTAAACCTTTTATTAATATAATGTTGAGACACAAATACTGGAGTTTCAGTCAACCTCAGGTCCGGCACGCTATCAATGAAAAAAGAGTGAAAACTATCAGCATTATCAGAGTAATTAATTTTAGGTAAGGAGTTAATATTCAAATATTTTAGAGTTTTCCAAAAAGCTTTAGGATCTGCTTTGAACTTACAGGTTAAGTAAGCTTTTTTTTCATTTCTCACTGCGCTGGTAACAAGGTTACGTAATCTTTTATAGTCATCCCAATCCTGCTGTGAACTTGATTTCTTGTATTTAAGTAATGCTTTTTTCCTAAGCTTCATCAAAAATTTGACATTCTCAGTCAACCAGGGAGCTGGAGGCTTACTCAACCTACTCATTTTAAAAGGAGCATGTAGATCAAAAAGAAAATTTACATTATAATAAAAGAAATCTACCATGTCATTAACGTTAGCTAAATTATAAATTGCATTCCAATCAATATTTTCCATGTCGATTTTGAAACTACTGTAATCAAATTCCGAATAGTCTCGATATGTCCTAAATTTAACCTTAGGTCGCTCTTTCGTGACTTTGAGTTGTGTTGTCACAATGCAATGATCAGAAATATCATCAACCTCCATAACCTCAGTACGAGCATGTAACGCCATATTGCTTGTAATTATTAAGTCGATTAAAGTACTAGAGTTGTTAGTAATTCGAGTAGCTTTTGTTACAAGTTGTGACAAACCATATTTATTTAAAAACTTTTGGAAATAATTTACGCCATTGTCCCTATTTAAAAGATTAATATTAAAATCACCCCCCATGAGCACCTGGTCATATGCTGGAAGTAATTCACACAATACATCCTCTAAGTCATCCAAACATTGAACAATGTTCGCATGAGGTGGCCTATACAGTGAGCCCACGCAAAGTTTCCTACCTCGTATCTTAACACTCAGCCATACCTGTTCCAACTGGGAAACAATTGGTCGATCTGGCAATTGTTTCACATTAAGTGAGTCCCTTACATAAAGCGCCACTCCACCACCCCTTCCATCGCGATCACTTCGAAATAATTTATAATCAGGGATACCAAATGCAATATCAGGAATATCACCACTTAACCACGTCTCAGACAGACCTAGTATATCAAATTGTTCCACCGCAATAAGATCACACAATAAATCAAACCCCGTAGATATTGATCGAACATTCAGATGAGAGAAACTAATATAATCATTACTATCTGCTACATTGCCATCACCCATGGTGAACTACAGACTGTGCTCATTAGCATAATGAAAAGAATACAAAGAACAACATCTCCTGATAGATATACCCAGGTTCAATTTACTTAGTGATGGTAAAATTATAAAATTACAACTCTTCACAACCACATTATAAAATTATAATTTCTGACAACCACAAAAATATTTGGATAACCAGATAATAGTAAAAAGTAAAAGAAAAAACAAAAAAAAATAATATATATATCGATGTCTATCTCACAGGACAATTATTTTTCGTGCCAAAGGAAAGTTTAATTTAAATTTACAAATGTATTTAAAATCGTAAGATAAGAAATGTACCTGATATGTACCTACAGGAAACAATTTTGATATTCCAATATAAAATATAGCAACCTATAGATATAAAAAAAGTAATAATAATATATAGCATCCATACATTTTACTAAGATAATATGCATAGACGAGGCAATTCCTTGTCTAAGAGGCTATGCCAAAAGAACGTAATAAACACATAATAATATCACAATTTATGTAATGTACATAATATATTATTCATCGATTTATGAACTCAATATAATTTTTCCAATTTATAAGCACCAAAGTAAAAGAAATTAATGAAGTTTCCTATACTTAACAATTATATAGACTCAAGATTTATAAAAATTAATAAATATCCTCTAAACATACTCTGAAGAATGGATGTGAACATCCTCTCAATCGAAAATTAAACAGCAAAAAAAATACAGATCATTTCTAAACCACACCAATGAAAGAAAATAATTAAGTTTTCTATTATTTATCACTAACAACCGTTACTATAACGCACTACACTGAAACACAACTTATTAGGGCTTCAATTGAATCCTCTTCTTTTCTGTTTCAGACCATCGAAAGATGTTACCACCCGCAGACCACACATTCTTCTGACCATACTTCTTTTTAGCCGTTTGTAGGAGATTGTATCTGGTAGTAGTTAAATCTTCATAAATAGAAACTCTTGAACTTTTTAAGGACTTTTTGGAGGCACAGATTTCCATCTTTTTCAAAACGGATGAAAAAGTAACCAAAATGACACTGGCTCGCTCCCCATGTTCCTGGCGATCTTGTATACAAAATGCTTTCTCAATATCACTCTTAGTACAAGAGACGTTCATTTTATCTTTGAAAAAACCAGCGATTTCACTCGTTAAATTATCAACTTGATTCACCTGTAAACCACACACACGTATGGTTTTTCTCCTAGTATACTGTTCAAATTTGTCGCAGTTAATTTCTAACTGCCTCAGTTCATGAACATTAGCTGTCACTGTTTGATCAATGACCTTAATTGAATCACACAACTCATTAATTTTAGTATTTAGGCAAGTTATCTTTTTATCTAATTTATCCTCCAATTGTTGGACAAATTTAGCACACACTTTTGTAATAAGTTTATCAATATCCTCCTCACTTGCAGATCGAGTTCTTGAACCACCAGCCATTATGTAGTTTGGGGTATTTCGTTTTATATAATATGTATGTTAGTTGTATAAATGTACAAACAAATTACACACACAATACGTACATGTATAATATTAGGCCTATAAACTTAAATTCAATATTTTTAAATATATTAATATTTAAGGCAAACATTCACTAATCTATGTAGGTATATCAACAGAGATAAACAACGCAGAGCACAGGTTAAGTCGACTACTCTACCATAGTGTCACACTACTACTATAATCCTGCTTCGATACGTAGAAGATAATATACAGGGTCTGGTCACAATTTCCGAAAACTTGCCTAAAAACAGAAATTTTTTCAAATAGATTTTCTCAAAATTTTAATAAATAAGGCCACTTTTTGATATGTTTAATAAAAAATGTCAAATTTGACAGGTAAAGCGAGTTATGCAAAAACTAACTGTGTCTTTGTGGGACCTGAGGGTTGAGGTAATGATGATGCATTATCGCTCCTGTGTGGAAATGATATCACATTTGGAAATATAACTGAGGGAGAGATATAATCGATGAGTAGAACCTTTGGCGTAGAACACTAAACTGACAATCGTTTTACCACTTCACCAAAACACTTCTTTTAAATCTCGACGCGCGTTTCGCTAACAACTAGTTTTAATTCTCTCCTGAGGATGCTAACATTGTTAGCGAAACGCGCGTCGAGATTTAAAAGAAGTGTTTTGGTGAAGTGGTAAAACGATTGTCAGTTTAGTGAGGGAGAGATAGTTATGGCTGCTCGCAAATTAAAGAACAGGTTTACTACCGGACCTAACGGGATTCCCTCATTCTTGGTCAAAGATACAATTTCAGTAATGTGCGTTCCTCTGTGTATAATTTATAACTTAATTTCAAGACGTAATACTTTTCCTATGGTCTGGAAGAATGCTAAGGTGTGTCCTGTTTTCAAGAGCGGAGATCGTGCGGATATAACCAATTATAGGCCTATATCAATTCTGTCTAATTTTTCTAAATTACTTGAAATAGTCCTTTACAATCGTATTTATCCAATTGTTCAACATGGGCTGGTCCAGTATCAGCATGGTTTCATTTCACACAAGTCCACACTTACAAATTTGTCAATTTTTTCACAATACATGTCTGGGACGTTGGATAACCGCGGTCAGGTTGACGTTGTATACACCGATTTTTGCAAGGCGTTTGATAGAATTGATCATACAATCCTTATACAAAAGCTTCCGCATTTTGGCTTTAGCGCTGATGCCGTCTGTCTTCTGCAATCTTATATTACTGATAGAGTTCAGTTTGTGTCATACAATGGATATACATCGACATATTATACAGCTCTATCTGGAGTACCTCAGGGTTCAAATCTGGGACCTCTACTATTTTTATTATTCATTAATGATTTGGTAGAATTATTGAATTGTAGTAAACTGATTTATGCAGATGACTTAAAGATTTTTACAACGATAAGTACGCCGCAGGATTGTATTTCGCTACAGGGCAGTCTTCAATTGGTGAATGCTTGGTGTGAACAAAACAGACTTTCCCTCAATCCTAAGAAATGTAATGTTGTTTCTTATACCCGCAAAACGTCCCCGACCATCTTTTATTATAATGTAAATGGAGTAATTCTTAATCGAAAGGAGTCTATTAAAGATCTTGGAGTTACTTTTGACATGCATTTCACTTTCAAGGAACATATTACAGATATGGTGGCTGGTGCGACCAAAGCTTATGGCTTTATTGTTAGAATCAGCAAATATTTCGAGAGTGTCGTTACTTTGAATACTCTATATTTTGCATATGTAAGATCCAAGCTTGAGTATTGCTCTTTGGTCTGGTACCCCTGCTATGACTGTGATATTCAAATGATTGAGAAAGTTCAGCGTAAATTTTTAAAATGTTTGTGCTTTAAGATTGATGGAACTTACCCGGATCGCGGAATATCTTACAAATATCTTATTGACCGATTTCAATTCCAAAGTTTAAGTTTAAGGAGAAATTTGTTTAGTATAAGCTTCCTATATAAGATATTCAATAGTGATGTAGTGTGCCCTGAGCTACTGGAAAAGCTATCTCTGTTAGTTCCGCGTATCAATGCTAGAGGTTCTATTGCATTTTATAATGAGCGAGCCAGAACAAATGTTATATTAAAATCTCCCATTTATACTATGTGCCGGCAATTTAATTTGGTTAATGATCAGTGTGATATATTTTTTGATTCTCTGAATGAAATATTGTCTTCCGCGGAATCAATACTAAAGGAACTTGATGTTCATTAATACTTGTGTACTTTGGTTGATTTTCGTTGTTTATTGATGTACCTACTGTTATTTAATATAGTTAAGCTTTAGTTATAGTTGGTTTTTGTATGCATTGCTCTGTAAATGGAACTTGTTCTGTTGAGTAATAAAGCTGTTATTATTATTATTATTTCACTACTTTTCAATAATAAGAAAATCCCAACAGTCCTGACGAAAAAGCTCCAAAGAAGGCAAAAGCCATCGGCATTTTTTTAATATAATTTGTCTTTCAATAAGGTTTCAGATCCATTTGGGCTCTAGAAATATTTTTTAATCGAAACATTTTTCGTAGATTGACAGAAAAATTTGTATTTTGCAAAGAACTGTCAGTTAGCAAAGTGTCACTTTCTCCGACAAGGCAAGATGGTGATCAGCAGACCCCCGCCTGCCCCCTAGCGACGCCGATGATCGTCAGTTGACCTTATTGTCGTCATGTCGTTCATCTTGCATATTTGCTAAAACCTATAAAACAGTGGTAAATTTATGATAAATGGTCTATGAACACGATTCAATTAATTAATTTAGAAATAGTATTTGTAGAGTATAAGTAGTCCCTAGCGTACAATGGACAGAGAGATAGTAAATCTCGCTTAATTTTTTAGACACACCTTACAGGTGTTAGAAATAAATAATTGCTGACATTCCTAGTAAACGGCCACAATTTTTTCCTTATTTATGATTTTTTTATAATAATAATAATTATCATTATAATAAATTCGTCTTTACTTTCCTAATCCTTGGAAAACCTCTAAAGTGCTTCCAATCCCTAAAAAGAGTCAAATAACTGAGCATAATGACTTACGGCCAATATCATTGTTGTCGCCAACTTCAAAAATCTTTGAGAAAATCCTAAGTGACCAAATTAAATACCATCTTAAAAAATATAATGTTTTACCTTTTAAGCAATCAGGATTCCGTAAAGGATATAGTTGCGCAACATCACTGCTATCCAGCAGACGATATTTTTTGTGATATTGATAATGGCAAAGTAGTATCATTGATCTTAGCTGCTAGCAATTCTGAAATACATTGGATTTTCGTCAAATGCTATCGAACTAATTAAAAGATATCTATCCGGAAGATTTCAATACGTGGAAACTAACAGAGGTTGCTTCACCTCAGGTAGTATATTATGTGGTGTCCCACAAGGATCGATTTTGGAACCCTTCTTATTCTCAATATATACAGTGACACTCCCAGTAAGTGTTACATTTGGCGATACATTCATGTATGCTGATGATAGTCAAATAAAGCACTCTTTTTATGCTCATGATTACGTAGATGCTTGTAGGAAAATTAATTTCGATTTGGAAGCACTTTTGGGCTGGTCGGAGGGACATCAGCTGTCAATAAATCCTTCAAAGACTCAGGTATTGCTCTTTGGTAAAAATAGACAAACCATATCAGATTCTATGCAAATTAAAATTAATGATGTCTCTTTGAAAGTGTTTCAGAGTGCGAGAAACTTGGGTCTTGTGATGGATTGTGATTTACGCTTTTCTGAGCATATTTCAGGATGCATTTCAAAATCATATTCCTCCTTGAAAATGTTATACCCACACAGACATATACTTTCAATAGAGCTTAAAACTTAAACTAAAGAAAAAATATATAAAAAATTAAAGCAAAATCATTGAAAGTCGTTCGCGATGCATATAAAAGTTGCTGAGTTTTTTGGGTATTAACTTTCAAGTTATGCCTCACACTATAGCTACATGTGGAAAACTGCGAGAGTAATTCAAATTCTGAAGAAGGGAGTCTCTAGTATCATTACTAATTATAGACCTATTTCAATTGTGTGTAATTTTTCTAAATTGTTTGAAATAGTATTCTCCACTGTTAAAAATTCTATTACAACTAAACAACATGGCTTTTTCTCAGGCAGATCATGCGCGACAAACTTGGCTTGCTTTTCACAGCATGTTTGTGAAGTCTTGGACTCGCGTGGTCAAATTGATGTAGTGTATACGGATTTCAGAAAAGCCTTTGATCAGATCGACCACTATGTTCTATTGAGAAAGCTTGAAAATTTTGGTTTTTCGTCGGGGTTGGTCGGCCTACTTAAATCTTATCTATTGGACCGTCGCGTCGCCAGTTTGTGAAATATGAAGGGTATGAGTCATTCAAGTTTGTACCTACATCAGGCGGACCACAGGGATCCCACTTAGGTCCATTGCTGTTTATTATTTTTATTAACGACATTTTCGATTGTGTGTTATGCAATGGGCTGACTTAAAACTTTTTGATGAAATTCGTAGCCATGACGACTGTTTGTATCTTCAAAGATGCTTGCATTTTCTTGCAGACGGGTGTGATAGAAACAAGTTGCATCTGAATATAGACAAGTGTAATGTGGTGACCTATACGAGAAAAGCCAATAGAATTACTTTTAATTATTACATTGACGGTTCTGTCTTGAATCGAGAGACGGTTCTCAGGGACTTGGGTGTTTATTTTGATGAGCGTTTCTCTTTTGTGGCTCATGTGGAGCACGTCTCGCGACATTGCACTAAGCTGCTTGGTTTTATCTCTAAGAAATTGTAAATATTTTAATAACACCAAAATTTTTAAAATTTTATTTAGTGCTTTTATAAGATCCAGACTGGAATATTGCCAAATTGTATGGCACCCTATCTATAATAGACATGCTGAGACTCTAAACGCGGTGCATCGAAGATTTCTGAAATATTTGATATTTAGGGATTATGGTGTTTATCCGCAGAGGAGAGCCGAGTATCAGATTTTACTATACGAGTGCGGGGAGACCTCACTGGAAAGCCGTTAAGTTTTTGCACAGTCTATTGCATGGATCAACAGACTGCGAGTATTTATTGTCTAAACTGAATTTTCTAATACCATGACAGGCTGGCAGGCTTAGGTTCACATTTTACGAGGATCCTTGTCGCACCAACATAATGCTTCAGTCTCCTGTACACTATATTTGTGACGGTTTTAACAGAATATCGCACTTGCTTGATAACAACCACAGCACGCACACGAATATTGTTGCCACAATGTCGGGTTTGTTTTGGTGAATTAGAGTAGATACCTACTTATTTGTAGTTTCTGTTATTATATTGAATTATGTTTTGATGGTTTATTCTGTTTTTTCTTTTCTCTTTTTTAATTTTCATTCATTCATTTTTCGTATGAAGATATTGTTTTTTGTTCTTTATATAGACACGGACATAATGTGATTATGTTTCCTGTAATTGGGGTTATACCCTGTTGGAAATAAAGAAGTATTTATTTATTTATTTTACATAATATATTATTTAGATCTTCGTTAATGTTAACTTCAAAATCATTATAATCATATCGATTAAAGGTGCTAAGCCATTATGCTTATTAAATCTAATTAACATTAACAATTAAAATGTGATGCATAAATTCAACAATCACAATGGTCACTTAAAAAAACGTGAATATCAAGTTCCCATAGAATTTTAAACAAATAGGCATAGGACATGTGGGGATAATGGAGGTTGCGAACTGTGTTGCTGATTTCCGTGATATTATTATTCAATTTTATTCAGATACATTTAAAATTCCTTTAATTAATTATGTGGATATTAATATACTTGTATATATTACCAATGATGTAATTGTCAATATTTGACGTTTTTGTAAACGTAAAGTTGATTATGGCTACTAGATGGTTTCTTCTTCTTGAAGTTCCTATCCTCTGTGGATGTTGGCTATCACATTGGTCCAAATCACTCTATTCACCGCCGCTCTGACTAGTGCTGTTGACGCCATTCCGGTCCATGTTCGCAGATTTCGCAGCCATGATATTCGTCTGCGTCCTGCTGACCTTCGACCCTCTATTTTTTCCTGCAGGATAAGTTGAAGAGGTATTCCATTTTTCTGCGTTTGACATTTGGTAGGAATTCTAGTTGTCCACCGATGCGTTGCAGTACTGTGTTGTTTGATACGTGGTGCACCCATGGGATTCTTAGCATGCGGCGATAGCACCACATCTCAAACGCATCTATGCGTTTAGATGAGGCATCAGTAAGGGTCCACGCTTCTGCCCCGTATAGGAGGTTTAAGAGTACATAGCATTTTAAAATTCTTATTCTGGTATGGATGTTGAGAGATAGGCTGCATAGTATGTTACGCATCTTGTTGAATGTATCTCTTGCTTTTTCGATTCGGCATCTTATTTCTCGAGAGTGATCCCAATCCTTATTCAAGGTACAGCCCAGGTATGTAACTGTCTCGGCTACTGTGAGAGCCACATTGCTGACGGTGAACTGTAAGTTTCCTATGGTATTTTTACTGACAATTAGTATGTGTGTCTTCCTACAGTTTATATTCATACCATATCTCTTGCATGCGGTCTCTACACGGTCTATAAGTCTCTGAAGTCCTTCAGCCGTGTCTAGTGTCTACTATAAGGACGGTATCATCAGCATATCTTATGTTGTTTATTATTTCCACGTTTATTAAAACTCCATCCTCCATGTTCTCCAATGCCTCTTTAAATAGGTGTTCCGAGTATACGTTGAATAGAAGAGGTGACAGTATACAACCTTGGCGCACTCCTCTTCTTATATTAAACTCTTCCGATGTTTCGTTTTCGACCTGTACAATGGCTTTTTGTTGTAGGTATAGCTTTGATATTATATCTGTGTCTCTGTCGTCGATCAAAGGCCTTTTTGAAATCTCTGAAGCATGCAAAGACGTCTGCGTTGACGTCCCTTGCTCGTTGGATCAGGACCTGTATGGAGAACAAGGCCTCTCGAGTGATGGTTTGATTTGACGCTTATGAGCCTGCAGAAAAATTTTATTATTATAATGGCACACTAAATTAATTAGTCAAAGTAATATACGAGGATAGTGAAAATGCTAAAAAATTTTGCATTGCCGATATTTCGGAAACCATGCATTTTCGAAATCAGTAACCTATTAGAAAGTTTCTTTAATTTCTAATGATACGTAAGATAAAATTATAAAAATATACCTGTTCCATTTGAAAAAACTGACTTTCGACTGTTTTTATAACACCGTTTTCAGTATAATTTTTTGACCACCCTGTATGAATAAATCAGAAAATGTCGTACGCATCGGAAAAAGAAGACCTTATTTAATAAGAAAACGCCTGCAAAATGATTACTAAAGACTTCTTTATAAGAAAAAAATGTGATTATTATTGAGCCCTAAAATGTCAGTTTTGACATAAATCTTGATATACGTCAAAAACAGCTGGATTTAGGTATAGGACATGATACACGAAAGATGTCTAGAATCTTATGTGGAATCCAAAAATTTCATAATATATAGGGTGTTCTATTTAAAATAACAAAGTCACTATCAACTTCCGGTATAACCGGAAGTGCTAAGCGGTTGGTATTATGATATTTGAATAGACCATATTTGGCAATACACATTTTCTAGTAAACACGTGGTTCAAGTTTAAATTCGATTAAATCTTGTTCTGCAACTGCCTGACGACCTTGAACTATATCATTTATATACTCAGTATCCCCTCTAATGTATTCCAAAATTTTGCTTGCTTTGAATGAAATAATCATAAAAATATTGATTTTTTTGTAGAAGTCGAAAAACGTCAAATTTTTCGCAAACAAAATTGTAGAAAAAAATCTTTTAGGTATAGGATAAGCATTTCCTATACCTAAAAGATTTTTTAAATTTTATAGGGAATCTGAAAAAAAAAATAAAAAATGTTGTCCTTCCATTTAAAATAACACAGTAGGTGCTTACTTCCGGTATAACCGGAAGTAATATAAACCCCGAAATAGTACATAAATATACAACCTTTCCGATATTACCGAATCCCAAAGTTTCAGCAACATATCTTTTGTAGTTCCCGAGAACTTTGAATAGGCCACTCAAGATGAATCACCCTGTAGTATTTGCGAATAATTATTAGAATAAAAGTTTCATCAATTTATATGTCATGGTACAATGTACCATGTTTATATGTACAGGGCAGTTCAAAAGTTAGAGTCGACTATGTAAAGTGCTGACTACAACTTTGAAGTCACAAACTTACTGGACATACTGTATAATTTGTAAAATAGATAGCAGATAATTTATTTTACAGCCTATATATTATTCTTTTCTTATTATTTATGCTTCTAGTAAAAATTAGGCTAATCTTAATCATACGCTATAATCCCATTTATCGGTGAAAAGTTCATCGGAAAATAATTGTTCCAAATAATTGTGTCATTTATTTGAAACCAAATTATAATGTAATTGACACAAAAAAAAAATACCGAAAATACACCATTTTACTGGGAAGCATTTTAAGAAATATATAGGGTATATACGATATACCGGGTGTCCCACCCGGAAGGGATTCGATCGATTATGGAGAAACTACACTGTGGAACAATCTGAAAATCTGGTGTAGTACTTAGGTCAATGGGGTCAATTCGACTGAAATGTTTTCAAGAATCTAGCACTTTCGGTTATACCGGAAATGGGTGTCAACTTCCTTATTTCAAATACGACCCTATATAAATTATATATTTTTTGGATTCTCCTTGTAGTTCTAAACATATTTCATGCACAATGTGTTATACCTATCGCCAGCCGTTTTCGAAATATTTGAAATTTTATGTCAAAAATGACGTTTTCAGTATAAAGAATAATAACAATTTTTTATTATATGGAAGCTTTAATAATTTAATTTGTTAGAATATCCTAGGAGATATATAGATCTACTTTAGGCGCCTACGTATATTTTTTTAGTAAATATTAAAACAGGGTATCTGGTATCTGAAAAAAAGGGGAAAAATCAAATTGAAAAAAGTATCAAAATTCAAAATTTTTAAATGGCAACCCCCCATTTTGTATATTTTTTATTTTTTTGCATCAAAAATAAGGTCAAGTTTATGAAAGGATGTCTATCCCAAAAACTGATAGTTTTCAAAATATTGGCAATTTTACATTTTTCTATTACATGTGGTACAGTGATATGAATTTGAAATTTAATTGATTTTAGTTGGCCATGATGGCTTTAGATAGCAAATAAATATGACACTTGCCAAAAATAATCAACAATTATGACAAATTGTAGACATTAATTAGTAGTAATAATCATGGCGGGCGTATAAATTATACTAACGCATACTATCTAAATTTGAGTGATGTCACAAACTTGTGATACATATGCTGCCAGGTACGCAGAAAAACACAGGCCATCACTAAAAGTTGTGAAATGGATAATAGATAATTTCAAAAATTTCGGGTCTGTAAAGACAAAAATAAAACGAAGGAAACCTATTTGTGACGATGAAGCTGTAGAAATAGCTATACTGGGGTACTTCCCCAAACATCTATTCGGCTGGCAACACATGAACAATTAATTTTGAGATGTGAAAAGTGTTTAGAAGTTCAAGGTCAAAATTTTGAACATTTGTTAAAGTAATTTTTTTTATGAGTTGACCTTAGATAAGTTTGTATCATACGTTCACGTTATTCGTTAATAAAATTCTTCACAGACTCGAAACTTTCGAAATTATGTATTATTAGTTTAACAACTTTTGGTGATGTTTTATGTTTTTCTGGGTATTTGGTAGCAAATGTTATCACACGTTCTTGTTATCACTCTGTCACATTATCCATAAATAATAACAAATTTAGATAGTATTCGTTAGTATGATTTATACGCCCGCCATGATTATTACTACTAATTAATATATACAATTTGTCATAATTGTTGATTATTTTTGTCAAGTGTCATATTTATTTGCTATCTAAAGCCATCATGGCCAACTAAAATCAATTAAATTTCAAATTCATATCACTATTGTAATAGAAAAATGTAAAATTGCCAATATTTTGAAAACTATCAGTTTTTGGGATAGACATCCTTTCATAAAATTGCCCTTATTTTTGATGCAAAAAAATATAAAATAACCCCCCATTTTATATTTTTTTTATATATATATATATATATATATTTAAAAATTTTGAATTTTAACACTTTTGTCAATTTGATTTTTTACCCTTTTTTTCAAATACCCTGTATTAATATTTACTCAAAAAATATACGTAGGCGCCTAAAGTAGGTCTATATCTCCTAGGATATTCTAACTAATAAAATTATTACAGCTTCCATATAATAAAAAATTGTTATTATTCTTTATTCTGATCATTTATTCATTTTTGACATAAAATTTCAAATATTTCGAAAAAACGGCTGGCGATAGGTATAACATATTATGCATGAAATATGTTTAGAATTACAAAGAGAATCCAAAAAATATATAATTTCCATAGGGTCATATTTGAAATAAGGAAGTTGACACCCATTTCCGGTATAACCGGAAGTGCTAGATTCTTGAAAACATTTGAGCCGAATTGGTTCCGTCGACCTAAGTACTACACCAGATTTTCAGATTCTTCCACAGTGTAGTTCCTCCCTAATCGATCGAATCCCTTCCCGGTGGGACACTTTACAGCTTTACAGCGATAGGTTACTTTTGATACTTGCCCCCCTAATTCTCGAGAAAATTGCGTTTAAATTTTCACTAGTTAAAATTATGTTTCGTTACATTTAATACAGTAAATTTTAGTATGGATAGCTGTTTGTACCTCAAGGGCACCAGTTTATTTATTTTTATTTTTTGGAATGAGGTTCAATATAATTTCCACATTATTTTCTAAAATTAAAACATTTATTTCGTTGTAATATTTTCCCCTCTAAGTGTTACAAAGTTTCGACAACAGTTTGCTGTCTTCTTCAGGTTAGTCTGGATCCCCACCTACATTAAATAAGATATTTCTTTATTAGTAAAGGTGTATCTAGTGTATTTACCCCCTACAACAACGTTTTATTTGAAAAATCTATCAACTAAAAAAGAACTATCTGATACAATGTAGAAAGGGATCAAGACTATCCTGAAGAAGACAGCAAACTGTTGTCGAGAAATTGAAAAAGAATACGATAAAAAATCAAACAAACCTATAATAGAATAGAGTAATATATAGGGTGTTCCTTTTGAAAAAAATAAGATGCCTATTTTTACTAGTTGATCATTCTTCTCCAATTTGCGACCACCCTGTAAGTTGGTGAGCCAATCTGTCAACGCTGTTGAATTCGGTAAGACATAGTTAAATCACTGCCAAAACTTCATGATTCTTTGTCTCGGAACTTTTGATGGCCAAGCCAATTATTTTAAAATAAATCATTTCTTGAAAAACAATTGAAGATGGGTATATAGGGAATATAATAAGATATAGGGTGATTCATTTAAAATAAGAAAGTTGGTGCAGACTTCCGGGATACCCGGAGTGCCACAAATGTCAAAATAGTTTAGAAGTATAAATATTAGATTGGCCTAGTTAAGTAATCTAATTTACAAAATACTCATTTGTCTCGTTTTTTATAAACGTCCGTGAAATACCGTGTATGATTGCCGTTAGTACCTATTATAGGTAAAGTAAAACGGATGTACTCATTTATTATTTCGTTTAAATATTTTCACTACACATTATATTGTTGTAATATTTATAATCGTTTCCAGTTTCATGCTGTATATATTGGTAAAATTATTCGGTAACCTTATAATTTTATTGCAACGAGAAGGGTACATATATGTACAGGGTGGCCCAAATTAGACGTTTTCTTATAGAAACTCATGTTCCTGTCGAATATACAAGGTGTTTCTAAAATAGGTGGTCAAAATTTGTGAGCGAATTGGGGACATCTAATCATGAAAAAAACCTAAATTGTAATTTTGCGAAAAGTCCTTATTTAGAAAGATACAGGGTGTTAAAGATGACTGCTTGAGGACGATTTTTTTGAAATACACTGCTCAAAAAAATTAAAGGAACACTTTTGGATAGCCCTGTAATTTTTTTGGCTTGCTGTTATTAACAAATGAAAATTATATTTTCATAATGGATTTACATTTTATTTATGTGATTTCTTAAAAAATAAAGTGATTATGAAAATATTCACATTTAGGTTTTATGTCGCGGCAGGCTTAGAGAGCGTTATCGGGCAACGGCATGACAGTTTGTAGTTGTTGAATTCATTATCTGTCTAAATGAGAGATCTTAGCGAGATAGACGTCACTCGTGCTATAGCTTTAGTTGAAATTGGTGTAAAAAAATCGACAAGTAGCTAGAAATTTTAATCCCAGTATGTCAGTTATCAAACGTATATATATTCAAGAAAAAGTACAACAATTTTGAGCAAAATATATGTATGTTAGCAATCATCCCCTGTAAAGTACATTCCGACGTGGTTCGCCTACGTCACACCAGACAAACAGGTTTTGGTTTTCGATACAATAAGGACGGCCGAACCAGTACTAAGAACATCATAAGATAATAAGATGTAATAGAAGACAGATGTTAATAAGAGCTGTCAGAAATACGTTGTTTTATGTGATGACAAATAATAAATGATTTTGGGTGTGGTTTTGAGAGTTTTATTAAATAAATTTAAAATAATCAAGAATACTTTTTCACATGTATCTTAGGCCGTATTTGGTAGTACATACTATTACCCGGTGACCGGTGGCGCAAAACTTTTGATATGTACACAGGTATATGTGTATACGGTGTATACGAGTATACGGTATAGGCGACGATGACAGTTGCCTGTAAAAATGCGAAGTCTCCGTAGTGGGTTATAGCACCAGCGGTAAACATATTTTGCGGTAGTTAAATTATACCTACTGATAATTATTGAATTAAAGGGGATGTTTTAAAGGTTTAAGGTAGAAAATGAAATTAATATAAGGATCAATATTTTTTTTTAAATTATAGAATCAATAATAATAAATTGAGTATTTAATTTAGGGCGAAGTTTTAAAGGTAGGCGGTGCCTACCTTGCCTACCGCGACCAGCCGCCACTGATAGACGATCATGAAGAAGAAACTGAAACCGAGGAGTGTCATCATAAATTTAGTGAAAATGAAATAAGAAATGACATTGTGCGAACTACTCTCAGAGGCCAAGAAAGGGTACCTGATCAAATCTTTATGTATATGCTGCTGCTGTATATGCTAAAACGGTTTTGTTAAGTGCGACCTAAACCTTGATTTATTTGACATCTTTTATTTTGGATAATATAGTTATTACATTTAAAAATATATTATTAAAAAAAAAACAACAACAAAGGTCAATAAACATGGCACGATAATTGGGACATCCGGTATTTGAATAAATTTAGAATGTAGGTGGAATACGTGAATCATAATAGTCTATGAATTTAAAGGTACTTGAACTTCTAGTAGTCTAGTCTAGTCTAGTAGTTGTACAGGGTTATTCACGCTTTATGGTGCGGAATATTTTGGCGAAACTACGTGACTTTCAAAAAGTTTCATTTATTGGCCAAGTAGGCATCTATTATGGCTACTTTTTAACATTGGTTTCATATTATACATTATACAAATAACCTAAAAGTATCAAAGTTGTGTTTTTTTAAATGGAATCCCCTGTATATTATGGCACTTTTAGATCCTCTGAAGCGGCCTATACACATGCAGGCAAGTGTTAAGACTTGCCTGTACAGGTCGAGACACGCGAGTGAGTGCGGATGTGTATGTCTCAAAACTCACGGCGCGTTCAGTTACAAGCGCGGCTCGAAGCGAATCAGATTGCGTCTGATTTTTAGAGCAAGTGCGAAGACCAACTTGTCAGTGTATGTTCAGTTTTTTGTTAGGTTTCGCGCCAAGACTGTTTCTACGTGATTTTCGTCGCAGAATAGTCGCTGAAAAAAAAAATGGCAAATCAAAGAAACACGAAGACATTATGAGGGAATTCATAGAATTATATAAAGATAATCCGTGCTTGTGGAAGATAAAATCAAAAGAGTATTCCAATAAAATGTTAAAAGAAGAGGCATACAAAATTTTAGTTGAGAAGTTGACAGAAATTAACGAAGATGCAGCAAAGGAAGACGTTATCAAAAAAATTAATTCAATGCGGAGTTGTTTCCGAAAGGAGTTTAAAAAATGTATGGATTCCATGCAAATGGCTCGCCACGTTTCATGAATAATTTTCCGAAGGTCGTGTGGGGAAATAATAGCGGTATATTTCAAATCCTCAAAGCTCCTACCACTTGCTAACCTGAGTGTACTCGATAATCTTTCGTGTGGTGTTATGGCTCTTCTCATCCTCGTGTCTTGACGTTCTATTTGTGGTGTTATTAAATGCAACAATTCCAGGTAGATATTTTCATCCATTCTCAGATAATTTCTGTAATCGTCCGGTTCTAATTTCAATTCATTTATTAAATTAACAGGCGAGTATGTATCACGTTGGGATAACCACGATTTCACCCATTTCCGCCTTTTTCTTTTCTTTTTTTCCATACTTTCAACTGCAGCGGTTGCAATCACACACATTTTTTCGACGTTCATTTTTCGCACAGGTCGCACCAACTGACGAACCTCGACGTTTACCTGAATAATGTGTGGCCGCAATTCGTTTCGCACTTGCTCGCGGACTTATCTGGACACACTTGCGCGCGGACTTGCCTGCATGTGTATAGGCCGCTTAATACCTAAACCTCAAGATTTTTTAAATAAATTGAATTTTCGCAAAATCTAACCTAATTTTCATCTTCAGTGGCGGCTCGTGGGTAATTATATTAGCTAGACACTAAGTAAAAAATCGATGTGAAGAAAAAGGCGGCGCAGGCGCAATTTTTTTAGATTGTCAAGCGCATTAGATGAAAAGTAGAAAATTATCAAGGTAAAAAAGAACACAGAAATCCAATACATAATCAAATACAAATAAAATACAAAATTATTTGTATTGAATAAACATTAATATTACTACCTAATTACTACTTACCACTACCGCAACAAGTTGTGCAGCACAACCACTGTGTTAAGGTCACTAACAATTGGACATGTAGGCATCTGCTATGGCTACTTTTTAAAATTGGTTTCATATTATACAGGGTGTCCCAAATAACCTAAAAGTATCAAAGTTTCATCTTTCAAATACTTAGGAAGTATTTAAGTCATGTTGACGAAATTAACCCTAAAGTGTAATAATAGATCATATTTGGTATTCCAATGGCAATAAACTTGCAATCTTATACAGGGTGTCAAAAAATGAAAACTACTCAAATAAGAACTTTAAGTTGCTATAACTTCATTAATTTAAATGGAACATCATATTTCTGAACTTACCTAGTAATGTACTTACTAATTACCTGTCCAATGGTATTAGGGTGTACTATAGCTAAGTCTGCGCGTTTTGGCAGAAAAAGCCAAATAATTGTTTTGTACACCATTTGGTGGTTTTTAAATAAATGTTTTAATGTTTCTAGTAGCCTATGGAATCAGAAATGTCAAATGATCTGCAATTATAAAAGTCATTATGAATTATTCTTAATTATGCATAGACAGCATTGATGATATAAAAAAGCACAGATGAATTTCTACCAAAATATTCATAACATGTGTTCGAAATGTTGACCGTCCATTTTGAGACACTTCGATATTCTTTTTTGAAAACTGCTGGTCTTGGATGATTTCGTATGGGAAACCTTTGAGCATAAACCGAGAAGCCAATAAATAATTTTGATGGCATTCTCCATAGATCAATATGATATCAATACGTTCTTCTTTTGACACAATAATCTTCATTTTAACAAAGCAACACCAAAACTAACAATTGTAAATCAATAACATTTAGTAAAGCATGAACAGCAAATTAAATTGATAAATAATTATAGGCCGAGGCACTTCAATTGTACCACTAAAGTACGTTTTATTATTAATATTTAATAATAATAATAATGGAATGAATAATGTCAAACAAATTATTATTTAATAATAATAATAATAAATAATCATAGGCTACTAGATTCATTAAAACGTTTATTTAAAAAACACCAATTAGTGTACAAAATAATTATTTGGCTTTTTCTGCCAAAACGCGCAGAGTTAGCTACAGTACACCCTAACACCATTCGAGAGGTAATTAGTAAGTACATTGCTAGGTAAGTTTATAGCAATTTAAAGTTCTTATTTGAGTAGTTTTAATTTTTGGACACCGTGTATAAGATCGCAAGTTTATTGCAAATCTATTATTACACGTTAGAGTTAATTTCGTTAACATGACTTAAATACTTCCTAAGTATTTGAAAGATGAAAATTAGGCTAGATTTTGAGAAAATTCAATTTATTTAAAAAATCTTAAGGTTTAGGTATTATAAACCTTAGTGAAACAGACACTTAATTTGATCAGAGGACCTAATGGTGCAATAATATACAGTGGATTCCATTTAAAAAAACACAACTTTGATACTTTTAAGTTATTTGGGACACCCTGTATAATATGCAACCAATTTTAAAAAGTAGCCATAATAGATGCGTACACGTCCAATAAATGAAACTTGTTGAAAGTCACGTAGTTTCACCACAAAATTCTGCGGCATAAAGCGTGAATAACCCTGTATACCCTGCTTTGTATGGGAAACTTTATTTATTTTATTTGAAGAGTTACGAGGGCGGTTAAATTAGAAGAAAGTTGCCATTTTCGAAGTTTATTAAACATAAATTTTCGTTGTTGCCACATTTCTATTAGTTTCCGAGATACAGGGTGATTTGTAAAAACACCAAAAATTATTTTGTCAAATATTTCGAAAACCAATTTAAAATCTACGTTTTTGAAAATTATTTTTCATTTTTTTAAATTTTATTTTTGTATTAACCCGCTGTTCTTTTCGATTATTATAGTCAAATAATAAATAACACCATATAAAAGTGCGTCTGGGTTTTATTTTTTTATGAATAAATAATCAAAGGAAATAAATCTGAAATTGTACAAAAAAACTAAATTAAACCAGTGCTTAGAAGATTTCAAATACTTAAGATCCAAAATAAAACGTGATATAAAAAAAGCTTATTGTGATTATACTGCTAGTTTTGAGCAGTTTTTACAGGTAAACCCGACAAAATTTTGGAATTTCATAAAGTCAAAAAAAAAATATTGTTCTGACATTCCATTTGAAATGACCTTTGAGGATAAGAAGTTCGTTGGAACAGAGCAGATTTGTCAAGCATTTGCTAGTTATTTCGAAAGCGTTTATGTTGATCCTGTTGTACCAACCAATCATCAAAATCACGTATACAACAATGAACTGATCTTTAATATAGAGTCAATTACGGAAGATGATGTACACGCAGTTATAGGTAAGCTGAAAAACAAGAGGTGTTTAGGCTCTGACCTTATACCTAGGTTCGGCCTCTCTCTCTAGGTGCCATCTCCGCGACGAAGATTGGCGATCATCATGGCAATTCTTATTGCAGCTGCTCTAAAAAGCTCTATCGAGGAACATCCAAACCACTCTCTCAAGTTTCTCAACCAGGATATCCTTCTTCTACCCACGCTTCTTGTACCTTGGATCCTTCCCTGCATTATCAATTGAAGTAAGGCGTATCTTGGTCCACGAGTCACATGGCCGAGATACTGCAGTTTTCTGCTTTTAATTGTTATTAACAACTCTCTTTCTATGTTTAGTCGCTCAAGTATTTCTAAGTTAGTTATCCGATCGACCCATGACACCTTCAGTAGTCTTCTGTACACCCACATTTCAAAAGCTTCTAGTCTTTTGGTTATTTCTGCGTTCAGAGTCCATGCCTCGACGCCATCAAGCAGAGTGGCAAAAACATAACATCTAACTAGTCTCAGTTTTAGGCTTAGACCTCTATTGCACAAAACTCTTTTCATGCTATTGAAATTGGACCTTGCTATTTCTATGCGTGCTTTTATTTCTTTCGTGTAGTCGTTATTACAAGTAACTGTTGTTCCAAGATAAGTATACTTCTCTACCTGTTCGATGGGTTCACCTTTGACGATTATCTGTTCGTTGTTAGTCTGGGCCTTCTTTGTTATTTTCATGAACTTTGTTTTGTTTACGTTGAGTGTAAGGCCGTATTCTTCGCTATATCGAACAAGTTTGTCCATGATTCTTTGTAGATCTTCCAGGTTTTCCGTTAAAATTACGGTATCATCAGCGTATCTTAGGCTATAGGCACTTCATTTACTTTTATTCCTGCACTGTCATTTTCCATTGCCCTTTTTAGAATCTCTTCAGAGTAGGCATTAAACAAAATAGGTGACAGAACACAACCTTGACGTACACCTCTCTTTATTGAGATGGTGCCAGAATTTTGTTGATCTACTTTGACGATGGCATTTTGGTTGTAATAGAGATTTGAGATGATTTGCAGGTCTTGGTGGTCTAGGTTTTTACATTATTATAGTCGATGAAGCAGGTATATACGTCCTGATTAACATCTAGGCATCGCTGCACTATTACGTTGAATGCGAATAGTGCTTCTCTTGTACCTAATCCTTTGCGAAAGCCAAACTGACTGTCACTTATATCCAGATCGAGTTTCTGGTAGATGCGGTTGAGTATAATTTTTAACAGTAGTTTCAAAGTGTGGGACATGAGGCTTATGGTACGGTGGTCACTGCACTCTTTTGCACCCGATTTTTTTGGTAAACATATGAAGACTGATGAGAGCCATTCCTTTGGTAGGTTTCCAGACTCATAGACGCTGTTCAAGAGTCTCACGTTTATTGCGAAATCAGGAGTACCACAAGGAAGCACACTTGGTCCTATTCTATTTTTAATTTTCATAGATGACATAACTCAGGTTATAAAGTTTAGTGAATGTTCGCGATTTGCCGATGATTTACAAATAACCCCTTTTGAAGGCATATTAAAAATAAATAACATAAATGAGAAGGTCTCATACTTTTCAAGTTTATTGCTTAATCTATTTGATACATTAGCACCAGAAAAACAATATCGCACTAAAAAAGTTAACAAGCTTTGGTGTACTGAGACAATAAAAAGATAATTTCATTAAAAAATAAGGCATTTAATAAATTTAAGAGTAGTAAATCAGTGCAAGATTGGAATAATTACAAAAATTTAAAGAACATGACAACGTCTGCAATAAATCAAGAGAAAAAGTCATACTTAGAATATTGCACGACTGTTTATAGAAGGAATGCTAAGGCTTTGTGGAGTAACCTTACGGAACTTTATATTTATAAAAAAAGTGCAATAATCAACATTCCACAACATTTGAATAAGCCACAGGATATTAATAATTATTTTTTGCAGTATGCAAATTTCACACCTCCAGATGTCAATTTATTAAATTATTATTTCAACAGTAAAAAGTGCCATTTTGAACAGCTTTTTGAATTTATTTAAATCTAAAATAATTACCTACAGTTTATATTTAGTCCTAGTTTCTTAGTGTAAGTTAGTTTTTAAGTAGTTTAAGTTTAGGTTAAACTTTACACAAAACAGTGTAATTGGGCGTACGCGTATCTGTTTTACAAATAAATAAATAAATAAATTTTAAGTGTTAAAATTTTAAAACTCTTTTTTAAATTTTAAAACGGGCTTACCCTGTATTTTTTGGACTGTCTCCTTCTGTCATTTATTATTAATTGTTTGGAATAATCCTGGAAAAACAATTATTGTAGGTATATTATGACATTTCCATATACTGACGTTTCTATAATATAAATGCCAATTAATTAATTATTTTTGTTTAATAATAATAATTATTTACAGGTATTAAAACACACCACGACAAAGACGGGGAAAATGTGCAATAAAAGCTTCTTCAGCTGATCAAATCCTCATTCAACTTCCACAAGAAGGCCAAGGCACAAAACTAAAAAAACAACAACAAAATAAATAAGCCCACAACAAATTGTTAAAGAAGAAGAAATTTAGCTATTACATCATCATTCCAGAGTTTTATAGGACAGGAAAAACTTATTGTGATATAAAAACATTTTAAGCGCTAATAATTAATTTTAGAGGTAAGTTTTAGCTTTTTTCCTTATTTTTACTTAATGATAAATACTCGATTTGGTCAGCATAATTATGTGCTGTTTTTTGATATAATCACAGAAATACTACAATAGAATAGTTTACGCATTGTCTTTATAAGGAACAATGGTTTAGGCCAGGAATGTGGAAACTACGGCCGCGAGCCAAATCCTGCTCGCGATAACCAATGTCTACATAGCCTGATATTTTGTTTGAAACGACCCCCGTATTCCCAGTTTTTTGGATTGTTTAATTTTTTTTTGGATTCTTTAATTTTTTTTGGATTCTTTAATTTTTTTTGGATTCTTTTAATTTTTTTTGGATTCTTTAAATTTTTTTTGGATTCTTTAATTTTTTTGGATTCTTTAATTTTTTTTGGATTCTTTAATTTTTGTTTGGATTCTTTCAGTTTTTTTTGGATTCTTTAATTTTTTTTGATTCTTTAATTTTTGTTTGGATTCTTTAATTTTTTTGGATTCTATCAGTTTTTTTGGATTCTTTAATTTTTTTTGGATTCTTTAATTTTTTTGAATTCTTTAATTTTTTTTGGATTCTTTAATTTTTTTTGGATTCTTTCAGTTTTTTTGGATTCTTTAATTTTTTTTGATTCTTTAATTTTTTTTGGATTCTTTAATTTTTTTTGGATTCTTTCAGTTTTTTTCAATAGTCCTCTTCCTGATAAATAATTTGAACCTAGTGAAAATGCCTGACACCTTCTGGGTTACGAGCTATAACCCTTGATATGGTAACATATATGGCCTATTTTGTTTGAAACGACCCCCGTATTCCCAGTTTTTTGGATTCTTGATTTTTTTTTGGATTCTTTAATTTTTTTTTTGGATTCTTTCAGTTTTTTTGGATTCTTTAATTTTTTTGGATTCTTTAATTTTTTTGGATTCTTTAATTTTTTTTGGATTCTTTAATTTTTTTTGGATTCTTTCAGTTTTTTTGGATTCTTTAATTTTTTTTGATTCTTTAATTTTTTTTGGATTCTCTCAGTTTTTTTTTGGATTCTTTCATTTTTTTTTCAATAGTCTTCTTCCTGATAACTAATTTGAGCCTAGTGAGAATCGCTGACACCTTTTGGGTTACGAGACTTGATATATTAACATACCTACATAGCCTGATATTTTGTTTGAAACGACCCCCGTATTCCCAGTTTTTTGGATTCATTAATTTTTTTTGGATTCTTTATTTTTTTTTATGGATTCTTTAATTTTTTTTGGATTCTTTTAATTTTTTTTTGGATTCTTTAATTTTTTTTTGCACTTTAATTTTTTTGGATTCTTTAATTTTTTTTGGATTCAATCAGTTTTTTTAGATTCTTTAATTTTTTTTTGGATTCTTTAATTTTTTTGGATTCTTTAATTTTTTTTGGATTCTTTAATTTTTTTTGGATTCATTAATTTTTTTGGATTCTTTAATTTTTTTTGGATTCTTTAATTTTTTTTGGATTCTTTCAGTTTTTTTCAATAGTCCTCTTCCTGATAAATAATTTGAACCTAGTGAGAATGCCTGACATCTTCTGGGTTACGAGCTATAACCCTTGATATATTGACATACATGGCCTGATATTTTATTTGAAAAGACCCCCGTATTCCCAGTTTTTTGGATTCATTAATTTTTTTTGGATTCTTTATTTTTTTTTATGGATTCTTTAATTTTTTTTGGATTCTTTTAATTTTTTTTTGGATTCTTTCAGTTTTTTTGGATTCTTTAATTTTTTTGGATTCTTTCTTTAATTTTTTTTTTGGATTCTTTAATTTTTTTTTGCACTTTAATTTTTTTGGATTCTTTAATTTTTTTTGGATTCAATCAGTTTTTTTAGATTCTTTAATTTTTTTTTGGATTCTTTAATTTTTTTGGATTCTTTAATTTTTTTTGGATTCTTTAATTTTTTTTGGATTCATTAATTTTTTTGGATTCTTTAATTTTTTTTGGATTCTTTAATTTTTTTTGGATTCTTTCAGTTTTTTTCAATAGTCCTCTTCCTGATAAATAATTTGAACCTAGTGAGAATGCCTGACATCTTCTGGGTTACGAGCTATAACCCTTGATATATTGACATACATGGCCTGATATTTTATTTGAAAAGACCCCCGTATTCCCAGTTTTTTGGATTCTTTAATTTTTTTTGGATTCTTGAATTTTTTTTGGATTCTATAATTTTTTTTGGGTTCTTTAATTTTTTTTAATTCTTTCAGTTTTTTTGGATTCTTTAATTTTTTTTGGATTCTTTCAGTTTTTTTTGGATTCTTTAATTTTTTTTGGATTCTTTCAGTTTTTTTTTGGATTCTTTCAGTTTTTTTTGGATTCTTTAATTTTTTTTGGATCTTTAATTTTTGTTTGGATTCTTTAATTTTTTTTTGGTTCTCTCAATTTTTGTGGATTCTTTAATTTTTTTGGATTCTTTCAGTTTTTTTTTGATTCTTTAATTTTTTTTGGATTCTTTCATTTTTTTTGGATCTTTAATTTTTGTTTGGATTCTTTAATTTTTTTTGGATTCTTTCAATTTTTGTGGATTCTTTAATTTGTTTGTATTTTTTCAGTTTTTTTTGGATTCTTTAATTTTTTTTGGATTCTTTAATTTTTGTTTGGATTCTTTAATTTTTTTTGGATTCTTTCAGTTTTTTTGGATTCTTTATTTTTTTTTGGATTCTTTAATTTTTTTGGATTCTCTAATTTTTTTTGGATTCTTTAATTTTTTTTGGATTCTTTAATTTTTTTTTGGTTCTCTCAATTTTTGTGGATTCTTTAATTTTTTTGGATTCTTTCAGTTTTTTTTTGATTCTTTAATTTTTTTTGGATTCTTTCATTTTTTTTTGGTTCTCTCAATTTTTGTGGATTCTTTAATTTTTTTGGATTCTTTCAGTTTTTTTTTGATTCTTTAATTTTTTTTGGATTCTTTAATTTTTTTTTGGTTCTCTCAATTTTTGTGGATTCTTTAATTTTTTTGGATTCTTTCAGTTTTTTTTTGATTCTTTAATTTTTTTTGGATTCTTTAATTTTTTTTTGGTTCTCTCAATTTTTGTGGATTCTTTAATTTTTTTGGATTCTTTCAGTTTTTTTTTGATTCTTTAATTTTTTTTGGATTCTATAATTTTTTTTGGGTTCTTTAATTTTTTTTAATTCTTTCAGTTTTTTTGGATTCTTTAATTTTTTTTGGATTCTTTCAGTTTTTTTTGGATTCTTTAATTTTTTTTGGATTCTTTCAGTTTTTTTTTGGATTCTTTCAGTTTTTTTTGGATTCTTTAATTTTTTTTGGATCTTTAATTTTTGTTTGGATTCTTTAATTTTTTTTTGGTTCTCTCAATTTTTGTGGATTCTTTAATTTTTTTGGATTCTTTCAGTTTTTTTTTGATTCTTTAATTTTTTTTGGATTCTTTCATTTTTTTTGGATCTTTAATTTTTGTTTGGATTCTTTCATTTTTTTTGGATTCTTTCAATTTTTGTGGATTCTTTAATTTTTTTGTATTTTTTCAGTTTTTTTTTGGATTCTTTAATTTTTTTTGGATTCTTTAATTTTTGTTTGGATTCTTTAATTTTTTTTGGATTCTTTCAGTTTTTTTGGATTCTTTATTTTTTTTTGGATTCTTTAATTTTTTTGGATTCTCTAATTTTTTTTGGATTCTTTAATTTTTTTTGGATTCATTAACATAGATGGCCTGATATTTTGTTTGAAACGACCCCCGTATTTGTATTCTTTCATTTGTTTTGGAGTTTTTCATTTTTTTTTCTAATAGTCCCCTTCCTGATAAATAATTTGAGCCTAGTGAGAATGCCTGACACCTTCTAGGTTGGGTTGGGTTGGCTTATACAGTGAGAATCAAAAGTCGTCCCCAAAATATGCACCATATGGGAGACTTATTTCGACTTTCCTATTGAATATCAGATAGCGGGATAGCGGAAGTTATTGCGTAACAATTTTTTATATTAGCACACTTTAATCAAAAGCCTTTTTCAGAATAGTAACAATTATTTATTTGTTTTTTTTTAAACCAATGCTTAAATACAGAAAAAGAAGACCGACGATTATGTTTTCGCTTTGTTTTCAGATTTATATTCATATAATATTAGTAGTATAGTGGATATCATTATCATCATTGAACATTTATCAACAACACATTCTCATCATATATGGTGTACGATAATTTGGCCAGCATGTCGTCGGAAATCCAGAGTTCACTCAACACCAGCACCGTATCGGACGTGGCAGCTTTCTACAATGGTAAGACAGTGTTCATTACCGGCGGTACTGGCTTCATGGGCAAAGTTCTGTTGGAAAAATTGTTGCGAGCATGTCCCGGTGTTGCCAACATCTATCTACTCATCAGATCTAAGAAGGATCAACATGCACAAGAAAGGCTGCAACAACTGCTATCTTCACCGGTAAGATTTTAACAATAGTAAAAGTTGTTGCCGGTTTAGTTGGCAAATTCGGATTTATTTTGTAAAAGGCTCGAAAGCTTTTAGTGCTGTCAATGTCAATAGTCCCCGAGATCGTGCAATCTAGAGCTGATGAATGGTTTATATAGATTTGGCATCTAAGGCTAGACTTGCAAAAACAAGACTATCAACCCTAACTGTCCGCTGCGTGGCGTTGAATATCGAAATAAGACACAGAACTAACACATTTTTCACGTGATTTCTTTTACAAATTACAACGCTGCAACGATTCGGCATTTTAAAACTTTAAGACACAATATAAATAATTAATTATATCCACTTTACTACGGATGTAGTATCATATATTAAGTAAATCACGTACGTGATTGTTAAATTTAAGCAAAAATATATTTAGTCATTGAGAGGGACAGGAAGAAGGTACAATCGGAAACATTGTTATATATCTCCATCTAGCGGCCATATATAAAAAAATAAATAAAAGCAGCAATACTTTTTTTGATACTCCCAAGCATTACCTTTATACTGAACCTAATTTTATTAAAATCGGACTATCCATAAGAAAGTTAGATAACTTTTTACAAAACAACATTATATAGCTCCTCCACCATTTATTTAAGAAGATAGGGAAAAAAGGTTTATATGAAAAAGTTTTAGGATTGTACTTACATCATCCTCATTAAGTTTAACACTTACATAATATCAGTGGCGGCTTGTGGCAGTTTAATGTGGTTAAGCATAACCTAAAATAAAGTCATATACTTGTTAGCACTCATTCCCTGTAAAGTACATTCCGACGTGGTTCGCCTACGTCACACCAGACAAACAGGTTTTGTTTACGATATAACAAGGGTGGCCGAACGAGTTATGAGAGTATCAGAAGATATAATAGAAGACAGATGAATAAAATGGAGGTTATGTTTATAAGTAGGTATCTCACCAAAATTTCTCTTAAAATCTCGAAAACATCAGTAATGATATATAAAAAGAAGTACTAATAAAAAAAAGGCATTATACGATCAAAAAATGTTAATTTCTAATTTAATTTTAAAATTTTTATTTTTTAATTTTGAATTCATATAAAACAGTATTTTAAATTTAATTTACATAAAAAATTTTCACATAACCTTTTTCACAAAATGAATATGTTACATTAAGAAAACTGAAATTGTTCATCTTGTACTTGATTGTCACTGATGATGAGAATAATTTTCTCGAAACAATGCAATGTGCCTTGATTTTTAAAATATAAATATTTGTTTTGTGGAGCAGACGCCGTTTGATTTATATATTAATCATCGTTCCTCTTTGAATGGATTATTTCATAAAACTTAAATATTATTAATTTTACTGATTATTTATTTTGCTTCATTTGCTTCATAGGTCAAGCTGCCACTGCATAATATAAGTTTATTTTTAAGTAAACAGTGTTTTTCAATTTGGAGTTAGGTTTACGCCCTCTAAAATCCTAAAACCGTACCATGAATAGTTTTCGAGATAGAGCCGGCGTCCTTTCTTATCTGGTACACCCAGTACAAATGTCAATAGTCGCGTGGCAATTAGAAGGTTTCAATACTAGAACCAATTAGGTGAAACAGGTTCGTTTGATTTTCAGTTGTTCGATATTGTACGCAAAGAGCGACCAAATGATCTCAACAAAGTACTTCCAATAGAGGGCGACATAACCCAGCCGGAATTAGCTATCTCCGTTGCCGACAGAGCTCTATTAGCACGTACAGTAAATGTGGTGTTCCATAGTGCTGCCACTGTTAAGTTTGATGAAAAGCTCAAATTATCCGTCACGATCAATATATTGGGCACACAGAGACTGGTCGAGTTGTGTAAACGGATGACACATTTACAAGCGCTGGTAAGTAGGTAATCCAGGGTATTATCCAGCAACGTGTTTGATTTGTGCTGTTTCAGATACACGTTTCGACGGCCTATTCCAATTGTGATCGGCAAGATGTTAAAGAGACTGTCTACCCACCACCGATTGGTCCGGATCAGATAACATCGCTGGTGGATGTCTTGGATGAGGACTTGGTAGATTCACTTACACCAAAACTAATTAGTAATCGGCCCAACACTTATATATTTACCAAAGCACTCGCTGAGTGTTGGTTAAAAGACAATAGAGGTGATTTACCTTTGGTCATTGTGCGACCCAGTATAGTGTTGAGTACGATTAATGGGCCTTTAGTTGGTTGGGTGGATAATTGGAATGGCCCGACAGGTGAGTGATCTCGACGCACAAACTCATTTGCAATTCAAATGCTTCTTGACATAATATTTCGCCTCAAATCTTATTATACAAAGGGTTTCTAAAATGGGTGGTCAAAATTTGTGAGCTTACAAAAGCTGTTTTTTTTTTTCAATTTCAACACCCTAAATCTCGAAAATGGTGCATTTTAGTGGGTTAGTTAATAGAAACTTTCTCATCCTGAAGTCCTGCGTATATATTATGAAACACCCTGTATGTAATATACAAGGTGTTTCTAAAATAGGTGGTCAAAATTTGTGAGCGAATTGAGGACGTGGAATCATGAAAAAAACCCAAAATTGTAATTTTTCGAAAAGTCCTTATTTACAAAGATACAGGGTGTTAAAGATGACTGCCTGAGGACGATCGTTTTTCAGCTGCCACCATCAACTTTGTTGTTTCAAATACAGACCTGCATTTTTATATGTCACTACCTTTAAAGTAAATCATAACTCAAGTACGGTTTCTGACGTTTCGATTCGATAGTAGTCATCATCAATGATTTTTTCTTAATACAGACCTGCATTATTTTTTGCCTAGCTAAAATACGAAATGTGTTACTACATAATGCCCTTTAAAATACTTTATTTTCGCTCAGCAAAAAATAATGCAGGTCTGTATCACGGAACAATCATTGATGATGACTACTCTTGTAGCAAAATTAATTAACCGGAGTTATATATAGATAGGATAATGAATGCAGAGAGTATTATCCCGTCTAAACCCTGACTTCTCAATCTCCCGAATCAGCGACTGGACAAAAACCCATTGTTTTGGGAAACCGTGACACCCTCCAACTACTAGCTTCTGTATATAATAATAAAAGTCCGACATTTAATTTACATGAAGACATTTCGAGAATTTTGAATGTTAAATGATCACTCTGTATTTACAACATCTGGTTATCTTTTCTAATATATGCTTTTATCTTTGGACTAACTCAGAAACATAAACTCAATATTCTCGATTAGAAGAAAGGTCGTTCTTTTAGGTACCTAACAATTCCTTTAGGAATATTTGTTAAGAGCCCAAGATAATAAATTTATTACTTGCAGATGTTGTCTAATGTTTACGAAAAGATTATACTTGAAGACATATTAGGTATAAAACTATAAAAATAAGAGAACATATCCAAATATATATACAGGGGAGGACAAAAGTAAATTCTATTGTCAGTGTGTCTTTGTTTTGTTACACTATCGAATCGAAGCGTCGAGATCATACTTGAGTTATACCTTATTTTAAAGGTAGTGACAAATCATTTCACAAAACAAAATTAAAAATGCAGGTTCGAATTACAAAAAAAAACAAAGGTGATGGTGTAACAAAATAGAACCCGCCACTGGCCAGCTTACAGATTACGCAATTCTAGAATGCATGAGTGGCAGATCGTTTTCTTTCCGAGAATTTTCAATGTCAAACATGTCCCTTTTTTTCTATCATATATATTCATAATAAGACGAAATATTCCCACAGATTGTGGACAGGATGCTATTTTTTGTAAACATAAATACGAACGTACCCTAAAATATGGGGGGTCTAAAACTTATCGATGTTTGAAAATATTTTGTTCTTAAGATAAGAATGTTTATTACGTACTCTACAGATATTTATTCGGTAACAGTGTTGCCGATTTGCTCAAGCATTGCTTTCTCTAAACATTGTCGATACGTTTATAAATTGTTTAAATTAAGGAATACGTTATGATCGATGGAATGTTGATATTAATTACTTGGTTTTTTTTTGCTTCTCAATGTCTGACTCTACCAAAGGGGTAACAATAATAATAATAATAATATCAATAGTTATTGGTGAGTCTTGGGCAGTCTTTTTTTGAACTGAGTTAAAGGCTCTTGCTTTATTTATGAGTTATATCTTGTCACTAATATAGTTGCTATATTACGGCAAAATGTACTCGCATTTACAACGAGAGAAATATCTATATCACGTCGAATCATAGTTAGTATAAATTAAGTATCTTGAAGCAATTATACCAATTGAATTGAATCGTGGAAATATTATTCATAATTTCACAGAATTAAACCTCGTATCGCCATCTCTGGAGATACGCTTGAACCACATCGAATAACAGAAAATAGAAGTACGACTAAATAGTAGAAAATCAATAATTAGTGCTTTATTCTAACGCTGCGCAAGGGCTGCGCTCTGAAACTGGGGTCTTCGAATTCCCATTGGCTATCATCCCTGTTTTGAGGCATAATAGGGGAGGTAATCAGATTAACGTTCTGAAACAAAGTACCTCGTTAGTTCTTTTCAATTAAAAAGTCAGTTCTTGTTCGAGATCCAAGTAAGTCACTTCTAAATATATTTTCTTATAAGCTGTTTTAAGATTTATAATTTTTCTAAGTTCATTTTTCTGATTACAAAAATTCTTTTATTTTATTTTACTTATTTTTTTTGAGATTTTATTCAGAAGTCTATCAAAGCTGAATTATTGGTATAATTACTTTAATTTTTATTTTAGTTTCGTATTATCTTTTTCTTTTGCAAATACAAAGTAACTGAAGACATTTAAGTGGAAATCAATGTAAATTATTCGTAATTACATCGATTTCCATTATGCTAAGTCTTTATTAAGATTAAATATTAGTTAAATAAGAGTTTTGTTCAATTAATCAATTGTTGATTATTCTATGTTTTAGTTTGTTTCTTTTTCTTGATTTTGTCTAGTTTTAATTTAGATTTAGATTTTCTTTTAATAATTATTTCTTCTCTTTTATTCTTAATTTTAAATAAACATAAAGTTACCCCCTACAAAGAAATTGAGTTTTATTACGTGGGGACACAAAATGAATAAGTCTTGAAACAGTAGTGTTAAACAAGGTTGAAGTGTTGTGAACGACGCCAAAGTTGCTGTGACATCTAAAAAAGGTTTGATTAGCTATTAGTTGTTTGTTTCTTTCATTTAATAATTTGATTCTGTTATTATTCTTTTGACTATCATAATTTGGTTGAGTCTTTGAGAATTACGCAACATCTAGATTACCGCTCGTTAAATATTATGTATTAAATTCGAACCTAGTGGTTATACTAATTATCTTATTAGGGTTTAGACGGGGTAATACTCTCTGCATTCATTATCCTATCTATATATAACTCCGGTTAATTAGTACTACTACAATGGTGGCAGCTGTAATACAAAACGACGGACGTTAATTTTGAAGGTGCCATCTTGTAGACATATTAGAATTATTAAGCTCTTGATTTTAAACTTTTTGTCGAAAATCAATAGTTTTCAAAATATTTAAGAAAATAAAATTCGGCGTTTTTCATAAATCACCCTGTATTTTAGAAACTAAAAAGGAATTTGCCTCTATAGTAAAGAGATATTAAATAGGCATCAAAAACTGCAACTTTTGTCTAATTTAACTAACTCTCTATCTTGCACGGTTTAAGAAATAGCATGTTGTATATTTTTTAGTTTTTATATTTTAAATTTTGCTTTGATTTCTTAATAAACGTATAAATATTGGTACTTTGTTTTTCAATGGGTGTGGCGGGGAGGGGGTGGGCCCGGAAATTCCTTGGAATACAGGCCCGTAACGGCATCACTACGCCCCTGCCTGACTCAGTATTATTATAAACATTGTTTGGCAGGCATTATAGCTGCAGTTGGTAAGGGTATCTTCCGATCAATGTTATGCAACGGTAACAAAACAGCGGATATAGTACCGGTTGATATGGTAATAAATTTGATGGTAGTGTCAGCATGGAGAGTAGCTACAGTTAAACCAAAGGAACTGCCAATCTACAATTGTGTTACAGGTCAGTTAGATTTCATACAGTTAGTCAGTTAGATATAAAAAATCATAGAATAAGCAGATGCGGATAACTATCAGATGTCTCGAGGCATCAGGATGGGGAGGGACATCGAGGACAGTGGAAAGTACAAACAATTTGTGTAAATGGGACAAGACAACAAGTAGGAAAAGAGTCCGATGGTTTTATGTGGTAAAATAGACTTCAAGTCGGAAGTTGCAAGACAAAGAAAGCCTAAAATCACTTAGAAAGGAGAATGGCTCTTATGCATTATAGATACTGTCACCTAAGCGCGGGAAAACTATTACGTTAGAAACAACTATAGAGGTTATAGAGGAGCTGCAGCTCCAGGACTTTGTTCAAGATTAGTCTGAGGGTTACAGGACATAGCAAGTTAACGTGGAGCTGGTATGACTGCACCTAAAAATATCGAGGTGGATTTACAGTCCAGTGATCAGGTAGCCTTGAAATGTTCGCAGCATCCTTTTAAAATTGTCTAAAGTTTTACAGGTTTGCACTTTATTTCTTTCCACAAATATGATACCAAGGAAGGAAATCATTTGCTAAGAATGGAAGTTTGATTTGATTGGTGATTAGTTTGTGTTGATTCTTCCAGGTCAAAGGAAGCCAATCTCATGGTATAATTTCATATATACATGTTTCAAATATTTGCAATTGCATCCATTTTCGGAGATCAATTGGTATCCGGATGGTTGGGTGACACGATCACCTACATTCAACACCATCAATTGGTGTTGTTTGCATTTTATACCTGCTTACGTGATGGATTCACTGGTATGGCTTACTGGAGGTAAACCAATGTAAGTAGAACAAAGTCTTTTGCCAAAATCGTATCATCAGCATTCACTCGAATATGAATTATTCCAACTCAGGGACTTCGGTTGTGAACTCTAAGGTGGCTAAACAGACCGATCCTCGAGCCGCAACCCAGCTAGCAAGGCACGTGATTTTGGCGTGAAATATACGTCTCTAATTACGTCAAAAGGACCAAAATTCGACGTAATAATGACGACAATATGTCACAGCTAATTGACGTCGAATAAGGACGTAACAACACGTCGAGTGATAACGTCAAAAATACGTCAATATGCGTCCAATGTTAAACCAGTAAATGGTGGAAATAATAGGCTTGTCTTGATTCTTTTTCAGAACTTGTTCTGAAACCGCTGAGCAATTTGATTGGTTTTATAATAGTCTTCCCAAAACTAATATAAACCAATTAAATTTCAAGAAACAGGTTTAACTTCAACTAATTCTTAAAAGAATAAGAAAAAATCATACCAAAATATGCCGTACAATACTTGTATTAACATAATCACATCTTTATAAAAGAACTAAATACTAAAACAATAAAAATAAATACCATATACTTCAGCACAACAAGACATAATATACCGGCAGACATTTATACAATATATACAGCAGTATACAACTCACTGCACGCAAGTCGACAAACTCCATGTATAGGTACGGCCGGCAGTAAAGATAGTAATAAAGAAATAATTAAAACAGAACGCTAGATCATTACATTTCTACCGGCATGATCCACGGATTAGGGTATAAGTAAGGCTTGGGTGGGTTTGCTTGTAGATCGTCAATGCCAAAATAAAATTAGAATTCAGACACAATCCCGTGTATGGATGAAGCCAGTGATTTTGTCCGCTGTGCAACAAAATTTATTTATCCCATCGCTAGTGTTTTTAATGTAACGTTTTTCGTGGTTCGTAGTGTAAAATAATAATGGGATTTGAATTAAAACAAATTTATTTACACTTAATAACTAAACACTTAAAGAAACTAATAACATAATAACATCATTTATATGTCACAACACTGTTCTTAACTATTCACTCCTCATTCGTCTGTCCCTCTTATACGTTGGCTATTTATATGATTTTCTCCTTTGTCGAACGCTTCCAGTAAATAGTCGTTTGTTCTACAACATTCTGGCGCGCGTACGACCATTCCAGATGTGTTTTTTCTTTTGAAAAATATCTTAAAAACTAATAGCTTTAGGTATAAGAAAGGCTATATAAGAATAAAATGTAAAGATTGGTAACAATAAAACGTCGTGGATTCAATAGTCAATACGTTTATTACACAATCGATCTGATTATCGAACTGGAGGCAACGCAACACATATTCTGGAAGGCTCTAGACCGGATCGCTACCGACGCAGTACGTGTCGGTTGTATGGCTTGTAACAGACTGCTGTTTATAGACACCGCCGTTCAGTCCAGTTGACAGTTCGGGCATGCGCCTCATAATGATATGTGTATATCATCACACCCTCACACCAAATTTCCGAGTGGGTTGATACCTTGAATTAATTCGAGCACCCCGCTGATCTATGTAGCAACGTAACGGGGCGAGTACTCAATGACAAGATAAAGAAATGTTTGATGCTAAGGTGGTGAAACCTGTCACATGTGAGTTGGACTGGATATGGAGAAAAATGCTTTTGTCTCGACGTTTGTAACGACGGACAGATTAGGAATTACTTATTGAGCAGATCCAGTCCAGAAATTAAAATAGGAGTGATCAATCTATATTTTTTTTTTACGAACTTGCCTCCAGCACCTTTGTACAATTGATTTCTTACATTACTTGATATATATAAACGTATGCTTATTTTCGTTTTACGTAAAGATAAATGACAGAAAATACACATTTAAAAGAAACAAACAACATTAAAACGTAAAATATTATACGTTACTCGTCACTCGACTCTGACACTATACTCTCGTAATTTCTCGGGCAGCTTTAATTTTCGTCTTGGTCTGTGATTGCTGCCCGTCGTCGATGTAGGTCGGTTGACTACTGCCGGCCGATGGTCTGCGTCACCCCGTTCTGCGCTGGTTTCGTCGGAGCAATCGGAGCTCGCCGTCGACTTGCCGCCACTCGAATCGCTGGTCGTGGGCGCGGCTTGTTTGCTAGAACAAGGTGCACTGTGTCTGACATCGCATTTGTTGTTTTTGTTCGAGACAACCCCACAAGATGGAGACGCGACCGAGGGCGCACTGGGCTCCGCCGATTCAGATGGAATCAAGGCTACAGCAGCGACATCTTGGGAGGTTGTCGGTGGGGAAATTTCGCAATAATGCTCACGGTCACAGGTGTTAACTACATGTTGTGGTCTTACCGGCGCACTTGCGTGCTGGTTTGCAACAATGGGCGGATCAGACTGAAGAACTCCGGACACCTGCACATGCTCCGCCCGAATGCCGCCCCGCTCGCACGCCCCCGAACGGTTACCGCAACGTATGATTTGATTGGTGTGTCTTTTCCACAGCTCACCAGTGTTGAGTCTACATAAATATGTTGTTCTTCCTATTATTTTCTCAATCCTACCTTTTACCCACTGATCTGTGGTTGTTGTTCGATAATCTCTCGTCATAACATATTCGCCGACGTCGAAAGCCCTCATTCTGCCCCTGTAGTTCCTTATTTGCCTTGTCATCGCCTTTTCGGAGTTAATCCTCACTTCTTCATCTGGTTTGTAGGTGCTTTCTTCTTTTATCTGCGACAATCTGCTTCTGATTTCTCTGTTGAACATTAAGTACGCTGGTGTTGAACTAGTAGTCGCGTGAGGTGTTGTTCTGTAGGAGAATAAAAATCTTGAAATTAATGTTTGGATTTTTACTTTCTTATTCGACGGTTCTAACAGTGATGTTTTTAACTTTTTTTTGAAGGTCTTTACAAAGTTCTCCGCCGCACCGTTGCTTTGAGGGTTCACTGGAGGTATAGTGATGTGTTGGATGCCGTTTTTGGAAAAGAATTTCTTTATCTCGCAGCCGGTAAACTGCAGCGCGTTGTCGCTGACGACCGTCTCAGGCAATCCAAATTTTGAGAAACAATCTCTCAATTTATCTACAGTAGTTTGCATATTTGCGCTTTGCACCGGAAATGCGTCTGGGTATTTTGTGAATGAATCTATTATTATTAATACCTGCTGTCCATTTAAATCTAAATAATCAATGTGCACCCTTGACCATGGCTTGTTTGTTGAAGGCCATGGAGTTAATGTGGATTTTGGTGGTGAATCCTTCATAGTCAAACAAAAATCACAGGAACTTACCACCTTTTTGATGTCTTCGTCCAATGTTGGCCACCACATTAGCGATCTTGCCAGATTTTTGCATTTTGCGATACCGTAGTGATTTTCATGCAGAAGTTCTAACATCTCAGGTCTGAGTTTTCGAGGTATCACAACTCTGTGTCCCAACATTATCAAGCCTCTTTCGACACCCAACTCTTCTCGTCTGTTGAAATAGGGTTGAAGTGCAGGCCTCAGGGTGCGTTTTTCGTGTGGCCAACTGTCGTCGTTGACATACTTCATTATACTTCTCAGATCTGAATCTTTGGTTGTCCAATTTCTTATTGAATCGTTGTTAAGTGGCCATTCTTCGGATTTTTCAGTGAATAAAACATATGAGTAACTGTCTGTTGAATAAGCAATGAGCTTTTCATCACATAATGGTGACCTTGACATATAGTCCGCAGTTAGGTTTTCTTTGCCTTTTATGTATTCAATTTTATAATCGAAACTGGATAAGTATACTGACCATCTGACAAGCCTGTTCGCGTGCATCTGGGGCACGCCTCTGTGTTCTCCAAATATTGCCAAAAGTGGACGATGATCTGTTCTTAAAGTGAAATGATTAACCACCAAATATTGCTCCAATTTCCGGACCGAGAAATATATCGCGAGCGCCTCCCGATGTATTGTACTATATTTTGACTCTGCTACTGTAAGTGTTCTTGACACACATGTTATGGGCCTCTCAGTATTGTCAGGCATTAAATGACTCAGGACACCCGCAATGCCTCTTTCGCTAGCGTCAGTGGTCAAAATCATGGGATATTTCGGGTTATAATGTACCAAAACTGTGTCAGAGGCTATAATTTCTTTGATTCTGACAAAGGCTTGTTGTCTTTCTGACGTCCACCGAAATTTTGTATTGCTTTTTAAAAGTTCGTAAATCGGTGAAAGTAATTCAGCCAATTTGGGTACAAATTTTGCGTAATAATTCACCATACCGATAAAGGATCTCACCTGAGTCAGATTTTCCGGCCTAGGTGCATCACATATTGCTCGGATTTTGGTTTCCGTCTTCCTGAGTCCTGCTGAGCTTATTTCGTGTCCTAAATATTCGACTCTTTCTTTGAAAAACTCGCATTTCTTGGTTTGTACTGTTAGTCCTGCTTCTTCAAGTCTTTGGAATATCTTATGTAAATTTTGTATATGTTCTTCGTCCGTTGAACCTGTTGTTAATATGTCATCCTGGAATATAACCGTACTAGGAATGTCCAAAAGCAATTGCTCGATATATTTTTGAAAGTATGCGCTCGCGACTGTAACTCCATACATCATTCGGTTACATCTGTATAGGCCCCTTTCTGTGCTAAGTGTAAGTAAATTTTTTGATTCTTCATTTAATGGAAACTGCACATACGCTTCTGTTAAATCAATCTTACTAAAAAGCCTACCCCCAGCTAACCTGGCATATAAATCTTCCACCCTTGGCAATGGGTACTTCACTGGTACAAGATGTTTGTTTATAGTTGCCTTAAAATCGCCACATATTCTTACAGATCCATTTTTCTTATGCACAACCACGATGGGTGTGCCCCATTCCGATGACAATACAGGTGTAATTATTCCTCTTGCTTCCATTCTTTGCAACTCATCCTCAACTTTCTGTTTGTATGCGAGCGGTACGGCACGGGCTTTGCAGAATACTGGTTTACTGTCCGGCTTGAGCTCCAATCCAATCTCAGCAAACCTAAAACAACCCAGTTTATCATTAACTACGGAACCATACTTGCTTATAAAGGATTTTGTGTGGTGTTGAATGTTACTGATTTCGTTAACCATCTTAAATATTATATTAAAATTATCTAAAAAATCTCTGCCCAAAATATTAGGGCCGCCGTTAGCGATGACATAAAATTTTTGCTGTCTTTCGACTTTGTTGAAATTCAAGTTTACTGTAAAATATCCTAATGGTGAAAATAACGAACCGTTGTAGCCTCGCAATATCAAACTGTCCTTTATTAGATTATAGTTACCAAATTCCTTTCGGTATTCGGCTTCGCTGACGGCAGAACACAGCGCGCCGGAGTCAATCAACATCCGATGGGGCCTACTCCCCACGTACACTGTTATGACAAATTTATTACTAATACTGTTACTGTTAGAAAAATAAAAGTCAGACACATTACAACTATTTGTTTCGATTACCTTGTCGACAGCAGCACCACCCCTCGCCTCCACCAGCGCATACAAGGGGCTGTTTTCTTCCACGCTGCTGTTGCTGGTGTCAAGGATGTTTTCGTCCACGTAATTATGATCTCCGCCACTGCACATCCGTTCCAAATGTGGTCCACGACATTTTCTGCATTTGAAATTCTTGTATTTACAATCGTCAGCGTGTGATTTTCCGCATATTTTGCACATTTTCTTAATTTTTGTTTTGTTTATGTTTTGAAAATTGTCACGACGCCCCATGTCACTCGTCTGACGTTGTTGACGTTGATACTGTTGACGTTGACACTGTTGATAGCTTTGAAATTGACACTGTTGACGATTCTTTTGTCGATATCCTGTGTTGCGCCCAGGCTTACCACTGTAATCGTTTTGGATGTCGCCATTTTTACGCGCGAACTTTTCACCTTTTACATAATTAATATCGTCCACATTAGTTAGATTTTCCTTTTGCACGGCGATTTTCTTCAGGTTTTCTAACGATGTGTTTTCATCCTCCTCAGATAAGCGATCCAGTATTGGCCCCTTCGCCAAACCCACGACAAATTTGTCCGTAATCACGCTTTCCAGTCTGCTACCGAAATTGCAATTGCTAGCGAGGCATTTTATGCGAGCGAACCAGTTCATTATTGATTCTTGAGGTAGCTGGTATGCTTCATAAAACTTCTTCCGTTCTTTCCACACACTCACGTGGGGACTGTACTGTTTTTCGAGTAGTTTAGAGAGATCTTTATAGTTTTTTGTTTTTGGAAGAACCGGATGACACAAATCGCGCAAGAGTTTGTATGTGGAGGCACTCAACCTTGATAAAAGCGTAGCAACTTTAAATTCTTCTTTGTCAATATTTTGGCTCGTGAAGTACTGATCCAGTTGCTCGGCGTATATTATCCAATCGTCCTCGTCACTATTAAACACGCGAAAATTTGCCATCTTGACGGTAAGATATTATGTCGCACGTGGTTATCACTTGACCGGAAGATTATTATATTTATTAACTTGTTTATCCTGTCGCCACTGTAAAGATTGGTAACAATAAAACGTCGTGGATTCAATAGTCAATACGTTTATTACACAATCGATCTGATTATCGAACTGGAGGCAACGCAACACATATTCTGGAAGGCTCTAGACCGGATCGCTACCGACGCAGTACGTGTCGGTTGTATGGCTTGTAACAGACTGCTGTTTATAGACACCGCCGTTCAGTCCAGTTGACAGTTCGGGCATGCGCCTCATAATGATATGTGTATATCATCACATAAAAGCTTATCAATTTTCCTTTCAGTTTTTGATATTATAAACAGGGTGTCTCAGTTGGAAAATTCGAGTAAAACGCAAATTTGAGTTTGGACTCACCCTGTATACAGGTTTTGCACTATATACTAACAATTATCTTTTTCTAAAAGTTGGTAACTATCAAAAAGCTAAGAAGCAGAGTTTAAATTATTTCAGTTCCAGTACAGAAGACTTAGAATTCGCCATGTTTTGCATATAATACTAGTGATAACTTTTGAACCACTCGGTATAATTTTCTAAAATTTTAGTATGATTAATGTCAAGTCTAAACCAATGAAATCGTGTAATAATAAATAGGGCTTTCCAATTAAAAAAACGTAAGTTTGCTTCACCCTGATGAGATGAGCCACCCTGTACAAATAACAATAATTTTAAAATACGTACTTTACGACTGCCTACACACTGGCTGCTTAGTTTTGCGCACATAACATGTGTTATGTGGTTTTGCGTGAAATGTTTGGTCTTTGAGGTAATATCCAACTTCGACGCACTAATAACTCACCCTGTATAACCAATTACAGTGTTTTCTTAACCAATTTCACAAAAAAATATTTTCAATAACAAACAAATGATAATAAAAAACAAAGAACTAAAGAAAAAACACAACAATAATAGTAATATCGAACTTCGACGCACTAATAACTTACCCTGTACATATTGGCATTATACTGTATTTACTATACTCTGTATGTACTCTTGTATTGTATTTGTTATGGAAATTGGGTTAGCTGAACAGACAATTTTGGTTAGTAGACTAAAATTGAACTGAAACTCGCCCAATTAAAAAAAAATAAAGGCCTTTATTATTATTATCTATACTGCAAGCGAGGCACATTCTACCAAATTAACACAGCGCTGCCCCGGACGAGGTACAGCCTATTAAATCTGTACAGAGGCGCCTCTGGTTAGTTTGAGTCGCGAGCTTTCGAGAACGATTAGGTACCTACATCTGATTACAATAGTATCCCAGCGCAGTGTTGCCGGATGTATTTATTTATCTCTAAGCGTAGGGGACATTTAACATTAATAATATTTTGTAAATTGACAGAATGGTGAAAGTACAACGTAAACTTCAGAAAGCAGCCTCATGTTTAGAATTTTTCACAACGCAAGAATGGCAATTTGAAGATGAAAATGTGCGACAGTTAAGTTTGACGTTAAGCGATGGGGATAGGGAGCAGTTCAACTTCGATGTGGCCAAAATTGATTGGGACAAGTATTTAGAAAATTACGTTTTAGGTATTAGAAGGTATGTATCATTTTGTTTAGTCTGGATTGGTTGAATATTTGTATTTATTACAGATTTATATTTAAAGAAGACACATCAACCATTCCCAAAGCGCGTAGCAACATACGAAGAATTTACTGGCTATACAAGTGTATGCAAATGATTAGTGTGTTGTGTATGTGGTGTTTCTTGACTAGACGGTGCGCCCCCTTGCGGCAAGTGTGGTCGAACGCGCTTCAATTTCTATTCCATTTAGCCCGAATGCTGCCGTTTCTTTAAGTTTAGATTTTTTAAATTAAATTAATTTCTTATTATTTTTTTTTTTAAGAATTAGACAAAGAAATAAAAAATTGAAAAACAAAAAAATTACAAAACACACATACTTACACAAAAAATGCCCAATATGGTGACCTGATAATAAGGGGGAAAAAATAGGAATCTAGGGTTATAAAGTGTAAAATTAATACTAATAATAATAATAAAAACAAAAATAATAATAATAACAATTGATAAAGAAACGAAATGCTCTATTAAATTAAAGAAAAAGATGATATAGTTGAATAAATCATAGAATGTTAAGATTGACTGTTTGTTGCTTGTTTTTTTCTGGTTTCTGATGAAACATTATTAATTTTAGGATTGCGGTTGAAATGTTTATTTGAGAAGGTAAAGAATGTGTTAATTTATTTAAAATATATATATATAAGTATATAACAATGGAAAAGTGAAATAAACTAATATTGTATACGAACTGAAAAAAAAAATTCCGTGTCACAAGTTGGAGTTGAACCAACATCTCCCAATCTCCGGTCAGGTGTTCTAACCAATGTCTACTATGTGCCACGGTAGTTCAATTGGTTAGAACACCTGACCGGAGATTGGGAGATGTTGGTTCAACTCCAACTTGTGACACGGAATTGTTTTTCAGTTCGTATACAATATTAGTTTATTTCACTTTTCCATTGTTATATTGTACAGTGTCAACAACTTATGTTGAATAGCTTTGTTTCATATATAAGTATATCTATAATATACAGGGTGATTGCTTAGGGAAAAGTAATGATACCATTGTTTTGAAAATTCAGGTCAATCCAATCTATCAGTCTATAATGTTGTCATTTTTGTACGACTTCCGGTTATACCAGAAGTTGACACCAAATTTCCTATTTCAAATAGAACACCCTATATATTATTATCTTTTTGGATTCCCCATCAATTTTATACAGTGGCCTTTGATGGTGCGTTATCGCTAAAAGTTGCACTAAGTTGATTGATGAGGTCATGCGTTAGACTACGTCGAAAGTCAATCAATAATTACTGTAAACAGTGTTGTTCCTGGGCTAAATTTATTTGTACTGAAAACAGCGCCTCCATGGTACTGATTTCAGGGTCAATTGTACTGACACGGGAAATTGAAATAACTTGTAATTACAAAATAAAACCTTTATTTCTAAAAACGTCTATTTACATTAACAAAAATAAAAATACCTTTCTAATTTACCTTTAGCATAAGTTAACATTTAAATAAACAAATTAACAAATTTTCTAACTATAAAAAAATACTTTGCAAAATAATATTACCGTCAGATTACCGTTTAAAGCATCGATAATCGATAACACTAAAATATATTACGCGAAATATGAGCAATTCACCTCTCTGTGGCGCACGGTACATTCCTTTTCCAAATTTGATTGACAGTTAACTGATAAATTAACCTCAAAATGTTTCATTACCAATGATAATTTTGACAATTTGACGTTTCTTTTATAATAAAAATGCAAGTGAGGTGAGCAGCAGGTGATCATTGCCTTAAAACTGACAGAAAGCGGAAAAATTGTAAACCTAATCAAATTGTACTGAAATTATGAGCTATTGTACTGACAAATTGGTCATTGTACTGATTTCAGTACAATTGTACTGACAGGAACAACACTGACTGTAAATAACACAAATATTGCTCGCACGTCAAAACATTCTGAGTGCGTATACTGTCAAAAATGTTCAAGATGGCGGTGACAGATTTCACCTCTGGCAATACCAGTGTTGCCAGTTCTTTATAAATAAATAGCAACCCTGGTATCTTGCATAAATGAATGATAATGAACAATAATTATTTGTATAAATGTGTTGCTTTTTTTAATATTATGCGAGTAATTTCTAGTCTTCGAAAAATTGCATTTAAATTTATCAAAATAGAATTAAGATTTCTAACCAGTAGCTTTCTAAAAGTGCTTCCAAATTCCAGTAGCTTCCTTCGATTCCACATAACGCACAGTATGTGTCTTCTTTTACTCAAATATACGGATTTAGATTTATTTTATGTAATAAAACGAAAATAAAGCTCAATTTATAAACTTTCCGCTATCCTTTGCTGTTAGTCTTGGTTCGAGAAACATGTAGATTGTTTTTCGGAGTCGTTTAGGAGGTTTTGCCTCCCCTCACTTCGACATGCAGAAGATCTTTTGTGAATGACTCTAATCTATGAATTGCCCAGCTGTCCCACACTTTTCATAAAGTTGATTCCTTGCCCCGTCGGGTGTTAGGGTCACCCTTCCAAGGTGTTTTAGCCTTTTGCAGAAAAGTGCCATGCAGTCACAGAGCATGTGTTCTGTTGTCTCTGTTGCGTCTTCGCAAAACCGACAAGTGTCGTCCTCGGTTAGGCCCATCTTTTTGAGATGGTACTTCACTGGGTGGTGTCCCGTAAAAAGGCCTGTAATTCGCCTTAGGTCGCTTCTCTCCAGTTGGATAAGCTTCCCTGCGTTGGCCTCTGAAGGTTTGATAAACCTTTTTGATTGTCTTAGGCCTGGAGTGTTTCTCCAGTAGGACTTAAGTTGTTCCTTTTCCCATCTCCGAAGTTCTTCCTTCATATGGCTTTTTGGAAGGCCAAAGATGGGTTCCGGGCCGCAGAACAGAGCGTATACTGTCGCCCTCTTTTGCAAGTTAGTCCGCCGCTTCGTTCCCCTCTATGCCTTCATGTCCTGGCACCCATGTCAGAGTAATCTTTTTCCCCTGAGCTGCCAGTTGCTTTAGGGTCTGTTTGCATTCCCATGCTAGCTTTGACGTGAAGGTGTAAGACCTCAGTGCTTTTAACGCAGCTTGACTTTCTGATCTGCCGTTCCGGGATGCCTCTCTGCAGGCAATCTTGAGCACAACGAATAATAGCGTTGATCTCTGCTTGGAATATAGTGAGACTTTTCACGAGAGATTCAGAGAGCCTGCAATTTGGCCCGTATACTCCCATGCCTCTGTTCCCTGCTATTCCTTTTGAACCGTCCGTATACCAGACGGATGTGTTTTCTGGGAATCGTGGTTCCCGATTTAGCCAATTTTGACGGTCTGCAATGACCACTTCAAATGGGATTTCAAAATCATGTTTGCGTGGCAAAGCGTCCGACGGTTTTCTTCCTGAATCCAAAGGTCGAGAAACATGACTTTTCATTCATAGAATCACTCGAAGAACGGTGGACGGGAATTGCATGGATCATTTTTGAAGAATTAGTAAATACCTCTGATCGTTTTATGCAACGTTTCGGTGTTGGATTTTCTCCTTCTTCAGGTCCAAATTGCATAAATATGACTTATTTACTAGTGCTATCCTTATTCCTCTGATATTTGTATCATTGAGCCATGGATCATGACAAGTCTTCTGGTTAAAACAATAACATCTATCTGAGACTCTTTTTTTTTCATATTTCGGTGCTTTATTTGTCATTTTAAGTACGCTTAAATATCGGTTAATGGATATTCATTCGAGGGTTATTTTAACGGACGTTTTCAGGTCTAATAATTTTTTTTTTTATCCATAGGGTGGCATTTATTAAGGCCATTGTGTTTATTATAATATAGTGTGTCAGCGCTTGGTTAGTACCATCATTTAACAACAGACGGCATTATCAACTTCAGTCGTTCATTAATAAATTTCTCGTATATGATAACGCCATCTGTTGTTAGTTGACAGTTACTATCCAAGCGCTGACACACTATATTTTAATTAACACAATGTTAAGGCATTTTTCTTGAGCTTCTGCAATATATTTCATGAGAATGACCCTAATAAATGTTTAGATATACATTGAAGTCTAACGAGAACGGGATGGGTCGACAATTTTATAAATTGAGCTTGAAATAGGATCATACTCGTTGCTTGTAGTTCGCAGTAAGTCATTTTTTTTCAGTGTAGGTACTTACCTACTGCGCAAATATTAAAAGGTTGTGTTTTTATTTAATTAGTTTAAATTATTGTCGATTAAAAAATTTAACATATCTGCCAAAAATTAGATAGACTTAAGTAATCATATCGGCTAGTTTGAATGTAAGTTTGAACCGCAATCAAAATAAAGGCATGGGGATGGGGTTTTCTTCTGTTGTATATAATCGTATCTATTTGTATATTTTGTTTAATTAGTAGTAATGATGAATATTTAAGGAATTTTCGGAAACTGGAAAAGAACGAGCAGTTTTACTATTTAATAATTCATTATTCTTATTGTTCAACAACAATGATGCTTATTGTTTTTTAGTTGTTTATAAATTTTAATTTAATAAATGTATTTTGAAAGGAATTTTTGTGTTTTATTTTTTGTTTTACCCTACACTGCCCAGGTAAATGCGGAATCGGGTGTACTTAGCAAGTGATGCTGTTGTTTTACCCGTTCTCCACCTTTTTTATCAGGACCGAACTTAGATAGTTTGTCTTGCAAAGTTTAAGAAAATTATTGTATATGTATGTACATCGCACATATTTATATGGGAACTAAGAAGCTCAACGTGTCAGAGCGAGCACAACTATTTACTAAAAATAATAGGCAAATAATTTTCGTCGACAAATAAAATTCCCTTCATCTAGCAATGCATGAAGCTAGCTCAATCCATAATATCGAATTAAACTTTCCATCAACAACCAACAAAACAGAATTTTATTTTCCACAAATTATCCCAACAAACTAACTACTTTATTCAGAAATTAGAAACAAAAAAAATTGCCAGAGCTGGTATTCGAACCCAGGACCTTCCGCATACAAAGCACAGGCTCTACCAATGACGACACCGCTGCCCTGCGGCGCTGAATTTGTGGGCGTAAAAGTCAATGACTTGTGACCGTTATATTCGACGTAGTGCTGACGGTCGCAAAGGTAAGGAGCAAAAACCGACATTTCCAGAAGCATCACCGCATGATCCAACCTATCAAAGGCCCTTGACAAATCGGTATAGACAGCATCGACTCTGAGACCCTCCCCAAGTGCTCGAAAAACATCCTCCAAGAAGCCATGTTGCTGCGAGTCCATTTGCTGTTTCACCTAGGTAAATATTTTTGTACGAATTGTCTTAAAGACCTTCAAAAAGTTGGTGAGAAGAGAGATGGGTCGATAATTCGGAACCCGACCATTTTCCGCAGGCTTATGTATTGGACATACACGAGAAACCTTCCAAGCATCAGTTTGGACTTCCCTCCGAACGACTATCGCTCAGCGATCGTCGCTATGGGTATGTTTTCCTCCCACCGTTGGCGACGATTAAATTTCCCACGTGTACCGGTAATTCTACTTCAGTTGTTCGTTCGTCGCTCAAGAACGGCGGAGAATATTGCTGCTGTAGCCGAAAGTGTTGAAGAAAACCCAGGTTTGTCCATTCCTCGTCATTCTTTGGAATTAGGCATTCGAAAAACGTCATTACACCGTATTTTGCATAAATATTTAGGTCTTAAGGCTTATAAAGTTCCGTTAACACAAGAACTCAAGCCGGCCGATCATCAACTTTGAATATCAAAATATCACCTCTCATAAGAGGACTGATAGGTCTACTTCTTTTTATCCCATATGCAAATCGAAGACAATCTTTTGGATTTTTTGGATACCAGCAGAAACCTCAGCAGTCAAACAAGGTCCATATACAAAGGTCACAGTGATTAAACTTGGAGAGAACCATAGAGTCGCGCAATAATAATTTTACCTTCGGGCTAAGGAGATGTCGAGAGCTATACAATAACTTTAGACACCCAACAGCCTTTTTTGTGCATGTGGCGACATGTTGCTCAAATTTCAGTCCGTTATCCGAAATCAACCCCAAATTCCTCGCCTCTGTCTTGACCTCAACAGGAGAGCCATTGATTGTGATGTTGATTAAATGCCTCAAACTATCCACATCCTTTCGCCTCCCAAACATGACCGCACACTTACTTGGGTCAAAATTAATGAATGATTCTGCGAAAATATTCTTAGTCGTTCCAAATCCATGTTTATCCTAGGGCAAGCATCCGCTATCAAATTAGAGGGACAAGTCAAATAAATCTGAGAATCGTCAGCAAAAAGTTGGCTCATACAAAAAGCAAGGTGTTTAGGAAACTCTGAAGTATATAAACTAAAAAGTAGGGGGCCCAAAATTGAACTCTGTACATTAAGAACCTGGAAAGTTTTATTTTTATAAATCACCCGTTGTCTTCTATTGCTTAAATAGTTTTGGAAAAAATTGACTGCATGTTGACTTAAGCTTACGTAGCGCAAAATCTTTAGCAATGTTTCATGGCGAAGCGTATCAAATGCCTTTGAGTAGTCGAGCATCACTAGTATTGTACACTAACTCCTGTCAATTGCACGAAAAATGTCGTCCGTTACATTTAATAGGGCAGATGCACAACTATGTCCAGAACGAAATCCCGATTGAGACTCCGGCAAGATTTTGTTATTAGAAACTGCTGGGATCACTGAACCTTAATAACTCTCTCCAAGATCTTCGACAACACAGGCAGTATGCTTATGGGACGCAGGTCCTTAAAAGGTTTAGGATTATTCACCTTAAGGAGCGGAGTTATACGTATTAGAGAGTTTCCAGTCAGACGGATACACTGACATTTGTCCTATCAGACGATTTCTGTTAAATAATTCAAACAATTGCTTCTAACGACATGTCATTTATTAAAATCTCTCATATATATTACAATGTAAACTATCAACAATGAATTTAATCTGTTAAATAAGAAGAAAGCAATGCACACATCATCTCCGACTACAGAATATCCTTAAGTCGCACAGTTCAAAACAAGATATTTAACAACAAACCAAATATAATGAACAACGATCTTACAGAAAATGAACTCCAATACCAAATTGTACGCCTGGTTGGGTTTGGTCGTTTTTGTCGAAGGTGTACGGGAAACAATAATTAACTTCTAACCGAGCCATGTTGCCTAGTCTCAACGCTACTCCAAGACCGTAGGAAATTCGCATATTTGCTTTCAGCACTTCTATCAATTCTTGGTTACCTGGAACAAATATACGCTTGAAAAAATAAACCGTTACAACAGTGGTGTGCAATAAAACGCCACCTCCACTATCTTTAATAAAAATTAAAACTGGGACATGTTTCGGGGGACTTCCTCCATCATCAGCCTATGGCAACAAACCATATAATATGTTTGTATATAAGTTTAATTAATTATCTATTTGCCTCTAGGATAGTCCAGAAACGATATGTTATAAATAATGCCTTCAAGTGCCTTACCTTTGTAACTAAAGTTGCCAATATTGCCTGCGTTCAGAAAGAAATGCGATCGGAATAGTTCACCGAATCCGCCTTTGCCAGGTCTAAATGGCAACGGTGTAAATAGGTGTAATCCAGCTGACCAATAACTTGTTGCTCCTGTAAAATATTTTTGTATATTTATCAAATTTATAAATGTGAGTGACAGAAATTAAAAATCAAAAATCCACCAATCCCAGATGACAATCTACCGGACGGCCCATACATATTAGAGAGTGAAGTTCTTAATGCCATAAAGCTCCAGGACCAGACAACATGCTATCAGAAACCTTCCACCTCATAAGTGATCAAAACGTAAAAATAATAACTAGATTTTTTAATATGATATACGACACTGGAAACATCCCCACAGACTGGCTTCGTTCCACATTTGTAGCCCTACCAAAATCGAATAACGCACAAAGATGTTAAGAATATCGGCTCATTAGCTTAATGAGCCATTTTTTAAAACTGCTTCTTCGAATTATGCACACTAGACTCTACAGAAAATGCGAGGAGGTAAGCGGATTTAGTCAGTTTGGCTTCAAGAAAGGGTTTGGAACCAGGCCATATTCAGCCTGCAGGCGTTGGTGCAAAACTGCCTTGATCAAAGAAAAAACGCCTTCATATGTTTCATCGCTTTTGATAATGTAAGACACGAACTCCTGGTAACATATCTTCAAGAACTTGGATTGGACAACAAAGATGTAAAACTGATTGCGAATCTATACTGGCACCAGACAGCTCAAATACGACTTCAAAACTCAGTAACAGAGGAATTTGAAATAAATTTGAAATAAAGAAAGGAGTCAGGCAGGGCTGCATTCTATCCCCAATGCTCTTCAACCTCTACGTGGAAAGGGTTTTTGCTGAGTTAGTACCTGAAGGTACTCCAATTAATAATATCTGCAAACCCTACTAAATACTGTCAATGAGGCAAGTCAACAGAGGGGCCTAAAGATTAACATCACTAAAACGAAGTTTATGGTCATATCTAGAGATATCGTACCAAACGTAAATTTACAACTCAATGGAGAGCAAATAGAGCGGGTCAATAAGTTTAAATACTTGGGGTCTGTGGTGGACGACAAGTGGAACCCAGAACTTGAAATTAGGTGCAGGATAGAACAAGCAAGAACAACTTTTCTAAAACTAAAAAAATTCCTCACCAACCAGAATTTAAACTTCCAACTCAGGTACAGAATGGTTAAATGTTATGTCTGGTCGGTTCTCCTATACGGAGCGGAAGCGTGGACGCTTGAAGCTGTTTCTATCAACCGAATTGAAGCATTCGAGATGTGGATTCTGAGACGGATGCTAAGAATATCGTGGATGGAACACGTCAGAAACGATGATGTGCTCAGGATGGCTGGTTTGGAAGACCGAGAACTCTTCGAACACATTAAGAAGCGGAACACATTGTAGGGGGAGAGCGATACGAATTCCAACGCCTGATACTACAGTGAAAGATCGAAGGTGGAAGACGAGGCATTGGAAGGAGGAAATTGTCCTGGCTTAGAAACATACGCCAGTGGACGGGAATAAGCGACTTCCAGTCGCTCCAAGAAGCCGCCATAAATAGAATCATATGATAAGAAAAACGGAGGACACTTTACGCAGGAATCTGCATGGCACCAAAATAAGAAGAAGAAGAAATGTTAAAGTAATTTTATAAGGGGTTTTGGGGTTATTGATTTTTGCATGCCGAAGGTCCTGGGTTCGAATCCCAGCTATGGCAACTTTTTTTTTTATTTCTAATTTTTGAATAAATTAGTGAGTTTGTTAGGTTAATTTATGGGAACTAATAAAAATGTTACAATTATAATAATGATTATTAAAATGATGAAACTTACAAAAAATGTGGGAAATCTTATACAGGGTGTTAAAAATTTAAGCATCATGGTCTAGAATTTAACTAGCCCATGGTGAACAAAAATATCTAAAAATGAGTTCCAAGAACACTATTTCAAGATTTTTGGATACTGTTATAGGGGTTTAGGTTCGTATTAACAACAAAAACGAAATAAAAGTTGTTTCGACAAAATTGTCTTGTCTTCTCCAGGAATTTTCCTTTTTTTTCTCTTAGTCTTCCAACATATCTCACTAGTGTTCTTTTTTTTCCTTCTCTCTCTCTTCATAATTGGCTTTGTAACATTTGGCGTTTAGAGCGACGACCAATGGTTCAAGAAAAATAAGGGAAAAGAAAAAAAACTATTTTAAGAGATCCTTACTTGTGTTCATCATAATATGTTTAAGAAAAACCGATTTTCAAGGGGTCGTTTCGGGTCCTATATTCATATGTCATCAGCTCCAAAATGGTGTGAGAATACTTAAGAGGTCTAAACGAACTTAGCAAGAAAAACAGAGTTTCCCTTGTTTGGATACCTAGACATTCTGGTATCAGGGGAACGAAGAGGCCAATAAGTTAGCAAAAAATGGGATATCAACCCCTTTTGTAAGACCTGAACCATTTTGCGACTTAGGGAAACACACCTAAAAGGAGAAGTTCAGAATTAAGGAGCAAACAGACAAAGCAATACTCTGGCAAAATCGTCCTGGACTGATACACTCCAAGAAGTTCCTTGGAAACTTCAACCATGAAAGATCCAAAATCTGTTTAGATCTCAGTAAGAACCGACTACGTATTCTTATAGGACATTGTCGCCTTAGGCAAGATTAGGCCTAGGACAGAGCGACGAATACAGATTCTGTAAGGAAGGAAGAAACTCCTGATCACGCCGTTTCCTAAAGCCAACACAAGGAACACTTGGAGCATGAAATCGTGCAAGATCTAAACGTGTTAAGTGGCTAAAGCTGCGTTTCTACGACGTGGTTTGTAAAGAACACTAGCGAAACTTTAAATAGATACAACACTTTTATCAACCCTGAAAGGTTGCAGAAAATCATTCTTTTCTTCACCATCGTCCAATCGAATTGATATTTCAATTCGATGAAAATGGAACAAATTTAATACGATCAATACCCCTACGCGAATTGAACGACGGTGTACGAGACCACCATTTACCACCGTGGATCAAAAACATCTTCAAATAAACATTTCCCACTGTTTGTTGCATTAAATTAAACCATGGACTGTTCAGTGGAAGTTTTTTTGTACTTTCTTTAAAAAAGGAAAACTATTGCATCATTGCTTTACAACACAACCTGAAGGCAGGAATCGCAGCAAAACGGCCACATCTTCAGACGAAGACAAACTTTGTTTTCACTAAAGGAATTCGCCGTCTTACGACTAAACCACCCATTCACCAGATTTAGCAGCCCCTAGCGAGTTTCTTTTATTGTCCACGCTGAAAAATTGCTGTCGAGGAAGATTTTCGTGAAATGTTCCCGTCATCATCTTTGTAATAAAACGATTTTTCTGACAAACAACACCCACAACTATAATTTGGACGGGTTGATAAGATCATATTTTGTATCTTTGTGAGGTGAATAAAGGATTCTTTTTGGAAGGCGCGTTTTCGCATTTAGCACACTAGGGTTATCCGATCCCATAAAATAACTACTAATAAACCTCGTAAACCCACAGTAATTTGTTAAATTAAACTCACCTAATGCATCCCCATCAGAGTGTGGTCCAACGCCTCTCATTTGAAAACCACGCACCGATAATGGCCCACCCAAATAGTAAAGATCGGACATGGTGATTTTCATATCGTTGTGTAACGACGTCATGTAACCACCACTCACACATCCTTGGATCACCTAAACAAGGAAATTAAGTTTTGATAAAGTAGTCTAGACTACTGTGGATGGCCAATATATTGGATAATAAAACACTGTCGCATCCACCAAATTGTTTTTAATTCTTACCTCTTCTTCACACAATAATACATGTTTCGACTCTAGCTAGGGCCATCATCAGTTTGAATATGAATTACATAACTTAGTGGAAACAAAAACAAAAATCAAATGCAAAATGTTACATAACGATTGATTATAAATCAACAAACATTATGTAATTCATATTCATAATCAAACTGATGATGACCCTAGCTAGGGTCGAAACATGTATTATTGTCTAGAGAAGAATTAAGAACAATTTGGTGGATGGATAAAATTTAATACTATCGATGATAACACGTATTTTTTTTTGAAACCAAGGGGAAAGTTGTAACAGCATTGCTTTATTCATTTGATGATTTTTCTGTGCATATGATTTGAGACCGATTAGCATTCTCCCTACAATGTCTAAAACTCAATTTACTTTTGTAAGTGACTGCTTGTGATCTCTCATAAAGATAATCAGTAAAAAGTCTTAATGACGAATCCGATAGATGTCGGGCTATCGGATTCGTCATTAAGACTTTTTACTGATTATCTTGATGAGAGATCACAAGCAGTCACTTACAAAAGTAAATTGTCTTCTTTTTTGGAAATTAGTAAGGGAGTTCCACAGGGATCGATACTGGGTCCGCTCTTGTTCACTTTGTACACCTCAAATTTTCCCTCTGCTTTTATATCATGCCAACAGCATTACTACGCTGACGATACACAGATGTATCTGTCATTCACTCTTGATCAGGCTCCTCAGGCAATTGCAGCTTTTAATGCGGATTTGTGTGGACTTTCTGCTTTCTCGCGAGAGCATTGCTTAAAACTCAATCCCGATAAGACAGTTGGCATTGAGTGGAAAACCAGTTGAATTTAGGACCGTAGTGAGAAATCTGGGACTCTTAATAGATCAGAACCTCAGCTATGAGGAGTATATTTCAAAACGCATCCAAAATGAATATATGAATCTTAAATTAATGTTTCAGCACCGCTCTGTGCTGAGTGTTCCTATAAAAGCAAAATTATGCGAGGCTTTAGTCTTATCACAACTTAACTAGTGCGATGTCATCTACGCTCCATGCATTACGCAGATCTCAAAGATACCGCACGAATGTTCATAATATAAATGTGCGTCACAAATATGCCCTTAACCCACCTGTTCACTCTACGGAAATGTGTAAACGATCTTTCTCCTACATTATATCGAAATACATGAATGAACTCTCATATGATTTAAGAACATTATCAAAAAATTTATTTAGAATTGAGTTAGATACGTTCATTTATTGTAGGCTTTTTTGATTGGATTAATGAGCTTTGAGTTGTACCTAGTTTTTTATTGTCTATTGCAGGCAGGAATTTTATAATTGTATGTTATTATTATTGTATGTTTCAAAGAAAGATATTGTAATGATTATACTTTGGTAGCATTTTTTTTTTTTGTAACATTATATTATATTTTCAGGGTTAGCTGAACAGAACAGTGACATCTGCCACTGTACTGAAACTCGCCCTTTAATAAAGTCCTTTATTATTATTATATTTGATTAATTAGTGTAGTATTCAGCTGGTAAATAAAGTCATTCATTATTATTATTATTAAGTTAATAAATTCTTACCACATCTTCCACAAGCGAATAATTTCCTTGCAGGAACACCTCATTTTTAAGGAATCCCACATTACCAGCGAGTCCGGCAATTTCCGATGTCATTTGTAAGTAGGAGCCGGTGGACGGAAATATCAAATCGTCCCTCAAATCTAATGATAATATGTGTTTGAGAGCCGATTTAAGCGATAGACCGGACTGCTCACGCACTTCAAACGATGCTGTGCGATTTAGTACGGAGAGATCTCTTATTGTACCTTCCCATTGTAGATTATGTTTTAACTGCAAAAAAACAAACACTATTAGCAAAACGTACCTCGAGATTTCCAAACGATTTGATGAAGTGCTAAACGGGTCTTACTTCGAGCTAATCATGAGACGCGGATGACAATGTTGTCCTAGCTGATACAGAACAGGATCTTCAATATATACTAAACCTATACCAGCCTGCACCAAACACTGTGCGTTAACGAAGATAGACTTCGGAACATCGAGAGTCTCTATTACCTCGGCAGCATTCTGGTGGCGAACCCAAGCATCGATTATGGAATTCAGCAGCGTATAAGATGGGCAAGCGCATCTTTTGGCCGTCTACCGTTATGTATAGCTGTGAGTCTTAGACCACTTATCGGATGCATTTAAATCCATCACGATGTCTTAGAAGAATTCTTGGAATTAAATGGCAGGATCGACGAACAAACATCAGCGTTCTGAAGGAAGCTGAAACAACCAGCAGATCGCGAACGACCGACTGAGATGGAGGCGTACCATTTAAGAGGGCCATCAAGTTTTTGAGCAGCCGCGTCGACGACATGAGGATGCGAAGAGACAGCATCGAAAGGAGAGAGAACGCATCTATGGGGCAGCGCAGCTACAACAGCCCGTAAATGGTGGTGATTGGGTGTGTCAATTTTGTGACAAAATGTGTGGCTCGAGGATCGGTCTGTTTAGCCATCTTAGGGTTCACAACAGAAACCTTTGAGTTGGACTGAATGCATGGAATCATGAGAAGAGGCTGATTACGAAGCAAGACCGAAATTAATTGAGTAATCTACATAAAATGGTGGGGTGAAAGGTTCAAAATGAGTGAACTCTCTAGTGCATCCACACGAGGGTCTATTGAGGCTATTTTACATCACATGGTAGTAAAACTAAAATTATTACACCATTTTGATATTTCATCTATCAAAGTTTCATTTAGATCCCTCAATAGTGTTTATGCACGGTCAATGGCACAATTTATTTCCGCAGATCTGTTTTTGGCCAAAAAAATTGAATACAGATAGATAGAGAAGGTATAGGATAGCTATGCCATCGACCGTGAATTGTTTTATTGTGAAAATTAACAATTATGGGATGATATTCCGTTCAAATGACTGCATTGGCCAGCTTGGCGTTACACCATCCATTCAAGTCAATTTTTTAATACGTTGTCTACGGTTTCGGCCTCTATTTCACAAATATATTGTTTTTACATCATCGCCTCTGGATCATTCGCATAACGTCAATTTTAAGAAAAAAAACGACGTCAAATCGCAACTCCATGGCGCCCAAGCAACGTCACCTAAACTGCTGGGTGGCACGTAGCCCCATCTTGCTGAAACTAGCTCGAGCAAGTCCAATTCCCCAGTTTCTGGCCAGCAAAAATCCACATCCTCAAATATGGCAATTTTATTTGTTTACGTTTGAGTTTCTCGGATTTAGGCGCTCACTTTTAGCAAAAGCAGCTCTTCTAAACGAACTTTTCTCACAAACTTATCTACACCAGCAGTTGGTGCTTTATTTCCATCGAACTTTGAAAGTAATCTTTCCAATATGTCCCAATGCTATTCAAGAATAAATGGCTTCATTTCGTCCCACGCCAATGTAATACTGATTTTCTGTCAAACTTTAAGCACATGAAAACTGTCACTGTCACAATTCCATATTGTGACGAATATAAAAATCTCCTCAACGCTTAGAGAGAAATAAATACATCCGGCAAAACCGCGTTGGCTGTATTATAGTAATCAGATGATCTATTCTCGAAGCTCGCGAAACAAACAACAAGTAGGCTATACCTCGTCCGGGGCAGCGCTGTGTTAATTTGGCAGGATATGCCTCGCTTACCGTATGGATTTAGAATAGACATACTTGCGCCAGAATATTGTAGAAAATTCGACTACTCACTGGAAGTGTTCGAGAAAGAAGGCCAACCATATACAGGGTGTCCTACGGTGGCAACCCATTAGATTATTTCAGAAACTACTTCGAATTGAATTTTGAAAATTTCAGTGTCTATATTGTCAAATATGCTCTACTCAAATAATATAATAGCAACGGCATAGCACTTCCGGTTATACCGGAAGTTGATGGCAACTTTGTTATTTCAAATGAAACACCTTATATATTATTACATTTTTGGATTCCAAATAAGATTTCACACATATTTCATGTATCATGTCCTATACCTAACATCAGTCGTTTTTGATTTATATCAAGATTTATATCAAAATTGCCAGTTTAGGGCTCCATAAGAATTCCGTTTTTTCCTTGTAAATCAGTATTTAATAATTATTTTGCAGGTATTTTCTTATCAGGTGGGATCTTCTTTTTCGAATTGACAAGACATTTTCTGATTAGTTTATACAGGGTGGTCAAAAAATTATATTGAAAACGGTTCAAGAAAAACAGTTGAAAGTCAATTTTTTCAAATGGAATGAGTATATTATTATTATTTTATCTTCTTTAGCATTAAAAAATAATGCAATTTTGTAATAGGTTATCATTTTCTAAAATGTATAGTTTTCGAAATATCGTCATTTTAAATTTTTCTGCAGCGCCTACCGTTGTCTCTCTGGAAGCTAGCTAATTAATTTAGTTAGCCATGAAATTATTGTCATTTTAACGTCAACCTAAACGTCAAATTAATAAAAATAAAAAATACTTATTGATATTATAAATTTATTATTAATTCATGGAGAACAAAATAAAGTGATTAATATCACCTGTAGAGTATTTAACGAGAGAAACCCCCATTTGCTAACGATGACTAGAGAAATTAGGAAGAATTTTGAGAAATCATTTAGAGCAGGTTGGGAGGTATACAAATCAAGTATTACAACGAACTAAGACTAAAATTTAAAATAATACGGCAGAAATGAACAGAAGATTACACTAAAGAAATTTTCAACTAAAAAAAGTTAATCAACTAACGATAACAAAACTAATTTAATTGTTCGATATGACCCCCATTTAGTCTTAAACACTTATTTACCCGTTCACTAAATTCACTCGTGACAGCTCATGGAATTTGGACTCCAGGTAAGGCTTCGAATGAAGTTCGGATGCGTCCTACTAATTCTTTTTTGAATTAATTGGGGTGGAATACACCTTTTGTTTAATTGCACCCCAAACATAAAAATCAAGCGGTGATAGATCTGGAGATCTCGCTAGCCAATCCCAAGGCCCTAAACGTCTGATCAATCGATCTTCAAACATTTCATTAAGCTGTTGTGTGATTCTATTTCCACACTGGCGTGGTGCTCCATCTAACTGGTACCAACAACTTCTTAATTCATTTAATGGTAGATCATCCAAAAAATGCGCCACAACATTTTGCAAAATATAAAGATAACCTTCCGTATTTAAATTATGCTCGTAAATAAAATATTCAACATGTGTGTCTTTTACCATACAAAAAACGTTCACACTAAATTTATTTTGAAAATTTCGTTCACGAATAGCGTGCGGATTCTCAGAAGCCCAAAAATGACTATTTTGTCTAATAACGATTCCATCTCGAAAATTTCGACTCATCTGTCCAAATCACTTTTTGCAGAAACCCAGGATCTTCTTGCGTTCGTGTTAAAATGGTTTCGTAGAACCGTACACGTCGTTCGGCATCACCTGCTTCCAGAGCACAAAGATATTTGAATTTTAATGGATGTAAACCACTACTTTTTAATATTTTTTGGACAGAGGATTTTGAAATTCCTAGATCTTGGTCAGCAGCACGCACTGATGATTCAGGATATGTACTAAAATATGCCAAAACATTTACCACATTATCCTCATTTGTAGTTATAGGTTTTTGTAGTACTCGATTTGCATGACACTGCCCCCACCGTATTTGATTTCTCAAAATTCTTCTTAATTTTTCTTTAGTCATTGTTGGCAAATGCGGGTTTCTCTCGTTAAATACTCTACAGGTTCTATTAATCACTTTGTTACATTCTCCATGGATTAATAATACATTTACAATATCAGCATATGAATAAATATTTTCCATTTTGTTATAGTTATTGTAAAATATAATGGTCACAAATATTGATAAATAACGACTGGTTGGATAGCAACAACTAATTTCATATTTAGTTTGACGTTTATGCTAATTCAGAGAAATGTAATTATTTTCATGGCCAACTAAATTAATTAGCTAGCTTCCAGAGACAACGGTAGGCGCTGCAGAAAAATTTTAAATGACGATATTTCGAAAACTATGCATTTTAGAAAATGATAATCTATTACAAAATTGCATTATTTTTTAATGCTAAGGAAAATAAAATAATAATAATATACCCATTCCATTGGAAAAAATTGACTTTCAACTGTTTTTATTGAGCCGTTTTCAATATAATTTTTTGACCACCCTGTATAAACTAATCAGAAAATGTCTTGTCAATTCGAAAAAGAAGATCCCTCCTGATAAGAAAATACCTGCAAAATAATTATTAAATACTGATTTACAAGGAAAACACGGAATTCTTATGGAGCCCTAAACTGTAAATTTTGACATAAATCTTGATATAAGTCAAAAACGACTGACGTTAGGTATAGGACATGATACATGGAATATGTCTGAAATCTTATTTAGAATCCAAAAATGTAATAATATATAGCGTGTTCCATTTAAAATAACAAAGTTGCCATCAACTTCCGGTATAACCGGAAGTGCTATGCCGTTGCTATTATATTATTTAACTAGAGCATATTTGACAATATAGACACTGAAATTTTCAAAATTCAATTCGAAGTAGTTTCTGAAATAATCTAATGGGTTGCCACCGTAGGACACCCTGTATATAGCCAACGTAACAGGGACAGAAGAAAGTTATGAAGTGACAGTTCAAGTGTTTTCAAACGATAAAATAAATATCAGCGGCGGAGGTTAAATAAATTTTAAATACAGACATATATATATAAATATCAGTAACGAAGTGTATTTAAGTAGAATATTTTATAAAGTTAGTTTTTAGTGTTTATAGTGTAAATAAATTGTTTTATATTTTTAAAGACATCAGTTTTAATAACACCTAAGAACCCAGAGTAAAAGGTAAAATCGTTACAATGATTCAGAAATAAAACAACAGATGGACGACTAACGATTTGTTGTAATAATCAAATATTCGTAAAAAAAAGACTGGTTTGCAGTATCAAAAAATATATTTCATGAAAACAATGCACCTCCACAGAAATGTCAGCAAACAATACCAATAATCGCCGAATTGTACCAGATGTGGCTTCCTCTATTACCTGTTTCAAAAACTGAAAAAAATCCTGTCTGGAAAGCATTTGACGTGAACTTTAGAGACCATAAACGCTGCAGAAGGACATTTTTCAATGCTCCCGAAATCATACTTTAACGATTAGATTAGTAAAGCTTTGTAATACGTTTGTGCCGACGAAAAATTTCGTGTTGCGCCTTTTTGAAAAAATATCCTCTTTAAATGCAATTTTACTCATGTATTTGCCATAAAATTTATTAGTTGAAACGCGGCATATCAAAAATCGCTACCAAACTAATAATTTTACAAAAACTGTTAGTCGTCACAGGGATTTCTTGTACTATTATTACATTTACTTACTAAGGCAGCTGAATAGAATCCAAAATCTAGCAAAACTCCCCGTTCTAATTGCTTGTAACTAGAATTAGGCCATTCTGAATGGGCTTGCAACACAGAAGTGGTAAGTCTGCAAATAAAAATATTAAAGAGAAACAACTGTCAACTCCACTAAGTTCCAATGTAATTATCATTCTTTCTTCAGTTATTAGTTATACATGTTTCGACCCCTCATCAGTAAATTACTCAAACATTACATTGGAACTACAAATAATTTATGTTTAGATTCCAATACGATGTTTAAGTAATGTAACTGATGATTACCTTAGCTAAGAACGAAACGTGTATAACTAAACTAAGAAAGGAGGATAATTTTATTGAAATTTAGTGGAGTGGGCAGTTGTTTCAGAACACTTTTTACAGAAAAATTATTGTGACATGATTTAAATATTTCAAAATGACTGATGCTATCGCCTTTGACATAACGCTGTCAAACGATTAATGGAAAATTTTGACACAAGAAGCTTCCACAAATATTGAATAACATTAATAGAAATGATGCTTTACTCACGTTGGTCTATGTTTTCCCCTAAACGGTTTGATAAAGGCCACATTGAAATTACTGCTTTTCTTCGATCCATGGCTGTACTCCACTTGGACGCGCTCGCCGCGTCCAAATATATTTGGTGTGCGTAAACCAATCAGTAGTGTACCTTCGTTGTTACCGACATGCGTACTAACGCCACCTGTAATTCGTTTGTGCTCTTTGACATTGAAAGTAACCTAAAAAAATAGTCGACATATGTGCAGTGGATTTGTCAGAGTCTCGACGATAAATTGGCAAAGGTTTCAATATGAGAAGCCTAAATAATTATTAATAACTTACCTCCAAGCCTTCTGGTGTTGCATTAGGTCCTTTGCTGGTGTCTATAAAAACATTGATATTCTTGAAACATCCCAATTCATCTAATTTGAGTCGAGCCTAAAAATATTATTTCTAGTAGTATATCTGAGATAATATTGTAGTATATGTATACAATTTTCAGAAAAAGACAGAAATATGTTTAAATTGTAGGTACATAATATATATGAAATACACAAGTGCAGAAATTCTTACTTTGTTTCTTACTGAAAATTAAAATATTACATTTTTATTATGTACCTTATGGGCTTTAAGTAAAACATCTTGAAAATCCTTGGCTTTAAATAGTTCTCGAATACAATCTTCAACAATGTCATTCTTAGTTCTTGCTAAACCTTCCACATTGATTTTATCAACTCTAGCCTATAAATTAAATAACCGTATTCCTAAACTACATAATACTTATTTTTAGAGATTACCAGAATTAGAATTACATATAAATATAACTTACCCTGACACTTTCTAAATCAACTTCCTTAATTTGTGCTTCAGGTGGACTAGGCTCATTTTTTATTGTATCTTTAGCGAACTGCGGCAATTCCGGACCTGTATCTGGAGCCTAGAATCACATGTTGTATTAACAATTCATTATTGTCAAAGTTATGTATGAAAAAATATATATAATTGTGTAATATTATAAATTACCTTTGCATGAACCGTACCCATACTACACTTTTATAAAAACAAACTGAAAATACTACATGCGATTTGTTTTAAATTTCCATTGTAATAATAATGTATAATTGGTTTCCAAAGTTATTATTTTATTCAAAATTAAGTCATGAAATGTGAGGAACTAGGCTGATCGGCTTGTGTAAAAAATGACAAGTTGACAAGAATATAAAGAGGTTAACTTAGATTGTAAATTAAAAGAGTAAATAATAAATAATAAGTACCTCTGATAAATAAAATAATTAAGAATTAAACCAATAATAAAAAGGAAAATATTTAAAATATTATACTACATAATATTAATATCGTAATATTAAGTTAACCTCAGAATTTCGGCAACTTAATACTTAATATTTACAATTTACACACGAAAATCCACATTGCATATTATGTACATTCCAACATTGTATTTAAAAAAATAACGTAGATGAAAATAGGTACATAGGTAGTTGACCAAATTATAATTTTTTAATATTTTAAATTTATATTTAAAATTTAAAACTCTCTCCTCTCTCACCTCAAGGTCATAAATTTTTATTTCAAAATCATTGCTGGCAACATTGTCTTTTTGTAAAATAAGGTTCGTTCCAACCCCCGGTTTTCGTATCGTCATGAAACTGTTAGGATCGTTGAAGGCGCATGTTTGACCCATAGAAATCTTATATTATATATGTACTCTAGAATGCTAATTAAATCCAGCCGAATACCAAAAAGTGTAACGGGTATGCAGAGTTTTCACTATCTACGCATGCTCCTCAATATCTTATTTTCAGTACAGAGCTGCCATATTTAAAACTACTTTGTCGTTCGCCTTACAGAATTTATGCGACATATCTGTTTTATAAATAAATCCATATGTTGCGTCATACGAAACTGCTTGACAAAATCAAATAATTACCTGTTATCGGTAAAATTAGATACTGTTTAGTTTTCAGCAATATGAACCAAACATTTTTTTCCAAATCTTATTAAATTTAGGAGATTTCGCAACAGCGTCTGTTTTCGCAATGACGTTTCTCGTAGTGGGAATATCTGTCAGATTCGGCTTCACAACAATTCAGATAGGTTTTATAATTGAGTTATGGTTTTATTCGTGGTATATTTTAATTGTTGATAGATATACCTATTTGTGATTAAAATTGTTTTTAATATTTGTTATTTTGGTTTTAGTTCGTTTATTTAACAAACAATGAGGTGTATAGTGTTGTGGTGTAAAAATGAAGGTCTCATTGCTGGTATTAAATATTTTCAGTAAGTTATTGTTTCGGGTTTCTAACAGTCTGAGTTTGAGTCAATATGACAAAAAAAAGACATGATGTTTGGATGCGGGCATTGGGATCATAGTACAGAAAATTTATGTGATGGGAATGTCATATGCAGTAAGCATTTCACTGCAGAAGATATCATTTGTAGAGAAGACGGCAAGAGGATCACCCTCGTACCCGATGCAGTTCCCAAACTTTTGTTGAAAAGAAGAGATTAAGTAAATGAAAGTGAAAGTTAAATTCTTAATCGTTTGATATCAAGACACTGTTTACTTAAAAGCAGTCTGTCAAAAATGCATGATAAGTATGTCAAGAATATATTTCCTATGTTGTGTAGGTATACAAAGTTCGTTTGAATTCTGTTGTTAAACTGGAATATACTTAATTATAGAATCCTCCATGAAATTGCTGAGAATACAAGTTCTACCAACCATGTTTTGTCACAAAATACTATTGCGAGTAGTACGGATGATATGGAAGTGGTTTACATAGACACGGAAAATATTTGTGAAGTCACTGTTTCTTGCACCCCTTCCTTGAAGGCTGTAGAGAGGTAAGACGCCTAAGGTGGTTGTATAAACAAACAAATATTATATAATTATAAAATAAATAATTAGAATGCTCATGTCCTTAAGATATTTTCCAGTATTAGAATTTTTACTTATTTCTCGTTTCTGCTTAGATTTATTATTATTGGGTTGTACCTGTTAGACAATAAAGTATTTAGATATTTAATGTAATTTTTTATTTCTTAAATTCCTTTATTCCATTTTTTTATTTGAATGTTACCAAATGGTAAAATTTAATTTTAAATATACCTATAACATAACAGTAATATTACATTTAATCAAAGCCGGTCCTGTTGAAAAATAAGATACTGGTGATCATGCGCATTATGGACAGCTCTACACTTTTGGTTACATTTTTGTACTACGGGATTATCATTCTAGAGTATATATATATATATATATATAAGATTTCTGTGGTTTCGATACTAAAGCTGATAATAGCTTTGTTCCAGGTACCAGCAATAGGCTATTTTAAGGTGTATTTACATAAATTAAGAGACATTTAAAAATGTCCACAACAATAGGGTTCTTCTTTCGTAGTGATTGATCTGAACAAGTGAATGTGATTAAACTGAATGTGATTATACTGAACTGAATATTTGGCGAAACCGAAAGATCATCTCTTTTGTGATTTGTCTTTCACTTAACCTCGAAAACTTGTGAAAACAACCAAATCTGCTCTGAAAACTGGAGAATTATTTCTTCCATGATATTATTATCCATGTTTTAAACTTTTACAATTTATTGGTTTGATTTGAAATCATATGCCATTTATTATCTCTCAATATTCAATACTTTTAGAGGTTAACTGTTAACTGAACGAACTAACCGGTACCAATAGGTTGATCAGTAAGCGGTAAGGGGGTTAGGAATTTTAATCAGTTTGGTAGAAGTGACCGATGTCGAAAGAATGCACACAATCGTGAATAAACTGACAATTTTCTGATTGTTAACTTAGTTCAGTACGAAAGAATAACCCTAATGTGAAGTTAAAGAGAACCATTTTGTTGTCAAACATGAGGACCGAATAAAGAAATGCTGAAAATTATTTAGTGTATTATTTTTAAATGTAAACTTTTATTGTCAAAATGCTTGAGTTTCTCCAAAAGAAGCGTAGACCATCGGTGCAACTCGAATTCCTCTGAGCACCATTTTTGCGAAACCTGCTACAAAGTTATTTTTTTCGATATTTTGTACCCTTAACTACTCAACTACTAAATAAAAGTTACTCTTATGTTATATTATCATATTACATAATTCCAATACATTTTTATTACAAAAACTCATAAAATATAATTCATTCAATAAATTCTTGACTTTATAATACATCAATTGACTGTTATTACACATGTTCTTAATTATATTAAAAGATTTCTCATGTTGCATAAATAACAGGTACTGTTTAATTTGTTCAACTTCGTTCAATTTAATTAATTCTGTGCAATATTTTATTAAAACTTTTTCAATAATCAACCAAAAATTTTCTATAATATATGGATGAAATCGAAGAATATCGGGGTCTGAAATATTAATTTGACTTCTATTTATAAGCAAATAGGTAGTAGATAATAGATACATACCATCTGATAACCATAAAGTGTTGATAAAATTGACTTCAAACTTTTCTAAGCTTTCATATTTCGTTAGTTGGTACAATAAATCAGTAATAAAATGAAAATATTCCGTATGATTCAAATTTATTATTCCATAGCATAATTTGACTTGACCTTCCCTGTATTCCATACCGACGTGCTCTTTTAATCTATGGCTTTCTGCATTAATGGAACCACACAAATCAGTAATGATGTTCTCATTTATTTTATGATGAAAAACATTTTGTTGAATTTCCAATTTATGTTTAGCGGCCAATTTCTGTTTATCAAAATCTTTGATGCAACTCAGCAAATTTAATCGTTTTTCTTGTGTTACATTTTTCTTTCTAATGAATTCTCTAAGTGTGTCCGGAAATCGGGGACATATCACATTTAATTCTTGGCTAGATTGTTGTAGAAAGGACGAAAGCTCTGCTTCTTTGCCTGATTTCAATACATCTTTATAACAGTCTAAAAAGACTAACTCTGTATTATTAGTATTAAATCCGGTATCTGTGCAAAGAATATTCAAAAATTTCTATAAAAAAAAAGGTAAATAAAAATTTGTAGCTATCGAAGACAGTTAATTACCTTACTAATAAATTGCTCCTTCGCATACCAGTTGTAACGGATTTATCTTTTAAGTTTTCATAAAAGTAGTTACTTAAATTATTAGAAATAATATCCACTGCTTTAATTTGGAGTGTCGGGAAATCAAATTGTTGTTCTGCGTCATTTTTATTACTTAAAAACCAATCAAAAATAAAATTTTCTAATGAAGAAATATTAGGAATATTTTCATTCATATTTGCTATTCCAAAAAATTTTAGGTTATGGTGTTTGTTGTATGTTTTTTTAGATGATACTTCCACAGATCTAGAATTTCTAGATCTGTGGATATTTCAGATCAGTCCAACTGAGCTGTAATGAAAATGGAAAATTTCTGGTACAAAGATAAAAATGGATGTTTGTTTTTTTTAGGAAATTGAGGACAATAGAAATCTAGATATCCAAACATAATTTTTTTTCTTAAAAAAGTAGTCCATCCTGGAGTGGAGTAAGTTAATTTAATGGGAATAAAAGTCAACCTCCACGAAAATGAAATTCTATTGTTACCAAACATGTTTCGGAGCTTCAAGCTCCATCATCAGTGGCATTACAAACAAACAATACAAAAGCATTGCTATGTGCTAAGAACAGAAAATACAGTTTCCAGAGCAATGCCTTCGGGTCTGAAAAAGAATGCGACTTCATACTCTCACACTATTAAAACTTAAGAAATTGAGTACTCACCATTTCATGAAAATTTTTATTTTATTAAAAGTTCTGTATTTTCTTTTTGTAAATCATCTTACAACTGATATGATAATAATGGTGAATACTACCGATAGTATAATGTTGTGAGTAACACCCGCCATCTAGTGTTCGAAGAACGAACTAGTTAATATCCAATAGCAGGGGACAGATTAAACTGAAATGATAATCAGCGACATCCATTGATCAGACACCGAAACACACTCACAAATACATACAGATAGCTATTTATTCATCTTTTCTAATCAACACACCGCAGTACAGGTGTCGTTTTCTTAACATATGTTAATAATTAAGGTTATACAAACAAAACTACATCAAGTACAAAACAACACGACCTCACCTGGTCCCACAACCCAAATCACACAATAAAGCGCAATAACTGAATGCCCCAAAAAACCACAACATGTAAGAGAACTATTCAATAAAGGACAATGATTTAAAAAACCTAGATGAAGTAAATTCTGTTTGTTCATTCAAACATACGATAGATGGTATATTATTAATGGTAGTAATTTCCATGATCTCCAGGGTATTGAGAAGAGTACCTTTGTTACAAACATGCAGCAGCTTAGTACCACTACGTGGGTCAAACGAATGGTTAAAGTTAATAATGTGGTCTGCGAATGCTGAACTGCTTTCAATACTGGTATAATTGCGCGACTGTGCTTTCGTAATAATTCTATGGTGTTCATCTATTCGAGTTTTAATAGCGCGGCCTGACTGACCAATGTATTGAGCAGTGCACGTTTGGGTGCCACATGACAGTGAATATACACCTGGTTTTTCGGTCCAAATGGATTTATCTTTGCTATTATTAAGAAGAAGGTTGATCGTATTACCAGTACGGAAGCATATATTGATATCATAACAACTAAAGACCTTTTTGACAGCCAAACAAAATGGACCTGTGTATGTAATTGGGTAAAAATTGGACTTACTGGTGTCGGGCGCAGGTTTAAGGTTTTTATGTATATGTTTGTTGATATATTTATAATACATTCTATTTATTGTACTAGATGGGAAACCATTGGTTTTAGCAACATGAAAAATGATCGAAAGCTCCGCATTAAAATGCTCTTCAGATATTGGAATATTAAACAACCTGTGAAAATGGGAATGAAATGCAGCAAATTTGTGTGAGTGGGGGTGATTTGATGTGAAAGGAATAGCTATGTCCGTACTAGTGTCCTTATGGTAAATGGAGAAGGATAAACGGTCGGATAGTCTATAAATGCGTACATCCAAGATATTCTGGCTGTATTTCAGGGGTCCCATCAGGATCTTAATGATACTCTTTCATATATGAACTCCTTACATAGCAGAATACAGTTCACAGTCGAGATTGAATCGAATAGAACCTTACCATTCTTGGATGTACGCATTTATAGACTATCTGACCGTTTATCCTTCTCCATTTACCATAAGGACACTAGTACGGACATAGCTATTCCTTTCACATCAAATCACCCCCACTCACACAAATTTGCTGCATTTCATTCCCATTTTCACAGGTTGTTTAATATTCCAATATCTGAAGAGCATTTTAATGCGGAGCTTTCGATCATTTTTCATGTTGCTAAAACCAATGGTTTCCCATCTAGTACAATAAATAGAATGTATTATAAATATATCAACAAACATATACATAAAAACCTTAAACCTGCGCCCGACACCAGTAAGTCCAATTTTTACCCAATTACATACACAGGTCCATTTTGTTTGGCTGTCAAAAAGGTCTTTAGTTGTTATGATATCAATATATGCTTCCGTACTGGTAATACGATCAACCTTCTTCTTAATAATAGCAAAGATAAATCCATTTGGACCGAAAAACCAGGTGTATATTCACTGTCATGTGGCACCCAAACGTGCACTGCTCAATACATTGGTCAGTCAGGCCGCGCTATTAAAACTCGAATAGATGAACACCATAGAATTATTACGAAAGCACAGTCGCGCAATTATACCAGTATTGAAAGCAGTTCAGCATTCGCAGACCACATTATTAACTTTAACCATTCGTTTGACCCACGTAGTGGTACTAAGCTGCTGCATGTTTGTAACAAAGGTACTCTTCTCAATACCCTGGAGATCATGGAAATTACTACCATTAATAATATACCATCTATCGTATGTTTGAATGAACAAACAGAATTTACTTCATCTAGGTTTTTTAAATCATTGTCCTTTATTGAACAGTTCTCTTACATGTTGTGGTTTTTTGGGGCATTCAGTTATTGCGCTTTATTGTGTGATTTGGGTTGTGGGACCAGGTGAGGTCGTGTTGTTTTGTACTTGATGTAGTTTTGTTTGTATAACCTTAATTATTAACATATGTTAAGAAAACGACACCTGTACTGCGGTGTGTTGATTAGAAAAGATGAATAAATAGCTATCTGTATGTATTTGTGAGTGTGTTTCGGTGTCTGATCAATGGATGTCGCTGATTATCATTTCAGTTTAATCTGTCCCCTGCTATTGGATATTAACTAGTTCGTTCTTCGAACACTAGATGGCGGGTGTTACTCACAACATTATACTATCGGTAGTATTCACCATTATTATCATATCAGTTGTAAGATGATTTACAAAAAGAAAATACAGAACTTTTAATAAAATAAAAATTTTCATGAAATGGTGAGTACTCAATTTCTTAAGTTTTAATAGTGTGAGAGTATGAAGTCGCATTCTTTTTCAGACCCGAAGGCATTGCTCTGGAAACTGTATTTTCTGTTCTTAGCACATAGCAATGCTTTTGTATTGTTTGTTTGTAATGCCACTGATGATGGAGCTTGAAGCTCCGAAACATGTTTGGTAACAATAGAATTTCATTTTCGTGGAGGTTGACTTTTATTCCCATTAAATAATTTTTTTTAATTATATATTTCCATTTGTAAGCCCATTTAACAGCAAATTTAATGATTTTTTTTGTATTAGAAAAAGTCCGGTCAACTTGGCAACATGGCATATATGGATTGGAAATTGGTTGCAAATAACATATAGCAATGCACCGGTCATATACATTTTATGCATCAGCGATGCGGAAAACATTAGAAAGAGAGGTTTGAAAGAAAGATGGAGCTAAAGTGGGTAGAAACGCAACAGTTGTACTTATATGGAGGAACATATTAATTTGCTTAAGAAAATAGTTTTTATTAAAAACATTTGGGAAATAGTTCTAATTTCGAAAGAATATGACATCAATTCGTCAAATTATTATGAAAATAAAGTACCTATAGTGAGAAAATTCAATAAAAATTAAAAATATTATTAGAAAGAAAAAAAAACACAAAATTTTATTCAATTAACATGACAGAATATGTATGAATGCCCACATTAATGGTTTTAGTCGATTAGATAATATACAGGTGATGAGTCATTAGTTGGTAAACCTTCGTTATTATCGTTAAAAATAAAAGTTATATAGGTTGTCTTAAGCTGCAAATTATTTTTTTCTGTTCATGGTGGCTTTCATTGATTCTACTGTGTTGGGATTATTTTCAGTATTACCTGACTGGGAAGCTTGTCCAGAAATTTAGAAAATACGGATTTTTTACAACCTATTCGTAACAAAACTATAAAACTTTGGAAAATTGTCAACCTTATGCTGTCTTACCTTCCGTATTTACAGGGAGTTCTCGCTTTAAAAGTCTTCGTTTTTTGATTGTTTTGGTTAAATCAGATGGAACAGCAGTTTTCCTCAATACTCTGTTAACATGCACTTTCTTTTCATATACCTCCTCTACGAAATGGAGACCACAAAGAATAGCGGTATTACTTGGTTTGTAACAATTTCTTCTTGTTGCTACTACCCATAATTTCTTTAAATTTGGATCCTTTTGAAACTTAATATAATAATATAAATATAGACCTGGACGTCATGCTACATTTGAATGAATATTTACCTTTTTTTACCATTTTTTAAATAACTTAAAAGACTATACAAAATTCTTGGAACTATATGGAAATCCCATTTAACTACACAGTAAACAAATGTCTTTTTTTTTCCACTCTAGCTCTATCCTTGTCGCACCCTTCGGGTATTGTAGATTAGAGCAACAAAATGGCCGGTCCATACTATATAAATAAGTCAATGGTTGCAAAATAAAATTGTGATTTAATTTTCAAAGTGACTTAATTTTATTTGAGTTTATCAATAATGGATTGCTCCCAATTCTAAGATCACATGTTCATTCACATCTTTGTGACATGTTGGAACAAACCTACCACTTGTGGTACTTTAATGTCATTGCCAAGCATGGACATGGACTGGGAATATTATGTACAAATTAACCTCTGCTCTAACCAGAGACATGCAGACATGTCTCTGGCTCTAACCAGTAGTAGTCAAACAACTAGTGTGTTGTGATCTTTAAACACGATCGGTAATAAGACGAAAGATTCATGTTCATGCGCCATTTTCTTTTCTCAAATATACCGACAGTGACAGTGTGACAGAAAACTCTGTAAATTTTGTTTATTAGGTAAGTTTACTTACCGATTGATAAAATTCAATTTAATTTTAAAAAATTGGAACGAAAATCAGTTTTTAAATAGAATCCTCCTTAACAAATTTTCTGAAATATTGTGTGCAATATCGTTTATAACCCGAATAAAAGTAAATTATTATGAGACAAGAAATTACAATAAGCACAATAGAATGTGCGAAATATTCGTTTTATTTTACCAGGATAATAGCTAATAGCACAGCGCACAGCTAATTGTTATGTTATTAGCTGTGTATAACAGTAAGTTTTGGTGCATTCTACCGCTATCAGATCGAGAATGAAATTTACAATTTCTTTTGATTTTCATACTTACTGCTACTAGTATAGCTCGCACCAAAACATCCAAATATTGTACTTAAGTTTTTTAATATTTGCATGCGAAGTTAACTGTGGCATCATCCACTATTACCTACAATGTGAACCAAAGATATAATAAATATTATTAAATCTTGTGTGAACTGTATTGAAAGTGAACAATACTATTTTATATCTATTTCAGTGTGCTCTTACTGTAGTTTACAGGGAAATTATACCTAGGTACATATAAAAATGGAACTGGAAAACTTATCAGAAGTTCAATACGTTTACGATGATTCAGAATTGACTTTAGATAATCTCAATACTGAGAACCTTAGCGAGGTGGATAAGAATAAAATTATGATAAATATTATCGGAATGTTATGTCAATGTTTTTAGATTATTCTAGCAGATGGTTCCACGGCGTATTTGTTGAATAATAGCACTGTGTTGGGATGTACTGCGGTTGATGATAATAGTGGACAAACCATTATTTTGGAAGAAGATGAAGAAATGAATCAGTATTATATTCCTAGTCATGAAAGTAAGTGTTCTTTCCGCATTCGTCTTTATTAGGTACTTTGCAAATATCTTTTTGTTTCAGATCAAATATTAGTTCACGATGATGACCAGTCAGCCACAACAAATTTTGAATATGCACCATCAGTATCCGATAACATCATCCAATTTATTGATGATACAAATGGTACTTTGGCAACAAATGATTCGGATTCTGTCATTTACGTTGATAACGATACTTTTCTTCATATGAATAATGAACTGGCTCAAATGGAAAAGCAGGATATAGTGAAGACGTCTAATAATGAAGATAGTAATGTACCATTAAAATTTGTACAATATGGTGATGAAATAATTGATTTAGACGACTTGCTTAAACAACATGTAGCTTTGAAAACTGATAGTCTCAGGTAGGTTATGCGACTGATTTGTTATTAAGATTTTCCTGTAACAATTAATTATTTTATTCCAGTTACCAATACGCAATCCTGAAAGATGGCAAACTACATCTTCAAAGCAGCAATGTGCCTAGTAATAATTCAAAATTATCAAAGCATCAGCCTAATAAAAGTTTAAATACAAAAACTTGCATCAAAAATTTATCACAAATCACTGGCAAAGATCTGAAAACTGGGAAAACGTTGAAATTGGAACAACATCTTAGAGGTCATAAACGAGGTGTCCAACAGAAGAAGATTAGTGTAGCTGACAAAAAAGCACAAACAGTCCCTAAAAATTTGAACCATTTAATTAATAAGAGAGTTACTTTTGGACCGATTGATGAAAATGGGAAAAGGTTAATATGGTTTTACTTCTTTTCTTCTAAACTTAACGTTTCATTTGAAAATACTGCGGTTCTGTAACATAGACCGTATTCTCTGGAGTTGATTAACTTAAAATCGGGACTGGTAAGGAATATTTAGCACGGGCGGGAGTTTTTGAATGATTTAAGGGATTCCAAGATGGCAGAGAAGCCGGTGAGGATGTTTCACGCCTGCGTCGCCATTCTTCGTCAAAAACGCATACAAATATTAGAAAATAAAGTCTCCATCCTGCTGGAGTTACGAGAAATACTTGAACACGAGCTCACATTGGCGATTGAGTCTAAACCGATCTTTCATGATGAACAGCGTGCCGAACAGCCATCTGTTTCAGGCTACAGGATTGCAGAAGTAGATAGGCGATAGGGTACTACTTGAATGTGGACGTGTGATGTCTGCCAGTCACCTAATATTGACGAATCAGTGGTGAACGGTTAAATCGATCGAAATGCAACAACTAGCCCACAGTAACAACACCAGAGCGTTCTTCCATGCCACCAAGACCATTTACGCACATGGTCCTAACCCACTGCAAACCAGGGTTGGCTCTCGTCTAAGGGATTGCATGTCAACGAATGTCGATAAAGCAATACTCGATCGGTTGCCACCTAGACCAACCCAACAACAGAGATGTACATACCCTCTCTTCAAGAAGTTGATAATGCTATTCGACAACTTAAAAACAACAAAGCAGCTGGCTTTGAAGGCACATGGATGTACTGGCCACGTAATCCGCATGCCAACGCAGCGCTTTCCAAAGAAACCAACGGAAATTCCTCCCAGCCCAGTGTTTATCTTCCGTAGAAGAACAGCTGAGTCAGTGTAATGGCCGGCGTACAAAAATAGTCTTTCAAATCGCCCTTAACCCTGTGGAGTACCCATCACAAGACTTCTATCTTCGGGTAAACACCAATTCAATTTATTGAAAGGTCTACGCAAGCCCAGAATGCTAAGATTCTCCACACCAAACGAGATTTATCAGGTCAAATGCTTTTGCTAAGTGAAAAAGCAGGGCAACAACATACGTGTGCATCATCCAAAGCATCACTGTACAAGTCAGTGACACGACAAGTTTCAGTGGAAACCCCCTTCGGAAAGTAATTAATTTGGGAAGGGGTTTTCCACTGAAGGTCTACGCAAGCCCAGGCTGCTAAGAGTCTCCATACCAAACGAGACATGATAAATCTCGTTTGGTTTGGAGACTCTGAGCAGTCTGGGCTTGCGTAGACCTTTCAATAAATTGAATTGCTTTGCTCGAACATAGAAGTCTTGGGGTGGGTACTCCACAGGGTTGAGGGCGATTTGAAAGACTATTTTTGTCCATGACTACAGCTCTGCTTCTGGTCAAAGCTCTTTCGATCACTGTGGACTCGAAACAGCAATAGACTTGTAGTTCTGGATATTTGTGATATCGTCCTGGCACTGTTATGGAGTCGATTCGGAAACAGACCAAGTATAATTAATTATTGACATTTTTGTTCTGATAATTGTCAGTATTTAATCCTCCGGAACGTCATTTCAGTAAAAATGCGAGGATCTTTTATAATTTTAAGAGCAACGCAGCGTCATTTTGATAATTTGACAGAGTGACGTTGAAGTTTGCTTAGGTATGTTTCTTTCTCTCTCTCTCTCTACTGAAAATACTACACGTCTCTTTTTACATGCGACGTTGCCAGTCTTATATTCTGACACAAACAGTTGTGGGAACACCCACCTAACTTTCAATTAAATCGGTTTGGAACGTTCGGTTTGTTCACATTTTCGTTTTTCGGGTGATTTTCTAAAGATTGGGACTGTTTTTGACAAATATTTAGGCAAATTTGGAAAATTAGATGGATACGCATGGGGGTTAAGTTTAGGTTTATAGGGAATTTTTGTTAAAGTTGAAGGTAATTATCCTCCCGTATAATTTTCGACCCTCGCACAAAAGACACTTTCACCGCTTAGTTATACGACAAACACTATGCCGTGCCGGTACAAGAGTAATAAACAAAGCGTTTTATATTATTAACGAACAGTTTATCCGGTGTAGACGATATATTTATACACGCTGATCACGAATAGTTTTATAAAAAAAACTGATTTAATTTGATCGCGTGTTGCCAAAAATATATAAATGCAAATACAAACTCACAAATAGACTTGGATTCGACGTTGTCAAACTTACTAGTTCCTGGCTTCTCTAAAGAAGGCTGTGGTTCTATGTTATTGTTTTGATTATCAGATAGGTATGTCATTGAATAACTCATCTTAAATGTTTAGTTGCCGTAGATAGTCATGCAGAGTGCGTTTAAATAATTCAAACTTCTCATTGAAGAAGTTGACTTCCTTATCAATATTATACACATTACATAAGTGACAAGCTTTCAGAATTGGGGCTCTACCTTCAAAATTCGTGTGGGTCTGCGGTACGCGAAACAGATTAACCGATCAGGCATTGAATTGAGGCACATTCAGGCTCACATTTATCAACAGTCGAGAACAATCGATACCCGCATTCAAGATCTTGAACAGAAATATCTGAAATGCAGAAACTCTTCTGGAATTCATTGACTGAAACCCGAAACACGAGAGTAACAACCGATGATCATAACCCCTGCATGGGTACCTCCCGTGAATTTTAAAATAGAGGTATTTCAAAAATTTTCGCTGGACGCTCTCAATCTGGTTTATGTATACTTGGTAGATTGGGAACCATACAACAGATGCATACTCCAACTTGGACCTAACCAGTCCAACCAGGTATAAAGATACCAAACGGGGTACGCTCCGGAATCCCGAGGTCGAACGTACAACAAAACCCAGGATAAATCACTATCAACCCAAACACCCAGATCCCGCAGACTCTCGCACTTTTCAAGGACGGCACCGCCAATGTTATAATGCCATTCAATGGGATTCCGTTGTCTGGTAAATGTTACGGATTTACATTTGCTTTTATTGAGTGGAATTCCATTGAAAGTACACCATCGATCCAACTCATCTAGATCCTCCTGTAATCGGAGACAATCGCTGCGGTCCTGTATGATGCGGAATATCTTCAGGTCTTCAGCAAACAATAGGCATCTACTCTGACGATTAGCCGTGATATCATTAATGTAAATTGAAAATAACAATGGTGCCAGTGGGGCACCACTGGTAGCTATGAACACGTCTGACCTGAACCCTCCATACTCCACGTATGACGATCGAGAGCGCAAATATGAATTCATAAATTCTCCCACATCCTGACTAAATCCCATATTAACTAATTTTGTTGTTAAAATTGTATGATCCAATCTATCGAATGCTTTAGAGAAATCCGTGTAAATAGTGTCTATTTGCATTCGTTTGCCCAAAGCCGGAAAAGCAGTCTACATAAACTCGGTCATATTGGTGACTGTGGATCGCTTCTGAAAAAAGCCATACTCTTCGTCAATGATCAAATTCCTAATGTGATTAAACATTTGATCATGCAACACCTTTGAGAAATTGGGAATGATGGAAATGGGGCGATAATTTGAGATTTTAGTGTTTCCGCCTGATTTATAGACAGGACAGATTTTAGATGTCTTCCAAGCGTCGGGAAAAATCCTTGAATTAATAGATTTATTGAACAACTTTTGTAAGGGTTCAGCCAGTACATACTACTACTGATACTGATAGGTAAAAGTTTATTTTAATATGTACTTATACTCATTATTCGAAATTTCAGATGGTACACTAGAATCCTAAACATTCGAAAAATAAACGACACAAATAGTGTAACGAAAAGGCCAATCGTACCAGCTAAACCAATTGCAACTATTGATCTGGATGATTATGAAAATTCCACGACAACCAACATTGAATTGGACTCGCCTTCAAGTCAAACTATTGAAATGGTTGAATCACCTTCAAGTAATGTGTTGTGTGAACCACCTGATGAAAGTACGAGTAGTGTCTTACCATCTGCAACAATAATCACATACAATCGGAGCAGTAATATTGAGCAATCCAAGGAAGTTACGACGCTTTTCATGAATGGCAATATCGCTAATTGTAGTACTGAAATAATTCCCAATCCACAATTAGAGGAAATAGTTTTGGGACAGGAGTGTAGTAGTGTGGATGGAGTTGTTGATGATGATGTTACTGATATTTTTGTGGATAATAATGATGATGACAAATTCGAGGAAAGGTGCCAAGATAATTATTGTGAAGTAAGTGAATGATATTGTTTGTGCGGACAATGCGTGTCCCGCCTAATGCATCTCCATCTTGCAATTCACAATCCAACAGAGTTTTAAAACGCATTGAGAGATTACTGTGTCCTCACTAAGATCGTTCCTCGTATACACCTCTGTTTGTTAAAAAGCATAATACTATCTTCATTCTAACTTCTTGAGATGGCAAACCACCTTAGCGATTCCGATCGGATTACAATCCTAATGACGGTCGTTACGGCGATCGAAAAAGATCAGATTGTGCTCTGTTCAATATTTCGAGGTCTGCTTTAAGCAGATTGGTTCAAAAATTATGTAAAAGACCAAAATCAGGGCGACCATCTTTATCCCAGGATGAGCAGTTGAATGTTTTGCTTGCTATTTAGGAAAGCCCTCACTCGTCATGTCCTCAACTGAGCAGGGATACAGGCAACTGTGAAACGTCAGTACATAAAGTTATTAGTAAAAACAACTTTCACCCTTATAAGGTCAAATTAGTACAGGACCTGTCAGAGGACGATCGGCGGAATGAAAGTATATAGGCCAGTGGTCGCCAACCTTCTGAATGTATTGAGCACGTTCGGGGTAATTCTAGAATGTACAGTGAGCTACTTTTTTTTTTAATGTACAGTGTTTTTGGGGCCTTGGTTTGGTATAGGACGCTATCATACAGGACCTAATCAAGACGTAAGAAATTATCCTTAATGACCGTTTAAGCGTATGTCGTTTGGCATGAAAATATCCCTTCATCATATCATTGTCCGGCGTAAATTTCACGACCGCATTATTAGGAGAACAGATTTCAATTTTTTGGGGCCTTGGTTTGGTATAGGACGCTATCATACAGGACCTAATCAAGACCTAAGAAACTATCCTTAAGTACCGTTCCGAAGAATGTCGTTTGGCATGCAAATAGCCCTTCATAATATCATTGTCCTGCGTAAAATTCAGGACCTCATTATTCAGAAAACAGATTTAAATTTTGTGGGGCCTTTGTTTGGTATAGGACGCTATCATACTGGACCTAATCAAGACCTAAGAAACTATCCTTAATGACCGTTCCGAAGAATGTTGTTTGGCATGCAAATAGCCCTTTATAATATCATTGTCCTGCGTAAATTTCAGGACCCCATTATTAGGAAAACAGATTTCAATTTTTTGGGGCCTTGGTTTGGTATAGGACGCAATCATACTGGACATAATCAAGACCTAAGAAACTATCCTTAATGACCGTTCCGAAGAATGTCGTTTGGCATGCAAATAGCCCTTCATAATATCATTGTCTTGCGTAAATTTCACGACCCCATTATTAGGAAAACAGATTTCAATTTTTTGGGGCCTTGGGTTGGTATAGGACGCTATTATACAGGACCTAATCAAGACCTAAGAAACTATCCTTACTGACCGTTCCGAAGAATGTCGTTTGGCATGCAAATAGCCCTTCATAATATCATTGTCCTGCGTAAATTTCACGACCCCATTATTAAGGAACCAGATTTCAATTTTTTGGGGCCTTGGTTTGGTATAGGACGCTATCATACAGGACCTAATCAAGACCTAAGAAACTATCCTTAATGACCGTTCCGCAGCATGTCGTTTGGCATGCAAATAGTCCTTCATAATATCATTGTCCTGCGTAAAATTCACGACCCCATTATTAGGAAAACATATTACAATTTTTTGGGGCCTTTGGTATAGGACGCTATCATACAGGACCTAATCAAGACCTAAGAAACTATCCTTAATGACCGTTCCGAAGAATGTCGTTTGGCATGCAAATAGCCCTTCATAATATCATTGTCCTGCGTAAAATTCAGGACCTCATTATTCAGAAAACAGATTTAAATTTTGTGGGTCCTTTGTTTGGTATAGGACGCTATCATACTGGACCTAATCAAGACCTAAGAAACTATCCTTAATGACCGTTCCGAAGAATGTTGTTTGGCATGCAAATAGCCCTTTATAATATCATTGTCCTGCGTAAATTTCAGGACCCCATTATTAGGAAAACAGATTTCAATTTTTTGGGGCCTTGGTTTGGTATAGGACGCTATCATACAGGACCTAATCAAGACCTAAGAAACTATCCTTAATGACCGTTCCGCAGCATGTCGTTTGGCATGCAAATAGTCCTTCATAATATCATTGTCCTGCGTAAAATTCACGACCCCATTATTAGGAAAACATATTTCAATTTTTTGGGGCCTTTGGTATAGGACGCTATCATACAGGACCTAATCAAGACCTAAGAAACTATCCTTATTGACCGTTCCGAAGAATGTCGTTTGGCATGCAAATAGCCCTTCATAATATCATTGTCCTGCGTAAATTTCACGACCCCATTATTAGGAAAACATATTTCAATTTTTTGGGGCCTTTGGTATAGGACGCTATCATACAGGACCTAATCAAGACCTAAGAAACTATCCTTAATGACCGTTCCGAAGAATGTCGTTTGGCATGCAAATAGCCCTTCATAATATCATTGTCTTGCGTAAATTTCACGACCCCATTATTAGGAAAACAGATTTCAATTTTTTGGGGCCTTGGGTTGGTATAGGACGCTATTATACAGGACCTAATCAAGACCTAAGAAACTATCCTTACTGACCGTTCCGAAGAATGTCGTTTGGCATGCAAATAGCCCTTCATAATATCATTGTCCTGCGTAAATTTCACGACCCCATTATTAAGGAACCAGATTTCAATTTTTTGGGGCCTTGGTTTGGTATAGGACGCTATCATACAGGACCTAATCAAGACCTAAGAAACTATCCTTAATGACCGTTCCGCAGCATGTCGTTTGGCATGCAAATAGTCCTTCATAATATCATTGTCCTGCGTAAAATTCACGACCCCATTATTAGGAAAACATATTTCAATTTTTTGGGGCCTTTGGTATAGGACGCTATCATACAGGACCTAATCAAGACCTAAGAAACTATCCTTAATGACCGTTCCGAAGAATGTCGTTTGGCATGCAAATAGCCCTTCATAATATCAGTGTCCTGCGTAAATTTCACGACCCCATTATTAGGAAAACATATTTCAATTTTTTGGGGCCTTTGGTATAGGACGCTATCATACAGGACCTAATCAAGACCTAAGAAACTATCCTTAATGACCGTTCCGAAGAATGTCGTTTGGCATGCAAATAGCCCTTCATAATATCAGTGTCCTGCGTAAATTTCACGACCCCATTATTAGGAAAACAGATTTAAATTTTTTGGGGCCTTTGTTTGGTATAGGACGCTATCATACTGGACCTAATCAAGATCTAAGAAACTATCCTTAATGACCGTTCCGAAGAATGTCGTTTGGCATGCAAATAGCCCTTCATAATATCAGTGTCCTGCGTAAATTTCACGACCCCATTATTAGGAAAACATATTTCAATTTTTTGGGGCCTTTGGTATAGGACGCTATCATACAGGACCTAATCAAGACCTAAGAAACTATCCTTAATGACCGTTCCGAAGAATGTCGTTTGGCATGCAAATAGCCCTTCATAATATCAGTGTCCTGCGTAAATTTCACGACCCCATTATTAGGAAAACATATTTCAATTTTTTGGGGCCTTTGGTATAGGACGCTATCATACAGGACCTAATCAAGACCTAAGAAACTATCCTTAATGACCGTTCCGAAGAATGTCGTTTGGCATGCAAATAGCCCTTCATAATATCAGTGTCCTGCGTAAATTTCACGACCCCATTATTAGGAAAACAGATTTCAATTTTTTGGGGCCTTGGTTTGGTATAGTACGCTATCATACAGGACCTAATCAAGACCTAAGAAACTATCCTTAATGACCGTTCCGAAGAATGTCGTTTGGCATGCAAATAGCCCTTCATAATATCAGTGTCCTGCGTAAATTTCACGACCCCATTATTAGGAAAACAGATTTCAATTTTTTGGGGCCTTGGTTTGGTATAGGACGCTATCATACAGGACCTAATCAAGACCTAAGAAACTATCCTTAATGACCGTTCCGAAGAATGTCGTTTGGCATGCAAATAGCCCTTCATAATATATATGTACAGTGTTTTTGGGGCCTTGGTGTGGTATAGTACGCTATCATACAGGACCTAATCAAGACCTAAGAAACTCTCCTTAATGAGGAATGCTCCGCATGTCGTTTGGCATGTAGATAGCCCTTCATAATATGATTGTCCTGCGTAAATATCACGACCCCATTATTAGGGAACCAGATTTCAATTTTTTGGGGCCTTGGTTTGGTATAGGACGCTATCATACAGGACCAAATCAAGACCTAAGAAACTATCCTTAATGAGGAATCCTCCGCATGTCGTTTGGCATGTAGATAGATATGTTGGGAGCTACGTACCAGAAATTTCTTCGCGAGCAACCAGAATTCTCTTCGCGAGCTACCAGGGGCTCGCGATCGACGGGTTGGCGACCACTGATATAGGCTATGAGAGTTCTAGCGCATTTCTTATGGAAAATATCATAAGACATCGCTAAGGTTCTAATTTCCGAGCTCTGATGTCAACGCCATACGTCAAATGTCAAACGCCATACGTCAAATGTCATTAAAAGCCGTATCACCCCTCTACCGCCGTCTTGAAGCGTCTGATATCTCTGTATTACCGACCGAGCTCTGATGTCAACACCATACGTCAAATGTCAAACTTCATACATCAAATGTTATTAAAAGCCGTATCACCCTTCTACCGCCGAGTTGAGGTGTCAGATATGGGGCGACGTAATGCAAGAATTTTGCTATTCCTGCTAATAGTTTTTTTTTTCTGACGAGGCCTCATTTATGTTGAATGGTATCGTTAATCGATATAACTGTCGATACTGGTCTGACCAAAATCCGCATTGGGTAATAGAAGCGCATACATCCACAGAAAGTTACTGTTTGGGTGGCCATTGTTCGAAATGAAATCATTCGTGCTCTTGTTCAATTTTTTCCAGGACCTCAACCACGTACTATTGATCCCTAGATCTGTTTCCAGCGAGATGAGGTACCACCTCATTTTGCTCGAGTAGTAAGGAATTATTTAGATCGCTGGATAGGTGGGAAAGGGTCAAATTTAGTGGCCAGCGAGATGGTCCGATTTGAAGCCCTTAGACTACTTTCTATAAGGAAATCTCAAAAACCCGTGTTTACTTAAATAGTATATATGATAGATATGTGTTGTATGCCGAGATGAATCTTTTAAGTTACTGTAAACAACACAAATAGCGCTCGTATATCAAAACGTTCTGAGTACGTATAACCTCAAACATGTCATTATGATACAGCTGTCAGATGCCAGATTGCAACACCAGGGTTGCCAAATCCCGAAATATAAAAGGCAACCCTCGTATTAGCCGCACCCTAATGTTACTGGGGTGCCGGACAAGTATCCGTTGCTCATTCGATTTAGTTTCAGATGCAGAGAGAAAGGCAATGCTTTAAAATTCCTGTTAATTTCAGGCTTCATCTAGTGAGACCGTCATCCTAGTAGGTGATGAACAAGCAATTGCAGAAAACCATGAAAATGAGGACGTTGCAAATGATTTGAATTCACACGAAACTATTGACCAAATTCGTTTAGATAAAGTGTCGCGTGTTTTAGTTGGTTTGTTGGATATGAAGCGACTAAGAAAGAAATTGCTGCATAGAAATATTGTTGCAAAACTGAATGAGACTCAAATGGAGAGTGATGTATCGACAGAATTGTATACCAGTGGGTATTTGGATGAGATGTATGTGGATGGTAAATGTTTTATTATGCAATTTTTAATTTTTTTTTGCAATCCGCGTGCTTTCTATTTGGAGACGTTTCTCAAAATATCGCCGATATGCTCTGTGTCAGTTAAAATTTTCTTGTGTGTATTTCTTCTTATGTCGTGGCATTTTTAACTTAACTTTAGTAACAGTTCTTCAAAAACTATTTAAAAACACACAATTTTAACAATTTTCAAGACAGTTTGACAAGACAGAATGAAGTGTCAATGCATGTACATGCATGTACATTTGCAAATCAAAATATTGCAAATATCAGCAAATAGTTGCTCGGAGTACATTTTTATGTATCAATGATAAAGTGATATTTTCAATAAAAACGTAAATACACTGAGGCACAAATAAGTTACACTAGTTTTTATGTAATCAGAGTGCTGCAGAGAGCGCCCTCTACAATTCACATCAAAATTATCAACAAATTCAACTTTCTCGCCCACAAAAAACCCGCACTACATGATCCTATATTGGTTCAAAACTAGGTTACCACTTTGGCATTTTTGAACTAAGGGAGTTTGGTCAAATCTCAATATTTTCACCCAAGGAATCTGCAGTGTTACTGTGTTTCGTTAACTATGGGACACCCTGTATAAACAACGAATTGATTAACATGGAAATTTTGATAACAAAATGTTTGTGGCGACATCTAGTGTATCTAGTAGGATGTAATGGAGTTGTTACTTCTTGTCCGGCCTTCGTTAGTGAACTTTGTTTCACCGGGAAAATTGTCTGCTCAAACTAGATGTCGCCACAAATACCTTGTTATCAATCGGTATCTCATGCTAGTATAAACTCTTCGTAAATGTTTAAGATTAGGATTAGGGATGCACGATATATTTGAAAAGTATCGATACTGTATAGTATCGAATGTTGATGTATTGAAATTTGAAATATCGAGAATTCGTTCCGAGTGGTACTCTTATTATTGAATACGATTGGGATCTTTTCACGAGACCCTATGAAAATTGAAAATACTGTGACCGGCTCGACGCTAATGAGAATGTACAAGTGAAGCAAGTATCACAGTTACAAATGGCCACCAGATTCTTGGCAGAGAACTTCAACTAACAGTCCATCTGCTGTATGAACGACCACCGGAAACTAAAAGATCTACTGAAAGATCACGCTACCATTCTGGAATCGAACGTAAAAGTATCGATACTCGGGAATATTGGATCGTATCGGTGCATCATTAATTTGAATCACATTGCCTGGCGATCACCACTGATGAGTTGCCGATCAACGAACCGGCCCTTCTGGTTGTTAACATTTCCCGATTTGGAAAATATTTTCTTTCGTTCTTTTGCTAATGAAAATCAAGGGATTCCCCTGACGGAAGGCGAAGACATAGCTCGACCGAAGTATGGTTGCGTGAATGTATTTGGTTTTGCTAATTGCCATCCGTACCGGATACAGTACAAATATATCGATACTTGCAATGTATCGAAATGCGAAGTATCGATACAAAATAGCGAATGTAAAAATATCAGATCGTATCGGTGCATTCCTAATTTGAATCACATTGCCTGCCGATCACCACTGATGAGTTGTCGATCAACGAAACGGCCCGTCTGGTTATTAACATTTCCCGCTTAGGAAAATATTTTCTTTCGTTCTTTTGCTAATGAAATTCAAGGGATTCCCCGACGGAAGACGAAGACAGAGCTCGAATGAAGAATGGTTGCGTGAATGTATTTGGTTTTGCTAGTAGATGACGCCACCCGTACCGTAAATCGAGGTTCGATACAAAATATCGAACGTCAAAATATTGATACTCGGGAATATCGGATCGTATCGGTGGATCACACAGTCCGACAAATTACGGACACTTGTATATATTTTCAAGTCATCAGCGAACAAAAGACTTTTGCTATTTATAACATTTACGATATCATTAACAAATATGACAAATCATAAGGGGCCAAGATTAGACGCTTGAGGCACACCAGATGTCACTGTAAATTCATGTGAGCTAAAGCCATTACAGCACACAAACTGCTTTCTGTTAGACAAGATATAATTTCATGAAACAGACAAGGTCCCCTGAGAAACCAAAACACGACAACTTACTAAGTAAGACAGAATGACAAAGACGATCGAATGCTTTAGAAAAATCGGTGTATATTACATCCACCTGACCCTGTCCATCCAGTACCTCAGACGCATACTGAGTAAATGTAGCCAGATTAGTGAGAGTAGATCTATTCCTCATAAAGAGATAATGAATGAATGAAGAATGAATGAGATTCAAGGGATTCCCCTGACAGAAGACAATGAGAGAGCTCGAACGACGAATTGGTGCGTGAATGTATTTGGTTATGTAGTAGATGACGCCACCCGTACTGGCCCGTAAGATCGGTACATTACAAATATATCGATACTTGCAATGTATCGGAAAGCTAAGTATCGTTACTCGGGAATATCATATCGGTGCATCCCTAATTTGAATCACATTGCCTGCCGATCACCACTGATGAGTTGTGGATCAACGAAACGTGTGAAAAAAATTTTGAACATAACTTACCTTAAAGTCTTGTCACATTATGCCATTCTTAAATGAAAATATTGTATTTATTGTAGGTAATTCTGTTTGGTTGTTTGTACCTAATTCCGATACATCGGAAATGATTTTCACTAAAAGTAGAGATGAGCAAATCAACTCCAGGTTTGTAATTTCTAACTCCTTTCACCTATAATTGCTCAAAGTTTCCATTGTTTAAATTACAGATACACGGTCGATGTAAATATAACAATTCTAATGACATTTTTGAATGGAGAATATCATGTCAAACGTGTTATATTCACTGATATGGGATCAAATCATAAATGTCGATTGTGTGATATTCAGTTGCCAAGTATGGACGAGCAATTGGCGCATATGTTGGTTCAGCATTGTTCTGGATCTGAAAAGGTAAACAACACCCTCACATTGTAGTATTTGTTCAATCACGTAAATGACTCTCTTGTCATCATCATCATCATCGTCACAGTATAGTCGAGAGTCAGTATCTCCAAAATAGACCCTTGCGGCACACCACCTAAAGTACCTTTTTCTGTAAATACATATTGACACCTTTCGGCACAATAATTTTTAAAAAACTCTAAAACGGCACTCGAGAATCCAGGAAACTTTAAAGGCGGGACTCCACTAAACTGGCCTAAGCCGGCACAAACCGCCTGCTTTTGCCGAAGAAAAAATAAACATGCATGCATGGGCAGTCGACATAATTTGGTGGTCGTCAAACATTCTCGGATGCTGACTAGTTTGGTAAAGTCCAATAGCAAGACGCGTCATTTTGTGGCAGCGGAACGCCGCAAGTGCTGATGGGCTAGCTCAGTTTTGTGAAGTTCTGCCTTAACTAATCTTATCAAAAGCCTTGGAGAAATCGATTAGCCCAAAATCAGCATTCTTTTTTTTATCTAAATCATGTAATAGATCATCCATAGTATCCAGAATCTTCCAATCCTTAATTCAGAATGGTAGAACACAGTACCTGTTCCGCCGTTTCATAATCCTCTAGACACAATCGGCACTTGGAATTTTCCAAAATACCCAAGCTCGAGACATGATGATTCAAACGACAGTGACCAGTATATAGTCCAACCAGGCCCTTGATTTCGATGAGTCAATGAACTCCTTCGAGTGTACCAATCCTGGATGATTTTGCCAAAAGTTGTGAACTTGTCATCCAGGTATTAAGTATGTATTTGGCAGAGCTAAACGCTATGCCAGTTGCGATGAATTCTCCTTCAGCCTCTTCTCTTACCAGAGAGTCTGCCATTTCATTCCCCTTTAAACCAGGATGGCCAGGGATCCAGATCAGAGTCAGGTTATTAGTTCTCCCGCTATTAGAGAGTTTGTTTTGACAATTCCACACTGTTCTTGATGTGGATCTTGATGAGCTTAGGGCCTTTATAGCTGCTCGAGTTCCTGAGCACACAGATCAATGGCCTGGTGAAACGAATCCCAATGGTATTCTTGAAGAGCCTACTGAAGCATCTCTTGTTCTTCTGGACTCTTGAGGTTTAAAAGCCACTTGAACGCTGCATGGCCGGTGCGGTCTATGGAAATAGTTCCTCTGTCTTTACAATTATTGCCAAAAGGTCCTTCTGGTAACAACAGTTCTTTTTACGGCTTGTAATTCCAGTATTACGAGGATCTGAATCTGAATTACTAATTCACCGTTAGTTTTCCAGATTTTTTTTTTTTTTTGGTCATCCATCTGGTCCTGTTCTCCACTCGCACACCTCGGGTATGCTCTAATTATAGTCCCCGGCGTGTACGAATGGCGTACCTACTTCAGCCTTGGAGAAGACTTATTGTGCCATTTCAGAACCATACTGTACTCACTAGCATTCTGTTAAAGTTCAACAAACTACCCTAATACTTAAACATTTACTATGAAACTAGGGCGCCCCTTTTTCGGGCTTGCAACTACTGCAATCGTCTGACTATCCATGAGAATATTAATTACTTTAATGCATCACTCAATTCATTTAAGCGTGACCTGCGCGGGTACTTACAGGCTAATGAAATTGATATTATTTAGGTGGTTATTTGAGTGGCCATTTTATATTATTTTATACCTTTGTTACTTTTATTATTTTTATTTTCAATCACCTATGTCATTGTGTCATAATATATATTTTTGTTTTGTCTTGTAATTGGGTAGTATAAAGAGATTATTATTATTATTATTATTATTTTGAAATGATATTTGAATAAAAAGAAATATAAACTTCTTGTGACAAAACTCAATCTATTCTAACAATATTTTTAACAATAATAATATGACAATAACAATACTTGAATATATACAGTGTAAACTTCAACACCTTCCCTTATTCAATGTATTGGTTACTCCCAATAGTCCCCGAAGTTCTTGCAGTCTCGGTTTGAATAATGGCTTAGTTACCACATCAGCGATTTGTGATTTACCATCTATCTTCTTTATCAGAATTTGACCATCCACTACAAGTTCTCGAACAAAGAAATGTCTAATTCTAATATGTTTTGTACGTCGGTGAAATTCAGGATTTTGCGCCAATTTGATTGCAGCTTCATTATCAACGAATACGAATTTTTAAATCGTGAATTTCATTGAACAATCTCATTAACCAGACAAGTTCTCGAGAACCTTCACTTGCAGCTACAATTTCTGCTTCTGTTGCTGAAATTGCTACTGAAGACTGTCTTTGACTCATCCAAGATATTGCACCTCCTGCATAGATACATACAACTCCAGATGTAGATCGCCCCGTAAGTTCATCACCTCCGTGGTCTGCATCAGTAAAACATTCTATAATTAAATATTCTTGAAATAAAAGTCGACCTCCACACAATACACACACACAATTATTGTGTGGAGGTCGACTTTTATTTCAAGAATATTTAACTATTCTACTCCACTTCAGTATGGACTACTTCTTTCGACATTCTATAATGTTTTTATTTCAATCGGGTTGATAAATTATACCAGAGTCTAAAGTACCTTTAAGGTATCGAAATATTCTTATAACTTCAACAAAATCAGCATGACTAGGATTTTCTAGTGATCTAGAAACTACTCCTATAGCGTAGGCTAAATCTGGACGACTCCAATCATTAGATACATTGATGCTCCCACAGCTTCTCTATAAGACATTTCAATCACACTGGAATCTTCTTCATCCTTCCCTGATTGAACATTTTCTTTCACAATTGAAGTGCTAACAGGCTTACATTTGCTCATAGAAAAGCGATCCAATACTTTTCTAACATATGCCTGTTGGTTGACTTTAATAGAACCATCTGTACTATTTCTTTCAATTTGGAGACCCAAAAAATATGAAGCAGTAATTTTAAATTCATTTTCAAGATCATTTAAAAATTTTGATTTTAAGTTTTCATCATTTGATGCGAGAAGTCCATCATCAACATACAAACATAAAATCAAAGTACTATCATTTTCTTTCTTAATGAATAAGACATGTATCTGCTTGTGTACTTTTAAAACCAAAGTTTGATAAAACATCTACAATGCGCTTGTTCCAACAGCGTGGAGCTTGCTTTAAACCATAGAGACTTTTCTTTAAAAAACACACTCTATCTGTTCCATCTTCAAACCCTTCTCGTTGTTTCATATAAATGTTCTCTTCTAGTGATCCATACAGGAAAGCAGTAGTTACATCAAATTGTGTAAGAGTCATATTGTCGATAGCAGCTACACTTAATACACTCCTGATTGATGATAATTTTGCAACTGGACTAAATGTTTGATCGTAGTCTTTACCACATTTTTGTGAAAAACCTTTGACCAAAATTCTTGCCTTATATTTTTCAATAGAACCATCTGGATTTGATTTAATTTTATATATCCACTTACATGGAATAGATTTCCTTCCTTTAGGCAATTTATCTAAGATCTATGTTCCGTTTTCACTATGTGACTGCATTTCTCTTTCCAGAGCAACTTTCCATTGATCTTTATCATTGCTTCAGATAGCTTCATCAAAACTCTGAGGCTCATTACTCTCTAAAATATTCACAATACACAGTGTAAACTTCAACACATTCTATTTTGACGCAACTTGCATTCTACAACCCGGATGGGCCTACATCAGGTCCGCTTCGACAGTCGTCAGTGTATGATCCCGTTAAGGCTACCCGGCCCGGCTAGTAGTTTTCCAGATAGTCTTGGCACTAACGAAAACTACCCTCTCTCTAACCACCGTTGAAAAGCCAAAAAGTAGTAAAAATTGATTAATTTGCAGGTACTTATACAGAATAAATCGAGTATCCATCATAATTCTATTGGGATAATAACAGGTGTTGCGAATAATGCTGTTGAAGTCTTTCTTCTAAAAGTTGGTATAAACATTTATGAAGATCCAGGTAATTTAGGACCTTTACCGTTATCATCAATCAAGGAGGAGGAGGAGCGTAAGGTTTGATGTCATATTTTAAGCAGCCATGGCTCTGTATGACTACAATTTCAATGTTTTTAGGAAAATGATGAAGTTCCTGATGATGTTAAGACAGAAATTGCAGACGAAACTAATGTGCCAGAGTACAGATGCGGTGTATGTTCGTTTAAGTAAGTAAATGTTTTGTGTGTAATAATGTTTACCATTTAATCGTATATTATGTACTTGTTTGCAGATCAGAAAGTGAAGATGAGTTGAAAGAGCATGGTAGTATTCATAGACAGCAAGGATTTATTTGTAATTTATGTAATAAAAAATTTACGAGCTGTAAAAGTTTGCATTTACATCGGCGTATTCACCTACCACATAAATATTGTGCCTGTCAAATATGTGGGAGAACGTTTTCTAGACAGTCCAATCTGTTGCGGCATGTCAGTATGCATGAGGGTACCGATGCTCGACACAGGTATAATAACCTATAAGACTTCACACACAAATATTGTGTCAAAACATAAAATAACTCCAGGTACGTCACCTCCCCTATTGTTAAAACAAATTAAAACTGGGGCATGTTTCGGAGGACTTCCTCCATCATCAGTCACAAAGATGTAACAAAATTAACAACACTGAACACTACATTAAGTGATCATGTACAAGTTAGGTACAAGTGGAGACAAAACTCTAAACTTACTGCTAAAGTTGGTGGAGGTGACGTGCCTGGTGTTTAGGGAAATTATTTTGCACTCCACTGTTGTACTTTTTCAATAAAATATCAAACTAAAACACATTTTACCACTTCATCAAAACACTTTTTTTATTTTCGACACACGTTTCGCTCACAATGTTAGCATCCTCAGGAGAGAATTAAAACTTTACTACGTTTAGTTTAAAATTAGAACTAAACTACGTTCCAATGTTCGCCTCCTCAGGAGAGAATTGAAACTAAACTACGTTTAGTGTAGAATTAAAACTGTACTACGTTTAGTTTATAATTAAAACTAAACTACGTTACAATGTTAGCATCCTCAGGAGAGAATTAAAACTAAGCTACGTTTAGTGTAGAATTTAAACTAAACTACGTTACAATGTTAGCATCCTCAGGAGAGAATTAAAACTAAACTACGTTACAATGTTAGCATCCTCAGGAGAGAATTAAAACTAAACTACGTTACAATGTTAGCATGCTCAGGAGAGAATTAAAACTATACTACGTTTAGTTTAGAATTAAAACTAAACTACGTTACAATGTTAGCATCCTCAGAAGAGAAATAAAACTAAACTACGTTACAAAGTTAGCATCCTCAGGAGATAATTAAAACTAAACTAAGTTTAGTTTATAATTAAAACTAAACTACGTTACAATGTTAGCATCCTCAGAAGAGAAATAAAACTAAACTACGTTACAAAGTTAGCATCCTCAGGAGATAATTAAAACTAAACTAAGTTTAGTTTATAATTAAAACTAAACTACGTTACAATGTTAGCATCCTCAGGAGAGAATTGAAACTGTACTACGTTTCGTTTAGAATTAAAACTAAACTACGTTACAATGTTATCATCCTCAGGAGAGAATTAAAACTAAACTACGTTTCAATGTTAGCATCCTCAGGAGAGAATTAAAACTAAACTACGTTACAATGTTAGCATGCTCAGGAGAGAATTAAAACTATACTACGTTTAGTTTAGAATTAAAACTAAACTACGTTACAATGTTAGCATCCTCAGGAGAGAAATAAAACTAAACTACGTTACAAAGTTAGCATCCTCAGGAGATAATTAAAACTAAACTAAGTTTAGTTTATAATTAAAACTAAACTACGTTACAATGTTAGCATCCTCAGGAGAGAATTGAAACTGTACTACGTTTCGTTTAGAATTAAAACTAAACTACGTTACAATGTTATCATCCTCAGGAGAGAATTAAAACTAAGCTACGTTTAGTGTAGAATTAAAACTAAACTACGTTACAATGTTAGCATCCTCAGGAGAGAATTAAAACTAACCTACGTTTTGTTTTAATTCTCCCCTGAGGATGCTAACATTGTTAACGAAACGCGCGTCGAGAATAAAAAAAACGCGTTTTGGTGAAGTGGTAAAACGCGTTTTAGTTTAGTGTTCTACGACAAAGGTTCTACTCATGTATTATATAAAATAACTTAAATCTTTAAACAAACAAATACTGTGTATGCTGTTAGATGTCATTTAGTGTCACATTTTGCAAAAGGTACTGATGTAGTACCGACTATTTCTGGAGCAGCCTGTACCTCTCAGCTCCTACCGCTGCTGACATCGGTAGGTGTCAGGGGAGGTTGGATGTTCGTTCAGTTATCACCCGCTCCATGAGTCGCATGGATAATGTGCGAAAACCTCAGACTCATGAGCCCTAAGTGGACGTAACTACCTGAGGGTAACTTCCTTCTGCATTTGAGAGCAGTGTATGTCGCATGCCTGCTCCTTATGCCCCTACGATCAGAACCATAAGGCCACTGAGTGTCATGAGTACTTTCTACAAAAGGGGTGTTTTTCAATGACAAAGTTCTTTTTGTCTGTCGTGTAAAGGAAAACAATGGCGATTGGTGTTCCAATAAATCGCACATGACTTGTTTCCTATTACACACAGCACCAGTAATTTCGCATCATGGCGATGAATGCATAAGTGTCAGTAGTTGCGCGACTTTCTTTACTTGTCAAATTTGACATGTTTCATCAAAAACGTCAAAAAGTGTCCCTATTTATTAAAATTTTGAAAAATTTTATTTAGAAAAGTTGTTTGCTTTTGCATTTTATATCGAGGTTTAAAATTTAGTCAATCTAAAAGATTTTTTACTTTTTGTGAAATTTTCGAAAATTTTATCAAACCTTGTATATTAGCTTCTACGTATCGATGCAATTTTTCGTAATCTGACATACTAATGCCTATTTTCGGAAATATTATCCACTACAACTATTTATTTTGCTTCAAAAACTGATATTCGTAGTCCAAAGTAGGCACTCTTTGAAGCGAAGTTTATTTATTTGTAAGAGTTCTTACAAATAAACGACATGTTTTTAAGAATATCGGTTTTTGAAGCAAAATAAATAGTTGTAGTCCCAATATAAGCATGTCAGATTAAGTAAAATCAAATAATGCTGCTGCGATACGTCGAAGTTAATGTACAGGGTCTAGTCAAAAAATATAAAGTTACAAAATTTTTAATTTTGATAGTTAAGACATTTTTAATACAAAATTGTAAAATTTGACGTGTAGGTTTTTGCTTTGTAGACAAGCAAAAACTAACGTACTGATGCCTCTAATAATAAAAGAAAATGCCATTGCAGACGTAGTATTTATTGCCAAATCTTATATTTTTTTAAATGGAACACCCTGTATATTCTATTTTATTATTTTCTCCTGATTCCAAAAATACCCTATTTGACCCATCAAATATAACTGTGATGTATGGCGCTGGTCCAGGTGTGGTTTAACTAAGCTTCGATCAAATTGTACTAATAAATTGTTACTTCTTTTTTATGTTCTCTTGATATAAGCACCAATCTACGTATATTATATGTTATATTATGTTTTTCCTTTATATACAGTTTCTGCTTATGCTGTTTGCTGTATTATTATGTATTTATGTATAATTTTAGAATTGTTTAATGAATGTGTTATATGTCATGTAAGCTACTGTATGAATGCATTTTGGGTTAGCTGAGCAGACTGTTATATTCTTTGAATATTACAGTACTGAAACTCGCCCATGAATAAAGACATTTATTATTATTATTTATAACGCGTTACTGGGACACTCTATATATACGATAATATATGCTGTAAATAGTTTACATTAACCTCTAAAACTTTTGTATTTAACATGTTCTTCTACAGGGCGAAACAACAAAGTTAAAGGGGGTGTGCGTTTATAATGATCACCCAGTCCATATCTACTTTCATATTCAGCATTCTGGAATCAGGAAAAGTCCTACTTTTATATCGAACACGCCCATTTCTAATATTTTAATACATTTGTAACATCTAAAACTAGGTCCCATATTTATAGCAATTTTTATGTTACCTCCTGGCAATTTTCAGGAGAAGAGATGATTGTTGTGATTATTATATGCCATGACAATATTCGATGTAAACAGATTTTAGTAATTCTGTTTCAGATGTTTGATTTGTGGTTCAACGTTCCACCACAGTTCATCTTTAACACGTCACATGGTCAAGAGTCACATTGATATCTCACGGAACCGGAAGCAAGTGATAGATGCAATTACTAAACATAAAACTATTGTAGAAAGACACGAAATCTGGCGCAACACTGTGGCTACTGATGCATTATCTGAAGATATGTTAACAGAATAAATTTTGTGATATTAGTTATTGAGTTCCTTCAGTAGATACCAATTCTCAGAAAATCAACTCGACCAATCGTTCCATTCATAAGCACAAGTGAACTTGAGGAGTGCGAAATAGTTATTGGCTAACACGGTATGAATTTAGCCGTGCCTTATGCCACTAATTAGGAGTTTTACTTAGTCATTTTTTGAGCAAACTCTAAAACTAAGTATATGAAGCTTTGTGATTGGAGTTCTATATACTCAGGCTATTAGGAAAATGGAGATTGCATACTGTTAATGTACCTACTATTTACAGAGGCTAAGGATATTTTCTTTTTGTAATATATATTGTATATTATTTATTGTAAGAGTGTATAAAGAGATTTTAGGGATAAAAATAAAAGATTTTTTATATTTCTAATAGTTTTTTTATTTTTGGTAATCATCATCATCATTCACTCGCTAGCGAGTATGAAACTCAGGGATTTCTGTTGTGAACTCTAAGATGGCTAAACAGAACGATCCTCGAGCCGCAAACCTTATTATTATGGAGATATTATAGTAAAATTTGTTATGACCGTAGCAAAAGTTTACATACCATTACTGTATTATGAAATGGTCCATTGCAACTCACATCGGAAAATAAACCCAATTGATTGACTACTGATATCGGTAGAATAATTTAAACCATTATATCTTTATTGTAACTAGTTTTAATATAATTTATACACAATCATTCATAATATTTTATTTCTTAGGAGGTATCCATGCCTCAATTTTCGGCCTAGTTGTCGTATAAGGCATATAAGCAAACTTTGTACCACTTAGATTCTCTGTGTGATCAGCCATCCATTTATATTTCGGACGGGAAGGATCCTTGTCAGGTGTGAGGTCGGTTTTATAATGCAGCCAACCGAACCATTCAGCAGGTACTTGACTACCATCATAGTTCAGTCCTATAATACGACTTTCGTAGTTGCCAAATACTTTATCGAAATAAATGTTATAACCCACCGTAATATGGAGCGTATTCCACCCAACGGTTTCTTCCATAAAAGTACATTTTATTCTCATAGTATTTGTTACCATATTTATCTGTTCCAATAAGTGTACCTGGTCTCAAAGAGTCCATTCTATAATTTGTTAAATAAAAACATTAGATGTTTACGTGGGTTTAGTATAGAATGAGGACTGATTATCAAAACCTACTCACCCCTTTCTACATTGTGAAAGCAGTATAGGAGGTTTCTGTTAGTTAATCAGTACCTACTGTTTCTATACTACAGCCGTTTAGGTTATATAATTATGTAATAGTTATTAAAGCAAACCTAAATAATTTATAGAAAGATGCTCTAACTCCACCATAGTCTTTAACTGTTTTCATCAAGGTGAAAAGTCTGTCTATACCAAAAAACTTCGCCATTGTCTTAAAACTAATTTGAAGAATGTTCTAATTTTTTTCTCACTTCAATTTCGTATTTACTAAAATCTCAGATTTAAAATTTGGGTTGTCATAAATGTCATTAGCAGCTGTTAGTTTTCAAGCACGTAATAATAGGCAATGTCTTTTTTTTTTTCTAAACTCAGTTGAATTGATGTGAAATGATCATCTCCCACTCACTGTTTAAATGGTAAGCCCTTTGACTAGGAACTTTCCTAGTCAAAGGTAGCCATTGTCACAGAGTCTATTAAATCCGTGCCATTGTAAAGACAATGGCACATATTTAATAAATAAACACAATATAAAGACAATCGCAATGGTATTGTTTTTGTTTAAAAATGAAACGTTGTAGGTTGAAAAAGTAGATCTCATTAAAGTGAGGCCTCACTCCTAACAATTTTACACCAAGGCCCATTTGCATTAATTGTATTGCATAATTAAAGTTACGCTTGGGTTGGAGTTTAAACTTGACTTTTGCACTTAATACTAAATTACCTAAACTAGTTATTGTAAATTGTAAATTATCAGGTTTTTTTTAATCTACGAAAAATGATTGCGGGTCGTTGATTTTACGAAACCAATGGCAATTTTGTTGATTGTATGACAACACAATTATTTTACTTTTATTGGACAATGCTATTTCTATTGTCTTTAAAGACACTGCCATTGTAAAGACAATGACACTGCTATTTCCAAAGAATTATGTATTTTATAAAACTTTGCTATCAGGGTCATTCGCTTGAAATGCTGATGTTAACTTTACAGATAATGCTTAAAGTTTTCTTAAGCTTGAGCTAGTGAGTACTAGAGAGCAGCACATGTCTATTAAAATTTTATGTACTTTTAAATTTTAAAATAAACACAAACATAAACAAACCATTAGAATAATTTGTTAGGTTATATTTTATTGCCGGATTTAAATAGTTTTTACTAGTTTATTTATTATAATAAATTGTGTATAATTTAAATTTGTGATATAAGACTAAATGAACAATCAATTAATTTAGACAGTGAAGCTAAAACCTTCAACGAACTTATTTTTGCGCGATAGTTTTGTGAAATTGTCAACTTCAAAATGGTGAGTATTATTATTGTTTATATTTTTGTAGACTTAATTAATACATGCGTGGATGGAAATTATAAATAAAAAACAAAAATATAAAAGCTGATCACACTTTTATTTCTCACAGTTTTGATAGCACAAATATTATGCCTATGAACGATAAATAATTATTTTATTTTAAATATTTTTTACACAATTTTCATAATATACCTACTTACAAAATATTTACCTATATAAAAAAAAAGGTTAAGGTAGGGAGAATTTCAAAAAATTTAATAACTAGAAACTTAGGTGAGTTTTTACAGTATTATATTATGCTAAAATATGCTAAGACTTCTCAATTTGAATGACAAAAACATCGACGTAAATGGCTAAATTGTCAGCTGTGTGTTATAAAAAAGCGAGATGGAGATAGTCATGGCAAAAACATGATTACAACATAACAAATATAAGAAATTTTCTTTCAAGTAATATTTTTTAATACCTCCAGGAGTTTATTTTATCCCAAAGGAATTAATTCCATTGAATCATCAAGATATATAAAATTTCGTTAAATCTACAGGGTGAGTCAAAACTATTCAGATATTCAAAATTCTTTCAACGTCTGATTTTGTAGACCTATTAGGACTACATTCTAAAATAGGTGCCATTTATACAGGGTGTTACATTATCCCGTAACAAACCTATAAGTCTACAAAATCAGACGTTGAAATAATTTGGAAAATCGGAATAGTTTTGCAACAGTGGACCGTCGCGTCTATACAGGGTGTCCTACGGTGGTAGCCCATTAGATTATTTCAGAAACTACTTCGAATTGAATTTTGAAAATTTCAGTGTCTATATTGTTAAATATGCTCTACTTAAATAATATAATAGCAACGGCATAGCACTTCCGGTTATACCGGAAGTTGATAGCAACTTTGTTATTTTAAATGAAACACCCTATATATTATTACATTTTTGGATTCTAAATAAGATTTCAGACATATTTCATGTATCATGTCCTATACCTAACGTCAGTCATTTTTGACTTATATCAAGATTTATGTCAAAATTGACAGTTTAGGGCTCCATAAGAATTCCGTTTTTCCTTGTAAATCAGTATTTAATAATTATTTTGCAGGTATTTTCTTATCGGGTGGGATCTTCTTTTTCGAATTGACAAGACATTTTCTGATTAGTTTATACAGGGTGGTCAAAAAATTATATTGAAAACGGTTCCAGAAAAACAGTTGAAAGTCAATTTTTTCAATTGGAATGGGTATATTATTATTATTTTATCTTCCTTAACATTAAAAAATAATGCAATTTTGTAATAGGTTATCACTTTCTAAAATGCATAGTTTTCGAAATATCGTCATTTTAAATTTTTCTGCAGCGCCTACCGTTTTCTCTCTGGAAGCTAGCTAATTAATTTAGTTAGCCATGAAATTATGGTCATTTTAACGTCAAACTAAACGTCAAATTAATAAAAATGAAAAATATTTATTGATATTATAAATTTATTATTAATTCATGGAGAATAAAATAAAGTGATTAATATCACCTGTAGAGTATTAAACGAGAGAAACCCCCATTTGCTAACGATGACTAGAGAAATTAGGAAGAATTTTGAGAAATCATTTAGAGCAGGTTGGGAGGTATACAAATCAAGTAATACAACGAACTAAGACTAAAATTTAAAATAATACAGCAGAAATGAACAGAAGATTAAACTAAATAAATTTTCAACTAAAAAAAGTTAATCAACTAACGATACAAAAATAATTTAATTGTTCGTAATGACCCCCATTTGAAATGACGATATTTCGAAAACTATGCATTTTAGAAAATGATAACCTATTACAAAATTGCATTATTTTTAATGCTACGGAAGATAAAATAATAATAATATACCCATTCCATTGGAAAAAATTGACTTTCAACTGTTTTTCTTGACCGTTTTCAATATAACTTTTGACCACCCTGTATAAACTAATCAGAAAATGTCTTGTCAATTCGAAAAAGAAGATCCCACCTGATAAGAAAATACCTGCAAAATAATTATTAAATACCGATTTACAAGGAAAAAACGACTGACGTTAGGTATAGGACATGATACATGAAATATGTCTGAAATGTTATTTAGAATCCAAAAATGTAATAATATATAGGGTGTTCCATTTAAAATAACAAAGTTGCCATCAACTTCCGGTATAACCGGAAGTGCTATGCCGTTGCTATAATGTTATTTGAGTAGAGCATATTAGACAATATAGACACTGAAATTTTCAAAATTCAAGTCGAAGTAGTTTCTGAAATAATCTAATGGGTTGCCACCGTAGGACACCCTGTATATTAATTTAAATATAACAATATAAGTACAAATGTATCTGCACCATCTAACCTAATTCCGATAAAACAGAATCCAGATCTTCCTGCAAAGCTGCTGTCAGTTCTTTCTGTTTATTCAGGTCATCCTGTAGTCGCTCTGCATTGCTCTTCAACAGGAAGTTACCCTTTTTCAGGGCTGCTAACAAGTTTTCGTGACGTTTGGTTCTTGATGTGAGGTTGGTTTTCTTCTTTTCCGGTGGCGCTTCTTCGTCTTCACTTTGGCTACGTTCACTTTCACTGTCATCGCTTTCAGTTTCCGATTCCTCTTCGCTAGATTCTTCATCACTCTCCTCTTCTTCCTTAACATCTTCGTCGTCATTGTCCTCTTTTTCTTCGTCATCTTCATCGTCTTCACTCACATCTTTCAGTAAAGCTGCCATTTTGTCAACCTTAGAAGAAATATATAAATATTGTTGGTTATTTTGTTTGGAAAATTATTTCATACTTACGTACCTCTTTCTTCAGTCGATTATATTTCTTATTTTCTTCTTTAATCGCTAATTGATTGTTCCTAATGATATGCTTCAATGCGACACGTTCCTTCTTTGCATTATCCTCCTTGTGTTTGAAATTTCTCAGTTTGTTCTTTAAATTCTTCACTTCTTTCTCCAACTTCTTGATACGTTTCTCTTCAGTATCTTCGCCATCGCTCTCCTCGGTACTTTCATCCTCTTCGAATTCTAAATCGGATGTTTCACCGTTTTGAACGCTGCCCTTTCTGTCTGATAGTGCGATGAGTTTGCCTGTCGAACAGATTGAAGAAAACGTTCTGAAAAACTTTTAGAACTTTATAGTAAAGAAGTTTTCAAAAGGTTCATGAACTACATAGTTGAATTTATTTACCAAACTTTAATACCTTTTGATATTTATTTGATTAAATTCTGGTGGCCGGTATTTTCTCGGGAGGGTATAGGGAAGGAGATTGCGTGGGTGTATGTAGGTCTACCGGGAGCATTTAACAAAAATGTTTTTAAATATACCAGGTGTCTCAGAAAAGTGTGGCATACTATAGTTATATTTTTAGCTCTCCATATAATATACCTACAGGATGAACTATCACTCAGTACAAAAATTTTAACTAGAGGTAGAGAAAAATAAGATTTAAGAGAATCGCCTTTCAAAAAATTTCCAACATTTTTATTAAGGCTGAAAATAATTTTTTTGTAAATCATGTTAAACTCCCTTTTTACGACGCCTATGAACGCCTGCCCAACTGAAGTTTAAATTAGACATTAGCTTAAAGGTTATGATACAGCGCCATGTTGCCAAGTGTATCGATTTACCGAGCATTTAATGTGAAACATTTATTTAGAAAATGTAGATGATTATGTGACTTCAATCATGCGAAATATTAAATATTACGTAAGCTCCTACCTTTCGGATAGGTCTAACATGCCATGCCATGCCGCCATGATTTTTGAACTTCCTGGGGACCGCTTGATTTACCTCGTCCACTCTTCTTGTTTAATGTCAGATACTCAGCCCGACGATCACAAGGTGGATCCCATCCGTTAGGAAAACCCCAAAGGGCAACAAAAAACACTCAAATGCAAATAACACTAGCACTTCAAAGCACTACAACAGCAAATGTTCAAAGAGACCACCGTTAACTTCACCACACTTGTTGATGCGCTTAACCACTGAACTATTTCTAGTGCCTGTACCTTTTGTATGTGATACGGTTGAAACCAGTTCTCCTTCAGAATCCTCCTTGTTCTGAGATATTCCCAATCTTTTTGTAATCTCCGTAGTACTTATGGACGGTTCCTCTTCTATTAAATTTAGTACAGCCACTACATGTTCTAAATTATTCTGTCCTCCTTGTCCACCCGTTTGAGCTTGCAATGTACTAGTATCTCACAAACGTTGTACTTACAACATTTACAAATGTGCGAGGACTAGATTAGGCATGTCTTTCCTATTTGGAAAACGTCTCCGGTATTCCACTGCCGCCCGATTTGCTCTTTCTTTGCATTTCCTATAGGTAGGTATAATATTATTACCATGTCTGTTAATTCCGCGTTTTTCAATTCAATTTTCAAACATTCACAAATCAATAAAGTAATATAATAATTCGACGTCAGAAACGCGATGACAAATGACAAAGGAAAACATCGCCATATCGATATTATCAAAATATCGATATATCGGAATAAAAAATATCCATAGTCACATCGACAATTTACGCTTCATTATAACGATATAAAATTTAGCAGATATATCAATACATTTTATTGGATATACCGCTGGGCTTTGCCAACGATAGTGCTAATGTATCGGATCAAACATCGGTATTTATTAACATTAGTGTAGTTTCTAGTTATTGTTGTATTTATACTAAAAATATTTCCATTTTATCGGTTGAAAATGTACGATATCGATTGTTCAAATTTCATAACAAACTCGATCGATAGTAACAAAATCTGCATAATAATTATGCGTGAATGCAGGCTTGCCAGATTTGCCCAAAAAAGCGATGGTCAATAGGCGCTTAATTAGCTCTTGGCTTCCAAATCTAATTCACCATGCACCACATCATTAATATTTATGTCATTCCATAATAATGATAATAATATTTCCGACAAAATTTTTGTGTAGTGTACGTAGGCAACCCGTTTTATCATATGTGTATTTTATTCTGCCTAATGTGTAAAGTATGCAATGCGCAATTTCTAACGTCTAATGTAATGTAAAAACAACCATAGTTACGTGAGAAATTAAAATCAAATTATTTCGTGTAGCTAATGATAATTTTGACAGTTTCGCGTTGCTTTTAAAAAAAAATTTCAAGTGAGTGCGAGTGGTAGGTGAGATGCTACATCAGCCAATCTGATCTGAGAAATTTGTGAGGAATTTCTTGCGAACGTGGTATACACATGCAAAGCACATGCTGAGGTCAAGGATTAAAAGTAGCATAATATGGCCCGATACACAATACACATTGAGTTTGAATAAGTTATTTTTTTACTCAAAATAAAAAGCTTAATATGTGTGTTATAAACTTAGAAGTTTGTAAAAACGAAGAAATTATCTACAATTTGGAGTATTCCAGATTGATTGTTATTGATCAAGTATTATAAGACAGCGCCGCTACAACTGGCTATCATAGTTTAATATTTCGTTAAATTTAAAATAAATCGGCATCAGCGAATATTAAAAAAGTGTGCATTAAGTGTATCTACTTCTCGGAAATCTGTTGTGTTTTTAGTGTATTCAATAAGTATGCAAAAATATCGTTTTAGGAGTTTGTTGTTTGCAAAAACGAAGTAGTGTACAATTCTGTAGTAGTAATGATGGATTTATTTATCAGGTATTATAATAATTATTTCAAAAATGTTCATTTTCACCTCTCTACAATTGGCAACGCCGCGTACTGCAGTTTGTAGGTTGGAAGCCATCGTGAAAAATAATTGTCATAGGCGCCGCTTTACCAGGGAAAAACGTGGATTTGCCCCATTTTGTAAACATCGAATAAAAATTCCGAAACAAATTTTTTATGGTTTTTCATGCTTTCCTGAGCATGTGGTTAAAATTTTTGTACTGAGTGATAGTTCACCCTGTATATGTATATATGGAGACTATTAGTTTCATGAAAAACGTTTTTATTATTATTATCTCACACACCCTGTGTAGTTCTGAACTACTAACTATTATTAAAGTCATGTTAAATAAATCATTTAATATGATTAGTTAATATGTACCAAAGCTTTCAGGCTGTGAAGCAAAACTAGCGTTATTTGCGACATTATTTGCAGCAGGTCTTCGAAATATTGGCTTGTTGGAAACATATGGCCAATTATCCTCTTCGTACACTAAAATTACACAAAGCAAAAGCTAAATGAATCATATTTATAGGCGTTAACAAGCATTAGCTTGCTGATGCTTTGGATAAAACTATTATTACCGCCTAATGCTTCCATCAGTTTTTTTTCTAATTCTATATTTTTCCTTTTGTTTTCTTCCAATTGCAACTTTGTGGTATCCAGATCTTTAACTGCTTCAGTGTATTTCTTCTCTAGTTGTTCTGACTGTTTTCGTGACTGTTCTGCTTCTTTTTTTAAGGAACTCACTACCTGTAAATAGGACAGCTTTGTAATGATTGATTCTCAGTAGTAATAGGTACCCCTAGGGTCTTGATAATTTTGTCAAAGAGAATGCCGAAAGCGTGTTGCTTGATAATAGCCCAAGGCCGCATCTTTGAGCAACTCGCTTGAAGGATTCTCTATGACAAAATTTTGAGTATTTATCAAGCCCCGAGGAGTATTCGATAAGATAATTTTTAGCTCTCCATATCATATATGTAATATATGGAGACTATTAGTTTCATGAAAAAAAAATTTTTTTAATTTCACCGGAAATACTTGTTTTTGGTCATTTTATACATAAATAAGTAGTTTTAAAAAAATGTCTGTCTGTCTGTCTGTATGCACAAAAACGCAAAAACCGCTTAACAGATTTTAACCAAATTTGGTACAAAAATACTATTGGACATGGCAAGGAGCTGATTAGATTTTGGGAAACATTGAGCGTAGGCAAGGAGTTTAAAAGAGGGTTCAAAAATTAAAAAAATTCATAGTTCTTAAACTTATCCGAAATACTGCATAATTTTTGACGCATTTAATTGAATATAACCTAAAATATTTAACATAAAATATTAGACCACATTGGCGTTCGAAAATAGTGTAAAATGGGGTAAAAAATATTTTAAAAAAACGTACTTCTTAACCATAGCAGAAATATTAACTAATTATTTATAGCTTTAATAGAATATAACCTATAAAATGTGTCATAAATAACTTACTTTCATAGGCGTTCGTAAATTGTGGAAAAGGGGTCAAAACATAAAAAATATATATTTCCTAAACTTATTCGAAATATGGAATAATTTTTCATAGTTGTGATAGAATATAACCTAAAAAATGTTACATAAAAGAATTGGTTCACACCGGCGTTCGAAAATAGTCTAAAAAAAGGGTCAAAAACGAAAAAAAAATGTTTCCCAAATATACCAAAAAAATTGGCTAATTATATATAGCTTTGATATAGGATAACCTAAAAAATGCAGCATAAAATTTTTATTTACATAGGCGTTCGTAAATAGTAGAAAAAGGGTGAAATAAAAAAATTAAAATGTAAAATTTTTTATATTGAACTAGTTGAATTGGTGTTAAAAATACACGACAAAAATTAATGTATCATAGGCGTCCGTGAAAATTCTATAAAAGTGCCAGAAAACATTTGTATCCGTGATAACTCAAAAACCACTTAACGGATTTTAACCACATTTGGTACGAAAATACTACAGGATATTTACAGGTGGTGATTAACATTGAGCGTAGACAAGGGGTTTAAAAGAGGGTCAAAAATTCAAAAAATCATAGTTCTTAAACTTATCCGAAATATTGAATAATTTTTTGTGCGTTTAATTAAACATAACCTAAAATATTTAACCTAAACAATTAGACTACATTGACATTCGAAAAAAGTGTAAAATGGGGTAAAAAGGTTAGAAAAAACGAATTTCTTAAACATAGCAGAAATATTGACTAGTTATTTATAGCTTTGATAGAATATAACCTAAAAAATGTTACATAAATGAACTGGTTTAACAGGCGTTTGAAAAAGGGTCAAAAACGAAAAAAAAAATGTTGTTCCAAATATAACAGAAAAATTGGCTACTTATATATACAGCGTTGATATAAGATAACCTACAACATGCAGCATAACAATTTTGTTTACATAGGGGTTCGTAAATAGTAGAAAAGGGGGCAAAACAAATTTTATAATAAAACTAAAAAAAAACAATTATTTTGCGTACAAGAACTTGGCCTAGAAGATCTGAAATATAAAATATGTACGTATAAATAGTGCCTCCAAAGAGAAGAAAAAGGAACAAAACCCGATACTTAAAAAAATAGCTGATGTCTAAAACAAAACAAAAATGTATTAAATTTTAGATAAATGACAAAAAGGTTATAAAAATATTACTTTTACACTTAAATATGGAGAGCTATTCGTGCCTCGAGGGCAACAGTTTATTTGGTATATTATTCGATATAATATCATTAATTGCATCGTTAGATGCAATACCAAATCTTCGCGACATTTTTAAACCAGTTGTCAGTTTGACGTTTAATTAATTTTCAATAAAAAAAACACCAAACTGAAAACACCACATGTAGGGTATTATCGCTGTAATCCAGAGGTGATTGGATGAAATTTGACTCATGACTTAAAATTAAGTAATTTGATTGGTTAAAAATTATCAATTGTGTTGAGATAAACTGACCTTATCATCTGTGGTGTTTCCAGTTCCACCGCCTCCACCACCTCCACTGCTCCTCAATTTTTCTAATTCCGCCTCCATGTTTGCCAATCGAGCTAGTAGTCGTTTGTTTTCCATTTCTTGAGCTTCCTTATTTCTTAATTCCAATGCGAGCATTTGCTTCGTACTCTGAAGGTCGTCTCGTACGCGATCAATATCGTCCATTTCGTCGACTTCTTCAGGTGCTATTTCTTCCTAGAATGAAGTTTAAAGTCAAACAACGATGATGCTTTGTGTTTATTTTGATTGAGTATTATTATACTTACAGGTGGCATACTGGCCATTGAAATGGACTTTTGAATTTGTTCTTCGATCGTCATTTGTCTTCGTAGTTTCCGCAGCCCTTCCAGAATTGGTTTACTTCTGTCATTTGTGACGACCCTTTTCAATTTGATGCCTGATTCGATCTGAAATGGGAATAAAACTTGATACTTTGTTGTACTTGTCATGATGAGGTGGAATCTGAATTTTGGTTATTAGATATTGAGAATGTTCCAATATCACTGGTCCTCGTTCTTTAAAATGCTCAGAGCCTGCTAACAGGTGATGAATCGTGGATTTACGCGTATGAGCCCGAAAGTAAACAGCAGTCGACTCTATGAGTGTTTCAAGATGAGCTAAATCCAACAAAAGTTGTTCACGCACGAAGCACTTCCAAGCAAATGGTCGCCTGTTTTTTCGAAAAAACTGGACATGTCGCAACCGTACCACTAGAACAACGCAGAACAGTCGATTCTGAGTGGTACACAACCATTTGTTTGCCAGTTGTCTTCCAAGAAATCAGGAAAACCAACCGCCGAAGACGGATCACTCTTCACCACGACAATCGGCTCAAACAACTGGAAGTTGTCGAATAAACTTTTAAATAGTTCAGCACTCACTTGTTTTAGTAGTTCGTTGTGTACGTTCGGTTTTTCGCTGGCATAGAGAAAATGTTCTTGTGCTTTGGCTTCCGGTAGCAAGGGTTCAGATCTGTCGTTGCATTCCACATGACGTAATTTCTTACCACCTTCTATTTCTTTTAGTGTCGCAGACCAGTCAGGCCTGACTTTGGGCCTAGATCTAAAACAAAATCAAATTAATCACGCGTTTGTCAATATGATTTGTAAAGTTGTTTCTTAGGGTTCCGGTTTGCAATAGAAACTTGATAACTTTATACCAGACCGATTCGTTCTTTAATTTACTTTATACGTACTTGAGCAGATCCAGTTTGGCTTTTTGTTTATTTGTCAGAGGCTTAGCTAATTCACCGGGCATGCCCGGGGCTGGGGGTGGCATGGGCGGGGGCGCTGGTGCCTGAGACAATCTTCGCATGGATTCCGCTCTAACTAGTGAGTTTCTTGTCGCAGGTAGTTCCTAAAGGGAAAAAACAAGATATTAATATTTCATAATTGATAGAATTCATTTTTTTTAATCGCAATCGATATCCACTAATGAAATCGGTTTAGTTTCTCCCTTCATTTGATTCTTAAACTTCTATTAATAAACTAAACACTAGAGGTCGCTGTATACATATCATCTTCAAGGTATGTTCGTGTGAGTATATATTCTAGAGCAAATCGAGAGTTGGACCGAGCAGAATTGATGAGTTATGGATCAGCGGCCTTTACTAACTCTAGAGTTGTAGAGGCTTTATTTTTTCAGTAGTTAAAAAAATTTCTAATGCTGAATGTTCCACTAAATGCCAGTTTGGATTATCTCTCGGAATTTTAAACGACAGTACAGGGTGGGCAAATTTCGATGTTTTTACAGCGTAAACCGTAATAGATAGAGCAAAACTAAGGGACACGTCACGTTCGATTTTCTTGAGCTCAGTTTAATGCCGTAATCGGAGCGCGGCTAACTTGATTAGTTTTCTTTATACAGGGCGATTTTCATTTTTTGTCATTTTATTTTTTCCTTTATATTTCGGTTGTTAAAGTGTTTTTATAAAAGTTAGAGATAATTTGATGCTTAATGCAGTGGCGTATCAAGAATTTTTTTCGGAGTCCAATTGTTCAAGATATCACTATCAACTTTGTTTTCTTAAATGAGACACCCTATATATTAAAGCGTCAGTAGATTCCAAATTTCATTCCCTTTACAACCATGTATGACAAGTAGCTACATATTTAGTAAAACTTAATAAAAATTAATGCTTTGTACTACCAGTTTTGTCCTAATATTTTCAAACTCTAATTTCTCGAAAACCTTTAAGTTTTTCGAGAAAAAGAATTATGCCTTTTTTATGTAGAAAACTTTATTTTATCACATTTTTGACACAAAATGAATAAAAATCACAAGGACAAAAAGTTAGGTTATAATTAAGGCAAGGGTCCCCCCGTTTACCCGCCTATGGTCATCCTTTTTTATTCAATTTACCAACTTATTGAATGACATACATAAAACATTATTCTACAGTATTCATCTCTAAAATTTATTTTTATTTGATTTGTCAATTATTAAAAATTCTTAAAATTGAAGGGTTTAAGAAAAACTAAAACAAAAAAAATAACAAAAAATTTGATATAGTTTTGCTCTCTTAGGGGAGGATTCTGTTCAGCAATAAATAAATGCTACGGTGTTATTAGTGATCTATTATGACAACTTACTCATTTTAAACATCCTTATAATCTCAAATGGGTTGTTGAATCACAAAACTCGCGAATATTTCTCGACTGCTCAATTTACGTAATTATTAATTACACGATTTATAGGTAGGTACAATGAGTACGCTGTTTGTATCATCAACTTGGCACTACTGGCAGATATCTATCAGGTTATAATTGAATTTAATTTTAGACTTAAGGATCATCAAACTACGTTGTTACAATAACGTAGTTATACTGTACATTTTGATTCATTCATGAAATTCTTTGAGAATAGAGTGTTGGAACATATTGCTTTAATAATATTAATTTTTGTTTGTAAATTGTGGAATAATTCTATAATTTTACCACCCGCACACTATATTCTAGTAGGACGTAAAGACATGGTCTCGTTCCATCCGTAGAAGTAGGTAATTCGCTTTGACTGAAAATTACGGCCACATCCTGAAGATCTGCAAAATACTGGCCCACGGCTGCAATAGCTTCTTCATTCGACGAAGAACGCCTTCCACAAAGGAATCGTTTGAGGTTTCTGAACATATATAGTTACCGGTGGGTGTTCATTCAATTCGTCGGTAGTTTAATCGATTCAATTTAGCCATGGTCCAAACACTTATCTTTTGAAGAGACTTCTATTAAGTGGCAGAAGAAACATAGTACAGGGTTATTCACGCCATACTACACGGAATACTGTGGCTAAACTATTTAATTTCCTAAAAGTTTTATTCATGGGTTCGATACAAATGATTTATGGCTGCACTTTAAAAATATTGTGAATCTATACAGGCTGTCCCAAATATAAGAAATGAACCATAGTTGTGTTTTTTTAAATGGAATGCCCTGTATATGAATATATTTTTAGATTCCCCGTTAAAAATAAACCTAACATTCATTAAAGTACATCGCACCTAAACCTTACAGTTTTTTAAATATTTCACTTTTTATCAAAATATAAGCCAGTCTGGGCTGATAAATATACCCACTCATTACTTGTAATACCAAATATAAAAAACCCCCAATACTAAATGCAGGGTGTCCAATAATATAAGTTATATTTACGTAAAGTTTAATTCTAAATAATTTGTTTATTTCAAATGGAACACCTGGTATATGAGGTCAAAATTAGATGCAAAAAGTAATTGTCTGACAAATATTATAATACTTTCCTATGGATAACTCTTGAAGTTTTCGTGGAAAATGCACATATTCATAATATTAGGTGAATTTTTAGTTGAAGCTGTTAATTTCATGTAGACCGCCCTGTATTTGATGATGATTAAATTAAATATCTATTAATCACCATAAGGTTTTCCTATAGATATGTATATTTTTAATTTTGCCTGGAAAAAGCACATATTGGTAGTAATAGAAATAATCAACTTCCTCCAAAACTTTGAGTTTTCTCAGCTAAACTTAAACACACATGTTTGAACATCTTACTTGATTCTTAAACAAAAACTGAACATAAATTTGCGATTTACTAGGCCTCGACTATAAAATGGTTTGGGAATTCCCTAGGTGGCTCACAGAAATCTACCAGCTCTATTGCCTACCATTAGGCGTTATGAACGCGTTAAGAACATTTTCCAAATAATGCGAATTAAAAATGTAAATGGGATAGATAGATAGATACTTTATTGACTACGTATTGCGATTACAATTGTAGTAAGTCCAAAAATAAATAACATAATACATATTACAATAAATAGGTGCCTAGTACATACGAACAAGTAACAAATTACATTAAAGACACAAATGAATAAATATAAAACTTCAAACGTATACACTACTATCAGGGGCCATCGTATGCATCTCATTGACACTGTAGAAGGCGTGCTTTAGAAGATACCGTTTTATTGTTTTTTTAAAATTAATATCATTTAAGGAAAAAGCGCAATATACAAACCGGTTTGCAACGAATTTTTAGCCGATTTTGTTAATCTATATTTGACTGGCCGTAAAGATAATTGTGAAAATCGCCATTTTTCAAAATATTGCTTCGAGACTTGTGGATTTCGATAAGTTGGTAATAGATGTACAGAGTCGGCAAAGGCATTATGCCTAGTTGTATAAATAAAGGTCCCACAGGACGACGGCAAAACTCAAATGTGAATGAAAATTTGCGAAATACACCGACAACAAAGTGTCACCGCCCAACAAAGGCTTAAGTCTTCTTATTATGTCAATATTTACTGAAAGTTTTCTGACAAGATCAGCAATATGGTTATTCCAGGATAGTGAGTCATCGAGGGCGACTCCAAGAATCTTTACCGAATATGCCTTGCAAATTAAATTATTGCTTGAAAAAACTATATGTTGTGTTTTTCCTACATTTAGGCTCAGGTTATTCGTAAACCAGGAGGCCGCCAGATTTTCACTTTTAATCATCAGTGACTCCAAGGACTTAACGTCCTTTGCTTTATCCATGACAGTCACATCGTCTGTATAGAAAACCGTCTCGTTCGGAAACAAATGGGAGTATAAATAGTTGACGTACAAGACAAACAGAGTCGGTCCAAGAACCGATCCCTGCGGCACCCCACTCTGTACTATAATACAGGGTGAGTCACGAGAAACTGTACATACTTCTACCATAAGTAGAGGCACGTTAGGGGTTTATCCAATGACCATTAAAAAATGTCTCCTTGTTTTGATTAGGGTGAATTATGGATCTTCACCAAAACAATGTTTCGTCATATCTTTTCAATGATTAAGTCAATTTATCTATTTTTTTTATAAAAGTGTGTATTGATGTCTGGCAACTAACTGACATATTCAGAATTGAAAAAATCCAGGTCCGTCTTCGAGAAAATTTGTGGGACTGCTTCATATTCAACACTTCACCCTGTATATGATTTTTCAAAAATCTGATATAATTTTTTCAGAGGGCATAAATAGACAGTTAGACCTGGGTATTTGAATTTTTTGTTAAACTCACCTCACATTTCCAATTAAAGATTCATTTTAGAGCCAAATTGAAAATTGGCAATAATGAAGAATCTTACTGTATAATAATGTTTAGTTATTAAAAAGAAATCTTCAAAATAAACAGAAACGACACTCACGGTGCTCCAGTATGGTAAATACCATAATTTGAATTGATTTACAGGGCCGGATTTAAAAATCTGGCATATCTGGTTCATCCCAATAATTCACCCTGTATGTAACTTTTTCCTCTTGTAATAGACAGAAAACAGATAAAAAATATTTGTAATAACCTAATTTTCTTATTTGTTTAAGGAAAACTCATGTGTCTAATTATTTTAATCGGAATGAAATTGACAAGCCAGGGAAATGTTTATTCATAAATTAAGAAATAAAATAAAAAACAATAACCAAACAATAAAACAGTTTTAACTATGTGGAAAAAATTAAAAAACAATTTAATAAACATTGCGATTATAAAACACAACAGCTCATTAACAGAAATATTCACTGTTGCAATATTATCAGAAATGACCCACTGACAATCAGAAAGTCTATTACACATTTAGACATTCGTCAAGAAAAGTGTATTGAGGCAGATGGATTTCATTTTGAACATCTTTTATAATCGTAATGTTTATTAAATTGTTTTTTACTTTGTTCCACATTGTTAAAACTGTTTTATTGTGTGGTTATTGTTTTTTATTTTATTTCTTAATTTATGAATAAACATTTCCCTGGCTTGTTCATTTCATTCCGATTAAAATAATTAAACATGAGTCTTTCTCAAACAAATAAGAAAACTAGGATATTACAAACTTTTTTATCTGTTTTCTGTCTATTACGGGTGGAAAAAGTTACATACAGGGTGAATTATTGAGATGTTTATTCATAAATTAAGAAATAAAATAAAAAACAATACCCAAACAATAAAACAGTTTTAACTTTTTGTGAAATGTTCTTTACTCTAAGTATATTTTATTAAAACTACTTTTAAATGTCGTTTTTACCTTATCAATTTCCTGTAATTCTTCTACGACGCTATCCTTCCTGTTGAACGACGGTTTTCTTTCCGGTAATTTTCTGTCTGATACGCTACTGAGTTTCGGTAGATCCTTAATTTTATGATCTTTTTTCGGTGGGGACTTTTCGCGTTGCGGAACCGGTTTGAGTTGTGGTTTCTTGAAAAAACTCTCTTTATCTTCGCCATTTTTTGGGGGCTCTTTGCTTTGAATCGAGGTTTTTCTTAATTGGACACCAGCTAAACACAAATGTTTTGAATTCAACTAAGAATCTACTTTATAATAATATATGTGGCAGCAAATGTGCTTTGTTTTTGATATTTTGATTTTTATTATTGTATTGTTGTGTAGGCTGTATATTTTTGTTCACTTCTTTGTAATTAAATACTCAGAATCAAACGGTGTCTGCTATAATAATATATAGGGTGTTCCATTTGAAATAAGAATTTTGATATCAACTTCCGGTATAACCGGAAGTCGTCCAATTATGACAATATTATAGACTGATAGATTGGGTTGACCTGAGTAATCACTTACATTTACAAAACAATGGTATGGTTACTTTTTCCAAAACTTCTAAGGTACCATCGACCAGCAATCACCCTGTATATATGACATAATAGATGAATTTGTGGAGCAGGCGTCTTTTGATTTATAAATAAATCATGGTCCTCCTCGAATATGGATTACTTCAAGAATTAATCTTGGTTTACATGATGGTCTATGTGTTAGCGTTAAGTCTTCGTAATCGTAAGGTTCCGAGTTCAAAACTGGGCAATGCAACTTTTTTTTCTTATTATTATTACCTATTGAAATTGTAGCCTGTCTGCACATATTGTTACCTGACATGTTTATTAAATTCTTTCATGATATGAAACATTTTCTATTCTTCTATTTCTAAATACAGGAACCCTGATGTCGTCAGCACGCCGAGTTAAGTAAGAATCGCAATCTGAATTACTTGAAAACTTGTTTCTGTTTTTATGAATTTCAAGCACCTGTTGGTACATGTAAATATATTGGGCATTGACATAATGCCCAACTGCTTAAATATTGGTCTGCAATGATCCAGGCATCCCGCACCTACAACGATACGCACCGCCTTCTTTTGCATACGAAATACATTGATTGAAGTCGAGCAGTTACCCCACAGATATGCACCATAACTTATATGCGAATGGAATAACGAATTATAAATTGCCAAGGCACACCACCTATCCACAACCGGCACCAATCTCCGCAGGAGTAAGACACCACTAGAGAGTCTACCCAAAAGCATATGGACGTGCTGTGCCCATATAAAAAGGTCCTCCAGAGTTATTCCGAGAAACTTAACTGAGTGACCTCTAGATATGTTAGTGTTTGCTGAAAAAATGATATTTTGATTTTTTTCTATATTTAATTTTAAAAAATTTTGGCTCCATTCATCTGCTTTATTCTCTGAGATCGTCATCATCACTTTCAGAATCTCCACATTCTGATGAGTCGCCAGAACATTTGAATCGTCAGCATAAAGTATCGATTCATAGGGAGACCTGTACTCACTGGCAAAAGATCAGAGACAGAATCCGCAAGGCGCACCGTTTGTTGTCTACCACAAAGATATGATTTTAACAATTCCAAAGCAATCCCTCTCACACCATACCTCTCAAGTTCTGCCACCAGAAATCCATGAGACACGCAATCGAAAGCTTTACTAAAAACACAAAGAGTCAAACCCACCTGAGTCTTGTTTTCAAGGCCCTCAACAATATGCTCAACCAGTTTTGAGACAGCCTGTATAGTAGATCGTCCGTGTCTAAATCCAAATTGGGACATATTCAACTGTTCGGGACGAAGGATACATTTAATTTGACGGATGCTCAAAATATCAACTTTCTTTCATTAATAGAGATGCAAGAAATGTATCGATATATTCGTTTTGATCACATGGTTGAACTAATTGCCTCGAGGACTGCAACTGAGTCTATTGGCCGCTTGTTAATCTAATAAGGAACATTACTAATTACCTAGTGGATTATTTTCTTTTTCTTTTCTGAATGGCTCCCTTTCTGATGGTTGTCGTGTTACCTTTCTTAGTTTCACATTTTCTGGAATGAACAAAATTGCTAAAATACTTACGGATTTTTTTTTTTATTAAGAATGTTAATAACTTAAATTATTTTTTCCAATAGCCATAGATTATTAATTAGTTGCAATATTATTTAGGCATACAGAGCGTTCGGGAAGTATCTTGCAATATTTTATGTACTGGGTGATCATTATTTATAAACGCAAACTCGCTTTAACTTTGTTGTTTCACCTTGTAGAAGAAAATGTTAAATACAAAAGTTTTAGGGCTTAATGTAAACTATTTACAGCATATATTATCATATACTACACAGGGTGTTACGTAAGTATCTGGCCAAACTTCAGGGGGTGATTCTTTGAGTGATTTTAAGGTAAAAAGTTCATATAAGCAGGTGTCCGGAAATGCATAGTTTTCAAGATACAGGGTGTTAAAAAATTTTTTTTTTACATTTATTTATTAATATCTCAAACACCTGTTGACCGATTTTGTTCAAATTTGGCAGTATTATGGACTATAATAAGACGCTAAGCTAGCACCAATTGATTGTTGATTATGACTTCCAGTGGCGTCGTAAGGGACAGTTTCACGAATAAAAATAACAAAAAAAATGTGCGCCACTGACTTTTTTAAAATCAAAAAAATAATTTTTGGATTGAGCCATTAAAAATACCACTTTTTTGTCTCTTGATATTTTTTCGTATCTTGCATCGTTTTCGAGAAAAAAAATTAAAACCACTTAAATGCATGTCCCTGAATAATTTTAAAAATCACTTTTACAGAATTATTGCGAATTTCGTTTTACCCAAAGTCGTTGAGATTTGGCTGTATTTTTTATAATAGTAAAATGCTAATTGAATCTTATTTATTATTGCTAATATTGAAGTTCAGTGGTGGAAATAAATGCCTAAGACAAGCCAAAGACGTATTATTAATTAAACTTTGACAAAAAATACTTTTTTAATAAAAAACGTTTAAGAACTTAACAACAAATAAAGATAAATTTATAATGTAAAAAAAAATTGTTTTTCACATCCTGTATCTTGAAAACCTGCTTATATGAACTTTTTACCTTAAAATCACTCAAAGAATCACCCCCTGAAGTTTGGCCAGATACTTAATTAATACCCTGTATATTGTTAGATCTTGTTCTGAGTAGATTTGATCTTGATGTGTCGCGTTCTGAAGATCCTGGGGTGCCTGTTGATCCCCATCATCCTCCACTTTATATTGAATTATCTTCGAAGTGCGTCGTGAGGGGACTAAACGCCGACAGTCTGAGGCCATCTTATAATTTCAAAAAAGCTAACTTTATTTCTTTGTACAATTTGCTTATCGCGGCGGACTTCACGTGCATAGATGATTGTGTCAATGTGAATGATGCGTGTGATATATTTTATTCAGTTCTTAATAACATATTCAATGAAACTGTTCCTATAACATACGCAAGACATATCCTCCTTGGTTTACAAATGATATTATATATAATATTAAGCTGAAATCTAAAGTTTGGAAAAGGTATAGACGGACGGGACTGGATAGTTGTCTGGATCAGTTTAGGACTATTAGGCATTATGTGAAGTCTGCAATTGATAAATCGTATGTTGATTATTTGAGGGAGACAGAGGCTCAGATTCAGTTAAACCCAAATACATTTTGGTCTTTTATAAGCAATCGTAGACATACTGGCCGCCTACCTAATAATATGACATACAATAACATTGAACTCGCCGATCCTCTAGAAATGGTTAATTCTTTTGCCGATTATTTTCAAAGATCATATATGCGGTCGGCTCCATTTTGTTGGGCTTCCGCAAGAAACTGCGATTTTCAGCAGCTCCAAATTAGAGGGATTGGTGAAGATGATGTTTTCAGAGCACTTAAATCGTTTAAATAGACATACTTCGGGTCCGGATGGTGTGCCTGCCTTTGTCCTCAAGGACTGTGCCTCAGTCTTCGCTAAACCGATTTCAACTATATTTAATCTGTCATTGAAATATAATGAGTTTCCGAATTTCTGGAAACTGTCTAGGATGAGCCCCATCTTCAAAAATCATCATCATCACGCCTATTCAGCACGGACTTTTTCCTGGCCGATGCACTGCCACTAATCTCGTAATTCTGAGCCAGTTTTTGGCAGAAAGCTTGGATAGCGGGGGTCAGGTTGACGTTATTTATACGGATTTTACCAAAGCCTTTGACAGGCTTGACCACGGAATTCTGCTGCAAAAGCTTTCGGAGTTTGGTTTATCTATGTGGATCTTTTAAAATTTCTGTCTACTTATCTCCATGAACGTAATTTGTATATGGAGTACCGTGGTTTCAAGTCCGGTATTATCCGTGCAACATCTGGAGTGCCGCAGGCTTCTGTGTTGGGTCCCCTTTTATTTATGTGTTTTATTAATGACATTTTTAATGGCGTGAAATGTCGCTCCCTACTCTTTGCTGATGATTTTAAGGTTTATTCACTGATTACCTCAAATTCTGACTGTCTTCAATTGCAGAATTGACTGGTGCATTCAAAACAGGCTTGCCCTTAATTTGGATAAGTGTTGTTCTGTAACTTTTACTCGTAAGGTAAATCCAATAAAATTTGTGTATAACATTGACTCTGTTCCGCTTAAAATATGCGATGAGGTTAAGGATCTGGGGGTGCTCTTTGACGCTAAACTTAGTTTTGTGGGGCATGTGATTGATGTGGTTTCGTCTTCCTATAAGAGTCTGGGTTTTGTTATGAGGAATACAAAGCATTTTGTGTCACCTAAAACTCTTATTTTACTGTATAATTCCTTCGTTAGATCGAAATTGGAATACGCGTCTGTTGTGTGGAGTCCTGGTTATGCGTTGCACTCAAATAGCTTAGAGAGGATTCAGCGAAGATTTGTGAAATATTTGTGGTTTAAGTGTATCCAACCATGGGATTTCCCCATGATGAAATTCTGGGTCGTTTTAATTTTGTACCTTTTGATAAGCGTAGAAAATATGCCTCACTCCTGTTCCTATTCAAAATCGTGAATGGCATCATTGACTCTCCAGACCTACTTTCGATGATACCTTTTCATGCCCCACATATGAGAAGGCGTAATTATGTTTCTAGCTTTTACTTGCCTAGCGCACGTACCAACTTGTTGCTCTTTTCGCCATTGTTTGAGATGTGTTCTGTTTGTGACTCGGTGAGTAACGATATTGATGTGTTTTTTAATACCATATCTTATATTAAAAAAGTGTTTTTTAGATAAATATTTGTTGTTACACCATTCTAATTTTGACTATTTTTTGCGATTGTAATATTGGTATTATTTATAATTTTGAAACGTGTATTTATGTTAATTTTATCGCTTTGTAATGTACCTGCCCTGTAATTGGATGTGTTTCTGTCTGGGTAGATGTAATCTAAATAAATAAATAAATATACCGGGTGGTCCATTTATCTTGAGACAGCCTTATATCTTAAAAACGGCACATAATCTTTAATAATAAAATATAATACACCGGGTGTTCTATCTACCCCGTTACTGGGACATCCTGTATGTACGATAATATATGTTGTAAATCGTTTACATTAAACCCTAAATTTTTTGTATTTAACATTTCCTTCTACAGGGTGAAACAACAATGTTAAAGGGGGTGTGTGTTTACAAATGATCACCCAGTACTTACCTGCTAGTTAGAGTTTATTACAAGAAGACTACATTGTTGTAAGATTCCTCATTTTGAAATTTCCTGTTTATTAAGCGGCGTTAGAATCATAAATAAATTAATTTTTGTTAAACTTTTTTTTGAAGTTATGTCAGATAACTTTATTTAAATACATTATTTGTTATTAACAATAAAACGATGCTGCACGATTACTTTCAAAATAGTTTTAGGGTAGAATTTTCGAAGTGTTTGTAAGTCAAATAAGAAGCACATAAGCTATATAGCTGGAAGGCTTCTATTTCGAATCTGCATTTCTCCCGTCTGTAAAAACGGTAACATATACTATAGATCAGGGATTCCCCAAGTGGGCGATAACGCCCCCTTGTGGGCGTTGCAGGCCTAAAGGGGGGCGGTAAGAGATCCAGAAAGAATGGGGGTGTTGTGTAGAGGCTTGGGGGGCGATTTGTAATTTTATCTAGCTAGGAGGACACCGACTGAGCTCTCGACTACAACTTCTGAACATCAACTAATATTAATTAAGAGTAGTTAAGAGCTCAAACTCGGTTCGCGTATCAATCGGCTTGTTCATAGAATACTTGTTCTTACTTGTTGAGTACGATTGAGCGTCGAATGAGATAAACGAGTTTATGCATGTTTATTCCTGTCGGTGCGTGCTACTTATGCAATCCTATATAAACAAGGTAATATTTATTTTATTCTCACCTGCGGTTTCGCGCGTAATAGATAAGCAGTACTTAAGTTTAACAATTACTTACGTATTTCTCAAAACAAAACAATGTCAGAAGTAAAAAAGAAGAGACTGCAATACTGTGCGGAATATATTAAATTCGGATTCATTGAAAATCCCACAAACCCATCGTCGCCTTTGTGCCTTCTATGTCTAAAAACATTTTCGAATCAAGCAATGAAGCCTTCAAGACTGCAAGATCATTTGAATAAAATGCATCCAGATAAGAAAGACAAGAATGTAGTATATTTTCAAGACCTAGAGAAGAAGCATAATACTCAGCCAAGTGTAGCAAAACTATTCGTTCGAGCTTCGTACAATATCTCTTTAATTGCTCAAAAACGCAAACCACACAACATCGGAGAAGAGTTAATTTTGCCAGCAATAAAGGAAGTAATAACTACTGTGCTTCATATACCGGCCGCAGATATTATCCGAAAAATTGCTTTTAGTAATAATTCTGTGCAAAGACGAATTGATGAAATGGCTGAAAACATTGAAGGCTCATTGTGCAATTATCTGAGGACTAGTCAATTTTCAATTCAGCTCGATGAGTCCACTTTACCAACTAATAAAGCATTGTTGCTGTCTTACGTGAGGTTTATTAAAGATGAGAAAATATGTGAAGAACTATTGTTCGCTAGAAATTTAGAGACCGATACAAAAGGCGAAACCATATTTAATACATTGGAAAAGTTTTGTGATGAGAAAGAAATTCCCTTGAAAAATATTATATCAGTTGCTAAGGCTGGCGCTCCGGCTATGACAGGGTGCCATAACGGCTTCATAGCGTACTTAAAAAATAAAATTCCAGATGTCCTTGCTGTTGTACATTACGTAATTCATAGACAACATTTGGTTTCTAGAAACTTAAGTGAACGACTATTTCAATCACTGCAATATGTCATCAAAGCAGTCAATATAATCCGTAACAGCTCTTTGAATGACAGATTATTTCATCAGCTTTGTGTTACTAATGACGAAGATTTCAACCGTTTGTTGCGTCATACTGAAGTTCGTTCGCTATCAAGAGGCAATTGTCTGACTCGATTTTACAACCTGTTTGACTCTGTGATACAGTTCTTGGAAACTAAAGATACAGGATTGCGCAACAAGCTCATTACATCAAAGAATGATATAGCTTACATGACAGACCTATATAAATTGTTCAACGACATGAATCTCCAACTGCAAGGCGATGAACTAAATTTAATTAAAACAAAAAATGTCGTTGCTGCTTTCGCAGCCAAACTGCTTCTGCAAAAAAAGAATATGGGCAGACGTGAGTTTCACAATTTTCCGAATTTACCCGTATCCTACAGAAACGACGACTGGTTTGCCTACTGCCAACATTTGGAAAACCTCCACATTGACTTCACCGAATGATACCAGGACATTTTGAACTTGGAAATACCAGACTGGGTGTTGGATCCGTTTTCAAATGTCAACACAGCAATGTCACCTCAGCTGGAAGAAGAACTTATAGAATTGACAACAAACGAGGAAATAAAAATCAAGTTCAAAAATTGCTATCATGAATTTTGGCTCCAAAAACCGATCCCGCAATTGTACCCTGGATTGTGGTCAATCGTTCAACGAGTCTTGATAGCATTCCCATCGCCATATTTGTGTGAACGTGGATTTAGTGCTGTCGGAACGCTGCTTACTAAAAATCGAAATCGTTTGCATGTCGTGGCGACTTGCGGCTGTTCTTGTGTAAATTGGAACCTGATATCAACAAACTTATTAAACAGCATCATATTCATCCTTCACATTAGTTTTTATATAAGAATCGATTATGTTTGTTTTATTTTGAATAAAAGATACTTTGTCTGAATACTATAAAGTTGCGTTTTAATAATCATTCTCATTGGCAGGTGTCGCCCGTAAGAGTTAACTTGAGACCTGAACGCCGTTGTGTACTACCTACTGAGCTCAGGGCCCAAATTAACTCTTGTGGATTATAGTAAAAGTCTCGTTTAGAATGAATGTTTAATATCTGCTAATATAGCTCACAATAATTAATTAATTTGATTTGAAATTCTAGTGGTTTTTAAGTAGGTGAAAAAAGAGGGGCGCTCAAAAATAATTTATTCTCAAAGTGGGCAGTAGACAAAATAAGTTTGGGAACCCCTGCTATAGATGAACGTGTGTGTGAAATGATTAAAGTCTTTCTGGAGTTGGAAGAAAACGTCGTGGTTTTGACGAGAGGGAAATTGAGACGTACGTAGACTTTTTCCTTTGAGTTTATTTGAAGCCAAAGGTCTATGCTCTAAATCATAGATGATGTGATCAAGATATTAGCGTGAAGATGTGTGGAAATGTTGTCCACAATTTTTGTAAAAGGATCGTCTGTTGGCAGGTGCTCTCAGAGGAGGTCAATCAAAGATATTGTTATTAATTAGTTCTTTAGGCATGGATTAGTTCGATTCGGTCGATATGATGCAAAATGAATGCGAAGCTTTTACTGCTGGCGTGTATGAGGCTTAAATAACGTGAGTATTTAGCTGTATTAGACTGTTACTATTAAGTTAGTGCATAACTTTCGTCCATGTTCCAAATCTGTTTTACCTAGAGGATTCTCTTTTTCGGCTATAGGTGTAGGTGTTTCATCTGGTTCTTTAAGTTTAACGCGTTTTAACTGTACATCAGCTGAAAATGTCAACATTAAAGTAGGATAAACATACAAAGCACAAGATGAGTCAACATGTTTGTTTATTGTTTATGCTGTATCTATAGGTGAAAATGGAATGATAAGATTATATACAAACATAGGAAGAGACATGTAAAAGCTTGTTGGAGATACTTCAATAAGTACCTAAGATGTGTATTTGTCTGCTAAATGAGCAACATAGTTTTTTTTATTATAATTAATTAATGTGTTCACTGAAAATGTTCTGCCTAAGATTTTTGCTTTCGTTTAACGAATTGACGCTGGTTACTATCTACCTATTCCAAGATTAAAATTATGGAAATGAGGTACCTTTACTCCCTAAATCAGTTCAGTTGACTTTTCCGCACGAAACGATACGCTCTAAACTGGAATAAATCGATTCGAAGGCGTGATAGCATGTTATACCGGGTGGACAGGTAGCATATCTCAGGAAGTAATAGTCGTAGGACAATAGGAAAAAAATTCTTTTAGGGAAATCGACAATGGGAAATCGCTGGAAATAGTTTTTTAGTTCCTAACTATACGGCTAGGGGGCGTAATAGATACAGTAATGCGAAAAATGCATTTTTATTGAAAATTTCGCAATATAAGTTAGAAAAACAATACTACCACAGTAATGCTACTGAGATTCGGCATCTTTTTGGTGTATCACTTTTTATTGTGCGGCTTGAAATAAAGGCAGCAGGGAAGGACGAAATTTTACCTGTGATAATGTCTATAACTTTGGTTTGGCTTAACCGAATTTATCAATCTAATTTTTGTTTAAGAACTCAAGCCTTGCTGATGAAGAAAAAAAGATTTCAAATCATAATTGTTTTTCGGGGCTCCGCTAGATGGCGATATTTGCATCGCCTAAGGTTTTTTTGATTTTTCTTTAAAAACTTAAATGGAATGATACAAATATTTTATCAAAAATGAAAAGTAAATTGAATTTGCAACAAAAAAGTCCAAAACCGCACAGGAAAATCTTTATTCGTTTGAGAGTTATGGCCAAAAGAATGTTGTTCACCAAAATTCGTTGAAAAATCATGTATCTTTAATTTTCCGTGATCAAGAATGCCATGGGAAATAAAGAAATAGGTTTAAACTGTATTAAACTGATAGTTTAACAAATAAAAATAATGAAAGATCCATTAAAATTACCAAAATGCAGAGCTTTCATAAAATTTGTTAAAAGAGGTAGATCTAGATACCCATGAAACAAAATTGGGAAGTTTCCATGCATGGAGACAAATAAATAAACGCGAATATGCTGCTAAATACCAATAATTAATTTACGCTGTTGCCAAGTTTTATAAAATGTATCGTTTTCTCAATTCTTAGGATACAGTGTGTGCGTGGAGTTAAGGCCCGGAGCACGTGGTTCTTTAGCTGGAAGGTTATGGTTAGGCATCAACTAATATCTTAAAACTATAGAACAAACGCAAGAAACTTAGGCAGGAAGTTTTTCGTTGGCCATTGATGTATAACATGAAAAAGTACAGGGTGATTCGTTATAAATTGAATTACTTATTTGACTTTTTTTTGATGCTTTGCAAAAAATATAAAATTTTTCTAATTTAATATAATTTTTTTTATGTGACGCAAAATTTTATAAGAGGATCATTGACGAGGGAAATTAATATACACTGTGTCCCAGATAAAAATGGAATCTTAAATTAGAGATAAGTTGTACATTTTAAAAACCTTTTAAATGGTGTTTTCAAAAGTAGAGTAACTTTGGCCGTTTTTGAGAATTTTTGCAAACACTATTTTTGCAATTTTCGTTTTTATTTATTTATGACGTTATTTTTACAGATATAAAAAAATTAAAAGCACCTTCTTATTGTTACTTTTTGAGGAGGATAAGATAGCGTTTGCAAATTTTCTACCATCTACTTTTGAATTGAAAATGGCTTTAAATTTAACAATAAAAAATCCAGCGCCGTATTTAAAAAAACGAAGTTGATGATGGTTTTTCAAAAACAAAACATCGTAGTGAAAATTTGTAAACGCTATCTTTTCTGCTCAAAAAGTAACAATGAGAAAGTGCTTTTATTTTTATATCTATTTTATTTTTCAACAGAAAATCGATTTACAGAGCAATCTTACAAAATTACTTAATCTTAATAATAACAATACAAATAAACCGAAACAGAAAGAAAGAAACATCATACATTCAACTTAAATGTTCATTCAAAACACCCAAAACAGTACTTAAGTGATCAAAAAAAATATCACTCTCATCGCTTATAAAGTTATATGTCTAACACATTGTGTAGATAGGCGACTTCATCAACAAATTGGTCCTAGGTCGGTCGTTATAAAATAAATTAGAAGATCTCGAATTTTGCCTTGGTACCAAAAAATTCAACTTTTGCAAGAGTTCAGCGCAATCAATCTTACTATGCAATATATTAAAAAGGAATTTTACTGTATGAATTTTTCGTCTTAATTCTAAACTTTGTATTTGACATCTTGTTAACAAGATGTCATACTCTATTCCTTTTTCTGGATATGATCCATCAGTTTTGAAACATAAGTATTTTAAGAACTTACGCTGAACTCTCTCATCAGAAACATTGTAACAGTTATAATATGGAAACCATATTAAAGAGTATTCCAGCTTTGACCTGACATAAGCATAGTATAAGGTTTTTATTGTACCCATATTCTCAAAAGATCTGGAATTTCTCACAATGTAGCCATAAGATCTAGATACACTCAGAATTATGTTATTTATATGTATATCGAATGAAATAAGCTTATCAAAGGTCACACCAACATGCTTAATGGACTCAGGACGATTTAAAATCGTCTCACCAATCGTATACTCGAAATGAATGGCTGATTTTTTTCTGGTATATGACATAACTTTACACTTGGAAGAGTTCAAGTTCAATTTGTTTTCCTCACACCAGTTCAATGCAAATCCATATCACGCTGCAAACGATTACAATCGTCAAGATTATTAACGGAATTAAAGATTTTCATGTCGTCCTCAAAGAGCATTCAGTAGGCCGGCTAAGTCATTTATAAAAATTAAAAACAATAATGGGCCCAGATTCGACCCTTGCGGAACACCAGATGACATATGGTATCTTGACGATTTATATCCATTATGGAGAACATATTGGGATCTATTAGTGATATAGGAATGGATTAGCGAAACAGATCCAGCTCCAAGCCCAAACACAGTAAGCTTGTTCAACAGAACCATTTATTCTGTCACATGCTTTGGCAAAGTCCGTGTAAATCATATCGACCTGCCCTCCTCCATCAACAGTTACTGAAGTAAATTGTGTAAACACAGAAAGATCAGTAAGCGTGGACCTGCCACCGATAAAACCGTGTTGATTTATTGATACATTAGGCTTTGTCACTCTATAAATCCTCAAACATAGCTTTAAGAAATTTGATAATATGGATATAGGTCTATAATTACAAATACAAGCCCTGTCATCGCTCTTAAAAATCGGACACACCTTCGCAACCTTCCAATCCTGTGGAAAAACACCGTATGTATGGAATGGCTTTATTTTCCTCGCCCTGATTCTTCAGCCTTATCAATTCTTCTTTCGGAATTCTATAGCTTTCCCGTTGCAATTTAGTTTGATCCTCCCTAAATTTAATGTGCGAGTTGGCGCTATTTCCAGTTCTGAGTAATGTTCTTGCATCATTTTCTGAGCTGAGGATGACTTTAATTGGTTGTGTTTTATGAGGTGCGTATTGCCCTAATCTATAAGTTTTTAAAACGTTCGTGTTTACTCCTTCTATTGCCGCAAGGGCAGCATAATAAGCATTATAATAATAAGTGCATAAAAATAATAAGAGCGAAAAGAATTCGTCAGTATCTGTCGACCCTTGCCTCGGTCTGGTTCTACTGAATTAGACTGAGGCCCTGCTAAATTCAACAAAATCCCCTGTGTAGGTAAAACCAGTCATTTTGTCCGCTACGCCATAACATTATTTTTCATTTATATATTCACGCACACAAATTCATTTTATAATTTGTAAAAATAACGTCAGAAATAAAAAAAAAAACGAAAATTTCAACAAATAGTTTTTCCAAAAATTCTCGAAAACGGCTAAAGTTACTTTACTTTTGAAAACACCATTTAAAAGGTGTTTAAATTGTACAACTTTTCTCTAATCTAAGCTATCCCATTCTGATCTTGGACACAATCTATATAAGAACAGATTTTATGATTCAATATGAAACTTTCAGGATTCCATGTAGGATTCCTTGCAATGATCAGTTGTTTAATACGATTCTGTATCTATGATTCAGTCAGTTGAAGGGAATTCGAGTGCAAACTTGGCACCGACAGCAACCAAATGATTTTTTTATGCCAGCGACACACAAACGCATTATAGACAGTTTTTGTGCCTGAAAACATTGATGCTCAGCAAACTCCCTCGTAAAACCCTTGTTGATAAGAGCCAAAAAATCTGTCTAGATAGGCTCTTTTCAACAAGGCCTTTAAAATAATTCATGAAGGTGTCCTTACAGGAAGATTTGTTAACGATTTTAGAGCCTGCAAGCGGAAGTGTCAATTTTCAAAATTTTTCGATACGGTTGAATTATTTTTTCAAGAACTTACTTTCATTTGTAACGAATCACTCTGTTAGATTTTGCTCACGTAACAGGAAAATACTGGTTACTGTATTTTTGTTGTTTTTCTAAAATCTGAAAACTTGCATACCGAATTTAATTACTGGTTCATCTGAATCTATTGACGATATCGACAATTCTGACGAGCTAGACGATGACGAGGATGTACTGTCTCTTTTCTGTGCCTGTTTCAATAGTGGTGGTGTTTGTTTTGGTGCGGGTGGTTCAGGATCCGGTCCAGCTTTAACCCATGGTGGTCGGAACACTGTTCTTTCCGCTGGATTTGCTGTGCCGGTTTTACCAGCAGGCATATTTGGTGATGTATGTCTGAAATTGTACAGAAAATCATTATAAGAAGACAGTCGTCACACAAGTTTTTCAGTAGTATACAGGGTGTTTTATAATATATGCGCAGGACCTTAGGATGTGAGCGCTCGTCCAAAAATATGAAAAAAGTTTTTATTAACGTATTCTCTAAAACTCTAAAATGTACCATTTTGGAGATTGAAATATTATCGTGCAGAAAACAGCTTTTGTAAGCATTCATATCATATCAACTCATAATTGTTGAAGATTTTGAAGGGATAGTGGGTGTTTTTCTCCCCAATTTCTACGCCACTGGAAACAGTACGGTCTTAAGATAACCATTGGAACCGCCAATGTTTTCTACAGAAAAAAGGTACCCTTGATCATAAGCTCTATAATTGCCGCTTTCGAGGATAATTTTTTACTAAATATAGTAACGAATCAAATTACTTAATTTTAAGTCATGTGTCAAATTTCATCCAATCACCTCTGGATTACAGCGATAATATCCTACATGTGGTGTTTTCAGTTTGGTGTTTTTTTTTTATTAAAAATTAATTAAACGTCAAACTGACAACTGGTTTAAAAATGTCGCGAAGATTTGGTATTGCATCTAACGATGCAATTAATGATATTATATCTAATAATATACCAAAAAATACAATCAAATCAAAAAAATATGTATGGAAAATATTTCTCGAGTTTTGTGCGACCAGAGAATACGAACTGAATGCTGAAACGAGTTTGCATAATTTGGCTAATATATTGAAAGATTATGCGGTAAATATGAGAAAAGCTGACGGAACTGAATATAAAGAAGCAACTGTAAAAACAATTTGGAATACTACGTAGTAGGCTACTCCAGGAAAAATACTTCAATGACTTCAAAATTGTATTCGTCCCGTTTACCTGTGTGATATTCAAAAATGCGCGAGATGCAAGAAATGCAAAACGTAAAAGATTACAGCAGGATCCAAACAAACGAAAATGCAGTTCATCAAATTTGAGTTCAAGTGATTTGGCTAGAATCATTGGATTATGGGATGAATGTACACCAGAAGGTTTACAAAAAAATGTTTACCATATTGTAACTGTTGAGTTAGCTTGGCAAGGTGGTGAACCAGCTGATTGCCTTGAGAAAAATAATGATGGAACGCCAACCAACAGAATTGAATACAATCCAGTATTCAGTAAAACATGCCAAGGAGGATCGAAAAGTTGTACAGATAGTAAATATTGCAAACGAAAGTGCATGCCCTGGTCGGTTATTCCATAAATTATTGTCCAAAAGGGGGAAAAATATTAGTTCTAGTCGCCTATTCGTTTCTGGAAATCCGAAAGTGGCACATGGTTTGACTAAATATGTAGCTACTTTGGAATCTACTGACGTTTTAATATATAGGGTGTCCCATTTAAGAAAACAAAGTTGATAGCGATATCTTGAACAATTGAACTTCGAAAAAAAATCTTAATACGGCACTCCATTAAGCATCAAATTATCTCTAACTTTTATAAAGACACTTTTCCCGTAATTCTAATAACAACCGAAATATAAAGGAAAAAAGAAAATGACAAAAAATGGGAAATCGCCAGTATAAAGTTAGCCGCGCTCCGATTACGGCATTAATCTAAGCTCAAAAAAATCGAACGTGACGTGTCACTTACTTTCGCTCTATCTATTACGGTTTAGGCTGTGTAAATTTGCCCACCCTGTACATTAATCTTTGTTGATGTCAAACATGCTTTTGTTTTCAAAGCCTACTTGAAACAATTTATTTTGAACAAGAACAGCACAAAATAAGTGTAATTAGTTTATGCAGAAATACTTATGTTATTTTGATGTTTTGTGATTTTATTATTATTGAATATTAAGTTCTTCTACAATACTGTATAATTTTGAGCAATTTTCGGTGTTAACAAAAATTATGACTGCATCAAAAACTAAAATTATTTCACTTTTCAAAAAAATTGACTTTTTTTATTTCTTAAATTTTTTTTTTAAGTTTTTCAAAATATATAGTATATTGTATTCCTAGGCGGTAAAGTGTCATAAAGTGTCAATCACTTTACCGCCATGGTTTACACATTATTTTTCTGCCGACACTATGAGAAAATTGAATTTTACTGCTTTCATAAGGACGAGAAACGATGCATTTCTAAGGCTAGCGCTACAAAACACTCAAAAATGGCTAGGCAAGAAAATTATTTTTAACTATTTGTAATAGATGGCGGCACAATAATAAAAGCTATTAACAATGATGATAGACCAATGGGACAGTGGTTGTCAAAAATCGAGCGCGTCGTAAAATATTCAATTTGAATTTGATTCATCATTTATTTAATAATTATGGAACATCTGATTGATCGTAGTGACGAGGAAATTGAGTATTGTACCCCGCCTGAAATTCTCGAGAAAGCGAACGAAGTTTCGATGAATTTGCTACCGGAAAAATCAAGAACCAAATATGAACTTCAATATAAACTGTTTATGGATTGGTGTAGTGCTAAAAACGTTAAAAAGTATAGTGAAAATGTGATTTTGACGTATTTGTCGGATCTTTCACAAAAATACCAATCTTCAACACTGTGGTCAATTCATTCCATGTTAAAATTTACGCTATTAGTTAAAAATAACGTAAACATTAGAAATTTCAACAAAGTGACTGCCTTTTTAAAGAAGAAATCTGTTGGCCACATTGCAAAAAAGTCAAAAACTTTCGGCCAACGGGATATTGAAAAATTTCTTGGAACTGCACCGGATGAAATACATTTAATGACAAAGGTAAGCAATAATCTTATGAATCAAAAACTATAACTTAACTCTTCAAAAATATAATTTTAAGTAGTATTGATTATAGGAGTGGCCGGTGCTTGTAGAAGTATTGAAGTCACAAATATGATGATAGATCATATGGTTAATAAAGACGATATCTTAATAATTCACGTCCCAGACACAAAAACTCATAAGCGGCGAACTTTTACTGTATGCAACACAGAACAAAAAGAAAATACTACTGACGCGTCAGTAGTATTTTCTTTTCTCTTCTCCCGTTTTATGTGATTTGTTCCATCTTTGTTTAAATTGCGATTTTAAATAGGAATATTCTTTCTTTATGACTTTCGTTTGGTCTTCTGAAAAGTTGTCGTAAGATAGAATGAAACTTTCCAAATACTCCAGTTTTTTGTCTATATTTGGCAATTCTTGTCGTTGCATTTTCTCATACAACTCTCTCCTAGTAAAGGTTCGGAAGCCTGAACCACTTGCTGTTTCTAAAACAAAATGGAAAAAGTTTTGTAAGCTGAAGAAATTTAGAAAATTTGACAACGCTGCATACTGTCCATAATAATTAAATTAACATTTTAAGGCTCCTGGGATTGTTTGTAAAGGTTAGCAATATGTTACAAACAGAATTTGTCGTAAAACATGAGTTTTAAATATTGTATACTTTATACGTGTTCCAACAACTAAGGAATTAAACATTCGCCGTATATTGGATTTTGTGTTATATATGTCAAATAGGCGAGTTTCGGCGGCTAATTTCGGTTAAATTTTTTAAAAGACACTCTTACTATTACTCTACAATCAAAATTTTTGCAGGGACGAACCCTGATATATGACATAGTACCTTCGATACATCAAAGTAGTAAAAAAAAATAATCAAAATTACCTATTATTTTAAATTAACGATTTAATTATCATAGACACGTTATAATAAATTAAAACAAATTCAAATACATAATCTCTTACCTGAAGTACTCGGATCCATAATTCTCTTTTTTATAGTTTAAGCCGTAACAAAATAGTTTCACTTTGAAATAACACAATTTTATCACTATATAAACACTAACACGTAGCGCTCACTCAAGGTCTTTATACTGACTGGTGCTAAGGGGCAGGTAATCACCGCAAGCGAGGGAAAGTACTGGTTTTAGATCGGCCAACATTTTAGCTAGGTAGCCAATGATTTTCATTTACCTGCTACAAATTTTATTACATAGACTTTTGGCCGCCTAAATCAGACATTTACCCCTCTGTGTGACGTATCAATATGCAAAAAGTATTTTAGTCTACGTCCCAAAAATATGAATTCTCGACGATTATTTGTGAAATACAGTGCTGGAAAATGTTCAGCCCAAAATGTAGGACATCATACAATTAGAGCAATTCCTTCTAAGATAGCTGTTATTTAAACCTACCAAATTTCAAAGAATATACTGGACATGCGTTCAGAAAGACATCTGCAACACTTCTTGCCGATTCAGGAGCTGATATATTGTCACTGAAAATGCACGGTGGATGGAAATCAGCTACCGTAGCAGAAGGCTACGTGGAAGACTCAATAAATAACAAAATTAGAGTAGCTAAAATAAATTTGGATTGCAATCATTAACCTACATCAAAAAACACCTTCGAACATGCCATTTATTAAGAGCACATGATGAACCTGAAACCAGTACTGAAGCTGACATCATGAAAAGCTCAGTAATTACTGACGGTTTATCAGCTGTAGTCTCGAGCAAAAATTCATCATCAGCTTTAGCAAGTAATATTACAGAGCAGCTACAAGTGTCTGATTTATCTAAACAGGGAATCACTTTTACTAATTGTACAATTTAAAGTCCCATTCTTAACATAAATATATCAAACAATACAGAATAAGTTTGTTTAATTAGTTATAGTTTATATAGTTTACTCAGGCTGCCTTTGAATTGGGAGGTTTTTTTTCTTGCGAAGTTTGTTAAATCATTAGTAACATTACAAGAGAGCGGTTGGTTAATTGTTCTTTTATCGTTATCTAGTACCTACTCATTTGTTATTTGTTTGAAATTTGTAATTTCCATTAATTGTTAGAGTTTTGTATTTTTTTTTATGTATATATGTTATATTGCTCTGTAAAGAGATTCTATTCTATTATTATTATTATTTAGTACGTTTAATGTTTTTTTTTTGTATTACCTACAATTGTACGGTGCCGGCAGAAAAATATATTATTCGATTTTGTTGTAATTGTTTAATGTTTGCAATTAATAATAATGTTTTGCACTACACGGCCTTCTTGATATTATAATCGTTGTTGGCTACAATACGTAAAAGTAGCATAGTAACTAAATTTGTGTTTATACCAATAGTATTTTTTGAACCATTAGAATGTTGGCTTTTTAATACTAAGGTGATATACAGGGTGTGCCATTTGAAAAAATCAGGATTTTTATGGGTTTGCAAAATGTCATCACCCCGTATAATGGGTAGCTTTTCCAACTAATGTGTAATGGATTATTTTACTACAGGATGTTGTACGTCTTATGGAATAACTCAAAGACCTTAGTAACACAGGAGACAAAATACTTCATTGATAACGTGCTTTCAAACACGAGCCAACATTACTTGTAAACAAGTAATGTGTAAGAGAGAGAAAGACTTATCCTTGTTGCCTTCAAGTTGCTCATTGGCAACATTGTAATCTCCGGTATGCGTTCTGCAGCCAGTGGCGTACTGATCGCTGACTGCTTTTGAACTATGTATACAATACATAATATATAATTAATAGCATACATTAAAAAGCCAACGTGCCGAGAATTTAACCGCTATTCAACTTATTTTGAAACTGAAATTTAGTCGATATTTAATTGGAATGAGTTTTTCAGTAAAATAATTTAAATATTAATATGTATAAGGTATTCGCTAAGAAAGTCTGTTGAACTTTCCTTTGTAGTGATATTTCTTCATATACCTAGCTGAAAAACCTTCATTTCGTATATCGAAAAAACGATACTTAAATTAATATATTATATGTATAATTTGAAGATAATCTAATTTTAAAATCATTTTATGCATTACAAATAGGAAGTCAGGAAATAAAAAAAGGCACATTATTCTCAATAGTTTATTTTTAGCTACATATATTAAATTATACACAATGATAATAAATAATAATTATCTACTATGAACATACAAATTAATTATGTTTTTGCAGACTTTATGCAGTTTCTGTATCGCTTTTTAATAAGTATGAAGTCTATTTAATTGCGAATAATTCTTTCAGGGGTATGGGCGCTAGAGGTCCACGTATAGAGCCTTCTATTTGGAAGTTTAAAAAAGGTGTTTGAGACAATGAACTCATGTTCCTGGCAGAACTGAACTAGCCGGTCTCCTCTATCGTTTGCTGTACCTAATCCGTATATACCGGTAATATCCTCTTCGTGGTGTACTTCCTACTTTGGCATTAAAATCGCCCATGATAAAAGTCACCTCTGATTTTTTCGCCAGCTTCACGGTATCTGTGATTTGTTCCTTAAAACTATCAATAGATCTTTTAATGATTTTACGCGGATTTTAAGTCGTCTAACTTGATTTTGTAAGGTGTGTATTATTTTCCTTTGGCACGTTATTTTATTTTTTAAATTCCTATATTTTTTCTTCTCTTAGTAGTGGTTGAAAAGTCACTACTATCGATATCACCAGGATAACGCCTTTTCCTAAAAAATATCAAGCCCCTGGTAAATTATACTAAAAAAGGAGCTTTTTATGAACAAATATCAAAATTTCATAACGGTAAAATGTAAATTTGAATAATGTACCAAATATACCAACATTTAGCTTCAGCCCCTTTATATCAACCGCTTCTGAAACATGTTGGTGTAATACCTACCTCTTTTTACTTCCAATTTTTGCACTAGCTACAGGGGCTTCAATTATATCAGAATGGGATTCTCCTGCTTCTGATGCAGTTTCTGTCACAGAACTGGTTGAACCCTTGTTGGCTTCTAATGAAACTGGCTCTGGAGGTGCCAGGAATAGATTTAACAATTATACTTTCAGACCTAAAATATGTATTAATTCAATATATCAAAATATTAAAAAGCCTTTCTAAAGGATACCTTTTGATTAGGGACCCCATATTAGCGGTTGAAACAGTGGACTCTATAATAGTTTTTTCTAAGAATAGCTGAGCAATCCTAAAAATGGATATAAATGCGGTTAATGCACATACCTACTTAGCTAGTTTAATTTCATCCAAAAAATAATAATAACAGAACTTACTTAGGATATTCTTTCGGTATTGGAGGTGTTTCAAAAACAGATCCACAGACCTAACATCTGTGGTTGAGTCAGAGCTAGAAGAATATAAATTATTATTATAATATAATAAATATAATTATAAATATTTTTTACCTAGTGGATGCATCATCCAAAAATAAAACACCTTCACACCGTCGAGGATTTGCACCCTTTCTAACGATTCTTGCTCCCTTAGATTTCGTTGCCAGATCCTCTGGGAAAAAATGATCCGAGCATAACCATGGATTTTTTGGAAAAAGTGGTCCTTTAGCAATGCCATCTAAAGAAAACCAGAGTTTTCGTTTTTCCGGTTGCTGAGGAAACCTAATTTAAAAAATACAATATAAGTACCTAATGTAAAAAGGCTATAATCAGCCTTATACTCCAGAGCTAGGGAGGTAATATCCTACGTAGATTTACCACTTACTTCTTTAATGCTGCTTTGAATTACTAAGCGGTTACATTGTTGGGCGTAAATGAACCAACATTATTTTCAGAAAGTATCTGTTTGCTTTTGTTACTAATAATTTAATAGAAATAAAAATTCAAAATGTAACAAATTTATCATATCAAACAGACCCCGCCACTGTGTAAACTAACACCAAACACAAACAAATTTCCAAACATAACCACACTTACCTGTGAAAAGTTAAATCTGGAAATAAACTATCCACTTTTCCACAAACTACACAACCACGAACCATAGTTATTCAATAAATATTTAAAGTTTAAAAAAACACACACAAGAATATCGCAAAACAGGAAAATACTTCAAAAAACGATGAAAAGCGCTAATGACATGAGTGTTTCTCAACGTCAACGTCGCAAATTATAATTTCATTCATAACGCCGTGTTCTGTCGTACAAGAAGCGTAAAGTTGTAAACGATGTTGCCGTAGTGCGCTTTTATTTTACTATGAGAATAATTCCTAAAATAAAATAATTATCCCGTTTTGTACAATTTAATCTTAAAATGAACTAATTTATAACCTAAGTATAGTAATAAAATTTTTTATTAACATCCTAGTTACAAATAATTATTTACATCGCTCATTTTTTATTTGTCGTGACAAAAATTTAAAGATATTCCAAATACATTTGTAAGTCTGGCAATGCTTGTATTAGGATAAATAGAGGAAGGGACGATGTTTGCTAACCCTGAAAACGTAAACAATGTGGTCTCCTGTGTTATTAAGGTCTTTGGAATAACTACTTTTTACAAAACGCATTGGCCTAATTATAAAAAATGGCTAATAATAGGACATGTTTTTTGACTTTTAAAATTAATATCTAGTTAACTATGCATGCAACAAACCTTATATCAAAATCATATCTAGGGTGTTCCATTAAAAAAAAAACGTAAATGACAGCTATTTAGTCCTGTATGAATGAAGCTATATCAGGGAATAAGGCGAATTGTTATAAAACTATAATTATTAATTGTTGTAAATACATACGTATCTATATATTTACATTTTATTAAAATTAGGTTATTCTATTCTAATAATACCATTCCTGTTTATTTTAGTTTTCAACATTTTCAGGCGCGACATCATATTTTCATTTAGTGTTTATTGACCGGATAACTCGGATGCGCTACATTATTTATAGGTTTTATTTAGAAAGATACATTTTGAATGTATACGCAATATGTAGGTACCTCTATATTTATTTTTTTCTGTATAAATGTCTTATTTATTATCGTTCTGATGTCGTACTTGGCAAATAAACCACTCATAAAATTTAAACAAATTCAGCACATTTTTGGTTTGTCTATCAAGTAATCCTTATAAAAAACTTTGGGAATTACTTTAAATCAAAAAATAACAGAGCACAACTCCATTTACAAGACAATACAGATATAAACTCAAAATAATCCCACCGGGGACCAAATCGATCTGTATATATAGAAAACTATACATAGGAGAATTTTGAAAATTTGGTGTAACTATGTCGACGGGGACAAATGAGGTAAAATAGTTATAAGTTACTGAAACTTCCGGTTATACCGGAAGTGGGTGTCCACTTGCTTAATAATAATAATAATTCTTTATTTGCTTTTTAACCGTAGTTATCTGCATCGTCATACATATTATACTAAAACTACTATAAGTAATATAAATAATATAAAAAACACAAAATAAAATCAAATAAAAAACATTACCGTAAGTAAACAAACAGAACGACATCAACAACAACACAATTAAGTGTAAAATAACAAATCCTACAGAAACAAAACTTTTAGTCTATATACATTTAAAATTTGAAATTAAGAAAGTCAGCGTAAGTGTACGGAATTATTTCAAGAAGATGCAGTTTTACCCCTTGCTTAAACCTTCTATTGTCTTTCAAGTTTTGGAGAGAAAGTGTTAAGTGGTTGTAAAATCTGATTCCCATGATGAAACACTGTTTATCAGTCAGGGCCAGTCTGTGCTGAGGTAAGCATATCGTATCTATTTTTCTTGTGTTATGTTCATACATATCACTGTATCTATTTAAACCTTCTACATTATCTCTGATATATAAAATACATTGCCAAATATATAACGCAGGAACAGTGAAAATATTTAGTTTTTTAAACAACGGCTTGCATGAATCCTTGTAATTCGCTTTTGCTACTATGCGTATTGCTGTTTTCTGTATTTTAAATATTTTTTCGCTGTGAGATGCATTACCCAAGAACAGAACGCTATAGTTAATAAGTCCCTGAAAGTACGCCATATACGCGCAACGAACAACGCTCTCAGAGCATGTACTCGCCAGTCTCCTCAAAAGGTAGTTAACACTCGACAATCTTTTAGAGAGGTTATTAATCTGGGAATTCCATGTTAAACGCGAGTTCACATAGACCCCAAGAAATTTAACAACCTTATCGTTAACGTATTGACCCTTAAGTGAAAAATCAATCCGCTCTGTTTTTGTAATATTAAGGCACAGTCTATTGGATTCGAACCATTTTTCTGCCATGACAAATTTATTATCGAGTTGTTTGTTGTTATTTTTGTTAGACTCATACAAAGTAGTATCATCCGCATACTGAATGATTTGAATATATCTAACAAAAGCGGAGAAGTCATTGACATAGAGCAAAAACAAAAGAGGACCCAATATTGAACCTTGGGGTACCCCTATGGTTACATCCCGTGCATCAGACCGCTCTCCCTCTCACTCCACTATCTGCTGTCGATCGCTCAGGTAGGACTCAATGAAGTTCAAAGCAAGCCCTCTCACACCATACAGAGGCAATTTTGCTAAAAGAATTGTATGGATCACAGAATCAAATGCTCTGCTAAGATCACAGAATATTGATGTAAGAGTCTCATCCCTCTCCATTGCATGAACAATAGACCGCACCAACCTTAGGATTGCTTGTTTTGGAGAACAACATTGGAACACTGTATATATTATTACATTTTTGGATTCTACGTAAAATTTCCACTAGACTTTGTGTATCATGAACTGTTGTGGTAAGAAATTCCTAAGTGAGATAATAATAGACTTTTGCACTAATTTACCCACTTGTGTCACTAACACGATTCCTGGTTTTCCTTACCCAAAGTAAACCAACATTATGCCCAGAGAAAATCCCAATTTGCTGAGTCCATAGATGATAGCCAGTGATTTAGATAGATTAAGTTTTAAAGAACTTTTTGTAGAATTATAAAGTGAATTTGTGCCCGTAAATATAAATGAAAAATTTGATTTGATGTCCGCTATGATAAATCAGTTTCGTAGATATGTTGGGACTTTTTCTGTTTCATCATTAATTTGGTCTCCAGAAGCTTATGTTTTCCTTATAAAAACGTTTCGTCGGTTATGGGGAAGATAACACTTAACACTACAGGTTGGCTTATGACACACAATTAAAACTAACAAATACGAGTACATTTAAAGGTTATAGATTTAAATATTCATTTAGTGAATAAAAACATTGATTTATATAAAATATTTTTAAATTGCTTCTAGAAAATCTCAAACTGTGACAGTCCCGTACCGAGTTTTAACAGCTTGTTGTACAACTTTACACCCCAATATCTAGGATTTTGTTGACCAATAGCCAATCTGGAAAATGGCTATTTAAATTCAGATGCAGCTCGTATGTTGTAGCTATTATGAGGCTCACTTCGCTTATTCCAATAATCATTTTGTTTAACATACCGGGTGTCCCACCGGGAAGGGATTCGATCGATTATGGAGAAACTACACTGTAAAACAATCTAAAATGTTTTCAAGAATCTAGCACTTCCGGTTATATCGGATAAATTATATTTTGTTTGGATTCTCCTTGTAATTCATATTTCATACATTATATGTTATACCTATCGCCAGCCGTTTTCGAAATATTTGAAATTTTATGTCAAAAATGACGTTTTCAGAATAAAGAATAATAACAATTTTCTATTGGAATAAAACTCAGTCACATCCACCAAATTGTTTAATTAAAATTATAGACATGTTTCGACCTTAGCTAAGGTCACCATCAGTATAACTAGAATATATAAAAAGGAAGAATATAAGAATTCATCTTACTGCAACACAAGAACTTTTTACCTTAGTGGAAAGGAACACACAACAAAATTATGAACATTATTTAATATTGATACGTTACATAGTAGCTAATGCCTTAGGCATAGCAAAAATTTTTCTTTTTCTTTTATTCATCGGTCAAGTATAAAATTTTTAATATTATAACCACTCAATAATATTCCTTACAACCCTAGCAATTGTTAAAAATGAGGGAATGTCAAGCACAAATTTCATTTGTCATTCATAATCAATTATAATTTTTATTTATAAGTTAGTGAGCTGAGTGTGAAATAGAGTTATATGTTCTATCCGCATTGCTTAATAAGTCGGCTTGGTGAAGTGAGTTAGATCATTTATACTGGCTGATTTTATATTAGTGTGACAGTGACAAAGTGTACCGTGTATAGAAGTTATTAAAATAATCTTCGGACTCAAATACATAAGGACATTAAAGTGGGACAAGTAAATTGTAGCTTAAGTGGGCAGTATATGAAGTTGACAAGTGAGGTATATCTTACATAGAGTGAGCATTTAATTGGTAGATTGTCTTTGGTTATTAACCAGGAGGTGTCAGACGGAAAACTATTGTTAGGTTATAAATATTCCAGGGTGATTTAGATTTTAATAGGATTAAGTAGGTAATATGGGTTTGAATATTATATACACGTACCCCAAATGTTGACATGTATATTTGGGACATGATATTAAAGTTTGGGAGTTAAGAGGGGAATCTGAAATGGTTACTTACAAAAATGTCCGATGGTGGCGCTAGTGAATCTCATTGAATATCAAATTATTCATTTCTTAACTTAGAGTAATTTTCTAGAATATTTTAATACATTCTTCTCCTCAATAGGTGTCGCCAAAAATTAATACATAGTGGCACAAAATATCATATTTCTATTTTGCGTAAATTATTTTCACATTCTTTTTTGTGCTAGCATTCTTATACGTTCGATGCTTATCTTCGCTTAGACCAGTTATAGTTATATACTATTATACATAAAAAGGATGAATGTAAAAAAACTGGTTTTATTTACGATAAATAGTCAAGATTTTTAAATATTTTCAACATATTATTTTTTTGCCAAGCCTCTAAATTTTCACAAATTGATGATTTGTGTGAAAACCGTAAAACATAGGTATATGACACCTTAAACTGAATCCCAGTTATTTTTGAGGGACTATTAAATACTCCAATACAGGGTGTTCTATTTAAAAAACCAGAACTATGATAATACATGCTTATCTCTTCTTTGGACCGACCTGTATGCTTGCAGTGTTTTTCAAAATGTATTAGGTTAGCCCTGTTGTTTTAGTTTGTCAGTTTCAAAACCATGAGATGTTTTTTTCATGCATCAAAGAGTGTCTTTCCTAACTATGATAATACATACTTATCTATTCTTTGGACCGCCCTGTATGCTTGCAGTGTTTTTCAAAATGTATTAGGTTAGCCCTGTTGTTTTAGTTTGTCAGTTTCAAAACCATGAGGCGTTTATTTCATGCATCATCAGAGTGTCTTTCCTAATAGTATACAATGTGTCCAGAAACTAATGGACCAAGCGAAAGCTACAAATTGTAGAGCAGATTTCATGGCAAACTTCTAATGCGAAATTGCTTCCGAAAGCAGTTATAGTTTTTAAAAGAAAGCGAAAGCGCCTTTAGCCATTGGAGTGAAAGGTGACAAAGATATTTCCCTAAATAGAAGCATTCGTTAGCCATACAGTGCTGAATTAAATATGCGAACATAGGCGTCCAAACGGGTATCAACGGACATTTCTAATAAAAACTTCTTTGTCACTAACTTTTCGAGAATTCTGAGATCATTCTTAGGAAATATGAGGTATTCTTATCTAAAGATGATAGAATGCTGCATTTTCGAGAAAAATTAAGTTTTAGTTTAATATGCGGTACATAGTACCTATCTATTTGATTTACGATTGGTACATTACTTATTTTAACAGTAAAAATTTAAAAAATTAAGTAGGGTATTAGGTATTGTGAGTATTTACAGGGTGTCACAAATATAAGAAATGAATCATAGTTGTGTTTTTTTAAATGGAATGCCCTGTATATGAATATATTTTTAGATTCCCCGTTCAAAATAAACCTAACTTTCATTAAAGTACATCTCACCTAAACCTGACAGTTTTTTAAATATTTAAATTTTTATAAAAATATAGACATAATATGAATGAAAAAATTCACACCTAATTGTTTGTTCTTTTTAAGCCAGTCTGGGCTGATAAATATACCCACTCATCACTTGTTACGCTAAATATAAAAAGCCCCCAATACTAAATACAGGGTGTCCAATAATATAACTTATATGAACGTAAAGTTAAATTCTAAATAACTTGTTTATTTCAAATGGAACACCCAGTATAAGAGGTCAAAATTAGATGCATAAAGTAATTATCTGTCAAATATTATAATACTTTCCTATGAATAACTTTTGACGTTTTTGTGGAAAATGCACATATTCATGATATTAGGCGATTTTGAAATTGAATCTCTTAGTTTCATGTAGACCACCCTGTATTTAATGATGCAAAAATTAAAGTTTTCTTATAGATATGTATACTTATCTTTAATTTTGCATGGAAGAGGCACACATATTGGCAATAAGAGGAAGAATTTTCAAAATTATAATATTTATCAAGTCAGCCATGAGAATTTGAGAAGAAGAGAATACATTTTTGTAATTTAATATTTACTGTTAAATAGTCGGTTGAAAATTCTTACCTAAGAGTTGAGAATTTTTCATAAAACAGTTTTTGGTTGTGACATTTGATTTAATTCACTTCAATTCAAAAATGCGAACCTATTCCAAAGGAGAAAGCATACACATGATTTTTATTCTGGGAGAATGGTCCAAAAACGCTTTACTGGAATCGCGAGTTTACGCTCAAAGGTTCCTGGCGCAAAATCACCCCAAAAAAGCGGTCTTCGAGAGGCTGTTAAGGCAGTTTAACGAAAGATACCACCCAAATACAGTGCAACTGCATCAAGAACTTTTCAATATTGATTTTAAATCGTGTTGAATTTTGTAAATGGGCCAGGAACAAAATCATCGCAAATGAAAACTTTTTTAATTTTGAAGGAGCAAATAAATGAAGCGTTTAGAAGCGTTACACCAGATTAAAGTTGTTGAAGGATTAAGAAAAGGATTGAAATGTGCCTAGAGTCCAATCATTTTGAACATTTATTATAAAATTTATCAGTTTTTATGTAGGTATATCTTGTTATTTAATTTAAGTTAAAAATGTATTTATTTATTATGTTATTGTTTAAATTATGGTTTGTCAAATTCTCATGGCTGACTTGACGAATATAATTTTGAAAAAGTCTTCCTATACCAATATGTGCTTTTTCCATACATTAAAAAAATATACATATCTATAAGAAAACCTCATAGTGATTAATAGATAATTAATTTCATCACCATCAAATACAGGGTGGTTTACATGAAATTAACAGGTTCAATTAAAAATTCGCATAATATTATGAATATGTGCATTTTCCACGAAAACGTCAAGAGTTATCCATAGGAAAGTATTATAATATTTGACAGAGAATTACTTTGTGCATCTAATTTTTACCTCATATACAGGGTGTTCCATTTGAAATAAACAAGTTATTTAGAATTAAACTTTACGTTCATATAAGTTATATTATTGGACACCCTGTATTTAGTATTGGGGATTTTTTATATTTGGCGTAACAAGTGATGAGATATTCATCAGCCTAGACTGGCTTAAAAAGAACAAACAAATAGGTGTGAATTTTTTCATTCAAATTATGTCTATATTTTTATTAAAACATAAATATTTAAAAAACTGTCAGGTTTAGGTGAGATGGGCTTTAATGAAATTTAGGTTTATTTTGAACGGGAAATTGATTCATATACAGGGCATTCCATTTAAAAAAACACAACTATGGTTAATTTCTCATATTTGGGACACCCTGTATAGACTCACAATATTTTTAAAATGTAGCCATAAATCATTTTTATCGAACCCATGAATAAAACTTCAAGGAAATTAAATAGTTTAACCACAGTATTCCGTGTCGTATGGCGTGAATAACCCTGTATATACGTTCCAACTACCTAACTGGTGAAATTTTAAACACTATTTAAACCCCTACCAAGGGTATCTTATAATTTTATAATAACTACCAGTCGGGAGTTCTTGTATTCTCTCTATAGATCATAAAAAATCGGTTGTGTCACCCTAAAACTTTCCCGACTAGTTATAATATAATCAAAAATATATGACCTGCGTAACGAAACAGAATTTTAATAATTATGATAATTGTATTATTTCCAATAAACTAACGTAACAAACTACTACTACTTTATCCCTTCTTGTATTTATCCTCTAACAGTAGGTATACCTACATAATATTACCATAGATGTTTATGTATTCTCTGATATTACTGTACCTGGCTAACGTTAATAATCCCTACTCCTAGTACATACGCATATACATAATATACTATACCACATACAACTAAATATTAATAATATAAGTACGACAAAACCATTAGATTTTTGTGTCACTGTGTATAAACAGCGCCATCTCTTCAATGCTGTCCCAACTACTAATTACTTGTTTGTTGGCTACAGTTATAAAAAAAATATAAGAAAATGGCGGATATTTGAAGAGAAATATGAGGGTTTTTTTTATATATGGATATTGTCTAATACAGAAAGTTTTCACGAACAATTTTAATTACAAGTGATTGTTAAATATATAAATTAGGTAATAAAGTAATATTATCATTATTAAATATTAGAATCATAGCACAAAATGAGGAAAAAGTTGCTGACTTTGAACTCAATTTATTAAGTAATTATTTATTGTTGTAGCCTCAAAATACCTTATTACCTAATCCAAACCTTAATCTTTAAGACCCTATTAAAATATTTGCTACCAGATACGTATTAGTGGAGATTTCCATCCACAAAAATATATCTGTAAATTTGAAAAAATTACCCATGTTTGAACTCAATTTATGAGTTAACTATTTAATCTTTCCGCTTGAAAATACTTCATTACCTAATCCCATCTTTGGTCTTTAAAACCCTATGAAAATTTTTGCTAGCAGATACGTCTTAGTGGCGTCTACCATGCGCAAAATTATGCCTGCAAAGCGAAATATGATGATTTTCTAACTCTGTTTTTGAACTAACTATCCAATATTTCAACTTCAAAATACTTCAATACCTAATCCCATCTTTACTCTTTAACTCCCTATCAAAATTTTTGCTATCAGATACGTATTAGTGGAGTCTACCATGCGCAAAAATAGGTCTGCAAACGATTTTATTCAAACGCCCCTCTTAAACGAAATTCAGTGAGCTATAAAAGGAGAAACAGTCGAAGTCTATCTGTTCGTTTAGGCAATCGTCTTTATGATGGTTAGTTAGTTTAAATATCTCCATGCATTCCAAGTTATTGAGTTTTATGCCTTTATTGCAGAAATGTAACGGTTTGCAGCCGATTTGAGGATCGAAAAAATGTCTATTGTTTACTATGTGATTTGCAAACGAAGATCTACTATCTAGATCAGTCAGGTTGTCAATAATTTTGGTGTGTTCAATTTTTTATTATATGGAAGCTTTAATAATTTAATTTGTTAGAATATCCTAGAAGATATAGACCTACTTTAGCCGCCTACGTATATTTTTTTAGTAAATATTAATACAGGGTATTTGATAAAAAGGGTAAAAAATCAAATTGAAAAAAGTGTCATAATTCAAAATTTTTAAATAGCACCCATCCCATTTTATATATTTTTTTATTTTTTTGCATCAAAAATAAGGTCAAGTTTATGAAAGGATGTCTATCTCAAAAACTGATAGTTTTCAAAATATTGGCAATTTTACATTTTTCTATTACAATAGTGATACGAATTTGAAATTTAATTGATTTTAGTTGGCGATGTTGGCTTTAGATAGCAAATAAATATGCCATTTCAAAATTTTGAATTATGACACTTTTTTCAATTTGATTTTTTACCCTTTTTTTCAAATACCCTGTATTAATATTTACTAAAAAAATATATGTAGGCGGCTAAAGTAGCTCTATATCTTCTAGGATATTCTAACAAATTAAATTATTAAAGCTTCCATATAATAAAAATATGTTATTATTCTCTATTCTAAAAACGTAATTTTTGACATAAAATTTCAAATATTTCGAAAACGGCTGGCGATAGGTATAACATATTATGCATGAAATATGTTTAGAATTACAAAGAGAATCCAAAAAAAATTATAATTTACATAGAGTCGCATTTGAACTAAGGAAGTTGACACCCATTTCCGGTATAACCAGAAGTGCTAGATTCTTGAAAACATTTTAGCCGAATTGATTCCGTCGACCTAAGTACTACACCAGATTTTCAGATTCTTCCACGTCGTAGTTTTTCCATAATCGATGAAATCCCTTCCCGGTGGGACACCCGGCATATTAAAATATCGTAAATATATAATGATTGAAAGGTCGAGGACTCTTGAAATAAGTTCTGCAAGATGTCAAACTGGATATGCCCACTTTATGGTTCTTTTTTGGCATAACAGAAACACGTGTTGCATCGCCAGCTGGTCCCCGATAAAATAAACCATATAGAACAATAGTTCGAAATATTTGTTTCTTAGGACATTTCTAGAAACAGTGTTTTTAATATTCTTATAAAAGAACAAAATGAGCTCAATTTAGACACCAGCGCTTGCGCGAAGCCCGTGTCAATTTTGCACCGATTTTTAAGCCCAGGAACTTGGTCGATCAAGCACTCTTAATAAAGAACACAAACCGTTTTCGTGATTTGAAGAAATCTAAGGTTCTTGTTCAGCTTCGTGAAAGATCAGAAATAAAACACCCGAATTATCTACAACCTCAAGTGACTGATTTGAGGTAAGATTGCTTCAAGGAATAATCGAAAAGGAAGTATTGGAAGGAAGTTTTGAAAAAAATCATTGAAAATAATGGACCTGTGGGACCCAATAAGAGACTCTCATCCACTCTTGTCCCTTCCGCAAAAATATTGTGATTAACTCGTTCGAAAAAATCCTGTTGGCAATGCTTTAAATATATTGTTAAAAGTTTCATTTAGGTACATACAACATTAAACTATACAAGGTACATCCTACGCACGCACGCGCATCCAAACAACAAAAATTGACAAGATGCCAAAATACGCATCCATACATATTGAAGCCCACGTTTGTTGTTAACATTGACAAACTGAATTTATGTGAAGTGAGTTGTAAAATCGGTTTTTTTTTTTGAATTTCTACATACACATATTTATTAAAACCACAACAATAAAAGCGATAAAAAAATAATATAAGGAATTGATAGGCAAAGTGTTTCGAAATTAATTGAAGAGGTTAGCATTGATCTGATTGCGGCATTAAATTAAACTCTATTACCGTTTAAGTTGTAGCTTAAGATTAATCGAAATTTGGCCACCCTGAATCACTCTACCTAATTTTCAGCCATGCTGGAAAAAAGCTTCAATTAATTATTTGGCATAAAGTTCTGGTTGGCATGTTATTTTTTCTACGACTGTCTTTAAATGCCCTTATTATATGTTCAATCATAATTTGAACATGTAATCTGTTTTTCATTTAATTAAAAATGCACGGGTAAGTTTCCTGGTAATGACAAAAGTAGCATCGGTTATGCAAAATCACCATAGCAACGCCGACAATACAGACAAACCAAATTGACAGTTTAAATGATTTTGGATGGCACGTTGAGCTTTATAATTTCAAAATAAACTAAAACTCCATCCACAAAGATTAAAGGAATGAAGAAGGTATTTACTACACAAAAAGGTGCAAACAAGCCACGAATTATGAACAAAGCAAAGAAGCAATGTAGAAATTTAAATTAAATGCAGTTTTCGCGGAAGATACATTAAAATTCAGCCGTAAACTTTCGGCACACTTCCAATGTAATTAAAATCTTATTTTAAGATGTTTTAATGTTATTTAGATTCACATATGTCGTAGAAAATATGTTTGCTAGTAACTGGTCATTCAATAAGTTCGTGGGATAAGTAAGAAAAAAACAAAATTTGGACAAGCCTCGATTTTATTATTCAATATAGTTGGCCTCGAGGGCATCAGTTTGTTTTGAATGCACCAGGAATTAAATATATGCATAACGGACAGAATTTTTATCCGCAGTACTTCTGGATCCTTGTCGTGGACTACCAGAGATGTATCATCGGCATACATAAAAGCCCTTGCAGATGGAATGTGCAGGGGCAGATCGTTTACGTAAAGTAAAAATAGAAGCGAACCCAAAAAGCTCCCTTGTGGTGCCCCCACATTAATACTTTTATATTCTGAGACCGACGAATCAACCCTGACACTAATTTTCCGATCAGACAAGTGTGACGCAATCCAGCCATTGACCGCACCACGAATTCCCATATCGGACAATTTGCTCCTCAGAAAATCTCCATCGACAGTATCAAAGGCCCTAGACAGGTCAAAACACAACGAAACAACGTAATTGCCTCCATCAGCGAGATCATGCACGTGCTGGACATATTCAGTCACACAAGTCTCGGTAGAAAGTCCCGACCTAAAACCATGCTGAGAAGTAGTAATTATGTTACACTGACTCAGGAAATTTCTGACAGAAACAATCTTCTCAAATACCTTTGAAATAACGCTTAACAACGCTATAGGTCTATAATTTTCAATGTCACTTTCACTTCCCTTTTTATAAATTGGCACGATAATAGACTCTTTTAATTTTGACGGGAAGGTACCTGAGCATATCGAGGCATTAAAAATATGACATACGTAAGGAGCAAACTCCGCCGCGCTGCATTTCAACAAGTGCACCGGAAACCCGTCCGGACCCGTCGATTTTTTCTTGTGTCCATGACCTCGTACTCATTGATAGGGGCGAAAAACATAGACCTATCATTCACAAGCCCTCTGGAGCAAGCACCCGACAGACCACAGCCAAAGTGATCACGCAACCTCCTCTCAATAATGTTAGAGTAGTGGTCAACAAACACCGATGCAATCTCCAAAGGTCGAGTCGCATAAACGCCATCCGACGACTGAATGGCTTCTATTTTTTTAGCTTTTCCTGACTTTCTCCTCAAGCTGTTATAGGTATTCCAGCATTGACAGCACACACCAGTCGACTGGTCAAGTCAAGTGAAAATTACTTTAAATAATAAAGCTTTATTCACAGTAGTTGAGAGTATAGAACGATGCCTTACTTAGTTGACGATTGGAAGTGGATGATAAATTTTCAATGAATGACTGAATAACTAACTAATATCCTTTGGAGCCTTTAGAAATAAATTTAAATTGCAGCCAGATATCGCCATTCGGTTGGTAAAAATGTATGTTACAACATATTCAATATATGCACTGTAAAAACATTAGGGTTTTGGTATTATGTTTATATGAGTGTCTATCAAGCTTAAAACTTTGTCATGTTACAGCTGACTCACTCTGTAAATTTATACCTAATTTGACATACTTACCAATGATTTATATACGTTTTCCACAAATTAAATTTATTTATAACACACACACATATAAACACTTTTGGTCATTTGTTTCAAAACTAAACCGAGTTATCGAAACACTTTTGATTATTATTAACGATTAATGATTTCGCGAGTTTTTTTTTTTTAATATGTGAAAAATTTTCAGCGTTTCAGTAATTTCAGCGCGGCAGACATTTTCAGAATGTTCATCGTAGCAGTTTTGGAATGAAAATAGCTCGAGTTATTTTTGGAAATGCGGAGTTTCAATACATTTTGTTGGTCGAATTATATTTTGTTAGTGTATATGTGTCTACATGTATTTTAGCGATGACGTTTTTCATTTACGAAAAATTTTTCACTTGTTTGTAATACTCACGTAAATTAAGATCGGTAGGGGGTACACCTTTTCTTTTTTTTTTTGTTAATTTGGCATTACCTGTTGTTTTTACAGAATGTTTCAGAATATCTGGATTGAGAGAAAACACTAAAAAATAACATGACGAGTTTGTATACAAGGTGGCCCAGAATATGTGGGCAATCTCTCTCTCTCCTTTTGTCGAATCGGCCTTCGCTGCAGAGATATGAGCCCTTAAGGACTAGACCTGAAATTCAGTTATTTTAATGATAACTTTTGAACCGCCTCGTATAAGTTAATGCAATTTTAGTATAATGTACGTTAGATAAGGACTCATCGACTAACCGTATTTAGAACAACGGCATTTCATTAAGGCCACATGGGCCTACTGACGTAGGGATTGTTAACCCCCTTTTTTTTAATGCGTCTTATGCTACTGAGATTTTGAAACAGTTTTAAAATAGCTTAAACATTTTGCTATAAAATCGATAAAATAAACTGGTTTCGAGATAAAGTACTTTTGAAGTGTGATATTTTATAAATTAATTTTGTATATCGGTTCAACATAGCCCCCTTCTAATCTTCTGCATTCCCTAGCTCTGTGAATTGAAGATTGTTGGACCCTCCACAGTGCTGCAACATTGTTGTTTGTTTCACAACGAGATTGCCCACATCTTCTGGGACCCCCTGTATAACTTTTATGTTTATGGAAATATAGGCCCTAAAAAGCACCTGCTTGTCAGTATTTTAAAATAAGAACGACGCCATAACCCCAGCCATCAGGGATCAACCATAGATCAACAAGAACGTAATGCCCAGACCGGTGTGGTAGGTATATACAGGGTGAGTCACCCTAGACGCGACGGTCTACTGTGGCAAAACTATTCAGATTTTCAAAATTCTTTCAACGTTTGATTTTGTAGACCTATTAGGACTACATTCTAAAAATAGGTGCCATTTATACAGGGTGTTACATTATTCCGTAGCATATCAAACTTACGTTTTTTTAAATAGAAAACCCTAGATATTATTTTTGTTTTCCATTAGAATGTTGGCTTTTTAATAGTGAGAGGGTGTGCCATTTGAAAAAATCAAGATTTTTATGAGTTTACAAAATGGCATCACCCTGTATAATGTATTCAAAAATTTATAATTTTGAAAATATTGACAATTTTTACATTTTTCTAATACAATTAATATGACACTTAGTCAAAAATAATCAGGCATGTGAGATTTTGATCACATTTTAGTTTAAGTGTACAGGGTGGTCCAAGACTTAATTTTTGTTGTTATTTTACACAAATGCCAGAAAAATGATTTTTTAAATGGGACGCCCTGTATAATAATACGGATTTGGATCTTCTTCGGGGCTACGCAAGGATGCGTGAGGATATGCGATAAAGTATTCCAATTCCAGAACATTAATTTCATTCTCTTCATTAGAAATGCAAATTTCTTTGTGCTTTTAAAGTTTATGCAAACTGCATACAATTGTTCTGGCGTTGAAGAAATTTCTTGTTATTTAAAAGGGAAAAGTGAGTGAAAGAAGAAGAATAATGCCGAAACAGTTCTCAGCTGCAGCTGCTCTTGGAAACCAAGGAGTAGAACAATTATTGAGTTGCGAGGCACAGTCTACTAAATTAGCACAGCTTAGCTTCACTTCTTTGTTCAGTTGAACTGACGTGATAAATATGGTCAGTTGATACATAACTTCTCACTTAATTGTCAACTAATAAAAATTCTGATATTGACGTTGAAGGATAACAAATGTCAATGTTAACATCATGCAAATAAAAATATGTGAAGTTAATGTCTCAGTAGAGGTACAACGTAATAAATGTGTCGATAGTTTTTTTTATTCTTTAAATAATCAGCTACCACCATTGGTGGCAAAAACGTTAAGTTTAATAATAATAATAATAATAGCCTTTATTGCTCAACAGATTTCTCCCTTAACAGAGCAAAATTATAATACAATAGGTAATTCCACAAAAAAAAAACAAAATATTATACATAACACAATAAGCAATCCATTAAAAGTAAAACATGATTGATCTACACTAATTAAACAATTAACAAGAACAAAAAGAGAAACTACGACGCACAAACAGTCAGAGCAGCCCTCCTAAGTGCTTCCCTTGAACAATTAAAAATGTCACAGTCAGCGCAAATCAAATTAAAATTATTACACATGACATATACGGGCGATTTTGTATAGAGGTTAGTACAAGGGCGCTGAGAGTAGAAAGTTAAAGGATTGCGGGCGCCAAGTCGGGGCACGTTAAAATTTATTTGAGCCAGGAGTTCAGAACAGTCGATTCTATTATGTAAAAGATCATACAAAAATTTTAGAGAAAAAACATTCTTCTAAACTCCAAACTCTTGAAATTGAACTTGTTCAGCAACAACGTATATTCAATCCCTCTGTCAGGATAAATACCGTCTGCCTTAAATGAAAGGTATTTCAAAAACTTTCTTTGGACACTCTCAACATTCCGCACATGAATCTGATAGACGGGTACCAAATCAAGGAGCAATATTCGAGCTTCGAACGCACGAAAGAGTTATACAAAACTTTCAACGCATCAATGCTATGAAAACTCCTACAGCTTCTCACGATGAAACCGTAGGATCTCACAGCTTCACTAGTCCTAGCAGCCACATGAGGCACAAATGATAGACTAGAGTCGAAAAGCACGCCCAGGTCAGCATCAGTCAGACACCTAGCTAGTGCGGTTCCACCAACCGTGTAGCGAAAACTTATAATATTCTTCCTTCTAGTGAATGTCATACATTTGCATTTATTCTCGTTGAGCGATAGATTATTAACGTTACACCAATGTTCCACAGCTCTCAGATCGTCCTGCAACCGAAGACAGTCTACATGAGAAGTAATAGGGGCGAACAACTTAAGATCGTCGGCAAAAAAAAGCCGTTTTAGACACAGACAATCATTTCGATCATTTATAAAAATAGAAAAAAGCAGTGGACCCAAATTGGATCCCTGCGGAACGCCTGTGGAAGCCCAATACCTCTCTGTCGTATAGCCGTTATAATATACATATTGAAGTCTGTTCTGAAGATATGAAGTAATTAACAACTTCAAACCATCATCAAATCCGAATCGATCGAGCTTTTGAACAAGTATTCGGTGATCCAAACGGTCAAATGCTTTAGCAAAGTCTGTATACAACACATCAAATTGCCCACCACCATCAACAACCTCGTTCACTTGCTGAGTAAAAATTGTAAGGTTAGTGGCAGTGGACCTCCCGGTGAAAAACCCATGCTGATTAAGGGAAACTTGGCCATGTACGGAATTACATATTCTGTTATACAGCACAGCTTCAAATAATTTAGAGAAATTGGATAATATAGAAATCGGTCGATAGTTATTGATGAGCGATCTGTCGCCTGCTATATAACCAGGCACAACTCTTGCCTCTCGCCACCGATCTGGAAACTTGCCTTCGTTGAGAGCCCTATTAAATATTGTTGCTAGTGGACTCGCCAAGATTCCCACGCAATCCTTTATTAAAAACGATGGCAACCCATCAGGTCCGGCCGTAAACTTGTTTTTTAATTTTTTACAAGAATCAATTATTTCAGTTTCAGTAATATTCGACACAGAAATCGTGGAATAAGAGAAATTATTCACAGTACTGACATCAGATTCACTGGGCTTCTGAAATACGCTATTAAAAAACTCAGCAAAGCACTGCACTATAGCCTGTGGCTCGCTGTATTGCTCATCATTGAATGACATGACGCTAGGTATTCTTGTGGTATTATTTTTTGCATGAAAAAATGACCAGAAACAAGCAGGATCCCTCATTAAGCCACCCTGCACGCGTTCCAGATATTCTGAATAGGCAACATTAATCTCACTTTTCATAACTCTTCGAAGTCTTTGAAATTTTTCCAAACAGTTCGGATCACCAGTTCTTCTGTATCTTCTTAACTGCAGTTCTTTCTCCTTTATATTTCTAATTATTGTGGATGTAAACCAGACCGGGAACTTGCGCTTGAAATTCCGAACTCGAGGGACATGCCTATCAATGATATTATAGATAATTTCATACATTTTGTCTACCACAACGTCAATGTCATCGCCACCATCGCCGACCTCAGACCAATCCTCCAAAAGAAGTGCGCTAGTCGTAAAGTAATTAATTTATTTTTGATAAACGGCTACGGTATAGGTGTAGGGTTTTAGAAATTATACAGGGTGTTCTATTTAAAATAGCGATGTTGCTATCGGTTTAGAGTAGAAGCAGCAACACCCCATGGTCAAAAATATCCAGTATAAGGCCCGTACACAGGAACATTGTTCAGTGTAAGTAAAATTATTTAATAATAAATTTTGTTTTCTTTAATTAAAAAAAAAATACCTAAATTTTGTTTTTCAACTAAACTTTTTTTTATTACTCTTTATTATTAACAAGAGTATGTTTAATTTTAATATATTTTATACGCCTAATTTTAATTAATTTAACTTTTCCTAATTAGTAATAATAAATATTTCTCCAAGATCTTATGCCTTCCGTTTCCTAATATTATTTGTCTCGAATCCTAGATGGTGGCCGCCATGATTTTCTTTTCTCATATGAATACTGTCATCTTCAGGGTGTTCCGTAAATCCAGGCCACGTTTTAATTTCGTCATATAATTTATTGCCTGGGCATTCAGTTCCAAGTCTAACTGTTCGATGACCCACTAATCTATAGTTTTCCTGTATAAAACCATTTCGAACTCCGGTGTCTATTAGGTTATGTGCTGATATCAGTTGATTTTCAGGGGGTAGTTCCGCTGAAAAAAAAAAGACAAGCGTATTGACTTAGCTGTCTTCGACGCATTAACGACTAATACTGTATATGACATAAGAACCCATTGCTTAAAATCAACTAGGGGTCAAACTCAAAGAGTCAAGCTACATTTCTAAATCTGAATAGTTTTGCCACAGTAGTCTAGGGTGACCCACTCTGTATAATTATTGTTTTAAAGGATTTAAATGACTACTGCTTACATGTCCAATCACCAATAAGACATATGCCAATACTTTTATTATTATATCGGGGGGCATGTGCTCCAACGCTCGACCATCCTCTACCCTCGTATACCTGACCATCGCCGCAAATCGCAAAGCTATAGCCAATATCATTCCAAGAGTTATTGATCTGCAATAAGAAAGCTCACAATAATTATTATTTTCGACTAAACATTAATTTCTACATACCTGATGTAGATCTTGCATAAATCTCATAGCTTCTTTACATTCTAGCGTGTTATTGCAGGCTGGGGGTATATAACTGTGATGTATTACGACAAAAGGAACTGGATTTGGCATGAATTCGACTAGTTTTGGTGGCCGGGCGCCCCATTCTGATCTAGGAACTATTTGTATATCACTGATTGCGTTTACAGCTGTAAAAGAGGTTGAAACATTAAGTTATCTGCGCATGTGCATGTATCATATAAGTTAAAAGTGAATTTTTACTATTGGGCCACAGCCCAACAAGAAAAAGTATAATACCATTGGTATTTTAATTATGATTTAAATTTTAAATTAGTTTTTAATTTTTTGTCTTAAAAAAATGTACCGGGTGTCAAACTCGGCGCCCCAGGCCTATTGTATGAAAACGAGAGAAGATATTAAAAATCTTTTGAAATTGTGTTGCATTCAGGTATATTTTCCGATTTTGCAAAATGGAGAATATGACGTCATCAGTATTATTTTTCCACGAACATACCCATATTTTGCCACATTCCGAAAGTCCTAATTTTCCTAAATACCTTTTTACTAATAATTTTTTTTCTATCTTCATCCGCTAAAAAGCTAGAGTGCCAAAACTGACAAAAAAATAGTATTAAAATATAATTCAACATAGCCATGTCAAATCAAATGCAAACGAAAAGAGATAGACATTTTTTTTTCGAAAAGTGTTTGGAAAAAATAGATCTTTTCGATTGTAGCAAAATACAGGTCATTTTCTCCATTTTTCGAAATTGGAAAAAAATATTTTGCTTTGAGTGCAACTCAATTTAGCCCTTTAAAAAAGATTTTTATTATCTTATCTGGTTTTCATACAATAGGCCTGGGGCGCCGAGTTTGGGACACCCTGTACTTTCACGAGCATCTCACTTTTCTTGTTATCCTGTATCACAAACTTAATTGCACAATGACACTGCTGATGAGGCCTGGTGCCTCGAAACATACAATGTGTCCACGGATAGAGTTTGGAAGAGGAAAAACTTTTTTATTTGTCGATTTAGAAGAAAAAGTCATTCTTTATAAAAACGTCTGCTTGTGTCGAAACTACAATTTCAAATACCAAATTTACGATTACTATACAGGGTATATCAACATTTTTAATGATTTTGATTTTTTTGTTTTTTTAATTTTACGAAAATATTTTCAAAACCGTGATTTATTACACCAATTGTGCAAAAAACAGTAATAAACTTTTTTCTCAAAGTGGTTAATTCCATAGCTACTATTAAAATAATAAAATTAAAAAAAAAAAGAAAATCAAAATCATTAAAAATATTATTTTTGATATACCCTGTATAGTAATCGTAAATTTGGTATTTGAAATTGTAGTTTCGACACAAGCAGACGTTTTTATAAGGAATGACTTTTTCTTCTAAATCGACAAATAAAAAAGTTTTACCTCATCCAAACTCTATCCGTGGACACATTGTATATGGTGATTTGACTGATGACCACTGCAGGGATTTATTAAATTTAGTTCGTGAAGATTAGACTTCTATTTCCCACTTGGAATATCTCACTCCACTTAAATATCAACTACTTCTTTAAATCAAACTTTTTATACCCGAGGGAATTTGATTATAAATCAAACGTTTTATAGGCCTAAAGTGAACAGTTTTGCAGGAATTTCCCTCTAAACAAAAGTCTGCAAGTTAAGGGTGCGTATAGCATACGAGTATATGTCTATACATTCAATTTTTCAAAAAAGTTTCTACTTTCAACTTTACTTGCAGACTTTTGTTTAGAGGTAAATTCCTGCAAAACTGTTCAATTTAGGCACATAAAAAGTTACTACTTTTTTAAGCAAAAATGAACAGGGAATTTAAGAAACAATAAAAACATATATTTATTCCAGTGGCGTAAAAAATAGGGGATAAAATGTGTCACTAACCCCTATATCATGCCACTGGTTCATTAGCTCTCCATATCATATATGTAATATATGTATATATGGAGACTATTAGTTTCACGAAAAAAAATTTTTTTTTAATTTCACCGGAAATACTTCTTTTTGGTCATTTTATACATAAATAAGTAGTTTTAAAAAAATGTCTGTCTGTCTGTCAGTCTGTCTGTCTGTATCCACGAAAACGCAAAAACCGCTTAACAGATTTTAACCAAATTTGGGAAACATTGAGCGTAGGCAAAGGGTTTAAAAGAGGGTTCAAAAATTAAAAAAATTCATAGTTCTTAAACTTATCCGAAATACTGCATAATTTTTTACGCATGTAATTGAATATAACCTAAAATATTGAACATAAAATATTAGACCACATTGGCGTTCGAAAATAGTGTAAAATGGGGTAAAAAAGATTTAAAAAAAACGTATTTCTTAAAAATAGCAGAAATATTAACTAGTTATTGATAGTTTTGATAGAATATAACCTATAAAATGTGTCATGAATAACTTACTTTCATAGGCGTTCGTAAATAGTGGAAAAGGGGTCAAAACATAAAAAATATATATTTCCTAAACTTATTCGAAATATGGAATAATTTTTCATAGTTGTGATACAATATAAGCTAAAAAATATTCCATAAAAGAATTGGTTCACACAGGCGTTCGAAAATAGTTTAAAAAAAGGGTCAAAAACGAAAAAAAAAACGTTTCCCAAATATACCAGAAAAATTGGCTAATTATATATAGCTTTGATATAAGATAACCTAAAAATGCAGCATAAAATTTTTATTTACATAGGCGTTCGTAAATAGTAGAAAAAGGGGTAAAATAAAAAAAATTAAAATGTAAAAATTCTTATATTTAACTAGTTGAGTTGGTGTTAAAAATACACGACAAAAATTAATGTTCCATAGGCGTCCGTGAAAATTCTATAAAAGGGTCAGAAAAAATTTGTATCTGTGATAACTCAAAAACCACTTAACGGATTTTAACCACATTTGGTACGAAAATACTACAGGCTATTTATAGGTGGTGATTAACATTGAGCGTAGGCAAGGGGTTTAAAAGAGGGTTCAAAAATTTAAAAAAATTATAGTTCTTAAACTTATCCGAAATATTGAATAATTTTTTATAGGTGTGATAGAAGTTAACCTAAAAAATGTTACATAAAAGAATTAGTTCACACAGGCGTTCGAAAATAGTCTTAAAAAAAGAGTCAAAAACGAAAAAAAAATGTTTCCCAAATATACCAGAAAAATTGGCTAATTATATATAGCTTTCATATAAGATAACCTAAAAAATGCAGCATAAAATTTTTATTTACATAGGCGTTCGTAAATAGTAAAAAAAAGGGGTAAAATGAAAAAAAAATTAAAATGTAAAAAATTTTATATTTAACTAGTTGAATTGGTGTTAAAAATACACGACAAAAATTAATGTTCCATAGGCGTCCGTGAAAATTCTATAAAAGGGTCAGGAAAAAATTGTATCCGTGATAACTCAAAAACCACTTAACGGATAACCTACAACATGCAGCATAACAATTTTGTTTACATAGGCGTTCGTAAATAGTAGAAAAGGGGGCAAAATAAATTTTATAATAAAACTAAAAAAAAATCAATTATTTTGCGTACAAGAATTTGGCCTAGATCTGAAATATAAAATATCTGCGTATAAATAGTGCCTCCAAAGAGAAGAAAAAGGCACAAAACCCGATACAAAAAAAAAAAATAGCTGATGTCTAAAACAAAACAAAAATTTAGATAAATGACAAAAAGGTCATAAAATTATTACTTTTACACTTAAATATGGAGAGCTATTCGTGCCTCGAGGGCAACAGCTAGTTTTTTTAATATATTGTCTACCTGAAAATATGACTTTTTTAAAGAACATAGCGGTCACAAAATGTAAAAAAAAATATTTATAGGCGTTTTTGAATTATGGCAAATTTACGAAATTTATGTAACACAGCATCTCAGGCACTTGCAGACTTTAGTTTAGAGACAAATTCCTGCAAAACCGTTCACTTTAGACCCATAAAAAGTTACTACTTTTTTAAGCAAAAATGAACAGGGAACTAAGAAAAAATAAAAAAATATATTTATTCCAGTGGCGTAAAAAATAGGGGGATAAAATGTGTCATATCAAAATACGTGATAGAACGTTGTCGGTCATATTTAGAAATGTATTTAAGTGATTAAGTATCCTAAACTTAAATTATAATAATATGTTTATTTCATTCTTCAGGAAAAAAAAACAGTTTATACATTGTACATGATTAATTGCAAGAAAATTGTTGAAAGAAACATTAAACAGAGATTCTAAATGATTATTTAATATAAAAACCTGACTCACCCTGTATTATAGGTCGGTTACTAAAAAATCATAATGATTATAATTTAACTTAAAAAAAAAATAACAAAAACAATAAATCTGAGAAGTGTTATTGAAACATGAACGATAATTTATTTAAAATTAAGTGCTATGGTGATATTAATTTATCAACAAATTATAGATATTGTGTGGCATCGTATTATTAGTAAATAATCTCTATCATATTACGAGGAATATTGTTTTGCAAATAATGTGCACTGTACTATACTGTGCAGAAACAGACGGTTCTGATTTCATGAACGGATGTATTTGTATTTCACGAAGCAGCACCCATTATTGAAGTCGATGTTGCTGTGTGTGCTTTCTTTTAGGCTCTGGTAGAAGTGATGAGCTTATATTAGGACACTTATGGCCGCTTGGCTATTAGAGAAAATTTTAATTGACTTAATTTTTGTACATTTTTTTTTCAGTATTATTTGTTGTTTCATCAGATATACGAGTGTTGTTTGATAAGTTCGTGACTTTTTGGATATCCCGCGCAGTCACTTTAGTTAGATTTAGTTTCATGAAAAAACTTTGGTTTTAATTCCACCGGAAATACGTGTTTTCTGGGAAAGCATTGAGCGTAGGCAGGGGGTTTAAAAAAGGGCCATAACTCTGAAGCGAATAAAGATTTTGATGTGCAGTTTTGGACTTTTTTGTTGCAAATTCAATTTACTTTTCATCTTTGATAAAATATTTGTATCATTCCATTTAAGTTTTTAAAGAAAAAGCAAAAAAAGCTTAGACGTTGCAAATATCGCCATCTAGCGGAGCCCCAAAAACAATTATGAGTTGAAATTTTTTTTTCTTCATCAGCAAGGCTTCAGTTCTTAAACAAAAATTAGATGATAAATTCGGTTAAGCCAAACCAAAGTTATAGACATTATCATATGTAAAATTTCGTCCTTGCCTGCTGCCTTTATTTTAAGCCACACAATAAAAAGTGCTACACCAAAAAGATGCCGAATCTCAGTAGCATTACTGTGGTGGTATTGTTTTTTTAACTTATATTGCGAAATTTTCAATAAAAATGCATTTTTCGCATTACTGTATCTATTACGCCCCCTAGCGGTATAGTTAGGAACTAAAAAACTATTTGCAGTGCTTTCCCATGGTGGATTTCCCTAAAAGAATTTTTTTCCCATTGTCCTACGACTATTATTTCCTGAGATATGCTACCTGTCCACACTTAACGGAATACCCGGTATATATATATTTATTCAGTTTATAAAGTCCAGTTTATTTTCAGTTCTGAAATAGTAAGTTTTCGGAAGTTTCTTAATAGTCAATCGACGTAAAGATTTTTTCAGTAAGTTCTTTTGTTTGTTCTTTTTTAAACAAAACTTAAGTATTTCAGAGAGAAGTGAAAGCTTTGAACGGGCTTTTCTCTTCAATTTTTTTGTAGGTATAAAAACTTTTAGGACTAGGTATTTAGCATTAGTCAATTCTCTAACGTTTTGTGTAATTGTATTTTTTTTTGCATTTTTACAATATATCATTTATTTTCCGTTTACTTTTCTTGGGGTGTTCGGTTCTTATAAAAAATGTCTTTACAAAACTTTTCTAAATAATGATAACATCCATCTTTATTTTCGTCAAATAAGTTAAATAAAATGACAACGACGTTTCGTCACAAATTAGGAACTTGTTCAGGTTGAACACATTTTTCTAACACAAATTCCAATACGTCAATATCAAAAATAACAAACAATTTTCTTTAAAGTTACAAATACAACAAAGATAATAGAAGAAATCTAAACAAAAATTGTATATAAATCAATTTATATAGATTTATCATTAAATAGAAATTAGTTTTATTATATTTGAATGTTGTATTTGTCCAAAGATTGGCTTAAATCAGTCTTCATTCCTTTGCCTAAAAAGAACAACCCCAAGTCCTGTGATGAGTATCGGTTGATCAGTCTGATGAGTCATACCTTGAAAGTACTCTTAAAAATAATCCAACAGAGAATATATCGAAAATGCGAAGAACAACTGGATGAGACTCAGTTTGGCTTTAGAGAGGGTTTAGGAACTAGGGAAGCTTTATTTGCCATCACAGTACTGCTACAGAAATGTAGAGAATACAATAAAGATGTGTACGTCTGTTTCATTGACTTCCAAAAGGCCTTCGATAAAGTCCAACACGACGAACTCATAGAGAACTTAAAGAGCATCAAATTGGACCCAAGTGATATACAATTAATAAAAAATATCTACTACAATCAAACGGCAGTAGTTCGAGTTGGGGACATCGAGACTGATGAAGTCGAAATTCAAAAAGGAGTTCGTCAAGGCTGCGTTCTATCCCCACAACTGTTCAATCTATACTCTCAGTCTGTATTTCAAAAAGCACTTTACGAGAGACCTGAGGGGGTAAACATTGGAGGGACATTGGTTAACAACCTAAGGTTCGCCGATGATACTGCCATAATGACGGAGAGTGCAGAAGATCTTCAAACCCTGTTGGAAAGAGTCAGTCGAGAGTGTGAAGAGGTGGGACTCACTATAAACACGCAGAAAACTAAAATGATGGTCATAACCAAAAACCAAAATATTAACCCTATTCTCACAGTAAATGGAAACCGAATAGAGCAGGTCCAAAAATACAAATATCTCGGCTCTGTCATAAATTCTGAAATGGACCCTGATCAGGAAATTAAGATGAGAATTGAAATGGCTCGAAAGGCATTTATGAAATATTCCACAATGCTTACAAACAGAAATCTAAATCTTGGCATCAGATTGAGATTCATGGAGTGTTATGTGTGGTCAGTGTTAAGGTATGGAGTGGAAACTTGGACGCTTAAGACTCAAATAATTAAAAAGCTCGAAGCATTTGAGATGTGGCTCTATAGGCGCATTCTGAAGATACCTTGGACTGATAGGATAACCAACGACGAAGTGTTGAGACGCATCGGCCGAAAACGAAAACTGCTCACAATCATTAAGATAAGAAAAACATCGTACATAGGACACATATTACGCAATGACAAATATCTACTGTTACAAAATATTATGCAGGGCAGAATTGAGGGGAAGAAGGGTATCGGCAGAAAGAGAAAATCCTGGCTCCGAAACATTAGAGAGTGGACAAATCTCAGCGTTGGAGAACTGTTCCATGTTGCAAAAGACAGAGAAGAATTTAGAAAAGTGGTCGCCAACCTTCTGTGAGAAGACGGCATGAAAAGAAGAAGATTTGTAACTATAAAGAAAATTGTTTGTTATTTCTGATATTGACGTATTCGAATTTGTGTTAGAAAAATGTGTTCAACCTGAAGAAGTTACTAATTAGTGGCGAAATGTCGTTGTCATTTTATTTAATTTATTTGACGAAAATAAACATGGATGTTTGTTGTCTTTACCTAGAAAAGTTTTGTCAAAAGAACAAACTGATAAAAATTAGAATTACGGTTCAAGAATAATAACAAAAATAAATAAATCATTTATTGTTAAATTAAATAAAATCAATAACTAATTTTTGTAGGAGCTATTCCAATGTAGAACTTAATTAAATTGATAGAACTTACCAGTAAAAGTGCTGGAAACAATAAAGATCACTTTAATTGCTCGGAATTTCACGTCCATAATCAGATATTCTACTAATAATAAATCGTCGAGAAAATATTATTCACTACAAGTAACTTAAGATTTTCGTATTAAAATAAAATATTGCTAAACTGAGAAAATTGATTATCACTTAAGATTAACTCATTTTAATGAAATAAAAATAAATCACGCAAAATACGATATTATATTAGATAGATTTTGACACGATGCCGATGAATCCCATTAATTTTTATGAGGCTATTAACATAAATTTTTCGTATATTTATATTAATTACACACATGTACCTACTATTGTCCGGGGAAGTTTTCAATACATTTTCTACTGTTTACATACAAACTTATTTTACCATATGGGTGTATGGTGGAGACGATTAGAGAAATAACAACCTTATAAACAAGAATAATCGACTGCGGACAGATCGTGTGAATGTAAACTTGCAAAAAAATCCCCAAATTTTCTGTTATACAGGGTGGTCCAACGAAAAGTTTGCACCTAGCTTTTCTCTTTTTTTTGTAGTCGAATGCGAAAATGCTCGGACACGTCGATTTTGCTTTTGAGGGGGACACATTTTAAACATATTTTTCGATCTGCGCCTTTAACCCCCTAGCGGGGGTGAGTAACAACTCTAAAATTTTAAATGGAAAGAGGGGTCTAATGACATATCATTTGAAAGGACACAAAATTGTCTTTCTAATGATACCCTATTTGTCGAATTTTACTAAAACAGTTAATACGAAAACGACTTTAAAGACATTATGCCGATAATTTTGGTATTAATGAGAAATACAAATAAGTTTTAATTATTACGACTGAAAACAACTACAATCATTTCTAAATTATTTACTTTGAAGAAAAACGGGATTTCAAAAACACTATCTTATTTATCAGAACTAAATTCCTCACTAATCGTTTGCGTTTTTTGTTGAAATAAAAACTGCAGATACGTGTAGGAAAAGAATTTACACCGTTTATTTTAGTCTTTTCATTGATTCAGTTTGGTTGCTTCTCAAGTTATTTTACTTTTACCGTACAAAATGATTTATTCCATTCTAGAACGAGTTGAAATTGTTAAACTTTATTTTCAAAATAATAGTAGTGCTAGACTTACGGCTCGCTTATTTAATGAGAGACATCCCGATAAAAATGTGAATGATGTGTACGTTGGCAAGTTAGTTAAAAAGTTTGTAGATACCGGATCTGTCTGTAATGTAAAACACCAGCCGCAGAAACCGATCAGAAATGAAGCTGTGGAAGTCGCTGTTTTAGGGCATGTTGAAATGGATCATAGTCAAAGTACCCGTCAACTAGCTGAAGCCTCAGGTGTCTCCCGTTCGTCCATAATACGAATTTTAAAAGCGTACAAATTTCATCCGTACAAAATCAAATTAGTACAGGAACTAAATGAGGATGATCCTGATAGAAGGCTGCAATTTTGTGAAGCAATGAGCCAGCGTTTAATTGAAGATCCGCAATTATTATTTAACATTTGTTTTTCCGACGAATGCACATTTTATTTGAATGGAGCTGTAAATAGGCACAATTGCCGTTACTGGGATGACAGTAACCCACATTTATTCCGTGAGGTTCATACCCAGTATCCTCAAAAAATAAACGTCTGGTGTGGCATATTAGGAAATCATATTATAGGACCACTTTTTATTCCTGGAAATTTAACTGGTGAAGTGTACCTAAACATGCTTGAAGACACAATTGATCCTTTAATAACACAAATAATAGAAGATGACCAAAATCATACTGCTGATCGGCTTTATTTCCAGCAAGATGGAGCACCTCCGCACTATGTGGCTCCTGTAAGACAGTTCTTAGATGACCGGTTCCCTGGACGGTGGATTGGAAGGAGGGGCCCAATTGAATGGCCTGCCAAGTCACCGGATTTATCGCCTTTAGACTTTTTTCTTTGGGGGCACTTAAAAAATAAATGTTTTGCCACGAAGCCCGAGTCCATAGAAGATCTTCGCCAACGCATTACAGAAGAGTGCAGAAACATAACACCTGATATGCTACAAAATGTTAGAAATAGATTTGAACAAAATCTGTATTATTGTATGGAATCAAATGGGTCACATTTTCAACATTTGTTAATGTAACGTTTTAATAAATCAATTTAACAGCTTGTTTACTTTTTTTACAAAGCAATGTTAAAACTAACAAACATTGGAATGTACTAACGATTGCAGGTGTTTTCACTCGCAATAATTAAAACTTATTTGTATTTCTCATTAATACCAAAGTTATCGGCTTAATGTCTTTAAAGTCGTTTTCGTATTAACTGTTTTAGTAAAATTCGACAAATAGGGTATCATTAGAAAGACAATTTTGTGTCCTTTCAAATGATATGTCATTAGACCCCTCTTTCCATTTAAAATTTTAGGGTTGTTACTCACCCCCGCTAGGGGGTTAAAGGCGCAGATCGAAAAATATGTTTAAAATGTGTCCCCCTCAAAAGCAAAATCGACGTGTCCGAGCATTTTCGCATTCGACTACAAAAAAAAGAGAAAAGCTAGGTGCAAACTTTTCGTTGGACCACCCTGTATGTGTGTGTTTAGTTGGTGTACCCATGCATGATCTACTTTAAAGTTCGCATAGTGTCAATAATGGATACAAGGTTGATGTGTAGAATGTTTTATTTTTATTGAAAAAATGTTATTTGTAACTTGAATATCCTTTCTGTGGTAATTATGCTTGTACTTCCTATGTTTATATCCAGGGGCGGCTGAGGTACTACATAAACTAACCAAAACAAATTACTCAATTCTACGTCTGCTTGTGTCAAAACTACAATTTCGAGTACGAAATACAATTTCGAGTACGAAATTTACGATTACTATACAGGGTATATCAAAAATAACATTTTTAATGATTTTGATTTTTTTGTTTTTTTTTTATTTGATGAAAATATTTTCAAAACCGTGATTTATTACACCAATTGTGCAAAAAACACTAATAAACTTTTTTCTCAAAGTGGTTAATTTCATAGCTACTATTAAAATAATGAAATTAAAAAAACAAGAAAGTTAAATTCGTTAAAAATATTATTTTTGATATACCCTGTATAGTAATCGTAAATTTGGTATTTGAATTTGTAGTTTTGACACAAGCAGACGTTTTTATAAAGAATGACTTTTTCTTCTAAATCTACAAATAAAAAAGTTTTTCTTCTTCGTTAAAAATATTATTTTTGATATACCCTGTATAGTAATCGTAAATTTGGTATTTGAATTTGTAGTTTTGACACAAGCGGACGTTTTTATAAAGAATGACTTTTTCTTCTAAATCTACAAATAAAAAAGTTTTTCTTCTTCCAAACTCTATCCAATGTGTCCAGGGATAGAGTTTGGAAGAGCAAAAACTTTTTTATTTGTAGATTTAGAAGAAAAAGTCATTCTTTATAAAAACGTCTGCTTGTGTCAAAACTACAATTTCGATTGCGAAATTTACGATTACTATACAGGGTATATCAAAAATAATATTTTTAATGATTTTGATTTTCTAGTTTTTTTAATTTTATTATTTTAATAGTAGCTATGAAATTAACCACTTTGAGAAATAAGTTTATTAGTGTTTTTTGCACAATTGGTGTAATAAATCACGGTTTTGAAAATATTTTAATAAAATTAAAAAAAAAAACAAAAAAATCAAAATCATTAAGTTAAACTTTGCATTGACAATAAGGTACTTCCAGTTGGAAATAAAGCGAAATGCCTGGGACTGCACCTTGATATTAACCTTAGATTTGACTGTCATAACTCTGAGTGTATTAAAAGGGCGATTTGTAGTCTTAAGCTTTTATATAACTCAAGACATATACTGAATAAAAAATTAAGAATTACTTTATGTGAATCTTTGGTATTGTCGAATTTTAGTCACTGTAATGTTGTTTACGGTCCTTGCCTGACTTCATCTGCTGCACAACGAATCCAAAAAATACAGAAATGTTGCTTACGATTTATATTTGGCATTAAGAGAGGCTGTCCTATTAGTCATAAGCTGAGAGAAATTCCTTGGTTGGATATGAGGCAGAGGAGATTATTACATCGTTGTAATCTCTATCACAATATCGTTGTTACCCAGCCACCATCATATCTATATCGGAAAATATCTTTCAGAACTGATGTACATAATCTGAATTTGAGATGCTAGGGACGCCTTACACCTCCGACTCACAGAACTGGAGGCTTTGAGCGGTCTTTCACCTACAATATAGCCAAGTTTTATAACCAATTACCAGAGCAGCTCGAATCTACATCGATAGTGACCTTTAAAAATAATTTAAAAAAAATTCTTCTGGGGGGCTGAGAGTAGTCGGATGTTGCCGGATTTTGATTGTATACAAGGTAAATTTGATTTAGATAAAACTGTTTGGTAATACTTTAGACATAGGTATAAGAAATACATTAGTAATTAAGTTGTGTGGCTTTGTGTGTTTGTTTTTTGTGAGTGTGTGTATGCATGTAGAAATTAGGATATGTTTAAAGTTTAAGGATAAGTGTATAAACCAGCCTTTTCAGTGGCAACTAATGTACGCAATGTATTTTTTGTTGCTAACTGAATAAAGATTATTATTATTATTATTTCTCAGCTTTATCTACTGGTTTTTTCCTTATGCACCCGGGAAACTATCCGGTTTCCAAAGGTTGGTTGTTTTTACGATAATATTTTGCGCACTATATGAGAGGTTCCTAGAATTGCTGTTTTTTGAAGTTCTAAAATGGAGTGTTTACCTGGTATTTCGTCTATGAATTTTTGGAGTGAGCAGGATACAGTGCCAGTAGCACCCAGGACCACGGGCAAGATTTTAGTTTTTGTGTTCCACATTCGTTTTATTTCTATCTCGAGATCCCTATATTTCATTATTTTCTGTTTCCTTCTTATCAATGTTATCTGTTGGAATAGAAACGTCAATTATATATTATTATTATTATTAAAAATGTTATTTTTGATATACCCTGTATAGTAATCGTAACTTTGGCATTTGAAATTGTAGTTTCGACACAAGCAGACGTTTTTATAAAGAATGACTTTTTCTTCTAAATCGACAAATAAAAAAGTTTTTGTCAGTTTACTTTTTTCTTGGGGTGTTCGGTTCTTATAAAAATTCCTCTTTACAAAACTTCTCTACATAAAAATATTTATCTTTATTTTCGCCACTAACAAACAAAAATGATAACAAACGACGTTTCGTTACTAATTATTAACTTCCTCAGGTTGAACAACATTTTTTTTCCCCTTTCCTTTCTGCAATTACATACACATTATTTTCGATAAAACTATTTTTTAGGTTTTTTTCATGATCCTCACAAATTTTGACCAGAAACACCTTGTATATTGGAACTTATATTATTAATGGTGGAGCGATGATCCGCTTATTACGTATTTCAATACAGGGTTATTGATAGTGGATGGCATCTTAGACGTTTTAGCAAAACAAGATGAAGGATCATCCTGAAATTTTGACTACTTACATTTTTTGTAGGTCCAATCTACATTTATAAGATGTTTTGACGTTTGTGTCAGTTCCGGGTATACCGGAAGTTGATATCGACTTTCTTATTTTAAATGGAACATCCTACTTATATATATTATTATATATTTGGATTCCCCATTCGATTTGAAGTACATTTTGTTAACACTTCTCTATACCTATCTTCAACTGTTTTTGAAATAATAAGTTTTTTTTTGGTAATTTTTTGTCAAAATAAGGTCCTCGAGAAGTTAAAGTCATATTGCCTTTTAAATAAATAGAATCTGATATTTTTAATCAGAATAGTAATAATTCTGAGTTAATTTAAAGAATTCTGTTAAAAAAGTAAGAATAGTAATAATTCTGAAACAACTCAGAATTATTACTATTCTGATTTTTTACCGAATTATATAAAAACGTCAGAATAGTAATAATTCTGAGTTGTTTTACAGAATTCTGTAAAAAGAATCAGAATAGTAATAATTCTGAGTTGTTTCAGAATTATTGCTATTCTGATTTTTTACCGAATTATGTAAAAACGTCAGAATAATAATAATTCTGAGTTGTTTTACAGAATTCTGTAAAAAAAAATCAGACTAGTAATAATTCTGAGTTGTTTTTACCGAATTATGTAAAAACGTCAGAATAGTAATAATTCTGAGTTGTTTTACAGAATTCTGTAAAAAAAATCAGAATAGTAATAATTCTGAGTTGTTTTACAGAATTCTGTAAAAAAATCAGACTAGTAATAATTCTGAGTTGTTTTACCGAATTATGTCAAAACGTCAGAATATTAGTAATTCTGAGTTGTTTTACAGAATTCTGCAAAAAAAGTCAGAATTGTAAAAAAATGTTTTTATGGCCCTTCTACACTTTCGTACTATCTAAGAAATTTTGTTAGAATTTTCAATTTTTCATTTTAGTACTTATATTAGTTTCAATAAGTTAAAAAAAGTAATTTTTGGTTAGCCTACTCTGTTTCTGCAAGCTTTTGCTTGCAATTTATACAGTGTGGCCCATTAGTGTGTGGGCGAAAGATATCTTATGATCTATAAGCGATACACCAAAAATCTTTTCAACTATATATACCGCGTATATATATATATAAAAGTTGTCCTTTCTATTGAATTGATTGATTGCAACTTACCCATACTTTTCCAACTGTTTTGTTACTTTGAAATAGGTAATTTTTCTTGTTTTAATTAGACCGATAATAATCGGTACAGTTTTTCACACAAAACTGAATTTTTCACGTAAATGTAAATGTACCTGCATTGTTTTGGATAAGTACTTAGATACATACTTTAGAATATTTAATTTTAATTATTTTATCAAAAAATGCAAAATACTCCAATGGTTGGTATTGTTCCAATAAAACTTGTTTACATATTTTAGTGTACGAGCGTCGTGCAAAGGTTTTTTTTTTTTTTTCATTTTATTTTCGTGCCTGAAACCTTCGATGGTGGAACATTATTTTATACATTTTTGTATTTTTTTTTCTTTGGGTTTAAGATTCTCTTAAGTTGTATGTCTATTCCAAAAATTGATAGTCGTCAAAATATTGACCAGTTTACATTTTTCTATTACAATAGTGATATGACAAATGTCATATTTATTTGCTTTCTAAAGCCATCTGGCCAAATAAAATTAAATTTCAACGTCATATCATTCTTTGTAATAGAAAAATGTAAAATTCTCAATATTTTGAAAACTATCAATTTTTGGAATAGACATTCTTTCATAAACTTGCCCTTATTTTTGATACACAAAAAAAATATATCCCTAAAATGGGGCGATGCCATTTAAAAATTTTGAATTTTGACACTTTTTTCAATTTGATTTTTTACCCTTTTTTTTTCAAATACCCTGTATTAATATTTACTAAAAAAATATACGTAGGCGCCTAATGTAGATCTATAATAATATTAATAATAATCGTTATTGACTACGTTTTGTACAAAACAATTGCGGTACGTCAAACTAAAAAAACTATATCTACAACAAAAAACATGAAAGTGTAAGTAACATAGGTACAAACAAATTAAAAGCGCCTAATTGCTAAAATGTACAACTTCCTTGGAATATTCTTCCACAGAATAAAAAGCATGCTTGAGCAAGTATGATTTTATAGTTCTTTTGAACATTTCTGAACTGTACTCCCGGACCCTACGAGGAAGTGCATTATACAACCGAATCTGTAGGGAATTCTTTGCAGACTTAGTCAATCTCCATCGCCGAGCCCGTACCAAATCCGCAGATCTCGTACCATACTCATGACAAGTTGAGTTAATACACAAATTGGGCCTACATCTGTGAATCTCAATCAGTTGATAATATATATATAAAGACGGGAGAGGCATTATATTGAGAGATTTGAAAATGGGCTTGCAATGATCCAGATATCCAGCATTTGCCAGAATGCGAACCACCTTTTTTTGCACTCTAAATATTTGCATAGCCGATGACAAGTTACCCCAGAGACTCACTCCATAAGAAATATGAGTATGGAACAGTGAGAAATAAACAGTTCTCAGAGCTTGCTGACTCAGACAATGTTTGAGCCTCCTAATAACGTAAATACTAGAAGACAACTTACCCCTGAGAAAATCAACGTGCGACGCCCAGCAAAGCGCATCATCAACAATAATCCCCAATAAGTTCCCTGTTCGTCCCCGAGCATGACCACTAGCACTAGAAAATGTAAGTCTCTGGGTCTTATCAATATTTAGTTTCAGCAGATTACTAGTGAACCAGCCATTCGCAAGTCCCTCAAGGTTCCCCACACGACCTTCGAGCTGTGAAACACTGCTCCCATAACACACCAAAGAGGTATCATCAGCATAAAGAGTGACCCTTCCAGGATTCAAATAACTATATAGGTCGTTAATATAAACGACAAAGAGCAACGGACCCAACACAGAGCGCTGGGACACTCCACTCGTTAATACCCTCACCTCAGACAGCTCCGACCGAAGAACCACTGTCTGTCCTCTGTCAGTCAGGTACGACCGCAGCAGCTGCAACGAGAGTCCCCGCACACCATATCGAGAAAGCTTGGTCAGAAGAACTTCATGAGACACACAGTCAAAGGCCTTGCTCAGATCACGTAAGGTGAGATTAATAAATTCACATCTCTCCAGGCCCTCGACTATGTCAGACACCACACGAGCCACCGCCTGAACTGTCGACCGACCACCCCTGAAACCAAACTGTCCAGGACACAAAAGGTTATTCGCTTCCAAAAAAGAAGTTAGATTTTGTTCTAATATAATCTCAAAAATGTTTCCAAATATAGGAACTATAGAAATCGGTCGGTAATCAGAAGCATTATTAATGTCACCCTTTTTAAATACCGGGATAACTCTAGTCAACTTGAATGGCTCAGGGAAAATGCCGCCCCACAAACGTAAATTGAAGATGTGCACTAAAGGCTGAACTAAGATCTGCGCATATTCCTTCACAAAGAAACTGCTGCAGTCAAACATATCAACACTGCCCGAGTTTTTTAAGTGGCGAATGGTCTCTAGGACCTCAAACTCCGAGATGGGCAACATAAAAAAGGAGCTGCATCGGTATTCGACTTAACATATGCACCCGCTCATCAAGATCCACAGACATGGCCTCAGTAATTTTATTAGCAACAGATACAAAAAGCTCGTAGGATATTCTAACAAATTAAATTATTCAAGCTTCCGTTTCCATTTTAAATATTTCGAAAACGGCTGGAGATTGGTATAACATATTATGCATATCTTTAGAATTACATGGAGAATCCAAAAAAAAAATTTTATATAGGTCCATATTTGAAATAAGGAAGTTGACACCTACTTTCGGTATAACCGGAAGTACTAGATCCTTGAAAACATTTTAGCCGAATTGGTCCCGTCGACCTACGTACTACACCAGATTTTCAGATTGTTTCACAGTGTAGTTTCTCCATAATCGATCGAATCTCTTTCTGGTGCTTAACCTGAAAAAGGCAAAGTAATTTTGCCGAAACATTGTTTTATAAACAAGATTTTGACAAAGAATGTTACAATAAAGCATTTCAATCAGAAATTTGAATATTTACCAAACAAAAATCCCAAAAATTTGATAAGTATGAAAATAGAAATATAATTTCCAAATGTTAATTTTTTTTAACAATTCGGAAACCCCTGTAGATAATAATAATTTTAAAGTTTATTCCATGTACCTAATACTGCGCAAGTTTTCTCTAATTTAAGCGACCTTGCAACTTTTCTAGTTTATTCGATCTCAATGGTGAGTAATTAAATTCTTACTACCCTGTATACATAACAACAATACACAAAATTAGTTCGTTTGTATTTTTACTTAGTCGTTGATTATATTAAAACTTTGCTGAGCGTCCTCGTAACAACGGTTATTTTTTTACAAATAAAAATTATAACGGTAATATTTTAATTTTATGCAAAAATATTTACTTAGTGGATTTATGTTGCCAAATAATTGTTAACACATTATAGGTAGGTAGATTATTAAAAAAATAGGTACATTGAATAATTTTGTGAGACGCGTGTATTGGCTATTTATTAAAATATTCTTAATTAATTAGTTGATTTACTTGATCCATTTGCATAATTAAGTAAACAGGATTATCTTACAATAATTGCATAAATTAATATTGAATTATTTATAAAAAGATAAAAAAATCTAAAAACAGAGAAAATATTATGACAGAATAAATGGTAAAATGATGTATCTGGCCCATTAGCTCAGTTGGTTAGAGCGTCGTGCTAATAACGCGAAGGTCGCGGGTTCGATCCCCCCATGGGCCAAAATTTTTTTTTTACATACATTTCAAAATATTTGTTCACCTTGGGTAAAGTTCCTGTTCCCATCAGTGATTTTTTTAGGTAATAACTCTAAGCAATCTAAAATAATGGATCATTTTGTTTTAAACGGTATTTTGCGGAGATAATTATTACGAGGTTAGTCAGAAAAGTATTGCAAACATTATTTATTTATTTTTTTTTCTACAAAGCTGCATCAGAAAAAAAGTACATTTCATCATATAGAAATACATGACAGTTTGGAAACTGAATTAAATGACGTCATCAACTTTTTTTTCCAGAACATACCTACAGGGTGAATTATCACTCAGTACAAAAATTTTAACTGGAGGTAGAGAAAAATAAGATTTAACAGAATCGCCTTTCAAAAAATTTCCAACATTTTTGTTAAGGCTGAAAATAATTTTTTTGTAAATCATATTAAACTCCCTTTTTACGACGCCTATGACCACCTGCCCAACTGAAGTTTAAATTAGACATTAGTTTAAAGGTTATAATACAGCGACATGTTGCCAAGTGTATCGAGCATTTAAAGTAAAAAAATTTATTTAGAAAATGTAGATGATTTTGTGACTTGCATCATGCGAAATATTAAATATTATGTTAGCACCTACCTTTCGGATATATCTAACATGCCATAGAATGATTTTTGAACTTCCTGGGGACCGCTTGGTTTTCCTCGTTCACTCTTCTTGTTTAATGCCAGGTACTCAGCGCGACGACCACGACAAGGTGGATCCCCTCCGTCAGGAAAACCCCAAAGGGTAAAAAAAACACACAAATGCAAATAACACTAGCACTTCAAAGCACTACAACAGCAAATGTTCAAAGAGGCCACTGTTAACTTCACTTTATTTACGCGCTTAATCACTGAACTTCGGATACGTGCAAAAACACCAGAATTATTGCGGATTCGATCAGCTGCCCCTCAATTTGTAGACGTAACTGCTGTTCATCACCAATCTCCGTTTCATAGACAATAGTCTTCATGTAGATGTAAAATTACATACCTATACCGTAAATTTTTGTGCTTCAAATTGATTCTTAAAGCCGATCACTTTCATCACAAAATGTATACAAACAAATCATAGATAGTGTTTATTGTAACAAATAAAAAATACGGTTAATAATCTTACGGTATAAACCTGCATTATAATCTGATAAATATTTTGGGAATTTGTTTTTGCAAAGCAGCAATTCTTTATTAATGAAATCTTAAATATTTACTTAGCAAAAAATATCCACAACTAAGTAACTTGTGCATATAAATTACATTGACATACAAAAGATATTTGACAGTTCATAATTTCCTAAAAACTAAAACATAATAGATAAATCGAATTCACGCCATGACCGATTATAACCGGTTTAACTTTTTGCATTCACTATGACGTCACGAAAAAGACCTTCATGACATTATCACAGCTAACATGTGTATGTTATTATACATTATATTTTCTTTGCGGTTTCACAAGAGTCCGAAACCGTCAGAAACAGTCGGCATTCTGCGCAAACCAATGATGTGACATGATCACCTACGGCTCATCTCACTTGAATGTTTTTTTTTGTAAAAGGAACGTGAAACTCAACATTGTCATTAGCTAATTTGCGTTGAATTTTTCACGTAACTAGATTTGTTTTCATAGGCTTCGAAACTGCCAGAAACCGTATGAATTCTGCGCATAACGTTGTTGACACGCGATGTAATTGATTTGCGCAGAATAGAGACTGTTTCTGACGATTTCAGAAGCCTGTGAAAACAAACCTAGTTACCTGAAAAATGAAGCGCAAATTAGCTAATGACATTCTGTTTATTATAATAATGCTAATGATATTGTTCATCAAGGGCTTTTTTGTGACGTCATCATAGTGAAACCTGCAATATCCGGGGTCGCGTGAATGCAAAAAGTTAAACCGTTTATAACCGGTTATAATCGGTCATGGCATGAATTCGACTAATATTTTAGTTTCCAGGAAATTATGAACTGTCAAATATTTTTTGTATGTCAATATAACTTAAAACAAGTTAGTTATTAGTTGTTATTTTTTGCTATTAACAGGAAAGGTTTAAGATTTCATTAATAATAAAATTGCTGCTTTGCAAAAACAAATTCTCAAAATAGTTATCATATTATAATGCAGGTTTCTACCGTAAGATTATTAACCGTATTTTTTATTTGTTTCAATAACCACTTATCTATGATTTGTTTGTTTAAATTTTGTGATGAAAGTGAACGCCCGAATTAGCGTAATCAATTTGAAGTACAACAGTTTACGGTATAGGTTGTAGGCCTACATATTATTATTGTGATTAATGATGAGGGAGAAGTTTCTGTTGTAAAACATGAACGATTTATGTAAAATAATAATAATTTTAGATCTACATGAAGACTTGTCTATGAAACGGAGATTGGTGATGATGAAGTTCAGTGATTAAGTGCGGAAATAAAGTGAAGTTAACGGTGGCCTCTTCGAACATTTGGTTTTTTCGCTACGCGAGAAGTCGTTGTTGTAAAAATAACCCATTTGAGTAAAATAATCGGACATTTTCCACAACCCTCATAACAGCTTTCTTCGTGGGCTTTCCACACCTGAAACCATATTGGGAAAGGAATAATAATTGTTCTCAAAAAATTGATTCAGTTGTTTTTTTAAAAGCACATCAATTACTTTGCTTATGATAGGGATAATGGTAATCGGTCTGTAACTACTTGTCTCATGTGGACTGCCTTTCTTCAAGATATCAAAAATACATGGCTTTCAATTTAACAATAAAAAATCCAGGGCCGTATTAAAAAAAAACGAAGTTAATGATGGTTTTTCAAAAACGAAACGTCGTAGTGGAAATTTGTAAACGCTATCTTATTCTCCTCAAAAAGTAACAATGAGCAAGTGCGTTTAATTTTTTTATATTTGTAAAAATAATGTCAGAAATAAATAAAAAATAAAATTCCAATACTATCTCATTCTTATCTTGGACACAGTGTATACGTTCTGTAAATCGTTATGAAATCTTCACTAGACATATTTTAGAAATTCACTACATTATTATTCTAAACAATCTCTAACAAAACCAGATATTCATTATTCTTATATTTACCATTAAACTTGTGGTAGTTCCCCTCTTGTGGTCTGTGGCATGTCGTTACATTTCTTTTTTTGTATATTATGTTAACTTTTCTTAATAATAAACCAAGAGAAATCCAGTTGTATCTTATATACAACATGTACAGGGTGTCCAAAATTCGGTGATTTTACAGGGTATTACAATGACCAGATCAGATGGACCTAGTTTTGGAGAAAACTAACGATGAGTGATAAGGTTTTTTTTTATCAGTTGTTTAGTTTTCGATTTTTGAAAATCATCGGAATTTACTCTATCAAAAGACTTTCTTATTTTATCAAATGCCAAAAAAAGCAAAATTGACAGGGTGTTTCTTTTAAATTTCAATTTAAATGGCGATAAATTGTGGTTACTCATTGTGAACACCCTGTATAACTTAATAGAAGGTTGTTTATATCAGTAAGTTAATATGAAACCAGGCTAAACACCTTTTAAATGGTGTTTTTCTTATCGAATACTCCTCGGGCCTTGATAAATACTCAAAATTTTGTCACAGAGAATCCTTCAAGCGAGTTGCTCAAGGATAATAATCAAGCAACACGCTTTCGGCATTCTCTATGACAAAATTATCTCGGTATTATCAAGACCCTAGGGGTATTACTACATGTGGTGTTTTCAGTTTGGTGTTTTTTTTTTATTAAAAATTAATTAAACGTCAAACTTTACAACTGGTTTAAAAATGTCGCGAAGATTTGGTATTGCATCTAACGATGCAATTAATGATATTATATCTAATAATATATCAAAAAAATACAATCAAATCAAAAAAATATGTATGGAAAATATTTCTCGAGTTTTGTGCGACCAGAGAATACGAACTGAATACTGAAACGAGTTTGCATAATTTGGCTAATATATTGAAAGATTATGCGGTAAATATGAGAAAAGCTGACGGAACTGAATATAAAGAAGCAACTGTAAAAACAATTTGGAATACTACGAGTAGGCTACTCCAGGAAAAATACTTCAATTACTTCAAAATTGTATTCGACCCGTTTACCAGTGTGACATTCAAAAATGCGCGATATGCAAAAAATGCAAAACGTAAAAGATTGCAGCAGGATCCAAACAAACAAAAATGCAGTTCATCAAATTTGAGTTCAAGTGATTTGGCTAGAATCATTGGATTATGGGATGAATGTACACCAGAAGGTTTACAAAAAAATGTGTACCATATTGTAGCTGTTGAGTTAGCTTGGCGAGGTGGTGAACCAGCTGATTGCCTTATAGACTATTTCACGATTGAGAAAAATAATGATGGTACGCCAACCAACAGAATTGAATACAATCCAATATTCAGTCTTTAGCCGTTTTCGAGAATTTTTGAAAAAACGATTTTTTGCGATTTTAATTTTTATTTATTTCTGACCTTATTTTTACAGATATAAACAAATGAAAAGCACTCCGTTACTTCTTGAGGAGACAAGATGTCGTCTAAACTACCACGTTTAGTTTTTTAAAAACCATCATCAACTTCGGTTTTTTTAAATACGGCCGTGGATTTTTGATTGTTAAACTTAAAGCCTTTTTCAATTAAAAATACGTGGTATATCAAAGGTAGTATCTTTAGCTTTCATCTCTACTAACGCGCGTATTCTATGTAAACAGAAGAAGACAACAAAGCGCGTTCTACTGAGAGTGACATAGAAGAGAGGTTAGAGAAAAACTATTTTTGGGCGTACTTATATTCGCTCATGATATGTTACATTTATGTTGTATAATCCTTACTTTAATAATTAGTAGATTTATGTTATTATAACTATTCCTTCCTTCCAACCCAACCCAAACCAACCAAAACCCTACCCTGTACTTAAAAACCAACAAAAACCCTACCCTGTACTTAAAAACCAACAAAAACCCTACCCTGTACTTAAAAACCAACCAAAACCAAACCAAAAAAAACCCAAACCAAACCAAAAGCAACCCAACCCAAACCAACCAAAACCCTACCCTGTACTTAAAAACCAACAAAAACCCTATTATTAAAAGTGTTCAATGATACCGTCGATCGTTTATTTATGCAACCGAGAAGCCTTCCCACTCGGTAACCCAACAACACCCGGTTATACGACAAAAGGTAATGGTTTAAACAAGTTAAAAAGCCAAAGTTAGTATAATTCTGAGAACACCATTGTAAAGGTTGTAATATTAATATTAATTTTTTTAACAAGCCTTTCAATTTTTACAAATTGATAATTTTTGTAAAAACTGTAAGAGATAAGTAGACATCTTATACCAAATCCCATTTATTTTTAAGAGACTATCGATAAAATATATCTTCGATATGTATATCTTTTTTGGACCGCCCTGTATACTTACAATGTTTTGCATAAACTCGTATTAGTTCTAAATACGACTGCAATGAAGAAAAAAATAAAATTTGCTGCAATTTTGATACAAGACTCACCCTATATAGAACGTCCATGTATTTTTAGATAATGTCATTATCAACAAAGAGCAAATCTTATAGAAACTGTTTAAGTCAAATCTAGAAAATTTAAGTTTTAACAAACCAAATACATACACCAGTAGCTGTAAAGTTTTATTGCACGGGTTGTGTGAATAGCCTTGTATACCATTTCCAAAATTTATGTGAACACAATAATATTTTATCAATCTAGTGAGCTGATGCAACGTGTTGTGTTTAGCGGAAACGAGAACATCTGGCCCATTAGCTCAGTTGGTTAGAGCGTCGTGCTAATAACGCGAAGGTCGCGGGTTCGATCCCCCCATGGGCCAAAATTTTTTTTTACTTATATCTATTTATTTTCTTTTTTATACGATTCACACCACTTTCTGTAGATGTATTTGTATATTTTGAAATAATTAAATACCTACTCTTATTTCCAGATGCACGATCCTCCAAAACAACATGGCCGCCATCGTCTAAAAGTCGAGAACGACATGATCAAAAAACGAGAACGCGAATTTCGCCATGCTCAAATGTGGAACAGCACCGAAGACTACTTTAAGCGCTGGCAAGATAAGAACACGAAATACGACGAATGGACTTCACCGCGATTCTATGAAGAGAGCAATAAACTGATTTTAGAAGAAAAAACTAAACGAGACAAAGAAGAATCATTGCGGAAACGCCGCGAGCAACTTCGACAACTTCTACAGGAAGACGAGAAGTCATACGAGATTGAATTGACAGTGCATAAAAGCAGAACATCACCGAGAACTTCTTCAGAAGTTCCTACAGAAGTTTTGAAAGAAGTTAATATTGGTCTGAAGATGCAACAAGAGGAGAAACGTCGTAGAGAAGCTGAATTAAAGTTGTATCATCAGTGGCGGATAAATAATCCAATTGTCCGTCAGTATGAAAGCAAATATCGTTTTAAGGATTTAAAATTATCCTGGTTAGACCAGCAAATTGAGAAACGAATGGAGCGTGAGAAAGAAGAGGAGGATTGTAAAAGGATCCTTAAAGAACGTGATGAGGAACTACGAAAACACAAACATAATGAAATACTCCTTCAAAAAGATATTGAAGACAAGCGCAACCGATTAAAAGAAGGTCTAGACCAACAAATGCAAGAATTATTAGCGAAACAAGCATTAAGTGAAGAATTAAAGAAAATAGAAAGTGAAGAAATAAAACGAAGAATAAAACTATCAGAACTACATGATGAGCGTGTTAAAGAAGAAAAATTACTAAGAGCTAAAGAATGTGCCTTGTATAACATTAAGCAGCATAAACTTAAACTGAAGCATCGCGCAGCTGATATTGAGGAAACTTTGTTACGCGAACGGGAATTTATATTGAAACTAAAGCAGTTAAAGCTTGAAGAAAGCATTGAAGATGCTGCGAAGAAACTTGAGGTTAAAGAAGGTCTTGACCAGTTTCTCACACTAATCAATGAACAACGTGAATTAGAGAAGCATCGACAACGTCATTTGCAATTCCTTTTCGATTCAGAAGCGAAAGCAATCTACGAAAAACAGTTTGAAATGTGGAGGAAAGAGGAGTCAGCTCGGAAGAAATTAGTTGAGGAGGTTTTGAAAACACTGCAAAGACAAGTTGAGGAGAACTTGGAGAAGAATACGCAAAAACAAAGAGATGTGTTGAAAGAACGTGAAGAAATGATGCAGAAGATTGAAGAGTACGATAGAGATATGAAGAGATTGCAGGAGGAAGAGCAGAAACGTAAACAGGAATGTAAGAAAGTTTTAGAAGATGGTATGAGAGTGAAGCAAGCAAGGAAAAAGCATCAGGAAAATGTGAAGTTGAAAGAAATTGATGAGGAATTGGAACGAGTTAGGAGAGAAGAGGATAGATTACAAAAGGAGATGTTGGAAATACAGAGACGAAGGCCATTAAGGTCTAGACCTTGTGGGAGAACTAGTAGATTTTTTTTTGACAATTAGTTTACTGTATTTTTGTGATTTAGATATTTTTTAAATAGTTGATTAAAAAATATTATTCATTATTTAGTACTGCATTTTTATTACTGTTATGGTCAAGATATTGATGAACATAGAAATCAACGTCAACAATCTTTACTGATACTTTTAGTCCGATTCACTACAATACAGTAAGGAACTGCCAAAATTCAGGGATGCGCAGGACTTTAGGATGTGAGAGTTCGTCGAAAAATATGAAGAAAAGTTTCTATTAACTTACCTTCTAAAATGCTCCATTTTCGAGATACACGATTGAAATTGAAAAAAAAAACCGTTTTTTGCTAAATCTCCGGAACCGTTTCAGACAACTTTGTTTTGTGCAAGATTTTTTTTTAAATTTATAATTGGTGAAGATTTTGATGTGGTAGTGGGTGTTTTTCGCCCCAATTTCTACGGCACTGGAAAAAGTAAGGTTTTAAATATGTTCTTGGGATAAGCAACACAGACTTTGTGCGCTATTTAGCCCTAGTACAATATTGTGGCATATGTTAGTAGCTAACAGATTTCATAGGCCCCATTGTATTTCGTGAAAGGGTTTGAGAGCTATGATTTTTTTAGTTTGATCGTAGACATAAGGGGTTAGTTTCTAAATATGTACTTGGGCTAAGCAACACAGACTTTGTGCGCTATTTAGTCCTAGTGGATGTTGTGGCACATATTAGTATCTAATAAAATTCGTAGGCCCCATTCTATTTCGTGAACGGGTTTGGAAGCTATGATTGTTTTACTTTGATCGTAGAAATAAGGGGTTAGTTTCTAAATATGTACTTTGGCTAAGCAACACAGACTTTGTGCGCTATTTAGCCCTAGTACATATTGTGGCATATATTAGTAGCTAACAGAATTCGTAGGCCCCATTGTATTTCGTGAAAGGGTTTGAGAGCTATGATTTTTTTAGTTTGATCGTAGACATAAGGGGTTAGTTTCTAAATATGTACTTGGGCTAAGCAATACAGACTTTGTGCGCTATTTAGCCCTAGTCGATGTTGTGGCACATATTAGTAGCTACTAAAATTCGTAGGCCACATTCTATTTCGTGAACGGGTTTGGGAGCTATGATTTTTTTAAAAATTCACTCGGCCCAAAAGATGTGGACAATCAATTTTATTATGCAACAACTTATATAAAAAAGCAAGTGATGCACATTTACGCCTCAGTATTAAGCTGTCGATATTGAACCTATTCAGAAGATAACCATTGTGTATTCCTCGTTCCGGGTAAATCCCATCCTCCTTATAACAAAGATATTTTAAACATTTTCTTTGAACTTTTTCAATTATGAATTGATGGCATTGATAATAGGGTGACCACACTACCGAACAATATTCCAGTTTAGGTCTTACTAATGTAAAGGCTTGAACATCAGAGAATAAATGACAACTTCTCACCAAAAAACCATAGGCCTGTGAAGCCTCCGATGCCTTTGTTAGGATGTGTTTTACGAAGTTAATTTGATCGTGAAATATTATGCCCAGATCCTTTATCTCATTTACCCTGGGCACCGAAATACCGTCAACATCACTCTGTAAACCCAGACGATCATCCGAGTGCTCAATAACGGAATAAAACTTAAAATCATCAGCGAATCCCAGTCTCTGGCAAACTAGGTCTTGTCCGATGTCATTAACAAACAAAAGAAACATTATAGTGGGAACTTTTGAACCACTCTGTATAATTTTCTAAAATTTTGGTATGATTAATGTCAAGTCTAAACCAATGAAATTGTGAAATAATAAATAGGGCTTTCCATTTAAAAAAACGTAAGTTTGGTTCATCTTGATGAGATGAGCCACCCTGTACAAATATCAATAATTTTAAAATACGTAGTTTATGACTGCCTACATACTGGTTGCTTAGTTTTGCATGAAATTTTTGGTCTTTGAGGTAATATCGAACTTCGACGCACTAATAACTCACCCTGTATATTATGAAACACCCTGTGTACTTTTAAATATTGGAGAAAATTAGTAATCTGATTCTGATCTAGAAGCAAAAAAAAAGGATAAGGGACAATGAAAAATGTATGAGGATTTCAACGTATTATGCTCGCTTCCCACGGCCCGTAATATCACGGGCCGCCCCGCGCGAGCTCGCGGCAACAGGCCGTGAGAAGGGTGTCGCTCGAAGTGGCTCGTGCAAAACTGAGTCGGCCTGTGGTATCCGTCTCTAGTCGATAAAATTTAAACGCCCGTGGTGGCGCGACTCGAGCGAACTTGTGGTAGTCCGAAGTGATAAGATAACTCCGTGGAGCATGTGTTGATAAAAGAATTAAAAAAGAAACAGGGCAGTTTAATGTCAACTTATAGAAAATGGCGCCAGAGGATCAAAGAATCCAAGGGAACGGAAACAACCGCAGACGTTTTCAAGCCTGATTGGCGTTTTTATAACATAATGGCACTTTTTCTGGACGATGTGTATAATCCAAGAAATACAAATTACTACAAAAGCGGCTGCAGCAAGAGTACTTTCCTCTTCTGGCCACATTTTCAAAGTGACGGTTGTTTCATTAAAAATCTTGAAATAGACGATTCGTAGCACGGGCGAACACGCGCCGTGGGAAGGGCTACATTCGAGCTCGCCCGTGGCGCGAGCTGGGGCGCACAAACCGGCGCGTCTTGTGCAGGCCTGTAATTTCACGGGCCTAGGGAAGCAAGCATTAGAAGAAGGGATATTTTGGAGATGCTGAAATGCTGACTTGAACGTTTTTAAATGGTTGGGTTGGGTTGGTCATCGAAAACACACACTTTTTTTTTTCAAACAAACGAATACTTTATTATTTTTATCTCAAACAAGTTTTTAAAAACTATTTCTTTCTAATACTCTAATTCAGATCACAAATTATCCTTTATTTCTACTAAATCTAAATAGGATGTGTCTTAATCACCTCGTCGAGTTGCTTTTTCATGTCCTCTAACTTTTCCATATCGTTAATGGACGAATTGCATTTAAAAACTACCAGCGAGTGATAGAAATGGACTGCAAACAGTATGAAGGTGATCAGGACAGGTACAACAACAACTGTAGCTGCCACAGCAGCTGTGAAAGAGTAGTCCCAGAACTTCACCCAGCATAGGATCGCCACTTCGACTAGGAAAAGAAAGAGACCTGGAAAAGATAAATAAGATATAAGCTATTTGAGAATTTCTATGTTCAACATTGATTTCCTAACTTTTTCTCACTCTGGCAGCTTTCAACAATAATAATAACTGTTGAAAAGTTTTTATGGGTTTATGAATATTGCGTGAATGAAACTACTTTGTTTTGAATTGCCAACGTTTCGCAAACTTTTATTTTCCTCCTCAAGCTCTCCTAAAAGTTTGCGAAACGTTGGCAATTTAAAACAAAGTAGTTTCATTCACACAAGATCCATAAACCCATAAAAAATAATCATAAACGCCTTTATTAAAAATGTATAAATACATTAGCCTTTATTGCTCAACAGATTTCTCCCTTAACAGAGCAAATTTATCGCACAATAGGTAATTTCACAAACAAAATAAAAAAAGCAAAACCAAAACATTCTACATATTGAACACAATAAGTATTCCATTAAAAATAAAACATGATTAATCCAGTGACGGCTTGTCCTATGAAGCAATTGAAGCAACGCTTAAAAAACCACAGACCTATCGCTGACTTAGCAGATCGAATGCCTTCGAATAATCTAGCGCCAATGATTGACAACCCCTTATCCAAAGCCAACGATATATCAAGTTGGAAAATGACTATTTTGATTTTCTGATATCTTATATCACAATGCTTTGATTATAAGGCCTGGAACTTATTTTTCTTGTAAGGAAAGGCCTACAAGTGTGCTTCGTTACCAGAAACACGAAACTCCTTGGAAACTTCAATCATGAAAGATCTAAAATCTGATTGGATCTCAGTAAAACAGACTACGTTTCTGTGGGAGACGGAAGAAACCCCTGATCACCCAGTAACAGGATGCGCCGCTATCAGAAGTCAACGCAAGGAACACTTCGGTCATAAAATCGTGCGAGACGGAGACGTGTTGTCCCTGAAACCACCCAAGCTACTGGAGTTCATAAAACCTCTAGAACTTGACGGAGACAGGGGGACACAAATAGACCATCAGATCGCAGTCACCCGCAATTTTAATCTTACCTAATATTGTTGAGAATGCCCATGCCAACTCAATAAAACCCCTCATGCGTTCGTGGGGACTCTCCGTAACCATCTCACATATTTCCAATTTGGCGATAGCCTCAATATTCGGTAAAATGTATGTGGATATCATCAAAGCGAATATGTGTACGGCTACTAATACTGTTGTGCATACTGCGAACATGACGAATAACCATTCGGGTACGTTTGTTGGAGTATTTATTTGGAGTTCTACCTGAAATAAATTATGAAATCATCAAGGCGACAATTCTTGTTAGCAAGTCGTGAAGAAATCAGCTCATATAAGGGGGAGTTTTCAATTGCGCCCTCGTAGAGTCCCTGGATAAACAAGAAAAGTTGGTTGAAGAAGAAACAAGTCGCAGAAATGGTTAGAGTATTCGATACAACCATTTTGGATGATCATTTTGGAATTACAAAGGATAGTGCAAGCATTCGAGGGCGAGAATCCTCTAGCCACCTCAACAACAGCGCTTGGAATGTTCTGATTCAATTTTTCTGAATACTACTGAATCTTCTGGACCAGTTAATTGCACCTTATTTTCCAGATTTGTTTATCTCTGTTATCTGTTTCCAAATCCGATTAAATAAAAATGGAAACAAGATGATGTAAAACTGAAGGAAGCAATCATTGGGAAATAGACACAAGAAGCGATATGGTTCGATTAAGAAATATAGACAATTGATTGGGTGATATATTTTTACCATCGTTGGAGGAAAGACGAAGATTAGACGAGATTTATAGAATATGAGTCATGAGAAGCTCCCCCGAATAACGGAACTAGCCTTTCATTTTTACAAATGTTTTCGCTCAACCGGTCATTTAGACTTTAGAGTCACTTCACCGTCAAAAACTGTAGAGACCTATGTATGGACGTAGCAACTGGGCTGCGATGGAGAAGCTGAAAATAATCTCGAATAAACCACATGATTGCGTTTGTTCTCCACTCTTTGATTTCCCTACTGGCAGAGCGAATAGTAGGAAGAAAAAAAGGGAAAAAAGATGATGTAAATCTGAAGCAAACATGGAGATGCTGACCTATTTACAATCGTTGGGAATTAGACGAACTGTGAAAGATTTGTACTAAAAGAATCATGAAGTGAGTTCGTTTCAGAAAAATCGTGTAGAAGGGAATATTTCCTCGAAATCGCGGCTTAAACCACACAGAGCCCAATAGAAGATGCTCTAGGGAAGAATAGGATCTCCCCCAAAATTTGCTGCTTAGCTTTTTTCCACAAAAAGCAATATCGTTCGAAATATATACAAATGATTGAAAAGATTGTTGACCTACGTGTTGTGGAGGAATACGAAAAAGAAATTTTGATATTATTATTGTTGGATGATCAGTAGTAATACCCATAGGGTCTTGGTAATACAGAGATAAATTTGTCATAGAGAATGCCGAAAGCGTGATGCTTGATAATAGTCCAAGGCCGCAGGCCGAGGGCTATTATCCTTGAGCAACTCGCTTGAAGGATTCTCTATGACAAAATTTTGAGTATTTATCAAGGCCCGAGGAGTATTCGATACGATAATTTTTTACTTTGTAGATATCAAAAATTTGATTGTCAATAATAATTTTCAATACAAAATGTATTAGTTTTAATCAAACAAATATTATTCATTTTTATTTAAAACTACAGTTGTGAAAAGTACAATTGGTAAATGTTAAATTGGAAGAAGAGTTTGCTGAACTTGACGGATTGTTAATTTCCACTGTTGAAGAAATTCCTCGCATGGTGTTGATTATTTCAGCATGGCGTTCTTGGTTAATATTCAAGTACGGTTTAATTGAATTAGAGCTGCTATGTCCTGTTATTTTTATTAATTGCTGTTCAGGAATTCCTTTATTTTCCAAATGGCTAACTGCAATTGATCTGTTCGAATGATTGGATATCTTTTTACACTTAGTGTCGAAACCACTAACTTGCGCGGAAGATTTGGTCCACATATTAATTGTGTTCTTGCCTACCGGAATATTGTCAAACCATGTGTAACTTTCGGATTTCCAGAAACGATTTGGTCTCAAGAATAGGCGACTGGAAGTAATATTTTTCCCCCTTTTGGACAATAATTTATGGAATAACCGAACAGGGCATGCACTTTCGTTTGCAATATTTGGAACAAGCCACTTACTATTGGTACAACTTTTCGATCCTCCAATTCTGTTGGTTGGCGTTTCATCATTATTTTTCTCAATCGTGAAATAATCTATAAGGCAATCAGCTGGTTAACCACCTCGCCAAGCTAACTCAACAGCTATATGGTAAATTTGATGAACTGCATTTTCGTTTGTTTGGATCCATCTGTAATCTTTTACGTTTTGCATTTCTTGCATCTGGCGCATATTTGAATATCACACTGGTAAACGGGTCGAATACAATTTTTTCTGGAGTAGCCTACTCATAGTATTCCAAATTGTTTTTACAGTTGCTTCTTTATATTCAGTTCCGTCAGCTTTTCTCATATTTACCGCATAATCTTTCAATATATTAGCCAAATTATGCAAACTCGTTCGTATTCTCTGGTCGCACAAAACTCGAGAAATATTTTCCATACATATTTTTTTGATTTGATTGTATTTTTTGGTATATTATTAGATATAATATCATTAATTGCATCGTTAGATGCAATACCAAATCTTCGCGACATTTTTAAACCAGTTGTCAGTTTGAAGTTTAATTAATTTTTAATAAAAAAAACACCAAACTGAAAACACCACATGTAGGGTATTATCGCTGTAATCCAGAGGTGATTGGCTGAAATTTGACACACAAAATTAAGTAATTTGATTGGTTACTATATTTAGTAAAAAATTATCAAGGATTATCCATTAGTTTATTCAAATAACCGGTAAAACCAGGATATTAGATAAGCTTTGACTAGTAAAATATGCTTGAGATTTTTGCTAGGATCGTAATCACTTACCATGGCAATCATTGCAAATCCCGATAACAATTCAGAAGTAGTTGCTGTGGCTTTTAATTTTGCTCTCGACATGTGTAACCGCCTCCACGATAGACCTTCCGGTGTTTTTGCGATATACGCTGAGGAACCATTACCTGTTTCTATATCGTAACATCTACAGAATGGTTTCGATGCATTTGAACTCGTCTCATCATCGTGACTGTACTGATGTTTAAACTGGGGAATTGAGAAAAGTTTTTGTATTATTTTGAATTTTGACATAAATAATACAATTTACTTTGTTATTGGTTAAATTTGGCATTTAAATAATTAAGTGAGATTTAATTCATGTCATTCGTGACCGTTTTTTGACAGCTGCCTTTTTCAACATTTAAGCATTTAAACCCTCCTGAAATTGACCTTATTGGTAAATTTTGTACCTTTCAGTAAGCGTATTTATTGTGATCATATTTGAAAAGAAAAGTATAAATTACCTTTCCCATGAACTTAAGTAGAGTTAAATCGGATATTGGGTTGCAAAGATAACGTATTTCTTCTAGAACATCGTTCTTTTATCCCTCTCTCTTTATTTTAAAAGCTACGTCAAAATGTTTAGGAAAAAAGTCATAGGGAGTACAAATTTATCACAGCTTTTGATAATACGTTTTTTTTTTTCAAAGCTATACGACCAATAATTTCGTATACAAGCACCTCAGGGCTATAAGGTAAGGTAGGAGGTGTTAGAGTGGCTTAGGGTTCAGGAAATATTTTATCGCGGACATAATGACTACTTTCGATAACCTCCTCAATTAAAATTAAATCTGCTGCTCTACTGAATATCGCGTGACAAATACGTAACAAAAAAATTCATTCCAAACATCCATAAATCATACAATTACATGTTTAACTATATATTGCTGTACTATATCCGGAAAAATTGTGATTCTTTAGAACAAAAAAATAAAAACATTAAAAATTAACGAAACAAAACGTTTTTATTATTATTATAAATATTTAATTTTTCGAGTTACGTAAGGAAAAAATTCTATTATTTCCGAAGCGAATTTTATAAATATTTTTTTATTCTCAATAACAATATATTTCTTCTCAGAGAAGTAAAGTCATTAATTAATTAATTATCAACAGCAAAATTGTAAATAATATTAAAGCACATACCAAAGTATACGAGGGTTGCCTTTTATATAATAATAATAATACATTTATTTGCATTCAAATCATAACAACGTACAGATTAAGTCAGAATAACATAAATACATAACATAATAATGAATTGATATGCAAAATGGAGTTGAAAATAATTAAAAAAAGTCCTAAGTTCAACCCCAAAATTCATAACTTTAGAACCAAATTTCTAATACGTCCGACCAATAACTATGCACTCCTTAGTCATGCCTTTTACTACTATCAAAGTTTACTACTTTCCATAAAAAATCTGAAAAGAAAAATTAAACAAAAAATCTATTTGAAATCCAAAAGTCGATTCCTGTATTTAAACTTAAAAGCTGTAACCCCTAACTTTTGTACTGTTGTTTGCTATTGAAATTGCAGTGTTTTTGGGGTCCGAAATTGGGTCTTTTTCTGCTACATACAAAATACATATCTACATATCCGGAAAAATTATATCAAATTTGTTTTTAAATTTTTATCCATTTGGCAAATTCATTAAGCTTGAGCGAAGATACAAAATATTATATAATATCAATGGGAAACTGTATTACGCATAAGACAAATAAATAAAGATTACTATAAGTATACTTACAATTATTATTATAGAGAAACTGTTTGCTGGAACTGAAACGATCGTGTCTGAAGGGTCGGAAACGTTACATGTATGATGATATGCACAGACGTTTAAGTAAGTACCTTACGATAAAGAGAAGATATGGGATGGAGTGCAAGTGGGCACTATGATGCTATATATTCTATTCATAGCACTTATTCATGTTTTATTTATAGTATAGTAGAATAATTCTTGTAGGTTTTCCAGTGATCAAGCCGTTAGAAGAGAGTGGTGTACTTCTCTTAGAATATTTGGAAAATAAACATGCATATCGCACACAGCCGTTCCTGTTCGCCATGTTCAGTAAGTTAATATTTTTGTGCGATTAGAAATATTACAATTTATTGAAAATATTTTTTAACAGATTATCCTCGGATTAGCGTCTACAGTTGAGGTTGCAAAAAGTATGATCATTTACAGCCAGTTCTTCAGAAACTCTGTCTGCGTCCGAAGTTGAGGAAGAAAAGTATGTGCAAAACTATTCTAATCACATACATACTGGTCACCGCAACAATGAAGTAAAATATGTGCTATTTTTATTTCAGCCTGACCCAGCATAATGTGGAGATCAAGGACATTTCAAAAAGTGACACATTAACAGCAAGTTCCTCTGAAACCCTATCAATAATTGTATTTTTATGTTGTCTAAACTTAGTAGAAACAGATTCAGTTTCTCAGGTCTAGGAAAGATAATCGATTCATTTCAAATGTGGTTTATTATAATTAGTAAATGTTAAAACAAAAAATCTAAATATTTTCATTATATAAAAAGTGTTTCCTTTTAATCCTAGACATCTATTATTTAATAAATTATATTTGAAACAATGCTACAATTCCTGCGTAGGTATGTATTTATTATTGAAAACTGCAACCACGATTTCAAAAGAATTATAATACGCCACTGACTTTTGTTTACATGCACTCCTTCTGTCATTAAAAAGGTAAATATTAACCTTTATGTTATGAAGACAAACATTGAAATTAGATGACATTTCTATATTTGTTTATTTTTCTGAAGTCCAACATTACGATAGAGCTGTCAGTTGCCAGATTGCAACACCAGCGTTGCCAAATCCCGAAATATAAAAGACAACCCTCGTACAGTGTAACACAGAAAGTTCATAAGAGAAATTCCGAAATCAGGGAGGACAATCATTTTTTGTAGTTTTTTTTATTTCAATGCAACGCAAATATTAATCTCGTTAATAAAAAAACTTAAAATGCAAATGTAATTTTTAACATTATTGGAATTTTGCATCAACCATTAGGGGTATGTTTGTTTTGTTGGATTTGATTTTTTATGGCCAAAACAGTGTTAAGTATAATAATTTGTATCTTAAACATTTTAAAAATATAATTTTAAATTACCGAAACAATATTTTTTAATAATTTTTGAAGGATTTTAAAAATCCGAATACCCTTATTTTTGAAAAACATAGAAAAATTAAAAATTACACTAGGCGGCTGAAAATTGGTACATGGGTAAAACAGTAAAATACAAACAACTTTTTCCTAAGACATCTTTTGACATTTTAAAAAATAAGGCAATTTTTAAAAATTTTCCGAAAAACATGACTCACATGCATGTCATTTGACATCATTCTTAAAGCGCAAAAACACATGGCATAACTTAAAGTTTAATAATTAAATGCTAAGCAAAAAAATATAACTTAAGTATGATGCGTACTTTCTGGGTTACACTGTATAATACCATTTTTTATTATATTTGTCGGCAGGCCGAATACTGGTATAAAAACTATACGATATTTATTCACAAAACAGACGTAAATGATCCGTAGTTGTTAATAAGGATTAATTTTTTAATCTTTAACAATTCAAATTATTAGAAAAATGTACAGTCTATACAGGGTTATGCACGCCATTCGACACGGCTAAACTATTATTATTTCAAATGGAACACCCGGTATATGAGGTCAATCTTAGATGCACAAAGGAATTATCTGTTAAATATTATAATACTTTCCTATGGATAAATCTTGCCGTTTTCGTTAAAAAAGGTTCCCGGCGCAAAATCATCCCAAAAAAGCGTTCTTCCAGAGACTGTTAACGCAGTTTAACGAAAGATAGCACCCAAACACAGTGCAACTGCATCAAGAACTTTATATTGAATTTTGTACATGGGCAGGACAAAATCATCGAAAATGAAAACTGTTTTAATTCAAACGTGCCTAGAGTCCAATCATTTTGAACATTTATTATAAAATTTATCAGTATTTATGTATATCTTGTCCGGTTTAAAGACTAGAACCACTCCCTCAACGACTCGCCAAGCACTACCCCCCGTCAACCACCCTTCCGAAGAATCTCTCCATTCAAAGCAGCCCTCAATGACCCAGTAGCACCTGTTTATTTGCAAGCCGATCAAAAAGGAGAATGAACAAAAACTAGCAGACTACCAACTAAACACAAACGAACTAAAAGGGAAATATGACAACAAACACAAAAAGGTAAGTCATAACGACTTAAAATCCATAACGCCGATCGAGATGTTCAGATAGTTAATTTTTAACGTTAGCGATATTGTTACAGATTCGATGTTAGACTGCAACCATTGGTAATGATGATTCCTAGATCAGATATACTATTTAAAAGATCCCACCCTGAATAGAATTCAACATTAAATCCGCATGAATTCTATCAAATACCCAAAATATTACGACAATTGATGTCGTGGACTAACACTATTACGTGTCGTATCGTATAGTTCTATAAATGAAGTAATATAACTGGGACACTGAATGCGTTCCAATAAATATGCAGGGACAAGTTTTTTGATAAAATTTCACTTTATAAAGAAACTTTGGTTTCACATATTGACTAGGATTCCTTTGCGAAGGCTCAAAATATAAATAAGTACCCTCAAACATTTCTTTAACTAAAACTAAATCGCTTACCCTTGGCGGTATATACGGAGGCGGCTTATGTCCAGTCCAAGTCGATGTTACACTTGAACTCGAAGAAAAGGGCGGTGTCCTTTCCCTTGATATCGATCCCATAGGCATATCCATTCCCGATGGTGTTGACAATCTTAAAGCATCTAATTGTGAGAATCTGGCACGATTGTATGCATCTGGAAGGTTCACTGATTTGGGACGGACACCGAGCGGTTTCAATTGGGACTATAAAAAAGAATATTGATAACAAATAACAACACTTTGACAACAAGATGTTTGTGGCGACATCTAGTGTGAGCAGGCAAGAAGTAACAACTTCATTCCATCCTATATTGTCAGCACTAGATACGCCCGAATTCCCTGCCTGCTCCCACTAGATGTCGCCACAAACATCTTCTTGTCATTCATCTCTCGTACTAGTATAAGCTCTTCGTAATTGTGGGAAATTTGAATCCTGACCTGGAGGATGCTGTCAAGTCCCTGGAGAGAAACATCAAGGAAGCTATAGCAGAGTGTACCACTGACAAGAGTTTTTCTTGAAAACATCGACGACATACCCCCAACAACTAAGGAGGAAAATTCGTGAAAAACACCGAGCACGGAAACGGAATCAGGCTCAATTAAGAGGTGAAGGAAGGACTTAAAACACACCGAGGGAAGCAATGAAACAGATTCGCAGAGGGACTCAACCCAAGCGGCAAAACCCTTTAAGGTCAAGAAGGCCATAAACGTGGTCATCCCACCGATCCATAGGGAGAGAGGACTAGTCTACACTAAACAGGATAAGGCAGCTTTTGCAGACATCCATCCAGATGAGTACCTTGATGATGTTGAAGCCATTGAGAGGAGGATAGAAAGATTTCGGCAAACTGAAGAGGTGACAATCATCAGGCCCGCATCTCCCAAAGAACTCATGCCCATCATCAAGAAATTGAAGAAGAAGAAGAAGGCGCCTGGTTCGGACAAAGCTTTAAACGTAGCAGTCAGAAACCTTCCAAGGAAAGCAGTGGTATTCCTGGTTGCGATCATAAATGGCATATTCAGATATCAGAAAGTATTAGTAGGAGTAGTCGCAGTACAGAAACGGTACCGGCAGACCAATGCCGAGGAAGACAGAAGATCCCTAAATAGGTTCAACAAAGCAGTGAAGGAAGGACCCAAAAGACACCGAGGGAAGCAATGGGACAGATTCGCAGAGGAACTCAGCCCAAACGGAAAGACCTTGTGGAAAGTCAAAAAGACAATAAACGCTCCAAAAGCGGTCATCCCACGGATCCATGTGGAGGGAGGACTAGTCTACACTAAACAGGATAAGGCAGAAGCTTTTGCAGACTGCCTTGAACTGGAATGCAGCGAAAACATCCATCCAGATGAGGATCTCGATGATGTTGAAGCCATAGAGGGTAGAAAGATTTCGAGAAACTGAAGAGGTCAAAATCAACAAGCCGGCATCATCCGAAGAAGTCATGTCCATCATCAATAAATTGAAGAAGAAGAGGCACCTTGTCCGGACAAAATTTCAAACGTAGCAATCAGAAACCTTCCAAGGAAAGCAGTGGTATTCCTGGTGGATAAATGTCATCTTCCGACTAAAAGACTTTCCAGACAGGTGGAAGGAGGCTGAGGTTGTTATGATACCGACGGCAGGCAAGGATCGGAAATTTCTTCAAAATTACAGACCTCTATCAGTTTAGTGAGCAGCCTGGGTAAGATATCAGAGCGACTGATCCTCTGGAGACTTAAGGAAAGTACAGAAGAATTAAATTTGATTCCTAACGAACAGTTTGGTTTCAGGGAAGCTCAATGCACAGAATTTCAGGTTCTCAGGCTAATCGAATACGCAGCTGAAGGGCTGAATAGGAGACAAGTGGTGGGAGATTTGTTCCTAGATTTCGCAAGGGCATTCGATAGAGTATGGCATTATGGACTTACCTTCACGATGGAATATCCAGCTGGAATCACCTATTTGATAGAAGAATTCATACGAGTAAGAGTTGGCAACGACATCTCCAACATTAGACCGGTCGAAGCAGGAGTTCCGCAAGGTTCCATACTTTCGTTCGCTGCATCTTTTCATAATCTTTTCGCACGATATTCTACTCTCTGATCGTCCAGATCAATCATAGCCCAATATGCAGATGACACAGCTCCAGGTACCTCCAAAGGGCGGCAGATCAGGTAGAAGAAAAGTGCATCAAATGGGAAGTGAAGATAAACGCAGAGAGGAGCACTGCCATGCTGATCCAGGGAATAGAAGACAACTACCAGTCGATTACGTTAAAATCACCGATGAAGAAGTACAATGGCAGGAGACTGCAAAATACCTCGGAGTAACTTTAGACAGAGGACTAACCTTCAGGAAAACAATGCAGCCAAAGAACAAACAGCCATCAATACACTACTACCATTGATCACAGCAAAAGGAGTAAGGTTCCACTGGTAAGTAAACACAGACTGATCAAGGCAGTGATCCGTCCAGTGTTGAGCTATGCCTCAGCTGCATGAGGATAATAATCAATGAATGAATAAAGATAGAATGAAGATAGATATATAGAAACAAAGAACACCAAATCCTGCAGACACAACATAACGCTCTAATTAAGCTATGAAGACAAAAAGACAAGGGGATTTAGTCCAGAATCTTTTGCATTCGAAAGGAGGAGTCCTGGAGGCAAATACAATGTCTTCGCTCCGGGAAATAGATAGATCATTTCACCGGAGAGGTTTTAGTGGGTATTAGCTTGACCATCTTCCCAAGTTTGAGTCCCACACTCACCCTATACACATTGCCTGCCGATCACCACTGATCAGTTGTGGATCAACGAAACGACCCGTCTGGTGAAATCATGCTTGTGTGATGAAGCAAATTTCCAACATAACTTAAAGTTAATTTTCAATAATAGCACTTTGTTTTGTATTCATAATTTACCCAAGAGTTTGCAGCTGTAAGTCCTCTTAGATGTTCCAAATATAAGTCGCCAGATGTGTTGTTCCTCATCATTTTTCTATTGAGTTTTGGCATTGAGGAAAAATTGACTTGCGTGGATTGGTCCATTATGGAAAAACTGGATTAAAAGTAAATATTATTTTTATCAATGTTTAACTATTGGATCTGAAATCTGATAGTTAATTAAATTGATGTAAATATCAAAGTTCAAACGTTCAGAAGATGGTAATATGCAATCTCACTGTGTCTACGATTGGGGGTCGTCTGTCTCTGTAAGTTTACCAAATACGGCCTAAAATACATGTATTTTTCTCAAAATTGTTGTGCTTTTTCTTGAATATATATTAAGATAAATATACAGAAAAAACTGGTGGTGATTGATAACTTTTATATAATAATATGTGTGCTATTGTGTAGGAACGTGTTTACGGTGAGCTTAGGCACCTACCCCGGCCGCCTTCTATATATTGTAGATAGGTACGTATACTATTTGCACGAATTTCGATTTTTACGTTAGGTATTTTTGTTTACTGTTTTTTACATTACGTTTGAACTATTTGTACGTTTGTTGTTTAAATACCTTGATAATTTTCTACTTTTCATCTAAGGCGCTTGACTTTGACAATCTAAAAAAAATCTGCCTGCGGCGCCGTTTTCTTCATATCCATTTTTTACTTAGTGCCTACCTAATAAAATTACCCACGAGCCGCCACTGAGGCAGGCACAGACACAGAGAGAAGCATTGCTGATGACCATTGGCGGATTTACCGGTACACTAAGTACGCTACAGTATAGTTATTTTTGTATTTGTATTTTTGTGTTTTTGATTGTTTGTCTTAAATGTTTGTATATTACTTTCTTTATTTTTGATACTACCACTACTTAGTTCCTTTTTTATTTATTTGACTTTGTATCTTATTATGTCTGTAGAATGTATAATTCTTCCAACCTTAATCTAAAATATATAAAATTAACGATTCTACCGGAGCTGTCCGTTCCCATGCCTCTTTACATTAGAAATGGGCATCGAATGCAGCGTTCTTTTGATACATTCGTATAATAAATCATGCCTCCCAAAGGACACCGACAGTAATAAAAATAACTATACTGACTAACTACTACTGACAAAAGTATTGGGTTAATGATTAATCGAAAAACAAAGGATTACGAGTTTGCAAATAAATATAATATGAATGAAACAAATAATTTTTGGCAACGTGGAATTTTCTCATTAATCTAAATATGTATAATCGGATATGGTATGGCGAAGTCTTAATATGGAATTTAAACAAGAAAATTTGTGTCCGATAGTAAAACACGGTGGCAGAATATTGTAACCATGATCTGTTCAATAGTTTCTCTTAGATTAGTAAAATGAAAGAAGATCTATCAAATTACATAATTATTTTTAATAATACCTGAAGTATATGAAACTTTTTGCAGTCACTGTATCAGACACCGCCGGTATTAGCTTGCGACACAAGCAGAACACGTTTGTTTTCGTTTTGAGCGGGACTTATTTTGTGACAAGTGTAAGTATATACTATAATATTTGTTTTTAAAAATATTTTTAAAATAAAATGAACAGTTATACAATTAACATTAATTGTTAATACATAAAGGATTTTTAAAATATCGTAGGGCATGTATTGTTATCAAAAGTTAAAAGGATGCGCCTATGGACGGCGCCGATCGGTATTGACTTTACAAAGGGATATGGCGTTGTGGTTTTTTATGTCATTTCAAATTAATATTGGAAAGACTATACCTGGAGTTACTCTGATTCCGAGCCAAACCAAAGTGTTTTGGTTTTGATCTCAGATGTATTTTTCTTATTTACTTAATATGTTTTATTTTGTTTTAACTTATCAATAAATTCTAAAATAAAAATATTTGTTTTATTGTGTCCTTTGTATTAAAAATAATTGGGCAGTTATACAGGGTGTTTAAGGGGATGATTTTTCAGGTCATTTTATGAAAAGAAGTTCCATTAAACATACGTCCGGAAATGCATTGTATTTTTTTAATGAAGTCAAATATCTGGGGCAACTTAATAAAAATTATTAACAAAAAAAGATGTACGCCAGTGACTGTAGTTTAATTTCGATATTGTCTTGAGATAAGGCAACTTTTTTATCTCTTGTATTTTTTTCATATTTTGCTTCATTTACGGGATAAAAAATTAAAACAGTCTACCAAGAATATTTGCGAATTATTCGACTAAAAATCAGTAACGTTGATGTTATTTGACTTTTTTTACATTAATCTTTGCTATTAGCATACAGTGGCGAATATTCTGCACTGTTTCGCATCCAAGTTTATTTAAGGATTTTTATGAAATAATTAATTGATTGAGAATGCATAGAAAACTGTTGAACAATAATGAGATTTAATTATTTTATAAACCACAAGAATCACTAATTCAAACAATTCAATTGTCTCACAATAATTTTACAATTACGTTGAATTGATTTGTTAGTATTTTATATTCCGAACATTATGGTATATCCCCGAAAATTACATAAGATAGCATAGGTACAGTATGTCCCCTAAATTACTAACTACTTCATCTTTGGAAATCAAACAACATATTTCCAGTTATTGGCATTTGACTTCTGTTTATTGACACATAATGTTCCCAATACTCTACGTAAAATAACCATCTTTTAATTGATTTCAACCTTATAAATATATACATGGTGTCCCTTCGGGAAAGACCGTGACGAGTATTGAAAAAAGAAAAAAGTACAAATGGTAAAACTCCACGGAGGTCAAACGACTAAAATATTTTTAAGATGGGGGGCACTTCCGGTAATACCGGAAGTAGGTATCAACTGGCTTATTTTGAATGGAACACTCTATATATTGTTACAGTTTTAGATTCTACATGAATTTCTAGATGTTATTGAGTGCTCGTATAATGTCCTACAGCTAGTTTACCTATTTAAAGATCAAAATTTAAGTTTTTAGTCCCAATAATAATACTAATTATTTTTTATGAAAAATTATAAAAAAAATATTTTCACCGGAAATACATGTTTTGGGTTATTTTAGATGTAAATGAGTGTTTTTTAAAAAATGTCTGTCAATCTCTCGGTTTGTCGTAGTCTGTATACACGATAACTAAAAAATGACTTAACGAAATTTAACCAAATTTGGTACAAGAATACTATTGGATATGGCGAGGAACTGATTAGATTTTTCGACTCAAAGGGCGCAGTTAAGGGGTATAAAAAAGGGGCAAAACAATCATATTTACTAAACTAAATGGAAAACCGACGTGATTTTTTTTTGGCAATAGATTTTGGCGATTAGACTGCGATTAGACCTTGGCCATTATTAGGAGCTTTTAGAGCTTTATCAATTATAATTGGCCTAATTAAATGATTTCACATATATGAAACTAACTTATTGGTCTCTTAAACCATTCTATAGTATATTAACAAATACTTCCAATGGAAATATAGGTAAAACTATAACATTAACTTGTCAAGTTAAAATTACCTATTGGTAGGTTTTTAATACCTCAAATAGCCCCATTAAATTGAACCTCCTTACTTATTTACTTTATTGTCATTTTCTTCTTTTTTAATGTAATAACATATTTTTTAACTACAAATAAAACAATTAATAACAAAATTATTTTTAAAAGAATAATTACTAATTGAAAATTGGAAATGGCTTTAAATTTAACAATAAAAAATCCATGGCCGTATTTATAAAAACGGAGGTGATGATGGTTTTTAAAAAACGAAACGTCGGATGAAAAGTTGTAAACGCTAAATTACTCTCCTCAAAAAGTAACATAATGAGAAAGTGCATTTAAAATAAAAACTAAAATCAACACTCTCAAGAACAGGAAAATCTTGTTAAAAATATACAGACCAGTGGCGGCTGGTCGGGGTAGGCAAGGTAGGCACCGCCTACCTTTAAAACTTCGCCCTAAATTAAATACTTAATTTATTATTATTGACTCCATAATTTAAAAAAAAAAGAATATTGATTCTTATATTAATTTCATTTTCTACCTTAAACCTTTAAAACATCCCCTTTAATTTCAATAATTTACCGCTGCTGCTATAACCCACTACCGAGACTTTTTTACAGTCAACTGTTATCGTCGCCCGTATAGTCGTATACACTGTATACACATATACCTATATACATATCAAAAGTTTTGCGCCACCGGTCACCGGGTAATAGTATGTACTACCAAATACGGCCTAAAATACATGTATTTTGCTCAAAATTGTTGTACTTTTTCTTGAATATATTTAAATAAACATACAGAAAAAAATTGGTGGTGATTGAGAACTTTTATATAATACCTATTGAAATAATATGTGTTCTATTGCGTAGGAACGTGTTTTCGTTGAGCTTAGGCACCTACCCCGGCCGCCTTCTATCTATTGGAGATAGGTAGGTATACTATTTGCACGAATTTCGATTTGTATGCTAGGTATTTTTGTTTACTGTTTTTTACATTAAAAAAAAATCACCTGCGGCGGCTTTTTCTTCACATGCATTTTTTACTTAGTGCCTACCTAATAAAATTACCCACGAGCCGCCACTAGTATTTATGTGGAAGCTAGTCGCTATACCGAATAATATAACGTAGGTTTTGTCAAGAAAAACGTCAGAGGAAGAAAATAAAGAGTTTTTGAAGTAAAAAGACAAAATATCATTGAAATATTGTTATTAGAAATAAAAATAGCAACTGCCGACCGCTATCGTACATTTGGCAACAGCGTATGTTTAGGCATTGAAGAGCGTCGTGATTCGTATATTCGAGCTACAAAAATCACCCTGTATAAAATAAATTATGAAAAAGTAGTCCATAATAATTGCAAGAGAGTAGATGCAAATTTTATTTTGTGTAGTATCGACTTTAATTTCATCTACTATTAAAATAAATTGCGTATTGTAATTATTATTAAAAATAATTCCTAACAATTATTTCGTTTTGGTTTTCCAGAAATTGACCTATGACGGTACAAAATATTTATGTAATGACTAATGACTACAGTGATAATTATATAATTTTTTTTCTATTTACCATATTAGATAATAATGAATACTTGGCTTTAGTTAAATAAATATTTCTACGAACGAAATTACCATTACAGGTACGTTATTGGGAACATCTTTGATTTAAAAAAAAAAAACATCGCAAATAATAGATACTGTATGGACAGGTTAGGCTAATCTCGTGGGCCGAAACGGGTTATATTAATTTGATACGAAAAAGCAAAATAAACTTTTCATTTCAGTATTTATTTAGAAAACTTGTGCTTGTAATTCAATGCTTGTCGTGGTATTAGTCAGTGGAGTAGTTTTGCTCTAAATTTATACATATAGCATTATCGATAGCGGAGATAGATTCGTCTCACATCGAAAAAATTTAAATTCACTCTCTTAATTTCTACAATGTGTCCACGAATAGAGTTCGGAAAAGGAAAAACTTTTTTATTTGTAGAAAATATTTTAAAAACCGTGATTTATTACGCCAATTGTGCAAAAAAAGCTAATAAACCTTTTTCTCAAAAATTAATTAAATTAAATCACGCTTTTGAAAATATTTTCATAAAATAAAAAAAAAAACAGATAAATCTAAATGTTAAAAAATAAAAATGTTATTTTTTGATTTAGATTTATCTGTTTTTTTTTTTAATTTTATGAAAATATTTTCAAAATCGTACACCAATTGTGCAAATCAAGCTAATAAACCTTTTTCTCAAAGTGGTTAATTTCATAGCTACTATTAAAATAATAAAATTAAAAAAAAACAAGAATATCAAAATCATTAAAAATGTTATTTTTGATAAACCCTGTATAGTAATCGTAAATTTGGTATTTGAAATTGTAGTTTCGACACAAGCAGACATTTTTATAAAGAATGACTTTTTCTTCTAAATCTACAAATAAAAAAGTTTTTCATCTTCGGAACTCATCCGTAGACACAGTGTATAGATTTTTTTAACAACAATAAAAAATTAGTGGTTCCTGCGCTAATGTGCCTTTAAATTTGTTTATTTATTTACGAGGTTGCTTTGATAGCCATTTTTGTTAAATTATTTTTATTGTTTTATGTTTCGAGTGCGAATACTAAGAGAAAATAGCCTGAAGATTTATTTTTACAAAATATAAAAAAACTACTAAATTTCAAACATCTTTTTTAGAGCGATACACGTATCGACAACTTCTTCAAGCCGTCGGAAAATAATACGATTTCGAGAAACCTGCAAAACGCTCATTCATGCTTACGCTTACCCCCAGCAAAGTTTTCATATTTGGGAGCAAAAGAAAGGTTGTCGGAGTCACGTCTGGAGAATACAGAGCAAGCGGGAGTATCTTTTAGCGTCATTCAACAAATTTATTATTATTTAACAGAATTCTGCCTTTTTTTACAAACCTCGGAATTTCTTATCATTTTCCTTTTTTTAAAGAATTCTGTAAAAAAAAAAAACTAAGAATTACATATTACTATTCTGACTTTTTTACAGAATTCTGCAAAAAAAAACTCAAAAATTTTTAACTTCTGCCTTTTTTTTTGTAAAAAAAAACACGGAATTTTTTATTATTGTGACTTTTTTACAGAATTCTGCCTTTTTTACAAAACTCTGAATTTTCTATCATTTTACCTTTTTTACAGAATTCTGTATTTTTAAAAAAACTCGGATTTTTTACTTTTGACTTTTTTTGTAAAAAAAAACTTTGAATTTTTTATTTATTATTTTGCGTTTTTTACCGAAATCTGTCTTTTTTACAAAAAAAAGTCAGAAGTGAAAATTTCCGAGTTTTTTTTACAGAATTCTCTAAAAAAAGGCAAAATGATAAAAAAGTCCGAGTTTTATAATAAAATAGACAGAATTCTGTAAAAAAGGCAAAATGATAGAAAATTCAGAGTTTTGTTAAAAAGGCAGAACTCTGTAAAAAAAGTCACAAAGATAAAAAATTCAGAGTTTTTTTTGTAAAAAAGACAGAATTCTGTAAAAAAGGCAAAATGATAAAAAAGCCCGAGTTTTATAAAATAGGCCAAATTCTGTAAAAACAAGTCACAATGATAAACAAATCCGACTTTTTTTGTAAAAAATACAGAATTCTGTAAAAAAAGGCAAAATGATAAAAAAGTCCGAGTTTTGTAAAATAGGCAGAATTCTGTAAAAACAAGTGACAATGATAAAAAATTTCGACTTTTTTTGTAAAAAAGACAGAATTCTGTAAAAACAAGTCACAATGATAAAAAATTCCGACTTTTTTTGTAAAAAAGACAAAATTCTGTAAGAAAAGGCAAAATGATAAAAAAGTCCGAGTTTTATAAAATAGGCAAAATTCTGTAAAAACAAGTCACAATGATAAAAAATTCCGACTTTTTTTGTAAAAAAGACAAAATTCTGTAAGAAAAGGCAAAATGATAAAAAAGTCCGAGTTTTGTAAAATAGGCAGAATTCTGTAAAAACAAGTGACAATGATAAAAAAATCCGATTTTTTTTGTAAAAAAGACAGAATTCTGTAAAAAAGGCAAAATGATAAAAAAGTCCGAGTTTTGTAAAATAGGCAGAATTCTGTAAAAACAAGTGACAATGATAAAAAAATCCGACTTTTTTTGTAAAAAAGACAGAATTCTGTAAAAAAGGCAAAATGATAAAAAAGTCCGAGTTTTGTAAAATAGGCAGAATTCTGTAAAAACAAGTGACAATGATAAAAAAATCCGATTTTTTTTGTAAAAAAGACAGAATTCTGTAAAAAAGGCAAAATGATAAAAAAGTCCGAGTTTTGTAAAATAGGCAGAATTCTGTAAAAACAAGTGACAATGATAAAAAAATCCGATTTTTTTTGTAAAAAAGACAGAATTCTGTAAAAAAGGCAAAATGATAAAAAAGTCCGAGTTTTGTAAAATAGGCAGAATTCTGTAAAAACAAGTGACAATGATAAAAAAATCCGATTTTTTTTGTAAAAAAGACAGAATTCTGTAAAAAAGGCAAAATGATAAAAAAGTCCGAGTTTTGTAAAATAGGCAGAATTCTGTAAAAACAAGTGACAATGATAAAAAAATCCGATTTTTTTTGTAAAAAAGACAGAATTCTGTAAAAAAGGCAAAATGATAAAAAAGTCCGAGTTTTGTAAAATAGGCAGAATTCTGTAAAAACAAGTGACAATGATAAAAAAATCCGATTTTTTTTGTAAAAAAGACAGAATTCTGTAAAAAAGGCAAAATGATAAAAAAGTCCGAGTTTTGTAAAATAGGCAGAATTCTGTAAAAACAAGTGACAATGATAAAAAAATCCGACTTTTTTTGTAAAAAAGACAGAATTCTGTAAAAAAGGCAAAATGATAAAAAAGTCCGAGGTTTGTAAAATAGGCTGAATTCTGTAAAAACAAGTCACTCACAATGATAAAAAATTCCGACTTTTTTTGTAAAAAAGACAGAATTCTGTAAAAAAGGCAAAATGATAAAAAAGTCCGAGTTTTGTAGAATAGGCAGAATTTTGTAAAAACAAGGCACAATGATAAAAAATTCCGCCTTTTTTTGTAAAAAATACAGAATTCTGTAAAAAAAGGCAAAATGATAGAAAAGTCCGAGTTTTGTAAAATAGGCAGAATTCTGTAAAAACAAGTCACAATGATAAAAAATTTCGAGTTTTTTTTGTAAAAAAGACAGAATTCTGTAAAAAAGGCAAAATAATAGAACATTTCGAGTTTTGTAAAAAAGACAGAACTATTTAAAAAAGAGTCACAAAGATATAAAATTCAAAGTTTTTTTGTAAAAAGGCAGAATTCTGTAAAAAAAGTCACAAATTTCTCTCTTATAATTAGAATTAGAATCATGATGCATTAGTAGAAATTATTATTATAATTATTATGGATTAACATGGATTATTTCTAAAAAGTCATAACAAAGAATAATGAAAAATTTTAAAATAAAAAGCAAAAGGTGGCCTAATCAAAGTTCTCGGGAACTACAAAAGATACGTTGCTGAAACTTTGGCGTACGATAATATCGGAAAGGTTCTATATTGATGTACTATTTCCGGGTTTATATTACTTCCGGTTATACCGGTTATACCGTAAGTAACCACTTACTTTGTTATTTTAAATGGAAGGACCACATTTTTTATTTTTTTTCAAATTCCCTATAAAGTTTAAAGGCCACTTTGTCAAGCATTTCCTATACCAAAACCTACCAAATTTTTTTCTACAATTTTTTTTTGCGAAAAAGTTGACGTTTTCCGACTTCAACAAAATTTAAACCGAAAATTTGCCTTAATCCAAAAAGGTCTTTAAATATTTTTTTCAAATTTAGGGACCGATATGTTCTTTAAAAAAAATCATATTTTGACATAAACAATCTTTTTAAAAAAAATAACTAAATTAAATTGACAATTTTTATCTCTTTTTTACGCCACTGGAATAAACAATTTTTTTTTAAATTCCCTGTTCGCGGCGGTGTGCGCAGAAGGGCTGGCCGTGAGGCTGTCTGGAACCGCCGCGCCGTCGGTGCAGATCTTGGTGGTAGTACAAATAGGTACTCCAGTGAGGCCCTGGAGGACTGCCGTGGAGAAGGGTTTTGTGTGAACAGCCGTTGCACACGAGTCAGTGGATCCTAAGCCCTAGCCGAAAGCTGATGTTAGTTCACGCCATTCGACACGGAATAGTGTGGCTAAACTATTTAATTATTAAATTAAAGGGTGGTCTACATGAAAATAACAGGTTCAATTAAAAATTTATATGAATATGTGCATTTTCCACGAAAACGTCAAGAGTTATCCATAGGAAAGTATTATAATATTTGACAGATAATTACTTTGTGCATCTAATTTTGACCTCATATACTGGGTGTTCCATTTGAAATAAACAACAAGTTATTTGGAATGGGTTTTTTATATTTGGCGTAACAAGTGATGAGTGCGTATCCGTCTAGACTGGCTTAAAAAGAACAAACGACTAGATGTGAATTTTTTCATTCAAATTATGTCTATACTTTTATAAAAATTGAAATATTTAAAAAACTGTCAGGTTTAGGTGAGATGTACGTTAATAAAAGTTAGGTTTATTTTGAACGGGGAATCTAAAAATATTTTCATATACAGGGCATTCAATTTAAAAAAACACAACTATGGTTAGATTCACAATATTTTTAAAATGTAGCCATAAATCATTTTTATCGAACCCATGAATAAAACTTTTAGGAAATTAAATAGTTTAGCCACACTAATCCGTGTCGTATGGCGTGAATAACCCTGTATATTATTATAATATTAAACATACATAAAATATTGTGTTATACAATAATATAATTTTGTTATTAATAATATGTTTTTGTGTGTTTGTTGAACAGCAACCAATCAAAAATATATGACCTGCGTAACGAAACAGAATTTTAATAATTATTAATAATAATAATAATAATAAAGGACTTTTATTGCAACAAATTTCAACAACAATGTAATAACGCTGTACACCCCCCGACCAGACAACACAACAATGAAAATAACACACAATAACCCGGAGGTAATTGTTCCGCTAATACTCCACGTAAAACCTGATTCCTAAACGTAGGAACCCTTGTAAAATTTCTTAGTTCTCGCGTACATGAATTTGCATATTTCGCCAGATTATATTTAAATGATCGTTTAAACTGTTCAAAAGTATGACTAGGAACAGTAACAGCATTCAACAGATTATGAATATCAGTCCTATATCTTATTTTATTATTCTTATAATTGTATTATTTTCATTATTTCCAATAAAATTATGTAACAAACTACTACTTTATTCAAAAATAATTAGAAAAAAAAACTTGCCGGAGGAGGGATTCGAACCCAGAACTTTCCGCATGCAAAGCGCACGCTGTATCAGTGACGCCAAAAAACCCTTTATCAAATTACTGTATGATATTCTAATCAGAGTTATAGGTTCCAACTACCATAACTGGTGAAATTTTAAACGCAATTTTCTCGTGAAGTATGGGTGCAAATATCAAAAGTAACCTATCGCTGCAGCGATGCTTTAAAATGATGATGATGGTCTTAATCGTCTCAGGGAACTTCAAAATGGTTATATCCGGCTTTATCGCAATTTTTTTTCGCGTTTTCACAATACTTTCGAGGTGCGTAACACTAAAAAAACGAATCTCACCCATTTGGCAAAAGGGACCCGGAACCCGGCAGCGGAACGGTTTTAATACATGTACTTCGCGCATTAATTGCAAAATACTTATTAGGGGTTTCGAAAATATCTCCAAAATCTTCTTGAATTGCTTCTGTGGCAACGGATTACGCTATTTTTGATAGTCTTGGGAAGGCACGCGCCTCCCCTCTAAACCCGCCACTGGATTGGACAGTACAAATATGAGGAAAACCTCTTCTGATGAAGAAGATTGAGTCTGTGAGCAAAATCCTACAGTTAAGGATAACTGTACAGAAAATATGCAAATAATATGTTGTTGAGCATTTAATCAATCGAATTTCATTGACACAATACAATACGTAGATAGTTATGATTGATTATTATCGTTAAGTTTGTGAATAAAAAATAATAATATTCCTCATATCTGCTCAGTTATTACTCCTGATTACACGTTAATGTGTTTTTATATTAAATATTAAGTTATTGTGAAGGTTCTTACAATAAAATTATATTTAAATATAAGTATACGTTAAATAAAAATAATCTGTTACCCTCCAGGCACGAATCACTCTCCATATTTAAGTGTAAAAGTAATATTTTTGGTATGAGGCTAATAGAGTAATCTGAGGCCATCCATCCTCCAAAAAAATATATATATACTTTTGGTGACAAGCTAGATATATTTCCAAATAAAAAAATATTTATTGTAGACGTCAGCTCTTCTTTTTTCACGGACGCCTATGGTACCTACATATCATTTTTAAAATCTATTTTTTTGACACTTTTTCTACTGTTTATGAACGCTTATGTAAACAAGCTATTTATGCTGCATTTTGTAGGTTATCTTATACAAATACAATACAATCAAAATCATTAAAAATGTTATTTTTGATATACCCTGTATAGTAATCGTAAATTTCGTACTCGAAATTGTAGTTTTGACACAAGCAGACGTTTTTATAAAGAATGATTTTTCATCTAAATCGACAAATAAAAAAGTTTTTCCTCTTCCAAACTCTATCCGTGGACACATTGTATACGGTGTTCCATTTGAAATAAGCAAGTTGATACCTACTTGCGGTATAACCGGACATAACTATTTCACCTCATCTGCCCCCGTCGACATAATTACACTGCCAATTTTTCAAAATTCTCTTATGTATAGTTTTCCATATACCTACAGTTAAATTTGGTTCCCTGCATATGGAAAACTATGCATAGAAAAATCTTTAAAAATATTTAATTTGGGGTCAAATTAACTAAAATATGTTTAAGATTATGGTTAAACCGGAAGAACACCATAAACATTATTACCTACATTTAAGGTTTCTACGCAAAATTCTGGACAAAAATTGTGTGCCATATTTTCTACCAGAGTCTAAGCGTTTTTGACATATTCACGTTGTTATGATAAGATGAAATATTAAATGAAGAAAACTGTCAAAAGTACATTTTTAGTAGATTTTAAAAAAGATCAAACTATTCAGGAGATCGACACAACCGAAATTTTGAAAAATCCTAAAAATGACCTCAGTTCAAAAGTTTATAATAATAATAATAATACTCTTTATTGTCTAACAGGTTCAGAAACCCAATTACAAGACAATATCACTAAAAATATAATCAACTATATCACAACAAACTAATTAATAATTCTAAAAAAATAAAACAAAACAAAAACCGTATCAAGAACAATGCATAATAATAATAAACACAATTTCATAATTCTACACATTTATATAAAATATGAATATAAAAGAAATCAACACCAAACAGAAATTGACAGATTACAAATAGAAATAGAAAAGCGCGGGACCCTAAATGCTCACGGTAAGTAACAAAAAATAAAAAAAATATCCACCTGTAATTATTTTTGACAAATAAACACCTGTGAAATAACAATAAGGCAGTACTTACGTATGTATTATAGTATAACAATTGGTATTTCAGTTTAAATAACTGTCAATATGACACTTTGGATATATTTGGCGACTGTCAGAATATACTATTATTTGTTTATTAGTAGTGGGTGTCAGTGGTAGACTAAGTATAAATAAAAAATATATAAATCGCAAATCTACTTTTCCGACTGGCTGCCATCGGGATTTTTTCAAATACGAAGTATGACGAAATGGTTTCATATTGTCAATAAAAAAAATTTGCAACAATATAATTTTCCATAAAAAACTGAAGACGTGCTGAATTCTAGCACGAAACGTTCTATTAAATGTCACATGTTGAAGTTGGAGATTTTATTTGACACTATAATAATAAGATAACACGCATTTCCCATCAACAAATATCAAATTTTATTAATATAGTGGCACATGTCAAAAACACCATCTAGTGGTCGTCTATAAAAATATAAAAATCAACCCTCGTATTATTATTATAATAGCAATGGGATCACATTTTTTGCTAATTTTACCAACACTAGAAAATAGGTGAAGAATCACGCTTTATGGTAGGTATCAGAGTACGTACCTAATGGTGTTTGTATATAAGTACCGATATAAGTACCCGACATAAGCTTTAAAATTTTTCCTATGATAAACTTGAATATTCCATTAGTAGTCACATATTTTTTTTTTTGAAAAACACTTCCTATCTAATGCATAAACAATTATTAGATATCGTTGATGGGTATTTCTTTGACTAAACGGGGTAATCGCTAACACCTTTTCTCTCTCTTTACATAAATATGTTTATTTATTTTTTTCAGTAGTTAGCGAAAATGTTTTAGTTTTTAATAAGATTGAAATAAATAGAGAATATATCAATATACTGGGTGTTCCATTTAAAAACAATGAGTATGTATTCCTACTTGTAAAATACCGATAGACGAAGGATGTGTGAAAGAGAATAAGAAAAATCGAACCAGTCAAATATCAAGTAGTTGCTTAATCACAATGAGTATTTTAAACGTGCCACGTGCAGTGCAGTATGTAATATATATACAGGGTGACATAGAAAAAAGTACATTGCATAGTGCCACACAATAGAGGACACTAAAATAAGAAAAAAGTTCCAATGAACATGGGTCCGCAAGGCCTAAGATTAAAAGTTACGGGGTGTCGAATTTTAATTTTTTTTTGGTTTTTTTGAATATCTTTAGCCAGAGACACAAGAAATGGATAAAATGTGGTATACAGGGGTTTTTTATCATGCTAAATTCAAATATGATTTTAGTTTTGTGATTACTGATAGAGGGGGCTACATACAGGGTTCCATCCCTATTGAATCGGTCGTAACTTTTTTGCTATACAATAGAGTAGAAATACATAATGAAGAACAATTATGGATAAGAATTATGGAATCGGCAGATAGATTTCGTAATAACCCAGGAATATTTCAAAGATGCCGTCAATCATTAAGAAGGATAATGGAAAAATGTATTGAAGTACAAGGGCAACAATTTGAACATCTTCTAAAAACTTAATGTTTTGTTTTAATTAATCATATTTTTCATCATACCATTAAAATGTAATTGTTGAAGCATTTTTCATTTTTTTTGTAAAGGTTACTTTGGCACTTTTTGAATAATATGCGTGCATTAATTGTATTCTCCTAAATATTTTGTTAATGATAGTAAATATGACTTGCATATGTAGGTACCTATTGTATTGTACTATAATAATAAGTAATAAATTTGTTATTATTATTATTTGATAGAGCAAAAATGTCGATGATTTTAAGAAAATCGCCCGTATATGTCGAAAACTAAACAACTTTATCGCACATCGTTAGTTCTCAATTAAAACGAAACAAATAATTTGCTCTCCGTTTTGTTTATAATTAAATTTTAAATTTTATATTATTTTCTTTTTGAAGGACAATTTTTGTACGAATAATACAAATGTTATTAATAATTTTACATAAATACCTATAGAACAATAAAAAATATATTTCGTACATGTTTTCTCTATTGTTATTCTGTACAGGGTAAATCATGCACCTAAATAATTTACACAGTTTACTAGAAAAAGAGAATTCGATTCCCAATAAGAATCATACTCTAACTCAGCACTAACATTAATGACAACTTACATTAACAACAAATCTCAATTTGTTGAGACTGAAAACGGTAAATCAGAATTAGGCAGTCTTTTATCTGGGGTACCTCAGGTCTCGGTCTTAGCACCCCTTATTTTTTGTCTCTACACATCTAATATATAGGTACAAATGTTTACAGGATTCCCAGAATTACGAATATGCTGATGACCGACCCATTAAATTTTCTTTTGATTTCAACAACCTTGATATGGCTTTACAATTGTTCAATACAGATATAGCACGCTTAGTGGAAAATTCAAAAAAACACCAAAAGTTAATAAATCGATCTAAATCAGTTTTATTGGTTTTTTGGTAAACATAAAGAAATAGCTGAACAATTATTTAAGGTAAATGTGGATAATAATACAATTTCATGTAAAAAATCTGCGAATTGTTTAGGATTGGAAATTGATACTGATCTGTGATTTACTCAGCATATTACTACAAACTTAAACAAAGCTTAGGCTAATCTGAGGATGTTGTATCCACATCGTCATGTTTTGCCGAATTTTCTGAAGATTATGTTTACGGATTCATTGGTATTAAATTACTTTAATTATTGCGATGTTGTTTATGGGCCTTGTCTCAGTAGTTTTGATAAAAACAGAATACAACGTATTCAAAAATGTTGTCTAAGATATATATTATGGTATCCGTAAGTTCGAGCCTGTCTCTCACAAACTTAAGGCTGCTCACTGGCTGAATAAGGAGCATAGGAGAAAATTGCACTTAGCTTGTTTATTTTTAGCTCTCCATATCATATATGTAATATATGTATATAATATGGAGACTGTTAGTTTCATGAAAAAAAATTTTTTTTTAATTTCACCGGAAATACTTGTTTTTGGTCATTTTATACATAAATAAGTAGTTTTAAAAAAATGTCTGTCTGTCTGTCTGTCTGTCTGTCCGTCTGTCAGTCAGTCTGTCGCAAAAACCGCTTAACAGATTTTAACCAAATTTGGTACAAAAATACTATTGGACATGGCAAGGAGCTGATTAGATTTTGGGAAACATTGAGCGTAGGCAAAGAGTTTAAAAGAGGGTTCAAAAATTAAAAAAATTCATAGTTCTTAAACTTATCCGAAATACTGCATAATTTTTTACGCATTTAATTGAACATAACCTAAAATATTGAACATAAAATATTAGACCACATTGGCGTTCGAAAATAGTGTAAAATGGGGTAAACAAGATTAAAAAAAAAACGTATTTCTTAAAAATAGCAGAAATATTAACTAGTTATTTATAGTTTTGATAGAATATAACCTATAAAATGTGTCATGCATAACTTACTTTCATAGGCGTTCGTAAATAGTAGGGGTCAAAACATTAAAAATATATATTTCCTAAACTTATTCGAAATATGGAATAAATTTTCATAGTTGTGATACAATATAAGCTACAAAATATTCCATAAAAGAATTGGTTCACACAGGCGTTCGAAAATAGTTTAAAAAAAGGGTCAAAAACGAAAAAAAAATGTTTCTCAAATAGACCAGAAAAATTGGCTAATTATATATAGCTTTGATATAAGATAACCTAAAAAATGCAGCATAAAATTTTTATTTACATAGGCGTTCGTAAATAGTAGAAAAAGGGGTAAAATAAAAAAAAATTAAAATGTAAAAATTTTTATATTTAACTAGATGAATTGGTGTTAAAAATACACGACAAAAATTAATGTACCATAGGCGTTCGTGAAAATTCTATAAAAGGGTCAGAAAAAATTTGTATCCGTGATAACTCAAAAACCACTTAACGGATTTTAACCACATTTGGTTCGAAAATACTACAGGATATTTATAGGTGATGATTAACATTGAGCGTAGGCAAGGGGTTTAAAAGAGGGTTCAAAAATTTAAAAAATCATAGTTCTTAAACTTATCCGAAATATTGAATAATTTTTTTATAGTTGTGATAGAATATAATCTAAAAAAATGTTACATAAAAGAATTAGTTCACACAGGCGTTCGAAAATAGTCTTACAAAAGGGTCAAAAACGAAAAAAAATGTTTCCCAAATATACCAGAAAAATTGGCTAATTATATATAGCTTTCATATAAAATAACCTAAAAAATGCAGCATAAAATTTTTATTTACATAGGCGTTCGTAAATAGTAAAAAAAGGGGTAAAATAAAAAAAAATTAAAATGTAAAAAATTTTATATTTAACTAGTTGAATTGGTGTTAAAAATACACGACAAAAATTAATGTTCCATAGGCGTCCGTGAAAATTCTAGAAAAGGGTCAGAAAAAATTTGTATCCGTGATAACTCAAAAACCACTTAACGGATAACCTACAACATGCAGCATAACAATTTTGTTTACATAGGCGTTCGTAAATAGTAGAAAAGGGGGCAAAATAAATTTTATAATAAAACTAAAAAAAATCAATTAATTTGCGTTCAAGAACTTGGCCTAGATCTGAAATATAAAATATCTGCGTATAAATAGTGCCTCCAAAGAGAAGAAAAAGGCACAAAACCCGATACTTAAAAAAAAATAGCCTAGTCTAAAACAAAACAAAAATTTATTAAATTAAGATAAATGACAAAAAGGTCATAAAATTATTACTTTTACACTTAAAGAGCTATTCGTGCCTCGAGGGCAACAGTTTATTCTATTTCAATATATAAACAAAAAATTTCCACTAATATCCAATGTATATTTAGTTAAGCGATTATAATTTACTGAACATGGCTTTAGCTAAAGCCGAAACATGTAAAAAATAAATAAATTCAATTTTAGCTAATTAAAAAACCGAATTTTGGTAAAAAAAAAACAACATTAAAATGGACTACTCCTCCTCAATTTTGATATTGTTTGTGTTTTTTAATATTAAATTTAATAAAGTACCCAGGTACTTACCAATACTATAAAACTATAATAATCACAGCCGATAAACTACTTGAATCACACTACAAATCCATCACAAAATACAAATAACAAGTACCCATTCAAGCAAGTACCGTTCTTCTTCTACAAATCAAAGATTTTCTTTATCTTGTTCTATTCTCTATCTATGGCCAGCACAAAATAATACAAATATCAAATGATAACTCAAGGTACTGCCGACATACGTTCAATACCCAGTACTTAATAAATTTTAGTAATCAAAAATAAACCACGGTCTACTTATCAGTACCGCATATCATTACACACACGATATTTGTATTTTTATTAAACAATACCGATGTACTGAATGAGTACCTCGGAAGTACTAGCTGTTGCCACGGGTACTATTCATGTGGTACTGAATTGTGTAAGTTGTGGTTATTGTGATTATTATAGTATAAGCGGTGGACTGGAATCGAATTAAGTATCTTATAATGTATCTTCAGAAGATACAGGATCGTACAAACGGTTTGACGTGAACCGTTGTTGGTCATTTTCTTATGTTTGGGAATTACTAAATGTTCATTTGAACTTTAATTTCATCGATACTGCACTGGTGTGTTTTTTTTTTTTTTTTGAAGAAAAAGGACTTTATTATAACTGGTGACTCCATGCAGTGGCGTAAAAAATCCACATTTTATTTTACCCTCACCCCCTCGTATAAATGTGTCCACGGATAGAGAACATTTTTATTTGTCGATTTAGAAGAAAAAGTCATTCTTTATAAAAACGTCTGCTTGTGTCGAAACTACAATTTCAAATACCAAATTTACGATTACTATACAGGGTATATCAAAAATAACATTTTTAATGATTTTGATTTTTTTGTTTTTTTTTTTAATTTTATGAAAATATTTTCAAAATTGTGCTTTATTACACCAATAGTGCAAAAAACACTAATAAACTTTTTTCTCAAAGTGGTTAATTTCATAGCTACTATTAAAATAATAAAATTAAAAAAACAAGAAAATCAAAATCATTAAAAATATTATTTTTGATATACCCTGTATAGTAATCGTGAATTTGCAATTTGAATTTGTAGTTTTGACACAAGCAGACGTTTTTATAAAGAATGACTTTTTCTTCTAAATCTACAAATAAAAAAGTTTTTCTTCTTCCAAACTCTATCGAATGTGTTCACGGATAGAGTTTGGAAGAGCAAAAACTTTTTTATTTGTAGGTTTAGAAGAAAAAGTCATTCTTCATAAAAACGTCTGCTTGTGTCAAAACTACAATTTCGAAATTTACGATTACTATACAGGGTATATCAAAAATAACATTTTTAATGATTTTGATTTCCTTTTTTTTTTATTTTATTATTTTAATAGTAGCTATGAAATTAACCACTTTGAGAAAAAATTTTATTAGTGTTTTTTGCACAATTGGTGTAATAAATCACGGTTTTGAAAATATTTTCATAAAATTTAAAAAAAACAAAAAAATCAAAATCATTAAAAATGTTATTTTTGAGTAATCGTAAATTTGACATTTGAAATTGTAGTCTTTTTTATACAAATCTTCTTAAGTTTAAAATTAATATTCAAAAAAACCATCAATTTTCATTGTCCTGAAGATCATCCCTGTAGGACAGCTTTTTTTAAAGCGCCCTGTATATTTGAAAATGTTTTCAAAATTTTTATAACAAAATCACGAACTTCTATAATAATTATATTATGCTAAACGAATATAAATTAGAGGCAATTTCTGTTTTTAGCTCTCATTAGAGGTCTGTACGTTGGTTGAGTATTTTTATAGGTTAGAGTTAGAGACTGATCGAAATAGAATGTTTAACTGTTGTGTTAGTGACCTCTAAGTGTTTTGAAACTGAAGTTGGTTGGTTTTAGATCAATTATAAAAACAAAGTAATTCCTCTGTCGACATTTCGACACATTACAATACATGTCTTGATGTTTTTATTTATTTATATTTTTATATATTTTTTTTAATATATTTTTTTTATTTGTGTATTTAACAATTAATTGTAAGTTTCAAGTCACCCTTTATGTTTTTCTTTTTTTGTTGTATTTTAGTGTCCTGAGGATGACTTAATAAAAGTCGAAACGTCGACAGAGGAATTACTTTGTTTTTATAATTGACCTAAAACCAACCAACTTCAGTTTCGAAATAGAATGTGTTTCTAAAATAGGTGCTCAAAATTTGTGAGCAAATTGGGGACGTCTAATCATGAAAAAAACCTAAAATGTAATTTTTCGAAAAGTAATTATTTACAAAGATACAGGGTGTTAAAGATGACTGTCTGAGGACGATTTTTTTGGAATATTTTCGAAACAAGTAAAGATGAATTAATCAAATGTAGCATATTTATTCACCTAGTTATATGTCGTAAACTGACATGAAATTGAATAAAAAAGGATGATCATAGGCGGGTAAACGGGGGTACCCTTGCCTTAATTATAACCTAACTTTTTTCTCTTGTGACTTTTATTCTATATGTGTCAAAAATGAGATAAAATAAAGTTTTCTCCATAAAAAAGGCATACTTGTTTTTTCGCGAAAAACTTAAAGGTTTTCGAGAAATTCGAGTTTAAAAATTTTAGGACAAAACTGGTCCTTATACACATTTGGGAAACTTTTCGTTAGCAAACTGTATTTCAATATCAAAATAGAGATGTATACTGCATATACTGAAATTTTCAAACTCGAATTTCTCGAAAACCTTTAAGTTTTTCGAGAAAAAAGAAGTATGCCTTTTTTATGTAGAAAACTTTATTTTATCACATTTTTGACACATATAGAATAAAAGTCACAAGAGAAAAAAGTTAGGTTATAATTAAGGCAAGGGTCCCCCCCGTTTACCCGCCTATGGTCATCCTTTTTTATTCAATTTCATGTCAGTTAACGACATATAACTAGGTGTATAAATATGCTACATTTGATTAATTCATCTTTACTCGTTTCGAAAATATTTCAAAAAATCGTCCTCAGGCAGTCATCTTGAACACCCTGGATCTTTGTAAATAAGGACTTTTCGAAAAATTACAATTTAGGTTTTCTTCATGATTAGACGTCCCGAATTCGCTCACAAATTTTGACCAGCTATTTTAGAAAAACCTTGTAGAATTAAATATAATTTACTAATAACAAAATCGATACTTTGGCCCGCACTGTATATACCATATGGGTACTTGAATAATATATGTAGCATCGTGTATTTACCCGAAACCCTAACCCACGCGCACCTTTGACTTTGGTACTTTCGCTTTGCAGATTCTGATGCGCGTTAGGTACGTAGGTAAGTACCAATTTCAAATTAACTTAAGATATTTCAAAGGAACCTTTTAAGGTTGATTCAGAATAAATATTAATGAAACTGACATTGAAAATTCTTGTCTAATATGTAAAAGACACTTAAGTTGTTTCAATCACACACGTTGCTACAGGGGGGGGGGGGGGGGTCAAATGGGTATTTGTCATAAATCAAACAATGAAAACAGTTTTCAAATCAACACCTGGTGAAATAACAATAAGGCCGTATAATGCGAGGCCCATTAACTATAATATAGGTTACCTCATTGAGCAGCTTTAACGTTAGGGGATTGCGCGGGGATCGTGACGTCAACGGCGACCGGAGTTCTGTGGCCACTAGGTTATTTTATATGTATTTTCTTTGTTTTTTGTATTCAGAATGTATTTGGGGGGGCAGAGTTTATATTTGTGTTAATGTTAGTTATGATTTTGATAAGCTCAACACCCAAATAAATAAATCAAACAATGACAACAGCTAGCTGTCAACTCGGTCTATAAGACCTAGAAAAACCTGTTTCAACTTGAAGTACTTGGTCAATGAAAAACAGCATTACAATGTACCACATTTTCAAATCATGATTGAACATATAATAAAGGCAATTAAAGACAGTCGTAGAAAAAAGTATTTTATATGATTGAATTGATATGATGAAGATCGGCAATCTAGAATTGACACACGAGCATCAGGTAACCTGGGAACGGCCGTGAGTGCCACACTATGATTAAAACATAACCTTTAGATACGTATAGTGTGAAGTAACCATTAGATCCAAGCCATGTTGATTTTCTGAACATCATTTTCGTACTAATGATATTATAAGGATATTCCAAGGTCAATAACCCTTTGAATCAAATTGCATTTTGGGTGATGGATGATTAACAATTTTGTAAGCAGGTAGATGGGTTTATTATTTTATTAAGGAGGCGATCTGCTTATGTTTTATTTTTCGTATTTTAAAAGCATATTCGATATACCTACCGGGCCAACAACACCACGAAAAAATAAACTGTTGCTCTCGAGGCACGAATAGCTCTCCATATTAAGTGTAAAAGTAATAATTTTATGATCTTTTTGTCATTTATCTAAATTTAATAAATTTTTCTTTTGTTTTAGACATCAGCTATTTTTTTTTAAGTAGGTATCGGGTTTTGTTTATTTTTCTTCTCTTTGGAGGCACTATTTATACGTACATATTTTATATTTCAGATCTTCTAGGCCAAGTTATTGTACGCAAAATAATTGATTTTTTTTAGTTTTATTATAAAATGTATTTTGCCCCCACTATTTACGAACCCCTATGTAAACAAAATTTTTATGCTGCATGTTGTAGGTTATCTTATATCAAAGCTATTTATGTAGCCAATTTTTCTGTTATATTTGGAAAAAAATTTTTTTTTTTTCGTTTTTTCCCATTTTTCGAACGCCTGTGTGAACCAGTTCATTTATGTAACATCTTTTAGGTTCTATTCTAGCACAACTACGAAAAATTATTCCGTATTCCGAATAAGTTTAGGAAGTGTATATATTTTTATTTTGACCCCTTTTACACTATTTACGAACGCCTATGAAAACAAGTTATTTATAACACATTTTTTAGGTTATATTCTATCAAAGCTATAAATAACTAGTCAATATTTCTGCTATGTTTAAGAAATTCGTTTTTTCTAACCTTTTTACCCCATTTTACACTTTTTTCGAATGTCAATGTGGTCTAATTGTTTAGGTTAAATATTTTAGGTTATGTTTAATTAAACGCACAAAAAATTATTCAATATTTCGGATAAGTTTAAGAACTATAATTTTTTAAATTTTTGAAGCCTGTTTTAAACACCTTGCCTACGCTCAACGTTAATCACCACCTATAAATATCCTGTAGTAATTTCGTACCAAATGTGGTTAAAATTCGTTAAGTGGTTTTTGAGTCATCACGGATACAAATTTTTTCTGACCCTTTTATAGAATTTTCATGGACGTCTATGGTACATTAATTTTTGTCGTGTATTTTTAACACCAATTCAACTAATTAAATATAACAAATTTTACATTTAATTTTTTTTTATTTTACCCCTTTTTCTACGATTTACGAACGCCTATGTAAATAAAAATTTTATGCTGCATTTTTTAGGTTATCTTATATCAAAGCTATGTATAATTAGCCAATTTTTCTGGTATATTTGGGAAACACTTTTTTTTTTGTTTTTGACCCTTTTTTTATACTATTTTCGGACGCCTGTGTGAACCAATTATTTAATGTAACATTTTTTAGGTTATATTCTATCACAACTATGAAAAAATATTCCATATTTCGAATAAGTTTAGGAAATATATATTTTTTATGTTTTTACCCCTTTTCCACTATTTACGAACGCCTATGAAAGCAAGTTATAAATGACACATTTTATAGGTTATATTCTATTAAAGCTATAAATAATTAGTTAATATTTCTGCTATGTTTAAGAAGTACGTTTTTTTTAAATATTTTTTACCCCATTTTACACTATTTTCGAACGCCAATGTGGTCTAATATTTTATGTTCAATATTTTAGGTTATATTCAATTAAATGCGTAAAAAATTATGCAGTATTTCGGATAAGTTTAAGAACTATGAATTTTTTTTATTTTTGAACCCTCTTTTAAACCCCTTGCCTACGCTCAATGTTTCCCAAAATCTAATCAGCTCCTTGCCAAGTCCTATAGTATTTTTGTACCAAATTTGGTTAAAATCTGTTAAGTGGTTTTTGCGTTTTCGTGCATATGACAGACAGACATTTTTTTAAAACTACTTATTTATGTATAAAATGACAAAAAACAAGTATTTCCGGTGAAATTAAAAAAAAAAATTCATGAAACTAATAGTCTCCATATATATGATATGGAGAGCTAAAAATATTTTTCACATTATCTTCAAGCTTTAGGTGAGTCCCTGTATATTGGTTGATATCTATTCTTCCGGTTATACAAATAATCTACTTAAATGGAAATTAAATAGTGTAAAAATATATTAGAACAAAATTGTTTTACCAAGGTAGGTACATAAGCCTATGCTTATTAATAAATAATTCCATTATCCTTTATCCTTCACATTTTTTGTTTCAATTTTTGTTGTTAATCATTAAATTACAATTTGTTCACTGCAAAAACTTTGTAACAATACAGAATTTCTCTTTTGATACTGAAATAATTTAAATATTTTGTTTTAGCTACATAACATGCATTTTTGTATAAACCACTTAGAATACCTATTTAGTATCGGATCAAAATTATTATTTAAGTCCAGTGGCGTTCGAGGGGCAACTTAATAAAAATTATTGACAAAAAAGATGTACTCCACTGACTGTAATTTAATTTTGATATTATATTGAGATAAAATAACTAAAACTACAAATTTAAAAAGAATTATTTTTTTTTTCATTCTAAATAGAAAAAATCAAACGATGGAGCACTTCAATCTCTACAATATTTATTTGGAACGTTTTTTCGTCGCACGTATAGGTATTTAAGTAGGTACATATAAAACAAATATAAAGTAACAAAAAATTTAAAAAATATCAACACCCGCTACAACTGTAATGATTTATGACAAATCAACACCTGGTGAAATAACAATAAGGTCGTATAATGCAAGGCCCATTACCTATAATATAGGTTACCTCATTGAGCAGCATTATGGTTAGGTGATTGCGCGGGGATCGTGACGTCAACGGCGACCGGAGTTCTGTGGCCACTAGGTTATTTTATGTGTATTTTCTTTGTTTTTTGTATTCAGAATGTATTTGGGGGGACAAAGTTTATATTTGTATTAATGTTAGTTATGATTTTGATAAGCTCAACACCAAATGGATTTATTGTACGCTGTGGCATTCTATGCTGTTACTGAAAAAATGTGATACTTCCTCGAATATGAGTTTAGACATTTTGGTGTTTTTGTGAATATTATTATTATTGTGTTTTGTTTAAAGTTGTGTGAACATTTGTTTAATGTTAATTTATAATACTTTATTAAAAGCTCACAGGAAAAAGATCCATAAGGCCCATAGATAAATGTTTATAACTGTAATAATGCCGTGATAAAGCAAGCCGGTCGCCGGTTGACGTAGATTGCTTGAGGTAGGTCAAGATCACGCGAGGCAACCTATAGTTAATGCGTTTTGTGTATAATGGGTAATTGGTTATATTTGGCAACTGTCAGAATATTCCATTATTTATTTACCAATAGTTTGTATCAGAGTATAAATAAAAAATATATAAATCGAAAATCTACTTTTCCGACTGGCTGCCATCAGGATTTTATTTAATTAAACAAATCTACTTTATGATGTTTAATTAAAGTGTATGACCTCTTTGTGTTTTGCTACGAATTTGCTGTAAATAAATTGTTATCTTTGGGCTAAATTCCTTTTTCATGAAAAATGACTCACGATTTAAAACTGAAGGACTAACTGACACTTGCACAGACTTAGACTCGCTAAAATGAAGCAAGTTAAAAATTTGTAGTAGTTAATAGTATCATCTCCTCCCACCCCCTCAAACACTCATGCATATGTCACATCGTTCATCAAACTCTCTACGCCCCTGACATACAATTCCTTTAATTCCTGAATTTGCACATCATCTAGTAATCACTAATCAGTGAAATATGGTATTATTTTAATTAAGGTTCTCAAAATCCAGTAGGTAAAGCTTATCTAATCCAAAATACCTATGCTTCACATACCTATATTTATGAGCATGCCTCGTAGTACATTGTACTAAAGACGCGCAATGTCAAAATTATACATAACTTACTGTCGGTAAATAAATATTTATTTAAACCCGGATCTGGAGGTTGTTAAATACCAACTTGAAACATAAATGATTTTTTGTTTAAAGAGCAAGTTCTCTAATATTTATTTATTTATTTATTTATGATAATATTAACAAAAATAAATAATTATTAATATGAACTACCTAGGTACCTACCTACTTAATTAAGTCAAATAAGTGCTTATGATAATTTACTTAGATAGCTAGGTACCTACATATCACTCGAGACAAGCCTGGAACAAAAAAAAAATACCTAAGAAGGTACCTATAAATCAATATGTACATTAATCTTTGCTCGTAGGTAGGTATATTGGTGAATTTATAAGTACCTACCTACTTAATTGTAGGTATTAAAGGGTCATAATCTTAGACAAGGTAAGATCCTTGTCAAAGGTGATAATTTGTACACTGTTATAGGTAATTTGAAGAAAACCAAACAAACTACTGAAACAAAATTTAAAGGAAGTTTAATGTGCTCTAAAATACTGTAGGTAACTACCTATAACCGTTGATTGAAATATTTAATTTTCAATCAACGCTATAACGCGACATCCCTTTCAATTTCTCTAATGAAATTTTTATTTAGTCAAGACGCTATTAAATTTGCACGATCGGTAGTGTTCGTCAGATTTCGAATACCTACAAACCGCCGATGTTGCCATATTTTATTTTATGTACTGAACATACAACCTTGAATTATTTTAAAATTAGTTTTGCTGGCTTTTCACTTTTTATAGGGAATAATTTTGAAAAAGAATGTTGATTCCTGTTCTTATTCGTGTATAAAATAGGTATAACCGCACAATACCCAAATAATAGGCATTAGACGCATATATACCATTTTCAAGAAGTATCTACCTGATTTGGTCTTATTCTATAACAGATTAATAATACCTAATTGTGGAGAAGAAAAAAAAGTTGATTGACTATAAATACACAACAAGATAGACGATTGCCCACGATTTCTTTACGGCAGCGGTCGAGAACTAAACAAACAATAATAATCAAATATTTACAAGAAAATTAAAAAATATAAACTAAGTTTCTACCTTATAAGCGATGATTAGAACCTTAGGCATTGAATAATATTGGCAAATACGTTTTACCATTTCACCCAAACATTTTTTAAACCTCGACCAACGTTTCGGAAACTATGTTTTATATTGTTTAATAATGATACGTTTTATGTGTGTTTATTAACTTCTTAATCTTAATCTTAATCTTAGAATTCGTTGGAAAATTTTGGCAACACTGCAACCAACGAGTTTTGTGAAGTGTATATTTAATTTCAGGTTAGAAAAGAACAGAAATCAGTATATAAACATTATTCTATGAGAAATGTTTTCCTAAAACAACATGGAATCGAGTAACACAATGTTAATAAACTGTATGTTCTCGAATTTAAATAAGTATATCATTCTAGTAACCACAGTGTTAACCAAAGAAAGCTATCAAAAACTGCAATATTTTGATTTAACTGCTGCTACAATACAATCTCCATTTGGTGTAATGTTGGTTGCCTACAATAGTGACGAACTTTGTTATGCTTCATTTATAAATAAATGTTTTAATAATAAAATCATAACAGATCATCTTCAAGCAATTTATCCAAACGCTGAAATTCACTTCAATGAAACAGTAATTGTACAAAAACTGTTATCCACAAACAACACAATAAAAGTTCTACTGAAAGGAACTCCATTTGAAATATCAGTTTGGAAGGAACTTTTAAAAATACCATTTGGTGCTACTAGATCATATGAAGAAATTGCAGTAAATATTGGTCGGAAAAGTTCTGTAAGAGCCGTAGCAAATGCTATTGGAAGAAATCATATTGTTTATTTTGTTCCTTGTCATCGAGTTTTACGCAAAAATCGTACTTTGGGAGGATTTTCCGCAATTGGTGGAGTTGCATTAAAGAAGGAACTGTTAAAATTTGAAAATGTTTTACATATTAATTAATTATTAATTCATAACAAACATTATAGTTGTGTAGTTATATAAATTGTCGCCTTATTTTTCTATTCTGAAATTTGTACGATTACAGTAACCTATATTTTCTCCTTACATAAATATGGTAAACACGTAGTTTTCTACTTAAATAATAATAATTGTAGAAATCTAGTATAAACTTCCAATAAGGAATCTTCTTATACGTTCTAATTAGTTCAATGTCTCCGCCCAACGAGGGCACCACTTGCACAATTTCATAACATTGCGTAAATAATTCGAAAATCACCTCAATTATTACCAAACATAAACACCATTTTCCTTTGACAAGTTTAAAATGCACAAAAATATAGTGACGTGCATGACACCACACAATTTCTCACTAATTTAAATCATTCCGTTTCCCTTTCACGCAATACAAAATTGTACAGTGTAAAAGAAGACAATACGAGAACGAGTATGTTCTAATCCTTCCATTGACTTGGTTGTCCTCTAAACGTCCTTAGAAAATTTTTAGTAGTGTTATTGTGGGGCGCCGGACAAGAGTTTTGAACATATTTTTCCAAAAAAGACTTCGCTATTGGTAAGTTTGAGTTAAAAATAGTATTGTTTAATTTAGTAATAATAGGGTGTTGTTTTTCTTACATAAATAAGTGATTAAATTTGAATAATTGTTAATATTTCGAATTGCTTAGGTACCTAGGTAGTTCGAAGTAATTTTGCAATTTAAAACACTGTTGTGTGAATAAAGTTCACTAATAGTTAAGTTAAATCAAAAATATTAATATTTTCATAGCTTAAATTTAAAACATTATATTACTTACCGAAGTTGTAAATTAGTTGAGTGACTGGGTAGGAATAAGTACTTGGGAAGTTGTTTAATTAGGTAAGTGTAATTCAAAAGTTACTTACAATTTGGCATTCTAAAGATAATTCAAAATACTTTGGCAATTACCTACTCTCAATTTTACTTATAGGTCAATGATTAATTTGGATTAATCTATGTAATGAGATGCCTATGTTAATTTCCCTATCCATGTAAGTACTTATATAACCCTCCTTCCAATTGGGGACGTTTTTCTTTATTATTCTTTGGCAGAGTTGCGCAAAAACCTTAGGGAGGCAACTTTAATTAATTGTTTGACCGGGAATCTAGTCAAGGATGAACATCATCGCCTTTTTATCATGTGTTCTGTAGTCTCCGTTGAAGCCAAGCGTCCCGGATTCTGCGGGACTGTCTCGCAATAGCACTTGTAATCCCGCGATGCAATATTAAAATAGTTGTTGAGGGTACATTGGGCGCATTTACACCGGTAATTCAGTTCCGAAGACTGCAATGGTTTGCCTAAATGCCTTGCACTATTTGCTGTTAGGGTAGCGTCAATATTTTAGTCAGAATTAGTGAAAAAATGCCACTGATCTGAGAAATATTAGCAGTGTGAAGTATCAATAATTTGCACTTGTTTGTTTTTTTATTTTGGTGCCCCCATTTCATGAACTTTGACGTTTTATTGTTGGTTGTTTTTAAATTTTCAATTGGTTATCACAAAAAAATAATCTACTCATACTTTTAGGTAGATTTACCGAGTGCTATCTACATAATTTGAATAACATATCAAGTAAAATACATGATAAAAAAATTCTATTTTTATTTATAACATTAACAAATATTTTGACGATCAAGTAAATATTTGGCAAACGTTTGATAATAATTTTTGCGGATTATAGAACTTTTGGAAATAAAAAACCGTTTTTTATTTGATTTATTTTTGTAACAATTGAAGTTTGTAGAAGGATAACGCCGTAGGTATATAATATTATTGTAATATTATACTTGTGATGTATAAACCCGACATAGATTTGGAGTAAATAATTCAAAAAGTGTATGAATTTTTAATCTTCTAAAATTAGGTTAAACCATAACGTCTTGGAACAAACTTATGAATTTGTGGCGTGCATTTTCAGTAAAAAAAATATACGGCGTTTTTAAAACATTGCTCAGTTGAACTGAAGTGATGTATTCTCCATAATAGCTTAGATTTACTTAACACTCACCTGTCTTAAAATGGATGATCCTTTTACAAATTCGATTGACAGTTAACCTCCAAATGTTAGAGGCAATTTTGTTCCTTTTATTAAAAAAAATGCAAATTAGGTAATAGGTGATAAAGTCACATCAACTCAGCTGATCTGAATTTTAGGCGAATATATAAAGTGACAGGAAGGAGCTTTGCGCTGACTGTAGTAAATAGAATGTGCGACGGAAGCGGCCATATTGAACAACCAGATATGACTCATTGATTTGGTTATTCGTTGTAGTATGTATAAGCAAAGCTGGAAGTTTTGCAGTTTTGAATCTTAGTGAATATAAGCGAATTTTAGGTATTTATGAGTATCCAACTATTATACTACAATAATATTAACAATAGCATCAGTGTACATACGTAAAATAGTGCTAGACAATATTTCAACACTAACAAAAAGAAATTCTGGAGTAACGTTTCACTAGTAAGTAATTTTAATCAAGAGCTTTTGTAATATATCCGTAAAATTTGGAAATAAAGTAATATTTTTTCAATGGCATTTAAAGGTTAACCATCAAAAGATGCCTTGTTTATTGGCTTAAACCAGGAATATTTACTTTGTAAATAAAACAGGCAGTTATGATTTATATTCAAAGGGTTTGTATTCATCATTTCTATCGATTTCCAACTGTTTTACCACGCCAATAAATTATGTTTGTAAAAATATGGTAATTGACGAAAAAATTAGAAATATGTACACAAAATTGATTTTATTTAATGGGCCATAAATAAGTTATTGTTTTTCTCAGTTTTGTTTATTATTTACCCTTTTACCTACTTCCATCAGGGTGAAAACATTTTGTATATAAAATAGCGTTGATTTCAAGAAAAAATATTTGTTATTGCTTATTAATGATATTTTATGGCCTGCGAAACTAGATATACTAGTCCGCCATATGCAACAACTATTCTGGTCGCACATCTGTGGCTATTATAGTCCTTCCTGTCACTTTTTATTCAAAGGCTAACACTCACCTGTCTTAAAATGCATGATCCTTTTAATAATTCGATTGTTACAGTTAAGAGAAACTAACCTCAAAATGTTAGAGGCAGTGACAATTTTGACAGTTTTCCTTCCTTTTATTAAAAAAAAAATGGAAGTTCTAAGGGTGATAATGTCACATCAGCTGATCTGAATTTTAGGACGATGATGAACTACCTATATTTTGCAAAAAAAAAATAATTGTAAGGCAAATTGTGTTTGGGTGAAAACATTGGATATTTGACATAAAAAGAAATCACTGCACACAGAGAGAGGCATTTACATTTTTTGGAACAATCCTTACCTACTTGAAATTTTAAAAAGTTACCAGGAATTTGGGTCCTATATGTCTTTAATGTATCCTTAAGATCTGGTTTTACTTAAAAAGTGACCAAGTTGAGGCTGACAAAATTGATAAGACGAATCGTAATTGTTACCTACGTATATTTGTTATAATAATCAATGGTAGGTAGATTATACATAGGTACTTACGTCTTTTCTGTTCTCTGCTTATACTTTGTACCCAAGTGAGAATGAAGTAATTAAAATTAACGAAATTATTTATGTGTTATCTGTTTTGGTTTAAAACAATGCCACGTTAAACTTATTTAACCTTTGAGAAGATTATTGTTGTGTAATAATAAACATATTGTTTTTATATTGGGGGCTCGTTAGTTCATTTTTTATTGTTATTGTTCAGTTTTACTGTATCGTTATAGTTGGTAAGTCCCATAATTTTACATCAATAACTCTCTCTCTGCCCATAGTTATTTATTTGTTCAAAGATACTTGACTTTGCCATAGGAATTTATTTTCATAATATAATCGATTAATTTTTTTTATGTAATCGGCTAGTTTTGTTTACGTACACACCTGCATTTACTAGTCAATAACTTATAAAGTATCAGTAGTACTTTAGATGTTATTGGTCTAGTAGATAAGTAGAGAGAGATTATTAGTAGGCGTTATCACCGCTTATACCGTACCGGTACGGTATAAATAGATAGTTCTTTTGATTTGTTCACGGAAAAATACGGTTCTGTTATTAATACGGTAAAGTAGGACTATCGGAAGAGTTCTTTAGTAAACAACGTCGTAACCCTACGTAAAGGAAATGCTAACCTCACTTTTACAATTTCTGTAACAAGAGACATTTCTGTAAAGTAGAAAGGTTGTGATTTATGTTATATCATTTATACATATTTTTAAATACTTAATGGAATAAATATTGGACGTGGCAATTTTGGAAGGCCTCAACATGGACGAGTTTGATGATGCTGTTATACTCAATATATTAAATCATGGTGCAGAAGGTGTAGGTTAAATCTATATGCTCCTTTATTGCTCTTATAGTAAAAATTTTTCTGCATTTCTCATTTACGTTTGTTTGAAGTACCCATCTGGATGTATCTCGTAGGAGTTGGCTGACACAACTTCTCTCAGTAAAATTAAGTCGTCTTCTACATTGAAACGCACACGTTTTTAGTGTATGGAATGTTTATATTTTTTAGGCAGTTTTAAACTTATAATATGTAATTTAATTTTATCACAATAATATCACAATTTTTTGTTTGGTGAAATTTCCACATTTTTGTCGGTTTTGACAGTTTTGACACTAAATAGAGATGCGGTAAATTATACGGTAACGCTGGCTACATAACGGAATACGGTAACCGAAATAGCGTTAGCGTGAACAATTTTGACAGATAACGTTCCGGTAATAGCGGAATAGGCGTCAAAAGAACTCTCTAATAAGCTGTTATCCTTCTACGCGAAATATTTGCCTTATTTGAATAAAACTTTTATTTTAGCATATTTTAATTGTTGTTTACAATTATCATTGTGTTTATTACAATATAGTGTGTCAGGGCTTGGTTAGTACCACCATCTACCAACAGACGGTGTTATCAACTTCAGTCGTTCATTAATAAATTTCTGGTATATGATAACGCCATCTGTTGTTAGTTGACATGTACTAACCAAGCGCTGACACTATATTATAATAAACACAATGCAATTATTATTAGTCCTTTGAATATACCTAAGGAGGTATCTAGGAAGCAATATACTATAGTAAAGAGTATAGAAAAATGGATTGAGAATCTCGAATTCTTATTATTGTACAACCTTGTGTCTTCTTTTGCAGACTAAAAATGACAACTCACTGGAATTACCCCGATGCGGAGCTACAAGATGAACTCCGCAAAATCGCTAACGCAATCGTCGCTCCAGGCAAAGGTATTTTAGCTGCAGATGAGTCAGTCTCCACAATGGGCAAACGTTTGACAGATATTGGTTTGGAAAATACGGATGAACATCGCAGAAAATACAGGTAGAAGAAGCTTCCACACATGATTGATTGTAATGGGAATAGTCAGTACTCAAAATTGCTTTTCTTATAGGCAACTACTGTTTACGACTTGTCCCACAATTGGAGACTTCATTTCTGGTGTGATTCTTTTCCACGAGACACTCTACCAGAAAGCTGATGATGGCACACCCTTCCCTGAACTGTTGAAACAACGTGGAATCATTCCCGGTATTAAAGTAGACACTGGTGTTGTGCCACTTTTTGGTAGCAACGATGAATGCACAACTCAAGGTAAAAAGCACACAATTATGTATTTAAAATAAACGTTTAAGAAGAAGAAACAAAACTTAAATCGTGATATGGGTCTATCTATGTCTTTCACACATTTGGCGCCAACCAACCACGGATAGACAATCATCAATCATGGCATTAAATGATTCATTTACAAAGAGATTATAGTAGCACGAGATACCGATTGACAACAAGATGTATGCGGCGACATCTAGTATGAGCAGGCAAGATGCTCAGTGAAACAAAGTCCCTAGTTACGCCCGAATTCCCTATCAGGAGGCTTTATTTAAGAATTGCTTGTTACATAATATAACAAGACTTTGAGTTATGTTGGAAATTTGCTTCACACTTCACACTACCATGCTTTCACCAGTTGATCCACAACTCATCGGTGGTGATCGGCAGGCAATGTAATTCAAATTTCCAACATTTACGAAGAGCTTATAATAGCACGAGATACCGAATGACAACAAAATGTATGCGGCGACATCTAGTATGAGTAGGTAATATGCCCGGTGAAACAAAGTTCCCAAACGATGGCCGGCCACTAGATATGCCCGAATTCCCTAGCGGGAGGCTTTATTTAAGAATTGCTTGTTACATAATATAACAAGACTTTAAGATACATACTAGATGTCGCCACATACATCTTGTTGTCAACAAACCATTTGTTATAGGTCTTGATGACTTGGGTAAACGTTGCGCACAATATAAGAAGGATGGTTGTCATTTTGCTAAATGGCGTTGCGTGTTGAAAATTAACGAGCACACCCCATCCTATCAATCCCTAGTTGAAAACGCCAACGTATTGGCCAGATACGCTTCGATCTGTCAGGCCAATCGCATTGTACCAATTGTTGAGCCTGAAGTGTTGCCAGATGGTGAGCATAATTTGGAACGTGCCCAGAAAGTGACAGAGACTGTTCTGGCCTTTGTTTATAAGGTAAGAAGCTTAAACCTCGATCTTATGATATGAAAACGACATAAGATCTGTAAATTTCGAGGGAGTTCTATCCCACTCTAGCTAATGCACGAATATTTGAGTTATTTCGACTTTTTAGGCGTTGGCCGACCACAACGTATTCCTTGAAGGTACTCTCCTGAAACCCAACATGGTAACAGCAGGTCAATCTCATTCGAACAAATTCTCAGCTGAAGAAATTGCCAAAGCCACCGTAACAGCTCTACAACGTACTGTGCCAGCTGCGGTGCCCGGTATCACTTTCTTGTCTGGTGGTCAATCGGAGGAGGAAGCATCAGTTAATTTGGATGCCATCAACAAGTAAGAATTAAATCAAGTCAAAGTTTAGTTGTTTTTATGTTTCTATTTGACGATTTTCAGATATCCAGGTAAAAAACCATGGGCTCTTACATTCAGTTACGGTCGTGCCTTGCAAGCATCAGTATTGAGAGCGTGGGTAGGCAAGGATGAGAATGTTAAAGCTGGTCAAGATGAATTGCTCAAGAGAGCCAAGGTAAGTTGAAGTAATTGTAAGGGAGAGTTTCGTCAATACTCCCAACTTATTGTTATCCAGTTTAGAAATCCTGAAAACTTTTTGTTTAAAGCATACGCGCGGTAGTCGGCATGGATTGGCAACGCTGATTCCGCTTCCATTTACTCTTTATAGGATCTCCCACTATTCGCATTCTAATGAGGTTCCTAAGATAACAGTGTGTTCTACTAATATTATCAGCCTTACTGTGCTTTAGCTCAAAATTTTCTAAATTCTGAAGTCGTCATCTGAGAAATGTCATTCGGGCAATGGAAAGTTTATAATTTCAGGTGGAAGCATCATGTCCAGAGTTTCCTGTGGAAATTGTTTTGAAAGCTTCTTGCGTTTTCTTATCATTCCTGTAAGTACAGGATCAGAAGTTAATAATATGGTCCTGTTAAGGATTGCGATGTCACAGGCTTCTCTCGAAAAATTCGGCCTGGACGTTCGCAAATGCTTGTTTCTTGTTTCTGCAGCTCAATTTTGTTTTAAAGACTTTCATATCTTCTTCGAAATAATCAACTCGATTTTGTAAATGATGTAGAGACAATTCAAGAACAGTGTGTTCTACTAATATTAGCAGCCACACTGTGCTTTAGGTCAATATTTGGAGTATTCTGAACTCCTCATCTGAGAAATCTCATTCGGGCAATGGAGAGTTTATAATTTCAGGTGGAAGCATCATGTCCAGAGTTTCCGGTGGATAATTGTTTTGAAAGGTTCTTGCGTTTTCTTATCATTCCTGTAAGTACAGGATCAGAAGTTAATAATATGGTCCTGTTAAGGAATTCGATGTCACAGGCTTCTCTGGAAATTTTTCTCGAAAAATTCGGCCTGTACGTTCGCAAATGCTTGTTTCTTGCTCCTGCGGCTCAATTTTGTTTTAAAGACTTTCATATCTTCTTCGAAATAATCAAATCGATTTTGCAGATGATGGAGAACACAATCCAATGTTTCGTTTACATCCATATTAGTTTGTTCTCGCATAATATAACATAAATGACATTGGTTCAAATATCTCTAGTAACAAACTTCTGTTTGCGGACGATTGTAAAATATTCCGTATTATAAAATCGACTGACGGCCGCTGGGCACTACAAAGAGATATAGATCAGCTTTCCAATTGATGTGACAAAAACAAGTTATATTTGAACATCAATAAGTGCAATACGGTCTAGATAACTAATAAAAATAGAAAAATCATATTCGATTACAAAATTAGGGAAGTGACTTTAGGCAGGGTGGAATGTGGAATCAGTGAGGGATTTGGGTGTGGTTATTGATGAGAAATTCACTTATGCTGGGCATATTAGTGAAACAGTCAAACTGTTAGAAAATTGGGATTAATTGTCCGCAATTCGGAGAGCATCCATAACATAAATATGCTGAAAACACTCTTTAATAGTCTTGTTAGGTCGAAACCCGAATATGGCTGTACTATATGGCACTTATTATTTCTACAGTATGAGGCTCAAGTGGAAAGTGTTCAAAGAAAATTAATTTCTTGCCTTTAGACTAGATAATCGGTATCCATATAAAGGAATAAATCAGCGTGTTTTGCTGGACAGATTTCAATTTAATTCCTTAGTTGATAGAAGGAGAATATTTCTGGGTCAGTTCTTATACAATTTATGTAACTCTCTAATAGATTGTCCGGAGCTACTGTCTCAGGTCTCTTTTTTAGTCCCAACTCGAATTACTAGAAATCCACTGCCTTTTTATAATCCCATCCCAAATACAAATTTTCTTAAGCACACCCCGATATATGCTGTATCCCGGCTGTTCAACACGTGTTGCGTTAATGTAGATATAAATGATATCGGCGGCATAGGTAGTTTTATTAGGTTTGTTAATAATGAATTGCATACTTGATGTTCGAATTGTTACGATTTTTTGGTCATTGTATTTTTATTATATTCTTATTGTCAAATATTGCATTTATTTACGTATATTCATGATCACTATCTGGAATTTATATTATTAATTTTTGCATTGTCTTGTAATTGGGGCTTCCCCGTTAGACAATAAAGCTTATTATTATTATTTATTAGTATTATAACATTAAGTAATGGTCATATAAAAAGATTATAGAACGTACTTTTCGAAATTGATTTATGAATATTATGCGTCGACTTGCTGCAAAAACAATATATTACCAAAATTAATTTTCCTAAATATCAAACAACGTAAAACTCCATAAGTATAAGATACTTTCCCTATGGGTCGGGATAGTAAAATAGAATGATTGCTTTTCTTTTTGGCAGGCTAACAGCGACGCATCTCTGGGCAAATATGTAGCTGGTAGTGTGGAAGGTAAAGCTGGAGAAGCAGGTCTTTTCGTGAAGAACCACGCATATTAGGCCTGGAGGCAAATTTAGTATAGCAAACTTTTACTTATAGTGTGAGTTGTCATCATGTTTAACATAACAAAAAATATTAAGGATCAGGTATTGAAATAAATCAAAAACATCGATACAATTTGTATTTATTTAAAAACGTTCGTTGGCTTGAGATACATTATTACTTTGTTTAGTCTTTTTTTGTTACACAGTTTTATTTATATATTATTTTAATATGTTATAGATTTAATTATTATAAACAATGTATTTTATTTTTTTGAAAAATTATTAATTAAATGGAATAAAATATTTTTATAGATGGTTTTTATTCATATTATCCTCTTGAAGTGTGCGTCTTTAGAAAGTCGTAGAAAAACATTTTTTTTCTGTGACGGGAAAAAAGTTTGACATATTTACTCTCTTTACACATAAGTAACGGTAGATATTTAATTTTAAGAAATTTTATTATACAAAAGTTACATTTTCTTTTTATATCAAAACTGGCAATAATTTGTGACGCTACTTTTGCTGATTCTACTGACTCCGGTGGAGTGTTCGCAATTTTTAAATTAAATCACTGAATGAAATTGACAGATATTTGATTACTGAAAGGTTTTTAAAACTTCAAATTTCACTTTCTGACTTTTTTCAATATTAAATCGAAGTTTTTCCCGTCTCAGAAAAAATTTGTGTATCATACACGGGAAAAAAGTTAGATTTTAGCTCTCGGTTTTTTGTTTTCAAAACAACAACCTCGAGCTAAAATCTAGTACTTTTTTCCCTTGTATAATAAATAACTATTTTAAGTGCTCTACAGAATGGGTTTTGGATTGCTACCATTTCCAGGACGGTTTAAAATATCCCAAACAAAACATTTCTAGACAGTCTTGGTTTATGCATAGATAAAAAAAACATAGATGATCGACCCTTTTGGCAATACTTTTAAAGACAATGGCAATACTAATACCGAAAACAGCAGTGGTATCTCTACACAGACAGTGGAACCTCTATACTCTAACAACCAATAGATGTTGACACTACACGCTAGAACAGCTAAAAAATAAAATTGTATTGTACCTACTGGGCATGTGAATATGTTTAGACCACAGCAAAGTATATTTCTCGTTCGTAACAAACGTGTGGACTTATTTTGGATATTCAGTTTTTTATTAGTGCCGTTAGTGTTTAGTTTATTGCGTAGTTTAACCCTCCGTTAGTGTGGTGGTGTCTGACAGACCCCAACGGATATTTCTGGAAGTATATCTCAACACGTAGACCACCCCGCAACATCTAAGATTGAGTAGCTGTAGTTTTTAGAAAAGACTTTGCCGGCCGGTATTTAATTTTCAACATTCATTGTGAAACTGGACCTTCACAAAGTCCCATGGGGTCTGTGAAACCCCACCACACCTTAAACGTGATTTTTTTAGAGTACAAATTGGAAAAGGTATGTTAATGTGTCAACCTGGAGGCACAGTATAATAAGCAATACAGTATTCTGACTTTCCGCTTGCAAGCGGTCCTGCGCATATCGTCGCGCATGCCGCCATTATGGGTTACAACGTCAAAATAATCGCATAGACGTAGATAGATACCGTTCACTCCTGTGTTCAATATATAGTTCATTGTCGGGTGTACGAGATAAATAAATATTGTGTTCGTAATCTAATTCTGTGTTTTTGGTATAGTGTTCGTGAGAATTAAAAGGATTCTATTTTTATTAACGTATCTTATGATTAATACAATGAACAATCAGGGAGGATATGTGTGTGCTACAAAATGTTGTCCCAATAAGCGGTACACTTGCTCTAAACATTTTTTTCGCTTCCCCACAGATCCTGTTAGGTGAGTAATAAGGAAAAATAAAGATGAATACTCGATAATTTTACGTTTATAACAACTATTTGTATAACCGTAAAATTTATATTACGAAATGGCAGTATCTAATATGTTTTTAAACTAAAGAAAGTAAAACATAAACATAAGTTGACTCGTGGGGAGATAGCATGATAACGCAATCAGCTACAGGTTACATTATTGACAACATATATATGGCCCTTGTTTGACTAAAATTGCTGAGAACAGGATTCAGTTGATGCAGAATTCAGGCACACGGCTTGTATGTGGAATTCGTAGGGGTGAAAGAGGCTAGCAATAAGATTAAGGAAATCGGCTGGTTAAGAATGAAACAACGTCGGATTTTCATTAACTAATTTTGATTAATAAAAATCATCAGATGGAATTAGGCGGAATACTTAAATGAAAGATTGAAGTTCCCGGGATCGGTGTATGATGTGAATATTCCTCATAAAACTGTCATTACGCCACCGCTAGACTCAACATCAATCTTTGAGCGGTCATTTTCCTATACGGTTGCAAAATATTACAACGCTCTACCGGAGAATATAAAAAATTTACAGGGGTTTTCGTTTAAGAGCGCTGTCTGACACGTAATAGCACAAATTAATTTGTAAAAATAAGCTACCTACTTAATTTGGCCAGCAATGTAAAACTATTTTCAGATAGGTTTAAGCTAAAATATAAGTTACGTTTAGGTTAAGTTAGGAAGCACTGCTTCAACTTTTATAAAAATGTCTTTTTTACTAATAAAGTCTGTATTATTGTTGTGTTTATTATTATTATTATTAAAAATTACCCAATCTGTCAACATTTAACTGATACCACCACTCAAGGCTGTTTTCAATCACTATGACACACCACAAATATTTCTGAAATTGACAGCGATATTATTATGTACTTAAATATTTTTACAAAAATGAAAATACATTACTGTGGTTAGAAACCGAAAACTATAATTATTCTTAGTCAGGACCTGACTTGTAACCCAAAATGGCGGCGTCATACGTCACAGTTTATTTCAAAGTGCCAACGTGGAGTCGGAATGCTGTACTTATTAATGCTGTGCTAATACTCAAAACAGCAGTGGTATCTCTACACAGACAGTGGAACCTCTAGTTCTCTAACAACCAATAGATGTTGCCACTGTACACGCTACAACAGCTAAAAAATAAAATTGTATTGTACCTACTGGGCACGTGAATATGTTTAGACCACAGCAAAGTGTATTTCTCGTTCGTAACAAACGTTGTGTGTTGAATGCTTATATACCAGGTACGAACAAAATATTTTGATAATTTTCAGACAAATTTAAATGTTAAATAACTAAAGCTTGAAATCTATTGATACATACAGTGTCCAAGATAAGAATGTACTCAGACGACAGCAGCAACTAAAAAGTGCCCTTAAAAATTGTGTTTGCAATTTGAAACAAACATCACTTCAAAATAATCACCCCTGTATTTAAAAAAATGATTATAATTAAAATAAATAAAACTACCCCTATAATTTAAAAACATTTAATAGTAACAAAATACATGTGCCTAGTTAAATTAAACAACTCTCTTTAAATTCACAATAATGACCATATGACGGCTAAAACATTTTTATTAGGTTACATAGCATAGGTGCTTTTAGGCTGTTCATCATCCTGTAATCCAGCTGATTTTTTCACGTACTGTGGATTCACTTGAATCTCTGAATCCATGCATAAAATTCTATTATCCAGTTCCATGCACTGTATAAGACGTTCTTCTAATCCTTTGAGGACGTCAGGACCACCGAATTTCTCCGGTATATCTTTGAATATAACCATACCATCTTTCTGATTTATTGTAGCGTAGATCTGCTTATTCTCAATCTAAAGAAAATGCATCTCTGTTGTGTTATTCTATTGTTAAAATTCTAAAAATAGGAGATCAACAGCAACAAGAATTTAACGTAACAAATTTGACAAGAACTGTCACGAAACGTTATAGTTTACAAGAATTTTTTAAAAACGATTTATCAATACGAACTAGAAACAGCTGTTATTAATATAGTTTGACGAATATAAAAATGTCCCTACGCTTAGAGAGAAAATGTACACCTGTTGACAACACCGCTAGACGTCTAGTTGCTGTGTGGGAGAATGAGCTTCGACGAATGCGCATCCACTTTTCCGACGACACTATGCGTGCCGCCATTTTCTAGTCACAAACGTCAAAAAATCAAAACATTGTTAAATTTGGTGTGGTTATGTTTCATGTGAGTGCCTTTCACTAGAACAGAGTTTTGCTGCTATTTCTTAATTGTGTGGACGTATTCAGTTTTTTATTAGTGCCGTTAGTGTTTAGTTTATTGCCTCAGTTAGTGTGGTGGGGTCTGACAGACCCCAAAGGATATTTCTGGAAGTATATCTCAACACGTAGACCACCCCGCAGCATCTAAGATTGAGTAGCTGTAATTTTTAGAAAAGACTTTGCCACTCACTGTGAAGTTGGACCTTCACAAAGTTCCTTGGAGTCTGTGAAACCCCACCACACCTTAAACGTGATTTTTTTAGTGTACAAATTGGAAAAGGTTGTTAATGTGTCAACCTGGAGGTACACTATAGACCCAACCGCTCTGGTAAAAAACTTGCGGGGAAAATATTCACGAAAAATCGCATAGAATGGGCGATAAACAGTTTCCAGCCTTTCAAAGTAAGCCTAAGCTAGAAGATGGCGGTCCCCGTGATTAGAAGTGAAAATGTCGCCAAAAAGTGGTGCTACGTCAATGGAGTTTGAAGGTGGTAGAACTAATGGCTGAATTGGAAACTTACCATGTTAAGAATGTGTCTCTCGGCCTCCGCTGGTCCCTCTAGCCCTACTCTACTCGCTACATCCGTCAGACTTAGCGTTAAAAACGTTTTCGTAAGCCGTTGAATATTCTTCTTGTACAAAACAGCACCAACTTGTCGCGACAATCCCACATTGTGATCGTGCTCTAACTGTTCCATATTTTTCGTAATTAAATTCGACAATTCAGTTGCGTTGTTTGCAACGAAAGCGTTCGCAATGTCATGGTAGTTTTGAGATAACGGTTTGATGAATCTACTTACCACTGGAGAAGCGGATTTAGGGATATTTTTTAGCTAAAAAAGTGACTTGTAATAACCATGCAACCAGTTTATGGTGTTTACCTTGCCATCTAGTAATAAGGATACCAAAATAAATTTCTTATATGCTTCTAACATAATATGTGAAACCGCTTGAGCTGGAGCTGTGATGCAGACTTCAAAAAAGTATAAAGCTCGCTCCAAGTTACGTACAGCCAAATAGATGCATCCTCCATAGTAATAGTAAAGCAGATAATATTTGACATCAAAATTTGGTAAATTTGCTTGTGCGCTCTGTAACACTACAGTTTTAGAGAATTGCCTAGGTATAAAATATTTCTAAATACATTAAAGTTACCTCAACGCACAAACTGTTAATATCCACATCCAAAACCCTTAATGCTGGTTTAAAACATTTGCCCAATAAACACAACTGACATAAATCAGCGTGAATAGAACTCAGTTGTGTATCAAACATACGCACTTTTGATACAGCTTTTTCTAATACCAAAATTCCTTTCATTGGTTGACGAGTCTCTACTAAATAATTCGTATATGAATGACACAATTCGGCAACTAAAATTTCAAAACTGTTTAGGCATACCTAATTATATATGACAATTAATAAGACTTGAATAAACGATATGAAAATAATCACACAACATTAACCCAAGTCTTACGTAGATTATTCTAAAACTAAGCTTCTCTAGGTACTAACAATACTTTCGTGACATACATAGTTCGGGTGCAAACCGTATCTGTTCACCATTACAACCCATAATAAAGTCTTGTACTTGTTTAAACTTATTTACATCTTGAATATTACTTGTACTGCCTGTAGCAGCAACGGTAGCACTACTTGTGTTGTTGAATTTCATACAAAGCACTGCTAAATAGCCTAAAGAATGTTGCTGCATATCTAGAGTTTCTAAGACATTATCTAAATGTTGAGTGTTGTTTAATAAAACATCCTGTGATTTTGATATCGTTTCGTACAATTCCCTGAAATTGCCTATAAATAAACAAGTTAAGGCAAAAAGTTGTTGTCTATTAGAATCTAACTTTCTGTTAACAAAATTTAACGTACCTAATGTAGATAGTGTACGCACTGTATTCACAAAATGTTCCAATGCAGAAGCCATTATTTCAACAGATTTATTGATATTTAGTAATTTCTATTCCACAGACCAAATTTGTTTGAAATGTTTATTTTAAATTATACTAATTATTAATAAATTATAAATAAATAACAAGCTAAATGAAAATATTTGTGGTTTGTCGTTGCCTGCCGGTTGACGTTGACTTTCGATGACAATTTTGATTTTAAGGTATGTTCTCACACAAAATCCTCAACAAAATATGGACAATTTCCAAACTGACACTACTGTGCCTGTTAGTATCTGACTGACTGACAGTTGTTCTGGATGAAAATGAACTCACCCAGAACTCACTAAAATTACACTTGACAAAAATGATTACTAATTTCATTGTCTTTATAAAGACAATGCTAATATTGAAGAAGGTTTGCCGACGAACCAAACTAAGAGCAAAAACGGTTGCATTTTATTAGTTACCTCAGATAACTTCTTAATGAAATTTGTAAAAGGACTAGCGTGACAGGCAGCTATGTGACAATTGCTGATATTTCGCGTTGAAGCATAACGACTATTAGGTTAATTCTCAGTAGAGGAGGATGATCATAATTTGCTGCAATGCATATTATTTGTCTACGGTCGCGTTTATCACATCCAGAAATCAGAGATATGATATCTCTGATCACAACATAGTGCTATCACAACATAGTGCTGCTAAACATGCGTTTTGTCAACTGTCAATTGTGAGCGCTTTAGTAGCGGTCGCCAGAATGACACTAGAGGATAGTAATGTCATTGTCTTTATAGACAATGGTAATGTCATTGGGTCGCCATGTTTTTCCATGAAATTTGATATACGCTACGCTAACATATGCATATAGTAAGGCCTCTATCACTCATCATCCGATTCTGCAACGGAATAAAGAGAGTAGTTTTGTTGCCAAGTTATTTCATTGCCTGCTAATGTTTATACAATATCTGCTTTCTTTCCCTACTGATTTCAGGATACAAACGCGTTTGGATTCACTGATTATGTTCTTTCGCTAAAAACACATTTTCTGATTCATCCCCACTTTAGCGCCCATCGCGATCCGGATCCGTAATCCCCTTGCCTCTCTGGAACATTTAAAAAATATGATTCGTTTGATTCGAACATAAAATTCTAACCTCTGAACCTTTCTAAAATGTCATATTTCATATTTATAAACAAACACGTTATATTATACCTGTAAGAATACCTATTAAGTTCGAGTCTAAAGTGGTTATGCCTCTTTAGACTCGAACTTTTAGGTTAAACTTATCGAGCGTTCTTTCGTTTCTTATCAATAGCAATGAAAGGAATCACGATTCAGAAATCCAACAAATCCTGATTAATAAATCCGAAAAAAAGCTGCTTATAACATCAAGGCCTTTAAAGCCGCCAATGATAACTTGTTCAAAGGACACATCAAATTATTATATGGTAGTGTAAAAATATTAGAATAATCTAACATTTTTCTATATCATTATAAAAGAGATATGATAAAATTGTTGATGTTATTACTGCCAAATTATGCGTTGCGTTGCCTTGCGTAGTATTGCGTAGCATTGCGTAGCCTTCGTAGCATTGCGTTCCCTTGCGTAGCATTGCGTTGCCTTGCGTAGCATTGCGTTGCCTTGCGTAGCATTGCGCTGCCTTGCGTCGCGTACCACAGCGATGCCTTGCTTATCATTGCGTTGCCGTGCGTAGCCTTACGTCGCGTAGAATTGCGTACCCTAACGTAGCATTGCGTTGCCTTGCGTAGTATTGTGTAGCCTTCTTAGCGTTGCGTTGCCTTGCGTAGCTTTCGTAGCATTGCGTTCTCTTGCGTAGCATTGCGTTCCCTTGCGTAGCATTGCGCTGCCTTGCGTCGCGTACCACAGCGATGCCTTGCTTACCATTGCGTAGCCTTGCGTCGCGTAGCATTGTGTTGCCTTCCGTCGCGTTGCCTTGCGTTGCTGTGTGTAGCATTACGTTGCCATGCGTAGCGTGTCTGTTTTTTTGTGAATGTGTTTTTGTGTGTGTGTTTTTTGTAAGTGTGTTTTTGTGTTTGTTTTTTTGTGAGTGTGTTTTTTTGTGTGTGTGTTTTTTTCTATGTGTTTTTTGTATCATATGACAATGAAGCTTATTATTATTACTACTTGTCATGTCGCGCCCATATTAACGTACTGACTGTAGTGAATATTTGTACTTGAATTTTAGTTTATTTTTGACCATGTACTTTTATGTTAACACCCGCGTACATTTTATCTGTACTCTGAACAGCTCTGTATATAGCTAGATGTAAAAATACAACGTACGATGCTTGAGAGGTTGTTGACCCGTTAGAATACATATTGATCAGTGTCGCTTCGTTTAACGATTCATAGATGGCGCCAGGTTTTAGAAACTTCACATCTTACTACTTTTTTATAATAAGAGCGATCAAAATTTTTGTAAACGTATCGCTTCTCGGCCCTATGGCTAAGATCAAAGTGTAGTATCTGTTCTTATCAGCTTAATATCTGATACGCTCCGCATGCGGAGCCAGTATATTAAACTGATTTTTGGAAATTGATGGAGGATTAGGGGCTTGCTCCACCTCCGTCGCGGGTTGGCCCGGTATTGCAGTACCGCCGGGATCGGCCCATTTAAACTAATTAAAACAAATATTTTTATGTTTAAACCATTACGTGTGATATATCACCTATTCTTGAATCAAAAATGGCTTTAAATTTAACAATAAAAAATCCAAGGGTATTAAAAAAAACTAAGTTGATACTGGTTTTTCAAAAACGAAACGTCGTAGTGAAAATTTGGAACGCTATCTTATTCTCCTCAAAAAATAACAAAGAGAAAGTGCTTTTCATTTTTTTATATCTGTAAACATAATGCCAGAAATAAATAAAAACTAAAATCGCAAAAAATCGTTTTTTCAAAAATTCTCGAAAACGGCTAAAGTTACTTAAAATAAATAAATTAATTAATTTATTATTGTGAAATAAAGCACATACATTATTGAACTTATTTATTTAGACGTCCATCGAGAATAAAAGTTTATAACAGTGTTATTATAATTAAATAATTATAAATCAACAGTAACAAAAATAAAATAAAAAAAATCGACAAAATGTAAGGATCATAAAGCAGAGTCCGCTTTTCGTGCACATCTCGAAAATGAAGTAGTATCACTGTTAAGCTCCAGATAAAATTACGATGAGCGGGAGGCGAACTTAAGTTATTTAGAACAGTTGCATCAATTTTATTACAAAGGCCAGTTGAGTGAAAAAAAAAATAATTTTCCGACCGTCTCCACTCCTCAGGAATATGACTCTAGGTTGATTCACAGCTGTTCAGTTGGTTCAAAGTCAATTCATTTAAGTTTTTGTAGGTTTTGCTTTAAGTTTAGTATCAAAGTGGGCCTAAAACTGCTATAACAAGTGTAACCTTTAATATTGTAATAGTGAAACGACTACTAAACTACAGATAACAAAAACGGATTTTCGGTTAAAATGAAACGCATCCCATTTTTCGCAACAATTTTTTATTATTTTGAATTAGCTATTTAATGAGAAATAAAAAATAAACAGTAGTAAAATCAATCAATAATAACGTGTAAACTAATCAATAATTTCCCAAATATACAGATTGACACTTTAATAATTTCCATCTTAATAGTTTTAAATATATTTATATAATGTATATAATAATAATAATATATAACAATTATTTACAAAGATTATGTGTACAAAGTTTTACTCTTGGCATAAAACACGATATTATTATAATGCCGCTATCTTTGTTGTGTTTATTATAGTCTTCTCGTTCTACAGTTAGTCACAATCCAGATCATTCTCTACAAAAATAGTAAACAAAAATGTCCTGCCACAAATAGGTCTATTTATATTATTAGGTACAGGGTTGCAGATAAAATTCCTGCAAACTAACATTAACAAAACTCCGCTTCACGTCTGCTTGCTGTTGTGAATTTACGTACATTTTTAAGTTTTAACATATTTCACTGTCCTAATTGAATTATTTATAGGTTTATATCTCCGTATTGCATTAAATAATGAAGATCCATGTCTGAAAACTGTGTATGGCAAGTGTAAAGAATTTAATCTTCGCGAAGGAACTCCTGTAACAAATCGCCACTGAGCTATGTAATTTCGTACTATATGTAGGGTAGTCTTTATCTTTATTTTTCTCAATAGTTCTATAACAAAATTATATGGGTTTTAATTACCTAACTTTTCTCAGAAATAATCTATTTTGGCTGTATATTATTTTAAAGATTGTAAATGTTTCAGCATACGTTTTAATAATAATAATAATAAGCATTTATTCCCAACAGGTCAAATCAATACCAATACCGTTCATCATCATCATTTTAATAAAAAATATTAGAACACTTGGGATTTTTGAGAAAAATCAATCAAGCACAGACTACATATTCAAAGGTTTCAGTTGCCAGCCGAAGCAGTCCATGCCTTCGAAAACGCAATTTTGACTGTACCAAGAAACGACCGGTATAATTGCTTCCAGAGCTGAATTGAGCCCATGTGTGAAGAATAATTGGAAAGGACTTTAAATTTTGTTAAAAATTGTGATGAAACTTAGGTAAATATGCAAACGCGTGAAACTTAGCCGTCTCAAAGTATTGTGTTACCTACATTGGTTTAAAAGGCTCTTTTTCACAGCGCTCACGGGACAAAAATCAACTTTTGGCGCAGTCACAAATCGAATTAACTAAACACCCGCCTAATCTATTTTCCAAAATTGAAACAAAAAATGTATAGTGAGAGTTTCATAAACGCAATCAATGATGTTGCAGTTTGAGGTATGTAAGCAGCAGTGACGTTCTTGTTTAGTTTTACTATAATTTGCAAGAATTTGAATGCGACCCACGTAATGTAAAAAGACACACTTACTATGCCCCGCTATTTGTTCATCGCTCATTATCAACATCACTCATTATTCTCCACCACTCCATCATTATTTTGTCCATCTCCCGCCTCTCTTGTCATATTTTGTATCTGGTTCTCGGGACTACCATCGGTCGGCGAACTGGCCTGATCAAATGGATCCACGGTGTCCAGTTTATCGGTGGATTGCGACCGAAGGAAATCTTCTTTAACCTAAAAAGTACATTATTGAGCAACCCTTCATAATATCATTGAAACCAGATTTAAAATTTTTGGGGCCTTGGTTTGGTATAGGACGCTATCATACAGGACCTAATCAAGACCTAAGAAACTATCCATAATGACCGTTGAGGCGCATGTCGTTTGGCATGCAAATGGCCCTTCATAATATAATTGTCCTGCGTAAATTTCACGACCCCATTATTAGGGAACCAGATTTCAATATTTTGGGGCCTTGATTTGGTATAGGATGCTATCATACAGGACCTAATCAAGACCTAAGAAACTATCCATAATGACCGTTGAGGCGCATGTCGTTTGGCATGCAAATGGCCCTTCATAATATAATTGTCCTGCGTAAATTTCACGACCCCATTATTAGGGAACCAGATGTCAATATTTTGGGGCCTTGGTTTGGTATAGGACGCTATCATACAGGACGTAATCAAGACCTAAGAAACTATCCTTAATGACCGTTGAGGCCCATGTCGTTTGGCATGCAAATAACCCTTCATAATATCATTGTCCTGCGTAAATTTCACGACCCCATTATTAGGGAACCAGATTTAAATTTTTTGGGACCTTGGTTTGGTATAGGACGCTATCATACAGGAGCTAATCAAGACCTAAGAAACTATCCATAATGACCGTTAAGGATGCAAATAACCGTTCATAATATCATTGTCCTGCGTAAATTTCACGACCCCATTATTAGGGATTTAAATTTGTTGTCCTAGACACAGGAAGGAAATTGAACTTGAACACTTAAACAGCTCAATCAAAGAGTTCAATCAAGAGTTCAAAAAAGAGCTCCACATTTGACGGAAGAGCTGTCGCCACAAGACTAAACTCAGCATCCAAAATTCCCTCCCAACATGAAGAAGTGTGTCTTCGATGTGAAGAACAACTGGGAGCAGATCGCGAACGACCGACCGCGATGAAGGCGTACCATTTACGAGGGTCATCAGGATGCAAAGAGACAGCATCCAAAGGAGAGAGAACGTATCGATGGGACAGCGCACCTACAAAAGACTGTAAATAGTGGTGATTGGGTGTATCAATTTTGTGACAAAATTTGCGGCTCCCATGCTTTAGAGAGTCGTCTTCTGACTGGGCAAAGTGCTTTGAAGAGTGGTTTCATCGCATGCAAAAGTGTCTAGATCTTAAAGGATAATATTTTGAAAAGCAATAAAAATATTTTTAATGACTCCCGTATATTTTGACATTTTCCTTACCGATGGTTGCACATTCTCATAATTGCTGTTATCATTCGTGGGATCCTCTTCGTTCTGTTGATACTGCTGCGATGTATTTTGAAGATTTTGCGTACCAGCCATAATAGCGGGACTCTGAAGGTTCGGCTTCCGAATTTTATCACCTTTCCTCCACAACGTGATCTCTTGCTGTTTGAAATACCGTCTATCTTCTGTATCCATTAATACAAGATTCAAAAAATATTTCACCGAAAATTTCTTATTAATATCTTTCATGGTTGGTGTCAAATCGTAACCGGCTAAAAACACTCTAATAGGAATACTTTCACCTCTAACTGGAGCACCATCCATTATTTCGTATTTAGCGATTGTAGTGTTCTCTGTGAATGTGTTAGCCCCAGTTCCAGTAACTTCTTTCTTAATTATAGCAATTTCCATGTGCTTAATCTTTATTCGGACTAATAGAAAATAGATTTTACCAACTATCACGTCTTTTAAATGATATTTTGACTTATTATATTCGAATTCAATATGTAAACAGTCTTCAATTCCAACTTCCATTTTAATGGAATTATTCATTTCGGGATAACTGCATAATGTGTGGACAGCTATATCCACTTCCTTAACAATGTCAGCCAATCGTCGTATGATTGTCACACGTAGAAAATATCTTAATCTCACATTTGCCCCTAAAAGAAAAACACAAAAATTAATCAACAAACAGTTTAACAAAACAAGAGTTAATTTCGAGAGTTTTTCAGCCACTATACTTTCACCAGACGGCCGTTTCGTCGATCCACGACTCATCAGTGATAATCGTGACAGGCAAACTCTCCAAATTCTGTGGTAAAGGGTGTTTTTTACAGAACTTTAAGTTGGCCACACTTTTTTAACTAGCGGCCATTTTGTCAGCTCTCAAGTGAACCCGCCACTGGCAAGCTTACTTAATTCTAGAATACATGGGTGGCAGATCACTTCTTTCTGAGAATTTCCAATTTCTAACAAGTTCTTTTTCTAATATATGTATATTTACGATAACACGAAATATTCCCATAGATTTGTTTAGATATGGCTCTTATTTTTTCTAAACGTAAATACGAACGTACCCTAATATTATGTGTTTACGACAAACATATCGGGTCTTAAAAAGGGCAGAAAAGTTATCTGCGTCATAAAAATTAAAAGCTTTTAAAATTCATTCATTCATGTTCTTAAGATAATAATTTTTTTTGCTATTTTCTTTCCTTTGTGCAACACAAAAGTTACAGATATTTATTAGACAACAGGGTTGCCGATTTGCTCAAGTATTGCTTTCCCGAACATTGTCGATACGTTTATAAATTGTTTAAATTAAGGAATAAGTTGTAATGTTGATATTAATTACGAGGTTTTTTTTGCTTCCCAATGTCTGACTCTTCCAAGGGGGTATGAGTCTTGGGCAGTCTTTTTTTTCAAACTGAGTTAAAATCTCTCACTGTATTTATGAGTTTATATTTTGCCACTAATATAGTTGCTATATTACGGCAGCATTTGCTCGGATCTACAGCGAGGGAAAATATCTACACCACGTCGAATCATAATTAGTATAAATTAAGTATTGAATTGAATTATATCTCTCTCTCTCTAGGTGCCATCTCCGCGACGAAGATTGGCGATAATCATGGCAATTCTTATTTTGGATGCAGCTGCTCTAAAAAGCTCTATCGAGGAACATCCAAACCACTCTCTCAAGTTTCTCAACCAGGATATCCTTCTTCTACCCACGCTTCTTGTACCTTGGATCCTTCCCTGCATTATCAATTGAAGTAAGGCGTATCTTGGTCCACGAGTCACATGGCCGAGATACGGCAGTTTTCTGCTTTTAATTGTTATTAACAACTCTCTTTCTATGTTTAGTCGCTCAAGTATTTCTAAGTTAGTTATCCGATCGACCCATGACACCTTCAGTAGTCTTCTGTACACCCACATTTCAAAAGCTTCTAGTCTTTTGGTTATTTCTGCGTTCAGAGTCCATGCCTCGACGCCATAAAGCAGAGTGGCAAAAACATAACATCTAACTAGTCTCAGTCTCAGTTTTAGGCTTAGACCTCTATTGCACAAAACTCTTTTCATGCTATTGAAATTGGACCTTGCTATTTCTATGCGTGCTTTTATTTCTTTCGTGTAGTCGTTATTACAAGTAACTGTTGTTCCAAGATAAGTATACTTCTCTACCTGTTCGATGGGTTCACCTTTGACGATTGTTCGTTGTTAGTCTGGGCCTTCTTTGTTATTTTCATGAACTTTGTTTTGTTTACGTTGAGTGTAAGGCCGTATTCTTCGCTATATCGAACAAGTTTGTAGATCTTCCAGGTTTTCCGTTAAAATTACGGTATCATCAGCGTATCTTAGAACAACTATAGGCACTCCATTTACTTTTATTCCTGCACTGTCATTTTCCATTGCCCTTTTTAGAATCTCTTCAGAGTAGGCATTAAACAAAATAGGTGACAGAACACAACCTTGACGTACACCTCTCTTTATTGAGATGGTGCCAGAATTTTGTTGATCTACTTTGACGATGGCATTTTGGTTGTAATAGAGATTTGAGATGCTTTCCAGGTCTTGGTGGTCTAGGTTTTTACATTGTAATATTTCCATCAACTGGTCGTGGCGGACCCTGTCAAACGCCTTATTATAGTCGATGAAGCAGGCATATACGTCCTGATTAACATCTAGGCATCGCTGCACTATTACGTTGAATGCGAATAGTGCTTCTCTTGTACCTAATCCTTTGCGAAAGCCAAACTGACTGTCACTTATATCCAGATCGAGTTTCTGGTGGATGCGGTTGAGTATAATTTTTAACAGTAGTTTCAAAGTGTGGGACATGAGGCTTATGGTACGGTGGTCACTGCACTCTTTTGCACCCGATTTTTTCGGTAAACATATGAAGACTGATGAGAGCCATTCCTTTGGTAGTTTTCCAGACTCATAGACGCTGTTCAAGAGTCTCACCACGACATCCATATCTTGATCACTTATGATCTTAAGAATGTCTATAGGAATTCCGTCGGGGCCAGGAGATTTACCGTTGCTCATGTTGTTTAGTGTGTGGGTGACTTCGTCCTTCGTGATTTCGGGACCTGTGTCTTCCAGTCCTACCCTAGCTACGGATGTGATATTTCTCACATCGTCGAAAAGGTCTTTTATATATTCCTGCCATCTCTACAGTTTGTCTTCTGTGTTTGATAGTGTTTTCCCATTTTTATCTAAGAGGATTGTAGTAATCTTTCCTTTTCTGAGACCTGCCAAGGTGCTAGTAACTCTTGGCAGGGGGAAAGAATGCAGGTTTTGAGGGATTCCCATTGATTCTTCGGATTCAAGGTTAACTTTCGCAAGGTTGGAATGTATTGCTTGTTGGACACCTTCTTTAATGGTCTCCTCTTTAAGTTTCTTCTTGTCTAACCTAGCAGTGCCACGCGGCTTTCTAGTTCGCTTAAGATTTACTTGGACGCAGGAAATTAGCCGATTATGGTCTGACCCAACAATTATATAGAAATATTAATATTTTCACGGAATTAAACCTCGTAGCGCCATCTCTGGAGATACGCTTAAACCACATCGTATAACAGAAAAGAAGTACGACTAAAGAGTAAAAAAATCACTAATTAGTGCTTCATCCTACCGACTGCGCGCCAAATTTGTGGCACAATTAATTAACCAGAGTTATATATAGATAGGATAATGAATGCAGAGAGTATTACCCCGTCTAAACCCTAATTATGTATTAAATTCAACCCTAGTGGCTATATTAATTTTCTTATTAGGGTTTCGACGGGGTAATACTCTCTGCAATCATTATCCTATATATATATATAACTCCGGTTAATTAATAGTGCCACATATTTTGATTTGGCATTTTAACATTAATAGGCTGACGCTTCCAAATTGTGCAAATTTATTAATTATGGTTCTGTTCGAAATACGTACTACGTCCATTTTACAGTCATCAAAATCGTCCATCAGAGCAATTAATTCCATTAACTATGGAACGTTTTCGCATCACAGTACAGAAGTCATTGCTGCTGTAGAGCGTAGCGTAGAGGAAGACCCTCTGCATGGTATATGATATGCATTACTATGTACATGTAGATGATACGTGTTTACATGTGTCTACTGTTGTGTATCCTATTGTGCTTAAATGCAGGCTGATAGTTGTAGATGGGCAACGACTATGGTACTCTGACGAGCTCATAACAAGAGCGAAACGAATTCGTCAGTATCTGTCGACCCATGCCTCGGTCTGCTTTTATTGAATTAGACTGGGGCCCTGCTAAATTAAACAAAATTCCTTGTGTATGTAAAACCAGCATTTTAGTCCGCTTTGCCATTACGTTATTTTTCAGTAATTGCGATATGTGTTCATCCACTTTATGGAAGATTTTTCGGAAGGATCTTGGTTTGCGTGCTTACAAAAACCAACTCGTGCAACAATTGAAGCCACACGATCACCTAGCAAGGCGTAGATTCGGTGAATGGACCCAAAACAATATTGCCGTTGATCGCGATTTTCATAAGCGAGTTTTGTTTGGCGATGAGGCTCACTTTTGTTTAACTGGATACGTCAATAAACAAAACTGCCTTATTTGGAATAATGGGAATCCTCAAGTGTATGTTAAGACACCGTTACATCCAGAAAAACTGACTGTTTAATGTGCTTTATGGGCTGGTGGAATCATTTCTTTAAAAACGATGCTGATCAGAACGCCGCTGGATTATTTTCTGTGGGGATATGTGAAGTCACTAGTCTACGCCGATAAGCCCGAATGACCACATTCGCCGCGTTATTGTCGATATATTTACTCAAATTAAGCATCAGATTGATCCACAGGCCGCTCTACAGTAACCAACCTAACCTGTTTTCTAGAGGAAGTATTTCGTACCCTCGGGGAGGGTCTGCGGATCGATGCGATTTATACAGATTTTTCGAAGGCTTTCGATAAGCTGGATCATTCCCATGTCCTACGGAAAATATCGAGGTTGGGTTTTCATGAGGATCTTTTAACGTTTTTTGCCTCCTACTTGTCTGATCGACAACACTATGGCGCATACAATGGTCATAAATCGGAAACTTTCACACCCACCAGCGGAACGCCTCAAGGCAGCTGTTTGGCACCATTAATATTTTCAATTTTCATTTTCCCAGGAACTTACAAGCAACCATTTGATGTTTGCAGACGATCTCAAGTTGTATCGTGTTATTCGAGACACTTTGGATTGCGTATTGTTGCAGCGCGACTTATCTAAGCTTGAAGATTGGGGTAACTATAATAAATTGCTTTTATTATTATTATTATTAATAAATGTAAGTTTGTCATATTTTCGAAATCGCAAACTGTTTTTGAGCTGAATGACACTGCGCTTGAGTGTTGTGATGTTGTCAGGGATCTTGGAGTTTACGTCGACACTGAATTGTCATTTAATTATCATATTCTTCATATTCTCGAAGATTTTTGAGATGGTCGTGTATGTGAAAGTATTTAATCAAGTCAAAAAACGCATCTCCCAATATCAACATGGATTTTTTACTGGTCGCTCACCTGTTACCAACCTAACCTGCTTTACTCAGGATATATGCTCAGCTCTCAATAATGGCTTACAAGTTGATGCGATATACACTGACTTCTCGAAGGCCTTTGATAGGATCGATCATGCAATACTTATGACTAAGCTGGATATCATGGGCTTTCAACACCGTACTGTTCAATTTTTCAATTCTTTTCTATCTGACCGCGAGCAATTTGTCGAATTCAGGGATTTTCGATCTTCATCTTTTACTCCTACCAGTGGTGCACCTCAGGGAAGCAATCTAGCTCCACTCTTATTTGCCATCTATGTAAACGACATTGCTGCTGAAGTCTCTAGCGACTATCTTTTTTTCGCCGATGATTTGAAATTGTATAGACCAATTGCTACCGAGGACGACTACATATGCTTGCAACGGGATCTCGGTGAACTTGAGGAAAGGTGCATTAGGAACAGGCTTCCGCTCATCGTCAGTAAGTGCAAACTCATATCATTTACCAGACGACAGAGTGTAATTAGTTTCAATTATACGCTGAATGGTGTTGTTCTTGAATCTTGTGAGTCAATAAAGGACTTGGGAGTGATCATGGATAGTGAAATGACGTTTGATACTCATATTGACTCTATTTCACAAAGCGCGATCCGAATGATTCATTTTATTCTCCGCTCAACTACTGATTTTCGGGATATTGACTGTCTGCTTCAGCTGTACGTGAGTTTTGTCCGCTCTAGATTGGAATATGCCTCTTTTGTATGGTCTCCTTTATACCAGGTACACATCAATAAATTGGAGCGTATTCAAAGAAAATTTTTAAAAATTTTAGCTTTTAAGATCGATGGATGTTTCCCAATCAGGGGCATTGACCATAATATATTGTTAAACAGATTTAATGTTAATTCATTGGTTTTTCGTAAAGATTCGGCTGGTCAAATATTAAGGTTTAAGCTTATAAACGGCATAATTGACTCCCCTCGCCTTCTGGAACAACTGACCTTTAATTTACCGCAATTCTTTTCTCGAACGATGAATTCATTTAGAGTGCCGCGTTTCAACACCAATTATGCATCGAGATCACCTCTTTACCGAGCATGCCGAACCTGCGATCGTCTTAATATACATCGATCTGTACATTACTTTGACGGGTCACTGTGGTCTTCTCGCGCTGGTTTGTATCGGTACTTGAGCACCCTGGACATGTAGAGCGTATGGTGAGTTTGTCGTATGGTGATTTTGTTGTATTGTTGTTAACTTTATATTGCTTTATGGTGTATTTTTCTGAGGTTATGCTTTTTCGATCATTTTTATCAATTATTTAGTTTACTATTGAGATAATATCCATTGTCTAGTACTTAGAATTGTCTTGTTATTGGGTCTTGACCTGTTAGACAATAAAGTATTTATTTATTTATATTCAAAGTATTACCCGAGATGCACTACGCATGCTTGGCTTTTTGTTTCGTGTTACCAAAGATTTTAGTGATATTGAATGTATAACTAATTTGTATTGTGCTTTGGTAAGATCTAAGCTTGAGTACGCATCTATAATATGGTCTCCCATTTACCAATCTCATGCAGGACACATTGAATACATACAGCGCAAATTCCTTAAATATTTAGCGTTTAAAATTGACGGTAGATTCCCATGAGTAGGATCATAGAGCAGAGCACTGCTCGATCGCTTTCAAATGGTTTCGCTGGCTGTTCGCAGAGTGTATGCCGGACAACTCTTTCTGTTTAAGATTATAAATAGCTTGGTGGACTGTGCAAACCTACTTCGATCGTTGAATTTTAACATACCGCGCCCCTCTGCGAGGAATAGCAGACTATTTCACGTTCCTGTTTTTCGTATTAATTATGAATCCAAAGCACCACTACTTCGAGCATGCCCAACATGTAACATAGAAGGATTTAGTCAAGAAATTAACTATTTCAATGAGCCTGTAAGATCTTTCTGCGCTCAATTGTCTGGGTTCCTGCAAAATCTGGCCATCTGATGTGTGTGCGTATTTTGTTTTGTAGGATTATTAATTAGTAGCTTATGTGTTTAGTTATATTGTCTTATAATTGGGTCTGTAACCTGTTAGACAATAAAGAATATTATTATTATTATTTTCATTGCAAAACCGCTTTAATTTCATTCACTCAGATCAGTCATGGCCGTATCTAGAATCAAAATTCGAGAGGGACCAACCACCTAAGGCGGAATTACAGGGAAACTCCTATGATTTCCCAGAAAGAATCCTGATCTACTGACTTGTTTGGTTTATGTTCTCTCTGGCTAAAATAGCAGACACAGTTTCACATTTTTATTATTATGAAATTTGCTTGCAGCGGATTTGTTCTATGATTATTATTATTATTATGATATACGGCCACAAATGCTGGAAAAAGTCATCGACAATTCACCTGCAGATTAGACTACGTCCGAGCCAGACTTCGGTTTCTGTCAGGGGTCGTGTAATTGCAGATGTACAGCAGCATTACCACATTCAAAAACTTCACGCACAGGCGTATTCCAACGAAGAAGAACTCCAAACGGAACTCCCTGAGTTGGAATAATTCATACTCGTTAGCGAGTGAATGCTGATAATGATGACTCTTTGTACTCTCTGAAGTGTGGCACTTTTGCCTAACCAAATGATTGCCCAGTAGATCATGATCAGTAGGTATTTTCGGTTTACAAGCGCAGTTTACTATCCTGAGTAATTCCCTAGATATTTGAGTTGAGACTTCTGTTCTAGGAGCTCTCCAAAACCGTCAACCCTATCTGTAACACGTTTATGCCTCCAGTTTGCGGCTACCATTTACATTTAGTTCACAACATTGTATGGTTGTGCGTCTAACAGAACAGATTCAATTAAAATTGCCGAAATCACTAAAATAACAAAACTAAGAAGATTGCCCAAGGGGAATGACAGACAGCTACAGCCTTTTCGTTCAAATATGGCGCCGCGTGTGTCGGTAAACGTCAAGATTATAGTCCGTTGAAGCTGTGAATTCGAATGTAAAATCCGCACGGAACATTGATAACGCAATAATTGAATATTATTATAATAAATATTAATTTTACATACCTGTATAAACCTCGTAGGGCTTCTCCACACAACTAAACTCAAACGGGTAACTGGTGTTTGCGATCATTTCCCCTGGCCTAGCAAGCTCTTTTACTAATGATATAAATTCGTAATGGCTGCCTCTATCGTAAAAGATTTCTATCTGGCCTATGAAGTCTATTTTAATGCCTTGATGCTCTAATTTGCTACCAGGCTTTTTCAAACTAATATTCACCTAGAAAACATTTTATAACATTAATAGTAAGAATAAATGCAAACAAAATACAAGGTTTATTCTTCTCCTGATGTTAGGTGCTACCTCAAATGAATATTACCTTTCCTGATACAGTTTCACCGTCATAATATAAATATAGTCTCTCCTTTTTGCCATCTTCGATTTTAACTTCCGCTGTTTTGCGTGTTTCTTGACCATCTAGATATATCTCTACATCAGCAGACTGGCCAAATCCGAAAAAACTCTACAATCACAATAAGAGACGTTACTAATCGATTCGGATTATAATATAGTTTAGATTTTAATTGGTAAACACTAGATATCACAAAACATAACGCCTATCAACTAACCTATTGATGTCTTACAGAAAATAATCTTAATTAGGTATGCAGAAAAAAGTTCAACCCTATCTGTAACACACCGATATATTGTTAAATTGAATTGGTGTTTTAAGGAGATCACTTATCATCATCCGCCTACCAGATACATCAAAGTTCAATTTTTTGTTTCTCTATTTACTTACCATTATATATTATGGAATATAACAAAAGATAATCCTGTTCTTTCCAACGATAAAATAATATACCGATTACGGATCTCTCCTAATTAGTAATAAATAGAAGGGCAATCAACATTTATCAGAATCGAATCATTTCATTAAAATAAACGTAGTTTGACAACTTATTTAGTGATCAAAAATCGTTGTTAAAATGGCGATGTAATCACATGAATATTAGTAGTGTTTTAATTCGATATTTAAATATATTTACTTAAACAAATTAACTTTAAACGTATTAGTTATTATACAATAAATTAATAATATAAAAATTTATTACAAAGGAAACATGTAAATTCCACTTTTTATTTTTATTTTTTTTACACTTGATTTTTGACACGTCCTCATAAAGGTCACTGTTTTATCGATGGTCAACAACAAACAGCGCCTTATTTATTAATAAACAAAATTTAAATTTTAATTCCAAAACAATTTTTTTGTCAAAGAAGTTTTAATTTTATGATATATTAATTCACTTTATGTATGTATATCAACAATTATTCTGTATTGGGATAAAAGGGTGATTTCTTTTTACCACTCACATCACTTGAATGGACTGACGTGAAAATATTCCTTACCTTAGACTCACTTATATTAGTGGAATGATGATAATAAAGCTATAATACTGATGATGTTTGGTATTAAAGCAAATTCGCAATGTTTCTACAATAAATTATTTTATTGTCTTGATTACAACTCACTTAGCATGGAATTTTTGAACTCTTCTTAAAATAATACAATTATTATTAATTCTGTGAATTGTAGCATCAAACCAGTGACATATGTATAGAGAATTATAAACTATAGACAGTTGAAGTGCTTCCATTTACGTAAATGAAAACGTGAAAGTTGAGAGTTACGCGTGCGCAGGTCGATCTTACTGTGCGTTTGGGTTTACGGCGTTACGTGATCTCGCATGCCTCCACGTAGTGCTCGTTATCGCTTAAGCTGCCTTTTGTGCGAGAGAGATTTGGAGATTTGGGTATTCACCGTATTGGTGGATGACAATCACGTGACGCCAGCGCGTAGAGGTAAATCTCCGTTTCTCCAAATACCCAAAAGTTGGTTTAAGTGTATGGTTTCTCGGATATTTGCACTTTCCGCATGCGTTATGTTCGGCACCGTTGTAAACAATAAAATAAATAAACACAAAAATAACCTAATAAACCTTTACTAACCTTAAATAATAAAGTGTTTAGTCGGTCGAGTTTATTAGTGTTTGCTTTTCGAAGTTTTAAGACTATTAGGACCGAATCACCGAATCTCCAAAGACCCACCGCAGTAAAAGGGTCTCATGACATTGCTATTCCCCCACCATCAAATCTCTCAATACCCAAATACCCGAATCTCCAAATCTCCCTCGCACAAAAGGCAGCTTTATACGCTACCCGAAACGCCCCGAATTGGAATTCGGTCCATACCGATCGTGTTCTGTCATGTCATTTGTTTACTATTGAGTTAAATCAAAATAATTTTCGAATTAGATAGGTGCTTATATTTGTAAACTATTAGCTCAATTATATATTTGCACTCACAAACTATTTATTAGTTACAATAATTAACAATAACAATAGTTCTCAAAATAGTATAAAAGTAGAGTTTATGGTGATATTATACAATACAATGACGTGTTTTATACCAATTATATTATTATTATAACGTTTGCAAAGTAAGCTCATTGAGTACTTTTTAAGACTCCCCTGTTAGAACATCAAAATGGCCGCGCCGTATATTCTACCTTTTTAACTATCACTTGAGCGATATAGTTCTCTATATATATAAATATGATCTGTGGCAATGCTTTTAGAGTTACATGGAACAAACTTATAGATATGTAGTCCGCTAATGTCAATCTTAATCAAAATATAATAGGCTGGAGGAGAGGTAATAACTAATATTATAGTATTTAACAATAAAATATAATGCTTAGATCTTTGTCTTTAAATTAAATAATATAAAGACAATGCTTGGAATATATAGTGTACATAATATATAGTTAATAAAAATAAATATATATTATATATTATCTTGAATCTTAAAATGAGGAAAAGAAGAATAAAAGTTAAATGTTTAAAGGCGCGCTATTCTGTTGTTGAATAACTTCCATTTTCATTAGGGTAGGAGTTATAAGTAATAAGTCATGAAAATAAATTGGTATATTATAGGAATACTACTACATTTACAGATTCTAAATTTAATTGCTTCGAATATGAATGAAAGAATGATTTTAAACAATTATATATTAGATGACGTTGGACTGATTATAGTTTAACGCTAGTGATACTTACCTAGACCTAGTCTAGTTTCAAAACTAATCACGTCACGTCTAGTAGTACTGAAAAATCACGGTATCTCCAACTCTAGTTTCAATGTTAGATTTCAGATTTAGCACAATCCGGACTTTACCAATTATTTTAAAGGCTTTACTTTTTTTATACATTCTTCGCGTATTAAAATTTAAATTTGTACGTTTATCGTTCATGTAAGTATTTCGAATATAATAATATTATATTAATTCTAGTACTTGATTAAATTTTTATTACTTGTTGATTTAGTGGATAAAACATCCATCGAATAAAATACAAACCATGAGTAAGAACACTAATCGCAAATCTGTACAAAACACTGCTTGCGGCAAACTGGAAACTGTGCAAAAATGGAATCACTCGGAAGGCGTTAATAACGTATATGTACGGAACTTAGACTACAGTATCAATAACGATCGTTTACGACAAGAATTTTCAAAATTTGGAACGATAATATCCTCAAAGGTATGCATGGAAAATGGGCGTAGTAGAGGTATGGCTTTTGTGTGTTTTGCAACTTTAGAACAAGCAACTAATGCTGTATCTGAAATGAATGGCCATATTATTAGGAGGAGGACTTTGGAAGTGGGTTTGGTTGACCGACAAAAAGCAACGCACCAGCAAAGATTTGCCAGGTTAGCGGAAATGAATAGAATAAGAGCAAGAAGTTTAACACCGGCATCGAGAACAAGTATGGTTCAAAATGACTCTACATCGCACAGAGGTGGCAGACTATATCCGTCAAGGAATGATTCTAATTTTCAAAGATTGAATAGAAGTAGAACATCGTCCCCAGATGATAGAGGTCCAAGAAATCAAACACCATATCGATTCCGTAATATGAGAACTTCTCTATTAAAAATCGGTCAAAATGAAACTCAAAGACCTTTGCCTGTTGCCGTGTTCGCCAGGTTTCCAATAGAAGTCGAGAAGCATTCGGTGACCAATCGATTGCAACGACGTGTTCGGCGTTTTTATGATACCATGGGCGATAAGGTTATACAAACGTTCTTGGAGTTAGATTACAATGAATTGCTTCATATGGTGGAGGATGAAGAAACATTCAGAGTGAAGATGCAAGAGGCTACCGCAGAAGTCTTGAACGCATAGAGGTAAATTGTATTTGAGCCTAACGTTTTATTATGAATTACTTATCAGTGTAATAATTTTCTACAAATAAAGTAATCTTACACATATAATAGACCGGAAGACTGCTACAATCGCGTTGTAGAGGGTCATTCATTATATTTTGCCACCCATTTAGAGTTATGCACAAAACATACCCCCTTGTTTTGTGGAGTTATAGAAAAAGTATTTACCGTAAACTGCTCAGGCTCAAATGCGCGATCACCTGTAGCGCAGTGTTGCCAACTGTACCAGATTATAAAACCTAAAATACTAATAATAGGTATTACTAGTTTTTCAAATACAATGTTTTCAGTCTCTTGTGTTTTGATGATCCTTTGTATGTTTTTAATGTAGCATATATTATCGATTTTGTAGAACTATGCCACAAACTTTGCATTTAGCTTTGGAGTCGTGCTGGCTACAACAGTTAGCCATTTAAAATTTAATTTGGTCCAAATTTTTTTGTTACAAAGTTTAAGGTTATGTTTTTTTTTATTAATTAAATATAATTGTTGGCTGCAATCAGAGATATGGAGAATGAGCGGCAACATGGGGGTCCGCCATCTTCTAGCTTAGGCTTACAGGGTATGGTAAGATTTCTTATCACGATACGAGGACCGTTCATAAATTGTAGGTTAATAATTGCAAAAACAACTGATAGCAATAATTGTTGCAATTATTTACAGGGCAGAGGTATTAAAGAAACCTAGTGATGTTTCAGGTAACATTTAATATTGGAAATATGCGATATTCGTCATTCTTTACTACATTTATTATTGATTGATTGAACGTAATAAAATAAGTATTTGTTTCATCTATTGTAGTATAACATACTTACCCGGTTCATTCAACAAACTGCATAAGCGTATCTTCTTTTGCACTTCCATATACGTTGTGTGTTGTGTAACATTGTCACCCTTTTCAATATTACCCAGAATGCACACGACATAGGCAAAGTTAGGTAAATTAGAAGTTCTTAATAAAAGAAAACACGAAATTTGTAATATTGTTAATTTATTTTAATTTAAGTAATACGAAAGTTAGCCTGGGAATTCATGCGGGGAAAAAGCTCGGCAGAGAAACCCGCCTCAGTTCCAGCATACCTTATGCTGTAAAACTGTATAATAATCAAACAACTGTCTTCATATTAATGCAAACATTTCTTTCATACAATAAATATGGAATGTGTCGCATGGTTGCGTAGATATTAAAGTCGGTACAATTTATAATTTTGGTACAGCTTTAAACAGCACAGCATGCCATAACTACCCCGACACTTAACACTAATTAACGGATATCCATTTTTCTTTAAACTACGCAATAAACTAAACAGTAACGGCACTAATAAAAAACCGAATATCCAAAATAAGTCCACACAATTAAGAAATGCAGCAAAACTCTGTTTTAGTGAAAGGCACTCACTTGAAACATAACCACACCAACTTTAACAGTGTTTTGATTTTTTGACTGTTGTGACTAGAAAATGGCGGCATCCATAGTGTCGTCGGACAAGTGGATGATCATTCTCCTTTCATTTGGCCTGCAATGCTATATTTTTTGTTTCGTTCTTCTTTTTTGTAGACGTAGATCGTTCTCCGCTGCCTTTATCTATAGCATAGATAATAGTCGAATTTTCGCGATTCACCGATTATAACCGCGGTTATAATGACAGTTGCCCTTGGTTTTGGCCCTTCATCACAATCGATTTAAACCGCTTCTAGCGCGCGTAAATGAGCGCGAAGTAACCGGTCTGATTTTATCTATTTATTTAACATTTTATGTACCTTATGAGGTTATTTCGTTAAGTAAAAGATTATAAACAAAATTTGTTCTGTGGTAATGCGGTTACAAATTATTTACTAGCTATATACAGAAAGGTTTTAAATATACAGCATAAACACTCTTTTCTTGTTGCATAATACCCGCATAACATAATAATTAGAAATTTGATTAGGAATAGAGGGTTAAATTTTCGAACATCACCCAGAACAATAACAAAAAACAGATTAGTAATTTAACTTTCTTTAGGTTATGTATAGTAGATATTTGAATGGACCGATAATAACGCAGCTTATCGTTAAGGTTACTTTTGGTTAAACCGCGAAGAAACTATGACGTAATGAAGGGCTTTTTCGTGACGTCATCATAGGAAAACCGGCAATAACCGGGGTCGCGTGAATGCAAAAAGTTAAACCATTTATAATCGGTGAATGGCGAAAATTCGACTGATGTTTAGCTATGCCTATAGCACAGCATTAATAAGTACAGCATTCCAACTCCACGTTGGCACTTTGAAATAAACTGTGACGTATGACGCCGCCATTTTGGGTTACAAGTCAGGTCCTGACTAAGAATAATTATAGTTTTCGATTTTTCACCACAGTACTGTATTTTCATTTTTGTAAAAATATTTAAGTACATAATAATATCGCTGTCAATTTCAGAAATATTTGTGGTGTGTCATAGTGATTGAAAACAGCCTTGAGTGGTGGTATCAGTTAAATGTTGACATGATTGGGTGATTTTTAATAATAATACACAACAATAATAAAGACTTTATTAGTAAAAAAGACATTTTTGTAAAAGTTGAAGCAGTGCTTCCTAACTTAACGTAAACGTAACTTATATTTTAGCTTAAACCTATCTGAAAATAGTTTTACATCGCTGGCCAAATTAAGTAGGTAGCTTATGTTTACAAATTAATTTGTTCTACTACGTGTCAGACAGCGCTCTTAAACGAAAACCCCTGTAAACTTTTTATATTCTCCGGTAGAGCGTTGGAATATTTTGAAACCGTATAGGAAAATGACCGCTCAAAGATTGATGTTGAGTCTAGCGGTGGCGTAATGACAGTTTTATGAGGAATATTCACATCATACACCGATCCCCGGAACTTGAATCTTTCATATATTATTCCGCCTATTTCCATCTGATGATTTTTATTAATAAAAATTAGTGAATGAAAATCCGACGTTGTTTCATTCTTAACCAGCCGATTTCCTTAATCTTATTGCTAGCCTCTTTCACCCCTACGAATTCCACATACAAGCCGTGTGCCTAAATTCTGCATCAACTGAATCCTGTTCTCAGCAATTTTAGTCAAACAAGGGCCATATATATATTGTCAATAATATAACCGCTAGCTGATTGCGTTATCATGCGATCTCGCCACGAGACAACTTGTGTTTATGTTTTGCTTTCATTTAGTTTAAAAACATATTAGATACTGCTATTTCGTAATATGAATTTTACGGTTATACAAATAGTTGTTATAAACGTAAAATTATCGAGTATTCATCTTTATTTTTCCTTATTACTCACCTAACAGGATCTGTGAGGAAGCGAAAAAAATGTTTACTCACACCTGTCCTCCCTGATTGTTCATTGTATTAATCATAAGATAAAAATAAAATCCTTTTAATTCTCACGAACACTTTACCAAAAAGACAGAATTAGATTATAAACACAATATTTATTTATCTCGTACACGCCGACAATACACTATATATTGAACACAGGAGTGAACAGTATCTATCTACGTCTATGCGATTATTGTGACGTTGTAACCCATAATGGCGGCATGCGCAGGACGGCTCGCAAGCGGAAAGTCAGAATACTGTATTATTTATTATACTGTGCCTATAGCTAGGGATGGGGCAACAAGAACCGAGCAGCATTAGGGCATTGTCTTTATAAACAAAGACAATGATTAGGGTAAGGTGTGTACACCAAGGTTCGAGAGTATGTTCGCCGATTCCTTTAAGAATAAATATAAAAAATTTGGGTATCATCGATTGCTAATATTATAATACCAGAATTAGGCTAGATTAAAATCTCAATTACCACAAATATTACTATACCGTCTTAAAAACCTTCGTTACTAAAATCGAGGTGGAATTACTAGAACTGGTAATGAAATTACTTGTTTGTTTACCCTTTCCATTTTTTTTTATCAGGACCGAACAGTCATGCCAATTTTAATAAAGTTAACCGCGAACCAAATCGATCTGTAAATATGAAACTATACATAAAATGTAACTATGTCAATATATAGCGTGTGCCATTTAAAATATGAGTCTTAATGAATCTTTTCAATTTTGCAAACTAAATTTTTCGATTCCTATTGTTCTAAAACACATTACAGCAGAAACCCTAAAATTTTTGTATTTCTTTTTTTTTTTCTATCATCCCTAATAACGGCTCTAAATGCGTGTACAAGCCAACCCTGTACATAATGCACGTTCTAGCTGCCCAGATGTTTTTAGAATGAGCCTTCAGGAATTACATTATGGGCTACTTTAGGTCTGGTTTAGAAATTAATTTTCAACATTCAATCTAAATAACCAATCCTTAAACTAAACACTACTTGGAAATTGAAATGGCCAGAACTATGCCCCATTGGAATGTCTGCACGTTTAGAATGCAGAAAAAATAAAAACAAAAATTGAATTTTCTACAATTTATTTATTCCTGTTGTAAAAATACTAACAATACCTACATTTTTTTTTATTTAAGAATATCGTTAGTTTTAAAAAAATGCAAATTACATATTATGATATTTTATACATTTATATACATGAATTTATTAATATTCGTTGTTATTAATTGTTTATTATTGAGAGCACACCAATTAAAACACAAACAAATGGAATTTTTTGATATAGTTCTTCAAAATCTGAAATCATCTTTAACTTTTAACAGATTTATATTACACATTTTAAGATTTAAGTATAATTAAGTAATATATCCAATTATTTTTAAGTACCTTTATAAAATTATATTTAATAATTTTCAGAGAGCTAAATATGTCTAAAATTAACAATAAATATTTCGTTACATATACAGTCTTCTATTTATTTATTTTATAATGCAGCGTTTTATTAATACTGTGGTCATAACAATTTTTGTACGAAACACATTTCGTATTGTAAGAAAAAAAATGTGCGTCAAGTTGAAGCATTTAGTGGGTAGGTTTATTTAATTGTGTGAGGTCTTTTGCACAACTCACGTTAAAATAACGTGACGTTAAGCTTTGGATTTGTTAGGCCGCATGTGCAGAAATTACCGTAACGCTATTTGTTTACGAAAAGCGTGATAAATACCGTATAACGTTAAATAAAAAGGACTTCTAACTGGCTGAAAGCAATTGAAGATCAGCTGACAAATGTTAGTTTAAAAATTAATCTAATCTAATCTTAAATAATACGTGCTGGGATAACGTAGTAGATTATTATTAATAAAATAATTTTAAAATCAGATTCCGAGCACAAAAATGGATTACAAATATCTTAGGTTCAGGTTAGCGGGACAAGTAAGCACGTTAAAGTAATTTCTGAACTAAGAATGAATATACATACTTTTACGTATTTTAGCGTTGCCGTAAAGTTTAACGTCGAATGCGCAAAATTCTATATTATTAAGGCAACCAGAGGATCATACGAAAAACTAATTTTAAATTACAAAATTAAAAACTTGCGTAAGACACATAAAAAATTACGCTGTAAGCATAAAAAATAGTCACATTTAACCGTTATTTGTTGTCACGTAATTAAAGTTCACGTTATAACTGAGCATGTGTAGAAGGAAAAAAAAACAATAGGTAACTAAATAGTTTTGAGAATCGTTGTTAGATTCAGTAGTACAGCAATATTATTTTTATATTACAACCTTTATATTAATAGAGAATACCTACTTATGTAAATACACCTGACAAAATCGACAATATAACGTAAGGGTATTAACCAAACGTTCTCACGCAAATAACGTGTTACTGTAGCAATTAAGCGTAATTCCAAAGTATTTACGTATGTTCCAGCGTTTATAGAAACCTTGGGTTTGTTCAGTAATAACGTGAACGCTTATTACGTGACAAAACTTCTTAATGAGTAGATTTCCTATATATTGAATTTTTATAACAATAGGCCAAACGTAAAATACAGTAAAGGTAGTTCCTAATTTTGTGGACTTGCGAGAATTCCGATCGGGTAGTTTTTATTAAGGTAAAGTATAGTTGACTATTTTTAGATCAAATATCTGTTAAAATACGTCAAATAGTAATAACATTAGTAGAGGTATTATTGTAAATAGTCAAATTTAACACAAACCGTTTAATAAATACACAACAAGTAAAGAAAAGGCGCTTATCGTAGTTTGCAACGAGGAGCACATGATGTAATGTAAAAAATAATTAATAGAATACATCTTTCAAAAAAACTTCTAAAAAGTATATCCTAAGGATAAACAGTAAAAATATACAAAAATAAAAAAAAAGATATCCCTCAACGGCGAATATCAGCAATTTTCACTCACCTAACGTAATTAGCCATTCCATCTACTAAATTAGTAAACAATTAAGTGAGAAGGCTTAGTCACAGGTGGTGTTACATCAGCTGATAATATTTTTACACCACCAGATATTAATTTTGTGTCCTTTGAACATGTTATATTATAAAAATTAAAAGACAATGAGAAAGCTTGGCAACAAAACCACATCAAAATGGCGGTTTATCTCCCTTTATTCCGTTGCGCAATCGGATGCGCATACGGATTTGAGCGATATAGTCCTATATACATGCATTAGTACCAAAATATCGCAAATACTGAGGGTTGGCGACCCCTGATATATCTCGTTTTATGTATAGTATTATCTTTACCAATGATAGTAGTAAATATATTTGAAATGTAAGGTTTTTATTTATTATTAGATTTTAGTGACCCAACGCGTATTGCATAATTTAACAATCTAGAACTAAGAAATCGACTATATTAAGCGTAGTCTTCATTTTAAGACACTCAAAATAAAATAAATATTAACTATTAGCTATACGAAAAATTCCATTTGCTTCCTTTTATGTTAAACAGTAATGTTATATAAAATATATTCAACACAATTTTTAATATAATAAGTAGGTATACTAAATATTGATTTTACTACATTAGAAAATATTTTTCAAGCGCGCTATTAATAATAATAGGGAAAATAATATTAAACAATATATCCTACAAATAATAATACATATAATGCGGAGAGAGACATAATGATGTACATAAATTAAATCTAGTGAATATATTTTTAAAAATATAAAAACAAATTTGATAATGATAAGAGCACTTGAGTGATTAGCGTAAAATGTTCAATGATGTCATGATGTAGCAGTTGCGCAGGAATATTTTGTCCCACTTTTGGAAAGGTTATTAAAATAATACGTCCAGACTTTTATTTGAATGAAATCGTATTAACAGAACGAAAATTCAGGCTAATAAAATATTCGCAGGTAATTTGACGGTTCATCCATGTCAATTGACGTGAAATTTAAATCAACGTTCAACGTAGTATAACGGACGTCATAAATACGGCAGTTTTAGCCTGTTGTATATTACGGACGCTATATAACGTCATAGCGTTAGACCACATTTCAGGCGTACTTTGAAATACAAAGCTACATAATATAAGGTTTACTAAAGTTGAATATAAATGAACTAATATTCCTGCTCAATAATGCTTTAGTAAAACTAAGAGACTTCGTAGGTACTTTTTTTCATGTTCTCAGTCTTAAATAAATAAATCTTTTTGAAAAATTGTACAGTGCAGTAGCGCCTGCTATAGTTATTTTGGTTACAAGGACTTACCTAAAATGAAGTTTTTCAGGACGAATCATTGCTGGGAATAGCAGATGAGTCGTGAAAAACTTCATTTAGTTGTGTAAAGGCGGATTTAGCCAACTAATAATGCATAATTTTAGTGCATAATGGATAATTTTTAAACCACGACATTTACATGTACCTGTTTATACAACGAATAGTGTATAATTCATAATTTTCGTTGATAATGCACGATATCAATACGCATGCGCCGCATGGCTTATATTTATAAATTATAAACACTTACATAACCTCAATTTACAAAATAAACTAAATAATAATTGAAAAAGTGATACCTAATTAACAGAATTTTTAATTTGAAAGCTACCAAAACAAAAATAAGTCCAACACAAAGTAAAAGCCTTATCTTTAAAGTCTAGTCAATTGTCACTTTTCGCTTTATGCATAAAAGTTATGAATTGTATAAACACCTATATTTTGTTGTGGATTATCGATTATGCACTATGAATTAAGCATTATTCTTTATGCATTATGCACTATCTATTATTAGTTGGCTAAACCCGCCTTAAGTGTGACAAACACTATTTTTTGTCATACGCTCTTCAAATTTGGTTATACGCTTTTTACAATTCTTCAGAACGCTTAAATTTGCAAATTTTCCATAATTTTTGAAATCATAATGGTATGTCATTCGAAAATTCGCAGAAACTCACATAAATTTTAAATGGGTTTTTGTAGGTTATCTGGCATAACGAAATAATGAGTTTTTTAGGATTTTTTTTCCATGTGATTAATAATAAGACTATTTTGAACAAAATTAGGTACGGATGGAGAGAAAATAATCAATGTTTATACAGGGTGTCCTATGGTAACGGCCCATTAAAATATTTTGGAGACTACTTTGAATTGAATTTGGAAAATTTTGGTATATGTATTGCCAAATATGGTCTATTTAGATATCATAATACCAACCGCTTAGCACTTCCGGTTGTACAGGAAGTTGATTGTGACTTTGTTATTTTAAATGGAACACCCTATATATTATGACATTTTTGGATTCCACATAAGATTCTAGACATGTTTCATGTCCTATACCTAAAGCCAGCCGTTTTTGACGTATATCAAGATTTATGTCAAAACTGGCATTTTAGGGCTCAAATATAATCACATTTTTTTCTTATAAAGAAGTCTTTAGTTATCATTTTGCAGGCATTTTCTCATTAAATAAGCTGTCCTTTTTCCGATACGTATGACATTTTCTGATTTATTCATACAGGGTGGTCAACAAATTACACTGAAAACGATGATATAAAAACAGTCGACAGTCAGTTTTTTCAAATGGAACAGGTTTATTTTTATAATTTTATCTCACGTATCACTAAAAATTAAATAAACTCTTGACTAGTCAAAGTAATATACGAAAATAGTGAAGTAAAGAAAAGGTGCTCATCGTAGTTTGCAACGAGGACGTCTAAAATACTTGGAGCACATGAAAATGCTCAGAAATGTTACATGGCCGATATTTCAAAAACTATGCATTTTCGAAATCAGTAACCTATTAGAAAGTTTCTTTAATTTTTAATGATACGTAAGATAAAATTATAAAAATATATCTGTTCCATTTGAAAAAACTGACTTTCGACTGTTTTTATAACATTGTTTTCAGTACAATTTTTTGACCACCCTGTATGAATAAATCAGAAAATGTTGTACGTATCGGAAAAAGGAGACCTTAATTAATAAGAAAACTTTTGCAAAATGATTATTAAAGACTTCTTTATAAGAAAAAAATCTGATTATTATTGAGCCCTAAAATATAAATTTTGACATAAATCTTGATATACGTCAAAAACGGCTGGATTTAGGTATAGGACATGATACATTAAACATGTCTAGAATCTTATGTGGAATCCAAAAATATCATAATATATAGGGTGTTCCATTTAAAATAACAAAGTAACCATCCACTTCCGGTATAACCGGAAGTGCTAAGCGGTTGGTATTATGATATTTGAATAGACCATATCCGGTAATACATATACCAAAATTTTCCTAATTCAATTCAAAGTAGAGAGACTATTACGTACTTACGAGTTGATGTCATTAGGATGGACATGGTTAGTGTCATATTAGAATAACTGCATTCCAGCGTTGCCAGATTGTAACTGATTTCAACAAAACTACTATAAATATATCAATGTATTTTATTTATCTAATATAATAAACACAAAATATGTTTGAATGAAGTACTTAGGTAGTTGGGTTAGTTTCGGATGTTATAATTACCATTTTTACTTTTCTATTTTAGAATAAAGTAGTTAGGTACGACTTCTAATTTGGAGCAACTCAAGCAGAAAGAAGAAAAGAAAATAAGAGGGAATGCTCGTCAATGCAAGTACCACTGCACAAACAGAAAGAGAAGAAGACGATCCGTTTGTAGTCGAGGACAATAAGAATGAAGTGTTTTGTCTTTACTGCAAAGATTTGTAGTCCAGGGAACCTTGGAGTAGTTGCATGAAATGCAAGAATTGGACACATTGCGAATGTGACATTTTCTCCTACATCGTTTGCATTTGCTCCACCTCATCAGAAAGTAATTTACCTGTCAATGGAAGACGAGGTATTTGCAGATACCAGTTTTCAAAATCCACAAAATTGTTCATTTGATTTTCCCAAATAACTTTATTAATCGATTGATTAACTATTGTTGCGTTTCAAATTTATGTGATTTTTGTATGTTTTTTGTCGAATTTAGACATTCTAAGGGTAAATCCTTAAAGGTAGCAATTTTTGCAAGCGTATGACAAAAATTAACAAAGAGAGCAAATTTATTTTATTCTAAATAAAATTTAGTGAATATATCTTCATAAGTAAAGAAGGGCATTTATGCAAAGTGCATTATTTTAGTGTTTTTCTGTATATTTTTGTAAAAAGCTGCATACTACGGATGTGTTGTATCTGGATTTTGAGAAAGCATTCGACAGAGTGCCATTTGCTCGTTTGTTGCTGAAATTGGAGCATTACGGCGTGAGGGGGGCACTCCTGGAATGGATTGAGATGTTTCTTACAAAAAGAATTTTCCAAGTTAGAGCGAATGATGCATTATCCGCTAAATTGCCGGTCTTGAGTGGTGTCCCGCAGGGGTCTGTACTGGGGCCATTGCTTTTTCTGGCATATATATCAGACTTAACAAGAACCATCACGTCAAACATGAGCTTCTTTGCTGATGACACCAAATTGTTTTGTAACCCACTGCGAGACGATAATGAATTCCAGGTCGACATTGATGGGGTAGTGTCCTGGTCGGCGGTTTGGTTGATGAACTTGAATTTGGAGAAGTGCCAGGTACTACATATCGGAGCTAATAATCCCAGGACTCCATATTTCGTCAATGGAAATGCCGTTAAATCTGTAAATCAGCAGAAGGATCTTGGTGTCATAGTAACAGCGGATTTGAAGTGGGAGGCCCATATTTCCGCCACAGTGAAGAAAGCTAATAGACTGTGGTATCTGATACAGAGAGCTTTCAAATCGAGATCAAACTCTCTAATATTGCAATTGTATAAATCGTATGTCAGACCACTATTGGAATATGCCAACAGCGTTTGGTCCCCCTACTTCATTAAGGACATAGAGGCATTGGAAAGGGTTCAGAGGAGATTCACTAAGCTACCTCATGCACTTAGCCATATACCATATGAGGAGCGATTGAGGCTTTTAAATTTGACATGTCTTTATGATCGACGACAACGAGGCGATCTAATTCAAACATACAAGATACTTAGTGGCTACTACTCGGTGAATCTCGATGTATTTCATCCTGCTCGAAATCCTAATCTGCGTGGCAATAGTAAGAAACTTGACAAGGAGAGATGTGCTAGACTTCCTCGGAAGAATTTTATAACAAACAGAGTTGTATATGCATGGAATTCATTACCTGAAGAGGTGATAATGGCTCAAACGGTTGACAGCTTTAAGAACAGGCTGGACAATTTCATGGAGGACCATGGCGATCAGTTGGTCTACTACTCGCTATAGAAGATGAGTGAGGATGACATCAATATTTCAAAAACCTCAAATTAGGAACTGAGCAACAGTTTCATCGGTTTTACCGTTTACTGTTTTACGACTAATAATAATAATAATAATAAAATTACCCACGAGCCGCCACTGAACTAAATAACGGGGCAAACCCACTCTAATAAAAGATGGTAAACAGACCCTTATCTCTTACTTTTGTTTTGTCGGATTTTCGTGCATATTTGCCCTTCTTTATTCATAAGCAATAGCGAAACCTCTCTCTTGTAAATAAACAAAAAAAAAAAAAAAGTAAATTCGCACCAAATTTCCAAAATACGGTTGATTTTATACATTATGTAACAGTAGAAAACTATTCAGGATAAAAAAATATGTTTTTAAAATATATGATTTCAGGATATATTAACAATATTCTTTTGCATTTCAATAGAAATACAATTCCGTTAATAGTATTTGACAATATATAATAATATACTATTATTTGGTAACTTTTTCTTTTTAAAATTTAAAAACAACAATTTTTTATAATTATCTATATTTGTATATGTTAAGAAGTTGTAAATTTTAGTTTAATTAACAATAAATGTAAGATATATATTGAAAAATTACTAATTTTGTTATATAATTACAAAATATGTCTAAATTTGTATTTATAATTTTTTTTTCTTAGGTGCCCACACAAATTAAAAAAATAAAATAAAAGTATTATGTGCGTACAAGTTTCCTTTGATACAGATTATATTATGTAGACAGTTTTTAAATGCACCATTTAAGCGATAGGGCACCCTTTTAATTATTTTAAAATTATATCAATTTGCACACTAAAAAAAAAAATAGAATAAATAAAAATGCAAATAGAAAATTTCAGTTTATATGAATATTTTCGAATTTATTAAAATAATAATGTAAAATTGAATTGAGAAAAAACTAGAAATAGCGTTTTTTTATTTTTAAAAGAAACACCCTATATTTTATATCAAAAGTGAAATATGTCTTAAAACAATTAAACTTTCAGATAATTTAAATTAAATAAATAAAAACCATACTTTTAGGAATTTTAATTAATTTAAACTAATTTGTAATTGTCCTCTGAATTTGTTTTGTCAAGAATTGACCGAAACAAATTTAAGTTCCACGTAGAATGAAAGGGGGCAAACGATATTATTTATTAGTTTAATTATATACTTTTAAATAATTTTACAATATAATCTTTTAACAGCATTAATATATTTTTGAATAAAATATATAATATATAAATATATATAAATTGTAAATTAAATAGTTCCCTTTTTTAAACTTAATATATTTTGATTTTATAATATTTAATAATATTATTTATTGCATTCGAAATAATATTAATATATAAGACAACGAATAACGTTGATATAAAAATTCAATTTAATATTATATTTCTATAACTCAAATTTATCTATTTAAGTAGTTAATAATTATTATTAATAATAATAATTGCACAAAAGTTACATACTATATTTATTATAAATTCGTTTTGGTTACCGTTAATAATTAAAAAAAAAAAAATCTTTTATATTATAAATATTTTTTTTCAATATGAATCAAAAATATAATTTTCTCGTATTTATTTATATTTTATTTTTGGATGATACACATACAAAATTTCATAAAATGTTTCTAATATAATTATAGATGATAAAAATAAATAATAATGATATATGCTTAAACAAAAACGAAAAAAAAAAAAAATACGTATAAAATAAAGCATTAAGGCGATCTTGCAAAACCGAATTATAGGGGAGCAAAAAACCTGAAAAATAATTATTTTCATAACTCATAACTCGGAAAATGTACTTAACACGAATATATGGTAAATTCTAGATCTGTTTCTGTTGAGTAATGTATAACGCTATAATTAGTCTTACATTTACATTAAAAAAAAATTATATTTTTTTTTACGTGTAAGCTTTCTTGTATTTTACTTTCCCGGAGAGGGAGATAAAGACGGAAGCCATTAGATTTTGGTTGTGATAGAGGTGGACACAACCACTAAATTTTCATATATCAGTAGGGGTCGAGTGATAGATCATTTTAAAGCATTTTTAATATTTTGAAAGTTATACAAAATTTTAAATAAAACTAGAAATCCAACCTGACATTTTACATTAATTTGTCAAGGTATTGGTGTTTTTGACGTATGTTGATGATTTGTTATTAGTTTTTATCTACAACTGTCATGTAATAGCTACGATTTGACACTATTTTCAATGCCATAATTACGTATATTATCGCACTAGGGCGTTTTTGATTACATGAGAATGTGGAAAAATGTCCGGAAAATTAGGACATCTTATTGGTTGAACATGTCTGAAATTTTCTCTCAAAACTCTTTTCCTTCTACTGAGAATTCTATTTAATTCGCTTGAACGTAGCAGGTCTCCTATATACTCAAAATACATTAACACTATAGAACGAATACAGCGTCGAGTCCTAAAGTATTGGACCCTCAAAGCGGATGAGCAATATCCTCCAAGAGGTATTAGCCATGGTCTAATTTTACTAGCCTGGAAGACAGGCAAGGATTTATCCAGGCTCCTTAACGCTGAAATAGAAAGTTCCTAATTACTGTCCCGGTTAAATTAACACAGAGCTAAAACTAAAACAGTTACACTGCAGTGCCTGGGAGCTGTGACCTTATGAATACAAATGAAGTGTTTTGTTCCATTTTGAAAAATTATTTTCAGTTATATCCCATTTTATTGGAGCTATTAATGAACTTCGACCATGCAGTCCGTTCTTCAATTTCGGAAAAGTAAAGAAATCCTCGAGACTGGTTTAAAAATACGACGTTTTGTTGTTTTAAACTTAGAGAATACGGATGAGTGTCGTTGGGTTTTTTTTTGCTGCGTTCTTATCCATCCTGCTTTCTAGCATTTAACGAACTGACCAGTGTGAAAAATCTTAAAGTCATTCGTATTTAAGGACTCTATAAGATCATTGCAATATAAATTAGACATCAGAGGTCAAGGGGTAAGCATAGGATCTAAAATCCTCATACTCTATGCTACGAAAGCTCATCAGAAAAACCAAAACTCGCTGAGCCAAAGCCAACACCAAAACATGTTCCTCTATACATGAATTTTATAAACCTTGTCAAGGGGTTCGACTCCGTTAACCGTATTAAAGCTCAACGGTTATACCCAGAAATTCATCCGGACACTTAGACTCCTTCACGATAATATGAAGGCACCAGTTATCAACAGCAGTGGACCGGGAGAGCCCTTGCCAATAACATGGCGTAAAGCAGGGTTGTAAATGAGATTCATCATCGTATAAGGTAGGCAAGCGCATATTTTAGCCTTCTGAGGATAAGAGTCTTCGATGATCATAATATCGACGTTCGAACTAAGTTGCGAATGTTTGCTGTTGTAGTTCCTACCCTTACGTATAGCTGTGAGTCTTGGATCACTTGTCGGAGGCATTTAAAAACCCTAGAAAAGTACCAACAACGATGTCTTAGAAGAATTCTTGGAATTAAATGGCAGGACCGACGAATAAACATCAGCGTTCTAGAGGAAGCTGAACAACTGGCCACGTAATTCGCATGCTAACGGAACGCCTTCCAAAGAGACTCATTTCTTCGCAGCTTCAAGTCGGTTCACGAAATCAGGGAGGGCAGCAAAAGAGGTACAAGGAGAACAACGCCCGATATGGCGCGTGCCATTGCGAGGGCCATCAAGATTTTGAAGAGCAGCGTCGACGAGAACGCATCGATAGGGCAGTGCTCTTGAAACAGCCGGTAAATGGTGGTGATTGGGTGTGTCAGTTTTGTGACAGGATTTGTGGAACGAGACTCGCTCTGTTTTGCCATCTTAGGGTTCACAACAGAAATCCCTGAGTTGGAGTAATTCATACTCGTTAGCGAGTGAATGCTGCTGATGATGTAAATAACATCAATCTGTTGAAGACGATCCAATGCTGAGAAAACATCCTCAGAAAGCGCTGCCAGATTAGATACACAGGAACGACCAGTGATAAAACCACCAGCATGGTTTTATCACTGGCAAGCAAGTTCAAATTTCAAACTCATATAAATTTTATCACTCACGACACTCCGCATCTCGGTTAAACTCAAATCACCGTCAAAAGGCTGTAAAACAACAGGAGGTTTGTGCTCGAACCCACGGTAGATCGTGGATGCGTTTGCAAGCTTCTTCTGTGATGGTCATTCGCACAAAATGGTTTGTACGAATGACCTAAAATACCTAGGGTTTGCTTTTATTAATCTTTCACAATTCGCTGCATAAACCGAATACTCCTCCCTAATTTGCGCCCTAACCAAAGCAAACCTCACCCTTAAATTGCTCCGAGAAGCTTTAAAATCCTTGTGCGAATATTGTCAATAAATTCCCCAGTGTAATAGACAGGAAATCGGCACAAAACATTAAAAATATTATGAAGAATCTCCCTCACACAACATCTCAGGATCACTCGCGTCAAAAACACCCGCAGAATCAGCCGTCAGCCCTCCGTTATACAGCATAGGAAAAAAAGCTTCCAACATATGAAGCGCCAATGATGATCCACTGGTCGCAGATCCCTGTGGTATGCCCCATAGTACCCTGTTCTTTCTAAATTAATTTCCACAAGCTGTTGATCTCTGCACTCCTGATGTGTGCTGACATTTTCTGTCGTAAATAGACAATTTGTTTATTAACGTAACTACCCAAGTAACAAAATATAGTTCTAGGAAGGTTGTATATTGGTTCCAGAACCACTTTATGGATTTTGTTTACATATGCCATTAGGTATAAAACAACCTCCTCTAGCCGGCTACACAAACTCCTGGTGACCAAAAGGGCCCACGCTACAGAACCTCCTGCTAACCTAAAAGTTGTCGACATTTCAGAACCTTAAGGTTAAATATTGAATATTTGTGCAGCTATAATATAACCTTTATATATTCTTACTACCCAAAATATAACTGACTTATAACCTATGAATCACGGGTTTAAAGTTCTAATTTAGCCACTAAAAGGTTCTAACTAGCTCCTTGCGAATTATCAACTACAACCTATTAGTAAATAGTTGATCTGCGGAAAGCAGTCTTAAAACTATTAAGTAAAATATATTATAGACTGCTTCTAATTTTTGGATTAGTTGGTTAACATACGGTATTATTTCTAGTATTTAAATAACTCTTTAGTAGGTAATATTGTAATGGTAAATTATGATAATTATTTATCATTCAATATACCAATCTACGTGATATAAAACTGCATGAAATAGCGGATACACATTGTTGATTTTAATGCACCTTCGATTTTACTGTCAAAATATTATATAAAAGTAGCATAAAATTCACGGGCCATCGATATTATTAGTATAAATATTTTTTTTAGTTATATTTAAAATACAAGGGAAATATTTTGTTTTTAAAAGTAGTCGAAATTCTAATATACGGAAACCTATGAATATAAAATTATGAAAAAATGTGTTTCCCGAACCTAAAACTACGCAGACTTACATATATTTTCAAAAATATTTTGTTATTTAACTATGTCACAATCTTAAAATGGCCGATAGGAAACAAATGCTTATAAGCTTTTGAAATAACCAAAATATAACCTAAGTTGCTTGAAATTCTGAAAATATGCTAAAATATAACCTTAAGATCAAATTCGTAACCTAAATAATGCTAAATAACACTTTTCAGAACTAATAATTGCCTTTATACAACTCAAGCTTAATAGTGGCACCATCGCAACTTTCTAACGACCTGTTTAGTATTGTTTTGGATGTGTAGTTGTGATCACGTGCCAGCTTTTATTCATATTTATTATACAGTGTGTCTTTTAATTGAAACGGTAAGTACAAAGTAATAATCGCTGATAAGCTGAAAATTTTCTTAGTTTTCTTGTTCTAATAAGATGACATTAGGGATTGGTTTGTGCCAAATAAATGCAAATTGAACGGTAATAATATCTAATAAAGTATTAATATTTATAGTTCGTTTTTAGTTTTTACTAAACGGGATTTTTCTTGTATTGGTAACATATACCTGCATAGTTAAAAGAATGTTTTCTTCGTACAAGGATGCTTGTGGAGAGCAGGAGAGAATGCAAGATCTTGCTGATACGGATGGAGAAAGCGATAATGTTGGTAGTTACCAACCTACCTCCGATCCTGCAGATTTCAATAATTTGCGACACCTGTAAATTGAAATTGAATGTAAAAAACACTACTTGTTCTCTTTAGGTCCAATAGACACTATGTTTTTCAAATGAAGAAATCTTGAGCGACGCTTTAAATATTTAACTGCTTTTTTGAACTTTGTTACTAAATTGAAGCAAGTATATAATATAGCGACACAAACTTAAGTTAAGTGATTCTAAAAAGAAGATCCTCAATGGAATTCATATTAGCTGTAGGATGTTATATATATTTTTTGTATGCTTCCAACATTCTCACCTTTAATAAATGGCCTTGCTGGTGAATCACATATAAAACATTTAAGGGATACATTTACTTTATATTTTCCAATGCAGACGCCATCTTTCAGAACTACCAGCAGCTCTTCAACAAATTTTGAAAATATTCATTAATGTCATTAGGCTTGCCTTTACCATAATACAAACCAATCACCTTTGGTTTAGTATTTAGTTCATTTATGTTGAAGAGATTAGGCCAAAATTCAAACTTGGAAGATTTAAAAATCGGAAGACCATCAATATTTATCTATTAATCGAAATATTTAAATTTGTTTTTGTATTTTGGTAACACTCTTTAATACATTTTTGTAAACCATTGTGCCAGTACCTCCCTCCAGCAATTTCATCAACTTCAATTTTTGTATCCGGTGTAGTCAATAAGGTTCGAGGGTCCTTAAGTAGCCCGAAATTACTGTTTTTATTTAAAATATTTTGAAAATTGAAATTTGACTAACCTGCTCATTAGCAATTCGTTGCAAGTTCTGTCGCACCTTTCTTTTAAAATTTCCACTACGAACTAGCTTTTCGTGAGACATTCTGTATAGATTCAGGAGACGTTGATGTTACCTTCTGTCTAGTCGAAAACGAGACTAAAAGATAATTTTAGTGACCAAATAGATTTTAAATAAGGGAAGTAGGATTGAGTTATGCCAGAAAGCTTATTTAGTAACTTATAACGCATCGCTTCAACTAAATAGTCTTTAATCAGTTTTAAAATGGGCTACATGGTTATGGAAAAGTTGTTTAAATGACTTAAAGGCACAAAAAATGCGAAGTTATAATTAGGTTCTAAACTAGTAGGAAAAAAACTTATAAGTCTCATTTCGGCATTTAACTGACTAAAAAATGCCTTATTTATAACCATTTCAAAACCTTAAGGTTTTAGAACTATTAGGTCCTAAAACTCCTCATATATATAGTTGATTTAACGTTTTTCAAACATGTTTCAAGCTATATGTATGATTTCATAGTTCTAAGACCAACAAGCACAATATATTACCTATGTATAGTTTTTAAGCTTAAGAAAAAGGTACACATTACCCATTTATAACCTTAAGGCAATTTTAAAGTCTACCTCCTTAAAAAAATGTTACTTGGGTAAGACGTTTCATCCACAGAGCTAGGTTAACTTATAACCCATTTTTAAACCGTTCGGAGAGAATCGCAAATAATCAAGACCAGAATCTCGACTATTTCTTGCCCCAAGAACTTTCCCGAGAGCGTAGAGCGTTTGGCACAAAACTCATCAGAAACAGAATATCATCACTATCGCCAATAGTACTCTCACTTACCTATACGCTGATTAGTTTTTTTTTTGAGCAGTTCGACAAAGAATAAACATAAAGACTAGACCCATGCCAGTTCTCAGTCCTTACAGCAATGCTATACCTCGTCCGATGCGAGATTCGGTTGCGTATTTAGACCATCACCGCCAGCACCATCTTCGTCCGCTTCTCGAGCTGCTTTACTCAATGCCACTTCAGCCTCCAACGCTCGGATACGGTTCTCGTGCTTCACGATCATCGCTTTCAATTTGCGGATCTCATCGGCGAATTCCTGCAGCGTCTTATCCTGCAACATAAACCATCTAACTCTTGTCTAAACAGAACAGGATAACTCACCGGTACTGGTGCTGCTTGATTAGCCCCCGCTGCCGATTTACCACCCTTTGGTGGCATTTTATCCAACACGTTACTCCGTTTCGTCACAGATACTGTTTTCGATTCTGGTGGTTTGTATCCATCCTTCAAGGATATTAATAACGGCTCAGCATCCTTGCCAGCGATCCAATCGTCTGCTGAAAGAGCTGCTGTATCGCCCAATGTGTCCGGATACAGATCCTCTTGGAAGAGCTCGGATTTCCTTGGCACTGTCATCGTGATAAGCTAAATTACAACATAGTGTAAGCTGAAGCAGGAATTGAATTATGATGATTGAGGGATAAGAATCTTACCTGACAAAATCCTGAGTTATTCAGTCGGAAAAATCGAGCAATTTCGCACGTGGTGACATCACACCCTCTTTTTGGCATCATCCCGATTCCTCGTTGGGGATCAGGTGTTTGAAACGTGTTGATGTAGTGAACAAATGGTGGTTCAGCAGTTATTTCAAAATATCTACAACATTATGAAACAGGAAATATTAGTTGTTGAACGAACTGCTGCAATTCAATTTTCCTACGAGGGTGTGGTAAAGTGCACTTTTCAGCATTTTTTTTCGTGTTGCACTTTTGCCCCACTGTGTTGTAAAATTACTTTTCCGCACTCAGTGGTTTAAAGAATTTTTCAAATGTGACTTTTTTTTGTAGAATTCTGTAAGAAAACTCGGAATTTTTCATTTCTGATTTTTCTTACAGAATTCTGTAAAAAAATAGGAATTTTTAAATTCTGTAAAATAAGTCAGAATTATGACTATTTTGACATTTTTTGCAAAATTCTGCAAATAAAATTAGGAATTTTTAAATTCTGTAAAATACCTCAGAATTATGACTATTTTGACATTTTTGCAGAATTCTATAAAAAAAAGGAATTTTAAAATTTTGTAAAATATTTGAGAATACTCATATATTTTGACATTTTTTGCAGAATTCTGTAAAAAAAATATGGAATTTTCAAATTCTGTAAAATACCTCAAAATTATGACTATTTTGACATTTTTGCAGAATTCTATAAAAAAAAGGAATTTTAAAATTTTGTAAAATAATTCAGAATACTCATATATTTTGACATGTTTTGCAGAATATTGTAAAAAAAAATAGGAATTTTTAAATTCTGTTAAACAACTCAGAATTATGACTATTTTGACATTTTTTGCAGAATTTTGTAAAAAAAAATTAGGAATTTTTAAATTCTGTAAAATAACTCAGAATTATGACTATTTTGACATTTTTTGCATTCTGTAATAAAAATTTGGAATTTTCAAATTCTGTAAAATATCTCAGAATTATGACTATTTTGACATTTTTGCAGAATTCTACAAAAAAAAGGAATTTTAAAATTTTGTAAAATAATTCAGAATAGTCATATATTTTGACATTTTTTGCAGAATATTGTAAAAAAATTTAGGAATTTTTAAATTCTGTAAAACAACTCAGAATTATGACTATTTTTAACATTTTTTTGCAGAATTCTGTAAAAAAAATGAGGAATTTTTAAATTCTGTAAAAAAACTAGGAAATTTTCAATTCTGAAAAAAACACTGGAAATTCTGTAAATAACTGATTTTTCTTACAGAATTCTGTAAAAAACTCTGAATATTTAAATTCTGACTTTTATTACAGAATTCTGAAAAAAAATATTGGAATTTTTAAATTCTGTAAAATAACGCAGAATTATGACTATTTTGACATTTTTTGCAGAACCTGCAAAAAAATTAGGAATTTATAAGTTCTGTAAAATAACTCAGAATTATGACATTTTTTGCAGAATTCTATAAAAAAAAAGGAATTTTTAAATTTTGTAAAATAATTCAGAATAGTCATATATTTTGATATTTTTTGCAGAATTTTGTAAAACAATTTATGAATTTTTAAATTCTGTAAAATAACGCAGAATTATGACTATTTTGACATTTTTTGCAGAACCTGCAAAAAAATTAGGAATTTATAAGTTCTGTAAAATAACTCAGAATTATGATATTTTTTGCAGAATTCTATAAAAAAAAAAGGAATTTTTAAATTTTGTAAAATAATTCAGAATAGTCATATATTTTGATATTTTTTGCAGAATTTTGTAAAACAATTTAGAAATTTTTAAATTCTGTAAAATAACTCAGAATTATGACTATTTTTAACATTTTTTGCAGAATTCTGTAAAAAAAATGAGGAATTTTTAAATTCTGTAAAAAAAACTAGGAAATTTTCAATTCTGAAAAAAAAAACACTGGAAATTCTGTAAAAAAACTCTGATTTTTTTCAAATCTGATTTTTCTTACAGAATTCTGTAAAAAACGCGGAATATTTAAATTCTGACTTTTATTACAGAATTCTGAAAAAAACTCATGGAATTTTTAAATTCTGTAAAATAACGCAGAATTATGACTATTTTGACATTTTTTGCAGAACCTGCAAAAAAATTAGGAATTTATAAGTTCTGTAAAATAACTCAGAATTATGACATTTTTTGCAGAATTCTATAAAAAAAAGGAATTTTTAAATTTTGTAAAATAATTCAGAATAGTCATATATTTTGATATTTTTTGCAGAATTTTGTAAAACAATTTAGGAATTTTTAAATTCTGTAAAATAACGCAGAATTATGACTATTTTGACATTTTTTGCAGAACCTGCAAAAAAATTAGGAATTTATAAGTTCTGTAAAATAACTCAGAATTATGACATTTTTTGCAGAATTCTATAAAAAAAAAGGAATTTTTAAATTTTGTAAAATAATTCAGAATAGTCATATATTTTGATATTTTTTGCAGAATTTTGTAAGACAATTTAGGAATTTTTAAATTCTGTAAAATAACTCAGAATTATGACTATTTTTAACATTTTTTGCAGAATTCTGTAAAAAAAATGAGGAAATTTTCAATTCTGAAAAAAAAACACTGGAAATTCTGTAAAAAAACTGATTTTTTTCAAATCTGATTTTTCTTACAGAATTCTGTAAAAAACGCGGAATATTTCAATTCTGACTTTTATTACAGAATTCTGAAAAAAAATCATGGAATTTTTAAATTCTGTAAAATAACGCAGAATTATGACTATTTTGACATTTTTTGCAGAACCTGCAAAAAAATTAGGAATTTATAAGTTCTGTAAAATAACTCAGAATTATGACATTTTTTGCAGAATTCTATAAAAAAAAAGGAATTTTTAAATTTTGTAAAATAATTCAGAATAGTCATATATTTTGATATTTTTTGCAGAATTTTGTAAAACAATTTAGGAATTTTTAAATTCTGTAAAATAACGCAGAATTATGACTATTTTGACATTTTTTGCAGAACCTGCAAAAAAATTAGGAATTTATAAGTTCTGTAAAATAACTCAGAATTATGACATTTTTTGCAGAATTCTATAAAAAAAAAGGAATTTTTAAATTTTGTAAAATAATTCAGAATAGTCATATATTTTGATATTTTTTGCAGAATTTTGTAAAACAATTTAGGAATTTTTAAATTCTGTAAAATAACTCAGAATTATGACTATTTTTAACATTTTTTGCAGAATTCTGTAAAAAAAATGAGGAAATTTTCAATTCTGAAAAAAAACACTGGAAATTCTGTAAAAAAACTCTGATTTTTTTCAAATCTGTTTTTCTTACAGAATTCTGTAAAAAACGCGGAATATTTCAATTCTGACTTTTATTACAGAATTCTGAAAAAAAATCATGGAATTTTTAAATTCTGTAAAATAACGCAGAATTATGACTATTTTGACATTTTTTGCAGAACCTGCAAAAAAATTAGGAATTTATAAGTTCTGTAAAATAACTCAGAATTATGACATTTTTTGCAGAATTCTATAAAAAAAAAGGAATTTTTAAATTTTGTAAAATAATTCAGAATAGTCATATATTTTGATATTTTTTGCAGAATTTTGTAAAACAATTTAGGAATTTTTAAATTCTGTAAAATAACTCAGAATTATGACTATTTTTAACATGTTTTGCAGAATTCTGTAAAAAAAATGAGGAAATTTTCAATTCTGAGAAAAAAAACACTGGAAATTCTGTAAAAAAACTCTGATTTTTTTCAAATCTGATTTTTCTTACAGAATTCTGTAAAAAACGCGGAATATTTCAATTCTGACTTTTATTACAGAATTCTGAAAAAAAATCATGGAATTTTTAAATTCTGTAAAATAACGCAGAATTATGACTATTTTGACATTTTTTGCAGAATCCTGCAAATAAATTAGGAATTTATAAGTTCTGTAAAATAACTCAGAATTATGACATTTTTTGCAGAATTCTATAAAAAAAAGGAATTTTTAAATTTTGTAAAATAATTCAGAATAGTCATAGTTTTTGACATTTTTTGCAGAATTTTGTAAAACAATTTAGGAATTTTTAAATTCTGTAAAATAACTCAGAAATATGACTATTTTAAAATTTTTTGCAGAATTCTGTAAAAAAAATGAGACATTTTTAAATTCTGTAAAAAAACTAGGAAATTTTCAATTCTGAAAAAAAAACACTGGAAATTTTTCAATTCTGATGTTTCTTACAGGCTTCTGTAAAATAAAGTAGAATTATGACGATTTTGGGATTTTTTGCAGAATTCTGTAAAAAACTCGGAATTTTTCAATTCTGACTTTTCTTACAGAATTCTGAAAATGTTATGTAAAATAACTCAGAATTATAACTACTTTGGCATTTTTTACAGAATTCTGTAAAAAACTAGGAGTTTTTCAATTCTGACTTTTCTTACATAATTCTGTAAAAAAACTAGGAAATTTTAAATTCTGACTTTTCTTACATAATTCTGTAAAAAAACTAGGAAATTTTAAATTCTGAAAAATTTTTTTTTAATTCTGTTGTTTCTTACAGACTTCTGTAAAATAAATTAGAATTATGACTATTTTGGCATTTTTTGCAGAATTCTGTAAAAAAACTCGGGATTTTTCAATTCTGACTTTTCTTACAGAATTATGTATATTTCAATTTTGATGGTTCTTACAGACCTCTGTAAAATAAATTAGAATTATGACTATTATTGCATTTTTTTGCAGAATTCTGTAGAAAAAACTGGGATTTTTCAACTCTGTTCTTAAGAATTCTGTAAAAAAAAACTGTGAATTATGAGTATTTTGTCATTTTTTGCACTAGACGGATGACCAAACTCTATCGTCGCGTGCGGAAAACTACTACTTCCCGCACTTGTTAGGTAATTTACCTTATCACAGAATCTCCTTTCCCGCACAGGTACACGAGATTAGTATCGGGATCGTAGAGTGGGAACATAACTCCATTCGAAGTATCCAATTCAACCATAACTATAGGTTCATCGAGACAATCCGGCGTACGCAAACTGTATTGTCGTTCAGACATTTTGGAGAAACCAGTCGTGAATACCAGACCATGCCGTAAAAATATAGCTCTAGTTGCTTTAGATCCTAGAAATAGCAAACATTAACCGTATTAAAATGTTTATAAGACTCCAAAGAAGGCACACCTTCATGTGCTACAGCTTCCGATTCCACTTCCCCAGTTCTTGGATTAATAATTCTCACTTTCTTGTCTTTGCATGTTGTAAGCAGTTGTGACCCGTCCCAGTTAAAGCATGCACTGTACACTATATCCGGGTGACAGCTGATTTCCACTAAGGCCTCACCGGTACCTTCAAGAAAATAGCAAAAAACGTACTTTTATTCCCAAAAAGTCCTTGTTATTTGATATTGACAAACCTACCTACGTTCCATATCACCACTTGATTATCACTGCCAGCTGTCAATAGCACATTTAAGGCTGTCGGATGCCACAAAACCAAACCAACACGTCTCTGGTGGTAGACCAAGTCCACAACAGGTTCGGTGAGGGTTTTGTGCAAGCCACCATCAGGTATATGCCACACTTTGACCACACAATCCTCGGAACCGCTAGCGATGACATTGTCGTTGTGCGGACACCACGCGATATCCAGTACAGGTCCTTTGTGTCCACCAACAAGTGGGTGGTCTGCGGCTATCCGCCCAACCTGAAAGAAAAAAACTAAATTTAGTTTTGCATACAGGGTGTTAAAAATTAAACTTTAGAAAAAATTACGAAAGCGTAGAAGACTTTTTTTACAGAATTCTGCAAAAAATATCAAAATAGTCATAATTCTGTAAAAAAACCGCAATTTTTTAAGATTCTGACTTTTTTGCAGAATTTTTCAAATTCAATTCAAACTTTTAATTTTTCCAAATTCAATTTTCAAAAAGAGAATTGAAAAATTGAGAGTTTTTTTTGCAGAATTCTGTAAAAAAAAACTCGGATTAATAATAATTCTGACTTGTCTTACAGAATTCGGTGAAAGTCAGAACTGAAAAATTCCGAGATTTTGTACAGAATTCTATAAAAAATGTCAAAATAGTATATAATTCTGAAAAAAATCAAATCAATTGAAAAATCTCGAGATTTTTTACAGATTTCTGTAAAAGTCAGAATTGAAAAATACCGAGATTTTTTTACAGAATTCTACAAAAAAATGTCAAAATAGTATATAATTCTGTAAAAAATCAAATCAATTGAAAAATCTCGAGCTTTTTACAGAATTCTGTAAAAATCAGTATTGAAAAATACCGAGATTTTTTTTACAGAATTCTACAAAAAATGTCAAAATAGTATATAATTCTGTAAAAAATCAATTCAATTGAAAAATCTCGAGTTTTTTACAGAATTCTGTAAAAATCAGTATTGAAAAATACCGAGATTTTTTACAGATTTCTGTAAAAGTCAGAATTGAAAAATACCGAAATTTTTTTACAGAATTCTACAAAAAATGTCAAAATAGTATATAATTCTGAAAAAAAATCAATTCAATTGAAAAATCTCGAGTTTTTAACAGAATTCTGGAAGTCAGAATTGAAAAATACCGAGATTTTTTACAGAATTCTACAAAAAATTCAAATTCTAACTAGGAATTTTGCAAATTCAATTTTTTAAATCAGAATTGAGTTTTTTTAAAGAATTCTGTAAGAAAAGTCAGAATTGAAAAATTCAGAGATTTTTAAAAGAATACTGTATGAAAAGTCAGAATTGAAAAATTCCGAGATTTTTACAGAATTCTGCAAAAAATGTCAAAATAGTATATAATTCTGTAAAAAAATATATTCAAATTCTAACTCGGAATTTTGCAAATTCAATTTTCAAAATCAGAATTGAAAAATTGAGTTTTTTTAAAGAATTCTGTAAGAACAGTCAGAATTGAAAAATTCAGAGATTTTTAAAAGAATACTGTATGAAAAGTCAGATTTGAAAAATTCTGAGATTTTTACAGAATTGTGCAAAAAATGGCAAAATAGTAAATAATTCTGTAAAAAAATCAATTCAAATTCAAACTAGGAATTTTGCAAATTCAATTTTTAAAATCAGAATTGAAAAATTGAGAGTTTGTTTAAAGAATTCTGTAAGAACAGTCAGAATTGAAAAATTCTGAGATTTTTACAGAATTTTGCAAAAATGCCAAAATAGTATATAATTCTGTAAAAAAAATTAATTCAAATTCAAACTAGGAATTTTGCAAATTCAATTTTTAAAATCAGAATTGAAAAATTGGGAGTTTTTTTAAAGAATTCTGTAAGAACAGTCAGAATTGAAAAATTCAGAGATTTTTAAAAGAATACTGTATGAAAAGTCGGAATTGAAAAATTCTGAGATTTTTACAGAATTCTGCAAAAATGTCAAAATAGTATATAATTCTGTAAAAAAAATCAATTCAAATTCAAACTAGGAATTTTGCAAAATCAATTTTTAAAATCAGAATTGAAAAATTGAGAGTTTTTTTAATGAATTCTGTAAGAACAGTCAGAATTGAAAAATTCAGAGATTTTTAAAATAATACTGTATGAAAAGTCAGAACCGAAAAATTCCGAGATTATTACAGAATTCTGCAGAAAATGTCAAAATAGTATATAATTCTGTAAAAAAATCAATTCAAATTCAAACTAGGAATTTTGCAAATTCAATTTTCAAAATCAGAATTGAAAAATTGAGAGTTTTTTCAAAGAATTCTGTAAGAACAGTCAGAATTGGAAAATTCAGAGATTTTTAAAAGAATACTGTATGAAATGTCAGAATTGAAAAATTCCGAGATTTTTACAGAATTCTGCAGAAAATGTCAAAATAGTATATAATTCTGTAAAAAATCAATTCAAGTTCAAACTAGGAATTTTGCAAATTCAATTTTCAAAATCAGAATTGAAAAATTGAGAGTTTTTTTAACGAATTCTGTAAGAACAGTCAGAATTGAAAAATTCCGAGATTTTGACAGAATTCTGCAAAAAATGTCAAAATAGTATATAATTCTGTAAAAAAATCAATTTAAATTCAAACTAGGAATTTTGCAAATTCAATTTTCAAAATCAGAATTGAAAAATTGAGAGTTTTTTTAAAGAATTCTGTAAAAACAGTCAGAATTGAAAAATTCCGAGATTTTGACAGAATTCTGCAAAAAATGTCAAAATAGTATATAATTCTGTAAAAAAATCAATTCAAATTCAAACTAGGAATTTTCCAAATTCAATTTTCAAAATCAGAATTGAAAAATTGAGAGTTTTTTTAAAGAATTCTGTAAGAACAGTCAGAATTGAAAAATTCAGAGATTTTTTACAGAATACTGTATGAAAAGTCAGAATTGAAAAATTCCAAGATTTTTACAGAATTCTGCAGAAAATGTCAAAATAGTATATAATTCTGTAAAAAATCAATTCAAATTCAAACTAGGAATTTTGCAAATTCAATTTTCGAAATCAGAATTGAAAAATTGAGAGTTTTTTTAAAAGAATTCTGTAGAACAGTCAGAATTGAAAAAATCCGAGGTTTTGACAGAATTCTGCAAAAAATGTCAAAATAGTATATAATTCTGTAAAAAAATCAATTCAAATTCAAACTAGGAATTTTGCAAATTCAATTTTTAAAATCAGAATTGAAAAATTGAGAGTTTTTTTTAAAGAACTCTTTCAGAACAGTTAGAATTGAAAAATTCCGAGATTTTTAAAGAATTCTGCAAAAAATGTAAAAATAGTTATAATTCTGTAACAGTTTCTTAAAGAATGCTGTAAGAACAGTCAGAATTGACAAATTCTGAGTTTTTTTACAGAATAGTTCTGTAAGAAAAGTCAGAAGTGAAAATATCCAATTTTTTTTTGTAGAATTCTGTAAAAACAGTCAGAATCGAAAAATTTAACGGAATTTTGTGAAAAGTCAGAATGATAAAAAAATCCGACTTTTTTTTACAGAATTCTGCAAAAAATAGTCATAATTCTGTAAAAGGCTCGGATTTTTTTATGAATCTGACATTTTTTGCAGAATTTTTCAAATTTAAATTATAAATTTTCAAATTCAATTTTCAAAGTCAGAATTCAAAAATTCAGAGTTTTTTACAGAATTCTAAAAGAACAATCATAATTGAAAAATCCCAAGTTTTTTACAGAATTCTGAAAGAAAAATCATAATTGAAATACAGAGTTCTGAAAAAGTCAGTGATAAAAAATTCCGAGTGTTTTTACGGAATTCTTTAAAAAAAAAACAGAATTGAAAAATTCCGACTTTTTAAGTGAGAAAGTTTAGTTAGGAGGTGAGTGACAGTAAAACATCTCACATCAGTACAGCTGAAATGTGATATAGATGGATATCGCCTGTTATAACGTCTCTAGAGATTCTGTCATTGGCATTTACGTGAATTTTAGTTTTGCAATTGTCTAGAGTTTAAAATTGGTTTGTTTCCATAGACAAAATCGAACTAGTTTTGGTTCGATTCGCATGCGTATTGACTGTCACGTGTGGCTCCGCCTTTATATAATATAACATTTCGTGTTACACATCAAACGCGAACATTCTGCACGTTTCTAGTCTCTTCTATTATTATTATTCAATGGCGCGGTCTACGACACAACAAAGCTCGAGTATAACTAGACGCCTAGCGATGTTGCCAGATGTATTTATTTCTCTCTAAGCATTGGGAACACTTTTATAATCGTCACAATATATTTTTAAACGTTTAGTATTGAAATAATAATAATAATAAAATGCTTTATTGTAAAAATAAACATTTTCCAAATGGCGAAGTTGAAGTTTATGAGTAACAAAACTTAACAGTGGTGACAGCAATAATAATTTAGACAGTAGGATTGTTTTAAGCCTAGCAATTTTGCTGCTTTCGTTTGGCCATTACACGCTTAGCGACAGTAATATTACTTGATTGAGTCGTGGTTTTATGCCTATGAGCCAGAATAAAAGGCCAATCGGCAATAAAAATATTTTTGTTATAATTAATTCGTTTGTTCTTCCCTCGTAAAAGAAAATGCCATTTGATGCAGACTTTTATGCTTTTACTTAAAGAGTCTTTCGTAAAATTTTTATAAATATCAATTAAATTTCTGGATTTCGAGCAACGTTACCTGTAAATTAATAATTAAACTATGGAGATATAAGAGCATAGAGCATAAATAAATATTGTATGTTTCATCTACCTACGTATTATTTAAAATACACAAAATATATGCCAGACATATAAAAATACACTTTGCCGCATGGGAGACCCAAAAACTTTGGAGATGTAGGTGAAAATTTTGCAGTTGGTGTGTTTGTTATAAGTGTCTATTTTCGTTTAATATGTGCTAAAATCAGAATTTTGATACGGTGCCAAAATGCAAGACATCGCAGAGAAGTAAGCGAGAGATTCGACAAAAAAAAACACATTTCCAAATACCTACTTTCAACTTTTGATAATTATTATTACGAAAGAATTCTGGTAAATCTGGAAATTTAAGTAATTTATTTAAAAAATAAACTGTTGCCCTCGAGGAACGAATAGCTCTCCATATTTAAGTGTAAAACTAATAATTTTATGACCTTTTTGTCTTTTATCTAAAATTTATAAGTATCGGGTTTTGTTCCTTTTTCTTCTCTTTGGAGGCACTATTTATCCGTACATATTTTATATTTCAGATCTTCTACGCCAAGTTCTTTTACGCAAAATAGTTGATTTTTTTTATAATAAAATTTATTTTACCTCCTTTTCTACTATTTACGAACGCCTATGTAAACAAAATTGTTATGCTGCATGTTGTAGGTTATCTTATAGCAAAGCTATATATAATTAGCCAATTTTTCTGTTATATTTGGATTTTTTTTTTAATTTTTGACCCTTTTTACACTATTTTCCAAGGCCTGTGTGAACCAGTTCATTTATGTAACATTTTTTGGGATATATTCTATTACAACCATGAAAAATTCCGTATCCGTATTTCGAATAAGCTTAGGAAATATATATTTTTTATGTTTTGACCCCTTTTCCACTATTTACGAACGCCTATAAAAGTAAGTTATTTATGACACATTTTATAGGTTATATTCTATTAAAGCTATAAATAATTAGTTAATATTTCTGCTATGTTTAAGAAGTACGTTTTTTTGAAATATTTTTTACCACATTTTACACTATTTTCGAACGCCAATGTGGTCTAATATTTTATGTTCAATATTTTAGGTTATATTTAATTAAATGCGCAAAAAATTATGCAGTATTTCGCATAAGTTTAAGAACTATGAATTTTTTTAATTTTTGAACCCTCTTTTAAACCCCTTGCCTACGCTCAATGTTTCCCAAAATCTAGTCAGCTCCTTGCCATGTCCTATAGTATTTTTGTACCAAATTTGGTTAAAATCTGTTAAGTGGTTTTTGCGTTTTCCTGCACACAGACAGACATTTTTTTTAAAACTACTTATTTATGTATAAAATGACCAAAAACACGTATTTCCGGTGAAACGCACAAATTCTATTCGTATAGACAGATGGGTAGGGCGGCACTCCATATATGACGTCACAAATGCGTTTAATTTCTACTGTTACTAGCGTATAGCGTCGCGATGTATTGCTGTCTCTGTTTTTCGCACGCGATAGCAAAGAAAACAATAGAGGCACAAAAATGTTGTGTCTAAGAGCATCGTAATATGTACTAAGACCTACGTTCTGTTCCATTACCGTGAATAGACACGCTGCAAGAGTTATTATACCATAGACAGGGCCGTCTTCGATTCAAATTTTTAAATGCACTGGTCTGGTGCGACGTATAAAATATAAAATTATTTGTTCTACTTAATTTTTTAGGTAGGGCACGTGCCCACGTGCCCTTATGTACCAACCGCCACTGATCAAAACATTACTCACGGTGGATGATCAGTTGACCTCGCCACATGATCGTATTTAGTTATTATCACTAATAACGCTAGTTGTAGGTTTGTTATTTGTTACTGATAAACAATAAGTTTCTATAGTTCCTTTGATAGTTTAATAGGTACCTACGTATAATTCTACAGGGTGTCCATAAAGTAACGGACCGGGTACATCAATCAATTGTGACCTATTTTCGGCACTCTCTCCATCATGGTAATATAATACCCATAGTAAGGAAACCACACTGGACAACAGTACTCCAACTTGGATCGCACATAAGCATAACAAAGAATCCTCAACGTACCACAGTCCTGGAAATATCCAGAATTTCTCACGATAAAACCATACATTTTATATGCATCTTTCACAATATTTGTTAATGATCAGCAAAAGACAGAGACTTGTCAAAAGTGACTCCCAGATCCTTTACAGTTTCACACCGACCCAGAATAGTATTTCCAATTGCATATTCAAAAGCCACCACAGACATTTTGCGTGAGAAACTCATTACTTTACACTTGTCAAGATTTAAGGATATTTTGTTAGTGTCGCACCATTCCTTAATGATGTCAAGATCATTTTGAAGAGCAATACAGTCCTCAACTCGACTCACTCTGGCAAAGATCTTTAGGTCATCCGCGAAAATCAATCTCTCAGACATGATGAAAGAGCCCAGGTCATTTAGAAAAAGTAAAAAATAATAAAGGGCCTAAGTTGGAACCCTGGGGAACTCCAGATGTTACAGAATAGTTGACCGATTTGAACCCAGCGTAAGACACAAACTGACTTCTGTTGTTGATATATGACTTAATAAGATTAATAACACCTTCACTCAGATCGAAGGTATGTAGCTTTGATATTAATACTGAATGGTCTATTCTATCAAATGACTTGGCAAAATCAGTGTAAATTGCATCCACTTGGCCACGGTTATCCAGGTTATCATATACATACTGAGAGAAGACAGTTAAATTTGACAAAGTGGAACGGCCCGTCACAAAACCATGTTGGTGTGTTCTCAATTGACCTCTCACCCGTTTTGAAATTCTATCGTGCAAAATGATCTCAAACAACTTAGAAAAGTTTGATAAAATGGATATCGGTCGGTAATTCTTTATACAACAACGATCATCGTTTTTAAATACTGGACATACTTTCGCAGACTTCCAAAGAGACGGAAAATTGTTGTTGTTGTTGTTTATATATTAAATTAAAAATTTTTTGCAGAGGAGTCGCCAATATAGAGATCATGTCCTTTACAAAAAATGAAGGAATTCCATCAGGTCCAGATGTAAATTTGTTTTTCAGTTTCCTGGATGCCCTTATAATATCCATTTCATCTACATCAGTAAGAATAATATCATGACCCAAGTTACCCACAAGTGTATCCGCAGATGATGTATCCTGCCAGAAGCAAAAAAGACACTCTGAAAAAAATCGGTAAATGCATTCACCACAGACTGAAAGCAAAGGAGAATAAAGCTATCAGAATAGCACTAGACTAGCTTGCCAGCACACTTTTAGAACACCCCGGGTATATCCAAAATTTCTAATTTCTTACCTACATTTGAGTTATGAATATGTATGCTTCGTATAATATTTGAACTTGTACTTTGTTGCTATATATACAATTTTTGAATTACAAATTTTTTTGAAAGTTCCACCTTATAGGTATTATCATCATTGTTAAGTGCATCGACCATAAAATAAAAACTGTAAGTATGATAAAATTGTATTATTTATAAATAAATATGAATACATTCCACCTTCCACCTAATTGATGGTTTCAGTTTAATAATAAATATAATCTAGTACTTATATATCGTCCTGCTTTGTACATTATACGATTTTTCTATCACTGCATTATCAATAATAATTGTAAACATTGACATCAACTAATAATTATTGTAATTTTAAAGTAGAAATAAGTCTGTGGAATTATGTAGGGTTGCCATTTTATTAATGATCAATATCCGGACTCCGGACCAGGCTGTCAAACATTTCCACTTAGGTACCCATTTTTTTTTTTTTGTAATTATTGATATCTACTTTTTTTAATCTATACAGGGTGAGTCACCCTAGACGCGACGGTCTAACGTGGCAAAACTATCCAGATATTCAAGATTATTAAATGGTTTGTTTGCTCTAAAATACATATTTAACTAGACATTAATTTTTAAAGTAAAAACACATGCCCCATTATAAGACATTTTTTATAGTTACGCCAATGCGTTTCGCAAATAATGGGTCTGCCAGATAACTTTTTTTTTTTTTTGGAAATGCTATAAAAGAAAAACTGCTGAATATCTTCTCAAATTTCTTTTTTTATTTGAAAGTACAATCCTTCCGGTTAATAATGACAAATAATTTAATTCAAATGGCTGCTTCGGCTGGCCATGCAGTAGCCTACACGATCGGTCCAATTTTTAAGCACATTATCGATTGTGTGCAGCTGTATTTCACCAATGGCTTCACGAATATTGTCCTTTAAAGCGTCAATTGTCTCTGGCTTGTCGGCGTAACACTTATCTTTGACGGCACCCCACAAATAATAGTCCAACGGTGTCAAATCGCAGCTCCGAGGTGGCCAAACGACATCAGCTCTGCGGCTGATAATGCGATCTTCAAAAACAGGGCGCAAAACATCGAGTGTAGCTTCGGCTGTGTGGCACGTAGCGCCGTCCTGTTGAAACCAAATGTTGCCAATATCCTCCTCTTCAATTTTTGTGAACAAAAATTCGTTCAACATGGCCCGATAACGATCGCCATTGACTGTAACGGCCACTCCTTGCTCATTTTCGAAGAAAAATGGTCCAATTATGCCTCCGGACCAAAAGCCGCAACAAACAGTGACTCGTTTTGGGAGCATCGGCTTTTCAATGTATGCGTGCGGGTTTTCTGTGCCCCAAATGCGACAATTTTGCTTGTTTACATACCCGCCAAGATCAAAATGAGCTTCATCTGAAAAGATGATTTTTTTGGCAAAATCGGCATCTTCTGTAAGTCGATCGCAGGCCCACTGAGCGAAGCGAAAACGCATTGGATGGTCAGTTGGCTTCAACTCCTGAACCAATTGGACTTTGTCTGGCGTCATACAAAGGTCTTTATGCAAAATTCGTCTCAATGATGTCTCCAAAATGTTCAATTGTTGAGACCGACGGTGAATTGATGTTGATGGCGCTTCACGCACACTTTCTGCCACAGCAGCAATATTCTCGGGTGTACGCACTGTTTTTGGCTTTCACGCTTTGGTTTATCGATGAGGATGCCAGTTTCGTTCACTTTTTTCACGAGATAACGAACATACAGAGCTGACGGTGCTTCTCTTCTTCCAAAATCCGTACACAATTTTCGCACACATTCTGCAACATTACCATGATTTTCAAAGTAATGTCGCAATATTTCCCAGCGTTGTTCAAGCGTATACACAACCATATTCGTTCAGCAGAAGGATAACACAGTCAAAAGCCTTAGTGAGGTCATAAAAGGAAGCAAAGGTGTCACAGCCCCGCTCCATGCCATCCGAAACATATTCCAAAAGGTTATTAATTGCAAGAGTAGTAGATCTCTTATTACGAAAGCCATATTGACTTTGCATAAAGAGATTATTTGCTTCAAAATATTCAGTTATTTGATTTTTAATAATAGACTCAAAGATTTTCGAAAAAATTGGCATGATCGATATTGGTCGATAGTTACTGGGATCATCAATCGATCCTTTATTTTTGTAGATTGGAATAACCCTTGCCTCCGTCAAGACCGCCGGAAATACAGCGTCACCAATGCAATGGTTTATCAACTTAGTAAGCGGCACCACTAGCAGATTCATGGTGATTCATGGTGTGCCATATGAAAAAATCAAGATTTTTATGGGTTTGCAAAATGACATCACCCTGTATAATGGGTAGCCTTTCGAACCAATGCGTAATGAATTATTTTACTACTGGCTGTTGTACATCTTATAAAATACCTACTATTTGCAAAACACATTGGCCTAACAATAAAAAATGGCTTATAATGGGGCATGTTTCTTGACTTTTAAAATTAATATCTAGTTAACTATGCATTTTACAGCAAACAAACCTTATATCAAAATCATTTAATAAGCTGTCTGAGTCGAAAGCAAAAATAATATCTAGGGTGTTCCATTTAAAAAAACCTAAGTTTGATATGCTACGGGATAATGTAACACCCTGTATAAATGGCACCTATTTTAGAATGTAGTCCTAATAGGTCTACAAACTTAAACGTTGAAAGAATTTTGAAAATCTGAATAGTTTTGCCACAGTAGAACGTCGCGTCTAGGGTGACTCACCCTGTATACTAGTTCTTCAACTACTGTTGAATAGTTAATAGCAACCTTAAAAAATAATTATTTAAAATTTATGCATGCACTTCTTCACTTTAATATCAAAATGACATGCCAAAATTCGACAAATTCTACTTGCTGTAAGGTTAATATCTAATAACTCACTTGACGACTTACAGCACTCGCCTGCGGATCGTACTGTAAAGGTTATCTGCGTACGTTATTATTACCTACATTACCGCTCGTTGAGTAATATAAGTGCCTAATTATGTATCAAATTATTATTTAATAACTCAAAAACCCAGTCCAAAATCAATAATATCCTCAGACACGTTGGCCTTAACTAAAAAATATATAAACACACCCATTGTTCTTTTTTCTGTTGTTTTGGCAATTGGGAATGATCAGAAGCTTTCACAATATCAACAATTCCCTAGCTTTGGATGGCATAAAAGTACTGGCTAAACACAGCATTTTATTGCAGTGCAATCGAACTGCAGCATTTGTAGTGACGAATATGTTTCGGTCTTATTGTGGACTGGTAATGATCCATAGAAAACGCTGTTGGATTATTGGAATTCATTGCAAATGTAATATGAAGCTGCTTCTACTCCCAATCGGTATCACTATAACCTAAACCCAATACACACATCTCGCAACACTGTAGTACGCCAGGCTGTCTTCTTGTTTGTCACTCAATACGTGTTAGTATTAATATACTTCGGCAGAAGACTATAGTCATCCGTCTCTGTTTATCCACCTGTGAAAAACCAAACTGGGAAATGGTTTCTAGTTTTTCACAGCCGGAAAGCCTGCCTGTTTCTCGCAGGCAATACACACGGAAAAGATTTAGGCACAGTTTCTTAGTCGCTCAGTCAATTTACTTAGAAACGACTTCTAGTTTGTCTGGCCAAATATAACGCAGCTTGTTTACCAAAAACAAACTAGAAAATAAATTGCGCACTAGTAAGAAAGTATTGCCCCATTACTATAGCAAAAAAACAGTCAAATCTGTATTTCAAAAACACTAGGGAACCATTTAAGTTAGCTATAATATTACTTTTATAGTTATTTTTTCAAATCTGTATTTGTATGCATAACATACAAAAATATCCACACCATCACAATGGGAACATAAACAACACTTCCAAACCCAAATAATACAATAATATATTAGGTAGTATGAGTCAATAGCCAGCCAGTTCTAAATTTGGATATTCTCAAAATATAAATATGTGTATTAAAATATTTTCAAAAACACTTACCTTATTGCTTTGTGGTAAAACAATAAAAGCTCCCCCGCCAGCACTCTCAACTATAATAGCGATAAATTTAGGATTCACAGCACAAAATGTTGAGTCCCAAGAGCTTTTTGAGACTCTGATATTGTCATAACATTGCTCCCGTTTAAGCGCTTGCCCGTAAACATGACGGAATTTCGATGATCTAACTACTCTAAAAGACATCTAGAAGAGCAAAAACGAAAAACACAACTTAGTATTTAAATTAAGATTTAAAATACTTTTATAAAAGTCTAAACATAACCAACAACTATCATGTTTTGATAGGCCCCAAACACAATACGTACCTTAAATTTGTGTGTTAATTTATTTGCCTAATTGTTTGTACAATGATTATTTACATTTAATTCAAAAACAAAATTAATTTAACGTGATTTTAACACGCACTTTCATATCTAGTACACGATATTAAATCGGTTTGTATGAAAAACCATATTTGGTTATGCGAAATTTTTTGAAACGTCAAGTGCGATACCACATTCCCCTGTCAGAATATTTATGGAAACACCATCGCCATCTATTAATTCAGACGTCCACCAAATAGATTGCTTTAGTGCTGCCATCTATTAGATTATTATTGAAATTATTCTTGTTTTTTATGAACCCTTCAATTCAAAAACAGTTTGAGATTTAACCAGAGATGTCAGCACGGTCATAATTATTCGAAATCAAGATTCAAAAGAATAAACCATAAAGCAATAACACTAGAAAACAACAAAACTATATTAAAAGTGAAATATCTAAGCATTGTCTTTAAAAGGGCAATGCTCTAATTAACCGTAACTAAATAAAATTAGGTATACAACGGCCAGTCAGTGTACATGACTAGTTGATATTGGGGGATTCAACCATAGAAATCTTATATAATATGTACTCTAGAATGCTAATTAAATCCAGCCGAATACCAAAAAGTGTAACGGGTATGCAGAGTTTTCACGATCTACGCATGCTCCTCAGTATCTTATTTTCAGTACAGAGCTGCCATATTTAAAACTATTTTGTCGTTCGCCTTACAGAATTTATGCGACATATCTGTTTTATAAATAAATCCAGATGTTGCGTCATACGAAACTGCCTGACAAAATCATATAATTAAATGTTATCGGTAAAATTGCATACTGTTTAGTTTTCAGCAATATGAACGAAACATTTTTGCCAAATCTTATTAAATTTAGGAGATTTCGCAACAGCGTCTGTTTTCGCAATGACGTTTCTCGTAGTGGGAATATCTGTCAGAGTCGGCTTCACAACAATTCAGATAGGTTTTATAATTGAGTTATGGTTTTATTCGTGGTATATTTTAATTGTTGATAGATATTTGTGATTAAAATTGTTTTTAATATTTGTTATTTTGATTTTAGTTCATTTATTTAACAAACAATGAGGTGTATAGTGTTGTGGTGTAAAAATGAAGGTCTCATTCCTGGTATTAAATATTTTCAGTAGTTATTGTTTCGGGTTTCCAACAGTCTGAGTTTGAGTCAATATGATACCATTGACATGATACTCATTTTTAACTTGACAAAAAAAAAGACATGATGTTTGGATGTGGGCATTGGGATCCTAGTACAGAAAATTTATGTGATGGGAATGTGATATGCAGTAAGCATTTCGCTGCAGAAGATATCATTTGTAGAGAAGACGGCAAGAGGATCACCCTCGTACCCGATGCAGTTCCCAAACTTTTGTTGAAAAGAAGAGATTATGTAAATTAGAGTGGAAGTTAAATTCTTAATCGTTTGATATCAAGATACTGTTTACTTAAAAGCCGTCTGACAAAAATGCATGATATGTATGTCAAGAATATATTTCCTACGTTGTGTAGGTATACAAAGTTCGTTTGAATTCTGTTGTTAAACTGGAATATACTTAATTATAGAATACTCCATGAAATGAATTGTCACAAAATACTATTGCGAGTAGTACGGATGATATGGAAGTGGTTTACATGGACACGGAAAATATTTGTGAAGTCATTGTTTCTTGCACACCTTCTTTGAAGGCTGTAGAGAGGTAAGACGCCTAAGGTGGTTGTATAAACAAACACATATTATATAATAATAAAATAAATAATTAGAATGCTGAAGTTCTTAAGATATTTTCCAGTATTAGAATTTTTACTTATTTCTCGTTTCTGCTTAGATTTATTATTATTGGGTTGTACCTGTTAGACAATAAAGTATTTCGATATTTAATGTAATTTTTTATTTCTTAAATTCCTTTATTCCATTTTTTTATTTGAATGTTACCAAATGGTAAAATTTAATTTTAAATATACCTATAACAGTAATATTACATTTAATCAAAGCCGGTCCTGTTGAAAAATAAGTTACTGGTGATCATGCGCATTATGGACAGCTCTACACTTTTGGTTACATTTTTGTACTACGGGATTATCATTCTAGAGTATATATATATATATATATAATATAAGATTTCTGTGGATTCAACTTTTCGTTGCTAATTGAGAATCAAAATTGGGATGTTGGAACAGATATAAACTAGGATAATAAGCTATCTTGGTTTTTTATTTTATGCCAAATATCAGATTTTATTACTAAAAGTCATTTTCGTTCAGGTACCTTTAGAATATTGCCACATCAGTTCAACTGATTTGAGTGGTAAAATAAAAGCCTCCTAATCAACGATCATCTGTCTTTTGTCATTAAAGTCATCTATTTTTTTTTTGGTCTGTCAGTTTGTCAAAAAAAGGTTATGGTGGAAGGCTGTAAATTCGCTAATGTTGGTCGATAACAAATCCGTTTTAATAATAAATAAAATGTTTGTAATCAAAATTAATTAAGACGTGCTTAAAATTAAATAAAGAGTGTTTAGTTAACAAGTTAAAGGACAATGAAGGCAAAACCATCTAAACGTGTGGCTGGTATAATAATACGTTCCAGAAAGACAATAGCTAAAGATGGAGTTGTTACAGTAAGTTTTTTCCAAATACCTATAGTATGTTTCATCATTTGATTGTTGAAATCAAAACTTCTATTTTTATAATAATTTTTTACATTAGTTACTACAGGAATAGGAATTTAACTAAAGCTAATTTACGGAAAATGTATTCATGATAATAGCAGACAACTTAAATCAGTGAATTGAAATATTGATTGAATGATACAGTAGTGGTATTGGGTTTTTACTAATTATATTGTTATTTTTAACTAAAAAATTAGTTAACTAGAAGCGTAATAATTATTTAGTTATGTTACTGTTGTTTTGAATTTTAATACAAAGGTTACAGTTTATTTGGACGTTAAAATAAACAAAATAGGTAGGGTATACAAATAATATTGTTTAAACTGTATTAATGTATATTTTATATTTGAAGAGTATATTTTTAGACCTATTTCAAAGGTGATTGAATTAAATAGACTTGTTTTATTTTATGCAAGTACCTACAATGTAATATTTCTACAATAGAGTATACCTCTACCTATGTAATAAGTTGTTGGTTCTTATGAATTTTCTTACATTTAATTGATAGGTAGGTATATGGTTCGGTGTATTTCTATAAAGGAATAAGCTTCGTTTTCTGTGAAAAGAACTTTTTCGTCTCAGAAGTTAGCATTGTGTTATATTTTGGTAAATAGTAAATAAGTGTGTTTCTTTATTTCTTATAATATATCTCAATACTAGGTATAAGCAGAGTACCTAGATATATATAATCGATGAGTAGAACCTTTGGCGTAGAACACTAAACTGACAGTCGTTTTACCACTTCACCAAAACACTTGTGTTTTGGTGAAGTGGTAAAACGACTGTCAGTTTAGTACCTAGATATATGTTACAATATTACGTCGATTCCATAAATTAGTCATGATGATCTAATTAATGTGCCCAACTGTTTATTCCATTACATTTTATTGTAGGTATTGTAAAATAAAACGCATCTTTTTTATAGATCAATGTACAAATTTTACGTTATCTACGTGATAAAAGCACCTAGACATTTATTGAATATTTCATTAATTAGGTAATATAGGTACCTACTTATGTGTTTATTGAAATCTCATTTAATCATTTGTTACTGATATGAATATCTGTAATTGAAGCATACCTAATCACAATAAATTTTTAATATTTAAGTACATGCTAACGCTATCGTCTTTTGCCTCAGTGGTTTTTAAAACACTTCACAGTTTCAAAGTAACGCATTCTTTATCTTATAGACATTGGCAATATACCAGGTCTAGTGAAAAGTTTTCGATTTGATAAATATTTTTTTTATTATTAAAATTGATACATTTTCGTAACACCAGGAACTTATTTGAGTTTTATTGAGAGATTATGGAGTAGAGGCATTCAAATATAGGATGTCTGTTAGGCTTTCATATTGCATAAATTCGCAGTTTCGACTTCCGGGCATCCCGCTGAGAAATTGAGATCGAATCGAATATATCGATACATTTCTTGTATCTCTATTAATGAAAGAAAGTTGACATTTTGAGCATCCGCGTCAACATAAATGTCTCCGTTTGTAAAATAGACATAATCGAATGCCAAATGTGTTAACTTGTGTCATTTAAAAAACAATTCTGCCAGTTTTTCATAAGTATAAACTAGGAGTTTTAATATTTGTTTATACTTATTATTGTGGAAGTTGAGTAAATTAAATTTGTTGGAAAATCAAGGATCTAATCATGTTCCATGTCAATCGCTCTGTATGTTTTAGCCTCGGCAAGACCTTGTTTGTTTAATATTAGTCAATTCTTCTTTCAGTTTTGAATACATTTTTCCTTTGATTTAAAGTGATGTTAGGCCTATCAAATAGAAGTATTTAATTTGATGATTGTATATTTCTCTGATTATTCCATTTTCATGTATAGAAGCAGAGCTGTCGCGCCTACCTCTCTCTACAGGGTGATTCATTATGGTTGCAACAAAACGAAAACTGAAGATTCTTGAAAGTAATTTAAGCATTTTTTGCCATTGAACCCATATCTGCAAATGCTTCGTTATCGAGATACAGGGTGTCCAAATTTAGTGGTCAAATTAGCTTTTTTGTTCATTTCTCAAAAACTAGCTAACTGATTTTGACAAAATTTTACATGCATTTGGGGACCGATAACCTAAAATCATCTGCATTATTTTGACTTTCATTAACTGTTCATTGGCGTAGATATAGGGGCCCTTTGGGTCAATATTACACATAAATTAATTAAAGACAGCTTTGACAAGCTTCATTCTTTTAAATTATTACTTTTTTTAAAAGAGCAACTTATAAGCTACAAAAAAGTTAATTACGTCGATGTTGTGGTTTCTACCATTTTTATGGAAACCGATAAATTGGAAGTTAATGGTAGATTTAATGGTATCATATTGACTCAAACTCAGACTGTTAGAAACCCGAAACAATAACTTACTGAAAATATTTAATACCAGGAATGAGACCTTCATTTTTACACCACAACACTATACACCTCATTGTTTGTTAAATAAACGAACTAAAACCAAAATAACAAATATTAAAAACAATTTTAATCAAACTCAGACTGTTAGAAACCCGAAACAATAACTTACTGAAAATATTTAATACCAGGAATGAGACCTTCATTTTTACACCACAACACTATACACCTCATTGTTTGTTAAATAAACGAACTAAAACCAAAATAACAAATATTAAAAACAATTTTAATCACAAATAGGTATATCTATCAACAATTAAAATATACCACGAATAAAACCATAACTCAATTATATCTGAATTGTTGTGAAGCCGACTCTGACAGACATTCCCACTACGAGAAACGTCATTTGCGTAAACAGACGCTGTTGCGAAATCTCCTAAATTTAATAAGATTTGGAAAAAAATGTTTCGTTCATATTACTGAAAACTAAACAGTATGCAATTTTACCGATAACATTTAATTATTTGATTTTGTCAAGCAGTTTCGTATGACGCAACATATGGATTTATTTATAAAACAGATATGTCGCATAAATTCTATAAGGCGAACGACAAAATAGTTTTAAATATGGCAGCTCTGTACTGAAAATAATATATTGAGGAGCATGCGTAGATCGTGAAAACTCTGCATACCCGTTACACTTTTTGGTATTCGGCTGGATTTAATTAGCATTCTAGAGTACATATATAATATAAGATTTCTATGATACGCACTGGTCGAAGCTCATTGTCTCTCCTCTATATCTCTGGTTTATATGTTATATGGTCTTCAAATTTCAACTAATCATCCACAATAAGGCTCAGGTTCTTGCCGACTCTTGAAATCCCAAAATATTGTGGAACTTTGGTAAAGTAATGATTCTTTGGCAAAGCGTGCGTCGGTTTTTTTTTCGACTGTAATAGTATCAGGTTCAGGATAGTCATATGCCTGTATGTCAGAGCGCCTATGGCGGCCTATTTTTCGACTGGCAGTGGCGTCAGGTATAGTATAATAATTACGTGATTGTGAAATGAATCATATAAATGTAGTTATAGTTTTATCAGAATAAACGTGATACAGAAATATAGATAGTTATGTAAATATTAGGATTAAAATTTTCAGAAATATGTTATCTCCACGCGTTAGGTAAAAAAAATATTATTCATCTACTCATGAACCTTCTGATATTGTTAATCAGTGAACCTGATAACAGATTTACCAAAGCCCTATGCTTATTGTTTCATATTAATATTCCGCAATACTTATCCATTGTTTAAACGGTAAAACGACAAATCAAGGCCAATACTATGAGGTTAGATCAAAATGTAAGGTTGCTGCTAGGATGAAGAAGAATAGGTTTTAGTGATTTTTCATCTTGATTAGTCATATGATCATATTATTGTACAAATGCATTTGCATGCAGTTCAAATAGGCGTTCGATACAGGTGATCATTCACTACTATAGAAGAACCTACGAGGGTGGTTTGAAAGGCCGTGATTTTTTGAATTTCCCGCGCAGTAATTTTAATGGCAATACTGCTCTTATCCATCGCTAGACTACTTACTGTAAAAATTGTTTTTATATACAATAAAGAAAAAAAAAATAAAAAAAAAATTAGACAAAAAAATTCATTAATATTATATTAATAATAAGAGTCTTGAAAGATAAATAGAAACATTTTTCAGTTACCCCGTAGACAACATCTAAGACCTTATAGTTTAACTTTCAAAGAAATTTTGAATTGAAATCTAAAGAAATCAAAAAATTATTCAAAATATTACTTTTTTGTCCTTAACAAAATAATGAAATACATTTTTGACTCACCCTGTATATAAATTTAAAGTGTATGCTAAAAATGTCTATACATTTAAAATTTCTTAAATGTGGGCTAATTAATGTTCTTTTTGTATCACCCTGTACATGCTGCTTATTAGTTAATGTTGTTATAATCTGATAAATCCTTAGCGCATAGCCAGATGTTACAATAACGTTAACCTTAATAGTGGTGTACGTTATTTTTAGGACTATCATCTCTATTTTGAAATTCGTTGGTTTGTCAGGTTTCCATTTTTAGGACTACTAACTTATTATGCTGTGGTTCAATAAAGCAGATGAGATTTTTGGATCAGAAAAACTCAACTCGAATTTACGAATGTGTACGTTATTCTTTGATACGATTGTGACTAAAAATATACGAAATTGCTTGTCCCATATGTTTTTCTAAGAATATAGTCATCAAAATGGTTTAAAAAAAATCGACAAATTCCAATATAGTTGACACCTATAGTTTCACGTCATAATTTGGTTTTGGTAATATGTTTTTACTAACACGACAGACAAATTGCTTATGTCAAATAGTTTATTATTATTTTCTTTGTTTACATTAAGAGTCTAAAAGTTTTCGGCATTATTTTCATGTTTAAGGTCAATTTCTATCAACATGCTGTATATTGTAGTGTTATAAAATGGTTATTCCATATAGTTGTAGCAAATTTAGAAGTTGTCATTGTGTATTTCAAGTAATATTACTGAAAAAGTGTTAATAAGCTAAAGTGACAGTGTCATGAGAGCCGTCAGATGGATGGATGTGATCATATGTTTGTCAACACCTAACCAGTCGTTTTGTGGTAGTTTTGTCTATGAAAAAAGTCATTGAGGGTTATAAAAAAAAAATTAAAAAGAAATTAAGAAAAAAAATTGCAAAAAAAAAAAATAAAAAAAAAAATATCAACAAAAAAAAGTTTAAAAAAAAATTAAAAATTAAGAAAAAAATTGCAAAAAAAAAATTAAAAAAAAAAAATTGAAAAAAAAATTAAAAAAAAAAAGTTTAAAAAAAAAATTAAAGAAAAAAAATTTTTAAAAAAATTACAAAAAAAAATTAAAAACTAAAAAAAAAATGTTAAAAAAAAATTATAAGGATTAACTGCAAACATTACACAATAGATTCTTCGATTTTGTTGTAATAACAACAAAATCGAAGAATCTATTTACATTTTGAAAAACTTAAAAATTAATTTAAAAAAAAAGTAATTAAAAAAAAAAGTTATAACAAATGTTCAAAGTGACGTCCATTTTCATAAACACAACATTTCTAAGCATATCTTGTCAGTATAAGTAATTTTAAGCTTTTTGATAAAACCTCGTATAATTTCACAATCACTGATTACAAATTTCCACCTGTTCCATAATCAACAAATGAACGTTTTACATTATTTTATTGCATAATGTATAACAAATGTTGATTCCCAAAATCTAGTCTACCTATACCTACGGTGATTTATCAAATAAGTATAAACAATTGCACATTACGCCTTGCGTCGATATAAAAATCTAGACGCCTATGATTAAGAAGTGTTTTTTTCGCAAACGTTATAGTAGGCAATGGCATTATGTGTATGTTTGTTTGTTACTATTTGTTTAAGCAATATGTGTTGAATTTCAGACGATTTAAAAGGTTCTATCTTCGAGTACCAGTAAGTAGTTATTTTATAGGTACCTATTATTTATTTTTCAGTATGAATGAAAGAATTTATATTTTAAGTTTACTTAGTTAGGTGATGGTGTTTTAAGTAGCAATTGTTCGCGATGTAATTTCGATTTTAATTCTAATGGGTGCGAGTCATGTGAGAGGTTTGCGTTGGTTTCGATTTAAGCGGTTGCTGGTTAGTTTGCGACGGTTTAGAAAAGATTTCTTTAGAGATTGGGTAAGATTTTAGTTGTTAAAGTTGAATGATGCCTAATCTCACACTTCGTTATATCCGAATTTTCACCATGTTTTCATTTACAAGATTAAATGGCCGTCGTAATAATTTTCTATAATTGTTTTCAATAATATACATGACACAAGTAGTCTACTTAGTGATTTGTACTTTCCCGCACAGGGAAAGTATTGTGAATGAGCTAAAAAAATTTTTTTTGAGATAAAGACGGATATAACCATTTTGAAGTTGCCTGAGACGATTAAGACCCAAACGCTTTAACCAATTGAACTAAATTTTGGTATATGAGTTTGAGGCAGTCCTAAAATGGAGCCCTTAGATTTTGGTTGAAATCGCTTCAGCCCTGTGATAGGGGTGGACACAACCACTAAATTTTCATATATCAGTAGGGGTCGAGTGATACATCATTTCAAAGCATTTTTTATCTGCTTTACAGCGATAGATGTCGCCAAATACATTTCTTTTACATTTCTGTCCCGTGTCGGGGATATATGACAGCAAGTAGGTATAGAGTTTGGCGACTGACCGATCACCAATGATGAGTCGTGGATGGACGAAACGGTCATCTGGTGAAAGTACAGTGGTTGACAGACAGAGAAATTTTAATCCTTATAAAAAATCTGATAGTGCTGTCTTTGTCGTCGAAAATCTGCAAAAAAAGGACCGATATCTATGTGAGTTAACTTAAAGCTGGACCAAAGGTGCAGCCGCAGGTCTGTCTATATGGAAAATTTGTTTTTTGCTGCATCCCAACGGGCACTTTTCAAGGGGATTTAATGCGACCACACTATTTTATTAATTTATTTATTTACATCTACAAAAGTTTATTTTGTGTGCGACGCAGAGAGAGATATCAACTATTTCCCATCCATCTGACTAGGTTATTGACATTGACAAACATATGATCACATGCATCTATCTGACGGCTCTCATGACACTTTTTCAGTAATATTACTTCAAATACACAATGACAACTTCTAAATTTACTACAACTATATGGAATAACCATTTTATAACACTACAATATACAACATGTTGATAGAAATTCATCTCAAACATGAAAATAATGTCGAAAACTTTTAGACTCTTAATGTAAACAAAGAAAATAATAATAAACTATTTGACATAAGCAATTTGTCTGTCGTGTTAGTAAAAACATATTACCAAAACCAAATTATGGCGTGAAACTAGAGGTGTCAACTATATTGGAATTTGTCGATTTTTTTTTGAAAACCATTTTCATGACTATATTCTTAGAAAAAACATATGGGACAAGCAATTTCGTATATTTTTAGTCACAATCGTATCAAAGAATAACGTACACATTCGTAAATTCGAGTTGAGTTTTTCTGATCCAAAAATCTCATCTGCTTTATTGAACCACAGCATAATAAGTTATAATAAGTTAGAGAGATATGGTAGTCCTAAAAATGGAAACCTGACAAACCAACGAATTTCAAAATAGAGAGATATGGTAGAATAATAACTGCAACCAACGAATTTCAAAATAGAGAGATGGTAGTTCTAAAAATAACGTACACCACTATTAAGGTTAACGTTATTTTAACATCTGGCTATGCGCTAAGGATTTATCAGATTATAACAACATGAATTAATAAGCAGCATGTACAGGGTGATACAAAAAGAACATTAATTAGCCCACATTTAAGAAATTTTAAATGTATAGACATTTTTAGCATACACTTTAAATTTATATACGGGTGAGTCAAAAATGTATTTCATTATTTTGTTAAGGACAAAAAAGTAATATTTTGAATAATTTTTTGATTTCTTTAGATTTCAATTCAAGATTTCTTTGAAAGTTAAACTATAAGCTCCTAGAGGTTATCTACGGGGGTGACTCGAAAATGTTTCTATTTATCTTTCAAGACCTTATTATTAATGAATTTTTTTTGTCTAATTTTTTTATTATTTTTTTTAATTTTTCTTTTATTTTATATTTTTTTGATTTTTTTTTCAATTTTTTTTATAAGCCTCAATGACTTGTCATAGATAAAACTACCACAAAACGACTGGGAAACAGTTTTTTCTCAATTATTTTCTAATTAATCCCTATAACCTATAAAAATGCTTTTTTATTGAAAAAATCTGTGCCCATTTTTACAGAAATCTTCAAATAAGTCAAACATCGAATTTCATAATATAAAGTGTCATAATTATTGACCTTATAGTACACTCCCCAATTTTCCGAATTATAGTTTCCCAAATATTGATTGCGGTCTTTTCACTTTTTCTTTGTTACAATAAATAAAATTTACGATACTGTGACATTTTGATTGATTTTTTTGCATGTTGGATATTAAAATGCAAAAGTTTTAAGCATGCAGTTTTCAAAAAACAATGATCTCCGCATATTATAGAAAATCTTCTGATATCTTGATAAACATCGTCTACCTGACATCTGAGCCGTTTCGAGATTAACTTATTCCATGTCATCCGAATAATTTTATCAGCAATTTGTTACAATAAAAATAAAATATTGATTATAATATCTAATAGGTACCTGCCTAATAAACCTTCGAACATTATCCTATATCAAACATATTTATTATGTTTTTTTTTATAATAAAATGCGGCGATTTATAACTTAATTTGTCGAAAATATATGAGTAACTCCAATAAAATTCGAATCAACTTTGTCGTTGTTGGTAAAATTCATTTTAAAACCAAATACAACTTCAGTTTTGACGACATTAACTTATTACACTTATAATACAATATTTTCAAAGAGGGTTTTGTGGCGTCATTTATTTATTTATTTATTGTCATTACCAAAAAAGGTTTACACAAGTTATATTAAATATTAAAATATTACACAACACAACATAAAAACATAGAAATGTATATAACTTAATCAAACCAGAAAGTCAGGGCTGAGGAATTCATCAATGGGGTAAAAAGCCTGGTCAATTAAGTAGTTTTTTAATCTATTTTTGAACATTGCAAGGCTTAGTGTTTTCAAACTATCTGGCAAATGATTATTGCATGTGGGACCATAATAATTCACAGAATTTCTGCTTCTACCTAACCTCATATATTCAGGAAGAATGTCATTTTTGTTTCTGGTATTGTGGTTGTGAACTTCATCATGCCTTATGTACAGATTGTAATTATTTTTCACATACATAATTGAATTGTAGATAAATATAGATACACGGGAGTGTAATTATTTTATATTCTTTAAATTTAGGTCTGACATCCTCTCTAAACTTTAAATCTGTCATTATTCGAGCCACTAGTCTTTGGATTGCGAATACCCGACTTGCATGACAAGAGTGTCCCCAAATTGACAAAGCATTAGGCCACACTGTGAAAAAGGTCGTAATATGCTGATTTCAAAACATTAAAAGAGACTTCACCGTTCAAGCTTCTCAACATGAACACAACCTTAGACAACTTGGCAATGGTAACCTCGACATGACCCACCCAGGTTAGCTTTTGGTCCAAAGTGACACCCAAAAACTTTACCAGACCATCAGAAACAGCAACATCCGTCTCACGTAATGTAAATATTTTAGTAGCTGTTTTATTGGCATTCATACAGAGTTTGTTAGCTGCAAACCAGTCCGCAGCCCTCGACTGTGAATTAATCATACTTGAGGCCAGAACATCACTCGACAGTTCAACATCGACAATAGTTGATTCGTCTGCAAACAATGTCAGGTCAGAGCATGGCAGATGTAGCGGTAAATCATTAATGAAAATGAAAAACAATAGAGGTCCGAGCACCGAGCCCTGTGGGACTCCACAAGAGCTCAACAAGGGCTGAGAAGACTTTGACTCAAACATCGTTACAACATTCCTACCAGTGAGATAGGAACTCAGCAAACGAATCGAATTCGCACTCATACCGTATCGCTCCAGTTTACCCAACAAGATATCGTGTGAGACGCAATCAAACGCCTTAGTTAAATCAAGAAAAGAAGCCCCCACAAGCCTTCTACTCTCAAAAGCGGTTATAACGCTATTTATAAAGTTTTCTATAGCCCGAACGGTGTTAAGTTTCGGTCTAAATCCAAATTGTTTCGGAGAAAATAAATTATTTCTTTCAAAATAGTTGGCTAATTGTTTAAAGAGTATCTTTTCAAAAATTTTGCCTAGAACAGGCACTATAGAAATAGGGCGATAGTTGTTCAATTCATCTGGAGATCCTTTTTTGAATAACGGTATAATTTTGCTAAATTTCAGACAACTCGGAAACATACCGGATGAGATCGCCAAATTAATCAATATTGTCAATGGTATAATTATTATATCCTTAATATATTTAATGATTACGATATTCAAATCAAAAATGTCTTTCGAGCTTTTATTTTTAAAAGATATTTCATTAAACTCAACTAGCTGTTGCCCTCGAGGCACGAATAGCTCTCCATATTTAAGTGTAAAAGTCATAATTTTATGACCTTTTTGTCATTTATCTAAATTTTTGTTTTGTTTTAGACATCAGCTATTTTTTTTTTTTTTGTATCGGGTTTTGTGCCTTTTTCTTCTCTTTGGAGGCACTATTTATACGCAGATATTTTATATTCCAGATCTAGGCCAAATTCTTGTACGCAAAATAATTGATTTTTTTTTAGTTTTATTATAAAATTTATTTTGCCCTCTTTTCTACTATTTACGAACGCCTATGTAAACAAAATTGTTATGCTGCATGTTGTAGGTTATCCGTTAAGTGGTTTTTGAGTTATCACGGATACAATTTTTTCCTGACCCTTTTATAGAATTTTCACGGACGCCTATGGAACATTAATTTTTGTCGTGTATTTTTAACACCAATTCAACTAGTTAAATATAAAAATTTTTACATTTTAATTTTTTTTTCATTTTACCCCTTTTTTTTACTATTTACGAACGCCTATGTAAATAAAAATTTTATGCTGCATTTTTTAGGTTATCTTATATCAAAGCTATATATAATTAGCCAATTTTTCTGGTATATTTGGGAAACATTTTTTTTTCGTTTTTGACCCTTTTTTAACACTATTTTCGAACGCCTGTGTGAACTAATTCTTTTATGTAACATTTTTTAGGTTATATTCTATCACAACTATAAAAAATTATTCAATATTTCGGATAAGTTTAAGAACTATGATTTTTTAAATTTTTGAAACCTCTTTTAAACCCGTTGCCTACGCTCAATGTTAATCACCACCTATAATTATCCTGTAGTATTTTCGTACCAAATGTGGTTAAAATCCGTTAAATGGTTTTTGAGTTATCACGGATACAAATTTTTTCTGACCCTTTTATAGAATTTTTACGGACGCCTATGGTACATTAATTTTTGTCGTGTATTTTTAACACCAATTCATCTAGTTAAATATAAAATTTTTTACATTTTAATTTTTTTTTATTTTACCCCTTTTTCTACTATTTACGAACGCCTATGTGAATAAAAATTTTATGCTGCATTTTTTAGGTTATCTTATATCAAAGCTATATATAATTAGCCAATTTTTCTGGTATATTTGGGAAACGTTTTTTTTTTCGTTTTTGACCCTTTTTTTAAACTATTTTCGAACGCCTGTGTGAACCAATTCTTTTATGGAATATTTTTTAGCTTATATTGTATCACAACTATGAAAAATTATTCCATATTTCGAATAAGTTTAGGAAATATATATTTTTTATGTTTTGACCCCTTTTCCACTATTTACGAACGCCTATGAAAGTAAGTTATTCATAACACATTTTATAGGTTATATTCTATCAAAACTATCAATAACTAGTTAATATTTCTGCTATTTTTAAGAAATACGTTTTTTTTTAATCTTTTTTACCCCATTTTACACTATTTTCGAACGCCAATGTGGTCTAATATTTTATGTTCAATATTTTAGGTTATATTCAATTAAATGCGTAAAAAATTATGCAGTATTTCGGATAAGTTTAAGAACTATGAATTTTTTTAATTTTTGAACCCTCTTTTAAACCCTTTGCCTACGCTCAATGTTTCCCAAAATCTAATCAGCTCCTTGCCATGTCCAATAGTATTTTTGTACCAAATTTGGTTAAAATCTGTTAAGCGGTTTTTGCGTTTTCGTGGATACAGACAGACAGACAGACAGACAGACAGACATACAGACAGACAGACAGACAGACATTTTTTTAAAACTACTTATTTATGTATAAAATGACCAAAAAGAAGTATTTCCGGTGAAATTAAAAAAAATTTTTTTTTCATGAAACTAATAGTCTCCATATATACATATATTACATATATGATATGGAGAGCTAAAAATTGATCTCTCTCTCATTGATAGAGCATTCGCTTCACATGCGGAAGGTTATGGGTTCGAATCCCAGCTCTGGCAATACTTTTTTATTTCTAATTTTTGAATAAAGTACTTAGTTTGTTACGTTAGTTTATTGGAAATATTGAAACTAATACAATTATTATAATAACAATAATTAAAATTCGGTTTCGTTACGCAGGTCATATATTTTTGATAATATTCGGGAAAGTTTTGGGGCGACACAACCGATTTTTTTTAAATAGTTGTAGTTTTAACAACAAAGAGAAGTACATAACATATTCAGTAAGAAAGACTGTGATTTAAATGAACAAAGAAATAAGTCAGGTCGGTACTCAGGAAAAATGTTGATGATAATTATTAAAATGCCTCACTTTAAAGGGAATGACAAACGCTTTAAGAAAAGAAAATGAAAGATCCAGGTCCGTATTTAAAAAAAACAAGGTTGATGATAGTTGACGAAACGTCGGAGGTTAAATCTAAAGTCAGCTTCTTGTAGAGAAATTTAACCTAAACAACTTTCTAATTTAAACCATATCCCTGAAATAAATAGTTCTGAGACTATTCGACAAAATCTAATTCGGCGTTTTTCACAAATCACCCTGTATCTCAGAAACTGAGAGGGATTCGACAACATGGTAAACGGATCCTGAATTCGGATCAAAAAACGGAACTTTTTTCTAATTTCAGCGACCTCGCACCTCTTAAGGTTTCTGAGATAGCAATAGTGGTATCACTTAAAACGGTCACCCTGTATATCTATATATTATATCATGCGATATATTTAAAGAAACATTAAGTGATATTCTATATAAACAAAGGCGTACCACAAAGACAAATCAGAGAAGCTAAAATAGGAAGGCGACAGGCGGCCGTCAGGTGGTCGTACCTCGTTGTATATTGGGTATATGATTTGTCAGCGTTGCCCATTATTGCTGGATTATAGATGAAAATGATTTGAGGCATACTTAATCTTTTTTTCCTTTTCAGACTTCTGGTATTGGCAAACCATCACTCTACCATGCCTTGGTTGTTATTTTTCTCGAATTCTTCGCTTGGGGTCTGCTCACGATGCCCGTTATTGCGGTGCTCAACAACACGTTCCCCGAGCACACTTTCCTGATGAACGGACTGATTATGGGCATCAAGGGTATATTGTCGTTTTTGAGTGCGCCGCTAGTTGGCGCTCTAAGTGACGTATGCGGCAGGAAATTGTTCCTTTTAGTTACAGTAAGTATGTTATTTATATATATAGGGTAATATATATACTCAGGTCAATCTAATCTATCAGTCTCTAATATTGTCATATTTGTACGACTTCCGGTTATACCGGAAGTTTATACCAACTTTCTTATTTCAAATGGAACGCCCTATATATTATTATATTTTTGGATTCCCAATGCATTTTGGAGTATTTTGTTTTAACACTTCCCTATACCTATCTCCAACTGTTTTTGAATAAAAAATTTATTTAAAATTTTTTTGGTATCTGGAAAATATTTGTCATTTTGTCCTTTGAATAGACAGAAACTTGAAATTTTTAAGGTAGTTCAAGAACATCTTACGAAAATCAACTATTTTAACAGATTGAGCCATCAGGATACAGGGCGGTCGCAAATTACTGTAGTATGATTTTCTACTAAAAATAGGCATAAGTCAATTTTCTTATATAGAACACCCTGTATATTATCAAATTTCTTGAACGGTAATAAAATGTGCTTTCAAATAATATATCATGTTCCTATACCTAAACTTTAAAGTTTCTGAAATACAAACAAGTTTCTAGAAAATTTGGAGTCGTATTTTGTCAAATTTTAATTAAGTCAGAAAAATAAAAAAGTCAGTGGCAGATACTTTTGCAATAGCTTTGACCAAGGACCAACCTAAGTGGATTTAATCATTTTAATCTAGTTAAGCCCCCTTTAGCCCCTTATTACTACAAACATCGCTGCCAAATTTACCTACTACATAATAGGCCCAAAGATATTTGACATATGAAAAAAATTCAAAAAACTGTTATGCCACTGGAATACACCTCTATATTAAAGTAGTAACTTGGATTTGTTCATTAAACTGTTAATTGCATAGTATAATTTATAAATTCGGTTTAAATTACATAATGTCGGAAGTATTAGATTTTCACGCACGCCACTGGAGGCAATAACGTTCAATGAGTGCTGCGGGCGCAAGAAATCCCACTTTATGCAACAGTATGAGAAAAAATATCTATTGTCAAGAAACACCCTGAAAAAGTCCCTTTTTGAGGGGTACATGTAACATGTTTCAAAAATTCGATAATTGGAGTTAGAGCCAATTTTGGAAAAATTTGAGAAATCGCTTTTTTTAGGATAGTCTAAAGATCAAAAAGATGCATAGAAAACTTTCCAACATCAAAAATTGAGAATCTGAATAGCCCCAAACTTTGCTAAAAGAACATGACTTCGTAAACGTGGAGAGTTGATATACTGTAAATGACATAAACCCCGTTTATGTCATTTACATGGTTTATGTCGTTTACATCGTTTATAACCTCGCGAGGACATGAGAAAATGCATAGAAAACTTTCCAACATCAAAAATTGAGAATCTGACATAGCCCCAAACTTTGCTAAAAAAAAAACATGACTTTGTTGGCTCACCCTGTATAAGTGAAGAGTTGATATACTGTAAATGACATAAACGTCGGTTCTGGCATTTACATCGTTCATAACCTCGCGAGGCCATGAAAAAAGTCCCTTTTTGAGGGAAACATGTAATTTTTAAAAATTCGATAATTTGAGTTATAGCCAAATTTCGAAAAATTTGAGAAATCGCGTTTTTTAGGATAGTCCAAAGATCAAAAAGATGCATAGAAAACTTTCCAACATCAAGAATTGAGAATCTAACATAGCCCCAAAGTTTGCTAAAGGAACATGACTTCGTAGGCTCACCCTGTATAAGTGGAGAGTTGATATACTGTAAATATCACGATAAGTAGAAATTGTAATTGTATATTAGATTTATATCAACAACAGTAGGCAACCTTTATCTTATTTTTGTTTTAACCACTGCACCTTGGAAATCTCTTCACTCGAAACACTCAACCCGTGCGCTAAATAGTACCCAACTCGTACGCCCATTCTCCTTTGTGCTTCGAAACTGCAAATAATATCTCACAACTGTTAAATTAATTCTAAAAATCGATACCTCACCAGGCCAACCACAGCGTTGCAAGTTTTCGGAGCCCGCAACGTAGACGATTTACGTAGAATTTTGCGATATGTATGAAATTTTGAAAAACGTTATAGGCTCCAAAATTAGAGGACACAACGTTATATATGAGTCTATAGCGTTACTCCGTTATATACTTTGGAGCCCGTAAGGTATCCGTAATACATATCTATATATGGGATATAGCAAATTTTGCGGCATGTTCTAGGCCGCATTTTTTGACCAATGGAAACAAAATTTGGTTAAAAAATCGGCTAGGTCATGGAATCGCGTGAGTTCGTTGGCGATTGAAATCGGAGAGCTAATTTTAAAATGGCGGCCTGTCAAAGTTTATGTCAATTACATCGTTTATGTCATTTACGTCGTTTATGTCATTTACATCGTTTATAACCTCGCGAGGCCATGAAGCTTGAAAGGAACCAAAATTGGTCAGATTCGAACATAGCGATTTTCCATATTAGTTTCCATAAGAAATGGGCCAGAACCGTCGTAGTATATCTACTGTGGATAAATAAAATAAATATAGCGGTCGAACCCTGTACGTGTTCTTTAAGAGTTGGTCAAGAACCTCCCGAATACCACAAAGCAACTGTCCACCAGTTTATGTTTATAGAAAGGAGAAGGAACCACCTCCTTAAGTCATTGAAGAAAGTTGAAATCCTTACCAAACCACTTTCGTACTATCTTTTTGTATTCTAGGTATTCTTCACTTGCCTGCCAATCCCGCTAATGACCATCAACACCTTCTGGTTCTTTGCAATGATCAGTATATCGGGTGTGTTTGCGGTGACATTTAGTGTGGTATTTGCTTATGTAGCAGATGTGACTGATGAGAAAGAACGTTCCCTAGCGTATGGATTAGTCAGTGCCACATTTGCGGCCAGTATGGTGATATCACCGGCGTTAGGAGCTTATCTAATGGAAAGGTAAGTCTAAATTTTGTTTAACTTACTACTGTCAACCACTAGACTTTCACCAGACCGCCGCGACAGCCGGCCGTCAGGTGGTCGTATCTCGTTGTATATTGGGTATATGAGTTGCAGCGTTGCCCATTATTGCTGAAGTATAGATGAAAACGATTTGAACCACGCTTAATCACAATAAAATCAAATACACCCAAATAAGCCTGATAAACTGAGGTTAGTTTTCGACGCTGCTACTAAAAGCAACGGAAAAAGTTTAAATAGTGAATTACTTCAAGGTCCTGACCTACTAACACCACTCGTTAGCGTCATTTTAAAGTTCCGAAGATATCCGATAGCCTTCATTGGAGATATAAAAGAAATGTTTCACCAGGTACTTATTAGAGAAAACGATAGACCAGCACAGAGAATATTATTTGCTTCGAAAAAAAACCGATTCCTGAAAAATTGATTCTAGAATCAGCATCCCTAGCCCAGAGCTTCGACGTCACTTAGGCCCACAAAATAATTCTCAATTTTAACGTTCCTTAGGTGGTCAGTATCTCTAGTCGTCGCTCTAGCAACAGCTGTAGCAATATTAGACGTATTCTTCATCCTGGTAGCTGTTCCCGAAAGTTTGCCCGAAAAAGTCCGTGTATCGCCAATCAGTTGGGAACAGGCCGATCCATTTTCTTCACTCAGGAATGTTGGGAAGGACGCCACAATATTAATGTTAAGCATAGGTAAGCATATGAAACGAAACAACATAATAACGTCTATTGATTGTATTCACTGTTTTCAGCCGTATTCTTGTCATATTTGCCTGAAGCAGGTCAATACAGTTGCATTTTCGTCTACCTCAAATTAGTGATGGGTTGGAGCGCCCCTATGGTGGCAGTGTTTGTAGGACTTGTAGGATTGTTAGCCGTTATAGCTCAATTATGTTTAGGTAAGTAAGTAGACCTTCTCATTTCTAAGGAATCAAGATTTTGGGAATGAAATACCGTGTGAAGTGCGCATGTGCGGAATATAAGGACCAATATTTGGCTTCAAAAACATCAAAGCACTGACCCGAAGTTGAATAACTGTTTGTTAAACTGTGGTTTTACCTATTCTTTTGTGTTACAGGTATATTAATAAAGAACCTTGGCCCCAAACATACAATAATGCTTGGACTGCTCTTTGAGATGTTACAACTGTTGTGGTACGGTTTCGGAACAACCACATGGATGATGTGGGGTGCTGGAATCCTCGCCTCAATGAGTTCCATAACATATCCAGCGATTTCAGCGTTTGTTTCTATACACAGCACTGCTGACAGACAGGGTGTAGTACAAGGTATTGTAACTGGTATGAGAGGACTATGTAATGGTCTTGGACCGGCAATGTTCGGTGTGATATTCTACATGTTTCACGTGGATTTAAATGAGGGAGAGAATGCTAATAACGCAACACATTCCACGCCTCTTTTTGAACCATATTCACAGGTAATATTAGGCATCTAGGTGGGATTTTGTTGAATACTAACTGTGTTTGATTTCAGCTTGTTCCAGGCCCACCGTTTGTGTTTGGTGCTTTTCTAGTCATATGTGCAATATTTGTAGCCTCATTAATACCGCCCAAAGCCCATATTGAAACGAGTAAGTTTCTTTATTAATCTTTAATATTTTTATTATTATTATTAATCTAAAGCAGTGGTCGCCAACCCGTCGATCGCGAGCCCCTGGTAGCTCGCGAAGAGATTTCTGATACGTAGCTCCCAACATATATATCTACATGCCAAACGACATGCGGAGGATTCCTCATTAAGGATAGTTTCTTAGGTCTTGATTAGGTCCTGTATGATAGCGTCCTATACCAAACCAAGGCCCTAAAAATAAGAAATCTGTTTTCCTAATAATGGGGTCGTGAAATTTACGCAGGACAATGATATTATGAAGGGCGATTTGCATGCCAAACTACATTCTTCGGAACGGTCATTAAGGATAGTTTCTTAGGTCTTGATTAGGTCCTGTATGATAGCGTCCTATACCAAACCAAGGCCCCAAAAAATTGAAATCTGGTTCCTTAATAATGGCGTCGTGAAATTTACAAAGGACAATGATATTATGAAGGGCTATTTGCATGCCAAACGACATTCTTCGGAACGGTCATTAAGGATAGTTTCTTAGGTCTTGATTAGGTCCTGTATGATAGCATCCTATACCAAACCAAGACCCCAAAAAATTGAAATCTGTTTTCCTAATAATGGGGTCGTGAAATTTACGCAGGACAATGATATGAAGGGCGATTTGCATGCCAAACTACATTCTTCGGAACGGTCATTAAGGATAGTTTCTTAGGTCTTGATTAGGTCCTGTATGATAGCGTCCTATACCAAACCAAGGCCCCAAAAAATTGAAATCTGGTTCCTTAATAATGGCGTCGTGAAATTTACAAAAGACAATGATATTATGAAGGGCTATTTGCATGCCAAACGACATTCTTCAGAACGGTCATTAAGGATAGTTTCTTAGGTCTTGGTTAGGTCCTGTATGATAGCGTCCTATACCAAACCAAGACCCCAAAAAATTGAAATCTGTTTTCCTAATAATGGGGTCGTGAAATTTACGCAGGACAATGATATTATGAAGGGCGATTTGCATGCCAAACTACATTCTTCGGAACGGTCATTAAGGATAGTTTCTTAGGTCTTGATCAGGTCCTGTATGATAGCATCCTATACCAAACCAAGGCCCCAAAAATTTTAAATCTGTTTTCCTAATAATGGGGTGGTGAAATTTACGCAGGACAGTGGTATTATGAAGGGCTATTTGCATGCCAAACGACATTCTCTGGAACGGTCATTAAGGATAGTTTCTTAGGTCTTGATTAGGTCCTGTATGATAGCGTCCTATACCAAACAAAGGCCCCAAAAGTTGCAATCTGTTTTCCTAATAATGGAGTCGTGAAATTTACGCAGGAGAATGATATTATGAAGGAATATCCCTTGCATGCCAAAAGACATACGCCTAAACAGTGATTAAGGATAATTTCTTGGGTCTTGATTAGGTCCTGTATGATAGCGTCCTATACCACACCCAGGCCCCAAAAACACTGTACATTCAAAAAAAAAAAAAGTAGCTCACTGTACATTCTACAATTACCGAAGGTGCTCAATACATTCAGAAGCTTGGCTACCACTGATCTAAAGTAATGAGCGGTCTCCCGATGTAACTACTTTAATGTTTCACCACTTTGATAGTTTTTTTTTATCAGCGACATCTAAGTGACACTTGTCATGGTTTTTGAATTAAAATTTGAATTTTTTTTACTTTACAGTCTCACCTAAAGTTTTTTTTTTTTTTTTTGAGAATATTCTCACATTGGTTCAAGTGATTTGAGGATATGTCTTAAAAGGAAAGTACGTAATATGTTTGAGACAGGCAATTAAACTTCCTGCATCAAATTTACGTACGTTTCGCTAAGCATCCTGTGAGCGTCTTCAGAGCTACTTTGCGTGAAGGCGGTTAAACTGAAACTGTTATGAATGATGTGTTAGTTTCAACCTCAAGTAATAGTAAAAAATTTATTGTAAATTATAGAAATAATATACAGGGTGTCTCATAGTATATGCGCAGGACGTGGGAGCTCGTCCAAAAATATGAAAAATAAAGTTTCTGTTAACTTCCCTCTAAAATGCACCATTTTCGGGTGTTGAAATTGAATATCTTCAGAACCGTTTATCGTACAGAAGACATGCTTTTGTAAGCATTTTCTACTCATAATATGCTATGTTTTGTGCAAGAATTTTTGTTTTTTAAGTTCATAATTGGTGAAGATTTTGAAGGGGTAGTGGGTGTTTTTCTCCCTAATTTCTACGCCACTGCAAAAAGTAGGGTTTTATGACACCTATTTGAACCGCCAATGTTTTCTACACAAAAATGGTACTCTTGGTCATAAGCTCTAAAGTTTACCGTTTTCGTGGAAAGTCAACTTGTTGAAAAACATGGTCAACTTTTTTAAATAAATTTAATTTTTTTTTCTACTAATTGAACGAAATTTATATAAACGTTAAAACAAGTTAACAAAGCCAAACGATAACCTCATAATTGCAAAATTAACAATTAAGTTTGGGAGATCGCGTGGACCTCCTCGACCGATCCAACGTATTGACGAGCAACCAAACTAAACTGGGTCGGAGCTCCATCATGCATAAAGTACATGTTTTGTCTTACTTGAAGCGATACATCTTCCAGCAGTTCCTTCTAGAAATTGTCGATAATCTGCACCGTTTAATCTGCTCAGTAAAAAATTTTGAGTCTATCAAATGATCACCGACGAAGTTAGCATTCACGGAAAATTGTTGCTGGTGATGGCCTTCTGCAATTTCATGTGGATTTTCTTCAGCCCATATGCGGTTATTGTGAAAATTGAAAATACCATCTCTCGAGAAAGATGCTTCATCGGTAAAAAGAACTTCAGCTCCAAACTGAGGATTTTGATCTATTTTTCTTGCATCCATCTGCAAAAATCCAATCTTAGCGGAATATCTCTTGGCAATAATACTTGTACTCTTTGGATATGGTAGGGATACAAAAGTTGTCTTTTCAAAATCCTCCAAGTCGAGTGAGGTTGGTTTAAGTTGTGGGCAATTTTTCTGGTACTTGTGGTCGGATTTTCTTCAACTTCGTTGAGGAGGAGCTCGTATAGGGGATTTGCAACTTCCGTAGGCTGCCCATTATCAGCAGTATTCTTTTTAAAACTTCCATTTTCCTATAGTCGTTGGTGAATGCTTTGAAACAAGTTAAGGTGTGGTACTTGGCGATCAGGATGTCTTTCTTGATACAACCGCCTTGCTTCTGCCGAATTACCGCTCGCCATTCCGTACAGGTAATGCATTTCGCACATTTCAGCGTTTGTGTTGGGTTATTGTTCATTTTTAAATTTGTAATAAAAATTTACTTTTTGCAGGTACAAACTTAATGTTATATTTATTTTTAATAAACAAACAAATAGTAAAAAGTGAAAAAAAATTATAATAGTATGATACCCATTGGAAAAGGTAGAGAATAATCTCGATTTCCGGTAAAACTGCAAGTCCTATGAAAAACAGTTCAATGGCAAAGTTGTAGGTAATAAAAAGATCTACAACTTTTGTATCGACACTTTTTTCACATAACCTCAAAATTTATGTGAAAAATTCGAATAACCGAGTTTTTGGTTTTTTATTTTTATCTTTTGCAAAAAAAAAATATTTTTTCACGAAATTTGGTTACCTTTGTATGTACCAAATATACAGTAATTTTTTTGATTTAAAATATTCATTTTTTCATCTTATTTTGATTTAATATCGAAAAAGCACCCTAATTTTCAATCGAAAATTCTCACGTCAAAATATCTGCTTTTTTAAAAAAATTGGTGTGTTTTTTGTTCGTTGAAATCTCCACTTTCTGATGGTATAAAAAATGTTCACTACTAAGGTAAATGTTCTCAGAAAATGCAAATAATGAAAAACACTCAGATATTTTTTTTTCTAATTACTTCTCCATTAGTTTTTGTCTCTTTTATGGCATTTCTTCATCGTTAGATTCGACAAACCTTCCCGATTCTATTGGATCTTCGAAATCTTCAAGATCATCACCGTCTTCGTCTCCAAGATTATTTCCGGTCCGCATTGGTTCTTCATCCACAATTTCATCTGAATCATCAACTTCCTCGTAGGTTTTTTCTTCCACATTGGAGCATGTTTCAGAACCATGACAATTTGAGCATAAATTTGTGCATTTTAAACCATGTTTTCGGCGTTTTTTTTTAAATCAAAAAAATTACTGTATGTTTGGGACACAGGTACAAAGGTAAGTTTTCACTAAATTTGGTGAAAAAATAATTTTCTTTGCAAAAGATAAAAACAAAAAACCAAAAACTCGGTTATTCGAATTTTTCACATAAATTTTGAAGTTATGTGAAAAAAGTGTCGATACAAAAGTTGTAGATCTTTTTATTACCTACAACTTTGCCATGTAACTTTTTTTCATAGGACTTGCAGTTTTACCGGAAATCGAGATTAACCGTTTTTCATCCTTAAAAACTCACTCCCTCCCCCTTCCCGACCTCAGATCGCCCGTAATTTATTTTTCCTTTCATTTTTGTTTTATTCTCTACTTTTTCCAATGGGTTTCATCCTACTATAATTTTTTTTTTGGTCTCAAAAAACTAATTGTTCTTTTGACAGGAGGTGACTTTTGTTTGAAAATTTAAAACCTACTTGGAGAATTTTGAAAAAACAACTTTTCTATCATTTTTAATTTTGCAATTATAAAGTTTAGATCCCCATTGACATCATTGATCTGCCGATAAATGTACATACATGGCAATAACATTACCCCCAGAGATTTAAATAATGGCCGACAGTGATCTCTAAGGCCTGCCCCAGCAACAATTCGGATCGCCTTCTTTTGTAGTCGGAAAACCCGTATAGCTGACGAAGAGTCTCCCCACAAGTCCACTCCATAATTAATGTGAGAATGGAACAAAGCAAAGTACGCTGTAAGCAACGCACTCCTACTCAGTGTCTGTTTTAATTGTCTCAGGACGAAAATACACCATCACACCAAGGATATTCACGACCGAATTGCAATCGTTCATTGTTGGACAAGAAGAAAAAAATATTATGGAAACTCTTTTTCATATTTTAGGACGAGCTCTCATCCTAAAGTCCTGCGCATATATTATGAAACACCCTGTATAATTTTAGTATTAACGCATTAATTCGATAGGTATGTGTATGTGGATTTGCGGTCGATGAATTAAAAACCAATTTTAGGAACTGCCAACGTTTCGACTCAACATTGTGGCATCTTCAAGGCTGTTTTTTTATTGGTTTTTCTGTCAGAACCAGTCATACAGAGATATTTTTATTTAAGTTTGATGTAAATAAATAATTATTTTAAAAGTGCACACAAACGTACCCAAGTACAACAATACATTTTGTGAGCCGAAACATTGGCAATTTCCAAAATCGAAATAATATATAAAAAATCAAAAGTATCAGAAGTTTTTGAAAAAATCATGATTCTTATCAACCCTGGACCTGAGGACGACTTAAATAAATATAATCGAAACGTTGACGTTCTACATCCGACGATTTGAACTGTTAAAATGCAATGTAATCACACTTTTAAATAGGCATTAACGCATAGATGTGTTTCAGGTATACCCCTAGACACGCACTACGAAATGGAACGTGGTCAAAAAGTAGCTGGTACCTTGAGCCCGCTAATACCAAACAGAAATAGCATAGATGCAGTTATATTGTAAGTGAGAGAGAGACCGCCATCTAGTATTATTCAATAACATAAACAAAACACAAACCACACACAAAATGACAAATTCTCCCGTTACCATAATGGTTCAACGGTAACGCAATCGGAAAGATAAGACTGTTTCCTGACAAAATGACAACACTGCTGTGCGCTTTTCCTATTATTGTGATGAACCCAAATTCATTCAATTCAATTCAGCAAAAGTGTCGTATCGCCTGGAATTTTTGCTCTGTAAACTAAGAAATATTGCTAACTACATCTTCAGAATCAAAATGACGTTTGGTAACTTCACTTGCCAACTGTCATTAATCAAATGCAATCTGACAGTACCTAATCAAAATCATATTGATACTAGTCAATGTCAAATTGACATCAAATAAACTATTAATCAGCGAGAATCTCTACCGACTTTTAAATAAAAATGAAGATCATAACAAAATTTTTCCTTAGGTAGATCGCGATCTACTTTACTGTCAGAGGTTTTTAGGTTAGGTTAGGTTTTTCCACTTCTGACAATTATTTTTGAATATTTTATCAATGGCCTCGCAACCGATTCACGCCGAGTGATTTTTGTGTTCATCTGAAGCTATTTAGAAACGCAGTCAGGATGGGGGGAATTCAATTCAGCAAAAGTGTCGTATCGCTTGAAACTTTTGCTCTGCAGACTAAGAAATATTGCTAACTACATCTATTCAAGTTGAAATTGGCGCTAATCAGAATCAAAATGACGTTTGGGGACTTCACTTGCCAACTGTCATTAATCAAAAGCAATGTGACAGTACCTAATCAAAATCATATTGACACTAGTCAATGTCAAATTGACATCAAATAAAATGTAAATCAGCGAGACCAATTTATTTAAAGAGAACACAGTACACTATTAACTTTTAAGTAAACATTAAGGTCATACAAATTTTGTTCCCGCCGCATCCATCAGAATCAAAATGACCTTTGGTAACTTCACTTGCCAACTGTCATTAATCAAAAGCAATTTGACAGTACCTAATCAAAATCATATTGGCACTAGTCAATCTCAAATTCACATTAAATAAAATGTAAATCAGCGAGACCAATTTATTTAAAGAGAACACAGTACACTATTAACTTTGAAGTCAAAATGAAGGTCATACAAATTTCGTTCCATAGAAGTAGGAATTAGTGAGCATTTCCTCAGGTGGATCGTGATCTACTTTACTGTCAGAGGTTTTTACGAGGCATGTTTTTTAAGTAAGTACCGATTTGGAATTAAAAAAAGACGTGCAAAGATATCGCAATAATTTTATTTTTACATGAAAGCCTGTACCTTAATCTACTTTTCTACATAATTTCCGTGAATATTGAGGCACTTGTCATAACGTGGCACCAGTTTTTGAATACCCTCCTCATAAAATTCTGCCGCCTGACTTGTTAACCACTGTATCACAAATGTTTTGACTTCGTTATCGTCTTCAAGACACTGACCACCCAGGTGTTTCTTCAAGTGCAGGAACAAATGGTAGTCGCTGAGCGCCAGATCAGGGCTGTATGGGGGATGATCTAGAGTTTCCCATTTAAAAGATTTGATGAGATCTTTGGTCCGATTAGCCACATGTGGACGGGCATTGTCATGCAGCAAAACGATACCCTTACTCAACTTGCCACGTCTTTTGTTCTGGATTGCATGACGCAGATTGTTCAATGTCTCACAATAAGACGCTGCATTGATTGTCTCATTACGAGGCAGAAACTCCACTAGCAATACTCCTTTTCTGTCCCAAAAAACTGTGCACATGATTTTCCGGGCAGAAATTGTTTGCTTAAACTTCACTCTTTTGGGTGATGATGAATGTCGCCATTCCATGGATTGTTGTTTCGATTCTGGTGTGACGTAGGCCACCCATGTTTCGTCACCAGTAACAATTTGGTCTAAAAAATCTTCAGCTTCATTGTGGTACCGCTCAAGGAAAGTCAATGCACTGCCTAAACGTTGGGTTTTGTGCAAATCCGTCAACATTTTTGGAACCCAACGTGAACATAATTTCCGCTAATTCAAGTTCTCGGTCACAATGCGATACAAAACACTACGAGAATATTGAGGAAAGCAGTCGCACATTGATGAAATTGTAAAGCGTCTGTTTTCTCTCACCTTTTCCTCCACTTTCTGCACCAAATCTTCATTAACGACCGAAGGACGCCCACTCCGTTCTTCATCATGCACATTTGTGCGGCCATCTTTAAATGCTCTCACCCATTTCCTTACCATTCCATCACTCATAATGTTTTGTCCGTAAACTTCACAGATCTCACGATGAATATCGATCGGTTTTACGCCTTTAGCACTAAGAAATCGTATAACAGCCCGTACTTCACAATCGGCGGGACTCACGATTGTCGGAGGCATCTTAAACACTCAGTAAACAACGTATACAATGAGGAATCAGACTGTAATGGCGTCAGTAGGTAACCAGCGCGCATGCGCGGAACGCCGACCGTAGCGCTCCCGGCGGCGGAATCGCAAAACGGTACTTACTAAAAAAACGTGCCTCCTAGGTTAGGATTTTCCACTTATGACAATTATTTTTGAATATTTTATCAATAACATCGCAAACGTTTCACGCCGAGTGAATTTTGTGTTCATCACTGTGTGTTAGATATTGAAGAGATAAAGATGCGGTTAAATTCGAACTGAGAATAGCAGTTTTAATGTGTCAGAGTGGGCAGGTACTGCAGAAGCCTGATTTAGCCATCCTCAGTTAAATAGAATTCCTGATGTTATGTTGTGAGTTTAAAATTTTAGGCGCTGCAACAGTTTTGCATTTATTAACCTTACACCTTGGGTCGTTGCAAAAATTCGATTTGAATTGTTATTGTTAGCATTTTGTGTAAGTATTATTAATTTATGTGAAATAAAGACCGTTGTAAATAATATTTATTAAGTAATGAACACTAATTACAGTCAATCACGGTAAAGTCATGCTTGAATTTAATATAAAGCAGAATTGTTGTTTGGTAACGCGATAATAAAAAACCTTAAGTGATGTGATAGTGATTAACTGGTTAGATAATGTTTAAAGTAAAAGTTTACGTTAATTAGATTGATTAATAAAAAGATAATTTAGTTTTGATTGAGTATGAATTTTTTTTTACTAATTTTTTATAAAGGAGTAAGGATGTTCTTTCAATTCGGAAATTGGTTTCTTTCACAGCTTTTAAATTTAGTTCAGTTGAATTGGGGTTAAATATTTGACATTTACGTTATGAATTGAATAATATGCTGTTTGAATTTCAAACAGTAAAAAAATTGCATAAATACAAAAATGTTTAGCATCTCATTTTTTTAGTATATAACATTTTCTTTCTTTTGGCTTTCCAACGCCAATATTTTTGTAAGCTGGCATTTGTCATATTTCATATTCAATAGTATATTGTGCAACGAACCTGAAATGGCATATATTTCCTACGAGTATGATCGTTTGCAGCATGAGCCGCAGGCGAGTGCTGCAAATCATACGAGTAGGAAATGGTCAATGTTAGTTTCACACTATACTTTTTCTACGACTGTTTTAATGCTTCTAAATAAATTAAACATAATTTTTAGGAAAATATTTGTTTTTCGAAACTTACCACTATTACCGTATAAGCCTAAATACGATAAATTAGAAGTATTAAATTGACTAGGTGGTGTTAAACTATATTCACTATCACTGTTTTTGTGTTTTGAAATTAACGAAATACTTAATTATAATTATAAATACCTAAACTGTCAATATGGTGTGTTTGTATTGTCGGAATTGCTATGGTGATTTTTCATGCCCGCCGCTACTTTTGTCATTACCAGGAAATTTTTGCCTAGCAACTAGTGGGAAATATTATTACGCACGGGTAAATGAAAAACAGCATTACAGTGTACTACATTTTCAAATCATGATTGAACATATAATAAAGGCATTTAAAGACAGTCGTAGAAAAAATAACATTTAATTCACTATAACGTACAAGGTGGGACAGAACCTTGTCTCCGAAACTACCGACTTTAGAAAAAAAAAATGTTAATACAAAAGTTTGTTGGTTTTAAAGAAATTTTAATACTATTTGTGTAAATAATACAGGGCATCCGAGAAGTGCTCACCGATATTAACTTCAGAATTTCAAATGGGACATCATATACAGGGTGTTTCAGAAAGACATGGCCAAAATTTGTGAGTGAATTGGGGACATCTAATCTGTCTGTAAACCAGGTTATCCCTCTCAGTGTCCGTATGCAGTCTTGATCAAGAACTTCGCGGTCATAATATGCACTTCGAAGTTTATGTCAAATTCAAATTTTGGTATGATGTGGTCCATGGGCATGTCTATGATGCCATCCACAATACATACCCCAATTTTGGTATGTCCCCGAGAAGTGGGTACAGTTCCTACCAACCCTCGCAGTCTAATGAATGCCGCCCCCGCCTCCATCCAAACTGGTCCTTAGTACAAAGCATTAATAAAATTTTGGAAAACTTTTCGTTAGCAGTTGTATTTTAATAATTTTATTAATGATGTTTACTAAGGACCAGTTTTGCCCTAAAATTTTCAAACTCGAATTTCTCGAAAAAGTTTTTCGTTTACCCGCCTATGTGATAATTATGCGCCTTTTACCAATTATGTATTGACAATGACGGTAGTTATTATGAACAGTTTCTGCAAAAAATAAAACCTGTAAAAAACGTGTAATGATATGTTATTTTTATGTTGGTTTTCAATACATTTAATTTAGACGATTTTTATTTTTTTACTCGAAAATGTTGCGTCATACGAAAAAAAGCCATGAGTACTTTTTTTTTTAATTGAACAAGAATTGCAGATATAATTTGCATTTTGAGATAAACCAGTGGCGTATCTGTTTTTTCATTAAAAATGTCGCAATCGGTAGCCGTACGGACGCCACTGGTGGAAATAAAAATAATAATATTACATGAAAAAATGAAGCTAGATTACTTCTCCACAAGTGCCAAATTTCATTGAAATATCTCAATTGGTTATAAATATATTGTTAAAATTCGATTTTTTTTCTTAAATTTCAACACCCAGTAACTTTGTAACGAAGCATTTTTCGCACATAGTTTATTAACCAAACTCACATTATTTGTCAATATCTATCGATTCTGAAATTTATATATTATGTCATGCAATATATTTAAAGGAACATTAAACGATATTGTATATAAACAAAGGTCTACACCAGTAAACGACTGAATAAACAAATCAGAGAGGCTGAAATAGAATGGCGACAGCCGGCCGTGAGGTGGTTGTATGTTGGGTATATGCCGGAGTGGACCATTGTTGCTGAATGATAGATGGAAACGCTTTGAACCCTGTATTATTTGATACTTTTTGTGAAAAAGGCTAAAAAGACCTATCGATTGATATATTATACAGGGTGTTTCATTAAGAATTGGCCATATAGTAATTGGAGGTAATTATGAAATGTTTCCAACGATTTGCGACACCCTGTACAAATTTACAACACCTAGCTGCCACAGATCATTAGAAGGTAGCTTTTTTATGTTATTGGTAACAAGACATTTTTTAATTTCTGTCGAAATTACAACAAATTCGATTAGGGAGTTGTTATGAAACTTACCTTTAATTACTCCAAGGACCTTAAAAATGTAATGTAATGTAAAGTTAATGTCGGTGCAGCACTTTTCGGACGCCCTGTATTATTAACACTGAAATAATTTAAAAATTTCTTTGAAACCAATAAACTTTTGTATTAACAATCTTTTTCTAAAGTCAGTAGTTTCTGAGAAACGGTACTGCCCCCTAATAAAGTGCCCAGCCTGTACATCAAGCGTGAAAATGAGAAATTTAATTGTCTGAAACGTCAACGTGAAATACAGCTATTCCCTTACCGATAAAGCTGTGACGTTTTATACAAGCTTTATGACAAATATCAATATTGACAGTTTGTTGTTCCATTTACTACGAAAATACAAGTGAGAGGTGATTATATCACCTCAGTTCAGCTAACGTGAGGTGAAAACGGAAATTCCTCATAGTGTCAGAAGCTGCAGCTGTTTTTTCACACGAGATCCCCTTCTTAAGGATGTAACCATCTTTCTTATAGGGTATTTTTAACTTAAAACTTAAAAACTACCATTAACTCTGATTACAAGTGAGGTTATCAATTGGGCGTTTTCATACGGGCCGACAACGATGCTGGTGGACTCGTAAGAACGCTCTCAGACTCGCCGATATGTCGTGTCGTTGCAGGCGCCGACATTTCGGCGGTGAGCAACCTCTCCACTCGTGTCGTTGACGTCTTCTCTCTGGTATAAGTTCGTTGGCTTTTAAATCAACAACAAATGGCTAATTTGAAGTATGACATTGGTGTACTAATCGAACTTGTTGAATCAAAACAGTTGGCAGGGGGTTTTTCTATTTTTAGAAGAGATATGAACAATTTTCAGCGGTGGAAAAGAAAAAGACAGGTAAGCTTGGTGTTTGATAAACTTTTCTGTTATTTGACGTTGTCGTGTCAGCCAGTGTGAAAACGCCCATTCAGTTCCCGTTTTATAAAATAATGAATTCTGAGGATGATGTCCCCTATTACCGGTATTGCGCGAACATGCAGCGTTGTTAAACAAGAGGTCGGTAAAAAATCGCTATAGTTTGTGAAATTGACTAATTTATATTTATGTATTGAAATAAGACGAACAAAATCTAATAAACAATGTGTCAATAGAAACAAGTTTTAACAACACCTTTTAAATATCAAAGTAAATCAATTAAAAAAAAACTGCAACTTTTTGGAAATACTTTTAGGACTTTTGGAGTCTGCCAGAGCTGCTGTTAATGATAACAATAATTGCTTTATTGCTCAACAGGAAATCCATTTACAGAGCAATCTTAAAAAATAAATGACAACTGTTTCAGGGCGATATAATCTCAGACACAAAAATGGGTGCCGAAAAGAACTCAAATTATTGATTTATACTATGAATTGTAGAGGCCCTTATAGAGACATCAGCTAAGCTATAAAAGACCTTTTTTACCAAACAGTTTTTGTCTCTCCCTTGCCACCCCTCTTTTCCAACTCGCTTTCAATTATAGCCATTCCTCGAGCGAAAACCAGGACGTTCCCTCAGCCTAGCCTTATAGGCTAGGAATAAATAATTAGCATTTCAAGGTCAGGGTTTCCAGCAGCGTTTTTGACGATTATTTTCCTGTTTCAAAATAATTGTTAGATATCTTTTCACAAAAATTCAATTGGGCGAAGAGATAAGCAGCAGTGGGACTTTGTGTCGAATAGAATTTTATTGTTCGCTACAATTCTACATTATAGTACTACCATAGAATAAGTAAGCTACGCTAACCAGAAGTTTATCTTCGTGTAAATATCATTGTTTTGTATGGGATTTCTTGAAACTCGCGCAGATTTTGTGCGCAACATAGTATTGTTCACAATATCAAACAAGCGGGCAATAAATTCTGTACTAACAATTAAAATAGTACACAATTTCACATAAGCGGAATATTTTCACGCAACTTTCGCAATAAAAAAAATGTTTAATTTAAAAAAAAACTTTATTATAATAATATTTATTTCTGTCTCATTCGTAGTCATGTACATAGACCCGTGCGTCGGTAACCAGAAGTACAAAAATAAAAGTATAAAATACGTATGACTAATAATAAAAACATAATAATAGCTACATAAATATCTACAAATCAACAATAAAAAATTTAAACAAAACAGAATAACATCATTGTACAGCATTATTTAGAAATTTTTGCAAATGTGTTGTCAATTAGAAGGTTTTTTACTCACCATATCATATTATATTTATATAATACTCGTATATGTATATGGGGTCTGTTTCGTGATTTTTTTTTAATTCCACCGGAAAAACGTGTTTTCAGTCATTATATACGTAAATAAGTAGTTTTAAAAAAATGTCTGTCGGTCTGTATCCCCGATAACTAAAAAACCACTTAACAAATTTGGCACAAAAATACTACAAGATATTATGCAGGTGCTGATTAACTTGAGCGTATTTAAGGGGTTTAAAAAGTAAAAAAAGAATAGAGTATAACCTAACACATTAACCATAAAATTAGATTAGATGGGTTAAAAACTTAAAAAAAAAATATATTTCCAAACATAGAAGAAATATTGCCTAGTTATTTATAGCTTTGATAGAATATAACCTATGAAATGTATCATAAAAACGTGCTTACCAATCCGTTCCTTATTAGTGGAAAAGGGTTCAAAATTAAAAAAATTCCTAGGCTTGAATAAATAATATGGAATAATTTAAATAGAAATAAAAAATAGCTGATGTCTACAATAAAAATTAAAAAAAAAATATAGCTTTGTCATCAAGAGTCTTACGAAAAAGATAAATGGCAAAAAGGTCACAGAAATATTACTTTTACACTTCAATTTGAAGACTCATGCCTCGAGGGCAACAGTTTATTTTTCCTTAACATTTCTCTCAGTCTGACAAATCCTTATTATATCCTCTGGAATACTTTGGCGATTTTTTTAAGGAATTTGGGAGCGGTAAATATAAAACGGTCTTTCTGGTTGCACCCCATTTTGCTGTGAGAAAGCTAAAAAGTTGGATCCTTGATCGCAAACTATACCCCGCACATTAAGCCTAATTAAATTATTTTTTTTATTTTTTGAAATATAATATCTTTCAAATATTCAACTTTACAGGAATTGTGGTTAAAAAAAATGCTAAAAAAAGTTTCTTGTAAGTGTTGATATAGTTTAGATCCAAGAAAATATACAGTTAGGGCAAATTTCTTGAACTCACTTGTATATCTCCGACCTTTCAATGATTTCTTGGATAAATTATACTGCATAATAACAAAATTAGCCAAGCCTTCCTTAAAATTAGTTTTAACAAACTCAATAAAATCTTCTTTATCGAATGGTCTGTTCGAAAGTTCCGGTAATTCTATCAAACTTTATTTTAAGGTTCTCCATTCTCAAGGGGTTTTTGCTTGGAGATTGCTCAGATATTCCTGGAGATATTTGCAGTTCTGTAATTTAGAATTTCATCTAATACCTACATGAAGATAGAATTTGTAGTTAAAAGTAACTTACTATCTAAAGGTTTTTTTTCCAAATTCAATTCATCAAAAACCAGAGAAGATCCATCCGATATCGTTGATGGTTGGTGTGAATCGGTGCGTACTTAAAACAAATTAATTAAATATGTACATACGACTGACACAACACTCATCAAACATTTACCTTGCTCGCTAACCACCTTTTAAAAAATAGTTGGTATGGCATCCCTTTTGTGCTTGCTGTTGCCAAAACCAGCAAACATTTTCTCCTCAAAATGTTCACTACAAACTTTGCGGTTAAACACTTTTTCCGGTTCGTTCAATATCAAGTCTAACCTGCCAATGTTTTCCACCCATTGAAGTTGCCTTGAAAATTATTTAAAAAATATAGTTAAAACATTCAACATTTTGTGTAGGTACATTACATTACCTTATTGGAAATATCTTATTAACTTTTCAGTTTTGTGGCTATTGTTACTACAATAATTTGGCATTGTCTTTCACCACACCAAAGATTTATGTAGGTACAGAATTATTAATCTATGCTTTCACTAACAGTTAATTAAATAAACACTATTACACTATTGTTCTTAAAACTAGAATTCAATAAATCTTATAACCAAATAACTAATAAAAATCGAAAAACGTTGAAAACTTTTTAGAAAATGGAATAAACTAATGTAAACAATCATTAATATTCGTCCATATTGGAATTTTACCCAATTCGACAACTTGCGCACAAAAGCGCGCGAACGAACACAAAATCCCATCGAAATCGAAGATTAACTTCTGGTTAGCGTAGCTTTCTTATTCTATGGTACTACTATTATACTAAAATAGTCTGGACGTATGGATTTATACAATATCGTCTAGTATAACCTAACTTTTATGGGCGGGACATGCCCACATGTTCAAACACCTCGGTGCGATCACGGTAGTCAAGTACCTGATGGCGCGGAAAGTGTTTGGATAAAACGGGAAGGTTTGATTTTCCGATTGTGGAAGAATTTCATTAAAAACATACTGAGACATATCTTTATCAAGAGTTCACGAAACCGTGTATTCTCTATTGAAAATAGGCCACTTGCTTCTCTCATTAAACGTTAATCTTTCTGTATTTTCATTTCGAATTCCTTCTAATCTCTCTCCCTCCTCAAAGGCTTGGATATTTGGAACAATAACTAGCAGCATGATCATAAATCGTTAAACGATCAAATAAAATATATAAAAATGCCGAAACTGAAAAGGCACTAAAAAAGAATTCCAAAAGCCCCTTGATAAATGTTTTTAGCTCGTTTAATATTGTACCGAAACTTGCCGAAGAGAAAATATAAAGTGACTGTCGCTTTCTATAATAGAAATCTACAGGTTTTAGTAAAAACAATACAAGTAGCTTTGGGTTTTAATGGGTGTTGTTAAAACTCTTAAATACCCATCCCATAATAAAGACATACCTTGATCTTATAAAGTATTTGTTAAGATTAATTATTGTTAATGTTCTAAGACTTTTTCTTAGTTTAAATGATTATACCTGGTTTTTCTTTGTACGCTTATACTATGTAAGTTAATATTTTTAGAACATTTTTTACACTTCTTATTAGCTTTTAAGGCGCACTTCCTAACCATATCATTTTTTTTCACTTGTAGTTAAATCTTTTTTATAAAAACTATTATTATTGTAATATGAGATGTTCTAGAAAAATATAAAATGAGTTGTGAACTGTATATTTGTATTGTACATAGATTCCTATTATTATTATTTATAAGTATAAGTATTTTTTCTTTTAAAATAAATTGAAATATAAATGTTTTATTTTCTATTTATTGTTTTTATTTGTTTCCGATTTAGTTAAGCAAATATTTAGCACAGGAAAAACTGTTAAACAACCTAAACTTCAGCCAAAATCTCGTCTATTTGACATAAACTTCTTCAAGGCCTAAAAATATATGTGGTTAAGCAGTCTAGATCGGGTGCAGGTTCCTATACCTACGTGGTATATTGTTTCGATTAATTTTGCGTCTGATGATGGTATTTGAGGCCGAAACCGGTCACACAGATAAATTAAATGTAGCTGAACTTGGAGTGTATTGTGTTAGTTAGTTGTTTAATCACAAAATCATTCGAATACTGGGATTCAAAAACTGTTTTCAGAATACCGAGTACTGACCAAAAAAGTATCCTGAATAGGATTCAGAATTACGAGTATACGAATACTACCCAGACCTGGTCTACACATTGCAATTTTTATTCCGTTTAAAGTTTATAGGCTTGAATACCCTAGGGACGGGCACAAAAAAATAGCCTCTTAGAGCTTGACTGTAATTTGTCATAGTTCAGTTTAGTTTGTCATTTTTTTTCATGTAATTCTTTATCTCGCTTCTCATCTTTGGATGTGGATACGATAAAATTTTACACGTTGTGTTTTAATTGGACTTGTCATCAACAGTGTCTTCGGGGATAAATTTTCTTCTTCTATTTTAAAAGATAAAAACACAATCAACAATATTTCTGAAATATCGTTTAAAGAAGTAGACCATTATAGAGTGTATGTAAAAGGAATAAAAGTCGATCCTCCACGAAATAAATTCAATATACCTGCTATTATACCAAACATGTTTCGAGGCATCAAGCTCCGTCATCAGTGGTTACGCAACTACATTCACAAAAAGCTACAATGCAGAACATTTATAGTCAAGTACATAGAGGAATGTATCCATGTCATCTCTTGAATATAATGTAAAGCTAATAAAAAAAAAATTGGTCTAATAAAATACAAGTATTGTGTATTTTTCTTTTTATAAATCATTGGATTAAATAACTTGGAAAATTATTAGATAATTTCTGAAATCCCGTGTAAAAACTGTGAAAGGGTTTACGTAAAAATAACTCCAGTACAAAAACAGCTCTATCTTGTGATTTTGAGAAGGCAAGTATTGTGGATCGATAGACTAACTATAACAAAAAGAGCATTATCTAAATGCTACTACTAATAATGTTCTAATTATTAATTTATTTGTGTTTGTCTTTTGTCTCATAATTATGATTATTGTAATTCCTTGTAGAACTTCACGTCAAATAGACGAAACGTTGGCTGAAGTTGTTTACTATTTGTCTTATCCTGACAATTTCCTGTTTTAAAGATTTTAACACTTAAGGACACAATTAACTACAGGTTAGACGAAGATGAAATTCAAAAGCAATAATATTGCTAGCCTTACCCTTGAGTGTCGGAGAAAGAAACCCTTCTTTTGACATAGACAAATTTGGTCTCTTCAGTCATTTTCTCTAGAGGACCTGACATCTAGCGGACAGTTGCAATTTCTTTTACGAAGCCAATGTAGCAAGGTTCAAGTTTTTTTATCGTAGTTATTTTTCGCATTGTGTCCGTTTGTGTAACCGATAATGATTACCAAAAATAGCGGATAAATTCTACCAGTTCAAACCAAATACTTCTCAGTCTGGTACCTTAGCTAACTAACTTGGTTCTAACTCAAAAAAATTTATTGAAGTAGATCCAAGTGATAACAGGCATTCGCCCTAATTCCCTCCATTTACGAATGTAGGTACGCTTGCCAGTGGTGCAGAAGATCTTGGATTCTGTTTAGTTTAAAGTCATGTTGTTCAAACAGGGGACTATAAGCTATGTAGTCGTTGATCACTGCAGTGATGTGTAAAATCAACACACCACACTGCAACAATCCTGGACACAATGTACAAATTTTAGAGCGCAAGACATTATGAGGAAAATCAGTCTGTGGCGATTTTGTCATAATTTCTTTCATTTTCTTTTGACTAAGAACCTTTTGTACACTCGCCGAACCTCCTCAACTCTTTCGTTACAGTAGAAATCTGCCCCACGCGCGGATCGTCTTTGATTTCGACGCGGTATGAACTGTGTGATACCCTTCGTATGACTGACCTCTTCAGCTTAAACTCCTGTATTTCCGGCGAACTGACTATATCTCCCTGTTATACGTTCCTATTCTCTATTGTTTGGAAAATAATACTATCAAGCGGCGATGTCGACTCATTATCAGGACCGCAGTGTGATCCCTCTATAGTTGTCCATTATTGTAACATAGACGAATATTTCGATATTATTCTTAAGGGAAAATATTTTTAGGTATATTAAATTACTATAATAGAGATATTTAAAATTAAATTGTAAAGTTTATTATATATTATACAAAACAGGAAAAAAAGTATTGAAAACAAAGAAAATATAATTAATAAAAAAAAAGATTGTTTATGTAAAAAATGATTTGAGTTTTATTTTAAATACCTACTTTTTGATCTCCAATATAAAGTTATTTGGATTTATTAAACTAAAAAAACATGCTTACATAGGCGTTCGTAACTAGTGGAAAAGAGGCTCAAATAAATTTTCGATCGAAATATGGAATAATTTAAATAAACAACAACTAAGCAAGAGTAACGAGAAAAGTGTTTGGGATGGGTTGGGTTGTATTCCTGCATGCCTAAAAACCGCATTGGTTATACCATTACATAAGAGTGGTGAAACTGCTAATCCATCAAATTTCAGGCCCATATCTTTACTGTCAACTCCTCAGTTTTCTCAGAGCCAATAATATAATAACATCGGCGCAGTTTGGTTTCCAGAGCGCCAGGAGCACGTCGGATGCCATATTTTCTTTTCTCGAGAATGTTTATTCCCAGCTCAATGAGAATAGAGCAGTTGCCGGAGTATTTTGCGATTTTTCAAAGGCGTTTGATTGTGTAGATCACAGCATCCTTCTCAGGAAGCTTGAGTTTTATGGTGTTAGGGGTGCACCTTTAGACTGGTTTCATTCTTATTTGACTGACCGAAGGCAACTGGTCAGGTTTGGGAGTGGTGTGTCTGATAGTATGTGTGTGCCTTGCGGAGTGCCACGGGGGTCTGTTTTGGGCCCTATTCTTTTTCTTCTTTATATTAACGACATTACCACTATTGGACTAACGGGAAGCTTCACGCTGTTTGCGGATGATACGACACTCCTTTGGCATGATAGAGATGCTGATGTGAAAGAAAACATTCGAAGTGATTTGGGAAAGTGAAAGGAATGGTGCGATTCGAATTATCTCTCATTTAATTTATCAAAAACACATGTATTATCTTTAAATTTTAAATTTGATGATTTGCTATTTGAGGATAACCATATTAATAGTCCTAATTGTGTTAAATTTTTGGGACTCCAAATTGATTTAAAGCTTAAGTTTGATGAACATGTTAAACTGTTGGGCAGGAAGGTTTCATCTGGCTGTTATACTTTGAGAGTTGTGTCAGGGGCTCTTGAACTGAAAGTTGCACGAAATGTGTATTTTTCTTTAGTGGAGGCGTATCTTCGATATGGAATAGCGTTCTGGGGTACTTGTAGCCAACCTTTGTTTAAGAGTATTTTTACACTGCAGAAGCGGGCTGTTCGTTATATGTGAAACACAGATTTTACTGCAAGTTGTAATTATTCAAAAAACACCGAATATTGACTCTTACATCACTTTTCATTTTAGAAACTGTATGTCTTATTCATAAAAATGTAAGAAACATTAACAGCTCAGCTCCACCTAGTCACCCTTATCCCACGAGACTAGTTCAGCGGGTGCACTTGCCTATACCGAGGTCTGCCTTGGTAAAGAAATCACTCCTTTATGACAGTCGCAGAATGTACAATCATTTGCCGCCAAACTTGACGGCTGTAAAAAATCCCAAGCAATTTAGGGAGGCTGTTAAGCGCGTTCTTCGTGAGAAGGCCTATTACTCACTGGAGGACTACTTTGCTGATGCGTGGTAGTGTTTGTTTTGATTTTGTTGTGTTGGTCTGCTTTTGGCTTGGTTTGATGAATATAATGTATTTACTGAAACTATAATTCTGGATAAATCCTGCGTCAAATTTAAACTAGCTAACGTTTCGCTGATCATCCTGTCAGCTTCTTCAGAGCAACTTCACGTAAACGCGGTTAAACTGAAACTAAATTCTCTTACTGTGTACATATCCTTATATAGTGGTGCCATCGGTCTGTGCCTTACTTGTCGCTTCGTGGTTGGTCGGTGTTGGTAGGGGTGGGGTTGGGTTCTTGATGACTGCGTGCCATATGGGTGAAAGATATAAACCCGTATCACGGTTTAAGTTTATTGGTTGTTTGAATATTTCTATTGCCTCCCGTATTTTTCTTTGATAGTAGAACGGTTTATTTACTATTAACTTAGAATTCTGAAATAAGATTTTATGTCCGGTTTCGACAAAATGTTCGGCGAGTGCTGATGAAGTTATATTTCGAAGTCTGACCGATCTTTCATGTTCCTTCAGTCGTGTTGAAACTTTTCTTCCTGTTTCTCCAATATATTCTTTACCACATGAGCATGGTACCGTATATACGCCTGATGCCTCTAGAGGTATTCGATCCTTTATTGGTCTTAAATAAGCAGATAATTTCGAACATGTTGCGAATCTAGATTTAATGTTATAGTTTTTCAAGATTTTTGAGATGCGGTCAGTTGTGCCTTGTACATACGGAAGAACTACCTGAGCAACTGGAGGCTGAGACTCGCTACTGTTATTTCTATTTGAAATAGGTGACTTATATTACCTTATCGATCGTTGGATATCTTTTAATTTATAGTTATTGGATAGTAGAACAGATGTGAGATGTGATAGTTCTGATTCAAGCGATTCTGGTTGTGATAGAGATGATAATGTATTGTTTTTTCTGTTCTGCTACTTGCATTTATATATATATTTATGTTATGTTGTTATTTACATATTTTACTTCATGAATGTTTGGGGGATTTGAGATTTTACTCTTGCCTTCCTACTAACACTGACAACATAATGTAGTAGGTTTACGTATATTTTTAAATTATTTTTGTTATATTGTGTTTCAAACGATTAATTACATTAATCTTTTGTATTTGTATACGTCTTTGTTATATATTATTTTAAGTATGACTTTGTCTACAAGAACTTTTGTGATTCTTTTATGACAATAAAGTTAAAGTTATTATTATTATTATTCTGTAAACAAATCTGAATTTTTCAATTCTGATTTTGAAAAATTTCGTAGTTTGAATTTCAAAAATTCTGAAAAAAAAGTCAGCATCATCAAAAACTCCGAGTTTTTTACAGAATTATGACTATTTGACAGAGGGTTGGTTCATTTACGGAACACTAAAAATTAAATAATAAATATGCATTAAATATTACAATTTATTCAAAGAAAAAAAATATATCAACCATATAACTTTAGTTTATACATTGCTTAACGAAACTTAAAGAGAAGATCACAATATTTACTTAATTCCTAATACCCAATAAAAACTAAACTTATTTCAAATAATTAACTACTAAATCAGAAATCAGTTTAAGTATAACTTATATATTTTTATTTATTTACAATATTTTATGTATAATAATATTTATTTATTATATTTCTTAGAGAAACAATGAAGTAAATAGGTTTATGTTCGGAGGTACTAACAAACTATTCAATCAAGAAAAGTCACGCAATTATTAAATGATTATCTGTCATTTCAATTAAAAATTTATTATGTCCTTGTCATTTTAACGTCATCGTAATGTAAAGTTAAATTTAGTTAGGGAAGATGAGTGCATCTAGTGTTGGCAATAAGATTAAGTGAAATCTGACCACTAGATGTTACTAAAATTAACGTAGTAATATGTATTATGTTATTGCACATAAAATTATTCGTACACATGTTCCCTCTTATATCACAAAATTAATAATAATAATAATTGACAATATTGACTTAAACCCTATTGCACAGACCTATTAACCTTCTAGTCAATTAATTATAGCTGCTTTACAGGTTTACAGAGAGAGATTCAGACTTCAGACACATACTAATGCTTCCTTCAGGTACGAAAATTAACTAAAATAAAGGGTACGTCACATGGTACGTAACATTGATTAAAAATGTTTCGGAATCAAGCCGATTCCATCTTCAGTGGCTGTTACACTTTAATCTTTCATTAAATGGTGATAAATTGGAACATTAGATGAAAACTTAACACATAATTATTACAATTATCTTACTGTCGAATGTTATCGAGGATTTTAGATTTTAACATTTAAAATATCTTGAAAAGCATTTACATATATAAACTTCACAATCTTATAGCATGAATATTTGAGTGGTTTTACCATTTTGTGGGAATATTCATGCTATAAGATTATAAAGTTTATATATTTAAATGCCTTTCAGGATATTTTAAATGTTAAAATCTAAAATCCTCGATAACATTCGACAATAAGATAATTGTAACTATGTGTCAAGTTTTCATCTAACGTTCCAATTTATCACCATTTAATGAAAGATTAAAGTATAACAGCCACTGAAGATGGAATCGGCTTGATTCAGAAACATGTCAAGCATTTTTAAATTTTCTTTTAGCGTATAAAGAATCTAATCTGTGGAGAAGTGTTTTAATTCACATAATTAATTATTAGGTAAATTTAGCTGAAACTTAAAATACCCAAAATATTTTTGTAATTCCAGGAACGAAAATTTGAAATAGCGCAAAACTTATTTTCTTAGTGTTTAAATGAAAGTCAAATCTCTACAAGATAAATTTAATAGAAATCAGAATCTATCTGGCATACATGTTTCGGGACTAGACCAGTCCCATCATCAGTGGCATGTCAACAATCTTATAAAACATAACGCCAAGACATACAATATTCTAGTCAAATTTCTATTTTTTAGTTTTTCGTTTATTGATATTATACAAAATTATTGCTCAACTTACCATTTTAAGGAAAATATTTGATTTAATCAAATTTTTATTAAAATTACAATTACAAAAAAAAATCGTAATAAATCAAAAATTCCGAGTTTTTTTTTTACAGAATTATGACTATTTTGACATTTTTTGCAGAAAACTACTTCGATCTTGACTATGGGAACCAACCAATTAAAACTCTAGACAATTGCAAAACTACAATTCACGTAAATGCGAATGACAGAAACTCTAGAGACGTTTAACAGGCGATATCCATCTATATCACATTTCAGCTGTACTGATGTGAGATGTTCCACTGTCACTCACTTCCTAACTGAACTTTCTAACTTAAAAAACTCGGAATTCAATGATGTCTTCTTTTTTTTACAGAATTCCGTAAAAACACTCGGAATTTTTTATCATACTGACTTTTTTCAGAACTCTGTATTTCAATTATGATTTTCATTTCAGAATTCTGTAGAATAAGGCAAGAATTTAATGACTATAAGTATTGACATTTTTTTCAGGATTCTGTAAAAAACTTTTTCAATTGCGACTGTTTGAATTTGGAAAATTCTGCAAAAAAAGTCATTCTACAGAATTCCCTAAAGAAACTCGTAATTTTTCAATTCTCACTTTTTTACAGAATTCTGTAAAAAAACTCGGAATTTTTGAATTCTGACTGTTCTTACAGCATTCTTTAAAAAAACTCCGAATTTTTCAATTCTGAATTTGAAAATTGAATTTGAGAAATTCCTAGTTTGAATTTGAATAATTCTGCAAAAAAGTCAGAATGATAAAAAATTCCGAGTTTTTTACAGATTCTGTAAAACACTCTGAATTTTTGAATTCTAGTTTTGAAAATTGAATTTGAAAAATTTCTAGTTTGAATTGAATTTGAAAAATTTTGCAAAAAAAGTCCGATTCATCAAAGTTCCGAGTCTTTTACAGAATTATGACTAATCATTTTAACATTTTTTGCAGAATTCTGTAAAAAAAACTCGGAATATTTTAGTATTCTGATTTTTTCCTTTCAGAATTATTTAAAAAAACTCTGAAATTTTCTTTTCTCAGTTTTTTACAGAATTCTGCATAAATATTGAGATTTTTCAATTCTGACTTTTCTCTACAGTATTCTGTTAAAAAACTCGGAATTTTTCAATTCTGACTGTTCTTACAGCATTCTTTAAAAAAACTCTGAATGTTTCAATTCTGAATTTGACAATTTAATTTGAGGAATTAATAGTTTGAATTTGAAAAATTCTGCGAAAAAGTCAGAATGATAAGAAATTCCGAGTTTTTTACAGAATTATGACTATATTGAAATTTTTTTCAGGATTCTGTAAAAAAAACTTGGAATTTTTCAATTGTGACTGTTTCAATTTGGAAGATTCTGCAAAAAAGTCAGATTTTTTTATCACTCATTCTACAGAATTCCGTAAAGAAACTTGTAATTTTTCAATTCTCACTTTTTTACAGAATGCTGTAAAAAAACTCGGAATTTTTGAATTCTGGTTTTGAAAATTGAATTTGAAAAATTTCTAGTTTGAATTGAATTTGAAAAATTTCTACTTTGAATTGAATTTGAAGAATTTTGCAAAAAAAGTCCGATTCATAAAAAATTTCGTGCCTTTTACAGAATTATGACTAATTATTTTAACATTTTTTGCAGAATTCTGTAAAAAAAAGTCGGATTTTTTTGTCATTGTAACTTTTTACAGAATTCCTTAAAAAAACTCGGCATTTTTTAGTATTCTGATTTTTTCCTTTCAGAATTATTTGAAAAAACTCTGAAATTTTCTTTTCTCAGTTTTTTACAGAATTCTGTAAAAATATTGAGATTTTTCAATTCTGACTTTTCTTACAACATTCTTTAAAAAAACTCTGAATGTTTCAATTCTGAATTTGACAATTTAATTTGAGAAATTCATAGTTTGAATTTGAAAAATTCTGCGAAAAAGTCAGAATGATAAGAAATTCCGAGTTTTTTACAGAAATATGACTATATTGACATTTTTTTCAGGATTCTGCAAAAAAAACTTGGAATTTTTCAATTGTGACTGTTTCAATTTGGAAAATTCTGCAAAAAAGTGAGATTTTTTTATCACTCATTCTACAGAATTCCCTAATGAAACTTGTAATTTTTTCTCACTTTTTTACAGAATGCTGTAAAAAAACCCGGAATTTTTGAATTCTGGTTTTGAAAATTGAATTTGAAAAATTTCTAGTTTGAATTGAATTTTTAAAAATTTCTACTTTGAATTGAATTTGAAGAATTTTGCAAAAAAAGTCCGATTCATAAAAAAATTCGTGCCTTTTACAGAATTATGACTAATTATTTTAACATTTTTTGCAGAATTCTGTAAAAAAAAGTCGGATTTTTTTGTCATTGTAACTTTTTACAGAATTCCTTAAAAAAACTCGGCATTTTTTAGTATTCTGATTTTTTCCTTTCAGAATTATTTAAAAAAACTCTGAAATTTTCTTTTCTCAGTTTTTTACAGAATTCTGTAAAAATATTGAGATTTTTCAATTCTGACTTTTCTTACAACATTCTTTAAAAAAACTCTGAATGTTTCAATTCTGAATTTGACAATTTAATTTGAGAAATTCATAGTTTGAATTTGAAAAATTCTGCGAAAAAGTCAGAATGATAAGAAATTCCGAGTTTTTTACAGAAATATGACTATATTGACATTTTTTTCAGGATTCTGCAAAAAAAACTTGGAATTTTTCAATTGTGACTGTTTCAATTTGGAAAATTCTGCAAAAAAGTGAGATTTTTTTATCACTCATTCTACAGAATTCCCTAATGAAACTTGTAATTTTTTCTCACTTTTTTACAGAATGCTGTAAAAAAACCCGGAATTTTTGAATTCTGGTTTTGAAAATTGAATTTGAAAAATTTCTAGTTTGAATTGAATTTTTAAAAATTTCTACTTTGAATTGAATTTGAAGAATTTTGCAAAAAAAGTCCGATTCATAAAAAAATTCGTGCCTTTTACAGAATTATGACTAATTATTTTAACATTTTTTGCAGAATTCTGTAAAAAAAAGTCGGATTTTTTTGTCATTGTAACTTTTTACAGAATTCCTTAAAAAAACTCGGCATTTTTTAGTATTCTGATTTTTTCCTTTCAGAATTATTTAAAAAAACTCTGAAATTTTCTTTTCTCAGTTTTTTACAGAATTCTGTAAAAATATTGAGATTTTTCAATTCTGACTTTTCTTACAACATTCTTTAAAAAAACTCTGAATGTTTCAATTCTGAATTTGACAATTTAATTTGAGAAATTCATAGTTTGAATTTGAAAAATTCTGCGAAAAAGTCAGAATGATAAGAAATTCCGAGTTTTTTACAGAAATATGACTATATTGACATTTTTTTCAGGATTCTGCAAAAAAAACTTGGAATTTTTCAATTGTGACTGTTTCAATTTGGAAAATTCTGCAAAAAAGTGAGATTTTTTTATCACTCATTCTACAGAATTCCCTAATGAAACTTGTAATTTTTTCTCACTTTTTTACAGAATGCTGTAAAAAAACCCGGAATTTTTGAATTCTGGTTTTGAAAATTGAATTTGAAAAATTTCTAGTTTGAATTGAATTTTTAAAAATTTCTACTTTGAATTGAATTTGAAGAATTTTGCAAAAAAAGTCCGATTCATAAAAAAATTCGTGCCTTTTACAGAATTATGACTAATTATTTTAACATTTTTTGCAGAATTCTGTAAAAAAAAGTCGGATTTTTTTGTCATTGTAACTTTTTACAGAATTCCTTAAAAAAACTCGGCATTTTTTAGTATTCTGATTTTTTCCTTTCAGAATATTTAAAAAAACTCTGAAATTTTCTTTTCTCAGTTTTTTACAGAATTCTGTAAAAATATTGAGATTTTTCAATTCTGACTTTTCTTTACAGTATTCTGTTAAAAAACTCGGAATTTTTCAATTCTGACTGTTCTTACAGCATTCTTTAAAAAAACTCCGAATTTTTCGATTCTGAATTTGAAAATTGAATTTGAGAAATTCCTAGTTTGCATTTGAATTGAATTTGAAAAATTCTGCAAAAAAGTCAGAATGATTAAAAATTCCGAGTTTATACAGATTCTGTAAAACACTCTGAATTTTTGAATTCTGGTTTTGAAAATTGAATTTGAAAAATTTCTAGTTTAAATTTTACAAAAAAAGTCCGATTCATAAAAAATTCCGAGCCTTTTACAGAATTATGACTAATTATTTTAACATTTTTTGCAGAATTCTTTAAAAAAAAGTTGGATTTTTTTATCATTGTGACTTTTTACAGAATTCCGTAAAAAAACTCGGAATTTTTGAATTCTGACTGTTCTTACAGCATTCTTTAAAAAAACTCCGAATTTTTCAATTCTGAATTTGAAAATTGAATTTTTGAATTCTGGTTTTGAAAATTGAATGTGAAAAATTTCTAGTTTGAATTGAATTTGAAAATTTTGCAAAAAAAGTCCGATTCATAAAAAATTCAGAGCCTTTTACAGAGAATTATGACTAATTATTTTAACATTTTTTGCAGAATTCTGTAAAAAAAGTCGGAAATTTTCATTTCTGTTTTTTACAGAATTCTGTAAAAATCTCGAGATTTTTCAATTCTGACTTTTCTCTACAGTATCCTGTTAAAAAACTCGGACTTTTTCAATTCTGAATTTAACAATTTAATTTGAAAAATTCCTAGTTTGAATTTGAAAAAGTCAGAATGATAAGAAACAGAATTATGACTGTTTTGACATTTTTTGCAGAATTCTGTAAAAATATCGGAATTTTTCAATTCTTCTTCTTCTTCTACAGAATTTTGTAAAAAACTCGAGACTTTTCAATTCTGACTTCATACAGTATTCTGACATGTATAGCAGATAGATTCTGATTTCTATTAAATTTATCTTGTGGAGATTTGACGTTCATTTAAACACTTAAGAATGGACTATTTTTTCAAATTACTTATTTTCTTATTTTGAAAGTACCAAAACTAATAAAATGTTCTTAAGAGACAAAAAAAAAATTGTAATTTGGCTTCTACAAAACTTTTGCTGTACGAAATTCTCTTGCCATAGCCTCACTATTTTATTTACTCACTCTGCATCCCTCTAAGCGGCATAAATTCATCAACTTACATCATATATTGCACATACCTAAATATATGCTACTTAAGTCAAATTCGCTGGTTGAACTTACACACTATTCCTATTCCATACTACCGAAATCGAAAATCTTCTCATTAAAATCCCCATTACTACCACCGATACCAAACACATTGTGATCACGAAACATATACGTAGAGGAGGCTTCTTGAGGCGATGTTGCTGGCATCAATTTCGGACGTTTTGTCACTTGTGAACGTTGCATCTCGAATCTACCATGATCTTCAACCAATGTAAAATCTTTGTCAATGTTATTTGCATTATTTTCCATAAACTCATTGTTGATATCGTGACTATTATAAATTGAAAAATTGTTATCACGTTGTGTTGCTTTGTAATGGAATTCAAAATTTTTGTTTCGACCGTTACTCGACGGCGACTCTTCCTCAAAATTCAGTCTTTTCATCATTATCGGTGAGTTGAGACCACGAGTCAGAAATGAAGGTTTTTTGAAAGGTTGCGTAAATACATTGGGCTCCATATAGCACATCTCCTGCTGCTGCTCCATACATCCATCATCAAACAAAGAATTACCACCATCACACCGTCCGGGCGTCCTATAAATCACACCAATCTTCCTCAACACCGTCTCGTCAACACTCACACTACCATCTCCAATATCCATCTCTTCCTCATTCCGAAACTCGTACAACACATTACAATCCCGCTGCACGTCCGAACACATTATAACCGGTTGCAAGGCGTTTTTCTTGGGTTGCGTCAACGGCACAACGATGCGTTGCTTGCGCGGCGTATTATACACCCACTCTTCATTCGGTACAGGAACTATAGCATTCAACGTTTCGTCACACGAAGCAACAGCTTCCTCAGACTTTTTATCACGATAATTCTGTGTCGGTGTTCTGCAAATATAGTCACCCATCATTGCGCTGTTTGTGGTCTGAAGCTCCTTAAACACTTTCGCAAACGAATGCTTCAACTGGTAATTATTTAAATTCACGCAAACTTGTGCGCGTAGCTTCGCACAAAACGATTTGTTAATATTAATATCACTAATAATTTTGACCTTATTACTACTCTCCACTTCACTATAACGCTTATTAATTTCACTGAATAAACTTTTCGAATGATTCTTGAGAATCGGTTTGTAGTTGACAGTCTGTAATTGAGTATCGGTCGATTTAGGGTTTGTTTGTTCGTAATAGCTTGCCGCAGTTGTAGCTTTGGTGTTTACCGTACTTTGTTCTTGTACGATATTGTTGTAATTAGCTTGTTCTTCTAAATGCTTGCTTAAAATACGAGCCGATCGTCTGAAATGTCTGTTGTTTTCTTGTAAGAATGAATGTAGATCTTCGTTGAGAAGATACTCCCGTTGTTTGGTTCGGACTGGTTGTTGAATACCTGAAATTACAATTCAGATAGTATTGAAATACTTCGCAACAATATTTTAACATGTTCACATAAAATTACTCCGTTATAAAATACGTTAAAATAACGTCAATCACCAACAAATTAAACTCTGATTGCTAACAACCTGTTAAGAAAAACTACTTTAATTTAAACTCCTGTAGGGCTGAGACAATTAGACACTACATTAGAAGAAAATGCAAGACTCTATTAATTAAGTAAATGAGAAAACGTTGCAAAAATACCATCGTCAACTTTATCAAAATACCAACTGAAAAGAAACACGAACATATCAGAATCATCAAAAATTTTTTTCATCAAAAGTTTTTTTTTATAGAATTATGACTATTTTGACATTTTTTGCAGAAAACTAGTTCGATCTCGTCTATGGAAACAAACCAATTAAAACTCTAGACAATTGCAAAACTACAATTCACATAAATGCCCATGACAGAAACTCTAGAGACGTTAAAACAGGCGATTTCACACATTTCAACTGATGTGAGATGTTCCACTGTCACTCACTTCCTAACTTAAAAATCTCGGAATTTAATGCTGTCTTCTTCCGTAAAAACACTCGGAATTTTTTACCATACTGGCTTTTTTCAGAACTCTGTATTTCAATTATGATTTTCATTTCAGAATTCTGTAAAAAAAAGAGGGAATTTTTCAATTCTTACTTTTTTACAGAATTCTGTAGAATAACTCAAGAATTATGATTATATTGACATTTTTTTCAGAATTCTGTGACTGTTTGAATTTGGAAAATTCTGCAAAAAAAGTCAGATTCATAAAAATTCCGAGCCTTTTACAGAATTATGACTATTTTTTGCGGAATCTGTAAAAAAAAAGTAAGATTACTTTATTATTCTGACTTTTTACAGAATTCCTTTAAAAAACGGAATTTTTCAATTCTGACTGTTCTTACAGCATTCTTTGAAAAAACTCTGAATTTTTCAATTCTGAATTTGAGAAATTCCTAGTTTGAATTGAATTTGAAAAATTTTGCAAAAAAGTCAGAATGATAAAAAATTCTGACTTTTTTACAGAATTCTGTAAGTCGGATTTTTTGTATCATTCTGACTTTTTACAGAATTCCGTAAAAAAAACTCGGAATTTTTTAGTATTTTGACTTTTCTTTACAGTATTCTGTAAAAAAACTTGGATTTTTTCAATTCTGACTGTTCTTACAGCATTCTTTAAAAAACTCTGAATTCTTCAATTCTGAATTTGAGAAATTCCTAGTTTAAATTTGAATTGAATTTGAAAAATTCTGCAAAAAAGTCAGAATGATAAAAAATTCTGTTTTTTTTTACAGAATTCTGTAAGTCGGATTTTTTGTATCATTCTGACTTTTTACAGAATTCCGTAAAAAAAACTCGGAATTTTTTAGTATTCTGACTATTCTTTACATTCTGTAAAAAAACTCTGAATTTTTCAATTCTGACTGTTACGAAATTCTTTAAAAAAACTCTCAAATTTTGCAATTCTGATTTTGAAAAATTCCTAGTTTGAATTTGAATTGATATTTTTACAGAATTATATACTATTTTGACATTTTTTTTCAGTTCTGGCTTTCACCGAATTCTGTAAGACAACAGACAGAAATATATTTATTCTTGAACCGTAATTCTAAATTTTTTTTCAGCTTTCTTTTCTTGGGATGTTGGGTTCTTATAAAAAATTTATTTACGAAACTTGTCTAGATAAAGACAACCAACATCCATCTTTATTCTCGGCAAATAAATTAAATGACAACGACGTTTCGTTACTAATTAGTAACTTCTTCAGGTTGAACACATTTCTCTGAAACTAACACAAATATCAAAAACAACAAACATTAACATATTTGAATGTTTTAAATGTTGTATTTGTAACTGTTTGTTATTTTTGATATTGACGTATCGGAATTTCTGTTAGTTTCAGAAAAATGTATTCAACCTGAAGATGTTAGTAATTAGTAACGAAACGTCGTTGTCATTTTATATAATTTATTTGACGAATAAAATAAAATATGGATGTTGGTTGTCTTTATCTAGAAAAGTTTGAACAGAAATTTTTTATAAGAACCGAACACACCAAGAAAAGAAAGCTGAAAAAAAAACTCAGAATTATTATTAATTCGAGTTTTTTTTAGAGAATTCTGCAAAAAAACTCATTCATCATCATTTTCATTCTGATTTTTTTGAAAATTGCATTTGAAAAATGAAAAATTCTGCAAAAAAGTCAGAATCATAAAAAGTTTTATTTTGACATTTTTTGCAGACTTATGTAAAAGTCAGAATTGAAAAATTCCGGGTTTTTTTTACATAATTCTGCAAAAAATAATCATTGCGAGTTTTTTTACAGAATTATGACTATTTGACACAGGGTTGGTTCATTTACGGAACCCTAAAAATGAAATAATACAAAATATTCATTCAATTTTACAATTTATTCAAATAAAAAAAAAACACTTTATATTACTTAGCAAAACTTAAAGCGAAAATCACAATATTTACTTAAGATCTAATACGCAATAAAAACTAAACTTATTTTAATAACTAATAAATCACAGATAAGTATAACTTATTATTTTTATTTATTTACAACATTTCTTAGAGAAAGAATGAAGAAAATAGGTTTATGTTAGAAGGTAATAACAAACTATTCAATTAATAATTAATAATAATAATAAACTATATAATTAAAATGAACTAAAGGGTACGTCACATGGTACGTAACATTAATTAAAAAATTCGAAAGTAGTTACATGTTGATTTAAACATTTTTAGAAGCTAATGGCATCTAATAGACAAGGCAAGAGAGACATGCAGACACCTGACTTTTTTTCATACACTCAATTATTAGGTAAATTTAGCTGAAGCTTCAGGAACGGTAATTTGATGAAGTGGCTTGTTTTCTTATTTTGAAAGTACTAAAACTAATAAAAATTCTTCTTCTTCTCGATGATAAATAAAAGTCAGTCTCCACAAAAATAAATTTTAAAAATATTGTCCAAACATGTTTCGGAACTCACACTAGTTCCATCATCAGTGCAGCAAAAGGAGAAACTTTTTCTTTTTATGTGTATAATATTATTTATATAACGAACATCATTTTTTATTCGCTATTCAAATTGTTCCTTTTTGTAAACCATGCTGGCTATTAGACTTTTTAGAACATCTTTGTCTGATATTATAAGTTTTATACACTTCGACTTGAAGAAGAATGAATTCAATTCTGTCGAATTATATCAAACAAAAATTTTCTAAAAGCATGATGTCGGTACAAAAAGAAACATTTTAAACAGCGAATAAGTGATGTTAATTATATAAATAATATACACATAAAATATTAATAATAATATTTTTAAAATTTCTAATAAATGTATTTAAAAATGTTCTTAACAGACAAAAAAAAAATTAATTTGGGTTCTAAAAAATTTTTCTGTAAGAAATTCTCTTGCCTTAGCCTATTTTATTTACTCACTCAGCATCCCTCTAAGCTGCACAAATCCATCAACTTAAATCATATGGCGCATACATAAGTATATATGCTAGTCAAGTCAAGTCCGCTGGTTGTACTCACTATTATTGCCATTCCATAGTATCGATATCGCAAATCTTCTCATTAAAATCTCCATTACTACCCCCAATATCAAACACATTATTATGATCAGGAAGCATATAAGAAGAGGACGCTTTTTGAGGCGTTGTTTTTATCAATTTCCGAGGTTTCGTTATTTTTGTATTTTGCGCCTCGAATGTTTCTTCGAGTGTTTGTTCGACAAATGCAAAATCATTGTCAAGATTATTTGTATTATTTCCCAAAAACTCATTGTTGATATCGCGAATATTATTTGAAGAAGTATTATCACGTTGTGGTGATTCTTCTTCAAAATTCAATTTTTTCATTAGCATCGGCGAGTTGAGACTACGCCTCAGAGATGAACGTTTTGGGACCGGTCGCGTAAATATATTGGGATCCATATAGCCCATTTCCGGTTGCCGTTGCGTACCCAAACATCCATCATCAAACAAAGAATTACGATCATCACACCGTCCGGGTGTGCCATAAATCACACCAATCTTCCTCAACACCGTTTCGTCAACACACACACTACCATCTTCAATATGCACAGTTTCGTCAACACTTACAACATCAATATCCATATCATCATCCCGAAACTCATACAACACGTTAAAATCGCGATCCACGTCCGAACACATTATAGCCGGTTGCAAGGCGTTTTGCCTGGGTTGCGTCAACGGCACAACGATACGTTGCTTTCTCGGCGTATTATACACCCACTCTTCATTCGGTACAAATATAGCATTCAACGTTTCGTCACACGAAACAGGAGCAACAGCTTCCTCAGACTCCCTACCACAATAACTCATTGTCGGAGTACTGCAAATATCAGCCATCATTATTTCACTTTCGAAAACGAATAACTGATAATAATTAATTAGTTAAATTCGCGCAAACTTGTTCGCGTAGCTTTGGCACAAAACGATTTGTTAATATTAATATGACTGGTAGTCAATAATATATCACTAATAATTTAAATGTTCTTATTATTCTCTACTTCACTTTATAACGCTTATTGCAGAACGAAGAATTATAACACTAACTTCACTAAAAATTTATGGACTACTTCTTTAAAAGACTTCAGAGCTGTTCACACTTTGATTTCTAAACACAATCTGACGAACGTACCTGTGCCAGCGCGAGTTTTAAAGGCCCAGCCTTCCCCCACTACTCAATCTTTTCTACTACCTACGTTGCGATGTACCTGCAGCACCCACTGCGCAGGCGGCAAAGCTCGACCTAGCGCTGTTCAACCGCGCCTATAATTTTAACTACAATATTTTTTATGAATTACTAGTAGCATTTTATTAAGATTATAATTAATAATGTTGATTCTATCGAACGTATATTTCTTTTATACTACAAGATCTAGATTGATACATCGAAGAAATATCTCGTTTTAGCTACACTTGACAGGCAAACATTTTAAAGGCGAATCTCCACAAAAATAAACTTAATAGATATCCATAAATATTGTCCAAATATGTTTCGGAACTTAAGCCAGTTCCATCATCAGTGGCAAAAAGAGAAACTTACAAAATCAACGTTACACAAATTTCTTGACTGAGGTCAGCTTTATGTGCCTTTTGTTTTGTTTTATGTATAATAAAATATTAAATAATTAACATTATTTCGTTATTCACATTTCTTTTTGTAGATCATGATGATTACCAACTTTTTTACAAGAATCTAATATTATTTTATATGAAATATGAATTAATATTTCGATTTCTGTCGAGATGTTTTAAAAAAGTTGGTAACGATCATGATCTACAAAAGGAAATGTAAATAACAAAATAATGTTAGTTATTTAATATTTTATTCTACACAACACAAACGTTTTGCCACTGATGATGGAACTGGTTTATGTTCCAAAACATGTTTCGACAATATTTATGGATATCTATTAAATTGACCCCCCTTGACTCCATTAACGTGGTTAGTTTCAGGGATGGTACTGTCCCCATCTACTGAGAATTTTTTGCTGATAACGTGACATTGTTGTCAGGTTAATAAGCTTCCGATCTAACTCAGCTCAGCTACAAAAGTGCGTCTGTACACAAGTCAGTTTAGCCGTTAGCCTTAAAATAACTAGTGCAATATGTTTATATTACGTCCGTTGTTTCCCAAGAAATTTTGTTGGGTCTGATTTTCTGAAAAAACATTCAGGGCGATTCACGATAGAGTCGCATATTAGAAGAACCCAATTAAACCTCATTTCGGGAAAAAATAAGAGAAAAAGATCTGATCTGCGAGTAGGTTCTTCCTGCAACATAACTAAACAAGATTTCAGTCTATTGAAGCTGTGAAAAAGAGCCCGCACATGTCATAAAGGGGCTCAAAAATAGTTTGGGTTCCAGCACTTTTTCATGTAAAGCAGTCCTGCATATTTATTTTCGTTTCAGCTTACATAAAATGGTGTTTTAAAAATAATTATTGCTTAGGTAGTTTACAAACACAGCATGATTAATATTCTAACAGCCCTTAATCTAGTCGATTTATTTAGGATTCCCTAAAACCCAGGAAGGTATTAAATAGTAAAACCTTTTCTTTGCATAGGTACCTAGATTATACCAGGTATTATTTTAATACACGGGTACTAAACAATTTCTGTATAAATTCAGGTACAAGAAATAATCTCTTTAGTTATTAAAATTATTTCTAAAAATCCTATTAGGTACCAAATAAAGCAATCCCAATTAAATAATACCTCAACAGACCACACCACACCAACTTAGTACCTAGGTACATAACGAAAACACACATGTAGGTATAATAACAAAAACAAAACTTACCTTTTTTCGGTACTCTAGTAACAGTTTTTGAGGAAAATCCACTCACCAAAAAACCAGGCAACAACTAAAAATATAAAAGACACCAAATTGTTGTAATAAATAAAATCTAAATGCTAGGTAAAGGTAAAATGTTAAACTCACCGTGACTCTTTTGGCGGTTATATTCGATTTACCCTCCAAAAGTTTGTTGTTGTTATTGTAACCACCCCTATCGACTTTTCGTGTAACTTTTAAAGGTCGTCTACGTGCTTTTCCACCTGGATTCATTTTTCTGGTAATGTGGAAATTATAAAATTCCACAGGACTGCTTCATGTATTTCTTGCCGCGAAAATGTACAAAAAGTGTTTTCTGATGGGCGATAATAATTGACATTTCTGACATGATTGGAAAATAAATTTCAAAAAGACGTATATTGGTTGTCAAATTTGCAGGGAAAACTTGATTTAGTTGGCACGAATTTCACTTAAAAATTAAATTAATCACTAATGAGCATTGACTAGAAATTAGCAAAAAACAAGCAGCTGGCTCAAATGCACTTGATGTTAAAATATCATATGTGAGTCAAAACAAATATCAGCTGGTTTAAAGATTCTTAAAATTTGAAATTATTCTATTTTTTCGTACATAGAGACATCTATTAACGAGGAGATAAACTAGCATTTTATTTGTAACAGATTGTAGGAATATTTATATACACCGTGTCCTTAATAAATAAATACTGAATCATTTCGTGAAGATTTTAATTTGAATAAAGATTTGTTCTAATTTACTTATCTCTATTTATTAATAATTATAAAACAATCATTGCTTACAAATTGGAGGTAGCTAAAATCCAAATGAAAGCGTAGCGTAACTAGATAGATCTTAGGATACAGAGTAGGCCAAATAAACTGTGTCCAAGATAAGAATGGGATAGCATTGGAATCTTGGAAACGGTAAAAGTTACAATGTCGGTTAAATTAGAGCACATTTTAAATGGTGTTTTCAAAATTAAACTAACTTTAACCGTTTTCGAGAATTTTTGAAAAGACGATTTTTTGCGATTTTAGTTTTTATTTATTTCTGATATTATTTTTACAGATATAAAAAAATTAAAAGCACTTTCTCATTGTTACTTTTTGAGGAGAATAAGACAGCGTTTACAAATTTTCACTACGACGTTTCGTATTTGAAAAAACATCATCAACCGGGTTTTTTTCAATACGGCCTTGGATTTTTAGCTCTCCAGATCATATATATATATATATATGTATATATGGAGATTATTAGTTTCATGTCAGTCTGTCTGTCTGTATGCACGAAAACGCAAAAACCACTTAACAGATTTTAACCAAATTTGGTACAAAAATATTCGATTTTGGGAAACATTGAGCGCAGGCAAGGGGTTTAAAAGAGGGTTCAAAAATTTAAAAAAATTCATAGTTCTTAAACTTATCCGAAATACTGCATATTTTTTTACGCATTTAATTGAATATTACCTAAAATATTGAACATAAAATATTAGCCCACATTGGCGTTCGAAAATAGTGTAAAATGGGGTAAAAAATATTTAAAAAAAACGTACTTCTTAAACATAGCAGAAATATTAACTAATTATTTATAGCTTTAATAGAATATAACCTATAAAATGTGTCATAAATAACTTACTTTCATAGGCGTTCGTAAATAGTGCAAAAGGGGTCAAAACATAAAAAATATATATTTCCTAAACTTATTCGAAATATGGAATAATCTTTCATAGTTGTGATAGAATATAACCTAAAAAATTTTTCATAAAAGAATTGGTTCACACAGGCGTTCAAAAATAGTCTAAAAAAAGGGTCAAAAACGAAAAAAAAAATGTTTCCCAAATATACCAGAAAAATTGGCTTTGATAACCTAAAAAATGCAGCATAAATTTTTTATTTACATAGGCGTTCGTAAATAGTAGAAAAAGGGGTAAAATAAAAAAAAAATAAATTGTAAATTTTCTTATATTTTACTAGTTGAATTAGTGTTAAAAATACACGACAAAAATTAATGTACCATAGGCATCCGTGAAAATTCTATAAAAAGGTCAGAAAAAAATTGTATCCGTGATAACTCAAAAACCACTTAACGGATTTGAACCACATTTGGTACGAAAATACTACAGGATATTTATAGGTGGTGATTAACATTGAGCGTAGGCAAGGGGTTTAAAAGAGGGTTCAAAAATTTAAAAAATCATAGTTAAATTATAGGCGCGGTTGAACAGCGCTAGGTCGAGCTTTGCCGCCTTGCGCAGTGGGTGCTGCAGGTACATCGCAACGTAGTAGAAAAGATTGAGTAGTGGGGGAAGGCTGGGCCTTTAAAACTCGCGCTGGCACAGGTACGTTCGTTAGATTGTGCTTAGAAATCAAAGTGTGAACAGCTCTGAATTCTTTTAAAGAAGTAGTCCATAAATTTTTAGTGAAGTTAGTGTTATAATTCTTCGTTCTGCAATAAGCGTTATAAAGTGAACTAGAGAATAATAAGAACATTTAAATTATTAGTGATATATTATTGACTACCAGTCATATTAATATTAACAAATCGTTTTGTGCCAAAGCTACGCGAACAAGTTTGCGCGAATTTAACTAATTAATTATTATCAGTTATTCGTTTTCGAAAGTGAAATAATGATGGCTGAAATTTGCAGTACTCCGACAAAGAGTTATCGCGGTAGAGAATCTGAGGGAGCTGCTTCTCCTATTTCGTGTGACGAAACGTTGAATGCTATATTTGTACCGAATGAAGAGTGGGTGTATAATACGCCGAGAAAGCAACGTATCGTTGTGCCGTTGACGCAACCCAGGCAAAACGCCTTGCAACCGGCTATAATGTGTTCGGACGTGGATCGCGATTTTAACGTGTTGTATGAGTTTCGGGATGAAGATATGGATATTGATGTTGTAAGTGTTGACGAAACTGTGCATATTGAAGATGGTAGTGTGTGTGTTGACGAAACGGTGTTGAGGAAGATTGGTGTGATTTATGGCACACCCGGACGGTGTGATGATCGTAATTCTTTGTTTGATGATGGATGTTTGGGGGCGGAACGGCAACAGGATATGAGCTATATGGATCCCAATATATTTATGCGACCGGTCCCCAAACGTTCATCTCTGAGGCGTAGTCTCAACACGCCGATGCTAATGAAAAAATTGAATTTTGAACATGAATCACCACAACGTGATAATACTTCTTCAAATAATATTCGCGATATCAACAATGAGTTTTTGGGAAATAATACAAATAATCTTGACAATGATTTTGCATTTGTCGAACAAACACTCGAAGAAACATTCGAGGCGCAAAATACAAAAATAACGAAACCTCGGAAATTGATAACAACAACGCCTCAAAAAGCGTCCTCTTCTTATATGCTTCCTGATCATAATAATGTGTTTGATATTGGGGGTAGTAATGGAGATTTTAATGAGAAGATTTGCGATATCGATACTATGGATTGGCACTAATAGTGAGTACAACCAGCGGACTTGACTTGACTAGCATATATACTTATGTATGCGCCATAGGATGTAAGTTGATGGATTTGTGTCGTATAGAGGGATGCTGAGTGAGTAAATAAAATAGGCTAAGGCAAGAGAATTTCTTACAGAAAAATTTTTTAGAACCCAAATTAATTTTTTTTTTGTCTGTTAAGAACATTTTTAAATACATTTATTAGAAATTTTAAAAATATTATTATTAATATACTGTTTCTTTTATGTGTATATTATTTATATAATTAACATCACTTATTCGCTGTTTAAAATGTTTCTTTTTGTACCGGCATCATGCTTTTAGAAAATTTTTGTTTGATATAATTCGACAGAATTGAATTCATTCTTCTTCAAGTCGAAGTGTATAAAACTTATAATATCAAACAAAGATGTTCTAAAAAGTCTAATAGCCAGCATGGTTTACAAAAAGGAACAATTTGAATAGCGAATAAAAAATGATGTTCGTTATATAAATAATATTATACACATAAAAAGAAAAAGTTTCTCCTTTTGCTGCACTGATGATGGAACTAGTGTGAGTTCCGAAACATGTTTGGACAATATTTTTAAAATTTATTTTTGTGGAGACTGACTTTTATTTATCATCGAGAAGAAGAAGAATTTTTATTAGTTTTAGTACTTTCAAAATAAGAAAACAAGTTTTGCCACTTCATCAAATTACCGTTCCTGAAGCTTCAGCTAAATTTACCTAAAAATTGAGTGTATGAAAAAAAGTCAGGTGTCTGCATGTCTCTCTTGTCTTGTCTATTAGATGCCATTCGCTTCTAAAAATGTTTAAATCAACATGTAACTACTTTCGAATTTTTTAATTAATGTTACGTACCATTTGACGTACCCTTTAGTTCATTTTAATTATATAGTTTATTATTATTATTAATTATTAATTGAATAGTTTGTTATTACCTTCTAACATACACCTATTTTCTTCATTCTTTCTCTAAGAAATGTTGTAAATAAATAAAAATAATAAGTTATACTTATCTGTGATTTATTAGTTATTAAAATAATAAAATAATAACTACTTTCGAATTTTTTAATTAATGTTACGTACCATGTGACGTACCCTTTAGTTCATTTTAATTATATAGTTTATTATTATTATTAATTATTAATTGAATAGTTTGTTATTACCTTCTAACATAAACCTATTTTCTTCATTCTTTCTCTAAGAAATGTTGTAAATAAATAAAAATAATAAGTTATACTTATCTGTGATTTATTAGTTATTAAAATAAGTTTAGTTTTTATTGCGTATTAGATCTTAAGTAAATATTGTGATTTTCGCTTTAAGTTTTGCTAAGTAATGTAAAGTGTTTTTTTTTTTATTTGAATAAATTGTAAAATTGAATGAATTATTATATTATATTATTTCATTTTTAGGGTTCCGTAAATGAACCAACCCTGTGTCAAATAGTCATAATTCTGTAAAAAACTCGCAATTTTTTCAATTCTGATTATTTTTTGCAGAATTATGTAAGAAAAACCCGGAATATTTCAATTCTAACTTTTACATAAGTCTGCAAAAAATGTCAAAATAAAACTTTTTATGATTCTGACTTTTTTGCAGAATTTTTCATTTTTCAAATGCAATTTTCAAAAAATCAGAATGAAAATGATGATGAATGAGTTTTTTTGCAGAATTCTCTAAAAAAAACTCGAAATAATAATAATTCTGAGTTTTTTTACACATTTACACAACATTTAAAACATTCAAATATGTTAATGTTTGTTATTTTTGATATTTGTGTTAGTTTCAGAGAAATGTGTTCAACCTGAAGAAGTTACTAATTAGTAACGAAACGTCGTTGTCATTTTATTTAATTTATTTGCCGAGAATAAAGATGGATGTTGGTTGTCTTTATCTAGACAAGTTTCGTAAATAAATTTTTTATAAGAACCCAACACCCCAAGAAAAGAAAGCTGAAAAAAAATTAGAATTAAGGTTCAAGAATAACTATATTTCTGTCTGTTGTCTTACAGAATTAGTAAAATAAAAAAAAATAATGTATTTTTTTTTTATATTTAACTAGATGTATTGGTGTTAAAAATGCACGACAAAAATTAATGTACCATAGGCGTCCGTGAAAATTCTATAAAAGCTCAGAAAAAATTTGTATCCGTGATAACTTAAAAACCACTTAACGGATTTTAATCACATTTGGTACGAAAATACTACAGGATATTTATAGGTGGTGATTAACATTGAGCGTAGGCAAAGGGTTTAAAAGAAGGTTCAAAAATATAACAAATCATAGTTCTTAAACTTATCCGAAATATTGAATAATTTTTTGTGCGTTTAATTAAACATAACCTAAAATATTTAACCTAAACAATTAGACCACATTGACTTTCGAAAAAAATATAAAATGGGGTAAAAAGGTTAGAAAAAACGAATTTCTTAAACATAGCAGAAATATTGACTATTTATTTATAGCTTTGATAGAATATAACCTAAAAAATGTGTTATAAATAACTTGTTTTCACAGGCGTTCGTAAATAGTGTAAAAGGGGTCAAAATAAAAACATATATACTTCCTAAACTTATTCGGAATACGGAATAATTTTTCGTAGTTGTGATAGAATATAACCTAAAAAATGTTACATAAATGAACTGGTTCACACAGGCGTTCGTTTTCGAGATATTATATTTTTAACTCAGAGATTACGTTACGTTGATTTGGGAAGTCATGAGTTCAAATTCCAACAGGTGCTATTTTTTCTTTAACTGAAGCTTCACAAGTTCTATTTGGTATCCAGAAATAATTCTTAATACATCAAAATATAAAAACAAACATTATTTTGGTCTTGAGTTTTACTAATTGGGAATCAAAATATCCAAAGGCCATAACGGCTACCTGAACGCTTTCATTTTAGTAGTCCTAGCCCTAAATAAATGGAAAACATGCATATTATTTTACGCAACCCAACCCGAAACGTAGGTAGTTGTCTAGGTTTTTGACTCAAGAAAAATTACTTTGTATTTAATTATTATACTTCTAGTTAAAGTAGGTATCTATTTCATAAAGCTTTTAAAATAAACCATAAATCCCTAATACCATAGGATTTTTTTTAACAACAAAGGCATTGATTATAATAGCAAACTACTCCAAAATTTAACAACCATACCTGGCTCTAGGTAAAAGCGGGCCAGGAACAGAGGTAGTAATTATCCAGGAGCATAATATATTTATATTGAAATAAACAATATGGCTCATGCGCCTCTAATTTTTAGAGCCAAGCACGATGTTGCGCTTTCGAGAGACGTCAAAATCGATTGAGCTTGGGAAACCGTACAAATTTTAATAAAACCACGAAATCCTGTAGTTCATTTTCATAACATAAGAATGCATATTTAAAAAAATAGACAAATATATAATAATAAAACATAAAACTGAGTAAAAAAATTAATTTTCATTACGAACGATGTCAAAATGTGTAAAATATTTTTTAAATGTTAAATGAAAAAATAAAATTATTTGAAAATAGTTTAATTATTAATAATATTAATTTAATTCAGAGAGTATCGACTGTGTTAATGTTGATAATTATTTTAATTAAGTCTATTTTTTAATGATCGGTACAAAATAGTATAATTATTGGTGGAATTTGGATTTGTTTCTAAAAATGTTTGACATAAATTTCATTGTTTTGTTCGTGATAATTTCGTACAAAATACCTGGGATTATTAGTCAGAAACCAAATGTTGATTACAGACGTCATGATGTTTATATAGCGGGGTTTTTCCCATATGGAAGGGGTGTAGAAAATTCTGATACAGGTAAGGCACCCTATAAGTAAAAATTAATTTTAACAATTTCATTTAGCACCCCGTGTGTGTAATGTAAATCTGGCAAAAAATGTTCGGCAAGACTTAATTGTCATTCTCGAATCTTTTGACATACTCAAGGATTTAAATTTTTGGAAAATTCGGGCTGTCCCAAATTCGATGGTTTTGCAGAGTATCATGAAAACCAGACCAGATCGAAAAGAAGGTGTCAGGATATCATGAAATTTTATATAGAAAAAACCAAATTAATTTTATTTTATTTTTTATATTTTAAACCCCCTAAAAAAATTCCGGTACACCAATGGCGATTAAATACCAAAGGGATCTTGTGAAACTACATTTAGCTAAGATATTTTTGTTTTTTAAAATAAGATGAGACTCTAAAGCTTGAATCAACAACGTCATTTTGAAGTTCCTATAATAACATCATTCTGACGTTGCCGCCGACATTATTTTGACTTGGGTGCCGTTCATCTTAATACTGCAACACCGTTTTAACTAAAGTCGAGTTGGCATAACTTATAAAACCGAGCATCTCTAAGCCCTTTGGTTGTCAAAATGCTTGCGATTCTTATAAAAACAACGTGAGCCCATAGGCGCAACTCGATTGCTTCTCTCCTTACCCCGGAAGAACTGTTTTGAGGTAGGCAAAGGCAAAGGTTTTAGTTGAACTCCTCTTGGCAACTATATTTAGCATTTTCATATACACTGTGTCCAAGATAAGAGTGGGATAGCATTGGAACCATTTAAATGGTGTTTTCAAAAGTAAACTAACTGTAGCTGTTTTCGAGAATATTTGAAAAAATAATTTTTTTCGATTTTAGTTTTTATTTATTTCTGACATTATTTATACAGATATAAAAAAATGAAAAGCACTTCCTCATTGTTACTTTTTGAGGAGAAAATTATAGCGTTTACAAATTTTGACTACAACGTTTCGTTTTTGAAAAACTATCATCAACTTTGTTTTTTTAAATACGGACCTGGATTTTTTATTTTTAAATTTAAACCAATTTTCAATTAAAAATTAAGTGGTATATCACACTTAATGGTTTCAACAAATTTTCAGTATTTTTAGCTATTATTTAACCTCATTCAAGAAAAATCGCCATACTTTTGAAAGCCAAAAAAAAATATTTTTCTTGAATAATTTTAAATAACAGCTAAAAACACTGAAAACTTGTTTAAACAATTACGTGTGATATACCACCTATTTTTGAATTGAAAATGGCTTTAAATTTAACAATAAAAAATCCAGGGCCGTATTTAAAAAAACGAAGTTGATGATGGTTTTTCAAAAACGAAACGTCGTAGTGGAAATTTGTAAACGCTATCTTATTCTCCTCAAAAAGTAACAATGAGAAAGTGCTTTTCATTTTTTTATATTTGTAATAATAATGTCAGAAATAAATAAAAACGAAAATTGCAAAAAATAGATTTTTCAAAAATTCTCGAAAAGTTACTTTACTTTTGAAAACACCATTTAAAAGGTGTTTAAATTGTACAAGTTTTCTCTAATTAAACCGACATTGTAACTCCTACCGTTTCCAAGATTCCAATGCTATCTCATTCTTATCTTATTGGACAGAGTGTATACAGTAAAGGCATTACTTAATGTAGAAAAACAAGCGTTTTTATTAATACAATCTACATAATATATTATACAGTGTGTGTATAAAATCTGGAAACGCCTTAATAGCTTTACAATTTACTGGCCAATTGAAACCAAATTTGGTACTGCCCAGTTCCACGGTCTAAGGTGGTGTAAGAAATCTGTCAGATGCATATAGAACATGAAAAATAAGTTAACAAGTTCGTATAACCTTGTTTTCCTACAGGCCTTCCTTGTTTTCCTACAGGCCTTCCTTCAAGGCTGCCGTTGAAAATCGGTTTTTCTTGAATAATTTTTAAAGTACTACTGTGTACTGTGTATATTATAACAAAAATTTTATTTGATGGACACCGAGCAGTGACACTTTTGAATTTGGCCGTTAAGCGTTTTGATCCAGTGTAAAAGTGACACTAGCGCCATCTTCACTTTATTTACACAAGCTCACTTGCGGCACTTTTCAACATTAGGGAGTTAAAGTTGTACATGAGACGAGATGTATCTATGCTGACGTAACAGAAATTATTTAGTTTAAGTCAATTGAAAAATCTAGGACCAAAAATGAGTTAAAGTTTGATTATCAACGTAACGCATTTCTCTTAGGTTATGTTTATATTTGTTTAACTCGTTCGGATACATCCGGTCATACAATCGAGGATTTCCGGTAGAATGCGTTCTCGTCTGAATGACACGCAAGTGACCGTATCGATACGGGATACGTATCCGCAAAGGAGATGAAAAATTCATCTGCGCATGCCTAGCTGTCAATAGATACGTATACGTTCTTGTCTCATGAGCAACTTTAACTCCCTATTAAAGCAAAGATTAATGTACACAACGTTAATCTTGGATTAAAGAATGGCAATTTTTCTATCGATTGCCGGAGTAAACAAGAAATCGAGGATTTTTGACTGTGACACTTTTGAAGCGGAGGTGCGATATATATTGTGGGGAGCTACATTTGAGATGAAGTGTATTGCGAAAACGGCCACTTATTTCAGAAATAAACCAACAATCTCTATATACTGATATTTTTATTCGTCCATGACACACACATCTTTTTTATTTTTTAGACAAAGTAATGACATATGACATCAAAATTTGACATAAGTCAAAACACACATTCGACAATCTGTCAGCCGACCAAGCGCGCGAGATTCAAATATGTATTTTTCAGCGACTACATTATATACATCTTTTGGACATTTTGTATTATATACAGTGATAGTTTTAACGAGGAACATAGGAACATGCATTAATAATAAAACCATAGAATAACCAAGCTAGGCTAACAATGTGGATGTTCAAGATGGCCCTTTCCGTCAAAAATTTGATTTACCACAGTCAGCGCAAAGCTCCTTCCTGTCACTTTATATTGGAGAATAACTTTTGCCTAATTTAAAATTTGGCATGCCTATCTTAATTACTGAATATTTTTTGTTTGTGCACAAAATAAGTTAAAATTAAAAAAAAAGAAAATTTTAAAAACAATACCTATATAATATAATAAAAGAAATAAAAAGTAAATTTTAATATTAGCTAAAATCTATTAAATATGACAAAAAATTACTTAAAACGTACTAATATTGTCACAATGTACGTAAAATTCAGAACTACGTTTTGACGAGGTACTGTAAATTTACAATTTACAACGACAGTTGAGGTTCAGGCATTGTCTTTATAAAGACAATGGTTGAGGTTATGCAAAGTTTTCTTTGGTATATACGAGGGTGGGTTGATCTTAATAAGTCCGCTTTTAAAGGAAACCATTTTTTTTTTTTTGGAATAAATCATTTTATTTTTCTACATAATCTCGGTTTAACTCGATACACTTTGTCCAACGTATTTCTAATTTGTTTATGCCTTCGAAATGATAATATCCCTCAAAATAAGCGTTTGTTTCAACTATTAATAAAGTTGAAACAAACGCCAAATCTGGAAAAGGTGGTGAAAGAACTTTTTTCCATTTTTGTGAAAATTAACGAGGTTAGCTGCTGTCAATGGCTGTCAAACATAAACTAAATGACGCAGCTTGGTCAAAATATTACTGTAGTCTACCGATAGATGGCAGTGTAGCTATTAAAGTTGGTGTGCGCGGAAAATGCGAATTGTCACGGACTTGTGATATGTCTCTGTAATGATTCACTTTCTTTAACTTTTCTATATTAATTTTAGGTCGTGGAGTAATGCCAAGTGTGAAATTAGCTCTGGATCATGTCAACGAGCATTCCTCAATTTTGAGGAATTACAGACTCCATATGTGGTGGAACGACACTATGGTAAATAATTTGTCAATCAAATCTAATAAACTATACCTAAGTTACTTATACTTTCGTCAACCATTTATCGTTGATATGGAAAATGCAAACGTCGATACTGTAAGCAAGCTCACCAAGGAAGATACAATAATAATAATAAATAATGCCCTGTATAGAATGGACTCTGCCCAATTATTTGATTTGTAATTTTACATTGTTTTATTATTACCTATTTATTAAAAACAAAGACAATCTACGGTTATAAATCCAAAAACCGTAGCTACTGGAATCCTTTTACGAGCAAGTATTGTAAACAGTGATATACTGGTGATTTATAAACTTGATGTTTGGTTGTCCACCGCTGCCGGTTGCCGTTACAGTTCTATATCGTGATTTATAAACTTAGCATCGGCTGTCTCAACTCATAACCTATAATTATTTTATTTACTTACTTTGGTTCTTATTATTTATTAATAATATATTATGTCATAAATATAAACATGGATTATTTAATAAGGACAGGGAACAAATAACAATTGGGGTAAAAAATAATTTTAATTTACGGGATCATATATGATTTCTGTCAAATTCGACACATGACAATTTATTGCGTTTCTATTGGCTGTGTGGCCAGCGGCCGACGGAAAAAGATAAACTTGAATCATGTTGTAGGGCGGGTGACGCAAAGGTAACCGAAAACTGACGTGTGGGGAAATCGGACGGTGGACGGCAGCGCAGAACGCAAACGGAAAGTTTATAAATCACCAGTTACTATTGCCGATCATTTTATAGGTACACTGTGATATCTCTGGCTGATAATAGAGTCGGGAAGACAGTTGCGGCGGATTTTGTAAATATATTGAGTCCGTCCACTGTCACCCCAACCTTATTTTTAGCAAATATCGTCGCAATTTGCAGAAATATAACGGAACAATTGTTTGAACATACTTCATAAAATACGGCAGTTTTATTTACGAAGTTATATAGTAAACTTCATTTAATTACTCCAGAATGTATACATTCCTTTTTTATAATAAATGATTGTTGATATTAATAAATATGGTTACTGCTTTTTTAGCTACATGTATTTACCCTTCTTTTAGTGCAATGCTGCTGTAGGCGTTAAAGCATTCTTCGACATGATGCATAGTGGTCCTCACAAATTAATGCTATTTGGAGCCGCCTGTACACATGTTACTGATCCGATCGCTAAAGCCTCCAAACATTGGCATCTAACTCAGGTAAAAAGAACTAATAGTATCATCCGAAGATGTGAATTTTCGCCATATAAACTTTATAATTGAAGGACCACCTGAAGGCAGCGCTTCAAGTGGTCAGTGGTATGAATTCAAACTAAGTGCTCAAGGATGCCATAGTATTTTGTCAGCATACATTAAAATGCCAACGTGCCGAGCCAATCAGAGCATTTGGGGCGGGGCTTTCCTTGGCGCGCTTTTGAATTTGAATTTAATCGCTATTCAACTTATTTTGCAACTGAAATTATACATAAATATATTTGAGTATCGTTTTTCCGATATACGAAATGAAGGTTTTTCAGCTAGGTATATCAAGAAATACCTACTACAAAGGAAAGTTCAACAGACTTTCTTAGCGAATACCTTATACATATTAATATTTAAATTATTTTACTGTTAAAAATTCATTCCAATTAAATATCGACTAAATTTCAGTTGCAAAATAAGTTCAATAGCTGTTAAATTCAAATTCAAAAGCGCGCCAAGGAAAGCCCCGCCCCAAATGCTCTGATTGGCTCGGCACGTTGGCATTTTAATGTATGCTGTATTTTGTCTATTCTAAGAAACTTCGCGGGCATTTTATATTTTCAGCTATTATATGTAGGACTGGTAGCTAATTAGGTATCTAATTGTGAAAAATTACACAAATATGAAATTACCTTCTGTTTCTGCTGTAAATTGAACTCTGAGATGTGCTACTTTCGTAGAACATTACTAGAAGTACTATTTGTAGTAAAATAGCAGAAAAAGTGGTTTATATGACCCTAATTTTTTGCGTGCGATTTAATATCGAACTTCGACTAATTTTGTGCAAAAGCAGGTTTGCAATAATTACATTTTCCTACAAATGTTTTTACCACATAAGTACATTTAGATATGTGTTCAATGTTCAAAATGCAGCAAACCACTCTATTTGGGGACCAACTTAGCGGAAAGAGCTGCTAACCATTCTTTTTGCAATGCAAACTTCGAAAATCTAAAATGTACCAAAAAGTACAGCGATAAAATAGGTAGGTAAATAGCAGGGCGTTGCAGGACTATTACTATAAAAAGCTATAAATCCATTCTTCTTCGGTATTTTGGTGAATCAGTCAACATATCGGTCGAAATACCGAAAAATCAGTTGAATCAGAACCACCGCTGGATAGTATACAAGCCAAACAAAATCAAAATCTTCAAAATGGCTGCCAGCATAGTGCATATATATAGATATCTATATCGCTCAAGTGAGGGTTAAAAAAGGCGGAATATAAATTAGATTATTCTAATATTTTTACACCACCAGACATTAATTTTATGTGTCCTTTAAACATGTTATAGTATAAAAATTAGAAGGCAATGAAAAAGCTTGGCAACAAAACCACATCAAAATGGCGGTTTATCTCCCTTCATTCCGTTGCGGTTTTGAGCGATATAGTCCTATATATAATATCATTGTCTTTAAGACAATGATTATATGCACAAATTACCGCAAATGTTGATAAAATCAACGAATATACCGATCGCATAGCGGTGGCCACATGTAAATGATTAGGGTTGGCGACCCATGATATATCTTTTGTATAGTAGCATGGTCTTTATCAATGATAGTAGTAAATATATTTGAAATGTACAGTTTTTATTTATTATTAAATTTTAGTGACCCAACGCGTATTGTATAATTTAACAATCTAGAACTAAGAAATCGACTATATAAAGCGTAGTCTTCATTTTCAGACACTCAAATAATATATCATTAAAATAAATATTAACTTAGCTATACGAAAAACAACTTGGCAACAAAACCACATCAAAATGGCGGTTTCTCTATTTCCCTTTATTATGTTGCGCAATTGGATGCGCATACGGTATTGAGCGATACAGTCCTCTATATACAGGGTGTTTCCACATTCGGCCGACAACGCTCAACCACAGAAAGCTCTATCTAATTCATGCATTTTGATACATGGGCATATACCCTTAAAGGGCTGAGTTGTGTAGATACAAGGTGTCAAATGTTCAAATTTACTTCCATGAATTAGGGTTGTCGGTCGAATATAGACGCATCCTGTATATGACATAGTTAAACCATTGTCTTTCTAAGGAAGACAATGGTGAAACCAAAAATTATATACATACTTCACGACTGCCAAGTTTAACATTTCTAGCTTCGCTAGCTGGCCCTATATAACAGTCCATTCTACAACAATAGCTCTAGCTAATCTACCAAGCTTTTTTAATTTGTGATAATCTATTGTTATAAGTCCAGAATTACCGAAAAAACTTTAACAATTATTTGAAAACAATAAATTTCTAAATAAATAATGTAATGTTCTAGCTTTCGTATGCTGACACTCACCCAATGTTTACCAAAGAGAATTTTCCAAACTTTTTTCGAATCGTCCCGTCAGAGAATGCATTCAATTCACCGAGGATATCTTTGTTGAAAGAATTTAACTGGACTAGAGTGGGCACCATATATCAAAACGAGCCCAGATATTCCTTAGCTCATAACAGGTAAGTTTCAAAATATTTTAACATGAATTTGGCGTTTTCGCGATACCTTTAAAAACATATGCGAAGCCGCCATCTTTCAAGAGCTATAACTCCTTTCGGCAGTAAATTCGAATTAGAAGTTTGACGTCGAATTGCCAGGAAATCCGATTTGTATATTCATTCAGATGCAGAGAATCAGTTTATTGAAAATTCACATACCTTAATCATACATATAATATGCAAAGAGTGCACAAGGGCAGGGTAACTATTTGACGGCCATTTTGAACCTTATTATTATGTCAAATAGCAAACCATATACAAAATAGGTTATGAAGTAGCCCGCGACGGGCGTTGTTGCTATAACACCTAAAGCAAAAATTAATGGACATTAATCTTTGCCTAAAGCATGTAGAGTTGTTATTGGTTGTAGATAACATATTAAGGTTCAAAATGGAGGCGCATCTATCTTGCGCAATGACCTGTGCAAAACGTCGATGAGTGGTATATGTCTGGTTAAGACATTGTCTTTAATGTTTATAAAGACAATGGTTAAGGCATTGCCATTGCCTCTAAGTCGTTATACTACCCCGTTTCCAAGAATTGACCTCTGTAGTGTGTGGCAAATTGGAACAGTTTTTATTTTACAGGTTGGTGGCGGAACTTGACAGCATGGGATATCAAGTAGTTGAAACTCAAAGTTTCACAAACGAGGTTACCACAGCTCTGTTCAAGTTAAAAGAAAAAGACACTAGGATTATTTTAGGTAAATTAACAATTATTAACAACACAAATACAAAAATAGTAAATTTCTTATCCAGGAAACTTCAATGAAAAATGGGCAAAGCAAATATTTTGCGGAGCATATAAATTAGAAATGTATGGAAAGAAATATCAGTGGGTCATTATGGGTACTTATACTGAACAATGGTGGAAGAAACCTGACTCGGAATTTAATTGTACTTTGAAAGAGTTGGAGACAGCATTAGAACAAACGATATTGACCGATTTGCTACCGTTATCGACCAATGGTGAAATAACGATATCGGGAATTGTAAGTACTCTAATAAATACTATTTATTCGAGAATCGAGAGTTTCTCTGCAAACACTATCCACCAAACGACCGTTTAGGCTCCGATTCATTTAAGTAAATACAACTTATGTTATTTTCTTGGATGTCTCATTGCGTTACGAAATCGGTAGACCACCAGCGCTACCTATATATATAGAGAACTATATCGCTCAAGTTAGAGGTAAAAAACTACAGAGACGTCTTAAAACGTGCTTAATGAGCTGACTTTGAAAAAGTTATAATAATAATAATATAATTGTTATAAAACACGTATAATATCACCATAAACTCTACGTATAATAACACAGCTTATAGATTATTGTGATGATAAATAAAAAAATAAGGATTATAATATCTAAATGTCGCCTGGTATCTCATATAGAAATGTCAACTTTTATGTGGGAAAAGCTAATGTTGCCACATTTAAGATATAAAACATTGAGTATTAAAATTGCATATAATTTGGCAGTAATAATAATACCTGCAATTTTATGATATATCTTTCATAATGATATAGAAAAATGTTAGATTATTCTAATATTTTTACACCACCATATATTAATTTTCTTGTCCTTTGAACATGTTATTGTATAAAAATTAGAAGGCAATGAAATAACTTGGCAACAAACCTACATCAAAATGGCGGATTACCTCCGTTTATTCGGTTGCGCAATCGAATGCGCATACGGTTTTGAGCGATTGTAAAGTCCTCTATTTAAATGGAGTTACCGCGATGTTTCGTAGGAAGTGCAAGGTTGTCAACTTGTGTAAGATTTCATAATAAATCGGGAAATAATCATAGTATACCTCATTATTTGATATCCTTAGGAAAAACAGGACGTTTTCAATACATATTTAAAAAAGTAACCCATTATTAAAGTGAAGTGTTGAAGGCCGAGGCTTTTAAATATACATTTTTTTTAACAACTCTAGCTTAGAGTTGGTGACTTTTTTTAAATACCAATAGTCATGTTCAAGTTTAAGGATTTTCATAGGTACTTTAAACGATGGATCGCAGACATTGGGGGTATTAAAATTCAGATAGTTAATCATTTTATATTTGGACTGAAAAATAATAAATATAAAGAAGTGTGTGTTTTATTTTTCAGACAGCTGATGAGTACCGCTCGGAGTACGATTCGAGACGTGGTCATGAGTATTCCAGATTCCATGGTTATACGTACGATGGTATATGGGCGGTAGCATTGGCCATACAAAATGTTGCTCATAAAATCAAATACTTGCGACGTAATCAAACTGTGATTGATTTTAGGTATCGAGACCCATTGTGGGAACGTTTATTTTTAGATGCTTTGAACACAACTAGCTTTGAAGGTAATAAAAAGAACAAACAAAGTAGAATAACCTTAAATATTTCCGGTTGAAAATAATGGAATGGATTTTCCATTTTACAACTACTTATTCTTCAGTGTAAATTACCCGTCCTTTTGGAACTTTCTTACCAAAATCAGGGCGACCATCTTTATCCAAAGATGAGCAGTTGAACGTTTTGCTTGCTCTTCAGGATAGCCCCCACTCGTCATGTCATATGAGCAGGGGTACAGGCAACTGTGAAACGTCAGTACATAAAGTTCTTCGTAAAAACAACTTTCACCTTATATAAGGTCAAATTAGAAGCTGTCAGAGTACGACTTCGATCGGTGGAAAGAATTTTGTGAAATAATGCAAGAACTTTGTAATAATCCACAGATGAATTTTCCTGCTAATATACTTTTTTCCTGACGAGGCCTCAAATATGTTGAACGGTACCGTTAATCCATGGTACAGTAATAACTCACTAGGTAGGATATCGCCCTCGGTTGTGCGCAAGTAGGTAGCGGAGGGTGACGTCATCTGTGCCCGTGCGTCGTAAAAAGTTATTTATTTAAAAGTACAATAGCACGTATTATTTCCTTGTTTTGTGTATTTTTGATCGTGTTAGGGTTTCAAAGTATTCTGTACAATAATTAGTCTTCGCATTTCAGGAGTTACGGGTCCAGTGCGTTTTTACGACAACGAACGCAAGGCCAGCATACTAATCAAACAATTCCAAGACGGTGAAGAAGTGAAAGTTGGAGAATATAGTGCTGCTATCCAACACTTGGACCTAACTCTAGGTTTACCTTTGAAATGGATTGGGAAAACACCACCTAAAGATCGTACTCTATTAATTATTGAGCATACCCGAGTAAATAAAACTATGTACGCGATTTTAGCGTCGTTATCGATTTGTGGAATAATTATGGCGACATTTTTCCTGGCGTTTAATATTAAGAATCGGAACCAAAGGTATATTAAAATGTCCAGTCCGCAATTGAATAATTTGATTATAATTGGATGCATGATAACGTATACTAGTGTCTTCTTTTTGGGACTGGATTCAGGATTGTCTAGCATAGGTAAGTTGACGGAACAGTAGAGAATAAGATTTTTTTGTCATAATATGCTGTTTTACGGACTCATTTTGAACCATTTTAAAATTTACGTGACCACATTTCGAATGACATGAAAAAATCACAGCATTCCGAGTCCACGTCGGCACCTTGAACTAATTAATTTCAATCTGTGGCGTATGACGTCGCCATTTTAGGAGAGAACTAGGTCCTAACTAAAAATAATTATATTTTTCACTTTCTAACCACAGTACTGTATATTTAATTTCATAAAAATATTTAAGTACCTACATAATAATGTCGCTGTCAATTTCAAAAACATTTGTGGTGTGTCAAAGTGATTGAAAACATCCTTGATGAGTTAGATGTTGACATGATTGGCTGATTTTTGTCACATTATACAAAATAGCAGAATTTTATAGGCAGTTAAGAATGTCGTACCATTTTTAGCCAATCAGAACATCGCATTTAAAAGGTTAGCTTCTATATTTTCGATAATATAAACGATTGTACACTTGCAGCTCTCCAATCAAAAAGTAGACTGGAGATCATTTCCATAGCAACTAGTTTGATATTTGTAACAAACAGTCAGACTTCGATATTTAACTAACTACATATATACAAATCGTGTCAGTTTGACAGAATAATTCTCCCGCTTAGCGGTCGGTTTATTTCTCAGAAAAATAAACAAACATAGAAATGTCATCTAATTTCAATGTTTGTCTTCATAACATATAGGTCAACAAGAAATCCCTTTGGGATTTCCCAGTCGTCTTGTGGTAGTCTTATCTATGACAAAAGTTATTGAAGGTTGTGCAAAAAAAAACAAAAAAATAATTTTTTTTTTTAATTAATTAACGCTCTACCAATGACGCCACAGAAACCTGATAACAAATATTGAATTTGAATTTTAATAATATAAGTTCCAACTACCTAACTGGTGAAATTTTAAATGGAACACATACACCCTGTATAAAAATTTTATGCGCCTATTCTACCTAAAAATACTGTTAAACTTAAAAAAATATTTAAAAAAGTGCAAATTAAATTTTTTTTGGAACATTTTTTAACCACCCTGTGCAATAATTTCATAAACCAATCTAAAAAATCTGAAAATTTTTCTATTACGTTCTACCGTACCTAAAATAAATAGAAACATTTTTGAGTTACCCCGTAGATCACCTCGAGGAGCTTATAGTTACACGGTAAAAAAATCATGAATTCAAATCTAAAAAAATCAAAAGATAATTCGAAATATTACTTTTTTGTCCTTAAAAAAATTAACAAATACATTTTTGATTCACCCCGTATATAAATTTAAAGTGTATGCTCAAAAATTTCTAAACATTTAAAATTTATTCGATTGCAATCTGGAAAATTTGTTAAATGTCGGCTAATTAATGTTTTTTTTTTTGCATCACCCTGTACATGCTGCTTATTAATTACTGTTGTTATGATCTAATAAAAAATACTTAATTTAAATAGTAAATCTACTTGTCAAATTCAAAAACCTCATAAAATTTTATACTAAATACCTACTATAAATATATTAGGTATTTTAAATCTGCTAGCCTAAAAATGGCTGCCTATAATATGATTGTCATCATAGGTGACATTATTTTTTATGACTACCATATCTGTCTATTTGAAAATCGTTGTTGTTAAATTAACGTTAACGTTAATAGCGGTGGACGTTATTTTTAGGACTACCATATCTCTCTATTTTAGTTCGTTGGTTTGTCAAAATTTGGTAATATTTTTTTCTAAAGTTGGTGTTACTCATTTTGCATAATTTGCTTGACAGTTCCTTTTGTGAAAATAGTAGTACTTACTACGAATAGGTAAGGTAGTTTTGTATCGATACAATAAGTATAGCAACTTTATTTTAGTGTAGATAAGTACTTACTATTGATATGAATACAAACTGACACTTTTTGTAAGTATGCACCATGTTTTCGATGTATAACCAATTATTGTAAAGTACTTTTCTTTCGCTAGTTTTCTTGATCCGGATTTATTAATCAGGATTTGTTGGATTTCTGAATCGTGATTCTTTTCATTAAACGAAAGAAGTGGGGATGAATTAGAAAATGCCTTTTTAACGAAAGAACATGATCAGTGAACTCAAACGCGTTCGGATTCTGAAATCAGTAAGGAAAGAAAGCAGCTATAGTATAATGGCGGCATGCGCGATGAGATACGCATGACGCCTCGCAACCAGCGACTCTGAATGTTTTTTGTTTTTATGCTGTGACAAAATTATCAGATAAACAAACTTGTTTTTCAAAAATTATGGAAAAATTACAAATTTCAACGCTCTGAAGAATTGTAAAAAGCGTATAACCAAATTTTGACAGCGTATGACAAAAAATATTGTTTATCACAGGTACCAAACTAAATGAAGCTTTTCAGGACTCATTTGCCTATGATTCATCCAGAAAAACCTCATTTTAGGTTAACCATTTTTGTCGTGTTTCCAGATGCTTTTCCCTACATCTGTACGGCTCGAGCATGGACACTCATGGCGGGATTCTCATTAGCTTTCGGTGCAATGTTCAGCAAAACTTGGCGAGTACATTCGATCTTTACCGATGTGAAATTGAACAAGAAAGTGATTAAAGACTATCAGCTGTTTATGGTTGTTGGCGTATTGTTGGGTATAGATGTCATCATAATGACCACGTGGCAAATTGCCGATCCGTTCTATAGGGAGACGAAACAAGGCGAACCATATGTGAGTTTAGATTCGAGATCAATTGTTAATAACATTAGTTAATTATAAACAAAATTTCTTTTGCTGTTGTTTGAAAGTTTCCTTTCATGGACTATACACAACACATAACTAACTATTCTCTTTGGAAATCATAACACGAAGATGCTATTTAGTTAAATTATTCAATTTCGTAATTATTATTAAAACATATAACAATTAAAAGAATAACAAATACAAATTTTGCGGAGTATAATAAACGCGTCTGTTTTCAACGAAATGCGGCAGTCGAAGCTTGGAAATGTCTCTCTCTCTCTCTCTCGCGCGCTCACTTATTATATTATTCACAGATCTAGAATTTCTAGATCCGTGATATTATTATTCACTAAACACAGTGCAGTGATGCCAGACTGTGAACGAAGTCACCAAATAAATAAAAAATGCAGGGTTGCATTTACATCAATAAACATCATAATTATTGTTTATGTACAGAATATCCGCGAATTTATCGTCAATAAGGTGTGCTCTATAATAATGATCCTTGAACTCTGACATACTTTAAAAAGAAGCTTGAAGGAAAGATCAAATTGATTCATCAATGAAGTGAATTGTTGTGAAAGTTTTAAGGGGTACCGCCAACAAAAGCAGTGTTGGTAAAATTTCTACTGGACTGTCTTACTGAGATATAGAGGGCCTCTCTCCTTCGTATTCTCATGTCGTCGACGCTGCTCCTCAAAAGGTTGATGGCCTCGCAAATGGTATGGCTCCATCTCTGTCGGTCGTTCGCGATCTGCTCCCAGTTGTTCTTCCCATCACACTTCTTCATGTTGGTCTTAAGATCATCCTTGTACCTCTTTTGCTGCCCTCCCTGATTTCGTGAGCCGACCCTAAGCTTTGAAGAGAGGATTTCAAGTGTTAATTAGGTAACGATTTATTGTTGTTCTTTTTCAGCATCGAGATATCAAAGGCCATCACCCTATGTTAGGAAATTTCACGGTATGCATTTTCTATAGCAATTCAAATTGAACACTTAAATGAGCTTTTAAAATGATATTTGCAGCCCCACCCTTCCAACGAAGACATAATAATCATCCCTGAAAATGAATATTGTGCTTCAGAACGCATGACAATATTCATTGGACTCATATACGCTTACAAGGGTCTCCTCATGGTAAGTCAACAACATATGAACAGTTACAAGTAATAATTTGTGCGAATTTCCTTTGTAAAGATTTTTGGAGCTTTTCTGGCTTGGGAAACCAGACACGTGTCGATTCCAGCGTTAAACGACAGCCGATATGTGGGTTTCTCCGTCTACAATGTGGTTATAATGTGCATCTTGGGCGCTGCTGTCGCCTTAGCTCTAGTTGATCATCAGGATGAAATGTTCATTTTTATTGGTAACGCAAAATACCCTAAAGTAGTTTTATATGACAAGAAAAACCAATTTCAGGGTCTGCAATTCTTTTTTGTACAACCATAACCCTATGTCTGGTCTTCGTTCCGAAAATGGTAGAACTGCGAAAGGATCCTGGTGGTGGTCATATTGACAAAAGAGTTAGAGCTACTTTGAGGCCCATGTCGAAAACTCGACGTGATTCAAGTATATCAGAAATAGAAACGAAAATGAAAGATTTGAAAGAGCTGAACATCAAATATAAGAAAACTCTAATCGATAGAGAATCTGAATTGCAGGTTAGTAGTAGAACACAGTGTTTTGTTAGGTGACAATAATTATTTCAAGTTGTTTTCGTATTTTTTGCAGATGCTGATCAGACAATTAGGTAATGAGGCTGTGAAAGAAATTCTAGAATCGAAACCTGAGGAGCCTCCAAGTGAAACTAACCGGTTATCGATACCACTATTGCGAAAAGAAATGCCAAGTGCGACGGAAACTAGTGATATCACTTCTATATGCAGTATAAGTTCCCAGGATTATACGACTTTGCATCCGTCTGATAGTCAAAAGTAAGCATTTTAGCTAAGGGACTTTGTTCCGTACGTCTTTATGAACTGCGTGACAACACTGCATATTATTTATTCTAGCTCTTTTACTTCCTACATTTATATATATTCTAAAGTTTACAGTGACTCTTTCTTTTTGTGTTTTCCTACATATAGACATTTCACACAGCTATAAGACTAATGTCCATTGGGGTCAAGTCAGGACTGTTAGGAGGCCAAAGAATGGTCCCGTTTCTGCCAATCCTACAACATGTGGATTGGCAGAAACGGGACCATTCTTTGGCCTCCTAACAGTCCTGACTTGACCCCAATGGATACTTGTATATGGGGATATTGGCATTTAGATATTCTCAAACGGCTAAAACACTACGAGGTGGTGCTCCGTCTTATTGCCAGATTAACTTTCTCGAAATACTCTAAGGGAGCATATTAATTTCTTCTTCTATTTCATTTTGAAGGTGCTCCAACTATCGATGCCCTGTCAGTTCTTGACTATACCGCACCAAACACCTAACGACTCTCGGATATATCTTTTCAGTGATAAAGTTTTCTGGGATTTTCAGCTGCCAAAAAATGCAAATTCATGTCATGTTCATCAGTCCTAAGTCCATATTTCTTAAACGTTGATGTAAGTTGAGAAATGTTCTGGCACTAGGAGTTCCCAGTTAGGATAAAGTCGTCTATATTGCTCAGAGGGCCAAACGTTGATTTATAAAAACTAACACATTATCTACCTCAGAATATACAATTTTAACTAAATCGGCTCGGGTTGCTTCGTTGTTGTGGTATAAGGAATAAACTTTCCTAAAAGTAACCCTCCCGTAGACTAAGCCACGACCCGCCATTGTTTTCTTGGTAGTAAAATTATACATAACCACATTTAGATTTGGTTATTCTTATTTCCAGAAAAAAGAAACCACACGATTCACCAAAAGCTACACTCAAAACTTCAGATCTACCGGATCGTGACATGCAACTAAAAAATCCCCAGTCAAATGGCACAATAACAATGCACAATCTTGAAAACAACAATTGTAACCACTACAATAGTCTTAAAAAGGATCAATCACATAGTATTGTTGATAAAAGTGATATTAATAAAGTTGATCTGCAAAAAGTTGAAACAAATCCCGTTAATCACGATAGTAAGTCTATGTATGACGTTCCACGTGATGTCATAAGCTGTAGACAATCGGAGCATAACAATAATAAAGTAGTGACGTCAGTGGTGACCAGTAACAAAACTCCAACGCATGAACGACGTGTTTCTAGAGTTGCTGATAGTGGGATTGACATACAAGAAAAAAGACGATCGAGTATAAATAAAACTGATGCTGCTACGGAAGAGGTGAGTAGTCGCTCCTGTTACTTTAATTTAATATTAGCGAACGGACAAAGTTTTGGATTAGTCTTTCTTGCTACGTGTTTTTTCATCTGAAAGATCTTTGCCAGAACATCAGTTACAAAGAGTTTTGGCTATTTACTGAATTTGTTATTATATTGTTATTCTTATAGGAAAAAGACATAAAAAGACGTTCAAGTAAAAGTGATATATTAATCGAGGAAGAGCGGGAAATGACGTGTAGACGCAGAATCAGTATACCGACGAACAGGGGTGGAACACCGAAAAAGAAAACGGAATGTGGTACGCATGTTGTAGCAAAAAGTGAATTGTGGGACACAGGCAGTCAACACAGATGCTCCAAAAGCCATCAAAAGAGTAGCAGAGTCAGCATAGCACAAGAAGATGGTAAGTTGTACTTCTAGTGTAGACCTATCTTAAAAGTCAATTTGAATGCGGTCCAGCCAATGCTATAAATGTTTCATTTGTTATACACTTTTTGATTTATCTATAATAATTATAAATTCTTGCACATGCTTCTCGAACCTTAACCATTCAAATTCAAGCACTTTACACAGCATAAAAGAATACAGCAGTCCGGGTCTCCGGTTCGAGGCGTCACGCGCATCTATTCGCGCATGCCGCCATTAGAACATGACAATAATCGCATAGACGTAGGTACATACCGTTCACTCCTATGTTCAGTATAGAGTTCAGGGTCAACGTGTACGAGATAAATATATATTCATAACACCATTCAAGGAAGTTTTCACTCACTATGACACACCACAAATATTTTTGGAATTTTGAATTTACAGCTACATTATGGATATGGGATACTTAAATACTTTTAGTCAGGACATGACTTCTCTCCTAAAATGGCGGCGTCATACGTCACAGTTTGAAATTATTTACTTCAAAGTGCCGACGTGGACTGGGAATGCTGTTCTTTATGCTGTGATAAAAGCTCTTAAATTTACAGATGAAGTTCACATGCATCGCACAGTATCCGAACGCAACCGGCATTCATCACAAAAAGAAAAACGCGACAAATCACCTGGATCGTCACGTAGACAATCGCCGGACACATCAGGCAATATCTGCAACCAGCAATGCAACAAACTGGGTTACTTCCAAAGCACACCGAACGTGAATGCTGTCGCCAAGACAGTATCTCATTCACCTAAACGCGACAAATCCATGTATAATGCTACGTCAGAGGGCGAGTTGTTAGACGATAGGGAAATCCTGCCAATTTTCCAGAAATTATTGACTGAGAGAAATAAAAGTCAACAGAATATTGATTATTCCTTTGGCAGATCATGTCCTAATATATCTATTAAATGTGATATAGTTGAATATTTGTAATAATATGTAAGGGATTGAGTTGGGGTTTTTCAGGTTTGTGTATTGTGAACTGGAAGGTTTATCTACTAAAAGTTGGGTGAATGAAGACGTATGTGAATGCGCAAATCTTTTGTCTTGACATAATAAGCGGCTTTCTTTCGCTACTGATTTCAGGATTCACACGCGTTTGGGTTCACTGATCATGTTCTTTCGCTAAAACGCATTTTCTGATTCATCCCCACTTGAGCGTCCATTGCTATCCGCATCCGTAATCCCCTTACCTCTCCGGAACATTTAAAAATATGATTCGTTTGATTTGAACATAAAATTCTAACCTAAACATGAACATAACCTCTTCCATGTCCATTATAGGATTTGCTGACAGTATGTCAAAATTTACTTAGGTTTATTTATTTCACATAGTAAGAAATGCAAGATTTAGGATATCGCAGACGAGCTTTGGTTTTATTTAGTCTTTAAGACTGCTTCATGTAAAACACAAATATCGTTGTTTTTACGTTATAATTGTGAAAAAGTGATTCAATCTGGTGTAAACAACTCCAGATATTCAATCTAGTCAATTCGTTGTATGCTTGTGCGACTGCCACCCTAAATTAAAAAGTAATTCTCTGAAAAGTTATTAGTGAGAAAACAAAATATTTACTAGAGAAAATATGTCAATACATCATTGTTAAAAATGTACTATTTCTTTTATAAGACTTTTCTATATGGTTGTGTTATGTATATATAAGTAATTTGAAGCATAGTTTATTAATTTAAAAATATAAAATTATATATATGTTAAAAAATAAATGGATAATTATAGACATATAAACACTTTTGTATTATTATTACTTAATTTTGTTCACTTACTAGTACCAAGAAATAGATAGTGAAAGTACCTAGTCTAGGCTTAAAAAAACTGCGTTGATAAATATGGAAATCTCGGCTCTGCTAGGCGATTTTGACTACACAGTTACACAGCGCGGTTATAACGTAAATTAAACAATACTTAATTTATAATAATATAATTGCTTTGCAAATAAAATACATAAGAGTTCAAAACAGTTTGGCTATTATCAATTATATAACTTAGTAAAAATACTATTAGTAGGTACCTGACATCCTGAAAAATTAGCTATTAAATATAAAACACCCCAAATCGTCTTCTTGCTTATGTACTACCAGATTGAATTTTTCGTATTTCTGGACTTAATTCTTCTCTAGATTTATTTGGTACTACCACATTTTTAATCAATGGATTCCCGAAATGCAGTGTTAGAGCTGTGCCAGTTAACAAGGCAAGTATTAAATATTTCTTAGGAATTAGTGCCATATTTCTGGTTTCTAATTGCCACTAACGTTAACTAATACATAAAACCATTTAAATTTAAGATAAACTCCTTAAAATTACAAAATAAAAAAAAAAAGGTTAGCTCATATGTCACGAGAAGAAGAATATCTTCTTTTTTGTGTTGTAGTCAAGACTATGGCATTTCAGTAAGCTAGTTAGAGGTAGGGATGCCAACGATATATCGATATATTAAAAATACCGATATATTTTTTTAATATATCGATATATTTTAATCGATATATTTCTTTCGATATATCGAAACAAATATCGATATATACAACACGATATATCGGTACATTATCAAAATAAATGTATCTGCTACAGCTGCTTTCTTTCGCTAGTTTTATTGATCCGGATTTATTAATCAGGATTTGTTGGATTTCTGAAGGCTCGATAAGTTTACCTAAAAGAGGCAAGGGGATTACGTATCCGGATCGCGATAGGCGCTAAAGTGGGGATGAATCAGAAAATGCGTTTTTAGCGAAAGAACATGTGAACCCAAACCCGTTTGGATCCTGAAATCAGTAGCGAAAGAAAGCAGCTTACATACACAGGTTTAAAACTTAAAGGTCCTTGTTGTTTTGCCGTAGCAGTCGACGCACACAACAAAAAATCGAAATCGTCTAACAGGAAATAGATTATCAAAATTATTATTTCTAAGTTGTGTTCCAGAAAATTTTGAATTAATTGACCTAACCTAATGTAATTATTTCTAACAAATATTCTTCTTGGCTGTCAACTACTGACCGATCACCACTGATGAGTCGTGGATCGACGAAACGGCCGTCTGGTGAAAGTATAGTGGTTGACAGACAAACTCTCGGATTTTAAGTCTTGTTTTGTTAAACAAGCCCATTTCAAATATATGCGATCCCGCTTAAGGGAGTATCGGCGCGTCTATGTGTTGGTAGTTGCTGTATGGGGTCAGAGACCTCCCAGGCAGCCGAAATAGGAACTGTTGTTCACTCGGCGTACTACCAACGATAAAACTAGATGTCGCCAAACACATCCTTTTACACATCTGTACCGTGTGTGGTATATACCACATTATTTACGAGAGTTTGGCTGTCAACTACTGACCGATCACCACTGATGAGTCGTGGATCGACGAAACGGCCGTCTGGTGAAAGTATAGTGGTTGACAGACAAACTCTCGGATTTTAAGTCTTGTTTTGTTAAACAAGCCCATTTCAAATATTCTTACGTTTGCATATGTATTTTCAGGCAAATAAATTTTAATGAATACTATTTTATTTCATTATTTTAATCTTTATAATTTCAGGTTTATTTACAACTACAATCCACTCTAAAATAAAAATATAACAAATATATCGATATATATAATATATCGATATTTTTCATTCGATATATCGAGTATATCGATATATAGTTTCGATATATCATTTGATTCAATATATCGATATTTTTATTTATTTTGCCATCCCTAGTTAGAGGTGCTCATCAGTTCTACTGAGCTAAGTTGAGAAAACACATTCCGAGTATTGAAACAGCTATATTTTGTCGTATTTCAAAAATGTATTATTAATTGCACTAAAAAAATTCATTACCTCCACTATATATATTAAAATGATATTCTTCATTTATCAGTCGGTATAGTGAATTAATATAAACCTGGCACCGTTGCTAAAGTGAATTTAAACCATAGAAATCTTATAATAATAGGGTTATTCTTTCGTACTGAACTAAGTGAACAATCTGAAAATTGTCAGTTCATTCACCATTGTGCGTATTCTTTCGACATCGGTCACTTCAACCAAACTGATTAAAATTCCTACCCCCTTGCCGCTTACTGATCAACCTCTAGGTACCGGTTAGTTCGTTCAGTTAACAGTTAACCTCTAAAAGTATTGAATATTGAGCGATAATAATTGGAATATGATTTCGAATCAAACCAATATATTGCAAAAGTTTAAAACATGGATAATAATATCATGGAAGAAATAATTTTCCAGTTTTCAGAGCAGATTTGGTTGTTTTCACAAGATTTCGAGGTTAAGTGAAAGACAATCACAAAAAGATGATCTTTCGGTTTTGCCAAATATTCAGTTCAGTACAATCACATTCAGTTTAATCACATTCACTTGGTTCAGATCAATCACTACGAAAGAATAACCATATTGTATATGTACTCTAGAATGCTAATTAAATCCAGCCGAATACCAAAAAGTGTAACGGGTATGCAGAGTTTTCACGATCTACGCATGCTCCTCAATATCTTATTTTCAGTACAGAGCTGCCATATTTAAAACTATTTTGTCGTTCGCCTTACAGAATTTATGCGACATATCTGTTTTATAAATAAATCCATATGTTGCGTCATACGAAACTGTTTGACAAAATCAAATAATTAAATGTTATCGGTAAAATTGCATACTGTTTAGTTTTCAGCAATATGAACGAAACATTTTTTTCCAAATCTTATTAAATTTAGGAGATTTCGCAACAGCGTCTGTTTTCGCAAATGACGTTTCTCGTAGTGGGAATATCTGTCAGAGTCGGCTTCACAACAATTAAGATAGGTTTTATAATTGAGTTATGGTTTTATTCGTGGTATATTTTAATTGTTGATAGATATACCTATTTGTGATTAAAATTGTTTTTAATATTTGTTATTTTGGTTTTATATGTATAGTGTTGTGGTGTAAAAATGAAGGTCTCATTCCTGGTATTAAATATTTTCAGTAAGTTATTGTTTCCGGTTTCTAACAGCCTGAGTTTGAGTCAATATGATACCATTGACATGATACTCATTTTTAGCTTGACAAAAAAAAGACATGATGTTTGGATGCGGGCATTGGGATCCTAGTACAGAAAATTTATGTGATGGGAATGTCATATGCAGTAAGCATTTCGCTGCAGAAGATATCATTTGTAGAGAAGACGGCCAGAGGATACCCTCGTACCCGATGCAGTTCCCAAACTTTTGTTGAAAAGAAGAGATTATGTAAATGAGAGTGGAAGTTAAATTCTTAATCGTTTGATATCAAGACATTGTTTACTTAAAAGCAGTATGTCAAAAATGCATGATATGTATGTCAAGAATATATTTCCTAGGTTGTGTAGGTATACAAAGTTCGTTTGAATTCTGTTGTTAAACTGGAATATACTTAATTATAGAATCCTCCATGAAATTGCTGAGAATACAAGTTCTACCAACCATGTTTTGTCACAAAATACTATTGCGAGTAGTACGGATGATATGGAGGTGTTTTACATGGACACAGAAAATATTTGTGAAGTCTCTGTTTCTTGCACCCCTTCTTTGAAGGCTGTAGAGAGGTAAGACGCCTAAGGTGGTTGTATAAACAAACAAATATTATATAATAATAAAATAAATAATTAGAATGCTCATGTCCTTAAGATATTTTCCAGTATTAGAATTTTTACTTATTTCTCGTTTCTGCTTAGATTTATTATTATTGGGTTGAACCTGTTAGACAATAAAGTATTTAGATATTTAATGTAATTTTTTATTTCTTAAATTCCTCTATTCCATTTTTTTATTTGAATGTTACCAAATGGTAAGATTTAATTTTAAATATACCTATAACATAACAGTGATATTACTTTTAATCAAAGCCGGTCCTGTTGAAAAATAAGATATTGGTGATCATGCGCATTATGGTCTACACTTTTGGTTACATTTTTGTACTACGGGATTATCATTCTAGAGTATATATATAATATAAGATTTCTGTGGCTTTTTGTTTATTATATCTAATAACCATTTTCCAAGACATTGCAAGTAGATATACTGGCCGATCCAAAGATATTTATAACAATATAATTAAAATGATTAACTGGTATACCCACAGATCTAGTCGAGTTTCTAGATCTGTGGGTATACCTACCTAATTATTTTAGCAAAAATTAGTTGTTGCGTTACACCAGTTCCTTGAGACGATTAAGACCATTTCCAGATGGAAGTGTGTCTGTATATATTCTTCCACGATATCGCCTGAACGCTTTAAACAATTGAGCTAAAATTTGGATTTCACCAGTTGAGTACCTAGTTGGAACATATAACTCTTATTAGAACATAAAAGTAATTTGATAATGGCTTTTTTGCGTCATTGATAGAGCGTGCGATTCGCACGCGGAAGGTTCTGGGTTCGATTTCCAGCTCTGGCAATATTTTTTTTTTCTCTAATTTTGGATAAAGTAGTTTGTTACGTCAGTTAATTGGAAATAATGAAAATAATACAATTATTATAATAATCAGAATTATTAAAATACTGTTTCCTTTACGCTGGCCATATATTGTTGATTATATTATATCTTACCGGGGAAGTTTTCGGGCGACACAACCGATTTTTTTTTATGAATTAGGAGTGAATAAAATAGAATAATAATCTCGAGACTTTTATTAAACATTTAATGAAATATGGTACAACTATCTGAACTTTTTATGCAACCTAAAAATAAAATTATAATATATATTAATTTATATATCTGTTTCACTTTTATACCTGCACAAAATCTCGCAACAATATATTTTCTATATGCTTCAAAATTACACCTAATAAATTAAAAAAAAAACTAATAACAAACTTGAATAATTAAATGTGAATAATAAATTGATGATGCAGCTAATTAATCAAAACACAATAAAAATTATTTCAAAAAATATCCAATAATTCTTGATTGATTTGTATTTATTAATATTTATTGTAACAACTCGATTTTATTTTGCGTTATTATTAAGAATTATTATTAAATAAAATGTATTATTATAATTAGCACAATTTTAATCATCTAAATTTTGTGATAACAGAAAATTAGCAGCCAAATTCTCATTTTTGTCACAGGCAAAATAGGCTTGTACGACGAGATGTTCCGGGAATCCCAATGCTTTGAGTCTTTCTATGGCGTCTTTGTCTTGGGGTGTCACTTGAATCGTACCTGGTGGAGCGCCACCACCGCCACCTGAAATTATAAATATTAAATATAATAATAAAAATAGGAAGAAGCTCCTATCCACCTATAAACTGTCTCTTACCTGTAGACAAAACTCCTCCAGTAGCTGGTGCGCCCGCTCCACTGCCCGGTTCGTTGATCATCCTCACGAAAGATTCCTGATTCTGAGAGATCAATTGCAACAAAGCAGGATTCGTTTGGCCGATCTGTTGCAATACTGCATTCAACAATTGCGGATTCTGTTGGATCACCTGCCGCATTTGTTGGAATTGCGGTTGAGTCCGCAAAAATGCTAAGGGATCCTCTGCGTCGGATTGTCGCTCGTCCACACCTGACATGTCAGTTGATTCATTTACCTGGAAATAACAACATATAAACATATTCCCCTATCTAACGTCCTTTACCGTATCTCAAAGGTAAGGCACACGAGCTGGAAATTGCAAGTTGAGAGGTCAGGATTTTAGAACTAAACTAATTGCAACTAAACAGTTCAATGAGGAATCAAGTGCAGCTAGTTTCATACATTCGCTTAATATTTCTTAAGCAATCAGGACCCCTCAACACGAAGTCCACTCTGGTATTATTATAAAAAGGATGATCGACCTGGGTCATTATCTTGGTGTAGAAGCCAGTCGCCGCACTGCTGCCTCACTCAATCTTTTGACAACTTCAAGATAAAATTATTTTGTGATCGTCTTACCTGTTGGACCACAACACCTTCATAAGCCAAAGCAATCATCCCACATTGCTGTTTTTATGCCCTTTTTTGAGGTCGTTTAATTCCTCACAAATACGTTAATTTGAAAATGTTTATACATCCTCAGACATTAAAATTCGGCAAACAGAACTAAGTCATTTATTTTTGTGTGATAGCAACAGCATAAATCAGAAATTATATTAGAAATCACAGGATAAACGTCACGGAGATCTAGTTCTATTAAATTCCTTAAATATCACAGCTTTATGTTGAGAAGATCAACTCTTACGAACTTAGCAGTATTTACTGAACAGGTTTCCAGAGTTGTGGACAGGGGTGGTCAATTTGATGTTATGTATACCGACTTTGCTAAGGCTTTTGATAGGTTGGATCACGAGGTGCTTGTTCAGACACTTGGGCATTATGGATTCGTTGAGTTTGAGGTCACTATTATGTGCGCGATAGAAGGCAGTACGTTTTCTATGGCGGCTACAGGTCCCATAACTTGGTCGGGTGTTCCTCAGGACAAATTTGGGTCCACTCTTGTTTTTAATTTTTCTAGACACTTACAGCGTTGGATAACTTTTATGAATTGCTCTTTAATGTGATCGACCGGCATGTGCCGCGTTATCATAATTTTAAGCGTAGATTTCCAGTATGGTGCTCTGGAATAGATTTAACGTCAGTAGCTTGGAGTTCCGTAGAATCCTTGCTTCTTTGAAATTTTTGTACGGTCTTTTAAATGGTAAAATCGATTGCTCTGAATTGCTGGGTGAGATTGATATAAATGTTCCACGCCTGGGGAGTCGTAACGGATTAATGTTTTACTGCAAACGTCCTGTTACGAATCTATACACGAAATCGCCAGTTTTTGTGATGTGCAATAATTTTAATATGATCTGTAACGATTGCGGCATATTTGATTGTTCGTTGCACGACTTAATGGAAACTGCTCGTAGTTTTTTTTAGGGTGTGATGTAATGTTAATGTAATAGTAATATAATGTAATGAAAGTAAATGTCTATATCTGAATTTAATTTGTTATTTTGTTCAATATTATTCCGTTTAGTTTCTTGATTGTAATTTGATTTATTATCTTTATTATTGTTTATTATTTATAATGTTATATTATATGTTGCTCTGTAAAGGGATTTATTCTGTTGGGCAATAAATGCTTATTTATTTATTTATAGAAGATCTGAATGATTATCTACATGTCAATAGATTGACGAGCTTAAATTGTTTGCTCCTGTTGAATCCTATGAGGATTGCGTTCGGCTTCGGTGTGATCTTGCGACTGAGGAAGATTAGCGTAATCTTAATGGACTGTCATTAAACGGTAGTAACTGCAAATATATATCTTTCTCAAGAAAGAAAAATATTCTAGATTTTCGATATACAGTTTGTTAGACTTTCCTTGGTAGGTGTTCCTCTCCTACTGATTTGGGAGTTGGGTTTGACTCAAAATTGTCTTTTGTACCGTATGTGAATGCTAAGTCCAGTGAAGCTATGAGAATGTACGGTTTTATTGTGAGAAATTGTGGAAGTTTCAATCATATTTCTACACTTGTTTTATGTTCGTTCGAGAGTGAAAATATTGTTCTCTGATTTGGTATCCCATTTATAGACTCCACATACAGCATATTGAGAAGGTTCAGAGAAAGTTTTCTTTCATTTAGAGTGGATGGCGTTTATCCGGCTAGAGATATTGAATACACATTTTTGCTGGACATATTTGACGTAAGAAGCTTGGAGGTCAGAAGTTTTGTCCATAAAATTTCTGCATGCTCTTCTGCACAATCGGATTGACTGTCCTGAGCTCCTGTCCCAAATAAACATAAAAGTTCCGCGATTGGGAAGCTGTGATGGTGTAATTTTTATTGCGAAAGACCGGCCACGAATTTGTATACAATCGTCTTTACTTTTGAAAGTTGCTCTGCCGTCATCCGAAGCTGCAGCATCAACTACAATTAGTTGTAGTTGTCACTGCAGCAAAATGATCACAAAAAATAAAAAAAAACATGTGAAGACAGCTTTACAATAATTATTATCATACTCACAGATTCCGTGTCATCCATCACCGGTATTCCGGTGATCAAATACTCCACCGCCCTATCAGGATTATTAAAACTAGCTCTTAATGCTTGCTCCACCTGGTCCCTAGCGTACCCCATGTCCATAATATTACGCACCATCGTTTCGTACTCTTCACCCATCAACAGTGCCGATTCAGCGGCACTACTCAAATCACCGAGCACAGCCGGTGGAACTACTGGTGGAGCGGTGGTAGTGGTATCTGAAGCTGGTGGCTGAGGGGCAGGTGTTGTGGCAGGTGGTGCTACAGCCGTTGCAGCAGGAGTCGTTGGTGGTGTTGTAACAGAGGGCGATGTTGTGGTGGTAGCGGCTGCGGTACTGTAATAGTATATGTATCGCTTTATAAGCAGGAAAAATTGAACTTTTAAGTCTGTACAGAAAAATCCCATAAACCCTTAAAACGAGAAATATAGTAGAACATATCTTTATGTTCTTCAGTGAAGACATTTCTCATCATTAAGCTGCATTCAATTATTGTTACACCATTTCTTGAGCAGGAATAGGTCATGTTGAAGTTTCATCAATCAACGTTCAGATTCGGATCAAACACATACATGAAAGTTATAATCGGCATTATCCTTATACAATTCCCTATGAAGAAACCGCTTTTGTTCCTGCTAGAGGTAAGGTTATTGTAAATTGTATCGAATCTCGGTCAAAACACTTTAAATCACTTTGTATAAAAAATAAATGCGCATATTTAGGTTAAATTGATGACAAAAGACCTAATAAAATATGTTGATGAAATTCTGGAAATGAGCCAAATCACCCACTCCACACAAAGTACATTTACCTACATCAAGTATAACAAGAATAAATAAATAAAAAACACAAATCACGACACTATGACCTTTAACACGACATAACCTACAAAATATTTACATACTGTGCGAGATAAACCATTAATTATACTCCTTATTAGATACAAAATGATATAAGAAAAGGAAAACTAACTAACCTTGTTGCTGAACTTGCATCTCCCGAGTCTGATTTCTCTGGAGGCTTGGGTTTTGTGACCATAACAACAATGAATTTCTTCTCATCGATATTATATTGAGATAGCACTGTTTCATCAGAAAGTATTTTGCCTAAAAATTATCTATTTATACATCCGTCTACTTATGCTTAGTTTTTCGGTGTTTAAACATACCTGCATAAATAAGTCTCTGATTATCTGATGGATACTCTGATCCTTTTTCCGATTCTATTATCTGTTTTAATTGCTTCACCTTAATAGAATACATAAAAATTTTATTAGTAGAAAGTTGCGACAATATTCTAGGGCTACATACCGTTTGTGTTGCCTCAATTTCTACAACAAAACTCTGTTGTTGTAAATTCTTAAGTGTAATCTTCATTTTGTAATATTAAATTAATGTTAAATAGTCTAAACAAAAAAACTAAACACAGGCTATTACACTGCTTTTCCACACTTTCTACACCGTTTTTTGACTAAATATTTTGCGGCGATGATAATGCACAACACACGAATTTGGCAACCATATTCAATTTTGTTTGATGATAGTTGACAGTTGACAGTTTTGACTTTGGTGATTTTTATCGCACCAGTAGTACCAATAGTAGCAGTAGTTTGTAAGCGGCTGCTGTGGATCAATTTTTGTAAATAATTAGGACATTGTGTTTATTATAATATAGTGTGTCAGCGCTTGCTTAGTACCATCATCTAACAACAGACGGCGTTATCAACTTAGTCGTTCATTAATAAATTTCTCGTATATGATACCGCCATCTGTTGTTAGTTGACAGATACTAACCAAGCGCTGACACACTATATTATAATAAACACAATGATTAGGAGTACAACGATTGAGAAAAGGGAGGTACGGCCTATTGAATTAGCAAAGATTTGCCTCGCTTCCGAATAAAGTATGGCATTCATTACATTCATGCATGCCAGACTTCATTCAGATTGTTCACAATTCTTAAATCTTGTTCCTTAAATTTAAATTTTTGTAACTAGTTCAGAACTGCAAATTTTTTTCAGTTCGTAACCAACATTAGTTTATTTCACTTTATTTATATTATACAGTGTCAACAACAGATGTTGAATAGCTTTCTTTCATTTAATTTAATAATAAATTTAAGGTATTTGTGTATTTCATTTAATAGCGCGAGGCATAAACGTAAATAACGTATACGCTATTTAAACTGACAACTGTTCATGGGTAGATGAGATAGCACGAGAAGTCCCTACTATCACTAATAAAAACTCGATACCTCCATTTTGAAACATTTTGTTCATTTATTTTGAAATAGATGGTGCGACATTTTTAATATATATTTTTTATAAATAAGTTCTGTGCCCAGAAGAACACCACTTCCTTGTGAATATGCTGGCGATTTGTCTGAGGACAAACTTGCTAGTACTAAACGAACGGACATAAGCTAATATTTTTCCAAAAAGTCAACAAAGAGCTCATCGTTAAAGAATTTATTGAAATATATGCATACGCTTTAAATTTTAAATTAATCAAAAATTAGACCCAAATATTATTGCACATGTGCATTTAACAGATTGTTTTCTTATTTAAACTTTTTCCGCTCTGATATAATTATCTATGGTTAAAAGTGATCACATTTATGCCTGTGCCTGTGTCTAACTTCATGTGGTGTAGCTTGTACATTGACATATTAATATGTCAATTGTCAATGAGCTTGTAGCATATTTTTCGACATCATGGCGGACGAGTGTTGTGTATAAACCTTCCTACATTTTTATAATAAAGTTATATAAAATTATCGAAAAAATGTGTGTAACAATTATTTTAATCCATTCGCAGTGTCTATTTAGTTTGCCGACAGTGTTAACGCCGATTTAACTAGTGTCTGCTTGATTGTTTTTTTGTTTATATGCATACGTGCAATACAGTATGTCAATAATGGCCGCCCCGAAATTCTGAAAGGGTCAACAAAACAATGTTAAACGAATAACATTTTGTGTCGTTCCCAAATAATAAAATTACGCGTATAGAACAGTGTTTACAACAATTTTTCCTCATTAAAGTCGTGTGCAATAAACAAAACAACTATGTCTGATAACAACCAGCGAAACCCAAAGTGAGTGTGATGTAATTTTTGTTGTTTAAATACCATGATAATACCGGGTGTGTTTTCCTGTTTTCTTTTGCAGAATCATGGTGTTTCGCCCCACATGGGAGGAATTCAAAGACTTCGGATCGTACGTAAAGCATATGGAGTCCAAGGGGGCACACAAAGCCGGTATTGCGAAGGTAAATATATTAATTCTAGTACTAGTATTGAATATTGTTTCGAACCACTAATAAGTGTTTTAAAGTTAAAAATTCTGTTTGCAATATTTCACAATATTCATTTAATATTTCACAACCAACTTACAAAATCATAGATATTGAATTACTTGTCTTTACTGAACTTTAACATGGTATTATCTTTTAAGGTTATTCCACCATCGGAATGGGTGCCCCGTAAATCCGGTTACAATATCGACGATTTGGAAATCACGATACCAGCCCCAATATGTCAGGTGGTTACTGGAAAACAGGGTTTGTACCAGCAGATCAACATACAGAAGAAAGCGATGTCGGTGCAACAATTTCAAGAAATGGCAAACAGTGAACGATACGCCACCCCGCGTCATTTCGATTATGACGATTTGGAGAGGAAATATTGGAAAAATATCACGTATGTGGCACCGATCTATGGAGCTGATGTTTCGGGCAGTATTACTGATCCAGATGTTAATGTGAGAACCTTTCTAGTGTATTTGTTGATCTTCTGTTACTGGTCTTAAAATTTGACTTTATAGCGATACCTAATTCTGGAGGATGCCGTTATTAAATGAAAAATAGTTTCGAATCAATATCGGCCCTGTTTCTTTTGAATTCTTTGTAGTCAATATTATATTAACTCTAATTCCATGTTGTCTATGTTGTTTAGGAATGGAACATAAACAGGCTAGGAACAATTCTAGACTTTGTGAATGAAGACTATGGTATATCAATTGAAGGTGTCAATACAGCTTATTTGTATTTCGGTATGTGGAAAACAACATTCGCCTGGCATACAGAAGATATGGATTTGTATTCGATTAATTTTCTTCATTTTGGAATGCCCAAAACATGGTAAGATATCTATAAAAAGTAGTGGGTTTGCATGAGATCTGATTTATTTGTGGTTGTTGTAGGTATGCCGTTCCGCCGGAACATGGGAGACGTCTTGAACGATTAGCTAATGGTTTCTTTCCTTCATCTTACAAAACCTGTCCCGCATTTCTCCGACATAAGATGACATTGATATCGCCGCAAGTTTTAAAACAGTATTCAATACCATACAATAAGGTAAGTACCACGATCTTTGGGAATCAGATAGGTTTAATTTAACTTTGTAATGTTTTATTTTTTTATTTTATTAGATTACACAAGAAGCGGGCGAGATAATCATCACATTCCCTTACGGTTATCATGCAGGTAATGACAATAAATCAGTTAATTCACTATGTATTCTAGCATAAGAAATCAGAATGAAATGTGTGTTTTGAAATAGGTTTCAATCATGGTTTCAATTGCGCGGAATCAACAAATTTTGCTTTTGAACGATGGGTGGAATATGGTAAACGCGCATCACAATGTATATGCAGTAAAGATATGGTGAAAATATCTATGGACACTTTTGTCAAGCGATTCCAACCAGAAAAGTGAGTAAAAGAAATTATTATCGTTATATTATATACACAAATAGTTTAAAGAATTAGCTTTGAGAGACTTTTATATTTGACCCCAACTGAAGTTGAAAGTGATAGTATTTTAACCATTTTAGATCACAATCAAACAAATTAATCAGAGTTCTTCTTCTTGTTCGGGTGCCATGTGCTATGCCGCACGTCGGCGATCATTTGTCCATTTTATGTTCACATAGCTAGGGTGCCCTCCTCAACCTGTCTAAAAATGGTTGCGGCATCCCGTATACCACACCAGTTTCTTATATTGCGGAGCCAAGAGTGTTGTTTTCGACCTGGCCCCCTTCTACCTTCGATTTTTCCTTGCAGTATTAGCCTTGGTATGGAGTAGCGAGGTCCAACAGATGTCTTTCTATGCCAGCTCTTCGGAGAACTTCATCAATAGTTGTGTGGGCTGTCCAGGGAATACGCAGCAATCGGCGGAGTGTCCACATCTCAAAAGCCTCGATCCGATTTAGCGTTCTGGCTTTAAGCGACCAAGTTTCAACACCGTACAATACAATAGGCCATACATAACACTGTACTACACGTATTCGAGTGTGTAGTGGCATATTTCTGTGAAGAAGTATATTCTTAAGTTTAAAGAAGGTTGTCTTCGCGCGTCCAATTCTTCCCTTCACCTCTTCATCACATTCCCACTTTTCATTTAGAGAAGCGCCAAGATAGGTAAATTTGGCGACACGCTCAATATTTTCTCCGTTGATGTTGAGAGGAGTAATATGCTGATTTCTGCTAATCAGCATCATTTTTGTCTTGGCAATATTTATATGTTATCGGAACCTTTCACCGCATTCGTTGATTTTATTTAGTATTGACTGGAGGTCTTCAATGTTATTAGTCAGGATCGCGGTATCATCTGCGTAGCGGATATTGTTTATTGGGACGCCATTGACTTTGATACCTCGGGCTTCATTCTCTAATGCTAGTTGAAAGATTTTTTCCACATAAATGTTAAACAGAATAGGTGACAGTACACATCCCTGACGGACTCCCTTCGAAATACCAAAGGTCTCCGTTGTTAGCTCGCTATTAATACGGACCTCGGCCAGCTGCTGCCAGTACAGTTCCTTTATCACTCTAATATCCTTATCACCGATCTCTTGTAATCTTTCCACCAGTGGCCCGTGTTTTACGTTATCAAAAGCCTTTTGATAGTCGATAAAGCAGACAGAAACATCCTGCCTTTGGTCATAGCATTTCTGAACAAGCAATTTCATTGAGAAGAGAGCCTCTCTGGTACCAAGTCCCTTGATAAATCCAAACTGAGTGTCACCACTCATATCTTCACACTTTCTGTAGATTCTTGAGTGAATTACTCGAAGAAACGCTTTGAGCGCGTGGCTCATCAAGCTATGAGCCTGTAGTCTTCGCAGTTTCTTGGGTTTGCTTTTTTTGGAATGGCAACAAATGTAGACCTCAACCAGTCCCTGGGGATTTGTCCAGAGTCATATATCACGTTGAAGAGATATGTAAGATGTTTGATATTTACTTGTTTCAAAACTTCTGCATATATGTCGCCATGACCCGGACTTTTACCATTCTTCATACAGCTTATTGCGTATTTAACTTCAGATTCGAGAATTTTTGGACCGCTCATATTTTCGGTAGTGTTTGTGGGGTTACTTGTACGAAGGTCCTTGAATAGTGTCTCCGCGTAATTCCTCCAAACTTCTTTCAGTTCGTCAGCATCTGATATCGGTCTTCCCTGCTGATTTCTCAGTGACGGCAACGCTTATTTATTTATTATTACCTTTCTATGGAAGTTAAAAGAGTAATGCAGCTGATGAAGTCTTTCAGCCTCGTCGCATTGTTCTCGAGTACATTTCTCTTTAGCTTCCCTTATTTTTCTCTTAATAGTGCGGTTCAGTTCTTTATATTTATCATGCAGGTTTTTATCAAGTCGGCGTTCATTCATCAAGCTCAGGATTTCTTCGGTCATCCATGGTTTGATTTTTTCTTGTTTCGGTCGATCAAGTACTATCTCCGCAGCCGCATGGATGTTTGTTTTCAGCGTATTCCAGACTAGGGTTGCGTTCCTGGCACAGTTTGTCTAATTCAGTCTTCATGTTTTCTTGCATTGCGGGATGTTTCAATGCCTGAATGTCTTATTTACGGCTTCTTCGCCCCTTAGATAATAGTTTACATCTAAAACAGAAGTTCGCAACAACGGGGATCTGAGCCGATGTCTGCTCCTGGATATGCTGCCACACGTGTAATGCTGTTCTGATATCTCTTGTTAGTTAAGATGTAGTCAATCTGGTTGCGGACGATATTTCGCTGTCTGTCTTGAGGTGACTTCCAAGTATAGAGCTTTCTAGGGTGTAGCTTATAGAAAGTGTTCTTAATAGCCAACTCTTCATCGCGACAGAACTGAATTAGCATTTCGCCTCGCTCATTTCAATCACCCAGACCAAATGCCCCCGCTACACCCTCTACAACACCGCTGCCGACCTTTGCATTAAAATCGCCCATCACCACATTGATATCTTGAGGTTTTAGTGACTGCAGAACCTCTCGGACTTGCTCATAAAACTGTTCAACTTCAATCTCTGTTCCGTCCACTGTAGGTGCAGACGCTTGTATTATATTAATATTAATAGGCCTGGCACTTATTTGCAACAGTATTATTCGGTCCGAGTACGCCACGACATTCCTCACAGATTTATCCATCTCCCCAGGCACAATAAAACCCACTCCGTTTCTGTGATTTGGGTCATTGTTTCCGGAGTAATAAAATGTTTTTCCATTTTTCCTACACACTCCACTATTAGGCCATCTTGTCTCAGCCATGCCAAGAATGTCAATATTCATTCTTTCCATTTCAATCATAGTTACAGTAACAAATCAATCAAAATTACAGTAACATAGAAAAGCTTACAAACAAATTAAAAAAGTAACAAACTAAAATCTAGACAAACTTTACAATATCGCTTCTGAAATATTCCTCAAAGGCATAAAAAGCTTGAGAGATCAAATATATTTTAATTCTTTTTTTAAACTGGACTTCACCAAGGTTTTTTATGTGAAAAGGCAGCTTATTATAAAATTTAACACAATAATAGTCAGAACCGTTCCTAGTCCTCAATAGTCGGTGAAATTCAGGCAATATGTCATTTCGATTTCGCTTACTATCGTTATGTAAATCAGAAGCATTGGCTCGAATGTAGCCGCGAGAGTTCAAAATGTACAAGGAAGGCAAAATAAGTAGTCCTTGTTCAACAAAATATTTTTTACAGCAGTCACGTCAACCGAGCCTTTATTTTTGTAGATTGGAATAACATTTGCGTCTTTCAAGACCGCCGGAAAAACAGCCTCACCAATGCAATGGTTTATCAACTTAACAATCCTAACATTAAGCTCATAACAATCCAAGCTTTTTGTGTTATTCATACCTGATAGTTTTTACCGTACTTCATTAAAGGTTACCGTTCCAAAACTAAATCCAGGAAAACTAGTGGGAGACATATATTTCTCAAAAGCGACCGATTTTATTGGAAGCTGTTTTATGATCTCATCGGCCGCAGTTGTTCTCAGTCGAGATTTGGACTTGATTCGCAATTCTTTACCAGTCTTCACACAGCAGCATGTCTACTAATAGCGGATGCAATATACCCCTCATAAGCCTGTTTTTTGGCCTTAGAAAGTTCAGATCGATATTGTTTTTTATAGGACGCCTGAACAATTGGCTGTTGAAGTCCTTATATCTCCGTTAAAAACTGTAGATTTTAAATGTCCCCAGTAAAAAAAATCATTAGATAAATCAGGCCCTCCCCTGCCAATCCACTGATTTGATATACAAAATTTCGAAATTCCCTGGCGCGCGTCGATTTGATAAATCACATTATTCACATTTATGGTTTGTAATGCTGGAAATATTTTCTCTTGAAGCAATTGAAGCTACCTTGCACCTGTTAAAAGTTCCATCAATGAATAATGGATCCAAAATATTTGTTCCGAAAATACCGACCCAGACATTAACTGATTGTGGTCATGAACTATGGTGAATGTATAATTTTCTTTGTGAACTTCTCCGTGAAGTGTAAACGTGGATTCGTCCGTAAAAAGAATTTGTTGCATTATTTCAGGATTATGGTTAATGTTTTCATATAATGTGAAGCAAAATTCCATTCAGCTTCATGCACCTCCTGATGATTTTGATATTTATACGAAACGTATTTTTCTATTTTTAAAGACCTCATTACCGAAGTCTGACTTACATTAGTCCTTTTGGCTATTTCATTTGCAGAAATATTTTTATTTTCTTCTACCTGTAGTAATATTTCTTCAATTTTGTTATTTTCCTTTTTCTTTTTTCCTGCAAACTTCGAATACAACCTTCACTTTTGAACTTTCCAGCTAATCTTGCAATAGTCGACATACTACGAATTGGCTGATTAGGGTACAAGGCATTGCTCTTGTATTGCGTAAACTCATTCCAGTTTGATGCCATGTTACCAATTGACTTCTTTGTTCTTTGGTGTACATGGTTTACTCAACAAATCGTAAATTTTTGAACATATGTGTGTGACATTAAAATTAATTATGACAGCAATGTTCATTGTCTATGTTGCTTTTTAAAAAAACTGTCAAAACTGACAAATCATAAAATTCCTATGTTCCGCGTGAAAAAACTATGACTATATCATCGCTCGATATTTGCAGATATGACAAGTGGTTAAAAGGTGAAGATATCGGTCCACATCCTGAAGAGCCGGATAAAAAAGTGGCAGCTCCTCTTCCTCTGCCGCAAGATATTTTGTGTAACAAGAACAATCCGACGTTACCGCAGTGTTTCGTTGAAGGTTCAGTGAAGAAGAAACGAGGAGGTAGAAATATGGCAGCGGCATTTAATGGGTAAGAATCATGATCATGTTTAGTTTGATTTGATAATAAACATTATGTTTATATTCAGTTTTTCAGAGTTTCCTGCCGATTTACAGTTACAACTAATTGAAGAAGATAATCTAGATTATGTCGAAGAACTGGCTCCTGATGAGCAGCAATTGGAAGTGTTGGAAGATATTTGGTTAAAGGCTGGTGAAATAGGTAATAAGCTTTTGTTAATTACAATTAAATTAATTAAAAAATACTCTCCTAACGATTATCCCCAATTATTTGCATTTGTTACAAGAATTACCGAAGATCTTATAATAATAATAGAAACACTGGAGCATTATACAGAATTTTAGGCGCATATAAAAAAGTGAAGTCTTTTAGGTACTTTTAATGTGATCGTGTCATCTAGATGAAACCGTATTTTTCGTTTCCATAGCTAGTGAGGCCGTTTTCCTCCTAGTCCATGTACTCTACCTGCTTTTGCCTGCATCTAACACTGAGTTTTGTCTGCTTAAGATTAGTTTGATGATTTCTTTCGCTCCAAATCCATCAATTTTGCTTGTTATCTCCTGTTGCAATACCTAAATGTACGGACAGTCACTTGCCTTCAATTCTTCCGTTATATGAGTCTTACAAGAATGGAAATGAGGATCGTTCGAGACAAATTGATAGCTAGCACTCCAGAAACACCCATACGGCAAAGTTTTGAACAGACTAATGGGTTCCATGCATGCATTAAATCAAGATCAAGATGATCAGAGTTGGATGTTATTCTTTACTAGTGCAGAATTGAAAATAAAAATAAGATCCAATACTTCAATTTATTTAGGTATTTTAGTTAATTCTTCAATAATTTCTATCAAACCATAGTTGAGTTCACAGCCGGGGAATATATTATGAGGCGTGTTTGAAAATTCACCAAATACTGAAGGTATATCAATGTACTACTGAAGGTATATGGCAATGATGAAGAATATGTACTTGGTGACACGATAGATTCCGCCCGCATTCTTTCTGTGTCCATTCTCATAATTGTCGTCTTCTACACTGCGACCTGATGGTCTATAGCCCCCTGCTAGCTTGGTTGGTTTCAGGGAAAATACGTCTCATCTTGCACGATTGCATACCCCAAGTGTTCCTTGCGTTGGCTTCTGATGGCGGTTCATTCGGTGACTAGCTGGTCAGGAGTTTCTTCCTGCTCCCTACAGAACCTGCATTCGTCGCTCTGTTCTGAGTCTAATCTTGCCATATGTTTTCTAAGTGGGCGGTCATAACGGCGCACCGCACTATGCCTCACATAGGAAAATTAAATAGCCACTCAGTTATATGTAAGTGGCCATAACGGAGCCTCGCACATCGTTTAGCATCATTATGGCAACTTATATTTAACGGAATGACTATATTAATTTTCCTATTCCATACTGAGTGCGGTGCGCCGTTGTGACGCCCATTAAAGCGGCCCTCACACGATCAGTATTACTGGCCGTGTGAGGGCAAATACTGATGATACTTTCGGGATTAAAATATCATACTGATCATCTGTGTGCAAAAGCAACGTCGCCAGTGCCGTCGTGCTTAGCCTCACCCGGCTCTGATGCCGTACAATGGCAGAACGGACTTCTTCCTTTCCCCTGATCCCAGAATGTCTCTTAAGCAGTCCCACACAATTTTTGAGCTGATTACATATGAACTTAGCGCTAATATCGCCGTTTGGCTATCAAAGTGGATTGCAATGTCGCACTTACGATGTGCAGGTTGAATTGTACGCATCTACCGATTGCGTGACGCTGGGGTATGTTCCCATTGATTCTCAGTATTTGGTGCCAGGTCCGGATACTCCTGCTCCTGTCTCTTCATTGGTTTTAGAGCTGTCTATAAACCATCCTTCCCGCCAGAGAATTCGCTCATCTAGTGTTGCCAATAGGATTTAAAGGAGTTGTTACTTCTTGTCCGGCCATCGTTTGTGAACTGTGTTTCACCAAACATATGGCCTGCTCACACTAGATGTCGCCAAAAACATTTGATAGTGTTTTCTTTAAGGTGGCTTGTGGGTAAGTTCTTTTCCCAGTCCCTCTTGTTACATAACTTTGTGGTGAAGTTCTTCTGGAAGTTATATTTTTTCTTAGTTTCGTCACTAGGGAGGTTTAGTGTTTGATCAGAGATGTCAATTATTGTCAAGCAGGACCACTAAAAATCTCTGCTTGTTCTTTAATGTTCTGCCAAAATATGCCTTTCAGCTACGACATGAACCGCAAAAAATAAAATTTTCTTGTTAAAAAATTGTTTCAATGCATTTCTGATCATGTTTGCAGAAGCTGAGGATGCCTCAATATGTGATGCTGGATACAATGTTAAGAAAAAGAAGTATTTCGCCAAGAAACGTAAATCCTCGAAAGACAAGGATATGTCGAAGAAAAAAGGTGCAAAAAAGAAGGATTTAGAAGAGGTAACGTTAAATATTCCTCATGATGATTATCTAGTTTGTTGACTTAAAATTATATGATTTTCAGGTTGATGAAGAACTGTCAAATCTCTACTCACAGTGCACCACAACAGCAACGAAAAAGATGTGCGGTAAAATTGTGGGTTCTAATGAATTGGATTCAGATCGACAATCGCCGGGTACAGCGGAGTTGGTCAAGACCTTAGTTGCCAGAGAGACGGATATGTTGATGTCAAAGAAGAAACATAAACATCGAGATAAGGACAGAGGACAGCACGAGCACAAGAAGCATAAGAAGAGTAAGTTGATTGTATATTTTTTTGAATGTCATGGGAAACTAGCATATCGAATAAGTTCATAGCTTTTCTAACATCTCTACTAGTGTCCCCTAGTAGCTAAGACTGCACTGATAACTTCATAGTGTTTTTAAGCAAATAACTAGTTCTTAGTTTCTAACAGGATGAACTGCAATTACAGGAATTATTCCTTCGCTTTTCTAAGTTTACATTAACAGTTTTGAACTCATTTCGATGAGTCACATGCTAGTTTTCCTAAACTCTCATCTTTCATTACATTATAACAGGTCATTCAATAAGTCCATATGATAAGTAAGAAAAAAATCTAGTAGCGCCATCTATGTGTCATCCTATGGCCTTTTTGAATGACCTAATACTTTACGGAAAACTTTATCGTGTATTTAAACAACAGAACATCATCATGAATCGTCTCCGACAGCATCTACAGCAACCGAGTCAACTTCCCCATCAACACAATCTACAACAACTGTAGATCCAGATGCAGAAAAAACCGATATGAATCAAATACAAGCGATAAACGACATTCTGCGAGAAGCGCAAGAGGAGTTTGAACGCACTTTACCTTCTAAGTCCGCTCCAACAACTCCTATAATCTCCCCAAATACATCAATAACACCTGTATCAAGTTCTAGTTCATTGCCTTCCACACCAGTTGTACCGTCAACGTCAACGAACTCTTTGAAAATTATTCGTAAAAAAGGAACACAACCACAACAAATTCGCACGGAGATAGAGAAGATTCGAACAAATAAGAATGTGATAACAATCCAAAAACATAGTATTTACAGACCACCGGTTCCCGTCTTGTTGCCACCACCTCCTAAACCTCAGCCGATAACATTTAATAGATCGCATGAGTATAATAACGCATTTATGGCGTTTTTACAACGCGGCGATACTGAACGTAACGTAAAGGTAAAGCGACAGAACGTGACACCAAATATTAAGAAACCGCCGATGATTAATATTGTGTCCCAAACAACTGTTTTGCCGCCAAAGAAAATAGAACCGGTTACTCTAGAGCAACCTGCATCACAAACTACTAATTCACCAGTGCTTGAACCAGTAGCACAAACTAGTAATCCACCGCAAGCTAAAGTGACTCCTGATGATGATATAATGAACAATGTGCTAGATAGTTTAGTAGAAAGTTTTGATATTAAAAACGATGAAAGTGTAAAAGACGTTGGATCGACATCAAATGAGACGCTGACGTTATATTCTGCACCGACATCAGATTGTTTTACAGTGACTCAACCGTCTTTAGTACCGAATTCCGATAACGCAACAATCAAACTGAGTACGGAAATGCCAACGTTAAGCAGACAAGAATCAAGTCTCATTGAGCCACAACCAAACGCATTCGATCAAATGCCGAAATTAGATGTTCAACAAAACAATCAATACGCGATGGCAGTGCAACCGATGTTACAGTTGGTGACTAACAATCCCGCAGTCGTGGATAATGATTCAATAGTCGTACTGAATCAACAGCAACAAGTTATAACAGCGAATGCTGGTGTAAATGTCTTTTGTGTTAATTCAGCACCAGTGCAACAAAACGTGGTGTATGCCGCGCAACAAGTGAATAGTAATCAACAATTATATTTCCAGAACGTTCCTAATCCCAACTTAATTAATGATGTGGCGCCTAAAAGGAAACCAAATAATATTTGGGCGAATCACAAGTATTACACTGTGAATCGATGTGCTGAACCTGAATACGAGAACGATGACAGGTTTTACCCTATGACGCAGAAACCAATAACACTTGATGATGAGGAAATCATTGAGTTTCACGATGACGAAGATTTTGCAGTTAAAGAAGAAGTTGTCATCACTGAGGAAGATGCAACTTCATCAGAAAATAATAAAGTCGTTGTGGAAACTCTACCAATGGACATAAGCGTTAATATAACCGCATTAGGTGTTGATGATATCGCCAATAACGTTGTTGTAGGTGATAATGACGAGAGTTCGTATTGTTCATGCACATCAGACTGTGATGATACTTGTTCAACATGTAGTGAGGAAACTGCAGAAGTTGTTGTACCTAAAGAGGATTTAACAATAACAGACCAAGAAAATATTAAGCCACGTCAACGCAAATGGTTCAAAAGGAATAAACGTAACAAAACCACTAAGGAATTGGATCCGAATAAGTTGTATGATCATCAGAAACATACAATAAACCCTACCGATGATGGTAGATTACACTCGTCTAGTCCAACGAAACTTTCATATACTTCTCCGAAGAAATTTAAATTTAAGAACAAGAAGCTGTCGTTGTTCAGTAAACCGAAGAATAATTCAGCTGTCAATAGTAGTAGCAGTAAAGTTCACATTGATAAAAAGAGTTTATTAAGTGGATTGAGCCCTACTAATAGGAAAACGTTGTCGGAGATCATTTTTGGTGGTAAGAAACGCGGTAAATCAACACTAAAGATGGATCAGGACAAGTATAAGTTGTTATGTAAAATACTAAGTAAGTTTAGGATGAAGCACAGTACTAAAAGTAGTAGGTCTGAGCAAGATGTTGAAGTCAAAGTTAGTAGAACTAAAGAAGTTGTAGGTAAATCCAAAATTATTGATGTGAAATCAACAACTGCCATGGACTGGGAAAAGTTTAAAGAGGATGCTAGTAAGCGTGAGTTGGTAGTTGAAATTGACCAATATTCCAATATATCAAATTGTGAACGATTTAATACTAATACTAAATCATTGATTAGTGATGATGATGATGAGCCTGAAAAGTTTGAGATGGTAAAAGAAGATGTGTGTAAACGTGGTTTAGTAGTGGAAGTTGATGATGTGATGAATAATTTCTCGCCAGACATGCAGGAATATTTAATATCCGGTCTTACTCTATTCAATGTTAGTTCTATTCCTATAGATACAGATGTGCCTAAATCCCAACTGAGTCCTTCTTCCCAAACATCGGAATGCAGCAATAGTTGTGGCAGATTGAGGAATGAATATAATGATAGTGCTGTTGAGTTGGGTGATATGTCGTCTGTGAAGAGGAGTAATAAGGATAAGAGGGTAAGTGACAGAACGCTGGCTTCCTATTTTCTTCTTAAGAGTTGTTCAATTGAGTTGATAAGTCCTCATTAAAGAAGGGCAAATATGCATAAGAATATGCATGTACTTTATTCAAAATATGCAAAAACAAATTGAAAAATATGCAAAAAGGGATATTAAAAAAACATTATTTACAATATTATTATAATAACAATAATAAAATGTAATTTATTGGTACAAAACAAACTTCTTTCTACGTCAACTGACGTAATTTAAACTGCTTACGATTTTTAGTTTTAGATCTGAATCATTAGATTCATCAACATTGTAACCATTTTGAATTAGCTGGTGTTGTTTACATTCAGAATTACGAATAATTATATTAATTCCCATACGAAACTTTGAAAACGTCGAATATGATTAAGAAACTTTATAAAAATTCACTGCTTCAGAATGAAACTGAAATGGACTTAATCTTTACACTGGTATACTTTAAAACAAAAACTAGAAAATAATTCTTAACTGTGAAAAATCCAAGCCCAAAACAAATTAAAATATTTACTTTAACTTTATAAAATTAGAAATCACATCTGAACAGAACTCAAGCTAAAACGAATCTAATCTCGCCAGTCCGATTGTGTATATCCTGGACATAGCCAATAAGAAAAATGCATTTTTAAAATTACTTTAATTTAACTGTAATTATGATTATTGATTACTAAGATGTCTTATGTTGGAGATTTTTCAGAAGATCAACAAGACACTACCGTTTGTAAAGTCAGGCACAATACGATTATATAATGACTCCTTAATCTCCAGAAAAGCTAACTGAATGAAAACTCATGTTATAATGGCCCGTTAATATATATTCTTTGACATGGGAAACCTTGTTAACTCCCCAACTGCCTATGTATATATAAGAATAGTCTGACATTTAATCGGCAAGTATTTCGATAATGTTGAATGTGAAGATTGACCATCCTATAACTGAAACATGTCATTCTTCGAACAAGAAAACATAGTCATCTGTTTCTAGTCCACTTTATCTTTGCAGAGTGTTTATTGCTTTTCGAGTAAAAAGGGACTTTTCTAGGTATCAATTCTTTTATCACATAGAAAAAGGCACCCAAGATAATATTTATTATTTCCAGTATAATATTTACAAAAATATTAGACTTCCAGACACGTTAGGTATAAAACTAAGAGAAACTATCCTAAACTACCCAAATATATATACAGGGTAAGACAAAAGTATATTCTATTGCCAGTGTGTCTTTGTTTTGTTACAACATTTCCCATTAAAATGTTTGCTACTCCTACATAAATAACAACACTTCTTTAAATTTTTCAAATATTTCTTCCCCAATTCTACCCTGGACATTTCTGATAGTTGACTAAGAGCCTCTTACTAATTACGTGCTTTGGTAAATTGTAAATTACATGCATCTAGTTCAGTCATTTAGACATGCATTTGCATTTTATAAACGAAAGCTGTTGATCAATTTGCTTAGTTTCACAGATTTCTTTTGCATCTAAAAGTGATTGACAGGAATCATTTGACAAATCTGACAAATATTCTCTAATAAATTGCAGCTTCCAGCCTTCTTCTTGTTAAAACAGGCTGAGGTGGAAGCGAAGTGTTTTTTTTTTTCTACACTGGAAGTTAAAACATTAACAAGTGGAATTTTTTTTCTATTCTCTTCGGCAACCCTGTTTAGGCCATGTTATATGTATTAGTTGTTGGAAAATATTTTAAGTTTTGACCCGCCTTTACCATGTAAGGACTTCATAATTGCAAAATTTAAAATATAGTAACAAATCAGTTAATTAAATGTTGGAAATGTCCACCGTTAACTTCAATGCACGCAGCAATTCTTCGAAGCATTGACTGTCTAACTCGCAGGAAAATGTATTATTATTATTATTAGTTCAGACAGTAAGCGGTGAAACCGATGAGACTGTCGCCCGATTTGTAAAAGATAAAACTCGGTTTAGTGCATAAAAACTCGACGATTTACTATAACGAGTAGTGGATCATGCAGCTGCCCCGATCTTTAAGCGTAATGTCCAGTCTGTTCTTAAAACTATTCACTGTTGGCGCTGATGCAACCTCCTCCGACATATCATTCCACGCATATACCACTATTTCATGGAAAGTTTCATCGAGCAAGCTTGGCGCATCTTTCTTTGCACAATCTCTTGCTGTTACCACGTAGGCTCGGATTTCTATTAAGATGAAAGAGATCCAAGTTTATTGTGTAAAATGTCCGCTAAGAACCTTATACGTCTGTATCAAGTCGCCACGACGACGCCTTTCTTGAAGCGTTGTAAAGTTCAAAGCTTTTAGCCGATCTTCATATGGCAGGTGGCACAGCGCTTGTGGAAGCTTGGTAAATCTTCTCTGAATTCTCTCCAAAGCCTCAATATCCTTAAGAAAATAAGGAGACCATACACTATTAGCATATTCCAGGCTCGGCCTGACAAACGACTTGTACAGCCTCAGAACCATGTCATTGGACATTGATCTAAATGCTTTCTGGATCAAATACCACAATTTATTGGCCTTCTTCACTACCGCCGAGACATGGGTTTCCCATTTTAAATTATTGGTAATAATCACGCCGAGATCCTTTTGCTGGAGAGTTGGTCTTAATTCGTGTCCACCAAGGGTGTAGGATATTTCGGGGTTATTTGGTCCAAATTCATTTATCCAAATTCAACCTCATCAGCCAAGTTGATGACCAAGTCATCACTCTGTCGAGATCGGTCTGGAACACCTCAGCACTCTGCAGCGGATCACAAAACAGCTTAGAGTCATCAGCAAAGAAACTTGTATTTGCATTTATATTTCCCGTCAGATCCGATATGTAAACCAGGAACAACAGCGGGCCCAACACCGCACCCTGAGGCACCCCGCTGTGGACCGGCAGTCTACGGGAAATCCAACCATTCGCCCTAACCTGGAAACTTCTTCCTCTAAGGAAACCCTCAATCCATCGCAGGAGTTCTCCGCGAATACCATAATGTTCCAGCTTCAATACCAGACGAGCGAATGGCACCTTATCAAATGCCTTCTCAAAGTCCAGGTACACCACATCAGTAGGCTGACCATCATCGTTCTGTTTGGTCCACAAGTTAAGACATTCCAGCAGATTTGACTCTACTGATCTTGCCGGCATAAATCCATGTTGTTGGTTAGGAATAACGTTTGACTGCAGTAAAAATGGAGTCATTGCCTTCGTAATAATTTTCTCCATGCATTTGCACAGGGCACAAGTCAAACTAATTGGTCTATAATTTTCAGCATTGTATTTCTTCCCTTTCTTATAAATTGGTATGACTATTGCATTCGACCACCCATCTGGCAGGGTTCCGGTGTTAAAACAATTCTGCATTGCTCTTGTTAAAGGTTGCAACAGTGGTTCAATGCATCTCTGGAGGAAAACCGGTGGGATCTCGTCCGGACCTGGGCTGGAGTCAGTCTTCAGTGCAGTGATAGCCTCCCTCACGTCGTTCTTTGTAAAATTGACAGTTGTCATTGATTGTGGGTTCCGGGTGTTTTGCGGTAGGGTAGGCATGTTACCGGTCGCTTCCCTGGTGAAAACACTGCTAAACTGATCAGCGAACGTATCAGCGATTTCCATTGAACTCATTATCATTTCGTTGGTAACGTTTCTTCTCAGTGAAAAGATTGCAACATTTGAGTTCAACGATCTTCGTATGTAAGAATAAAATTTTTTGTCCGAACCACTTGCCAGTCCATTTTCATATTTAGTTCTGGCATCTGCTATCATTGTTTTGAGTTTATTGTTTTGTATTCTATACAGCACGTAGTTTTCATTAGTTCTCAATTTTGAGTACTTTTCCCACAAATTTCTCTTCCTTCGTATTTCCCTAAAAATACCACTGGAGATCCAGTACTATCTACTAATTTCTATATTTTTCTTAGATACAGGTTTATAATCCAAACAAAGCAATTTGCAATATAGAATGATTTATTAAAATTTAATGTAGCCACATTTTTATAATTTTTGGATATCTTCAGGTGCCTGTCAAAGTGGAAGACGTGATTTGGGCTCGTCACAAGAATTCCCGGTATTACAAGGCAACGGTAGCAGAGATAGTGTACGATGAAAAGTACTGTGTCTATTTCCCGGCGGATCAGAGCTTTTCGAAAGATGTTACCATCAATCATCTGGTCGGTTGGGATAAAGCTATGCGACCTAATATTGGGCAACGGTTAAGTGTACGATGGACAGACAATAATGTCTATGAGGCTGATTGCATTGGGAAGATCGAATGTGATGTATATAAGGTTTGTTTTGATCCTACTTACAATGACAATTTGAGTTTATATAAGAATGTATTTGTTACAGGTCGTATTTGAAGATTTATCGCAATTAGATTTACTTAGAGAAAGTATATATGCTCTTACAGAAAATATACCAAAGCGGATCGCTTCTAAAATGGTAAGTTTTCAAATTTACATTCTTAAATCAGCACAACACTGGGAGTCAGGGGTGAATTCCTTGATTGTAAAGAAAGTTTTATAGAAAATACACCCCTTGTACCAAGGACACTTCCACTGTTTAGTTAGCCAAACCACAAACACTATGCCACAGCTTATACCGTGCACTTTATTTTCTCAACAAACAGTTTATCCGGTAAAATTTAGACGATATACATATACGAGGCAAGGTTTTTAAGTAAGTACCGTTTTGGAATTAAAAAAAGACGTGCAAAGATATCGCAATAATTTTATTTTTACATGAAGGCCTGTACCTTAATCTACTTTTCTACATAATTTCCGTGAATATTGAGGCACTTTTCATAACGTGGCACCAGTTTTTGAATACCCTCCTCATAAAATTCTGCCGCCTGACTTGTTAACCACTGTATCACAAATGTTTTGACTTCGTTATCGTCTTGAAGACGCTGACCATCCAGGTGTTTCTTCAAGTGCAGGAACAAATGGTAGTCGCTGGGCGCCAGATCAGGGCTGTATGGAGGATGATCTAGAGTTTCCCATTTAAAAGATTTGATGAGATCTTTGGTCCGATTAGCCACATGTGGACGGGCATTGTCATGCAGCAAAACGATACCCTTACTCAAATTGCCACGTCTTTTGTTCTGGATTGCACGACGCAGATTGTTCAATGTCTCACAATAAGACGCTGCATTGATTGTCTCATTACGAGGCAGAAACTCCACTAGCAATACTCCTTTTCTGTCCCAAAAAACTGTGCACATGATTTTCCGGGCAGAAATTGTTTGTTTAAACTTCACTCTTTTGTGATGATGAATGTCGCCATTCCATGGATTGTTATTTCGATTTTGGTGTGACGTAGGCCACCCATGTTTCGTCACCAGTAACAATTTGGTCTAAAAAATCTTCACCTTCATTGTGGTACCGCTCAAGGAAAGTCAATGCACTGCCTAAACGTTGGGTTTTGTGCAAATCCGTCAACATTTTTGGAACCCAATGTGAACACAATTTTCGGTAATTCAAGTTCTCGGTCACAATGCGATACAAAACACTACGATAATATTGAGGAAAGCAGTCGCACATTGATGAAATTGTATAGCGTCTGTTTTCTCTCACCTTTTCCTCCACTTTCTGCACCAAATCTTCATTAACGACCGAAGGACGCTTACTCCGTTCTTCATCATGCACATTTGTGCGGCCATCTTTAAATGCTCTCACTCATTTCCTTACTCATAATGTTTTGTCCGTAAACTTCACAGATCTCACGATGAATATCGATCGGTTTTACGCCTTTAGCACTAAGAAACCGTATAACAGCCCGTACTTCACAATCGGCGGGACTCACGATTGTCGGGGGCATCTTAAACACTCAGTAAACAACGTATACAATGAGGAATCAGACTGTAATGGCGTCAGTGCGTAGACAAGAGATGTAGATAACCAGCGCGCATGCGCGGAACGCCGACCGTGGCGCTGCGGCGGCGGAATCGCAAAACGGTACTTACTAAAAAAACGTGCCTCGTATATATATATACACACACACTTATCACTACTAGTTTTATAAAAAGAAGGCTGTTCACGACGCAAAAACATAACCAATAATTATTATCTCGACATTTTAACCGCCGGTCAAAGAGTCCAAACAAATTACTTTATTTTATTAACTAACATTGTATCCGCTATTGTAACTAACACAAAATGTAGACGGTATATTGATACGCACTGATTTAATTAGACCAGGTGTTACACATATGAACGAGAAGTCGAGGTTGCCAAATTTACTGTTTCACGGCTCTTCGCCGTCAGCGCAGACTTTTAAAATCTTGAGTGGATATTATAGTGTGAACACTTATTTAGTTTGAACGATCGAGGCGTACCGTTTTTGTGGAAAAATGTCAATCAGCAAATTTTGTCTATCTAGTAGATACAATACCGATGTCAGAGTGATGAACTTTTATAAATTATTAATCAGCGAAAAATACTCTTAGTTCAACCGGATGCAATATTTTTATTACAATATACCGGGTGTGACAATAGCTAGCTAGCTGCTTTCATTGCCTATGTTTCGATTGATTTAGTTCTATCCAGAGGATGTTTACAGTGTTCTGGAGAGTTCTAATATGCGTTAATTATTATTTTCAGTCACATGCTACTTACATGAGCCACCGAGAACATCTGTACGGTTTGGAACGTCCTCTCCCCGAGAAGCGACCTGTTAAACGGAAAGTATTCGAAGATGAGTTATAATATCTATCGATAACTTAATTGTTACTAATCGATAGTCATTAATATTATTTGTTTGACGATAGTCGTCCAACTTGATAGCTTTTGTGTTAATTATTATTTTGTGAGAAGACTGATTGCGAAAGAACAGTTTGAAGGTGTTTTACTGAAAGGAAAACATTGTGCGGTTTCTAATTTATATTTTCCTACTTTGTATTTATTAATGAAGCAAAAAATTGGTGTCTTTTTCAAATGGTATTGAACGATTTCGAATGGTTTTTTTTTAATATATTTTTCTCTTAGTAAATAATGTACTATTATGATATTTTATAGGGAAATTTGTATAGGATTTTGAGTTTTAAATTAAAAATTTATTTTTTTTATTATGAATTTTATGCGGAATATTATTTTAAAAAGGAAATATTTGATATTCAAAAGCTTTTTATCGATAAATTATTATTTATGAAATTATTTGTTAATCAAGACACAATTTGAATTCAATTCTTGTTTCTAATGGAGACTAAACTGAACTGAATAATTTGATAGGGAAAAAATTACAGAGAATAGAAGAATACCGGAGATCATTAAAGAGCAGACACTTTAGAAGGTTCTTATAGTTTTGACTTTTAACTTTTAATAAATAAGTTTTTTACGTACTTGGCATCAAATGTGGTTTTCTTTTATTATTAGAGAAAATGGTTTAGTTGTTAGATTTTGCTTGTCTAAAAACGAAAAGTGAAGGATACCATAGTAGTTGCGCGTCTTGCTTTACCTGTCAAATTTTACATGTTGTGTATTGAAAATGTCAAAAAGTACCGTCTATTAAAATTTAGTAAATTTAAATAATAAATAAATTTTCGAAAATTTTGACTAGACTTGTATATAAGATAATATAATGGCAAAGCGGACTGAAATGCTGGTTTTACCTACACAAGGAATTTTGTTTAATTTAGCAGGGCCCCAGTCTAATTCAATAGAACCCGACCGAGGCATGTGTCGACAGATACTGACGAATTCGTTTCGCTCTTGTTATGAGCTCGTCAGAGTACCATAGTCGTTGCCCATCTACAAATATCGGCCTGCATTTAAGCACAATAGGATACACAGCAGTAGACACATGTAAACACGTATCATCTACATGTACATAGTAATGCATATCCTATACCATGCAGAGGCCGAAGAAACTCAATGTATAGGTAGAAGCAGTCGTATAAATAGAAATAAAAATAGTGTGAACACAAAACGCTTTTATTTATATTTATTTATATTTATACGCCTGGTTCTACCTAGGCATTGAGTTTGTTCGGCCTCTGCATCGTATAGGATATGCATTACTATGTACATGTAGATGATACGTGTTTACATGTGTCTACTGTTGTGTATCCTATTGTGCTTAAATGCCGGCCGATATTTGTAGATGGGCAACGACTATGTCGACCCATGCCTCGGTCTGGTTCTATTGAATTAGACTGGGGCCCTGCTAAATTAAACAAAATTCCTTGTGTAGGTAAAACCAACATTTTTGTCCGCTTTGCCATTAAATTATCTTTCATTTATTATATTTACGGACACGAAATCCTTTTAATTATATTTGATTTTAGATAATTTGTTAAACTAATGCCTATTTACGCAAATATTTTTACTACAACTACAATGCAACTTCGTTACTCCGGACGAGCACGTGCAGCAATGATACTCCGGGCACCGATTTTTTTTTCGCATTTTAATTCGTTATAGGGCCAGCGCCGCATTCTCAGTTCGCCTTCCTCAGTACTCGCGTAATATTTAGAGTATAGGAATGTCTAAAAGAAATTCCGAAATAATAAACCGAATCGAAGCAGGAGAAAGTGTCAGATCTGTTGCTGCTAAATATGGAGTTGGAAAATTCACAACACACAACATATGATATAGGTAAAAATATGGAAAAGCAAACATAATTTATTGGATGTTTGAAGATTTCAGAGCGAGTTCTGGAGGCTTCAGGAATTTAAAGACAGATTTCGTGAAAGACAACGGAGTATTTGCGAGGAATCGCTGTCTAGCAACGTTAATGCAAGCACTAATGCAAAAAATACTGATTCAGTAATTCGGACACACTTCTTACAGTTAATTGTCCGGCTAAAGAAGTTGTACTGTATTCATTTTGCGTGAAAAACTAATATTCGTAGTCCAAAGTACTCACTCATTGATGCAAGGTTTATTTGTAAGAGTATGCTTCATTTTTGGTTTTTGGACAAGCAAAAACTGAGTCATTAAATTTCACTTTTCTCTAATATTAAAAGAAACCATTTGATTTTATGCCCTAAGGAAGAAAACAATGTCAATGTCAAAATCATTGTTGTCATACACTAAAATCAACACGGATTTTCTGGTGCGTGATCTGACAGTTTTTAAAATTACCTATTTAATAAAGCCCGGTTTAGCCAACGTTTTATGTATAACGCAGTGAATATAATTTTGTGTGTAATAACAAAAGCGAGCGTTTATCCAACATATAGTCGTAAAAACAAGCATAACCAAAGTGCCGAGTCAATCAAAATCTATGTTACAAAACATTTAAAACAATTTTGTAATTTTGTCCACAATTTTGCATCATACTTCATAGATCTCCTATGTTATGTAACACAAAATGTGATATACATTCAGCAGTTTTATTTTTAAAAGTGTTGTGTACACCTTCGATACCGATACCTAAGAGTATTGATACTTTTTAGACAAGTATCGGTAGAATCCATACTTGGCAAAAATGACGGGTATCGGAATCGTTAATTTTTACTATTTCCTCATCCCTAGTTACTTCCTCTTCTTCAATTATATGGCCTGAACTTCTGGGTAATTCGGCCAGATTAGGGAACACCCGTTACCTCGACAGGTGCGTGTACTAGGAGAAAAAAAAAGTAGAAGTCCTCAGCAAAGTGAATCTGGGTGAGATCCCATAACTTCTACTTTACACAAAAATACAACTTTAGGGAGCAATCCTCTGTTTTAGTCACAAGGACTCGGCCGTAGTCGTCGGCTTTCGGAAACGTTATTGCGGGAAATTCAAACTACGGCATAATTTTGTTCATAGGAGAGACATAATAATAATATTTTCATAATTTATATCATAAAGTTAATGAAATTTCAATTATTATATATATAATATGCGATTATGTCAATAGTTTGAATTTTCTCGCAAAAACATGATTCCGAACGGCGACGACTATAGCCGAGGCTGTCGCTATTCTTACTACAACATTCAAAGTTATGACTATTACAAATCATAACAACTTGTAAACGGTACCATTTGACATAATGTATTTTAACTAGCTGTGCTTGTGACTATAACTATACACTAATCATATTCTTATGCTTATTCGGTGGCTAAACCAGCCTTTAGACGACAGTTTGATTTTGAATAACTGCTTGTTGGTTGCAGTTTGAAATTTTTAATTATTGTGCTAATGCTAGCTTATTAGCTGTCCTCGCTTCGCTCGGGCGATCTAATTAGCCACGGGCAGGCGTGAGTTTATTGTTTCTTTTACCTTCTGGACTTCACTAATAAATTTTAATTTCACATTCATTAATTTGTTGAGAATAGTCAATTTTATGGGTACAAATCTATGGTAATAAAAACCGTACGGTACTCTCCACTCATACTGTATATGATGCGTCTTGTTTGCAGATATTAGTGTGTTTAGTTCATGTAACAGAGAACAACTCCCAACTTCTCTAGAAAACCAAAAACTACTTCTAATTTTCTTTGCATAGGTTTTATTGGTAATAGTTTCAAAGGAACGACTTTGACTTAAAACACGCAGTACCTGATTAAATACTTTAGGAACCGTTTGTGTTACTTTATTACCGTGGTCAGGATGTATTTTTCAGGTCAGGTTCTAAACAATTCCATTAAGTTTTCTATTAGACAATACTTAAGTGATTTTTAATATAGTTTCAAACGCAAACTTCCCAAGTTTCTCTATAATAATAATGAAAATCCCTCTTAATACACGATAAGTTTAAACTATGAAAAAAGGTCACACTGCTTTTGTGTTTTAAGCATTGACAATGTTCTGTGTATTTATTATTCATTAACCTTTAGTATTGTGTAAAAAAATTATGTGATGATTTGCTTTGTCTTAATTATTATCAATCTGTATTAATTAGTTACTAGTATCGTATCTACTGTTTCAGAGTTATTCTTTCTTTATTTTTTTTATTAGACTAGTTAGGTATTTTTGTGTGTGATATTTAAAATAAAACTTTTTGACATAGTATGTATTTATTTTGTGACATAATAATGAATTGGTGTGTTATAAAGGGACAAAGTTATATAATTATATATATATGTGATTCCTCTTTTTATAACATACGCTATTATATAATCTAGTACAGTCATCTTACTTTGTTGTAAAAATTGTAAAAAGTTACTATTAAAATAATAATTAATTATGTTGTTAGTCTCAATGCAAAATAAAATAAGTTCACACTAAAATTGTTTGATTTTGTTGTCTGTCGGTGATGCGCATTCACAGGATCGATGATTGCCTCAAATTTCTCGAGAATTATAGGGGCAAATATCAAAAGTGACCTATCGATGTAAAGCAGATAAATAATGCTTTAAAATGACACTCGACTCCTACTGCTATTTGAAATTTTAGCGGTTGTGTCCACCCCTATCACAAGGCTTAAGCGAATTCAACCAAAAACTAATGGGTTCATCCTAGGACTCCCCCTAACATGAGTTTACTATTGAACCTTTAACCCCCAAAATATTTCTATAAAATTATCTAAGAATACCCTACAAACGTTTCGTAACCACAAAAAACATCAAATGCGTCACAAATCAGATTCAAAAATCTCACTTCCCTAAATTTCTAAACCAAAATGCGTCGCAAACCTTTAACCCCCAAAATATTTCTATAAAATCATCTAATAATACCCTACGAACGTTTCGTAACCACAAAAAATATCAAATGCGTCACAAATCAGATTCAAAAATCTCACTTCCCTAAATTTCTAAACCAAAATGCGTCACAAACCTTTAACCCCCAAAATATTTCTATAAAATTATCTAATAATACCCTACGAACGTTTCGTAACCGCAAAAAACATGTATGAACCAACCGAATTTCTTCAGGACTTTTGGCTAAACGATAAATGACACCAAAAGCCCAATCTTGTCGAATGTGTTTCTCAGTTGAACGGTTTTTATCTCGTCACTCGCATATACATCCAAAACAGTAAAGCTAGATTACGCCGCCATCACGGGCATGTTTTACTTTAAATCTGTTGTTACTTATCTCACTTGACTGATGAATATCTTTAACGTAAAATATTGTTCTGAATAGGTGGAAACATCAATCAGGCTCATATTTCTTCAAATATACATACAGCTCTCGGTGGCGGCTTGGCATATGAAGCAAGTGAGGCAACGCTTCATATAAATAATCAGTAAAATGAATAATAATAATAATATTTAATGTCTAACAGGCTTGCGCCCAATTACAACATTAATATAATAATAATAATAATCCCTTTATTTGCAACACAATACATAATTATACAATTACAGTATAAAGCAAACAAAAAAAAAAACAAGTATAAAGCATTGCAAAATGACAATCAAGTAAATTTTGTCTATCTAGTAGATACAATACCGATGTCCGAATGATGAACTTTTATAAATTATTAATCAGCGAAAAATACTCTTAGTTCAACCGGATGCAATATTTTTATTACAATATCCGGGTGTGACAATAGCTAGCTAGCTGCTTACATTTCCTATGTTTCGATTGATTTAGTTCTATCCAGAGGATGTTTACAGTGTTCTGGAGAGTTCTAATATGCGTTAATTATTATTTTCAGTCACATGCTACTTACATGAGCCACCGAGAACATCTGTACGGTTTGGAACGTCCTCTCCCCGAGAAGCGACCTGTTAAACGGAAAGTATTCGAAGATGAGTTATAATATCTATCGATTACTTAATTGTTACTAATCGATAGTCATTAATATTATTTGTTTGACGATAGTTGTCAAACTTGATAGCTTTTGTGTTAATTATTATTTTGTGAGAAGACTGATTGCGAAAGAACTGTTTGAAGGTGTTTTACTGAAAGGAAAACATTGTGCGGTTTCTAATTTATATTTTCCTACTTTGTATTTATTAATGAAGCAAAAAATTGGTGTCTTTTTCAAATGGTATTGAACGGTTTCGAATGTTTTTTTTTTTAATATATTTTTCTCTTAGTAAATAATGTACTATTATGATATTTTATAGGGAAATTTGTATAGGATTTTGAGTTTTAAATTAAAAATTTTTTTTTTTTTTATTATGAATTTTATGCGGAATATTATTTTAAAAAGGACGTGTGTTGATTAATACGTTTGTAAATTACACAATATTTGATATTCAAAAGCTTTTTATCGATAAATTATTATTTATGAAATTATTTATTAATCAAGACACAATTTGAATTCAGTTCTTGTTTCTAATGAAGACTAAACTGAACTGAATAATTTGATAGAGAAAAAATTACAGAGAATAAAGAGCAGACACTTTAGAAGGTTCTTATAGTTTTGACTTTAACTTTTAATAAATAAGTTTTTTAGGTACTTGGCATCAAATCTGGTTCTTTTATTATTAGAGAAAATGGTTTAGTTGTTAGATTTTGCTTGTCTAAAAACGAAAAGTGAAGGATACCATAGTAGTTGCGCGTCTTGCTTTGCCTGCCAAATTTGACATGTGTATTAAAAATGTCAAAAAGTATTCTGTATTAAAATTTTCGAAAATTTTGACTAGACTTGTATATTAGCTTCTACGTATCGAAGCAACATTATTTTTGATGAAAGATAATTTAATGGCAAAGCGGACTGAAATGCTGGTTTTACCTACACAAGGAATTTTGTTTAATTTAGCAGGGCCCCAGTCTAATTCAATAGAACCAGACCCAGGCATGGGTCGACAGATACTGACGAATTCGTTTCGCTCTTGTTATGAGCTCGTCAGAGTACCATAGTCGTTGCCCATCTACAAATATCGGCCTGGATTTAAGCACAATAGGATATACAGCAGTAGACACATGTAAACACGTATCATCTACATGTACATAGTAATGCATATCCTATACCATGCAGAGGCCGAAGAAACTCAATGTATAGGTAGAAGCAGTCGTATAAATAGAAATAAAAATAGTATGAACACAAAACGCTTTTATTTATATTTATTTATATTTATACGCCTGGTTCTACCTAGGCATTGAGTTTGTTCGGCCTCTGCATCGTATAGGATATGCATTACTATGTACATGTAGATGATACGTGTTTACATGTGTCTACTGTTGTGTATCCTATTGTGCTTAAATGCCGGCCGATATTTGTAGATGGGCAACGACTATGTCGACCCATGCCTCGGTCTGGTTCTATTGAATTAGACTGGGGCCCTGCTAAATTAAACAAAATTCCTTGTGTAGGTAAAACCAACATTTTTGTCCGCTTTGCCATTAAATTATCTTTCATTTATTATATTTACGGACACGAAATCCTTTTAATTATATTTGATTTTAGATAATTTGTTAAACTAATGCCTATTTACGCAAATATTTTTACTACAACTACAATGCAACTTCTTTACTCCGGACGAGCACGTGCAGCAATGATACTCCGGGCGCCGATTTTTTTTCTTCGGATTCTAATTCGTAAGAAGGCCAGCGCGGCGGTGTCAGTTCGCCTGCCTCAGTAATCGCGTAATATTTAGAGTATAGCAATGTCTAAAAGAAAATCCGAAATAATAAACCGAATTGAAGCAGGAGAAAGTGTCAGATCTATTGCTGCTAAATATGGAGTTGGAAAATCTACAACATACGATGTAGGTAAAAATATGGAAAAGCAAACATAATTTATTGGATGTTTAGAATCTTTCATCGCCAATTACATCCTTAATGAAGATTTCAGAGCGAGTTCTGGAGGCTTCAGGAATTTAAAGACAGATTTGGTAAAAGACACCAGAGTATTTGCGAGGAATCGCTGTCTAGCAACGTTAATGTAAAAACTACTGATTCATTAATTCGGACACACTTCTTACAGTTAATTGTCCGGCTAAAGAAGTTGTACTGTATTCATTTTGCGTGCAAAACTGATATACACAGTCCACAGTACTCACTCATTGATGCAAGGTTTATTTGTAAGAGTATGCTTCATTTTTGGTTTTTGGACAAGCAAAAACTGCGTAATTAAATTTCCCTTTTCTCTAATATTAAAAGAAACCATTTGATTTTCTGCCCTAGGGAAGAAAACAATGTCAATGTCAAAATCATTGTTGTCATATTAAAATCAACACGGATTTTCTTGTGCGTGATCTGACAGTTTTTAAAATTACCTATTTAATAAAGCCCGGTTTAGCCAACGTTTTATGTATAACGCAGTGAATATAATTTTGTGTGTAATAACAAAAGCGAGCGTTTATCCAACATATAGTCGTAAAAACAAGCATAACCAAAGTGCCGAGTCAATCAAAATCTATGTTACAAAACATTTAAAACAATTTTGTAATTTTGTCCACAATTTTGCATCATACTTCATAGATCTCCTATGTTATGTAACACAAAATGTATAATATACATTCAGCAGTTTTATTTTTAAAGGTGTTGTGTACACTTTCGATACCGATACCTAAGAGTATCGATACTTTTTAGACAAGTATCGGTAGAATCCATACTTGGCAAAAATTACGGGTATCGGAATCGTTAATTTTTACTATTTCCTCATCCCTAGTTACTTCCTTTTCTTCAATTATATGGCCTGAACTTCTGGGTTATTCGGTCAGATTAGGGAACACCCGTTACCTCGACAGGTGCGTGTACTAGGAGAAAAAAAAAGTAGAAGTCCTCAGCAAAGTGAATCTGGGTGAGATCCCATAACTTCTACTTTACACAAAAATACAACTTTAGGGAGCAATCCTCTGTTTTAGTCACAAGGACTCGGCCGTAGTCGTCGGCTTTCGGAAACGTTATTGCGGGAAATTCAAACTACGGCATAATTTTGTTCATAGGAGAGACATAATAATAATATTTTCATAATTTATATCATAAAGTTAATGAAATTTCAATTATTATATATATATAATATGCGGTTATGTCAATAGTTTGAATTTTCTCGCAATAACATGATTCCGAACGCCGACGACTATAGCCGAGGCTGTCGCTATTCTTACTACAACATTCAAAGTTATGACTATTACAAATCATAACAACTTGTAAACGGTACCATTTGACATAATGTATTTTAACTAGTTGTGCTTGTGACTATGACTATACACTAATCATATTCTTATGCTTATTCGTTGGCTAAACCAGCCTTTAGACGACAGTTTGATTTTGAATAACTGCTTGTTGGTTTCAGTTTGAAATTTTTAATTATTGTGCTAATGCTAGCTTATTAGCTGTCCTCGCTTCGCTCGGGCGATCTAAGTAGCCACGGGCAGGCGTGAGTTTATTGTTTCTTTTACCTTCTGGACTTCACTAATAAATTTTAATTTCACATTCATTAATTTGTTGAGAATAGTCAATTTTATGGGTACAAATCTATGGTAATAAAAACCGTACGGTACTCTCCACTCATACTGTATATGATGCGTCTTGTTTGCAGAGATTAGTGTGATTAGTTCGTGTAACTTCTCTAGAAAACCAAAAACTACTTCTAATTTTCTTTGCATAGGTTTTATTGGTAATAGTTTCAAAGGAACGACTTTGACTTAAAACACGCAGTACCTGATTAAATACTTTAGGAACCGTTTCTGTTGCTTTATTACCGTGGTCAGGATGTGACACCCTGGGTGTATTTTTCAGGTCAGGTTCTAAATAATTCCATTAGGTTTTCTATTAGACAATACTTAAGTGATTTTAATATAGTTTCAAACGCAAACTTCCCAAGTTTCTCTATAATAATAATGAAAATCCCTTAATACACGATAAGTTTAAACTATGAAAAAAGGTCACACTGCTTTTGTGTTTTAAGCATTGACAATGTTCTGTGTATTTATTATTCATTAACCTTTAGTATTGTGTAAAAAAATTATGTGATGATTTGCTTTGTCTTAATTATTATCAATCTGTATTAATTAGTTACTAGTATCGTATCTACTGTTTCAGAGTTATTCTTTCTTTATTTTTTTTATTAGACTAGTTAGGTATTTTTGTGTGTGATATTTAAAATAAAACTTTTTGACATAGTATGTATTTATTTTGTGACATAATAATGAATTGGTGTGTTATAAAGAGACAAAGTTATATAAATATATATATGTGATTCCTCTTTTTATAACATACGCTATTATATAATCTAGTACAGTCATCTTACTTTGTTGTAAAAATTGTAAAAAGTTACTATTAAAATAATAATTAATTATGTTGTTAGTCTCAATGCAAAATAAAATAAGTTCACACTAAAATTGTTTGATTTTGTTGTCTGTCGGTGATGCGCATTCACAGGATCGATGATTGCCTCAAATTTCTCGAGAATTATAGGGGCAAATATCAAAAGTGACCTATCGATGTAAAGCAGATAAATAATGCTTTAAAATGACACTCGACTCCTACTGCTATTTGAAATTTTAGCGGTTGTGTCCACCCCTATCACAAGGCTTAAGCGAATTCAACCAAAAACTAATGGGTTCATCCTAGGACTCCCCCTAACATGAGTTTACTATTGAACCTTTAACCCCCAAAATATTTCTATAAAATTATCTAAGAATACCCTACAAACGTTTCGTAACCACAAAAAACATCAAATGCGTCACAAATCAGATTCAAAAATCTCACTTCCCTAAATTTCTAAACCAAAATGCGTCGCAAACCTTTAACCCCCAAAATATTTCTATAAAATCATCTAATAATACCCTACGAACGTTTCGTAACCACAAAAAATATCAAATGCGTCACAAATCAGATTCAAAAATCTCACTTCCCTAAATTTCTAAACCAAAATGCGTCACAAACCTTTAACCCCCAAAATATTTCTATAAAATTATCTAATAATACCCTACGAACGTTTCGTAACCGCAAAAAACATGTATGAACCAACCGAATTTCTTCAGGACTTTTGGCTAAACGATAAATGACACCAAAAGCCCAATCTTGTCGAATGTGTTTCTCAGTTGAACGGTTTTTATCTCGTCACTCGCATATACATCCAAAACAGTAAAGCTAGATTACGCCGCCATCACGGGCATGTTTTACTTTAAATCTGTTGTTACTTATCTCACTTGACTGATGAATATCTTTAACGTAAAATATTGTTCTGAATAGGTGGAAACATCAATCAGGCTCATATTTCTTCAAATATACATACAGCTCTCGGTGGCGGCTTGGCATATGAAGCAAGTGAGGCAACGCTTCATATAAATAATCAGTAAAATGAATAATAATAATAATATTTAATGTCTAACAGGCTTGCGCCCAATTACAACATTAATATAATAATAATAATAATCCCTTTATTTGCAACACAATACATAATTATACAATTACAGTATAAAGCAAACAAAAAAAAAAACAAGTATAAAGCATTGCAAAATGACAATCAAGTAAATTTTGTCTATCTAGTAGATACAATACCGATGTCCGAATGATGAACTTTTATAAATTATTAATCAGCGAAAAATACTCTTAGTTCAACCGGATGCAATATTTTTATTACAATATCCGGGTGTGACAATAGCTAGCTAGCTGCTTACATTTCCTATGTTTCGATTGATTTAGTTCTATCCAGAGGATGTTTACAGTGTTCTGGAGAGTTCTAATATGCGTTAATTATTATTTTCAGTCACATGCTACTTACATGAGCCACCGAGAACATCTGTACGGTTTGGAACGTCCTCTCCCCGAGAAGCGACCTGTTAAACGGAAAGTATTCGAAGATGAGTTATAATATCTATCGATTACTTAATTGTTACTAATCGATAGTCATTAATATTATTTGTTTGACGATAGTTGTCAAACTTGATAGCTTTTGTGTTAATTATTATTTTGTGAGAAGACTGATTGCGAAAGAACTGTTTGAAGGTGTTTTACTGAAAGGAAAACATTGTGCGGTTTCTAATTTATATTTTCCTACTTTGTATTTATTAATGAAGCAAAAAATTGGTGTCTTTTTCAAATGGTATTGAACGGTTTCGAATGTTTTTTTTTTTAATATATTTTTCTCTTAGTAAATAATGTACTATTATGATATTTTATAGGGAAATTTGTATAGGATTTTGAGTTTTAAATTAAAAATTTTTTTTTTTTTTATTATGAATTTTATGCGGAATATTATTTTAAAAAGGACGTGTGTTGATTAATACGTTTGTAAATTACACAATATTTGATATTCAAAAGCTTTTTATCGATAAATTATTATTTATGAAATTATTTATTAATCAAGACACAATTTGAATTCAGTTCTTGTTTCTAATGAAGACTAAACTGAACTGAATAATTTGATAGAGAAAAAATTACAGAGAATAAAGAGCAGACACTTTAGAAGGTTCTTATAGTTTTGACTTTAACTTTTAATAAATAAGTTTTTTAGGTACTTGGCATCAAATCTGGTTCTTTTATTATTAGAGAAAATGGTTTAGTTGTTAGATTTTGCTTGTCTAAAAACGAAAAGTGAAGGATACCATAGTAGTTGCGCGTCTTGCTTTGCCTGCCAAATTTGACATGTGTATTAAAAATGTCAAAAAGTATTCTGTATTAAAATTTTCGAAAATTTTGACTAGACTTGTATATTAGCTTCTACGTATCGAAGCAACATTATTTTTGATGAAAGATAATTTAATGGCAAAGCGGACTGAAATGCTGGTTTTACCTACACAAGGAATTTTGTTTAATTTAGCAGGGCCCCAGTCTAATTCAATAGAACCAGACCCAGGCATGGGTCGACAGATACTGACGAATTCGTTTCGCTCTTGTTATGAGCTCGTCAGAGTACCATAGTCGTTGCCCATCTACAAATATCGGCCTGGATTTAAGCACAATAGGATATACAGCAGTAGACACATGTAAACACGTATCATCTACATGTACATAGTAATGCATATCCTATACCATGCAGAGGCCGAAGAAACTCAATGTATAGGTAGAAGCAGTCGTATAAATAGAAATAAAAATAGTATGAACACAAAACGCTTTTATTTATATTTATTTATATTTATACGCCTGGTTCTACCTAGGCATTGAGTTTGTTCGGCCTCTGCATCGTATAGGATATGCATTACTATGTACATGTAGATGATACGTGTTTACATGTGTCTACTGTTGTGTATCCTATTGTGCTTAAATGCCGGCCGATATTTGTAGATGGGCAACGACTATGTCGACCCATGCCTCGGTCTGGTTCTATTGAATTAGACTGGGGCCCTGCTAAATTAAACAAAATTCCTTGTGTAGGTAAAACCAACATTTTTGTCCGCTTTGCCATTAAATTATCTTTCATTTATTATATTTACGGACACGAAATCCTTTTAATTATATTTGATTTTAGATAATTTGTTAAACTAATGCCTATTTACGCAAATATTTTTACTACAACTACAATGCAACTTCTTTACTCCGGACGAGCACGTGCAGCAATGATACTCCGGGCGCCGATTTTTTTTCTTCGGATTCTAATTCGTAAGAAGGCCAGCGCGGCGGTGTCAGTTCGCCTGCCTCAGTAATCGCGTAATATTTAGAGTATAGCAATGTCTAAAAGAAAATCCGAAATAATAAACCGAATTGAAGCAGGAGAAAGTGTCAGATCTATTGCTGCTAAATATGGAGTTGGAAAATCTACAACATACGATGTAGGTAAAAATATGGAAAAGCAAACATAATTTATTGGATGTTTAGAATCTTTCATCGCCAATTACATCCTTAATGAAGATTTCAGAGCGAGTTCTGGAGGCTTCAGGAATTTAAAGACAGATTTGGTAAAAGACACCAGAGTATTTGCGAGGAATCGCTGTCTAGCAACGTTAATGTAAAAACTACTGATTCATTAATTCGGACACACTTCTTACAGTTAATTGTCCGGCTAAAGAAGTTGTACTGTATTCATTTTGCGTGCAAAACTGATATACACAGTCCACAGTACTCACTCATTGATGCAAGGTTTATTTGTAAGAGTATGCTTCATTTTTGGTTTTTGGACAAGCAAAAACTGCGTAATTAAATTTCCCTTTTCTCTAATATTAAAAGAAACCATTTGATTTTCTGCCCTAGGGAAGAAAACAATGTCAATGTCAAAATCATTGTTGTCATATTAAAATCAACACGGATTTTCTTGTGCGTGATCTGACAGTTTTTAAAATTACCTATTTAATAAAGCCCGGTTTAGCCAACGTTTTATGTATAACGCAGTGAATATAATTTTGTGTGTAATAACAAAAGCGAGCGTTTATCCAACATATAGTCGTAAAAACAAGCATAACCAAAGTGCCGAGTCAATCAAAATCTATGTTACAAAACATTTAAAACAATTTTGTAATTTTGTCCACAATTTTGCATCATACTTCATAGATCTCCTATGTTATGTAACACAAAATGTATAATATACATTCAGCAGTTTTATTTTTAAAGGTGTTGTGTACACTTTCGATACCGATACCTAAGAGTATCGATACTTTTTAGACAAGTATCGGTAGAATCCATACTTGGCAAAAATGACGGGTATCGGAATCGTTAATTTTTACTATTTCCTCATCCCTAGTGACTTCCTCTTCTTCAATTATATGGCCTGAACTTCTGGGTAATTCGGCCAGATTAGGGAACACCCGTTACCTCGACAGGTGCGTGTACTAGGAGAAAAAAAAAGTAGAAGTCCTCAGCAAAGTGAATCTGGGTGAGATCCCATAACTTCTACTTTACACAAAAATACAACTTTAGGGAGCAATCCTCTGTTTTAGTCACAAGGACTCGGCCGTAGTCGTCGGCTTTCGGAAACGTTATTGCGGGAAATTCAAACTACGGCATAATTTTGTTCATAGGAGAGACATAATAATAATATTTTCATAATTTATATCATAAAGTTAATGAAATTTCAATTATTATATATATAATATGCGATTATGTCAATAGTTTGAATTTTCTCGCAAAAACATGATTCCGAACGGCGACGACTATAGCCGAGGCTGTCGCTATTCTTACTACAACATTCAAAGTTATGACTATTACAAATCATAACAACTTGTAAACGGTACCATTTGACATAATGTATTTTAACTAGTTGTGCTTGTGACTATGACTATACACTAATCATATTCTTATGCTTATTCGTTGGCTAAACCAGCCTTTTGACGACAGTTTGATTTTGAATAACTGCTTGTTGGTTTCAGTTTGAAATTTTTAATTATTGTGCTAATGCTAGCTTATTAGCTGTCCTCGCTTCGCTCGGGCGATCTAAGTAGCCACGGGCAGGCGTGAGTTTATTGTTTCTTTTACCTTCTGGACTTCACTAATAAATTTTAATTTCACATTCATTAATTTGTTGAGAATAGTCAATTTTATATGGGTACAAATCTATGGTAATAAAAACCGTACGGTACTCTCCGCTCATACTGTATATGATGCGTCTTGTTTGCAGATATTAGTGTGTTTAGTTCATGTAACTCCCAACTTCTCTAGAAAACCAAAAACTACTTCTAATTTTCTTTGCATAGGTTTTATTGGTAATAGTTTCAAAGGAGCGACTTTGACTTAAAACACGCAGTACCTGATTAAATACTTTAGGAACCGTTTCTGTTGCTTTATTACCGTGGTCAGGATGTGACACCCTGGGTGTATTTTTCAGGTCAGGTTCTAAACAATTCCATTAGGTTTTCTATTAGACAATACTTAAGTGATTTTTAATATAGTTTCAAACGCAAACTTCCCAAGTTTCTCTATAATAATAATGAAAATCCCTTAATACACGATAAGTTTAAACTATGAAAAAAGGTCACACTGCTTTTGTGTTTTAAGCATTGACAATGTTCTGTGTATTTATTATTCATTAACCTTTAGTATTGTGTAAAAAAATTATGTGATGATTTGCTTTGTCTTAATTATTATCAATCTGTATTAATTAGTTACTAGTATCGTATCTACTGTTTCAGAGTTATTCTTTCTTTATTTTTTTTATTAGACTAGTTAGGTATTTTTGTGTGTGATATTTAAAATAAAACTTTTTGACATAGTATGTATTTATTTTGTGACATAATAATGAATTGGTGTGTTATAAAGGGACAAAGTTATATAAATATATATATATGTGATTCCTCTTTTTATAACATACGCTATTATATAATCTAGTACAGTCATCTTACTTTGTTGTAAAAATTGTAAAAAGTTACTATTAAAATAATAATTAATTATGTTGTTAGTCTCAATGCAAAATAAAATAAGTTCACACTAAAATTGTTTGATTTTGTTGTCTGTCGGTGATGCGCATTCACAGGATCGATGATTGCCTCAAATTTCTCGAGAATTATAGGGGCAAATATCAAAAGTGACCTATCGATGTAAAGCAGATAAATAATGCTTTAAAATGACACTCGACTCCTACTGCTATTTGAAATTTTAGCGGTTGTGTCCACCCCTATCACAAGGCTTAAGCGAATTCAACCAAAAACTAATGGGTTCATCCTAGGACTCCCCCTAACATGAGTTTACTATTGAACCTTTAACCCCCAAAATATTTCTATAAAATTATCTAAGAATACCCTACAAACGTTTCGTAACCACAAAAAACATCAAATGCGTCACAAATCAGATTCAAAAATCTCACTTCCCTAAATTTCTAAACCAAAATGCGTCGCAAACCTGTAACCCCCAAAATATTTCTATAAAATCATCTAATAATACCCTACGAACGTTTCGTAACCACAAAAAATATCAAATGCGTCACAAATCAGATTCAAAAATCTCACTTCCCTAAATTTCTAAACCAAAATGCGTCACAAACCTTTAACCCCCAAAATATTTCTATAAAATTATCTAATAATACCCTACGAACGTTTCGTAACCGCAAAAAACATGTATGAACCAACCGAATTTCTTCAGGACTTTTGGCTAAACGATAAATGACACCAAAAGCCCAATCTTGTCGAATGTCTTTCTCAGTTGAACGGTTTTTATCTCGTCACTCGCATATACATCCAAAACAGTAAAGCTAGATTACGCCGCCATCACGGGCATGTTTTACTTTAAATCTGTTGTTACTTATCTCACTTGACTGATGAATATCTTTAACGTAAAATATTGTTCTGAATAGGTGGAAACATCAATCAGGCTCATATTTCTTCAAATATACATACAGCTCTCGGTGGCGGCTTGGCATATGAAGCAAGTGAGGCAACGCTTCATATAAATAATCAGTAAAATGAATAATAATAACAATATTTAATGTCTAACAGGCTTGCGCCCAATTACAAGACAAGTTTTACATAAGGGTTATTCTTTCGTAGTGATTGATCTGAACCAAGTGAATGTGATTGTACTGAACTGAATATTTGGCGAAACCGAAAGATCATCTTTTTTGTGATTGTCTTTCCCTTAACCTCGAAATCTTGTGAAAACAACCAAATCTGCTCTGAAAACTGGAAAATTATTTCTTCCATGATATTATTATCCATGTTTTAAACTTTTGCAATATATTGGTTTGATTCGAAATCATATTCCAATTATTATCTCTCAATATTCAATACTTTTAGAGGTTAACTGTTAACTGAACGAACTAACCGGTACCTAGAGGTTGATCAGTAAGCGGCAAGGGGGGTAGGAATTTTAATCAGTTTGGTTGAAGTGACCGATGTCGAAAGAATACGCACAATCGTGAATAAACTGACAATTTTCAGATTGTTCACTTAGTTCAGTACGAAAGAATAACCCTATTAGCATAAGTTAATAATATATACATGTCAAACAAATTTAATATGACAATCAAGTATCCACAGATCTCAAATATTCAGATAGTTTGCATTTGAACAATGATAGTTTACAGCTGAAAAAGTCAACATGTCTGTGCACGCTCAAACTGCCGCACAATATGCAGGCTCTGGTTACAGGAGTTACAAGGAGTCGAAGTTGAATCTATCCAGCAACTGTTGATGGTTAAATCCTCTCGCAGGGAAACGTCCGTCTATATCATATGTTTTTTAGGAACTTGCGCTGAACTCTCTCCAATCTGTCAATGTGAACACGGTAAATCGGTGAGCAAACCATTGACGCATACTCTAATTTAGTTCTTACCAATGCCAGATACACCGATGTCAGGCAGTCAACACTACGGAATCCTGAGGTTGACCTCAAGACAAATCCCAGTGTCTTAAGTGCGGCCCGAGAAATATCTATAATGTGTTGGTTGAATGAAAGTGTAGAATCAACCACCGAGGTCCTTTGTCACCAAGTATCTTTCCAAAGATGTAACGTTAATTTCATAATTATGTTCATGGGGTGCCAGTCCTCTATAAAATGTCATGCACTTGCATTTATCGATATTCAAGGGTAAGCAGTTGACAGTGCACCACCGATGAAGGACATTTGAGTCATGCTGGAGAGCATGACTGTCCTCAGGACCGCATATAATTCGAAATACCTTTAAATCATCTGCAAACAGAAGGGAATCACGCGAAACATCCGAGACAATGTCGTTCACGAATATAGCAAAAATCAACGGAGCAAGATTGCTTCCCTGAGGAGCACCACTTGTAACAGAGAACCGGCGAGATCTAAAACCGTTATATTGGACGAACTGGTTCCTGTTAGATAGGAATCAAAAAAACTCGCCAACCTATCACCAAAATCAATCTTATACATCTTAAATTTTATTATGTTATGATCCAGACGATCAAAAGCCTGTGAAAAATCGGTATAAATAGTGTCAACCTGTTTGCCCTGACCGAGAGCTGGGATTGTAGTTTGTAGAAATTCCACCAAGTTTGTTACGGTTGAACGCTTGTAGTTTGCTTCCATTTGCGAAAACATCTCGACTTTTCCATGATATCGCAGATGATCCCCTCCGGATAATGGTATCCGTATCTTGGTGAGGATACCGAAATCTTCCGCTATGGCCTCGCAGTTTTGGCACGCACATATCAAACATTGATCCCAATGACCCATACAAAGAAGATACAGTCTCATCAATGTCATTAATACTATTCAAAGAGGACCAGTTATAAAGAAATATCTGGTCATACAAAAGGTTTAGATTTGCCTTTCGGAAATTGTACATTTCAGAAAACTGATTGATTCGAAAATTTTTAAATAATGAGTTAGGTTTAACATAAAATTCGATATTCAATGTCGGATGATGTGGGTCCTCTTTGACTATTGGCATAGAACTAGCCATTACGTCGCAGGTAAAGGTCGATAGGACCAAATCAAGAAGACGATTATTTGAGTTTCGAACACTCTTGTATTGTGTTAGATTAATACCACAAATTCGTGAAGCGCGGCAGATTGTGCATTTATCAGATACGACTCAGGCTCCTGAGAAATGTTGAAATCGCCCACAACAATGAAAGGACAATGATAGAGAAAACTTACTGATTCGAAATATTCAAATAGGTCGTTATAAGCCTGCATACCTGCGCCCGGCAGCACGTACACGCAATATAAATAATATGAGTAATTGTTAAGTCCAATTTTGCAGCAAACGAGATCGATTAGGGGTGAAATCCCAGGCGTAACGGGTACCATCTGCGATTGTATGTCGTGTCGTACGGCGAGCATTACGCCACCGCCTCTGGAGAGATTGACGGCTTCCAAGTCACGATCCTTTCGGTATATGTTGTAGTTATCGTCAAATAGTTCCGATGCGTATACATTCGATTGTAACCACGTCTCAGATATGGGAATTATTTGATATTCGCATGAGCTGACATGTTTATAAAAGTCATTTGTCATTTGAATGTCCAGATTACGTTTAATTCCCGCCAGCCGCGTGTTCTGTCTCAATAGGCATAAAGTAAAACATTTAATAAGTTCGAATGTTTAAAATTTAATACGTGGAACACATTTATGAATACAGTAATAAGACGCCTAAAATAAATTTTAATATGTACCTAATTATTTATTAACTTAAATAAAATTCGATATAAATTGAACTAAAGCAATCTTCCTTTACATTCTAGCGATGCACAATAACAATACAAAACTCTACCGGGTACACTTCCAATATCGTAATTATAATTCCATGTCAATTCCGTACCAGCTCTAATAAACTGCGATGAGAAAAATGCCACCCAAGGAAAACGTGGATCATGGGTATCGACAAAGACGTTTTGCACAAATACGTTGGGTGAACAGGAATGCTGAAACAGGAAACAGATAATAAATCAATAAAACTATACTTCTAGATAAATGTCGCGTCAAAATTAACGTTTCTCTTCAAGCAACGTTGCTCTGAAGACGCTGGAAGATAAGCGAAACTTTAGCTAGTGTCAATTTGACGCAAGATTTATCGAGAAGTACTGTTTCTATAAGTTTAATTGCCTGTGGAAGTTTAAGTTTCACAAGAAGATACTTTCCTAGAATTTATTTAAAAAAAAAGACTACATGGAGCATGAATGATATCTGCCTGATATTTATTATTTATCAATTTTAACAAAAAAGTTTAGAAGTTATGATTAGAATAGTAACTGTGGGAATTTTAGTACAATGATGCAACTATATGAGCTCCTACTTACATTAAGAAATCGACCAATGTTTCCAGCATTTTTAGCATCCATAATATAAATGTTATCTTTTTCATCCAGCCCAAATACTTCTCTCACTGAACGATATTTACTGCCCTTTTCATCAAGATCGGTGTTAGTTTTTGGATTAAAGCTTAATACTTCTCTGCCCTCTAAAACACAAAGAAAGTATTTACTTGCTTATCTCAACTATTTTTCTTGCAACCTTGGTTCAGGTGAACGGCACTGTCACATTATTTAATACCCCCAAGTTTTATTTAAATGGACAACAATGAGATGGAATTACATGTCTCAACTATTTAAATCCTAGTCTTTGGAAGCTGACTTTTATAACGCCAATCTTTAACTCTGGTAATGTGTCTAAGCATCAATACCATGCCAAAGTTATAAATACTTGAAGCTGATATTGGAGGCCCAACAGTTTGTGTTTGTTTCACGAAGGTCAGCGACTTAAGTACTAGAATGACTTCGTGCGAGCCATCTACAGTGACTTTTCCAAGGCAATTCTCCCGGTGAATTCTTTGCGTATTAATTAACAATGTTGGATTGAAAGCCTTATCATTGAGCACATTGCGGAGGTAGAGATTTATTTGTAGCATAGTTCCCTCCGTTTTAAGTTTAAGGCGTACCCCAGGGATCACATTTGGAGCCACTTCAATTGAATATTTGTCGTTGTTGATGCACAGTGATTTTAAGCCATTTGCAGATTATCTTAAATGGGGAACTGCTTTGAGTCACAGCTGCTGCTGGTGATCATGGATTAACGTTAAATATTTTTTCCCAAACAAATTATATAACAAATGTTGGGATTTCTTAAACCAGGATGAAGAAAACCATCATATTACAATAGTATCACAAACTTACCGTCCTCATCATCGCTAATTGTCACTGTATCAATGCCTTTAGATAAGCTTTCAGCAATAGCTTTAACATCCCTTTGTGACGATTCAAAATGTTCCTTTTTCACTTTGACCTTATCGTTTTCACGCTTATGCTGTTCCTCATCTCGTCTTTTGCGTAAACGCAATCTACAAAATAACATAAACTTGTTGGTATTTTGATAGGACTCTTTCCTACTAATGATCTTACCTGACTCCCTCATCTTTTCCCTTGGCTATACGCGTTTCTTTCGATGGCAGAAAATCATTATCGTCCATATACCGTTTACCGTAATTTTTACTTCGCCTGTGGTCAGTCACCTCCTCATCCTCCAGATCATCTTCCAACGGTGGACTTTTCTCTTTATATTCCTCCTCTTCCATTACCTCTTCTTCATAATCTTCCTTGTATTTCTCTACAGTTTCGATGTAATCTAATTCGGCAAAATACTCGTCACCATATTCTAATCCATCCTATCACAAAGAAATTTCCGTTAAAACTCGACCAAACTGATTAAAACCGATTGGACTCTTACCTCATTTGCCATTTGTTCAGTATGCAACGTACCAGCATAAATGCATATAAATGTCCCTTGCGGTATGTCATTTAAACATCTAATTCCCCAACCCCGATTATGTGTCCTAAATACTTGGAGTTTAAGTGATAGTGGGTTCTGTACCACTCTATTCAAACAAGTTGAACTGCATTTACATCTGAAACAATGATTTCAAAATGTTGTAACTGATTTTGGCAAAAGGCATCTTGAAACTATGAACTTACCTTGGATTACATTCATAAATACCAGTAATAACTTGTTCTTGTAATCTCTTGTAAATGTAACCTACTGATATTGGATCAACATCTTTACCCATATACTTCACACCTTCTAATGTCATCTTCCAACATGCACATTTTGTTTTATCCTTAAAAAATCATTTCACAGTTATTTCTATGCTAAAATGTTTTGCTATTTTTTTTTGAAATACACAACCTCAAGATAAACAGATAAAATCAGGAAATAGAAGACTGTGTACTCTGACGAGCTCATAATAAGACCGAAACGAATTCGTCAGACGCATGCCTCAGTCTGGTTACACAGAATCCGACTCTCTAATTTATTTCTTTATTTATTTACGGACAAAGTCCAGGAACTCATTAATCGGGGAGAAAAGGTCCAGTTCCAGGTCTGAACATTCATGGACCAAACATGTCCTAGGAATAAAACTTCCCCTGACGTAATTTGTCCGGTAATATGCCTCGTGAAACATATGAGTCGCCCTAACAGCTCTGAGAGGAACATGGAGCCCAATCTGTGAGATTAGAATGATGTTATTAATAATTTTGTAAAATATGGTAAGGTCTCTCACGCTCCTCTGCATTATAATAGTAGACATGGTCAATAGATGGTGGGCGACGGAGCTTAAAATGATTCATTCTCAGGAAACGGTGCTGAATCCTCTCGATATGAGCCACATGACAGGCATAGTGGGGGCTCCAAACCGTAGATGTGTATTCGAGATGAGGTCTGGCAAGCGATGTATATAACAATTTAAATGTGTTCACAATGCTAATGTCTGCCGAGCAACACCTGACGAAGCCCAACATTTGCAAGGAACGCGATGGAGAATGCTGAATGTGATGACCGAAGCTCAAGTCCCTAACCGTGGTCCTGAACTCCAGGGCCGATTTGCCCATGAAGTAATCATGAAAAAGAGGACTTCTTGAACGAGTAAAATTGATACAAAAACACTTCGAGACGTTTAAATCTCGCACCAATGAACCAACCGAGTGACGTCCTCCTGCAAAAGATAGCAGTCGGTGACACCCCGAATCGTCCTATAACACTTGAGATTATCAGCAAACAGCTTGAACTCACTATATAGAAAACATTGCTCTATGTCGTTAATAAACAGGTTGAACAATAGTGGGCCCAAGTGCGATCCCTGGGGAGCACCAGAAGTGACCCTCACCGGCCGAGAATGAAACTAATTAAGTCGAACAACCTGAGTCCTACCTGACAGGTAGATCCTCAACCAGGAAAGCAGGGAATCTGCCACCCCGGCATCCTCAATATTGGAGAAGTCGGTATACAATTTATTCCTGATGTTCATGAAAAAAAAAACGAATCACTCGACTTTTTGAGCGTCCAAATAATCCATTGATTGACGACATGTGTGTGAGCGCTCGCATTGTCTTGATAAAGAATGATCTGACGACGGGCGATTGTTTGTTTTCCTTATTTTGCCAATGACATCCCCCCTAAATGATCATGTCATATTATGTATGCTGGTGGTACTAATGCTTAAGATTGCCTCGAAAAAAAGGTCGTTGCAATGACACAACCCTGCTTCACACCAGAAGGGCTCTCCCGGTCCGTTGCTGCTTTTATATTATCATGAAGGAGTCGAAGGATCCGGATGAATCTCTGGACACATCCGTTGAGCTTCAACATCCTCCACAGAGCATCACGGTTAACGGAGTCACCTTGACAAGATCTATAAAACCCATGTATAGAGGACGATTTTGTTCCCGTAACTTTTCCTGTATTTGCCTGGCACTAAATATCATGTCGGTTGTACTCCTGTTGGGTCTAAATCCATACTGTGTTTCCGGCAAGTAACCTTCCGAGAATGGGAGATGAAAATTGGACAAAATTCTTGCAAGAACCTTTCCGACGATGGAGAGGAGAGAGATACCCCGATAGTTTCCACATACCCTTTCTTTAATATAGTGACAATTGAGACATTTCTGCAGGCACGGTTTCAGTGTTCCATATTTTGGTGATTAGAACATGAGAATGGTCCTCTGCCTTTAAAAAGCTTAGGAGGTATGCCATCAGAGCCAGCTGCTTTAATTATGAGACGAGAGGTCCCATCGGTAGTGCCTTATTTTGACAATTTAGTGGCATTTCTTGTCAGGGATTGTATTGGAACTTTCGTGGAACCTTTGGAACTCATTTTTAACTTAATTTTTAAGACACAAAAATACCCTGATGTATGGAAGCGGGCGAGGGTTGTTCCTGTTTTTAAATCAGGAGATAAGCCCCGTGTCTATTCTGTCGAATTTCTCAAAGATATTTGAAACAATTTTATATGCGCGTATTTACAATGATCTGTGAAACGATATCTCTGTGTTTCAACATGGATTTATGAATCATAGATCTACAATTACCAATCTTACACACATTACACAAGAGATATCGGAAACCTTGGATTGTAGTGGTCAAATGGATGTGGTATACACAGATTTTTCGAAGGCGTTTGATAGAATGGATCACGGTGTGTTGGTTAACAAGTTAAATCAATTTGGGTTCTCGAATGCCTTGCTTAGACTAATAGTGTCTTACTTGAGTGGCCGCAGTCAATTTGTTTATTATAGCGGACATACATCCAAAGACTATACAATGACATCAGGGGTTCCGCAGGGCTCCAATTTGAGTCCCCTGCTTTTTCTTTTATTTATCAATGACCTAGTCGAAACTATTCAGGCAGGAAAGCTTTTGTTTGCTGATGATCTTAAAATTTTTAAACCTATTACAACTAGGTTGCATTGCTTGGCGTTGCAGAGCGATCTTAATAACTTGTGCGACTGGTGTGACATAAACAAACTATCGCTAAATATAGCAAAGTGTAAATGCGTCATTTGTTTGTCCCGAGCAGACTTGGTTACTGACCTCGGAGTGATGTTCGATTCGAGACTCACATTTAATGAGCACATTAAAACCAGAATTCAGGAAGCAAGTCGTATGTATGGCTTCTTAGTGCGAAGTTGTAAGGGATTTGTGAGTGTCGATGCTCTTATTGCCGTTTATTTTGCCTATGTTCGCTCTAAATTAAAGTATGGATCTATCATTTGGTGCCCATTTTATTCATATCATAAGCAGTCATTAGAAAAAATACAACGTAGATTTTTGAAATCTTTGGTCTGGAAGCAGGATGGCGCTTATCCAACTCGAGGATACGATCAGGGACTTCTTTTAGCTCGATTTTCAATGCAGAGTCTTGAACTTCGTCGTGTTTTGTCATCTTTAATGTTTTTGTATAATATTCTCCATAACAAGGTGGATTGTTCTTATATTCTTGCAAAACTAAACTTTAATATTCCCAGAATTTCCACTAGACACGATTGTTTGTTTAGATGTGAGCGTGCTAGGACTAATGTTCTCTTGAGATCCCCACTCTATGTAATGACTGTTAAATTTAATGAATTGAGTCACTGTTTTGATATATTTTTTGATAGTGTTAGTAAATTAGAACGTGTTGTTCTTGCTGTTTTGGAATTTTGATGTTTTTTTTTTTAATTAAATCTAGAATTTAAGATATGAATGTAATAAAGTTGTTGTCCTAGGAATTGTCCTGTAAAGGGATTTTGTAAATCTGTGGGGCAATAAAGCTATTATTATTATTATTATTATTTAAACATATTTTGCATTTGTTAATTTAAGAATCAAGTTTTTCATTATAGTTTTACTGTATCTGTTTAAAATATAATAGAATCAAATAATTTTCTTGTAATTGGTTGTAACAATAAATAAATAAAAGATAAAGAAACGTAAAAACCATTTTTTTTTCAATACTTACTATACAATCATCATCGCAATCGCACCCACACAAAAAGTCAGTATCTAAATTCAGATGGACATCTTCCATCGGCACTCGTTTAGTGGAATAATTGCAGAAATCTAACATTTCATTATTAAATCCATTAATAACTGGTATAGGAACTTGTTCCAAACCTACCAACGAATATTTTTACACAATAATTATTCATATTGAAATTACTAAATTTGTTATATTACGAATTACCTCTCGAAAGATCTTTTGGATCTGGTGTACATTCCACACTGAATTCCGCCAAACATCGAACCATATGATTAAAATCAAACAAATCAACAGTCATTTCACTTTGAGTTTGCCGCAAATAGTAATGGATCTCACTTATATTACGTATCATTCTTCCACATGGTGCTTTGTAGATTATTTCTTTACGTCCTCGGTCTTAAAGGAGTAACACAGTATTATTTTCACATAATCGCTGAATTTCTACAAATGTAAGTTTAAATTTACCTTTAAGTGTCATTCTAGCCCATCCGCAAAGCAAAGGCTTAGACAATGGATTATGTCCTCTTAGTTTTGCAAAGTTATGCGTCAAATACGCCTTGCAACCGATTCCGCATTCGTGTGGTTTATATTCCCGTTTTATTACCGCTTGATCTCTAGGTGTGAAATACTGTAAGCACAAATTTCAGACAAACTGTTAACTAAAATGGAATCAACCCTCAAATCACTGTTTTAAGTTTAAGAAAAAACGATTCTAAATCCCTTACTGAGCATACTAAATCGTCTAAATGATAGATTACCATACGACCCTTCAGAGGACTAAAGAAGCTGAAACCTCGAAGTCCCAAGAAGAGTGTCTGCATCTCACATATTTCTTTTTAAATTAATGAACTCCAAGCTGGATTGCCCTGACCTCTTACAGGAAGTGAACCTCAACGTACCACTGGCATATACAAGGAACATGCACTTATTTAGAGTTCCCCAAACTCATACTAATTATGAGACGAGGGCTCCCGTAATCAGTGCATGCAATCTATGTAATAAGCATAAAATATCTGTTCATACCAATTTTTTTAGTAATAATTTAGTGGCATTTAAACATAGGTTGCAGGCTCATTTAGTTAATTTAAGAATTTGATATTAAGTTGTTATTATAGTTTTAGTGTAGATTAAGTTCAATTGTTTATAGCATGGAATCAAAGAATTGTCTTGTAATTGGGTGTCACCTGTTAGACAATAAATAAATAAATATGGTTCTTGCTTTGTAGGTTCGGATAGATGGCGTATTCAACTAATGCAAGGTTAGGAAGAGAGAAATTGGTTGATTGCATATGGATGCGCTGGATATGTTGGTCCTATTCGCTTCAAAATAAATAAATCTGGATCTTATCTTTATTTCTATAACAAAATAATTTGTCCCAGAATACTGGGAAACTATACAAATACAGGAACACGGCAGAACATTTATAGGAAGACAGTTCCAAAGAGAAACTGCCCTTAGTCACCCTAATCTTCAACCAAAACGAGTTCCAGGCCGTGTAGATCTCCTCCAAAGCCAAACAAGTGTAAAATATGCCATGTGTTTTTACATACAGTTAAATATTCAGGTCAGGTCGTGGGTTACTTTTGTTGAAGCTCCTTTGAAGGGAAACATTTTTAAAGCAGTTCCCAAATCGTTAATTTTTTTATGAAAGTAATGTCATTAGAAAAGAGATGTGTGTGCTTTTATTATGGAAATCTACTCGCCTAAACAACATACCAACTTACGAAGTGCAACATATGCTCTGCTGCCCCATTTTTTTTTGAAAATTTCATCACAAACATATTCCAGCTCATTTTCCTCAACAAACCCACACAATACACAATGTAACGGGTGATTTTTAGCAACTTTCTTTTTGGCAACACTGTTTTTGGGAGTGCAGCTGTTTCCGTGTGACATGTTACCGTTCAACATGTTCATTTTGGTCTATAATTTTATCATGAATCGACTTACAAACGAACAACGCTTGCAGATTATTGAATTTTCATGCATGGTTAAGAAAGAGCGTCGTACAATTCTTCCATTTTATGGTCAGTTGGGCAATCTTCTGAGGCAGCTATTCGGAATCTTGTTACATTATCGGACATTAAACCACCAACACGCATACGTAGAGTGCGGACAGAGGAAAATATCGCAGTTGAATCCGCCAGAAGCAATGTATATTGAAAAATGCACTGTTTGGTGTGGATTATAAGCCGGTGGCATGATTGGACCATACTTTATCAAAGACGACGAAGGCAGGAACGTTACTGTGAATGGCGATGATTACACATTTTTTTTGCCCAAAATGGAAGAGCTGGACTTGGCTAACATGTGGATTCAACAAGGCGGGGCCACATGCCACACATCACGCGAACCAATGCCCTAATTGAGAAGCGAATTTATTTCACGTTGGGGGCTGGTCAATTGACCTCCTAGATCGTGCGATTTAACGCCATTAGACTATTTTTTGTCGGACTATAATTAATCAATTAGACAAAGACCAAAAACTGAATTTTTTCCGGGTTATTAAATTATTATTCGGAAAAGAAATCACTTACCATTATTTTACTGGTAGGACCAGTGACATTCGTTGGTGTATTATTAACTTGCGGCAAAAATGGTACGATATTCGGTGGTGGCACAATCGCATTGGGCTTTGTCGTACTTTTCCTAGCCACAGCTCTAACATTCGGTGAAGTTTCCTGTTGTTGGTTTTGCACGAAATCATTGTTCCTGGTGTACTGAATAACAGTACCAGCTTCCGTCTGTGAATAAAACAATTTTGAAAATGGACCTTAGGTTTGTACAATTAACTTACGTGTCCAATTTTTCTTGAGGCTCTTGAATGACCAACATGTCGGTGTGTCGCTGCTTGTTCCTCCCTATACATCGGACTTAATCTTGTGGAACCGCGGTAAATCCATTCGGTACGATTCAGTACGTCAAAAAATACTTGGACTAACGAACAATCCACCGCTGTCACACTGCATAACCTCCATTTACCTAAAGGAACCAATTTTATTAAAACATAAACAGATTACGGAAGTCATCACTCACCATTGTATTCAACACGTACTGTCTGATTCACAGCCAATTTGACCATAGGTCTGTCTTGACTCTCGAGGTACTTCTTGATGAATGGCCTGGAATCTGCCGGCATATCTTCCCAAACGTTTGGACTAGCGTCAAATACCAGGTTTATAGAGGAATGATGCACGTATTGCGAATAACCGATATCGAAGAAAACAAGGTATCTACAAAATGAATGAAAAATTCGAGGCTTACCTTGGAAGAGAAATAATAATAAATTCTGCTGTTACCTGTATTTGTTACTGTCAACCGGTGTTTCTCCAACAATTCCAGCATAGTATGGTATGTTTCGTACCTTTTTCACCTCACCAGTATCACTCAATTCCTTGAATGCTGATATCACTCTAGTACCAACTGCTAGCAACGATTTTGATGGAGTCATGAATGCAATATTCTTACCTATACAAATAATTATAATTTGGTAGTCTAATTTAGGCGAAGCTTGGAACTATTGAACTTTCATTTAACAGAAAAGTGAATAAATTCCCGTGTTGACAAAATATTTACTAGAATTGAAGTTCACCTTTGAAAGCGTCGACTAAATTAGTGAAATTGTGTGGAGAATTAACCAGAACTAGCCCAAAGAAGGTTTGATTAAGCTAAGGGAAGAAAGAAGGCAGAGATGACTAAATGTCTGGAGAACTTTGGCGACTTTTCAATATAATCCCCCCAAGCCACGTTAGCACCTGAATTTTGACTTCTTCGTCAGAGTCTAATTTTTTGCCACGTAAACCAAACCAAAGATGGAAGTTTGATGGGTCTGAGCTGATCTGGTAGATGTGGGGAGCTTGGATATGGAAGATATTCTAAGTGCTCTGAAAACTTTGCACCTCAATTTTGACTTCTTCGTCAGAGTCTAATTTTTTGCCACGTAAACCAAACCAAAGATGGAAGTTTGATGGGTCTGAGCTGATCTGGTAGATGTGGGGAGCTCGGATATGGAAGATATTCTAAGTGCTCTGAAAAGTCTAAAACCGAAGATAACTGCAGGTATAGATAACCTACCCGCGATGGTGTTGAAAGATTGTGCTTATGCATTTGTGGAACCATTGTATTACATTTTTAATTTATCCCTGCGGTCCAACTTGTTTCCTGACTACTGGAAGATAGCTCGTATATGTCCTATACATAAATCGGGAGATATTAACAGACTCGAAAACTATCGACCTATTTCAAATTTTACTAATTTCGCAAAGGTTTTTGAACTTGCTCTACACAATAAGTTATTTGGGCAAATAAAATATAGGCTAGTTTACCAGCAACATGGGTTCATTAAGGGTCGTTCAACGGTGACCAATCTAACCACTTTCCTGCAGGATGTAATTCCGGCTGTCGGTCGAGGTTTGCAAGTCGACGCATTCTATACTGACTTTTCCAAGGCGTTCGATAAGATTGATCATTCCCTGATTCAACAGAAGATGTGCGATATTGGCTTCGGCAGGAATCTGATATCTTTTTTTCAGTCCTATCTGGGAGCAAGGCAACAATTTGTTGAATACAATGGATTCAGTTCAAGTTCATTCACAGCCTCAAGTGGAACTCCGCAGGGCAGTACGTTGGCTCCTCTTCTCTTTGCAATATTCGTAAACGATATTGGCACTGGTTGCAATAGCAATTATTTGTTGTTTGCGGATGATTTAAAATTGTATCGCACTGGTGTTTGTGAGAATGATTGCGCACAGCTTCAAACAGATCTGTGTCGGCTCTCAGAATGGTGTGATCTAAATAGACTTCCTCTAAATCTGAACAAATGTGAGTCGGTGACATTTACAAAACGTCAAGACCCGTTTTTGCGAAACTACACCATCGATAATTCAAATTTGGAACGCTGCGCTTTAATCAAAGATCTTGGTGTATACTTGGATGGTGATTTATCTTTCAACTACCACATTGAGCAAGTTTCTGCTAATGCTTTGCGAATGTTAGGATTTATTTTTAGACAGACCAGAGAATTCAACAACATGGACTGCCTGAAAAGTCTCTATTTCGCCTTTGTTGTGTCTATTTTGGAACTCGCTACAATCATTTGGTCGCCCATCTACCGTGTTCATATACAGAGATTGGAGAGTATCCAACGTAAGTTTTTAAAATATTTGTCATTTAAAATTTATGGATATTTTCCTCCTCGTGGGTGTGATCACGGCCTGTTACTGGCAAGGTTCGGATTTCGGCCGTTAGCCGAGAGACGTATCTTCGCGTCTCAAATCTTTCTTTTTAAGTTGATCAACAATATGTTTGATTGTTCTCGGTTGCTTCAGCAGCTATGGTTTCGTGTCCCTACGGTTCACTCTAGAAGCGCTAGTTTATTTTGGGTGCCACAGATTCGTTCTAATTATGAATCTAAAGCACTGCTATTTCGGGCTTGTAAATACAGCAACCGATTAGTTATTAATGAAAACATTGATTTTTTTAATGTATCGCTTGATTCTTTTAAGAAAAGTTTAGAGACATATTTGCGGGCTACTGATTTGTATTTGTTTTGATGAATTATGTTCATGTGTTAATTATTTATTGTTATTATTAATTGTTCTTGTAATCCTCTCAATTTTCTTTCGTTTTGATGCGTGTATTTCCTTTATTGTATTTTTCTATTTTTCAGTTAGTTTTAAGTTAGTTCTAAGTTGGGTATTTTTGTATACTAATGCTAGGCAATTGTTTTTGTTAATGTAAGATTTTGTCTTGTTATTGGGTAGCAATACCTGTTAGACAATAAATAGATTATTATTTTGGCACCCATCTCGAGCAATGATTCCACAGTTGCAGACACTTTTTCAGCTATCCGTTCAACAGCTTGTTGTCTCGGATTATCGCCAATATGAGAGTCAAGGGAAGAGGATAATTCGACCGCTCGTCGAGTTCGTTGCTCATCACAGACACTTTCGCGACCACTTCTAAACTATTCCACACATTTGTAAATGGATCGCACTCACTTGAAAACCTTCTGCATCTAAAAATCTAATCACGTCACATTGTTCTTCCGCGGTACAAATTTCAGTCGGACATGCAGAAGTCTAGAGAGATTTGGCAATCAATGGAACTTGTAGATTGGAATGATTTTGATAATTCCATTGATGTAATCATCAGCATTCAGTCGCTAACGAGTATGAATTACTAACTGAAGTCCGACCCAATGGCATAGTGTTTACGACGATTGGAGACTCCATTACTGCTGCAATCTGTTGCTGGGGTGTCAATAGATGCGTGAGTAAGATGGTGTGTTCGCATCCTAGACGACGCTCAAGGGCATGGGATGGAGACCCTCTGGTGCGACGTATAACGAGTATGATGTAAGGTGCTTTATATATTAATTAACTTACCGTCGAGAACCCGCTCTTTTTGCTGCTTTAACTCGACCAATCTGTATTGTGTTGTCGTATACAAAACACCCTTGTAAGTAGTCTTGGGTGCAAGTATCCATTGCAAACGAGCCCTGATCCACGACCCCTGGTTCGTGTCTCGAGTTATGTAGTAGATTTCACCTGGAAAAATGATGTTTTAACATCGGCACTTAAACAAAAATTACAGTGCCGTTCATTTATATTGGCGCGAGTTATCTAGTCTTATACATCGTTGCTCTTACCTACTACAGGTGTCGGTTTATCCACTCGAGTATTAGAAGGTAAGTCTTTTGGAACTTCAGCTTTATTTTCCGGTGGCAGTGGAGTTGATGGTTTATCATTAGGAGGCGTCAACACTTTGGGACTATTCGAATTGCCAGCATCGTCCAAAAAGTCCACATAATTTACTGGTTTATGTTGGCGTGTACTCTTTCTGGCTTCATACGGTTCTGGAACAAGTGTGTCTTAAGAAAGAAAAACATTAAAAGTACTAATCAATCAATGAATTTTGGAGGTATTTTCACAATTTTCACTCAAAAACTAAAAGTTCTCGGCTCCCGGGTATAATGAAATAATGACAGGATGTTGTCGACGCTTTTGGTAAATTTTTCGAGAGCGTTGGGCAGTGAGACAGAATGTGCAGTGGCGGCTATTCGGGTGTAGTGCCACTTCACCAAAAAGAAATAATAAAAACATAAAAATATATACTAATATTTTTCAATTTATAGTCTTTATTTTAAAATTTATTATTCTAATTGATGCTGGATGCGATATATGACTGAAAAATCAAATAAAGTCGGCACTAAAACGATTAAAATAATTAATATATTGGTCCAAATAGAAATTACACAATAATACCTACTTTAAATCACTCAACATTGTTCTCAATTCCTTAAAATATACAATACAACTTAACTGCATTACCTGGTTTAATAACAATACTCGAGTACAATCTCGAATCATCGTAGATATTGATCCCGTTCAGTGTCTGAATATCTGGTCGAAATTGTTTATATAAATCAATTTGGATTCTGTCGAGAATTGTACGGATATCTTTGACTTTATCTGTGAGATCGTTCGTTTCAGCTAAAACAAAATATCCATCCAGTTTTAATGGTTAAAAATAATCAACAGTTATAATCGTAATGCCCATTTGCACCCTTAAACATGGTTTAACCTTATATTTAACCACTTTTCTAATATCAAATAATACCTTCTAATTTTGCTGCTTCGTTCTTCAGAAACTCTCTTTCTTTTTTCATTTGATCTTGAATACCAAACTCTTGCATAGTCTTCATCAATACATCATTAATATTTTCGCTGACAAATTGGAAATTTTCATCTGAACTATAATCAATCTCGTCTACCTCATCTGAATCATCATCCTCATCCGAATCATCAATTTGCAAAGTTTCGTTCATTATTGGGATTTCCACGTCAAACAAACATTGTCCCTATTCATAACTTATCAGTTAATAAATCTGCTCAATCAGAGTATATAAATCAACTCAAAAAATATATCACCTGCTTTAACGCTGTAGCTAATTTATCGTAGTCTAATACGGCCTGATCATAACATGTTTGGCAAATTTCTTCTTTAGCGCTCTTCGATTTCTTCATACGAAAATACGATAAACAGAAATCAGGCGCTGATAGAAACTGTCTAGTTTTCCCTAAATGGTTAAAAATTTCATTTATAATTAGGTATTATATATACAATACATATACTAAATACATTTTTACCAAACATATACTTCCTTACCTGTGCAGTTAGTATTCAAACATCGGCTACTTTTAGGTTTCTCAACTAAATCTATAATATCTTTTATAGTTTCTGCTGACGTATTTGCTTGTAAAGTATCGTTATTAGCGGTATCCTCATCGTCATCGTCTAGAACCACTACATCGGCATCCTTTGTTGTTGGTTTTTGTATGGGTTCACTTACAGATGCAACTGCTTCCGTAATTTCTGAACTTTCCGCATCAGATCGTCGCTCTATTATTGGGGTAACAGGAACAGATTCCTCAATTTCCATAGGATCGTCTGCATCTTCCATATCCATGATAAATGTTGTTTTAATCAAGTAACTATGAAAATTATATTATAAGAATCCGGTACAAAGAGTACAAATCTACGTACAGAAATACTAATTTAAATCCCTGTTAACTAATAGTAAGTAATAAGGTTTTCTTTTTATTATTTATTTTTGACTAATTTAGGTTATGGTTAGGACGCTACTTTGTACAAGCACAAAAAAGCACACAGTGTTGCCACCCCCAAATTTCCCACGTGAAAGCCCAAAATATTTTGCTTTCTTCCTACGAATGCTAATAGCAATAGCATGGTCTTTATAAACACAATGGTTTGATTAGAATTTGGGGGTTCAATAACGTGTTAATGCAACATTATATGGAGTGGCATTTCATATAATATTGCCTTTCTAATTACACCTAGAACTGAGGTTATCCTTTAATCAACACGAAATATCAGCATTTTTCACTCACCTATTATTGATGGTAATTGAGAAATTAACCTTAAAATGTTTTATAACCAATGATAACTGATAGTTTTGGCACAGCTGTTTTGGCTTTTATAAAAGTTACCATTGAGTTGAGTAGTTGGTGATCATATCACATTAGCCCACCTGAACTGAGTTGCAGAAGCATACAGCCACAGAGCCACAATATATCTCCCTCATAAGAAATAGTTTCATTTTATGCCAAATGGTTTGACAGTAAGGGTATATTCTTGAAAATGGGGCGAGTTAAACAACCGAGAGATCGGAGGCAACGCTTTGATAATTTAGTATGCTGTACCTCGCTTCGATCGATGGTTCTACTCCCCGTTTTTCAAGAATAGCCCACCAGAGCTAAAGTGTAGATGGAACCGCCCAATGCCAAATGAGTAAAGTCGACTAAATGTCAATGTCAATTCACTTTTATAACAAAAATAAACAAAAACCAAAAAGTAAATAATTTCATGATCTGTTGTAAATATTAATTAGTTAATTAGCATTCCGCTGTTGATTACATGTTTAACAAAGCCTTTTACAAAATTAATAAGTAACTACAAAAATTTCCGTCCCATATTAATATAAAAATTCATAGTGTTACCATAAGAGAATTAAAAACGACATAAAGTTATGTCGTTAAATTACCTATTTCAGAGTTTATATAGTTTCTAAATAATAGAACAACTAGTAATATTTAAAATAACATAAAAAGTTATTAAACTGTACTTTGAATTATGACCACACAATTTTCATTATCAAATACAAGACAGAAACGTTTTTCCATTGACGATGCCTTTGAAGAAGAAACTGATGAAGCCATTAAGGTTTACTGTGCCACGGGATCACCTATATCCAATTCTGTGAGGAATATGATGGGACAAGGAGATCAACACATAAATATTGAGAATGGAAGGTAAATGTTATGAAAATCAAATTTGAATAAGGTGCGGAATACTGATTCAAACTTTTCAGAGGTTACAAAATGGTACATGATACTTCAAGAGATAGTGATTCATTGATACAAGATTACTATGAACGAACTAGTCAAGATAATGATCAAAAGTCGTGTTTTAAACATCCGAAAATCCGAGAAAATTGGAGGATGGTTTTGGCAGCTACTACTTTACTGATAGTAGGTTAGTAGGCATCTATTAAACTTGCGTTATTGTTATTAGAACTCGTATGTGTAATAATTTATTTTATTTCAGGCACCGGATTATTAGTTATGGGTATTCTAACACTGTCGGAGCCGAATTCTGGGCTGCAAGGCTCCGTATTCCTTCTAGCCGGCTTTATATGTTTCATACCAGGGGCATATCATGTGGTGTACATATATTTAGCGGCGAAGGGTAAGCGCGGGTATCATTTTCACAATTTGCCATTGTTTACTTAAATCAGAAAAAATAAATTATATAATATATTTATGTTTCAAATATTTTAATAAGGAAACACAAAAATAAGTAATTCATAGTATGTATTTGTACATAATAATTATTGATTTATAGGTATATTTTTTTTGACTGTGGTATTGAGATTTTAGACTATATTTTAGTACAACTACTTAGGAGGCAAGCGAGATTCTCACACGTATAAGACATTTTAATTAAAATAAAAAGACCATTGCCATTTTAAATGTAATAAGTTTGTACTTTAAATTAATTTATAGAAGCAATGCTGCTCTCTATTTAGTATAAGTTATTGTGCGTATTGGCATTATTTACTACAATGGCTACATAAGGTGCAATTAATATAGAAAAGAATGATTGAACACGCGCCATTTATATCCAAAGTAGTGATATCGATTCATGGGAAAATGGCATGCTAAAGGAAAATTGTTACTGAATACTCGTGGGAAATTTCTTCAACACGACATACGATGACCCATATTATTGATTTTTACTAATTTTGTGAATTTTTTCAATTACCCTGTTGTTTTAACAATAAGAAATTTGTGGGAAAAAGGCAAATTTTAATTTCAAAGATTGGCAACACTGTTACACGTCGGCAAAATCTCACATGCTGTCATGCCTGAGAAAGAGGCCCTGGTACAATAACTCTCTCGGTAGGGTATCGACCGGTTCAAAATAAGTCGAGTTCGCGCAGTGACGTCATCGGTGCCCAGCGAATACTTGCATGTCCTGCACTGTATGGTATAATATGAGACTTAGATTCGATAACCAAACAATTTTTTAAACTTTTTAACAAAATACAATTTGAGTTTTATGTTAGTATATTATTATAACTTGGTGGGACGGCGTTGCGATAAAAGAAGCGACTGCAAGGTTCAGCGCTTGGCTGCAGTAAGGTTCGCCAGGATTTTAACCGCGTGTGATTTAGTCATTCCAGTCTCCAGTCATTGAAACGCTATGTGCAATTTAGTAAAGAATGCCATTATGCCATTTTTGGTGTTAATATTATTTATTGCTTGATCATATTTTGTATATTTCAGTCAACTATGTATTTTAGTAATATAAGTTTATAGAATATTTATATAGAAAATTTTAATTTATTTGTGTCTCCTCTTTCGAATACCCGTGGCAGCAAAAAAATTAGTCAGCCTGCGGCTTTCGTTTGTATGAGAGCTGTTTTCTGGACTGGAAAACAAATCACTTGAAATGGCAAAGCACAAATAAAATATCCCGACGACAATGAGAGTATACGAAAACATGGCGATTTTGAGTGCGCAATTATATGCGCAATCTCTTTCCCCACCAGCAAGATCACATTCTCTGGTTATACCATATACTAGGCATCAAGGAAAATAGGAGAACAAGCAAAATATAATACAGTTTTAATATATGAAATTGTTTAATAATTACATACCGGCTTTTTTCGGAAACTACAGAGAGAGAGAGAGCGAGAAGTATAAAAAAATATACATAAACATTATTCTATGCAATCTACAAAGAAAAAAAAATAGACAAATAAATATGTAACATCAATTCTAATAATTATTATGTATGCACTAATTTATCCATTTTCTTTCTAGCATTTGTATTATTATTATTGAAATCTAGCTGTTTACTACTGTACACATTATCACAAAATTTCCTTATAACTAAATTTATACTATCGTTAAGAAAATCATTATGAACAATATCTAAATGATCTTGGCAGGTAAATGTTACTTATAATAATAATAATAAATCAGTTTATTTGCAGTTCTATAAAACAAAAAGATTATACAACTTAACCTTACTAACTAAATAATGTAGAACTACAAAAAGGGTTAAAAAGGCAGTATGTACTGATATAAATTTTAACCCTGTGAAAAACAAAATCAACAAGACATAAACATATGTTTATCCTTCAAAAAAAAAAACACAAACAGAAAAAGCACAAACAGTATTACCTAATAAGTCTACATTAATAATATATTATACCTATACATGAATATTAGAAGAAAAAAAAAAAACGAACAAGATACATTTTTGGTAAACATGCAGTATAGTTGTACTAAATTATGGTCTGACCGCGCCGCTGCGCAGTCAGACGAGTTTTGGGAGTCCAGATTGTAATCGAAGTGTGGTATTGCCAGGTTAAAAACACACATATTATGTTGAAACGGTTAAATATTTGGCGCTTAATTTTTGACCGTTAAATGTAAATGCTACTCTAGGTTATACACCTATTTGTTATATTTATGTGGATTAGTTCGATAGCAGTCATCGTTAGGTAATCATTGCAGGAGGTTGGGGGTAAAATGATGAGTATCGAAGGTTAGGTAGCAGGCAGGGATGTGTTGTAAGGGTGTAATAGTGATGATCAGGAAGAGTTAGTAAAGGAGGGTGGGTGTAGAAAGCTGGATTGAGATGAGATGTAGTAGGCAGATAGTTGTTATATTAGTTCCATAGCAGTCATTATAAGGACAACACATCCCTGCCTGCTACCTAACCTTCCATACTCAGCATTTTAGCCTTAACGAACTAATCCACACAAATATTGCAGGAGGTTGAGGGTAAAATGCTGAGTATGGTAGGTTAGATAGCAGGCAGGGATGTGTTGTCCTAATAATGACTGCTATCGAACTAATATAACAACTACGTGCCTACTACATTTCATCTCAATCCTGCTTTCTACACTCACCCTCCTTTACTAACTCTTCCTGATCATCACTATTACACCCTTACAACACATCCCTGCCTGCTACCTAACCTTCCATACTCAGCATTTTACCCCCAGCAATGATATAATAATTACATCCACTGTATAAATTTATAATATCATAAAATTGTATTACTCATTCTATCAGTCGATATAGTGAATAGATACCAACCGGGCAACATCGTTAGAGTAGTGACAATTTTTCACATAAAATTCGTCTGACTGCGCAGCGCCGCGGTCAGACCATAATTTAGTACAACTATACTGCATGTTTACCAATAGATTTATTAGGTTTTTGCGATTGTAGTAATAGTAAGTGGTAAATTGTCATAGATCTAGTACAATTGTAATAGCAAGCACTGCTGCTGGATTTGATTAAACCATAAAAACGTGTTCAAATTTTATATTAAAACCGATATTCATGGAATTCTACACCTGCAGTAGGATCTAGAAGTTAAAACTACCAATCCTTGAGGGTTTTGCTGAACTCTGAAAGAATAAGAAAAAAGCGACCCAAATTGTGAAAAACAAGTCAACGCAACAGCTCTTTCTGCATTATTTCACAAGACATTTCTAGCCAATTACCATGCGCTTTATTCTCCTAAACGCTCTCGTAAGATCAAATCTGCATTCAAGAACAAGATTTCAGTCTCATTAGTTTTGTATCCACACCTCATATATAATGAAATTGTTGGTCAATAACAGACAAAATGTACTGGTTAATCTTTATTATAAAATCATAAAAAATAATTTATAAAAAGGTGAATCAATAATTTAAATTATATAGTATAATTAAAAAAAATGTGCCTATATAAAGACGGAGATACACCCACAGAGGGACAGTAGATAGTTAACAGTGTTGTGACATATATGTATATTAATAATAAAAATATTACCTACCAGAAGATGATAAGATTATTTAATAAAGCTCATTATTTGGGTATATCGCCACTAAAGAACCATTTGAAATAGAAGAAAATAAGAGATGTTTTGGATATTTTTCTTAAATTTTATAAGGCAACCGTATTTTTAATTTGTAAAACTACCCAAGGCACTCAAGTGAAGCATGGGTTCCAGCCTGCTATTCTTGTAGGTTTCACGCTTCAAAATGGTGGACGCATGGTGAAACAATTCTCTCCTCTCAATATATGTGTAGAACACGAAATGCCTATATAAAGACGGAGATACACCCACAGAGGGACAGTAGATAGTTAACAGTGTTGTGACATATATGTATAAATAATAATGGTTTTTATTATTAATCCGAAAGGGTTAATTAGAATTTTAAATAGTGGCGAAATACCCAAATAATGCGCTTTAATCTATTCGCGCCATAACAAACATATAGAATCTAAGATTATGTATATACTATTTCTTGGTTTGTACATAGAATAAGTAAGCTACGTTAGCGTAGCTTTTTTATTCTATGGTTTGTATAAATACAATACCAAGAAACATTCAAATCTATGAATTTCTGTCGCACACTAGACATCCACCAGACAGCCGTTTCGTCTACCCACGACACATCAGTGATAGTTGGTCCAATAGGCTATTGTTTTATTCAAGATTATTCATACATTTAATTATTTACACAAATAATTTATGTCTTTTTGTTTAAGAATAATTACCACTGTTAATCACAATGAAACTATGTTTCTAATAAGTGTATGTCTTACATTACCTAATTTATTAAATCTATTAATTTATAAGTACTTTCAGTATATAAAGATATTTTATTAGAATTTGCAAATTACTGACAAACATAGATCTTTACCACAATATTTACAATAGTCTTTCGTGTTATATTACTTTTTGTTTTTCGTATAAACCTATTGTTAACAAAATACAACCCTAGATCGTCGGATAGTCTTAACGATTTAAAGGGTGAGTCAGTTTTTTTTTTGTATCAGGACTTATTTTTAATTTTTTTGGTCTCAGTAAAATATTTGTCAACTCATCATCCGAATAGGCAAACTCGTTGAAATTTTAATAGTTCAAGAATTTGACAGATTGACCCATAAGGTTACATTTTTGCATAATAAATAATTTATTTAATAATTTAACATTTAGTGCATAACTATTAGTAAAACCTTAGAATATAAACAGGGGAGACAAACGAATTTTTACCATTCACATGCATGCGACTGATATGACGTCAGAGCCGCCGCCATTTTGAGATACCATTGGTGACTCATTCCTTTTGGAACTGTATCTTTGTTTACATCAATTATCGTCTAAGTAATATTAGTGTATTTGGGAGAATTTACAGTGAAATTATAAACTTAACCACTATATACTTTACAGTTTGTGACATTGAAAGGTATAGTTTTAGCTTTGACCTTATTTAAAACATTGAAAATGGTTAGCTGTCTCGCTTGCGGACGATCTCAGACGGAAACAACGAGAAACCAGAAAATAACATTTTATCAGTAAGTATTTCACATAAACCAATATTTAGGAACAGCCTACTTAGGAAATTTTATCGTTTTATATAAAATTTAATAATTTATTATTTAAAAATGTAAAAAACGTAGAAAACTTAGGTTAGGTCACTGGCGACCGGAAACTGTGCGCGGCCATATTGAAACACCATCGCGGTCGTATGCCAATATGAAATATGCTCCTGCCTCCCCTCTTTATATTCTAAGAGTAGAACGTTAGTCGTTTATTAACGAAAGTGTCTTGAAAATAATAATCACCTTGTATTTAACATTATTAATAACAAATTATGTAACATAGGGCTTCATTACAAAGAAAAAAATATCCGCATTTGTTTCGAAATTGGCAAAAGATCAAAGAGCTTCCACATTAAACAGAGAATCTAAATTATTGTTTTCGAAAAAGCAGAGGCGGCACACAAAAAAATCCAGAAGGTTAAATTGGGTACGACCCCTAAAAGTATATATCACCATAATGTAGATATTCGGAAACATTTAATGACCCCAAATATTGAGCTCTTGAGGCGTACGTGTGTCCAATTTAATTGTGGAAAAAACTTTGACACCCTGAAACGAAGCTCCCACTGATGTTAGGTTTATAGGATTTTCATCTTTAAAGTCCTGATACAAAAAATAATATTTAATGGTGGTGTCCCACGGATAGTAATAGAGGACATAAACATCCGACAACTAAATAAATAAGTTCATTGAATTTTAGGGATTGCGAAGTTTGAGATGTGGAGATTTTACCACTTTCCGGATTCTGGGGAACTTTTGAATAATGTCCATGGGTGTTTTGCGTTAGTTCAGCTAGTACGTGAACAGTAGCGACGTAGAGGAATGTTCCAGCTGAGAATAACATTGCTATACCTGAAAAATAGGTTAGGAAATATTTTATTCATGCTTTTGATCTGAAAAGTTTTGTAAATGGAGATGACAGTCACATTGTTTAATTAAAAAAACATTTCAATCTCGTAAAACACGTTTTACTAATATTTCTATCCAATCATTGAAATAGTATTCCACAAAATAATCGTCTACACCTGTTATGGCCTCTTGGATTATTGTAAACAGCTTTCCAGACGGGATTTCTTTCAGGTATGGCGAATAAGCAGGTTGACGTCTTCATTTTAAACCCATTTTTGACAATACAGAGTTGCCAGATAACAACTTGTTTTTTTTTTTAATGGAATCCCTGTATATTATTACATATTTCGATTTGAAATCTTCATAAATTTACATACCTGTAGCATTAAATGAGCTAAGAGTCTCTTTTCCTTCTTTACCAATACCAAAATATGTCACCACAGTCAAAAGGGGTGCTGCCATCGAAAAAATTAATAAATGCTTTCGTATCCGCTTTCTGAAAGAATATTTTCAAATCAGCAAACTGGCAACACTGATATATATATATTTATGTCAATTTCAATATTCGCTATACCTAATACTGCACAATATAGAACAATTATAAGGTTACTCCTTTTGGTAATACATAAGATTATTGGAGGGTTACCAACTTTTCATTCGGATACTACAGTTCAAAAAAGATCAGATTGTTTCAAACAAATCAGATAGGTACTGGCTATATAAAGACGTTTATACGATTGTCACATTCTAATCTTACAATTGTGACATAAGCGGACAACTATTATAGTTTTGTACCAAAATGATATTTATAATGATTTTAAGGCAGAGATATAGAGCAGAGAGAATGAGGTTCGACGAGTGCGCATACGATTTTCGAAGCATGAAACGGGCGCCGCCATGTTCCTCTATTGTTGTGCCAACTGTGGGAAAACAAATCTGGTGGTAATCTACGAGCCGGTAATTTTAAATTCAGGCCAATAAGACGCCGCTGTTTTATGTTGGTAGCTGAACAATGTTTTTATTTTTAATTATTTAGTTTTAGTGTTTGTTTAATGTTTAAGATTTATAAACGCAGGCAGGAAGGAAATAATTATTTCAATGTGAGCATACCCTAAAAATGCAGTGTCGTGTAATCAATTCTAGGGGGATAGATAGTAAACTTTAATACTTAAAGACAAAATACTAATCATTGCAATTGCTAAGGCTTGTATATTGATATGAAATGAGGTATTGATACAAATTATACATTTTATAGAATTCCAAAAGATGAAAATTTACAATATATATAATATTGCTGAGTACATTGGGAATCCAGCCAGAGAATTGGGTGTAGAAAGCATTTAAGTTAGTGTGCTGTACCCATTTTAAAACTGCGGACAATGCTCGGTACTTCTGGAATAAAACAGGGAACGCAACTAGGGCAACTAAGAACTCTGATTCCAGCTGATACATCATCATCGAGCACCAGCTTACGTTTTGAAGAAGGAATAAGATAACAAAGGCTTATAATACAATTTGTTTAAGTTGCCATTGTTGTAATTGCTTTTTTTAAAGAATTATAGGTACTTATTGGGTATTCTTAACGCACCGCGCTATTCATTTTAGTTGAGAAAACCAACTGGCCAACTCAGGAACGAGCACGACGTCGTGGAATTACCTCAAGTTATAGGTAATTTATTTATAGGTTTCTTTATTTTCGAGTTTTATTTTTTTTTTCCTGTTGCAGCCCTCGAATGCTTCATTAGAGCTCTGGTACCAGCACGGATAGCAGTACAAACCATAGAATTATACAAAGAACTAAAACTATCCACAGTTAGTTATAAAATATAAAGCTTAAAACACAAGCAAGGTGAAAAATTCAACAAAATTGAAAATATTTTTAGAAAAATATCGTAAAATTCATTGTTAATGTTGAAATGAGGTTAATAAAATCATATATTATTAAAATAATCAATATTTGTTTTATTTTAAATAAAAAAAAATGCATAATATTGAAAACGGGTAGTCGCTATTCGTAAAAAAATTGTATCCAATTTTTTTTCCTACTTAATTAAGACGATGCGCCACTGTCAATGGTGGAACATGGCGGACTACTATATTAGCATCTGTCAAGCCCATTCTCCGTCCTCTATATCTCTGATTTAAGGACGGCTATTGTTGACTTGTTGATGACAATAAATTTAGATAAAATTGTCCTCCTTATGAATCTTCACTTTTCCTTTTCCCTTTACATTCTTGTCACTCATAAAAATAAACAGTTTTACGGCATATTGAAATATAATTATAAATTCGTCGATGTATAATATACAAGTTTTCTAAATATTGCAAAAATCGAGGCAGACTTCCTATATGTATTACATAAAAGCATTGTAACTTACCGTTCAATGCCTTCATGCATTAAAAACGTCACTAAACCAAAAGCAGCAGGAGCTTTATGTAACATTATCGCCAAAAATACAATGATTTCCACATCCGCATGATTTGTCGTGGCTGCGGCACCAAGAGCGATACCGTCAGCAGCTGCGTGCACGACTAGACCTATAGTAGCAGTTACATTTCGTTCTGATGGGTTCAGATTTTCATTCCTGCTTTGTGATATCTACAAAAAGAACACTCAGAATTCCCTCAAACTTGAACTAAATCAGTAAATCATTGTTGTTTCTATAAACACGTACCTACCTGATCTACACATAGCATAAAAATGAATCCGATAACTAAGCTAATTCCGATCGCAGACAGTGGATCGCTATGCTCATGATGCGCCTCGTCAATGTTTGTATGAGACACTTGTTGTTCTGATACTAACGATCTTACACCCTCCGGAATAATAACAGCCAGTGCAGTGCCAACTAGAAGCCCAGCACCGAATACTGTTGTCTTTTTTAGCTTATCCTATAACATAAATTATTGTTCTTATTTACTTAAATTAGTTGAAAAGACATTCATATCATATTCAATATTTATTCAGGTAGATACGATATTTAGTTACATAAATAAGTATTCATATAATAGTTAAATTGTAAATAAAACTTAATTCATATACTTAGGTACAAATATTTGATTAATTTTACTTCAATTTAGATACAATTGTATTATATAAATGAAAGTTTTTCTTTTAAAAAACATGGTTGAATATCTTTAGTTGTTTTTTGGCTTAAATTTCGTTATATAGGGTATAATTGTATTCTCTTACCTCTGAAAAACTAAAAAACAATGGTATGGAACCAGCTAAAAAGGAGCCAATTAACATAACAACAACCAAACCCAGAAGCATAGATGTCTCTTCCATATTTTATGATTAAAACTACACGTATTTCAACACGTTATTAAGAACTAAATTAATTATTTTTAATTTGCTAATTCAGCAATAACAATTAATATTTTGTAACATGTTTGTTAAAATAAGCTGATTCCACGTAACCAGATCTGCAAAATTGCATTCCGGTAGCTTATAACTTTCTATTAAAACTTAAACGTATGTTTTTCAGTTAAAAAATTTGAAGTCATAAAATAATAAATAATATGGAAGTGTCAAATTATCAGCTGTTTCGTTAATTTAGGGGTTTTTCTAATTTACTAATGGTATGCCTTATCAGAAATGTGGAATGTTGGTACTGTGCAATTAGGAGTATTTTAATAATCGCGATTATGAATTTTGAAAATATCTGATAACGACGGTCTAAATTTAAAAATAATCATACAAACGCGTTTGCCTCAGGGTGGGTACCAATTCTTGAAAACCGGGGAGGAGAACGGTTGAGAGAATAGAGGCTTGTCCTACTGAATTACCACAGCACTGCCTCACATCTTTCAGTGGTTCAACATCCGGATTTTAAGAACTGACGGCATAGATGGGTCATTGTCTTTATAAAGACAATGGCTGGCTTAAACAGATATACCTATTATCTACTTTAAACTAAAACAAAAAGAAAACAGAAGACAAATTATGCAATTGTAGAAATCATTTTAATATACTCAGTAAGCTCGTTCAGTGATATTTGATGAAGCTGTTTTCTAATATAACAAATATCCTACGTCTCTATAGTAGAAGTTTCTATTTATACTCTCGCATCATTTCAACAGATGTGAGCAGGCACCGGTTCTTGCCAGGAACATTAAGTTGTGTTTTGTAAAAGGAAAATTATTCATACTCATATCAGTAGTACTGTCATTGACATGTGACATGTGTTTTTATTATTTGTATAGTTATAAGTAACAAATTATAAAGTGAAATCAGGAAGTAAATTTACAATATTCTCAAAAAAATCCAAACATGAAGGTTTTAACACAATAACAATTCCAAGACAATGAACCTACACTCGCTTTTTCAAGATTTTAATCCAAGGTACCGATATTTTAAAATTGCATTACTTTAAGCCCTAAAGGATTATTTGTAAACAAAAACCATGTGTTACTCTTTTTCTATATTTTTCTGAATTAAACTATACATTTTAATATATGATTACATGTTCTCTTGCAGTAAATTTGTGGTCCACACATGTTTGCTAGTATTTACAGCCTTATTTGCCTTAAGATTAGACAATTCAATAACATGGTCCTATTGGACGGTGTTCACACCAATTTGGGTATGGAAAGTGTTGGTTATTATGGGTGCTACAGTAGGTAGTTATGTCTGGTGGAGGTATCCACATTTTAGGTAATATATTACTTAAAATAATTGATCAATTAAATCGTAATGTTATGTTTCCTTTTATATTTTTAGATTAGAGGGTGAAGCGTATATTCATTACAAATCCATGTTAATATCACTAGCGTTACATCTAATTCTATTAATGTTCGAATTATTAGTATGTGATAAATTAGAATCGACCAGACATTTATGGATACTGGTATTTATACCACTCATTTTTATATCAATAGTAAGCATAGCAGTTTGTATATGGGCTGTCAGACATGACAGATCTTTTGAGGTAAGTTTATCTTCACGACACTCTGTTTCGTTTTCTACCTTCTTCAATCTGCATCACAAACAGTGAGCGAGAAGTTCACTCTTACACGTCAAAGCCTAATTGGTTTGAAGACCCAATCCCGTGCTAGTCCTAATAGTCAAAACTCTGCTGCAGTTCGACGACTTTTGGAGAATGATAGCCGTTCCCGCGGTTGCTGAAATTGCAGACGTGATATGTTTAGAGAGTGCTTAATCCGTTAATTCAAGTTTCACTCAAGCTGGCTTGTTTGTTTGCCTTTTTTACGACGATCTCAGCCCCCATTACTATAGTCCTGACATAGCCTCATGTTTCGACCATAGAAGAGCCAATATGAAGTAAGAAATTGGATGATGTAGTTGCGCAATTGGCTGGAATCGCACCTCTTATGTTTTTATGATTTTGACATTAAAAAATGCGATTCGAATTGTTTTAAAGTTATTTTTAATGTTTCAGTTGGAGTTATTTTGTGCTGTCAACGTTTTACAATTCATATTCCTCGCATTGAGATTAGATGGTTTTATAAGTTGGTCATGGGAGGTTGTTTTTGTGCCATTATGGATTGTGATGTGTTTGTCACTTGTAAGTTTTTTGCAAATCGTATTATTTTTTATCTAATATAACGGATATCAAAAATAGTAATTTATTTAGCACCAATTCTCCACTCTAATTGATTTAAATTGACAATATAATTCGAGCGAACTTTGCAGTCCTACTTTGGCTCTTATGAGTTGAAAAGTGGAGTCCCACTGTACATCAGCGATTTATCTAAGACCGTATTCTATGCGGATGATGCCAACAATTATTTCAATCTCATTATTGAACAAATAATAATGGACCTTCGAGCTTTGGAGGCATGGAGTGGTGACTTTACAATGTAAATTGCATTGTATTTTGGTACAAAGGGAAATACGTTTCATGCGAATGGAGTTTCTTTTATATCAAGGACATCGAATTGATGGAACGTGTAAATTTAATTCTCTAATTTTAGGTTGGTGTTTTATACACGATAATATTTGCCGCCATATTGTTAAGGACACCAGAAGTGAATGCCCAACAAAGACGTAGTAGTTTTAATTCCGCATTGGGCTATACATTTTTAGTTATTCCTATACTGATATTTCAAGTAAGTAAATTTATTGCAACTGTCTCTTAACTAATTAGGTCCTCTTCAGGTACAAGAACAAAACAATTCATGTAATTGCATTTGAGATTGTATTTGAGGTACCTGAAATGCATTGGCGACTTTAATTATCATTTTGATAGACCTTACAGGGACTGCGACTTGATATCGACAGTACAGAGTTTTGGTCTTAAAATTACAATATCTGATTTTACTAGAGTGACTGACAGTTCCCGTAGTTGCATAGACAATGTTCTTACTAATTTGGATGAGAGTTTGTATGCCTCTCGTGTTTTTGATCCCTGCATATCTGACCATGCTGCTCAGGTCATTGAGATTCGGGTTTCTTCGGGTGTTAAGGTTAACAGTGGTTCTCGACGAACGGTTACTCAAGCGGGTCTCTCTGATATGAGAGAAGCGCTGAAGTCGACGGATTGGGATACATTTTTTTGTTCCAATGATGTTGATGTCATCTTACCTGTTGGGTGTCTGACATAGTCGAGGGCCTGGAGAGATGTGAATTTATTAATATCACCTTATGTGATCTGAGCAAGGCCTTTGACTGTGTGTCTCATGAAGTTCTTCTGACCAAGCTTTCTCGATATGGTGTGCGGGGACTCTCGTTGCAGCTGCTGCGGTCGTACCTGACTGGCAGAGGACAGACAGTGGCTCTTCGGTCGGAGTTGTCTGAGGTGAGGGTATTAACGAGTGGAGTGCCCCAGGGCTCTTTGTTGGATCCGTTGCTCTTTGTCGTTTATATTAACGACCTATATAGTTATTTGAATCCTGGAAGGGTCACTTTTTATGCTGATGATACCTCTTTGGTGTGTTATGGGAGCAGTGTTTCACAGCTCGAAGGTCGTGCGGGGCACCTTGAGGGAGTTGCGAATGGCTGGTTCACTAGTAATCTGCTGAAACTAAATATTGATAAGACCCAGAGACTTACATTTTCTAGTGCTAGTGGTCATGCTCGGGGACGAACTTATTGGGGATTATTGTTGATGATGGGCTTTGCAGGGCGTCGCACGTTAATTTTCTCAGGAGTAAGTTGTCTTCTAGTATTTACGTTATTAGGAGGCTCAGACATTGTCTGAGTCAGCAAGCTCTGAGAACTGTTTATTTCTCACTGTTCCATTCTCATATTTCTTATGGAGTGAGTCTCTGGGGTAATTCGTCATCGGCTAGGCAAATATTTAGAGTGCAAAAAAAGGTGGTTCGCATTCTGGCGAATGCTGGATATCTGGAGCATTGCAAGCCCATTTTCAAATCTCTCAATATAATGCCTCTCCCGTCTTTATATATATATTATCAACTGCTTGAGATTCACAGATGTAAGCCCGATTTGTGTATTAACTCAACTTGTCATGAGTATGGTACGCGATCTGCGGACTTGGTACGGGCTCGGCGATGGAGATTGACTAAGTCTGCAAAGAATTCCCTACAGATTCGGTTGTATAATGCACTTCCTCGTAGGGTCCGGGAGTACAGTTCACAAATGTTCAAAAGAACTATAAAATCATACTTGCTCAAGCATGCTTTTTATTCTGTGGAAGAATATTCCAAGGAAGTTGTACATTTTAGCAATTAGTCGCTTTTAATTTGTTTGTACCTATGTTACTTAAACTTTCATGTTTTTTGTTGTAGATATAGTTTTTGTATTTTGACGTACTGCAATTGTTTTATACAAAACGTAGTCAATAAAGATTATTATTATTATTAATAACGCATCTATTAACTATTTTTTTTGCAGGTATTATTAGCTAATAAGTTGGATGACGATATTCATTTAACATTCACCCAAGTTGTCAGTCCGCTTTTTATTTCGTTTGTGACATTAATACTCATGTCATTTAGTGCCAAAGGTTCAAATAAATGTAAGTAGAGAGACATTACATTTTGAAGTAGAAAATAATGTACTATAGTTTAAACCCCTAAATAAAATGGGGATAAAACATTGTAATATAGGGGTTTGTGAGGGAATTAATGATATAAGGGCGCGATATTCGATTTTCATCATGGCTTAGCAAAAAAACACGTAGTGCAACACAGCGCACAATTAATATAAACGTCATTAGTTGGACAACAACCACATCGTTTGTGAACTGTTATTATTTTGGTTTTTAGGGTGGTTTGGAATGCGTAAAGACTTCTGTTCTTTCGTCCTAGGCGCATGTCCGCTGCTTCAAGAGTACGGCAACATCGCCTATCATACAGAACGCCGAACGAACGGCGTGGAATTAGAACGCCAAAACGACAAAGTTGACGCACACATCAAAAAGGCAGACCTGCTGAAACCGGTCCTGCCCATTATTTCAATCGAAATGCCAGACTGAGTAAATTATTAAGTGTTAAGTCTTAAGAATTAGGTATTAATGAATTTTATATTGTATATTTCAAAAGAATGTCGATGTAAATGTGTAACGAATCGGTATTATTGTGTATATGTTGCTATTGATGTAATTGACTGAGTTTAAATTTTTTTATTGATGAGAATATATTGAATTTGTTATTTACAAGAATTATCTGTATACAATGAAGTTGAATATATTATTAATTTGTGTTCTTTAAAGGTTAATTGCAGAAAGTTGTCGATGTGATAATATTGTGGTAATTTTACTGAAAATAAATCGAATGCTATTTTAGTTTGATCATTTTTAATGTAGTTTCTATTTGACAGTGTCTTGTTTGGTCTTAAGGATTTATCAAGCAAATACAGTGTACCTTGCCTAGAAGAGTTTAGAGATAATTGAAAATAAAATTAAAGAGAAATTGATCATTTAATTGCGCCAGGTTGGAGGCCGCAATTAAATGATCACGATATTGAATATTTAATTTTACGTGCCATTCTCGAAGAGCAGGACCAAGCTATATGGAGGCAACTTACCTTACTTGATCAACAGCAGCTTTTTTTGAAAATCCTCTAATAATTTCATTAAGTGTGCCTTTAAGGTTTTATAAGAAAGTTTTTTCCTGATAACTGCATTAAATGTTGTTGAATCAATTCCCAACCCTGGGCATTTATAATAGGGTTTATACTGATGAATTCTTTTAGTAGGGCTACGTCATCTTCGTAATTAAATCTTAGTCTTGAGGGGCTCTATTTCAGTAAATAAAGCTTCCTTTATTTAAAACACATAACACACACAAGTTATGTGATTTAAAAAAACCAAATAAAACAATAATAACTTTATTTTACGTTTCTCTCAAAAATATATACAACTATCTTCTTCTTTTCATGTCAATGTCATCTACGTCTATTCGACTTAACTGTCACTAAACACACACTGTTGCCACTACAGTCCTTATATTCTATAGTAGACATTAGAGGACCACAGTCTTTTAAAACTTTATTTCTTCTCCATCATAAACACACAGTACCAGAGACTATATATTTTTTCTCTGAACTACTGCTAATTAAATTACGAACCGATTTGTTTGTAAACTAACGAACAAATTAACAAACATTTACGATTCTGAAATTAAAGAAAAAGAAATACCTAATTTGATTAGTTTATCTCTGTTCAATATCTGAAATAACGACAGTCACTATTTCGCATAAATACTGGCAGTCAGTATTTTATTAAGGACGACACTATTTAAGTCTCTAAGTGCGCATGCGTAGATGTCAAAATAGCGTTGGCAGTAATACTGACTTGTTGCCGGTAACTCTCTAATAGCATTTACTCATTAGATCATTTATTTGTCAGACGGTCAAGGGTGGCCATTTTGTAGTTGTTATTTAGTGTGTTTGATTTTGTAAAATAAATAATTTACAATTAATTAATGAGCACTTAACTGCATGTTAGGTAAAATCCTGAATAAATATTTTCAAAATTGGAGAATGCTTTGAGCATAAAAGGTTTGGGCAGTCTAATTTATCGTGAATCATCCCATATAGCACTGCTATCGCACAACGAAGCCTCCGTATATATAAACTATCTATCAAGAAACGGACGTTAAACAACTATAACTGATCCCACGAACTGGATAAATTCCGTCCACTCTGTAAACGAGGTATTTGAGGAAACGTCGCTGAATCCGCTCAATTGTCTGCCTGTGGCATTTATACATTGGATTTCAAATCAATGAACAATACTCCAACTTGGACCTGACAAAAGAAAAATACAAGATCTTGAGGCAGCTTACATCAGAGAAATGTCTACTATTCCTAATTAAAAAACCGTAAGCCTTAGCTGCTTCTGCTACCTTGGCATCAATGTAATGAACAAAGGAAAGTGGAGAGTAAAAGATCACGCCGAGATCTTTTACGGATTCTCTACGATACACCTCACAATTATTAATTTTATAACTGTGTATTAAAGGTCGGAGTTTTCTTGTCCACATTGAGGGAGCCAGATTGGAGCCCTGCGGTACACCAGATTTTGCCATATATGTTCGTGAACTGAAGCCATTATAAAAAACAAATTGGGTTCTATTGATTAAGTAGGATTGCAGAAAAATAATAGCATCAGCAGAGTAAGAGAAGTTTGTTAATTTGTTTAGCAGTATAGAATGGCTACCCCGATCAAAGGTCTTGATAAGATCCGTGCAAATCACATCTACTTGTCCAGCTCGATCCAGGACCTCAGACAGGTTCTGGCTAAGCACTGCTAAGTTTGTTAGAGTTGATCGACCTAACATAAATCCATGTTGACACAATGAAATACGACGACGCACAGACATATAAATTCTATTAAAAAGCACAACAAAATTATTCATGATAGAAATCGGTCTGTAATTTGCGATGTTATCTATTTCGCCGTTCTTAAATATGGGACAGACTTTGGCAGACTTCCAAATTCTTGGAAATGTTTTTGTTTTAGCTGATAAATTGAACATATATGACACAATGGCCTAGAGAGTACCGTGATACAATCTTTAACCATGAAACTTGGGATACCATCTGTGCCCGATGTAAGTTTACTTTTCAACTTTCGTCGAAAAAGTTGAAAATTTTTCGACGCTAAAATGATCTCTTCCTCGGAAATGTCAGGAAAAAGTATATCCGCCTCAGACCAAACTGAGCCGAAAGAAAATAAAACTATAGTCGTATTCTTAAAATTTTTATTATCAATAAATGAACTTATTACCAAAAATCCATTACTTATCTTATATACAATACAATATTTACAGTGTTTGCGTTGTATTATTTGTTATTATATCTAATATCTTACTTGCATAATACAGATCTGTCTTAAATTTATAATAAATAGTGTATTAACAAATAAACTCTTTTAATGATATTCAAGAGATCCAAAGGAAAATATGTATTTAGGTAATTTTAAAATATTAACTCAGCTTGAGCGACAATATCTACTATTTTTGACTACTTCTTTCTTTTTCTTGGGATAACGGTTCTGTTTTAAAACCGGAAAATTTTCTTTGAAATATTTTTTGTATCTCATGTCACTGTAGGTACTACGTTTCGGCTAGTATGCCTTCCTCAGGTACAATTCTTTTCTAAAATTCTAAATCTAGATTTAAAATAAAAACAAGTAATTCATACATTTACAAAACATCCCTAGAACATTCAGTGTAAATAGGTGATCTTAAACATAACAACGTACAAATTACAGATATTCTTAATTATGTTTCATTTTTCTGTTTTAGTAGTAATAACTATTCAGGAGATCGACACAACCGAAATTGTGAAAAATTTTTATGCAGTCCTTCATTTCATGACACCTGGATCCTAAAAATGACCTAAGTTCAAAAGTTTATATATCTATATATATGGGATATAGAAAACTTTGAGGCACGTTCTAGGCGGCATTTTTTGACCAATCGAAACAAAATTTGGTTAAAAAATCGGCTAGGTCATGGAATCGCGAGAGTTCGTTGGCGATTGAAATTGGAGAGCTAATTTCAAAATGGCGCCCTGTCAGAGTTTTAAAAAAATCATATTTTTTTCATTGTTAATAGAAAATACCGATGTTATATATCAAATGATAGAGCATTTAAATCTCTACAATATTTATTTGGAGAGTTTTTTCATCGCTGTCAAAACGTAGTACCTACAGTGACATGAAATAAAAAAATATTTCAAAGAAAATTTTCCCGTTTTAAAACAGAACCTTTATCCCAAGCAAAAGAAAGAAGTAGTCAAAAATTGTAACAAGGTTCAAGAAAAAATACAAGATTAAAATATCTATGGGTCATACTGCATTGGTTCCAAATCAAGTTTGCATCCGGTATCTTAAGGCTGTTTGATGAGTCCTTAATTCAAAGGCAGGTAAATGTTTGAGTATAAGAATATTGACTTCAAAAATACACTAAATACGTCTGAAATTATGACTCCTCCTCCAGCCTATATCAACATTGAAACAATATAGATGAAGACAGATAGATCGCAAAATGTGAACGACTATTAGCAAACACGCATTTCCTGTTGGCTAGTTGTTACTCTCTTTCTGTATTTTTTAATGAAAATATTGATTTAATGAAAAGATGAAGATTCATTCTACAATGTGTCCAATTTGTCGATTTAGAAGAAAAAGTAATTCTTTATAAAAACGTCTGCTTGTGTCGAAACTACAATTTCAAATACCAAATTTACGATTACTATACAGGGTATATCAAAAATAACATTTTTAATGATTTGATTTTTTTGTTTTTTTTTTAATTTTATTAAAATATTTTCAAAACCGCGATTTATTACACCAATTGTGCAAAAAACACTAATAAACTTTTTTCTCAAAGTGGTTAATTTCATAGCTACTATTAAAATAATAAAATTAAAAAAAAAAAAACAAGAAAATCAAAATCATTAAAAATATTATTTTTGATATACCCTGTATAGTAATCGTAAATTTGGCATTTGAAATTGTAGTTTTGACACAAGCAGACGTTTTTATAAAGAATAACTTTTTCTTCTAAATCTAGAAATAAAAAAGTTTTTCTTCTTCCAAACTCTATCCGTGGACACATTGTATGTTTTTATAAAAGTAAAATTTCAAGATCTTAGTCCACAAAACGTACAATACCTCTATAATCTAGGTTATTTTGTCTTTTGTTAAACAAAGAAACTATTGCCAGTAAATTTTTTTTAGTCCTATAGAATCATTTGATAAAGTGTTCTTTATATGCTGATAAAGAATTTCTCACAACGATTAAAAGCTTGATTAGCCATCTCCTATACCTTTACATTTGGGGACTCAAACAGCCCTAATTCGTGTTGTACTCTACCTACATAATAATAATTATCTCGGTGCAATTTTATATCAATTAATGAAAATATAACATTACCTTTACGCTATATACAAAATTATTAATAAAGTTTAAAATGAGGTAGATTTTTTCTAAATAATCAACATCGTGACATAATCGTAAATTTAGAAAAATCGAGTGATTTCGTTTCGTGTACTCGTGTTTCTTTTGTGAGGAAGCTGTCTTGTAGTTTGTACTTTCTCTCCAAAGCTGTTTTGTTTTTCTGTAGTTTCGATAACGTAAGCTTTTTCTTTTCGTTGGCAGACTCATCTGTATTTGTCGTTGTATTCTGGAAAAATATATCGATTAGTTTAAGTTATTAAACGCGTTTCGTTAGAAACGCGAACGCAGAAAATAAGTTGAAGGCAACAAAGATTAGCATTTGACGCGCTGGACTTTTAGTGATTGATTCCTGGATAATTAACAAAGGAACAGTGATTTTGGATATAAAAAGACACATTGAACAAAAAAATTGCGTGATTCCGAGCTTATAAACTTCCAAGGCAATTTAGCACCACAAGACTGTTCTCAACTATTGACTGATTCCTCGTCGACTGTTGTAGATTGTTTTATCGGAGTTGTTTAGGCGGTTTGGCCTCCCCTCACTTCGACCTGCAGAAGATCTTTTGTGAGATGACTCTAATCTATGAATTGCCCAGCTGTCCCACACTTTTCATGAAGTTGATGATTTCTCTGGGGGCTAAATTCCTTGCCTCGTCGGGTGTTAGGGTCACCCTTCCAAGGTGTTTTAGCCTTTTGCAGAAAAGTGCCATGCATTCACAGAGCACGTGTTCTGTTGCCTCTGTTGCGGCTTCGCAAAACCGACAAGTGTCGTTCTCGGTTAGGCCCATCTTTTTGAGATGGTACTGCACTGGCTGGTGTCCCGTAAAAAGGCCTGTAATTCGCCTTAGGTCGCTTCTCTCCAGTTGGATAAGCTTCCTCTGAAGGTTTGATAAACCTTTTTGATTGTCTTAGGCCTGGAGTGTTTCTCCAGTGGGACTTAAGTTGTTCCTTTTCCCATCTCCGAAGTTCTTCCATCACATGGCTTTTTGGAAGGCCAAAGATGGGTTCTGGGCCGCAGAACGCAGCGTTTGCGCCCTCTTTTGTAAGTTGGTCCGCCGCTTCGTTCCCCTCTATTCCTTTCATGTCCTGGCACCCATGTCAGAGTAATCTTTTTCCCCTGAGCTGCCAGTTGCTTTAGGGCCTGTTGGCATTCGTGCATTCCCATGCTAGCTTTGACGCGAAGGTGTAAGACCTCAGTGCTTTTAACGCAGCTTGACTGTCTGACATAATATTGATCTGCCGTTCCGGGATGCCTCTCTGCAGGCATTCTTGAGCACAATGATTAATAGCGTTGATCTCTGCTTGGAATATGGTGGGACTTTTCCCGAGAGATTCAGAGAGCCTGCAATTAGGCCCGTATACGCCCATGCCTGTGTTCCCTTATATTCCTTTTGAACCGTCCGTATACCAGACGGATGTGTTTTCTGGGAATCGTGGTTCCCCATTTAGCCATTTCTGACGGTCTCCAATGACCACTTCAAATGGGAATTCAAAATCATGTTTGCGTGGCAAAGCGTCCGACGGTTTTCTTCCTGAATCTAAATGTATTAGATTCAGGATTCCCATGTGTCCCTCTAGATCGCCAGATTTGTATTCCATTACCTGTGGCAGTTTCAGAGCACTAATTGCTGCCTCTTTTTTGACTAGGACAGGCAAAGGCATTAGATGCAGCAACGTTTTCATCGCTGCTGTGGGGCAAGTTCGCATTGCCCCTGTTATTCCTAAACATGCAAGCCGTTGCAACTTTTGAAGACGGCATTGTGTATGTTTAATATTAACTTTTGACCGCCATACTAATGAGGCATATGTAACCATGGGTTTGATGACTGTTTGTTACACCCAGTATGTGAGCTTTGGCTTTAGCCTCCAAGTCCTACCGAGTAGCCTGTGACACGTCCATATGGCCGCTGTGGCTTAGGATATGGTTTTCTCTATATGCTGATTCCAGATTAGTCGTTTATCCAGGATTACTCCCAGGTATTTTCTTTGCTCACCGCTGAGAGTGGGGTTAATAATGTCCACCTTTCTCTTTCTCGTGAATGGTACCAACACTGTTACGTTGGCTTAATATATGATTTGCCCTCTTTCTCGAATCCTTCCAGAGAGTAGCCGAACATTCTGGCGCACGTATGTCTAGTATAGATTAATGGCGGTCGACACAACTAACTCGAGTTTAACGAGACATGTAGCGGTGTTGCCAACAGGTGTACATTTTCTTGTTCGTTACAATAGTGACGATTGAGGCATCTTGCATTCCAGCAGGCATGGTTTCGGTCTCTGTGGCAACCGATCGAGTATTGCATTATCGACATTCGTGTCCCTGTTTATTAGCCTTGAAAATGTTCCTTCCACCGGGAACCAATTGACGTACAATCCCTTAGAAGACGAGACCCTTCCCTGGTTTGTAGTTGTACAGAGGGACTACTGAACATATTCAACACCTGCACGTCGTCGGCTTCTTCGTCATAAACCGCCATCTCAACGTCAACGATTAATAATATGTTGGGTTACTCTAATGATAATATAAGGGTCGGTGTCAGCAATTTTCAGGGAATTTGTCATGAGATTTTAACGATAAAAATCATGTTGATGAATCACCCTGGTTCTAAATAAAAAAAACTATACTAAATGCAATGCAAAATTCACGATTTCAAGTACTACAACAGAATTTTATTATTGTACCACTACAACATGCAAAAACCTATTGCATTCGTGAAGTTAGAATGTACCCTTTTGACGTAAAAGCAGCCACTGTCAAAGTTGAATGTGGTTTGTTTTTTTGCACTTATACAAACGTATTAATTAGTCCCAAAATTCATCTTATCCTGTGTGTCAATCGTTAAAAGCCGAGGATTAGAACAAAACAACTCCGAAAACCCAAGCACAACGATATTCACTAATAAAACCTGGGCCAACGTCTCGCGGATTCGCCGGTTTTAAGAGGTTTTTTAGTTAAACCAACAGACGAAATCATTAAAAGAAGGTCATTTTTTACCGGAGTTAAGTTTTAGAATTAAATGTTCAATCATACCTATACTCGCCTGAGTGTCATTTTTTAAAAAACCGGGGAGTAAAAACATCTAGAGAAGCGAGACACAGCCTACTGAATTAGCACAGTTTTGTCTGACGTCTCTCTGTCATTTTACTCCCCAGATGTCAAGAATTGACATCCAGAAATGATATGGATCAGTGACGGTTCGAGGAGAGAAGCGAGAGACAGCCTACTGAAGTAGCACAGTTTTGTCTGACGTCTCTCTGTCATTTTACTCCCCAGATGTCAAGAATTGACATCCAGAAATGATATGGATCAGTGACGGTTCGAGGAGAGAAGCGAGAGACAGCCTACTGAAGTAGCACAGTTTTGTCTGACGTCTCTCTGTCATTTTACTCCCCAGATGGCAAGAATTGACATCCAGAAATGATATGGATCAGTGACGGTTCGAAGAGAGAAGCGAGAGACAGCCTACTGAAGTAGCACAGTTTTGTCTGACGTCTCTCTGTCATTTTACTCCCCAGATGGCAAGAATTGACATCCAGAAATGATATGGATCAGTGACGGTTCGAGGAGAGAAGCGAGAGACAGCCTACTGAAGTAGCACAGTTTTGTCTGACGTCTCTCTGTCATTTTACTCCCCAGATGTCAAGAATTGACATCCAGAAATGATATGGATCAGTGACGGTTCGAGGAGAGAAGCGAGAGACAGCCTACTGAAGTAGCACAGTTTTGTCTGACGTCTCTCTGTCATTTTACTCCCCAGATGGCAAGAATTGACATCCAGAAATGATATGGATCAGTGACGGTTCGAAGAGAGAAGCGAGAGACAGCCTACTGAAGTAGCACAGTTTTGTCTGACGTCTCTCTGTCATTTTACTCCCCAGATGGCAAGAATTGACATCCAGAAATGATATGGATCAGTGACGGTTCGAGGAGAGAAGCGAGAGACAGCCTACTGAAGTAGCACAGTTTTGTCTGACGTCTCTCTGTCATTTTACTCCCCAGATGTCAAGAATTGACATCCAGAAATGATATGGATCAGTGACGGTTCGAGGAGAGAAGCGAGAGACAGCCTACTGAAGTAGCACAGTTTTGTCTGACGTCTCTCTGTCATTTTACTCCCCAGATGGCAAGAATTGACATCCAGAAATGATATGGATCAGTGACGGTTCGAAGAGAGAAGCGAGAGACAGCCTACTGAAGTAGCACAGTTTTGTCTGACGTCTCTCTGTCATTTTACTCCCCAGATGTCAAGAATTGACATCCAGAAATGATATGGATCAGTGACGGTTCGAGGAGAGAAGCGAGAGACAGCCTACTGAAGTAGCACAGTTTTGTCTGACGTCTCGCTGTCATTTTACTCCCCAGATGTCAAGAATTGACATCCAGAAATGATATGGATCAGTGACGGTTCGAGGAGAGAAGCGAGAGACAGCCTACTGAAGTAGCACAGTTTTGTCTGACGTCTCTCTGTCATTTTACGCCCCAGATGTCAAGAATTGACATCCAGAAATGATATGGATCAGTGACGGTTCGAGGAGAGAAGCGAGAGACAGCCTACTGAAGTAGCGCAGTTTTGTCTGACGTCTCTCTGTCATTTTACGCCTCAGATGTCAAGAATTGACATCCAGAAATGATATGGATCAGTGACGGTTCGAGGAGAGAAGCGAGAGACAGCCTACTGAAGTAGCACAGTTTTGTCTGACGTCTCTCTGTCATTTTACGCCCCAGATGTCAAGAATTGACATCCAGAAATGATATGGATCAGTGGCGGTAAGAGGAGAGAAGCGAGAGACAGCCTACTGAAGTAGCACAGTTTTGTCTGACGTCTCTCTCTCATTTTACGCCCCAGATGTCAAGGATTGACATCCAGAAATGATATGGATCAGTGACGGTTCGAGGAGAGAAGCGAGAGACAGCCTACTGAAGTAGCACAGTTTTGTCTGACGTCTCTCTGTCATTTTGCGCCCCAGATGTCAAGAATTGACATCCAGAAATGATATGGATCAGTGACGGTTCGAGGAGAGAAGCGAGAGACAGCCTACTGAAGTAGCACAGTTTTGTCTGACGTCTCTCTGTCATTTTACGCCCCAGACGTCAAGAATTGGCATCCAGAAATGATATGGATCAGTGACGGTTCGAGGCTTGTTTAATTATTAACTCCCCTCTTCTTGAATCTTTATTCTGTTCACCCTTTGAATTATCCATGGTTTTTTATTGTTATTCGTATTGTAACAGAAATTATAAATACGTTGTCCGAATATGTCAATGTCAAATAAAATAACAAGTACATTAAGTGGGGATAATATCTTATCTATGTCCTCACACACAAAATGGCAGAGTTGAAAATATAATTAGTTAAAATTTGTGGGCAGGGGTACAAATAGCGAGGTACGAGAAGTCTTGTAGAGTAGGAGTTGATAAATAAACAAAACAAACTCACATGATCATAATGGTACGCTTTAATTTTGAAATCTAACTCCTTTTTCAGTTGCCATTCTTGTAAGTAGATGTCGTTCTTAACAATAAACAAACTGCTCTTGGTACGAAGTAAAATATGCCATCTGAAAAATAAACATTATTCAGTTTGAAACTACACTAGCAAATATCTTCTACGAAGCTTAAACCCTTCGGAGAATTAAATCTTTTTGATTTTATTTTAGCCTCACCTCGTGATTAGCTGAAACAATCTAGCTTTCTGGCCACATCTCCTCAACAATCGCAGGATACCCTTTCTCGCTTCTTGGTAAGTTGAAGAAATTCGTAATGATTTCCAATAGTACCTTAATGCACCTCTGTAACGCGCTGGAATGAAAATGTAAACGTTATAGAGGTATAGGTAAAGGCGTTTTTAAGGTTATAGAAAAATAGCTTACCCTTGTCTTCAAGCCACTGCCCAAATTTCATGGCATAATATGGATTTGTAGGATTTAACTGTACAACTTTCGCCAGCAATGTTGAAACAGTTTTAAAATCTGAGCTTTTCAATTTGACAAGTTCCAAGTAAGCCGGTGTAAATGTCGGCTCTAATCGTATACATCGTTTTAGCAATCGTTCTGATTCCAGGGACTTATTACTCTTCCTGAAACATATGTAAGTATTAAAAAAAGTTACGTACAGCTATATGAACTGCTGGAAGGCGCCCGGGTAGATCACGACCTTCAGAAGAACTAAGATAATTTCTATTAGTGGCCAATGAACGGAAGTCCAATCAACAAAGCATGTTTGAACGGGTCTCCACTGTAATCTTGATCACGATGCGTGTAGGTATATATTGGGGTGTTACCGTCGTCACCCTAGTGAAAATCATGATTAAAATGAATAAATTCCACTTCCCTGTCGAAGAATTATGCATCAATCAAGGGGAGAAGAAGCATGATTGGGATACAGAGATGCGAGGTTGTCACGTCGGCTGGATGCAATTTTGCCTAGCTTATTTCCGAAATATAACTACTTTCAAATTTGAATGTTCACAACGGTCCTGCCTGGATGCTATTCAGCCTCGGCTCTTAAAAAGTATGCTTTCACTTTGACCCTTCCCTTCAATTTGGTGTTTTATTTCTGGTAAGACTGTCGAGATGGTTTAGTGGAGTCTCTGGCGGATGCTATGGAGGACGGTTCACGAAGGCGTAGTGTTTTTGTGGGCAAACTTCGAATCAATGGTCTCTCGGGGCAGTTAAATGAGGAATGATTTATTACCAATAGTAATTTTGAAAGATTTTCGTTTCTTTTACGAGAAAAAAGATTGTGGGAATTTTATTAATATGGAGCTTAAATATTTTTACTATATAAGTGTTCTGAGATATGTCTCAGGCTGGGTACATCCTCTTAAAATACAAATCACTTACCTGTAGAGTTGCCCCAAATTGTAATGAGCATTGACATGATTTGAAGAGTATTTGATGGCTTGTAGGAAATGCCATTCTGCTTCTTTTGTATACTCTAAAATTGTACCAAGATTGTTATGCGCACTTGCATAACTGGGCCACAATCTAAAAATAGAGGAAAATGTATAAAACATAATTGTGTATACCTACAATACTAATTGTAACTAAAAAGTATATTATTGTACCTCAGTGCTGTGTAGTAGTGTGATTTGGCCAGTTGATGGAATGATGAGTCTCTCAAGAAGTTCGCATAATTGTAATGCATTTTGGCATTATGAGGTAATGTGGATAAACCAGACCTGTGGATTTTTAGATACCTTATATACTTTTTGTATTTTATTTTGAATTATTTGACAATAAGTACGTAGGTGTTGTTTGGACTCTATGTTGTTGTTCACTTCTTTGTAATTAAATACTCATTCTCTGGTAATACTGTATATTATATAACTATTTATTTCTAAATTAAATAACAGTAGTTATTGCTTATTGCATGTTCCACAAACAAGAAACAAGGTGCAATTCTTAATAATTAATCAGAATAATCAAAACAAAAACAAAAATGTCTGTAATCTGTCGAAAGTCAAACTAAAGTATAGCCTAAATGTAGGAACAAAAGAGTTGACGCTTCGAAGGACTGGCTAAAAATCAGCATACATTAAAAAGCCAAAGTGCCAAGCCAATCAAAATCTGTATATTATGCGCATGGGGGATGCGGGCAATACACCTGATATTATTTTTGTTTGTTGTTTGGCGCCATACGCCATACCAAGATATCAAGCATTGAAAATAATTTTGCAAATTTGTGCTCAATTTTCCACATATACCAATCATATTATTGTTTAATTTGTTTAAAAGCGAAAATACAGCCAAATTTGTGACAGTCGACCGCTGAGGCATAAAGCCATGTTGCATGTGCGTTATTTGATTTCTCACTTGAGGAAAAATGCGATTATATATAACAATTTTAAATAGCTTTGAAAAATTAGATAATATTGAAATTGGTCTATAATTCGATACCGAGTTCCTATCACCACTCTTAAAGACAGGACATAGTTATAATAAGGAAGCTACGCTACGGTTCCTTATTCTGTGGGTACAGTTAAGACAATGGATTCGGAAAGGTAAGTTAAGGTGACATTAAGTACATCTATTTTGTGATTGGAACACTTAACTGACTATTTTGTAGGAAAAATAAATTAAACTGCCCGGAGTGTGTGAGGAATTATTCAGGATGCTAGAAAGATTCATAATAATCAGTTAGAAAGAATAAATTTGGTAACACTTTCGTGAGAGTGCGTACTATTTAAATTTAGATAGACCGTCGACCAGAATTCTAGACGAGAGAGCATCGGGGAAGGGACGAAATACTAACGGCGAAACGGCTGCATATGCTCATGTGCGGGGACTGGTATATTATTTATGAGACATGATTTAAGTATCGTTTTTTTTTGATATACGCAATGAAGGTTTTTCAGATAAGTATATCAAGAAATACCTACTACAAAGGAAACTTTAACAGACTCTCTTAACGAATACCTTATATACATATTACTATTTAAATTATTTGACTGAAAAACTCATTACAGTTAAATATCGACTAAATTTCAGTTTCAAAATAAGTTGAAGAGCGCTTAAATTCAAATTCAAATAGCGCGCCAAGGAAAGCTCCGCCCCAAATGCTCTGAGTGGCTCGGAACTTTGGCTTTTTCATGTATGCTCATAAAATATGTTCAGCGTTGTCGTCCTTGCCACAAATGGATAAGCTCCTACGTAACAGTAGTTAATAGAGGCTTATTTATTTCTGGCGTATAACTACACATACGAACCTAACGTACAATATTAAATAATAAAAAAAAATTAAATAAACTAACTTGTATGGATTAAAAAAATTTAAATTTAATTTTAATTTAATTTAAATTTTTTTAATTCGTACAAGTTAGTTTATTTCATTTCTTTGTATATCGGTGATATACTATACTCTGTCAACTTAGTTGAACATTATCTTCTTCAAAAATCTACAAGTAAAGAACACTTCAGATCTTTGCTGCAATTATGCAAAATGTTTATTTTAACTTAAATAATAACTTCAAAGTCTACACATATAGCTTTATCACATATTATATTGGTGCTCTACGTATACTTCCATCAAAGTTTTAATGTGTAAAATGTTAACAGAAAATATATTTACATAATGTACACTATGAGCTTGCTACTCCAAGCTAAACTATCCCAACTTTCGTGTATGTAATATACCTCCATCTATGAATTTATGTATAAATGAGATGGAGAGAGAAGTTATACCTCCTATTATACAACCTTAATGGATTTCATTCAAATATAGTAGATGACAGAGGACATGGAACTACGGTTTATTTAATTAAATAGATATTTCGCTTTTATACTCATTTTAACCTCTTGTATTAGTGGAGGAATTTCTCAGTATAATGATGTACCTGAAGAAAGCAGCGCGACAGCTGTTGAATTTACAGGGTGAGTAAATATAATAGTGTAGTAACGTAAAATTAAATTACCTGAGCAAAGATTCTCTGGATTTCCAATCCTTATTTCGCACTAGTGTCCTTAAACTAAATGTCACTAATAATAACATTATAAACCATGTAATACTCTGGCGGTGTCTTGTGCAGTTTGTCCATAATATCTGGATACCATACGCAAGCAGCATTACACTACCTAAACTGAAACAAAAAGAAAATATGCATTATCAAATTTCAGCTATCAAAAATTGTTTTAAAATACAGTGTGTTTCATAATATGTGCGCAGGACTTCAGGACGAGAGAGCTCGTCCAAAAATATGAGAAAAAGCTTCTATTAACTTACTCTCTAAGATGCACCATTTTCAAGAAATTTAAAAAAAAAATCCGTTTTTTGCCGGAGCCGTTTTGTTGCATCCCTAACGTTTTGTGTATGTCGATATTTGTTAAATGTAAACAGAAGAACAAGGCTGGTCAGCCGGGAAGCCGTTGAATACGTCAGATTGGGTTGTGTTCTTAAGGCCACGTTTTTTTGTTCTGTTTCTATAGTTCAAGTTTCATAGGGTTTGCCAACAGTCCATTTTCTCTAGTGAGTAACGCTACACGTTTATCGTAGAGAAAACAGCTGCTTTTGTAAGAATTTTCGACGCATAATAAGCTATGTTTTGTGCAAGATTTAGCTCTCCATATTTAAGTGTAAAGTAATAATTTTATGACCTTTTTGGCATTTATCTAAAATTTATATATATATATATATATACAAAGAAAAATGAAATAAACTAACTTGTACGAATCAAAAAAATCCCGTGACACAAGCTGGATTTGAACCAACATCTCCCAATTGCCGGTCAGGTGTTTTAACCAATTAAACTATCGTGGCACATGAAAGAAACTTCTTTAACTCGTACATGCCTTGCTTCCTATGTGCTGTGCTACGCCTCGACCTTTTAATTCAAAGGCAACATAGACTACACACTGCCATAATGCAATGTTATTTCTCTTTTGCTCATCGCAAATAAATATAAATATAAATAAACAAACAAAGATATTCAACTAAGTTGACAGAGTATAGTATATCACCGATATACAAACACCTGACCGGCAATTGGGAGATGTTGGTTCAAATCCAGCTTGTGTCACGGGATTTTTTTGATTCGTACAAGTTAGTTTATTTCATTTTTCTTTGTATATCGGTGATATACTATACTCTGTCAACTTAGTTGAATATCTTTGTTTGTTTATATATATATATATATATATTTTTTGTAAAATAATCCATTTCTTACGAGGAGTGTAGATGATATGAATAAAACTCGTCTACTCCACAAAATTATTATATTAATTTTGTGGAGTAGACGAGTTTTATTCATATATATATATATATTTTGTTTTAGACATCAGCTATTTTTTTTTAAGTATTGTGTTTTGTTCATTTTTCTTCTCTTTGAAGGCACTATTTATACGTACATATTTTATATTTCAGATCTTCTATGCCAAGTTCTTGTACGCAATAGGTATAGTTGATTTTTTGTTTAGTTTTATTATAAAATTTATTTTGCCCCTTTTTCTACTATTTACGAACAAAATTGTTATGCGGCATGTATGTTATTTTATATCAAAGCTATATATAATTAGCCAATTTTTCGTTTTTGACCCTTTTTAGCTCTCCATATCATATATGTACTATATATATGGAGAATTAGTTTCATGAAAATTTTTTATTTTTTAATTTCACCGGAAATACTTGGTTTTGGTCATTTTATACATAAATAAGTAGTTTTAAAAAATGTCTGTCTGTCTGTCTGTCTGTATCCACGAAAACGCAAAAACCGTTTAACAGATTTTAACCAAATGTGGTTCAAAAATACTATTGGACATGGCAAGGAGCTGGATTTTGGGAAACAGGGTTCAAAAATTAAAAAAATTCATAGTTCTTAAACTTATCAGAAATACTGCATAATTTTTTACGCATTTAATTGAATATAACCTAAAATATTGAACATGAAATATTAGACCACATTGGCGTTCGAAAATAGTGTAAAATGGGGTAAAAAAGATTTAAAAAAAAGGTATTTCTTAAACATAACAGAAATATTAACTAGTTATTTATAGTTTTGATAGAATATAACATATAAAATGTGTCATAAATAACTTACTTTCATAGGCGTTCGTAAATAGTGGAAAAGGGGCCAAAACATAAAAAATATATATTTCCTAAACTTATTCGAAATATGGAATAATATTTCATAGTTGTGATACAATATAAGCTAAAAAATATTCCATAAAAGAATTGGTTCACACAGGCGTTCGAAAATAGTCTAAAAAAACGAAAAAAAAAACTCAAATATACCAGAAAAATTGGCTAATTATATATGTAAACAGTATTCTTTTCTTCTTCTTCTTATTTTTGAATTATCTATTAAAAGTCTCAAAACCACACCCAAAATCATTTATTATTTGTCATCACATAAAACAACGTATTTCTAACAGCTCTTATTAACAACATCTGTCTTCTATTACATTTTCTTATCTTATGATGTTCTTGGTACTGGTTCGGCCGTCCTTATTGTATCGAAAACCAAAACCTGTTTGTCTGGTGTGACGTAGGCGAACCACGTCGGAATGTACTTTACAGGGGATGATTGCTAATATATATAGCTTTGATATATGATAACTTACAAAATGCAGCATAAATTTTTTATTTATATAGGCGTTCGTAAAAAGTAGAAAAAGGGGTAAAATAAAAAAAAAATAAAATGTAAATTTTTTTATATTTAACTAGTTGAATTGTTGTTAAAAATACACGACAAAAATTAATGTACCATAGGCGTCCGTGAAAATTCTATAAAAGGGTCAGAAAAAATTTGTATCCGTGATAACTCAAAAACCACTTAACAGATTTTAACAACATTTGGTACGAAAATACTACAGGATATTTATAGGTGGTGATTAACATTGAGCGTAGGCAAGGGGTTTAAAAGAGAGTTCAAAAATTAAACAAATCATAGTTCTTAAACATATCCGAAATGTTGATTAATTTTTTGTGCGTTTAATTAAATATAACCTAAAATATTTAACCTAAACCATTAGACCACATTGACATACAAATAAATAAAGTGTAAAATGTGGTAAAAAGTTAGAAAAAAACGTACTTCTTAAAAATAGTAGAAATATTGACTAGTTATTTATAGCTTTGATAGAATATAACCTATAAAATGTGTTATAAATAACTTGTTCTCATAGGCGTTCGTAAATAGTGTAAAAGGGGTCAAAATAAAAAAAATATATACTTCCTAAGCTTATGCGAAATCCGGAATGATTTTTCATAGTTGTAATAGGATATAACCTAAAAAATGTTACATAAATGAACTGGTTCACACAGGCGGTCGAAAATAGTGTAAAAAACGAAAAAAAAATTCCAAATATAACAGAAAAATTGGCTAATTATATATATCTTTGATATAAGATAACCTACAACATGCAACATAACAATTTTGTTTACATAGGCCTTCGTAAATAGTAGAAAAGGAGGCAAAATAAATTTTATAGTAAAAAAAATCAACTATTTTGCGTACAAGAACTTGGCGTAGAAGATCTGAAATATAAAATATGTACGTATAAATAGTGCCTCCAAAGAGAAGAAAAAGGAACAAAACCCGATGCTTGAAAAAAATTGCTGATGTGTAAAACAAAAAAAAATATATATAAATTATAGATAAATGACAAAAAGTCCTAAAATTATTAGTTTAACACTTAAATATGGAGAGCTATTCGTGTTTCGAGGGCAACAGTTTATTTTTATACAAATTACATCTAGAATTTCATGTAGAATCCAAAAATGTGACAATATATAAGGATCCAATTAAAATAAACAGGTTGACACCTATTTCTGGTATTCCGTCGCAATCCTAAAAATATTTTAGTCATCTGACCCCCGAGGAGCTTAGACTCCTCCCAAATTTTCATTACTTATCGCGGTCTTTCCCGCAAGGACACCATGTAGACTTTATAGAAATTAATGCACCAACACTTCCGGTCTGTTTTCCACCCCTTCTTGTGTGATGTCTTACCTACTAAAAAACAAGTGATAGATTATACATGTTGAGTGAGCGGCTACATAGAAAAGGGTATTTTCGACCTATTACCATATCACAGTTTAGACAGGCCGAACAACATAATTAGTCAATAGTCTTGTTACTCTGAAAGTGATTAGGCACATTTCTGGCTTTTACAAACAAATTTCTGTAATTTGCAGTTACCTTTGTTCAACACTGTTTGTACAATAAATGATACATCATGCGGCTGTCATCAGAGGGCATCTGTCTCGCTGAAAAGCCTGGTTGAAGTGGAGTTTGATGGACATGATTATGTGGATAAGAAGGGAGGCAGACAGGAATTGGATGGAGTTGAAGATGATACAAAGGGTGTTCCACGATAATCTGCGCACACCTGTACCCACTGGCGGGTCGTGAGGTCTGAAAGAGGTGGGTCACCACAAGGTGGAAATAAGGCAATAACACCCAAAATTTTTCAAAATTAAGAATTAAAATCGTCCCGTGCGTATAATATCGAGAGTTCATTTTTTAAGTTAAAGTAATTTACGTTAGGAAATAAGTTACACACAGTTTTAATATCTTCATTTGGAAATACGGTTCGATATCCACCAAATTTTCCAGTTTCAAATAAATTTACAACAGTTAGATGTCCATCAAAACTTTTTTTATAGTAATTCGATACTCAAATGTTAATTTAACATTATTTACATTCATATATTTGAATTTATCTTTACTATTGTAATTGTTCAAAATCAAAACATTCACTTTATAATCCTCAAAAAGCGACAGAGTTGTTGTGTATAGTGAACATCTCTAAGCTGAAAATAGGCGATCATCTGTCCTGTAAGAGATTGAGGAATAACGTTAGGATACAGTCCATCGTATCGCGTTGTTCTGTAAGTTAATATAGTTACCTATTTTGTGTGTTGTTGTCAAGTTTCTTTTTAGTTGGTTGTCACTGGTCCTTGTTCGTTCTCCCGAATTTCCGGCTCTCGGACGGCAGGTGCTGTTGGGTCATCAAGGGCTGATTTGAATGGCGAGGTTCTTTGGAAGGGTGGTGGTATTTGGCGAATCATTGAGGAAGTGGTTCTAGTCTATTAGACCGGATGGCGACGCTGGGTACCACTACTGCGATTCACTTGAGATCCACTAGATCGTCGGCGAGGAGGTCGGGGGCAGTATCGTTCGATGGGAACACCCTGGTTTTGTTTTGGAACAAGCGATTAGCGGCTCCGTTTTTAATTTTTCTTTCCTATCTTGTAATGTGTATGTTTCCTTTTCTTTATTTTGGGTTAATTTGTTCGGCGGGAGGGCACTGGTGTGTGGAAATGTTGAACTTTCGCGTGAGAGTTGTCTCTGCGAAAGACTTCCTGGGATCCGCTACTTAATTCGGTCTGCGCAACATATACCTTTCTCAATCTATCTTTCAAGGGATCAATAACCTGGTTGTATGTCTCTGAATGGAACTTCTTTAACAAAAATTCTCTATAACTTAAACTCCATACTCCTACCCCAAATTTGCCTAAATTTTTGTCAAAAACAGTTCCGAAAGAAAAACAAATAAGTATAATTTGCAAGCACTAAATAATACAATTTTAATAAAATTATATTAAAAATACTGTGTTAACAAACGTCAACTTTCATAAAATTGTAAATTTATTATTATTCATTTTGCAAAGCAGCACAGAATATTGTAACGAACACGAGAAAATGTACACCTGTTGGCAACACCGCAAGGCGCCTAGTTATACTCCAGCTGGTTATGCCTAGAACGCGCATGGATGAGAATGGAAGAGACTAGAAATGTGCAGACATATTCGCGCATGATGTGGAACCACAGAAATCTTATATTATATATATATATATATATATACTCTAGAATGATAATCCCGTAGTACAAAAATGTAACCAAAAGTGTAGAGCTGTCCATAATGCGATTTTTCAACAGGACCGGCTTTGATTAAATGTAATATTACTGTTATAGGTTTATTTAAAATTAAATTTTACCATTTGGTAACATTCAAATAAAAAAATGGAATAAAGGAATTTAAGAAATAAAAAATTACATTAAATATCTAAATACTTTATTGTCTAACAGGTACAACCCAATAATAATAAATCTAAGCAGAAACGAGAAATAAGAAAAAATTCTAATACTGGAAAATATGTTAAGGACTTGAGCATTATAATTATTTATTTTATTATTATATAATATTTGTTTGTTTATACAACCACCTTAGGCGTCTTACCTCGCTACAGCCTTCAAAGAAGGGGTGCAAGAAACAGTGACTTCACAAATATTTTCCGTGTCCATGTAAACCACTTCCATATCATTCGTACTACTCGCAATAGTATTTTGTGACAAAACATGGTTGGTAGAACTTTTATTCTCAGCAATTTCATGGAGGATTCTATAATTAAGTATATTCCAGTTTAACAACAGAATTCAAACGAACTTTGTATACCTACACAACGTAGGAAATATATTCTTGACATACATATCATGCATTTTTGACAGACTGCTTTTAAGTAAACAGTGTCTTGATATCAAACGATTAAGAATTTAACTTCCACTCTCATTTACATGATTCTTCTTTTCAACAAAAGTTTGGGAACTGCATCGGGTACGAGGGTGATCCTCTTGCCGTCTTCTCTACAAATGATATCTTCTGCAGCGAAATGTTTACTGCATATGACATTCCCATCACATACATTTTCTGTACTAGGATCCCAATGCCCGCATCCAAACATCATGTCTTTTTTTTGTCAAGCTAAAAATGAGTATCATGTCAATGGTATCATATTGACTCAAACTGAGACTGTTAGAAACCCCAAACAATAACTTACTGAAAATATTTAATACCAGGAATGAGACCTTCATTTTTACACCACAACACTATACACCTCATTGTTTGTTAAATAAACGAACTAAAACCAAAATAACAAATATTAAAAACAATTTTAATCACAAATAGGTATATCTATCAACAATTAAAATATACCACGAATAAAACCATAACTCAATTATAAAACCTATCTGAATTGTTGTGAAGCCGACTCTGAGAGATATTCCCACTACGAGAAACGTCATTTGCGAAAACAGACGCTGTTGCGAAATCTCCTAAATTTAATAAGATTTGGAAAAAAATGTTTCGTTCATATTGCTGAAAACTAAACAGTATGCAATTTTACCGATAACATTTAATTATTTGATTTTGTCAAGCAGTTTCGTATGACGCAACATATGGATTTATTTATAAAACAGATATGTCGCATAAATTCTGTAAGGCGAACGACAAAATAGTTTTAAATATGGCAGCTCTGTACTGAAAATAAGATACTGAGGAGCATTAGTAGTTCGTGAAAACTCTGCATACCCGTTACACTTTTTGGTATTCGGCTGGATTTAATTAGCATTCTAGAGTACATATATAATATAAGATTTCTATGTGTGGAACACGAAATGCCTCTATAAAGATAATTGGGGATCGACTTGCAGCATTGTCTAACTGATACGCCTCAGAGAATCCCTATTTTAACAATACAAAAATAAAATAATACATATTATTTGAGAATAATTCTTGCTGTGGACTTACTTACCTTGGTATGTACAAAACTCTTTCAGCTACAACAAATCCAACAGTCAACAATAGATTCGAAGCTGGTAAAAAAGGGAGTACCAGCAATAGGAGCCCCAGTACTAGCGGCAAATGACGGGAAAACTGTAACAAAAGAATCACAGTAAAATAAAATATTTTCCAAAAAATAAATTTACTGGAGCAAAAAAATTTAAATTCATTCTTTCATTATATACAACCTTCAATACACATCTTTTACTTTTTGTGCACTAACAAGAACTCTAAAAACGCAACAAAAGTAACTCAAAGTTATATTTCCAATATTCCCAGACGTCCGTTTTGCTCCAAATCCACATTTCTAGCCATTCACTGTGTGGTGCCGTCCATGTAAAAATGAAAATAGACGACGACAGCATGCAGCGTGAAAAAGTTTTTGCATAACACAACGCCACTAGAGTAGACCCGCCGCTTCGGTCGAGGATTTTATTGTATTTATTCTTGTCTGTTTCTTTACGTTTTGTGTGAAACTTCAACAGATATAAACCTTGTATTTTACGATAAATCTATGAGCTAAAAGATTATTTTGCAGGGAGTAGGGTTGCCAGGTTTCATTTTAAAAAGAGAGGGACAAAGTAGATTTTGATAGTCTTTCTAATTTTAGTTTAAAATGATATACAAAACCACAACTCGATATCCCTTTGTAATGTCAATACCGACCGTACCCGTCCATACTTTTCATAACAATACATGTCCTACGATATTTTAAAAATCCTTTATGTATTAACACAATTTTAAGCGTAAATTTCCAGTCTGGTTCACGTCTGAGATTGTTCGCAATATAAAAAGAAAAGAAAGGCAGCTTAGAAAGTTTAGGAGAACAGGTAATACGGGCTTTTTGCTACATTTCAAGAGACTACGTAGACAGTTGAAGCTGGATATCAGAGTTGCATATTCTAATTATATTGATGAGGTGCAAAATAATATATTACAGGATCCAAAACATTTCTGGTCATATTTTCACGCCAAAAATAATAGTACTAGAATACCCGGCACTGGATGTTATTTATACCGACTTTGTCAAGGCTTTCGACAGGTTGGATCATGGGGTGCTAATTCGGAAGCTGGACAGCTATGAATTTGGCAATAACCTGAAATTGTTATTTATATCATATCTTCGGAACAGACTACATTATGTAGTTTATAATGGCTACAATTCCAAATATAAAGCATCCTCTGGTGTGTCTCAGGGTTCAAACTTGGGTCCTCTGCTTTTCTTGATCTTCATTAACAATCTTAACGAGTGTCTGCAAGTTAACAGGTTGTTTTTCGCTGACGATGTCAAGCTGTTCGCCACTATCGTGTCGTACGAGGACTACATAGGTCTTCAGAGGGAGCTTGAGGCGGTGGAGAGTTGGTGTAACAATAACAAGCTATATCTAAAAGCTAAGAAGTGTAAATGCATGTCTTATTCGAGAAGGAAAAATTTCAGTATCGACTTGGACAGACTGTTGTCGCGAGATGTGCAACTTCTACCGATTTGGGTGTTACGTTTGACTCGAGATTGTATTTCGTTCCTCATATTAACTTAAAGGCGATTGAAGCGATTAAGGCCTATGGTTTCATTGTTAGAAATTGCACAGTCTTTAAAAATATTAATGCATTGAAATCATTATATTTCTGTTACGTTCGTTCGAAACTAGAGTATTGTTCAATCATCTGGTATCCTATTTATGAGGTCCATAAGTACGCCATTGAAAAAATTCAAAGGAAATTCTTTAAATATCTTATATACGGGGTGAACTATCACTCAGTACAAAAATTTTAACTGGAGGTAGAGAAAAATAAGATTTAACAGAATCGCCTTTCAAAAAATTTCCAACATTTTTATTAAAGCTGAAAATTATTTTTTTGTAAATCATATTAAACTCCCTTTTTACGACGCCTATGACCGCTTGCCCAATTGAAGTTTACATTAGACATTAGTTTAAAGGTTATAATGCAGTAGCATAATATGTCTCGATACACAATACACATTGAGTTTGAATAAGTTATTTTCACTCAAAATAAAAAGCTTAATATGTGTGTTATAAACTTGGCAACACTTTAGGCTGTTGGTTGACAGATGACGTCGAAGTTGTCTGCACTCTGCACAATAGATCATGCAGATGTCTCGGAAGGTTATTAACCTTTGATATTTTATTATTTTTGTGTTTACATTTTCGTCTCGATTGGAAATAAGGATTTAAATAAATTAAAATTAAACAGGCATTTTACATTGTTGTCCCAGATAAGTAAGTACTAGTTTTACTTATCTGGGTTTTAGTGTGCTACCGGCAATGTTTAGTTAGTGTTTTTGTGTGTTCAAAATGTGAAAATATCGTTTTAGAAGTTTGCAAAAACGAAGAAATTATCTACAATTTGGAGTATTCCAGATTGATTGTTATTGATCAAGTATTATAAGACAAAGCCAGCGCCGCTACAACTGGCTATCATAGTTTAATATTTCGTTAAATTTAAAATGAATCTTAAAAAACTGTGCATTTGGTGTACCTACTTCTCGGAAATCTGTTGTGTTTTTAGTGTATTCAATAAGTATGTGAAAATATCGTTTTAGGAGTTTGTTGTTTGCAAAAACGAAGAAGTAGTGTACAATTCTGCAGTAGTAAACATGGATTTATTTATCAGGTATTATAATAATTATTTCAAAAATGTTCATTTTCACGTCTCTACAACTTACAATTGGCAACGCCGCGTACAGCTGTTTGTAGGTTGGAAGCCATCGTGAAAAATAATTGTCATAGGCGCCGATTTACCAGGGAAAAACGTGGATTTGCCCCATTTTGTAAACATCGAATAAAAATTCCGAAACAAATTTTTTATGGTTTTTCATGCTTTCCTGAGCATGTGGTTGAAATTTATTATAGTTCACCCTGCATAAATTATAGTTCACCCTGTATAAATCTGATGGCGTTTATCCAGAAAGAGGGCTGGATAGTTCGATGCTCTGGAATAGATTTAACGTCAGTAGCTTGGAGTTCCGTAGAATCCTTGCTTCTTTGAAATTTTTGGTCTTTTAAATGGTAAAATCGATTGCTCTGAGTTGCTGGCCTGGGGAGTCGTAACGGATTCATGTTTTACTGCAAACGTCCTGTTACTAATCTATACACGAAATCGCCAGTTTTTGTGTTGTGCAATAATTTTAATATGATCTGTAACGATTGCGACATATTTAATTGTTCGGTGCACGACTTAATGGAGACTGCTCCTCGTTTTTTTTAGGGTGTGATGTAGAATCTTAATGTAATAGTAATATAATGTAATGAAAGTAAATGTCTACATCTGAATTTAATTTGTTATTTTATTCAAAATTATTCCGTTTAGTTTCTTGATTGTGATTGATTTTAGTTTATTTGATTTGGATGTACTTAATTTGCTGTAATTTGATTTATTTGAGACGTCAGATTTCACCTAACCAGCATGGTTTTATGTGTGGCCGGTCCACTGTCACCAATCTGTCAGTTATTACCCACTGTATCTCTGAAACTCTTGATCACGGCGGTCAACTGGATGTAATCTATACTGATTTCACCAAAGCCTTTGATAGGCTAGACCATGGCATATTGCTGAGTAAACTGCATACGTATGATGGATTTCCTTCCGGCTTGATATCTTTATGCAACTCATACTTGCATGATCGGAAACAATATGTCTTTTACAACGGCTTTAAATCTTGTTTTTACTCGGCCACGTCAGGAGTACCCCAGGGTTCTAACTTAGGTCCATTGTTGTTCCTTCTTTTCATCAATGACCTGGACCCGTGTTTACTTCAGCGTACTCTATTTTTCGCAGATGACTTAAAAATCTTCGCCTCCATAGATTCAGTAGCAGATTGCATAAACCTGCAGCATGATCTGTGTGCTCTAGAAAGGTGGTGCGACAGTAACAAATTGTCTCTTAACATTCGTAAATGCACATGTCTGAGTTTTACACGTAAAACAACGTTTATTGACTATCCGTATGCAATCTCCACAAATAAACTTGAACGATGTCGGGTATTCATGGATCTTGGTGTTACCTTCGATCAGAGGTTCCAGTTTTTGGAGCATATGGAAAGAATGGTTGGTGAGGCATCTCGCATGTATGGCTTTATAATGCGTAACTGCAAAGGCTTCAATAATACCTCTGCCTTTATCACCTTGTTCAATGCCTATGTGAGGTCAAAATTGGAGTATTCTTCCATCATCTGGTATCCTCAGTATAATATTCATAAACTAGAGGTCCAGCAAATTCAACGTAGATTTTTGAAATATTTAGTTTTTAGAACCGATGGTGCTTATCCAGTAAGAGGTTTCGATTATGAATTGTTAGTATCACGTTTTGACGTTCAGAGTCTGGAGTACCAAAGAATTCAGAACTCATTAACCATCTTATATAAATTGCTTAGAGAAAAAATCGACTGCTCTTTTCTGCTATCTTGCTTGAATTTGTTAGTTCCTAGGTTAAATACCAGATCGAATGTAACATTTCACGTACACAGAGCTAGGACCAATGTACTGTTAAGATCGCCTGTTCATGTCATGTGTTCTAATTTTAATAGAGTTTCTGATAGGTGTGACATTTTTACAACTACAGTCAATCACTTGAAAATGGTAGCTGCAGAGACATTTGTGGTTTAGGTGTGTGTATGTGTGCGGAATTAATTAGGATTTATAAATTAGTATTTTAGTTTATTTAAGCATTTAATTTTTTAGTTTGTAATATTGTCCTTTAAATGGGAAACTGTTGGGCAATAAACGCTTTATTTATTTATTATCTTTATTTATAATGTTGTCTTATATGTTGCCCTGTAAAGGGATTTATTCTGTTGGGCAATAAAGGCTTATTTATTTAAAGGAGGGTGAAAATTTCGGATCACGGCGTGCGATTTACTCTTAGCCTACAAATAATAAAATTTTATATCCACGCGGTATTTCTATTGCAACTTCGTTTTCTATCGTCCCATATCTGATACTGCCACTACTCTCAACCCTCCAAACGTTTTTTTCTTTTGTTTAATATACATAAAACAAAACAAATATATACTACCTAGTTGTATGTAACAAAATGAAAAATTCCCCGAATTGCAAACGTTACGTTATTTTTTTTACGACAGGTATGTTGTTATTCTCATTCGTTTGGCGTCTGTGAAAATGTGCTCGCGCCCAGTGAAATCTTATTACGTCGCAACAGTCTGTTGTACTGCTACTTTCGTATGTATATGAATACACATAAAAAACGGCGTATATTTTATAGCAGGAATTTTACATAAAATCCCAAGTTTATATCAGTTCAGTTCAAGTTTAACACAAACAAAAAAAAGGAAGTTTCAAACAGATGATTTGAAACGAAAGAGAAATCCTCGGAAATGTGATACATAATAATTATGGTATGTTTTACTATGTCTACTACATCATACAGGTTGTAACATTTATTTAATCAGTCCGTTTTGTATCAATTTATGAACTTTCTCGAGAATAATACGAATTGACCTATACAATTCGGCACTATAAACAACTAAATACAATGATAGGATAGAAGGTGTTTCTAAAATAGGTGGTAAAAATTTGTGAACGAATTGAGGACGTCTAATCATGAAAAACACCTAAATTGCAATTTTTCGAAAAGTCCTTATTTACAAAGATACAGGGTGTTAAATATGACTGTCTGATGACGATTTTTTTGAAATATTTTCGAAACGAGTATTAATCAAATGTAGCATAGTTATTCCCCTAGTTAAATGTCGTAAACTGACATGAAATTGAATTAACAATGATGACCATAGGCGGGTAAACGTGTATTTATATTATATATATTATTATTATTTATAACTTAATTTCAAGACGTAATACTTTTCCTATGGTCTGGAAGAATGCTAAGGTGTGTTCTGTTTTCAAGAGCGGAGATCGTGCGGATATAACCAATTATAGGCCTATATCAATTCTGTCTAATTTTTCTAAATTACTTGAAATAGTCCTTTACAATCGTATTTATCCAATTGATCAACATGGGCTGGTCCAGTATCAGCATGGTGTCATTGCACACAAGTCCACACTTACAAATTTGTCAATTTTTTCACAATACGTGTCTGCGACGTTGGATAACCGCGGTCAGGTTGACGTTGTATACACCGATTTTTGCAAGGCGTTTGATAGAATTGATCATACAATCCTTATACAAAAGCTTCCGCATTTTGGCTTTAGCGCTGATGCCGTCTGTCTTCTGCAATCTTATATTACTGATAGAGTTCAGTTTGTGTCATACAATGGATATACATCGACATATTATACAGCTCTATCTGGAGTACCTCAGGGTTCAAATCTGGGACCTCTATTATTTTTATTATTCATTAATGATTTGGAAGAATTATTGAATTGTAGTAAACTGATTTATGCAGATGACTTAAAGATTTTTACAACGATAAGTACGCCGCAGGATTGTATTTCGCTACAGGGCAGTCTTCAATTGGTGAATGCTTGGTGTGAATAAAACAGACTTTCCCTCAATCCTAAGAAATGTAATGTTGTTTCTTATACCCGCAAAACGTCCCCGATCATCTTTTATTATAATGTAAATGGAGTAATTCTTAATCGAAAGGAGTCTATTAAAGATCTTGGAGTTACTTTTGACATGCATTTCACTTTCAGGGAACATATTACAGATATGGTGGCTGGTGCGACCAAAGCTTATGGCTTTATTGTTAGAAACAGCAAATATTTCGAGAGTGTCGTTACTTTGAATACTCTATATTTTGCATATGTAAGATCCAAGCTTGAGTATTGCTCTTTGGTCTGCTACCCCTGCTATGACTGTGATATTCAAATGATTGAGAAAGTTCGGCGTAAATTTTTTAAATGTTTGTGCTTTAAGATTGATGGAACTTACCCGGATCGCGGAATATCTTACAAATATCTTATTGACCGATTTCAATTCCAAAGTTTAAGTTTAAGGAGAAATTTGTTTAGTATAAGATTCCTATATAAGATATTCAATAGTGATGTAGTGTGCCCTGAGCTACCGGAAAAGGTATCTCTGTTAGTTCCGCGTATCAATGCTAGAGGTTCTATTGCATTTTATAATGAGCGAGCCAGAACAAATGTTATATTAAAATCTCCCATTTATACTATGTGCCGGCAATTTAATTTGGTTAATGATCAGTGTGATATATTTTTTGATTCTCTGAATGAAATATTGTCTTCCGCGGAATCAATACTAAAGGAACTTGATGTTCATTAATACTTGTGTACTTTGGTTGATTTTCGTTGTTTATTGATGTACCTACTGTTATTTAATATAGTTAAGCTTTAGTTATAGTTGGTTTTTGTATGCATTGCTCTGTAAATGGAACTTGTTCTGTTGAGTAATAAAGCTATTATTATTATTATTATTTATCAAGTCGGACACCTTTCACCTGCCCTCGTATATATCATTAAGTTCATCACTTCGATGAACAAGTTAATATTGATCAAAGCCATTTATTTCAGCAAACACCACATTACATTTCCTGATTATACTTCATTCCAGTATTGAATTTTTCTAAACTCACCGCATGGAATGGCGGTTTTGAGGGAAGAAGGTGGGTGCGGTTACAGCCCCTAAAGGCCTGCGGAAATTTACGCACCCTTTATTTACTCTAAGTTTAGTTTTCGGATAATTTCCACACAAAAACACAACGGCGGGCGGGCAGCATCAGCATGCGGAATTGGTTGCCCGATTAAGTCTGTTCGGGAATGAGCTGTGGATGCTTTGAAGTTTGGTAATTGCATTTTGACTCCATAAATATTTCTAACATTCTATTTGTTGTCTGCATATATAACATTTTTATGGGGTTAAATTGTAGTAACCACTTCAGCAAAAATAAGGCAAATATAAAGTTTTAGTCAAAACATCTGTTCGCTCGCGTACTCACCAAAAAAATACACTATTTGCAAATATATTGGCCCCCGATTCTGTTTTTCCAGTCACTGTAGTTATTTTTATTACTGTCGGTATCCTTTGGCAGGCATAATTTATTATACGTCTTATATACGAGGGAGAAATGTATCAAAAAACGCTGCATTCGATGCCCTTTTATAATGTAAAGAGTTCCCATGGATAGCCCCGGTAGAATCGTTAAATTTATATATTTTAAATTAACTTTGGATGAACTATACTCTTGTTGAGGAATTATTTTAAAATAAAAAATAAAATAAATTAAAATATTACCATGTCTTTAGTTATTAGGGGACAGATTTAACACTTAGAAACTTTGAAAAACAGAAGTGGGGTAAGCAAAATGGTTCAAAATACTTTGTAAGAAATATAAGAACAACGAAGCGAAGGTGTCTTTCCTAGTCCTGCTTTTCTAGCAGTTACTCATTATTGTACTTTACGCATAAAATATTTTCAAAAACTAATAATCAAGAGCTGAAGTAATCGGTACTTACATCGAAGTCCATTACTCCTCTGACAATCATCAAAAACAGTAACCCAAAAAAGAAGCATGTTATTAAATTTCTGCAATCGTCTAATGTTGTAACTAATTGAACTGAACCCATTTGCCAATCATGGGACAGTGTTGCTGGACATAATACCAACCACCAATTGAATGCTGCTAAATAGCAGAAAGTGAGGAATCTGAAACAAAAATGAACAATACAAAATTTTATAAAATAAAAAAAGGGAAAGCACTTGCCAGCTGTCACAAACTACGACATCAAAAGCTAGTAATCATAAATAATCTAACCATTTAATTGCAAATAGTATTGTGATAGCGTTTTCAGTATTTCCGTCGTACGAAATTTTAAATCCTGCGTAGCTTAATTTTGCAATGATTTCTTTACGAAGCCACCCTTGTCATCACTGCATATTATTTATTTTCTCACAACTGGTTCATTTAATCGACAGTGAACATGAATACCTCTTTTTTTAGTTGAAGGTCCAGGCTACTCTGATTTAATTTTTTTAAGGGTGTTAGAAATTTAAGCATTAAGATCTTTAGAACCTAGTCCGCTCCTGCTAAACTAAAAAAGCTAAATTATTAGTTTCAAGAACACTATTTTAAGAGGCCATTACTTGTATTCATCGTAATAAAATTATTATTATTATGCTATGTTATACGGAGTCCTTTAAAAGTTAATCAAGAAAACCCGGCGTTCTTTAAGGTGATATTTCCCTTCTTTAAACAACCCATGAACAAGTAATTTGTTTGGACTCTTTCACGGTGGTAACAATGGCCGAATTACCACAGAGATACTAATTGGTTCTATGTTTGGGTCGTGAAGAGAAGAGCCTTGTTTTTTTTTCTATAAAATAAGTCATAAGTGTTGTATAAAAATATCGTCTACATTTTGTGTAAGTTACAATACCGAATACACTGTTTGTTTAAACAATAAAGTGCTTTGCTTATTACTCTTGTACCGGACGGCATAGTGTTTCTCGTATAACGAAACGGTAGAAGTGTCTTTTGTACGAGGGTTTGTATGTTCAGGGTGAGCAAAACTCGATGTTTGACTTATATTAGAAGTTATCACACGAATGCTATTTGTCAACCATTAGTTTAAGCATTGACAGATATAATTGCAGTTTGTTTCCAAAGCCTACTTGTGTAAAAGTTGTGGCGGTTGTAACAAATTTGCTTATAATTTTTAACGAATGAAGATAGCACATTTTTTTCTTTACAAAAGTTGTTTAGAAAAATTAGCTCTTTTGAACTATGCAAAAATATAGGTATGTTTCTGGAAAAAAAAATTGATGACGTCATTTACTTCAAACTTGGAAACAAAATGAAATATGGGTTAAAATAGAGCTTACTTAATCCTAATTAAGAACCTCTTTTCCGAATTTTTCTCTCGTTTTTCATTTTCTCATAACAGAGCTGGGACATCGAGTTTTGCTCACCCTGTACATTTAAAAATTATTATTTCTGAAAAAGTTGGCTTATGTCGTTTTTGAAATGACGGATTCGATCATTGCCAAAAGTGGAAATATCTATATCAAATCAGTGACTATTGTTATAGTTACTGATGCAACGTATTATTGATGTAAATTAATTCTTACAGTCATCATTAATGTAAAAAATATAAGTACTGTCATAGTAACCCTCAGGGTTGATGCAGTTATTCTCTATAATAAAAAAAACATACGCGTGCAGCACAGTACACGTGATAGAAGTGAATAGTTCTTTCACGACAGAGGAAGGGAATACGAATGACGGTACAAAAGAGACAACCGAAGAAGGCAACGTTAAGCCGCTATATACCGGGTATTCCATTAAGGGTGGACAGGTAGCATATCTCAGGAAATAATAGTCGTAGGACAATGGGAAAAAAATTCTTTTAGGGAAATCGACAAAATGGGAAATCGCTGGAAATAGTTTTTTAGTTCCTAACTATACCGCTAGGGGGCGTAATAGATACAGTAATGCGAAAAATGCATTTTTATTGAAAATTTCGCAATATAAGTTAGAAAAACAATACTACCACGGTAATGCTACTGAGAATCGGCATCTTTTTGGTGTATCACTTTTTATTGTACGGCTTGAAATAAAGGCAGCAGGGAAGGACGAAATTTTACCTATGATAATGTGTATACCTTTGGTTTGGCTTAACCGAATTTATCAATCTAATTTTTGTTTAAGAACTCAAGCCTTGCTGATGAAGAAAAAAAATATTTCAAATCATAATTGTTTTTTGGTGCTCCGCTAGATGGCGATATTTGCATCGCCTAAGGTTTTTTTGATTTTTCTTTAAAAACTTAAATGGAATGATACAAATATTTTATCAAAAATGAAAAGTAAATTGAATTTGCAACAAAAAAGTCCAAAACCGCACAGGAAATCTTTATTTGTTTGAGAGTTATGGCCAAAAGAATGTTGTTCACCAAAATTCGTTGAAAAATCATGTATCTTTAATTTTCCGTGATCAAGAATGCCATGGGAAATAAAGAAATAGGTTTAAAATTTATTAAACTGATAGTTTAACAAATAAAAATAATAAAAGATCCATTAAAATTACCAAAATGCAGAGCTTTTATAAAATTTGTTAAAAGAGGTAGATCTAGGTACCCATGAAACAAAATTGGGAAGTTTCCATGCATGGAGACAAATAAATAAACGCGAATATGCTGCTAAATACCCTGACCGAAGACACCATAGCAGAAAAATGTTCCGTCGGTTAGCAGTCCGTTTACGAGAAACGGGAAGTGTAAGAGTTGATCCAGTCCCGCTCAGAAGACGTCCAGTTAGCAGTGAAGATAATATTATAAGCATTCTTGCGTATGGGGAAGCGAATGCTGAAGTGCGATTTATTCCTAAGTCTGAACTTAGGAATAAATCGCACTTCAGCATATTGGATTTTAAAATCTTTTAAACTGCATCCTTACAGTATTGTTTTACATCAGGCACTTTCAGATGCCGATATTGACTTTTGTTATTGGCTGAGAGATATGTGCACTGAAAACCCGCAATTTCTCTCACAGATTTTATGGACTGAGCCATATTTTCTAGTTGTGGTAGTGTTAATTTACACAATACGCATTATTGGTCACAAAAAAATCCTTATTGGATGCCGGAAGTTGACCATCAAAGTAGATAGAGTGTAAACGTGTGGTGTGGAATCGTAGTCAGGATATTTAGCAGCATATTCGCGTTTATTTATTTGTCTCCATGCATGGAAACTTCCCAATTTTGTTTCATGGGTATCTAGATCTACCTCTTTTAACAAATTTTATGAAAGCTCTGCATTTTGGTAATTTTAATGGATCTTTTATTATTTTTATTTGTTAAACTATCAGTTTAATAAATTTTAAACCTATTTCTTTATTTCCCATGACATTCTTGACCACGGAAAAAATTAAAGATACATGATTTTTCAACGAATTTTGGTGAACAACATTCTTTTGGCCATAACTCTCAAACGAATAATGATTTTCCTGTGCGGTTTTGGACTTTTTTGTTGCAAAATCAATTTACTTTTTATTTTTGATAAAATATTTGTATCATTCCATTTAAGTTTTTAAAGAAAAATGAAAAAAACCTTAGGCGATGCAAATATCGCCATCTAGCGGAGCCCCAAAAAAGAATTATGATTTAAAATATTTTCTTTCTTCATCAACAAGGCTTGAGTTCTTAAACAAAAATTAGATTGATAAATTCGGTTAAGCCAAACCAAAGTTATAGACATTATCATAGGTAAAATTTCGTCCTTCCCCGCTGCCTTTATTTCAAGCCTTACAATAAAAAGTGATACACCAAAAAGATGCCGATTCTCAGTAGCATTACCGTGGTAGTATTGTTTTTCTAACTTATATTGCGAAATTTTCAATAAAAATGCATTTTTTGCATTACTGTATCTATTACGCCCCCTAGCGGTATAGTTAGGAACTGAAAACTATTTCCAGTGATTTCCCATTGTCGATTTCCCTAAAAGAATTTTTTTCCCATTGTCCTACGACTATTATTTCCTGAGATATGCTACCTGTCCACCCTTAATGGAATACCCGGTACATAATAGTGTATGGTATAGGATATAGTCTCTCTCTCTTTCTCCCTCATATTTGTTATATGCTTCATCTCTTTTGCGGGACGAAAATTTTATAAATCATGTCGTGACGCGGCCTTGAAAAATCACTCTCATGCGGCCAAAGAAGTATTCATTTCAAAAAATCATTTATATTTGGTATACGGGTACCTAAAATTTTCTGGACGAGTCATTGCTGTTTCCAGAGTATTAAGAGAATTATGTACGTTTTAAATTTATGTGATATTTGTCGAATTTAGACATTCTAGGGAATTTTGGAATAGTCCGTAAAGGTTGCCAGGACGACTTTAAGGGACTAGCCCGACAAAGAAGCATAAATAAAACATATTAAGCTATTTAAAACGATGTGTCTCATAAAACAGGGCAACAGATTTGAACTTATAAAATTGGGCGGCTGGGGGTTAAGGATTGAACCAACATTGTTTCTGTCAGAATTATGAATTTCCTGAGTCAGTGTAACATAATTACTACTTCTTAGCATGGTTTTAGGTCGGGACTTTCTACCGAGACTTCACGCGACTGAATATGTCCAGCACGTGCATGATCTCGCTGATGGAGGCAATTACGTTGTTTCGTTGTGTTTTGACCTGTCTAGGGCCTTTGATACTGTCGATGGAGATTTTCTGAGGAGCAAATTGTGCGATATGGGAATTCGTGGTGCGGTCAATGGCTGGATTGCGTCATACTTGTCTGATCGGAAGATTAGTGTCAGGGTTTATTCGTCGGTCTCGGAATCTAAAAGTATTAATGTGGGGGCACCACAAGGGAGCGTTTTGGGTCCGCTTCTATTTTTACTTTACGTAAACGATCTGCCCCTGCACATTCCATCTGCAAGAGCTTTTATGTATGCCGATGATACATCTCTGGTAGTCCACGACAAGCATCTAGAAGTACTGCGGATAAAAATTCTATCCGTTATGCATATATTTAATTCCTGGTGCACTCAAAACAAACTGATGATCAATCATGATAAGACTGTCGTTCTGCAGTTTAGTAGGTATCGTACAGTGCTGAATTACGACTGGGTGTTTGAGGGCCATTGGCTGGAGTGGGCTACGTCTTCGAGGATTTTGGGAGTGACCTTCGATCGGCGGCTGCAGTGGACTGATCATTTGGAGTCCGTCAGTCGTAAACTCTCTCTCAGAAGTCACATGAATACTGGCGCTCTACTTAATATTTATTACTCTTTCGTGTATGCTACTATTGCCTACAACATTATCGTCTGGGGACGATCGAGTGACATATCCAGGGTGTTCATCATCCAAAAAAGAATTTTACGCACTATTTTTCACCTGCCCTTCAATTTCGCGTGTAGAGAGACATTTAGACGATGGCGTTTACTCACGGTTGCTTGTATATACTTGCTTAAAATCCTGACGTATATTTTTAAAAACATCTGCAGGTTTCGGCGTAATGGCTCCTTGCACGACTATGCGACTAGGGGCAGAGAGAGGATGCTTTTATCTAGGCCTCGACATGAGTTTTTTAAAAAGTCACCAGATTACTCTGGACTACTTTATTAGGAATCTATTAGGAATTCGAGAAATATTCATCAATTTAGTAGAAATTCCTTATACCACACTCTTTTTACAGTCTGAGCGCGCATGTTGAGCACTGCTCTTAATGATCCTTCTTTATTGTGTTTTGACCTCTTGTGTGGTGACGAACTGTTGTTTTTGTTTGACTGTCTTATTCTGACGTTGTATGTTTATGGTTTAATGTACATATACAGGTATTTTTGTGTATAAGTTTTAGGTATATGTTGATACCATTGAATTTGTGTTTAGATTTTGTATTGTTTATTTACTTGACATGCCTATGTACTATTAGATTTTTGTACTAACTCAAGGCTAATAAAGTTATTATTATTATTATTAACAATAGTTTCTGCCGCCGAAAATCATGTCTACTTCAGATGGTAAGTTATTCTGGATGGCAGGTTGAAAATAAAAGCATTGTATATTGTGGTGCGTACAATTTGAAATTGCTTTATCTATGTATATCAAATTTCGACAGATTTTTCACATAAAAATGTCCAAAATAAAATAAAATCTACCCATACAAATATATCAGCCCGCCATCACGTTATCTATTTAATACGTTTTTTTTTGACTCGTATAATTTGTGAAATTTATGTTTGTGGTAGTAATCCATATTGATTGCATTAATCTGCATAAATATATCGGTTCTGTTTAACAAAACTGCGATTCTGGAATCAAATATCCAAATCCAACAACTTTAAACATACAGGGTGTTTCATGTGCGCCACGGTAGTCAATTGGTATAGATACCTGACCGGCAACCGAGCAATGTGGGTTCGAATCCCACTTATGTCGCAAATTTTTTAATTTTTCTATACAGGGTGTCCCTCGGTGACCATTAGAAAATCTCGGGACGTAAAGCGATTTAAATTCTGAAAATTTGCATGGTATGATTTTTGATGACGCTTGATTCAGATGAAATGACAGCGACAGTAGATAGGCTATGATAGTTCTGGTGCATTTCTTATGGAAAATAAGATGGGAAATTGCTAAGGTCCAAATTCCCGATTTTGGGTTCCTCAAGGTCACACACTTACGACGACCCTTTTGGGCACGATGTCAACGACAAATGTCAAACACCATACGTCAACACCAAATGTCATCAAAAGCGGTATGACGTTTCTACTGCAGTGTCAGTTGTATAGGAGCATCACCAGGAAGGGTGGTGAGGTCAAAAGGGCTCTTAAAATGCATGAAATCACATTTAATGTATTAGGAGAACAGAAATAGTAAACATATAACGCGTCAACAACAATGACAAGACTTTTGAACAATATATACAGGGTTAACTATCACTCAGTACAAAAATTGCTCAAATTATAATACTTGATAAATAAGTCCCTCTGCATTACTGCAGAATTGTACATTACTTCTTTGTTTTTGCAAACTGTAAACTCCTAGAATGATATTTTCGCATATTGAATACACTAAAGATACAAACACAACAGATTGCCGAAAGCACACTCAAATGCTCGTTTATTTTACTTAAATAAATTTTTTACTTTAAATGCGCGGTAAATCAATACACTTAGCAACATGGTGTTGTATCATAACCTTTAAATAATGTCTAATTTAAACTTCAGTTGGGCAGGCGGTCATAGGCGTCGTAAAATGGGAGTTTAATATGATTTAGAAAAAAATATTTTCAGCTTTAATAAAAACGCGATTAAATGTTTGTACTGAGTGATAGTTAACCCTGTATATAGTTCTTATGTAAATATAAAAAGGTACCATGACACTTACATCGTTTATGTGAATTATGTCATTTACGTCATGATGTAAATGACATAAACGACGTAAATGACAAAAACGACGTAAACGATATAAATGACGTAAATGACATAAGCGACGTAAACGATAGTTGTTTTGGCGGACTGTCTACAACAACCATGAAAATGTTCTAAGCAATTTTGAGTCTTTAGATAATTGTATATAAGTCTTGAAAATATTGATTATCAAGTCTTTTCTGAAATAAAACATAGGAATTGACGACTATTTCAACTACATTTGATTGACGATATTGTATCGCTCTTCTGCATGAGAAATAATCCATGAACAGGCAACACCGTGGGCAGAAACCGGTTTTTTGGAACGTATATAGAGAATAATAAGTACCTGTCTTAGAGAGTAGAGCCGGTCTACATTATTATAAATAACAAGTGACCGATAGGCTCAGTTGCAATCCTCGAGGCAATAGTTCAAGCTTAAAAAGAAATTGAGATCGAATGGAATATATCAATACATTTCTTGCATCTCTATGACCCAGTACATTGACTTTTTTCATTATTAAAATTGTAGCCCGTCTGCAGATACTGTTACTCGAACGGAGTCATTGACTTTTTTTTTATTATTATTGACATTGTCTGGTGAGGACGGTAAAAAATCAATATTTGAATGCCAAATGTGTCAACTTGTGTAATTTAAAAACCAAATTATTTTAGCAAAAATAACATAAAATAAACTTGGGGAAATAAAGTCTATAATGATAGTTGTGGTGAATGAAGCATCTGCGCGTGTATCGGGTGTAAATAGATTTCGGAAATCCGTCTGAGGCAAGAGTGACGTCCTTTACTAGAGGTGTTATTGAGTGAAGGGAGGAATTTTTTTAATACCGGCCCTGTTTTCGCATATCCTCAATCTCTTGTAATTAATGCATTTTGTTATTTTTCATGTTGAAATTACAGCTTTATGTGTTTTGCATGAGAGTTTAAATTATAATAAAACACTATACAAAACAATTTTTGATATTTATTAAAACAATAAATATTTGTGTTGTACCTACCTACACCCTTTGCCGGGATATTAAATGAATGCACATTTATTTTATCCTACATAATATATCTACTCGTACATCGTGCGACAAAAAACTAACTGCACATAGGCCCGAAATATGCGCAAAGATCAAAGATAGCAAGTAGAAAACTTGTCTATTCACGCTAATTTAATTAACGGCCTGGTAGAATTATTTGGAATATCGCAGGTATTCTCATAGGAGAGTTGGTATAATAGAATAGGGTTTATTGAAACCCGTATGAGCAGTGGAGATGTAGTTGGTTCATGTATCTATATGGAATCTAGGTACAATAATCAATTTTCTGTTTAGGTACCGTGCTATGGTATTTAAAATTTAAAAATAATGGGTGTCCAAAATTGAGGTAGCATTTTAATTTTACTGCCATTTTTTTTCTACCTGTAATTTTTATTTGAAAATTCGGTAGAGAAAATGCTGCAACAAATCGTGCCATCAAGCTGAAATTTAAAGAAACTGGATTCGTTCATGATAACAGAAACAGAATTTATCAACGTAGTGGTCGTTCCCCGAAAATATAGCAGCTGTCAGCAGAACTGTTGAAGAAGATCCAAAAACATCCATTCGTCATCGTTCGCAGAAATTAAATATGAAACAATCCACATTATTCAACATTTACCATCGTGATCTCCATGTAAAGGCTGATAAGATCCAGCTGACCCAATAATTAAAGCCAGCGGACCACGCATTACGTCGGCAATTCGTTTCTTGGGCCTTCGAAAAACAAGAAGAAAATGAGATTTTTTTTAACCAAATTATCTTCATCGACGAAACCTATTTGCAGCTCAATGGCGACGTTACAAGCAGAATTGCCGCATTTGGGGTGAAGAGAATCCAAGAGTTATCTTAGAGCAACCATTACACCCACAAAATGTTACAGTTTGGTGTGGTTTGTGGTCCAGAGGAATCATCGGATCATATTTTTTTGAAAACGAAAATGGAAATCGCTACAGGGAGCTTTTGTGGCGGAAAATTGATGATTTAGACGTAGAGAATATGTAGAATTTCAACAGGATGGTGCCACTTGTCGCACGCAGCAAGAGAAAAAATTGATCTTTAGAAAGAAAAGTTCGAAAATCGCATTATTTCTCGTAGAGGAGGAGTAAATTGAAAACCAAGATCGTGCGATTTGAAACCTTTAGATTTTTTTTAGGGTTTTTTGAAATCGAAAGTGTACAGCAATAATCCCACAACAGTTCACGAGATTAAAACCAACATTATCGAGCAGATATCAACCATTGACAACAATTTATTGCAAAACATGATTGATAATTGTGGTAAAAGATTATGAGCCTGCCCGTGGGAAAAAAGTAAGTTGATAAAAAGTGACGTTTTATTACCTGTCAACAGACATAATATGTCAAACTTTTTCCCGTCACAGAAAAAATATATTTTTTTCTATTGAAATTAAAATGATACCTCAATTTTGGTCACCCGTCACCCATTATACCCTACCCTAAATTTAGGGAAAACAATATTTATTCATTATTTTAAAATGCACGATGATGATATTTACAAGCTATAAGCTAGACTAATACCGGTATTAATAAAAATATTTTACATTTAGTATTTTGCACAATAAAGATAATTTACTGTTAAAAATACAGAGTTGGCTAGGTAGGTAAGTATGCAAAAAAGCTACCTACGTTAGGGTGTTTTTTAATTCATCGGAATAGAGGGTTAACGGTAAGTAGTGTGGGGTTTCTTTCACACAAATTAATACATCAGAGACTGACAAAATAAAAACTCTATTAAGCCAAATTATACCTAGTTATAACAGAAGTCGGAAGTAAAATAATATAGTATACATATAGGCAAAGATTAATGTACACAACATTTTTTTATTCCGATTGAAATAATAACATTTTTTACAACATTTATTTGCTATTACACGAAAGAAAAAGATCTCGACAAAACCTTGAAATTTATTATAATAAATGCTCAAAATGATGACCTCGAAATCGAGGGTAGTTAAATCCGGTGACCTAGCAAGCCACACAACGTGGCAACCTCTTCAAATCCATGGAACAGGGTATTCATGATCTAACACTTTACGCGAAATTCTGGCATAATGTGCAGGACAGCCATCATGTTGAAACCACATATTTGCCCGTTCTTGGAGTGGTATATCTTCAAGTAGAAAGGGTAAATGCTGCTCTGTTGCTGTTCCTTCAATAAAATATGGACCAATCAACCTATCTCCAGGAATTCCACACCATACGTTCCCCGTCCAAGGGCGCTGTTGTTCTACTTCTCTTAACCACCGCGGATTTTCACACTCCAATAATGCATTTCTGTGACATTCTCCATAGAGCAAGATCATCTTAGCCTTTTGTGCTACAGAAAGATGTTCCATATTTTTTAAAAACTAACTTATTGTTTATTGTCACTCACAAGTGTAAAGATATTATGAATGATTTCTTTGCCATAAATGTGCAAAAATGTTTACGACATGAAAAATTTACTACTTTTCTCTTTAAGTATAAAACTAGCTGTTGCCCTCGAGGCACGAATAGCTCTCCATATTTAAGTGTAAAAGTCATAATTTTATGACCTTTTTGTCATTTATCTAAATTTTTGTTTTGTTTTAGACATCAGCTATTTTTTTTTTTTTTTGTATCGGGTTTTGTGCCTTTTTCTTCTCTTTGGAGGCACTATTTATACGCAGATATTTTATATTCCAGACCTAGGCCAAATTCTTGTACGCAAAATAATTGATTTTTTTTTAGTTTTATTATAAAATTTATTTTGCCCCCTTTTCTACTATTTACGAACGCCTATGTAAACAAAATTGTTATGCTGCATGTTGTAGGTTATCCGTTAAGTGGTTTTTGAGTTATCACGGATACAATTTTTTCCTGACCCTTTTATAGAATTTTCACGGACGCCTATGGAACATTAATTTTTGTCGTGTATTTTTAACACCAATTCAACTAGTTAAATATAAAAATTTTTACATTTTAATTTTTTTTTCATTTTACCCCTTTTTTTTACTATTTACGAACGCCTATGTAAATAAAAATTTTATGCTGCATTTTTTAGGTTATCTTATATGAAAGCTATATATAATTAGCCAATTTTTCTGGTATATTTGGGAAACATTTTTTTTTTGTTTTTGACTCTTTTTTTAAGACTATTTTCGAACGCCTGTGTGAACTAATTCTTTTATGTAACATTTTTTAGGTTATATTCTATCACACCTATAAAAAATTATTCAATATTTCGGATAAGTTTAAGAACTAAAATTTTTTTAAATTTTTGAACCCTCTTTTAAACCCCTTGCCTACGCTCAATGTTAATCACCACCTATAAATAGCCTGTAGTATTTTCGTACCAAATGTGATTAAAATCCGTTAAGTGGTTTTTGAGTTATCACGGATACAAATTTTTTCTGACCCTTTTATAGAATTTTCACGAACGCCTATGGAACATTAATTTTTGTCGTGTATTTTTAACACCAACTCAACTAGTTAAATATAAAAATTTTTACATTTTAATTTTTTTTATTTTACCCCTTTTTCTACTATTTACGAACGCCTATGTAAATAAAAATTTTATGCTGCATTTTTTAGGTTATCTTATATCAAAGCTATATATAATTAGCCAATTTTTCTGGTATATTTGGGAAACATTTTTTTTTCGTTTTTGACCCTTTTTTAACACTATTTTCGAACGCCTGTGTGAACTAATTCTTTTATGTAACATTTTTTAGGTTATATTCTATCACAACTATAAAAAATTATTCAATATTTCGGATAAGTTTAAGAACTATGATTTTTTAAATTTTTGAAACCTCTTTTAAACCCGTTGCCTACGCTCAATGTTAATCACCACCTATAATTATCCTGTAGTATTTTCGTACCAAATGTGGTTAAAATCCGTTATATGGTTTTTGAGTTATCACGGATACAAATTTTTTCTGACCCTTTTATAGAATTTTTACGGACGCCTATGGTACATTAATTTTTGTCGTGTATTTTTAACACCAATTCATCTAGTTAAATATAAAATTTTTTACATTTTAATTTTTTTTTATTTTACCCCTTTTTCTACTATTTACGAACGCCTATGTGAATAAAAATTTTATGCTGCATTTTTTAGGTTATCTTATATCAAAGCTATATATAATTAGCCAATTTTTCTGGTATATTTGGGAAACGTTTTTTTTTTTCGTTTTTGACCCTTTTTTTAAACTATTTTCGAACGCCTGTGTGAACCAATTCTTTTATGGAATATTTTTTAGCTTATATTGTATCACAACTATGAAAAATTATTCCATATTTCGAATAAGTTTAGGAAATATATATTTTTTATGTTTTGACCCCTTTTCCACTATTTACGAACGCCTATGAAAGTAAGTTATTCATAACACATTTTATAGGTTATATTCTATCAAAACTATCAATAACTAGTTAATATTTCTGCTATTTTTAAGAAATACGTTTTTTTTTTATCTTTTTTACCCCATTTTACACTATTTTCGAACGCCAATGTGGTCTAATATTTTATGTTCAATATTTTAGGTTATATTCAATTAAATGCGTAAAAAATTATGCAGTATTTCGGATAAGTTTAAGAACTATGAATTTTTTTAATTTTTGAACCCTCTTTTAAACCCTTTGCCTACGCTCAATGTTTCCCAAAATCTAATCAGCTCCTTGCCATGTCCAATAGTATTTTTGTACCAAATTTGGTTAAAATCTGTTAAGCGGTTTTTGCCTTTTCGTGGATACAGACAGACAGACAGACAGACAGACATACAGACAGACAGACAGACAGACAGACAGACAGACAGACAGACAGACAGACAGACAGACAGACAGACAGACAGACAGACATTTTTTTAAAACTACTTATTTATGTATAAAATGACCAAAAAGAAGTATTTCCGGTGAAATTAAAAAAAATTTTTTTTTCATGAAACTAATAGTCTCCATATATACATATATTACATATATGATATGGAGAGCTAAAAAATAAAAATGAAATATTTGGTAACTTTTACTTGTGAATGAGTTTTGTCCTAAAATTTTCAAATTCGAATTTCTCGAAAACCTTTAAGTTTTTCGAGAAAAAAGAAGTATGCCTTTTTTATGTAGAAAACCTTATTTTATCACATTTTTGAAACAAAATGAATAAAAATCACAAGGAAAAAAAGTTAGGTTATAATTAAGGCAAGGGTCCCCCCGTTTACCCGCCTATGGTCATCCTTTTTTATTCAGTTTCATGTCAGTTTACGACATTTAACTAGGTGAATAAATATGCTACATTTGGTTAATTTATCTTTACTCGTTTCGAAAATATTTCAAAAAAATCGTCCTCAGTCATCTTTAACACCCTGTATCTTTGTAAATAAGGACTTTTCGAAAAATTACTATTTAGGTTTTTTTCATGATTAAATGTCCCCAATTCGCTCACCAATTTTGGCCAGCTTTTTTTAGAAACACCTTCTATGCTGCCGGGGTAGTTAGGATTAACTTATTATCTCCCCTCTACTTCCTTGTACCGTTCTTCCCCGTACAACAGTTCAACACAATCAGCTAGGCCTCTGGGTTGGCGGGAAAGGTTTGCTTGTCATATTGGAAAAGAACGCGGCACTAGCGTCGGTGGAGGGTTTGCTTGTCAAGGCGCAAAATATAAATAGTTGCCCTCGTATTAACAGAACTCTATACGAATAAATAAGCGAAGTTTTGCTTCAACTTCAAACAAACATTGATTCTGCTATCAGGTCCATCTTGTATAGGTACATAAGACTGTAAGACTATTTTGTTATACCAAATAGATTTAAATTAAATCAGTGATGTTTTTCCCTCTTCAACTTCTTTTACCCATTCTTTCTCTCCTCTCGTATTCCTTTTGTGTAGCAGACATTCGGCACATAAATTATTCATTGACGAATGACGACTTGGGAAAGAGGGTACTGATGGAGCATCACGCTTTTCACATATCTATACATATACACGTGATTAGGAAAAACGAAAATAAACCGGAAAGAGAGACGCAAGGAATGAACCATTTCGGTTTCTATGTTTGGATATACATAAGGATTTCCTGCAGATTTTTACTCAACCTTCGCTATTGCCTTTACTATTGGTCTATGAACAGCGTTGCCAGATCTATTTGAGAAAATCAAGCTTCATATAGGTATACTCTTTCCAAACTTAGTATATAATGCTATAAAAAACCACAACCGCATATTCCTTTGTAAAGTCAATGCCGACCTCCGCCGTCCATAGGCGCACCATTGTTAATTGTTTTTTTATAGTTTTTGCACAAGAAAACACTCAAAATCACCAACTAACAGCAAATAAATACGAACGCCAAGGATAGTTGGCAACAGAGCTCAAACTACCGGCTCATTACAAAAATGAATGAAATAGTAAATTCTTCGCGTACTATTCAAGTTGCTCACTTTACAGAGTTGCCACGTGTACTTCATAAATAAATTATAATTTGGTGAAATATGTTTTGAATATGTTAAAATTCATAAAAAAGTAACTAAAAAATATCTTGGGTATATCGTTTTATAATACACAAAAATTAGTACCATCACCTAAGTTATATTTTGCTTTAAAACGGTAAAAAATGCCGTATCAAAATAGTGTATTTTAAAACAATTCGGGAATGACAGCGGAAGTTTGGCATTATCGCTATCTGCAAATAATGATGTTTGATCGCTTGGAAATGTAAACAGTTTTATCTCCCCCTTTTCTAGATCTGTGGTCGGACACAAATTTTCTTCGAAAATTCCACATTAAGTCTTCTTCAACCGAAAGGACAATTTACTAGTGGAAAAAATCAGTACTTTTAACATTTCCAAGCCAAATGAATGATGATCAACTTTAAACTCGAAAATTGTTTGAGTCGAGGAGACACACTGTATATAAAAGACCAACGCCTCATCTTATCTATTCCATTACCTAATCAGTTCAACAAAAAATAAAGCAGAAAACAAAAAATAAATGAAAAATTTAAATCACTCCCACATTTTCCTATTAGAACTGAATAATCAATGAGTCCAATAAAAATTTCATAAACTTACCTCACGCACAATGAGGGATGGAACGCAGCCGGATTATCCTGTTCGGAGAATTTCGGTAGGGATCCTTGTAGAATTGCCAAGCGCAGTCCCAAAAGGATACCCGTCTGCAATATAACATAAAATACAAAATGAAAAGAATAATACGTGAAAAATTGCTTCGTGAAAGCTTAAATCAAATAGGTAGGCATCTTTAGAAAGGTTAAAGCTCGGCCTCGGGTTAGAGGTAGCGCAAGGTCTCCCACTTTTCCTTCTGCTATATTTTAGTGTGTTAAACGTTTGTAGCATTAAAAAAAACTAGCCCAGGATATGACGGTTTTTAGGTCTTAAATCTTGACGCATGCACCGATTGACGTGAAATTTTAACAGTAAGTAGAGAATTGCTGAAGAAACAAAAGTTACATTCACCATGGGGGGGTGGTAATGAAGTCACCCATTTTAATAAAAAAAATGAATTCTAAGAAAAAAATGCTCTATAAGGTTTTTCCAAAAATTAATATGTGCCGAGTTTTAATAAATAACTCGAAAACCTTACGTTTTATTAAAAAATCCATACAAAGCAAAAGTAAAGCGTTTGAAATAACGAATCGATTTATTTTTTGTAGATTACCATATATGCAATAATAATCGAGTCATCACTGTCTAAAGTGATTGTTTATTTTTTCGGAAACTAAAATCTAACTTTTACCGTAAAACCGTAAAGAACTAGTTTTTCCAAGAAAATGAATAAAACCGTTTTTCAAAGTACTTGGAAAGACCTTTACAATGCTTTTGGAACAAACTTCCTAGCTCAAAAACTCGCAGAGTTATGATGCAAATATTGTCATCTTATTCTCTCTCTATTAGTGACAGAAAGTTGACATTTCGAGCATCCGCGTTCGAGTAACAATATGTACAGACATGATACAATTTCAATAATACTAAAAAAAAGTTCAATTAGTTTGTGTTTAATTAAGCATCTGCGCATGTGTCGGGTGTAAAAATATTTCGTTTTAATTAAGCTATTGCGCGAATAATGAGTACGAGGTGTAGGATAGCGATAATTTCAAGAACAGCCTCGCACCCGAGCATTGTAAGTTTGTATGTTGTTTAAGCCATAAGAACAACACACAAATCTGTTTTCTTTTCTAATGACTTTACTTTAATGAAAAAAGTGACGATTTGGGAACTATTTTAAAACCAAGCGGCCAATGGACTCAATTGCAATCCTCGAGACAATAGTTCAACATTAAAAAGAAATTGAGCAACCTTAAAAAGAAATTGAGATCGAATGGAATATATCGATACATTTCTTGCATCTCTATTAGTGACATTTATTTAAATTTCTAGCATCCGGGTCAAATTAAATGTATCCGTCCGAGTAACAATATGAACAGACGGGCTACAATTTCAATAATAATAAAAAAAGTTCAATGACCCAGTTTTTAACAATAATAAAAACATGCGTGTTTAATTAAGCATCTGCTCGTGTGTCGGGTGTAAATAGATTTCGGTTTAATTAAGCTTTCCGCGAATAATGAGTACGAGGTGTAGGATAGCCATAATTTCAAGAACAGTCTGGCACCCGAGCATTGTAAGTTTGTATGTTGTTTAAGCGAGTAGATTCCATAAGAATAACACACAAATCTATTTTCTTTTCTAATGATTTTACTTTAATGAAAAAAGTGACGATTTGGGAACTATTTTAAAAATGTTTCCCTTCAAAGAAGCCTCAACAAAAGTAAACGTTTCCTTGCGCTGACTATTTAAACGTATGTTAAAACACATGGCATATTTTACACTTGTTTTGATTCTGAGAAATCCGTGCCCAAATTTACCCTGTTTTCGTTGAATATTAGAGTGAAGAAGAGCTAACACGTTTTATCTTATTTAATAACATAATAGAATGCTCTTCAGTTACAAATCATGAAGTTTGCGATCTGACAACGTAGCTGATAGTCCGATTTTTGTATCATGGTTTACTATGTGTCTAAATGGAAGTATTTTGAACTTCAGTATTTAAGTAAGTTTAAAATTGAACGGTGCATATCAATGAACAGTATTCTTGATTTTGAATATTCTCCTAACGCCTTAGTGTAACAAGACACCACGCCACTGGTATTATGGATACTAGTTGGGTTTTTTATATAGATATTTTCTCTTAGTTTGGGAGATATAATATTTTCGTAAATATTATACAACATCTGTAAGTAATAAATTTATTATCTTGGTGCTTTTAACAAATGTTCCTAAAAGAATTGTTACCTGAAAGAACGACCTTTTTCTAATTGAAAATATTGAGTTTGTTTATGAGTTAGCATATATTAGAAAAGATAACCAGATGTTTTAAATACAGAGTGGTCATTCAAGATTCTCGAAACGCGTTCATGTAAATTAAATGTCGGACTTTTATTATTATATACAGAAGCTAGTAGTTGGGGAGTTAACAAGGTTTCCCATAAAAAAAAATAAATATAAAATGAGTTGAACAATTGGATGTAAGTAATAATAACGGCTTAACATAGAGAAACTATAGTATTAGAAATAGAAAGTAGTGAAATTAAAGTTCATAAGTTCAACTTTTCTTTAATAAAGATTTTTTGCCTACGTCGTAATTTTCAGTACTTTTAAAAATTATGTTCCGTCATACTAAACAATAACTTACTGCAGTTAGAATTTTCACCGTCCGACTCGTAAATTCTAAAGTCTCTGGATTCCATTTCAGGTCAAATACCGTCCTAAAAAAAAGAACAGGAAATATAATGTCAATTGAGGTGTAGGTATTATACTAAATTGAGGAGGATGGCTCAGACCATGTCAAGTTTAAGATCGATATAAGCTTGAACAGTGCAATATATATTGTCACACCCGGTATATTCTAATAAAAATATTGCATCCGGTCGAACTAGCTATTTTATGCTGATTAATAATTATTAAAAAGTTCATCAAAGTTTATACAAGTTCATGACTTTAGCATCGGTATTGTACCTAATAGACAAATTGCAAAGTCAATAAAAAATGGCCCGACCGACGCTAAGAATGGACAATTGCATTGGTCGATATTCGAAAGAGTGGAGAAAGGTAAGGCCGTTACTAACAGGTTCAATAAAATCTATTAAAATTGGAGGCAATGTTACCTTTTTATGCTTGACCACTGTAGATACATATCAAAAACCAAATTTAATATTAGGACAGTAACTCCAGTCTCCTTCGCTAACATACTCATACCACCCATTACGATGCTGGTCCATAAATGACATTTGCCATCTGTATGTCTGTAACAATTAAATTAAATCAATGAAAATGCGAGTTATTTCATTTTCAATATATATTTGTTGATACTGCAATAAGCATACAAATGTATTATAGAGAAATCGTACACAAGTTGGCAACAGTGCAACAGTAATATAATGCTAAGGCCGGGTTTATACAACATAAATTAGTCACCTCAAAACATATTATAGAAAGCTATAACTAAATGTAAATTATTGAATAAAAACGTAACTTTAGGTCTTTAGTATGCTAGATTAAGTTTAAATTTAAAGTTAGTTAAGACAAGTTAGGTTAACTTAAGTTATAAATTTTTTTGCAAATAAACCAATAATCATAACTGTAAAAGTTGAATGCATTGTAAACTGTAATCAAATAGGGCCCGTTTATATCTTAGACTAAGAAAATACACTATTGTTTACATTTAAAAACAATCCATAATTTTGATAGTAAATTCTTACAATTAAAATTCTTTGTTCCATGGTTAGAATTTCCCAATTTTTTACCACAGCATTAATAAGTACAGCATTCCGACTCCACGTTGGCACTTTGAAATAAACGGTGACGTATGACGCCGCCATTTTGGGTTACAAGTCAGGTCCTGACTAAAAATACTTATAGTTTTCGGTTTCTAACCACAGTACTGTATTTTCATTTTTGTAAAAATATTTAAGTACATAATAATATCGCTGTCAATTTCAGAAATATTTGTGGTGTGTCATAGTGATTGAAAACAGGCTTGAGTGGTGGTATCAGTTAAATGTTGACTTGATTGGGTGATTTTTAATAATAATAATAATAAACACAACAATAATACCGACTTTATTAGTAAAAAAGACATTTTTATAAAAGTTGAAGCAGTGCTTCCTAACTTAACCTAAACGTAACTTATATTTTAGCTTAAACCTATCTGAAAATAGTTTTACATCGCTGGCCAAATTAAGTAGGTAGCTTATGTTTACAAATTAATTTGTTCTATTACGTATCAGACAGCACTCTTAAACGAAAACCCGTGTAAACTTTTTATATTCTCCGGTAGAGCGTTGTAATATTTTGAAACCGTATAGGAAAATGACCGCTCAAAGATTGATGTTGAGTCTAGCGGTGGCGTAATGACAGTTTTATGAGGAATATTCATTTCATACACCGATCCCCAGAACTTTAATCTTTCTTATAAGTATTCCGCCTATTTCCACCTGATGATTTTTATTAATCAAAATTAGTGAATGAAAATCCGACGTTGTTTCATTCTTAACCAGCCGATTTCCTTAATCTTATTGCTAGCCTCTTTCACCCCTACGAATTCCACATACAAGCCGTGTGCCTGAATTCTGCATCAACTGAATCCTGATTGCGTTATCATGCTATCTCGCCACGAGACAACTTGTGTTTATGTTTTACTTTCATTTAGTTTAAAAACATATTAGATACTGCCATTTCGTAATATAAATTTTTTCTACTCCTGTTTTGTTAAGCCGTCTATTGCAAAACTGTTAACGTGACATGTAAATTCAATCTTACATAAGTGTTACGTAATGGACACCAAAGTGTTACGTAATGAATATTACATAACACTTTGGGGATTTTTATTTTTTATTATGGAATTATGTCAAACATAAATGTCAAATCTTTAAATGTCATGATTACTTTTTCTTCTGTGTGAAATATTTTTGCTTAAATTTTAATTCTAAAATGGATTCTGATTCTGCAAAGTCGTAGAAAAAGTACAGTACATCACTCGAGCTGTAAATAATTTTCCATGCTCGAGACTAGTCTCTCGCTTGTAAAATATCATTTACAGCACATGTTATGTAATATACTATTACGGTTATACCAATAGTTGTTATAAAAGTAAAATTATCTAGTATTCATCTTTATTTTTACTTATCACTCATCTAACAGGATCTGTGGGGAAGCGAAAAAAATGTTTAGAGCAAGTGTACCGCTTATTGGGACAACATTTTGCAGCACACACATGTACTCCCTGATTGTTCATTGTATGAATCCCAAAACACGTTAATAAAAATAAAATCCTTTTAATTCTCACGAGCACTATACCAAAAACTCAGAATTAGATTACAAACACAATATTTATTTATCTCGTACACGCCGACAATGAACTATAAATATATTGAACACAGGAGTGAACGGTATCTATCTACGTCAATGCGATTATTGTGACGTTTTAACCCATAACGGCGGCATGCGCGACGATATGCGCAGGACGGCTCGCAAGCGGAAAGTCAGAATACTGTATTATTTATTATACTGTGTTTTTACTATATAAATCTCAAAGGATGACAGCTCAATTCTTTACATGTCATTATTTGACAGCAAATTTTCTTCCTAACCTCAAATTTGCCCAGCCATTATAAGTACTGGCCTAAATTAAAAATAAAACAATAATCTATAGGTACTGTAAGTTTGATTTATATAAAAAAAAGTGCAAGGTCCTGTAGATCATAGTGTATATTATTTCTAAATCTCTATTCAAGACAACATTCAATTCACTTTCCTGAACAAAATCCATGAAATTATTGGACTAAAGCTTCAGACGTTCCACTGCAGCATTAAAGTCACGTATACAGATAGAAGGAAGGGTGGCATATTATATTATTATATGAGAAAGAAGTTCTCTCTCAGGGCTTCTACTAAATTACGGATTGTATTCGAATTTTTTCGCTTGTGCTGGTTGGAGTTTTTTCTTTTATATTTTATGTTCGATGTAATGAAATTCGTAGGTATAGGATATAATATAGAACTTTGGGGTCAAATGATACGTATTGACGGTAAACGAGACGTTTTGAATTCAAAAATTATATTTTGTACCTATCTATCGCATATTGTTTCAATTCGGTTATTTAGTTACATATTTTTTTGATTTGATCGTATTTTTTGGTATATTATTTGATATAATATCATTAATTGCATCATTAGATGCAATACCAAATCTTCGCGACATTTTTCAACCAGTTGTCAGCTTGACGTTTAATTAATTTTTAATAAAAAAAACACCAAAGTGAAAACACCACATGTAGGGTATTATCGCTGTAATCCAGAGGTGATTGGATGAAATTTGACACATGACTTAAAATTACTGGTTACTATATTTAGTAAAAAATTATCAAATAAATCTTCTTCTTCTTCTTCTTATGCATATTCGTTAGTGAATGTTTGCGACCACACGATTCATCTCTATCCTGTCTCTAGTTGTATGTATTAGGCTTTCCACTGTTCGCAAGCCCGTCCATTGTCTTATATTACGTAGCCATGACATCTTCTTTCTTCCCGCTCCTCTCTTTCCTTCAATCTTTCCCTCGATAATCAGTTGTAGGAATTGGTATTTCGTGCTTCGCATTATATGTCCTAGGTATGCAGTCTTTCTTTTTTTGATCGTCAGCAGCAGTTCACGTTCTTTGTTTATTCCTCGTAGGACATTTTCGTTGGTCACTCGGGCCGTCCATGGGATTTTTAGTATTCTACGATATACCCACATCTCAAAGGCTTCTATTCTATTCATTGTGGCTACTTTTAGTGTCCAGCTCTCAACACCGTATAGTAACACCGACCAGATGTAACACCTCGCGAATCTCACTTTCAGGTTCAGGTTAAAGTCCGCATTGGTAAAAATACGTTTGAATTTCATGAATGTGTTGCGGGCATTCTCTATGTGGCATTTTATTTCCAACTCGGATGTCCAGTCCTCACTGAGCCATACTCCAAGATATTTAAATTTATTCACACGTTCAATTGATGATCCATCAGATGTTAATCTTGCATTCTTAAAATTGTCAGGTTGGCGAGTAATGACCATATATTTTGTTTTTTTGGCATTTATTTTTAGGCCCATTCTCTCACTGTGCCGTCCCACTACATCGACAAGGCATTGAAGATCACTCATATTATCAGCAATCAAGACCGTGTCGTCCGCGTAACGAATGTTATTAATCCACGTCCCATTGACTTTAATGCCCTTTTCTATGTTCTCAAGTGCCTCCTGAAAGATGTTTTCAGAATACAAATTGAACAGCCGAGGCGAGAGAACACACCCCTGCCTGACTCCTCTGCAGATTTCAACATTGCTGCTCTGTTCTCCATCAATCTTTATGTGGGCAGATTGTTTTAGATAGAGATTTTCAATGCAGCGAATATCTTTGCCGTCTATATCCATTTGTCTCAGAATTGTTAGTAATTTATGATGTTGAACCCTGTCAAATGCCTTCTCGAAATCTATGAAACATAGGCACACATCTTTCCGTTGATCGTGGCAGTTTTGTATCAGTACTTGTGTTGCTACTAATGCTTCTCGAGTTCCCAGGCCTTGTCTGAACCCAAATTGTGAGTCGCTGATGCTTTGCTCGCACCTTCTGAATATTCTTTGATGGATAACCTTAAGGAACAGTTTTAAGGAGTGGCTCATAAGGCTGATAAGTCTGTGGTCTTCGCATTTCCTAGCGTTATTCTTTTTTGGTAACGGTATGAAGGTAGATGACAACCATTGATCGGGATATTGCCCGGTTTCATATATTCTGTTGAAGAGTTTGTGGAGAACTGTTACACCCCTATCGTCAAGCAGTTTAAGGAGCTCTGCAGTAATTTCATCGGGCCCAGGCGCCTTGTTATTTTTCAATGTGCGGATGGTCCTTTCTATTTCCGCTCTTATTATTGGGGGTCCTGATAGATCATCCTCCGTATCCCGGCCAAGAGTTCTTTCGTCCGAAAATAAGTTTCTGATATAATTTTCCCAAATTATTTTTCGTGCGCTGATGTCGCTTGCGATTTCGTTATTCTCGTTTGTTATGATAGCAAAGTTTCTTTTTCGGTATATTCCCGCCATTTCCTTTAGCTTCTTGTGCAAGTTGCGATCATCATGTAGGGTTTGTAATCTTTCAATAACTTCGCATTCACCTTTCAACCATTCATTCTTTGCTATTCTAATTTTTCCTCTTATTTGTTTTTGCATTTTTTGGTAGTTCTCTTGGTTTCTCTGAGTTTTAAGTTTTCTACGTTCGTCCATCATTGAAAGAATTTCGCCAGTCATCCATGACTGCTTGTTTTCTCTTGTCTTATATCCTATCACCTTTTTAGCTACGTTCATCACGATACTCTGAGCACTTTCCCATATATTGGTTAGGTCTTCATCTGATTCTATTTTTGGTACAATTGTTTCTATTTGATGGTTAATTTCTCTACTTACATTGTCCCTAAGCTCTTTTTCCTGAAGTGATTCATAGGCTATTCTCCTAAATCTCTAATAAATATAATCAAAAAACTTCTTTTTGCTAAATGCAAATGCGGTTTGTTTGTTTTTTATAATTCCTATAGGTAATCAAAAAACACGGGAAATAATAAATTGCAACATTTACTTCGTTTTGAAATTAAACAGCAAAAACTATCGATTCACCTACCTGTCTCTGGAATAATAAGGGACTTAAATTACCTTTGGGATTTTCTATCCAGTCCTCACTGAGCCATACTCCAAGATATTTAAATTTATTCACATGTTCAATTGATGATCCATCAGATGTTAATCTTGCATTCTTAAAATTGTCAGGTTGGCGAGTAATGACCATATATTTTGTTTTTTGGCATTTATTTTTAGGCCCATTCTCTCACTGTGCCGTCCCACTACATCGACAAGGCATTGAAGATCACTCATATTATCAGCAATCAAGACCGTGTCGTCCGCGTAACGAATGTTATTAATCCACGTCCCATTGACTTTAATGCCCTTTTCTATGTTCTCAAGTGCCTCCTGAAAGATGTTTTCAGAATACAAATTGAACAGCAGAGGCGATAGAACACACCCCTGCCTGACTCCTCTGCAGATTTCAACATTGCTGCTCTGTTCTCCATCAATCTTTATATGGGTAGATTGTTTTAGATAGAGATTTCCAATGCAGCGAATATCTTTGCCGTCTATATCCATTTGTCTCAGAATTGTTAGTAACTTATGATGTTGAACCCTGTCAAATGCCTTCTCGAAATCTATGAAACATAGGCACACATCTTTCCGTTGATCGTGGCAGTTTTGTATCAGTACTTGTGTTGCTACTAATGCTTCTCGAGTTCCCAGGCCTTGTCTGAACCCAAATTGTGAGTCGCTGATGCTTTGCTCGCACCTTCTGAATATTCTTTGATGGATAACCTTAAGGAACAGTTTTAAGGAGTGGCTCATAAGGCTGATAAGTCTGTGGTCTTCGCATTTCCTAGCGTTATTCTTTTTTGGTAACGGTATGAAGGTAGATGACAACCATTGATCGGGATATTGCCCGGTTTCATATATTCTGTTGAAGAGTTTGTGGAGAACTGTTACACCCCTATCGTCAAGCAGTTTAAGGAGCTCTGCAGTAATTTCATCGGGCCCAGGCGCCTTGTTATTTTTCAATGTGCGGATGGTCCTTTCTATTTCCGCTCTTATTATTGGGGGTCCTGATAGATCATCCTCCGTATCCCGGCCAAGAGTTCTTTCGTCCGAAAATAAGTTTCTGATATAATTTTCCCAAATTATTTTTCGTGCGCTGATGTCGCTTGCGATTTCGTTATTCTCGTTTGTTATGATAGCAAAGTTTCTTTTTCGGTATATTCCCGCCATTTCCTTTAGCTTCTTGTGCAAGTTGCGATCATCATGTAGGGTTTGTAATCTTTCAATAACTTCGCATTCACCTTTCAACCATTCATTCTTTGCTATTCTAATTTTTCCTCTTATTTGTTTTTGCATTTTTTGGTAGTTCTCTTGGTTTCTCTGAGTTTTAAGTTTCCTACGTTCGTCCATCATTGAAAGAATTTCACCAGTCATCCATGACTGCTTGTTTTCTCTTGTCTTATATCCTATCACCTTTTTAGCTACGTTCATCACGATACTCTGAGCACTTTCCCATATATTGGTTAGGCCTTCATCTGATTCTATTTTTGGTACAATTGTTTCTATTTGATGGTTAATTTCTCTACTTACATTGTCCCTAAGCTCTTTTTCCTGAAGTGATTCATAGGCTATTCTCCTAAATCTCTAATAAATATAATCAAAAAACTTCTTTTTGCTAAATGCAAATGCGGTTTGTTTGTTTTTTATAATTCCTATAGGTAATCAAAAAACACGGGAAATAATAAATTGCAACATTTACTTCGTTTTGAAATTAAACAGCAAAAACTATCGATTCACCTACCTGTCTCTGGAATAATAAGGGACTTAAATTACCTTTGGGATTTTCTATCCAGTCCTCACTGAGCCATACTCCAAGATATTTAAATTTATTCACATGTTCAATTGATGATCCATCAGATGTTAATCTTGCATTCTTAAAATTGTCAGGTTGGCGAGTAATGACCATATATTTTGTTTTTTGGCATTTATTTTTAGGCCCATTCTCTCACTGTGCCGTCCCACTACATCGACAAGGCATTGAAGATCACTCATATTATCAGCAATCAAGACCGTGTCGTCCGCGTAACGAATGTTATTAATCCACGTCCCATTGACTTTAATGCCCTTTTCTATGTTCTCAAGTGCCTCCTGAAAGATGTTTTCAGAATACAAATTGAACAGCAGAGGCGATAGAACACACCCCTGCCTGACTCCTCTGCAGATTTCAACATTGCTGCTCTGTTCTCCATCAATCTTTATATGGGTAGATTGTTTTAGATAGAGATTTCCAATGCAGCGAATATCTTTGCCGTCTATATCCATTTGTCTCAGAATTGTTAGTAACTTATGATGTTGAACCCTGTCAAATGCCTTCTCGAAATCTATGAAACATAGGCACACATCTTTCCGTTGATCGTGGCAGTTTTGTATCAGTACTTGTGTTGCTACTAATGCTTCTCGAGTTCCCAGGCCTTGTCTGAACCCAAATTGTGAGTCGCTGATGCTTTGCTCGCACCTTCTGAATATTCTTTGATGGATAACCTTAAGGAACAGTTTTAAGGAGTGGCTCATAAGGCTGATAAGTCTGTGGTCTTCGCATTTCCTAGCGTTATTCTTTTTTGGTAACGGTATGAAGGTAGATGACAACCATTGATCGGGATATTGCCCGGTTTCATATATTCTGTTGAAGAGTTTGTGGAGAACTGTTACACCCCTATCGTCAAGCAGTTTAAGGAGCTCTGCAGTAATTTCATCGGGCCCAGGCGCCTTGTTATTTTTCAATGTGCGGATGGTCCTTTCTATTTCCGCTCTTATTATTGGGGGTCCTGATAGATCATCCTCCGTATCCCGGTCAAGAGTTCTTTCGTCCGAAAATAAGTTTCTGATATAATTTTCCCAAATTATTTTTCGTGCGCTGATGTCGCTTGCGATTTCGTTATTCTCGTTTGTTATGATAGCAAAGTTTCTTTTTCGGTATATTCCCGCCATTTCCTTTAGCTTCTTGTGCAAGTTGCGATCATCATGTAGGGTTTGTAATCTTTCAATAACTTCGCATTCACCTTTCAACCATTCATTCTTTGCTATTCTAATTTTTCCTCTTATTTGTTTTTGCATTTTTTGGTAGTTCTCTTGGTTTCTCTGAGTTTTAAGTTTCCTACGTTCGTCCATCATTGAAAGAATTTCACCAGTCATCCATGACTGCTTGTTTTCTCTTGTCTTATATCCTATCACCTTTTTAGCTACGTTCATCACGATACTCTGAGCACTTTCCCATATATTGGTTAGGCCTTCATCTGATTCTATTTTTGGTACAATTGTTTCTATTTGATGGTTAATTTCTCTACTTACATTGTCCCTAAGCTCTTTTTCCTGAAGTGATTCGTAGGCTATTCTCCTAAATCTCTAATAAATATAATCAAAAAACTTCTTTTTGCTAAATGCAAATGCGGTTTGTTTGTTTTTTATAATTCCTATAGGTAATCAAAAAACACGGGAAATAATAAATTGCAACATTTACTTCGTTTTGAAATTAAACAGCAAAAACTATCGATTCACCTACCTGTCTCTGGAATAATAAGGGACTTAAATTACCTTTGGGATTTTCTATCCCTCAGGCCTTCGTTAATTAAAACGCCTCCATAGATAAATAACTATTAAAAATTGCAATTAATTATTGAAAACCATGAATGAATGAATACTGGTTATACCAATAAACGATTACCCAGTTTGACTAAGCTTGGTCAACACGGTGAAATACATTCTATTTCAAATTCTACATTTCCACTATTCCAGCCCCTTTTACCCCTCATAAAACACGGAAAAACAGGTTGAAATTTATTAACGCTGGGAATGTAAATTATGACAAGCCGCAAAATGTTCCAGTTTTGTTAGTCCAAAAAGATATTGGGCGAATTAATTAATAACGGCCATGAACACGAAATTTAATGCATAAAATCTGGTTTAATGTCCGTAATTTACACAAAAACCATATTTTCTGTCTCGCTCACTGTTGGGTTATATGCGGTTGAATTTTGGTTGTCGTTTTTTCGTTCCAACCCGTTCTCTTTCGGTTAGTTTTTTAAGTGGGTTTTGGGGGCAGTTTGGTACAAATAAATATTGCTTCATGTTTAAGATTTTCTGAAGCGTGAAATTTGTTATGTATGATTATGGTTGGGACATCTACGTAGCGATTTAATTTTTTTTATACTTAAAAAAGTAATACATAGGATGCAGTGGAGTGTAATATCAATTACATAATATTTCGCATTCTTTTGAAAATGTTCTTAACGCGTTCATAACGCCTAATAGTAGGCAATAATTAATTTTAATGTACTTTAAGTATCTTAATTAATTTATTTATTTATGTGACAGGGTGGACAATTTTGATAGAAAACACCGATTTCTAGAGGAGTTAGAAGAAAACTAGTCTATATGTCGCGCGCTCGATTTTCAAACGAAATCAAATGCCGAAAACCGCACCTCGATATCTTGAACCGTTTAAAAGATACAGGGTGGTTTTGACTTTTGTGCATTTTTAACATACCCCTGTAACTTATTTATTTATGATTATTTTTTGTTTCTGTGAAAACACTCGCAAGGCACTTTTTTGAGAGGAATACAGTGGTGTCTCTAGTTCATATTTTTTTTGGATTCTCCTTGTAATTCTAAACATATTTCATACATAATATGTTATAACTATCGCCAGCCGTTTTCGAAATATTTGAAATTTTATATCAAAAACGACGTTTTCAGAATAAAGAATAATAACAATTTTTTATTATATCGGAGAGTTTGTCTGTCAACCACTATACTTTCACCAGACGGCCGTTTCGTCGATCCACGACTTATCAGTGGTGATTTTTTGTAAATATTAATACAGGGTATTTGAAAAAAAGGGTAAAAAATCAAATTGAAAAAAGTGTCATAATTCAAAATGTTTAAATGTCATGTTGTGATAAGGGAATTAAGTTGAACCTTTTGGAAATTTATAAAACTGTCAAAAACGGAAATGTTGTGTGTTTGAATGATCAACTAAAATTCGAACCATTCACTTTTTTTGAGGCTTTCCTACATCTAAAATAGTCTAAACTCTCTGTCAACTTTCCTGATTTCTGACTGTTGATTCTTGACGGTTAGGTTTGGGTCGATCATTGTTCTATATAACCTGGCATCATTATACTTTGTTTCATCTCTGTTTTTGTTTGTGACTTGACTTGTGTTCGAATATTTTATGAATAGACAATAGTGTTTAGTATGTTCCATTTCTTTATGTTTGTCATCTATATTTTATTAGTAGTATCACTTACTCGTTTTTTGTTTTTACTTATATAGATATACCACCTAAATGTATGTTTTGTCTTCCCTAATTATTAAATTTCAACTCAGTCTGTCACAATGTTTAATATTTGAGATTTAAATTTAAGGTTTGTATATTGTTTGGTTACTGTTTCTATTTTCTAAGACCATAGTTATTTATGTTTAAGAATTTATGTTGTTGCCTTTTAGGCTGATGATGGAGCAGAGCTCCGAAACATGTCCCCTTTTATAAAGGAATCTTAATACATTTTTATTAGTGGAGACGATGTATTTATTTTTATTGTAAATAAATATGACACTTGACAAAAATAATCAACAACTATGACAAATTGTAGACATTAATTAGTAGTAATAATCATGGCGGGCGTATAAATTATACTAACGAATACTATCTAAATTTGTTTATTATTTATGGATAATGTGACAGAGTGATGTCACAAACGTGTGATACATTTTCTGCCAGGTACCTAGGAAAACACAAGCCATCACCAAAAGTTGTTAAACGGATAATAGATAATTTCAAAAATTTCGGGTCCGTAAAGACAAAAATAAAACGAAGGAAACCTATTTGTGAGGATGAAGCTGTACTGGGGTACTTCACGGCATATCCGACGACATCTCTGAGAAAATTTGCAGTGTCTGGATTTTCTAAAAGCACCATTCTCCATAAATAATAAAGAATTTGTCATAGTTGTTGATTATTTTTGTCAAGTGTCATATTTATTTGCTATCTAAAGCCATCATGGCCAACTAAAATCAATTAAATTCCAAATTCATATCACTTCATTGTAATAGAAAAATGTAAAATTGCCAATATTTTGAAAACTATCAGTTTTTGGGATAGACATCCTTTCATAAACTTGCCCTTATTTTTGATGCAAAAAAATAAAAAAAATATAAAATGGGTTTGCCATTTAAAAATTTTGATGTATGACACTTTTTTCAATTTGATTTTTTACCCTATTTTTCAAATACCCTGTATTAATATGTAGGCGGCTAAAGTAGGTCTATATCCTCTAGGATATTCTAACAAATTAAATTATTAAGGCATCCATATAATAAAAAATTGTTATTATTCTCTATTCTAAAACGTCATTTTTGACATAAAATCTCAAATATTTCGAAAACGGCTGGCGATAGGTATAACATATTATGCATGAAATATGTTTAGAATTACAAAGAAAATACAAAAAAAAATATACATGAGGTCGCATTTGAAATAAGGAAGTTGACACCCATTTCCGGTATAACCGGAAGTGCTAGATTCTTGAAAACATTTTAGCCAAATTGATTCCGTCGACCTCAGTTCACAGTGTAGTTTCTCCATTGTCGATCGAATCCCTTCCCGGTGGGACACCCGGTATAGAGGTTCGACTGTATATTACAAGGGTTGTAAATTGAAATAAAAAAATAGGACTCATATATTCTGAAACACCCTGTATATGTAAAAGCATTGTTTTTACAAAATCTATTTGGAACCATTAAACTTATCTTTGGGTCATGTGGACACTATACTAGCTTTGGAAAACCCATACTTTGTGGTTCTAAATTAAATTTTCACGATAATAGTCCGAAATGTAGCGAGACCGACCTACAAACTGTAGTGAGTTACGGTGCACAGAAAAGAGATAAATACCTATACATAAAAGGTTTTAAGCTGTGGTGGTGTTCCCTTAATTTCCACCGTTTATACCTTCCCCAAATAACTCAACCCTATTTTAAGGCTGATGGCATTTTATTCGCTCAAAGGGTTTGTGGAGGTTATCTTTTTGCGGCTGTGTTTACGTTCCTTGTATGTGTGCGTTGGAATTATTATTATAACCTCGAAAAGTGCACCTGAAAAAAGGGGTTTAAGTGGCTATAAGGGTTAAAAGCGTTATTAATATTCATAATTTAGTAGCTATATACATTATTGTTTGAGTCATTAATTTATATGTGGGGACTCTAAGGGTCAGATGTTGCTTCTGACGGTAAGTTTTTTGTGTACTTTTGTGATCATAAGGATAAGAATATGTATGTATGTATTCTACCACGATAGCACCCAAACACTTTAACCAATTGAGCTAAATTTTGGTTTTAAGTTATCATAAGTCCCAAAGAGTTAGCTGTAATTTAGTAAAATAAAAAGTTTGTTTTGTTAACTAAAAAATGTTTAATTCAAATATTAAAATGGGTATTCTAATATGAGGAACCCTGTATATGCTGTAAATAGTTTATATTAAGCCCTAAAACTTTTATATTTAACAATTTCTTCTACAGGGTGAAGCAACAAAGTTAAACGGGGTGTGCGTTTATAAATGATGACCCGGTACATTAATCTTTGACCATACCAACATGCGTGCCGACACGCCAATCCATTAGATTTATGAATTGGGCTTATTTCAATGAGAATTTTAGTAACCAACCATATTATTTGTAGCTGCAATTCCAATTAGCTTGACTTGGTGTGACAGATCGAGAATACTTTTAACACCATTCTACAAGTACCTACTAATGTTACATAATTTTTCTATCCAATAACAGAATCCAAAATTGCATTCCGTAACATTAAATTTCACAATTTACCATGGCTACCGATTGCTGCAAACTTGTTGTGTATTAACTCAATTCTATTTTGCATATGCCCACGTTTTCCAATCATCAACACACTGTTTTTCATTAAGCGATCCAATAATATTTCGAGTCCCACATGGTTTCTCAGTGGCATTGTTGAATAATGTTAAAACGTCCCAATCAACCTAACATATGCAACAATATGCGTATAGGGGTTTTATGGAACTTTCGGGAATTGAAATTAATTAATATCGAACATCAAAATTGCAGTTTGGGCAGGGCATTTTATTCGTTGTAACTAGAGTTAAAACTACCCCATGATATAATATGAAAAAATTGGTTGTGTCACCCCAAAACTTTCCCGACAAGATAATAATCAAAAATATATGACCTACGTAACGAAACAGAATTTTAAAAATTATTATAATAATAATATAATATAATAATATATTTATTTAGTCTTAATCGTACAAAGTACATAGACACGTCTACATTATACTACACTACAATCCATAAATAAATAAAATACATCACGAATATAATATACAAGTCACATATAAAAGACAAACAGCGGGACGGCAACAATTAGGCATTCTAAAGAAACGATAAAAATAGGCATTGAAATATAAATTAGGTAATCAAAAATTATAAACTAAGTGATTATAGCAGGCACTAACATATAGATAAACAACAAAGGACTAATGGCTGACGCAATATTCCGCAAACTCCTGCATCGTACAGAAGACACCCGTCACCAGAAACTCTTTCAGTTCTTTTTTGAATTTTCGCTGTGGAGAACAATCTTTTATATCATCTGGTAGCATATTAAAATAGTATATTCCGGAGTAGTGGGGCGATTTGTTGTATGACTCGTGGTTCGGCCTCGGAGGAAGCATCCGGTTGCGCCCCCTCGTTGGATAATCGTGCAGAGAACTGTTTCTAATAATCTGACCTCTTTTTTTTGTAAATTAATAAGAATAGTTTAAGCAAATATATGCCAACCACAGTCAGTATTTTATTTTGTTTAAAGGTATCTCTGCACGAGCAATTATATGGCAAGCTGAACATAGTACGTAGTACCCGTTTTTGAATAATAAACACTCTTGACAGCTCACAGCATCTGCCCCACGCGATTATATTATTAGAAATGGCAGAGTATATCATAGCATAGTAGATGTTAAGAATCGACGCAATATTCATATGGCTCTTTAATGTGTATACCACATAGCTAAGGCGCGATAATTTGCGACACAGCATATCCACATGAGCCAGCCATCCGAGCTCCGAATCAATTGTCACACCTAACAAATTCGCCTCCGAAGACCAAGCAATGAGGTTACCCGCAAACTGAACGTCAAACTCCAATGGGGGTCTGTATCTCTTAAACTGGATTGAACAGTTTTGTCGCGATTAGTAATTAGTTTATTTTAGAAATACCAATGGTCGAAAGCCCGCAGAATTATTATTATTATAATCGTATTATTTTCATTATTTCCAATAAACTAACGTAACAAAATGCAAAATGTGACTTTTATTCCATTTGTGTCAAAAATGTGAGAAAATAAAGTTTTCTACATAAAAAGGCATACTTGTTTGTTAAGTTTTTCGAGAAAAAGCAAGTATGCCTTTTTTATGTAGAAAACTTTATTTTATTAAACCCCCTGTATATTCTAATTTATTATTAAAGATAGATTTTTTCACGATTGTATAGATGAAGGATATATATGTTTCTATCGAATTATTTTTTCAAGTTTCAAAATTGTAAAGGAATAAAGCTCATTTGAAAAACACATATTCTTAACATGAAATATTTTACACAATTTGACACCTGTCAAAAGAAACATGGTCCCAAGCTTTGCCTATAAACTGATTTTTTTTTCTAAATATTCAATAGCAATATTATTTATTTATTTTTTATTTAAAACGTAATTTTTGACAAAAAAATTCAAATATTTCGAAAACGGCTGGCGATAGGTATAACATATTATGCATAATCGATCGAATCCTTTCCCGGTGGGACACCCGGTATATATACGTTCCAACTAACTCACTGCTGACATTTTAAACGCTATTTTCTCGAGAATTATGGGGGCAAATATCAAAACTGACATACGTTGTAAAGCAGATAAAAAATGCTTTAAAATGATGTGTAATAAGACGCACGGGCAATGGAATTTACTTTTGTCCTACCCTGTATTTGTGTTTGGGTTTTATGGATGTGTCTCATAGTTGTTAGCAATCATCCCCTGTAAAGTACATTCTGACGTGGTTCGCCTACGTCACACCAGACAAACAGGTTTTGGTTTTCGATACAATAAGGATAGCCGAACCAGTGATGAGAATGGCAGAATATAATAAGATGTAATAGAAGACAGATGTTGTTAATAAGAGCTGTGAGAAACACGTTTCTTAATGTGATAACGAAAAATAAATGATTTTGGCTGTGGTTTTGAGAGTTTTATTAAATAATTTAGAAATAAAGAATAATACTTTTTACATAGTTTTATAGTTTTCTACCTATAAATATATTCTTTCGTCAATATTTTACAACATCTGCAAGTAATAAGAATATTATCTTGGGTGCCTGTGATAATTGTATCTAGAGGAGACCTTTTTTCTAATCGAGAATATTGAGTTTATGTTTATGAGTGAGCCCAAAGATAAAAGCATATATTAGAAAAGATAACCAGATGTTTCAGTTATAGGGTGGTCTAAACATTCAACATTTCTAAACACCTTCATATAAATTAAATGTCGAACTCTTATTATTATATACAGAAACTAGTAGATTGGGGAGTTAACAAGGTTTCCCATAACAAAGAATAAACATAAAAGGGCGCCGAAAATATGAATATGGGTTTTCATCCAGTTAGCTTTTCCGGAGATTAAGAAGTCACTATATAATCGTATTGTTTTTAACTTTACAACAGTAGTGTTTTGTTGATCTTCTGAAAAATCTCCAACATAGGACATCTTAACAATCAACAACCGTTATTAAAAGTCGACATACAAATAAAAATGTATGTTATTTTGTGAATCTTCTCACGCAGTAGATGTATCTGTATTGGGGTATATTGTAAAAATGGCCCTTTTTTCTGATTGGCTATTTTCACTCTGTAGTACCTACTTGTTTTTTTTATGAGGGAATTTTGGAAAGGCAATAGGACTTTTAAAATTAGATTGGTGCTAGCCTTAGTTGAGTCAAGATGTGTTTTCTAATTATATAATGTTAAATTAAATATTTTAATTTGTTTTTGGACTAAGTCCATTTCATGTTATTCTGAAGTAGTGAATTGTATAAAGTTCCGTAAGTTTTGTTATTCTTTTAATTGAAGGCTTTTTTGTTTTAATCAGTTTTTTATAAAGTTTAAAGTTATTTCTTTTAGTAATTGAAATAAATTCAGTTTTTAATTGTGATTAAAGTTTCGTATAGGAATTAATATAATTATTCGTAATTATATTAATTTTCCTATTTTTAAGTTGTACAAGTAATGACTAAGAATTTCTTCTAAATTTTCATTCTCGCTTAATTGTTTTATTCTTTTTCTTTAATTTATACATATTTATTTCTTGTTGTTATTAATTTTCTTTATTAGTTTTAATTATTAAATTAAGTGTTATTAGCCCAAAATTTTGCGTTTTATTTCTAATAAAGTTTTCGATAAATTATTGACAAAAGGGTCAACCAATTAAATATTTTCTTTAAATACAAAGTGATCCAGAATTATAAAAGGTGAGTAATTTTGCATTACTTTAATACAGATTAATAAAGCTTATTTTAGTTGTTTGTTTCTTTCATTTAATAATTTGATTCTTTCATTATTCAAGTTGATATTCTTGTTTGTTCTTCTTTATTTGAAACGGCTCGTAAAACTTCAATCAAACCGTAATAATTTGAATAGCATATTGGGATTCATTCGGATTGAGCTATAACATAAGTATTCTTTCTGAATGTACATAATACCCGCTAATTTCAAAATGGTTACAAATGTATCACTCGACCCCTACTGATATATGAAAATTTAGCGGTTGTGTCCATCCCGATCACTTAAGCGATTTCATCAAAATCTAATGGCTTCATCCTAGGACTGCCTCTAACTCATATACCAAAGGTAGGTATTTCGGCAATGTTAAGGAAAACAATCCTGAGCAAATCGCCACCACTGTTATAATATAAATATTTGTAGCTTCATACACAAGTGTTGGAAGAAAAGAAAAAGAACCAAAAAAAAATATTATCTTTCGAGAAACATGAATTTTAAAAGCATGATAATTTTTGTTATTCAATACTTCGGCAGATATCTTTACTGCCCTCTCAAAAACCATGTGTTTGTCATAAAAACAATATAAGGGTACGTTTTCTTTGTTTTTCACATAGAGAGAAAAAAGAAGAACTTTAGAAATTTTGATTACTTGGAACTGCCAACTAAGTATCTAGGGTGAGATAACACGTATGCTTTAATGTCAGTGGCGTGTGGTGTTCAGGGGCGGCTGGTCCTATGAGGCAAGTGAGGCCAATTAAGATTTTTTTTACTGTTAAAAAATGGCAGATTGATATATTGTATACCAATTATACCTACGCACATGATAATTTGTTTTAAATTATGAAAATAACTGTAATGTAAATTGTGCGTCCATTTAATTCTGGCTACCCAATGAGGCAACAATGCCCTGCCCGTCGGCGAATGCAGAACGAGAGCAGCCAACGTCAAAAAAAATATCCATACTGGCCGTAATTAAATCATTCTAAGCGTGAGGCACTGCCTCTCGTCCTTATGCACGGCAGTTACCACTTTTAAATAATTATTATAAATGTTTGAAAATGGAGACCAGTACTTTTTACAGACGAATCAAGATTACGTCGCACTTGTTGTGATGGCCGGGTGCGTGTGTTTAGACGTCTCACTGAACGATGCTCCGCTACTGCTGTACAAGTAGTATCCAGATTTGGCGATGATTCGGTAATGGTCTGAGTTGGAATAAGTTTGGAGGCAAAAACCGATCTTGTAGTGATACCAGGAAGTGTTACAGCTGCAAGATAATATATTGATCACGTTATTACAGCTGCGTATGGTATAGGGCTTATACTTGTCATGCAGGATAATGCAAGGCCTCATACTGCTACGATTACTCTAGATTTTCTTAACAAGCATGAAATTCGTAAAATGGATTGGCCAGCGATAAGCCCTGAACTTATCCAATTGAACAGTTATGGGATATATTGGACAGACGTATTCGACGTCGCCCAAATCCTTCAGCAACTAACAGAAGCCCTAGTCGAACAGTGGGACAGTAAGACATTCGAAGGCTCGTGAGAAGTTAGTCAAGAAGTCATACATGCTGTTGGAGGGCATACGCGATACTGAAACAAATTGGTTTCAGATAGCGGAACATTCGCATTAATTTTTTTTTATTTTCATATTCGCACTTTTTTTCTAATTATTTTTAACTTCGTTTACGAATAGGATTAGCTGAAATTAATCGATTGATTAGAAGATAATATGTGTCTTTCAGAATATAAATGTTCATCTGTATATAAATATCACTTAATAAGTTAAAGGGTGATCCAAAAGTTTTCCTTTAAATTTTTTGATTTGTGTTGGTCAGTTTCCTTTTTGTTTTAGTTTTAAGTTTCTCTTTTAAAACATGTTGTTTTAAAGTTGTATAAAAAACCAGCTGACCCACGTTAATTGAAGAGAGCCTGGATGGATTTGCCAAAATAAAAAAACCAACTCAATCTTGCACTAGATATTTTCCTGTATCAACTTAAATGGGGGTTTAGGCCCAATATCAAAATACAATCTACTCGGATTTTTATATTTCCACGCGTTTCGTCATAAAAAGAGGAAAAAAAGTATACGAAAGTGTAAGATATATAGAAAGAATGAAAGCGGGATAAAATTCCCTGGAGGCTGCACAACGATATTTTGCGCAAGACATTGGTCAGAAGTGGGATCCCTTGGGCGATTTGGTATGGTAAAGAGTGGATTAGTTTTGTATAGCTATATTGAGTCAATAGGAATAATCTCGATAACGTATTTGGTATCATTTAATATACAGGGTGGTCTATTAGTGTGTGGACGGAAGATATCTCAAGATCTACAAATGGTGACAAGAAAATTCTTTACAAAACTTTTAGGCACTGAAGCGATGTAGAAACCAAAAATATTTCCAATTATACAGGGTTGTTCACAACCTTTACTGAACTTTGTTGACCTCAGATTTGTAATTTTTTAGGGTGATCACATTTTCACCCTGTAAATCTGCTTAAATTCTAGAAGCTGTTATATATTTAAATAATATGCGTGAAGAATATTAATGTGTTTATTAACGAACGAAATACTAATACAAATATAATATTTAAGAATAATAGTAAACGGTAATTTTTTATATATCTACTACTTGTTACATTTTTGAAGAGAGGCAACTGTCTTACATTTTGACAGTAATGACAAGTGACTTACATTAGGGATACAAATATTCACTGGTTGGATCGATAAAGAACTTACATTAACACCCTCCCTCAAACCTGTGAATATGTATAACTAAACTTTTAAATTCAACATATTTACAAAATAACGAAACTTTTCACTACCCAAAGATTTCGTAAATATATCAGCTAATTGCTCATTAGTGGAAATATATTTCACTTTAAGAATATTCTTATTTACTAAATCTAATACAAAATGTAACTTTACATCAATATGTTTACATCTTTTGTTATTTTCAAAATTTTGTAGCAGTTTAATTGTACTTTGATTATCTTCATAGAGATATACAGGAGTTGAAAAATTAATATTTAAATCACTAAAAAGATTCTTCAAATACAGTAACTCACACGAAGCAACACAAACTGCGACAAATTCAGATTCCGTACTAGACAAAGTTACAATTGATTGTTTTTTAGAACTCCATGATATTAAATTATTAAATAGTTTAAAACAATAACCACTTATTGATTTTCGATCATTAATATCATTCGCCCAGTCTGCATCACAATATCCTGTAAGATTATCATTTGAACCGTAAAAGTATAGCTTAACATCAACGGTTGATTTCAAATATTTTAATACTCTTAATAAATGTTTAAAGTGTTCATCTGTAGGACAATCCTGAAATTTACCAAAATAACTTACACTAAAACAAATATCAGGTCTTGAACCCATCATTATGTACATCAAACTACCTAACAACTCTTTATAAGGTAAATTAGTCTTATTAGTTAAGTCAGTATTCTTTTCCAAATTAAGATCTTTCTCAATAGGAGTTTTAACATTTTTACAATCTTCAACATTAAATTTCTTAATTAATAACTGTATTGCTGAAATCTGATCAATACACATAATTTGGTTTTTAAAGTATCTGACAATTCTTATTCCTAAATAGTTATAATATTGATTGTGCAAAACTTTAATTTTAAAATTTTCACATAATTTTTGTTTTAGAAAACTTATAAAATCAGCATCATTGCATGCAATTAAAATATCATCAACATACAAGAGTAAATAACATCTCAAACCTTCCTTAAGAAAAATATAAAAACAATAATCAGATTTTGATTTAATAAATCCTAACTTTTCAATTAATTCATTAAATTTCTCATTCCATGCTTTAGGAGCTTGTTTGAGTCCATAAATAGCCCTTTTTAATAAACATACTTTATTTTCATTAATTTTTGAAATTTTGAGACCTTCAGGTATTTTCATATACACTTTCTCTTTGAGATTACTATGTAAAAAGGCATTTTTAACGTCCAGTTGCTCAAGAAATAAATTATAATTATTACATATAGATAATAAAATTCTTAAAGTTGAAAGTTTTGCTACCGGAGCATGTATTTGATTAAGCTCTTCAAAACTTTGTTCGAAACCTCTAGCAACTAAACGAGCTTTAAAAATTGACTTACCCTCATTTTCTTTTACTCTAAATACCCACCGGTTGCTGATTATTTCCTCATTTTGCGGTTTATCAACTAATTCCCATGTTTCATTATCTTTTAATGCATTCAATTCATCATTTACAGCTTTTTCCCACCGGTTCCAATTTGAACATTGTTTTGCTTTAGCATACGAATTTGGTGTTCCTGAAAATTCACTTAATAATGCTAAACAAGATACATTCAATTCATAATCTTCGAATCTTGATGGCAATTTTTTGTCTCTTTTTGGTCTCGCTTCAATATCTTCTTTTTCGTTATCTTCATACATTTCGTTGTCTTGTTCATCATTTTCATCAAAGTCATATATTTGCATCTGTACTTCATTTCCTTTCTTCTTAGTATGAAATCTATGTTCATCAAATACAACATTCCTGCTATGTATTAACTTATTTTCTTCTTCCTGCCATAGCCTGTAACCATTTTCTGTGTAACCAATAAATCTGCATTGCTTTCCTTTGTCATCTAGTTTGCACCTTAACTTATCAGGTACCCTTGCGTAACATATACAGCCAAAAACTCTCATATTTGACACATTTGGTTTTTTATTGAACCACAATTCATAAGGCGTTTTGTCTTTTACTAAACAAGATTGTGTTCTGTTGGTTATGTAAGCTGCTGTGAATACAGCATCTTCCCAAAAACTTTTATCCATATTTGCCTGCATTATCATGCATCTAGCTTTGTCCATTAATGTCTGGTTCATCCTTTCAGCGACTCCGTTGAGCTGAGGTGTATAGGGAGGCGTATAACTTATTTGTATTCCCTTATTTTTACAAAAAGCTTTAAATAAATCCGAACAATACTCACCTCCATTATCGCATTTAAGCTTAGATAACTTTTTATCACAAAACATTGATGTTACCTTTGCTTCGTAATCCTTGAGACAATCAAGAACTTGATTTTTATGCGCTATTGCATATACCATTGTAAATCTAGAATAATCATCTACAAAAGTCACAAAATAATTATTTTGATTATGAGAAATAGGTGTAATTTGACCACAAACATCAGTATGTACTAGTTCTAAAACTCGACTTGACCTTGAAGTTTTGGAATGATATGGAAAACATTTTTGTTTACCCTTAACACAAATTTCGCAAATACTTTCATTCTTTAAGTCTGAAAATTGTAAACCACTAACCAAGTTAAATCTCTTAATATTTAATAAAGAATTAAAATTTAAATGCCCATATCTCTCATGCCATAAATTTTTATCGTTTTCAATTGCTAAATTTGCACAATCATTACTACATACCTTGAAAATTATTTTGTACAAGTTATTAACTCTAGTACCTTCAATATAGATCTTTTCTTTCTTTTTAACAACTATTTTATTATTTGAACATAAAATATCATAACCTGCTTTTTCAATAGTAGGAATCGATAACAAATTGGCTCTTAAATTTGGTACACATAATACATCTCTTAATGTAATTTTTACCTGATTATTTTTTACTTCACTCACTACTTCCACATCACCTACACATGTTGCTGACATTACTTTACCTTCCTCTGCTAGCTGAATTTCTTTAGGATTTGGAAATCTTCTTTTATTAATCAACATTTCTTCATTATTGATGTAGTGGTGTGTAGCTCCAGAATCGGCGTACCATTCTAAATCAGTTAACTGCGACATTGACGTAGCACAAAAGGCCACTTTATTTGATTCTTCATCGAGAGTTTCTGTACTAACATTTGTTGATTCTTTCCTTGCGTAATTTGCCTTTTCCTTTTTGCTTTGAGTACACTGCTTTGATTTATGTCCAAATTTATTGCATACAAAACATTTAATACCACAAACGCTTTTGACATGTCCAATTTTACCACATTTAAAGCATTTAATAGTCCTCTGAACAGCAGAGAACGAACTTGTAATATTCTTAGTACTCTGAGTGGTTTTACTCATATTAAAACTGAATTCCAATAATTTACTTTTAACAAATTCCAACTTCAAATCATTTTCAGATAGTGTTCTTATTGCTGTGACTACATTTTCAAATTCACTTGGCATGGACAATAACAGGAAACATGACGTGTCAGATTCTTCAAAATTACTTCCTAATTGCTTAAGTTCCCTGAATATTCTGTCACATTTGGCAAAATGTTGCTGAATATCGGTATTGAAATTATATCTTAGGTTAACTAGTTCTTTTAATAAGTAGAACTTTGAGCACGTACCTTTCTTACTAAATATACTCTCTAATTTAGTTATCATGTCTGCTGCCAAACTTACTTTTTTAATATATTCTAAATGTGAGTCTGCTACACTCTGAATTATTATCATACATGCTTTATTATTCTTGTTTTGCCAGCTTGCATTTCTAGTGCTCTCTTCTGTTGGTAACAACACATCATTTAAATCCATTGCTTTCAATACTGAACATAATCTGAACTTCCAGTTATCAAATGCATTACCACAGAATGGAACAATTCCGTGTTTGTTTTCATGCGATGAATCCATTTTAGTTCCTTTTTCGTTCTTTTATTTTGTTACGTACCTACACGTGCCTTTACTAGCCTTAACCTTAACTTTTTTTAACACGCTAATATTCTATTCTGGGCCCATAACCATTGTTATATATTTAAATAATATGCGTGAAGAATATTAATGTGTTTATTAACGAACGAAATACTAATACAAATATAATATTTAAGAATAATAGTAAACGGTAATTTTTTATATATCTACTACTTGTTACATTTTTGAAGAGAGGCAACTGTCTTACATTTTGACAGAAATGACAAGTGACTTACATTAGGGATACAAATATTCACTGGTTGGATCGATAAAGAACTTACATTAACAGAAGCAAACGACTTTCAGTGAAATAGCGACCAAAAATTACAACCCCGATAACGTAATTCTAGAAACCTGACCACTGTCCAGTGTTGGGTATAATAAAACAAATGGTCACAAACGCATAATATTATTTCAACATGCAATGAAACTTTTCATTATTTAATTTATGGGGAAGTTTTAAAGGTAGGCGGTGCCTACCTTGCCTGCCCCGACCAGCCGCCACTGTATTTTATAAGCTAACCATTTTTTCGTATAAATTTGTTCATATAAAAGCCGCGGTTGCATTTTCAGAATTCAAGCAGGCCGTCCGCAAATATGACATAAATGGCATAAACCTAACTGGTGAAATTTTAAATGCAATTTCCTCGAGATATATGGAGGCAAATATCAAAAGTAACCAAACTGGTGTAACTCGTTTCTTGGGCTATTAAAAACATTGATTGTGTTACAAAGATAAATCCTCTAAAATTATTATCTCTATTATCACTTATTGGCAACCTAATAGTTTTAGAGGATTTATCTTTGTAATACATTTGGCAGTCTTTAATTGGATCAATTTTATTACTTCAATATTTATTTTTACTTGAAAATCAATGTTTTTAACAGCCCAAGAAACGAGTTACACCAGTTTGGTTACTTTTGATATTTGCCTCCATATATCTCGAGGAAATTGCGATTAAAATTTCACCAGTTAGGTAGTTTAGAAAGTTGTTATTATTATAATAATATAAATAGTTTATTTTTTTACATTTTAAATCTTTGATAAAAACATTTCGTTACCCAAGTGATCATATTTTAGATTATAGTGTACTACAGCATCCGCAAGCTCCACTATAAATTATTGAGGCGATATCGATAGTTGAACCTTCGGAAATGTTTTGGGGTGACGCACCCGATTTTTGTTTACACGTAGGTATTTTCTATTTCCAAAATGATTAAAAACGAGGCAAAATTTAATTTTGCAGTTATGCCGGATTGAGATGAAAGTTGTTTAATTTTTTTTCGAATACACATTCATTCATACACACACATATGTTCTATAGTTGAATCTGAATAAACCCATTTTAATTATGGAAAAATTTTGGAAATTTTACCTCCGCGTATTTAAACAATGCATTGTTTTCTACTCAGTGTTATCGACAGTTGTGCCAATAGAATTCAAATTCAATCATTCTAACAAATGCGTGTATTGTATAGATCTGGGTGTACTTTTTTTCATCAATAGAAAACAATAATTGTCATTTGAAAACGCATATTGTTAAAAGATCTACTTCCAATTAAATAATAAACTAAGTTTTTGTTCGTAAATAAGTAAAAAGTAATGATCTGGCAGAAATAATGTGGATAATTATTTCACTGAATGAGTTTCGTTATGCTGACTTTGACATTATTTGAGGTATATTTGGCATATACTTCATAACAATGAACGATACGATATTTTAAAAGTCCTTTATATGTACGAGAGTTGCCTTTTATATTTCGAGATTTTTCTTTCTTTCTTCTTATTTGACCTCTTGCTGACTCAGATCAGCATACAGCAATCTCTTATCACTACTGCCAGTCCGTTTCACTTGTCCGTGCCTTTTTAGTTTGTTTATTTTTAGGTTGGGTTAAATTTCAAATAGGATAGGAAGGGTAGGTTTCTGTAACGAATAATTTGGATTTATTTAGTTTCTTGAATTTTCATTCTCAATTAGCTGAAGCATTCTACTTAAGCGGTTTCATGCTGCGAACTACTGATGTTTCACATTTAACTACAATGACATGTTAATATGTTTTAAGTGTTTTAGTATGATTTCTATATTTTCTATGTTAGGTTTACTTATGATGGATTCAATGTTAATGGGTGCGGATAATTTTTGTGTGAATATTTGGTACAACTCAGTACATTTTCTGATGTTATTGTGCCATTCAAAGAAAAAATGGTTCAGGTCTCCTCTTAAACCGCATGTGCAGTTAGGGTTTTCTAGTATTCCTATTTTTTGTAGGTGTTCTGGAGTTAAGCAGTGTGAAGTTCGGGTTATTGTAGTCAGCTGTTCCCTATTTTTATATTTAACATTCCAGTTCCATGGCTTTTTCATTGAGGTTTCATGCATTATCCTGTATTTGGTGCCCTTGTTTTTCGGCCAATTTCTGTAGGTTGTTTTCCATATCTCCTCTATTTCTCCTTTAATGATATTAAGTATTGCTTTGTAGTGTAGTAGGTTGGGTTGTGTTACTCTTATTTCATTTCTTCCCTTTTTTGCCAATTGGTCTGCTTTTTCGTTGCACTGTATTCCAGCATGTCCCGGTACCCAAACCAATGCAACTTCCATTCCAGTTTTCATTACTTCAATGATTTCTTGTTTTGTGTTAAGCGCCTATATTCAACTTCTGTTTCTATTCCAATTTTGCAAATGCTTTCCAATGCTGTTAACGAATCCGTGATTATAGCGACTTTCTTAACATTGGCGTATTGTTACTGAGTCTTTTATGTATTTCTATTGCTGGTTTTGTGCCGTATACTCCATATCCGCTTTGTTCCCCTTCTTTTGATCCGTCTGTGTATATCGCGCTGTGTTCAGGTAATTTATTTTTTAGGAAGTTATTAAATTCTATTTTTTCCGTTCCAGTTTTGTTTTTTGATGTTGGTTTCAGATACTTGATTTCTTTCGTTAGTACCTACTTCATATGGAAATTTAAAACATTGTAGCCATTCGTCTTTATGCATGATGTCATAGTAATGTAATACCTGATCTATGGCCTCTATTAATGCCGGAGCTGGTATGTTTCTCCAATATTTGTGGTTTTCATTATATAGTCCATAAAAATTAATTATTTGTCTCGCTATCTTGTTGTCACTGATTGATAATGTTTTAGCTACAGCCTTGGCGCATATCCAGGATCTTCGTAATTCCAGAGGCATTTTCGCTGCCTCAGCCAATAGAATGTTTATAGGTGTTTATAGGGGTGTTCTGTTTAATTTGTTCCAATTAGCTTTTGAAGCTTTGAGTATAACCAACATGCCGGATATACGAGAGTTGCCTTTTATATTTCGGGATTTCGCAACCCTGGTGTTGCAATCTGGCAACTGACAGCTCTATCGTAGAGTTGGACATTTTTGAGGTTATACGTTCTCAGAATGTTTTGACATACTAGCGCTATTTGTGTTGTTCACAGTAACTTAAAATATTCATCTCGGCCCAAAAATGGAATTAAATCGTAAACATTTTCGTGCGATTATTTTTTATAACTTTCGACGTGGATTAACTCAGCAACAGTGCATGGAAGAACTTAATTCAATTTTTGGCGATGAAGCTCCATCAAGGACCAGTGTTTATCGATGGTATGGTGAATTCAATCGTGGTCGTAGTTCACTCCAAGACGAATTTCGTGAAGGTCGTCCAAAATCAGTTCTTGTTCCGAAAACCTGATGCTGTGCGAGAACTGATATTGCACGATCGTCATGTGACTCATCAAGAGATTGAGACAACCTTAGGCATTAGTGGGACCAGCTTACATTCAATATTGCATAAACATTTGACTGTGAAAAAATTTGTTTGCGTTGGTTCCCACACAATTTGTTAATCGCTCAAAAAAAGGCTCGTGTCGATTGGTCGAAAGAAATGCTCAAAAAATACGATCGCGGTGCTTCGAAACACGTCTATGACATCGCTACGGCTGATGAATCGTGGATTTACGCGTATGAGCCCGAAAGTAAACAGCAGTCGACAGTATGGGTGTTTCAAGATGAGCCAAATCCAACAAAAGTTGTTGAATATTTGCAATTTCTTCAAGAGCAACTTTCTGTGCTTCTCGAAAATGTGCCATTGCAGTTACGAACAAATATGTTTTTCCAGCATGACGGGGGCGGCGCTCCATGCAAGAATTGCCAACACATAACTTAGAACATTTAAAGGAAAAAATTAAGTATTGACAGATATAATTGCAGTTTGTTTCCAAAGCCTACTTGTGTAAAAGTTGTGACGGTTGCGAATTTTTCATATTAGTTTTTTCTACAAATTTGCTTATATTTTTTAACGAATAAAGGGCACATTTTTTTCTTTACAAAAGTTGTTTAGAAAAATTAGCTTTTTTGAACTATGCAAAAATATAGGTATGTTTCTGAAAAAAAAAAGTTGATGACGTCATTTACTTCAGTTTCCAAACTTGGAAACAAAATGAAATATGGGTTAAAATGGAGTTTACTTTATCCTTAATTTAAGGACCTCTTTTCCGAATTTTTCTATCGTTTTTCATTTTCTCATAACATCGAGTTTTGCTCACCCTGTACATAAAAAATGTTCACTTGTTTCATAACGCTGTAGGTTTTAAAAAATTGTAATCCCTGAGGTATTCCTAAAACAAAACTGTTGCAGAAAACTTACAAAGTCGGAAAAAATCCTGGAACTTTGCCATACAGAATCAAAGCTTCCGCCAAGTTTTGTTTGTACGAGATTTTCATCTTCAAAAATCATATTCTATTAGTTGTGAAAGTCCTGCTACAAAAGCCTGACTGTAGTGTTTAAAATCGTACGCCATTGACATTTACTATGACCTTTTTCAACTTGAACGTTTATGGAAAATACAAACCTAGTACAATATTTCCCTAACCTCTCTGTCCCTCTTGTGAATTTTATATTATAATTTCGTCAAGAAATCCTGCAGCATCTAAACCTTTTTATTTCTCCCTTTACCAAGTCTCTGCAATTTTATACAAATGGTCCCGATCAAATATTCATAACAACATGTTGCCTAAGCGTTCTGATTTAGTTTTATATTTACGTTGTATTCCTATGGGAGGAGCATTCTTTTTTCTTGTATCAGTAGTTTATTTTTAATGCTATCTGCCTTGTACATACAGTGTGGGCACTTTATTACGGGACGATAACTTTTTTTAGAATCTACTGACTGTCGAGCTGAAGGAAATGACTTAATACCTTCAGCTCGACACTTTGTCCTCATTTCATTTGGTACTCAACAAGCAACAATCAAATCCAAATCAAAACAAGATCAAATATACATTTTTTCATTTTCTAATATAATTAATTCACTTGTTTTGAACATAAACCTCACCATAAAATATTATTCTAAATAAAAATGATTTATGAAAGTAACGTACTTACCCATGATACGCCAACAGGGATAAAAGGAAAAACAGACATGCCAGTACATCAGCTCTGCCAACGATTCCAGTCACCTGGAAAAGATGATAAAAATTTAGCCTTTTAGTCATTTCACAAAAATAAAATTAAGCTCATGAGCAAAAGGTAAATTTAAGGTAGAACGTGCCATTGCATGGAGGTGGAGGATTTGCTGTAAGTTGAGTATATTAGGAATAACTTGAAATGCTGAGAGCAGATTGCTGTTAATTAACGCTTTTTTATCCTTTGTTTGATTTCAGCGCTTGGCCGGCAAATAACGTGGGTAGCTTTGTACAGTGAGTGTGTAAACTCGGGAAACGGTATAACCTTACTGACCGATTTAAAACAAATTTGGTACAGTTACAGGGTTTTCCAATAAGGGTGATATGATTTCTTTAAAAAAAAAAACACACTTATTGTTAAGGAAATTCAAAAGTTTTTTTTATTGAATGTGAAGTACAATCGATACAATTAAGTTCTAAATAAAACGCCATTCAAATGGCTTCCATGTCTTCTTCTGCAGGAACGAATTCGATGAACCCAATTTTCGAGGACTTTTTTCACTAAATCAAGTCGTATGTCATGAATATCACGTTCAATATTGACTTGTAAAGCTTGAAGAGAGTCTGGTTTATTTCGAAAGATCAATGACTTCAAATAACCCCACAAGAAGTAGTCTAATGGTGTTAAATCACAACTTCTTGGAGTCCATTCAATATCACAATTTTTTGAAATAATCGAATCTCCAAACTTTTCTCGCAATAATTCAATTGTTGCATTTGCTGTGTGGCACGTAGCCCCGTCTTGCTGGAACCAAATTTTGTCAAGATCAACTTCTTCCAAAATCGGCCATAAAAAGTTTACAGTAACGGTGTTACCAGCATCATTTCGAAAGAAGTACGGACCGATGATTCCACCAGACCAAAAACCACACCAAACTGTCAATTTAGCGTGAATGTATTGGTTTTTCATGAATAATTTGTGGATTTTCTTCGCACCAGAATCGACAGTCTTGTTTATTTACCGCACCACTCAGATGAAAGTGTGCCTCATCGGAGAAGATGATTTTCTTAAAAAAATTGTTTTTTTTATTTTTATATATTTTTTTGTTTGTTCAAAAATGTATCGCCTTCGTCGATTTTTACTACCCGCAAAATGATTTATTACTTGATCATGAAATTCTGAACCTAACTTTAAATCTTTCAAAAGTCCGTTTTCGATTAATATTAAACCCAAGTTGCTTAATCGAGATTCCTCAATTTTATTGCGTGTATATTAATAGGAAGCAGGCAGGTGGCTAGGTGCCTGCGTTTAGTTTAGACTGAGCGGTTGAAGGTTATCAGTAGAGGCGTACAGTTCATTCTAAACTACATGCGGGATGGGTATGACATTATCACTGCTATATTGCTGTTGTGAGCAGTGGCGTCTCATTGATGCGCCTAATAGGAACTCAAATTCTTTAATCACAGGGTGACGGTGCGGTAGTAGTAGTGAGATGTGAGATTAATATAACAAATAACTAAAATTAGAGCAGTTTTCACATTAAAAAAAATAATAGTAGATACCTAGAATAATTACTATTATAAAAATGTCCCTGAAATCAAATCTGAACAGGCACTGCCTGCCTTGCCTGCCCTGACGAGCCGCCACTGGTTCTTACGCTATATCACGCTATTGGTGATGTTGCCAGCTCCTTAGTTTGTCTGGAAATCAAACCAATTTTAAATTTCTAAACGGAACACCCTGTATATTTTTTTATTTATAGATTCTAAGATACATATATGCTATAATTTTAAATTTTTAAATTACATTTATCAATTAAAAAAAACAAACTCAAGCCAAATGTTCAAACTGATTTCCCTGTGTCCCCTTTTGGATGTCCTTACCGGATATCTCGATTATTTGCAAAGATAGAACCTTGCGGTTTTCGCGAACCATAGCTACTTTTTTGTGAAACGAAAGAAGGGGCAATCCAAATGGTCATAGCCCTCTTTGTTTTTGAGTTACAGGACGCCATTGAAAATAGTGCATTTTGCGACCTCCTTCGTATCTCGGTTACCTTTTAACTTAGCGGGGAAATAAACAGTGACACTGATAGAGATTTTGGCATAGAATCCAGTGGCGTAGTAAGATTTTTTTTATGGGAAACTATTTCGGAGATGTAAGCCAAACTAAATTGGACACCCTATAATGTATTATATTTTTCTCAATCAATTTTTGTCGGGGTTGTTGTGAGCTTTCCAAAAATATATATTTTCCTATATTTATTTTCATTAGTTTATAAGCGTGTTTCATAAATGTATAAAAATCACATAATCAGGATAGGTAGGATTGCAAAAACGCTAAATCTTGACAACTCAACTGTCAGAAGTGACAATTACTTCAATAGTTATTATCGTTGTTGGATATAATGTGTTTTGAAATTACTATACGTATATAAACGTTATTGAGAATTGGCTAATGGTTTCGAAAATTTTGGAAAACTGGATATGATAGGAGTGTTTTATGAAAGAAGGTTTAATCGAGATCAAAGCCTCGGAAATGTATTTACAAAGGTAGGCATAGTGTTGCTCTCTTTTATTGCATTTTTCACTTGTTTTTAAAAGTGATGTAATTTTAAATTTTTTTAGTACATTAAAACATTGATAGCATTTAGAGAAAAGTTGTACAATTTAAACAACTTTTAAATTATGTTTTCAAAATTCGCGAATTTTTTAAAATACCATTTTTTGCGATTTTAGTTTTTATTTACTTCTGACATTATTTTTACAGATATAAAAAAATGAAAAGCACTTTCTCATTGTTACTTTTTGAGCAGAAATACGAGTATATAGCGTTTACAAATTTTCACGACGACGTTTCGTTTTTGATAAACCATCATTGCTGTGCTTATTGATAGTAAGCTAACTTTCAATCAGCATATACAGGGTGGTCCAACGAAAAGTTTGCACCTAGCTTTTCTCTTTTTTTTGTAGTCGAATGCGAAAATGCTCGGACACGTCGATTTTGCTTTTGAGGGGGACACATTTTAAACATATTTTTCGATCTGCGCCTTTAACCCCCTAGCGGGGGTGAGTAACAACCCTAAAATTTTAAATGGAAAGAGGGGTCTAATGACATATCATTTGAAAGGACACAAAATTGTCTTTCTAATGATACCCTATTTGTCGAATTTTACTAAAACAGTTAATACGAAAACGACTTTAAAGACATTAAGCCGATAATTTTGGTATTAATGAGAAATACAAATAAGTTTTAATTATTGCGAGTGAAAACACCTGCAATCGTTAGTACATTCCAATGTTTGTTAGTTTTAACATTGCTTTGTAAAAAAAGTAAACAAGCTGTTAAATTGATTTATTAAAACGTTACATTAACAAATGTTGAAAATGTGACCCATTTGATTCCATACAATAATACAGATTTTGTTCAAATCTATTTCTAACATTTTGTAGCATATCAGGTGTTATGTTTCTGCACTCTTCTGTAATGCGTTGGCGAAGATCTTCTATGGACTCGGGCTTCGTGGCAAAACATTTATTTTTTAAGTGCCCCCAAAGAAAAAAGTCTAAAGGCGATAAATCCGGTGACCTGGCAGGCCATTCAATTGGGCCCCTCCTTCCAATCCACCGTCCAGGGAACCGGTCATCTAAGAACTGTCTTACAGGAGCCACATAGTGCGGAGGTGCTCCATCTTGCTGGAAATAAAGCCGATCAGCAGTATGATTTTGGTCATCTTCTATTATTTGTGTTATTAAAGGATCAATTGTGTCTTCAAGCATGTTTAGGTACACTTCACCAGTTAAATTTCCAGGAATAAAAAGTGGTCCTATAATATGATTTCCTAATATGCCACACCAGACGTTTATTTTTTGAGGATACTGGGTATGAACCTCACGGAATAAATGTGGGTTACTGTCATCCCAGTAACGGCAATTGTGCCTATTTACAGCTCCATTCAAATAAAATGTGCATTCGTCGGAAAAACAAATGTTAAATAATAATTGCGGATCTTCAATTAAACGCTGGCTCATTGCTTCACAAAATTGCAGCCTTCTATCAGGATCATCCTCATTTAGTTCCTGTACTAATTTGATTTTGTACGGATGAAATTTGTACGCTTTTAAAATTCGTATTATGGACGAACGGGAGACACCTGAGGCTTCAGCTAGTTGACGGGTACTTTGACTATGATCCATTTCAACATGCCCTAAAACAGCGACTTCCACAGCTTCATTTCTGATCGGTTTCTGCGGCTGGTGTTTTACATTACAGACAGATCCGGTATCTACAAACTTTTTAACTAACTTGCCAACGTACACATCATTCACATTTTTATCGGGATGTCTCTCATTAAATAAGCGAGCCGTAAGTCTAGCACTACTATTATTTTGAAAATAAAGTTTAACAATTTCAACTCGTTCTAGAATGGAATAAATCATTTTGTACGGTAAAAGTAAAATAACTTGAGAAGCAACCAAACTGAATCAATGAAAAGACTAAAATAAACGGTGTAAATTCTTTTCCTACACGTATCTGCAGTTTTTATTTCAACAAAAAACGCAAACGATTAGTGAGGAATTTAGTTCTGATAAATAAGATAGTGTTTTTGAAATCCCGTTTTTCTTCAAAGTAAATAATTTAGAAATGATTGTAGTTGTTTTCAGTCGTAATAATTAAAACTTATTTGTATTTCTCATTAATACCAAAATTATCGGCTTAATGTCTTTAAAGTCGTTTTCGTATTAACTGTTTTAGTAAAATTCGACAAATAGGGTATCATTAGAAAGACAATTTTGTGTCCTTTCAAATGATATGTCATTAGACCCCTCTTTCCATTTAAAATTTTAGGGTTGTTACTCACCCCCGCTAGGGGGTTAAAGGCGCAGATCGAAAGATATGTTTAAAATGTGTCCCCCTCAAAAGCAAAATCGACGTGTCCGAGCATTTTCGCATTCGACTACAAAAAAAAGAGAAAAGCTAGGTGCAAACTTTTCGTTGGACCACCCTGTATATGCCCTTATTAAAGGTGCATTTCGGCCTCTGGGCTTTGTTATCAGAACAACAACAAATTTTCACAACATTAGTTGCTTAAAGATGTTGTATTTTTCCCTAATCAGGTCCAAATTGGGATATGCGTCTATCATATGGTCACCAATATATCGGATTCATGAGAACAGGCTCAAACGTGTCCAAAGAAATTTTTTTAAGTACGTATATTTCAAGGATCATAGACATTACCCTATAAGGGGATATGATAATGCACTATTGTTCGGCGGTTATGACGTTCAACCACTGTATGTGCGAAGGATCCGCGCCTATCAAGTTTTTCTTTATAAATTAATACATTTTCTAATTGACTGCCCCCAGCTCCTGAATCAAATAAAATTTCATATTTCGCAATACTATGCCCCCCCAACAATTATATATTCGAAGTGTCGTATCTTCGAACGACCTGAGGGAGCTTGTAAGTTGACGAATAAATTTAATTTACATAGAGAACTAGATTTTTTCGATGGCAAAATTGGCAGATTCCTGACTGATCTGCGGAGATGCATGGGAAATTATTATTAAACTTCTATATTGTTGTTTGGGTTCTACTTGGTTTTTTTTAATTTTTTATATAGTTATTGTTGATACCTGTGGTGTTGTTATATGGCCCATTATGGGTGCTCTTTGATCTGGTTATTTTGTATTCTGAATTAAGCATTCTGGTGCTTTTGTAGTTTGTTATTTAATATTAGTTGAAACTATGTAATTTTTGTCTTGTAATTGGGCTCAGGCCTGTTAGGCAAGAAATTATTATTATCATCAACTTGGAATTTTCAATGCGACCCTAGATTTTTTATTGTTAAATTCAGAGCCATTTTCAACTCAAAAATAGGTGGCATAAAACACGCACTACTATTGTCTTCTTTTGCTATTTATGGTTAGTGTTATCTTTAGTTTAATAAAAAAACATGTTCTGGTATAAAACTGCGTATTCTCTTAGATATTACAGATATCAGAGAAATTAAAAAACCAAAATGTTTAGAAAACATGAGGCTACAGTATGATTTCACCATGCCATCCGTTGTTGTTGTTAACGCTCCCTACAGGGTGTCTCAAGTTTAACGTAAAAAAACTATTCTTATTTTTGCATCCTGTATAAGCCTAAAACTGAGGTCTGAATAAAAACTTCTATCACACTGCAATTACCAAAGAAAAAAGCTACAGTTCACAAAAAAAATTATCGAAATCGCTCTATCGGTTCGCGAGAAAATCAACTTTGAAATTGAGCATAATCTTTGGTTGTGCGATATTTTTGCGGCTAAGTGTATTTAAGACTTATAACTTCTTGAACCCTTGTCTAGGCTCAATCTTTTCCAAAAATTAATCGGTACCTAGAAATACCCTCAAGTATTTTTGTACGAAACTTGTAAAAATCTGTTAAGTGAGTTTTGAGATATCGTGGATACAGATTTTTCTGACCCTTTTTTTAGACTTTCCACGAAGACATACAGTGATACCCTGGTCGAAAAAAGTCACCCTATGGAAACATGTTTTTTAATTTATTTAAATTGTTATCACATAGTTGTAATAAGACGGACGGGCAATGGAATTTACTGTTGTCCGGTCCTGTGGTTATGTCTGAGTTTTATTGTTTATATTAGTTTGGGAATATTATTTAAGTAGATTGTATACAAATGTTCTAAACTCACTCATAAAATTTAAGGGTACATTTTCTATTTATCTTATCTTCCATTGAAATGGGTTTTACAACATCTGCAAGTAATACAAGTATTATCTTTACCTAAAGGAATTGTTAGGTACCTAAAAAGAACAACCTTTTTTTCTTATTCGAAGAATGACCATGTTGGAAAGATAACCAGATGTTGGAAATACCCGGTGATCTAAACACTCAAAACTATCGATATAACTTGATCTAAATTAAATGTCGAACATTTTTGATTATATACAAAAAGCTAGTTGGAAGGTGTCACGGTTTCCCATATCAAAATAATATATATAACGGGCGCATAAAAAATTATGGGTTTTTATCCAGTCGCGAAATCCAAACTTAAGAATCTTTATTAAAGTCGACATACTAATAAAAATGTATCTTATTTTGTAATGTTCTCACCCTGTAAATGTATTTGGGTATATATTGTAAAATGGTCCTTTTTTTCTGATTGGTTTATTTTCATTTTGTATTACCTACTATGTAACTTTTATGAGGCAATTCTGAAAAGGCAAAAGGACTTTGAGATTAGAACCGTTCTAGCCTTGATTGAGTAAAGAAGTGTTTTCTAAATTGTATAAAGCTAAATTAAATATTTTAATTTGTTTTTGAACTTAGTAAATTTTTCAGTTAAGAATTATTTTCTAGTTTTTGTTTAAAGACTAAGTTCATTTCTCATTTTATTCTGAAGTAGTGAATTGTATAAAGTTCCGTAAGTTTTGATATTCATTTAATTGAAGGCCTTTTTGTTTAGTCAGTTTTTTTTATATAAAGTTTAAAGTTATTTCTTTTAGTAATTGAAATAAATTCCGTTTTCAATAGTAATTAAAGTTTTATACAGGAATTAATATAATTATTCGAATTATATTAATTTTCCTATTTTCAAGTAATGATTAAGATTTCTTTTAAATTCTCATTATCGCTTAATTGTTTTATTCTTTTTCTTTTATATTATACATATTTATTTCTTGTTGTTATTCATTTTCTTTAATTAGTTTTAATTATTATTTTATTTATTACAATTTTAAATAGCATTTTACAATCGTCTCACCTCTGCTTTCTATTCCCATTTTCCAACTGTTTTTCTCCCATGCCTTAGAGGACCTACGTTTATAGATATGTAGATTAGATCTGTTCTAAAATGCTTATGCATAATAAACTGGCAACTGAAAGTTCATATCTGATTATGCGGGAGAATTATAGAGGTGATGGCGCACGACAAAATTAGATCCATAAAATGTGTCCTTATATGCGGAAATGTCACAACATTTTGTTAAATTATTCCTTATCCCCTTTTACACTGTCGCCTGCGCATATATCATATTAATTTATATTAATGCAGGAAATATTAATGGAAGGAAATTGCCATATTTATATAATTATATAGGGTGGTAATTAAGTATGAACATTACGGTTTTCTGAAGTAATCCATATATCGAGGAGTGAATGAGATCTTTGCATAAAACACGTCTACTCCACAAGAATATATTGTGCAACGAACATGAATTGACATACCTATATCATTTCATGCGAGTGTCACACTATACTTTTACTGCGACTGCTTTAATATAGAAGATGCTTCAATAGTGTGCTTTGGAAAACATTAAACATCATAATTTGTGTTTCAAAACTTACCTATACTTGCCCCGTTGGCGTAAGCCTAAATACGATGAGTTAAAATTCTTAAATTGACTGGGTTTAACACCAACTATATTTACTATCACTGTCCGGGTTTTTCACTATATCATTAGCTAAATAATTTGTATACAAGGTGTCTCAAAAGGGTCTGCCAAAATTTCTAGGACGTATAGGGCATCTATAAAACTACTTCCGAAAATGCACCCCTAAAGAGCTATAGCCCCTAGAAGATGGCACGCTAAAATGGTTTTTTGGCAATTTCATCGAAACTATCAAAGGGAATTTAATGCAATTTGGCATAGGTGCGTGTTTTTAATGAGAAATGCAATCAAAATGTCGGAACCTTCATAGGTTATTCACAGGAATAACTTACGAGGGGGCTGGAATGGTTTAATCTCTATTTTTGTTGTGAGTAGTATTATCTAAAAAATGTAGGTACCAAAAAGGTTAAACTTGATTGAAATGTCTTATAAACATATGCTTCGTTCTCAAGATATAGAATGAAATGTACGCCAGTGTCTTTTTGATGTTTTTATTAATAGTTATGTATGAAATAAACAATAAACTGAATACATTACATAAACATCTAGACTAAACTAACTGTTGGGAATGCCCCCCATCGGCTTCAATAAAAATGTTTAATAGAGCCTCATCATAGAATTATTATGCACTCTCTGGAAAATACAAGGCCCCCTAACGCCACTGGACTTAATAATTTTGATCTAGTCAGGGCCATATAAGCTAACTGTTTCTAGCAACAACGCAATATCTCCTCACCGATTTCTTTGAAATTTAGCAAAGAAATCGGTGAGGAGATATTTGACTTAATTAAAAAATCACCCCGCGTCTTGTTTAAACACCCTGTATAATTTGCCCCCCTCTTGGAAATATTTTTACCGGCGCCCATGCCTACAACACTGTAACGAAATAGAGTGAAAATAATAAATACCTCTGATATAACAACTAAATCACAGCATATAAAATGAAAAACAAAGAGAGAGTCCATAATGTTATACTACTGCACAAAACCTGCTTTATTTGTAATGCAAAATCTAATTTTCTATCCATCACGAAAGGTTCCAATCCGAAATTTAATGTAATAACATGCCAGAGCCACAAATAAATGCTTTTTACGGTTTTCTGGGTATTTTTATTCAGCTTTTTTTTTATTTATTTTTTTTTTTGCTTTTAAAAAATTACAATTTACCTCAACATGTTCGGTATGTAGGTATTAGGTGATAGAGTTGCATGGTATGTTGTAATATGTGCTTGGATAGTTTTAGCGTGACTATACGTTACTTTGAGATTTACCACCAGATGGAGGTTCTAGTGGTTTATTGTGAAATAACAATGAACGAGACAAAATTTAGCAAACAATTAAAATTTGTTATTCTAAAGATAGTTGATGTATAATAATATGTTATATCTATGTCCGATTTTTAAATATTTGAAATTTATTGCCAAAATCAATCACCCTGTGCCGCCAGCACTATGTTTGAGCAATCTTCGTATATCTACGGAATAAAACTAGGTACTATACAAATCCATTACATGCATCTTCAACAGAGAACGAACGTGACTGCTTAGACACCACAACAAACCCATACACCCTTAACATGAGAGTCGACAACAGTAGACAGACAGATAGAAACTACCACTTCAACGCTACCCACTTTTACATCCTCTGAAGCAGCCACGGGTGTACGTGTGAATATGCGATGCAAAGGGAGTGAACACAATAGTAATATAAGTACATAGAAGCTGGAATGAGGCTCTCTTAAGGGTGGAACTGTTCAACAACAAGTTAATGAAATTTAATTAAAGCCTTTCCCTACGTGTCGATTGAACGTTTAGGTACATAAAATTTGGATCCACCAAATACTCAAATAAGAATGCTTTTAAATGTTCCAACGGGCGTGCTTTGTGCGATCGTATTAAGTTCTCGGACGAATTGAAGATCAAGTATGACAGACTTCAACATCTCAGTTGGCTAAGAAGTCATGTTTGTAACGCTGAACTGGATCAGACTTATAAGTCTCTAAAAAGAGATATAAGCAAAAATATTCGGAAAGAAAAATTTTCAAGAATTAGACATGATTTGCTGACTTCCTCTAATAAGTCGAGAACATTGAATTGCTTTGCAGACATGAACATCAAACGTGCCGACACGAGGTGAAGTTATTTTACTGTACAACGTCTCTGTGGTTGCGTATTATCATTTAGTGTAAACGTGGTGCGAAAACGTTCCATACTTAAACGAATTAATTGCTCTGATGGACGATTATGTTCACGTAATATGGACGTAGTGCGCAATACGTATTTTAAACAGAACCATGAGTTTCAAAAGTTCTATATGTTTAAACAAAACACCCGTTATTAAGGCTTATTAATATTTTCAGGAAATTGATGATGATGTCACTGGCAGTTCATTGACAGGACGAGCTAAAACTCTCAATCTTCTAAACAATGTGTAATGAAGAATACAATAATTAAAAAGTCATAACTACTGCCAATACTTACTGCTTCCGTATGAATTGGATGGATGCCGAACAGTAGACCGCCCAAAGTGGCAAACTCTGGCCTAAGGCTCGCTACGCAGAGGCACACTCTTGTGAATAGTATGCACACGGCTGAATGAAGCAACACATTGATGGTGTGAAACCATATGGGATTAAGCCCGAAAAGTAGATAGTTGACTCTGGAATAAAGAAACAATGTATTTGAGTAATCATAGTTCCAGGAGGATCAGGTAAAACGGTGATATTTTTCAGGTCATTTTATGAAAAAAAATTCCCATAAACATACGTCCGGAAATATAATTGTTTTAACGGCACAAAATATCGACTAAGATCTGATATAACTTTTTAGCAAATTGATTAAAGAATCAAACGATCAAAGCGAAATGTCACAGTGCCAACATTAAGCCAGCCACTTTCGTCCAACCTTGTATAAAGCAGACATAATCAACAGCACTTAACATACGGAATGAAGCACTGTTATACAATAATTAAGTTACCCAAATTTCTCTGATACCGTGTTAATCGTTTCAATTTTATCAACTGAAATAGTTTTTTTAGTTCTCAGTTTGAAGGCCATTAACTTCTTGACGAAGTTCGCTGGACAAACATTTTATTATAATTAAATTTATTTGAAACGACCCCCGTATCCCCTGTTTTTTTGGATTCTTTTTTTTTCCTAATAGTCCTGAGAAATAATTTGAGCCTAGTGAGAATGCATCACACCTTCTGGTTTACGAGTTATACCCTTGATATATTAACATACGTGGCCTGATATTTTGTTTGAAACGACCCCCGTATCCCGCTTTTTTCGGATTTTTTCATCTTTTTTCTAATAGTCCTCATCTTGAGAAATAATTTGAGCCTAGCGACAATGCGTCACACCTTCTGGTTTACGAGTTATAACCCTTGATATATTAACATACCTAACCTGATATTTTGTTTGAAACGACCCCGTATCTCGATTTTTTCGGATTTTTTAATTTTTTTTCTAATAATCCTCTTCATGAGAAATAATTTGAGCCTAGTGCGAATGAGTCACACCTTCTGGGTCACGACCTATAACCCTTGATATATTAACATACATGGCCTGATATTTTGTTTGAAACGACCCCCGTATCCCCTGTTTTTTCGGATTTTTTATGAAGAACTAACATTCTTTTGTTGTCTTCTATCAATTTACGACATGAACTTTCCGGACACCCTGTATACTAATTAAAATGATTAATACAATTACTTGATAATTTGGGAACAGTGTATTTGTGGATTTCTAAACCGCAAGCAAATCTGCAACTTTTAGCACCTAACAATAACAGAAAAAAAACTGACGCGAATCTATAAAAGTCGATAAGCAACAATCTGAAGCTGAGAAACAAGCAAAAAAGGAAGAAACCTTCGCATTTCTCAGACACGTAAAACAACCTGTAGAAGAAACGCGCAGAAAGAAATCGACACGAAAGAGAAAAGAGATAACTCGATTCAAACAAGGAAAAATTTATGTAAGAACTCTAAAGAAGCAAAGCAAATCGGAGAAAGAAGATGAAAGCTTGGAAACGAAGCAGAGAAAAAACAAAGAAGCAACGCACAACTGATAAAGGAGATGAAAAAATTGTGAAGCTGATAAAACAGAGAGATCACGACGAGAGGAAAACTACTTTAAGGGAGAAGAAGAAAACTGAGAAAACTTTCCACATTGAAGAATAACAAGCAAACCAAAGAACAAGAAATAAAGAGCGGTATAGACAAGCAATTGAAAGATACTGATCGTGGCAGCGGCAGCGGAGACAGAAAACGATAGAGAAAAAGCTGCTTCAGACGTTGCTATAGCAAGTAGGAGTACATCAGGTGAAGCTGAACAGAATATGGATGGAACATTTTAACAATTTGAGACTCAGGTTACACGCCAGTTAAGGCGGTCAGCCAACCTGTAAATACCTTCAAACTAAATTCTCGTTGCAAATTTTAATAGGGAGAACACGATAAGAAGTCGGAGATATCCGCCAGATATAGTTAAAGTAGTCGTGATTGTATTAATGTTATTGTCAGAAGAAGTTCCGAGGGACAGAAAATCCTAAATTCGAGAGGGTTATGATCATCAAAAACTAAACCAACATAATATAAAGCAATCTCATTAAATACTGAACAGTAGAACTCCTATGCCTCCGTTATCAACTCTGGAGTTCTGCATACATACCTATCTATATACATGCCGGGAAAATAAACGTTTGCATTTTATCTCGTTAATTTAATTTTTACGTACAGGTTTTGTTCTCTTAAGTAAATATTTGCCCAACGGAATTACGTTACAAGTATCCGTATAGAGTCTGTACCTTTGATAAAGCCCATACGCACACACAGACTTCTGTAATAAATGCAAAGTAATTTCTCATGTCAACTGAATTAAATAATTTTCTCTTTTTCCATTTGTACTTCCAGCATTCATAAATCTACTCTGTGTCCTATTTTACAAGTTACAAATTTCGTCCAATGCTTGCACTAATATAATAATATATCGTAGCGCCATCCAACAGTACAGTGGCAAATTACTAGTCACGACCATCCTACCCTGCACGCAGTCGGACAAGGAGAATACAATTCTTCAAAATATCCACTCAAATTAATCGGCGGCCTATATTCCGTTGTTTTTTAAAGCTATTATGCAATAAAAAGTATTAAATTTATTAAGATACATTATCATCATCAGTATTCACTCGATAACGAATTTGAGATACTCCAACTCAGGGATTTCTGTTGTGGACCACAAGATGGCTAAACAGACCGATCCTCGATCCGCAAATCCTGTCACAAAATTGACATATTCAATCACCACCGTAGGGGTGACTCGGTGCAAGCAAATTTATATCTTTATCTGCCGACACTATGAGAAAATTGAATTTTACTGCTTCCATAGGGACGAGAAAGTATGCATTTCTAAGGCTAGCGCTCCAAAACATTCAAAAATGGCTAGGCTAGGCTTAGCTTATTATGTAACAAGACCCCACGCCACTGGCAGATGAACACATTGTTTCTTTATTTTGTATAAATGGTGCGGTTTTATGTTTATTTTTTCTATGGTAATTTCGAATGACAAAAATAAAAGCTCTACGTTCTATTTTTTTTCTCGAATATTGCAATCTTATTGTAAATATTATATGCCACATCTGTAAATAATAAACCTAATCTCTGGTGCCTTTTCCAATGTGTTAAAAGAATTAGTACCTAAGAAACGGTCTTCTTTATCGAAAATATGTTTGTTTTATGGGGTTTTGAAAATATAAATGCATATATTGGAAAGGATAACCCGATGAGACACCTTCAAAACCTTTAAATTGTTTAAATTAACAAATTAGTAAGATTCAGCAAGGTGCGATATTATCTACAAAGCTTTTTTTGCCTCCCAATATTTGACTCAGATTTTGGGGCGGTTCTTTTTTTATTGCTAAGTAAAAGTAAAAAGAGTTGCGAGATCATATTTTACCCTTATTGTAGTTTTACTATATGAGAGTGGAATGTGCTCGGATCTACAGTGAAAGGCATATCGACATTAAGTTTAAATATAGTTAGTAATAACTCATCATTACAGACGAAATAAAAATATATTTTATTTCTAAAACGAAACTACTCTCACCCAGTAGTTGCATTTTATAAGGGTGTATTTTGAGTGCCTTCTTTCTTATTGGCTATCTTCGAAGAAATAGTACCTACTTCTCATTTTTATGAAGCAATTTGGAAATGCAATCGGACTTTCCAAGTTAGATTCGTTTTAGCTTTGGTATGGTCTAGAGGTACCAGTTGTATAAAGTTAATTAAATATTTTAATTTGTTTTTTGGATTTGGAAGATTTTTCACAGTTTAAGAATGAATTTCTAGTCTTTGTTTTAAAGCATATCAGTATAAAGATAAAGTAAATTTCATTTTCATTCTGAAATAGTGAATTTTTCTCAAGTTTTTTAATAGTTAATCGACGTAAATCTTCAGTAAGTTTTTGTTTATTCTTTTTAATTGAAGGCCTGTTTTGTTTCCAAATCAGTTTTAATAAAGATTAAAGTTTGTTTCTTTTAGTAATTGAATTATATTTCGAATAGTAGAATTTAACCTGTGTATAATTGTCAGTTTTCAATTTCAATTAATTTACCTATTTTAAGTGTACAGTTAATGACTAAGATTTTCTTTTAGATTTTCATTTTCTTTTAATTGTTTTATTCTTTTTTTTTTATACATATTTATTTCTTTGTTTGTTGTTAATTTTTTTTTCATTATTAATTAGTATTAAAATTTAGTTGTTTTCAGCCCAAACCTTTGCGTTTTTATTTAAAATAAAGCTTTCGATATCTTGGTGGACAGAAGGGTCATTAAATTAGTGATTTTCTTTTAAATAAATTTTGTGTGAGAGGCAGAGATCCAGAACCATAAAAGGTTAGTTAATTTATATTATTTTAATACAGATTAATAAAGTTGATATTCTTTGTTTGTTCTTTCTTGAATTAAAACTTGAAGTACAAGCCGCTCGTCATGCTTGAATCGAACCAGTAGCAATTTGAATAGCATATCGGGATTCATTTGGATTGAGCTATTTAATAGTGTTCTTTGTGAGTGTAAACAATACCGGCTAATTTTGATTGGTACAATTAACTTCATTGCAAGATTTAATACCGTACATATCACAAACGAATGACTCAACAATAGTGAATGTATGTCACACCCGGTATATTGTAATAAAAATATTGCATCCGGTCGTACTAAGTATTTTTCGCTGATTAATAATTTAAAAAGTTCATGACTAACATCGGTATTGTATCTACGAAATAGACAAAATTTGCTGATTCACCTTTTTCCACACAAGCGGTACGCGACGCCAGGAATAGACAATTTCATTGGTCGATATTCGAAAGAGTGGAAAAATCAAAAGTTATAAATTTTTGTGTATAACAGGAAGTTACAGGAGATTTTTATTTGCACTTCTGTGTAGTAAAGTTTGAAGAGAGTGGTTAGAGATTGGTAGCTTGGAGCTTACTTCGCCGAAGTTGGAGATAAGACCCAAAAAAAGAGTGTATTGTGGTAAGAGAACCTGTCGGAGCTTTTGGAGACAGGTGCTCCAACTCAAGGGAGACTTCATGCTCCGAGCTGCCAAGTCTCTAACCACTCTCTTCAAACTTTACTACACAGAAGTGCAAATAAAAATCTCCTGTAACTGTCTGTTACACAAAAATTTATAACTTTTGATTTTTTCCACTCTTTCGAATATCGACCCTTCAAATTGTCTATTCCTGGCGTCGTCGTACCGCTTGTGTGGAAAAATGTGAATCAGCAAATTTTGTCTATTTAGGTACAATACCGATGTTAGAGTCATGAACTTTTATAAATTATTAATCAGCGAAAAATACTTAGTTCGACCGGACGCCATATTTTTATTACAATATACCGGGTGTGACAGTATTTTCTTTATCTGCAGTAATATTGCCTAAATCAGCGAATGCTTTTTAATACTTTGTTGATTTCAATAGCATTTTATACGGACGTTGTTTTCCTTTCCTAAAAAATGCAGGGTTGTAATCGCATCCCGTTAATGCATGAAATCCTGGTAATGCGTTGCACAAATCTAATTCCAAGGATTCATGAAGCGCATTTACATTAATAATATGACGTTTATCTGAAATTTTGCACACAATCCAGATTTTTAATTCCATTTTGTTTAAATTTCCTAACAAAATGACAACAATATCTGTATCGGAACACTTAATAACAATATTTGAAGTTGTACAATTTAATATTTAAAATTGTGTTTTCAAAAGTAAATTAATTTTAGCCGTTTTCGAGAATATTTTAAAAAGCAATTTGTTGCGATTTTAGTTTTTATTTATATCTGAGACATTATTTTGACAGATATAAAAAAACTAAAAGCACTTTCTCAATGTTACTTTTTAAGGAAGAATAAGATAGCAGTTACAAATTTTCACTACGACGTTTCTTTTTTGAAAAAACCATCATCAACTTGGTTTTTTTTAATACGGCCTTGTAAATTTTTTTTTTGTTAAATTTAAAGCCATTTTCAATTCAAAAATAGGTGGTATATCACACGTAATTTATTTATTTATTAAACGGTAAACCATTTTAACAAAATACAAAGTACATAATAGAAGTAACAAAAACAAACTTAAACTAAACAACAGTTACTATAAGACACTATAATCCAGATATAGGCAGATAAAAGCAAAATCTATGGTAAAACATTACAGATAGTTCTCTTAAATAAGGCAAAGGTGTCATCGAAAATATCAACATCACTCTGAATGGAATTAAAACTTCTCTGCATTCGACTGAGAGGGATACGCGGCAACCCGTCTACGACACTCCAACGTTCTCAGATTTAACTCTAATACGAGATTGTCGTATCCAACAACACTAACTTCACGGCCCGTACGGTATGCATATTATTTCAAAAACTTGCGTTGAACACGTTCAATGCTCCCAATGTGTACATGATAATATGGCGACCACACCGGAGAACAATATTCGACTATAGGACGAACAATCGTGCAGTATAAAGTATGCAGCAAGGGAGGTGTGAAAGACCTGGAATTGCGTAGCACAAAACCCAACGCTCGAAAAGCTTTGCCAATAATACTCCGATAATGCTTACCAAAGTCCAAATTTGCGCACAAAATTACACCCAAATCATCGACCTCCTCAACACGACTCAGGGGTGTTTGGTATATCTGGTAGTCATATCCCAGTAATTGCGATGATCTAGAGAAATTGACGATATGGCACTTAGAGATATTTAAGGAAAGTTTATTCATATTACACCACAAAACATTGTACTTCCAATTTCCAAGATTCCAATGCTATCCCATTCTTATCTTGGACACAGTGTATACAATCTATTATTAGCAATTATATCAATCAATACAACTGCACTTAGACAAACTAATTACCTTCCAATCTCAATACCATTTCCTCTTCACACAGACTAAATAATAGTAATTGTTTAATTAATTCACCCTGTATATATATAGACACATACACTAATCAAACTCTATTCAACTGAACCCATTAACATACATCAGTATAGCGAGAGAGCAGGAGACACAGAGACATTATGGAGCCTTTGTTCGCAATGTTGAGAAGTCGATAGGATATTAGGTACTGTTTTGACCCATCAAAGTTGAAATTGTCGTCTATAGTGTCTGTATATTATGTTTTCTATCTCAATATTATTGTGTATTGTTCGGTATTGTATATTGGATACTCACGTTTGTTTGGTGTAATTAGATCAATGACACTATCACCTTTAAATAGTGTAAATACCAACTGTATTAATGACTGTTATAGGCTGGGAGTGAAAATGGTCAAACATTACTCTGTTGAATTATTAAGAGGATTTCATGTCCGTAAATATAATAAATGAAAATAATTTCGTGGCAAAGCGGACTAAAATGTTGGCTTTACCTACACAAGGAATTTTGTTTAATTTAGCAGGGCCCCAGTCTAATTCGATAGAAACCAGACCGAGGCATGGGTCGACAGGTACTGACGAATTCGTTTCGCTCTTGTTATGAGCTCGTCAGAGCACCATAGTCGCTGCCCATCACAAATATCGGCCTGCATTTAAGCACAATAGGATACACAACAGTAGACACATGTAAACATATATCATCTACATGTACATAGTAATGCATATCCCATACCATGCAGAGGCCGAACAAACTCAATGTATAGGTAAAACCAGTCGTATAAATAGAAATAAAAATAGTATGAACACAAAACGCTAGCAGGAGACCATTTTATCCTTCTGCCAGCATCTCCCAAATATTTGGGTTTCAGCAATGCTCGGACGGTGGTCTCCAAGCGTTCTGCCGTCGATGTTTAATGCCAAATAATGAAAAATTAAGAGGATTTCATGTCCGTAAATATAATAAATGAAAATAATTTCGTGGCAAAGCGGACTAAAATGTTGGCTTTACCTACACAAGGAATTTTGTTTAATTTAGCAGGGCCCCAGTCTAATTCGATAGAAACCAGACCGAGGCATGGGTCGACAGGTACTGACGAATTCGTTTCGCTCTTGTTATGAGCTCGTCAGAGCACCATAGTCGCTGCCCATCACAAATATCGGCCTGCATTTAAGCACAATAGGATACACAACAGTAGACACATGTAAACATATATCATCTACATGTACATAGTAATGCATATCCCATACCATGCAGAGGCCGAACAAACTCAATGTATAGGTAAAACCAGTCGTATAAATAGAAATAAAAATAGTATGAACACAAAACGCTAGCAGGAGACCATTTTATCCTTCTGCCAGCATCTCCCAAATATTTGGGTTTCAGCAATGCTCGGACGGTGGTCTCCAAGCGTTCTGCCGTCGATGTTTAATGCCAAATAATGAAAAATTAAGAGGATTTCATGTCCGTAAATATAATAAATGAAAATAATTTCGTGGCAAAGCGGACTAAAATGTTGGCTTTACCTACACAAGGAATTTTGTTTAATTTAGCAGGGCCCCAGTCTAATTCGATAGAAACCAGACCGAGGCATGGGTCGACAGGTACTGACGAATTCGTTTCGCTCTTGTTATGAGCTCGTCAGAGCACCATAGTCGCTGCCCATCACAAATTATTTTCATTTATTATATTTACGGACATGAAATCCTTTTAATTTTTCATTATTTGGCATTAAACATCGACGGCAGAACGCTTGGAGACCACCGTCCGAGCATTGCTGAAACCCAAATATTTGGGAGATGCTGGCAGAAGGATAAAATGGTCTCCTGCTAGCGTTTTGTGTTCATACTATTTTTATTTCTATTTATACGACTGGTTTTACCTATACATTGAGTTTGTTCGGCCTCTGCATGGTATGGGATATGCATTACTATGTACATGTAGATGATATATGTTTACATGTGTCTACTGTTGTGTATCCTATTGTGCTTAAATGCAGGCCGATATTTGTGATGGGCAGCGACTATGGTGCTCTGACGAGCTCATAACAAGAGCGAAACGAATTCGTCAGTACCTGTCGACCCATGCCTCGGTCTGGTTTCTATCGAATTAGACTGGGGCCCTGCTAAATTAAACAAAATTCCTTGTGTAGGTAAAGCCAACATTTTAGTCCGCTTTGCCACGAAATTATTTTCATTACTCTGTTGTTATTGCCGTGCCGGGTAGCGTATTGACATTGTTTGCTATACTGCAACTATATCCAGACAAAGATTAATGCGTCTCACCACTGGTACGCGTTCAAACGTAGTAAGTATTCAGCTTTATGCTGTAAAAACATTGACTTCAATGTCAATGTTGAAATAATTTTAATAAATGTTGACTTTCATTTCAATATTGAAATCTATTAGTATGTTGTAACGACACTTGACTACAACTTATTGAAATTTTATTTTGTTGAAATTAAAGTCAAGTTTACATTTGACAACATTGTTTTTCGGTGTGACCTATGGAAAAAGAAGATATTTTTGTGCATTTCTAACCTCTAAGTCTAAGTGGTAAATTAAAAACTTAAACAATAATATAAACATTATTATATTAACGTAAATAACGAGAGAGCAGGAGCACCTCTATGACATTATTCTCTGGGCAGGAGCCTTAGAACATTTGTGTGGTCAACTTACCGAAGAAGAAAACTTCGTAAGAAGGTCCTCAGTTCATTGGAAGAGGGTAAAAAGATAAAAATCACCTTTTATGGCCAATAACAATACCTAATATATTTTAAAAGAGTTTTAATGAATGCGAGGCAAAACCCAGGAGAATCTACATTGAACAGGAGCAGCCGGGGGTGGAATTTATTATTATTGACCCCATAATCCATTGGTTTTTAGTTAACGTTAAGAATATTGACTTTTTTCAATCTTGACTTGTAATTATTTTTCAATTTTTGCTTTAGTGCATACCAAATATTGAAATTTAAAAGGCCACTTGACTTTTTTCCATTTCTTGAAATGTAATAATTTCAATTATTGATGTGAGAACATTACAGCATACCAAATCTCAATGTTTATTGAAATTTCTGTCAAACGCCACTTTTGTGTCATGATTTCAACGTTGACATCAAGTCAATGTCATTACAGCATAAGGCTGATTGTCTCGGATACGCGTGCGTATTGTTTACCGCGTTGCAACTCATTCGCCTTTTTTTTGCGCAACGCCCACCACCACGGCGTACTCACCTGTACCAGTTTCTATTAGTTTCGAGTTGTTGAACGAAATATAACGGATGGTGCGCCAATTCTGCTAAGCAAAGGTAAAATTCTGGTTTCGGAATAGATACGATTAGGCATAAATCCGCCGAACACTTCTAAGCAAACTTATCAAGCCGTTTGCAACGCTTTGAAAATACCACAACCGATCAAGATGATGAAATACTTCCTTTTCGCTGTTTTGGCACTCGCAGCCATTGCATCTGCAGTGGCATCCTCGGCGTTGGAGTTGGTGAACTTCCAGCCGTCGGTGTTGGAGGACTTGGAGTTGGTTTGGGACATGGTGGTGTGCTATTGGTTTAAAAGATATGGTACGATGCGATAAAATATAAAGAATTATGATTTATTTAAAATTTTGAAACCCTTGCCTACGCTCAATGTTTCCTAAAAGGTCATTAGCACCTAGACATATCCTGTAGTATGTTTTTACCACATTTTGTTAAAATATGTTTAGTAGTTTTAGAGTTATCGTGGATACAGACAGACACACAGACATAGATTTTTTTAAATTTAAATTTTAAAAATGACTGAAACACGAAGGTGAAATTTAAAAAAATAAACTGCCAGAGGAATAGAGATCGGCTACAGATTTGATGGCGGTGGACATGTATATTGCTTATCTGTGGAGCCTGGATTTTGCGTAGGCTCAATGCGATCCTCAGACCATCTACTCGAGACACCATCAGGTATGGAAACTCACACACCAGTAGTCAACGCTAGGAAGTTGTTTACCTGACTTTAGCAGAGAAATCTTATATTATATATATATATACTGTAGAGTAGTAGTACAAAAATGTAACCAAAAGTGTAGAGCTGTCCATAATGCGCATGATCACCAGTATCTTATTTTTCAACAGGACTGGCTTTGATTAAATGTAATATTACTGTTATGTTATAGGTATATTAAAAATTAAATTTTACCATTTGGTAACATTCAAATAAAAAAATGGAATAAAGGAATTTAAGAAATAAAAAATTACATTAAATATCTAAATACTTTATTGTCTAACAGGTATAACCCAATAATAATAAATCTAAGCAGAAACGAGAAATAAGTAAAAATTCTAATACTGGAAAATATCTTAAGGACATGAGCATTCTAATTATTTATTTTATTATTATATAATATTTGTTTGTTTATACAACCACCTTAGGCGTCTTACCTCTCTACAGCCTTCAAAGAAGGGGTGCAAGAAACAGTGACTTCACAAATATTTTCCGTGTCCATGTAAACCACTTCCATATCATCCGTACTACTCGCAATAGTATTTTGTGACAAAACATGGTTGGTAGCACTTGTATTCTCAGCAATTTCATGGAGGATTCTATAATTAAGTATATTCCAGTTTAACAACAGAATTCAAACGAACTTTGTATACCTACACAACGTTGGAAATATATTCTTGACATACATATCATGCATTTTTGACATACTGCTTTTAAGTAAACAGTGTCTTGATATCAAACGATTAAGAATTTAACTTCCACTCTCATTTACAGAATCTCTTCTTTTCAACAAAAGTTTGGGAACTGCATCGGGTACGAGGGTGATCCTCTTGGCGTCTTCTGCAGCGAAATGCTTACTGCATATGACATTCCCATCACATACATTTTCTGTACTAGGATCCCAATGCCCGCATCCAAACATCATGTCTTTTTTTTGTCAAGCTAAAAATGAGTATCATGTCAATGGTATCATATTGACTCAAACTGAGACTGTTAGAAACCCGAAACAATAACTTACTGAAAATATTTAATACCAGGAATGAGACCTTCATTTTTACACCACAACACTATACACCTCATTGTTTGTTAAATAAACGAACTAAAACCAAAATAACAAATATTAAAAACAATTTTAATCACAAATAGGTATATCTATCAACAATTAAAATATACCACGAATAAAACCATAACTCAATTATAAAACCTATCTGAATTGTTGTGAAGCCGACTCTGACAGATATTCCCACTACGAGAAACGTCATTTGCAAAAACAGACGCTGTTGCGAAATCTCCTAAATTTAATAAGATTTGGAAAAAAATGGTTCGTTCATATTGCTGAAAACTAAACAGTATGCAATTTTACCGATAACATTTAATTATTTGATTTTGTCAAGCAGTTTCGTATGACGCAACATATGGATTTATTTATAAAACAGATATGTCGCATAAATTCTGTAAGGCGAACGACAAAATAGTTTTAAATATGGCAGCTCTGTACTGAAAATAAGATACTGAGGAGCATGCGTAGATCGTGAAAACTCTGCATACCCGTTACACTTTTTGGTATTCGGCTGGATTTAATTAGCATTCTAGAGTACATATATACTATAGGATTTCTATGGACTTTAGCTACCGGGTTCACAGTACGGTCTTGAGTGCTCTTCAAAAGCCAAGCAAGAGATACGTAACCACGTGCAATGGTTACGGGAAGAAATGTCTATAATCGCATTCGATCACACAACAAACAGCACAGCACAATAAAGCAGGACAAAGCCAAAGAAGGCCTAAAGGCAGAGAATGGGGTCAGCATATAGCACAATCTACTTAAGCATAAAGCACTTTATCGAATTTGGTATTCTACCTTAGTTGTTGGATGGCTTTTTACTTGACGAAATACAGTTTAGCAAGGAATTTCCGACTATAAAACCCTTAAATCAATTACGTGGAGCACCGATTAGATACTACAAGTGCATCCAAACTTAATCAAGCTTTTATCGGAAGACTCGCCACTGCTTCCACAGAAATCAATAAAATGGCTGAACCACCTAATTCTTGTCTTGAACAAAGACAAATTAACCGGGAAACCTCTTTGTGATTGTGATGAAAAAATGGAACGTGACGTGTTACTTAGTTTTGCTCTATCTCTCTAAAGCATCGGAATTTGCCGACGCTGTACTTTCGCAAAGTATCAAAAAATGCATAATAAAACTTCATAACAACTTCTTAAAAATATACAAACTAGTAGGTATTTAAAACTTCTTAATAACTTGTATCTATGGCATGATAAAAACCAGGTAAGTATAACAAAGTTTGTGGAAAACTTCACCGGATGAATATATAAAGCATAAATAACTTACCCATTTTTTTTTGTTTCGAATCCTTTTTTCATCTTCAAGCACTCGTATTATTACGGGGAAAAATGCCTTAGGTTGATATTTAAACTGTTGCTGGCAACGAGCAAATTGTTTCTTTTTGAAATGGAAAAGGAAGTTGAGCGCGTAAAGAGGTTTATGAACGCGAGCTATGCATTTATGAAGAAAAAACGTTGTTTCATGACAAATCTGGTCAGTGACCGTAAATTAGGTAATTTGAGGATTTTTTAGTTATGAGAAAGTTTACAACAATACTCGGTGAGGAAAATCATATTCCGAGAGTTTCTGTTGTTGGCCTAATGTTAAATTTTCCAACACTCATCAAAATTAATGAAATATAAGCGTGTGACCAGGCAGCGTACAACTTTATAATTGCTCGAAAGAGGATGCCCAATTTGTGACTCACTAAAATAGTTATCAAACAAAATACAGGCAACCAACGTTACTTTATCAGTAGTAATACCCCTAGGGTCTTGATAATACCGAGATAATTTTGTCATAGAGAATGCCGAAAGTCTGTTGCTTGATAATAGCCCAAGGGCGCAGGCCGAGGGCTATTATCCTTTGAGCAAATTTTGAGTATTTATCAAGGCCCGAGGAGTATTCAATAAGATAATTTTTTACTTTGTAGATATCAAAAATTTGATTGTCAATCTGCCGTTTAATAATTTTCAATACAAAATGTATTAGTTTTAATCAAACAAATATTATTCATTTTTATTTAAAACTACAGTTGTGAAAAGTACAATTGGTAGAAGAGTTTGTTGAAGTTGACGGATTGTTAATTTCCACTGTTGAAGAAATTCCTCGCATATTGTTGATTATTTCACCATGGCATTCTTGATTAATACTCAAGTACGGTTTAATTGAATTAGAGCTGCTATGTCCTGTTATTTTTATTAATTGCTGTTCAGGAATTCCTTTATTTGCCAAATGGCTAACTGCAGTTGATCTGTTCGAATGATTGGATATTTTTTTACACTTAGTGTGCGCGGATGATTTGGTCCACATATTAATTGTGTTCTTGCCTACCGGTATATTGTCAAACCATGAGTCACTTTCGGATTTCCAGTAACGATTTGGTCTCAAGAATAGGCGACTGGAAGTAATATTTATGGAATAACCGAACAGGGCATGTACTTTCGTTTGCAATATTTGGAACAAGCCACTTACTATCTGTACAACTTTTCGATCCTCCTTGGCATGTTTTACTGAATATTGGATTGTATTCAATTCTGTTGGTTGGCGTTCCATCATTATTTTTCTCAATCGTGAAATAATCTATAAGGCAATCAGCTGGTTCACCACCTCGCCAAGCTAACTCAACAGCTACAATATAGTAAAATTTTTTTTGTAAACCAGAAGGTTTGTTCATTGGATAGAAATCCAATGATTCTAGCCAAATAACTTGAACTCAAATTTGATGAACTGCATTTTCGTTTGTTTGGATCCTGCTGTAATCTTTTACGTTTTGCATTTCTTGCATCTTGCGCATTTTTGAATATCACACTGGTAAATATATAATAAATACAATTTTAAAGTCATGGAAGTATTTTTCCTGGAGTAGCCTAGTCGTAGTATTCCAAATTGTTTTTACAGTTGCTTCTTTATATTCAGTTCCGTCAGCTTTTCTCATATTCACCGCATAATCTTTCAATATATTAGCCAAATTATGCAAACTCGTTTCAGCATTCAGTTCATATTCTCTGGTCGCACAAAACTCGAGAAATATTTTTTATACATAATTTTTTGATTTGATTGTATTTTTTGGTATATTATTAGATATAATATCATTAATTGCATCGTTAGATGCAATACCAAATCTTCGCGACATTTTTAAACCAGTTGTCAGTTTGACGTTTAATTAATTTTTAATAAAACAAACACCAAACTGAAAACACCAAATGTAGGGTATTATCGCTGTAATCCAGAGGTGATTGGATGAAATTTGACACATGACTTAAAATGAAGTAATTTGATTGGTTACTATATTTAGTGAAAAATTATCATAAATAGTAAATCATAATAAATAAGAGCGAATTTACCAACAGAAAGGACCGAAGGTCCGTTTGGTAAGTGCTTCTTAAACTCCAAAAATTTACTACTTTGACGGAAGCACCCTTCCGAGAGTGGAAGAAGACGATTGGACAAAATTCTTGCAAGAACCTTTCCGGCGATGGAGAGGATTCTATAGGTTATATTCTATCAAAGTTGTGGCTAGTGGCTATTGAATAGTCCAATTACAGTGAGCAATTCAGAAAAAAGAACTTGCAAGCCTTGCCCACACAAGCACAACTGCGTAAGTAAATTCTTCAGGTGGCGTTTTTAGTTCTGCAGATTGGTGGGGATCTTTTTTGACACATCATTAGTATAAATACCAAGTTTTATCTTATTAGAACCATTCATCTTTGAACTATTGTGAATCAAACAACTTAATCGAACATCGAGCCGATATAAAGTTCCTGCAAGAATGTTCACGCCAAAAACAACAGTAGCCAGTAGTTAAGATAAGGATCCTGTGCTGGCCCTTATTATTACTAGAGACGACACTTGGGTTGGGTTTGGCAAGTCTAGAGTCACAGAGTCAGCCGAAAAATTCATGACGATCATCTTTTGGGACTCATATTCACTACGCTTTAATCTTAGAGTAGTAGTTAGAGAAAAATTGACGAAAGTTATCCTCTATTCTGCGAAATTATAAAAGACGCTGGATATCGTAACATTGGTAACAAATAGAAAGCCAAACACAGGCTACTCAATTGAGAATATCTCAGTAATTAGTATTGTAAACTCTAGAATATTTTTTGTTTAATAAGTTCCTTTGGCCAGGAATATACTGTGACGAATATAAAATGTCCCCAACGATTAGAAAGCTTGCGTCTCAAACTAACGGGAGGTGATTCTGTATAGATTTAATAGGCTGTACCTCGTCCGGGGCAGCGCTGTGTTAATTTGCGTGCGCCAGGATATTCTACTACTCACTGGAAGTGTTCGAGAAAGAAGCCAACCATATATATAGCCAACGTATAATAGGGACAGACAATCAGTCATGAAGTTCGTTAATGTTATTTTAGTTTGTTTAAATGTAAATAAATTAGTTTTAATTAAAGCTCGTTATTATTATTTCACACAACAACCCACGAAAACCGTTACAATATTATACCACCATATTAAATTCCAATTATTTTGAAGCCTATACTAGACCAAACACTACCTCGTCTATTCATTACAAAAACATTCAAACAAGCTTCTAAAGAATTCTATTTGCTGAACGGGCATTGCCTCTACCCTATAAAATATGCACCGCAAAGAACCTTTCCGGTAATCGAGGGTGTACTTGTGGTCCTACCATGTATTCCATGCCTGGGAGGATGAATTTTTTATCTGAAGATTCTCTCACAGACAGAATCAAGCTGGGAATTTCTATTCAATTATTGGGGTATAGGTATATATGTACAGTGGGAAACATGGCAATTGAATTAGATGTCATTTGAGACTACTATTTAAGAGTGAAAAAACCCATTGGGATTTTGTTTATCAGAGAGAATTGGTAAGTTTGAAAGTGGTTGGGAAGGTGTTTTAGATTTTATACGGGGCAATCGCATGAAATCACCAATAACGAAGAATATTGGACATGTATATTATTTGTAATTATTAACAATAAGATCGTACTTACGTATAAAACGCTCGTCTTTTATTCACTCTAATCTTCAACGAAAACAGGATACAGTTCGGCATTCGGATTTCTGACAATCAAAACAAGTGTAAAATATGCCATGTGTTTTAGCTTACGTTTAAATAGTCAGCGTAATGCAATGTTTACTTTTGTTGAGGCTTCTTTAAAATAGTTCCCAAATCGTCACTTTTTCATTAAAGTAAAGCCATCAGAAAAGAAAACAGATTTGTTTGTTATTCTTATGGAATCTACTCGCTTCAACAACATACCAACGAACAATACTCGGCTGCCAGACTGATTTTGAAACTATCGCCATCCTACACTTTGTACTTATTATTCGCGCAATACTGTAATTAATCCGAAATCTATTTACACCCGATACACGCGCAGATGCTTCATTAAACATAAACTTTATTTCCCCAAGTTTGGTTTATGTTATTTTTGCTAAAATAATTTGGTTCCTCAAAAAATTCCATATTATTTTTATTTCATTCAATTCAGTTCATGCTAAATTTAACTATCACATGAATTAAATCTGGCATAATTGTTTTTAAATGACACAAGTTGACACATTTGGCATTCGGATATTGATTTTTTACCGTGCTCACCAGACGTGCTACAATTTCAATAATAATAAAAAAGTTCAATGACCCCGTTCGAGTAACAATATGTGCAGAGAAAATAAAAAAGTTTAATGAACTGGGTCATAGATATGCAAGAAATGTATCGATATGTTCTTTCTTTCATTATTAGAGATGCAAGAAATGTATTGATATATTCCATTCGATCTCACTTTCTTTTTAATATTAAACTATTGTCTCGAGGATTGCATCTGAGTCTATTGGCCGTTTGTATTATAGTATAAATGGGTATTTCAGTTAAAATAACTGTCAATATGACACTTTGGTTATATTTGGCGACTGTCAGAATATTCTATTATTTGTTTATATTGTAGTTGGTGTCCGTGGTAGACTAAGTATAAATAAAAAATATATAAATCGAAAATCTACTTTTCCGACTGGCTGTCATCGGGATTTTTTTGTAATTAGCTTTCTTTTCTAAAATTGCAGTAGCCTCAAATTCATGATTATAAGACTCAATGTGTTTTTTAAGAGCCGTTTTTTCGGGGTTGCGGGATTTCTATGATTTGCAAGACGCTTCTTGAGATATGGTTTTGTTTGGCCAATGTATATATCCTATCAAATTTCTAGTCAGCATGTAGAGCAAGATTTTGCTTATACTTTTGCATAAACAAAACAAAGGGAAGAAACGAAAATGTAAATGTTTGGGAACTGAAAAAGTAATGTAATTTTGTGTAATTGTTTGTGTTGACGATAAGGATTTATGCATTTGCGTATAATATCTATATGTAATTACATTTATTATTGTATTCTTGTTTAAGTGTTTATGTTACTGATTGTAAAATTATTATCATTTTAGAAATTCTTGAAAAAGAAAAGCTAAGAACGTTGGAAAAAAATAAAAACGGATATAACCATTTTGATGTTCCCTGAGACGATTAAGACCATTTCCAGATAAAAGTCTGTCTGTCTCTATGTATTCTATCACGATAACGTCCAAACGCTTTATCCAATTGAGCTAAATTTTAGTATATGAGTTTGGGGCAGTCCTAGGATGAACTCATTAGTTTTTGGTTGAAATCGCTTGAGCCCTATGATAGGGGTAGACACAATCTTTAAATTTTCAAATAGCAGTAGGGATCAAGTGATACATCATTTAAAAGCATTCGTTATCTGCTTTACAGCGATAGGTTACTTTTGATATTTGCAACCATAATTCTCGAGAAAATTGCGTTTAAAATTTCATATTGGGGTTATTGATAGAGCGTGCTCTATGGTATTTTGTAAAGAGAAATGCCTCTTGTAGAGGCTTATTTATCATTTTAAACTAAAATCTAAAAAAATATTTTTCCATTTTTAAGTCGATTTTCTTTAGTGGGCTCATTTTTTTTATTCACGAACACATACATTTTTTGTCGTGTATTTTTAACATCAATCCTGGGGCCAGGGGTTCGAACCCACTACATTTTTTATGCTGCATTTTGTAGGTTACTTTACATGAAAACTAAATATAATTTGGAAACACAGTCCATTCTTAAGTGGAGTTGCAATTCTAGTGACGAAATAAAAGTCGAGTCTGCACAGAAATAAATTTAATGTCGAACATGACAGACATGTTCCGGAACTCAATCTAGTTCCATCATCAGTGGCAGAAAAGGAGAACCTTCAGAAAATTAACAAATCCAACGTGTTTAAAATTTCCATTGAGATCACCTTTATGCAAAGGTTTAGTAATCTTGTAATTATTAATAAAATAAATTAAGATACACTAAACATTATGTATTTGTTTTAATACAGATTTTCTTTTTATAGATCATACTTTAAGAAGTTTTAAAAATTCGAGAAATTTAACGTGTTCTTCTGTTACATCAGCGTTGCAGAGGTCGAAATATTTCGCCACGCACGAAAATGTGTATAAATATTGCTGATTAAAAGAAACCTACATTGTACTTTGATTATAAATAATGTTTGTAAGTAAGACTTACTTATACTGTTTTTTTGTTTGTTTTTTAACGAACTAACGCCGGTATAATCATCTCTTAGCGTGCGTTATTATACGTCTACAACAGTTTCTTTCCCATTACACTACCCCTATCTCAGTTTTAGCCCTTTGCCAACATTTTATTGTATGCAGAGAATGTAAAAGCGATAGCCCGGCTCGTCTCACCCATTTCGTATATATAGAGGAAATTGGGAAACTCCAAATGGCGCATCTAATAATGGAAAATGTTGTAAATTTTAAATGGCTTGCTTGTCTGGAAGTTCGTTCTTGTAGTTTTGGTTGGTGTTTGACATGCAAAATACGAGTTAAACTTTGTTGTAATTACTCGATATACATTATTATGTTGTTTTGTTTTAGTACTAATTGGTTGGAAATAATTTTGAGGCTTAATTTATTATTTTATAGCCCTTTAGGACTAATTTTATAGTTGGTTTTTCATATTAAATTAAATTGAATTACTTTATATCTTGGGTTGTAGGACTCATGTAAGTAAAATTCTAAATTATCACAAATGCGACGTTTCGGAGGCTGTATTGCCGCTTTATCAAGCACTAGAAACACAAATCAATACAATAACAAAACATCAACCCAAATCTTACTTTCATTATATGAAATACATCATCATCAGGATTCACTCGCTAACGTGTATGAATTATTCCAACTCAGCGATTTCTGTTGGGAACTCTAACCGCAAATTGACATACCCAATCACAACCATTATTATTACTTAAATTTAGAAGATTTCTTTTCCTTTGGAACGTTTGATTTGTTCACATTTTCGTTCTCCTCTAGGGATTGGAACTGTTTTTGACAAAAATTTAGTCTTATAAAACGGAAAAAAATATATATGAATACAGTGAATAACCCTGTATGTAATTCATACACAGAATACATATTATGCAGCATGCATTTTCGTGTATAATGCTTGACAGTGGCGGCTTGTGGCAGTTTAATGTGGTGAAGCATAACATAAAATAAAGTCATATTTATGGGATCATAAAGTTTAAACCGGTAAGTTACAAATTAAGAGAGGCTGGCTGGCTCTCAATGGAAGAGAGAAGACTTCTTCATGCATCTTGTCTTTATCACTCAGTAATTTTATACAAGCACCCGCCATACCTTTACCATAAAATAACCTACAGGTCTGACGTTCACAATTTAAACCTCTGACATATAGCTTTACTTTCACCTCCACATCATCGAACAACTATTTTTGAACAGTCCTTTACATATAATATTTACCTGATATATAATGACATACGTTCCCATTTTAAAACATTAAGTGGATCTCAGTTTAAAAAACATTATAAGCGCTTTTTATTCTCTAGCCCCTGAGTCTCTGCAGAATCAATCCCAATACAAAAAAAATACCTTCTTCAATTTTTCTTTTTCTTTGTTTCTCCTCTCACTGTAACTTTTTTTTTTCTCCACCTTCTTAGCTTGTACGTTTGTATTGTATAGTGTTGTTATTATACTTGTAGGGTCTAAAAAATTTATATCAGTTTTTACTGTCTTTTGGATCCTTTTTGTAGTCTTCAGTTTAAAATTTAGGTTTAGTTTTATTATATTTTTCTTTTGTTTCTGTAACACAAGTTATGTGCTGTAATTCTGATTGAGACTACAAATAAAAGATTATTATTATTTTATGGTAAAGCAGGTTGAAAATTAAGTATACATTAATTTATAGTTTAAATTTTATATGGAGAAAAATAATTACACAATAAAATAAAATTAAATACTTAAATATTATTAATTTTACTGATTATTTAGGTGAAGCGTTGCTTCACTTGCTTCATAGGACAAGCCGCCACTGATGCTTGAACCAATATTTACACAAATTTTGGGGTGGGTACTGGAGCAAATTTTTGGCATAATATTATGTTATAATAGCTGCTGCTATTGTTATAGGAATGTACCTCTATGTGCCATATAATTGCTGATCTGTTGGATGCATTGAAATGTAAGTAGGTATGTATTTATCAATATACTCTCCATATCATATTATATAATATAATATGTATACAGGGTGAACTATCACTCAGTACAAAAATATTAACTGGAGGTAGAGAAAAATAAGATTTAACAGAATCGCCTTTCAAAAAATTTCCAACATTTTTATTAAGGCTGACAATGATTTTTTTGTAAATCATATTAAACTCCCTTTTGACGACGCCTATGACCGCCTGCTCAACTAAGTTTAAATTAGACATTAGTCTAAAGGTTATAATACAGCGACATGTTGTCAAGTGTATCGATTTACCGAGCATTTAAAGTAAAAAATTTATTTAGAAAATGTAGATGATTATGTGCATTATTCAATAATAATAATAATAATAATAAATTTTATTTGTAGCTCATTCCATATAAATAAATATACAATATAAATAAATATACAATTTCAACTTAAAATAACTTATTAAAAAAAACTAAATCAATAAATAAATCACGTATTAAATGGCAGAACTACAAAAAGGGTTAAAAAGGCAGTATAACTGATATTTAATTTTAACCCTAACCAACACTTACAACTATAAATTCTACTCCTAACCTTACTAATAACTTACATAATCTTAATCTATTTACACATGTATAATATATAATATTTGGCACCAAAAAAAAAAAAAAACAATTTAACACTACTTATGTCTCAGAATAATACAAAAAACAAGTTATATTGTTAAGAAGAAATCAATAAAAAGCAATTAAATAAGTTGACCATGATTTGTTAGCAATTGTTTCATATGACCTTTAAATGTAGTTAACTTTAAACATTTGAAAGAGGTGGGGATCTTATTATATAATCTAAAAACGTTATAGGTAAAAGACCGTTTAAATAGGACTGTTCTATGTAATGGAGGGGACAAAAGACCCCTATATCTAAGATTTAGGTTGTGTACATCTGATCTAAACGTTATTTTATTAAGTAAGTAAGGAGGATGCTTGTGAATCAAAACAGAGTGGTATAAGACGGCAGCATGCAATTGTCTTCTGGCCTCCATTGGTAACCACCTAGCAGCTACCAATTTATGGCTTACGCGTTCAAATTTTCTGATACCATAAACATATCTCAATCATGCGAAATATTAAATATTATGTTAGCACCTACCTTTCGGATATGTCTAACATGCCTAGAATGATTTTTGAGTTGAAAAGGAAGTTTCCTGGGAACCGCTTGGTTAGGTACTCAGGGCGACGACCACGCCAAGGTGGATCCCCTCTGTCAGGAAAACCCCAAAGGGTAACAAAAAACACACAAATGCAAATAACACTAGCACTTCAAAGTACTACAACAGCAATTGTTCAAAGAGGCGACTGTTAACTTCACTTTATTTACGCGCTTAATCACTGAACTTCGGATACGTGCAAAAACATTATTGCGGATTTGATTTGATTCGCTGCCCGTCAATTTGTAGACGTAACTCCTGTTCATCACAAATCTCGTTTCATAGACAATAGTCTTCATATAGATCCAAAATTGTTATTATTTTACATAAATCGTTCATGTTTTACAACAGGAACTTCTCGCTCATCACTCATCACAATAATAATATGTAGGCCTACAACCTATACTGTAAAATGTTGTGAAAATGATAATGAATGCTTCAAATTGATTCTTAAAGTTACGCTAATTCGGCAGTTCACTTTCATCACAAAATTTAAACAAACAAATCATAGATAAGTGTTTATTGAAACAAATAAAAAATACGGTTAATAATCTTACGGTATAAACCTGCATTATAATCTGATAAATACATATACAATAATACAACAAAATCTTTACTGTTAATAGCAAAAAATAACAACAACTAACTTGTGCATAAGTTACATTGACATACACATGTTAGCTGTGCTATTATATTTTCTTTGCGGCTTCAGGTTTCACAAGAGTCCGAAACCGTCAGAAACAGTCGGGATTCTGTGCAAACCAATGATGTGACATGATCACCTACGGCTCATCTCACTTTATTTTTTTTTGTAAAAGGAACCTCAAACTCAACATTGTCATTAGCTAATTTGCGCTTAATTTTTCACGTAACTATATATTCGATAATTTTGAGTGAAGATCATTACTTAATGAAGTAAAGAAATGACTTCACTTTAAGCAGGGGGCAGTTGTAACAAACCACCACGAAAATTAAAAATAAACAAATGATTTTTCTCTACGAGATACCTAATCTTGTTATTTCACGGTTGTGAATTAGTTTATTATCTTTGGGGGCATTTTGCCCATGAGATATAGAATTAGTACCTACCCGAGGGTTCTATCATAAAATATTATGTTTTCTATTATTTTATCGGTTTTCGAAAAGCAATAAACTATCTGAATTACAAGCCGCTCGGAAAGCTTGTAATCGAACCAGTGTGCAATTTGAACAGCATATCGGCGTTCAGCGGGACTGAGCTTTTAATTAGCATTCTTTCTCGGTGTAAACAATACCCGCTAATTCTTTATTGACACATAAATGGCGCAGTCGGTAGGATGTCTGTTTTCATCAGATTAGATTGTTCTTTTCATCTAGAACAGGACTTGTTGTTCATCTGGGTAGAATTGTTTTTCAATAAGATTCCTTTAATTAATAGTATTTTTTCAGTTTTTTCTTGTGTATGACTTCAGTCAATAGAGGATTTTCTTTTAAAGCATGTTTTTTTGTTGTTTTCTTTTTTTCAGTTTATGTTATGTCGTTTTTTTGTGTTCCTTTAAAACTTATCTTTTTGCGTGACAGTTTAATTGGAAGAAGTTTTCTTTCATTAGAGAGTACCGTATAGCCAATATATCTTGGGTTGTTTTTTTTTTCATGTTAGGCGTTGATTAATTAATTACTCAGAATTAATTACCTAAAGTAGTTTTTGTGATTTTTTTTGTTTGGTTATTTAGTATGTTATTTTTGATATTTTCTTTTAAATCTCCTTGAAAGAAGATTACAGTTTTGTTTTGTTTTTTTTTTGCGGTTTCAACAATTGAACATTTCGGAGACATCATTGAGACGAATTTTGCATAAAGACCTTGGTATGACGCCATACAAAGTCCAATTGGTTCAGGAGTTGAAGCCAACTGACTATCCAATGCGTTTTCGCTTCGCTCAGTGGGCCTGCGATCGACTTACAGAAGATTCCGATTTTGCCAAAAAAATCATCTTTTCAGATGAAGCTCATTTTGATCTTGGCGGGTATGTAAATAAGCAAAATTGTCGCATTTGGGGCACAGAAAACCCGCACGCATACATTGAAAAGCCGATGCACCCAAAACGAGTCACTGTTTGGTGCGGATTTTGGTCCGGAGGCATAATTGGGCCATTTTTCTTCGAAAATGAGCAAGGAGTGGCCGTTACAGTCAATGGCGATCGTTATCGGGCCATGTTGAACGAATTTTTGTTCACAAAAATTGAAGAGGAGGATGTTGGCAACATTTGGTTTGAACAGGACGGCGCTACGTGCGACACAGCCGAAGGTACACTCGATGTTTTGCGCCCTCTTTTTGAAGATTGCATTATCAGCCGCAGAGCTGATGTCGTTTGGCCACCTCGGAGCTGCGATTTGACACCGTTGGACCATTATTTGTAGGGTGCCGTCAAAGATAAGTGTTACGTTGACAAGCCAGAGACAATTGACGCTTTAAAGGACAATATTCGTGAAGCCATTGGTGAAATACAGCTGCACACAATCGATAATGTGCTTAAAAATTGGACAGATCGTGTAGGCTACTGCATGGCCAGCCGAGGCAGCCATTTGAATGAAATTATTTGTCATTATTAACCGGAAGGATTGTACTTTCAAATAAAAAAAGAAATTTGAGAAAATATTCAGCAGTTTTTCTTTTATAGCATTTTCAAAAAAAAAAGTTATCTGGCAGACCCAATATTTGGCAGTCAGTTAAAGGCTGCGTTTATAAAAATTAAAAATTCTGTATATTATTCTGTACGTCACAGCAATATCATATAGAGGATAGAGGCAATATGATAGAGCCTCTATATGTTGTCAATGAACCAACGACCATACATAGACAAAATTTGTGCATGTATGTGTATGTTCGCTTATAGAACAACCCGCATATTATAATGGAGCTGCTCTCGAACTTAATCGACCTCTTTACGGCGGCGGCGGTCGTAAATGTCGGCGGTATAAAAGGCCCATAGGGTCGGTAAATATGCAGGCCATAGGGGCCGGGGCGTACCTCTACCACTACAACACTATCTTTGTGCACCGCAGCACAGCAGTATGTTCATAAACGTCACGTGGCGTAAATTATTTGGACTCCAGGGTGAAATAAAATTTACAGCTAGAGTGCAGTTTGTGCTAGAACAGTGGTTTTTGCAAGGAGTTTTGAAAATAATATGCATCGATTTGAAATTAGGTATCTAGAGCATGATCTTCGGCTTACGAAATATAGATAAAAGTTGTTTTATCAATAACCCATGAGGATTTTTACGAATTGCTTGTTACATAATGTAACAAGACTTGTTACGTTTAAAATTGAGCGTTTAATTATTTCTATTATAAATAATTATTTTCAAGGTATTGCATTTAATTAAATTAAAAATATCCACTGTATATTCCTAAATTCTTCTAAAGCTAAATTTGTGATAATCAAAAATAGTTTTCTTATGCGTTTCTCCTTTCTCTTTTTGACAAATAATAAAATATATTCTGCTACTCTCTCATATTCATAGGTCTAAATAATTTTCTATCATTATTTTTTATTTTATACTATTCTTGAAAGTTTCCTTGAACCTTATTATTTAATTTTTTTTTTACTAGTCGATTTTCTTGGGAATGAGGTTCATATGAAACTAGTTTTTTGAAATAATATTTATTTCATGTCATATCTTTCGTACAACGTTTCAACAACATTACGTTGTCTTCTTCAGGCAACAGAATCTTCTTTTTTTTTATAATCTCTTACAACATCTTTTCATTTTGATCAAGACATTAATAATGATGAGTTTATTTTATAAATTTCGATTTACAGCTGAATTTCAAGCTGTAACATGTATTTAGTCCAACTTTATTCGCAACAATAATGTTTGTAAATATTTCAAATTTAGCTATTAAATCCTAATTATCTAATTTTAAACATTTCATGTTTTTTTTTTTGCGTTAATTTTTTTTTTCACTTTCCTTGCAGAAAATATAGGTAAATTCTTTGGGATAAGTATTAGCGAAGGGTATACAGGATATCAACCCAAATGCCCCCTATATCTACGCCAATGAATATGAACGCTAATGAAAGCCAAAATAACGCAGATTATTTTAGGTTAGCGGTCCCCAAATGCATGTAAAATTTTGTCCAAATCGGTTAGCTAGTTTTTGAGAAATGAACAAAAAAGTTAATTTGACCACGAAATTTGGACACCCTGTATCTCGATAACGAAGCGTTTGCGTACATGAGTTCAATGACAAAACATGCTTGAATTGTTTTTAGGAATTTCCAGTTTTCGTTTGTTGCAACCATAATGAATCATCCTGTATATTAAATGAATATAAATATGTTAGCAATCATCCCCTGTAAAGTACATTCCGACGTGGTTCGTCTACGTCACACCAGACAAACAGGTTTTGGTTTTCGATACAATAAGGACGGCCGAACCAGTATCAGAATATAATAAGATGTAATAGAAGATAGATGTTAATAAGAGCTGTTAGAAATACGTTGTTTTATGTGATGACTAATAATAAATGATTTTGGGTGTGGTTTTGAGACTTTTATTAAATAATTTAATAATAATAAAGAATACTTGTTACAAATATGATAACCATTTTATTTACAAATAAATGAACAACTTTTCTTAAAATCAGAATTTAACTGGTCGCAAACCCAATGGTAGTTCTTCATGAAACTTGAAAATGTTTTTCCTGTACGGTGGTTCTCCATAAAACTTGGAAATATTTGTCACGAAACTATACTTCATCGAATGATCTAGGTGGGAGCGACTCCGAAGACTTAGTTTTTGAGAAAAAAAAAACTGATGAAGTCCTGCCACTTAATTGCAGCCTTTCCCGCTTTGGTATTTAAAGAAAAAATGACAATTTTCGGCCTTAATGCAGAATATTTACTCACATTGTTTTCTATAATGTATCTTATCCCTTAAAACAGTGTTGGTTCCATTCACAAGAAAGAGAAAGGTGGACATGATTAACCCCACTCTCAGCGGTGAGCAAATTTGCCTTTCGGATAAAGTCAAATACCTGGGAGTAATCCTGGATAAACGACTAATCTGGAATCAGCATATAGAGAAAACCATATCGAAAGCCACAGCGGCCATATGGACGTGTCACAGGCTACTCCGTAGGACTTGGGGGCTAAAGCCAAAGCTCACATACTGGGTTAGTATGGTGGGCAAAAGTTAATATTAAGCATACACAATGCCGTCGTCAAAAGCTGCAACGGCTTGCATGTTTAGGAATAACAGGGGCAATGCGAACTTGCCCCACAGCAGCGATGGAAACGTTGCTGCATCTGATACCTTTGCCTGTCCTAGTCAAAAAAAAGGCAGCAATTAGCGCTCTGAAACTGGCACAGGTAATGGAATACAAATCTGACGATTTAGAGGGACACATGAGAATCCTGAATCTAATACCTTTGGATTCAGGAAGAAAACCGTCGGACGCTTTGCCACGCAAACATGATTTTGAAATTCCATTTGAAGTGGTCATTTGAGACCGTCAAAAATGGCTAAATGGGGAACCACGATTCCCAGAAAACACATCCGTCTGGTATACGGAAGGTTCCAAACGATATGGGAGTATACGGGCCTAATTGCAGGCTCTCTGAATCTCTCGGGAAAAGTCTCACTATATTCCAAGCAGAGGTCAACGCTATTAATCGTTGTGCTCAAGAATGCCTGCAGAGAGGCATCCCGGAACGGCAGTACAATATAATGTCAGACAGTCAAGCTGCGTTAAAAGCACTGAGGTCTTACACCTTCACGTCAAAGTTAGCATGGGAATGCAAACAGACCCTAAAGCAACTAGCAGCTCAGGGGAAAAAGATTACTCTGACATGGGTGCCAGGACATGAAGGCATAGAGGGGAACGAAGCGGCGGACCAACTTGCAAAAGAGGGCGCAAACGCTCCGCTCTGCGGCCCGGAACCCATCTTTGGCCTTCCAAAAAGCCATATGATGGAAGAACTTCGGAGATGGGAAAAAGAACAACTTAAGTCCTACTGGAGAAACAGTCCAGGCCTAAGACAATCAAAAAGGTTTATCAAACCTTCAGAGACCAACGCAGGGAAGCTTATCCAACTGAAGAGAAGCGACCTAAGGCGAATTACAGGCCTTTTTACGGGAAACCACCCAGTGAAGTACCATCTCAAAAAGATGGGCCTAACCGAGGACGACACTTGTTGGTTTTGCGAAGACGCAACAGAGACAACAGAACACGTGCTCTGTGAATGCATGGCACTTTTCTGCAAAAGGCTAAAACACCTTGGAGGGGTGACCCTAACATCCGACGAGGCAAGGAATTTAGCCCCCAGAGAAATCATCAACTTCATGAAAAGTGTGGGACAGCTGGGCAATTCATAGATTAGAGTCATTCTTCTGCAGGTCGAAGTGAGGGGAGGCCAAACCGCCTAAACGACTCCGATAAGACAATCTATAGTGTATCTTCTAGTTTTAACAAAGGTTCGGTCCGTCCCTGATCGTAATGTACAAGTTTAGGAGTTTTAATCGGCAACGAATTATCTAATAGGACTAGATACATTTTAGCCCCAAATCTAAAACTAGATTTGAACGTTAATCCATTAATCCTAAACCTCAAACACAAACTTCTTCTTTGTAAGTTCTATAATTACTATAATACACACTTGATATAGTAAAAACGCAAAGCTGTTTGAACATTTCCTAATTCTTTGCTCAAATAGATTTTTTCCCTACCTACACCACCACATTCACACAAAAGCTGGAAAAGTTTTCAAACTTCCAACCAACTTTTTAACGAACTGATTAACCAAACGAACAAAAATTTCAATTAGATTTCTTGATTTTCCACCTACTTATATTTACTGAACTATAAATATAGTTTTCGTTTTTAGCAAGCAAAGAGACTAAAAAGTGTTGGGCAATAATGGATTTTGTGGATTTTGTAATGAAGATTTTAAACTTTATATGCTGAAGTTATCGGGGATTTCTGTCAATTGAAGCCACTCTGATAGAAAATTGCCGTGTGTTTAAATTATTTCTGGATCTTCATTGTTTCGATGGCAAGAAGTTTATTCTCACATTATCTTGATGGTCTGTAATCTATACACCTACAGATTCGTGTTCCTTCGTCCTGGTATTGATACATATCCCCACATTAACAAGGAATATACTATACTCCAGATGATGATCTTAGGTAGTCCTTTATGTTTCTTGTGAAAGCCCTCTTTTAAGAGAGCTCTGTCTTGGGCTGATTCTCAAATTATGTGGCTCTATAGGTTAACGTTTTTATTGTTCCCTGCTTCTGGAGATACTTAATTAAATTCTGATCTATCTCCAGGGTTGGATGCTGTCCAGATGTTCAAGACAATATGTAAGCACTTGTTTGCGATTGTTCTAAATTACGCGTATCCTCAACATCATATTGCGACGAATATTAAAATGTCCCCTACGCTTAGAGATAAATAAATACATCCGGCAACACCGCGTTGGCTGTACAATAGTAATTAGGTGATATGTTCTGGAATGATCGCGACTCAAACTAACGGGAGGCGACTCTGTACAGACTTGGTGTGCTGTGCCTCGTCCGGGGCAGCGCTGTGTTGATTTTGTGGAATGTGCCTCGCTCACCGTACCGATATGGAATAAACGTACGCGCGCCAGAATGTTGTAGAACAAACGTCTATTTAAAGCCAGCGTGAGAAGGACAGTCAACCAATCATGAAGTGAATAGTCTATAGTTAAGAACAGTGTTGTGAAATATAAATAGTAGAAATAAATATAGTGAAAATAAATAGAAATAGTTCTTTTAAGTTATTAGTTTATTTAAGTGTAAATAAATTAGTTTAAATTAAAACTCGTTATTATTTCACACATCGAACTCAGAAAAACGTTACAATATCTAAATTTGCAATGACTTCCTTATTGTTAATATAAAAAAATCAAGCAGACTTTAACTCTATTTTTAAACAGTCTGGGGTTCTTTATTAGCTTCAACTGCTAAGGCAAGTGATTAAACATTTTTAAGGGCATCACAAAGGAAACTATTCGCTGAGAGAGAAAGTCTATTGATTCGCAATTTTATATTTGAGCTATATCTAGTTGATAGTTAGATATTTGACTCGAGCTGATAAACTTGACGAAAGAACTCTTGGCCGGGATACGGAGGATGATCTATCAGGACCCCCAATAATAAGAGCGGAAATAGAAAGGACCATCCGCACATTGAAAAATAACAAGGCGCCTGGGCCCGATGAAATTACTGCAGAGCTCCTTAAACTGCTTGACGATAGGGGTGTAACAGTTCTCCACAAACTCTTCAACAGAATATATGAAACCGGGCAATATCCCGATCAATGGTTGTCATCTACCTTCATACCGTTACCAAAAAAGAATAACGCTAGGAAATGCGAAGACCACAGACTTATCAGCCTTATGAGCCATTCCTTAAAACTGTTCTTTAAGGTTGTCCATCAAAGAATATTCAGAAGGTGCGAGCAAAGCATCAGCGACTCACAATTTGGGTTCAGACAAGGCCTGGGAACTCGAGAAGCATTAGTAGCAACACAAGTACTGATACAAAACTGCCACGATCAACGGAAAGATGTGTGCCTATGTTTCATAGATTTCGAGAAGGCATTTGACAGGGTTCAACATCATAAATTACTAACAATTCTGAGACAAATGGATATAGACGGCAAAGATATTCGCTGCATTGAAAATCTCTATCTAAAACAATCTGCCCACATAAAGATCGATGGAGAACAGAGCAACAATGTTGAAATCTGCAGAGGAGTCAGGCAGGGGTGTGTTCTCGCGCCTCTGCTGTTCAATGTGTATTCTGAAAACATCTTTCAGGAGGCACTTGAGAACATAGAAAAGGGCATTAAAGTCAATGGGACGTGGATTAATAACATTCGTTACGCGGACGACACGGTCTTGATTGCTGATAATATGAGTGATCTTCAATGCCTTGTCGATGTAGTGGGACGGCACAGTGAGAGAATGGGCCTAAAAATAAATGCCAAAAAAACAAAATATATGGTCATTACTCGCCAACCTGACAATTTTAAGAATGCAAGATTAACATCTGATGGATCATCAATTGAACGTGTGAATAAATTTAAATATCTTGGAGTATGGCTCAGTGAGGACTGGACATCCGAGTTGGAAATAAAATGCCGCATAGAGAATGCCCGCAACACATTCATGAAATTCAAACGTATGAACCTGAAAGTGAAATTCGCGAGGTGTTACATCTGGTCGGTGTTACTATACGGTGTTGAGAGCTGGACACTAAAAGTAGCCACAATGAATAGAATAGAAGCCTTTGAGATGTGGGTATATCGTAGAATACTAAAAATCCCATGGACGGCCCGAGTGACCAACGAAAATGTCCTACGAGGAATAAACAAAGGACGTGAACTGCTGCTGACGATCAAAAAAAGAAAGACTGCATACCTAGGACATATAATGCGAAGCACCAATTCCTACAACTGATTATCGAGGGAAAGATTGAAGGAAAGAGAGGAGCGGGAAGAAAGAAGATGTCATGGCTACGTAATATAATACAATGGACGGGCTTGCGAACAGTGGAAAGCCTAATACATACAGCTAGAGACAGGATAGAGATGAATCGTGTGGTCGCAAACATTCACTAACGAATATGCATAAGAAGAAGAAGAAGAAGTGATAAACTTATTGATGTTACTATACTAAAATCGGAAAATAATATTAATCAATGTGGTAGTAGATAACAATAAGATAACTCGCCGTTCATAGGGACGAGAGGCAGTGCCTCGAGCGTAAAATGATTTACATACGGCCAGTATGGATGTTTTTATTGACGTTGGCCTACTCTCGTTCTGCGTTCGCCGTCGGGCAAGGCGATGGGAGGGCATTGTTGCTTCATTGGATAGCGAGCAATAAGTGGACGCACGATTTAAATGACAGATATTTTCATAATTTAATCGCATCATGTGCGCCATTTTTTAACAGTAAAAAATCTTAATTGGTTAAAAAGTTAGTGAGGCACTGCTTCACTTGCCTCATAGGACTAGCCGCCCCTGAAGTTGACTGATGCACTGTTCTTGCGTTAGGCCACGTCGAAAGTGGAAAATCATTGCTCAAAAATTGTAGCGACTTAATTAAATTTTTGGGACGATATGAACTTGTAAACTTACTGTAAAGAACACAAATATTGCTGGCAGGTTAAAAATGCCGATGGCAGATTTAGATGGAAAATAAAGCTTAAATCGCTGTTTGAATCCCTACTGCCCTTTGATTTATGTGGTCACACTGACACAACACCTTATAACCTTAAATTGGCACTTTGGCACAGCTAAAAAGAAAATAAAGGCATCGACACAATTAGGACGGGAACAATTAGAAACGATATACGTGAGGGGTTTCCGTTGTTTGCGATGTCTGACCCATTGTATTTCGTGTGTTGTATTTCAAACAAGGCGCAAATGGAAGGATTCATAGTCGTGTGTTCGATTTACCCAATAAGAAAGGAAATAGGAAGAAAAAATATATAGATACCTACTACACCAGCATGTATCACGAAAGGCAATTTAAAACAAATCGAAATTGCATGGTACCTTCGATATAATATGTTTGCCAGTGGTGTGCTTAAGGGCAACATCGCGCAACAACTGTTATTACAAAATGCTCTGCTTGGACTCATCTGAATAAGAGGAAATAAATCCGCACGAACTCGATTAAATGATTGAGATTTTTGAGGATTTATTCCGAGACTGTGATCACTGACTACACACTATAACAACAGGACTTGAAGTAGTTGGTAAAGTTCTTCTTTTAATTATTGTTTTGGCCGTTAAAACGGTGATGACTTCTCTTCTAAACTGTTTCACAGTCATTTTAGGTAATTTTGATTCTTTGTATAATACATGTGCATTTATGGTTGCGACATCAACAAGATAAAAAAAGATCCGGTTGTAACGCCCTTTTTATATGTAACGCAACTTTACGTTTAGGCTCGTCAAGTTTCACCGGAACCCATACACCAGTCTGTTACGTAAATATATTTACGTAACAGACTGTAGTCAGTGATCACAGTCTTGGAAGAAATCCTCAAAAATCTCAAGGAATAGATTTTCTATTACTTTAAAACCCTCGCCTATTCTCCACTGTTAAAGGTGGCGGCCGTCCCTATATATAGGGACGGCCGCCCAAGGGCAAACAAAGTCGACTTGTCTAAGTTTACATTCGTCCACCTTGTACGAATGTAACAAATAAAACTATTCACCCCGTTTTATACCAATACACTGTCCTATTTTATTTCAATTTATTACCGTATAGTCAATGAACAATAAAGTAAACATAAACTCGAAAATATAAAAGATTATTGTAATCCACTGCATCCTTTTGCTAAACTGAATCCACCATCCCTCGAATACGAATATTATCCTTTGGAAAACAATAATAATCCATAATATGGACAATAGTGGAAACTCATAAAATTCGGCATGGTCGCTAAATTTAATAACAGTTTCGAAATGTACAGTCCCACATATACAGGGAGAGTCAAGTTTGATTATGGAAAATTAACAGAAATTATATTGTAGCAAATTTATGCGTTCGTTATTAGTTGTTTAGTTGTGTGAGATTCTTCCAGAAGCATATGAACGCCCAAGAGTTTGCTGTACATTTCTAGAAACCCTGAAAAGCTATATAAGGGCTGTCGGCTCGACAGATTTGATTCAGTTTTAATTCAGTTTTTGTATGCGAATGTTTACAAGCGATTTTAAGCAGATAGTGACAGAAAAGTCTTCTTGGCATACGCGTTTTTACATTTCAATTACTATTGTGACATCTAGTGGGGAGTAGTGGTACTATGTATTTCCCGCCCCATACCTTCCCTCCCATTTTGTGAGCAAATGAACGTTTCTATGCTTCCTAATATTCTCCATGGTCTTTCCGAAGATACTGTTGACGAACAATTTGACAGCTGTTTAGCGAAAGCCGTTGTGCCCTCAGTACGCAGCTTTGTATTTAATTCAATATAAGGCTTCAGCCAAGCCGCCTGTTTAAATTCTAACACTCTATGTATGTGCCGTACTATCTATTTTAACTACTAATTTGCAGGTGGCATTAGTTGTAATTAAATATTTCCGCGTTGGTTCGTCAAAGTTCTGGTTTTGGCTAGTATACACTAGCACTACCGATCACTTTGAGATGGCCGTAATTGCATATAAAAAGTCTAGTGGCGCAACCGCGAGTCAGTTTGCGTAGGAAAGGCGAAGGAGAACGAAACTGTCTATTGTGAAAAGTAGGAAATGGTCATTTCATGTGAATTTCATACTATACTTTTTCTACGACTGTTTCAATGCTTTTAATAAATTAAACATAATTTCTAGGAGAATATTTGTTTGAAACCTTGGAAATTAGTGAAATAATTATAATTATTATTAATTATAAATAAACTGTCAATTTGGTGTGTTTGTATTGTCAGCGTTGCTATGGTGATTTTTCATGTCATGAAAAACAGCATTACAATGTACTACATTTTCAAATCATGATTGAACATTGTTACTCAATATAGTGGACTGTATTAATGTAACTTCAAATGCAACTTTATTTAAACTTTAATACTAGATATTTACAATGAAATTACTTATTATTACAAAACGAAGATAAGAGAAACAAAAGGTTATTATAATATATATATTTATGATGTAAGAAAAACAATACTTCATACAGCCAAAGCTGTGCTTGCTCTGTCTTTGCCGTAGGGATGTCTCTGTCTTAGACCCACGATTTAAGATAATACATTTTCAAAAACCTCTTGCCTTTGACATACAATAAACCTACAAAAGTCTGAATCCGAAACCTACAAGTTAGCTATTCAGACACAATACGATCCTGCTGAACTTGAAATCGGAGCGGTTATTTTCCAAAGCTGGAAACATTATGGATGAATCGAGGAACCGACAAAAAAGAGAAAGGCTTTCCAAACTGCTCTTTTTGAATTCTTTAGAAAAAGAGGACTGGAATTTATAATTAATATTTTTTTTTATTTTTCAGAATATATTTTTATTTCCGTTACCCTGAGTGTTATTTTTCGTTTTTATTTTTTTACGATTTGTGTTGTTACTTATCCTTGGAAATGAGCAGTATAGTTAGGCTCATATGATTTCCCAGTTCCCTACCGAATTTATTTTTAATTTTATTAGAGCAAGAATCGATCTTTGTGAATCGATTCAAATTTTGTCCGATTTTCTGAGAATCGATTTTTCTAGAACCGATTCGAATCGATTCAAAAATCGATATTTTTCTAAAAGATCGGCATCCCTACTTTGCCGCCACACACCGCCTTTATGCAGATGCACAATGTCAACATGTGAGGTTGCCACTGTAAACTATCTATGTCTAAACTTCTGAAAACAGCGTAAGTTTATATGTTGCCGTGTTGGAGCGGCAAGGTAAAATACGGTATACTTTTATACAAATGAACATAAAATTGTTAATACATAAAGGATTTTTAAAATATCGTAGGACATCTATTGTTATGAAAAGTTAAAAGGGTGCGCCTATGGACGGCTACGGTCGGTATTGACATTACAAAGGGATATGGAATTGTGGTTTTTTATATCATTTTAAACTAAAATTAGAAAGACTATACATATAAATCTTTTTCGGCATTTTCCGGATTTGTTGAAAAAAAAGTCAAAACGTTAATAATATTGATTTCATTTGAAGTCCCTATGGTTGTGGGAAAGTTGGAGACGTTTTTAATTGAAGCCATAATTAAAAACATTATTTTGTAATCTTACAAACTTCTTTTCGTTCATCGCCGATAATTCAGGATACAATTGGTAAAATATTCTGCAAGTTCCAGCAAAATTCTTTCATGACATTGTCAGTATAAAATAAAGATCCAAATGTTATTAATATTTTTAATAATAATAATAATAATAACGTCTTTATTAAAAATGTATAAATACATTATACATCAAATCATCAGGAAGTTTAACTAATAAGCTATTCTTTAATACTTAACCTTCAAGATGACTTTACAAATAAATTTCTAAATATAACAAAACGAAAAATCATAATAATCAATTGATGCGATACACTAAAAAAAAGAAAAGAAAAAAATATGCATCAGAGAATCAAATCACTCGATTTCTAAATTTAAATATCTGCCGATTGCAACATATCTTCTATTTTCTTCCTAAAACTAAAAGGACTTAAGCTAAAACAATTAAAATATGAATTATACAAATTTACTATTTGATATGTAAAACTTCTTTTGTATTCAAAAGAAGTTTTACATGCATTATTATGCAAGTCAATACTGAGGCATGGTCAACAGGTTGACATTTCGTACATTTCTGTTGTGAACATTGTGTCTGAAAGTCAATTTTTCACGCAAGTACACCGGATATGAAGACTTCAGAAGCCTATGTGAAGATAAGGTACCGCAGCTTTACGATATTGTGTAGTTTGAGAAACACGATCATACTTTCGCAAATTATTTATAAATCGGCAGCAAGTTTTTGAACTATTTGCAACCTATTCTTAGTGCGATAATCGAGGCAAGGATAGTATACTAAATGGCAATAGCAAAATATCGGTATAATCAGTGATTCGCAAAGTTTTTTCCTCATTTTATAATTGAGAATATTTCTGTTGGTATAAAGCATTTTCATTCGAACATAACATTTCTGAAGTAAGCTTTTACAGTGTTCTTTAAACCTTAAATTAACATCAAAAATCAAGCCCAAATATTTAGCTTCATTTGTGAAAGGTAATAATTGTGTATCATTTATTTTGCTATCATCAAATTTCAACATTTTGTCTTCAAATCAAACAACGAAATTACAATTCTTTTTCCGCAGGCCTGTTTTTGGACAAATAAAAAAATTAAATAAATTTTTGACTCAAAAATAGTTGAAGAACAAAATACGTCAAAAGGGATAAGGAATCTAAAAATGCAATACAATACACTATGTTCCATTTGAAATAAGAAAGTTGCTATCAACTCTCACAAACGTCAAAATATTTTATAAGTATAAAGTATAAGCATAGATTAGATTGACAAATTGACGCAACCAAATTTTCTAAATAAATCTATGTTTTGTGTTCCAGAAACTTCTATCTCTAACTTGCCATCGACCGTGATTCACGTTTAGTCTCAAAGTAAACTTAAGTTTTAAGATGCGTGTTTGCTGTTATTCCCCAAATAGCACGTGAGTAAAGTTCCTAAATTTAGAAGTTACTTATTCATAATATGTCTTTGCAGTGGTATTTAACTGTTTACGAGTGCAACTTATTGGGAACAAGGCGAGAAGGATGGCAGTGGGTGGACCCTGGTTTGTGTCAAACGCACAGATCCGAAGGGACCTCAAACTCGACGCCCTAAGGGAGGTCATGAGGTTGAGAGCCCAGAAGGTCTTTGCAATGGCAGAGACCCATGCAAGGCGGTACCGGAGACCGAGGAGTCAACTCTGACGAAGGAATTCACAGGACTAGGACACCAATTATTATTGTTTCTTTCAGGTCAGGTATACTCATCTAAATGTATGTTTCAGAGTGTTCTCTAGGCACCACCAACAGAGGACAACAGCAACAGACGACAATCAACATCAGAAGACAACAGCAAGAGAGGACAATCAAGCGAGGACATGGAAAAGCGAGGGTTCCCGAGCCATGCTACAAAGATAAGGCAGAGTTTTGGTTTGGGTTAGAGTCCCACACTACCTAGGGAAGTGGTAAGGAACTCCCTAGGTGTCATGATGATTTCTCTGCCTTGGCATAATCAAAAAAAAAAAAAAAACTTATTGGGACTTTAGTTGATGTTTTCGATCGCTGCTTAAATTTCCAAAATATAAACATGAACCATCCTGTATGCGCAGAGAGAGAGAGATCATAATAAAATGTCGACGTATTGAGAGAAGTTATTGAATAGGAGAGGGCAGTACGCGAGCCGGGTATATTTTATTATTGTAAAAGTTTGCCAGAAAACTAATATGGAAGCAATACGTATAACGAAACTCAAATACCATATGGACTGTATTGGATACTTAAAGTGAAATAATGTGGGAAGATTCCTATCGGTTGAACTGTATTTCTGTTATTATTAAAGTTTGATAATAATAAGGTTGTTGTTGGTCGATATGTTGAATAGTACCTATCTACGAAGTTTAAAGATTTTAAGGGCATATTTTTTTAATAAAAGTAAATTTATATAATATAAACAAAGACCTTAATTACACAGGAGACCACATTGTTTACGTCTTCAGGGTTAGCAAACATCGTCCCTTCCTCTATTTATCCTAATACAAGCATTGTCAGACTTACAAATGTATCTGAAATATCTTTAAATTTTTGTCACAAAAAATAAAAATTGAGCGATGTAAATAATTACCCTACCGGACGTTTTGGGGGTTTTTGCCCTGCCGTTCTTTATGCGGATGACACAAGTGTCCTTGTTTCAGCCGGGGATGAGAGAGGGTTGGTACGGACTGCTAATGCCCTGGCTAGCGCGATGCAGCGATGGTGCGAACACAAAGGACTAACACTCAATGTTTTTGATATATCAAAACCTGTCTTTCTCCCAATTTCAATGACCAATAGGAAGAGTGTTTATTATTTTAAGTGTAAATAAATTAGTTTTAATTAAAGCTCGTTATTATTTCACACTACGAACCACGAAAAACGTTACAATACTAAACCACCATATTAAGGCGTCTAGTTATACTCACGATGCTGTTGTCGTCGAACACAACACAATAGAACAGAAGAGAATAGAAAGCTCCAAAACGCTTTTGTGTGCTGTGGACGGCACCATGGTATATAAAGACAGAGAGACAGACACAGAGGACAGTCAGAAATGATGATGAATAGTCAATAGTTAAGAACAGTGTTGTGAAATATAAATAGTAGAAATAAATATAGTGAAAATAAATATAGTTCTTTTAAGTTATTAATTTAAGTGTATAGTTATTAAGTGTAAATAAATTATTTTAATTCAGATCTCGTTATTATTTCACACATCCAACTCAGAAAAACGTTAAAACGTTTTAAAATAAGTAAGTGAGTAACAAATACTTCCAACAAAGTTAATTGAAAAATATTTTTCTTTTGAATTTGAAAGGATTACTAAAAATGGTAATACGCCCAGAGTGCATAATGTGGCACGTTAAAAAAAGTATACTCGCTAGCTTTATTCTGAAAAATGACTTGTTTATGGCATCATTGCCATTCTTTGAAAATAATTAAGAAACAGCTGCGAATACGAGAAAAACTCAGTGATACTTTTTTTTTAAAAAATGGATTCACCATATAAAACAAATTTAAAAAATGCGATTATACAGGGTATTCCTATTTTTCTGAACTAATTAATTTAACATGCTGTATCTTCGCAAATGGGACCCTCACATATATTAAAAAATATGTGTATTTTACTCTAAACATCTTCGTTCTGTATAAAAAAAAATCGGTTGTGTCACCCCAAAACTTTCTCGACAAGTTTTAATATAATCAAAAATATATGACTGCGTAACGAAACAGAATTTTAATAATTATTATTATAATAGTATCTATTATTTTCATTATTTCCAATAAACTAACGTAACAAACTAACTACTTTATTCAAAAATTAGAAACAAAAAAGTATTTTCATAGCTAGGACTCGAACCCGTAACCTTCCGCATGCAAAGCGAACGCCCTACCAATGACGCAACAGAAAGCTGGTGAAAAAAAAATGTATTTTATTTATATATACATTCCAACTACCTAACTGGTGAAATTTTAAACCTAATTTTCTCAAGAATTATGGGGGCAAAAATACCAAAAGTGACCTCTCGCTGTAAAGCAGATGAATAATGCTTTAAAATGATGTATCACTCGACCCCTACTGCTATTTGAAAATTTAGCGGTTGTGTCTACCCCTATAACAGGGTTTAAGCGATTTCAACCAAAAACTAATGTGTTATAGTTGATAACAATAATTATTATTGTCCAAACCTCACACCTATTAACCTCACAATTATTAAACAATGCCCATTCATACAAAAGGAGACAACCTCAATATTTACTGCGACAACAGGAGAGGAGTTGTACGCCTGGGCCCAACAAAGTTATTAGCGAGAGAGCCGGGACTCAATTTCGGGATATTATTCCTTAGACGGAAATTACATTGTTTTCGGAATTCAGCATTTACAAATTCTCCCTCTAGAAAACTGATCAATAATAGATATATCGTTGAGAGGATAGGCATTCGCAGTCCCAGTAATATACGATGTAATATACTAATGCCGGAGTGTTGGTCAAGTTGGCCATTGTGTGTGTGTGTTTCTATTTGTGCAGAGTGATAAATATCGGTCATGGGTATCTACAAATGGCTAATTTACATATTATGAAAACGGAGCCTTAACATTCGAATACAAGAAAGATGTATTAACCCAAACTTATAATATATGGAATGAAAAAATGTTGCATTATCCTGCATGAAAAGAAAATCAGGGCCTATATTATATGCTGCAGGCATAACGTGATCTGACAGAATGATATTTTATTTTATTTATTAATCTACGGACAAAGTCCATTATTACAACATGTACAAAACAATAGCATACAACATAATACAGAAATTATAAAACTTACATAACTCTAGACTATCCATTACAATTGAACTAATAAAAAAAAAAAACAAAAAACCAGCAATTGCGCGACAAACAACGGCTCGCAGGACTCCAACGCTCGCTGATGTTAAGGGATTAATGAATGATAATTTATTTTAAATTTTAAAAACAAGGAATTAGGGAAACCATTCATCTCTAGACCCCCTCCTCAAGCGACCGGCGAACTCACCAAATGCTGCAAAGAAATCGATGTTATGATTAGAACAACGATTCGCCAGTCGCGCCACTCTGGTGACAAAGGTATTCATAGCGTAGTTCGCGCGGTGGAACGAGACGTGAAAGAGATCAGAACTTCTGCTTTGTCTAGGGGGAACATGAAAACCAATCTGGGATAAAAGACCAGAAGATAAACGAGTATTGTTTAAAATTTTATATAGTATAGTCAGATCCCTGACAACCCTGCGGGCGCCCAATGTAGCCAACTCCAGCTCACTCAGAAATACGCCGTAGTTTAAGTTAAAATTAACGGGTCGTTCACGGCCGAGTCTAAAATGACCGTACCTCAGAAAACGGTGCTGAACCCTCTCGATACAGACAGTGTGACAAACATAAGATGGAGACCACACCGCAGAGGCGTACTCCAAATGCGGCCTCACAAGGGATGTGTACTGGGCTCCGAATGTACCAATCTGACTGAAATCCCCCGAACAACGTCTGATGAAGCCCAACATCTTAATGGACCGCGATGTCGCGTGCCTGATGTGGTCGGTGTAGCTCAGTGAAGAATCCAAGTAGACACCCAGATCCCTGACCAAAGCCTTATAATCCAAAGCGTCCCGGTCATTAAAGTATTCGTGAAAAAGTGGATCCCTAGTACGGTTAAAATTAACGCAAAAGCACTTCGATATATTCAAATCCAACCCATTTGCCTCGCACCAATGCACAAGCCGAATAACATCCTCCTGCAAAAGGTAGCAATCGGATGGGCCTGCAATACGCATATAACACTTTAGATCATCAGCAAATAACTTGATCTCACTATGAACGAAACATTGCTCTATGTCATTGACAAATAAGTTTAATAATAAGCGGCCCAAATGAGACCCCTGAGGAACACCAGATGAAACTAGTATGGGCCTGGAATGAAACTCATTGATCCGGACAACCTGAGTTCTACCACATAAGTAGCTCCCCAACCAGTCCAACATAGGCGCAGAGATTCCAACAATCCCAAGCTTCTCAATGAGAAGCCGATGGTTGACACTGTCGAAAGCCGTAGAGAAGTCGGTATAAATGGCATGAACTTGTTATCCGTGCTCCAAAGCCCGGGACAAGTAGTTTGTGAATTCGAGGAGATTGAGCTCGGTAGATTTACCTGCCTGAAATCCAAATTGATCGGAGATCACTAATGGCCCTAGAGTGGCCGTCAGATAACGAGTGATCAGGTTTTCGAATAGTTTCGGAATTGAATTCAATATACAGACCGGTCGGTAATTTGTAACTTCATTTCTGTTGCCGGATTTAAAAATAGGGGTAATGAAACTAGTTTTCCATAATACAGGGAAAGTGCCAGCAAGCGAAAAGCTACAATTCCTGAGAAGCAAGGCTGGGATTCCGTCGGGACCGGCCGACTTCCTCACTTCCAAGCCAACAATTGCCTCTAAAATATCTGAGAGAGAGAGATGTGATGATCGGAAACATTCACTAGGGTGTCCCCGACACAGCCAACCGGAGAGTCAAGACATCTGTCGTTATACACTGATTCAAAATACGCAGCAAACAAATCCGCCCCACACTGATCGGCGTCGCTCGTTCGTTCACCCCATGATAGACGCGAGGGCAGGTCTGAAGATCCTCTTTTAGAATTAATGAACCTCTAAAAAGCTCCAATGTTCTGAGGCAGCTCACTCTCAATTGCATTTGTAAAAGACATATAGCAAACGCGAGAAAGGCGATTACATTCACTTCTGAGTCTGCTAAAGTCCGCATAATGGGTCTGCGAGCCTGTGAATTTGTAACGCTTGTGAGCCCTCTTCTTTTCAAATATGAGCTGTTTCAGCTCCAGTGAATACCACCGCGGAAATCGTTTAGAGGAACACCTCTTCTTGGGCACAAAAACCTCGAACGCATCGAATAAGATGTGGTAAAAGGTGTTGACCATGTCATCCACCGACCGATAGGAGAGAAGAAAATCCCACCGAATGCCACCAAGACGGTCACTCAATGACTCAAAGTCAATAGATCTTGCAACTGTAAGACTTCCTGGTATCACTACAAGATCAGTTTTTGCCTCCAAACTAACCCCACCTCAAACCATTACCGAAACATCTCCAAATCTGGATACTTCTTGTACAGCAGCAGCGTTGAAACCGCTCGTAAAACTTGAATCGAACCATAACAATTTGGAATAGCATATTGGGATTCATTCGGACTGAGCTATAACATTAGTATTCTTTCTGAATGTACATAATTCCGCTAATTTCAAAATGGTTACAATAACACTATACGACAATCTGGAGTATGCAAGTGCATCTCAACCTCGCATGATAATAATGCTTAATTTCGGCGCTCTAAGTAACTTCTAAAATTGGTGTGCTACATAATCCTAAAGGAAATCCAATAAAACCTTAACGGAATTAGACCAACCTTTAGACGAAATGCGTAAATTCAATTTCAAACAGCCACAGCAGACAAAAGAGAGAGAAAATTTATACAAGTAACAATAGACTAGCACGATATAGGTATATATGTCTGGTTTGTTACCTTGAGCAACTTAGCACCCTTGTTTCTCGTCTATGCAAATCATCAATTCCCTTTTATAAGCCATCCTCCATAATATATTTTACACATACAAGACGACGCAAGTCCAATTTCGGGCCACCGCTCTATCCTTGTGGGTCCGATTCAAACAAAGCACAAGTAATGAGGACTATGTCCAAACCACAATTCATGAAAGATGGAATCCAACATGGAATTTGAGATAAATTAAATTGCCAATTATACAGTATGGGACAGGGAAAATCTAGGTGGGAGCTGTGTTTTCACTTACACTCTACAGTCCCTTTTGTTATATCGTCAGCCCCTTATTCCCTCTGAAATTACGAGCTGTACTCCTTTAAGTTCCACAGCATTATGGTAGTGATGGGGATAGGCACTAGAGCTAACACAGTATAGAATAGTAGTAGTGTGGTTAAAAAAGTTTCCAACGGCATAGTTATATCAGTTTGGAGGCATAGGCGTATCATTATTTTAGAGAAAATAAAAAAAATTATATACAGGGTGAGTTATTAGTGCGTCGAAGTTCGATATTACCTCAAAAACCAAAAATTTCACGCAAAACTAAGCAGCAAGTGTATAGGCAGTCATAAAGTACGTATTTTAAAATTATTGTTATTTGTACAGGGTGGCTCATCTCATCAGGGTGAACCAAACTTACGTTTTTTTAAATGGAAAGGCCTATTTATTATTCCACAATTTCATTGGTTTAGACTTGACTTTAGGTATAAGAAAGGCTACATAAGAATAAAAGCTTATCAATGTTCCTTTCAGTTTTTCATTTGGAAAATTCGACTAAAACGCCAGTTTGAGTTTGGACTCACCCTGTATACAGGTTTTGCACTATATACCAACAATTATTTTTTTCTAAAAGTTGATAACTATCAAAACCTATGCCCGTAAGAAGCAGAGTTTAAATTATTTCAGTTCCAGTACAGTAGCCTTAGAATTCGGCATGTTTTGCATATAATACTAGTGGTAACTTTTGAACCACTCTGTATAATTTTCCAAAATTTTAGTATGATTAATGTCAAGTCTAAACCAATGAAATTGTGGAATAATAAACAGGGCTTTCCATTTAAAAAAACGTAAGTTTGGTTCACGCTGATGAGATCAGCAACCCTGTACAAATAAGAATAATTTTAAAATACGTACTTTATGACTACCTACACACGTGCTGCTTAGTTTTCCGTGAAATTTTTGGTTTTTGAGGTCATATCGAACTTCGACGCACTAATAACTCACCCTGTATATGTAGGGTTATTTTCATTTCAATATTAAACTCTTAAAATATTATTATATTTACTCCCAACTTTTCCGAGTGAGACCCTGTTTATTTTTAGTTGCTATGACGCTTGACCTTCAGTAGGTTTGGTTATGCCTCAGAAGTAAGACGTACTTTTTTTTTGGTGACAGCTTCTTAATAATCTTAATTGTTTTTATACGTTACTTACCGTTTACTTTCCTAAGTTATTTTATTTGTGAATATAATTTAATTTGCGTGTCGCAAGTTATAATAATAAATTATATTAATTAAAAGGCAAAGGAAAGTAATTTATTTACAATCAATCGGTTGGATTTCCCAAATTAAAGTGTGTTTATTCAGTCTCTATTTACAACAAAATATAAATACAATGATAAATATATTCGTACCGTAGATACACGGTAAACCCAAAACAATTTATACTCAGTAACTAAAATAAATATTAAATACATACATTACAAGATGAAAGTAGAAAACTATCAAGGTAAAAAAAGAACACGTTAAAATACGGGTTTCGTAAGGCAAATCTTTATTTTTCTTTGTTTTTTCTATTTTTATATATTTTTTTTTTGATTTTTTTTTTGTTCAAAAATGTATCACCTTAAGCTATGCGTTTTATATTTTCTTATACTTATATATTAATTAGAATAGAAAAATTAAAGGTTTTTATAAATCAATTCAATTCGTCGATTTTTACTACCCGCAAAATGATTTATTACTTGATGATAGAATTCTAAACCTAACTGTAAATCTTTAAAAAGGCCGCTTTTGATTGGTATTAAACCCAAGTTGCTTAAACAAGATTCTTTAATTTTATTGCGAAAAAACGTTTTTAGTCGTTTTAAACACGATTTGCGTTTAAATAAGTTCCATATTTACGAAAATTAATAGATTTCAGTTTGATTTGGCTGTTTTTAAGTTTTTTTTACACTAGTATACTTCTATAGATATTAATGAGACATATAACACTAAACAAATAAAATACCTAGATTCCTATCTTATATAGCAACAATAAAAATACCTGTCTATTGTCTATTATTTTACAAAAACCCATGACATCTCTAAAATTTATACTTTTTTTGATAAATCTGATTTAGTATGAAAACTTATAAACCCTACATTTTATTTCCTGCTGTTAGGGAATTTTTGTAAATTCATAATATGCGTGTATATTAATAGGAAGCAGGCAGGTGCCTAGGTGCCTGCGTTTAGTTTAGACTGAGCGGTTGAAGGTTAACAGTAGAGGCATACGGTTCATTCTAAACTATCACTGCTATATTGCTGTTTTGAGCAGTAGCGTCTCATTGATGTGCCTAATAGGAACTCAAACTCTTTAATCACAGGGTGACGGTGCGGTAGTAGTAGTGAGATGTGAGATTAATATAACAAATAACTAAAATTAGAGCAGTTTTCACATTAAAAAAAATAATAGTAGATACATAGAATAATTACTAGTATAAAAATGTCCCTGAAATCAAATCTGAGCAGGCACTGCCTGCCATGATGAGCTGCCACTGCATATATTACTTATTTACCTGCGACGCTTTAAATAAATATATCTCTCGACAACAACCACAATCCAAGAGATAATGATAATAAAATATTAGGCCGAGATAATAAAAAATATAAATATTAACATATAAAATGCCCTGGTTTTGATCATTACCTGGTAGAATCCTCATTTTCAAGTAACATTAAAAAAGTTTAGCTATGACAGCAATGAAAATCAAAAACTGTCATTGTGACGCTGTCACTTACCATCAGTTTTTTTTTTTTAGAAAGTATCCATACTGGCGAGGAGTTGATAACATATAATAAATGAAAAACGTCTAAAAATTTTAGATATTTTTATTCAATCATGAGAAAAAGAAGAAAGAAAAACCATAATTCAATTTCTCACATAATGATGTGATTTTTATTTACCTGTTTAAGTTAAAATTTAATGTAGAAAAAAAAATTTTTTTGTTTGGTTTTTTTTCCACTGTGTGACTTATATAATTAAAACTTAACTTCGATTTATGTTCACAATTGTAAAACGTTTCTGAATACTGATTATATGCCACTGATGATGAGATTGTTAGGATCTTGAAACATGTATGGTAATGTTTATTGTATAATTTAATTATACGAAGATCGTATTGTGGAGTAGACGTTTTTCATTTATATATTTATTAATAACCATTCCGGGGTGTTTAAATTATACACATGAAGATTATTTAAATTTATTTATTATTTATTTATGTAAGGACAGCCAAAATGGGACACACGATACACTCGCTAGTTTTACAACCAGATTTAATTGAAACCTTCATAAGACTTGAACCCTGGATTGCATATTGCATGTGGAGTATTAATAATTATTACATTTTTGTTTTTCTAGATCCAGAACTGCCACATCATCTTCGCTAACCAACTCTGCTCCATATTAGAGGAAGCCCTACCTTTAGACCTCCTCAAATACAAATCTTTGGTGGTGTAAGGCAGGTTAATTAATATTAAAACGTCGACGATATAATCACAAGCACCTGGTAACCTCCTATATAACTAATTAATATCTCCAAAGTTCCATAATGAATATTGCCTTTAAGTCCTTCTAACCCATATTGATTAATTTTATATTAGACAATAATTACTTCTTACTATACCCGTGTCTCTTATTGTTCTCCTGTATAATAAACTACAGATAAATGACCATAAACCACGTAAAAGGCTCGGCAAAAATAAATAATATGCATTACTTATTCGTGAGGTGGCTTTGATATAGGAGGATATTTCCCTAGGGTTAGCGATTAAAACATAAAGGGACCCAGGGACAAGCATTAAAATTAAGATTACTTTTCCAAGGGATACAGAGAAATACGTTGTAACTTTTTGCTATGCAATTAAGTAGATATATTTATAATAATATGCTTCTGATATTATAAACTAACAACAAATTTTACTCACTTAGTCAGTGACATTTTTTATAGAACGTCAAAATTTTATAATATGTGTATTCGTCACTTCATTATTTTCAGACCTTATAGACCAGGGTCGATAATTTTTGAGACTATCTATAAGAAAGTTAGATAACTTTTTACAAACAAACATTCTCCGGCGCCTCCACCATTTATTTAAGAAGTTAGGGAAAATAGGTCTACATGAAAAAGTTTTAGAATTGTACTTAGATTATCCTGATTAAGTTTTTTTTTTTGGATAATTTTTTTTGGATATATTTCTTGGGTTTTTTGGTTCGTATTGACAACAATGGTGAGATAAAAATTTTTTATTTCATGTCAAAAATTTTTTCTCTTTTTACGACGATTCGACAAAATAGTTTTTGTCTTCTTCAGGTTTTTTTTTTGTGTTTTTTTTCGTCAGCCTTCCAACATCTTTAGTGTTCTCTTTTTCTTTTTATTATTATTTCCATTTTTTGTATTGTAATTTTTGTTTCGAAAGTACGTTTAGAAGCAAATGTTTAGTACTTACGTAATATAAGTATATTTTTAATGATGTAGGAAATTATCGTCCTATATCAATTCAATCATGTTTTGCGAAGGTGTTTGAGATTTACTACATGATATAATAATGTGTCATGTTAGACGACAAATTTCAACTGTGCAGCATGGTTTCTTCCCGGGTCGTTCTACATCTACCAATTTATTTAACAGTGTTTTTCAATTTAGAGTCAGATTTACGCGGACATTCTAGGTAACTACAATTATGTTCCAGTGATTTCCCTGTCCGCTTTTAATAAAACAAAAAAATCGTAAAACCGTAACATGATTAGTTTTTGAGATACAGCCGGCGTGCTTTGTTATCTGTACACCCGTACAAAGAATCGTTTAACAACAAATTAAAAACCGTGTTACAGAAAATTGGATTTAAACCATTACTTACGTGCTTAAATAGCACAATTAGTTTCTGTTATAACAAAAATTTAACATCATCATCACTTAGGTATTATTATTGTAGACGTCCATTTTTCTGCAAACGTTCGCAAAATGTAGGTATCGACGTCTCGCCTATAACGAAAGATTAATAACAAACCTGAAAAGTGTACAGAACTTGTTAATATTTTTTTTTTATTTCGGTAATACAGAAATTTTAATTGGGTGTTAGCTGGTTTAGTAGAAATTTATAATGAATGGAAAATGTGCTGCAGAGTAGTTTAAGTTTTATTTGTACCAACCATTTATGTGTTAACTGACATTTGATTAATTATTCTTGTTGAAATGTGAAGCTAGAATTATTGTCGGTATGATATTATGATGACCTTTTCTGTGTAAAATAATAATAATATTTGTAAATATATATAATAAGAAGAGGTAGGTAATATCATAACCTATTAGCTACCTCTTTATAATAATTAAAAACGTCAGTTTCCATCCTACATTTTGAACAATCTCAAATTTTCTCTTTCAATTAAAACGAATTATGACATTTACAATTAAAATTAATGGAAGAAAAATAATCAGCATTAATTACAATACAATATCAGCCTCATTTTCAACTGAAATTAAAAAAGTATACCAATTCCTTCCTTAATTTAAATCTAGATAAAAATTTTAGAAAAATGTTCCTGAAGAAGAACAATAAGCGAAAACGTTGTGTTGACGAAAAATAAAAAAAATAATTCTTTAGTTTTATTAAAATTTATGTTATGCCATGACATGCCCATGCCGTACCTATGTATACTAAGCGACTGAAGATGGGAAAATACATTTCCGAAACATGTCTCGCATACCGTTCCAATTTGAACATATATATGAATAATTTTGTGGCAGCAGATGTTGTTTTATTTACATATTCGATCTCCTCTCCGTTATGTATTAGTTCAAAAAATCTTAAAAATATTCATTCATACACAGAAAAAAAAACTTGGTTTATCCAAATAAAAAATATTATTTAGAGGTGAATTTGCTAGTTTTCGCAAAATTTTTGTTAAAGTAGTAAATGTAGTTATCAAGTATGAGTAGCTACATTATCTAAAAACGACAATTTTTCCTGCTAAGCTGATATCTTCTCATCTAAACGAAACTTGTATGTGCATTAGTTAAATAAGATTTCAAATTGTGAACCTATATAAAATTTTATTTGCGCTACAAAACAAAAGAAATATTAATTAGCTGGAATCTGGGGGAGCTCGTTGATACTTTTCTCGGTAAGGAAAATAATAATAATTATTATTTAATTATTTATTTTTATAATTTTACGACCAATGCAAACAATCTTATTTCATGGCAATATCAGATATACTCTTTGGCAATAGATACCTATCTAGATACGTATTATTTAGTAGGTACTTAATCCTAATTTAAAATACTTTTTCTAATTTAATCAATCTTAATATGGTATTCCTCCATTTACAGCAACTAAACAATAGTTTAGATGGGTTCACGATCATATATTTAATTTGCCAGGGACGGATTAATTTTTAGCAAATTAATGCAGTTTTTTAAAAGAAGTTACATAAATATTTTAGCTAGGTATGACTTTTTTCTTTCTTTTGTAAAGGTAGGTATGTATTGTTTTGTTTACCATTTTACCAATGTCTGTAAGTTAGGATTTGTGGATTGGAATTATCTTATCATTCCTCGTACGTACCGGTAGAATCTGTTATTTTACTTAGTTTCCTCATGAGGAATCTAAAGTTTCTTTGATAATTTTTTTTTGTTTCAGCGTCATTGTTTTTCGGAAAAACTCGATTTTTTTTAAAATAACCAATACATTTTAGGTTTATTTGTCCCCAAATTAGATAACTACTTATTACCTAGTTAGTAGATCTTGAAATGTATAATATTTATAGTAGAAAATGAATTAGGTATAAACTATATTTTACAAGGCCGTATTTTTTTTAAGAAAATGCAATTTTTTTGCGATTTTAGTTTTTATTCATTTCTGACATTATTTTTACAGATATAAAAAACTTAAAAGCTCTCATTGTTACTTTTGTATGAGAAAAATATAGCGTTTACAAATTTGCATTAAGACGTTTCGTTTTTGAAAAACCATCAACTTCGATTTTTTAAATACGGCCTTTGTTCAAAACAAAAATAGATGTAACGGAATGGTTTCAACAAGTTTCAGTATTTTTAGCTGTTATTTAAACTTCAAGAAAAATTGCCATAGTTTGGCACTTATTTTGCGTAAAAGATTCATCAGAGAAAGGCGTTTTTTTAATAATTTCAAAAAGCACAAAAATTTTAACTAAATTTAAAAAACTGCGTACAGAATAAAATGTGCTGACAGAAATAAATTGGCAAATAATAATAAATAATTTTGATTAACGTCGAAAGAATTTCTTTGCAAAAATTACTACTTAATTAGGTATATAGATACTCTGCATTCAGTCAGTTAAGTACCAAACTATGGCGATTTTTCTTGAATAAGTTTAAATAACAACTAAAAATACTGAAAACTTGTTTAAACCACCTATTTTTGAATTGAAAATGGCTTTAAATTTAACAATAGAAAATCAAGGGCCGTATTTAAAAATCGAAGTTGATGGTTTTTCGAAAACGAAACGTCGAGTCTCCTCAAAAAGTAACAATGAGAAAGTGCTTTTCATTTTTTTTATATATCTGTAAAAATAATGTCTGAAATCAATAAAAACTAATATCGCAAAAAATTGATTTTTAAGAAATTCTCGAAAACTGCTAAATTTACTTTACTTTTGAAAACACCATTTAAAAGGTGTTTAAATTGTACAACTTTTCTCTAAGTTAACCGACATTGTCACTCCGACCGTTTCCAAGATCAACCAACCCTAGTTGTTTATGTGCTGAGCAATATTCTCAGGAATTCCGGCAAAGGATTCAGCCGCATTATACCTACCCACTTTAACATGTGTAGATTGAAGTTTGACTATATATACCTAGCTTATATTATACCTAATACAAGATTTTCAGTAGGCTTCAGTTTATTTTAAAAAAATAAATAAATAAGAGTCGCACTAAAAAACTGATGGTGGTTCGGATAAAACAACGTAAGCACCACAGGGACCCCCAAATCTTGTCTACCCCTTCTAGAAAAAATTACTAGAAGAGAGAGACAAACACTATTTGTCATTTAAATAAAAATATATTGTATGTTAGCAAAGTTTATTAGTTATTTTAGTAATGTAGAAAAATTTACTGGATAGACATTAAACGAGTATCATCACTAAAATAACTAGTAAACTTTGCTGGCATACAATATACTTTTATTTAAATGACAAATAGTGTTTGTCTCTCCCAGACAAAGAGCATATGTAAACTATTCAAGAATATTATCTAAATGACATAATGTCTATCCAGTAAATTTTTCTACATTACTAAAATAACTAATAAATTTTGCTGGCATACAATATATTTTTATTTAAATGACAAAAAGTGTTTGTCTCTTTTAGACAAGAAGCATATGTAAACTATTCAAGAATATTATCTAAATTACATAATGTCTATCCAGTAAATTTTTCTAGAAGGGGTAGACAAGGTTTTGGCTGTCTCTGTGGTGCTTACGTTTTTTATCTATCTGAACCAAGGTTTTTTTTTCTGTGTAAGTCATGAATATATCGATACATTTTTTGCATCCCTATTCATGAAAGAAAGTTGTAATTTTGAGCATCCGCGTCAAATTAAATGTATCATTTTGGTGGGCAGTTTTCTTTACAATAACATTCGCCACGTCAAATGCATATATTTTATCATTTTTTCATCGTTCGATATATCAAAATGTTTCAAATTTTCCACGCTATATCATAACCTTAAAATCATATCATGTCAGTGTATAATTAATTAAATATCTGTTAAAAAGAATTTTATAAACATGTCAAGAACAATATGTGCAGACCAGCTACAATAAAATAAGGGGCCCTGTGGGGACCGGCATATCTCTGGGGCCTCGGTGCTTTGTACCAAACTGCCCTGTGATAGCGACGCCACTGACAACATTCAACTAATTTTAATAGAATCCTCAGGTTTGTAGACGTCGTTGCACTTAACGTGATGAAAAACAGCAGCAAAATAACAACTTGTAGTCTTTTAACACAACTTCAATTATTCACTATTGCAGTAATAAAATATTTAATTAAAAAACGTTTTCATTGTAAAAATACTTCACAAATCGCGGCGTATTATTACTTGTGCGGGTAATAACAACAATAATAGCGTCTTAATCTCAAACATTTTAAGTGAAAACTTCTCATTTCAAAGAAATGAAATAAAAATAGAAAATATAATAACTTCACTGAAAGAGTTTGCCTGCTTTGCACAATAATACTTGAGCACTTTTGACGGCAAACCGTGAATTTTTAATAACTATAACGGTTTAAATTTTAATTTTAAACTAGACCATTTTGCAGCCGTCTCAGGACATTAATTGGATTTGTACCAAACAAAAAAAGGAAAATCGTACAGAGAAGGAGTTGAGACATATTTTCTCTCTGTTTGGCCAGGTTGGTGGACCTTTTTTCAGAAAATTTGTGGGATCGTTTTTAAAAAAATTGGTTGGGCACAGAATCACTCGAGTGTTTCTAGAATTCTGGGGGCGCGTGCTCCCTCGTCTGCCGCCATTGATTGAAAGGCCTTTAGTAGCTGTAAAACTGTAAGCAAAACCTCATTCTTAATTATTTTTTGTGATAAATTTGGTATCGTTCTTCCCCTTTCTGTTCTTGGTTATTCCTTACTTTGACTCCATACATTGGGGCCGATGTTGGCGCCAACAACGATCTTCCAATGTGTAGATCCAGATTCCGTCTTGTGCTTGTTTTTTGACGAAACATCACACGTTGACTTGTAGTTGGAACTAATTGACCAGTTTTGCTCTAAGTTCCAAGCAGTCCTACTCCCAACGTTGGCGCCAACATTAGCCCCAATGTTCGGAGCCGGGATTGCACATAAAAGTTCCTGGCCCAGATTATCGCGGATGCCACACATTGGGGCCTATTTTGTCGCCGACAACGATTTTTCAATGTGTTGATCGAGATTTTAGCGTACTTTCAATATGCACATGTAGTAGTACTAATTAACCGGAGTTATATATAGATAGGATAATGAATGCAGAGAGTATTATCCCGTCTGAACCCTAATAAGATAATTAATATTACTATATACTAGGTTCGAATTTAATTCATAATATTTAAAGAGCGTTAATATAGATGCTCCGTAATTCTCAAAGACCCAAATTATGATAGTCAAAAGAATAATAACAGAATCAAATTATTAAATGAAAGAAACAAACAACTAATAGCTAATCAAACCTTTTTTAGATGTCACAGCAACTTTGGCGTCGTTCACAACACTTCAACCTTGTTTAACACTACTGTTTCAAGACTTATTCATTTTGTGTCCCCACGTAATAAAACTCAATTTCTTTATAGGGGGTAACTTTATGTTTATTTAAAATTAAGAATAAAAGAGAAGAAATAATTATTAAAAGAAAATCTAAATCTAAATTAAAACTAGACAAAATCAAGAAAAAGAAACAAATTAAAACATAGAATAATCAACAATTGATTAATTGAACAAAACTCTTATTTAACTAATATTTAATCTTAATAAAGACTTAGCATAATGGAAATCGATGTAATTACGAATAATTTACATTGATTTCCACTTAAATGTCTTCACTTACTTTGTATTAGCAAAAGAAAAAGATAATACGAAACTAAAATAAAAATTAAAGTAATTATACCAATAATTCAGCTTTGATAGACTTCTGAATAAAATCTCAAAAAAAATAAGTAAAATAAAATAAAAGAATTTTTGGTAATCAGAAAAATGAACTTAGAAAAATTATAAATCTTAAAACAGCTTATAAGAAAATATATTTAGAAGTGACTTACTTGGATCTCGAACAAGAACTGACTTTTTAATTGAAAATAACTAGCGAGGTACTTTGTTTCAGAACGTTACTCTGATTACCTCCCCTATTATGCCTCAAAAGAGGGATGATAGCCAATAGGAATTCGAAGACGCTAGTTTCAGAGCGCAACCCTTGCGCAGCGTTAGAATAAAGCACTAATTATTGATTTTCTACTCTTTAGTCGTACTTTTATTTTCTGTTATTCGATGTGGTTCAAGCGTATCTCCAGAGATGGCGATACGAGGTTTAATTCTGTGAAATTATGAATAATATTTCCACGATTCAATTCAATTGGTATAATTGCTTCAAGATACTTAATTTATACTAACTATGATTCGACGTGATGTAGATATTTCTCTTGTTGTAAATGCGAGTATATTTTGCCGTAATATAGCAACTATATTAGTGACAAGATATAACTCATAAATAAAGCAAGAGCCTTTAACTCAGTTCAAAAAAAGACTGCCCAAGACTCACCAATAACTATTTTAATAATGTATTTTTCTTGAACCTTGTTACAGTTTTTTTATATTCTTTTCTTTTATTGGGTTTTAAGGTTCTTTTAAGCAAAAAAATGTGTTTTCCCTTGTGAAATATGTTTATTTCAGGTCAATTTCCGTACAACGTTTCGGCTTATTCGCCTTCCTCAGGTACATCTCTTTCTTACCAACATCGCATGGTTCTGTGGAATATACCACTTTTAGTGGGTATTTTGTTTGAATATTATATTATATATTATATTTGAATATATATTATATATTTTTGCTTAAAAGAACCTTAAAACCCAATAAAAGAAAAGAATATAAAAAAAACCAATAACTATTGATATTATTATTATTATTGTTATCCCCTTGGGTAGAGTCAGACATTGGGAAGCAAAAAAAAAAACTAAGTAATTAATATCAACATTCCATCGATCATAACGTATTCCTTAATTTAAACAATTTATAAACGTATCGACAATGTTTAGAGAAAGCAATGCTTGAGCAAATCGGCAACACTGTTACCGAATAAATATCTGTAGAGTACGTAATAAACATTCTTATCTTAAAAACAAAATATTTTAAAACATCGATAAGTTTTAGACCCCCCATATTTTAGGGTACGTTCGTATTTATGTTTACAAAAAAAAAAACATCCTGTCCACAATCTGTGGGAATATTTCGTCTTATTATGAATATATATGATAGAAAAAAAATGGCATGTTTGACATTGAAAATTCTCGGAAAGAAAACGATCTGCCACCCATGGATTCTAGAATTGCGTAATCTGTAAGCTTGCCAGTGGCGGGTTCTATTTTGTTACACACATACCAGTTCAAAAGTGAGTCGATATCAACTCCCAAGAATATTACAGACTTTCTCTGGACTAGAATAGTAACGTGAAAAAATAATACACAATGAGACTGAGAATATTTAGTTTTTGGACTTCCCTGCCTTGATCATGATAGCAACTATCTATATAGTTTAAAATCGGCATTACTTTTTTCCAAATTATTAACAAAAATTTTAATTTTTTAATGACACACACTGTATGAATTTTTATCAAAATTAGAACCAATTAAAACGTACGCCAATAGGGTACCGCACTTTTTACCTCGATGAAAATGTGTACCTTGTAACAGCACACCTTCCTACCAAAAATGATAAAAAACGCTCAATAAATTATTTGGGCTTGTGTCTGTCTTAAGTGGGGCACCCTGTATACAGGGTGACAGAAAAAAGTACATTGCATAGTGCCACACAATAGAGGACACTAAAATAAGAAAAAAAGTTCCCATGAACACGGGTCCGCAAGGATTTCGGTTAAAAGTTACGGGGTGTTGAATTTTAATTTTTTTTGTGGGTTTTTTTGAATATTTGGACAGGAGATTGAAGATGTTCAAATTGTTGCCCTTGTACTTCAATACATTTTTCCATAAACTTCATTTTTCATAAATCCCCAAAATGAAAAATCGAGGGGATTAAGGTCGGGACAACGAGCTGGCCAGGGTACAGGCCCCCCTCGACTAATCCACGTATTTCCAAATCTCCTGTCCAAATATTCAAAAAAACCCAAAAAAAAAAATTAAAATTCAACACCCCGTTTCTTTTAACCGAAGGCCTTGCGGACCCGTGTTCATGGGAACTTTTTTTCTTATTTTAGTGTCCTCTATTGTGTGGCACTATGCAATGTACTTCTTTCTATGTCACCCTGTATAATTATAACGAACAGGTAGTGTGTATAACATTTTACAGAAACCATGACCGTCTATGTCATTCATCACATGAGTGTTTGGTCTCTTCTATGATTTAGCTTCTTCCCAACATTTTTATTTAAAGCCATTTGGTAGAGTGGTGAACGTTGAATAATAGATACTGCTAGGGAGCGGTGCATTTTGTGTGAATAATTTAATTTTGTCACATCAAACAAAATGAATTGCTATTTCCAAGAGGAAGAATGTCAGTGGAAATTAGTTGTACTAACCCGATAGAAGTTTATGACAGAGAACATGACAGTTATGTGCGAAAGCACATATCAAAGGTGTATTTGAAAAAATAATAAAGATAATCCCAACTTTGCCAGAAACTTGCATCTATTTCCGGCACATTTCCATTTAGGGATACAAACATGGCAGATCATTTGAAACTATTAGCTAGTATACAGGGTGTTCTATTTGAGAAAATTAACTCAACAAAAATGTTTTTAAATATACCGGGTGTCTCAGAAAAGTGTGGCATACCATAGTTATATTTTTTTAAATGGAACACCCAGTATTTCTTGGATTTTTTCAACACTTTGGTTAAAATAGAGTTATTGTTATTATCCCTATACCTAAATTAACCCGTTTGTCCCATTTTTGCGTTTTAAAAAATAGAGTCATGTTGTTCGTTCATTTTTTTAGCTAAACTGTTTAAAATTTTAAAATGGCAAGTTAATAGGACATACATTAGGTCGGTGTATAGCCCAATTGTAAATATTGTACAGGGTGATCACAATTTATTATTGTTCTTATCAATCATATTTATGTATATATGGAGACTATTAGTTTCATGGACATTTTTTTTTTAATTTCACTGGAAATACTTGTTTTTGGTCATTTTATACATAAATAAGTAGTTTTAAAAAAATGTCTGTCTGTTTGTCTGTCTGTATGCACGAAAACGCAAAAACTACTGAACAGATTTTAACCAAATTTGGTACAAAAATACTATTGGACATGGCAAGGAGCTGATTAGATTTTGGGAAACATTGAGCGTAGGCAAGGGGCTTAAAAGAGGGTTCAAAAATTAAAAAAATTCATAGTTCTTAAACTTATCCGAAATACTGCATAATTGAATATATCCTAAAATAATGAACATAAAATATTAGACCACATTGGCGTTCGAAAATAGTGTAAAATGGGGTAAAAAATATTTAAAAAAACGCACTTCTTAAATATAGCAGAAATATTAACTAATTATTTATAGCTTTAATAGAATATAACCTATAAAATGTGTCATAAATAACTTACTTTCATAGGCGTTCGTAAATAGTGGAAAAGAGGTCAAAACATAAAAAATATATATTTCCTAAACTTATTCGAAATATGGAATAATTTTTCATAGTTGTGATAGAATATAACCTAAAAAATGTTACATAAAAGAATTGGTTCACACAGGCGTTCGAAAATAGTCTATAAAAAAGATCCAAAACGAAAAAAAAATGTTTCCCAAATATACCAGAAAAATTGCTTAATTATATATAGCTTTGATAAAAAAATAACCTAAAAAATGCAGCATAAAATTTTTATATACATCGGCGTTCGTAAATAGTAGAAAAAGGGGTAAAATAAAAAAAATTAAAATGTAAAAAACTTTATAATTAACTAGTTGAATTGGTGAGAAAAATACACGACAAAAATTAATGTACCATAGGCGTCCGTAAACATTCTATAAAAGGGTCAGAAAAAATTTGTATCCGTGATAACTCAAAAACCACTTAACGGATTTTAACCACATTTGGTACGAAAATACTACAGGGTATTTATAGGTGGTGATTAACATTGAGCGTAGGCAACGGGTTTAAAAGAGGGTTCAAACATTTAAAAAATCATAGTTCTTAAACTTATCCGAAATAATGAATAATTTTTTGTGCGTTTAATTAAACATAACCTAAAATATTTAACCAATTAGAGCACATTGACATTCGAAAATAGTGTAAAATGGGGTAAAAAATCTAAAAAAACGTATTTCTTAAACATAGCAGAAATATTAACTAGGTATTTATAGTTTTGATAGAATATAACCTATAAAATGTGTCATAAATACCTTACTTTCATAGGCGTTCGTAAATAGTGTAAAAGAGGTCAAAACATAAAAAATATATATTTCCTAAACTTATTCGAAATACGGAATAATTTTTCGTAGTTGTGATAGAATATAACCTAAAAAATGTTACATAAATGAACTGGTTCACACAGGCATTCGAAAAAGGGTCAAAAACGAAAAAAAAATGTTTTTCCAAATTTAACAGAAACATTGGCTACTTATATAGCTTTGATATAAGATAACCTACAACATGCAGCATAACAATTATGTTTACATAGGGGTTCGTAAATAGTAGGAAAGGGGGCAAAATAAATTTTATAATAAAACTAAAAAAAATCAATTATTTTGCGTACAAGAACTTGGCCTAGAAGATCTGAAATATAAAATATGTACGTATAAGTAGTGCCTCCAAAGAGAAGAAAAATGAACAAAACCCGATACTTTTTTTTTAGTTTATATTATTTAATATTCAATAACATTGATTTGTTTCCGTATTATTCCACTGCCGATAAATTATGCTCCTATATAAGCTCGGATATATTTTCTAATTTCAATATTCTGAAATTTTCTCCCATCGGATTACTTTTGTGTACCTCTATACCGATTACGTACACTTATAGAACCTTCATTCTATTGTTTTGCAAAGATAGAGCTATATAGTATGGAATAGAGTGTCTATACCTACCTAGCACAAGAGAGAGGTAGTCTAGTCGCGTTATTGACTAACAAAAATTCGTTCAGTCTCGCTCTATTAGGTATTCATACATATTAGAGTAATTTACCTAAAAGCCGGTTTTCAATTATATCCGTTGTGCCATCAAGTCGACCTGCTTAATCGCGGTTATTGAGTTCGCCGAGAATGGCGGCCAACTTTGCAGTAGTAATATACAGCTGCAGAGTTTGTTCTTTCAATAGCATACATTTAGTTATTTTGTTTTTCTCGCTATTTCAAAGGCGGAAGCTCAATCTCGTTTATACGATATTGGAATGCATCCAAGGGTTTAGATTGAGGCTTAGATGTTTTCAAATAGATATATCCAAATCCTATTTCTCGTTAAAGAAATTACATAATAAAATTATTTGATTACAGTTTTGAAACAAAAATACCAGAATTGAAAATACTGTAACAGTTTTCTGAGTTTGTTGTGTGAAATAATAATGGACTTTATTGAAAACTAATTTATTTACACTTAATAACTAAACACAACACAAACTAATTCGCTATCTATTCATTTCATTACTGATTGTCTGTCCCTCTTATACGTTGGCTATTTATATGGTTCGTTTCTTTCTCAAAGACTTCCAGTAAATAGTCGTTTGTTCTACAACATTCTGGCACCCGTACGTCCATTCCAGATTCATACGGTAAGCGAGGCAAATCCTACCAAATTAACACAGCGCTGCCCCGGACGAGGTACAGCCTATTAAATCTGCGCAGAGTCGCCTCTGGTTAGTTTGAGTCGCGAGTTTTCGAGAACGATTACATCTGATTACTATAGTATAGCGAACGCGGTGTTGCCGGATGTATTTATTTATCTCTAAGCGGAGGGGACATTCTAATATTCGTCACAATACCTAAGTTTAAATTGTAAATTAATTCTTTGATATACAGGATTATGTAGCAGGCCTTTAGCAAGTTAGAGAATATAATTTTCAGAGAAATCCTATTCAAACACACAGTATATGTTCACAAGAGTGAAGCAGAAAATGACATCTCTGCTACGGCACTCTTGATGAGCCATACTGCCTGTAGCCGCAACAGTTCGACAACTAAATTGACGACTTTGAGGGCCTTACATACCCGTTGCTATTAGAGTCACGTGAAATTTGTTTTTATAAATATTAGAGATAATTTGATGCTTAATACATATACAGGGTGTTTGCTTATATTTTGCACACCACCTAATAAGAAAATGGAATTTCAAATCTGTCAAAATAAATTATATTTTTTAAATTTTTTTATTATTTTTTTGAAAAGTATTTCTCTTCCTGATTTCAAGAATATAAGGGTTGTCTATATTATCTTTAGCCATTTGTCCTAGAATCATGTTTAAATTTTACAATTTATACAAAACCTTACAATAAAATGTAGATAGCAATAGATCTCATTTATTTGCCATTTTGCTCTTAAAAATCGCACCATCAACAAACTATTGCATTGATTGCCCATTTCGCATGTCAAAACGTATGATTACAGTGATGACACATGTCAAAAACACCATCTAGTGGTCGTTTGTATAAATATTAATGGAGATCCTCGTATATTCCAGTTTATGTAAGTAACTTCTACGTCTATATTATTTGGATAACGAGTGGTGTTAGTAGGTATATATGAAGCTAGAAAATTAGCTTCACCACAATAAATTGCAGCATCTCACTGAAGCTTATTTTATAAACACCACTGAAACTAATTTGCAGAGCATTTACTTCCTCGTGTGCAATACGTCTTACCCTTAATTTGTTTCATTTTAATGTGCAAGAAAATCGCTGTATATAAATTCCTCTGTGAAGTGCATCCAACACTCGTAAACACTAAGTTTCTAATTTATGAAAATAGTTCTTTCAAGTTACACTCTCTACTCTCTAACATCTTTTGATTTAGAGCTGCTTTTAAGTTGAGCACGCAATGTATACGACTTTACAGTGTTAAGAATTGGTGTAATTTATTTTTTGATGCCATTTTGGCTGGAACTTTGCTGAGCAGACACATCACTAAAACAAGGGCGATTTGCACAGTTTATGACAGAGGTTTTTTTTGATTAAATACATAGTTCAATTTGTGAAATAATAAAAACTAATGTACCAACAAAGGATCCCATTTTTGACACTTTTACCGAAAATTACACTCAATTTTTTTTTTAATTCCACCGGAAGTACTTGTTTTTGGTCATTTTATAGATAAATAAGTAGTTTTAAAAAAATGTATGTGTGTCTGTCTGTCTGTATCCACGAAAACGCAAAAACCACTTAACAAATTTTAACCAAATTTCGTACAAAAATACAATTGGACATGGCAAAGAGCTGATTACATTTTGGGAAACATTGAGCGTAAGCAAGGGGTTTAAAAGAGGGTTCAAAAATTAAAAAAATTCATAGTTTTGAACTTATCTGCAATACTGCATAATTTTTTACGCATTTCATTGAATATAACCTAAAATATTGAACAAAAAGTATTAGATCACATTGGCGTTCGAAAATAGTGTAAAATGGGGTAAAAAAGATTTTAAAAAATCGTATTTCTTAAACATAGCAGAAATGTTAACTAGTTATTTATAGCTTTGATAGAATATAACCTATAAAATGTGTCATAAATAACTTACTTTCATAGGCGTTCATAAATAGTGGAAAAAGGGTCAAAACAAAAAATAATATATTTTTCCTAAACTTATTCGAAATATGGAATAATTTTTCATAGTTGTGATACAATATAACCTAAAAAATATTCCATAAAAGAATTGGTTCACACAGGTGTTCGAAATTAGTCTAAAAAAGGGTCAAAAACGAAAAAAAGAAAAAAAAATGTTTCCGAAATATATCAGAAGAATTGGCTAATTATATAAGCTTTGATATAAGATAACCTACAAAATGCAGCATAAAATTTTTATTTACATAGGCGTTCGTAAATAGTAGTAAGGGGAGTAAAATAAAAAAAAATTAAAATGTAAAAATTCTTTTTTTTTTAAATGTTTCGTGCCTTGTGATGTAAATATTTGGTGATCTACTGATTGATATAAAAAACCCACAAGTTCGGATAGAATAATTAATTATTTTTCAAACCATCCTAACAGTCAAAAAATATCCACAATTAGGGGCCTTGTCGACAGAGCATGTAAATTAAGTGACCCTCGATTTCATGCTGCTAGCATAAGTAAAATAGTGAATATTCTGAAGAAAAATAATTACCCAAAATCATTTATTAACAGATGCATAACAACGCAGTTCTCAAAATAACAATATTATTGTTGCAACCGATGCTAGTATGGACAATGTACAGAGTTATAAATATTGCAGGTTCCCTTTCATTGAGGGACTTTCTTATAGTGTTAAGCATGTTCTTAGAGAATTGAATATAAAATTGGCCTTTTATAATATTAATATTTTGAATCAGTTCTACACAAAACTGAAAGATCCAATTCCATTTGAAAAACAATCAAATTTGGTGTCAGAAAAAAATTGTATCCGTGATAACTCAATAACGGATTTTAACCACGTTTGGTACGAAAATACTACAGGATATTTATAGGTGGTGATTGTAAAAAATTGTATATAAAATTCTACATTATTCTGTTTTAAACAAAATATTATCTACTATGCAGCTATTTTGTACCTAATATAAAACGATCGGTTTTTCCTTTACTTATCAGTGCTTAGTGGTAAAACAAGTATTACACTTAAAACCTAGCAGAAATATTCACTAGTTATTATAGCTTTGAAGAATATGACCTATAAAATTTGTTATAAATAACTTGTCATAGGCGTTCGTAAATAGTGTAAAAGCAGTCAAAATAAAAAAAATATATACTTCCTAAACTTATTCGAAATACGGAATAATTTTTCATAGTTGTGATAGAGTATAACCTAAAAAATGTTACATAAATGAACTGGTTCACACAGGCGTTCGAAAATAGTGTAAAAAAGGGTCGAAAACGAAAAAAAAAATTCCCAAATATAACAGAAAAATTGGCTAATTATATATAGCTTTGATATAACCTACAACATGCAGCATAACAATTTTGTTTCGTAAATAGTAGAAAAGGGGGCTAAATAAATTTTATAATAACACTAAAAAAAATCAACTATTTTGCGTACAAGAAGATCTGAAATATAAAATTTGTACGTATAAATAGTGCCTCCAAATAGAAGAAAAAGCAACAAAACCCGATACTTAAAAAAATAGCTGATGTCTAAAACAAAAAAAAAATATTCAAATTTTAGATAAATGACAAAAAGATCATGACATTATTACTTTTACACTTAAATATGGAGAGCTATTCGTGCCTCGAGGGCAATAGTTTATTTATTATGGAAATTTAATGAATTATACAACATCCCTAGTAAAATGGAATATAATTATTATTTATCTTATGTCTTAAAGTTTTAAAATGCCGAATCGTTGCTGCGTTGTAAATTGTAAAAGAAATCACGCGAAAGGTGTGTTAGTTGCGTGTGTTTTTCTCTTCCCGAAAACTGGTAATTCACCACAGAAATTTTGTACCTAGTGCTTCTGGTGTACCTAGTGTATAAACAACGTTTATATGTTGATGTAAGTACATAGAAAAAGTAGAGAAGAAAAACTATTTAACTAGAATTAGATCTCGGTTAATAACATAGTATTATGTGACACATGCAGTGAGAAACAAAAGTCACGCATAATTTCGAGCATTACACGGTTGAATAAAAACAGAAACCAAAAGTGGCATGTGTTGCCGTTTTTTCCAAACAATTCTCCTTCAAATATTATCGAATGACTTTCGCTCCTCACTGTATAGGTCAAACTCAACTGTTATACTTTTATAAAACCCCGGCAAACCCTCAGGTATTGGCCTAGACATATCTACCTAAATGTCGGTGGAAAAAAAATAAATATTTTTTTTATTGAGCCGATGAGAAATATCCCTGTCAATCTTTATCCCACTTTGCATACCAATATCATAAAAACGAAATCGTATAGAAAACCTTGAGTGTTTTTAAGTTTCTCATAACTTTGCTCTAAATGAAACCCAATGCGCATATAACTCATTTCTCCCCCAGCTTTTCGCATATGATTATATATCGTATTTTTATGCCCTATATATTATGTATTATGACACCACTCTGCTTTTTTCAATCGGTCGTGCACCCTCTTTTCTTTCTAGACTAATAAATCTTATCTTGTGTACAGAATAAGGCAAATATGTTTCTTTAAAAGTAAACAAAAATCCAAACGAATGAATAAGAAGACAGTAGTACTAAAACTATGAACTGAAATGCAGCCGTTATTATACATAACAAGAAATCCCTTGCGGGATTTCCCAGTCGTCTTGTGGTAGTTTTATCTATGAAAAAAGTCATTGAGGGTTGTCCAAAAAAATTAAAGAACTAAAAATATTGAAAATAAATAGAAACATTTTTGAATTGTCCCTTAGATCACCTCTAGGAGCTTATAGTTTAACTTTCAAAGAAATCTTGAATTGAAATCAAAAAATTATTGAAAATATTACTTTTTTGTCATTAACAAAATCAATAAATACATTCTTGACTCACCGCGTATATAAATTTAAAGCGCTTATGCTAAAAATGTATGAGACCATTCTAACAAACTAAAAAAATTAAAATTTTTTCTATTTATTATTTTTGAGTTACCTCGTATATAACCTCGATGAGCTTATAGTTTCACCTCTAAAAAATCTTGAATTGAAATCTAAAAAAATTAAAAAAATACTGAAAATATTACTAATAAAATTTTATACTAAATACCTACTATAAATATATTAGATAGGTATTTTAAATCTGCTAGCCTAAAATGGCTGCCTATAATATGATTATCATCATAGGTGACGTTATTTTTTAGAACTACCATATCTCTCTATTTGAAAATCGTTGGTGTTAAATTAACGTTAACGTTAATAGCGGCGGACGTTATTTTTTAGGACTACCATATCTCTCTATTATGGTTCGTTGGTTTGTCATAATTTGGTAGTATTTTTTTCTAACGTTGGTGTCACTTATTTTAGTTTAGTTGACACTTCCAGTTCACGTCATAATTTGGTTTTGGTAAGATGTTTTTTCTAACGACAGACAAATTGCTTGTGTCAAATACTTTATTATTAATTTCTTTGTTTTCATTAATAGCCTAAGAGTTTCCGGCATTATTTTCATGTTTAAGATCAATTTCTATCAACCTGTTGTATATTGTAGTGTTATAAAATGGTTATTCCATATAGTTGTAGTCAATTTAGAAGTTGTCATTGTGTCTTTGAAGTAATATTACTGAAAAAGTGATAATAACCTAAAGTAACAGTGTCATGAGATGGATGGATGTGATCATATATTTTTCAATAACCTAAGTCTGATGGATGGTAAATAGTTGATATCTCCCTCTGCGTCGCACACAAAATGAACTTTTGCAGATGTAATTAAATTAATTAATAAAATAGTGTGGCCGCATTAAAGTACCCGTTGGGATGCAGCAAAAAACAAATTTTCTATACAGACAGACCTGCGGCAAGCTTTAAGTTAAGTCACATAGATAGCGGTCGTTTTTTTGCAGATTTTCGACGACAAAGACAGCACGATCAGAATTATAAGGATTAATTTCAAAGCTGACACAATAGATTGAGGCTGTGCATATACATGAAAATAAATATATCGAATGTGTTTTTAGTAATATTTCAGAATCGCGTCTTGATATCAAAATTAAATTTGGCACACTTACGTATCTTTGTAGGATTATTAAAAAATATGATATCCCATGGTTAGGAAAATGTATTGACTGATTTTTCGTCGACAATTATGTTGGCTTTATATATGATTTGCCCTCTTTCTCGAATCCTTCCATAGAGTAGTCGACCATTCTGGCGCACGTACGTCCATTGTAGATCCATGCTGGTCTACGACACACTTGCGCAAGACGCATAGCGGTGTTGCCAACAGGTGTACATTTTCTTTTTCGTTACAATATAAACATAACTTAGGGTTTATTAACGTTTCAGAAAAAATACACTTTGTAGGCAAAACACATTCCCGGAATCTTATGGTTGCTGGTCTTGGCTGGCGCCTCGCCCATGAAACTCCATAGTCGTGTTTCTTTTCCTACTAAGTACACAATATACTATAGTTTCGGAAATAATTTAAAGAATTTTAGCTGGTGAAATTGTTTGTTTGCGGCCGAGGTGGGGGATTCATTAGACCTCGACGAATAATTGTCAATCTCGAAAAAGATATGATACATTTGACCAAAATTGTCCAACGATTAATTATCCATAAATCGATCGCCACAAATAGAACACCATTTAAAGCGTTGCTGATACCCAAATATTTTGGGTGATGCTAGTAGAAGGATAAATGGTCTCCTGCTAGCGTTTTGTGTTTACGCACTATTTTTATTTTCTATTTCTACGGCTGGTGTTACCTATACCCTTAGACTAGGAAAGAGAGAGGACGCGTAAGACGAACGAAAAAGTGAAGTACTTTGTCACCACTCGACTGCTTCCAGTGGCGTATCGAAAACACACGTATAACTCTATACTACAAATACGGCATAATTTAAACTAAAATATTTTAAAATTAAAGTGGCTTTTTTGTGGCGAAATGAATATGCCGTATGGCTAACATTTTTTATAGAGACTATAATATGAACCAATATTAAGCATAATATATAGTATTTTATAATATATATATACAAATATATCCTAATATTTAAATATTTTACCACAGCAGATTCTATAAGAAAATATACAGGACAGGTAGCATATCTCAGGAAATAATAGTCGTAGGACAATGGGGAAAAATTCTTTTAGGGAAATTAATCATGGGAAAGCACTGGAAATAGTTTTCTAGTTCCTAACTATACCGCAAGGGGACGTAATAGATACAGTAATGCGAAAAATGCATTTTTATTGAAAATTTCGCAATATAAGTTAGAAAAACAATACTACCACGGTAATGCTACTGAGATTCGGCATCTTTTTGGTGTATCACTTTTTATTGTAAGGCTTGAAATAAAGGCAGCAGGGAAGGACGAAATTTTACCTATGATAATGTCTATAACTTTGGTTTGGCCTAACAGAATTTATCAATCTAATATTTGTTTAAGAACTCAAGCGTTGCTGGTGAATAAAAAAAATATTTTAAATCATAATTCTTTTTTGGGGCTCCGCTAGATGGCGATATTTGCATCGCCTAAGGTTTTTTTGATTTTTCTTTAAAAACTTAAATGGAATGATACAAATATTTTATCAAAAATGAAAAGTAAATTGAATTTGCAACAAAAAAGTCCAAAGCCGCATAGGAAAATCTTTATTCGTTTGAGAGTTATGGCCAAAAGAATGTTGTTCACCAAAATTCGTTGAAAAATCATGTATCTTTAATTTTCCGTGATCAAGAAGGCCATGGGAAATAAAGAAATAGGTTTAAAATTTATTAAACTGATAGTTTAACAAATAAAAATAATGAAAGATCCATTAAAATGACCAAAATGCAGAGCTTTCATAAAATTTGTTAAAAGAGGTAGATCTAGATACCCATAAAACAAAATTGGGAAGTTTCCATGCATGGAGACAAATAAATAAACGCGAATATGCTGCTAAATACCCTGACTACGTTTCCACACCACACGTTTACACTCCATCTACTTTGATGGTCAACTTCCGGCATCCAATGAAGATTTGTTTGTGACCAATAATGCGTATTGTGTAAATTAACACTACCACAACTAGAAAAAATGGCTCAGTCCATAAAATCTGTGAGAGAAATTGCGGGTTTTCCGTGCATATATCTCTCAGCCAATAACAAAAGTCTTTAGGCGCTTCTTGTCAATATTAGCAGCATATTCACGTCGATATTGTAGTTGGGCAACGACTATGGTACACTGACAAGCTCATAATAAGAGCGAAATTATTTTTCATTGGTACGTATTTGACAATCCAACTGATCATGTCAGTATTTAAATGACAGCTATTTGTGCTAGAATTATATTATTCATAAAAGACTGGCCGCCACTGTCTTAACTTAAAATACACATTTCCGAATGACTACTCAAAAGTGTGATGGCTGCATTGAAGTGTTTAAATCTGTTAACGTTGTAGATGAGATGGCCTTTTTTCCACCAATTCCCGTTTATTTTTCTCCTTTTTCTCTTTTCCACAACGAAATTTAATTTAAGTTTAGCATCTCATCCAATGTAGCTAGCTATCTCTAGCTCCTTGTGAACTTCACTTCGTAAAACCAATCTACGTGGCATTTACCCGGGTGCGGATGGATGGACGCATTCTATGAATTTTATTATGAGTTCAAAAAGAAAACAGATCTTTGGAGTCCAATAAATTTGAAATTCGTTAACTGGTTATCGCCTTTGGGAGGATGTACCTACTCAGCAGGTTTACAGGTATGATTTGTCGCTCCTGTTTGCTGATAGTGTTGCTTTGGCAATAAAGAATTGATACAGGGTGGCCCAATAATTAATCCAGGGGTTTTTAAACTGTTTCACTTAGTGGCGCCCTTCCAGGTGTAATATTTTGTCACGGCAAATCGGCGCCATAGTCGTGCTCAACGAAGTGTTGCATTGTGTGTTCCAATGTTGATGGTTATTAGTCAAGATAGAAGATTTCCGGTTTCGCAATACCATCCTACATTTTTGTCAAACTGTCAATGGCATAAACAAAATTTGCAGAGAATTCTTTGTTTCTGAGGTACAGCAGTGCGATTTTGAAAATGTTGTATTTTCAGTCACCTATCTATATCTCAGCTATCTGAGTCCTTATAGAACTTTTTACCGTTTTTTAGTTACGACCCAAAATTATAATTCTTCTAATGAGACACCTTATATATTTAAGTGTCATTATTTTTTCTCTTTGAAGTGATATATAATAGTTGGTATTTTATATTTTTTAAAACGCCAAAAATGTGTAAAATAATAAAATTAATATCCCATTTTTGTAGTAATAAAAGATTTCATTAAAAAAAAAATTCGCGTGCAGCACAGTACACGTGATAGAAGTGAATACTTCTTTCACCAGAATTTCAAACTACAACATATTTATTTCTCTTGGGTAAAGTATACAGGCTGATCCACTAAGCGTGTCCAGCGGCTATATCTCGGAAACTATTCGTCGTAGAACCTTGGGGAAAATTTGTTTTCAATTAAAGTGGCCATAAAAAAATTCTAGAAATTATTTTTAAGTTCCGCATTTGGCCACAAGGGGGCGTTATTTCATTTAAAAATTTAAAATTCTTAATTTCTCCGAAAATTTCCAAATATAGATAAAAATGTGGTAACATCATGAAAAAGTCTAGACAATTTTACACCACTTTTGTTTGCGGCTTGTCGATGTATGATCCTTAATAAGAGTGGGGGAAGCCATTCAATGCGTAATTCTTTAAATAACTGTAACTTCTAAACGCCTTATTCAATTTTGACAAACTTAAGAGTGTTTGTAAGAGAAAACCAAGCATTTTTAACTCTCGTATTTGCTGATAGACAATAGTGTCTAATAAGCTTGCCAGAGGGCGCAATTTGTAATCATTAGAGCTTTTTCGATTTTTCTCCAAAAATTTAAATCGCTCGGTATAACTAAAATCCCATATTCGTAAACTAGATTACATTTGCAAGGAAAGTATGAAAACCGCAGTTCGATATTTTTGTTCGTTTCAAAGTTATTACCAAAACAATAATCTGGGCATATCTAATGCGGCCTTCTAAAAAATAAATCAAGATAGCTTAATAACAAGTTCGGTACGTTTCTATGGAGACCAATAATTTTAATTATTAGTCACCTTATTTATAATGGATAAGTCTTTTGACGTTGACGTTATAAAAATCGTGAAATAAGTCATTTTCATTTGCGAATCCGCGTGCCTTTCTTCCGACCTAATTAAGATTTTAGGCCTGGTCCAAATTATGTGAGAGGCAAAATAAGTTTTTTATTTCAAATGCACAAATAATAGAACAGAACAAAAGTAAAAATAGTTAAATAAAAATCTAAACAGGGCGAATAATAAGTAAACATTTATAAAAAAAGAATCACATGTGTTCAAATTGTTTTCCATCATTTGAAATACAAAGATTTAACCGATTTCTGGTAGAATTCACGGTTGCTTCTATTTCAGCGCGAGGTAAACTACCGATTGCATTTCTAATTCTAATAATCATATCTTCTCTGCTTGTCGGTTGCACTTTGTAGACAATGTCTTGAACTCTATCCCATAAATAAAAATCCAAACATGTTAAATCAGGAGACCTGGCTGGCCAAGGAAAGTTACTTCCCCTCCCAATCCACCGGTCTGGAAAATGTTCATTTAGAAAATTGCGAACACGAAGGGAAAAATGAGCAGGACACCCATCAAGTTGTAGCCACATGCTTCTTCTCACAAGTAAAGGAACATTTTCTAATAATTCATTCATAATTCAGGTACATTTCACCTGTCAAAATACCTTCAAAAATATACGGACCAATAAGCATGCCGTTAATTGTGCCACACCAAACATTACAGGTCCATTGATGTTGATTATCAACTTCACGCATCCAGTGTGGGTTGTTTTCTGACCAAAAATGCATGTTGTGCAAATTTACCCTCCCAGTATTGGTAAATGAAGCCTCATCTGTCCATAATATTTGAGACAAAAAAGTTGTAGAATATCTCTTATCATGTTTTTTACCAAATAACAATAGTTTAATCTCATATCGAAATCAGAATCACTTAGGGCTTGACATAACACTACATGGTAAGGATGAATTTTTTTTCCAAAAAGATTCTTTGAATTGTGCCGTAACTAAGGTCCAAATCTCTAGCCATTTCTCTTATAGTACTATGGGGTTCTGCGTTAACATATGCCAGTACATTAATAACTGCGTCCTCTGTCCTTGCAGGACGGCGTCTTCTTATGGCCGAACACAACCATATTGTCTCAAACAGCGAGCTAACCGTTGAAAAACTCTCCGTGAATGGTGAACTCTATGAGGATAACGCAAAGCGTATTCTCTTGAAGCCACCACTGCATTTTCAAATGATTGAAAATAAATAGCTAACATCTCGTATGCTTCTAATAGTTTCCGAGATACAGCCGCTGGCCACGCTTGTGGATGAGCCTGTATATTATTAATATTTTTAATTGACTCATAATTTTCAAACGAATCCAAGCATCACGAAGCCCAAGCACAATCTTCTTCCTTATGGCTGTCCCTCTCTAATATTTCGTTATTATAGATGACTATTGTTTACACCGGCTGCATCGACAGTATCTCGTATAATACACAATCTTTGCCTTGTAAAATAGAACCCTAAGTGTAGCCATCGTAAAAATAAGAAATAGTATCGGCACAGTTTATACAGTTGGTTCTCATCGTGTCGGAACGTTTCATCTTCATGTCTTCCAAGCAATTCGCCGCCCGAATAGTTATAGTATATAAAGATATAGTATAACATAAATGTACGACTAGAGACTATCACATAACAATCACAAAGTTATTTTGTAAATATTTTATTTTATAATAATAATAATAATCCTTTATTTGCCTATATAACAATAGTTATTGGCATCGTCACATTCAGTATGTACATAAATAAAAATACAATATAAACAAACAAAATGAAGTCCTCTTTATTTTTTATATCTGTAAAAATAATGTCAGAAATAAATAAGAACTAAAATTACAAAAAATCCTTTTTTGAAAAATTCTCGAAAACGGCTAAAGTTACTTTACTTTTGCAAACACCATTTAAAAGGTGTTTAAATTGTACAACTTTTCTCTAATTTAACCGACATTGTAACTCCTACCGTTTCCAAGATTCCAATGCTATCCCATTCTTATCTTGGACACAGTGTATAGTTTTGATATAAGATAACCTACAAAATGCTGCATAAAACACTTCTTTACATAGGCGTTCATAAATAGTAGAACAAGGGTAAAAAAATTAAACTGTAAAAATGATAAAACCATAACTTTGAGAAGACACTCTTTTTGAAGCACCTTGTATATTTGAAGCAGATAACTACAGTCTTTCCTTCTGTCTATAATAGAAAACGTACCCAATAAGTTGCAAAAAGCAAGTAAATGCGGTCTTGTGTAAAAATCGTGCGACGACGTTTTCAAGAATTTTTCCAATAGTCTCCATAGTTTTTCAATTGGTCTAATTATTACCAGAGTTATCCACATTGTGTCTCCACTATAAATACTAAAGTAATGTCTAAATTTTATTTCCCAACGCCAACGAACGTTTTCTTCAAGTTGACAGCAAAGAGGCGGGTTTAAAGCCATAGTTTTCTATACCTATGTAGGTATTACGTAATGTTAGTTCTTTGCCTTTTTTTGTCTACTCCTGGCGCAGCGGTGAAGCGTGTGCGTCTTTTCCTTTTTAAAAGGAAAACTCCCAAATTGAGATCAAAATGTTTGCGTGTAAACGGTGACGGTAGCGAACTCTCTTCGTGATATCTGAATTTTTTATGATTATTGCTTATGTTCAGGTAGCGGAACTGTAAGAGCGATAGTTTTTTTTTGCAAGTTGTGAATATTTAACAAGTTTGTCTGTTTAGTTGTAGAATACGCTTGACACTTTAATTTTTTTCAATTTTAGTTTGTTATCATGTGAAGTTTATATGTTTCACCAACCTTATACAGTCCGTCGCGTTTAAGATGAAGACATCCTTATATACAGGGTTATTCACGTCATACGACACGGAATAGTTCAGGGGCGGCTAGTCCTATGAGGCAAGTGAGGCAGTGCCTCACTAACTTTTTAACCAATTAACATTTTTGTACTGTTAAAAAATGGCGCACAGATTGATAGATTGTATACCTACGCACATGATGATTTGTTTTAAATTATGAAAATAACTGTCATGTGAGTCCATTTAATGCTCGAAATTCAATGAAGCAACTTTGCCCTGCCCGTCAGCGAACGCAGAACGAGAGTAGGCCAACGTCAATAAAAACATCCATACTGGCCGTAATTAAATAATTTTAAGTCAGAGGCAGTGCCTCTAGTCTCTATGCACGGCGAGTTGCCACTTTTAATTATTGTTATCTACTACCACATTGATTAATATTAGTCTCCGATTTTCTTATTCAATAGAAACTGATCAGCTAACATTTTTATGTGTTGTATACAAAGTTTTTTTTTTAATTTAATAATTTATGTGAGTTGAGTTGATAATCTATTATTATTGCTATAAATTGCATATTCATTCATCATGTACGTATTTTATTTTCAAATTATTTATTATAAGAGTACACATTCCATTTAGCTCTATCAACGTTAAACTGGAAACACATTAATATCAATTGGAGTTGCACAATTCTGTCTAGCATAGTAGGTATTACTGCAGCAATAAATTAATGTGTGAAACAAAGATGGAAAGTGAGGCTGTGCCTCTTCATGCGTTTTTAGATATACAGCAAATTGAGTGACTGAAACAAAAAACAAAACATCCACGTCTGTCTTATGCCCCTTCATTTACTACCTACTTAGCGTTCTCTCGCTTTGACCTATTGATCATTCATTATCTTTGATCTTTGTTCGATGAAGTGCATCTAATTTTTACCTCATAACCGGGTGTTCCATTTGAAATAAACAAGTTATTTAGAATTAAACTTTACGTGCATATAACTATAATATATATCTTCTGAAATAATCCATTACGACGAGGAGCGGGATGCATTTACAAAACAAAGACGTCTACTCCACAAAATGTTTTATATTGATTAGCCAAACATGTTTCGGAACTCACTGTTCCATCATCAGTGGCTTTAATAAGCTTTTACAAAAATCTTACCTAGTGTCTAAGCCGTATACATAGATTTTCGAAACATGAATACTAGAATATACAAAAGAGTCAAGCAGTTATACAATGCTAACAAAACCACTTACCATTTTGTGAAAACTATTCAATAGTATAAAAAAAAATAATTGAGGTCAAATGATAAAATTTTTAAAATTTCTATTCTTAAGGATCTTTGAAATTATATTATGTAGTCCTGATTTCAACCAAATTCGGTGTAGAGTGTGTCAGGTTTTTATAAATTTGGAGTGTCTAGTTAAACACAGATGTTAGTTGAACAAAATTCTACATTTAGAAGAAGTAACATTGAAAAAAGGGGGGGAGGGGTGCCGAGGCCTAATCGTTCGAAGACAAACCCCTATATATATGTTTAAAGTGGAAGGGATATTGTAGTAATTAATCCATCAAATTGAAACAAAATCCTGAAAACACAGACTTAAGCACTGCGCTATGAGTAGGTGGTTAGGGTTGGTATGAGGGTTAATGTTGCTGTATTAGCGAAAGTTGGTGTTGTGCTGGGTGTAGCAGGAGATATAAAGGAAGAATAAGAATAGTTAGTCAACTGTCGTTGGGGTGATATGTCAACATGTCGGACGTTGAATGTAAAATGTGAGGTTATGTGTGAAAATGGGGCACTTGTTATTGTGAGAGGACTATGAAATGGGTGGAACTGAACGTTGGGAATTAAGTATGAATGTTAAACGACAAAGAGTTGAAGAACGGTAGGCAATTGAACTCTAGTTGGTCGTTTACGCAGGTATAATTAGGATCATGTTTGTAATTATTTTTAGGGTCTCCACACATTCAGTAGGGTGCTTTTAGGGCAGGAATGGAGCATTTTGGAGTTGGTATGTATGGAAAAAGAGTGCCTGTCATTCACAATGTGTGGGCAAAGGCCGAAGTGCTATTGATCTCGTCCAGGTTATCTCGGGTAGCTTTATCTATGATTTTGGAATGTTCCTTAATACACACATTTTGTGGAGTAGACGTCTTTGTTTTGTAAATATAACATTTATTATTGGACACCCTGTATTTAGTATTGGGGGTTTTTTATATTTGGCGTAACAAGTGATGAGTGGGTATATTTATCAGCCCAGATTGGCTTAAAAAGAACAAACGAATAGGTGTCTACTGCGAATTTACTAAAAGGTACAATAAAATTTTCCATATTTTCTCCCGGCTCTTACATTTTTGTAAGAGCAGGGATGGTCAAAAATTAGAAATAAAAAAAATTGCAAGAGCCGGGATCGAACCCTGGACCCTCCGAGAAAGTAGTACCCGGGTTTTTTTTTTATTGTATTGAGTAAATTCCAAAATACCCGGGCACATGCTTTTACTCGGGTACATTTAGTGTACCCGAGAACAATTAATGTACTGTAATTACTAATTACATTTTTATTTTGACACGAACGGTATTTTGAAAAAATTATAGATGCATTCTTTAACCTTATCTATCATTTGATGAAGTTCTGGCGTTGTAAATTGGACCACTCTATAGAACCCAAAAACGATTTAATTTCAAACCAAAATCTGATTAGGATGTGGTAATTTAGTAATTTCACAAAAAAAAAAAGTATGACAGTTTTATGAATACAGTACAGTATAAATCTTTAAGCCGTGATCCCCACAAAATCAACCTCAACCCGGAACAAAAGAATAAAATTGCTATATTATGCCGTGTATTTTTACAACAAACCAACCTCGTCAGCTACACAGTTGGAGCTGAGATCGTCAGAATAATATAATATGGGATTTTGATAGGGATTTAGTATGCTTAGTATGCCATGTTCGGTTCCCCATGGCCAACCGGGCTGCGATAATCATCTACCTACTTCATTCATACCTATAGCTTTTTCCCAGCCTCAAATAAGTTTCACAGGATGTTCGAAAATTCTCAAATTCAAATATTTAAAATTAGTATGAGTATTTAAATGTATTCTTTTTATTGAAGTTAAAAATAGCAAGAGGTGTTTTCAAATAGTTGGGGAAAAACTAAAAATTGCTTTTTGGAAAAATTGCCATATCGTCGAAGAAATTTGACCTTCTAGATTTATTGTCAATTTATTCAATATGGCCACCATATATGGTATATATCCCCACACAGATACGCGTTGTACAAAAAGTGTATTGGGCGACATCTAGTGCTTAACAGGACAGGGTAGCATTGGCCCCACGAGGTTTAAGTGTGTTGTGTTGTATAACAACAAGCTTATCTTTGGATGACGAAAAATTGAACCTATGGTCGTGTTGTGAAAATACAGTCTGTGATAGTAGACAAACTCAGAAGTTGTCCGCCTAAGCAAACGTCTATGTGTTGGTAATTGGTCCTAATGGGGCCAGTGATCTCCTGTCCGGCCCTTATAGTGAATCTCAATTCACACGGCCCGTTACCAATTAGGTACTAGATGCCACCTAACACATTTCTTGTACAACATTGTTTTTGTTCAGCTTTGTAAGTTCTAACTAGGAGTTCTTTTTTTCTGCCGTCCTAAATATAAAACTAAATATAAAACTATACAACAAGCTTCCTGCTAGCTACAAAATTTTAAACCAGAATACATTTAAAAGAAAAATAAAGGAACTGCTCTTAAGTAACTGTTTTTATTCAGTTGATGAATACATGTCACACTCATTTTGAAAATGATGGTCTATACGCCTTGTTGGATTTGAGATAAAATATTTTGAAATTTGTTTGTAAAATGTAATCGTGATTGTTCTTTATACATACATATATGTTATACAAAGATTTTACAAGTTGAATTGTAAATTTTCTATTTGGACGTGCTGTAAATTGTAATTATCAAATTTTTGTAATTGCTACTATGGTAAATAAAGATCGATCTATCTAAATTATTTTCTTCTACTAGTATAGGCTGAGAAATTGAGATCGAATCGAATATATCGATACATTTCTTGCATCTCTATTAATGAAAGAAAGTTGACATTTTGAGCATCCGCGTCAAATTAAATATCTCCGTTACGTCTACAGTTTTGTTTACAATAACCACATACTAATATTTTATCATTTTTTTATACATTTCGCACAATTGTTTGTCTTCGTGGCATAGGTATATCAAAATGTTTCAAAATTTCCACGCTATATCATAACCGTAAATTCATATAATGAAAGTGTATAATTAATGAAATATCTGCTAAAAAGAAGAAAGTATTTTCAGACCTGTTACAATATCAATAATAATAATAGAAACAAATTCCAGTGCCTAGTTTTGAACTCGCAACCTGACGATTACAAAGACTTAACGTTAACACATAGACCAACAGGTATTCCATGATTGTTTTTTTAAAATTGTCATTAAATGCAGACGGTAAAATAGACATATTCGAATGCTAAGTGTGTCAACATGTGTCATTTAAAAACAATTCTTCCAGATTTAGTTAGAGAGAGTGGGCTGTATTTGGAAATGAAATGACGTTTACTCCACAAAATACGGTATTTATAAATATAACAAGTAATGCTCGCAGGACTACTGCAACATTACCATTTGTAGCATATGTAAGCCTAGTTGAGTTTATCCCCTAGTTTGTGCTAGGCTTTATTGCCTTTTTGGGATTTCGTACTGAAATTGGGGGTTTGCTCAAAATCTAGTACTGACGTACTGAATTTGTCAATTTTGTACTGAATTCAGTACAACTGTACTGAAACGGCAGCACTGTTTGAAAATCGTTGGTCTTAAATTAACGTTAACGTTAATAGCGGCTACCATATCTCTCTATTATGGTTCGTTGGTTTGTAATAATTTGGTAGTATTTTTTTTCTAACGTTGGTGTCACTTATTTTAGTTTAGTTGACACTTCTAGTTCACGTCATAATTTGGTTTTGGTAAGATGTTTTTTCTAACGACAGACAAATTGCTTGTGTCAAATAGTTTATTATTATTTTATTTGTTTACATTAATAGCCTAAGAGTTTTCGGCATTATTTTCATGTTTAAGATCAATTTCTATCAACCTGTTGTATATTGTAGTGTTATAAAATGGTTATTCCATATAGTTATAGTCAATTTAGAAGTTGTCACTGTGTATTTGAAGTAATATTACTGAAAAAGTGATAATAACCTAAAGTGACAGTGTCATGAGAGCCGTCAGATGGATGGATGTGATCATATATTTTTCAATAACCTAAGTCTGATGGATGGGAAATAGTTGATATCTCCCTCTGCGTCGCACACAAAATGAACTTTTGCACATGTAATTAAATTAATTAAAAAAATAGTGTGGCCGCATTAAATCCCCTTGAAAAGTACCCGTTGCGATGCATCAAAAAACAAATTTTCTATGCAGGCAGACCTGCGGCTGCACCTTCGGTGCAGCTCTAAGTTAAGTCACATAGATAGCGGTAATTTTTTTGCAGATTTTCGACGACAAAGACAGCACGATCAGAAATTATAAGGATTCATATTTTCAAATCACAGGAGGAACATAGCCAGATATGTTTCGGAATATTCTATTCCATCTTCAGTGTTATGCCACTGAAGATAGAACCTGGCATGTGATTTAAGCATATATACGAATATGTTGTGGAGCAGACGCCATTTATCTATTAATTGTAACTAAATTTCAATTTAAAGCAATGGACATTGCACACCTTCAGTAATTTCGATACCCTGTATTTAAATGGATCTACGCATAACGATGTGTGCCTTGTGGCCTAAATAGAGTGTCGATATAACAAGTGCCAGACACATGTAAAGCAATTTATTTGACTGATGCATACCGGCGCATAGTAGCATATAAAACAGGCATCGATTTACATAATACTTACATGGTATAGTAGGTAAAAGGCAGAGAGGAAGGAAAAGGGGATTTATATTATACGATTTCATTTCTTTAGGGTATTTTATACCTATCCAGTTGATGTTGTCACATTAGATGGTAATATTTTTGTTGCGACGATGAATATTAATGAATGAATATAGTCCGAATACTGATACGTAATAATTAAGACTTGTTCTTGCGTCATGAAGTGTTATGGAATCCAAATGAAGGCATATCCATGGTTGCTTAAGTTCAAATATTCTCTTGCTGCTGTAATTTGGACAAGACTTGCTAAAATCTTGTCCAACGTTTCCCAAGTAGACGCATCGTTTCCCAAGTAGACGCATCAACAGCAACTATAATGACAAAAATAATTTCATAATAATTGAATCACTTTCGTCCGCCGAAATTTTCCAAATAAACCGACCCTGAATAACTTGGAAACTAAGACTGTGACTAAACATTTTTTCAGATAAAAATTGTAGGACTCTTTTTATTTATTTTATTTATTTATTGTCATTACATGTCATTACCAAAAAAGGTTTACACAAGTCATATTAAATATTAAAATATTACATAACACAACATAAAAACATAGAAATGTATATAACTTAATCAAAACAGAAAGTCAGTGCTGAGGAATTCATCAATGGATTAAAAAGCCTGGTCAATTAAGTAGTTTTTTAATCCAGTTTTGAACAATGCAAGGCTCAGTGTTTTCAAACTATCTGGCAAATGATTATAGCATGTGGGACCATAATAATTTACAGAATTTCTGCTTCTACCCAACCTCATATTCAGGAAGAATGCCATTTTTGTTTCTGGTATTGTGATTGTGAACTTCATCATCCTTATGTACAGATTGTAATTATTTTTCACATACATTGAATTGTAGATATAGAGACACGGGAGTGTAATTATTTTACATTCTTTAAATTTAGGTCTGACATCCTCTCTAAACTTTAAATCTGTCATTATTTGAACCACTCGTCTTTGGATTGCGAATATCCGACAAGCATGACAAGAGTGTACCCAAATTGACAAAGCATATGAAGCCACACTGTGAAAAAGGCCATAATATGCTGATTTCAAAACATTAAAAGAGACTTCACCCTTCAAGCTTCGCAACATGAACACAACCTTAGACAACTTGGCAATGGTAACCTCGACATGACCCGCCCAGGTTAGCTTTTGGTCCAAAGTGACACCCAAAAACTTTACCAGACCATCAGAAACAGCAACATCCGTCTCACGTAAGGTAAATATTTTAGTAGCTGTTTTATTGGCATTCATACAGAGTTTGTTAGCTGCAAACCAGACCGCAGCCCTCGACTGTGAATTAATCATACTTGAGGCCAGAACATCACTCGACAGTTCAACATCGACAATAGTTGAATCGTCTGCAAACAATGTCAGGTCAGAGCATGGCAGATGTAGCGGTAAATCATTAATGAAAATCAAAAACAATAGAGGGCCGAGCACCGAGCCCTGTGGGACTCCACAAGAGCTGAACAAGGGCTGAGAAGACTTTGACTCAAACATCGTTACGACATTCCTACCAGTGAGATAGGAACTCAGCAAACGAATCAAATTCGCACTCATACCGTATCGCTCCAGTTTACCCAACAAGATATCGTGTGAGACTCAATCAAACGCCTTTGTTAAATCAAGAAAAGAAGCCCCCACAAGCCTTCTACTCTCAAAAGCGGTTATAACGCTATTTATAAAGTTTTCTATAGCTGAAACGGTGTTAAGTTTCGGTCTAAATCCAAATTGCTTCGGAGAAAATAAATTATTTCTTTCAAAATAGTTGGCTAATTGTTTAAAGAGTATCTTTTCAAAAATTTTGCCTAGAACAGGTACTATAGAAATAGGGCGATAGCTGTTCAATTCATCTGAAGACCCTTTTTTGAATAACGGTATAATTTTGCTAAATTTCAGACAACTCGGAAACATACCGGATGAGATCGCCAAATTAATCAATATTGTCAATGGTATAATTATTATATCCTTAATATATTTAATGATTACGATATTCAAATCAAAAATGTCTTTCGAGCTTTTATTTTTAAAACAGTTTATTATATCTCTCATCTCATCTCTTCCAATTATTGTGTGAACTTGATTGTTTTCTTGACCGTGACCTTCAAAGCCGTTTTGTGGTCGACTCCGTTTGTACTGGGTGATCGTTTATAAACCCAGTAACGCGTTAGAAATCACAGTTATATATGTTTAAATGGACCACCCTGTATATTATATTTCATAATTAAACATTCTGTTCTGATTCCAAAAATACTATACATTTGGTGGGTCTATCTTAAACGGTTTAATAAGAATTTTCCATAAATCAAAGCTTTTTCAAAAATTAAATGTAAATTTAGGATCAATATTTGCAAACGTTATAAATAAATATGGAGAGCTATTCGAGAACGTTTAAAAAAATCAAAAATTATTCCCATATATAAAAATAAAGAGATCCTAGGGATATAAATAATTACAGACCTTTGGCATTACAAAACCAGTTCAGTAAAATCTTTGAATCATTATTTAACAATAGACTTAATGATTATCTGGAAAAACATAAACTGCTTGCTCACAGCCAAAATGGATTTAGAAGCAATCGGTCAACAGAGACAGCACAGAGTCAGGCTTTTGGTCACTTGTTTCATGCCCTTAATAACAGGCAAATGGTGGCTGGTATTTTCTTTGATCTGAGCAAGGCTTGTGATACAAAAGGTCACAAGCTTCTGCTTTCAAAATTGGAGGATGTTGGAGTGCGTGGAACAACATCTAAATGTATAGGAAGTTATCTCATGCATCGTACCCAGCAAGTAGAGATTGCGGGCGTCCGTTCAGGGGTGGGAATTGTGAGCAGGGCTCATGTTTATCGCCAACTTTATTTAATATATTTATTAATGCCGGGGGTTTTTGGCCTGCCCGTTCTTTATGCGGATGACACAAGTGGCCTTGTTTCAGCCGGGGATGAGAGTGGGTTGGTACGGTCTGCTAATGCCCTAGCTGGCGCGATGCACATATGGTGCGAACACAATGGACTGGCACTCAATGCATCAAAAACTGTCTTTCTCCCAATTTCCATATCAAATAGGAACATGGACCGAAGTTATTTAATAAGAGCCAAAGATAAATCTATTGAGCAGGTCAGTAGCACCAAATTCTTGGGAATATATACAGACAATAAATTGACCTGGAGCACGCATATAGACGCTGTAGTAAAGAAATTGTCCAGCTACATATTCCTAATAAACAACATCAAAAATACTGTATCGGATGATATTCTTAAATTGATATATTTTGGTCTGATACAGTATACCTTAAAGTATGGTGTTATATTTTGGGGGGGAGCGAGTGGAACTGCGAGGGTATTCAGAACTCAAAAAAGGATCATCAGAGCGACGCAGGGAATCTCTCAAACTACTTCCTGTAAGGACCATTTCAAAAAATTAAAGTTAATGACATTCCCTTCACTATACATGTACTCACTTATAATACATATAAAAAAACAAAATGAAATATTGCCTAAATCAGAAGATATACATAGTCACAATACTAGAAATAAAAATAACTTGGTATTACCATTCTCCAGATCAACTACTGGCCAAAAGAACCCTTACTACATAGGTGTTAAATGTTTCAATAAAATTTTAAAAATACAAAAGTTTCAAAACATTTCTATCAAAAAATTGAAATTGGAGCTGAGAACCTTTTTTATAGAGAAATGTTTTTATTCTGTAGACGAGTTTTTAAATTATACTAATGAATAGTTTTAAGTCCCGAATTATAGCGGGTTATGTATGAATATTATTGTTTTTGTGTTGTATGTAATATTATTGACTATCCCATAATGTGACATGTCATATTGTATATTGTTATCATTCTGAGGAGCAAAAAATAAATAAAATAAATAAATTCGTGCCTCGAGGGCAACAGTTTATTTTAGTAGGTATTTTTATTTTTTTACGTGCAAACGATGTGTCGAACGTCCTTTTTTGTTGTAAATTGAATAAGGAATCCAGAAATAATTTTTACTTAAAAAAACAGTGGCATTGTTTTATTAACATTTCTCGCAAATGTGTCCGTACGCACTGCACTGGTGGCAGTAAAATATTATTTTTTACGTTAAAAGATGTACCTATCTAAATCATCTATCCAAACATGTCAAATTTCATTTGAATATCTAAAGTAGTTTCAAAAATATTAATAAATTTACGCTGGCGTAATGTAATCGTCAATTTGCAACAGGACCGTATTTTAAATTTTCAAAAATAAAAAAAATAATATTTTTTATTTACATATTAGAACAGACGTCGACGACTAGATTGTTTTAGTATTACCAAACAATCTGTTCGTTACTTAGAACTGAATGCACTATGTAGATACGATGAAAACAATTTCCAGGTGTAATTTTTATTCAAAGTAGTTTCGCATTTGTTTTCAAAAGGAAATTGTATTGGCTTCATGAAGCTTTCGGATTTCTATTATTTATTTTTTACTGTCGGTCGGTTTGAAATATTATTTCTTCTATTTTCACATATAACGAGCATTTCTCTGCACACTGTGCATTTCGGTCTGCAAAAATGTAAATTGGTACTTTTGAATTCCACAGAAAAATATATACCTACGTATAGAAAACAACACAGAGAACAAATTTAACTTTCACGAACTTCAGTTTAAATGCATACCGACCTCTACGTGAAACTGGAATATTTTTTACTGTAGTTAGACTTTAGCTTTTTGTTTTGCAAGTTTTATGTCATTTTAACTTTAAAGTGAAGAGACAGTAAAGAGAGTTTCTTGTTCTATTTAAATAATTCCAGTGATCAAACTATCGATAACACTAACGATAATTGTCATGGTTTGACTACCAAAATGCTAACGTTTTGTCATAGAATAAATAAACAGAGAATGTGATCATGCTGGTGGGAGAAGAGATTGCGCATACTATTGCGCATACTATTGCGCACTCAAAATCGCCATGTTTTCTTATACTCTCATTGTCGTCGAGATATTTTATTTGTGCTTTGCCATTTCAAGTGATTTGTGTTCCAGTGCCGTAGTATTCTGTGTGTTATATAGGTATATGTGTGTTTTTGTTTTATAAACTTCTGAGAGTGATATTGTTTATTTTGAAATCCAAAAAAGCAGAGGCGGAATGATTTGTGCTGCGAAGAATTGCAGGAATAAATATTATAACTGCAATGTATCATTCTTTAGTTTCCCGATGGATAGTAAAAGGTAAGATATTTATGTAGTATTTGAATTAGATGCATACAAAATTAGATTAAAATAATATCACATAGGTACATTAAATCAAATTACCAATTGTTATTTTGAAAAACAAATATTTCTAAACAAACTGTTTAAAAGATTGAGCTTACTTGCCTAAAAAAAAAACACACAAATTTTTTAAAAAACATGAATAACTTCGCTTAATTTCGCAGCACAATGGCCCTTATCTTTTATAATTTGGTTAAGTCTATTTGCCCATAAAAGTCCAATACATCTTAAGCATTCTAAAAAGAGAGCTTAAAAATCTTACTAGATAAGTGCAAAAATTCTATTAAATTCTGACAGTGTTTATTAAATTTGAATTACATATTTTAACTATTATAGATATTAGCAGGTAGTAAATTCACGTCTCAGATTTTATTGCCCATTTATTGGGGGTGATTTTAGCATGTTTTGTAGGTATGTAATGGGAAATTCCCAAAATGTGTGCTTACGTTGTTTTTCTGAAGGCCATAAACAGGTAAAATATAATACATTCTCAATTATACTTAAGGAAGTGAAAATCGGTAGACCTATTGTATAAATTAGAACAATTTTATTTTACTCTATCTAAAATTAATAAATTTATATTTGCCCGTAATTAATTACACTTTTTTTTCTTTAGAGCTGAAGAATACATTTCCAAATTAGAAAATATATTTCAAAATAATTTTGAAAATTGTTTAATTAAGTTAAATATTATTACTAATTTTATTAATTTAAACCAAAATGTAACGTTTGAACATCCATGTTCTAATTTCCCAAAAAAATATGTTACCAAATTATATTTTAGGTTAAGGTTATTTTATACATTAAAATTAATCAATAGAAATTTTAAAAATATAAATAAAAATAAAATGATTATATGGAAACATGAATAAAAGTATTTGTTTGTTTTTATAATTCATAAAGATGTAATTCTATTATAAAATAATTCTATTACTCCCCTGTTCTTTACCTATCTTGTAATATCAATAAAACGTAAATACGGATCTGTCGTTGTATGTGCCATTCTATTAAATTTGTATTGGCAACAATGCCCATCTTCACTTAAATATTTCTTTGCGTTTTTTTATGCAGATTCGGGTTGAATTGTTGATATTGCTTTTTCATTTTTCAGTCTATAGTTGACCACAAAAGAATAAAATAGTAGTGTATTCCTAAGAATATAGATTTTCGGTTATTTCTAATAAAATTATAATTTATCGGGTTGTGACAAAACGATTGCGTCAATTGAGTGTATTGACAATAATAATTCTGAGTGGGAAATAATTTAGTTTTTACAGTTATAATCCTTCCTCTAATTATCCTTAAACCTTCCTTAACCATCACCTTTGGGGACATACAAATTAGAAGGAAGACGTAACAAATGGTAAGCCAAAAATATGTGATAAGGTATTCTCATGAATTATTTTAATACAGTCCATTTTTTATAAATTTAGTTTTTTAATAAACATATATTTTTGGTCCAAATCGAGCGCGGATATTCGGATATCTTATCGCTATATATTTGTTTTGTGCGGCGTAAAATTTCAAGATTTAGTAAAGACGGTTAATTTTCAATAAAGTTTTACATTGTTGTCAGATTGATTTAGTCAAAGGTTATTTTTTGGACTATCAGGTATAAATATAAATAAAATGGCTACACGAGCGGAGAGGCAGTTAAAAATGTTAAATGCCAAAAAGGAATCGATTTATATGACACTCCAGACATTGTTGGATTTGTCAAAGAAACTTGAAGACCCGGCTAATAAGAGTAAATTTTTAAATTTATATCGGGTGTTAGATAAGACTAGGTCGGAATTAATAGAAACCATCGATAAAATTCAAGAGGTTGGTTTTGAAGTTAATGAGAATTATATGCCGGATTACAAAATTATTGTAACAATAAATGAAATTTGTGGTCACATAGAATCGGCTTACTTTAAAATTAGTTCGCCTAAATGTGAAAATGCTAGTACATCGGCAGCAAGTCAGAACAAACAAATTGGTCGAGATTTGCCCTCATTACCGAAAATGGAGCTGCCTGAATTTTCAGGAGATGCATGTCAATGGGAAACATTTTATTCGGTTTATGTTAATTTAATTCATGAAAATCCTAGTTTAAATAATGCTGATAAAGTATACTATTTGGTAGGTCATTTACGAGGAGCAGCTTTAAATGCATGCTCAGGGTTTGCAGCCAACGGAGACAATTATGAGCCTATTTGGAATAAACTGTTGGAAAAATATCATGATAAGAGATTGCTAGCCAATAATTATTTGGATCAGATGTTTGAATTTAAGCCTTTCAGGGATGAGTCGGTTAGAAATTTGAATGCCTTTATCGACAAATTTGACACAGCGGTATCATCGTTTCGAAATTTAGATTTACCCGACGCAACTGATTTTTTGTTGTTCTATTTGGCGCGTGCTAAATTGGATAACGAAACAGTTAAGATGTTTGATGCAATTAATCGTACCAAGGAAATACCTACTTATCAATCTCTTCGAGATTTTGTTCTAGAACAATGTAAATTACTTCAGACAAATAAATATGGAGGCAGTGTGAGCATAAAAAATATTAAGCCTCAAGTTCTATTTACTAGGGAAAATAAAAATAATTATGGCAGTAATATAAGAATATGTTCATTTTGCAAAAAACAAGGTCATTTTGTAGCTCGTTGTGAAAAATTTAAATCTTTAAAATCTGGTAAAAGATATGAAATCGTTAAAAATAATAATTGGTGTTTTAATTGTTTATCGGAAAAACACGGGGTAAAAAACTGTCCCTCCGATCGGGTTTGTAGCGAATGTTCCAAAAAACACCATGTTTTACTTCATTTAGGAAGGATGGAATTTTCGGAAAATAATAGTAGAACGGAATCCAACAATACGAGTATAGCGTCGGGTGAATCAAACGTTACAGCAAGCCCAGGTGAAACATTTTGTTCAATCGTAAATAAAGATTTTTATAATTATTCGGAAAATATGAAAACAGTTTTGTTGTCAACATTGGTAGTTAAAGTTTTAAACGGATCGGTTAATAATTCAACAGCTAGATTTATTCTTGACAGCGGAAGTCAAGTTAATTTGCTTACAATACGGTGTTGTAAGAGATTAGGTTTGAAAATAAATAAATTCTATGCCTCTTCCGTATGCGGTTTAGGGCAAAATTTACAGAAAGTCCGCGGCGAAACGGAATTACATATTGCCTCGAGATATGATAATAATAACAAATTTGCAATTAAGGTGTTAGTAGTGGATGAAATCACAGATAAATTGCCAAAATATCAGATAAATACGGAACGTTTTTCTTATTTGGAAACTCTTCAGCTAGCTGATAACAATTATGATAAACCAGGACATATCGATGGTATTATTGGGGCTCAATTATTCCCTGTAGTTTTAGGTTATGAAAAAATTTTTGGTGTCGACGGGTCACCAGTGGCGGTTCAAACTTCTTTCGGATACGTTATAATGGGACAAGTTCCAACAATTAAGGAGCAGGTGTCTAATTGTTTTACTTTGTTTGAAAGTACCCCATTGGAAAAATTAGTTCAACAATTTTGGGAGTTGGAGCAAGTTCCAACTAACATCTTACCTAATCGGGAGGATATAAAATGTGAAAAAATTTATTGTAATACAGTTACTAGAGATTTCTCAGGACGATACACGGTTGCATTACCATTTAAAATGTCGGTAAAGAATTTAGGTGACTCAAAATCGAGTGCAGAAGTTAGATTATTATCGTTAGAAAAAAGGTTATATAAGTCTGTCTCCTTAAGGTTAGAGTATAACAAAGTCATGCAGGATTTCTTGGATCAGGGTCATATGCGTTTACTTGAGGATAATTTTGATGAGCGGGAATCATATTATGTTGCGCATCATCCAGTTATTAAAACAGGAACAACTAGTACTCCTGTCCGGATTGTTTTGGATGCTAGTTCTCCTTCGAATAGTGATATTTCATTAAATGATATATTATATAGCGGGCCTAAATTGCAAACTGATATATTTTCTTTATTAATAAATTTTAGATTATTTCAAATTGCTTTGACAGGTGATATTAGGCAAATGTACCGGCAAATAACAATGACCAAAGATCATTGGCGTTTTCAACGTTTATTATGGCGGTTTGATGAACATGACAGCATCAAAACATATGAAATTACAGTAGTGGCCTTTGGTATAAAATCCTCTCCATTTTTAGCATTACGCACAATTAAACAATTGTTAAAGGATGATGGATTAAAATTTCCAATTGCATCAGAATACGTTGAACGCGATTTATATGTTGATGATTTGGTAAGTAGCATTCCTTCTGAAGGTGATGCTTTAAAATTATATAATGAAAGTCGAGAATTGTTCAGGTCGGGTGGATTTGAATTAACAAAATTTTCCACAAATTCAGAGACAATGTTACGAAAAATACCGGTTGAACATCGGTTATCCAAGGATGTCGTATTTAAATCGGATACTAAAATTTTGGGGATGCAATGGAATCCTGATTCAGATATTTTGAGTTTTGTTTTTACACCTCCTGAGGAGAAATGTACAAAACGCACTATTCTTTCTACAATAGCTAGATGTTATGACCCGATAGGTTTGGTTTCCCCCTTTATCTTATTTTTGAAATTACTTATAAAACGTTTGTGGCTGTTAAACATAGATTGGGATATGGAGCCACCTAGAGATATTATATTGATTTGGGAAAACGTGCGTAGCGAATGGGGTGACTTACGAGATATCAAAATAGCAAGGCATATTTTTGCTAAGGTTGATATACCCATTACTTTAATAGGATTTTGTGACGCTAGTCAAAACGGTTATGGCGGTGTAATTTATTCGCGAACTCTTTTCCCAAACTCTGGTAACAAATATGCGATGGGTTTAGTGTGTTCAAAGTCCAAAGTCTCTCCAACTAAAACTATAAGTATACCACGTCTAGAACTTTGTGCTGCTCATCTGTTGTCAAAATTATTAAAACATGTCATTGAAGTTTATGAAAAACGTATAGTTATTTCGAAAATAATAGTGTTTTCCGATTCTTCTACGGTTTTGCAGTGGTTGAAGAATACAAATATTAAAGAAATTTTTGTTGCGAATAGGGTTTCGCAAATAATTGATAATTTACCAAATGTGCAGTGGCGGCACATTGAGGGAATTGAAAATCCAGCCGATTGCTTATCAAGGGGTTTAACACCCAAACAATTAGTTACGCATTCACCATGGAATACAGGTCCAAAGTGGTTAGAATTACCAGAAATTGATTGGCCTGTTTCATTAAATTTTGGGGAGGTTAATCCATCTTTTGGTGACAAATTTAACGAGATTTTTGTTACTAATATTGTTGAAAATATCCATCCGTTATTAAAATTGGTTGAAAATTGTTCGAATTGGTCAAAGATTTTAAGAGTTACTGTTTGGGTTTTGAGATTTTTGAGATTGTTACCTTTTGCTCAACATATTACTGCACAACAAATTTCTAAAGCGGAACGCTATTTGATTAAATTGACTCAATTGAAACACTTTGGTAATGATTTCGTTCGAATTAAGAAAGAAAAAAATTGTTCTATAAAACTTAGACGACTCAAACCCTTTATCCAGGATGGGTTGCTTAGGGTAGGGGGTCGTCTAGAAAATTCATTTTTGGATTTTAATAAGAAACATCCCATAATACTGTCTGCTAAAGACATTCTGACGGAAAGATTAATTGATTATTACCATAACATCTATTTACATACAGGGGCGTATCTTTTGGAAGCTATAATGAGGCAAAAATACTGGATTATCGGTGGTCGAAATTTAATAAGAAAAAGGGTATTTAAATGTAATCGGTGTTTTAAATTAAGGCCCACCAATATGGCGCCAGTTATGGCAGACTTGCCGTCCTGTCGAGTTAGATCTTTTAAAGCATTCTTGCACACGGGTGTAGATTATTTTGGACCGGTTAATATAACATTAGGCAAGAGGCGAGGGGCTTCGGTACATAAAGCTTATGTTTGTTTATTTATTTGTATGAGCGTTAAAGCCATACACCTAGAATTAGTGAGTTCATTGACAACGGCACATTTCTTGGAAGCATTTAAAAGGTTTTTATCGCGCAGGGGTTGTTGTGAGGTTTTATATTCCGATCAAGGAACAAATTTTGTCGGTGCGAAGCAAGTATTAAGGGAAATTAACGAATTGGTTCGTTCCAAGGATTATCAAAATCAGTTTCAATTTGAACTGAATAAACATAATATTGAATGGAAATTAAATACACCAGCGGCGCCACATATGGGTGGGCTCTGGGAAAGTAATGTGAAATCGGTTAAGTCACATATGTATCGAGTTTTGGGTCATCAATTATTAACCTATGAAGAATTAAATACTTTATTAGTTCAGATAGAAGGTCTCTTAAACTCTAGACCTCTCTGTCAGTTGTCATCCGATCCGACCGCGCCTAAGGCACTAACCCCGGCGCATTTTTTGAATCTGAACCCGATCAATTTTATTCCTGCTCAGAATGTATCCGAAATTAAGATGGGTAGGTTGGATAGGTTTCAATTAATTGACCGAATGGTACAGGACTTCTGGAAACGATGGCAGCTGGAATACTTGTCATCTTTACAAGTTCGCAATAAATGGTGGCAAAGTACTCCAAATTTAAAAGTAGGCGATATAGTTATATTGAAAGAGGGTAATTCTCCGCCTTTGCATTGGCCATTAGGAATTATTGTAGAAATTTTTGCGGGTAAGGACAATCAAGTACGAAATCTCTCCATTAAAACGGGTAAAGGCACATATTCAAGACCTTCTGTTAAGGTATGTCCTTTGCCTACACAATGATTTTTTTTTTTGGCATTTAATATTTTGTATATAGAATTATAGAGTGAATGTGATTTTTATTTTGGTTTTCTGAATTGCATTTTTACTGGTTGGTCTGAAAAATAATTTTTCAGGGTAGGGGGTGTGTATGTGCCATTCTATTAAATTTGTATTGGCAACAATGCCCATCTTCACTTAAATATTTCTTTGCGTTTTTTTATGCAGATTCGGGTTGAATTGTTGATATTGCTTTTTCATTTTTCAGTCTATAGTTGACCACAAAAGAATAAAATAGTAGTGTATTCCTAAGAATATAGATTTTCGGTTATTTCTAATAAAATTATAATTTATCGGGTTGTGACAAAACGATTGCGTCAATTGAGTGTATTGACAATAATAATTCTGAGTGGGAAATAATTTAGTTTTTACAGTTATAATCCTTCCTCTAATTATCCTTAAACCTTCCTTAACCATCACCTTTGGGGACATACAAATTAGAAGGAAGACGTAACAAATGGTAAGCCAAAAATATGTGATAAGGTATTCTCATGAATTATTTTAATACAGTCCATTTTTTATAAATTTAGTTTTTTAATAAACAGTCGTGTATATTAAAAAATGGCTACCACCTGCCTCGCAGAGGACAATAGAAAGTGGTGGGAGTTCATATTCTCTTTATTTATTCTATGGTTTTGCGTTCCGAACATACGAGGTCTGGCTATTAAATAACGAGACTGCGCGCGCAGAAGGCGTTCTAGAGGAGTAGGGAGGGAAACGCATGAAGCGTTGGTTATTGGTTAGTGCGTAGTGTCTGCTACGCCACTACGACAACACGTTCTTGTCGCTGTAGTAGTTTTTTTTTTCTATAGAAGTTAAAAACGAACGCGGTTTTTCCTCGCGCCGATAACAATGTGTGACGAAAAACATGAGCAACGAATCAATGTGAAATTTCATGCACGTGTTTCCTAATGTCATAAAAGGTTTTTTGAGGGCCGAGAGAACATCGAAGATGACAACATCCAGGTCGACCTGTGTCTGTTTCAACTCCGCAAACAGTGACCAAAATCTATGAAATTGTGCGCGGAGATCGTCGTATCAGCATTGCTGAGACTGTAAACGCCGATAAAGAAACGGTCAGAAAAATTTTACATGACAAATTGAACATGAAGAAAGTCTGTGCGAAGATCGTCCCAAAAAAATTGATCCCCGAACAAAAGCTCTTCCGTCAACAGATCTGCTTAGATTTTCGTGAGAGGTTAGATGAAGAGCCTGAATTGATGGCAAACATCATCACTTGCGATGTACAATTCTAATTATATGTGATTATAAAGAAAATGGTTTGTTATTGTTGATATTGAAATTGTAAAAATGTGGTTAACCTGAAGAACTTACTAATTAGTAACGAAACGTCGTTGTCATTTCGTAAAAGAGTTTTTTATAAGAACCGAACACCCCAAGAAAAATAAAGTTTCTTTTATTTATGCCTTGGCCATGATACGAGTAATATTGTGTCATATTTTCTCGCGTCTACTTATTTTGTATGCCGCCTTTCAAAAGTTTGCATATCTATACGTGTTCAAAAATTGTTCAGATCTCAGCTCTTTTCCTCGCAGAATACGCGCATACTATTTTCTGTGGAAATTTAACTGTTCAAATCGGATTGCGATGATGAAATGCTCATTCATATTTTAAATTTTAACGTAGCGATATAGTCGGAAAACGTTGAAAAATATCAAGCATGCCATTATATAGGTATTATAATGCTCAAGATATACAGATTTATGAATATGATGATTTATTTTAAATGTTCTTCAACATTTTTTCGTTTGGTATAATAATTTATATAAATTCAACAAAGAATTACATGCTTTTTAAAAGATCGATTTAGTTTCCGTTGCGACACCCTGTAAATGTTGTAGAGGTGCAATATTTGCCATTGTATATTATTTAACGATATAATGTATGCTATATTACACGAGCCACAGGCGAGTGTCATTTAGCCATTATACGGGACTGAAATACTATACTATTCATTTCAACGAATAATTTTAAATTTCCAAAAAATATTTATTTGAATACTAACAAAGTGTCTTCGGAAAATGAGTTGGTCGCCAGTTCACAAAGCTGTTATACACAATATTGTAATATTTCCCTGATTTTTATGGAAGTAAGTCTAGTGATGCCGCTTGTGCGGCTGCACGGATTTCTGGAGGAGTACATGAAATGTCGTTTTCACCGTCAGAATCCATTAATATTCGCGTTTAACACAATTTAATTTCTACACTAAACCACAGTATAATAATTAATACAGTATTCTGGCTTTCCGCTTGCGAGCCGTCCTGCGCATCTCGTCGCGCATGCCACCGTTATAAATTAAAACGTCACAATAATCGCATAGACGTAGATAGATACCGTTCACCCTTGTGTTCAATATATAGTTCATTGTCGGCGTGTGTAAGAGATAAATAACTATTGTGTTTGTAATCTAATTCTGTATTTTGTGTTTTTGGTTTAGTGTTCGTGAGAATTAAAAGGATGTTATTTTTATTAACGTATCTTATGATTAATACAATGAACAATCAGGGAGGACATGTGTGTGCTGCAAAATGTTGTCCCAATAAGATGCTGTTAGGTGAGTAATAAGTAAAAATAAAGATGAATACTAGATAATTTTACGTTTATAACAACTATTTGTATAACCGTAAAATTTATATTACGTAATGACAGTATCTAATATGTTTTTAAACTAAATGAAAGTAAAACATAAACACAAGTTGTTGCGTGGCGAGATAGCATGATAACGCAATGAGCTAGGGGTTATATTATTGACAATATATATGTGGCCCTTGCTGAGAACAGGATTCAGTTGATGCAGAATTCAGGCACACGGCTTGTATGTGGAATTCGTAGGGGTGATAGAGGCTAGCAATAAGATTCAGGAAATCGGCTGGTTAAGAATGAAACAACGTCGGATTTTCATTCACTAATTTTGATTAATAAAAATCATCAGATGGAAATAGGCGAAATACTTATATGAAAGATTGAAGTTCCGGGGATCGGTGTATGATGTGAATATTCCTTATAAAACTGTCATTACGCCACCGCTAGACTCAACATCAATCTTTGAGCGGTCATTTTCGTATACGGTTTCAAAATATTACAACGCTCTACCGGAGAATATACACGTAATAGAACAAATTAATTTGTAAACATAAGCTACCTTCTTAATTTGGCCAGCGATGTAAAACAATTTTCAGATAGGTTTAAGCTAAAATATAAGTTAAATTTAGTTAGGAAGCACTGCTTCAAATTTTGTAAAAATTTCTTTTTTTACTAATAAAGTCTTTATTATTGTGTTTATTATTATTATTAAAAATCACACAATCATGTCAACATTTACCTGATAACACCACTTGAGCCTTGTGGCTGTTTTCAATCACTATGACATACGTCACAGTTTAGTTCAAAGTGCCAACGTAGACTCGGAATGCTGTACTTTTTAATGCTGTGACTAAACTGTAAAAATAATGCAAACGCCAAATATTTTACTTTCCCGCACAGGGAAAGTATCGTGAACGTGCTAAAAAAATTAGATAAAGACGGGTATAACCATTTTGAAGTTCCCTGAGACGATTAAGATCATTTCCAGATGGAAGTCTGTATGTGTGTCCGTACGTATTCTACCACGATAGCGCCCAAACGCTTTAACTGACTAATTGAGCTAAATTTTGAGCATATGAGTTTGAGGCAGTCCTAGGATGAAGCCATTAGATTTTGGTTGAAATCGCTTAAGCCCTGTGATAGGGGTGGACACAACCACTAAATTTTCATATATCAGTAGGGGTCGAGTGATACATAATTTTAAAGCATTTTTTATCTGCTTTACAGCGATACACTTTAGATATTTGCCTGCATATTCGAGTTAACGAAGACACTTCCGAAATTTCTAGAGTTTCTCTTACCTCGGCAGCATTCTCGCGGCGAACGCAAATATCGACGTTCGACCTAAGTTGCGAGTGTGTAATCAGAGGCATTAAGCCCTAGAAAGGTACCATCAACGATGGTTTAGAAGAATTCTTGGAATTAAATGGCAGGACTGACGAGGAAACATCGGCGGTCTGGAAGAAGCTGAATCAACTAGCATGGAGGGGATGATTGTGAGGCACCAACTGCTTTGGAATGGCCACGTAATCCGCATGCCAACGGAACGCCTTCCAAAAACAATCCTTTATTCAGAGCTTAAGGTCGGCTCACGAAATCAGGGAGGCCAACACAAGGGGTACAAGACCAATATGAAGAAGTGTGGCTTAGATGTGAAGAGCAACTGGGAGCAGATCGCGAACGACCGACTGAGATAGAGACGTACCATTTACGAGGGTCATCAAGTTTTTGGAGAGCAGCGTCGAGGACATGAGGATCCAAAGAGACAGCATCGAAAGGAGAGAGAACGCATCGATGGGGCGCGCACCTACAATCGCCGGTAAATGGTAAATGGTGGTGATTGGACGTGTTAATTTTGTGACAAGGTTTGTGGCTCGAGGATCGGGCTGTTTAGCCATCTTCGAGTTCACAACAGTAATCCCTGAGTTGGAATAATTCATACTCGTTAGCGAGTGAATGCTGATAATTGATAATGAATGTGTTCCAATCACGAAAGGGGATTTTGTTAGTGAGCGATGTGTATCTACATGCCCTAAGATAACATCAAGATTAGATACAAGATGCAGTCAGTATACATCAACTGAGCTGAGCAAACACAACATCAAATATTGCCCCACATTTAGGTATAAACTTTCTTATAGGCACTAGCTGCACTAAATATGCATACACAAGGAAAGCTGTGGGTAAATTTCATGGCACTTTAAGTGGCTGTCATATAAACTGCTCTCAAGCACCATCACTTGCCATATATGCATATTATGTAGTTTCAACTATGCCTAATGTTAGGTAAATGTAGCTACTAGGTATTATACATATAATAGTCTCCCTATTTCTCAAGTGTACATTTAACTTTTACATAAGATAAAAATTCAAGGACGTTATCAATTATATACAAATTAAATTGTTGGATTATTTTATAGGGTAGAGGACAAAGAAAACACCAGAACTATTCAAAAATGCGACGTTTCGCAGCTATATTGCCGCTTCCTCAGGCACTACAATAAAAATACACAAATTACACAAACTTACAATTAAGTATACAGCAATAGAATTCACTATGTTTAAATTACGACACAGAAAGAATCCATAAAAATGTAAAAAGACATCAATAATTAAAATTACCTTAAGCGTAGTCGAGTACAAAAAAAAAACAAACGTACATACTAAGAGAATAATTTCTATGACGACCAACTGGTATCAGAAGCAGTCCCGTAGTAAATAATTTTAAAGTTAATTTTTTGTGTAATGTGTACCTATTGTAATATTACAATAAAATTAGGTTTGTATTTGGAGTTAGTAATAATACTACTAATTTTGAAAATTAATAAAGTTTCATTTTTATAGATTAATAAAATAGCTCGTGTGGGCTGACAAAGCGCGATTCATTAAAGTGAGGTCATCGTAATTACGATATAAGGACTGTGGTTATCTGAAATCTTACTAAAAGAACAGTGATTGACAGTAATCTATAAAAGTTAATTGTTAAGATCCTTTCTCAGATCTTAAGGCCGTATTCGCCAAACTCTGACTTGTCAAACTGTCAATTATTATCAGTCAGATAAAACTTATCAGTCAGTTAGTCAATTTTTTTTTTTTTATTAGAGAACAACTGCATCAACCCTGGGGGTTATTAGCAGGTGGTACGGATTTTACATTACATTACACTTTACATTACATTACAATTACATTTTTTTTTTGTTAGAAAGTTTGAAGAATAAATTTACATCATTATAGTACATTGCATTAATAGCGTTTTACATTCGTATGAGAGTAGGAAGTAGGTAACATTGATTTGATAAATATATTTCCACTTATTAAAACTCTAGTATGTCTGTGTTTAGATTTCATTTAAAAGATGACAGTCTATTAGAAATGATTTTACATTGTTTGTATACTTGCTGGTATTCAGTAATTCTGATAGTGATAAGGGAAAATTATTTTTTACTCTTTGAGCGGAAAACCTAGCGCACTCCATTAACACATGCTTTATTGTAACACTTGTGGAACAATTATCACAGAAGGGTTGCTCCGATTTTGAGATCAGATAACTATGGGTGAGTCAAGTGTGTCCAATTCTCAGCCGAGACATCATAACTTGTTGGTCTCTGTCTGGTGGAAGATCATTTTGACGTGCGACGGATTTCTTAACTTCGGCCAACTTAGAGGTGGAGTTTTTCCAAATATTCTGCCAGTGATCCATGATTTTACTCTTAACCAGCATCTTGATATCTGTTGTCAAATTTTGTATTCACAATGGAAAACCATCCCTCTGTTAACTAACAGTTAGATAAGGATATAGGAAAAAGAATATTATTTAGAGCAAATAACTGTTGAAATATAGGTAGGCTTTAAAATCCAAAAACTCGTTGTAAAATCTACATCATTCTTAAGTATATCCAAAGAACACTTCTTTTGTTTTGGTATTTTATACGAAACCCTAACCTCACATTCAAATAATTGTTATCACTTTGAGTTTGATAAAATTGAACTACCTACCCGACAATTTTTCATTATTTTGCCTACCAATAAAAGCAAAAGATATATTAAAAGCGGAGCATAGAACGTGCGCGAGGGAATCGGCGCAAACCGTTCCCGCCAAAAGAGTGATCGAGCTATGTGTGTATGTTAGCTGTGGTCTTAGTGTCATTGTAAGTAAATTAGATGACCAGCTGTTGTTGAGTGTCACGTTACAGGTGTTTATCTTTATTGTTCATTTTTGGTGTTTAGAAAGCTACGAGGTTGCCTTTTATATTTCGGGATTAGAGAAGAAAAACAAATATTAATCATCGAAAATCACTTTATTGTTTTTCAAAATATTCCCCATGAAGATCTATACACTTTTGCATGCGTTTGAACCAATTGTTGAAGCACTTTTGCCACTCCGATTGAGGTGTCTCCAAAACATGCATTCTGAATGCAGCAACCGCCTCTTCAGGTGTCGAAAACCGTTGACCTCTCAGTTTGATTTTACGTACGGGAACAAAAAGAAGTCATTAGGTGCCAAGTCAGGACTATACGGCGGATGATGTTTTGGGTGCTCAAAAATGCAGTTGTTTGAGCCGATGTGTGAGAGCTCGCATTGTCGTGGTGAAGAGTGATCCGTAATCGGCGGATGGTTTTCCTGATTTCTTGGAAGACAACTGGCAAACAAATGGTTGTGTACCACTCAGAATTGACTGTTCTGCGTTGTTCTAGTGGTACGGTTGCGACATGCCCAGTTTTTCCGAAAAAAGAGGCGACCATTTGCTTTTTAAGTGTTTCGTGCGCGAACAACTTTTGTTGGATTTGGCTCATCTTGAACACCCATACAGTCGACTGCTGTTTATTTTCGGGCTCATACGCGTAAATAAACGATTCAACACCTGTCACGATGTCATAGACGTGTTTCAAAGCATTTTTTGAGCGATTGAGAAATTGTGTGGGATCCAACGCGAACAAATTTTTTTGACAATCAAATGTTTATGCAATATTGAATGTATGCAGGTCCCACTAATGCCTAAGGACTAAGGTTGTCTCAATCTCTTGATAGGTCACATGACGATCTCGGAACAACAACTGATTTTGGACAACCTTCACGAAATTCGCATTTGGAGTGAACTACGACCACAATTTAATTCACCATACCATCGATATACACTGGTCCTTGATGGAGCTTAAACGCCAAAAATTGAATTAAGTTCATCCATGCACTGTTGCTGAGTTAATCCACGTCGAAATTTGTAAAAAATAACACAATTTATTTTCTAGAAACTAGTTGAATCGTTTATTTTTCAAACACCCCAAGCAACTTTTTTCAAAGTTTTCAGGAAATGAACAAAACGCCTCCTTTGGACAAATGATGATGTTATTTCTTGAAACCTGTTTTAAGTTACAGTTTGCACGCACTTATTAGGTATATGACACTATGGACACCCAGCATATGTATAATAATAACAGTCTATTAACTAAAGCCCCTAGTTAGTATGATAACTTTATACGTATACAATAATACAGGTTACATCGATTACACAAAGTATCTGTTGTTGATAGCACTCCCGCTCTGTTGTTGATAGCTTTGACGAGAGCTATTATAAGCTTATTGCTATCGTCAATCTTATCATAGTTACTTACCTGCCAAGTTCAATAAATTGCTCTTCCTTATACATCGAGAATATGCACTGTATACGATGTTCGTTACCTTTTGATTGAACAAGACATCATATATACAGAATTTCCGATGGTAGCTGTTCGTTAAAATATTTGGTGGTTAGAAAAAACTTACTACCAGGGTTCTTCAAGTAGTAGGGAGTATTTTGCTATTATAGTTAGAGCAACAATTAATGAGTATTTGGTAAAGGAACTGGTAGACAGATTTTCCTGTGGCGTATAGTTTCCTTCTGTAGATAGCCTTTCAAGTGCTTTGAAAATCTCAGGGGAATAATCGAATGCTTTTGTATTTTTCATCCCATCGTGCTTCGCACAGTCATCTAAGACTTGGAGCAGAATTCCTCCGAGTCGAGTGGTGGATTCCCTATCATTCACCGTTCCAATAGTGTTTCTAATTTCCGCTACATTATTTGTGTTAACAAGATTTATCTTGTGGTTTATTGTTATTAGTTTTGTAAAGGGTGTCCCAAAATTAACGCAAGTTAAAACACTATTCCGACCATATTTTGTATAAAATTTTGGAACTGCAGCCGCCAGGCTTTCACTAATTTTGAAATATGGTTCAATAATGAATACACGTTGTTCTATCGCGTAACGCTTCATTTTTACTAACCCTAAACTGTCAGCTGTTGATTTGTTTTGATTTTAGGGTTGCCAACACTTTACTGCATAAATGGCGGCAAATTCAAATCTTGTGTTAATTTTGGGACACCCTTTATATCATTTTCCTTATGTTAGCTGTATGATTTTTATGTTTTATTGTTTTGTTGCTCTGGGGTCACTAAAATTCAACTTGCGCGTACAACGAATTGTTGTACGCCTATATCTTCACTGCGAGTTCTACTTTTCTTTTACACGCTTCCTTTGGTCACTCTGTCCAAGCTAGTTGTCTGATGTGCTCCGGCCAAATACCTGTTGTAAATAAAAAAAAAATCGTTTTTAAAATAAGGCTACTTTACCTTTACGGTTCCCCTTCCCAACCGGTTATCTCCGTGAGCTCATTGCTCCGGGTATTTTTTTAATCAATAAAAAAAATAGTTCCAAGTCCACGTCTATTTTTATTAGAAAACAGTAATAATCATAAATTGAACAGAAAAGATACAAAATTGATTTAAATTTGATTTCAGTATTCAATGAACAAATTGGGAACTTTAAGCAATTGCTTGAAGCTTACAAAAATTAATTCACAAGTTAATAATATCCACGAATGGATTTTGTGGTAAATATTTCTTCTGGAGATTCAAGTTCGATCTATACGAAAACGATCAATTTTACATTAAAATTATATTGTTAAATTCTACAATGTTTCAAAGAAAAACTACTCAAATTCATGAAAAGAAAATTCATCTACCTAAATTTTATGTTGCCGGTTACACTATAATTTCCTATGGAAGGATTTCTCCAAAATGCTTTAACTGACTTGGGAAAAAAAGAAAAGTTTTTTCTATTTCGTACTTAAATCTACATCAAATTAAAACAAAATATTCTTACAAATAAAACGATTTCTTCAAAAAGTCGGGTTCATCTTTCTCCTCTCTTGCTCAGCAACACATCAACTCCCAGACAGAGTGCCATGGGCGAATGATTCTACTAGCGGCTTGGTAGGGCCTCTGGTGTTCGAGACCAGGGGTACCCAGACAGTTTTCCGCTCAGACATGGTCGGAATCATACAAAATGGATCACTAACCTCAAGCACGTGACCAACGTTAGATTGATACGACGAATTAATAATTCCTAGTAATAAAAAAAAGAATCCTATAACTAGGATTCTTTTTTCCACCTTCTATATATTATATACTATGTACAATGTTTTACATGCACGAGAAGATCCTGGACTCAATTTTCCAGAGAAATATATTCTGAACCAATAAAGTGAGTATTTTAAATTAATTGTAAAAGTTTTTGTTGTGAGTAAATGAACCGTAACAGATTTACATGACAGTTATTTTCATAATTTAAAACAAATCATCATGTACGAAGTGCGTAGGTATAATAGCTATACAATCTATCAATCTGTGCGCCATTTTTTAGCAGTAAAAAAATGCTAATTGGTTAAAAAGTTAGTCAGAGGACTAGCCGCCCCTGGTAGTTACCACAAATCTTAGTGTAGAATATACACGACATGGTGTGCAGTTATATAGACCACTTTTCGCGTAAAATTATACGCGATTTTTTTTACTGTGCACACAATTTACCCACTAACAGCATTTTCTAAAAAATAAACACAATTTATTTTTCCAGAACTGACCCCATTACAGCTAAATCGATTTTGTTATCCAAATAGACCACTTCACTGGATTGGCTTATACAGTTCTCTATTTTTGTGCCTCTAGCCAGCAGCCAGCACACATGCCGATTAGGTTGCAGTGAAAATCTTTGAGATACAATATTTGTCACGTTCTGTTACTACCTGTTGCGTCTGGATGTTGAACAGTAGAGTAAGTAAGTATGTAAGTGTTGCTTTTTCTGCTTACCTATACATATTAAAAGCAAATAGGTACAGCCTAATCTGTTAGAGTCATGGCATCGTATATTATGTTCATCAAGTAAAATTCTGTTTGTTGCTATAGTTACGAATCCAGGGATCTATATCACTTTATTCCCAAAGTTTCCAGTCCACAAGCCTATTCTGATCTAAGATCTATCAGCCTCTTGCCAGTTTTTAGTAAATTCCTCGAAAAAGCTGGAATTTAAATTGTCGCAATACTTCACAAATAATAGGTTATTCCCAGAAAATCAATCCGGGTTTCGCCCTACAACGTCAGCTCTTTTACACCTTTCTCATAATATTTGAAGACAACTGGATCAAAAACGAGCCACAGTTCTAACTTTAATAGATATGCCTAAGGCTTTTGATAAAGTTAATCATCAACTACTGTGTGCAAAGCTAAGGTATTACGGAGTTGAGGACACTGGTATAGAATTTTTTAAATCATATCTATCAAACCGACATCAATTAGTTAGAACAAATTCATTTCCTGCCCTCCTCCAGAAAGGTCTGGAGATACTGCAACCATCGTTGCAAAGGGTTTTCAAAGCAAGCCTTATCCTCGGACATATTCCCAAAGCTTGGAGGGAAACTAGAGTAGCCTTTATACCGAAAACAGGACGCCGTCCAGAGGATGACCCTAGTCCTACAGGCCTATTAGTCTAACCTCCTTCCTACTGAAAACTATGGAAAAGATAATAGACGATTACCTAAGAAGTGAAACTTTAAATAGGAAACCGCTTCACAAGCGGGAAAATCTACGATTAATGCCCTGCACTGCTTAGTAAAAGACATCGAGAAGTCATTTAAGGCAAAAGAAGTATCCTTATGTGCCTTTATCGATATAGAGGGTGCTTTTGACAATACCTCACATGAATCCATCAGTAGAACACTAGAAGAGAGGAGTGTCGACTCCTCACTGGTGAAATGGATTCAGGCAATTTTGAAAGACCGTGTCATTACGGCTGAAATAGGAGAAGTGTCTGTAACAGTGACAGCGGCTAGGGGATGCCCACAAGGCGGTGTATTGTCTCCTCTTCTATGGTCACTAGTGCGGGATCATCTCATTTCAAAAATGGATAGGGCAGGCTTTACTCTGCAAAGCTAGGCCGACGACATTGTTCTCACAGTTCAGGTAAAACACACATCGGTTATATCCAACCGCAGGCAAATTGCATTACACAAAATTAAAAACTGCTGCGACGCTGAGCGATTGAATATAAATCCGAAAAAAACAGTGTTGGTACCATTCACGAGAAAGAGAAAGGTGGACATTATTATCCCCACTCTCAGCGGTGAGCAAATTTGCCTCTCGGATAAAGTCAAATACCTGGGTGTAATCCTGGATAAACGACTAATCTGGAATCAGCATATAGAGAAAACCATATCGAAAGCCACAGCGACCATATGGACGTGTCACAGGCTACTCGGTAGGACTTGGGGGCTAAAGCCAAAGCTCACATACTGGGTGTACCAAACAGTCATCAACCCCATAGTTACATACGCCTCATTAGTATGGTGGCCAAAAGTTAATATTAAGCATACACAATGCCGTCTTCAAAAGTTGCAACGGCTTGCATGTTTAGGAATAACAGGGGCAGTGCGAACTTGCCCCACAGCAGCGATGGAAACGTTGCTGCATCTAATGCCTTTGCCTGTCCTAGTCAAAAAAGAGGCAGCAATTAGCACTCTGAAACTGGCACAGGTAATGGTATACAAATCTGGCGATCTAGAGGGACACATGGGAATCGTGAATCTAATACCTTTGGATTCAGGAAGAAAACCGTCGGACGCTTTGACCGTCAAAATTGGCTAAATGGGGAACCATGATTCCCAGAAAACACATCCGTGTGGTATAGGGAACACAGGCATGGGAGTATACGGGTCAAATTGCAGGCTCTCTGAATCTCTAGGGAAAAGTCCCACTATATTCCAAGCAGAGATCAACGCTATTAATCGTTATGCTGAAGAATGCCTGCAGAGAGGCATCCCGGAACGGCAGATCAATAGTATGTCAGACAGTCAAGCTGCGTTAAAAGCACTGAGGTCTCACACCTTCACGTCAAAGCTAGCATGGGAATGGAAACAGACCCTGAAGCAACTGGCAGCTCAGGGGAAAAAGATTACTCTGACATGGGTGCCAGGACATGAAAGCATAGAGGGGAACGAAGCGGCGGACCAACTAGCAAAAGAAGGCGCAAACGCTCCGTTCTGCGGCCTGGAACCCATCTTTGGCCTTCCGAAAAGCCATATGAAGGAAGAACTTCGGAGATGGGAAAAGGAACAACTTAAGTCCTACTGGAGCAACACTCCAGGCCTAAGACAATCAAAAAGGTTTATCAAACCTTCAGAGGCCAACGCAGGGAAGCTTATCCAACTGGAGAGAAGCGACCTAAGGCGAATTACAGGCCTTTTTATGTGACACCACCCAGTGAAGTACCATCTCAAAAAGATGGGCCTAACCGAGGACGACATTTGTCGGTTTTGCGAAGACGCAACAGAGACAACAGAACACGTGCTCTGTGGCAAGGCACTTTTCTGCAAAAGGCTAAGACACCTTGGACACCCAACACCCGACGAGGCAAGGAATTTAGCCCCCAGAGAAATCATCAACTTTATGAAAAGTGTGGGACAGCTAGGCAATTCATAGATTAGAGTCATTCACAAAAGATCTACTGCAGGTCGAAGTGAGGGGAGACCAAACCGCCTAAATGACTCCGATAAAACAATCTACAATTTAGAACAAATTCAGGAACATCTCAAAGTGCCTCTGTCAATCTGAAGTACTGCAAGGTCCAATTCTGGCGCCAATTTTATTTTTAATATATACCATTGATATTGCAAAGTGCGTTAGATATTCAACTGTATAGGTACTCATACACATTTATCTATGTGCCTTATCGATCTCTTTTCTGTGAGCTTTTAATTAATTAATTAATAAATTAATATTAAAAACATGTTCACACAACTTTAAACAAAACACAAAACATAATGTAATGATAATATTCACAAAAACACCAAAATATCTAAACTGTTATTTGATGAAGTATAAAATTCTTTCAGTAACAGCGTACAATGAATCCATTTGGGTGTTGGGCTTATCAAAATACATAACTAACATTAACACAAATATAAATTCCGTCCCTACAAATGCTATCATGATGGTTCGATACAATCTGAATACAAAAAACAAAGAAAATACATATAAACTAACCTAGTGGCCACAGAACTCCGGTCGCCACTGACGTCTCGATCCCTATATATGGGCATTCACTCATACGCAGACGTCATACAGATTTTGCATAATTTTGAACCAAATGATCATGATGAAGCTAATTATAATATAAATGAGGATCTACTACAATTAAATTCATACTGTAATAGTCATAATATGACAATAAATGCAGACAAAACTAAGGTATTACTGTATGCACCGAAACTTGTTAAGGATGAACTGCCGGGTGGAATAGAGATCGTCTCCAGATTTGTTGGCAGCGGTCTCTTCAACCTTTGTAGACTGCAAGCTGGGACGAAGAACGTATCCACGTCAGTCTTTGAGCTTAAATAGCAGAGACAGCATTGATTTAGCCATCTTAGGGTTTACAACAGAAATTCATACTCGGTAACGAGTGAATGCTGATGATAACAAAGTTTGCGTTCGATAAAAAAAATAATCGTATTTTGTGCAAGTGCAAGCTTTTGTGTTTCATTATCTCTTAAGTGATCGATATTCGACCACCTTCCGCTACGTCAAGATGTATGTAGATATATTATGCGGATCTCCATAATGTGTTTTGCATTAGGTATAGCTTTAGGAAAAAATTCCGAGAACGTGATCATTTCGTATATAAATCCGAATCACGACACACACATCTCATCTAACTCGTTGGAAAATGCAGATTTCGACGAATATGCAGACGCTCGCTGTGGCATTTGCAATGAAATGTTCTGTGAACATTCCATGTTCTAACCCCGACATACATACATACATATACATTGAGAAGATAGATGAAAAGCGAGATGGGAACAGAAAACGCATCCAGGTTGGTTGCAGTTAGAATATTTGAGTGGGAATTCTCAAATGTGGTCCATTTTAACGTCATATAAGCATATTTTAGAGAGATTTTTGCATGTATATATTTGGCGAGATTTTATTTTAAAATAGCTATATAATACAGGTAAGTCGATGACAGTTGCGGCTCTTGCTGAAACTAGAGGTGCTGTAGATACTTAAATACCACTGTAGCAAAACAAAGTCACACTGGCAATAGAATTTACTTTTGTCCTACCCTGTATATATATTTGGGCAGTTTTGGATATTTTCTCTTAGTTTTATACCTATCATGTCTGAAAGTCTAATATACATATTATATTGGGTGCCTGTGATAAAGAATTTATACCTAGAAAAAGACCTTTTTCAAGTCGAAAATATTGTGTTTGTTTATGAGTTAGTGCAAAGATAAATGCATATATTAGAAAAGATAACCAGATGTTTCAGTTATAGGATGGCCAAAACATTCAACATTCTCGAAACGCCGTCATGTAGATTAAATGTCGGACTTTTATTATTATATACAGAAGGTAGTAGTTGGGAAGTTAACAAGGTTTCCCATACCAAAGAACAAGTATTAAAGGGCGCAGAAAACATGAACATGGGTTTTATAAATTTACACACTTAAAGAAAATTGAGGTTTTAAAGGAACAAAAAGACTTTATTAATAATCCTAAAATTCCCAAAAATTGGCTTGTCAATATTAGTAATAAACAGCTCCCTAAAGACTGTGAACATCTGTTGGCTATGGGTCCAAAATTTGCTCTTAACTACAAGTGTAAAGATTTTCCAATGATTGATATAATTAAGGATACAGAATATATTATTCAGGACTTACCTCCGAGTTTTAACAAAAATGAAACGCGAGCAAAATGATTATGAACAAGGATGACTATTGCCTTAAGATGTCTACTTTGGTTAATGATACTAATACGTACGTCCCTTTGGCTAAAGATATGACAACAACCTATGAGAATAGGGTGAACAAATTGGTAAAAAGTTTGTATGAGAGTTGTTACATTAGTGAATCAACATATAAAAAACTAGTAACAAAAAACTCTTTACCCCCTAAAATATATAACTTACCAAAAACACATAAAACCAATTTCCCACTTAGACCAATAGTTTCGTGTATACAGTCTCCATTGTACAAGATTTCGCAATTTATGAACAACATTCTGACTAACATTAGTCATAAATTTACTTATTCAGTAAAAAATTCCTTTGAATTTGTTAGCAAGATCAGATCCTGTCAAATTCCTGAGGATTATGTGTTGATATCCCTGGATGTAGATTCGCTTTTCACTAATATTTCTAAAGATATTGTATTGCGGACCATTGATAGATATTGGACGGACATTAATGGGTTCACTGATATAGATAAAACTAAATTTGAAAACATCATTGCTTTCATCTTTGACCACAGTTATTTTTCATTTGATAACAAATTCTATTCACAAACGTTTGGTAGTGCAATGGGTAACCCTTTGTCTCCCATATTGGCGAATTTATGTATGCATGAACTTCTAAGTAGTGTAATTCCGAGCCTACCGTTCAGCTTACCTTTTCTATTTATTTATGTTGATGATATCATCACTTGTATTCCTAAACATCAAGAAACAATAACCTTACAACATTTCAATAGTTACAATCTACAATTCAGTTTCGAAATGGAAAAAAACAATTCGATCCCCTTCTTAGATACTTTAGTTATTAAAGACACTACTAACCTACTCATAACTGATTGGTACCGAAAGTCGACTTCATCGACCAAGATTCTTAACTTCAAATTTACCCACCCTTTGCATCAGAAGGTAGCTGTTATTAAAACTTTCAAAAATAGAATTCTCAGGTTATCCCACGACCCTAAATTTCATGAAAAGAATTTTAATGAAATTATAAAGATCGCGTCTGAAAATGGCTACCCAAAAACATTGTTAATTTTATTTTACATAATAATCATGACCGACATCCGGAAAACTTGTCGGATGCCAAACACAAGAAATACCTGAAAATCCCCCAAGTAAGTGGACTTAGCAATAAATTGGTCAAATGCTTACAGACCCTTAATTCTAATATCGTAACGTATTCAAAGAAAAAAGTACAGAATTTGTTCACAAACATGAAGGATAGGAACCCTAGACAGAGTATTTCTGAAGTAGTATACTCCATACCGTGTAAGGATTGTGAAAAGATTTACATTGGTATGACAAAGAATAGATTACATCAAAGACTTAAACAACACGCTAATGATTGCCGCCCAGAAAAGCTAGACTCAAGTACAAAAACAGCCCTGTCAAACCACCACTTCGAAACAAATCACTGTTTCGACTTTGATAACACAAGCATTTTGGACCGCGAGGCTAATTATAAAAAGAGAGCATTATCAGAGATGCTCCACATCAGCAAATTTAAAGAAAAATCGGTCAATTTTAGAACTGACACAATGAACCTAAACATCATTTACTCTGCTCTACTCACAAATTAAAATGTTAAAATTGAATACTATTAACAGATCAGAGAAGTTGTGTTGGGAAGAAGCACTATGATTGCTTGCTTGCTGTTCATTTGAGTTTGTGAATGAATGGTAATATAAAATAATGTACACTGAAGTATAATCCGAGATAGGATATATTTATGTTTTTTAGTTGTAATTTTTTATAAGGCTACTTAAATTAAGAACAACGACGATGTATATCATTAAGAATTTTCTACCACTGAAATGTGTTATTTATTTATTCGTTTTGTGTTGATCAAGTTAATTGTTAAGTGTATTCAATTAGGTTGAAAATGACTTTATTGTTTTATATAATATGAACGACTGGACAAGGTATTACTTTGTAATTTTTCTTGTACGCTTTTGTTGTCATGGTATTTTGTTTTAGCCCTGAAGAAGTTTATGTATAATAAACGAAACGTTGGCTAAAGTTTAGACTTTTCTTTATTTTTGTCCTATACCGACAATTCATGTTTCGAGAAAATATTGCTTAAGGACACAATTAACTGAAGATTGGTTTCTTAATAATAATCAAAGTTAAAGTTTCAGTAAGTTCTTTGTTAATTCTTTTAATTGAAGGCCTTCTTGTTTCCAATCAATTTTTATAAAGATTAAGTTGTTTCTTTTAGTAATTGAAATAAATTCAGTTTTCAATTGTAATTAAACTTTCATATAGGAATTAATATAATTATTCGTAATTTCATGCCGGATACCCCACTGATAAAAACCATCTAACCTGTACGATAAATATTTGAAAAGCCTTCTTTGAACTGACCTATGGCAGCAGCATGACAATCAATTAACCGTCTATAGAAGGAATACGTATTTGCCCATCTTTATTTTTATAGGCTCTTTCTCCATATTTTAATCCATATAAGTCGCTGGTGAAGTTTCCCGATTAAAAGGTGAATCACCATGTATATCACACAAGTACTTTATAAACCATTATTTGCCCAGAAAAAGGGCAAAATCATTCATTTTTTTTCTTCGCATGGGGCTTTACCAATGTTGACCAAACATCTGGTAAAATATTTGTGTGCTAAACTTCTCCACGTCAATTTATCATTTTATAAATGGGACTCCAAGAAGAGGTTTATAAAAGCACGTACAATGAATTTGCTTCTAAGTGATTAATAGTGCAGAAGAACTTTTTTTCGCATTGCTTTCTACATACCTTCTATATTTTAAATATTTTTTTTCGTTGCAATATAAACAAATACAGTGAGGATCAGAATGGAAGGGTGTTTTTGAAATATAAATAACGCTGTTTTGTAGCTTAAAAAAATAATATATTTTAAATAAGCTTACTATTTAGCAATAGAAAAGTTAAATTTCGTTTGGGAAACAATGACAGACGTCTGTTCTTTGCAATGCACTGCTGTAGTCCTAATTAAAGTTGAAGTTCAAATGGTTCTGTCAATAAACAGAACTGCCGCTATTGGGCAGCAGAAAACTCTTGTCAAATGGCGGCTTGTCATATGAAGCAACGCAAGTGAATCAACGCTTCATCTAAATAATCAGTATAATCAATAATATTTAAGTATTTAATTTTATTTTGTAAAATTTAAACCATAAATTAAATTTTCAACCTGAGGTAAACCAAGCTTTACCATAAAACAGTAATTTTGCATTTTGTCATCATCTGAAGCAGGCTTTATTGTATATATATATATATATGTACAACTATTTAACATAGGTACTCCTCCTCTGTCATACCAATATACTATTTATCAAACATATTCTTATGCAGATGAGATGTGCCTCAAAGCATTTTGGTCTATAAGTGAGCAACAATGGGCAACACTGCCATCCGGCATATCCCCAATATACAACGAGATACAACCACCTGACGGTCGGCAATCGCTCTTCATATAAACATAGTTGCCAGCGTTTAATTGCACTAAGCCAGCGTAAATATAAATTTACGCATAGTATAATATGAATCTTGTAATTTAACACGCTCCATATAGATGCATCCCAGGTTTAATGTAAAATAAGGGTATAGATGACAACGCTTGCCGAGTGTGTTTTGTACCTATATATTGATTATAATTATTATTCTCTCTATCTCTATCACACAGTCGCAAATTTCTAGTGCTATGCTAATATTCTTTCTATTTACTTTTCGGGGAGGTGGAAGTTTTGATATTTTCATTACAAATTAGTTTTTTTATTTAGTTGCCTATATATTTAATTTAAGCTTTAAAAGTTAAAAAATATATAAACAGTATCGGAGCATGCAACAATACAACATAACCCAGAAAGCGAAATACGGGGGCAGTTATGCACGCATGTTTAACATTTATTTTAACGAGGGCGGTAACAATGTAATTGCATATTCATTATTTAAATTAAGTAGTTAATTTTTGAATTAAAACCTCCCTTTCTCTAGTAAAGTAAGCATGGTTGTAACCACATGTAGGGGTATTATTTTTATTTTGAAAAATATATGAGAGTAACTTCTACAGGTAAATAGATGGAACTGTAAGACCATTATTTTTGAAAGCATCTCTGCAGGTGAATCTGTAAGGTAATTTGAAAATACACCTAATTCTCGTTTCTGGAGTATGAAAACCCTGTCAATCTCAGTACTCCTACCCAATTCGGAACACCCTGTACATTATTTGTAGTTGAGTATTTTGCGACTTAGAAAGAGAGAGAAATTGTCAAAAAGTGGGACTGAGTTACTAAAAACAAACGTGTCTATAATTCAGAATAAATAATTACACATTGAAAATTCACAAGTTTTTGGTACCCATCCAAGACTGTAAAATAGTGGAGTAGCGAGTAGGTATTACAATAACTAGAAGGATACCTACTTAGTATCGATTTTAGATTAGCATTGCATGTGTATTTAAGGCATCAACGCAATTTTGCTCGGAAATGTGTTTCCATGATGTGTAATAGTGTTATAAAGACATTAGATGTTACGAATTCAGTAAGTATATCGATACCTATAATAGCTTGAAATAATTTCGATCATCAAATGCATTTTCTCTACCAATCGCATTCAAAATATTAGCGATATGATGCTGCAGTTAATGTTAATTTTTCGCTCTCCATATCATATTATAATGTAATATTTGTGTATGTATATTTCAGGATTTTTTTTTTATTTTACCAGAAATACGTGTTTTCGGTCATTATACATATGGGCAAATAAATAATTAAAAAAGTCTGTCAGTCTATGTGTGTTTGTCTGTCTGTTTACGTCGTTAAAGTCATATACATCGTTTATGACGTTTGAAGTTGACATGTGCCGTTGACATAAGACGTATGGCATTGACATAATGGTTACGCATGTAAGTTTAACTCTAAATCATTAAAAATCTCTAGTTGTTTTTAAAAGTGCTTGATAAAGCGACAATATAGCCTGCGAAACGTCGCATTTTCGTTAGAATTACCTATAATATCTTGCATTTGAAAATTTGAATCGAAGACGGCCCTGTCTATGCTATAATCACTCTTGCAGCGCGTCTATTTACGGTAATGAAACAGAGCGTAGGTCTTAGTAAATATTACGATGCTCTTGGACACAACATTTTTGTGCCTCTATTGTTTCCTTTGCTATCGCGTGCGAAAAACAGAGACAGCAATGCATCGCTACGCTGCACGCTAGTAACAGTAAAAATTGTGACGTCATATCTGGGGTGCTGCCCTACACATCAGTCTATACGAATAAAATTTGTGCGTGTGGTGTTGTTGTTTTTGTTTTCGCAATCGCGCTTTTTGAGTATTTTAAAGTGAATGTTTTGATTTTGAACAATTACAATAGTAAAGATGAATTCAGTTACAAATGTTTATCCAAAACAATTTAACATCAACATTTAGTGAATCTGTGGAATTGCTGACTGTTTTGTGTACTGTCCCTATGACGACTGTAGAAAGCGAAATATGTTTCTCTACCCTCAAACGAATCAAAACATTTTTAAGAAACACTAGGAAGGGTTGTGCGCGTTAGCAATGCTATCTATTCCGGGTGGGAACTTTTAAATGGTATCTGGTCTAGGAACGATCATTACTAATAGTTACAGCCTAACATCGAATCTGTAGCAATATTGCTAACGTTAAAAGTTAACTATCTGAACATCTTGTTAGGCGTTATGCATTTCAAGTCGTTATGACTTACCTTTTTGTGTTTGTTGTCATATTTCCGTTTTAGTTTGTTTTTGTTTAGTTGGTAGTCTGCTAGCCCAGGTTCATTCTCCTTTTTGTCCGGCTTGGAAATGGGCAGGTGCTGCTGGGTCGTTAAGGACTGCTTTGAATGACGAATTTTTTCTTCTTGCAGGAACACCCGCTTCTTGTTTTTGTTTCGGAACAAGCGACTAGAGGCTCCATGTCTTCGTTTTCTTTCCTATCTTGTGTAGTATGTTTTGGTTTTTTTATTTTTCAGTTGTCCTGTCCGTTGGAACGGTACTACCGTGGGGAAATGTGTGGTTTCGGATTGGGATTGTCTCTGTGAAGGTCTTCCTGGGGCATTATAACTGAAGGGTCTGTGAACGAGGCCTCCCGCTGCTTAACCCGGGTCGCGCAACGCATACCTGTCTTATAACATCTTTTCTTACAAGACCGTTACCTGGTTATATGCCTCTGAGTGGCTGAAAGTAGAGTTTGGCACTCTTGGGGAAGCTCCGAATCATACGCCTCCATTCTGAGCACATACGACGGCGGTGGTATCGTTGTCATGAAACTATATGTTAGGTATAATTCATGCAGAATATCATTCCGAATTGACTTTAGAGATTTTAATTCAAACTTATTAGCTATTACCATTAACTGTTTGTGAGACACAAAATTTTATTATTTTCTTTTTATTTTTTTTTTTGTTTGTCAAATTCAATATAGGACTCAAATGATTTTATAAGCCTAGTTGTTTTATTCTCAGACTCGATCCCCTAATTAGTTACTATTGAATAGGTTCTTGCTTTTCCGGAATTCGACCGATGCCCGCGGTGAAGCTAGAGCAAGTGGCGCCAGGCAAGAGAACACTTTTTAAGTTGGATTAAAGGTAATCGTATATCGACCTTTTCTCCACTGTTTCAAAGCTAGTCCGAAGGCCACCGCCGCATCAGGCAAATTTATCAATAATTTGAGCGATCCTCTTTATTAAAAATTTATACGTCACAATTTTAATTCTTTATTGTGAAAAATTTTGGGTGTTATTGCTTTATTTCCACCTTGTTGTGCCCCACCTCTTTCAGACCTCACGAGCCGCCACTGCCTACAACCCAAGATAAAAAAGTAATTCAAATTAATAATTAGAGGACGAAAAACTTGATAAAATAAAGAGAACTATTGATAAGTTCGATCTATAGGTGAATTATTTTAACACTTCAGGCTTAAATTATATTGCTTAAACTGGCCCGAAGTGTGATCATTCAATTGTTTTGAAGGTTTTTTTTGTAACAAAATAGAACCCGCCACTGGCAAGCTTACAGATTACGCAATTCTAGAATGCATGGGTGGCAGATCGTTTTCTTTCCGTCAAACATGTCCTTTTTTTATAATATATATTCATAATAACACGAAATATTCCCACAGATTGTTGACATAGGATGCTTGTTTTTTCTAAACATAAATACGAACGTACCCTAATATTATGGGGGGTCTAAAACTTATCTGTGTTTTAAAAGTATTTTGTTCTTAAGATAAGAATGTTTATTACTTTATTATGTACTCTATACAGATATTTATTGGGTAACAGTGTTGCCGATTTGCTCAAGCATTGCTTTCTCTAAACATTGTCGATACGTTTATAAATTGTTTAAATTAAGGAATAAGTTATGATCGATGGAATGTTGATATTAATTACTTGGTTTTTTTTTGCTTCCCAATGTCTGACTCTACCTAAGGGGGTAACAATAATAATAATAATATCAATAGTTATTGGTGAGTTTTGGGCAGTCTTTTTTTGAACTGAGTTAAAGGCTCTTGCTTTATTTATGAGTTATATCTTGTCACTAATATAGTTGCTATATTACGGCAAAGTGTACTCGCATTTACAACAAGAGAAATATCTACATCACGTCGAATCATAGTTAGTATAAATTAAGTATCTTTGAGCAATTATACGAATTGAATTGAATCATAGGAATATTATTCATAATTTCACAGAATTAAACCTCGTATCGCCATCTCTGGAGATACGCTTGAACCACATCGAATAACAGAAAATAGAAGTACGACTAAGGAGTAGAAAATCAATAATTAGTGCTTTATTCTAACGCTGCGCAAGGGCTGCGCTCTGAAATTGGCGTCTTCGAATTCCCATTGGCTATCATCCCTCTTTTGAGGCATAATAGGGGAGGTAATCAGATTCGCGCTCTGAAAGAAGGTACCTCGTTAGTTCTTTTAAATTAAAAACTCAGTTCTTGTTCGAGATCCAAGTAAGTCACTTCTAAATATATTTTCTTATAAGCTGTTTTAAGATTTATAATTTTTCTAAGTTCATTTTTCTGATTACAAAAATTCTTTTATTTTATTTTACTTATTTTTTTGAGATTTTATTCAGAAGTCTATCAAAGCTGAATTATTGGTATAATTACTTTAATTTTTATTTTAGTTTCGTATTATCTTTTTCTTTTGCTAATACAAAGTAACTGAAGACATTTAAGTGGAAATCAATGTAAATTATTCGTAATTACATCGATTTCCATTATGCTAAGTCTTTATTAAGATTAAATATTAGTTAAATAAAAGTTTTGTTCAATTAATCAATTGTTGAATATTCTATGTTTTAGTTTGTTTCTTTTTCTTGATTTTGTCTAGTTTTAATTTAGATTTAGATTTTCTTTTAATAATTATTTCTTCTCTTTCATTCTTAATTTTAAATAAACATAAAGTTACCCCCTACAAAGAAATTGAGTTTTATTACGTGGGGACACAAAATGAATAAGTCTTGAAACAGTAGTGTTAAACAAGGTTGAAGTGTTGTGAACGACGCCAAAGTTGCTGAGTCATCTAAAAAAGGTTTGATTAGCTATTAGTTGTTTGTTTCTTTCATTTATTAAATTTATTCTGTTATTATTCTTTTGACTATCATAATTTCGTTCTGAGTCTGAGAATTACGCAATCATCTAGATTAACGCTCGTTAAATATTATGTATTAAATTCTAACCTAGTGGCTATACTAATTATCTTATTAGGGTTTAGACGGGGTAATACTCTCTGCATTCATTATCCTATCTATATATAACTCCGGTTAATTAGTACTACTACAATCTCTCAATTGTTTTGAAGGTTTGTTTTTGTCTTGTCTATATTAAGTAATTTATTGTCAGATATCTAATACTAATTTAATTTGCCCATCCCAGTTTCTTTTCAATACAGCGTTAATTTGTTTTCGTTTGTCATTCAACATTTAACTGCAAATTCAAATTTTGTAGCAAAAGTAAATTTGTTATGTTTCTTGAATATAAAACCTGGTTTAAATTGAAAATGTTCATATCTACACAACTTTTTCATATTATCTAGCAAATGAAACATATCAAGTAATCCCATAATTATATTAAAATCACATTCATTATTCCACACTGCCAACAGGATATACTTAAGTTTCATCCTCGGCGGCCGCCAACAAAGTTTTCGTTTCAACTTTTAACTAGACAGTCTTAAAATTTCAACCGAGTACTGAGATGCTGCTGTGTATGGGTTGGTTTTCTTCGCTCGCTTGCAGTGTTTTTTTTCACGTCCGTATTTTGTGTTTTTTTTTCCTTTATTTAGAAAAAAGTTTATAGCAACTCTCTCTCTGCTTCCGTTAATTCTTCTTTAGTTCTTGAAAGTTTTCGAGGGCATAAACTCCCCTGGAACGAATGTTGTTTGTTAACACACTGTGGTAAGTTTACCGGATATTTTATGGTGAGTGGTTAGTTTTAATAGGGTTGTTAAAAAATACAGTTTTAGTAGAGGCTTTGCTATGGTTCTATGGATGAATTGAAAATTTAATTACCTAGTTACTACAAGAATACTTTTTACATTGTTACATTGATTCTCCACATTACAAAGAAGTTACTAACTTTAAGTAATGACAATTCCCATCCATCTGACTTAGGTTATTGACAAACATATGATCATATCCCTCCATACGACGGCTCTCATGACACTGTCACTTTAGGTTATTAACACTTTTTCAGTAATATTACTTCACACTGAAAAAAATATTGTACGTAAAACCAATGAATGGTTGTCATCAATATTTTGAACATTAATATTATGAATTGGTCACTGTTACAATGAATTTTGATCATAAATTAATAATTTCATACATAGAAACAATGTACGATGAAACATTAATCAATAAATGCAAGACATCGAAAATTTATGTTTTTTTCATCAATATAATGTCACTATTTATTGCTTTAATGTTTTAAATTTATTAATTTATGCTCTTCGCCTTTAACACAATAATTTCTAAATCATACACCTATGAACAGCGAACATAAAAACTAATAAACGATCATCGTTGATTCAATGGATGCTAAGCATTAATTTTACGAACCTAACCGTTAAATTCTGAATAACGCGCGCAAATCAATGCACCCGGACCATAGACTGAATACTCAAAACATTGACATTATGACATTCTCATAGACTTTTTGTTTACGCGTCCTTTTTGTTTTGTTTAGTTAAATGTATACAGTTGAAAAGTGAAGTGTGTTCCTAAATCTATTTTTAAAATTTGTTCCCAAATAATACAACAAATGTAGAAATATAAGGTAAGTAGTAATCCTTTTATACTCGTATAAGTACCATTTAGTACAGTACAAAACTAAAGTCAGTTTAAAACGAAAAAAAACACAGTGCGGTATTCCTTTGTAATGTTGAAAACCCGCCGATACGAGGGGAGAAATTTTATGGGCTCTTCATGGATATTTAGTGCTATCCGCTAAGCTATGTTCCAAAGGTGCCAGTTGAAAGATAAGCCATTTAAAGTACACAATAAAAGACTCTCAAGAATCTTTTTTATTTTGTGCTAAAACAGTTCAAGAAATAAAAGAACATATAATAAACCTTAAAGGAAGAAAATCTGCAATTCAACCGTACTTATGGGTTCTATAAGTCTATTCTAAAGGCGCACACTGTTTACTTAAAAACCTGTTATTTTGATTAATAATAATTACATATAATAACGAGCGTACAGTCCGTTTCTTTCTAAAATGGGGAAAAAAAGCACAAAGTTGTGTGCGAATAAACGCAAAGGAACGCCGGAGGCGTTCCAACAGTGTTTCCTATATGGCAACTTTATTTTTTGCATCACCCGATAGGCTATATATCAAAGCTGATTCAATGCATTAAAATTATGTATTTTAATCATTCATTTACCTCTGCAGAAACGATATTTTAGCGTGACAAGGAGGTGAATACGATTTTCTACGAGGAAATTCAAGAAAATAACAGCACAAAACTGCAAAAAATGCTACTACTAAATCAATAAATTTACCTTATTGTAACATCCACAAATACAATAAAAGCATTTTGATTTATACTAGGCACTGTTCTAAATACGGGAGTGCACTTTTACGGTATGATACGGCCCTTTATTACATTTTTAATTGTAAACTAAAAATGTTGGAAATTCTTCCGAGACTTTGTACATCAATAACCTAGAAAAATTGCGAAAATCGCGGTTGCCACACTTTATTTGAACACTTTCATCATACACATATTCCTCATAGTTTCACGCAATATATTTACACATGGAATATGATTAGATACTTAATTTTACAACAAATTTAATTTACGCAACTCCCACAATAATATAACAAATATTAAAACATTATTTTATGTAAAAAAACTAATAATTTATACTTATTTTTATTTTACTGCTATTCACATGAACTAAATCTGGCAGAGTAGTAAAATTTATTCCCACCAGAAAGGTTACAATTTCAATTAATAATGCAAAAAAGTTCAATGACCCGTGAAGTGGGAGGAGTTGAGTATGTGCAGACGGGCTACAACCCAAACCAATCAATGACCTTTATTTAATATCTTATGCTTATGCAACCTCCAACACATCATTATGGTATTTACGGTTGCATAACCTCAGCGATAGGTGACTTTATTTTCTTTAAAAGAGAAATTTTTAGCATAAGTTTTAAATTTATATAAAGGGTGAATCAAAAATTTATTTCCTATCGTCAAAAAAGCAATATTTTGAATAATTGTTTGATTTCTATAGATTTCAAATCAAGATTTTTTTAAAAGTTAAACTATAAGCTCAAATTTATATACGGGGTGAACCAAAAATGTATTTCTTTATTTTGTTATGGTCAAAAAAGTTATATTTTGAATAATATTTTGATTTCTTTAGATTTGAAATTAAGTTTTCTGTGAAAGTTAAACTATAAGCTCAAATTTATATACAGGGTGAATCAAAAATGTATTTCTTTATTTTGTTAAGGTGAAATAGTATTGTTTTGAATAACTTTTTGATTTCTTTAGATTTCAAATCAAGATTTTTTGAAAGTTAAACTATAAGCTCAAATTTATATACAGGGTGAATCAAAAATGTATTTCTTTATTTTGTTAAGGTGAAATAGTATTGTTTTGAATAACTTTTTGATTTCTTTAGATTTCAAATCAAGATTTTTTTAAAAGTTAAACTATAAGCTCAAATTTATATACGGGGTGAACCAAAAATGTATTTCTTTATTTTGTTATGGTCAAAAAAGTTATATTTTGAATAATATTTTGATTTCTTTAGATTTGAAATTAAGTTTTCTGTGACAGTTAAACTATAAGCTCAAATTTATATACAGGGTGAATCAAAAATGTATTTCTTTATTTTGTTAAGGTGAAATAGTATTGTTTTGAATAACTTTTTGATTTCTTTAGATTTCAAATCAAGATTTTTTGAAAGTTAAACTATAAGCTCAAATTTACATACAGGGTGAATCAAAAATGTATTTCTTTATTTTGTTAAGGTGAAATAGTATTGTTTTGAATAACTTTTTGATTTCTTTAGATTTCAAATCAAGATTTTTTTAAAAGTTAAACTATAAGCTCAAATTTATATACGGGGTGAACCAAAAATGTATTTCTTTATTTTGTTATGGTCAAAAAAGTTTTATTTTGAATAATATTTTGATTTCTTTAGATTTGAAATTAAGTTTTCTGTGACAGTTAAACTATAAGCTCAAATTTATATACAGGGTGAATCAAAAATGTATTTCTTTATTTTGTTAAGGTGAAATAGTATTGTTTTGAATAACTTTTTGATTTCTTTAGATTTCAAATCAAGATTTTTTGAAAGTTAAACTATAAGCTCAAATTTATATACAGGGTGAATCAAAAATGTATTTCTTTATTTTGTTAAGGTGAAATAATATTGTTTTGAATAACTTTTTGATTTCTTTAGATTTCAAATCAAGATTTTTTTAAAAGTTAAACTATAAGCTCAAATTTATATACGGGGTGAACCAAAAATGTATTTCTTTATTTTGTTATGGTCAAAAAAGTTATATTTTGAATAATATTTTGATTTCTTTAGATTTGAAATTAAGTTTTCTGTGAAAGTTAAACTATAAGCTCAAATTTATATACAGGGTGAATCAAAAATGTATTTCTTTATTTTGTTAAGGTGAAATATTTTGAATAACTTTTTGATTTCTTTAGATTTCAAATCAAGATTTTTTGAAAGTTAAACTATAAGCTCAAATTTATATACAGGGTGAATCAAAAATGTATTTCTTTATTTTGTTAAGGTGAAATAGTATTGTTTTGAATAACTTTTTGATTTCTTTAGATTTCAAATCAAGATTTCTTTGAAAGTTAAACTATAAGCTCAAATTTATATACAGGGTGAATCAAAAATGTATTTCTTTATTTTGTTAAGGTGAAATAGTATTATTTTGAATAATTTTTTGATTTCTTTGGGTTTCAATTCAAGATTTCTTTGAAAGTTAAACTATATGCTCCTAGAGGTTTTCTACGGGGTAACTCAAAAATGTTTCTATTTATTTTCAATAATAGATAGAAACATTTTCAGATTTTCAGCTCTGGCAATACTTTTTTTTAATTAATTTTTGAATTGTTTTTTTTTTTATTTTTTTTTTTTAATTTTTTTTTTTGAAATTTTTTTTTTTTGAAATTTTTTTTTTTAAATTTTTTTTTTTTAAATTTTTTTTTAATAATAGAAACATTTTTTTCCTTGAAATTTTTTTTTTTTGATTTTTTTTTTCATTTTTTTTGCCACCCTCAATGACTTTTTTTATAGATAAAACTACCACACAACGACTGGGAAATCCCGAAGGGATTTCTTGTTAATATATAATAACGAGTGATCTTCGCGTCTTTGTCGAAAAGTGGGAAAAAAAGGCCAAAAGTTGGGCGGAATTGGCATCTAGCCACGCCGAAGGCGTGGCCCCAGCTTTATTGATATAGAAACTTTATTTTTTGCACAATTGAATAGGCTGCTTATCAAAACTGATTGAATGCAAAAAAAATTATGTATTTTAATCATTTATTCACCTCTGTAGAAACGTAATTAAAGTGTGAGAAGGAGGTGAATAACTTTTTCTACGAGGAAATTCAAGAAAACAACAGTACAAAACTGCAAAAAATGCTACTACTAAATCAATAAATTTACCTTTTTTCAACATCCACACATACAATGAAAGCATTTTGATTTATACTAGGCACTGTTCTAAACACGGGAGTGCACTTTTACGGTATGATACGGCCCTTTATTACATTTTTAATTGTAAACTAAAAATGTTGGAAATTCTTCGACACTTTGTACATCAATAACCTAGAAAAATTGCGAAAATCGCGGTTGCCACACTTTATTTGAACACTTTCATCATAAACATATTCCTCATAGTTTCACGCAATATATTTACACATGGAATATGATTAGATACTTAATTTTCCAACAAATTTAATTTACGCAACTCCCACAATAATATAACAAATATTAAAACATTATTTTATGTAAAAAAACTAATAATTTATACTTATTTTTATTTTACTGCTATTCACATGAACTAAATCTGGCAGAGTAGTAAAATTTATTCCCACCAGAAAGGTTACAATTTCAATTAATAATGCAAAAAAGTTCAATGACCCGTGAAGTGGGAGGAGTTGAGTATGTGCAGACAGGCTACAACCCAAACCAATCAATGACCTTTATTTAATATCTTATGCTTATGCAACCTCCAACACATCATTATGGTATTTACGGTTGCATAACCTCATCTATGGAATAAGACACTTTTCGATGCTCTTTAATTTTGTCTAAAGTAGATTGCAATCGAAAAACTTTTAAATCTTTAGAAATTTTTAACGTACACTTTAAATTTATATACAGGGTGAATCAAAAATGTATTTCTTTATTTTGTTAAGGTGAAATAGTATTGTTTTGAATAACTTTTTGATTTCTTTAGATTTCAAATCAAGATTTTTTTAAAAGTTAAACTATAAGCTCAAATTTATATACAGGGTGAATCAAAAATGTATTTCTTTATTTTGTTAAGGTGAAATAGTATTGTTTTGAATAACTTTTTGATTTCTTTAGATTTCAAATCAAGATTTTTTGAAAGTTAAACTATAAGCTCAAATTTATATACAGGGTGAATCAAAAATGTATTTCTTTATTTTGTTAAGGTGAAATAGTATTGTTTTGAATAACTTTTTGATTTCTTTAGATTTCAAATCAAGATTTTTTGAAAGTTAAACTATAAGCTCAAATTTATATACAGGGTGAATCAAAAATGTATTTCTTTATTTTGTTAAGGCGAAATAGTAATATTTGGAATAATTTTTTGATATCTTTAGATTTCAAATCAAGATTTTTTGAAAGTTAAACTATAAGCTCAAATTTATATACAGGGTGAATCAAAAATGTATTTCTTTATTTTGTTAAGGTGAAATAGTATTGTTTTGAATAACTTTTTGATTTCTTTAGATTTCAAATCAAGATTTTTTGAAAGTTAAACTATAAGCTCAAATTTATATACAGGGTGAATCAAAAATGTATTTCTTTATTTTGTTAAGGTGAAATATTTTGAATAATTTTTTGATTTCTTTAGATTTCAAATCAAGATTTTTTTAAAAGTTAAACTATAAGCTCAAATTTATATACAGGGTGAATCAAAAATGTATTTCTTTATTTTGTTAAGACGAAATAGTATTGTTTTGAATAACTTTTTGATTTCTTTAGATTTCAAATCAAGATTTTTTGGAAGTTAAACTATAAGCTCAAATTTATATACAGGGTGAATCAAAAATGTATTTCTTTATTTTGTTAAGGTGAAATAGTATTGTTTTGAATAACTTTTTGATTTCTTTAGATTTCAAATCAAGATTTTTTGAAAGTTAAACTATAAGCTCAAATTTATATACAGGGTGAATCAAAAATGTATTTCTTTATTTTGTTAAGGTGAAATATTTTGAATAATTTTTTGATTTCTTTAGATTTCAAATCAAGATTTTTTTAAAAGTTAAACTATAAGCTCAAATTTATATACAGGGTGAATCAAAAATGTATTTCTTTATTTTGTTAAGACGAAATAGTATTGTTTTGAATAACTTTTTGATTTCTTTAGATTTCAAATCAAGATTTTTTGAAAGTTAAACTATAAGCTCAAATTTATATACAGGGTGAATCTAAAATGTATTTCTTTATTTTGTTAAGGCGAAATAGTAATATTTGGAATAATTTTTTGATATCTTTAGATTTCAAATCAAGATTTTTTGAAAGTTAAACTATAAGCTCAAATTTATATACAGGGTGAATCAAAAATGTATTTCTTTATTTTGTTAAGGTGAAATAGTATTGTTTTGAATAACTTTTTGATTTCTTTAGATTTCAAATCAAGATTTTTTGAAAGTTAAACTATAAGCTCAAATTTATATACAGGGTGAATCAAAAATGTATTTCTTTATTTTGTTAAGGTGAAATAGTATTGTTTTGAATAACTTTTTGATATCTTTAGATTTCAAATCAAGATTTTTTGAAAGTTAAACTATAAGCTCAAATTTATATACAGGGTGAATCAAAAATGTATTTCTTTATTTTGTTAAGGTGAAATAGTATTGTTTTGAATAACTTTTTGATTTCTTTAGATTTCAAATCAAGATTTTTTGAAAGTTAAACTATAAGCTCAAATTTATATACAGGGTGAATCAAAAATGTATTTCTTTATTTTGTTAAGGTGAAATATTTTGAATAACTTTTTGATTTCTTTAGATTTCAAATCAAGATTTTTTGAAAGTTAAACTATAAGCTCAAATTTATATACAGGGTGAATCAAAAATGTATTTCTTTATTTTGTTAAGGTGAAATAGTATTGTTTTGAATAACTTTTTGATTTCTTTAGATTTCAAATCAAGATTTCTTTGAAAGTTAAACTATAAGCTCAAATTTATATACAGGGTGAATCAAAAATGTATTTCTTTATTTTGTTAAGGTGAAATAGTAATATTTTGAATAATTTTTTGATTTCTTTGGGTTTCAATTCAAGATTTCTTTGAAAGTTAAACTATATGCTCCTAGAGGTTTTCTACGGGGTAACTCAAAAATGTTTCTATTTATTTTCAATAATAGATAGAAAGATTTTCAGATTTTCAGCTCTGGCAATACTTTTTTTTAATTAATTTTTGAATTATTTTTTTTTTTAATTTTTTTTTTTTGAAATTTTTTTTTTTTAAATTTTTTTTTTTAAATTTTTTTTTTAAATTTTTTTTTAATAATAGAAACATTTTTTTCCTTGAAATTTTTTTTTTTTTTATTTTTTTTTTCATTTTTTTTGCCACCCTCAATGACTTTTTTCATAGATAAAACTACCACAAACCAACTGGGAAATCCCGCAAGGGATTTCTTGTTACATATAATAACGAGCGTACAGTCCGTTTCTTTCTAAAATGGGGAAAAAAAGCACAAAGTTGTGTGCGAATAAACGCAAAGGAACGCCGGAGGCGTTCCAACAGTGTTTCCTATATGGCAACTTTATTTTTTGCATCACCCGATAGGCTATATATCAAAGCTGATTCAATGCATTAAAATTATGTATTTTATTCATTTATTTACCTGTGCAGAAACGATATTTTAGCGTGACAAGGAGGTGAATACGATTTTCTACGAGGAAATTCAAGAAAAAAGCATTATAAAGTACTGCTATTACTTTGAAATAAATACCTGTTTTGGTGCTGTGTTTAGGTACAAAAACAATTTTAAAGTTACGTACAAGCATATTTGGTACGCCACTGTGCCTTTTCCATATCCTATATTTTCAATTATTGCGTTTTTCCTTCATTTTTATTAATCTATCAAACCTTAAATGCGACTGGTATATTCCTTAAAATTGACAAATCTAATTTAGTTCAGCTGTCACACATAACGTTCTTTTACATTTTTCCAAATAAATATACAATGACACTCTTTAAAAACACATGTTAAATATAAAGAACAAAATTTAAAAGACACTGATATACGCAGCATTTGCAATATTACTTACAAAATGTGCGAAAAACCACATAAAATCATACCGATGACACCCATTTTTGCCTTCAATATAGAGGCGACACTAACGACCACCACACAGGAAATGAACATTATGTTTCATTTGGCTATGATGCCTATCCTTTTCACAAACAAACACATTCAAATTCTTTCATCCATTGCAATTGAAAATAATACATACATACATAACCTATAAAATACTGCCATGAACAGTGAAGGCTTATCTAATTTTTTAACAACTGCTTTAATTCCAAATCTAATTATCCCAGAGAGTGATTTTGCAGAATGTGGCCCAATATGGCAACAATGGCGCACATCGTTTTCGATTCGACTTATTTCGTGATCAGTCACTCCAATTTTGCAAATGGCCACTCATCATAAACTTCCGCAAAGAACAACAACAATAAACACAAATTATCGAAATTAATAAACATTAGTAAATATAGCATACACACTTGCACAGTAAGTAGTTTAATACAAATACATAATAGGTATTCAATATTTCAGGCAAACATTTGTTGTTGTTAGCTACCTACTAGGTATATTATGATCAAAACAAACAGGCTAATATTTTTAAAATTAAAACATTATACCTACCACATCACAACCGTAAGTAACAAATACAAACAACATAATATTGTTATTCCAAAGTGATAGATACAGAAATATACAAAAACAATGCAAGTAAGGAGGTACCTACTTTTACCCGAGATCTATCACTGGCAACAAACAATTACAAGTAGAGTTATTTTTTTTATTAATGAAGTCTATAAAAAGGCCACAATACAGACAACATTTTTTGCATCCAGCTACATAAATATGCTTTTAACAACGTGAGTACTTTGTAAAACTAAGTATCTACTATTTACTGAAACTTATTCTCGATCAGAAAATAGCAACAATTACAATTTACAGTTTTTATAATCCATTTATCAGGAAGAATTTGTTTGAGATACCTAGGTAGGTATGTCGTATATGTTGTACTTATTAATGAAGTTTATAAAAAGGAAGGTAGGTACATTATTATTATTATTTAGATTTGTTTGAAACTAAACTAAAGGTTACTAGGTCAATTTCATCTTATTGATCTCGGTCAGGGTTGTTTCCAAATAACTAATGGCGTACGTACTTAGCTGACTAATTTTATTATAGATTTACAATTTTCGTATTATACCTAACTTTACCTGTTTAATTAATTAATTAAATTTAGTATATTATATTAATAAAATAAATGTTGTACTATTTTAGGACAGCTAAAATAAAGGTTACTAGGTCAATTTCATCCGGTCAGGGTCAGGATAGTTTCCAAATAACTAACGACGTACGGTACTTAGCTGGCTAATTTTATACAAAGGTTCTCCATTCGTCAAGAAAGTAGATATTCATACGTACGTCGTTACTACATTCCTATAATAGATCAGGTGGTGAAGGGTAGCATAACCAACTACGTACATTAGGACAGTGTTGCCTACGTTATCTGTTATATAAACGGATTTCACAATATCTGTAGGTGCATACTTACGCTGGCTGCATGTGAATTAAAGCAGTATTATTTGTCTTTGTTTATCTCATTGCGTGACAAATTTTGCTTCACTTAATCACAAATATTCGCAGCTTGATATAAGTGGACTTATTGTCATCTGTGGAACAATGCTATTATTTAAAATGACGTCATACGTACGACGTACGTATTTAAGCTAAGACCGAGAGAATTTGATCATATGTTTTGGATGACGTCATATTGTTTATCTTACGATTTATTTACCAAAAAATTAGGGTTTCTTTTTTAATTTACAAATTCCACTACTAAATTAAATTAAAATGCCTACATTTAGTTTTAATTTCCTGATACCGAATTTATTCTTACGTTACAAATAACTGGATAAAATACAAGTCTCATTACCTACCTACCTACCTGTTTTTGTCCAAAAACTAATTACAGATGATGACCTAGATCAAAAACATTCAATGAAACAAAATAGGTACGTAATTTTGTTAAGTTTAAGTCTTAAAGTAAGTATAGCCATTATATATATTCATATAAATAGCACAGAATAAATAATATTCTGTGTAAATAGTACTTATCATGTTTTTATACAAAAATTATAAACCGTAAACACAACAAATCAATATAGAATTAACTACACTTTTTATTTTATACACCACGTATTATTATTATTAGCGGATGCTGACGACCAAATTTCCATTTCCAAATTGATTTCTGTCTCTTGCCTGTAGGTCCATATTTTGAATGCTTCAAGTTATTTCGTTTTTTTTTTAAGTTACCGCCTAAGCAAGTACTAACTATTATTGGCCTCTTGCCCTTTCACAGTAGGATAGCCAGCACAGTTTATTTTTATCAAATATAGTTACAATGCATACTACTACTGTTTACTTTTAACCTCCAAGCCCCATAATATAACCTATTTATTTATGACGTGAAACTAGAAGTGTCAACCAAACAAAAATAAGAGACACCAACGTCAGAACAAAATTCTGCCAAATTATGACAAACCAACGAAGCCAAAATAGATAGACAGATAGTCCTAAAATCAACGTCCGCCGCTATTAACGTTAACGTTAATTGAACACCAACGATTTTCAAATAGACAGATGTGGTAGGTTTATAAAATGATGATCGGCAGCCATTTTTAGGCTAGCAGATTTAAAATACCAAACTAATATATTTATAGTAGGTATTTACCATTTTTTTTAACACGATAGGTGACTTTATTTTCTTTAAAAGAGAAATTTTTAGCATAGGTTTTAAATTTATATACGGGGTGAATCAAAAATGTATTTCTCTATTTTTTTACCATTTTTTTTAACACGATAGGTGACTTTATTTTCTTTACAAGAGAAATTTTTAGCATAGGCTTTAAATTTATATACAGGGTGAATCAAAAATGTATTTCTCTATTTTTTTACCATTTTTTTTAACACGATAGGTGACTTTATTTTCTTTAAAAGAGAAATTTTTAGCATAGGTTTTAAATTTATATACGGGGTGAATCAAAAATGTATTTCTTTATTTTGTTAAGGTGAAATAGTATTGTTTTGAATAACTTTTTGATTTCTTTAGATTTCAAATCAAGATTTTCTGAAAGTTAAACTATAAGCTCAAATTTATATACAGGGTGAATCAAAAATGTATTTCTTTATTTTGTTAAGGTGAAATATTTTGAATAACTTTTTGATTTCTTTAGATTTCAAATCAAGATTTTTTGACAGTTAAACTATAAGCTCAAATTTATATACAGGGTAAATCAAAAATGTATTTCTTTATTTTTTTACGGTGAAATAGTATTGTTTTGAATAACTTTTTGATTTCTTTAGATTTCAAATCAAGATTTTTTGAAAGTTAAACTATAAGCTCAAATTTATATACAGGGTGAATCAAAAATGTATTTCTTTATTTTTTTACGGTGAAAAAGTATTGTTTTGAATAACTTTTTGATTTCTTTAGATTTCAAATCAAGATTTTTTGAAAGTTAAACTATAAGCTCAAATTTATATACAGGGTGAATCAAAAATGTATTTCTTTATTTTTTTACGGTGAAAAAGTATTGTTTTGAATAACTTTTTGATTTCTTTAGATTTCAAATCAAGATTTTTTTAAAAGTTAAACTATAAGCTCAAATTTATATACAGGGTGAATCAAAAATGTATTTCTTTATTTTTTTACGGTGAAATAGTATTGTTTTGAATAACTTTTTGATTTCTTTAGATTTCAAATCAAGATTTTTTGAAAGTTAAACTATAAGCTCAAATTTATATACAGGGTGAATCAAAAATGTATTTCTTTATTTTTTTACGGTGAAAAAGTATTGTTTTGAATAACTTTTTGATTTCTTTAGATTTCAAATCAAGATTTTTTGAAAGTTAAACTATAAGCTCAAATTTATATACAGGGTGAATCAAAAATGTATTTCTTTATTTTTTTACGGTGAAAAAGTATTGTTTTGAATAACTTTTTGATTTCTTTAGATTTCAAATCAAGATTTTCTGAAAGTTAAACTATAAGCTCAAATTTATATACAGGGTGAATCAAAAATGTATTTCTTTATTTTGTTAAGGTGAAATATTTTGAATAACTTTTTGATTTCTTTAGATTTCAAATCAAGATTTTTTGAAAGTTAAACTATAAGCTCAAATTTATATACAGGGTGAATCAAAAATGTATTTCTTTATTTTTTTACGGTGAAAAAGTATTGTTTTGAATAACTTTTTGATTTCTTTAGATTTCAAATCAAGATTTTTTTAAAAGTTAAACTATAAGCTCAAATTTATATACAGGGTGAATCAAAAATGTATTTCTTTATTTTGTTAAGGTGAAATATTTTGAATAATTTTTTGATTTCTTTAGATTTCAAATCAAGATTTTTTTAAAAGTTAAACTATAAGCTCAAATTTATATACAGGGTGAATCAAAAATGTATTTCTTTAGTTTGTTAAGGCGAAATAGTAATATTTGGAATAATTTTTTGATATCTTTAGATTTCAAATCAAGATTTTTTTAAAAGTTAAACTATAAGCTCAAATTTATATACAGGGTGAATCAAAAATGTATTTCTTTATTTTGTTATGGTCAAAAAAGTTATATTTTGAATAATTTTTTGATTTCTTTAGATTTCAAATTAAGTTTTCTGTGAAAGTTAAACTATAGGGTCAAATATATATACAGGGTGAATCACAAATGTATTTCTTTATTTTGTTATGGTCAAAAAAGTTATATTCTGAATAATTTTTTGATTTCTTTAGATTTCAAATTAAGTTTTCTGTGAAAGTTAAACTATAGAGTCAAATATATATACAGGGTGAATCAAAAATGTATTTCTTTATTTTATTATGGTCAAAAAAGTTATATTCTGAATAATTTTTTGATTTCTTTAGATTTCAAATTAAGTTTTCTGTGAAAGTTAAACTATAGAGTCAAATATATATACAGGGTGAATCAAAAATGTATTTCTTTATTTTGTTATGGTCAAAAAAGTTATATTTTGAATAATTGTTTGATTTCTTTAGATTTCAAATTAAGTTTTCTGTGAAAGTTAAACTATAAGGTAGAATATATATACAGGGTGAATCACAAATGTATTTCTTTATTTTGTTATGGTCAAAAAAGTTATATTTTGAATAATTTTTTGATTTCTTTAGATTTCAAATTAAGTTTTCTGTGAAAGTTAAACTATAGGGTCAAATATATATACAGGGTGAATCAAAAATGTATTTCTTTATTTTGTTATGGTCAAAAAAGTTATATTTTGAATAATTTTTTGATTTCTTTAGATTTCAAATTAAGTTTTCTGTGAAAGTTAAACTATAGGGTCAAATATATATACAGGGTGAATCACAAATGTATTTCTTTATTTTGTTATGGTCAAAAAAGTTATATTTTGAATAATTTTTTGATTTCTTTAGATTTCAAATTAAGTTTTCTGTGAAAGTTAAACTATAGGGTCAAATATATATACAGGGTGAATCAAAAATGTATTTCTTTATTTTGTTATGGTCAAAAAAGTTATATTTTGAATAATTTTTTGATTTCTTTAGATTTCAAATTAAGTTTTCTGTGAAAGTTAAACTATAGGGTCAAATATATATACAGGGTGAATCACAAATGTATTTCTTTATTTTGTTATGGTCAAAAAAGTTATATTTTGAATAATTTTTTGATTTCTTTAGATTTCAAATTAAGTTTTCTGTGAAAGTTAAACTATAGGGTCAAATATATATACAGGGTGAATCAAAAATGTATTTCTTTATTTTGTTATGGTCAAAAAAGTTATATTTAGAATAATTTTTTGATTTCTTTAGATTTCAAATTAAGTTTTCTGTGAAAGTTAAACTATAGGATCAAATATATATACAGGGTGAATCACAAATGTATTTCTTTATTTTGTTATGGTCAAAAAAGTAATATTTTGAATAATATTTTGATTTCTTTAGATTTGAAATTAAGTTTTCTGTGAAAGTTAAACTATAAGCTCAAATTTATATACGGGGTGAACCAAAAATGTATTTCTTTATTTTGTTATGGTCAAAAAAGTAATATTTTGAATAATTTTTTGATTTCTTTGGGTTTCAATTGAAGATTTCTTTGAAAGTTAAACTATATGCTCCTAGAGGTTATCTACGAGGTGACTCAAAAATGTTTCTATTTATTTTCAATAATAGATAGAAACATTTTCAGATTTTCAGCTCTGGCAATACTTTTTTTTAATTATTTTTTTTGTAATTTTTTTTTTTGAAAAATTTTTTTTTTCGAAATTTTTTTTTTTAAATTTTTTTTTTTTAATTTTTTTTTTTGAAAATTTTTTTTTTTTTTAATTTTTTTTTGACTTTTTTTTTTTTAATAGAAACATTTTTTCCTTAAAATTTTTTTTTTTTATTTTTTTTTTTCATTTTTTTTATAACCCTCAATGACTTTTTTTATAGATAAAACTACCACAAACCAACTGGGAAATCCCGCAAGGGATTTCTTGTCAAAAAGTATAAACTGTGTAAGCCCTTACTCACTCTAATCTTGAACGAAAACAGGATAAAGTTGGGCACAGATTTCTGACAATCAAAACAAGTGTAAAATATGCCATGTGTTTTAACATGCAGTTAAATATTGAGAATCGGGAATAGGCTACTTTTGGTGAGGCTCCTTTGAAGGGAAACATTTTTAAAATAGTTCCCAAATCGTCACATTTTTCATTAAAGTAAAGTCAGTAGAAAAGAAAACAGATTTGTGTGCTATTCTTATGGAATCTACTCGATTAAACAACATACCAACTTACAATGCTTTGCTGCCAGAATGTCTTTCAAATTATCTCTATCCTACACCTCGTACTTATTATTCGCACAATAGCTTAATTAAACTGAAACCTATTGAGACCCGACACACCTGCAGATGGTTAGTTAAATATAATCTCAATTTCCTCAAGTTTATTTTATTTTACCTTTGCTAAAATAATTTCGTTGTGGAAAAAAATCCATATTATTTATATGTCATTCCATTCAATTCTTTCAAAACGTGACAACAACCTACAAAAATTGCGAAAATCGCGGTTGCCACACTTTATTCAATATATCATTATTGGCGTAAAATACCAAAATCAATCAATCCCAATTCAATTTACATACCCAACACAAGTTAATTAACCACAAACTTAAATTAGCCAATATTTATTTTCAATTTTCTTTCATGAAAACTTTAGTTTCAAATCCACTTTTAAGAAAATATTCTCCCCTATAAATATATATTACATATTTCATATACTAAGAAAAAATAAATCTGACAACCAAGGAACTAAAGAGCTAATATTTGCTGTATGACAATTATGACAAGTGTCATTTCGAAATAAAATATAAATAAATTCTTTTAATTTGTTTGAAAATAGAAAAAACATAATAAAATTCATTCTAATATTGGTTATTGTACACGGTAATTATATTCTATTAATACCTAATGTTTATTTCTAGCCAAAATTCGATTTTTGATGTACCTATAATAGGTAATAGTATTTTTAGGTTATATTACACGTACGTAAACAAACACTAGAAAAGGCTATATAAGCTTTCTTACGTAAGTACTTTAAAATACAATACTTTTTATGTTTATTTAAAGGTATTTCAACTAGATTTGTTTATGTTCCTAGGTACGTACCTACATATTATACCACATACTACTTAGGTATCTCCTAATCTCCACATTGGTAAACAAAAACGACTTACCATAAAGCACAGAATAATACATTCCTTATTCTGTGGAAAGAAACTTTTATTTAGAGAAAGTATTTTTATCATAGAAGCAGCATAATATAAAATATTTTATACAATTAGGTACCTACACGAAATAGAAACATGGGTACAACTAATAATGTTTCCAAAAGAAAATTAATATTATTTCAAAACGATCAAATTAATGTAGCGACATGACATGGTAAACAAGGTTTAAGATAGTTTTCGAATCAATAAAGGTTTCTGAAGATAAATTCTGCGAGAGTTGAAAAGGTGATAATTGTCTCACATATATATTTAACATAAGTAGTCTAAAAATTCATTTGTCGTGTTTTAGATCAAAGAAGAATAACCCAAAATAGCAGAAATTGTTTTGAAAACAAGCACATAATGTACAGGATGGTATTAACGTGGTATTCCAAGTATTCAGTCAATGAGAGAAAACCATTTATAATTTTGCATTTATATATTTTTTTATAAGTAGTAGTAGTAGTGTTTATTTCACCCAATATTAATGTATACAATAATAAGTAATAATAAGTCGTAACATAAAAGTTATTACAGTTTGTTGTTTTTCAAATAAAACGCTATTCAGTTGAATTGATATGGTACGTTCAACTGTCGCTCAGTTGAACCTAACTGATATTTACGTTGAAGGATACTACCTAGATCAGCTGGGCAGCTATTCTTGAAAACCAGGGAGTAGAACAATTGTGAGGCGAGGCAAAGTCTATTAAATTAGCACAGCTTTGCCTCACTTCTATGTTCACTTGAACTGATGTGATACCCCTATCACTCATTTTCAACATAACTTTTTCAGTTAATTGTCAACGAAGAAAAATGCTAATGCCTATAGATTTTGATAGATAACAAAAGTCAATGTTACCAACATACAAAAAATAAAAACATGTGAACTAGAGGTGTAAGGTAATAAAACTGTCGATAGTGTTTTTGATTCTTTAAATAATCAGCTGTAGCAAAAACGTTAAGTCATCGTAAATATTAAATATACTGTGGTTAAGTGTGGAATAAATTAAAAAAACCATATACAGGGTCATACAGAAAAATATATTAGTTTTACAACGCTTAAATTTTTTAGAGCGAAACAAAACAGTTAGAAAACTTTTGATTTTTTGTAGTATGTTAGAATGGTTTCATACATTTTTTATACAGGGTGAAATCATTTTTAGGAAAAATTATTTATTATTATGACAGAGAAAATTCAAATTTTACTGTCAAATTTACTATATGAGATCAGTTTATAAACAAATATATATAAACATAAAATAATAACTAGAATTACAGGGTGTCCCAAATTTTTTGCCTTAGTGTTAAGAGCACGTTTTTTTAGCAATTCTTTAGAGTGAAACGTACAAATATTAAGAACTTTTAAATTTCCAGAATAACCGCCTACAATTTAAATAAAGGGTTACTCAAAAATGTTTATATTTATTTTCAAGATTTTCAGGCAAGGTAGAACGTAATAGACAGAAAAACTTTTTAATTTTTTAGTTTTTTAGAATGTTTTCATGAAATTATTGCACAGGATGGCTCAAAAATGTTTCATAAGAATTTTTTTATATATTTTTTCACAGTATTTTTAGTTAGAATGGGGTCATACATTTTTATACAGGGTGTATGTGTATTGTTTCCATTTATTTGATCAGGTTTTTAAACCATATTTTCAGCGACAGGTTACTTTTTTTTATTAATTTATTTAACTTTGGAGTTTTCTTAGTTTGTTAGAGCGGTGTCATAAAATTTATTTATATACAGGGTGTCTCAAATGTAATTCTGTTTATGTGATTAGGTTTTCAACCCATATTTTCAGTTCTTTTTTATAACCCTCGATGACTTTTGTAATAGATAAGACTACCACAAAACGACTGGGAAATCCCAAAGGGATTTCTTGTAATATAATAAATGACTTTATTGAGAACTTAGAAAAGTTACACAAAAGGCGAAGTCGATGCACAGCCTCCTAGCGTAACATATTAGCAATACTAAAGATAACTGCATAATAATAACAACAACAAAAACCCTGATACATAAAAAAAGGTAATGATTCCTGGATGCCCTGCGGCACTACGCAATGTCCTGGGCCCAGACACTGCCGTTCCCAAAATGACAACTTGACTTCTATCATTCACATATGTTCCGAGTAGAGACACAGCAGATTCCCCAAAGCCCAGGTAACCCACAATGGCCAGCAACAAACCATGACCAATGCGGTCAAATGCCCCTTGCGTACTCCAACAGCAGCAATGCCGTCAATCGACCCTGATCTACCGCCCCCAATGCATCATCCAGTATTTTAAGTCATGTCGTGGAGCAACTGTGACCCTGACGGAACCCAGACTGGACCTCCGACAACAACCCATGCCCATCAAGATATGTTTTCATCTGATTGCAGATCACTCTCTCAATAACCTTGGAGATCGCTGGGAGTATATTAATCGGTCTATAAGATCCTTAAATATTGATGGAGTTTTAGTTTTGGGATTGGAATGACATTGGCTTCTTTCCAACATGTTGGGAAGTTCCTCGTTTCTATATAGTAATTCACTAGATGCTGTATAAAGGGCATTATAAACGGACAACTACTACTACTAGCATATCAATACTGATCATGTCACTGCCTACCGTATTTGACTTAATCCCAAGCAATGCATCAAGTATCTCCCCATGATCCACCATTGTAAATTCAAAGTTAATATCAGGCCTAATTTATTACCTAAGTAAAAATTGATCGTTCCTGGGTCCGGATTGTTGGTAGAAGTGGCCACAAAAAAATCATTAATATTATCAACATCATGAATAAAAGACGGTATTGTGATATTTTCCCTTGCAGAAATGTTTAGATCTCGTAATAATTTCCAATTTTGTTTAGAAGAATTTCCGCGGACTTTAGTTTCCAAATATAGTTTTTTCTCCCTTTTCACCTCAGACGACAGACGAATCTGACATGTTAAGCTAACTAAATTAAAAATAAAGCCTTTAGATTTCGAGTGTCGTACAAATATGATTTAATTTATTTACAAAGCAGGTGCATCAAATCAATGGACGTACAGCAAGATAATTTTGAGTCTTATTTGGGCTTTTAAATTCTCTAACCATTGGTACTAGTATATTTGAACCATACTGCACTTTGCAGTACACATAATACATATTATGTACCTATATGCTCGCGATTATTGATTGAATACAGGACAATAATCTCAATCTTTCGTAATAATAATTTCCGGCGAACACAATTACGTAAAACAATTATTATAACCCAATGTAATAATCAGCTAACATTGGTTTAACGTACAAAAGTCATAGATTCATGTTTCTCGTTCGTAACATTAATAACCTTCAGACATCGGTTTAATGTACAAAAGTCATAGATTAATGTTCATCGTTCGTAACATTAATAACCAGCTAACATCGGTTTTACGTATTGGAGACATAAACTAATCTTCATCGTTCGTAACATTAACAACCTGGTAACATCGTTTTAACGTACAGGAGGTATAAATTAATGTCCATCATTCGTAAGATCAATAACCGGCGAGCATAAATTTATGTTCTTTATTTATTAATTCAACGTACAGAATTCGCTACCGAATTTATGTACGAACGTTCATTGTATTAATGTCACCCATCATCGGCTCAAATTTAATGTCGTTCATTGATTTGAAGCACTTTTTTATTAATATCACGTACCTTTTCGGTTCAGTGCAAATACACAATAAAAACTTCTAAATTTACTACAACTATATGGAATAACCATTTTATAACACTACAATATACAACATGTTGATAGAAATTGATCTTAAACATGAAAATAATGCCGAAAACGTTTAGACTATTAACGTAAACAAAGAAAATAATAATAAACTATTTGACACAAGCAATTTGTCTGTCGTGTTAGAAAAAACATCTTACCAAACCAAATTATGACGTGAAACTAGAGGTGTCAACTAAACTAAAATAAGTGACACCAACGCTAGAAAAAAATATTATCAAATTATGACAAACCAACGAACTATAAGAGAGAGATATGGTAGTCCTAAAAAATAACGTCCGCCGCTATTAACTTTAACGTTAATTTAACACCAACGAGTTTCAAATAGAGAGATATGGTAGTTCTAAAAAATAATAACAATCATATTATAGGTAGCCATTTTTAGGCTAGCAGATTTAAAATACCTATCTAATATATTTATAGTAGGTATTTAGTATAAAATTTGATAGGGTTATTGAATTTGACAAGTGGATTTATTATTTAAATTAAGTATTTATCAGATTATAACAACATTAATTAATAAGCAGCATGTACAGGGTGAAAAAACATTAATTAGTCGACATTTAACAAATTTTCTACATTGCAATCGAATAAATTTTAAATGTTAAGAAATTTTTAGCATACACTTTAAATTTATATACGGGGTGAGTCAAAAATGTATTTGTTTATTTTTTTAAGGTGAAAAAAGTAATATTTTGAATAATCTTTTGATTTAGATTTGAATTCATGATTTCTACACATAACTATAAGCTCGTAGAGGTGATCTACGGGGTAACTCAAAAATGTTTCTATTTATCTTCAATATTTTTAGGAGATTTTTTTTCATAACCCTCAATGACTTTTGTTATAGATAAAACTACCACAAAACGACTGGGAAATCACACAGTGATTTCTTGTATTATAATAAATAACGATTACATTATGTTTCCGTATAGTATTGGTATTGGTAAAAATTTACACACTAGAAGAATCGACAGTAATAACCGCAAAATATATGTGCGTATCCGCTTTTGTGAAATTATATATTCAAGTGCAATTCACAATAAATAATGGTAACATGTATAAAATAAATGCATGGATAACTTCTAACCATTAAAATTGTGTAGCTGACTGGACTGGTTGGTGTTCGGTACACGAAGCAGTAATAATAACGAAATATTGGATATAAAATTATTGGATTTTCAATGCACCTCAACTGATTGATGGATGGAATTTGAACACTATGTGGAATGGGTCTAATTCGAAAATAATATAATATTTATTTTGCAGTATTATAATCAATATTCGATATATTTACAAATAATAACAAATGTTGACATTATAAGAGGATTTCGAAAGCCGAAATAATGAACAAATTGCTTCCAATAATAATTTCCAGAAATTGCTGATGAATAACAAAGCTTTACCTATTTGGATTTCATGAATAGTCTATTCCGCTACTATATATCAATTCTTAGTGTTATTTTCAAAGTTATAGAGAAAGTGGTGGCTCAGAGAACCGTAAGTTTCTCATGGAGAATGCCGAAAACGTGTTGCTTGATAATAGCCCAAGGCCGCAGGCCGAGGGCTATTATCCTTGAGCAACTCGCTTAAAGGATTCTCTATGACAAAATTTTGAGTATTTATCAAGGCCCGAGGAGTATTCGATAAGATAATTTTTTACTTTGTAGATATCAAAAATTTTATTGTCAATCTGAGGTTTAATAATTTTCAATACAAAATGTATTAGTTTTAATCAAACAAATATTATTCATTTTTATTTAAAACTACAGTTGTGAAAAGTACAATTGGTAAATGTTAAATTGGAAGAAGAGTTTGCTGAAGTTGACGGATTGTTAATTGCCACTATTGAAGAAATTCCTCGCATGGTGTTGATTATTTCACCATGGCGTTCTTGGTTAATATTCAAGTACGGTTTAATTGAATTAGAGCTGCTATGTCCTGTTATTTTTATTAATTGCTGTTCAGGAATTCCTTTATTTGCCAAATGCCTAACTGCAGTTGATCTGTTCCAATGATTGGATATCTTGGATCTAATAGCTTGCGCGGATGATTTGGTCTACATATTAATTGTGTTCTTGCCTACCGGTATATTGTCAAACCATGTGTCACTTTCGGATTTCCAGAAACGATTTGGTCTCAAGAATAGGCGACTGGAAATAATATTTCCTCCTTTTGGACAATAATTTATGGAATAACCGAACAGGGCATGCACTTTCGTTTGCAATATTTGGAACAAGCCACTTACTATTTGTACAATTTTTCGATCCTCCTTGGCATGTTTGCCTGAATATTGGATTGTATTCAATTCTGTTGGTTGGCTTCCATCATTATTTTTCTCAATCGTGAAATAATCTATAAGGCAATCAGCTGGTTCACCACCTCGCCAAGCTAACTCAATAGCTACAATATGGTAAAATTGGTTTTGTAAACCTTCTGGTGTACATTCATCCCATAATCCAATGATTCTAGCCAAATCACTTGAACTCAAATTTAGTGAACTGCATTTTCGTTTGTTTGGATCCTGCTGTAATCTTTTACGTTTTGCATTTCTTGCATCTCGCGCATTTTTGAATATTACACTGGTAAACGGGTCGAATACAATTTTGAAGTCATTGAAGTATTTTTCCTGGACTAGCCTACTCGTAGTATCCCAAATTGTTTTTACAGTTGCTTCTTTATATTCAGTTCCGTCAGCGTTTCTCATATTTACCGCATAATCTTTCAATATATTAGCCAAATTATGCAAACTCGTTTCAGCATTCAGTTCGTATTCTCTGGTCGCACAAAACTCGAGAAATATTTTCCATACATATTTTTTTGATTTGATTGTATTTTTTGGTATATTCTTAGATATAATATCATTAATTGCATCGTTAGATGCAATACCAAATCTTCGCGACATTTTTAAACCAGTTGTCAGTTTGACGTTTAATTAATTTTTAATAAAAAAAAACCAACCTGAAAACACCACATGTAGGGTATTATCGCTGTAATTCAGAGGTGATTGGATGAAATTTGACACATGACTTAAAATTAAGTAATGTGATTGGTTACTATATTTAGTAAAAAATTATCAGATAAATACAATATCCAGTCTGTCAAAGTTTTGCACACCAGCAGCGAGCATGGCGGACCTAAATAACGACCAGTGTTCTTCAATATCATCCGGATATTCTACCGGGAGCTTGTTCTGCGAAGGTGTTGTTGGAAACACAGATTCGCTCGGTTGTCCTTTAGGCATTCGATGTTAAGCTTTCGCCTTAGTTTCCTTGCGTGTTATGCTCGTTTTACAGGTAGACGTAGAGTCATACTGGATCGCACAAGTCGGTGATGAGTCCACCCATCATCAGCACGCGTTAAAGCTTTCATGCTCTTCGCTTCATGTCGGTCACGAGCGCGAACAATTACGAAGTCGATCATGTGCCAGTGCTTAGACCATGTTGTGTTAAGGGGCCCACAGACTGCTTTCTTATTTGGCGGTTTTGTTCGTCTAAAAAGTGTGTTTGTGGTAACAAAATCTCGTTCTGCACACAATTATAAATAATATAACAACAACCAAACAACAGACACATAATTCATAAAAGCGGAAAAATTACAACAAATTAATCTTCAGCGTAAATAATAAATTACGAGTAATTCCCTTTTGTGCTATTTAACATTTAACGATCATTTACCGAAATTCATCATTAGTATAAGTAATTAATTGAAATTATATTTTACCGACGGTCATGGTGCCGTCTATTCAATTATCCTAATAATAAATTATTATTTCGAAAATTAATCATTTCGCCATGGTCCATGTTTGGACTGTTTTAATTGTTTCGTGTTTTGTTTCGGCAAAAATGATTTGCAATATTATCATCCGTCAGAGCGAAATAATAACATAATATCGGTAATGACAAATATTTTGGATACAAACATATTTATCATCAACAGTGATTGAAGTTGAAATAGCATACCGACAATAGAGACTTTGAAACTACTCCGTATTCGTACATATAATAATAATAATCGTCTTTATTGCTTTTTTTTTTTAAATATACAAAATTTACAGCAATATTTGTGTGATAATTTCTTGGAATTATTTGAAATACAAAATTGCCAAGATGAGGCAATCGGCGCTTCTCCATTCTCAGCCACCTCATGTCATTAAATGTGTGAGAGACATGATCATACCTTCTCAACCCGTTAACAAATCGAGAGCAGCTATTCTGCACTTTCCGTATTCGATTTTTATCATTCACATCCAGGAGAGAGCCATAAATAAAATCACAATAATTAAAATTTGACAACACTAGTGATTCACACAAAATTTTCCTGTTTCCTTTACTTAAAATATGTCTGTCTGAAGATAAAACTTTTAAATTAAAAAATATTTTCCACAGAAGACCACTCACATGTTCTCTACATCTTAAATCAGTATCAATTATTAAACCCAAATTTCTGAAAGAAGTAACAAATTTAATAGGTTTCGGACAAAATTTTTGAGTTCTTGGATTCCTCCAAAGTATTAAGCGCTTGTCAGCACGGGTTAAGGCCAGGTCTTTCAACAGAGACGAGCACTTCTGAGTTTGTACAGCGGGTGCACGACCTGACTGATAGTGGTCATTGTGTGGTAGCGCTATTGTTTGATCTCTCAAGTGCTTTTGATGTGGTTGACATGGAGTTTTTGTGTGCCAAAATTGAGAATATTGGTTTACGTGGGCCGATAAACACATGGATTAGGCATACACAATATTATCGTTAAAACGTATTTAAAGTGGGCTCTCTTAAATTTAAATATTTTGACTGCCCTTAGTGATATAATATACTTGTGTTTTATATCATTATATTCACAGAAAATCTGACTGTTAAATGTGCTAAGCAGCTTACGAATTCAATAACTTGTAAGTCGTTAAGTGGTGTCGTAAATTTGTTGTGAACAATTAACTGTAACGTGCATATCTCATATAGAGATTATCTTGTACCTACAAAGCCAAGCAAAAAAGTCGGACTGATAGCGTTCGGCTCTGCGGTATCGAACACTAATATTTACTATACGAGGTACAATCAAAAGAAAATTGTTTAAATATTTCATAGCGATCGATATTCTGTATAAGTAAATTAAGATCAGAGTCTAGTGTCAAATTTTCATTACAACAACAATAAAACATCGCAATCTATGTTATGGCAAATGAAATCTCAATCAAGAATTTGTACGATCTTGTTCTGAATATACGTGAACAAAATAAAGATATATTAGAACAAAATGAGAATATTCAAAGGCAAAATGAAATAATCAAATCTGACCTAAGACAACTAAAACAAGAAATTTCAGAAGAAATTACAGAATTGCATATTAGAACACAGACTCTAGAAACGGAAAATGAAAAATTAAAGTCGCGTCTAGATGATATAGAACGAAAGTCAAAAAAGTGTAACTTGGTTTTTTATGGAGTAACTGAAGAAAATGCAAATTTTGAAGAAACTGTGAAGGATATTATAAATAACCGACTTGAAATTCCATGCAATACTGGTGATTTTAGAAATGTTTATCGTATTGGCAGGAAAATTGAAAATAAGGAAAGACCGATTCTGGTAGAATTTTTGAGATATGAACAAAAATCCGAAATACTAAACAAGGCGAAAAACCTAAAAGGAACAAACATATTTATATCACCCGACTATATAAAGGAGGACTTTAAGAAAAGAAAATTTTTACAACAGCAGCTAAAACAAGCCAGACAAAAACAACTCATCGCTTTTATTAAGAATGGTAAACTTGTCGTCAGCGGAGAAGAATATACATATGAGGACCTCATGAACAATAGCCACATTGAGTTGGAAAAAGAGGAAGTCTCACAGGAACTAGAAACGTTAGAAAGTAGTAAACGAAAACCGAAACATTCTCCGGAAAAACCAGAAGGATACATGAACAAACGGATAAATATTGAACCAGCTATAAGTGGAATAACAAACAAGAATCAACAAAGCGAAATGAAAGAAGTGGGTAAACAAATTAGGCAAGAAAAAATAGAAAATCAGACAAAGGTCAGGGAGAGAAAAGGATCCATAAGTAGAACCAGGAAATCATCAAAATAGGGACTATAATGTGAGGGTTTATAAGTAGAAGATAAGTAAAAAGAATTGTATTGTTTTTTGTGTTGTTTTTGGGTATATTTTCGTGCTGTTCTGATTTGCTTAGTAAATTAAAATTAGTGCTCTGTTAGAAAACTAATACAAATAACAGGGAATATGAATAACTTTATTAGAGACTTAAATATAGAAGATCATAAAGCAATAATTATAGACAATAGTAATATATATCTTAAAGAACTGGAATCAAGAAGGGCCTATTTCTCCATATTTCACTGCAATATAAGAAGCATTAACAAAAATTTTAATGAGATGCTGCTTCTATTGCATTCGTTTAAGTTTGGGTTTGATATTATAGTCTTTAGTGAGACTTGGGGTATCGATGATCTGGGTTTTTTTGATATTGATGAATACTATGCAATTTACAATGATGGAAGAATAAATCAGAATGACGGTGTTGTGGTGTACGTGCGGAAAAAGTACGAGAATTATACAGAAGTTGTAGTAAATAATATAGGACAGATTAAAGTGATTAATATTAAAATTAAAGGGCGTGGGCAGGGGATTCTTGTTAGTGCTATTTACAAGCCGCATGCTGTGGATCGCCATAGATTTGTTACAGATTTGAGAACTTTCTTAAGTCGAGATTACATACGGCATACCAATAATCATTTTATTGTGGGTGACATTAACATAGATATTAGATCAAACCACGATTATGTTTATAGATATCTAGATCTGTTAAATGAATTTGGTTATAAATCTTTGATAAATACCTATACAAGAATACAAAGGGGTTCAAAATCCTGTTTAGATCATGTATTCATAAAAGATGTGAAACATTCTCACGTTTTAAAGTCATATGTTGTCAATAAAGATATTACTGATCATTTTCCTGTGATAGCCCTTTTAACTACGGAAACACCACTGTCAACTGTGAAACCGAGTGTATCATATAGGACTGTACTAGATGAAAAAAAGCTGGTAGGTCTAATAAAAAATGAAAATTGGGAACAGTTTTATGAAACTCACAACATAGAAGAAAAGGCAAATATTCTGATATTAAAAATACAAACTAGTACTAATAATGCTTCAAAAAGGATTCAAATAAAAAATAAAAAGAAACGTAGCTCGTGGGTAACAAATGGACTTATAACTTCAATCGAAAAGAAACAGAATTTATATAAACAACATTTATCTGACCCAAATAATTTACAGAAACTGAATTTATATAAACAATATAAAGCTGATCTTACTAAACTAATAAATAAAACTAAATCAGATTATTTCAAAAATCAATTTGAGCAAAGCAAAACAGACAGTAAATCTTTATGGGACTTTGTTAACCGATACACGGGAAAAGAAAAAAAGAAATGCAATATCCAAAAAATAAATAAAAACAACAAAATTTTGCAGGACAAACTTGAAGTAGCAAATTCTTTTAATATGTATTTTTCAGAGGTGGGGAAAAATTTGGCCAGTAAAATAAAAAAACCTCAATTATCAATGATAAACAGAAACATTATACAGAGTTCAATCTTTTTTACACCTGTCGATGAAACTGAAGTGTTAGGGTATATTGGTGAACTAAAAATGAATAGGTCTCCAGGTTTGGACAAAATTACTGCAAAGACTATTAAATTGATCGCTGAGGAAATAAAAACGCAACTTGTGCATTTGATAAATTGTATCTTTCAGTCGGGTATATATCCCAGTGCTTTGAAAATTGGAGTAATTAAACCGCTATATAAAAACGGGGATAAAACTTCATTAATAAATTATAGACTGATAACTTTAATCTCAAATATTGCAAAAATTGTGGAAAAAACTATAAAAGATAGAATACATAAGTATTTGAATAAATTTGAATTACCTACTTTCAAAGAATCAGTATGGGTTTAAGAAAGGTGTATCCACAGAGGACGCAATTGTTCGCCTGGTTAATGATATTTACAGTAGTATGGATACAAATAAAAGGGTACTTTGTGTATTTTTAGATCTTGCCAAGGCGTTCGATACAGTTGATCATAAGATATTGCTTCGCACTGTAGAGGATCTTGGTTTTAGGGGCTTAGCACTGAACCTGGTTAAAAGTTATCTTACAGAAAGAGGGCAGCATGTACAAATCGAGGATACAATAAGTGATGGAATTGTTGCAGATTCTTATGGTGTACCACAGGGTACCGTATTAGGACCAATCCTTTTTTCTATGTACTTAAATGGACTTTTAGTAAACAACAATTTTAAAGGACATATATTGTCATTTGCTGATGATACGGTTGTAATATATAGCGGCCTAACATGGACTGAAATAAAAAAAACAGCAGAAAAGGATTTAAAAAATATTAAAACTTGGTTTAACGAGATGTCTCTAACAATAAACTTTGAAAAAACAAAATACATTCCTTTTAGTTGTAATAAAAGTGGAGTGCCTAACTTTAACCGCCTGCTGATAAAGGAAGACGAGAATGAAACAATTATCATATCCGAAGTTAATGATATAAAATACCTTGGCGTCCATATAGACCGATATCTTCGATGGGACGTACATATTAAAAACTTAATTAAAAAACTAAGAGCACTTCTATATAAATTTCGGCAAATTAAAAAGGTTCTCGATCTACCAAAAATTAAAACTATATACTTTTCTTTAATACAAACTCATATCGAATATGGTATAGTAGGTTGGGGGGGTGCATATCAAGCACATTTGAAAAATCTGGAGATTATCCAAAAACTATTTATTAAAATTATGTTAGGAAAAGATTATATGTATTCAACCGATCAGCTTTACATTGAGAGTCAAGTTCTTGATATTAGTCAGTTATACTGCTTTAAGATTCTCATTATTCAACATAAACAAAAGCACTTATTAAATAGCATAGAGCACAGATACGATACAAGAAATAAATTAGAAATGAAAACGAGAACGATTAGGGCCGAAAAAAGGCTTGGACAGAGGTATTTTGGTTTCCTTGCACCGTATATATATAGAAAAATTCCTAAAGATATAAGGGACATATCACAGGAAAAATTATTTAAACATAGTTTAAAAAAATGGATTACAGCTACCTCGCGTAAATTATTTTTTACCCTTGTAAATATGATTTGACAAAGTATGGCACAAAGATCACCTTAATAGTATTAGGATATAATTTTAGGAAATATATAGTGTTTTTGGTCTTTGTACTTTTGCTTCTTTAGGGAAGGCATTTTGTTTCTAATTTTAAATACAAATTAACTAGGTAATAAATACTAACATAAATGTATGGATTCTCTAATAACTACGATTGGGGGTTATTATTAGTAGTATTAGTATAATTTAAATTGTAAATTCAATATAATTGAAAATTAAATTGGTATATATGTGCATGGAGAAGTTGGGAGGATTGAGGTGGGCAAATGGGAGGACTAAGCCGGCGCACAAATCTTAAGTGATTTCAGCGGGTTTTTCTTCTTTTTTCTCTTCTTTCTTTTTTCTTTTCTTTTTCATTATTTTCTAGAAGTATAATAGAAATAGAACACTTTTGTAAATATGTTTACTGGAAAATAAATTATTATTATTATTATTATTATTAAATCCTACCTGACACACAGAAACATGGCTGTAAGGATTGACACTGTTCTCTCTGAATTTCGAGAGCTTGAGTTAGGAACGCCTCAAGGTAGCATACTTGGACCACTTCTTTTTTTACTATACGTGAACGATCTTCCATCTAACATTACGCAGGGGACATTGAACATGTATGCTGATGAGACAACCATATTACTGAGTCCGAACATTTTATTACACAAAATCAATGCCACTTTTTTAGAATTTCAGTCTTGGTGTCATAGAAACAAATTAATTGTCAACTATAAAAAGACTGTTGCCCTACGTTTCACCCTATATAAAACACCTGTAAACTTTAACCTTAATTTTAACAACACCACCTTATCATGGTCAGGGTTAGCTGAATTGTTGGGAGTGACTGTGGATCCTGATTTGAATTGGAAGACCCATGTGGACAACCTCTGCAGTAGGATTAGCCGAAATATGTTTGTCCTTAACTCTCTAAAGAGCTACATGGACAGGAAATCGCTAATAACCATCTAATATGCACTTATATATTCAGCCATTTCCTACAATATTACACTGTGGGGAAGGTGCACGGAGGTAAACAGAGTGTTAATGCTTCAGAAAAGAGCCATTAGGATTATATTCAATATTCTATATAGAGGGACTTGTCGGGAGACGTTCAAAGCGAACAACATTCTCACGGTCCCGTGTATCTATCTTTTCAGGTTGCTCTTTTCTGTTTTTAAAAGTAAAGATCGGGCACCCACTTGCGGTGATAACCATGGCTACTCGACTCGAGGAAGGGACTAGTTGTGTCTGCCTCGCCCCAAACACGAATTCTATAAGAAGTCACCCATCTACTCGGGATATTGTTATTTTAATCTCCTTCCTTCGGATATTAGGAGCTGCCAGTCAGAAGGCATTTTTAAGGGTAAATTGAAGAAATTTTTGATTGCTAAGGCCTTCTACAGTCTACACAAATTTGCCTCATTATAATGTAGAGTAAATTGTTTTTAGCATTATTGTAGTATTGTTTTTGGTATTGTTTTAGTATTGTTTTTGGTACTGCTTTGGTATTGTTCTTAGTATTGTGTATTGTGATGTGGTCCATGGACATGTCTATGATGCCATCCCCAATACATACGCCAATTTTGGTATGTCCCCGATAAGTGGGTACAGTTCCTACCAACCCTCGCATTCTAATGAATGCCGCCCCCGCCTCCATCCTTACCATGATGTGCAAGGGTGGGAGGTTCAGCAATACTTCCATTGTGGCTGTCGGAGTAGTTCTAAAAGCGCCCGTCATTGCTAAGCAGGCAAGCCTCTGTACCCTGCCCAACTCAGCAATGGCGGTATGCTGTTCCGTTTTCGTCCACCAAATCAGCGACGAGTATGTTATCATAGGTCTAACTACCGCAGTGTACAACCAGTGCATCATCTTTGGATTTAGTCTCCATGTTTTCCCATGAGAGCGTCTGAGTAACATAAGCGTTCTCTCCGGTCTTGCTCTGGTTCTTTTAAGGTGTGCGCTCCAGGTAAGCTTTGAGTCTAGAGTGACCCCTAAATACTTTACCTCCCCGGACATTTTTACGATTTCACTTTGAAGGTACAGTGGTCCTAGTCCCTCTGTTTTCTTCCTCCTGGTGAAAGCGATCATTGCTGACTTTGACGGGCTCATTCTTAGTCCCAGATCCAAAGTCCAGCTTGTTGCTATATCAAGGGCCCGTTGCATACATTCCCTTACTATACTATTAAACTTTCCCTGGACATGTATGACTAGGCCGTCTGCAAAGCCCAGAACCCCAAATCCTTCATTGTTCAGAACTCTTAGCAACTTGTCTATAACAAGGTTCCACATCAGATGAGATAGTACTCCCCCCTGCGGGCACCCTCGTACAGGCGTAGCTATTATTGTATCCCCCATTACTGAGGTACATACCATTCTTCCTTTAAGCATGCAGTTTATCCACCTGCAGCAAGTCACATTGATGCCTCGTTGCCTCAGTGCTCCTAGGATTGAGTTCGTTAAAACGTTATCGAAGGCTCCCTGTATGTCCAGGAAGGTTGCAAGTAGAACCTCCCTGCTCTCCAGGGCGTATTCCGCCTTACTAACTAATTGATACAGTGCTGTCTCAGTCGACATGCCGCATCTAAACGCATATTGGTTTGGGTGTAATGCCACCATCTCCAAAGCCCCGTCCCGAATATGTCTATCTATTATTTTTTCCAGCGTCTTTAGCAAGAAAGACGTTAGACTTATTGGTCGCATAGCCTTTGCCCCTTCCTGTCCGGATTTCCCAGGTTTGGGTATAAATGCTACTCTGCTTATCTGCCAACTTTTTGGCAGATATCCCAGTGCCAGACTGCCCTGGAATACCATACACAGGCTGCTAATCAGGGAGTCCCCTCCCTCCTGCAGCATTTTTGGATAAATGCCGTCAATTCCCGGCGATTTATATGGTTTAAATGTTCTCAAGGCCCATTTAATTTTACTACAATTTATCACTGTCTTTTATAATACCCTTAGAATGCACAAAACTTTCTCAAATATTTTTGAAAGAGCTGGCAAAATACTAACAATTCACAGGCTTCGACTTTTTAGGAAGTGGCAGTCCATACGAAATCTTCCACAAATCAGGAAAGCATCCAACCTCAATGCAACAGTTAATAATATGCACAATAAATTTCTCTATAAAAGGACTACAGTATTTAAGCATTTTTGCAGATATGCCATCAACGCCAACAGCATTGGTTTTAATATTCTGAAGTCATCTTCAAAGAGTATTGACAATCAACATGCCAATAATTAGCTGAATAATAATTTAAAAAATCATTTATACCTTTAACATTCGATAGTTCTTCAGGGATATCAAAGTTGTTAACAGTTTTAACGTTCATGCCTTCCAAGTCTCGCCTGAGTTTCTTTCTACTTACTGTCAGTCTGTCAAGATACTGTTTCTTTTCGCATCTCATTGTCGATAAAGTAAAGTTTCTTAATTGTTTATAATTTATCCAGTCTGTATTTGCGCGAGAAATTTTTGTAAAGCCAAGTTCCTTTGCCCAATGAAACATTGAGCGCATATTAATATGTCCAATCCTCATTTATACGAGTACAAAGTCTGAAAATAACATAATATGTGTTGTTAACTAAAATACTATTAACTACGGTAATTTTAATCTAAAACTTTCTAATTTCACTCCACGTAGTATCTACAGAGTGGCTTGGAACAAAAAAAACCAGGGCGATATTTACAAAAAAGACAAACATCGACAGACAACTAAAATAAAAACTGAAACCGCACTATTTAAACTTTTCAGCCGAACTTAAAAGTTGTTCAACAGCATGTCTGCTGAGTGGAAGTTGTGAAGAGAGATAGTGTGTATATAATTTGGCAGTAGTGGAAGTTGGATAATTCAATTTTACTCTCCTGTGTTTACTTTCTAGCCTCGTGATGTTGAGAGCAAATAGCTACATACGAAATCAAATGATGGAACTTCTACTTACTTCTTGCTTTTGTTCTTTATTGTTCGTAAAGACACTGTCTTCTGTCGTTAAATAAAACTACGTTACCTACCACTTGACACCATTGGCGGCTCGTCAGGGCAGGCAGTGCCTGCTCAGATTTGATTTCAAGGACATTTTTATAATAGTAATTAATAATAATAATAATAATAATAAAGTTCTTTTATTGCATCAGTAGTAAACAATTACAATTTCAACATACCTAATGCAATATTAGTGATTTAGTACGGTTCTATGTACAGTACATATAACCGTCTGTTCAGCTAACCCATTATTCTATGTATCTGCTATTATTTTTTTTAATGTGAAAACTGCTCTAATTTTAGTTATTTGTTCTATTAATCTCACATCTCACTACTACTACCGCACCGTCACCCTGTGATTAAAGAGTTTGAGTTCCTATTAGGCGCATCGATGAGACGCCACTGCTCACAACAGCAACATAGCAGTGATGTCATACCCATCCCGCATGCAGTTTAGAATGTACTGTATACCTCTACTGTTAATCTTGAACCGCTCAGTCTAAACTAAACGCAGGCACCTAGCCACCTGCCTGCTTCCTATTAATATACACGCATATTATTGGATATAACATTGTATTGAAGAATTGACAAAAATTCCCTAATAGCAGGAAATAACCTGTAGGGTTTATAAGTAAGTATAAAGGCGGAATTAATTTTGACATTAGAGGACCACAACTGACGTTGTCTACCAATAACATCTAAAGTAGGTACTGTTAGACGTTATTGGATCTACTTAAGCTACAAAGAAAGGTGAGACTTATAACTGTAGGTTAAGTGAGGAAGCATTTAGCTCCGACTTCACCTTTGTATTTGATTACAATAAAGTATTTTATTATTATATTATAGTGATAATGAGATAATTTCTAAACTAGCACAATACTAATTCTTAACATAACGCGTGTACAAAATTTATCATTTATTAGGGAGTTAAGGCAAAACCGAGGACGTATACGTATCTCCATACGTAAACGTGAGATTTTGGTTATGGTTACACTAGATAAGCACTCATTCAAAATAGAGTTAAGGTGCCATCCAATACTTATCGTATATGTGAAAGGTAGAGATAACACTTTACTTGAGAAAAATACTATTTTAGATTTTTCTACTTCCATTTACTATGTTGTTAATATTATTGTTTTTTTAATTATTAACCAAATACAGATATATTTTATTATGTATATCTATAAACAATAACAGAAAAATGTTTATAATTGTTACAAAATAAACTACTCCTACTAATAATAATATTAAAGTATTTATTGCAAAATAGCTTTGCTTAATTTTCAATTTAGATTGAGTTTTTAATGTTCTATTCTAGATATTCGTACAAGTTCATCTAATTCCGACAACAATCGGTTCAATACGTTTAAGTATACGATACGCGTAGAGGTACATATGTTTACGGCCTTCGTATCGTTAAACGTATCATAAATTTAAAGAGCGCATGCGTAGATGTCAAAAGATACGTTTACGTATACGTCACTGGCTTTGCCTTAACTCCCTATTAATTAAGTTTTATAATGTAATGTCTGTTGTGGACCTAGAAAATCCTCAGAAATATTTCAAACGGATTCTCCAGAATCATTTAACCGCGTGGCATGCGCGCGCAGACAAATTAACTAGTCCAGTCTGCAGTCTAAGCTTTCTATGCCTATACCTGTGAAGCAACGGCTCACTTGATTTTTGGGGATAGATAAAAAGTATCACAAGGCCATCTCTGATGTAAATGGAGGCTGGAGCATAATTATATTATAGTGTTGTGATGGTGAAATGTATGTTAATGTTCCACAAATAACTTCTTCTATTAACCGTAATATCTTGAAAAACTCTTATAAGATCCTGCATTATGAACATTATGCAGATGATCAAAAGCAAAATGTTAACAGCAGGTAGGTGTAGGTACATATTATAGACTAAAAGGTAGGTATCCATTTACTTTACCAACTAGTTCAATACTTTTAAAAGCATCTTAAAATACATGCATTTACTATCCATGCCTTCTCCCCAGAGATTTCTCTTATTTCTTAAAGTGCAGGTGGGTTATATATTATATTATTATAAAATGGATTGTCTTCCACTCAATTAAATATACAAAAGAGAAAGAAGTACCTAAATTAAATAAATCTACAAGTGTTAATAAAAAAATTTAGAAAATATCTTTCAACTTTATATAATTAGCATAACTCCACATCAGTAAATCTATAGGATTACGCAAAGTCTAACAGAACTAGGTATACGACATTTTAAAATTATTTAAATATTTTAGGCATCAATAGATGAGTACTTATATAAGAAACTACGTAGGTACCTACTATCATTGTTATATTGAATAAAGAATCGCAACTTAAGAAAATGACCAAATATTACCCAGGTACCTACATATACCTATTATTATGATGATTACTGACTGACGAAATGAAATAATAACCCAGTTGTAATTTGACTTTCCTAACATTAGGGTTATTCTTTCGTAGTGATTGATCTGAACAAGTGAATGTGATTATACTGAACTGAATATTTGGCGAAACCGAAAGATCATCTTTTTTGTGATTGTCTTTCACGTAACCTCGAAATCTTGTGGAAACAACCAAATCTGCTCTGAAAACTGGAAAATTATTTCTTGCATGTTTTAAACTTTTGCAATATATTGGTTTGATTCGAAATCATATTCCAATTATTATCTCTCAATATTCAATACTTTTAGAGGTTAACTGTTAACTGAACGAACTAACCGGTACCTAGAGGTTGATCAGTAAGCGGCAAGGGGGGTAGGAATTTTAATCAGTTTGGTAGAAGTAACCGATGTCGAAAGAATTCGCACAATCGTGAATGAACTGACAATTTTCAGATTGTTCACTTAGTTCAGTACGAAAGAATAACCCTATTATTGACGTTATTATTAGGTTTTGGGTCAGTTGGTACATCCATCCCGAAAAGCAAAAATTCATTATTCTCAGAAATGGCGATCTTGGTGTTCATTTGCTCCCATTTTTCTTGAAAAAGTCATTCTTATAACTCCTAAAGTCAAGTAGGCAGGACAGACACAATAGGGACAGAATAGGGAGATAATCTTAGTTCGTATGATGGTAAAACCGGTTCAAAATCTCGCTGGTTCAGAGATCGGTAAGTAAATTCACGACGGTATGTCACTGCCAATTTATGCTGGCGTCATAATTTTGATTTTTAAAATTGTATATTAATCGGCAATGTGGCAAAAGATAATGCTACCTCATTTAAGATATAAAAAACTATATTTAATATTAAAATTACATATAATTTGGCAGTAATAAAACAGAAAATTTCATAATGATATAGCAAATGTTCACCACCATATATAGTATATGAATTTTATGTGCCCTTTGAACATGTTATAGTATAAAAATTAGAAGCCAATGAAATAACTTGGGAAGAACACCACATCAAAATGGCGGTTTGTCTATCCTTTATTCCGTTGCGCAATCGAAGGCGCAGACGGTTTTGAGCTATAGAGTGCTCTATATTCATATATGTATATATATATATTATGGTATCTATTTATTGATGATTACAAACGCTTATTAACGGCTAATATATTTACTGTGCTATTGACACAGCTAATATTAGTTGTGCTATTGATCTTGCTGGTATTGCTGCTAGACATTGATTTGCCCTTTTCTCATTTATGTATTATTATCGCATAAATAATGATTACCATTTGCAAATATGTAATATTCGTAATATTATATTAGTACGACGGATGACATTGACGGTCAAAGGTATGTGCAAATATCGATAGGAGCTGGCAAATAACCCGTAGACAAGACACATAATATTTTCTTTTAACAAACAACAACATAGTTCTTAGCAGGGACAAGCCGGGCTGTGAAGTTTGAAGTTGAACATCCAGAATCTCGATAATGAAGTTTATACATATCTTACTGTCTGTGTCTGTATGTATTATGTATGTTTATATAATTCTATGTGTGTGTGCGATTGGTGCTTCTGCCGTTTGGTAATTGTTCTGGGGGACGGTTGCTAATGATTATTATTATTTAGTAAGCACACCAGATTTCATTATTCATAATGCAATACGTGGAGAATCTACATCTAGACAAATGCAATGACAACTTTAGTGGTTTTGAGAGATTTTCTAATTATAGAAAAGTTATTGCACTAAAAACGTTTAACATAATGATCGTATACAATGAGGACCCAAAAGTTACGCATAAATTCGATAAAATTTGATGAGAAAAACGCTGGCAGCAAAATATGTCACGTTGGAAATATATCGATATATCAAATGGATGATATTTGCTTCCAATATGTGGATATATATCGTCTATATTTTCTATAACGATATATCAAAATATCAATATTAAAATCCAGCTATCGGTTGCAATATTTTTTTTTAATTAATGATACATAATTACCGATACGTATATTTCTTTATGGCTATTGTCCACAAAACAATGAAAGGTTCTTTTGTCGCTTTTTCACTAATCGTTGTACTTGTGTCACAGCATTAATAAGTACAGCATTCCGACTCCACGTTGGCATTTTGAAATAAACTATGACGTATGACGCCGCGATTTCGGGTTACAAGTCAGGTCCTGACAAAGAATAATTATAGTTTTCGGTTTCTAACCACAGTACTGTATTTTCATTTTTGTAAAAATATTTAAGTACATAATAATATCGCTGTCAATTTCAGAAATATTTGTGGTTTGTCATAGTGATTGAAAACAGCCTTGAGTGATGGTATCAGTAAAATGTTGACATGATTGGGTGATTTTTAATAATAAAAATAAACACAACAATAATACAGACATTATTAGTAAAAAAGACATTTTTATAAAAGTTGAAGCAGTGCTTCCTAACTTAACCTAAACGTAACTTATATTTTAGCTTAAACCTATCTGAAAATAGTTTTACATCGCTGGCCAAATTAAGTAGGTAGCTTATGTTTACAAATTAATTTGTTCTATTACGTGTCAGCCAGCGCTCTTAAAGTGTGTAGTGTAAAGTAGTGCGTTGTAATATTTTGAAACCGTATAGGAAAATGACCGCTCAAACATTGATGTTGAGTGTAGCGGTGGCGTAATGACAGTTTTATGAGGAATATTCACATCATACACAGATTCCCGGAACTTCAATCTTTCGTATAAGTATTCCGCCTTTTTCCATATGATGATTTTATTAATCAAAATTAGTGAATGAAAATCCGACGTTGTTTCATTCTTAACCAGCCGATTTCCTTAGTGTTATTGCTAGCCTCTTTCACCCCTACGAATTCCACATACAAGCCGTGTGCCTGAATTCTGCATCATCTGATTCCTGTTCTCAATTTTAGTCAAACAAGAGCCACATATATATTGTCAATAATATTATAACCCCTAGCTGATTGCGTTATCATGCTATCTCGCCACGCGACAACTTGTGTTTATGTTTTACTTTCATTCAGTTTAAAAACATATTATTAGATACTGTTATTTCGTAATATAAATTTTACGGTTATACAAATAGTTGTTATAAACGTAAAATTATCTAGTATTCATCTTTATTTTGCTTATTATTCACCTAACAGGATCTGTGGGGAAGCGAAAAAAATGTTTAGAGCAAGTGTACCGCTAATTGGGTCACCATTTTGCAGCACATACATGTCCTCCCTAATTGTTCATTGTATTAATCATAAGATACGTTAATAAAAATAAAATCCTTTTAATTCTCACGAACACTATACACAATATGTATTTATCTCGTACACGCCGACAATGAAATATATATTGAACACAGGAGTGAACGGTATCTATCTACTTCAATGCGATTATTGTGACGTTTTAACCCATAATGGCGGCATGCCCGACGATATGCGCAGGGCGGCTCGCAAGCGGAAAGACAATACTGTATTATTTATTATACTGTGCTTGTGTAAGACGCACGTCCGTGTGAACTAGGTTGTTATTGATTGTCAATTGTCACTTATCAATATCCTGTCACTTCGGCACTTGACAGTTGACAGAAGCTTTCCTTGAAGAATGACTACAATTTTTTGCTTATGTTGTTATTAATAAAAATACGTTTGGATCAAGTGTTGAACGTAAAAAAAATAATACTCTGACAATATTAAGAAACCACGAGAAAAATATCGATGTGTATAATATACACATATACACTCGGTATATGCCAGATACCAGTTTCATTTCCTATTCCATGCCGATAACTCTCCTCTCATCAGATATTCCTTGGTTGAATTTTTTAGTGGTATATTTTGGCACGGAAAACAGGCGCACACAGCATAACATAATATAAAAAGGGGGGAAACTGAACTAAAATTCTGGTCACCGATGATGATCCGATGATCCTGTGTAATTTAAATCGTCCGGAAATTTATTTTTTTCGTTGCTAGATATAGGCGGCTTGATAGATATATTATTGTGAGGGTGCTGTAGTAGTCAAGGACTTCTGTGAGAAGTAGCAAAAATTACATATTACTGTTGTTAAATAAAGTGATTGATATAATTGACTTACCTTTAAACTTATCTCAGAGAGGAGTGAAATTTACCCATAGGCTCAATGCTTGTTAATTGTGGATGGGTTCTTTTTTTAAATTGTAACATTTTTTGTACATTTGTATATCTTTTAGGTAGAGTGGCATTACCCAAACCTCTAACCTTTTGTGTGACTGTAATTTTTTTGCATTTTCACAATAAATAATTTATTATTATTATTATTTATTAGAGACTTTTTGCACTTTGCTAGTAAATAACATATTAAATAGCTTTTCATTAAGTAATTATTGCAAAAAAAAAGAAATTGAATAAAATATCAAATTTTTTACTTCTAAAGCATTGGCATACCTAACTGAGGTAAATGGAACAACGAGATCTCCTCCTGGAAGATCAAATATTTGACATATTTGCGAAAAAACCGAGAGAACTGTCATTAAAATAGCAATTTTTGTGAAAATGGCTGCGTCTGACCAAATAATATTGTCAAAAGGAAATTCGCTTCCTGTGACCAAGTCACAGTATAATAAATAATACAGTATTCTGTCTTTCACGTTTGCAAGCCGTCCTGCGCATATCGTCGCGCATGCCGCCATTATGGGTTACAACGTCAAAATAATCCCATTGACGTAGATAGATACAGTTCACTACTGTGTTCAATATATAGTTCATTGTCGGCGTATACGAGATAAATAAATATTGTGTTTAAATCTAAATCTGTGTTTTGTGTTTTTGGTATAGTGTTCGTGAGAATTAAAAGGATTTTATTTTTATTAACGTGTCTTGGGATTCATACAATGAATAATCACGGAGGACATGTGTGTGTTGCAAAATGTTGTCCCAATAAGCGGTACACTTGCTCTAAACATTTTTTTCGCTTCCCCAAAGATCCTGTTAGGTGAGTAATAAGTAAAAATTAAGAGAAATACTAGATAATTTTACGTTTATAACAACTATTTGTATAACCGTAAAATTTATATTACGAAATGACAGTATCTAATATGTTTTTAAACTAAATACAAGTGAAACATAAACACAAGTTGTCGCGTGGCTAGTTGTTATTTTATTGACAATTCATTATAAAGTTTCAAGAAGTCTGCCAAAATTTGCCTTTAAAGTTGCTGTTGTTGTAATTTGTGAATTAAACTACCCGTTTAACTCACTACAACGATATTCAAAGCATTGTAAGTTGGTATGTTGTTTAAGCGAGTAGATTCCATAAGAGTAACACACAAATCTATTTTCTTTTCTACTGACTTTACTTTAATGAAAAATGTGACGATTTGGGAACTATTTTAAAAATGTTTCCCTTCAAAGCAGCCTCACCAAAAGTAGCCTACCGCCTACTCTCAATATTTAACTGTATGTTAAAACACATATTTTACAATTGCTTATCATCGGAGGAGATACGTACGAACTTTTACTCATTTTCGTTGAAGATTACAGTGAATAAGGGCTATCACGTTTTATATTAGTTAAAAATAGCCACTCTAATTGACTTAAAAAATATTAAATAAAGCGTTTACTATAACTTAACAAAATAAAAAAAAATTGTTATATTAAAAAAAACAATAACCCATGGAGACTTCAGCTTTTCAATTTATCGACCATTACAGAAAAAAAATTACATATATCAATTCAACAAACAAAATAAAAGTTAAATTTAGGTTAAGTTAGGAAGCACTGCTTCAACTTTTGTAAAAATGTCTTTTTTTCACTAATAAAATCTTTATTATTGTTGTGTTTATTATTATTAAAAATCACCCAATCATGTCAACATTTAACTGATAACACCACTCAAGATTGTTTTCAATCACTATGACACACCACAAATATTTCTGAAATTGACAGCGATATTATTATGTACTTAAATATTTTTACAAAAATAAAAATACAGTACTGTGGTTAGAAACCAAAAACTATAATTATTCTTAGTCAGGACCTGTTTTGTAACCCAAAATGGCGGCATCTTACGTCACACTTTTTTTCAAAGTGCGAACGTGGAGACGGAATGCTGTACTTATTAATGCTGTGACCAAGTCAAAACAAATTGGCGGAAAATGGCTTTTCTTCAAAAGTTCTCAACAACACTGACCCTAGCGCAACTTCATAGCCACTGTTATATCCATTACTTTAAGCTATTATAAAAAAAACACGTAATTATAAAAAAAGCTTCTTATTATTATTAACATTAACATCGTCGCACATGTTTTATAGTTGGACTAAAGCATATCTTATTCGGGTGGCGGGCGGTCGGAACGAGAGAGAGCTAAGGTATCTTTCTTTCAGCATAGATTAATTTGCCAAAGTGCCGAGCCAATCAAAATCTGTATATTATGCGCATGCCTGATGCCGGCAATGCACCTGATTTATTATTTTTGTTTGTTGTTTGGCGCCATACCAAGATATCAAACATTGTTGTTTGTTTAAACAGAAATTCTATTGTTAAGGCAACACCAAGACTGTATACGTATCTCCATGCTTAAACGTGAGATTTTGGTTATGTTTACACTAGATAAGCACTCATTCAAAATCCCGTTAAGGTCCCATCCAATACGTATCGTATATGCGGAAGGTAGAGATAACATTTGACTCAAGTCAAATGTTATCTCTACCTCTCAAGAAAAAGACTCTTCCTATTGACTTAGGTATACGACAAAGGCTGTGTAGAATCCAAAAATGTTGTAGGCAGTACCGCAGAGTATCTACAAATGTAAGAAAATACAATTATTCTATTGTTATACTTATGTTTTCCTTTAGAACCGAAAACCAACGATTCAAACATACTTAAATTACTTTGTATTGTATCTATACAAATTATAATTTTCTATTACATGTACAAATAGCCTTTCATAAACAAATAATAATGTAACTATATAGGAGTCATTAAGGAAAAGTCATATTACTTGGCCTTTATTAGCTTTCCGATTGTATTATTGTTGGGAATTATCATTTAAGTTTTCCTATTATTTCGTATTATTGCCATTGCGTGTTCCTATTACAGCACATATTGTTAACGTTAATGTCCATATTCCTACGCATTATAATTCATGATTGTTCTTTTTGTTTTCATATACTTACTTACACAAATCTTCTAGATTAATTAAAGATAAATATTATGATTAGGATTTTTCATGTATGAAAAATGTAGGTTACACACATATTGTTCCATAAAACATTTTAAGAGTTTTATTTTTTCCGGAAAGTAGTTCAGCGCAAATGCTTATTTTTATTTGTATGAAAGAAAACTTCGGAAACAATGCTAAAAATTCCAATACAGTCATTAAAGTCTTTTCGGATAAAGTAAAAATTTTTACAAAATGTTAACGTCATTAATAATTTTATTATTATTTTTTAAACAAGTTATTTGTCTGTAAATTATATTTTGATTACCAAGTGGCAAGTTGTTCGTGCCCGTCATGAGCGCTGGCTCGATACCACAGCATTAATAAGTACAGCATTCCGAGTCTACGTTGGCACTTTGAAATAAACTGTGACGTATGACGCCGCCATTTTGGGTTAAAAGTCAGGTCCTGACTAAAAATAATTAGTTTTCGGTTTCTAACCGTATTTTTATTTTTGTAAAACTATTTAAATACATAATAATAGCGCTGTCAATTTCAGAAATATTTGTGGTGTCATAGTGATTGAAAACAGCCTTGAGTGGTGTTATCAGGTAAATGTTGACATGATTGTGTGATTTTTAATAATAATAAAGACTTTATTAGTAGAAAAAGACATTTTTACAAATGTTGAAGCAGTGCTTCCTAACTTAACCTAAATTTAAGTTACATTTTAGCTTAAACCTATCTGAAAATTGTTTTACATCGCTGGCCAAATTAAGTAGGTAGCTTATGTTTACAAATTAATTTGTTCTATTACTTGTCAGACAGCGCTCTTAAACGAAAACCCCGGTAAATTTTTTATATTCTCCGGTAGAGCGTTGTAATATTTTGAAACCGTATAGGAAAATGACCGCTCAAAGATTGATGTTGAGTGTAGCGGTGGCGTAATGACAGTTTTATGAGGAATATTCACATCATACACAGATCCCCGGAACTTTTTTTATTAATCAAAATTAGTGAATGAATATCCCACGTTGTTTCATTCTTAATCAGCCGATTTCCTTAGTCTTATTGCTAGCCTCTTTCACTTCTACGAATTCAACATACAAGCCGTGTGCCTGAATTCGGCATCAACTGAATCCTGTTCTCAGCAATGTTAGTCAAACAAGGGCCACATATATATATTGTCAATAATATTATAACCCCTAGCTGATTGCGTTATCATGTTATCTCGCCACGGGCCAACTTGTGTTTATGTTCTACTTTCATTTAGTTTAAAAACATATTATTAGATACTGTCATTTCGTAATTTAAATTTTACGGTTATACAAATAGTTGTTATAAACGTAAAATTATCTAGTATTCATCTTTATTTTTACTTATTACTCACCTAACAGGATCTGTGGGGAAGCGAAAAAAATGTTTAGAGCAAGTGTACCGCTTATTCGGACAACATTTTGCAGCACACATATGTCCTCCCTGATTGTTCATTGTATTAATCATAAGATACGTTAATAACAATAAAATCCTTTTAATTCTCACGAACACTATACCAAAAACAGAGTTTATTTATCTCGTACACGCCGACAATGAACTATATATTGAACACAGGAGTGAACGGTATCTATCTACGTCTATGCGATTATTGTGACGTTTTAACCCATAATGGCGGCATGCGCAACGAGATGCGCAGGACGGCTCGCAAGCGGAAAGTCAGAATACTGTATTATTTATTATACTGTGTCGATACGATGTGCGGGCGCATATAGCGCGAGGCTACTGGCGTTCGTGTTTATTTGGATATTTTGGCTGCTATCTTGCTTCTCGCTATCTTTGGCTGCTATTTTCACACCAAAAAAAAAAATAGGTTAGGTATGTTTTTACTCTAACACTAACCTCAAAAGTTTTAATTTTGCTACATTCACAGATATTTGCACCGGTTACACTTAAGCTTAAGTGGAAATTAAGTTTGACGTATTTACATTGTAATACGTCTAACTTAAGTTCCACTGAGCGCTAAGTGTAAGCGATGCAAATAGCTGTCAGCCGCCCCAAGTAAATAAAAATACGCCCAATATGAAGAAATGGTTTGTGTGTCAAAGTTCTATTATTATTATCGTGATTGTTTATTATTCTGTATTATCCTTTAAAATTAAAAATTTGATAAGACCATAAATCCATGTGAGACGATCGTGAAAAATACGTGATTAATGAAGAATAATAATAGTAATAGGGTAATACTAAATCCACTAAAATATCCTTTTACGATCTCTCAACGTAAAACTACATAATAAAGTTTATAGACAATGGTAATAATACTTAATAATATTCAGGCATTAATAGATAACATAATATACAGAGATTGGCGAAACTCTAGTAAGTAAGTAATTCAGAAGAAACCAGTCTTTTAGTGTTTAAATGAAAGTCGAATCTCCACAAGATAAATTTAATAGAAACTATCGGCCATACATGTTTCGGGACTAGACCAGACCCATCATCAGTGGCATGTCAACAATCGTACAAACACAACGCTAAGACATTCCATTCCAATAAATTTCTATTGAAGTCTGGAAAACACACCTCATTCTTAGTTCGGAATGGCAAGGACGTCATTGAGAAACGTAATAAAAAATTTTTTTGTTGGTATGAATTATGAATATGAGTTGTGTTATAGGTGATAGTCTCCAGGCTCCAATTTACAATATGCTCTTAAAAGTACAGACAAATAAATCAAGCTTTAGTAACAATTAACTAATATGGAAAATTGCTGGATCGTTAAATAATCTTAAAACTTTATTGAAAAACAAGCGTAATATGATATACGAAAAGAAAATTCGATCAAAAGTATGTAATTGCAATTTTAATTAAATTTTAATAATTCAAATATTTTTCCATAAAATGGTAAGTTAAGGTGGACTTCCCTCCGAGCGACTGAAGCTGGCGATAGTCGCTCCGCAACTATCGCTCAGCGGTCGTCGCTATGAGTATGTTTTCCTCCCAGCGTTTGCGACGATTAAATTTCCGCGTCTATCGGTAATTTTACTTCTGTTAATTTGTTCTGTGGCTGTGTCTGTGTAGTAGTTTTCACAAATTTTTGAAATGAGTTTAACGCGCAAACTACTTGTGGCCTATATATACGAAAAGGCAGAAAATGGTGACATACTTCAAATGTGTATCGCACAACGAAATGAACATCACAAGACGGGAGGAGGGGTTTTTCACAAAATTAATAGAAACCCGACGATAGAAAATTCCGCACAGTTTTTGGATTGAATCCACATCAATTTAATTAAGTGTTAAATTTAATCAAGGATCATATCAAATGTCGTTCTTCCAATAGAGTTTTGTATCCAATAACTGCTGAGGAAAAACTACATTAAAAACTAAACGAAACTAACGAATAGTCGCTGGCCGCAGCGACTATATTTGCTCTGAGAGCAGGCGGCTTGCGATGATCGCTAGGCCGAGCGTCTATCGCCGGCGGCTGTCGCTTGGAGGACAGTGCTTCCATAAAACAACAATGGTAGCAGTATCATAGCGACCTTTAAATCGATAATTGCGCATATTGATAAACGAACTAAGAATGAGGTGTGTTTTCCAGACTTCAATAGAAATTTAATGGAATATTGTATGTCTTAGCGTTGTGTTTGTACGATTGTTGACATGCCACTGATGATGGGACTGGTCTAGTCCCGAAACATGTATGGCCGATAGTTTCTATTAAATTTATCTTGTGGAGATTCGACTTTCATTTAAACACTAACATTGCAACTCCACTTAAGAATGGACTATTTTTTCAAATTAAACCAGTCTTTATTAAGGTGTAGGTATTTCAGTTCATCTTACACTTGGTGAGATGCAATTTAAATCTTATTTAGAGCGTTTTAGTATAATCTGAAATCAAGTATTCAAATATGTTCCAAACCCTGTATATAGGTACCTACATAATACATTATTCGACAACCATTTTCATGATGCATTGAATTTTACAGCAATGTTGTAAATATTATAAACCCCGAAATGGAGTTGGCTGAAGTTAATGTAAATAGAAAGATTCAATCTAACTTTATATTGCTTTTGCAATTTAACTATAATATAGTATTAGATACTACTTACATTGCTAGGAAGTGGAGTTCTATTATAATATGTTTTTGACAACTTTTCTATTTGGAGTAGATACAATTTACTTCAACTTATTATTTTATTTTTGCACTGCATATGGGTTATCTATAAATTTGTTTATAATACCTACGCCTGTCACATCAGTACCTATGATACATTAAAAGCATTATTAAGTTTGTCCTAATGATGTTAAATATGCTAGCGAAACGGGTTTCGAGTTTTATAAGCAAGTGTTGAGTAAGGTAAAACCATTGTCTCTATAAACTTCCCTTATAAAGACAATGGCAAAACGTTTGAAACCCAATATATGTTTTTGAGAACTTCTATTCCGAATGCGCGGCAAAAACATATAGGTGGGTATACTCGTATCAAATTCAATTTTATTTAATCCAATCATTATTATACTAATGATTATTATCATCACCATTATCGAGGAGAGACGACTTTAGGGATAGTGCGATCTCCTGTTTTTTTATTTTTATTATGTCATTAAGGATAGTTTCTTAGGGCTTGAATGATATTGTCCTATACCAAACAAAAGCATCAAAAAATTGAAATGTGCCATGTTCGGAGGGGAATTGCGTCAGGTGATAGTTCACTTCGCCAAATTTCCTATTTATCCACGGCTCTATGTTGGAGATCAGCCTATGTGTCCAGCGCCCGGTGCTTGCAGTTTGCCACTTCTCTTGCCATTTCGCCAGCAGTCTTTCCGCTGCCACGTTCTTGGCTATTCCTTCAGACACTTCACTTCTTTGTTTCGCTAGCAGATCTATTGGCGGTATGCCAGCAATCACGCACACAGCATTGTAGGACACCCTTATGGCCATTCTTCGATGGACGCTCTCGATCATACATCTGTACGTGTCATATCGAGTCGCATAGAGTAGAATATTCTGGCAGACGGTAACCAGCATTCTTCTCTTCATTGTTGACGGGCCATCAATATTTGGCATAAGCCTTGCGAGCACTGCCGTTGTCCTCATAGCTCTTCCCGTCGTCTCGACGATATGCGTGCCAAACCTTCTGCCTATCCACACTCCAAGGTACTTCATCGCCTTCTTTGGCCGAATAGTAGTGTTGTCTACCTCAAAGACGATATCCGTCGACCTGCGATGAGCCAGCATAACAGCTTCTGTCTTCTCTGCAGCCATCATCAACCCGTTTTCAAAAAGCCAGTGTCCAACTCGCGCTGCAGCTTCATTAGCTCTGCAGATGAGTCCATTTTTGTTGTGGCCCGTGACCACAAGAGCAAGATCATCCGCATAGGCTATCGATGTAACGCCATCAGGCTGCTCCAGTTGCAGAACATCGTCGTACATCAAATTGCAAAGTGTAGGATCGAAAACTGAGCCCTGTGGGACTCCACAATATACAGCCCTACTGCTAAGTTTCTCTTGTTTCTGGATTCGAATACTGCGCGCACTTAGATAGCTTCCGATTATGTTTATGATGCGTCCACCTACTGATCTCTTTTGTAATGCGTTCATTATGTGTGGCCAGGGTGCAGTGTTGAAAGCATTTCTAACGTCAATTGCGATCACAGCACATGAAGGGCTATCTGAACTGAAAAGACTATGAAACCGTATATTGTCAAATTTATTTTGGCTCATTAGAATTTCACGAATTCATATTTCTTCCAATAGGTCACAAAACTCCAGTTAATCTGAAATAAAAAAAAATCTCTAGCAATAGAGACTTTTTGCACATTCGACGTTAAATGGTAGAGGTAATATTACGTAATATAACTGGAAATTCTGATGGTAATATTCGGACCGTGCATCACTAATATCGAAGCACATCGATCCAGATCGGAGTCGCATAGAGTAGAATATTCTGGCAGACGGTGACCAGCATTCTTCTCTTCATTGTTGACGGGCCATCAATATTTGGCATAAGCCTTGCGAGCACTGCCGTTGTCCTCATAGCTCTTCCCGTCGTCTCGACAATATGCGTGCCAAAACTTCTGCCTATCCATACTCCAAGGTACTTCAACGCCTTCTTTGGCCGAATAGTAGTGCTCTCTACCTCAAAGACGATATCCGTCGACCTGCGATGCGCCAGCATAACAGCTTCTGTCTTCTCTGCAGCCATCATCAACCCGTTTTCAAAAAGCCAGTGTCGAACTCGCGCTGCAGTTTCAGTAGCTCTGCAGATGAGTCCATTTTTGTTGTGGCCCGTGACCACAAGAGCAAGATCATCCGCATAGGCTATCGATGTAACGCCATCAGGCTGCTCCAGTTGCAGAACATCGTCGTACATCAAATTGCAAAGTGTAGGATCGAAAACTGAGCCCTGTGGGACTCCACAATATACAGCCCTACTGCTAAGTTTCTCTTGTTTCTGGATTCGAATACTGCGCGCACTTAGATAGCTTCCGATTATGTTTATGATGCGTCCACCTACTGATCTCTTTTGTAATGCGTTCATTATGTGTGGCCAGGGTGCAGTGTTGAAAGCATTTCTAACGTCAATTGCGATCACAGCACATGAAGGGCTATCTGAACTGAAAAGACTATGAAACCGTATATTGTCAAATTTATTTTGGCTCATTAGAATTTCACGAATTCATATTTCTTCCAATAGGTCACAAAACTCCAGTTAATCTGAAATAAAAAAAAATCTCTAGCAATAGAGACTTTTTGCACATTCGACGTTAAATGGTAGAGGTAATATTACGTAATATAACTGGAAATTCTGATGGTAATATTCGGACCGTGCATCACTAATATCGAAGCACATCGATCCAGATCGGAGTCGCATAGAGTAGAATATTCTGGCAGACGGTGACCAGCATTCTTCTCTTCATTGTTGACGGGCCATCAATATTTGGCATAAGCCTTGCGAGCACTGCCGTTGTCCTCATAGCTCTTCCCGTCGTCTCGACAATATGCGTGCCAAAACTTCTGCCTATCCATACTCCAAGGTACCTCATCGCCTTCTTTGGCCGAATAGTAGTGCTGTCTACCTCAAAGACGATATCCGTCGACCTGCGATGCGCCAGCATAACAACTTCTGTCTTCTCTGCAGCCATCATCAACCCGTTTTCAAAAAGCCAGTGTCCAACTCGCGCTGCAGCTTCATTAGCTCTGCATATGATTTCATCTTTGTTGTGGCCCGTGACCACAAGAGCAAGATCATCCGCATAGGCTATCGATGTAACGCCATCAGGCTGCTCCAGTTGCAGAACATCGTCGTACATCAAATTGCAAAGTATAGGACCGAGACCTGAGCCCTGTGGGACTCTACAATATACAGCCCTACTGCTAAGTTTCTCTTGTTTCTGGATTCGAATACTGCGCGCACTGAGATAGCTTCCGATTATGTTTATGATGCGTCCACCTACTGATCTCTTTTGTAATGCGTTCATTATGTGTGGCCAGGGTGCAGTGTTGAAAGCATTTCTAACGTCAATTGCGATCACAGCACATGAAGGGCTATCTGCATGCCAAACACATGTGGCTAATTTGTCATTGAGGATAGTTTCTCAGGGCTTGAATGATAGCGTCATATACCAAACAAAAGCATTAAGAAATTGAAACCTGTTGCTTGTTGAGATATAAATTTCAAATCTATCACCCGTCGCGGAATTTTAAGACAGCTCTAGAGAAATTCATGAACAAGGCGCGGCAACACTGAACAAGTAGGATGTTAGATGAAAAGTCAGTGAGTGAGTTATTTTATTATTTGAGTATTTGATTAAATATTTCAATTATTAAAGAAGCTTATCGAACGGGTCAACTTACGTAATATGTATAATTGCCGATGTGAATATCTACCTCGGTACGTTAAATTCCTCATGATTAATCGATGTGGCATGTAAACAATGGGTCGCATTGGGTTAAATCTGGTGTTAGAAATTCCCACTCTAATTAGTAGAGCAGCACCAGAGAGAAGCAGGCATTAGAATGCCACTACTATTTGCTAGCGTGTGTGAGCGTATTACATGTGCATAACAGTAAGGCGATATATGACAAGGTATGTGATATACACCGATATCTCCATCTGTATTACTCTACCTACGTATCTCTCGGTATAGAGAATGTCGCTTTGGTTTAAGTTATATGATCTGGAGTATGTGATATGCAAAGCATTTGGAAATTCCATCAAATACTTTACTGGGAAGAGATGAGATTCGTTTTCAGGTGAGATAGGATCTTTGTAGTTGTACAAGAGGATGTGAACTCAACTGTTTGAAAATTAATTAGGATTTGACTATAGATTGTATTTAACCTCTAATCTACTCTATTTTAATTTTTAATAAATTTAGACTATGTAGGATATAATATATTACAAAAGGTAAACAGCTACTCGGTAACGTAGGCATTTCACTATTTAAAATTTATTTAATCCATTTTAAACATTAAATTATTTATCGTCCAGCACACGCCATAAAAGTCCTCTAAACTGAAAAGACTATGAAACCGTATAATGTAAAAATCTCTAGCAATAGAGACTTTTTGCACATTCGACGTTCAATTTTACAAGAACGCTAAAATACATAATGTAACAAAACAAAAACACACTGACAATAGAATTTACTTTTGTCCTACCCTCTATATGTATTTGGGTAATTTACTCTTATTTTTATAGTTTTATACCTAACATGTCTAGAAGTATAACCTTTTCGTAAATATTATACAACATCACAAAAGTAATAAATTTATTATCTTGGGCTTTTAACAAATGTTCCTAAAAGAATTGTTACCTAAAAGAACGACCTTTTTCTAATCGGGAATATCGAGTTTGTTTATGAGTTAGTCCAAAGATAAAAGCATATATTAGAAAAGATAACCAGATGTTTCAGTTATAGGATTGTCAAAACATTTAACATTTTCGAAACACCTTCATGTAAATTAAATGTCGGACTTTTATTATTATATACAGAAGCTAGTAGTTGGAGGGTGTCACGGTTTCCCATATCAAATAATATACAGTGTGCCCCAGGATATATGTAACAAGAGGTGTGAAGGACAAAATTTTTTTTAATTTTGGAATGACATTTGGTGAATTAGTACTGCTTGTTTTAAAACTAAGGTACCCAAAAAATGAGTTAAATCCGAGTGGTACAGGGTGTTTTATAAACAAATTTATAAAAACCATCATCAATGTAGTCTTTATTTTACAATATACGCCAAAATTTTACTAACAAAAGTTGTTTAGAATACAATTTTATATTCCAGTACCAAAATTTCAGGAATATGAAAGTATATTTTTGGAAAAAATACTTTTATGCAATAATTAGTATTATCATAGAATCAATCGTATTATATTATTTTTTATCTTAAAACGAACGCCACATAAAGATTGTAACACATAACAAATATCAAATAACAACAAACGTATAAATAAACTCGGGAATTAGCAATAGGCTTAACATTTTGTAAAAAACATTCATTCAATATAGTCACCGCCCATATCAGCACATCTTTCGATCCTTCGTCTGAATTCCTTAAAACTGTTTTGAATTTCTTTTAACGTTAACGAGTTTGCAGCATTTCGAATTCTTTCCTGTAATATGGCTGCATCATTCGGAAGTGGTTCAGCATAAACCAATTGTTTGAGACGACCTCATAAAGAGAAGTCCAATATTGAGTCAGGGGATCTTTTGTCTCCAAAATTTAAATTCAACCACTGGTTAACTGCTTCTGTGGAGTGACTAGGACACCCATCGTGTTGAAAATGAATTAAAGGCATATTTCTCAAATTATGTAGATGTTCCTGGGAAAATCTTTCAAGAATCTCTAAGTAAATCTGCTGGTTTAACCTGCCTTCAATGAAATAAGGTCCAATAACTCCAATGTGATACGACACGGCACACCACGCATTTACTTTTTTGTAATACTGTCGTCTAGAATGAATCCTAAAATTGGGATTTTCAGATGACCAATACCGACAATTTTGTGATGAAACAATCAATCAATATCAATATCTTTATAGGGGTATATTGTATAAATGGTCCTTCTTTCTGATTGGCTATTTTCAATCTAGGTACCTACTATGTCATTTTTATGAGGCAATTTTGGAAAGGCAATAGGAATTTCAAATTAGATTCGATTTACCCTTGGTTGAGTCTAGATGTGATGTCTAATTGTATAAAGTTAAATTAAATATTTTAATTTGTTTTTGGACTTAGATTATTCAGTGAAGAATTATTTTGTAGTTTTGGTTTTAAAGTACACCAGTATAAAGACTAAGTCCATTTCTTTTTCATTCTGAAATAGTGAATTCTTCTAAATTTTCATTCTCGTTTAATTGTTTTATCCTTTTTTTTATTTATACCTGGTTATTTCTTGCTGTTATTAATTTTCTTTATTAGTTTTAATTATTAAATTAGTTGTTTTGAGCTCAATACCTTTGCGTTTTATTTCTAATAAAGTCTAGTTATGTTATTGACAAAAGGGTCAAGTTTATGTTAATTTGCTCTGTTCCAAATCTAGAATAGCTCCTATAAAATCTAAATTGACAACACCTAAGTTAGAATTAAACAGTGCATTATTATTATCAAACTTAGTCACAAAGGTTTTAAATTCCTTTAAAAATAATGTTAATGAGATATTTTTATATTCAGATTCTTCAATAGTCTTAGCCTGGATTAAATCAAATCCGTTAAAACTAAATCCTTACGTGTCCAAGAGAATAATAAAAATTAATGAAAATACAAAACAGTTTAAATGGCTATACGTAAGCACTAAGGAAAATCCTTGTGACTTTTTGTCACGTGGTTTAGGGCTTAACGACTTGCCTCAGAATGAGTTATGGTTCCATGGACCTCAATATTTAAAAAATTTAGACTTTGTGCATGAAACTAATCAAAATTTGAATGTTGCAACACCGTTGCCTGAAGAAAAAACATGTTGTTTAGCACAAAGTGATGAGGCAGTCATAGATACATTTTTTTGTAAATTTTCCAAATTCAATTTTTTACAAAGAACTGTCGCATATATGCTTCGTTTTGTACATAACACAAAAAATAAACGCGACAAACTTAATGCTCAAACTCTCAGTTTAAAAGAACTTGAACATTCATTTCAAACAATAATGTGAACAAAACATTTACTTCAAAAATGAAATTAAACATCTAAGATCACAAAATTGTAATTTAAAGTCGAAATTAATTTCATTATAACCATTTTTGGATAACGACGGAATTCTTCGTGTAGGTGGTAGGCTGCATAATGCGCAAATACCATACGAACAGAAACATCCAATTATATTAGCAAAAAATAGCCATATTACTAAGTTAATAATTACGCGTGAACATTTAAGATTGTTCCACGCAGGTCCTAAATCAATTTTAGCTAGTTTAAATCAGCCTTTTTGGATAATTAATGTAATCAGCGAAATTAAAAAAGTAACTTACAGATGTGTAGTTTGTTTCAGAAATAAAGCTAAGTGTGCTCAACAAATAATGGGTTCCTTATCGGCGAACCGTGTAAAGGTATCGCGCATTTTTGAAAATGTAGGTATAGATTTTTGTGGACCATTTTTTATTAAACAGTCTAGAATAAGAAAATCTATAGTTACTAAGTCATATATAGCCCTATTTGTATGCTTTTCTATAAAAGCCGTACATTTGGAACTTGTATCTGATCTTACAACAGAAATTCTTTTATCTGCATTAAAACGGTTTATATTTAGGAGAGGAAAACCAGCGCAGATTTACTGTGATAATGGTGGTATATTTGTGGGCGCAAATAACAAAACCGGAGACTTTCTCAATAATTGTAAAAATAGCGGCATAAATTATTCACTTGAAGAAAAAATTCAGTTTAACTTTATACCTAGTTATTCGCCTGTTTTCGGGGGACTTTGGGAAGCAGGCGGAAAAAGGACGAAATACCATTTGAAGAGAGTAATGGGAAATAGACAATTAACGTACGAGCAACTTAATACTGTAATTATTCAGATCGAGGGTATTTTAAATTCAAGACCATTGACGCCACTCTCAAGCGATTCGTCTGATTTAAGGTGCCTCACACCTTGTCATTTTTTAATTGGCACCTTACAAGTTTTCCAGAAGCTGACTTGACTGCCATTCCGGAAAATCGTGTTTCCTTTTGGAATTTATGTACTCAAGTGCAGCAGCATTTTTGGAAGTTATGGCACAAAGATTATTTAGTTCAACTTCAAAATAGGCCAAAATGACATCACGATATCCCTAGTGTTGAACAAGGGCTTCTTGTTCTTGTAAGGGACGACAATGCTCCAAGCCTTAAGCGGCCTCTTGCAAGAATAATTGAGACCATTAAAGGGAAAGATGGCAAAGTAAGAGTTGTCAAATTAAAAACTTGCAACGGGACATATCTTCGTTCTATAACCAACATTGCCATCTTACCCATAAATTGATTTTGCAATTATTTTATAAATGTATTGTAAATATATTATTTTTAAGTTTTCTTTAATGTTAAGCTAATATGTACATTTAGTATATATTTTTTTGTTTTTATAATTTCTTGTATTCAATTTCTTGTGCTGGCCCCAGCATGTTGAGATCAATCTCAACACATTTAAAAATTGTAATAATTTAAAATTTTAAATTTAAACCGCCTATATGCTAATATTCCTACGCGCTATAAGTGATGCGTGCGTGGGGTTGATATAACACCCACCCTTTGTATAGTTTTAGGTTTTAGTTCAGTCTGGCTATAGCAGTACTTGAAACCTTTTTTACGCCACATTAAAGAATATCAATCATCTTTCAATAAAAGACACTCTATAAGAGTAAAATTCAATACCTCTCTATAAGAGTGTAATAATACCATAAGTGTATAAGTATTATTTTAAAGTCTTAATAATATAAGTTCATTTGTAGACATTAATATTAAGTGAGAAATTAGTGTAAATATAAAAGGGTTAACATTGTGAATAAATTTGTAAATAAATTAATCTAGCTGTGTATTTTTCATACAAACTGAAATCAATAAACGATTGACACTTGACAGTCTAACGGTGGTTTGTTGTTTGTTACAAAGTAGATATTTTTATAACAATCCTGCAACAAATTGTATTTTACGTTGTGAAATATGTCACTTTATATTGTTAAAGAAAAATAAATCCGCATTACCGCAAAAATCAAAGTTTACAGCATCCCCCACAAATCATCCAGTAAGTAACTAAGTATATATAAAACAAAATCCACTAAAACGGATCATTTTTCACTTTCTCATTCTCCTTCAAATAAAGTGGCTATTAATAAAACAAAGAAGAAGAAAAATACAGCTAAAGCAGTACAAAAAAATATATAGTAAAACGAAGAGAGACAGGAAACGGCGCACATTATCGATATCCCAGCCTGTGTGAATATGCTGGCTGCTCTTTTCGCAACAGGACGTTAGGCAAGCGAAGGAACCTTTTTCCGCAAGAGTAATCGTGCGACATTTATTACTAATTAAATCAAACGAAGAAAGAAGTAATCACATTCGGTGGGGTTTTTAAAAACATTCCACATTGTCGGAGTTACCGTGAGATATGCGATGCAAAAACTAAGATCGCACACACACATAACCATCAGCCTACGTTAAAAGAACTTCAAATTAACACGTTTGTTATGAAGACATCTTTGTTTTCACTGAAAAAAATATTGTACGTAAAACCAATGAATGGTTGTCATCAATATTTTGAACATTAATATTATGAATTGGTCACTATTACAATGAATTTTGATCATAAATTAATAATTTCATACATAGAAACAATGTACGGTGAAACATTAATTAATAAATGCAAGACATCGAAAATTTATGTTTTTTTTTCATCAATATAATGTCACTATTTATTGCTTCAATGTTTTAAATTTATTAATTTATGCTCTTCGCCTTTAACATAATAATTTGTAAATCATACACCTATGAACAGCGAACATAAAAACTAATAAACGATCATCGTTGATTCAATGGATGCTACGCATTAATTTTACGAACCTAACCGTTAAATTCTGAATAACGCGCGCAAATCAATGCACCCGGACCATAGACTGAATACTCAAAACATTGACATTATGACATTCTCATAGACTTTTGTTTACGCGTCCTTTTTGTCACGACCGATTCAATAGGGATGGAACCCTGTATGTAGCGCCCTCTATCAGAAATCACAAAACTAAGACCATATTTGAATTTAGCATGATAAAAAACCCCTGTATACTACATTTTATCCATTTCTTGCGTCTCTGGCTAAAGATATTCAAAAAAACCCAAAAAAAAAAATTAAAATTCAACACCCCGGATCTTTTAAGCGAAGGCTTTGCGGACCCGTGTTCATGGGAACTTTTTTTCTTACACAAATTTTATTAATGCTAATTAATGACCAGTTTTCTACTAAAATTTTCAAACTCGAATTTCTCGAAGACCTCTTCGAGAAAAAAAGTATAATAAGTGAACCATAAAAACGCACTTACCTGAACGTTAGCACCGTCAACGGCCGATAAGACTTGTGGCTATCTACATCCGCCATAGGTGTACCCCAAAAATCGTTCTCGAATAGTCTGCCAATAGAATTCACTGCAAGCACATCCTTGTTGGTCGTTACCGCCGGTATATCGTCATGCACAAAGTCCCCATCAATACCGTTAAGATACACCGCGGCAGCCACAGTGCCTATCAGCGAATAGACGGGCCAATTTGAGGGTGATTTCTTTCTTATCTCAACATTGCTTATAGATGTGGCTGAATGGACTAAGGGTTTCCTTTTCATATTGAATTTTTGTGTGTGGGGAGCAAACTGAATAGTTCGATTAAGGGATGGATGAATGTGAAAAGAAATACGTTATAAATAGAATTATTCAAGTTTGTGAAAGGATGTTAGGATGAAGGAATGTGATTGGGATTTTTGCCATTTTAGTGAGAGTGGATTTTCTCTCCGATGTCCTATTTGTGTTGGTAAACTGTTGGGTGGATCTGAAATGAAACATAAGGGATGTTTAAATTCAATAGAAATATAGGATTTCAAGAAATTGGATATTTTTTGATAGAAATCTTCAAAATAATTAAATAATCTTTATTTCTGTCTTAAATTATACGTTTCTGTATATAGACAAGTCAAATATTTATCAGTTGTCAGTTTTAACAATCAAGTAGGCACACAAATTAATAGTAACATAATACAGGGTGTCCCCTCTCAATTGGAACAAACTTCAGGGGCATATTGAGGAACCATAGACAAGCAGTTTGAGATAAGAGCATGGTTTTCAAAATACAGGGTGTCAAGGTTTTTTTCAAAAAACTTTTTTTTTATCAATATCTCAAAGACACGTTAACCGATTTTCTTGAAATTCGCTGGTGATGTAAGCTTAATAAGACGCTCAGTTAGCATTAATTAAATGTTAATTATGACTTCCAGTGGCGCCCCGGGGAACAGTGTCACGAATAAAAATGATAAAAAAATGTACGCTACTGACTTTTTTGAAAATTTTATATTTTTGTAGGAAGCTCAGTTAAAAATACAACTTTTTTGTCACTTGATATTTTTTCGTATCTCTCTCCGTGGTCGAGAAAAAATTTTTATTAAAAACTTTATTAAAAAGTTCATTATTATTAGAAAGAAAAACAAGGAGGCTTTTTTACAAACAATTTATTATTAATAGTGGAGCAAATGTGCTCAAAGTGTTCACCATGCATTTCGATGCATTTTCTGCACCTGTCGAGCCAGGATTCGCGCACCCGAGCAAACACGCCTGGATCGTTCGAGATAAATTCCGCTGCCACCACAACTCTAGCAACTAGGTCCTCCTCATCCTCCTCCTCGGCACAGGAGTTGCATAGATCAACCGTTCCATTCCGCCCCAAAGAAAAAAGTCCAGGGGGGGCAAGTCCGGCGACCTTGCTGGCCAAGGGACGGGACCACCTTTACCAATCCACCTGTTGTTGTAGGTTGGGTCGAGGTAACCTCTCACGGTGCGCGCAAAATGCGCTGGACAACCATCGTGTTGGAACCAGGCCTCTCTACGCAACTGGAGGGGTACATCTTCCAGCAGCTCGCGCAGAATATCTCGCAAAAAAAGCCTGTCCAAACATTAACACCAAACTTCTGCTGATATCCTCTGATGTGTGTAGCATGGGGATTTTGTTCGCTCCACTCGTGGTTATTACGACGATTGAATGTCCCCTCGCGTGAAAATCCTTTTGCATCGCTCGTGAAGATTATACTTAAAAAATCAGCGTTTTCAATTGTTGCAAGCTTTGATGTTGTTAAGCTTTTTTAGGGTTTTTTGGTAGGGGTTTTTTGAAACAGATGAAAGTTGGGTAAACACTATATATGTTTAAGTAATTTATTAATTAGGTATAACTACAAATTAAAAGGTTATATTAAAACTTAAAACTTGTGCTGCAAAATCTAGTCTTCTACTTCTATAAGCATGTGTTTCGGGCCTATACCGTTCAATCACCAATTGTTGATGAATAAGTTGCAATTGACATTTCAACACTTGGATCTAACTTGACTCGTTACTAGCAGACACAGCAGACTCGATGTACTTATCCAATATATCATACACAGATGGTTGGAATCGTTCCTGTAGAAAATTTAATGGTGCAGAACTCAGATCAGGACTGGCCTTCTTTGAGTCTGCAACATCTGTTGATGGAAATATGTCCAAAAAGAGATGCTCATAAGGCATTGGCCAGAAATTGTCGGTTTGGCAGTAAGTTGAGGCAGTACTCGGCATATCTGATTTGGTATCAACTGGTAGATCGGCTTGACCGAGCAACCACTCGCAGAACTCTAGCCGCCGAGGAGCGTTGCCAGGCAGTAGATGCTGCACCTTTTGAAGTTTAAATGGATGTAGATCGTGGATTTTCAATACTCGATGGACAGTATTTTTGCTGCAATCAAGTCGCGACGCAATCTGACGAGTGCTAGTGTTGGGCTCATTCTGAATGCGTGCCGTGACTTCATCCTCAACGGCATCTCTGATCGGACACTGCCTTGCAAATTCTCGAATAGGCTGCAAAGATAACAAACCTTCTTAGATTGGCTGTAAAACAGAAACGCACAAGAAAAAAACACAGAAAGTTGCCATTTCTGCAATACTTAACACGAATGAGACTTTTCGGTTTGGCAATTCAAGATTTGGGAACCGCTGCCCGTACAACTGTTGTGATAACAAAGAATTACCGCGCGCTTCCCCATACAAGAGATGCATATCTGCAAGCTCGGCTTATTCAAAACGATTCATTTTTGCAATTAGTGTAACGTTTGAAGATAATTAAGTACTTATAAACTGACACTTTTACTAAAGTTTGATATGTTTATGTGTTACCATGACAACATTGTTTTGTTTTAGATTTTCACTATTAATAATAAATTATTTGTAAAAAAGCCTCCTTGTTTTTCTTTCTAATAATAATGAACCTTTTAATAAAGTTTTTAATTTTTCTCGAAAACGGAGAGAGATACGAAAAAATATCAGGTGACAAAAAAGTTGTATTTTTAACTGAGCTTTCTAAAAAATATATAAAATTTTCAAAAAAGTCAGTAGCGTACATTTTTTTGTCATTTTTATTCGTAAAACTGTCCCCCGTGGCGCCACTGGAAGTCATAATTAACATTTAATTAGTGCTAACTGAGCGTCTTATTAAGCTTACCTCTCCAGCAAATTTCAAGAAAAACGTTAACCGTTTTTCTTGAAATTTGATTTTTCTTCTTCTCTCTCTCTTTTTCTTGATCTTTGAGATATTGATAAAAAAAGTTTTCTGGAAAAAACTTTAACACCCTGTATCTTGAAAACCATGCACTTCCGGACATCAGTCTCTTATCTCAAACTACTTGTCTATGGTTCCTCAATATGCCCCAGAAGTTTTTTCCAATTGAGCGGGGACACCCTGTATATCACAAAAGTTCTTCAAAAGTATGTCATTGATAAATAGCCACAATCGATTGGAACAATCGTAACAATGATGATGATAATAAAAAGAAAAAACTTACTAGAGACATAATAAAAGCAACAACTAGAGTCATTACATATCAAGTAAAATTTTGATACAAACATGATAAAACAAAACAAACAAACATATATGACATAAAGCTATGACGAAACTAACCGTACATACTCGTCCAAACTATAAAATGCGTTACTCGCTAAAAACTGCTTCAACTTGTTTTTAAATCTGGTTTCAGTTTGACAACCCTTAATGTCCTCAGGAAGAAGATTAAAGTAGAAGTAGCCCGAGTATTTAGGAGACTTCTTGTACAACTTTTATAATTTGCATCATCGTTTTCTCAAAACTAGAAATTTCTACATAAAACCTTATGTTATGTTATGTTATTATGGTAGAGAAATACTTCACTCCCCGTTTTAAAGCTGCAGTACAACTAGGGGTTTAGGCTGATATACCACAATTTACTACACATAAGTATTACAAAGCCAAACTGAAAATAAGAGAATACACATTATTTTGTATGTTAATGATGTGACGCGTAAATATAAAGCCCGTTTCTCTCGAAAATAAAAAAGTGACAGTCGTTACTTGACAAATCATGGTTTGTTTGTTATTGTTGAAGAAGTGTACATCATACATTTTTTTAAATTGCATCGTTAGCAACGATTGTTAGTAAATATGGAAGTGCTGATTCTAGAGTATGACAAGTGAATATGTGAAAGCGCGTAAAAGTGTATATACCCATATGGCAATCAGTCTCTTTTAGATGTTCAAGAGTCATTATGAAGAGTTGTTTCGTATATATTAAATAAACATTATAGAGATTTAAGTGCTCTACCGTTTGATATGTAAAATTGGTATTTTCTATTAACAATGCAAAAAAATATGATTTTTTGAAACTTGACAGGCCCGCTATTTTTAGAGTTGCCACCATCAATTTATATTTTGGAATGTGTTTTTTATGTGTATTCAAACAAGGACAAATTTATATGCACAGGACAATTGTCTGATTATGATCTGAGATATAACTTAAATCTCAAACTACCTGTCCATAGACTCTCCCTTACGGCGAATAGTTCGTTAGTAATGCTGTTAAAAAATTTTAATCATCTACCTCAGCATTTCAAATTGGTTCGTAGCCCGAAGCGGTTCAAAATCAATGTTAAAAACTGGTTATTGAAATAGTTTTTATACACTGAATGAATATTTTACAAATAATTCTTGATTATAATATATTTTGCATTGTAAATTTACAATATTTGTCGTTTGTGAACTTTTATGTTATGCGTATTCTGTATTTGTATTTGGTATAATTTATTGACGCATTCTTTGTACTGCTGCTGTACCTGATGAATAAAGACTATGATTATAATTATGATTAAATCCGTGTTACGCTTACAAAGCGTATTTACAACGTTAACTGTGTGAGAACAGCAATTCAATTCTTTTCTTAGCTTACCTAGTAAGGGTGGTTGTACTTAAAAATCATCGAATATTAACTATAGACAAGAAGGTTCACTAGACGCTGAAAACGGCATCGACCCGTCGCATTCCCAGCCACATTTCTGGCCCGCTACTATACAGGGTGTCCTACGGTGGCAACCCATTAGATTATTTCTGAAACTACTTCGAATTGAATTTTGAAAATTTCAGTGTCTATATTGTCAAATATGCTCTACTCAAATAATATAATAGCAACGACATAGCACTTTCGGTTATACCGGAAGTTGATGGCAACTTTGTTATTTTAAATGGAACACCCTATATATTATTACATTTTTCGATTCTAAATAAGATTTCAGCCATATTTCATGTATAATGTCCTATACCTAACGTCAGTCGTTTTTGACTTATATCAAGATTTATGTCAAACTTGACAGTTTAGGGCTCCATAAGAATTCCGTTTATTCCTTGTAAATCAGTATTTAATAATTATTTTGCAGGTATTTTCTTATCAGGTGGGATCTTCTTTTTCGAATTGACAAGACATTTTCTGATTAGTTTATACAGGGTGGTCAAAAAATTGTATTGAAAACGGTTCAAGAAAAACAGTTGAAAGTCAATTTTTTCAAATGGAATGGGTATATTATTATTACTTTATCTTCCTTAGCATTTAAAAATAATGCAATTTTGTAATATGTTATCATTTTCTAAAATGCATAGTTTTCGAAATATCGTCATTTTAATTTTTTATTTTTCTGCAGCGCCTACCATTGTCTCTCTGGAAGCTAGCTAATTCATTTAGTTAGCCATGAAATTATTGTCATTTTAACGTCAAACTAAACGTCAAATTAATAAAAATGAAAAATACTTATTGATATTATAAATTTATTATTAATTCATGGAGAATAAAATAAAGAGATTAATATCACCTGTAGTATATTTAACGAGAGAAACCCCCATTTGCTAACGATGACTAAAGAAATTAGGAAGAATTTTGAGAAATCATTTAGAGCAGGTTTGGAATAAATTCACTCGGGACAGCTCGTGCAATTTGGACTCCAGGTAAGGCTTCGAATGAAGTTCGGATGCGTCCTACTAATTCTTCTTTTGAATTAGTTGGGGTGAAATACACCTTTTGTTTAATTGCACCCCAAACATAAAAATCCAGCAGTGATAGATCTGGAGATCTCGCTGGCCAATCCCAAGGCCCTAAACGTTTAATCCATCGATCTTCAAACATTTCATTAAGCTGTTGTGTGATTCTATTTCCACAGTGAGGTGGTGCTCCATCTAACTGGTACCAACAACTTCTTAATTCATTTAATGGTAGATCATCCAAAAAATGCGCCACAACATTTTGCACAATATAAAGAGAACCTTCCGTATTTTAATTATGCTCGTAAATAAAATATTCATCATGTGTGTCTTTCACCATACAAAAAACGTTCACGCTAAATTTATTTTGAATATTTCGTTCACGAATAGCGTGCGGATTCTCAGAAGCCCAAAAATGACAATTTTGTCTATTAACGATTCCATCTCTCGAAAATTTCGACTCATCTGTCCAAATCACTTTTTGCAGAAACCCAAGATCTTCTTGCGTTCGTTTTAAAATGGTTTCGCAGAACCGTACACGTCGTTCGGCATCACCTGCTTTCAGAGCACAAAGATATTTGAATTTAAATGGATGTAAACCACTACTTTTTAATATTTTTTGGACAGAGGATTTTGAAATTCCTAGATCTTGTTCAGCAGCACGCACTGATGATTCAGGATATGTATTAAAATATGCCAAAACATTTACCACATTATCCTCATTTGTAGTGACAGGTTTTTGTAGTACTCGATTTGCATGACACTGCCCCCACCGTATTTGATTTCTCAAAATTCTTCTTAATGTTTCTCTAGTCATTGTTGGCAAATGCGGCTTTCTCTCGTTAAATACTCTACAGGTTCTATTAATCACTTTGCTACATTCTCCATGGATTAATAATACATTTACAATATCAGCATATGAATAAATATTTTCCATTTTGTAGTAGTTATTGTAAAATACATATAATGGTCACAAATATTGATAAATAACGACTGGTTGGATAGCAACAACTAATTTCATATTTAGTTTGACGTTTATGCTAATTCAGAGAAATGGCATTATTTTCATGGCTAACTAAATTAATTAGCTAGCTTCCAGAGAGACAACGGTAGGCGCTGCAGAAAAATTTAAAATGACGATATTTCGAAAACTATGCATTTTAGAAAATGATAACCTATTACAAAATTGCATTATTTTTTAATGCTAAGGAAGATAAAATAATAATATACCCATTACATTTGAAAAAATTGACTTTCAACTGTTTCTCTTGAACCGTTTTCAATATAATTTTTTGACGACCCTGTATAAACTAATCAGAAAAGGTCTTGTCAATTCGAAAAAGAAGATCCCACCTGATAAGAAAATACCTGCAAAATAATTATTAAATACTGATTTACAAGGAAAAAACGGAATTCTTATGGAGCCCTAAACTGTCAATTTTGACATAAATCAAAAACGACTGACGTTAGTTATAAGACATGATACATGAAATATGTCTGAAATCTTATTTAGAATCCAAAAATGTAATCTTATATAGGGTGTTCCATTTAAAATAACAAAGTTGCCATCAACTTCCGGTATAACCGAAAGTGCTATGCCGTTGCTATTATATTATTTGAGTAGAGCATATTTGACAATATAGACACTGAAATTTTCAAAATTCAATTCGAGGTAGTTTCTCAAATAATATAATCGGTTGCCACCCTGTATATACTATATCTATATGTACTATACTATAAGCGCGGCGAATTTGTAGACATGAACATCAAACGTGCCGACAGGAGGTGAAGTAACTGTCTATTATTTTAACTGTGTTAAAAATGTAGTGTTGACAGTACTAACCTCTCTAGCTACGTGTCATCTCAAAATATACAGAATGGCCCTCGTATTGAACTTCCACATAAATACAAACAACATTTTTTTTTTATAGTGGAACACAGAGAATTTCATGAATATTGTTTGTAAAATAATATTTATTCCGAGGAAAGTCTGCATAATTTTAATTAATGTAGGAGTTATATATTTTTTAACACATTTTAGGGAAAAATCCATTTGCATGTTTTAAATTAACGTTGTGTCCGGCCCCAAAGAATCCTCTAAAATTATATGCGCATATGCACTGTATGGTTTCATGATGTATAATTATTAAAATTAGCAGTCCTTTTTTTTTAGGTGCAACCTATTCTGAAATGCAAGTTTCATTGTAGAATTTATGTAAAAATGTATTTGTATTTTCATCATATAAAATGACATTTTCGTTACAATTTGCGGGAGAAAAATAGAATATTATGCAACGAGCATTTAACAGCTAAATAAATGGGAGTTTGCATGCGATATTTTTTCAACTTTTTTTTTCACTTAATTTAATTAAAAATGTTGTTCTGCTACCCGTACTGATTTATCAATTGATCAAAAGATTTTGAAACTTGTTTTCACGATTTTATTGCTGGGTTTAACTGTATCAGTTATCATCCCATTACATAAGAAGGGTGACCAGAAAGCCATCGCAAATTATAGGTCAATAGCTTTAATAAGCACTGTGTCGAAGGTGATTGAGAAACTTGTGGCCGAGAGAATTTTTGAATTTTTAAGCCAGTGTGATGTGTTAAGCGGTTGTCAGCACGGATTTAGACAAGGTTTTTCCACTGAAACCTACACCGTCGAATTTGTTCAACAGGTTCATGATCTGATTGATAACGGCTACCATGTAGTGGCTCTTTTATTCGATTTGTCCAGCGCATTTGACGTTGTTGATAGCGACTTTCTATGCAAAAAATTAGAACAAGTTGGCATACGTGGACCGATCAATCAGTGGATACATTCTTATTTGAAGGACCGAAAAATCGCGGTTAAAATTGAATCTGTTAAATGTTGATCTGGGCACTCCTCAGGGAAGTATACTGGACCCATTGCTATTTTTACTTTATATTAACGATCTTCCTGCAAATATCACCCACGGTTTTCAGTACATGTATGCTGATGACACCACTCTTTTATTATCTGACAGGGATCCTGAAATTCTAAAACATAAGGTAAATGTCACGCTGGATGAGTTTCGAATGTGGTGTCGGAGTAACAGGCTGATGATCAACTTTGACAAAACAGTTGCTATACACTTTAATAAGTTCAGAACATTGGATCTCAACATAAACTTTGATCATATCCATCTTCCTCTATCAGATTCTGCTAAACTGCTAGGAGTTTTTGTTGATCCGGATTTCAGCTGGGTAACGCATATAAACCACCTTTGTAAAAAACTTAATACGTCTTTATATATTATTAATTCGCTGAAGACTTGCATTAATGTGCATGTCTTACTTTCAATATATTATGCATTGATCTATTCAGCAATTGCGTATGGTATAGTGGTCTGGGGCAGGTCTAGTATGATTGACAGAGTGTTTATACTACAAAAACGAGCAGTGCGTTGCATTTGTAATATTCCTTTTAGGGACACTTGTAGGGAGGCTTTTAAACAAAATCGTTTGCTCACAGTCCCATCTATTTACCTATATGAAACGCTCTGTCATATTTACAAAAATGAAGATGGCGCGCGTACGTGTGGAGACAACCACGAGTATTATTGTCCTTGCTTCGTCCCAAACACGAATTTTACAAAAAGTCACCAAAATACGCGGGCTACCAATGTTATAATTTCCTGCCCGAGGACGTCAAGGGTTGCCTAACTGAGACACAATTTAAAAGAAAATTAAAGCTGTATTTGATTGATAACGTGTTCTACAGCTTTCAGGAGTTTGTTGATACTAATAGACGGTAGTTTTTTTTAGCGATTGTAATTGTTCACTTGTTTGTTTATTTGTTGATTATTTATTTTATTTTTTTCTCTGAATGTTATTATGAGTGTTTTTATTTTAAACATTATTGTTTACATATTGACATGTCTATGTACAGAAATGTACAATTTATGACTGAAATAAAGAAATTTGAAATCCTTTTTATTTAATAATAATAATAACAAAGATTAATCTACACAAATTAATCTTTGATAATAATATCTTTATTAGTCTTTCAAAATTACATAGACTCTGTACATAGACACGTCAAAATACAAAAAACATTGAGCATAAATTAATGAAAACTGAAAATATAAATACAAATACATATTTTTTGATTATTAGATTCACATTAAGGCAGGGGTTCCAAACACTTGCAGACTCAAGAGTACAGGGTGTTCACAGTTAAATATGATGTATGAAAAAAAAATCTCAAATTTACAATGTGTCCAAGATAAGAATGGGATAGCATGGGAATCTTTTAAATGGTGTTTTGATTTTATCAAATAGTATATCATTACCGGGTCTCCCACCAGGAAGGGATTCGATCGATTATGGAGAAACTACAATGTGGAATATATCTGAAAATCTGGTGTAGTACTTACGTCGACGGGACCAATTCGGTTAAGAATCTAGTACTTCTGGTTATGTCGGAAATGGGTGTCAACTTCGTTATTTCAAATACGACCCTATATAAATTATATTTTTTTGGAAAATGGGGGGTTGCCAATTAAAAATTTTGAATTTTGACACTTTTTTCAATTTGATTTTTTACTATTTATTTCAAATACCCTCTATTAATATTTACTAAAAAAATATACGTAGGCGCCTAAAATAGGTCTATACTCAGAAAAATAAATAAAAATAGAAGTGGCATAACAAGAAACTAATCACAAAAATGTTTGTAGCCTACATAACCTTTACATTTTTACTAATAAAATCTAACACTGTTGCTAATTGTTCGTTTTATTCATAGAATCAGAACTCGTATTTCACATCCCAGTGTAAATTTTTATTAGGGTTGGTCACAGTGTTCTTACATTGCAGAACTATACAATATTTATAATATTTCTTTTTGTATTCGGCTTCCATTACATGTTCATAAAATATTTAACGTCAAGAAATCAATCAAATATAATATGATTCACAAAAATACAGTTCTATGGATATAAATGTGTGGCTACCCCGCGGAGGGATTTGCGAGGATATTTGTTTATATTTACACGTCACGTTGACGTCTGGGGTGTTAGTAGTGCTTCGTACAGTTTTATAACGCGAATTAAGTGAATTTTACGAGACTCTTCCACTTTACTGCATTTGTAGTTTGTAAAACTGGGTTTTCTTTAAATAATGGGGAGAAAAAAGTGCTTAGTTTGCATGTCGAGTGATTTTCCGTGTAAGGTTACGTGTCACAATTAAGTACAATGACGTAGATTTTGGGATTTTGCAGAGATAGTAGTTAACATGAGTTGTTTAAATATACTATACACCTAGTTGCAAAATGGACAGTAATATAATAAACAAAAATAATTGTAAATTCATAAAATGCTTTATATTTCATAATTTCTTAATAAATAGTAGCATACATGTATAATGATATGCACAGAGTAAGTACCTTACGATAAAGAGAAGATATGGGATGTGGTGCAAGTGGGCATTATGATCCAATATATTTCGTAAAAAAATAAGAAAAGAGCTAATGATGGAATCCTATTTCTCACTTCAGTTTATTTTGTGTTTACTGTATGCTGATTTTTATTTTTTATGTAAAATGGTTCGCTGCAAATTTTGTATTATGTAATTTGATGGATTTGTTAGTTTTTGTTTTCTATGTATAATTATACTCTGCTATCATTAAATTAGTTTTAGATATTATTAACTGTTGTTTTTTCTTTTTCTATATAATGTGAATTTGTACACATCACGGGCTCATTGTTTTTATATTTTTTTTCTAGTACTGTTATATTATGGTTAAGTGGAAGAATAGCTTAATGCTAAACTTCGCGATAATTACATGACTAATCTTGTTAACTTTATTTTACTTTATTATTTTTTTTTATATTTTTTTTGCATCAATAAAGACGATTATTATTATTATATCTTCTATTCATAGCACTTATTCATGTTTTATTTATAGTATAAGGATTAATAGTACAACAATTCTTGTAGGTTTCCCAGTGATCAAGCCGTTAGAAGAGAGTGGTGTACTTCTCTTGGTTTAAGTTTTGAAAGGGTCACTAAAAGTTCTTATGTTTGCTCACAACATTTCAAACAAAGAGACATTAGAATTGTTGGAACACAAACATGCATATCGCACACAGCCATTCCTGTTCGCTATGTTCAGTAAGTTAATATTTTTGTGCGATTAGAAATATTACAATTTATTGAAAATATTTTTTAACAGATTATCCTCTGGATTAGCGTCTACAGCTGAGGTTGCAAAAAATATGACATTTACAGCCAGTTCTGCATTTAATAATAAATATTTTCATAATATAGAAAGTGTTTCCTTTTAATCTCAGACATCTATTATTTAATAAATTATATTTGAAAAAAATGCGACAGTTCCTGCGTAGGTATGTATTTATTATTGGAAACTACAACCACAATTTCAAAAGAATTCTACTACGCCACTGGCTTTTGTTTACAACACTCCTTCTGTCATGAAATAGGTAAATATTGACCTTTATGTTATGAAGACAAACATTGAAATTAGATGACATTTCTATTTTTCTTTATTTTTCTGAGGGTCTATATCTCCTCTATAAGAGGATCAGAACTAAACTGACTGAGCGGTTAAACAAGGGTGAGAAAAACTTGAAAATTAGATATGTGGATGATGTCCCGAAGATTGTTCCAGTGGTCAAAAAAACGGGATGAGTCAACAGCAGTGAATTTCCTGAGAAGCCCTTCACGAGACAATGATGACTTAGTGTGCGTTTAAAAGAATGTTCGTGGAATAAATACGAAGATGGATACTTTTTTTTCATCGGTAAGTGACTGTGAATATGATTTTATCGCGTTGACTGAAACTTGGTTGCGCCCGGATGTTCGAAGTGAAGAATTTTTTCCACCAGACTACACCGTTTTTAGAAAGGATAGGAATTTACAAGTTACTTGCCAGGCCACTGGTGTGTTGTTGGGAGTTAGTAGAAGTATAAAATCGCAACTTGTTGATGTCTCTTATTTTAATATAAACTTTCCCTCTATTGATTTATTAGTTAGTAAATGTTATTTAATGCTCAAAAGTTTTTATGTGTTTGTAATTTACGTTCGGCCATCAGTATCTGCTGAAATGTTGGAATTGTTCTTAGAATGTATTGAGCAGTCAGATATTTATCACGATAAGAATTTGTTATTTTTTGGGGACTTTAATGTAAGTGGTTTTCTTAATGGTAATCCTAATGATAGAAAATATGTAGCAACTAGAAATTTTATGAATTTTTATGATGTTCGCAATGTTTCTGATCGTCTCTTGGATTTAGTGCTCTCTAACATTCCTTGCACTGTTGAGCGTAACAGTAGTCCACTAGTTCTTGAGGATGCTTATCATCCTGGCTTGATAGTTGTCCCAAAAATTAGACATAAACAAGATCAATTGTTTAAAAAAATACTGACCGTAAAACATATAATTACAAGAAAGCTGATTTTGTCTCACTTTATGAGACCTTAGTTCAGGTTGACTGGACGTATTTGGCGAAGATTACTGATGTTGATATGGCAGTTGAGGAACTTTATACTAGAATGTATTCGATTACTGACCGTCATGTGCCTACCTATAGGAATTACAAAAGATCTTTTCCGTCTTGGTTTTCTTGTGACATAATTAGAAATGTTAAAATGAAGGAGAAATTATTTTGTAAATATAAAAAAACAGGAAATGTGTGTGTCTTTAACGAATATAAACTCATAAGATCGACTATTAAAAACGATATTCGGGTTGCCTATAATGATTATATTGCTAGGGTGCAGAACAATGTGTCCGTTGATGCGAGGGAATTCTGGAAATATTTTTATTCTAAAAATCGTAGCTCAAGGTTACCGGGCGTTATGTCGTATGAAGATGTTGATTATGCAGATCCACAGGAGATTGTGGATGCATTCGCAAGTTTTTTTAAGAGTGTATTCTTGAGCCCTACTCCTTGAACTGACAATCGTTCAACGGCCGTGGTCCGGTGCTTTGACAGTGTTGGTGCTCCCAGTATCTGCGAGGAGGACATCCTGAAAGCTGCCAAAAAACTTAAAAACAAGATGACTTCGGGTCCTGATGGTCTGCCTTCTTTCTTGGTGAAGGACTGTGTGATGGTATTGGCAACTCCTTTGTGTTCTATCTTCAATTTGGCACTAAAAAATTACAAGTTCCCTGAGCAGTGGAAAATTGCAAAAATAATACCAGTTTTTAAATCGGGTGATAGAGCTCGAATTAATGATTACACAGGCCAACACACATTTTGGTGCCTGCGATTTTTTAACTGTTCCTGAGTAATTTTTGGATGCAGAATGTAAAAAGGTTCTCAGATTTTGTCTATCAGATCTAGTTTTTGAGATTTTTTAAAAAATTGTGTATATAATTTACGTTATAACTGTTATAATATATAATATTACTATTGACAGTTAAAAAAAACAAAGACACATGGATTTAAGTATTTATTGCAAAAACTTAATTTACATAATTACATTAGTCACTAATCACATAAAAATTTAATAAGTAATATTAGTACCTCGACAAAGTAGATTTTTTTCTTTTAATCTGGATGCAAGTAATTCAGCGGATTCCTTTGAGAGATTCAGGTCTCTTATAAGATCGTTTAGTTCTTCTTGATTGAAACACTGCGGAGTTGCTAAATCTGCTTCAAAATCGCTGTTGTTTTCTGATTGAATTCTTTTAACTTCGTCAGACGTTGATGTTTCTGTATCATCTTCTGTCAGTTTGGGTAGACTGCTGAATGATGGAACGGGTATTTCTTCCGAATGCACTACAGGCCTTCTTGCAGAATCTAGATCAGGATATGTCCATTTGTGTCTATTGTTTCTATTTATGCCTTTAATATTAACGAGACAAAAATAGCAGTCGTCATGATGGTTCCGCGGTTCTCTCCAAACCATTGGTACACCAAACTTTAGGCACTTCCTCTTTCCAGTTGTCCACTGTCGCAAATGTTCAACACATGTTTTACATATGAAATGTGGGGCCCAAGATTTATCTTGATCTCCTAAATGAACGCCAAAATAGGCAAGATAAGCTCTTTTCACAAAGTCAGAAATCCTTTTTCTGCTCTCTTTCAAAGTGTATTCACCACACACATAACAAAAAACATCGGGATGATTTACACAGGTACGTCTGCTTGTGGATGCCATTGTTTCAGTTTAGTGTCTTGATACTACAAAACGACCAAAATTTACACAAAATGATAGCACAACTTTACTTGGGAAAACTCAGTAATATACTAAATCAAGTACAGCCAAGCAGGTATAGAAGGATCGGGTCATAGGCAATTACAGGTATAAAAGTAAGTAAGAGCATTGTATTGAGTAGTTCCTAGTATAGGAACATTGGGTCAGGGACAATTCCAGGTATCCATTTGGCTAATTAGATTCTGGGAAATTCCTATTTTGACGATTAAGTACATATTTATCTCTTTATTTGTTGTCCTTTATCAGAAAAAAATATATCATTTAACCTGTAACGTGTATCTCAAAAACTAGAGCTGATAGAAAAAATCTGGTGGCATTTTTAGAATCAGCACATTAAAAACATCTAAAATCAGATGTTAGATTTCTGGCACCAAATTTTTTTTTTCATTTTGTTGGCCTGTGTTATCGTCCAATATCAATTTTGTCAAATTTCGCAAAGCTATTTGAGACTGTGCTATATGATTATATTTATCCATGTGTTAGAAACTTGATTACACCGAATCAACATGGATTTATGTCTGGGCGTTCCACTGTTACAAATCTTGCCTTGCTTTCACAACAAACTACCGTAGTGTTGGATGGTGGCGGGCAGATGGATGTAATTTATACGGATTTCGCCAAAGCGTTTGACAGAATGGACCATGTTGTTCTAATCAAAAAGCTTGATGAACAGTTTGGATTTCGGCATGATCTTAAGATCTTTTTTAGTTCATATCTACGCAACAGAGAGCAATACATCTTCTATAATGGTCATAGATCCTGCAATTACACTGCCACCTCTGGAGTTCCCCAGGGATCGAACTTGGGACCTTTGCTTTTCCTTTTATTTATTAATGATCTTGATGCCCAACTCAATTGTCATAAGTTATTGTTCGCAGACGACTGCAAAATTTTCCAATCTATAAAAAGTTATGACGATTTTGTGCAACTCCAGTCTGATCTCTCTTGTATTGAGGAATGGTGTATTCAGAACAGGTTAAGCTTAAATGCGGAGAAATGTAAATACATAACATTTTCACGAAAAAAAGAAATAGTTGATTATGAGTATGCCGTGAACCGAACTCAGATTTCTCGCTGTAGCACTGTTACAGATTTAGGTGTTGTGTTTGATGAGAAATTTTCTTACATTGACCATATTAATGCCAAGGCTTCTGAGGCAAGCAAAATGTATGGATTTATTGTGCGTAATTGTAGAGGTTTTGATAACATTGATGCCCTCAAAATGTTGTATTACTCATATGTTCGTTCCAAACTTGACTATGCGTCGCTGATCTGGTTTCCGATATATGATGCCCATAAGTTCACTGTAGAGGGACTTCAGCGTCGTTTCCTAAAATATTTATCATTTAAAAGAGATGGCGTTTATCCTGAGAGGGGGATCGATTATGAGTACCTTCTGAGTAGGTTTCAGTTTAGAAGTCTTGATTTTCGAAGATCTTTGAGTGCACTGTGTTTTCTGCATAACTTAATTTGTGGAAGGGTCGATTGTTCGGGGTTGCTTTCTGCATTAAATATAAATGTTCCGAGACTGCACAATCCCACTAGTCGTGTTTTTTACTGCAAATCGAGCAAGAACCAATATTTTAAAAAGGTCACCGGTGAGCATAATATGTAGTCATTTTAATCTCATTTGCGAAGATTGTGACTTATTATTTTGTTCTCGAAGTGAACTCATTAACGTTGCGAACAATGTTTTGCCCCTATAATTATTATGGTTGTGTGCTATACAGTTGTATATTTTTAAGTTTAAATACGGAATTTATGTTTGGTTGTTCGTTGGGTTGTTATATTGTTTTGTATCGAGAAATGTTAAGTATAACTAAGTTTATTTTTCTATTTATTTTGTCCTGTACATGGTTATCTAACTGTTGGACAATAAATGCCTTTATTATTATTATCTCCTAGGATATTCGAACAAATTAAATTATTAAAGCTTCCATATAATAAAAAATTGTTATTATTCTTTATTCTGAAAACGTAATTTTTGACATAAAATATCAAATATTTCAAAAACGGCTGGCGATAGGTATAACACATTATGCATGAATTATGTTTAGAATTACAAGGAGAATCCAAAAAAAAATATAATTTATATAGGGTCGTATTTGAAATAAGGAAGTTGACACCCATTTCCGGTATAACCGGAGGTACTAGATTCTTGAAAACATTTTAGACGAATTGGTCACGTCGACCTAAGTACAACACCAGATTTTCAGATTGTTCGACCGTAGTTTCTCCATAATCGATTGAATCCCTCCCGGTGTGACACCCGGTATGTATAGAACTTCTTTGTTCTTAATTTTCATATTTGAAAATTTGATATTTGAGAAAATATCGCATTATTACAGCAATTTCAGCCTAATTTCTCATCATTTTTGCTCTAAGAGCGGATTAAAATCCAAATTAAAAAAATTCTTTTACTTGCAGAATTGGTAAACGTACACAATGGTTGTTTAATCTTCCACCTGAATAGAAGCCTTTGCCGTATTCGTATAATCCAAATATAGCCTAGAACTCTCTCTCTCTGACGTAAACTGGCAAAATTAAAATCTACGTTTAAAATTACTAGTTTCTCTTTTAATGGTAACGAGATTCTATGGAATTCTTTTGAGATAGTGGACTTAAAAATTATGTACTGCGCTTCTGGCTGTTCAAACGGTCTCCCATTTTTAAAACGGAAATGACTTGTTTAATTAAAATTTACGAGAATGTTCTCGCGCTCGTTTAAATATCATGCTTTTTACAGAATTAAAAAAAAAAAGAAAAATATAGAAGTTGGATAGAGCACGAAAAACTCTATATATAGTTTCTTTGCAAATAATTCTTTTCTCCGGAAACGTAATTTAAAATATTTATTAATTATTGATTTTTAATTTGTATTTTTATTGTTTAGTAAATGGTGCAAACTATTGAGCATTAAAGCTTTATTTATATTACAACAAAATGTACCTATGTGGCAAGTAGAATTCCATATTGCCAACACAGACACGTCTGAACTCGTCAGGGTGTCCGGAAATGACGTGTACAGGGTGAGCAAAACTCGATGTCCCAGCTGTGTTATGAGAAAATGAAAAACGATAGAACAATTCTGAAAAGAGATTCTTAAATGGGATTAAGTAGGGTCCATTTTTCCAAATTTGGAAACTAAAGTAAATGACATTTTTTAGTAATGTCTTTTTCTTGAACCTTGTTACAGTTTTTTATTCTTTTTCTTTCTTGGGTTTTCAAGTTCTTCTAAGCAAAATTTTTTTTCTCTTGAAATATGTTTATTTCAATGACAAATTACGTACTACGTTTCGGCTTATTCGCCTTCCTCAGGTACTACTCTCGTTTCTAAAAAAATTTTTTTTTTTTTTGTAAGCAGAATTAAAAATAAACAAATAAGTGGTACATTTACACTACATCACAACAACATTCAGTGTAAAAAGGTAATATATAAAACACATACACAATTACATATAATATTCTTAAAATTATTTTCTATTTTGAATTTTTTGTTTTTACCTTACCAACATCGCATGATCCACAGAATCAGAAAACAAGAAATTAAAAACTATTGTGGAAGTAACAGTAAAAAACGAGGCTGCTAACAACCACAGAGTCCAAAACAATATTGATTTTTCAAGTCCTTATACCCTAAGAATCCACGATTATTCAATATTGTTTTGACGAGAACTTATACAATTTGTTAATTTTGTTCGCATGACATCATCTGATTTTGAAGAGCTACTGTACATGATTGGCACCAGAATAGCCAAACGGAATACAAACTATAGGGATGCCATTCCTGCCTCTGAACGCTTAGCAATAATTTTAAGATTTTTGGGAATGGGTGAAAGTTCAATTAACTGAATCACTTTATTCTCGGTCCATTCGAGTATAATATTTTCACTATTGTCTTCCTCCATTGTTGACCACAAATAATAAATAACCTGAAGGAAATTGATACAACAGTCTTATACGGGGTATAAAGCCGAACTGAACACATACAATTTGCAGTTTGCTTAAAATTCTTTTGATCTGTACCGACATTTGACCGAAAGAAAAAAAAATGACGTCTTTGGGTTGCCGCAAGCGGCAAACTTTTTAAGCAACCTACCAGGCAACTCAACCCGGCGGCACAGGACGCCGGGCTACCACAATTTGGTGTAGCATACATTCAATATTGCATAAACATTTGACTGTCAAAAAAATTTGTTCGCGTTGGATCCCACACAATTTGTCAATCGCTCAAAAAAAGGCTCGTGACGATTGGTCGAAAGAAATGCTCAAAAAATACGATTGCGGGGCTTCGAAACACGTCTATGACATCGTGACAGGTGATGAATCGTATAAGCCCGAAAGTAAACAGCAGTCGACGGTATGGGTGTTTCAAGATGAGAACAATCCAACATAAGTTGTTCGCGCACAAAGCACTTCCAAGCAAATGGTCGCCTGTTTTTTCGGAAAAACTGGACATGCTGCAACCGTACCACTAGAAGAACGCTGAACAATCAATTGTGTATAGATCTTCATGGGGAACATTTTGAACAACAACAAAGTGATTTTCGCTGATTAATATTTGTTTTTTTCTCTAATCCCGAAATGTAAAAGGCAACTCTCGTAATCTAAGGTAGAAATTCAAAGTATTCGATAGTTTTTTAGCCATACCTCGTCTTTATACATTAAGTATAATCTTGAGCTCGTTGGATCTTAATGTAGATATTCATAACACTTTTCCAGTTCTCGACATAAAAAGGGGACTCACATACCAACTGAGCTTGGCGTGATCACATGTTTTGATGTAAAACTTCATTTGACTGTAATTTCACATGAATATCTTGTCAGGAAAGAAAATTGAGACTGAATCTTATACTACATAGGTTGTTACGAGTATATACAAAAAGAGAAATGTTCGTGTCGCACAAAATTACCGTTGAACCAAAGAGATGGAGAACATGAAATAAAATGTTTCTACGCGACTGATGCAATATGGGAAAGTTTATTCAAGGTTTTTTTTGAATAGGTTTGTTAAGGAAGAAAAGTGTGGGAATGTAATGACATTACAAAAGGATTTGAGGAGTAGAGATTTTTTAGATTTTAAATATTTATTTGAATATGCCATAAATATGTATTAGGTACTCATATTGCATATTATGTAAGCCTAATATAAAAGAATTCCTCAGATAAAAGTTTCGGGACAATGGGGGTCATGATGTGAGGCGTTAGTCGAATAACACCTAATAAAGCACATAGGAAGGTATTCTTACCTCAAAAATTTGTGTGGCGTCACAGCCTAGTGGTAAACTCATTTTGTGTTATAATCATGTACAGGGTGGGCAATTTTCGACGTTTTTATACGGTACAGCCTAAACGGTAACAGATAGAGCGAAACTAAGTAACACGTCATGTTCGATTTTTTTGAGCTTAGTTTAATGCCGTAATCGGAGAGCGGCTAACTTGATTAGTTTTCTTTATACAGGGCGATTTTCATTTTTTGTCATTTTCTTTTTTCCTTTATATTTCGGTTGCTATTAAAGTTACGAGAAAAGTGTTTTTATAAAAGTTAGAGATAATTTGATGCAGTGGCGTATCAAGAATTTTTTTGAAGTCCAATTGTTCAAGATATCGCTATCAACGTGGTTTTCTTAAATGGGACACCCTATATGTTAAAGTGTCCGTAGATTCCAAATTGTATTGCCTTTACAACCATGTATGACAAGCAGCTCCATATTTAGTAAAACTTAATAAACCTAAATAAAAACCATATTATATTCCACATAAAATAAATTTTAAGGTGTCTTATTGAAAACAATTAATGTCAAATAACAGATTATTGATACTGTCATTTACTAATGTATTTATCAAATGATAATTATTGTCAGCATTCATTAATTAAAGCATTCGTTAATTAACAGTTTATTACGGCACTGAAATGTCTTACGAAAAGTTTGAAAAATTTGATATGTTGCAATGGTTTATTCAATGTAATAATGATGCTACTGCTGCATCTGAAACCTATACTACAACCGATACTCAGAATGATGACAGCCCAATAGAAACATATTTGGAAGGTTAAAAGAAAACCTTATTAATTATGGATCATTTACATTTATATGTATTTGATTAAAATCACTTCTTGACTTGTTTTAATTATTTTATTTGCGATATAACAACTAAATGTATGGTGCACGATGTGCATTGTTTGATATTTTTTGTACAAGTGATGAATATGACTTTTTGATATTTGGCGCAATACTTAAATGCGGCGTTGTCACGTATTTCACAAATATATATAAGATACGAAAAGTAATGATGAACATAACAATGTCATTGCAGCTGCTATTGATAATCCGACAATTTCGAGCACTAACTAACTAACGAACGTTAGTGGTTATCCAATTATTATCAAAATTTGTAATTGTTATGCGATGGTGCGCCATCTTGCTGGAAAAACACATTTCTTCGTTCAGCCAGTGGAATATTGTCTAAATAATTCGAAATTATGTGTTCACTAACAAATGAATGCTTGTAAGAATTTCTTCAAATACCGTGTAGGCTAAAACTCCGCTAGAATTTATTGCGCACCGAACATTAAAACCAAATCGACCTTGATGTTGGACAGTAGCAGCACGATGAGGATTGCTATCCAGTTAGGTGGCCCGCTTCTCAGAAAAATAAACAAACATAGAAGTGGCATAACAAGAAAATAAAATTTGTGTTGTTTTTTTTTTCAGTGCGACCCAGCATAATGTGGAGGTCATGGACACATTAACAGCAAGTTCCTCTGAAACCCTATCAGTCTCAGAAATTGAAAAAGAAAAATATGTACATTAAACAGATTCAGCTTCTCAGGTCTAGGACAGATAAACTAAGTTTTTTGAGTTGGTTTCATAATAATTTTTATCTTGTCTAAACTCGGTAGAAACAGATTCAGTTTCTCAGGTCTAGGAAAGATAAACGATTCATTTCAAATATGGTTTCTTATAATTAGTAAATGTTACAACAAAAATTCATAATTATATACCTTTGCATTTAATAATAAATATTTTCATAATATAGAAAGTGTTTCCTTTTAATCCCAGACATCTATTATTCAATAAACTATATTTGAAAAAAATGCGACAGTTCCTGCTTAGGTATGTATTTATTATTGGAAACTACAACCACGATTTCAAAAGAATTATACTACGCCACTGGCTTTTGTTTACATGCACTCCTTCTGTCATTAAAAAGTAAATATTGACCTTTATGTTATGAAGACAAACATTGAAATTAGATGACATTTCTATTTTTATTTATTTTTCTGAGGATTGTGCGTCTTATTGAAAACAATTAATGTCAAATAACAGATTATTGATACTGTCATTTACTAATGTAGTTGTCAAATGATAATGATTGTCAGCATTCATTAATTAAAGCATTCGTTAATTAGTTTTGTTCTATCTATTACGATGTAGGTACCGTATAAAATCATCGAAAATTGCCACTGTGTACAATTGAGAATGCTGCGATCTAAACTTTCTCGCCCAGCGGTAATAACTGTATGTAAAATTTCGTGGCACCAACACAGAACTGAAATTGGTCGAAAATGCCAACAGAACACCACAAGCCACAATTTAAATTTGTCTGGTAATTCCGGCCGGATTGATTACCGTTGTGAATGTGAGAAGTGAGATGGGGATATACCTACATGTGAGGTACATTATAGGACTCTCCTCTATTTCCCAATACCGAATTTCATGCAATCACTGTGAATTATTTGGTAACCGACAATTAGTTGTTATAGCAGTGGAGATATATGTATGTATCTGATAACGGCGTGTGTCAGATTCTCCATGTCAATTAAAACTATAGCAATATAGTTGCAGCCTATACTCATGTGAGTAACCAGAAAATTAAAACAATATTTTTCAGGCAACCGCACGCGAAGTGAGTACTTCCAGGTCCCTAAATAGTCCGCGAAATTCTATTTCGCGGCCGTTACCCCTAGCCCATAGCAACGGCCGCAAAATCAAGTCACTTAGCTCTCATAAAAACTATATTAGTTCATTCAAAAAGGCCATAGGAAGACACATGGCTTTACTAGATTTTTTCCATATGAATTTACTTTCCCGACCCATAGGGAAAGTATTGTGAACGCGCTAAAAAAAATTTGAGATAAAGACTTTGAAACGATTAAGACCATTTCCAGTCTGTTTAAAGCAGTTAGGTAAACGTATATATATTACATTATTTAAAATATCTACAATACGAGTAATTCATTTCATTACTATCGATAATACCATCCCTAGTACCTTATAATCTATAGATCCAAGTATCGAACCCTCCTGTATAACGCCACGAATGCCATCATTTCCGGTTAAAATGAGTTTGGATGACGTAACACTGTAAAGGCAATGAGGAAACACAATTATAGTCATAAATATCATGGTTTTAGATGTAACTAGTAATGGGGAATGATTGGAATTAGTGTTCGATTAAAATTAGCTGCTGTTCAACCTGACTCGATTAATACGAATATTTTATTTGAAATATTGAAAGGATCATTTTGTCTATATAGAAGTTCTGAATGCGTTTTTTTATGAAGGGTTTTCGGATGTATTGGTGTCAAAAATATCCACCAGTTTTAATTTTTGGGACACATAATGGCTGATGATGAAGAAATTGACTTTGCGACGAAACATGCGCCGTTTTTACTGAATAAGGACTTCATGATGATTCCTTGATACTTATTTCTGAATCTCATTTGAGAGAATAATAGGGATGTCGCGAGGCGAGACGAGACTTAAATTGAGTCTCGTCTCAAAAACCGTGTTTATCTAAATAGGCCACAGAATTTAGATGAATTGAGGCCCCACAGTGAAGACGAGATGCAATTGATCACTCCACTTTGTGCAACTGCTCTAGATAGTCCCCTCAAAAACAAAATCAATGAAGCATTTTCGTTATTTCATGAATCACAAAGCGACACATCCAAAAGTGGATAAAGAGGCAAAAACTTGCATTTTCTCAACATTTTTCTTATGTTACCCCCATATGGGGTACATCATTGTACTCCATTACTTTATGGACATCCTGTATATATATTTAGTACCTATTATGTGTTTATAACAATAATAACAGCCAGTAAATTCATTGGATTGTAATTTTTAGCTCTCCATATCATATAATATATGGAGACTATTAGTTTCATGAATTTTTTTTTTATTTCACCGGAAATACTGTTTTTGGTCATTTTATACATAAATAAGTAGTTTTAAAAAAATGTCTGTCTGTCTGTCTGTCTCCACGAAAACCCAAAAACCACTTAACAATTTTGACCAAGTTTTGTACAAAAATACTATTGAACATGACCAGGAGCTGATTAGATTATGGGAAACATTGAGCGTAGGCAGGGGGTTTAAAAGAGGGTTCAAAAATGAAAAAAATTCATAGTTCTTAAACTTAATCAAAATACTGCATAATTTTTTACGCATTCAATTGAATATAACCTAAAATATTGAACATAAAATATTAGACCACATTGGCGTTCGAAAATAGTGTAAAATGGGGTAAAAAAGATTTAAAAAAAACGTAATTCTTAAACATAGCAGAAATATTAACTAGTTATTTATAGCTTTGATAGAATTTAACCTATAAAATGTGTCATAAATAACTTACTTTCATAGGCGTTCGCAACTAGTGGAAAAGGGGTCAAAACATAAAAACTATATATTTATATATATACTTATTCGAAATATGAAATAATTTTTATAGTTGTGATACAATATAAGCTAAAAAATATTCCATAAAAGAATTGGTTCACACAGGCGTTCGAAAATAGTCTAAAGAAAGGGTCAAAAACGAAAAAAAAATGTTCCCAAAATATACCAGAAAAATTGGCTAATTTATATAGCTTTGATATAAGATAACCTACAAAATGCAGCATAAAATTTTTATTTACATAGGCGTTCGTGAATAGCAGAAAAGGGGGTCCGTGAAATTCTATAAAAGGGTCAGGAAAAATTTGTATCCGTGATAACTCAAAAACCACTTAACGGATTTTAACCACATTTGGTACGAAAATACTACAGGATATTTATAGGTGGTGATTAACATTGAGCGTATGCGAGGGGTTTAAGAGAGGGTTCAAAAATTAAAAAAATCATAGTTCTTAAACTTATCTGAAATATTGAATCATTTTTTTGTGCGTTTAATTAAATAGAACCTAAAATATTTAATCTAAACAATTTGAGCACAGTGACATTTCAAAAAAAGGGTAAAATGGGGAAATAGGTTAGAAAATACGTATTTCTTAATCAGAAATATTGACTAGTAATTTATAGCTTTGATAGAATATAACCTATAAAATGTGTTATAAATAACTTGTTTTCATAGGCGTTCGAAAATAGTGTAAAAGGGGTCAAATAAAATAAATTTTATAATAAAACTAAAAAAAAAATAAACTATTTTGCGTACAAGAACTTGGCCTAGAAGATCTGAAATATAAAATATGTATGTATAAATAGTGCCTCCAAAGAGAAGAAAAAGGATACTTAAAAAAAATAGCTAGCAAATTTAAAGGTTTTTTCTGTGATTTTTTTCAAATTTTATTCTAATTTTTATTAGTGTTCTAAAAGCAAAATATCGAGTGGTGTGGCTGCCTGATGAGTATAAACGAGTACGAAATATGCGCATATAGTAGTCTCTACTTGATATTTTGAAAAAACAAACTTCAATAGTATGTAAGTAAAGTGTGTTTTATTTTTTTCTCTTAAATACTTTAAAAGTGTAAATAACTTTAGTAAATTACATTTTTTTAACATCTGATGACATAAATTATATATTTTTTGATCGCATTTCAATGATTTATTTGGTTTTTTGTTGTACTTGGACACTCAGTTAATTTGATGCGAAAAAGCTAAATAAAATATTAATTTTAGTATTTATTTAGAAAACTTGTGCTTGTAATCCAATGCCAGTTGTGGTGCTAGCCAGTGGAGTAGTAGTTTTGCCTTGTTCTCTAAATTTACACGTAACATTTTCGATAGCGGGGACAGATTGGTCTCACATCGATATTATTTTAACCTCGAGACTCTCAGCCTAGTCTCGTCCCGCGGACATTCTAAGAGAGGAGGCAACGTGCCAGTTTCGTCTCAAGGCGAGACCATTTTCCAGTCTCGTGGCATCACTAGAAAAGAACAAGAAGAAAGATGTACGAAGTACAATCGCTTAGTAAACTAACCCCTTATCTACGTGTTAAATGGACACCCTGTGTAAAAATACCGCTACATCTAGACAAGGCTAAGGGAGGAGATTTATATCTGTAATCACAATTACATTCTGGAACCAATATTGGGGAGAAACAAAACTTCGACGACGCAATTCCTTCTCCATTAACTTTGCTATTTCTATTTCTGGTAGAAAACGATGTTGTATGTTCTACTAATAAAACTTCTATTTATATAACGCGAACAAAACTAATGGCGAAATTTTCTGTAACCTCCGGAAAATTCCGATATGAAACTAACGAGCACGGCACATTTGTTCTGAATGGAACGGAATTAAATGAAATTCACAGCATTTTATCTCTACTATTTTTTTTTGTCGCATTCCATTTCGTTCTCTTGCAGCTCTTTCTTTTTCCTCTTTCACTGTCCGGAGAAAATTATCAATTTTGTACGTATGTTGCGTTTATTTTCAACTGAATTTTGATTGCGTTTTGTTTTGGATCCATTGTTGTTACAGATGCAACACTAATTAGGTATTACGAGGCTTGCCTTTTATATTTCGGGATTTGGCAACCCTGGAGTTGCAATCTGGCAACTGACAGTTCTATCGTAAAGTTGGACATTTTTGAGGTTATACGTACTCAGAACGTTTTGACCTACGAACGATATTTGTGTTGTTTACAGTAACTTAAAAGGTCATAGGCGTCTAGGCATTGATTCGACTAACTTTCTGGTATATTTCGAAGTTATTGTGTTCCATTCTCCCGTAATTTTGACTTTTAATTCATTTTTATTAGTTATAGGGACACTGTTGACTTTTTTTTTTAACATTAACCACAAATTTTCGATAACATTTAGATCTGGTGATTGGGGTGGTGTTTTAACTACTTGTGGGCAGTTACAAAGCAACCAACTACGAACCCTGTATGCCTTGTGCTTAGGGTCGTTATCTTGATAAAAGCGGTAATTGCCATTGATACCCAATTTTTCAGCACTAGCTCCAAGGTGCTGTCTTAATATATCCAAATACATGTATTCCACTCCAGCAGACGACATACCGCCCCATAACAATACTCCACCTCCACCGTGCTTAGCGTAACTTTCATATTTTTTAATTTTAGTTCTTCATTTGGCTTTCTCCAAACTGACACTTTTCCATCCGATCCAAATAGATTTATTTTAGTATCATCAGCAAAAATTACTGAATTCCAGAATTCCAAATCTTTGTTAACATGTTCTCGAGCAAACTGTAACCTTTTGCGCCTATTTGTTTGCCTGATAAAAGGTTTATTTCTTACAGTGTGACCATTAATATTATTTTTCCGCAACACTCGCCGAATTGTTTCGGGGTTACACCTTTTCCCAACCTGTCTTTCCACTTCATCTCTTAGTTTTGGAGCACTTTTCGTCGGATTATTGGCGATTTCTCTAACAATCCATCTCTCTTCTTGATCGTTGAAAATCTTATTGGGAGCCACTCTCGATTTATTCGCGACTATATTTTCATTATTATAGCGTTCAATTATACGCTGCACAGTTCATAGATGCTTATTTACCATTTTGGTTATATTTCTTTGGTTATACCCGTTTCTAAAGTGAGAAATGATTAAATTGCTTTCTTCAATTGTAGTTCTACGTCTCATTGCTAAATAAATTAGTATCACTGTCAAATAAACGCTCATGTAAGCATTTGAAGGCGAATGTCAATAAAAAACAACTGCAATGCAACGCCTGCTTCATAAATTTGTATTTGTTAAGTTTTTTTGCATCAAAAATAAGGGCAAGTTTATGAAAGGATGTCTATCCCAAAAACTGATAGTTTTCAAAATATTGGCGATTTTATATTTTTCTATTACAATAGTGATATGAATTGGAAATTTAATTGATTTTATTTGCCCATGATGGCTTTAGATAGCAAATAAATAGGTATGACACTTGACAAAAATAATCAACAAATTGTAGATATTAATTAGTAGTAATAATCATGGCGGGCGTATAAATTATACTAACGCATACTATCTAAATTTTTTTATTATTTATGGATAATGTGACAGAGTGATAACAAGAACGTGTGATAACATTTGCTACCAAATACCCAGAAAAACATAAACCATCACCAAAATTAATTGTTCATGTGTAGCCCGCCGAATAGATGGTTGACTCAAATTGGCAAATGCATTCCGAACTCTTTGCATACAGTCCTCTTTAGTGGTCAAATGCCTGCTTTACACTTCATTTTTGATCGTCCCCCAGATATAATAATCGATCGCTTTTAGAAAATCCAGACTCCACTGCAAATTTTCGCAGAGATGTCGTAGGATATGCCGTGAGGTTTTATTTTTGTCATTACGGACCCGAAATTTTTGAAATTATCTATTATCCGTTTAACAACTTTTGGTGATGGCTTGTGTTTTTCTGAGTACCTGGCAGCAAATGTATCACATGTTTGTGACATCACTCTGTCACATTATCCATAAATAATTTACACATTTAGATAGTATGCGAGAGTATAATTTTTTTATACGCCCGCCATGATTATTACTACTAATTAATGTCTACAATTTGTCATAATTGTTGATTATTTTTGGCAAGTGTCATATTTATTTGCTATCTAAAGCCATCATGACCAACTAAAATCAATTAAATTTCAAATTGATATCACTATTGTAATAGAAAAATGTAAAATTGCCAATTATTTGAAAACTATCAGTTTTTGAGACAGAAATCCTTTCATAAACTTGCCCTTATTTTTGATGCAATAAAGGAATAAAAAAATATAAAATGGGGGATTGCCGTTTAAAAATTTTGATTTTGACACTTGACACTTTTCAATTTGATATTTTACCCTTTTTTTCAAATACCCTGTATTAATATTTACTAAAAAATATACGTAGGCGCCTAAAGTATAGGTATCTATATCTCCTGGGATATTCTAACAAAGTAAATTATTAAAGCTTCTATATAATAGAAAATTGTTATTATTCTTTATTCTGAAAACGTCATTTTTGACAAAATTTCAAATATTTTGAAAACGGCTGGCGATAGGTATAACATATTATGCATGAAATATGTTTAGAATTACAAGGAGAATCCAAAAAGAATATAATTTATATAGGGTCGTATTTGAAATAAGGAAGTTGACACCTAAGTACTACACCAGATTTTCAGATTGTTCCACAGTGTAGTTTCTCCATAATCGATCGAATCCCTTCCGGGTGGGACACCCGGTATACACAATAGGTTTTAGAAACACCTTGTATAAATAATATCTTTCAAGGTAGCTCTGACCATCTTTCAAAATAATAATGACAGCTGTCAGGGATTAATATAGTTTAAAAAATAATTCCATCCAATATGAATGTACCTAATTAAGTATTTGATAAATATAATATCGAGAGGACGTAAGTATGAACCTAGTTTCCAAACAGTTTTAGAAAATCAAAAAATGCCATTACATACATACAAATCAGTGCGTTGCTAACTCCGAGTTGAAATTATTGCTGATATTTTCCATTGCCTTATACAGGGTGTTTCGAAAAACATAGACCGTCGAGCTATCGCTAAGTGAGAGATTCCGCATTGTATTTTTTGAGGGTTTGGTTGCACCAAAAATATATTCAAATCAAACCTTTCCTAATTCGTAAACAAAGATAATATACCTACCAACTGCAGTATTAACTTCCGGCAAACTATTATATTTGTAAACAATCCAATAACGATCACTCGACATAATATTTTGGGTATATGAATAATTTTGCTGATGCAATAACTTTTACGATATGGTTTGCCTACTTGCTGGTCCGTTTCTAGTGATGGTGCTATATAGAGCTATTGATTTGTTCGTAATTCTGAAACGGCAGCATGACCTACACCAGCGGCGTGTTTCTCGGTAAATTTGTGCAGGAAATCCACTGAGATAATCAGAGATGCGGATGGAAAGAACGATCGAAGTAGAAACTTTGAGAAAGATTTTTCATTTCCATACACATGCCAGAGATGCTGATATCTGCCTTTGTGAGTTAGCTGTGGAATTTTGATGGGAGGTTTTTTTTCAATCAAAGGCTATCAAACGTATACTCACAGAGCTATCGACGAAGTTTTTTGATTATACATTATTTAGAAATCCAAACGATCCTCCTATTTTATTTCTACTTTAAGCAATATTAAATTTTCTATAAATATTGGAGTCTACTAAATTTTAATAGTATATTATGCAACGATCATGTAATGATGGTTAATAATACACGCGCATGAACGGGATACGAAACGAGCCGAAGGTGAGTTTCGTATGGTTTATGCGTAACGTCAAATGCACAGCATGCTTGATTGAAAAATTATGGGTTTCTATTGGTTAAAAATCTGTATCGTTATGAATAATCTGTATCATAATGGATCTCATTTGGCATATAAGTGTATTATTATAGTACGGTTGTCGAAAATAGTATATAGTGGAACGAACATGAAATGACATATATTTCCTACGAGTATGATCGTTAACTCGCCTGCGGCTCATGCTGCAAGTCATATGAGTAGGAAATGGTCATTTCATGTGAGTTTCACACTATACTTTTTCTACGACTGTTTTAATGCTTTTGAATAAATTAAACATAATTTTTAGGAAAATATTTGTTTTTCGAAACTTACCTCTGTTGGCATAAGCCTAAATACGATAAGTTAGATGTATTAAATTGACTAGGTGGTGTTAAACTCTATTAAATATCACTGTTTTTGTGTTTTGAAATTAACGAAATCCTTAATTATAATTATTATTAATTATAAATACCTAAACTGTTAATTTGGTGTGTTTGTATTGTCGGCGTTGCTATGGTGATTTTTCATGGCCGACGCTACTTTTGTCATTACCAGGAAATCTACCCGTTACGCACGGGTAAATGAAAAACAGCATTACAATGTACTACATTTGAACTTATAATAAAGGCATTTAAAGATAGTCATATAAAAAAATCTATAACTGATTAGATTATGACAAAACAAAAACCATATCCACTTTTTATTTTCGTCAAATTACTTAAATAAAATGAATAACGACGTTTCGTTACTAATTAGTAACTTCTTCAGGTTTTGAACACAATTTTTTTCTGACAATTACATACATTATTTTAGATAATTTTTGATATAATATCTAACACAAATTCCAACATATTCACATCTTAAATAACAAACAATTTTCTTTATTATTACAAACCCAACATTCAAATATATAAAACTCATTTTATAAAGATGGATTTGATAACATTAATTGCCTGGTATATTGTGTTGAAGTGGTAGTAGTTGTTTAGTAACGAGGTTTATGTTTGTTTTATTATCCTAATTATTATATTATTGTTTATTAATAACTCATTTTGTTAATTAATTATTCATATTGTATTCTCAAGTATGACGTCACATAGTTATTAGCGCATCTGAATATTGTTAATCCTTATAAAATCTGATAGTGCTGTCTTTTTCGTTGTAAATCTGCAAAAAAATGACCGCTATCAATGTGACTTAACTTAAAGCTGCACCGAAGGTGCAGCCGCAGGTCTGTCTATATGGAAAATTTGTTTTTTGCTGCATTAATTTAATTACATCTACAAAAGTTCATTTTGTGTGCGACGCAGAGGGAGATATCAACTATTTCCCATCCATCTGACTTAGGTTATTGACAAACATATGGTCACATCCATCCATCTGACGGCTCTCATGACACTGTCACTTTAGGTTATTAACACTTTTTTCCGTAATATTACTTCAAATACACAATGCCAACTACTAAATTTACTACAACTAGATGGAATAACCATTTTATAACACTACAATATACAACATGTTGATATAAATTGATCTTAAATATGAAAATAATGCCGAAAACTTTTAGACTATTAATGTAAACAAAGAAAATAATAATAAACTATTTGACACAAGCAATTTGTCTGTCGTGTTAGTAAAAACATATTACCAAAACCAAATTATGACGTGAAACTAGAGGTGCAACTATATTGGAATTTGTCGATTTTTTTTTTGAAACCCATTTTCATGATTATATTCTTAGCAAAACATATGGGAAAAGCAACTTCGTATATTTTTAGTCACAATCGTATAGAAGAATAACGTACCCATTCGTAAATTCTATTGAAACAGTATTAATCTTTAAAAATATGACTCACTCCACACATACTACGTTCCTTTTATAAATATCACTATTCCAAATGTCATATAAACTGTGACAGCTACCTCACACAAAAGGTAACTGTCAAGCAAATTATTAGTAAAATAAGTGACACCAACGTTCGAAAAAAATATAATTATGACAAACCAACGAATTTCAAAATAGAGAGATATGGTAGAATCATAACTGCAACCAACGAATTTCAAATTAGAGAGATATGGTAGAATAATAACTGCCATCAACGAATCTCAAAATAGAGAGATATGGTAGTTCTAAAAAATAACGTCCACCACTATTAACGTTAACGTTATTTTAACATCTTGTTAAACCACCGATTTTCAAAATAGAAAGATACGGTAGTCAATTTTTAGCATAAACTTTAAATTTATATCTATACGGGGTGAGTCGAAAATGTATTTCTTTATTTTGTTAAGGAGAAAAAAGTAATATTTTGAATAATTTTTTGATTTTTTAGATTTCAATTCAAGATTTCTTTGAAAGTTAAACTATAAGCTCCTAGAGGTGATCTACGGGGTAACTCAAAAATGTTTCTATTTATTTTCAATATTTTTATGTACGGTAGTTCGTCATAGATAGAAACATTTTAATTTTGATTATAATGTAATTAATGTATTAAATCTGTTCAAAATCCTTTTCTAAATTAATATTCGTTCGTTACCTTTGTTTCAATTATTGTGCAGTTATCAATTTATAATATATATTAATTTAAATATCAGCATATCAGTTGCTCATGGTAACTATTGGAAAAAAAGTGATTAGTGTCAAAAAGAATTACGCATTGTCATAATTTTTTAATTAGTTTTAAATTTCTATATCATTTGTTCAGTTAAAATCGTTTCAGTTTTGTATTTAGTTTGTTATTTTTCTTTATTAATAAATCGCGTTTATTTAAATTTTCGTGGTTTAATACGAATATCGTTGTAGTGAGTTAAACGGGTAGTTTAATTCATAAATTACAACAACAATTACAAATTAACGCTCTGTTCTTAATTAGAAACAAGAAAAAGAAAATATTTCGGGTTAAACAGGGCAAATATATGAGTATGTTCCTCAAGAATCACTCAGTAGTAGTACAGGTGGATATGAAAGCATTTTAAACTTTCACTGTGGAGCTCGTGGGTAAAAGGACGAAATAATGTTACAACACTTATGTAAAAGTCAGCAACGTTTCGTATTGTGTATAAATACATAACAAATGTTGTTAACATTATATAGATGAAAAATACAGATATATAATATAAATTCTTAGCTAGTCAGTTCAAACGTTTAAAATTTTAAAAATTACCGAAGGTTATAAGAATCGGGCCTGAAATTATTCTACTCGAATAAGATCGTTTGTACTTGCCTCGCCCTTTTGTATTCTTAGAATTTGATATTCTGAAGCTTCTGAAACGAGAGAGTACACGAGCTTGAAATGTCCCATGCAGCAATTGCAGTGTTTTACGGGCTGTATAACATGTGGACCGTCTTGTTGTCACCACATATTGGCCATATCAATATCATTCAATTTCCGCAAAAATAACTGTGTTATCATGTCGCGATATCAAGCACTAGTAACAGTCACTGCTTGATCAGCCTCATTTTCTAAAAACTATTAAGAAAAACACCCTTTATATGCACCTAAATTTTCAAAACAGTCTTAGGGTGAGTTTCGTGAATCACCCGGTATATTGGTGAATTTTCCAGAAATATATATCTATACCGCGTTATATTTATCTTTTCTTATACTCGTATACATTTATTTTCCATTTCATACGTGTCCTATTCAATATTACGGGTTTCAACTAGACATAATAAAACTTCTCTACATAGGCAGCATAGCGTAAAACTTTTATAGTTTATCAAGTATGAAGTTGTAGAGGTGATTTGGAATACTGCCTTTTGCAATATACGTGTGCAATATTATGAGAATATAACTAGCACACTATATAACATTCAGAATACATTGTTTATTTACCCAAATAAACTTTACTCCGTTTCTTTCAACATGAAGATATTGAGTTGGAATTGTATACCTACTAATAGGCGTTACTCTTCTACGCGAAATATCGGCAATTTTCACTCACCTGGCTCATTTACGCACATTCCTTTTATAATTTTGATTGAGAATTAACTGAGAAATTACTGTTTTTTCCAATGTTTGACGTTCCTTTTATAACAAAAATGTAAGTGATAGTTAATAGAAGATGGTTAGGATGGAATATTATTGTTATTGATAAGAAATGTACAATTCGATATTATGCATGCCAGACTGTTCTTGAAATTATCGCTATCCTACACCTCGTACTCATTATTCGCGCAATATTTTAACTAAACCGAAATCTATTTACACCCGACACACGCGCAGATGCTTAATTAAACACAAACTTCATTTCCCCACCTTTATTTTATTTTCTTTTTGCAAAAATAATTTGTTTGTTGGAAAAATTCCATATTATTTATATTTCATTTCATTCAATTCATTCAAAATCTGGCAACAATCAAGAAAAGATGAGAAATTCGCGGATGCCACACATTATTTGAACATTTTCACCATAAGCATTTTCCAAAACATTTTCTTCAACAAATCCACACATTACGCAATATATTTACACATGGAACATGATTAGAGACTTGATTTTCCAACAAATTTAATTTACTCAACTATCACAATAATATAACAAATAATATTAAAACATTATTATATCTAAAAAAAAAACTCCTAATTTATGCATATTTTTAATTTAATACTATTCACATGAACTAAATCTGGCAGAACTGTTTTTAAATGACACAAGTTGACACATGTTCACACATTTGGCATTCGAATATTTATTTTTTACCGTTCTTACCATCCAAGGCGTATTAACTATATAGATTACCTCATTGAGCAGTTTTTTGGTAAGGGGATTGAGCGGTGGTAGTGACGTTAGCGGCGACCGAAGTTCTGTGGCCACTAGATTTGCGCAAATTTAGTTAATCGTTTATTGATTTTGGCATTGGCGTTTTCGTTACGATAGTGTTGTGAGCTGTTACTGAAAGAATTTTATACTTCCTCGAATAAGAGTTTAGACATTTTGGTGTTTTTGTGAATATTTTTTAAGGCATCAAAAATACATTATATTTTTTCGATGAGAACGTTTTGAAATGTATTCAGCAAAACAAAACGTGGACAAAGTTCGTAACTCACCCTAAACATAAATTTAAAATTATTGTAATAACTTGGAACTTAAATATTGCATTTTATTGTTACGCTGATGTTTTAACTTTGGAAATAATAATTGTTAATTATAATATTTAATTCGAAGCTCACAGAAAACAGATCCCTAATGTCCATAGATAAATGTTTATAATTGTAAATAATGCCGTGATAAAGCAAGCCGGTCGCCGGTGACGTAGATTGCTTGTGGTAGGTCAAGATAAATCGCTTGTATTAAAATAATTTATAACAGACATTTTTTGTATCCAAGCAACCTCTTATATTCGGAAAGTAATTATTTTATTTAAAGCACTTATATGCGCTCATATAGAATATCAATTTCGAAAACAGCATAGTTTAGAGAATATCTCACACAGTCACGACACAAGATATGAAAATAGAGCAGGTGGTAGTCTTATCTATGACAAATCTCATTGAGGGTTGTAAAAAAAATAAAAAAGACATTAAAAAAAAATAAAAAAAAAACTTAAAAAAAAAAATAAAAAAAAAATTTCAAAAAAATAAAATTAAAAAAAAAAAATTTTTAATAATTGTTAAAACAAAAAAATTTAAAAATAAAAATTTCAAGAAAAAAAAAATCAAAAAAAAGTATTGCCAGATCTGGGATTCGAACCCCTAACCTTTCGCATACGAAGCGAACGCTCTACCAACGACGCCACAGAAACTTGATAACAAATATTGTATTTTAATAATATATACCTAAAAATACTGTAAAATTAAAAAAAAATATACAAAAAACTTCAAATTAAATTTTTTTTTAAACATTTTTTAACCACCCTACCCTGTGCAATAATTTCATAAACCAATCTAAAAAAATCTGAAAATGTTTCTATCTAATACGTTCTACGGTACCTAAAAATATTGAAAATACATAGAAACATTTTTGAATTACCCCGTAGATCACCTCTAGGAGCTTATAGTTTAACTTTCAAGGAAATCTTGAATTGAAATCTAAAGAAATCAAAAAATTATTCAAAATATTACTTTTTTCTCCTTAACAAAATAAAGAAATACATTTTTGACTCACCCCGTATATAAATTTAAAGTTTATGCTAAAAATTAACTACCGTATCTTTCTATTTTGAAATTCGTTGGTTTAACCAGATGTTAAAATAACGTTAACGTTAATAGTGGTGGACGTTATTTTTTAGCACTACCATATCTCTCTATTTTGAAATTCGTTGGTTTGTCATAATTTGGAAATATTTTTTTCTAACGTTGGTGTCACTTATTTTACTAATAATTTGCTTGACAAGTTACCTTTTGTGTGCGGTAGCTGTCACAGTTTATATGACATTTGAAATAGTGATATTTATAAAAGGAACGTAGAATGTGTGGAGTGAGTCATATTTTTAAAGATTAATACTTTTTCAATAGAATTTACGAATGGGTACGTTATTCTTGCATACGATTGTGACTAAAAATATACGAAATTGCTTCTCACATATGTTTTGCTAAGAATATAATCATGAAAATAGGTTTAAAAAAAATCGACAATTTCCAATATGGTTGCACCTCTAGTTTCACGTCATAATTTGGTTTTGGTAATATGTTTTCACTAAGACGACAGACAAATTGCTTGTGTCAAATAATTTATTATTATTTTCTTTGTTTACATTAATAGTCTAAAAGTTTTCGGCGTTATTTTCACGTTTAAGATCAATTTCTATCAACATGTTGTATATTGTAGTGTTCTAAAATGGTTATTCTATATAGTTGTAGTAAATTTAGAAGTTGTCATTGTGTATTTGAAGTAATATTACTGAAAAAGTGTTAATAACCTAAAGTGAAAGTGTCATGAGAGCCGTCAGATGGATGGATATCATCATATGTTTGTCAATAACCTAAGCCCGATGGATGGGAAATAGTTCCCTCTGCGTCGCACACAAAATGAACTTTTGTAGATGTAATTAAATTAATTAATAAAATAGTGTGGCCGCATTAAATCCCCTTGAAAAGTACCCGTTGGGATGCAGCAAAAAACAAATTTTCCATATAGACAGACCTGCGGCTGCACCTTCGGTGCAGCTTTAAATTAACTCACATAGATAGCGGTCATTTTTTTGCAGATTTTCGACGACAAAGACAGCGCTATCAGATTATTAATATTTGATTCAAATAACTGTGGACTTCTTTCAAATATCCAGGAATTAACTTTAATCTGTTATTTGAATTAAATAAATATTCCTTTATGCCTAAGCAGCCCAGGCCAAATAAATATTTAAAAAAAAATCAAATAGCTCTGTTTATTCCGAACAAACACTGTTTATTTGAGTTAAATAAATAAAAGCCAAATACTTATTTATTGGGGTCATTTTTAGATTTTTTTCAATGTATTTTGTATGTTTAATTTAATTTTAGTCGACAATTCTCCTTTGTTTATATTAAGTTTAGTCGAATATTCGCCTTTGTATTTGTATTTGGTGCATTTTTGCATTATTTGTTTTTGATTTGCGATGAATATTTATTATTTTTTGTTTACTGTTACCTCTTTTGAATTAAATTTAAAATAAACTTCACTGGGTATCAAATAAAAATTATTATTCATCTGAAAAGATCCAAAGAAACCAAACTCACAAAGAATGATAAATCCTGCAACAATATTTTATTCAACATTCCACTCTAACTAGGTTTTTTTATATTATTTATGCAACTTTTGCTAGTAAAGATAAAATTAGTATTCATTTATGCAATATGAAAATTAAAACTCTACGATAGCTATAATTACATGTCTCCGGGGCATAACTTTTAATTGTGCACGTATCAAAAGCGAAAAGAACCAACCTTAGTTTAATTGCCACTTTTAATGGTGCCACACGGTAGTTTCATAGTGTTTTTATTTCTATATCCGGTTCGTATTCATGCAATTTACATTAGGTATGGCAGAGCTTCGTTCGTTCCGGTAAACCGTTTACAGTTGTTATGTAATTCCTGTATTTGAATAGCACTGCTCACTGTTTGATGTATTTAATTATGAAGTATTCGGTGTTATCTGTATTAACTTTCCATAAAGCGGTCAAAGCTGTTGTATTTTGAGTGGACCGGGTGTCCCATTTTGCGTAGTTTTGAGGGGTATCTCCGCTATTTTTATAGATAGAAAGTTGAGGTTTTCGCGGCAGTTTACTATTTTTTTTGTAAAACTGAAGATGCTGTTAACAAAACATTCATAATAATAATAATAATAATAACTTTATTAGCCTTGAGTTAGTACAAAAATCTAATAGTACATATGCATGTCAAGTAAATAAACAATAAAACAATATAAAATCTAAACACAAATTCAATGGTATCAACATATAGCTAAAACTTATACACAAAAATACCTGTATATGTACATTAAACCATAAACATACAACGTAAGAATAAGACAGTCAGATAAAAACAACAGTTCGTCACCACACAAGAGGTCAAAACACAATAAAGAAGGATCATTAAGAGCAGTGCTCAACATACTCGCTCAGACTGTAAAAAGAGTGTAGTAGTATAAGGAATTCCTTTAAATTTCTACTAAATTGATGAATATTTCTCCCAATAGATTCAGGCAACATATTAAAATAAAGTAGTCCAGAGTAATCTGGTGACTTTTTAAAAAACTCATGTCGAGGCCTAGATAAAAGCATCTTCTCTCTACCCCTAGTCGCATAGTCGTGCAAGGAGCTATTACGCCGAAACCTGCAGATGTTTTTAAAAATATACGTCAGGAATTTAAGCAAGTATATACAAGCAACCGTGAGTAAACGCCATCGTCAAAATGTCTCCCTACACGAGAAATTGTAGGGCAGGCGAAACATAGTGCGTAAAATTCTTTTTTGGATGATGAACACCCTGGATATGTCACTCGTCTCCAGACGATAATGTTGTAGGCAATAGTAGCATACACGAAAGAGTAATAAATATTAAGTAGAGCGCCAGTATACATGTGACTCCTGAGAGTGTAAATCACGTAAGCCTGGCTGTTCAGTTTACGACTGACGGACTCCAAATGATCAGCCCACTGCAGCCGCCGATCGAAGGTCCATTCAGTTGTTAAGATACAGGGCTAAATTGAAAATGTTGCATTATTTTCTTAACCCGGCATTTGACATGTGGGGTGTGACAAACCCCAGCACCTCGAAAGACATACATAACTTTCTTAAAATTTGTTGCTCGCGTCTACGGCGTCCATTAGCTTTTGAGTATCTATTCATATTCACTATAACGCACAAACAGCAGTTCTCTCTTGAATCTGAACGAAAGAACATCGCTTTATAGTGGAATGGGGTATGCGATACCCCATGTGCCCTTCTTGTGATTTTTTTTGCGGTTTAAATTTTTTATTTGGACCACGAAAAAAAGTAAAAGCAGTTATTTTAAGAATATTTTAAGTGAATTCTTATGGTTTTTTAATTTTGGTATAGTTGTTAGGCAAGATATGTGATTGGCAAAAGAAACAAGATACTCTCGGGAAGCTTTGGGAAGACGCTGAAACTATCGAACCTTTTGTTGATGCAGAAGATTCGGAAGCAGATGAGGAAATCGACCATCTTAGCGTCAACAGCGATTATCCTGTTCATGAACAAGAAGCTGGTGCTGACGTTCCAGAGGAGGTACATGAAGAACAAATGGAAATGGATGAAATAACTGAAAAAGCTCAGACTAACAGCAGTAAGAACCATTCGAAAAAATAAACCAGATATTCCTCCATAATTTTTGGAAACTCGCAATAAACAATTAAATTCTAGTCAGTTTGGATTTCAAAAAGACTTGACCATACTTATACATATTTTCCGAAAAAACGAAAAGTCACAGTGCTATTGTCATCTCTACACCATGATGATACGGTTGTTGATAATGAAAAGAAGCTGCCTGAAATTATTGCTTTTTACAACTTCACCAAGTGTGGAGTTGACACAACGTCTCCCGACCTAATCGCTCCTGGCCATTGACAATTTTCGTTACTGAATACCGCTGCAATCAATTCTCAGGTCATTTTTAGGGAAAACAATAACGGTAAAAATATACTCAGAAGAGTTTTTATAAAGGAATTGGGTATGCAATTGGTTAAAGAACATCAAATGCAAAGAATCCAAAATCCTAGGCTTACACGTCAATTGCACACCACAACTTGCACAGTTTTAGACGATACTTCTGACCCAAAATCTAAAAGACCTAAACTAAATCATGCAGGAAGACGTACGGTATGCCCAAGAATTTGAGATAGAAAGACCTTATATATGCATGGAGCAGTCATTATTATACTGCAAAAAATGTGCAGATTTGGCCAAATTCAATAATTCATAATTTTTTTATTTTTTCCATTTTTAAAAAAAAAATTTCTGTAGTTTGAAAATGGGAATTTTGTTTTCAATTCTGTAATACTATTTAGATTTAAAGTACGACTTCTTCTATTAGATTCAGATTTTTGTATGGAATTACATTTTTTGTTTAAAATTATGGAGGTTATATTGTTGATGTGGTACCTTTGTAAAAATAAGAGATTTTTTTAAAGTTTTGTGTTTGATTCTCGAAAAATATCATAATGAATAATAATAATATATAAAAAGTATCAAATAGCAATAGACTAGTTCCAAAACATTGTTGTACAAGTGGGGTTTATCATACCCCAGGTGTCGGATAGTGCAAAAAAATACACATGTCACACGCAGGGTTAACTATCAGATAACTTATCGAAAATCTGAAAACTGTTTCTTATATGACTTTTCCCGTAGAACTCAATTCCACCTTCGAAATTACACTGCTTCGCAATATTAACCGGACACAGAAAATTTTGTTCAAAATCAATCCTAAACAACTTTATGAGTATTGCATCCATTTTGCCAATTTTTTTTTTCGATTTTTAGGCCGTTTTATTGTCGAACGGATTTGTTGTTCTTCAACAAACTTAAGAAAGTACAGCAAATCTGTAATTTGTTGAAAAAAACTTGTTGACATGCTTATGTGTCATGGAAACTGCTAATTCTTTTCTTCTTCTTTGTCAGCCAACTTTACAATAATTTTTAATTTTTTTGTTGCTACACTTAATAAAGCATTATTTCTTTGAAAGCAGTGTTTTTCTTTAAGAATACAGATATCGCTATGAATCAAAAAACAAGTTGTTTAGAAAAGATGGGGCTTCAAAATGTTGCAAAAAAAATCATTATTCGGTCGTGAGTTTTTTCTACAGGGTGTTGAAGCTGAGCTGAGGCTGAGGGCGGTTACCAAGCAACGAGCTTGAGAAACTTGTCATAAAATCATGAGGCATTTGTCAATGTCCGAGGGATATTCGTTGGACAGTTTTTTAGTATGTGGACTGTATATTATACTCTATTAACTATTAAGAATTACTATAAAACAACATTGCTAACTATTGATTTTTTGACTGTCTTCAAAATTGCCAACAACAATTCTATTACAATAAGACAACTCTACTACAATATGTGCTATTATTTCTAACATTTCTCTTCAGTGTTGTCATAGTGATTGATAATTGCACTGAATGGAATTATCTTTTCGAATACTCCTCGGATCTTGAAAAATCTCAAAATTTTGTCATAGAGAATCCTTCAAGCGAGTTGCTCAAGGATAATAGCCCTCGGCCTGCGGCCTTGAGCTATTATCAAGCAACACGCTTTCGGCATTCTCTATGACAAAATTATCGCGGTATTGTCAAGACCCTAGGGGTATTACCACTGATAATTTTTTACTAAATATAGTAACCAATTAAATTACTTAATTTTAAGTCATGTGTCAAATTTCATCCAATCACCTCTGGATTACAGCGTTAATACCCTACATGTGATGCTTTCAGTTTGGTGTTTTTTTTATTAAAAATTAATTAAACGTCAAACTGACAACTGGTTTAAAAATGTCGCGAAGATTTGGTATTGCATCTAACGATGCAATTAATGATATTATATCTAATAATATACCAAAAAATACAATCAAATCCAAAAAAATATGTATGGAAAATATTTCTTGAGTTTTGTGCGACCAGAGAATACGAACTGAATGCTGCAACGAGTTTGCATAATTTGGCTAATATATTGAAAGATTATGCGGTAAATATGAGAAAAGCTGACTGGAACTGAATATAAAGAAGCAACCGTAAAAACCATTTGGAATACTACGAGTAGGCTACTCCAGGAAAAATACTTCAATGACTTCAAAATTGTATTCGACCCGTTTACCAGTGTGATATTCAAAAATGCGCGAGATGCAAGAAATGCAAAACGTAAAAGATTACAGCAGGATCCAAACAAACGAAAATGCAGTTCATCAAACTTGAGTTCAAGTGATTTGGCTAGAATCATTGGATTATGGGATGAATGTACACCAGAAGGTTTACAAAATTTTTTTTACCATATTGTAGCTGTTGAGTTAGCTTGGCGAGGTGGTGAACCAGCTGATTGCCTTATAGATTATTTCATGATTGACAAAAATAATGATGGAACGCCAAACAACAGAATTGAATACAATCCAATATTCAGTAAAACATGCCAAGGAGGATCGAAAAGTTGTACAAATAGTAAGTGGCTTGTTCCAAATGTGCATGCTTTGTTCGGTTATTCCATAAATTATTGTCCAAAAGGGGGAAAAATATTACTTCCAGTCGCCTATTCTTGAGACCAAATCGTTTCTGGAAATTTGAAAGTGACACATGGCTTGACAATATACCGGTAGGCAAGAACACGATTAATATGTGGACCAAACCATCCGCGCAAATTATTGGTTTGGACACTAAGTGTAAAAAGATATCCAATCATTCGAACAGATCAACTGCAGTTAGCCATTTGGCAAATAAAAAATAACAGGACATAGCAGCTCTAATTCAATTAAACCGTACTTGAATATTAACCAAGAACTCCATGGTGAAATAATCAACACCATGCGAGGAATTTCTTCAACAGTGGAAATTAACAATCCGACAACTTCAGCAAATTCTTCTTCCAATTTAACATTTACCAATTCTACTTTTCAAAACTGTAGTTTTAAATAAAAATGAATAATATTTGTTTGATTAAAACTAATACATTTTGTATTGAAAATTATTAAACGTCAGATTGACAATCAAATTTTTGATATCTACAAAGTAAAACATTATCAATATTGACATGATTGGGTGAAATTGTTTCATATGCCACAAAATGACAAAATTTGATTGGTTGTTAGAACTGCCAAAAAAATTTTCAAAAAAATTCTAAACTTGATAGTTTCTATACAAACAAGTTCCAAGTTTCTTTTTCTTGATTTTTATCGGACAAACTAATTCATGTAGATTACAATAAAATGTTGTGATTTATAATAACTCGAGGCTGAGCATTTTTTCCATGCACAAATTTATTTATTTATGGAGATGTTAAAAATAAATAAAATAAAATAACTATGCTGACAATTCGCTGATCATTCTGACAGAAAAGTTTGTAAGACCAAATTATCTCTGATGACTATAGTGAGTCTAACCATTGCCGGTTATAGGAAAACTAAAAACACTGACTGGATAGAGCGAAATGTAAGCGAAGATTTGTTTCTAAAGTTTAGTTGTCTGTGGAAGTTTTGTTTACCTTCTTCCCCCAGTTCGCCTTTGCCACCACGATCAAACACAAATTTCTATCCACGAAGAACAAACAACAAACGACACTATAAACACAAAGTTTTCCGAATTACGCGCGTAACCGTCCGATTGAGTATTTTCGCGTAACAGCAAGAGTTTCACTTTGATGTTAGCAGGATGAGCTCCTGCAACCGAATACTGCTATAGAAAACGGTGTATCCTGTTTTATAACTCTCGCGTGTCCTGTACGAGAACGAAATGGTGTATAGGCTATGTTGCCAGGCGCTGGGTTTCGATTTTACAATTTTGTTTTTTTTTTGTATATACAGGGTGGTCCAGGTTAAACGTCATTAACTTTGACAGGTGATAGAACAACAAGAAACTAAACTAGTTTTCTCGTCATAACTTTTAAACCACTTTATCGATTTTCGTCTAATTTCGCACACATACTAATGTAGTACATCTCTAAGTAATGATTGACATAATTTGAAAAATTCTACAGTGGCGTAGATACTGGGGGGTCGGGACCCCATTGTGCCCTCCTAATCTTCGCCGCCACTGGAGATTTTACAAAGAAGTATAGATTTTTGGATTGCTTGTTTAATTTGGGAAAAAAAATTACCCTTGCAATTTTTCAATCTACGGCTTTGTTTTTCAGATAACTATTATAATTTAAAGTGTTGTAAGCAGGCCAACAGTTCTGACTAACCTAAACAGTTTATTTCTTACTAGGCATAATTATGTTCATTAAAGATACAAAAAATCACAAATAAACAATTAAATTACACTAAAAAGTTCTCAAAATGAAGTCCACCAATCTCAATGCATTTTTTAACTCTTTTGGCCACGGAATTAACTGCTGCTAGGACTTGTGGACGATTTCGCTTCAGTTGACGGCAGGCCTCTTCAATACGTTTCACCAGCTCTTCTCGTGTTTCCACTGTCGTTTCGTAAACAATGTGTTCTAAATATCTCCACACATGAAAATCCACATATTTGGTGATCTTGAAGGCCACGCCAATGGCCCCCTTCCAGGTTCTGGTGGATCATTTTGTGTCAACCGCCCTATCCATCTCTCTTGATAGTTTACATTCATCCATGCCCTCACATTCTTCCAAAATGGGCAGGAACTTCATTCATTTGGAACAAGCTATTGATTGGTGTAGCAAGAGGCACCACATCGAACAAATCGGAAAGATGATCGGCCTGCTTACAACACTTTAAATTATAATAGTTATCTGAAAAAAAAAGCCATAAATTGAAAAATTTCAAGGGTAATTTTTTTCCTCAAATTAAACAAGCAATCCAAAAATGTAATCTTCTTTGTAAAATATCCAGTGGCGGCGAAGATTAGGAGGGCAGAATGGGGTGCCGACCCCCAGTATCTACGCCAGTGTAGAATTTTTTCAAATTATGTATTATTTTATTTATTATGGTTGCAACATTGCAACCCATTGAACCCATGTCCGAAAATGCTTCGTTATCGAGATACAGGGTGTCCTAATTTACTGGTCAAATTAGCTTTTTTGTACATTTCTCAAAAACTAGCTAACCGATTTTCACAAGATTTTACATGCATTTGGGACTTTCATTAACTGTTCATTGGCGTAGATATAGGGGGCATTTGGGTAAATTTTACATATACATTAATTAAAGACAGCTTTTGCAAGCTTCATAATTTTAAATTATTACTTTTTTTAATAACCTAAAAAAGTTAATTACGTCGATGTTGTGGTTTCTACAATTTTTATGGAAACCGATAAATTGCAAGTTAATGGTAGATTTAAATCAAAATAACGTTTACCAGAAAACAAAATGGAAAATTAAAGTTGCCGTGGAAAACGATTTAATAATAACAAATTACTTAACAACAAATTTTAAGGCTTATCAAAATTTAGCAATAAAAAAACTAAACTCAAAATTAAAATAAGAAAATTAATAACAACTGTTCAAATTGCCCTCCATTGACAGTAATGTACATTCATTTATAATTGGTACACTGTAAACCACTTGTTTCATGTACCCCCATAAAAAGAAGTCGAGCGGATCAGATCCTGTGATCTTGGAGACCACTCAATGGGACCTACCACACCAATCCAATTGTTTCCAAACAGTTCAGTTAATACTTCTGTTACTTGTCTACCACGATGCACAAGGACTCCCGTCATGTTGATACCACATGTTTTTAACAATATTGAAAGGTACATCCTCAATAAATTCAAGTAGGCGGTTTTGTAGAAAATGACTGTATTGATTTGAGTTTAAATGTCCATTAATTACGAACAACGGCAATAATTGATTGTTAAACATGCCACCTCAAACATTGATACTAAAACGTTCTTGAAAATTTCGCGACCTAATAGCACGAGGGTTGGGTTGGGTTGTTTAAAGACCATACATGTTCATTAGGGTTTGTATTTATGCCATCTCTAGTAAAACTTACTTCATCTGACCACAGCACTTTCTCTAAAAATCTTTCATCAAATTCAAATTCTTTATTCAGGCATAACAAATACAAATATCAATCAATCCAAAGGCAAAAGATATATACAAATAAACAAAAAATACAGACCAAAGCAACACATATATCTAAATAAATTAAAAAAAAAAAACAATAAATAAATAAATAAATAAACAAATTTAAAAAATTAGATAGATATCACAGGCGAACACATGACTCGGTAAATTCCTGATGCTTACCAATACCCAAATTACAAAATAATAGGCGCCTTTCATGGTGTCCAAGATGTAGGGCCTGGACATCTTGAAGATGATAGGGATAAAACATTTCTCGATTTAATACTCTCCAAACAGTTGCTTGAGATAATGCCAATTGAGTTGATATCCTTCTAGTCCTTATTTTCGGATCGTCTACAACTAAATCTATTAGAATACCTAATTTGGTATTCTCGGGCCGCTGCTCTTCTATTTGTATTGCACGAACCATAACAAAACACCCTACCTGCATATTCTTCAAATGAAAAACTCATTTTAATTTAGAAAAAAACATTAATCTACCAACTTAACTTGCAATTTATTGTTTTCCATAAAAATGGTAGAAATCACAACATCGACGTAATCAACTTTTTTGTAGCTTATAAGTTGCTCTTTTTAAAAAAGTAATAACTTAAAATATTGAAGCTTGTCAAAGCTGTCTTTAATTAATTTATGTATAAAATTTACCCAAATGCCCCCTATATCTACGCCAATGAACAGTTAATGAAAGCCAAAATAATGCAGATTATTTTAGGTTATCGTTCCCCAAATGCATGTAAAATTTTGTCGAAATCGGTTAGCTAGTTTTTGAGAAATGAACAAAAAAGATAATTTGACCACTAAATTTGGACACACTGTATATCAATAACGAAGCATTTGCCGACATGGGTTCAGTGGCAGAAAATGCTTAAATTACTTTCAGGAATCTCCAGTTTTCGTTTGTTGCAACCATAATGAATCACACGGTATAATCAATTTGGAAATGTTTTGTGAATTTTGGTTAATTCCTTCAGTAAATGTGTGCCAAATTTTGTGTGTTTTCATTATTTGTGAAATAATAAACAAAATACCATTCGAGCTATAAAATTGTCTAAATAATTTTTCAGTCATTCGTGGTTTCTTGCAAATTTCACTATTACTTATATAAAATCGCAATGGTTCAAAATTTCAAAAATTTAGTTGTATTTTCTATTGACAAAAAATAATGCTTTCCAAGTATTTTTTGTTTTTAGCTTAATATACAGGGAAAATAGAAAAGAAAAACAATATTTCGGGAGTTTTTGAGCGGCATAACATTTCAGAGGTGGGGTTTTTCAAAAAAATGTATATCTGAATTTTAATCACCCCAATTGTCAAGTAAAACGTTGAGAGTTCACCTAGTACTTGATATAATTGCAATACAATTAAAAAATGCTTAAACCCCTTTCGTGTTTCAGCCAATTTGGCAACACCGGCAGAGTATAGTGTCGGACGCATTCCGTGAAGCGAAGATGGGTTTTCTGTTAACGCCCTTTACTGAACGTCACCTAGTATGTGTATGTGTGAGAACCGTTTTGACAATCCGGCTTTTTTGGAAGATTTATTACATAGTGGATGTTGTAGTCGCTTATTTTCTCCAAATACCTGCACACAGACACGTGTTTACCTTGGCGTAGTCTGCTAACACACTCTATTTCCTATTTCAGAAGTGGGATATGGATGTTTGGATGAAGTAAATTGATGTTGAAATTTAGCTCTGTGAATGACTCTATTGAGACATATAACTACTGTAACTTCTAATATTAAGATGAATGTTTGATATGGTGGAACATACATACAGTATTATACCGGGTCGGGCAGTACATACGCCTCGGTCTCTCATTATCTAACAAAATTGAAATTGCAAATATTGTTTGAGTGGGTGTATGTAGTCTTGGAGCTTGGATGTGGAAGATATTCTAAGTGCTCTGAAAAGTCTAAAACCGAAGATGACTGCAGGTATAGATAACCTACCCGCGATGGTGGGTAAAGATTGTGCTTATGCATTTGTGGAACCATTGTATTACATTTTTAATTTATCCCCGCAGTCCAACTTGTTTCCTGACTACTGGAAGATAGCTCGTATATGTCCTATACATAAATTGAGAGATATTAACAGAATCGAAAACTATCGACCCATTTCAATTCTTCATAATTTCGCAAAGGTTTTTGAAATTGCTCTGCACAATAAGTTATTTGGGCAAATAAAACATAGGCTGGTTTACCAGCAACATGAGTTCAATAAGGGTCCTTCTACGGTGACCAATCTAACCACCACTTTCCTGCAGGATGTAATTCAGGCTGTCGGTCGAGGTTTGCAAGTCGACGCAATCTATACTGACTTTTCCAAGGCGTTCGATAAGATTGATCATTCCCTGATTCAACAGAAGATGTGCGACATTGGCTTCGGCAGAAATCTGATATCTTTTTTTCAGTCCTATCTGGGAGCAAGGCAACAATTTGTTGAATACAATGGATTCAGTTCAAGTTCATTCACAGCCTCAAGTGGAACTCCGCAGGGCAGTACATTGGCTCATCTTCTCTTTGCAATATTCGTAAACGATATTGGCTCTGGTTTCAATAGCAATTATTTGTTGTTTGCGGATGATTTAAAATTGTATCGCACTGTTGTTTGTGAGAACGAATACGCACAGCTTCAAACAGATCTGTGTCGGCTCTCAGAATGGTGTGATATAAATAGACTTCCTCTAAGTCGGTGACATTTACAAGACGTCAAGATCCGTTTTTGCAAAACTACACCTTCGATAATTCAAATTTGGAACGCTGCGCTTTAATCAAAGATCTTGGTGTATACTTGGATGGTGATTTATCTTTCAACTACCACATTGAGCAAGTTTCTGCTAATGCTTTGCGAATGTTAGGATTTATTGTTAGACAGACCAGAGAATTCAACAACATGGACTGCCTGAAAAGTCTCTATTTCGCCTTTGTTGTGTCTATTTTGGAATTCGCTACAATCATTTGATCGCCCATCTACCGTGTTCATATACAGAGATTGGAGAGTATCCAACGTAAGTTTTTAAAATATTTGTCATTTAAAATTGATGGATATTTTCCTCCTCGTGGGTGTGATCACGGCCTGTTACTTCGCGTCTCAGATCTTTCTTTTTAAGTTGATCAACAATACGTTGGATTGTCCTCGGTTGCTTCAGCAGCTATGGTTTCGTGTCCCTAGGGTTCACTCTAGAAGCGTTAGTTTATTTTGGGTGCCACAGATTCGTTCTAATTATGAATCTAAAGCACCGCTATTTCGGGCTTGTAAATACAGCAACCGATTAGTTATTAATGAAAACGTTGATTCTTTTAAGAAAAGTTTAGAGACATGTTTGCGGGCTACTGATTTGTATTTGTTTTGATGAATTATGTTCATGTGTTAATTATTTATTGTTATTATTAATTGTTCTTGTAATCCTCTCAATTTTCTTTCGTTTTGATGCGTGTATTTCCTTTTTTGTATTTTTCTATTTTTCAGTTAGTTTTAAGTTAGTTCTAAGTTGGGTATTTTTGTATGCTAATGCTAGGCAATTGTTTTTGTTAATGTAAGATTGTGTCTTGTTATTGGGTAGCAATACCTGTTAGACAATAAAGAGATTATTATTTTGAAAAACATTCTGTGCGTTTATTTTTTTAACTAAATCGTTTAAAATTTTAAAATGGCAAGTGGATAGGACATAAATTAGGTCGGTGTATAGCCCAATTGTAAATATTGTACAGGGTGGTCACAATTTTTTATTGTTCTTATCAATCATATTTATTTAAATAGCTTTTTTATTTTAAATAGCACACCCTATATTTCATAGCACCTGTTGAAACTAATTAAGGTTCTCTATCAAATAGTATTAGGCTTTTCTATACCTAACTGTCCTATCCACTTGCCATCTTAAAATTTTAAACGATTTTGTTAAAAAAATAAACGCACAGAAAGTTGTTTAAAATGACCCTATTTTTTGGAAAAAACGCAAATATTAGTCAAACGGGTAGATTTAGGTATAGGGATCATAACAATAACTTTACTTTATTTTATCCAAAGTCTTCAAAAAATCCAAAATATACTGGGTGTACCATTTAAAAAAATATAACATGACAGTGGAGTGGCTAGATGAGGGTGAAAGTAACTTACTTCATTACAAATTCATTATGTTGCGGATGCCCACACAGCCATCCTCAGTGCATCAATAATTTTTTTTTTGTATATGGCGCTTTCCGTGTGGGGTCCCTGCCAGGCTCTTGATACGAAGCTCACTTGGGGCTAGCTACGCCACTGATTCTAACAAATATGTCCCAATCTGTCCCTATACCTATGAAACGCTCTATTCCAGTTCTCCCTCACGATCAAAAAAGAAGAAATACAAACCTACTATTATCAGATATTAAAGTCCCAACCCAACCCTGAAAAATAACTTTTTACCAAACTTTCATTTTCATACAACATAATAATAATGCTACTTACATAATTCACCACATATTCAAATCATTCCACAAAAAATGTTTCGGTTTCAACATCAAATGTACCGCACTAACTACCTAGGGAAAAGTTGTAGAGGTAGGTTGGTGATTTGCATATTATTTTGCTCTTAGAGTCGCCCAAGCCTTTTCATAAAAGCCTTGTTATCTGATGCGAAATGAAAGTAGAGGTGAATAAATATTATGCGGGGGGCCCACCTGAAAACGATATACTTTCTATATTGGTTTTTAGATCATAAAAAATAGATTTGGGATTACAATTCATTTTTGATTTTGTGAAGAAAATTCAAATTTTACTGTAAAAATAAATATTTGAGTGATTTATAAAAATATAAACAAATATTTTGCGAAGAAGCATAACGCTGAAAAAGTTATACTTTCACAAACCTAGATCATCTGGGTGACTATTCTTGAATCCAAAGAAGTAGAACAATTGAGAGATGCGATGCACACTCTACTAAATTAAGACAGCTTAGCCTCACTTCTATATTGAGTTGAACTGATGTAATGCGGTTAATTATCGCTCAGTTGCTACCTATCTTCCCACTTAATTGTCAACTAATAAAAATGCTGACATTGACGTTGAGGGTAACAAAAGTCAATTGACAAAAATACGTGCTGGTACTGTCACAGTAGAGGTGCTACGTAATAAATCTGTCGATAGTTTTTTTGATTCTTTAAACAATCATCTATATTAGTGGCAAAAACGTTAAGATCTGCAACTAGACCCTCTTGGCATTTTCTGTTCTGGATAACCGGTATAATCAAAACGCTGCTGCATCAGAGGAGCTGAGAAACGTTACAAATATGCTTTTCTCGTTTTTAAAAGGAATTTGCTATTAAAAATTACTAACCGTGAAACCCTTTTACTGTTGGAAGGAGAAGGACCGAAAGAAGCGTCACCCCAAAATGCGTCTAAGTATATAGAATAACCTTTTGGATATTTAAAAGCATCAACCGCAATGAGGGGGTTGGAGAGCGAGACTATTTGCGAATTTATTATCCCATTATTTTCCGAATTTACGCTGGGATTTTTTTTTGTGATTATGAAAAGGATGATATTATTTTGTGGGGTGTTTGAAATTTCTCGCAGTTTTTTAGCTCATATTAATAATGGAATACAATATCTGGAGGGATGAACAGGGTGATTTAGGCTGTGCAACTTGCAGTTGAAGTAGAAGCTTAAGGTTTGGTATACTGTCATATCCATTGATTCCGCTCTATGTCAAGCATATTTAGTACTATCTTAAATGGAAACCTACATGTTTGTTCACTGCCGTAGTAATTTAGAAAAAATTGTTTATCTTGCAAACCATTCAAAATTACGAAACTAAATTTGTGGAGCAGTTAGCGGGATTCAGAAGTCACTGCAGGTCGCTGTTTCTTAAGCATCGCATTTTGCTCCTGCAGTGCATTTACTTGTATTACTCACCTTTAGAAATGCATTCTAGACTTTCCGACTTAGAGACGATGGATGGCGCTCAAACTAGAAATAAATAATCCAATAATTTGGAAAGAAAAACACTGTCTCGACCACTAAATTATTTTTTTCGCCTGCCTGCACTTAAACAGAGTTTTACCGCCCGCATATAATAATAATAATAATAAAGGACTTTATTAAAGGGCGAGTTTCAGTACAGTGGCAGATGTCACTGTTCTGTTCAGCTAACCCTGAAAATATAACATAATGTTACAAACAAAAAAAAAAATTTGCTACCAAAGTACAATCATTATAATATTTTTTGAAACATACAATAATAATAACATACAATTATAAAATAGACAATAAAAAACTAGGTACAACTCAAAGCTCATTAATCCATTCAAGAAAACTTACAATAAATGAACGTATCTAACTCAAATTTGGTTTACAAATTAACATCTTGTGTAATTTAATTCTAAATAAATTTTTTGGTAATGTTCTTAAATCAGAGAGTTCATTCATGTATTTCGCTATCATATAAGAGAAGGATCGTTTACACATTTCCGTAGAGTGAACAGGTGGGGTAAGGGCATGTTTGTGACGCACATTTATATTGTGAACATCTGTGCGGTATCTTATTCGCTGGTACAAATACGGTGGAGATTTGTCACACAAAATTTTGTGAAAACGACATACAGAATGATAGTATCTTCGGTCTTCCATGTTTAGCCATCTGATCGCAGATAAAGTGTGAGATATCCTTTGAAATTTCCGTATTCCGAAGATCAGGCGAAGACACGAATTCTGTAACCTCTGTAAACGGGATTTTGAGATCTGCGTAATGCATGGAGCGTAGATGACATCGCAGTAGTTAAGTTGTGATAAGACTAAAGCCTCGCATAATTTTGCTTTTATAGGAACACTCAGCACAGAGCGGTGCTGAAATATTAATTTAAGATTCATATATCCAATTTGGATGCGTTTTGAAGTATACTCCTCATATCTGAGGTTCTGATCCATTAAGAGTCCCAGATTTCTCACTACGGTCCTAAATTCAACTGGTTTCCCCTCCAAACTCAAACCGTCCTTATAGAGCTCAAAAACGCGGTAAATGACCAATTAGCGCCCGCTCTTTTTATTTTTTTTTCATAGATGGCGCTACTGTTAGATTTCCAATAATAACGTTAACATCAGTAGTTTTCACTCACTTAACTTAATGTGCATTCCATCTAGACGATAAGTTGACAATTAATTGAGAAAGTTTACTTAGGTAGTCGTCTGCCATTCCGCTAAACTCATTTAATTATTTAAAATTGTCCATTATTAATTAGTAATCACTTTTTAATTATTATTGTAGTACCGAAATTCTAAAATCAAATTTCTATAGCGTACACGCTCAGATAATAATTTGACAGTTTCTTTCTACATTTAAAATACTCAACATTGACATGTGAGCCTGTCACATAAGTTTATCTGATCTGACTTTGTCAAAGGATTACGCCTATTATCATGTACGTCAAAAAATACTCCCATTAATTACTGTCAAAAACTGTCAGTTCATAACAGTAATAATTAATTATTTAAAATAAAGTTCTTTTGGTTTAATATTGTAGTATGAAAAACAGTTGTAAGCACCACTGGCGGTAAAGCCGCTGCAGCCCTTCGCTGTATAGCTGCCCTCGCTCGCTTCGCTCACTCGTGCGTCTATACAGCGGCGGGCTGCAACGAATGCTTTACCGCCCTTTATACTTAATATACTATAACAGGTTATATCAAACCATTCAGTCAATCAAAACATGTTTCTGCCCTAGCAAGGGTCATCATCAGTTGAATAGATTCACATTATAAGTTGGTGGAAAAATTTTTTTTTTTTGTTTTATTTTATTAAACTACATAAACAATTCCTGCTATTGTAGCAGCATTTTTAAAGTTGCCGAACCAAAACGAATATACAGCTCATTGTTTCCGACATACTTCTGCTACTCTTGCTGCAGATGTGGATTTTACAACGCTGAAACGCAAGGGAGGTTGGAGATAAAAATTATAATGTCTTAGGATATTTTTCTAAACAACAAAAAGTATTTAGACCAGGGGCGGCTAGTCCTATGAGGCAAGTGAGGCAGTGCCTCACTAACTTTTTAACCAATTAACATTTTTTCACTGTTAAAAAATGGCGCACAGATTGATAGATGATTTGTTTTAAATTATGAAAATAACTGGCATGTAAATCGTGCGTCCATTTAATGCTCGCTATCCAATGAGGCAACAATGCCCTGCCCGTCGGCGAACGCAGAACGAGAGTAGGCCAACGTTAATAAAAACATCCATACTGGCCGTAAGCCGTAATTAAATAATTTTAAGTAAGAGGCAGTGCCTCTACTCCCTATGCACGGCGAGTTGCCACTTTTAATTATTGTTATCTACTACCACATTGATTGATAGTAGTCTCCGATTTTCTTATTAATAAAAGGCAACCCTCGTATTAGTCCACATACAGGGTGGAATCCTAACAGGGAACCAATGCAATTTCACTATTGGTTCTAGACAAAAACTTCGAACCAAACGGTTATTATAGGTTCAACTATATGTTGTAATATCATAGTATGTCGTATATATCCATAAACCGTCATGAGACTGCAGAAATTTGCTACACAAAATCATCTGGAACAAAATGTTCAAAAACTACACAAGAAGCACTACGTACAATATTTTGCTGAATTGCATTAAGTAATCCACTTTAAACGTAATTCATCAGAATTCGGGAATCGAAAAACACCAGCAGGCCTTTCGCGTGATTTCCTGTACAATTTACCACGCAACAACGATTTGACATTTTAAAACTTTAAGACACAAGATAAATAATAATTATATTCACTTTACTACGGAACTATGATAGATAAGAAATCAGTAAAAATGTCCGTTGTAAAAAATCAATACAATAACAACAATGGTGGACTGACCGCGATAACTTTACCAAACTTACTCTCAACATTTTCAATGAGAATTATATTTATTAAAAAAATAAATAATTAGACTCGGTGTTGCGAAGAAGGCAGAAATCACCCAGTGACAGCAGATGTCAAATAGCACATGTCAAATATTAATATAATTTAATTTTGAAATTGTTATTATTAGAGAATTTTCTTTTCTGAGTTTTTTTTGTAACTTGTTAGTTTCAATTATTCATAGTCCAGTTCAAGTTATTGTTAATTTTAATATATTTGTTTTATTACACGTTCAGTTTATTGTTTTGAGTGGTTTGATTCAATTACGCAGATTTATTTTTCAACACTCGGTATTTCAAAACAAAATAGTATTACTTGTTGCAAGGAATTCAGTGGTTAGTTAAGATAACATTCCATTGTGATAAAAATCGGTAGGTAATACAATCAGTAAAAAGTTTCCAACAAATAATACTCCGTTCATTTTTTTTTGGTGCATTGAATATATTTATATGCTCGATGGCATTTAACTAGGATTCCAGTTAAACACAAGTTTTATTAAAAAATTCTTCGGCGCCAAGAGCAAGCGGAAAACGATGTTGAGGTATTTATATTAAAACAGACTGTATAGTAATAAGGAACGTATTAAATTTGGAAGAATTTCGTGGATTATTTTGTAATATCGAACACTTGGGGGGATATTAACGATATAGATTAAGTATATTGATTTAAGAGCTTGTTCTCTACGAAACCTTTGCTTGTTTGAACGAAATATAATGTTATGATGTATGTAAAAAGCAAAAATATGTATTGAGCAATATTTCAAATTAAATAAAAAGAGTTGAAATTCGTGCAGTACCGAGTGTGCCAGATCTAAGTAACTACAGGGGAATTTCGGAAACTTTAACCCATGACTTTTCCTCAAATATCAGTCCACTGGATTTGTTGTCTATTGACATTCCTGGCAATTTTGAGTTTAATGAAATATCTTTTATTGAGATGAGAGATATAATAAACTCTCTTAAAAATAAAAGCTCGAAAGACATTTTTGATTTGAATATCGTAATCATTAAATATATTAAGGAGATAATAATTATACCATTGACAATATTTATTAATTTGGCGATCTCATCCGGTATGTTTCCGAGTTGTCTGAAATTTAGCAAAATTATACCGTTTTTCAAAAAAGGATCTCCAGATGAACCGAACAACTATCGCCCTATTTCTATAGTGCCTGTTCTAGGCAAAATGTTTGAAAAGATACTCTTTAAACAATTAGCCAACTATTTTGAAAGAAATAATTTATTTTCTCCGAAACAATTTGGATTTAGACCGAAACTTAACACCGTTTCAGCTATAGAAAACTTTATAAATAGCGTTATAACCGCTTTTGAGAGTAGAAGGCTTGTGGGGGCTTCTTTTCTTGATTTAACAAAGGCGTTTGATTGCGTCTCACACGATATCTTGTTGGGTAAACTGGAGCGATACGGTATGAGTGCGAATTCGATTCGTTTGCTGAGTTCCTATCTCACTGGTAGGAATGTTGTAACGATGTTTGAGTCAAAGTCTTCTCAGCCCTTGTTGAGCTGTTGTGGAGTCCCACAGGGCTCGGTGCTCGGACCTCTATTGTTTTTGATTTTCATTAATGATTTACCGCTACATCTGCCATGCTCTGACCTGACATTGTTTGCAGACGATTCAACTATTGTCGATGTTGAACTGTCGAGTGATGTTCTGGCCTCAAGTATGATTAATTCACAGTCGAGGGCTGCTGACTGGTTTGCAGCTAACAAACTCTGTATGAATGCCAATAAAACAGCTACTAAAATATTTACATTACGTGAGACGGATGTTGCTGTTTCTGATGGTCTGGTAAAGTTCTTGGGTGTCACTTTGGACCAAAAGCTAACCTGGGCGGGTCATGTCGAGGTTACCATTGCCAAGTTGTCTAAGATTGTGATCATGTTGCGAAGCTTGAAGAGTGAAGTCTCTTTTAATGTTTTGAAATCAGCATATTTTGGCCTTTTTCACAGTGTGGCTGTCAATTTGGGGACACTCTTGTCATGCTAGTCGGGTATTCGCAATCCAAAGACGAGAGGTTCGAATAATGACAGATTTAAAGAATGTAAAATAATTACACTCCCGTGTCTCTATATCTACAATTCAATTATGTATGTAAAAAATAATTACAATCTGTACATAAGGCATGATGAAGTTCACAACCACAATACCAGACACAAAAATGACATTCTTCCTGAATATATGAGGTTGGGTAGAAGCAGAAATTTTGTAAATTATTATGGTCCCACATGCTACAATCATTTGCCAGATAGTTTGAAAACACTGAGCCTTGCAATGTTCAAAAATATATTAAAAAACTACTTAATTGACAAGGCTTTTTACTCCATTGATGAATTCCTCAGCACTGACTTGCTGTTTTGATTAAGTTATATACATTTCTATGTTTTATGTTGTGTTATGTAATATTTTAGTATTTAATATGACTTGTGTAAACTTTTTTTGGTAATGACATGTAATGACAATAAATAAATAAATAAAAAATTGTAAGAGATACAATTTTAGGTAAATGGGAAAAAAGTTGCGCTATTCTGAGCTGAATCAGATGCTGTATCGAAATTTAAAATTTCTACAGGCGTTTTCAAATTATTGGGGAAACACTAAAAATTTAGTTTTTTTGAAAAATTGCAATATCGTCTCCACTTGTAAACAAATCTAATAAAATTTTTGTGGTTTTGTACGAGCAGATACGTTCAATCAAATGACGTTGGCGGATTTTTTCTAGATTTTTCGCAACCATTGCCGCAACTATATGAAAGCCTATACTACCATGAAATCTTAAATTTGTTAATTGGAATAACTGGCCATGGCAAACATGCTTTACATGGTTGAAAAGTTTTGCGAAAAGTAACCATACCAATGTTTTGAAACTTTAAGTGATTACCTAATCTATCAGTCTATGATATTGTCAGATTCGTACAACTTCCGGTTATACCGAACTATGAGTCATAATTGAAAACAAACTACTTATAGTATGTCAAAAAACAAACAGGTAAGGTAAGTGACCCTAATTTTGACACTGTCCATATATTTGACTGGTTTTCTTTATCAATCTCTTACAAATTTTATATAGACAATTGTTTCTGATATACTTATTTAAGAGGACTTCATGAACCTAAATTTGACACCCATGTCAAATTTCTGATCAAGGGGTGTCAAAAATAGGTTCATAATAATAAATATTTTTAGATATGGGAGATAAAGGAAATATTTATAGAAAGCACTCTAACGAGGACTGAGATAAAGCTATAGAAGCTGTTAAAAATGGAACGTCCTGTGCTTCTGCAGCTAAGCAATTCAAGGTGCCACGTGTCACTTTGATGTACCAAGTTTCAGGGAAATTCCCTATATTTTTGATAAAAATAGGTAGGTACCTACTAATTAATAACTATATATATATTTTTTTTATTTGTTCACTACTTTTTAAGAAATTAAAACTTAAATTAAATATGTAGGGTAACTAAATAAAGACTAATTTGTTTTGAAAATATAAAAAATCAAAACTTTAAGCTCGTTATAGGTGTCAGGTAAACTGTCCTTTTCAAATTTGCAATTTTTAATAACATGGCTACCTAATTAAAATTCCGTACTCGATCTGAATCATAAAATTGTTGTCCCTATAGTTAATCAAAAAAAAAACTCAACAAACCATACATGACGAAAAAAAAAAACGATGCAACATCACTAATTGAAAACTGTTATATCGGAAAATGTATCTGCAAATTATTTGTTGAATTAATTTGTAATCAATCAAGTATTGACACGGTGTATATCGGTTTAATTTTGTGAAACAAAATTGGTTTCGTTTGTATGAAATCACGTAATGGCCAAAAAATTATTTCCTGTACAAAACGGTTGATCTGTAGGAAAAAATATCAAGTATTATTGCAATCTGCCATTGCGGATGATAATATTATAATAATTTGAAAAGGTAGTCCGTTCTTAAGTGGAATCAATTCTCCACAAAATAAGTTTAATAGAACAATCGTCTAACGAAATTTCATGTTTCGGGACTAGACCAGTCCCATCATCAGTGACAAAGTTCAACAATCAGAAAAACTTACTTGAGATAAATAATACATCGATCGAAAATTCAATTGAAGTCTGGAAACCATACGCTAGTTTTAGTCAGCTTATTGATATTTATGGTTAACATCTAACTCACCATTTTATGGAAAAATATATTTTTTAATTATAGTAAATTAGAAACCATATGAGATTAGTTTATTCTTCTTTCCATACAAGGTGCACAGTGGGAAATGTAAATTTTTTAATAACAGACAATGCATACGCTGAAACATACTAATTTAAATCAATTTTTTCTTAAAAACGGTGCACAATTGGTCTATTAAACAAGAGTACCTTTTTTTTGTATAATAGTTTGGTCTATTAAAATCGAGTTTTAAAATTGCGAAAAACCCTTTCACAAAAAAGTTGGGGCAATATTTCCCCATGCCCCTCCCTGTTTTACCCGCTTATTAGCAGTTCATAAAACTAAAAATACCTGCAGCGTTTAAGGGATAAAACGTTCGGAAGACGTACTAAATTTCATTAGATTATCTTCAAAGGTTTCGTCAATATTATCAAAAAACCACCATCAGTACCTCACCTTTAACGGCCTGTATCTCACTAACAATTTTTCGACCTATGTTAATATGAAATTTTCTCATTCTGTTGGAGCGTAGAATTCGTGGTTAACGTTTGGCAGGCTAATTTCGGGACACCCTGTATAAGCACTTTATTCCCCATTATTTAAAGAAAGATCAGTTTTACACACTAAACACTAAAAACACTCAATTAAGGTTATAAAATGTAGCATTGCAAACGTCAACGTCAAGTGTAAACAATAAACAAATCGATACAAAAGTGCCTCCGCGGGGTTGCCACGCATTTGTATCCGATAGAACTGGATTTTTGTGAATCATATTATATTTTTTTCTGTGACGAGGAAAAAGTTTGACATATATACTCTCTTGACAGGTAATAAAATGTCACTTTTTATGCCCGGGAAAAAAGTGAGCACTTTTTTCCCGGACACATAAGTAACGGTAGATATTTAATTTTAGGAAATTTTATTATATAAAAGTTACATTTTCTTTATATATCAAAACTGGCAATAATTTGTGACGCTACTTTTGCTGCTTCTACTGACTCCTGTGGAGTGTTCGCAATTTTTAAATTAAATCACAGAATGAAATTGACAGATATTTGACTACTGAAAGGTTTTTAAAACTTCAAATTTCACTTGGATAATTTTCTGACTTTTTTCAATATTGAATCGAAGTTTTTCCCGTCTCAGAAAAAAATAGTGTATCATACACGGGAAAAAAGGTAGATTTTAGCTCCGCTGCGCGTCGGGAGACAACACAACCTCGAGCTAAAATCTAGTACTTTTTTCCCTTGTATAATAAATAACTATTGTTGATTTTTTGACGTTAAATATTTTATAATGGAAGCCGAATACCGAAAGAAGTATTATAAATATACACACACCGCCAAATTTAAAGGAACGAAAATAAATTGTATGCAATTAAAGATATTTATTTTATTTATTTCTTGTGGTGCCTAGGTCTAGACAGCTATGAACGGTTTTTGTATATTTTATTCATTTTTATCAAGTTAGCTAAAGTCAAACCCAATGTGTAAACATTTGTGAGTTGTTGCATTAAATTTGAAACGCGTATTTTCTCTACATCACAATTTGTTATTTTTTCATAATTAATTGTTAACATTTGGTTTGTTTTTGTTTACTATCGTCATCTTGATTGTGAAACAGTCCATAATGGGCGATTTGGCATCGAAGGATGTCGCTAGAGCTGTAACATTGGTCGATCTTACAGTGATGCTTCTGAAATGTTTGGTAAAACAAAATCATCGTAATGTTACACGTTGGAGAATATGTGAGAAGACGAGGTCAAGGCAGAAAACGTTCAACCACGGCTGGAGATGATCGATTTATAACTTTGAACATACTACGAAATAGGTGTCTAACAGCAGTTCAAACAAGAAATCAACTGGAAGAAGTGCGTGGAACCAGAATAAGTGAGCGTACAGTTAGAAGTTGGTATCAAGTCCTATAGGCCAAAAAAAGCCCCAAAACTTCAGAGACGTCATCTAGTAGAGCGACTCGCCTTTGCTCGAGACCACCAAAATTGGAATAATGACTAATGAGAGCCGTTTCTGCATACATTCAATTGATGGTAGGGAAAGATTGTATCGACGTCCAGGAGAACAAAATGAACAATTTAATTTTACTCCTACTGTCTCTTTCCGTGCAGGCTCAATTATATGTTTTGGGGCACGCACAGAGTTAGTGGTTATTGATGGCGGTGCTTTAAATGCAGATAGATACATAATGGATGTTCTGCAAAAACATGCGGCACCTTTCGCTCCACATATCGGAGCCAATTTCCTCTTAATGCAGGACAATGCTCGCCCGCACGTGGCTCTTTGTGTAACTGACTTTTTAAATCAAGTGGCGATACCGACAATGAATTGGCCAGCATGTTCCCCGGACTTGAATCCGATTGAACATGTATGGGACATGCTAGGCAGACGACTGACGTCAAAAATTTCTGGTGTCCAAAACACAGAAGAAGCGACAGCTGCTCTAATTGGAATATGGGAGAATTTGTGGCAGCAAATGATCGAGAACGTCATTAAAAGTATGGGACGCCGGATGACTTCAATCATAAGGGCTCGTGGGAGAAACACACGTTATTAAAAAAAATAATCCCTGTAATTTTGCTTCATAATTAAATGTTTAAAACAAATTAAAACGTACAATTAGTTTCTTAAAAAAACGCTATTTTTTGTCGTCTGTTTTTAAACACGCCTCAAAATGGGTATGAAGCTTTGCAAAACAAACTGCAATTAGCTAGCTAGTCCTTTTAATAATTAATGTGCGTTCCTTTAAATTTGGCGGTGTGTGTAGTATAGTTCCGCAGTGTAAGAACACTGTGACCAACCCTAATAAAAGTTTACACTGCGATGTGAAATACGAGTTCTGATTCTATGAATAAAACGAACAATTGGCAACAGTGTTGGATTTTATTAGTAAATATATAAAAAGTTCTGCAGCATACAAACATTTTTGTGATTATTTTATTGTTATGCCATATAAATATTTCACAAAGTAGACAGTTTTTTCAAAGATAGCATAAAATATCCTCTTTCTTACTCTCTATTTACGACGTACATGTGAGCTGACCTTTGGTCAATACCTGAATTATGTAATACGCATCCTCTCTATAACATTCCATGCTATTCGTGCCATTTATCTGCCGAGTATCTTTTTCCGGTTGACAATCATTGAGACAGGAAGCCGATCACTATAGACGTAAAATCAGCCTGATTGCCGGTGTATTGTGTTGTATTCGATGTCAACTATATACACCGGAAGACAATTAGATCAATTTCCGGGGTATATTTGCTGTTTTTCCTTTTTTTTTTTAATGAGTAGGTATCAGAAGCATTAAAGAGAAATAATTATGTGTTTTTCGATACGAACTTTAATAAATAAGAGGATAGGTTAAAAAGTATCCAGTCGGATACACAAATGGCGTCAGAGTAGGTCTGGTATGCCTGAGAAAAATAAACTAACATAATAATAATAACAGCATTAACTTTACTTACGAAATAGAGAATAATGGCACTTTACCATACTTAGACTTACTTTTTTTGAGCAGTGTAGTAATAAATAAATAATGTCAATATGTTGGAATGACCTCAGAAAAAACATGTTTTACAGCGACTGTCTCATTATTTTTTAATATTCTGCTTTTAGTGTCCTTCACAAATACGAATTGTTAGATTATTTCATAGGGTAAAGGACAAAGAAAACACCAGAACTATTCAAAAATGCGACGTTTCGCAGCTATATTGCTGCTTCAACAGGCACTTAAGTGTAGTCAGGTACAAAAAAACAAACAATAATATTAACCTTCAATGAAACATTTATCGATACGTACATACCATGAAATTATTTTTTTATAGGCACAACTTCTCAAAAGCTGAAGTAAATTCCAAAAAAAAGAAGAGACAGATTTATAAAACTAAGTAAAATATCTTTTCCATATTGTTCTCACTATTTGCTCCTTATTTTTTATTATTTGTTATGAGAGCTTCTAGCTCAAGAGAAAAAAAGGACTATAAGACAGATATTTAAAAAATTAAACAAAAATATAAAAATGATTTGAAAAGACGAGGCCTTAGGACTTACCAATAATTCCGTATACACTATTGGGTATTTCTAACTGACCGTTGGTCTTCTGGCCGGCCGGCCTCTAATCTTCTACCACCTTGTTCAAATGTTCAAGTTCGCTAATTCAAAGTTAGCTCACTAACCAACACATACACACACTTTCGTCTGTTCAATAACTTTAATTATGCGGGTTTTAAAAAATTGATGCAAATTAATTAACAAACGAAGTTGTTAAGCGGTGAGAAAAAGAGAAAAGTAAAGTTAAAGTGTATATGGTTAAAACAATCTAAAACACTCTGCGCGACACAAGCCAAAAAGTAGTATAGCTCGTCCCTAAAGGCCAACACGCGCAAATTTATTAACTGACCATGAAACATATGAAAATACATTGAATTTCGGTTTTGTTTGAAATATAGAACCATGATCAATTATTGCTTACGTATTTATAATTGAAAAAAAAATAAAAATAAATAAAGGAAAATAAAATAACTGAATGTGGACGCAACATTATTATTTTCATTATTATTTTCTGATAATCGTATTGCTCTCCTCTTGGTTCACCGTTTCCAACTTGACATGGAATTTTGCGTGTTTCACATTACTCATGGTGTTTATTCGTTTTTGTGAGAGCGCATAAAATGATTCTTTCATTCCATTTCAAATTATACTTTATGTCTAACATTTAGAATTTATACTTAGAGAAAGAGCAAATGAAACAAGAGTAAAAACAAAATAATAGGGGGAAAAGATGAATTTGTACAGGTAGAATAATAAGTATTACATCTCAGGTAGAATGTCTTATGATATGATATGATGGAAAAATATCGCTATTTTAATATGATTCACTGCTAAACTGCGTAGTAGAACTTTGCAAATTATTATTTATACAGGATGGCCCAATGAAAATGAGTATGTTATGTATGTTTTCGAAAAATAAATCGGAAATCAATCTAATGCACTAAAATTACTGTATTTATTTTCACTATTATTTACATGTCACAACACTGGTCTCATATATTGACCCTTCACCACAGCATTAATAAGTACAGCATTCCCACTCCACGTTGGCACCATGAAATAAACTATGACGTAAGACGCCGCCATTTTGGGTTACAAGTCAGGTCCTGACTAAAAATAATAGTTTTCGGTTTCTAACCACAGCACTGTATTTTCATTTTTGTAAAAATATTTAAGTACATAATAATATCGCTGTCAATTTCAGAAATATTTGTGGTGTGTCATAGTGATTGAAAACAGCCTTGAGTGGTGCTATCAGTTAAATGTTGACATGATTGGGTGATTTTTAATAATAATAATAATAAACACAACATTAATACAGACTTTATTAGTAAAAAAAAGACATTTTTATAAAAGTTGAAGCAGTTCTTCCTAACTTAACCTAAACGTAACTTATATTTTAGCTTAAACCTATCTGAAAATAGTTTTACATCGCTGGTCAAATTAAGTAGGTAGCTTATGTTTACAAATTAATTTGTTCTATTACGTGTCAGACAGCGCTCTTAAACGAAAACCCCTGTACACTTTTTATATTCTCCGGTAGAGCGTTGTAATATTTTGAAACCGTATAGGAAAATGACCGCTCAAAGATAGATGTTGACTCTAGCAGTGGCGTAATGACAGTTTTATGAGGAATATTCACATCATACACCGATCCCCGGAACTTCAATCTTTCATATAAGTATTCCGCCTATTTCCATCTGATGATTTTTATTAATCAAAATTAGTGAATGAAAATCCGACGTTGTTTCATTCTTAACCAGCCGATTTCCTTAATCTTATTGCTAGCCTCTTTCACCCCTACGAATTCCACATACAAGCCGTGTGCCTGAATCCTGTTCTCAGCAATTTTAGTCAAACATATATATTGTCAATAATTTAACCCCTAGCTGATTGCGTTATCATGCTATCTCGCCACGAGACAACTTGTGTTTATGTTTTACTTTCATTTAATTTAAAAACATATTAAATACTGCCATTTGGTAATATAAATTTTACGGTTATACAAATAGTTGTTATAAACGTAAAATTATCTAGTATTCATCTTTATTTTTACTTATTACTCACCTAACAGGATCTGTGGGGAAGCGAAAAAAATATTTAGAGCAAGTGTACCGCTTATTGGGACAACATTTTGCAGCACACACATGTCCTCCCTGATTGTTCATTGTATTAATCATGAGATACGTTAATAAAAATAAAATCCTTTTAATTATCACGAACACTATACCAAAAACACAGAATTAGATTACAAACACGATATTTATTTATCTCGTACACGCCGACAATGAACTATATATTGAACACAGGAGTAGACGGTATCTATCTACGTCAATGCGATTATTGTGGCGTTTTAACCCCTAATGGCGGCATGCGCGACGATATGCGCAGGACGGCTCGCAAGCGGAAAGTCAGAATACTGTATTATTTATTAAACTGTGTCTTCACTTCATGACTGATTTTTTGTTGACTGTTACGTTGGCTTTATATATGATTTGAACTCTTTCTCGAACACTTCCAGAGAGTAGTCGAACATTCTGGCGCACGTATGTCCATTCTAGATGCATGGCGGTCGACAAAATTAGCTCGAGACGTGTACCGGTGTTGCCAACAGGTGTACATTTTCTTGTTCGTTACACTATTAACAGTAAAAGCTTAGAAATTTTTTTCCAAAATCATTATTTTAGTAAGGTTAGCAATTACTTACCTAAATCAGATGATTATTACTTAATAAATCGAAAAATCGTTTTTCAAGAACTTTTTGAATTTACACTTATAGATGAAGATTTGATTATGAACTTGCTTTTTGGTATGAAGTCTAGAGCGATTGGAGCAGATTCGATTAGTTTTTTGAAAAATTAGTACTAGTTTAAGTAAAGTGGGGCTCGAACTTCGTATCAGTATTTGCTGTTTTCTAGCCCCTTTTGCAGTTATCGTAAATATAAATTGTTTTTCGTTTATTTGTAATATTTGTGTGAATTGATTGCTGCAAATAAACTGATTTATTATTATTATTATATTTCACTGTTAGGCACATATTCCGATCCACTATCTCACTAAGGATTATGTTCTTCTAGTTCTGATCAAGTGTATTTTCAGTCATTATTATAGATATACAATCACTATTATCACTATTATTGTTTTTTTATTTAAATGCAGAAGAACATTTTCTGTATCCTTTACAAATACAAACTTCTTTTGGTCGCATTTCCTTGACTAAACCTTGAATAGGGCCATTTTTATTTTGCTAATTTTCTGAAACAACAGAACAGCTAGTACAGAGATGGGGTATCATAGAAAGTTTAAATCAAAAAAGTTACGTTTTCAGGATGTTAAATTTGAAAAAAGGAATGAATTTTAATTTTACTAAAATTATTAGTCTCGCAAGAGCAATCATTTAACCAGCGCGTTAACGTTATACCTGTTGAATTAATTACATATGTTTGTTTGCTAGTAACGCGATGAATCCTCAGTATATGGCATTTAAAAGCAAAGTAATTTTTAAACGGCATTGAATTCTAATGTAATTTGGTACTTACCGCACTTATTATAATCTCCAGAAAATATAAACCGGCCAACAGAGGTGATAGTGTAACCGTATTGTAATTAGCGGGTGTTATAAATATGCATTCAGAAGAATACTAATGTTATAGTTTCATCCGAATGAACCCCAATATGCTATTCAATTTGTTACGGGTTTGATTCAATGTTTTACGAGCGGTTTCAAATAAAGAAGAACAAACAAAGAATATCAACTTGAATAATAACAGAATCAAATTATTATATGAACAAACAACTAAAATAAGCTTTATTAGGTGTATTGAAGTAATGCAAAATTTACTTACCATTATAGTATTGTATCACTATCGGTCACCGACTTTAATTAAAAAGAAATATTTAATTGGTTGACCTTTTTGTCACTAATTTATTGAAAACTTTATTAGAAATGAAACACATAATTTTCGGGCTAAATACAACTAATTTAATAATTAAAACTAATTAAAGAAATTTAATAACAATAAAGAAATAAATATGTATAAATAAAAGAAAGAGAAAAAATAAAACAATTAAGCGATAATGAGAATTTAGAAGAAAATCGTAGTTATTACTTGTACTACTTAAAACATAGGAAAAATTAATATAATTCGAATAATTATATTAATTCCTATACGAGACTTTAACATACTAGTGAAAACGGAATTTATTTCAATCACTAAAGAAATAACTTTAAACTTTATATAACAAAAACTGATTAAACAAAAAGGCCTTCAATTAAAAGTATATCAAAACTTACGGAACTTTATACATTTCACTATTTCAGAATAAAATGAGAAATGAACTGAGTCTTTAAACAAAAACTAGAAAATAATTCTTAACTGAAAAATTTACTAAGTTCAAAAACAAATTAAGATATTTAATTTAACATTTATAATTAGAGAAAACACTTCTTTACTCAACCAATGCTAGGACCATTCTGACTCGAAAAAGACCGATTGTCTTTCCTAAACACACATACATGAGAAGTAGGTACCTAGATGGAAAATAGCCGACCAGAAAAAAGGGCCATTTACGATATAGTTACCCTTATACATTGACAGGGTGAGAACATTACAAAACAAGATACATTTTTATTTGTATGTCGACTTTAATAAAGATGCTTGATTGCGACTGGACAAAAACCCATAATTTTTTATTCGCGCGTTATATATATTATTTTGATATGGGAAACCGTGACGCTTTTCAATTAGCTGGAGTATATAATCAAAAATGTTCGACATTTTAATTTGCATGAAGATCTATCGATGGTTTTGAGTGTTTAGATCACACTGTAACCACAACATCTGGTTCTCTTCTCAATACACGCTTTTATCTTTGGCCCACCCATAAACATCAACTGTATATTCTCGATTAGGAAATAAAAAGGTTGTTCTCCCAGATACGTCACCATTCCTTCAGGCAAAGATAATACTTGCATTACCTGCAGATGTTGTAAAACCCATATCAATAGACGATAAGATAAATAGAAAACATTCCCTTACATTTTATGGCCGAGAGAATATTTGTACACAATCTACCCAAATAATATTCCCAAACTAATATAAACCATAAAACTCAGACATAACCACAGGGCCGTACAACAGTATATTCCATTGCCCGTTCGTTTTATTACAATAGATAACGCACTTCAACACACCCAAACAAAAACTGACCCTGCATGCCGAAACCTGAAGCAGGTATTTTATATGTCAAAACGCATTTTTATCTGAAATAGATAATATGTAAATATACATTATGATGTATTTTTAATGTAATTTTACCAATAATTCTAACTTCACAGATTGAATGTGAATTTTTACTGCAATTTTCCATGTGTATAGTTGTAATCATAGTGTAAATTTCCCCCGACTTTTTACAGTGAAGGTGATTATAAAACTGCAACCACGTTTTTTTTTCATACGCCATTTTGAATTTAGTTTTTCTGCCTTCAAGCATAACCGACATTTAGTCGAAATTTGAAACCCTACTATTAAAGTCTATAACTTATCAGGGGTCAAACTTCGTATAGAGCTAAGTTGCGTGATATCACGTTATTTTGGGTTCTTCTACATATCGGTTTTTATACTAACTATACCCTGTATAGTTAGATGAGGTAGATATTTTGTTAAATGCAATTTTTCTAACGACAACTCCACTTTGATGGTGACATTAATGAAGATAACAATAAAAGTTCCCAGACATCAATTGCCGCATATACCTACAGTTGTTCAAATATGTATACAATTGCTGTTCGTTGAACCGGTTTCGATTTAAAATGCTGAATTGCCAACCGTAACCGATGTTGTCTTTGTCAATTGTGTTTTGTACACCGTATTTTCGCCTTTTGAGACACACACACAGCTATAAGGAACATACACAGCAAGCAACTATTGTTTATTCTATTGCCCAAATAACACTTCAACGATTTAAAAGACGTTTCCCTGTACTGCGATCATTTGGTCTTTTTGTCTTTTTATTACAAAGACGAACTGTTATGAGTGTAATCATCTGAAAATCATGCTGACGTTGTGTTTTGCAGAATAAAAACCGGGGCTTGCGGAAAATTATTAGTTGTAGGTAGAATAGGTTAACGTTGATTTTTTTATTCCTTATAATATCTGATAGTTCTGTCTCTGTCGTCGAAAATCTGCAAAAAAATGACCGCTATTTACTTAAAGCCGCAAGTCTGTCTATATGGGAAATTTGTTTTTTGCTGCATCCCAACGGGTACTTTTCAAGGGGCTTTAATGCGGCCACACTATTTTATTAATTAATTTATTTACATCTACAAAAGTACATTTTGTGTGCGACGCTGAGGGAGATATCAACTATTTCCCATCCATCTGACTTAGGTTATTGACAAACATATGATCACATCCATCCATCTGACGGCTCTCATGACACTGTCACTTTAGGTTATTAACACTTTTTCAGTAATATTGCTTCAAATACACAATGCCAACTTCTAAATTTACACAACTATATGGAATAACCATTTTATAAAACTACAATATACAACATGTTGATAGAAATTGATCTTAAACATGCAAATAATGCCGCAAACTTTTAGACTCTTAATGTAAACAAAGAAATTATTAATAAACTATTTGACACAAGCAATTTGTCTGTCGTGTTAGTAAAAACATATTACGAAAACCAAATTATGACGTGAAACTAGAGGTGCCAACTATATTGGAATTTGTCGATTTTTTTTGAAAGCCATTTTCATGACTATATTCTTAGAAAAACATATGGGACAAGCAATTTCGTATATTTTTAGTCACAATCGTATCAAAGAATAACGTACACATTCGTAAATTCGAGTTGAGTTTTTCTGATCCAAAAATCTCATCTGCTTTATTGAACCACGGCATAATAAGTTAGAGAGATATGGTAGTCCTAAAAATGGAAACCTGACAAACCAACGAATTTCAAAATAGAGAGATATGGTAGAATAATAACTGCAACCAACGAATTTCAAAATAGAGAGATGGTAGTCCTAAAAATAACGTACACCACTATTAAGGTTAACGTTATTTTAACATCTGCCTATGCGCTAAGGATTTATCAGATTATAACAACATTAATTAATAAGCAGCACGTACAGGGTGATACAAAAAGAGCATTAATTAGTCCACATTTATGAAATTTTAAATTTATAGGAATTTTTAGCATGCACTTTAAATTTATATACGGGGTAAGTCAAAAATGTATTTCATTATTTTGTTAAGGACAAAAAAGTAATATTTTGAATAATTTTTTGATTTCTTTAGATTTCAATTCAAGATTTCTTTAAAAGTTAAACTATAATCTCCTAGAGGTTATCTACGGGGTAACTCAAAAATGTTTATTAATGTTATTTATTATTTAAGACTTTTAGACACGGGAAAACCTTATCATCGATAGGTGACTTTTTATTTTTTTTTAAATAGAAATTTTTAGCATACCCTTTAAATTTCTATACAGGATGAGTCAAAAATGTATTTCATTATTTTGTTAAGGACAAAAAAGTAATATTTTAAATAATTCAAGATTTCTTTGAAAGTGAAACTATAAGCTCCTAGATGTTGTCTACGGGGTAACTCAAAAATGTTTGGATTTATTTTTCAAGACTCTTATCTATTATTAATATAATATTAATGATTTTTTTTGTCTAAATTTGTTTTTATTATTTTATTTTCTGAATTTTTTTTTTTATTTTTATAAAAATTTTTTCTGAAATTTCTTAAAATTTTTTTTAAGATTTTTTTTTCTTTTTTTTTTTACCTTGAAATTTTTTTGTTTTACATTTTTATTTTATATTTTTTTTTATTTTTTTTATAACCCTCAATGACTTTTATCATAGATAAAACTACCACAAAACGACTGAGAAATCCCGCAAGGGATTTCTTGTTAATCCTTATAATATCTGTAGTTCTGTCTTTGTCGTCGAAATCTGCAAAAAAAGGACCGCTATCTATGTGACTTAACTTAAAGCAGCACCAAAGGTGCAGCCACAGGTCTGTGTATATGGAAAATTTATTTTTTGCTGCATCCCAATGGGTACTTTTCAAGGGGATTTAATGCGGCCACACTATTTTATTAATTAATTTATTTACATCTACAAAAGTTCATTTTGTGTGCGACGCAGAGGGAGATATCAACTATTTATCCAAATGTCATATAAACTGTGACAGCTACCCTACGCAAAAAAATTTCGATATCAATAAATAATTGTTTGTATTGGAAGCACCTAGCTAACAAACCTTATATGAAAATTTCCAGTCGAAACTGATGCTTAATTATCTAAAAAATAATGCAAATATACTGAACTCCACCTCCAAAGAAGTAGTGATTTTCCGTAGTGTCAAATTATAACATAAATCCATCTGTCATAATAATTAATCAAACAAACCAACGAATTTCAAATTAGAGAGATATGGTAGAATAATAACTGCCACCAACGAATTTCAAATTAGACAGATATGGTATATTATAGGAAGCCATTTTGACGCTTTTGAATATTATCTGCCATTTTGAAGCTATCGAATAGTATCTTATAGTATGAAATTTTATAAGGTTTTTGATTTTCACAAATAGATTTTGTTGGGACGAGGATCGTCTGTTAAGTGGACTGTATTTTTGGTTGATTCCTTTTGTTGAATTAGATATATTAAATAAGGAACGATGGAAAAAATATTAAAGATGGTGAAAAGCACTCACACTGATAACGTTTGCAGATTCCGGAGGGCCCTCCACGTCGTGTTCCAATGATCAATCTTCTTGTGTCTTCATAAATATCACACACCATATATTGTAACACCTTGTTTATGTAATTAATTAACGGTTTTTTCAAAATTTTATATCCCACGCACGCTTCCGCTATAACTATTAAAATGGTACTGAATTTAAAATAATGCGCACATAGCACCAAAAAAGTTAATGCGCATGTATTCGTTCTTTTCCATGCAGGAGAACAACAACTCAAAAATGTTTCTATTTATTTTCAATATTTTTAGGTACGGTAGAACGTGATAGATAGAAAATTTTTCAGAAAAATCGGTAAGGGCATATTTGACTTAATTAAAAAAAACCGTTATTTTTAAAAAAAACTTTAATACCTTGTATCTTGGAAACAATGCATTTCATGAGCACTTTTTTCCTAAAATGACCTGAGAAATCACCCTCTTAAATATTTCCGTACAGTTATTAGTGCCATAAACACATAAATAAGCCAACTTCAACACGCGCCCCTTTTCAGTGTTTAAGCTGTAAATTGTACCACATAAACGTAACCAATAACCATATTCACCCAAGCAGCCCTCTTTTTGACATACATCACAACATCTACATCCCTATAAAAGAACCGAAGCAAAGCATACACAGCAGGCTCAGCTTATAGAGGGCACGTTAAGGGTGTTTTTAAGAGCATAAAAGCATTACTTCCGGTTTTCACAATACCTACTCTATACACATACCTATAGAACTGCTTGTACTATAACATAAGGGCTTTTGTTTGTTTAACGTTGTGTTTTGGGGTAGTTTCAAGCCACGGGTATTTGTCACTTGGATAGACATTCTGTATTTAAGATGTTGTTGTTTTATGGATAAAGGTGACTGTTTTCTGTTTGATATTTATAGGGGAATTCCTGCATCGTCAAATTTCAACAATTTTCACTTTAATAGTACAGTCATAACACGGGTGATATTGATACCAGCAGAAGTTAACGCAGTGCGACCTCCTAATTCGCTTGTCGACGGTAGCAAATTGGGAGTTTCACAATTTAAAATTTGGTTGGATATTTTAATTTTGTTTTCCACTGAGTCTTATATGTAATCCTCCACAACTGTTGAAGATTTCCACCCTCCATGTCGTATAGAGGCAACTTGAATCGGGCCCACCAAGCACAGACGCCGATGTTCGCCTAAAACAATGCCCTGTGTAACTCTCGGACTTCGACAATTTAAGGAACTGCACGGCGAAAAAAAGTTCACAAACGATGGCCGGACAAGAAGTAACAACTCCATCACACATCATTGAGAACACTAGACTTCCGCATCTTCTATTTAATTCAGAAATTATGAAATATTGTAACGATTGCTTTCGTCGTTACTGGCTGGCGTTCAATTGGTTCCAAAGCGGTTTGCTTCTTGGGCGCCAGTTTTTTCACGTGGTATGCTCCACGGACACCGGGTAACTAAAGTGGAGATAGTAATTCCAGGGATCGGGTCTTTAATCCGACTAAAACAGGGCCTGAAAGGCTTAGTGCTGGTATCTAACAAACACAGATTACAAAGTTTACTAATTTATTTACAATAAATATTTGTACAGATCACAGCTAAACTTAAATGCAAAAACTCTTTAAATAACAATAAGGAATGGATATTTGAAACGCTGTCAGGATAGTGGAATATGCGGGATCGTGTGTTAGGACATTATCGAGTGAGTTTCCCCACGAGGGGAGGTTACGGTATTCTTGAAACTAAAAACGGGTCACCTCGGTGAGTACCATCGGTCTACGGTCTCGTGGCTTCGAATCAGCGGTTCAGGGTAAGTAGGACACGCCAGAAAGCCGTTTGAATCCGCCGCCGTAGCATAGGCAGACCAAAATAACCACGGGGAAGGTATAATCCGTCCGGACAGCTGACATGCAGCGCCTTCAGTTAGTCCAGTTTAGAGTAAGCTGGAAGCGCTAGAAAGCCACGTGAATCCGCCACCGTACTGTAGGCAGACCCACATAAGCCATGGATAAGGTCCAAACCGGCTGTACAGGACAACCCCGCACAGTATAGTGGGGATGCCGTAGTCCCGAGAAGGGAAAGTAGGATACACCAAGCAGGGAAGCTTTAATAATTTAATTTGTTAGAATATCCTTGAAGATATAGACCTACTTTAGCCGCCTACATATATTTTTTTAGTAAATGGGTAAAAAATCAAATTGAAAAAAGTGTAATAAATAAAAATTTTTAAATGGCATATTATATTTTTTTGCATCAAAAATAAGAGCAAGTTTATGAAAGGATGTCTATCCCAAAAATATTAAATACAAAAGTTTTAGGACAATTACACGTCTGTACAGAAAATTTACCGGAACCTCAAGTGTGAAAAGAAAAAGGAGAAATGGATTTAAACATTTTACTTCGTTTCGAATCGTAAAGTATCTCAAACTTTACGACAAACAGGCTTCCAAAATAGATCATCTTCTTTCGGAAAGGTAAGAAAGGAACTCACAAAACATTCTTAGAGACCCTATAAGTAGCGAACAACGCAGCCATTATCTCCTGAACAGAAGCGAAAACCAGTTCAATATTGCCAGAAAATGCTGCACAGAATGAGCAAAGATCCTCTTTATAAAATTTTGTGGTCAGATAAATTCTCATTCTCAGCCAGTGGAGTACCAAATAAGGAAAACCATAGATTTTGGACCACTGACAATAGAAACTTTGATAGAGAAACGTGATTTCAAGGAAAAACTGATAGTTTGCAAAATATTGGCAATTTTACATTTTTCTATTACAATAGTGATATGAATTTGAAATTTAATTGATTTTAGTTGGCCATGATGGCTTTAGATAGCAAATAAATATGACACTTGACAAAAATAATCAACTATTTTAGACAAAAAACTTCCACAGGCGATTGAACTTACTGAAACTATACTTCTGGATAAATCCTGCGTCAAATTTAAACTAGCTAACGTTTCGCTGATCATCCTGTCAGCTTCTTCAGAGCAACTTCACGTAAACGCGGTTAAACTGAAACTAAATTCTCTTGCTGTAAACATATCCCTATATAGTGGTGCCATCGGTCTGTGCCTTGCTTGTCGCTTATTCATGGAAAATTTCGAAGACCAAGCAATAAGTTCTTACCCACTTAAACCAAAAATATGGAAAAGATATGTTGACGACATTTTTATAATCTGGCCTCATGGACGAGACACTATTCAGGATTTTCTTACCCATGTAAACTCTATACATTCTAGTATCCGATTAACTATAGAAATTGAAGAAAACAACAAGTTGCCTTTTCTAGACCTTCTTATAAGCCGTAAACCAGACATGACTTTAGGTTATTCAGTATATAGGAAGCCAACACACACTGATAGATATCTCAACGCAGACTCACATCATGATCCAAGGCAGAATTCATCCGTAATAAATTCATTAGTTCATCGTGCATTTTCTCTATCACAACCAGAATCGCTTGAATCAGAACTATCACATCTCACATCTGTTCTACTATCCAATAACTATAAATTAAAAGATATCCAACGATCGATAAGGAAATATAAATCACCTATTTCAAATAGAAATAACAGTACACCGTTCTACTATCAAAGAAAAATACGGGAGGCAATAGAAATTTTCAAACAACCAATAAACTTAAACCGTGATACGGGTTTATATCTTTCACCCATATGGCACGCAGTCATCAAGAACCCAACCCCACCCCTACCAACACCGACCAACCACGAAGCGACAAGCAAGGCACAGACCGATGGCACCACTATATAGGGATATGTACACAGCAAGAGAATTTAGTTTCAGTTTAACCGCGTTTACGTGAAGTTGCTCTGAAGAAGCTGACAGGATGATCAGCGAAACGTTAGGTAGTTTAAATTTGACGCAGGATTTATCCAGAAGTATAGTTTCAGTAATAATCAACTATGACAAATTGTAGACATTAATTAGTAGTAATAATCATGGCGCGCGTATAAATTATACTAACACACTAAAAATGCACTAAAGTGCGTAAAAATCAGTACTAGCACTGCAAACGTCAAGCGTAAACAAACAAATCGATACAAATGCCTCCGCGGGGTTGCCACGCAATAATGTTGGATTTTATTAGTAAACATATAAAAAGTTCTGCAGCATATAAACACAATGCTAAACGGCACACACTTCAATTTTAAGAGATGACCATAAGTGTCTTAGTTTTTCTTTGTGACAACCGTACGTGTTTTAGGATTTGGCAAACCCCGAATTCTGTAACAACACAACAACACTCTTATTATCTTAATTGCATGCAGGAAACATATATTTATTACTTCTAATTCACCCTCGTAAAACACCATAAATCAAAACCGCTTGTTCAAACTTCTACGTACTAACCACTTGATGTGTCAGTAATGAACTGGTATTGTTCAACATCGAAATTTTGTATCGAACAACATGGGGAATATGAGGGTCGACTTTGAAACATCTCTCATCAGGTGTAATGATTATTATCTATGTTAGTTCCGGCGACATTATTCTGATATATTGATGCAATACACCCACTCCTAATATGGTTAATCTGGTACAACTAGGCAATTGAAACGTTATCTCGTTAGTATATAGGTAACAAAAACAAATGACAAGCGGTTCAATTATTATTGTAAAATCCTGGAATGGATGGGAAGGGTTAGAATGAAGTACTTCTGGAAACTTGTCGTTTCTCAAGTCATGCAAATATTACCAGTCATTCATGAATCGGTCTCGCATAGATCTCTGATATGGCTATCATTTTGATTAAAAGACTTGTTAGTTCATTTGTTTGCAGCGTTCGTCGCATTTTGTTATTTTTAAAAGTTACGGTGAAACTTGATCAACGAATTTGCATTAAGATTTGCTTTAAACTTGAAAAGCGTGGTATTATAATCGATAACCTTGGGAATTTTAATCTAATTCCTTATGTTACATGGCGTGTGTAGCTGTTATTTAAACTTCTTCATAGAAAAATTGCCATAGTTTGGCACTTATTTTGCGTAGAACATTCATCTGAGAAAAGTATTTTTTTAATAACTTCAAAAAGCACAAAAATTTGAACTAAATTTAAAAAACCGCGTACAGAATAAAACTGACTGAATGCAGAGTAGTAGGTTTAACATTCTTACGTCGTTACTCGCAATTCTTTATTATTATTTGCCAATTTACTTCTATCTAAGTACATTTTTTCTGTACGCGGTTATTTAAATTTAGTTGAGATTTGTTTTGTGCTTTTTGAAGTTATTAAATGATGCATGTTTTACGCAAAATAAGTGTCAAACTATGGCGATTTTTCATGAATAATTTTAAATAACAGCTAAAGCCCCTAAAAACATGTTTATATTAAAAAATGAAGTGATTAGTTTAATAATTATCACTGTCCTCATAATAAGTCGGGCCCAATTGTTATTTCCTGTAATACTTCGAGGCCTGTGCTTGTCTTGTTGCTCTTAATGCCATTTGGATAGCATAACTTAGGATTGTCACAGGAGTTGAATCTCTTAAGGTGGACTTCCCGCTGTGCGACTATCGCTCAGCGATCGTCGCTATGGGTATGTTTTCCTCCCAGCGTTTGCGACGATTAACTTTCCCGCATGTATCGGTAATTTTATTTCAGTTGTTCGTTCGTTCTGTGGCTGTGTAGTAGTTTTCAGAAATTTTTGGGATGAGTTTAACGCGCAACCTACTTGTGGCCTATATGCTGTACGAGGAGGCCGAAGATGATGACTTACTTCAAATGTGTATCGCACAACGAAATGGAGTCCATTCGATGTACACCACAAGACGGGAGGAGGGCTTTTTCACAAAATTAATAGAAACCCATTTGAAACCCGACGATAGAAAATTCCGCAAATTTTTTAGATTGAATCCACATCAATTTAATTACGTGTTAAATTTAATCAAGGATGATATCAAATGTAATTCTTTCAATAGAGTTTTGTATCCAATAAGACACTGCCTCGATCAATTTTTCATCTTCTGCGGCGTTGAACAAGATTTTATCTTGTGAACACATAGCGCACTACATTAAAAACAAAACGAAACTAACGAATAGTCGCTGGCCGCAGCGACTATATTTGCTCTGAGAGCAGACGGCGCCGGCGGCTGTCGCGTGGAGGACAGTGCTTCCATAAAACAACAACGGTAGCAGTATCATAGCGATAGTCGCCAGCGACGATCGCTGAGCGATCGTCGCAACAGACGCCCGGAGGAAAATCAACCTTTAACGATTTTGATTTTAATCGCTTCGTCTGCTCCGAACTGGATTCAAAAGAAATTGTTTGCCGGCCACGTTTCTTTTCTGGTGTCTTAGATTCATCCATTTTTTTAAAGGAAATAGAGGCATCCAGTCATTCACCAATATTTTTAAAGAATTTTTCTTCCATTTTAAATGCTTTTATCCAACGCGCTTTATATTGAGATTTAAAATGAGAATAATTTTTATCTAAGGCCTTCAATAAAGTTTTATCGCATTTTATTCGTTTCTTAAGCTCTTCTTTTAAAAAACTAAATTGGTCATCAATTTCACTCTTTTGAAAACTTCTCATAATATTAAGAAGTCCTCTTCTTGTTATAAACATAGTATTGGAACGCGCTCCTGAAATAAAACAAAAATATCTAATTTAATGCGTAATATAGGTATGCCGTAATAAATTATTATTTAAGTTTACGTTTAATGAAATAGAGACGAGAAGTGCAAATAAGTGCAACAAAATCAAGTGGCGTTGAAAACTGCTAACAATATTGATTACAAAAATATTAAAATTAATCCTTGGACTGCCTTGGAACATTACTAACAGCCTTTATATTTCTCAGAATTTTTAAAAATTTTAAAATATTACCTTACTTTTGCTTGAACCCATATTTATAAACTTATATTAACTGATATATACTTTTATACTGATTTATATAACACATACCTAAACCTGAAGGTTCCATTTCCTAAGTAACAAAATTGAGATAATCTAAATTAAGCATAACACAAAAATAGGTTAAAATTTACACAGTAACAATTTACGTATAGGCTTTGCAACCAATGCACATCGACTGAGACGTGTGACGATGAACTGAATGAGGTTAGTGACCTCACTCATTGCGTTTATTATGTCACAAGGTATCGTGCATTGATAAATAATATTGGATTAGGTGTATTTGATATTTAGTTTTTTGATGTATTGCCAACTTTTTGGGTTTGTGGCCCCAGTGTGCGCCGCTGTCGTGAACCATACGCAGTCGACAGTAGAAAAAACATGCACAAAATAAACAAAACCCAAAATTGAATTTTTCCGCAGGTATAAACACACAAAGAGATCAAACTGGGAGTTATTATTATCTGCTTATATGTTGCCTTTTACCAATGTTTTATGGGAGAAATGAGGCCGACTCAATATGTGCGATGAAGCGAAAATTGTGACGCATAGAGGAAGCATCAATTCCACTTTAATAACAGAAAACTCAATGTTATATCTATCCCTGGACCAAGTACTATACTTGGTTTATGTGTGAATATGCAACATGACTTGGGAATAAATTCCTTAAAAATGTATGTGTATTTAGTATTTATAGCTGCATATACTGGTTATACAGTGATGACCAAAAGTCACACATAAATTCGATAAAATTTGAAGAAACATTTTTTTGGAAGAAACAAACATGTCAGTAAAGTTGCCCGTTCTTTGACGTCACAGAAAAGTATGCAGGGTTGATTATGTAATAGATAAACGTAATTGGCATAATGGTTTTCTTATGTATTGGTCCATTCCAAATGGCCATAGGCTATGACACATAGATGGCGTTACTAGATTTTTTTCCATAAAACCAATATAGTCCTTGCGGTAAATTCATATTCTGTCAGCTGTGTCCTTTGTATTTCTTGATGTTAAATCTGATGGTACGATGCTTGCCTTGACTCCTAAAATATTAATTGGAAGCATAACCACAGTATAATAAATAATACAGTATTCTGACTTTCCGCTTGCGAGCCGTCCTGCGCATCTCGTCGCGTATGCCGGCATTATGGGTTAAAACGTCACAATAATCTCATAGACGTAGATAGATACCGTTCACTTGTGTGTTCAATATATTGTCGGCGTGTACGAGATAAATAAATATTGTGTTTAAATCTAATTCTGTGTTTTGTGTTTTTGGTATAGTGTTCGTGAGAATTAAAAGGATATTATTTTTATTAACGTATCTTATGATTAATACAATGAACAATAAGGGAGGACATGTGTGAACTGCAAAATGTTGTCCCAATAAGCGGTACACTTGCTATAAACATTTTTTTCGCTTCCCCATTGTTGTTGTTGAACTTGCACTGATCAACCCTGTGGCTGCGGTGATTTGTGTAGCCAAGCCCATTCACGAGTAGGAGGGCTGGTCGGTAAGTGCGTTCCATTTTGTTCTTACAACTGCAAAGGATTTCTTTTTCCGGCTACGTGGTGTGTAAATAGAAGTGCCATTTACCTGGTGTTTTTTTTTTATTCTTAATTTTTCTTTCATAACTTTAATTACATAATTCTAATACGGAAGCAATTTTGAGTAATAATTTTGTGATTGTCGTATTGTATAAGATATACTTACGATATAATATAATATCGAAATATGTTAAGGAAAAAAAAATAATAATAATTTTGTATGCCGATCGTGTACACGACTGCGCAATCTAGTTGTAATTGAAGTATAATAATTCGAATGATCTGATTGATTGGTAGGCAAACATTTATCAGCATTCTTGTATATATTTTCATTACTTTAATTTGAGTAAATGTTTCTCTTTCTTTCTTGAAAAATACAATTTAATTAATATAGTTCATATTCTAAATTTAGCGCCATGCGTTTTTTTTATTATTACTTTATGTTCGAACTAATTTTTTTTTTTGGGTTTAAGTCAGAGGCAACCGGAAACCACTGGTGTTTCATAGTTTTTCATTGGTTCCAGTCTGTTGTGGGTATAGCGACGTAAAACTATGAGGAGCCCTATTCTATTACTTTAAAACCCTCGCCCGTTCTCCACTGTTAAAGCTGGCGGCCGTCCCTATATTTACGTAACAAACTGGTATATTACGGGTTCCCGTGAAACTTGACTAGCCTAAACGTTAAAGTTGCGTTACATACAAAAAGGGCGTTACAAAACCAAACAATAGCTTGATAACAATTATCCGACCTGTTTAAACGTGGTCGTACCCGCACAAATGATGCAGAGCGTGTAACAAAATAGAACCCGCCACTGGCAAGCTTACAGATTACTTAATTCTAGAATACATGGGTGCCAGATCACTTCTTTCTGAGAATTTCTAATTTCTAACAAGTTCTTTTTCTAATATATATTTACGATAACACGAAATATTCCCATAGATTTGTTTACATATGGCTCTTATTTTTTCTAAACATAAATACGAATGTACCCTAATATTATGTGTTTACGACAAACATATTTATGGGGTCTAAAAAAGGGCAGAAAAGTTATCTGCATCATAAAAATTAAAAGCTTTTAAAATTCATTCATACATGTTCTTAAGATAATATTTTTTTTGCTAAATTCTTTCCTTTGTGCAACACAAAAGTTACAGATATTTATTAGACAACAGTGTTGCCGATTTGCTCAAGTATTGCTTTCCCTAACATTGTCGATACGTTTATAAATTGTTTAAATTAAGGAATAAGTTGTAATCGATGGAATGTTGATATTAATTACGAGGTTTTTTTTTGCTTCCCAATGTCTGACGCATCCAAGTGGGTATGAGTCTTGGGCAGTCTTTTTTTCAAACTGAGTTAAAAGCTCTCACTGTATTTATGAGTTTATATTTCGCCACTAATATAGTTGCTATACTACGGCAGAATTTGCTCGGATCTACAGCGAGGAAAATATCTACATCACGTCGAATCATAGTTAGTATAAATTAAGTATCTTTAAGAAATTATACCAATTGAATTGAATTAAACCTCGTATCGCCATCTCTGCAAATACGCTTAAACCACATCGTACAACGGAAAATAGAAGTACGACCAAAGAGTAAAATCAATAATTAGTGCTTTATTCTAACGCTGCGCAAGGGGTGCGTTCTGAACCTAGCGTTTTCGAATTCCCATTGGCTATCATCCCTCTTTTGAGGCATAATAGGGGAGGTAATCAGATTCGCATTCTGAAAGAAAGTACCTCGGGAGTGCTCTTAAATTAAAAAGTCAGTTCTTGTTCGAGATTCAAGTAAGTCACTTCTAAATATATATTTTTGCAAGCTGTTTTAAGATTTATAATTTATAATAATAATAATAATTTATAATATAAGTTCATTATCTGGATTATTACTAAAAGTTAAAATTATTTTTATTTTACTCTTTGCGTTTTTAATTCAGAAGTTTATTAAAGTTGAATTATTGGAATAATTGCTTTACTTTTTATTTTAGTTTCGTATTTTCTTTCTTTTTTTGTCGATACGTTTATAAATTGTTTAAATTAAGGAATAAGTTGTAATCGATGGAATGTTGATATTAATTACGAGGTTTTTTTTTGCTTCCCAATGTCTGACGCATCCAAGTGGGTATGAGTCTTGGGCAGTCTTTTTTTCAAACTGAGTTAAAAGCTCTCACTGTATTTATGAGTTTATATTTCGCCACTAATATAGTTGCTATACTACGGCAGAATTTGCTCGGATCTACAGCGAGGAAAATATCTACATCACGTCGAATCATAGTTAGTATAAATTAAGTATCTTTAAGCAATTATACCAATTGAATTGAATTAAACCTCGTATCGCCATCTCTGCAAATACGCTTAAACCACATCGTACAACGGAACATAGAAGTACGACCAAAGAGTAAAATCAATAATTAGTGCTTTATTCTAACGCTGCGCAAGGGGTGCGTTCTGAACCTAGCGTTTTCGAATTCCCATTGGCTATCATCCCTCTTTTGAGGCATAATAGGGGAGGTAATCAGATTCGCATTCTGAAAGAAAGTACCTCGGGAGTGCTCTTAAATTAAAAAGTCAGTTCTTGTTCGAGATTCAAGTAAGTCACTTCTAAATATATATTTTTGCAAGCTGTTTTAAGATTTATAATTTATAATAATAATAATAATTTATAATATAAGTTCATTATCTGGATTATTACTAAAAGTTAAAATTATTTTTATTTTACTCTTTGCGTTTTTAATTCAGAAGTTTATTAAAGTTGAATTATTGGAATAATTGCTTTACTTTTTATTTTAGTTTCGTATTTTCTTTCTTTTTTTACTAATACAAAGTAACTGAAGGCATTTAAGTGGAAATCAATGTAAATTATTCGTAATTACATCGATTTCCATTATGCTAAGTCCTTATTAAGATTAAATATAAGTTAAATAAGACTTTTTGTTCAATAATCAATTGTTGATTATTCTGTGTTTTAGTTTGTTCTTTTTTTTTTTTTTTTTTTTGATTTTTTTTAGTTTTAATTTAGATTTAGATTTTCTTTAATAATTATTTCTTCTCTTTTATTCTTAATTTTAAATAAATATAAAGTTACCCCCATAAAAAAATTTGAGTTTTACTACGAGGGGGAAATATAAAAATGAATAAATCTTGAAACAGTAGTGTTAAACAAGGTTGAAGTGTTGTGAACGATGCCAAAGTTGCTGTGTCATCTAAAAAAGGTTTGATTAGCTATTAGTTGTTTGTTTCTTTCATTTAATAATTTGATTCTGTTATTATTCTTTTGACTATCTTAATTTGGTTCTGAGTCTTTAAGAATTACGCAACATCTAGATTAACGCTCGTTAAATATTATGTATTAAATTCGAACCTAGTGGCTATATTAATTTGCTTATTAGGGTTTAGACGGGGTAATACTCTCTGCATTCATTATCCTATCTATATATAACTCCGGTTAATTAATAGTGCCACAAGCGGAGTGAACGCCCAAATGAGGCTGATATTCAGAAACGTCAAAAAAAATCCCAAATTGGTTATGAACGATCGCAAATTGAAGGTGCACCAGCTAGCTGACATTCTAAAGTTATCAGATGGTAGTTTTTTGCTATGAGGAAAAAGTGTTGTGTCACAAAAACAATGCACCGTGTCACAAATCGATGAAAAGTATGGCAAAATTCCATGAACTGGGCTTCGAATTGCTTACCACCGTATTCTCCAGATCTCATTATTGTAATGTCTGTTTTCTGTTGTTCTATGTGTACGTTATTCTGGGACACCCTGTATAGTTACGTGATTTCTTGTACTAACCCATGCCAACAGATTTCTTTGCAACTCTATGTTATTATACTCTCCAGGCTGTATCTATATCTTTTATCATTCCACCATCAGTTTATGACAGAGTAGAAAGTTTCTTTATGCCGGCTACATGCTTCAAAGCTCAGCTTTTAAAAAATTGTTCAAATAACATTGTTTTCATCGCCGAAAAAAATAAAAGGAGAACAAATAAAGGAATTCCCCCAATGGCACATGTAACAAACGTCATAAACCTGCTTTTGTGCTGTACACACACAGACTCATAAAAATATGAATCCTTTACGAGTGTGTTTGGGGGCAAGTCTCGAAAATAGTTTTGTGATGCGCGCTCGTTTGTCGTCCCACGGCAACAGTTTTTATTTCGCTTTGATGTATTTATAACGTTGATATTATTCGGTAGATAATGTTTTGGGAAATCATATTTTTATAGCATTTGTAGTTGGATCTCATACATACAAATTATTGAGGCAAGGTAGAGCTGTGTTATGATTTCTGATAATAAAGTTGGTTGGTTTAATCTCTGTGTTTTTATAACCGAAGGAAAACACCAATGATTGTTACGGTTCATTTTTGTACCACGACAGCTAAAGAATTGTGTCGTTGCTGAGTATATATTTATTGCTAATATCGTTAAGACTATTATTACATTCTACAATTAAAATTAAATCTAATACTCAGCTTTTATAAATTGTATTTATTTATCCTCACATCTTTAGTTCTATTAAATAAATTAACATTTTTATCAACTACTTGTATTTATTATGGGAGTGAAATACTTGGTACGGCTCTGTGTGGTTTTACCGCATCAATACATCCCTGACCTTCCCCTAGATTCGACAGAATGTACGATTAGCGATTATATGTAATTTTATTGAGATCTGATTATCTTACTTACCAGTTGTTTTTTTACGGACCTCGTATACAATTTCCCTAAAGGTTTCAAAACTGATTTCCTTCGACTTCATTCTGGTTTCCGTGTTATTGTGAGTTCTTTGGGTATTTGATAGAATTCATGCGGATTTAATGCTGAATTCTATTCCGGGTGGGAACTTTTAAATGATATCTGGTCTAAGAACGATCATTACCAATAGTTGCAGTCTAACATCCAATCTGTAATAATATTGCTAACGTTAAAAGTTAACTATCTGAACATCTTGATAGGCGTTATGCATTTTAAGTCGTTATGACTTACCTTTTTGTGTTTGTTGTCATACTTCCGTTTTAGTTCGTTTTGTTTAGTTGGTAGTCTGCTAGCCTTGTTCATTCTCCTTTTTGATCGGCTTGCGGATAGATGGGTGCCACAGGGTCTTTGACGGCTGCTTTGAATGGCGAGATTCTTCGGAAGGGTGGTTAACGGGGGGTAGTGCTTGGCGAGTCGTTGAGGGAGTGGTTCTAGTTTATTAGATCGGACGATGACGCTGTGTACTGCTACTGGCGTTATGCATTTCAAGTCGTTATGACTTACCTTTTTGTGTTTGTTGTCATATTTCCGTTTTAGTTGGTTTTTGTTTAGTTGGTAGTCTGCTAGCCCTTGTTTGTTCTCCTTTTTGACCGGCTTGCAAATGGGCAAGTGCTGCTGGGTTCTTAAAGGCTGCTTTGAATGGCAAGGTTCCTTGGAAGGGTGGTTGACGGGGGGTAGTGCTTGGCAGTGTCTTCACTGTGGAGATGATTTTCTATCTAGCCGCAGGCTGTGTTGAGTGACATTTCTTGAGTGACAGTTTGTTGGTGTTGTCAATTTATTAACGGTTCAGCGCCTGTTTCTTAGAATTTGATTGAATAAGAACAACTTTTGGTGGTAAGAATGGTGAAAATCGCACGTTATGGGTCGTTGGTTGGCGGATTAGGACTTTCGCGGAACAGTTGTTGATGATTAGTCCTACTGTGTGCATCTGCCATTGGTGTTAGAATTTGTAATTGAAACGTAGAAAAGCCGTTTTCTACCCTTTATGCATATGGGATAATAATTACAATTTCAATTCACGCGCATTGTGTTGGTAGATTTGTTGAAGAGATTTTACGGCGCTGATGTTGGATTTTATTGGTTTTCGCACCACTTGATGTGGGATCATATACGCCATTTATACATAATTTTATTATTTTCTTTTTATTTTGCCTTATGTCAAATTCAATATAGATATAAATAACTGTCTGTGAGACAGATAATTTTATTATTTTCTTTTTATTTTGCCTTATGGCAAATTCAATATAGGTTTTAAGTGATTTTATAAATCTAGTTGCTTTATTCTCCAAATTATTCACTATTGAAAGGTTCTTGCTTTTCCGGAATTCGACCGATGCCCGCGGTGAAGACAAAGCAAGTGGCGACAGGCAAGAAAACATTTCCTACATCGGATAAGAGGTAATCGTATATCCACCTTTTCTCCACTGTTTCAAAGCTAGTCCGAGCCACACTATCCACGCCGCACCAAGTGAAACTAGTATCATCAGGAAAGAGACATACTTTACCGCACGTAATGTCGTTGATAAATAGCAAAAACAAAATAGGACCCAACACCGAACCCTGTGGAACTCCACAATCCATCGGCCTGCAAGAAGACACAGCCGCATTGACGCTCACACACTGACTTCTGTTGCTAAGGTACGACTTAAACCATCCCAGTGGAACCCCCCGAATTCCGTAGTGCTGTATCTTGTTAATTAGGATGTTATGACTAACACAGTCGAATGCTTTGGGGAAATCACAGAAAATTAATTCTGTAAAGTGGAGATTGTTCAAGTGGGTGTAAACATTGTTGAAGACGGAGAATATAGCATCATTTATTAGCTAAAAATCCAAATTGGTGGCTAGTTAATACTTCATATTTGTGCAGAAATAATAGAAGTCTCCTTTTAACCAGTCTTTCAATGATCTTGGATAGAGTAGATACAAGTGCAATTGGACGATAGTTTGAAGCTTGATCCTTATCGAGGAATAATTATAGATGTCTTAAGGCATTGTGGAAAAATTCCATTTTGGAATGACTTGTTAATTAAATCTGTGAAAAGAATTAATGTACATTCCGGTAGATTAGACAACATTTTCAAAGTGATTCCATCAGTTCCAGATGACACCTTGTTTTTGATGTCTTTAATTGTACTGCAAAGCTCTGGAGATGCAACATGTGTTAGGAAGAAACTATGTATATTCTCATTAGTATTTGAAAGATATGAGAGCAGATCCTGGGAGGGGACTATATTGTACATTAAATTTTTTGCCACATTAACAAAATAGTCGTTCAATATCAGAATTGTGGGAACTCTCACAAAGATGAAGAACGCTGTTGTGACAAGTATTTTGTACGAGACTTAACGCAGAATTTTGTTTTCCCCGTAGATTCCAAATGTCGTTCAGTGGTACTTGGACATTGTGGAACTTTTGGGACATAGTGTATACCCGCTGTAATTTTTCTAGGACGAGAAAATAAACAAAGTGCTTTGCATACTGTAGTGTTACTACAACACTAGTTCAATTAAATTTAGTTAATTGAAAGCTTTTTAAACACATTTTTAATTAACAGAACGGCAACTTTTATGTTAAATAGAATTAATAACATTTTCATTAAAAAAAAACGTAATACAAAATTGAATACCCTGGGCTATTTCAAATCGAAAAAATAACTTTAACAAAGGTGTGTAGTGTGTAGGTATGTGCTAGTTTAGTTTGTTTGAGGCTGCAGGCCAGCGCAAAGCAATTATTCCACACATGCATCTTTTTTGTCCATTTTTGTTTGTTAATTTTTATTTTGCGTATACCTTCGTACATTGCTATTGGATTAAAAAAACAAATTATTATACAATTTCAGGTAAATTACCTTCAACTATTTTGTGTGCATAATATGTGTGAAAAAAACATGTTTGTTTTGTTATGGGAATTTTTAAATCGTTTAGCGGCTTTGGTATCGTGAAATTCTGCCAAATGTGTTTGCTAATACCACAAGTGCTTAAAACTTACCGAAAATTTTGAAGCAAATGAGTTGCTAGAAAACTGGTTGAGTTTTTTTTTCAAAAAATAGCCTTCGTCTTGCGGAGTAAGGGTATTTCTGGTTTGTAACGACGATAAAATAAAGTGTTGCCCTCAAGGCATGAATAGCTTTCCATATTTAAGTGTAAAAGTAATATTTTTGTGACCTTTTTGTCATTTAACTTTCGCATAAAACTCATGGTGACAAGCTATGTTTCCAAATAAACTATGGAGACATCGGCTTTTTTTTTCACGGATGCCTATGTTACCTAAATTTTTTGTCGTGTATTTTTATCACAAATTCACCTAGGTACTTCAAAGACTAAATATATCATTTTTACTATATAATTCTTTCGACTACAATTTATGTAGGTTAGGTGTTTCTACATTCGACCGACCACGCTGTAACTAGGGGCGGCTAGTCCTATGAGGCATATGAGGCAGTGCCTCACTAACTTTTTTTTTTAATAATGATAATAATAATACATTTATTTGCATTCAAATCATAACAACGTACAGATTAAGTCAGAATATCATAAATACATAACATAATAATGAATTGATATGCAAAATGGAGTTGAAAACAATTAAAAAAAAGTTCTAAGCTCAACCCCAAAATTCATAACTTTAGAACCAAATTTCTAATACGTCCGACCAAGAACTGCACTCCTTAGTCATGCCTTTTACTACAATCAAAGTTTAATACTTTCCACAAAAAATCTGAAAAGAAAAATTAGACAAAAAAACTATTTGAAATCTAAAAGTCGATTCCTGTATTTAAACTTAAAAGCTGTAACCCCTAACTTTTTGAAGTCCTCTGGTATGTTATTGTATAGCATATAAATTTGGTAAGTAAATGATCTCTTGAATAATGAAGTTTTGTGAGGCGGGGGCGAAATAAGTCCGCGAAAACGTAAGTTCAATGTATGAACATCAGTCCTATATTTAATTTTATTAGAGAGGTATGGAGTCCTCTGGTATGTTATTGTATAGCATATAAATTTGGTAAGTAAATGATCTCTTGAATAATGAAGTTTTGTGAGGCGGGGGCGAAATAAGTCCGCGAAAACGTAAGTTCAATGTATGAACATCAGTCCTATATTTAATTTTATTAGAGAGGTATGGAGGACGATGGTTATTTATTATACACAGAAAAAAATCTTACTGTAATATCAATATTAGCGATATGTTTGATTGCCTCTATTTTGGTTTAATGACAGTAATACTTAATTCATTAGATTACAATTCGGCCAAGATTAAATATATACTTAATCCGACATTCCAGATATTATTGAAATTCAATTTCATATATGTTAGGCACAAAACAGATATATTTTTTCTTTCAATGATTACAGTATAATTGGCAACTAATATTGCAATTGTATTATTTCAAATATTGTTATATTACGATAAGCAAGAAAAAGCATTGGAAGAATATTATTTCTCTACTCGGATTATTAGATATATATCATTGAATTAACAAAACCAAATTTTACTCGCTATCATATTCTACTATTTAAATAAACTAAATAATATTAAGTGAATACTTCTTATTGTTGGGACAACCTTAACTTATTATTGGGCCGGGCCAAACTCATCGATATATCGAAACACAAAACGTCGAGTATCCAACATTTTCCACTCATGCATGTATCGAATTTAAGTATATACATTAAATAACAACTGGATTTTCGTACTACCTACCCCACTTCGTAAATATTAGTTTTTGACTTAAAAAAAATGCTTTCATACGCCGATATCATAATAAAACGAATTCAAAACCATTGATATAAAAACGTAGATTTCGGGCTGATGTATCGGGAAATTTCGGAACTCCCTAGTCACTAGCAAAGCTTAAAACAATAGGTTATGTTACATTTATATATTCTATTTGTGTGCCGGTAGCGCGTGTCTATATAGTTAAGTTCTATAATCTGCAATAATATATTATGGAAGACTTCTTAAACGCCTCAGAATTGGACAAACTAATTCCAATATTCTCCGGTAAGTTTTACTCCTAACTAAGTATATCTAATCATAAGTTTTTTCCTATAAATTATTTTGTGTAAGCTTTTCGAACAATACTATTAAAGATCGGTCTAGCCAACAAATGATTTAAGAGGTACTTATAATGCATAATAAAAACGTTTAAACAAAACTATTCAGGGTGTTCCATTCAAAAGTTATGAATATTAACCTTTTTATTTCACATTAACCAGTATAGCATGGCAGCATGGAATACATTTTTGCAACCTCAGATAACCTCAAAATTCAAAATATCCTGTTTTAACACGATGTAGGTATACAGTATACAAAGTACCGAGTGGGAGTGGGACACTATGAAGATATGCTAAAAAAGCACAAATACGATATTTGGTTTAATATTTTTTTAGTCGTACATGTTCAATGTTCATGTATTAGAATGACACACATAGTTTAATGTATTGTTTATTTTTTGTACTGTGATTATAGAGTAATATTTTTTTTATTACAATACAATGTATTATAGAATTAATAAAACTGTTTTTGAATAAAAACTTTCTTTTATTTCATACAATTATTTAACGTGATAGTTTTATTAAATTAAGTAATTAATTTCTCTCCAGGATTATATACAAAATTGATTTAAAATGACAAAACAATTATTTCAATACCAAAATATATTCTGTCTATAATTTCTGTATTCCCCTTAAAAAGCGATAAATGTTCGATCAACGATAGTGACACTTAGTCCAATCAATACTTTTTATTTAATTTCAATATATTCTTATAATTGAGGCATTTGATTGGAAGTCAATTAATTCTTATACTTAAAGCAATAAAGTCATATATTTCGCAATTAATCATATAACTATGATTGAAAGAAATGTAGCTTTGATTGTGGAATACGGAATATATGCTACCATTGATTGAATGTGCATATGGTTCATGATATGATAGATTTTTCTCTGTGTATTATGCATAAAACTAGCGAATGTAGCTTTCTTCGATCCTGCATGCTCAGCCACATATCCTTCCTCAATTTGTGCGGAACGGGCTCATATTTTCTAATTCCATACACGAATCTAAGGCATGATTTCTGAACTTTTTGAATTCTGTCTTTATCAGAACAATCCAGGCATACACAACATCACAGAAGTTAAAGTAGCTATTGTTTGTTTTTTTCAAAGGTTGTGATAGTAGATGCCTATGGGGATATAACATCTTTAATGACAAATATGCTCCCTGGATATTGATGCTCACATGCTTCTTAAACCGTAATTCGACATCCAATTCCAAGCCAAAATTTCTTGTTGAAGTTGAGAACTTTAAACTTGAATTATTTACTTTGAGATTCATAGTTGCAACTCCAACAAGTGCCTGTTTTTACCAAAGACAAGAACGTCAGACTTAGAGGCATTGATCATGAGACCGTGCTTTTGAGATAGCTCCACGATTCTGTTAATATCCTCGTTAATATCTTGATTAGCTAGATAATAGTCGTCATAAGTAAAGCTGTAGTAAATTTGCCGGTCTTCCGGATTTATATGCTCCTTGCAATGCTTTAGACTTGACCCTATGTAGCATGTGTAAATGTTAAAAAATAAAGGTGAAAGTATTGAGCCTTGTGGAACTCAACACGCCAGTCTTTCCTTTGAAGATTCCCCATTACTTGTTTGAACAAATTGAAACCTGTTTTGCAAATAGCTGTGAAAGAATCTGATTGAATTGTGTCAAATGCCTTAGAATAATCCAACAGAACAAGCACCGTGCTCTTGCCTTGGTCCGTCGCACGAATTATGTCATCAACAATGTCCAAAAGCGCTGTAGCACAGCTGTAGCCTGGTCTAAAACCTGATTAATGTTCAGGTATAATATTGTATTTGTTTACATGTGAGAGAATCTGAAGGTACATAATTTTTTCTAAAACCTTTGAAAGTACTGGAAGAACACTAATCGGTCAAAGATCATTTATAGAAGTTATTGTACTTGTCTTGGGGAAAGGAATTATCTTTCAAACCTTCCATTCATCTGGAAACTGGCCTTCTAAAATGCAAGAATTTATTATATTTGTTATGTAGGGTAGAATGTGCGGAAGACATAAAACGACCATCTCTAAATTAATCTTATCGGCCCCAGTAACTAATGATTTTATATCCAGAATATGCTTTTTTATATCTTCATTTGTAATAGTAAAGAAACTAAAAAAATCCTCGAAATCACACAAAAAATTGTTCAGATAAAAACCAACAACAATCGGATCACTAGGTCCTCTGTTTAAAGAATGATGCAGGAAGTGTTTGTTAATCGAGACAGACGAGAAACTCCTTTCGAGACAAGACGCGAAACTCCTTTCGAGACGAGATAAACCACATATCTATCCCAAAATACTTCATACCAAGTACGTATTTCTAATCAAAAAAAATTCTAAATTATAACAATTTTCCTACTGTGCCTTCTTCCGCCAAATACAAACAAAGCGGATTTCTCTGCTTCAAATTGCGACACAAATGTATTAAATATAAAAGATTAACGAGCGAACTAATTTGCACGCTCCCAAGCTGTTTCACAGATTTTGATAAATGATTTGCAGCTCCTCTGCGCTACGTTATACTTTATGTGTGTGTCTTTGTAGACGTGTATATGTGTTCTATTCCGAAGGGCAACCAGAGGCGCAACCGATCATGTTGGCACTGTTATCAGGGTCTGGTTATACTAAACACTAATATTATTAGGGAAAATGTATGAATTGTTGTTTTTTTCCATGAAGTTTTCATCTTTTTTTTTAATAGCAATCCTGAAACTTTGACACCCTGTATCTCAGCTTCCACATAAGATTTTCATGTTAAAATATCTTATTCTATGAGTTGTAAAAGTCCTGCTGCAAAAATACGACTCATCCTGTATATTTTCACGTCAAAAACTTACAAAAACATGTAAAGTTGTCCGCCTATGTCTGAAGATGTAAGGAATTTTTGTCGCAGCATATCGTCGTCGTGTCGCTGGTTGAAGTCGATACAATTATTGTTATGTCAAGCCAGGCTATATATACAGAGGATGAGACGTGCAAATTTTCAGAAATGCCAAACGGTTCCTGCAGGAAATAACTGGGACCCAACAGCATAGAATGATGGAATATAGTGTGGGGGTCGTGTATCCCATAAGGCAGTGTGATAGTGTATTATAATGGTAAAGATGGATGTGGATTTCTGGCGGAGACGAAGAAAAGGACGAGAGATTGACAGGCAATGGGATGTTGAACAGATATAAGTATAAACTTTATGTTATTACTTAGGGTGACATGCAATGTAGGAATGTGTAATAATTATATTAATGGGAAGCAATTATGTATGTGACTTTCATTGAAATTGTATTAACATACAGGATGTCCGTAAAATAACAGAAAATAACAGAAATTGTAGTTTCGACACAAGCAGACGTTTTTATAAAGAATGACTTTTTCTTCTAAATCAGGGGTTCCCAAAGTGGGCGATAACGCCCCCTTGTGGTCGCTGCAGGCCTAAAGGGGGGCGGTATGAGATCCAGAAAGAATGGGGGTGTTGTGTAGAGGCTTGGGGGCGATTTGTAATTTTATCTAGCTAGGAGGACTCTTAGACACCGACTGAGCTCTCTACTACAACTTGTGAACATCAACTAATATTAATTAAGAGTAGTTAAGAGCTTAAACTCGGTTCGATATTTCTCTCCGCGTAGTTCATACTCGTATATCTGTCCTGTTTTATTCAATAAATAAAAGAAAAATCATGTCAATCGGTCGCTCCGCTTCGAAATGAAAGTAGACACAAACAAAGAAGTTAAAAGGCAACAGACACACTTTCGCATTTTAATAGTTATTAGTATTCCTAGATAGGTAATGTTCGCAGGTAATAGACCACGGGCAATCATGTTATAACACGTTTTTGTTAAACAACCGGATTTGTACATTCCTGTATCAATCGGCTTGTTCATAGAATACTTGTTCTTACTTGTTGAGTACGATTGAGCGTCGAATGAGATAAACGAGTTTATGCATGTTTATTCCTGTCGGTGCGTGCTGCTTATGCAATCCTATATAATCAAGGTAATATTTATTTTATTTTCATTTGCGGTTTCGCGCGTAATAGATAAGCAGTACTTAAGTTTAACAATTACTTACGTATTTCCCAAAACAAACCAATGTCAGAAGTAAAAAAGAAGAGACGGCAATACCGTGCGAAATATATTAAATTCGGATTCATTGAAAATCCCACAAACCCATCGTCGCCTTTGTGTCTTCTATGTCTAAAAACATTTTCGAATGAAGCAATGAAGCCTTCAAGACTACAAGATCATTTGAATAAAATGCATCGAGATAAGAAAGACAAGAATGTAGCATATTTTCAAGACCTAGAGAAGAAGCATAATACTCAGTCAAGTGTAGCAAAACTATTTTCGGCGGCTGCTAAACAAGATGACGACGGACTTCGAGCTTCGTACAATATCTCTTTGTTAATTGCTCAAAAAGGCAAACCACACAACATCGGAGAAGAGTTAATTTTGCCAGCAATAAAGGAAGTAATAACTACTGTGCTTCATAAATCGGCCACAGATTTTATCTGAAAAATTGTTTGAGTAATAATTCTGTGCAAAGACGAATTGATGAAATGGCTGAAAATATTGAAGGATCATTGTGCAATTATCTGAGGACTAGTCAATTCTCAATTCAGCTCGATGAGTCCACTTACGTGAGGTTTATTAAAGATGAGAAAATATGTGAAGAACTATTGTTCGCTAGAAATTTAGAGACCGATACAAAAGGCGAAACCATATTCAATACATTGGAAAAGTTTTGTGATGAGAAAGAAATTCCTTTGAAAAATATTATATCAGTTGCTATGACAGGGTGCCATAAAGGCTTCATAGCGTACTTAAAATTCCAGATGTCCTTGCTGTACATTGCGTTATTCATAGACAACATTTGGTTGCTAGAAACTTAAGTGAACGACTATTTCAATCACTGCAATATGTCATCAAAGCAGTCAATAAAATCCGTAACAGCTCTTTGAATGATAGATTATTTCATCAGCTTTGTGTTACTAATGACGAAGATTTCAACCGTTTGTTGCTTCATACTGAAGTTCGTTGGATATCAAGAGGCAATTGTCTGACTCGATTTTACAACCTGTTTGACTCTGTGATACAGTTCTTGGAAATTAAAGATACAGGATTGCGCAACAAGCTCATTACATCAAAGAATGATATAGTTTACATGCGCTCAGGGCTCAAATTAACTCTTGTGGATTATAGTAAAAGTCTCGTTTAGAATAAATGTTTAATATCTGCTAATATAGCTCACAATAATTAATTAATTTAATTTGAAGTTATAGTGGTTTTTAAGAAGGTGAAAAAGGGGGGCGCTCAAAAATAATTTATTCTCAAAGTGGGCAGTAGACAACCCCTGTTCTAAATCGACAAATAAAAAAGTATATGGACAGTTTACAATAAATTTAAATCGAACTCACACCATATAATATTACAAGTTTAAGTAAAGAAACAATGAATGGAAAGGTAAATTTGTCAGTGACAGTTATTAAACAATAAAATGAAATGAATGCATAAACAAACAAAATGAATGATTTCAATGCGACTAACGCTATAGTATGTAAAAAATTTCGAAATTTGTATCCTGTCCAAATTTTCAAGTGCCCTGGTATTTTGTGTACCTACTGGGTGATCATTTATAAACGCACACCCCCCTTGAACTTTGTTGTTTCACGCTGTAGACGAAAACGTAAAATACAAAAGTTTTAGGGCTTAATGTAAACTAGTTGCAGCATATATTATCTTATATACAAGGTGTCCCAGTAACGCGTTAGAGAGCACAGTGAGATATATTTTTAAATGGAACACCCTGTATATTATATTTTATTGTTTAAGATTCTTTTCTGTTAATACTCCAAAATTACCATATTTGTGTGTCTCTCTTAAACGGTTCAATATGAATTCGCAATAAAAGAAAGCTTGTTCAAAAATTATGCTTCAAAAGTCAAGCCATCAATTCGATAATAACATTTGAAGTAAAAAAAAATGACATAACAGGAACTCCATGTATTATTACAAGAAATTCCTTTAAACAGGAGAACAACCATGTGGTTTCAATTAGGTGGAGCTCCGCCTCATTATCATCACAGGTGAATTGGAAGCAAAAATTCACCTCCCATATCTCCGAATATCTTTTTATCGGAATACGTGAAAGGAATTGTCTACAAGACACCTCCAACAACACCACACGATATGAGAATACGCATAAGAGATGCTTTTCAAACTGATACCCCGCAAATGTTGACCAGAGTTGGGTTGGGTTCAAAAAAGAATATCGAAGTGTCTCGGTCAACATTTCGAACACATGTTATGAATATTTTGGTAGAAATTTATCTGTGCTTTTTATTATCATCAATGCTGTTTATGCATAATTAAGAATAATTCATAATGACTTTTATAATGTAGATCATTTGACATTTCTGATACCATAGGCTACTAGAAACATTAAAACATTTATTTAAAAAACACCAAATGGTGTACAAAACAATTAATTGGCTTTTTCTGCCAAAACGCGTCGACTTAGCTAAAGTACACCCTAATACCATTTGACAGGTAGTTAGTAAGTACATTGCTAGGTATGTTCAGAAATATGACGTTACATTTAAAATAATGAGGCGTTATAACAACTTAAAGTTCTTATTTGAGTAGTTTTAATTTTTGGACACCCTGTAAAAGATTGCAAGTTTATTGCAATTGGAATATCAAATATGATATATTATTACACTTTAGAGTTAATTTTGTCAATATGATTTAAATACTTCCTAAGTATTTGAAAGATGAAAATTAGGCTAGATTTTGAGAAAATTCAATTTATTTAAACAATCTTAAGGTTTATGTATTATAAACCTTAATAAAACAGACACTTAATTTGATCAGAGGATCTAAAAGTGCAATCATATACAGAGCATTCCATTTAAAAAACACAACTTTGATACTTTTAGGTTATACCCTGTATAATATGAAAACAACTTTAAAAAGTAGCACAACCTTTATTTGAAGCACATGCTGACGATACTTCGTTTGATTCCAAAAATACCATATTTGTATAATATACGTCTAAAATTCGGCAGTATAATATTTGCCAGGACATACTTTCATTGTGTTCTGTCAAAATAGCTTGAATAATGTCCTGGAGTAGAAGTGCCCAAGGGGCTTTCCACATATTATATGCTTTTATAGTATACGTCATAATAACTTGATCTGTCTGCTACCTTAAAATCCCATTAGTATGTGCAATTTTCATATAGCCATCCACGACGAGCTATGAGTTCGTTCTACCTAGATAAAGCATTAGCTGTAGCCTGTAGTAGGTGTTCTAAATAAACATCCCCCATAATACAGAGTGTCCAATAACAGTAATAATAATCTTTACAGATATTTCAACAAACAAGGGTTTAGCTGAAATCCAAACAAAGTACCGAAGAGTGACAATGGAAAAAGATATATTCCTGAACTAAATGGCGAATATGCTTTGCAGTTATGCGATAAAAACAACTTTTACATTCGAAAAAAAGTCCTGTTGATTAGACTTCGGGACTTTTTACAAGACCATTTGAATGTGTAATAGATCCGAAACATCTCAACATCCAATACAGTGTTTTCAGTAGTAATACCCCTAGGGTCTTGATAATACCGAGATAATTTTGTCATAGAGAATGCCGAAAGCGTGTTCCCCAAGGCCGCAGGCCGAGGGCTATTATCCTTGAGCAACTCGCTTGAAGGATTCTCTATGACAAAATTTTGAGTATTTATCTAGGCCCGAGGAGTATTCGATAAGATAATTTTTTACTTTGTAGATATCAAAAATTTGATTGTCAATCTGACGTTTAATAATTTTCAATACAAAATGTATCAGTTTTAATCAAACACATATTATTCATTTTTATTTGAAACTACAGTTGTGAAAAGTACAATTGGTAAATGTTAAATTGGAAGAAGAGTTTGCTGAAGTTGATGGATTGTTAATTTCCAATGTTGAAGAAATTCCTCGCATGGTGTTGATTATTTCACCATGGCATTCTTGGTTAATATTTAAGTACGGTTTAATTGAATTAGAGCTGCTATGTCGTGTTATTTTTATTAATTGCTGTGTAGGAATTCCTTTATTTGCCAAATGGCTAACTGCAGTTGATCTGTTCGAATGATTGGATATCTTTTTACGCTTAGTGTCCAAACCAATGGCTTGCACGGATGATTTGGTCCACATATTAATTGTGTTCTTACCTACCGGTATATTGTCAAACCATGTGTCACTTTCGGATTTCCAAAAACGATTTGGTCTCGAGAATAGGCGACTGGAAGTAATATTTTTCCCCCTTTTGGACAATAATTACTGAAATAACCGAACAGCACTTTCGTTTGCAATATTTGGAACAAGCCACTTACTATTTGTACAACTTTTCGATCCTCCTTGGCATGTTTATTGAATATTGGATTGTATTCAATTCTGTTGGTTGGCGTTCCATCATTATTTTTCTCAATCGTGAAATAATCTATAAGGCAATCAGGTTCACCACCTCGCCAAGCTAACTCAACAGCTACAATATGGTAATTTGTTTTTGTAAACCTTCTGGTGTACATTCATACCATAATTCAATAATTCTAGCCAAATCACTTGAACTCAAATTTGATGAACTGCATTTTCGTTTGTTTGGATCCTGCTGTAATCTTTTACGTTTTGCATTTCTTGCATCTCGCGCATTTTTGAATATCACACTGGTAAACGGGTCGAATACAATTTTGAAGTAATTGACATATTTTTCCTGGAGTAGCCTACTCGTAGTATTCCAAAATGTTTTTACAGTTGCTTCTTTATATTCAGTTCCGTCAGCTTTTCTCATAGTTACCGCATAATCTTTCAATATATTAGCCAAATTATGCAAACTCATTTCAGCATTCAGTTCGTATTCTCTGGTCGCACAAAACTCTAGAAATATTTTCCATACATATTTATTTGATTTGATTGTATTTTTTGGTATATTATTAGATATAATATCATTAATTGCATCGTTAGATGCAATACCAAATTTTCGCAACATTTTTAAACCAGTTGTCAGTTTGACGTTTAATTAATTTTTAATAAAAAAAACCAAAACCAAACTGAAAACACCACATGTAGTGTATTATCGGAAGTAATTGCACAAGTGCCTCAAAATTACCCATAATTTTACATGACAGCGTGTTGTCTAAAAACTGCATGAGTGTATTTTCATATTTTGGAGAAAGAGTCCGACACCGAAAGTGGAGGAGTCTTTTAATAAAAAGGAAACGTCGTTGTGAAAATTTGTAAACGCTATATTTTTTTTCTCAAAAATTAACAAAGAGATTTTTTTATCTGTAAAAATAATGTCAGAAATAAAAACTAAAATCGCAAAAAATCGTTTTTTAAAAAATTCTCGAAAACGTTAATTTAATTTTGAAAACACCATTTAAAAGGTGTTTAAATTGTACAACATTTCTCTAATTCATCCGACATTGTAACTCCTACCGTTTCCAATATTCCAATGCTATCCCATTCTTATTTAGGACACAGTGTATGGGAAACCCTTACGAGTCTATGTAATTTTTCATACGGAATTCAAAATCATGAGAAAATATAGTGCATTCCAATAAAAAAAAAACAAAAATTTGATCTGCCACTCTTTTTTATATTTGAAATTATTTTACAAATGTAGCTTTAACGGACTTACATAATCTCGCCGCAACAAAAATCAAAATATATGTCCAGTTTTCTCATAAAACTCCCTGTGGTCCGTCCTGACTCACCTTGTGTGTAGTGTGGATTTTCCTCTCTATGATGTTTATCAAACAGTTTTACTACACTTAGAAAATTTTGATTAAGGTAAACTAAGCCAAAAGCAGTAAATTAGCAGCAAAGCGAGGTTTAGAAATATACCTAGTCCGATGGGGGCTTACTCGGACACTCTGTATACACAAACTGCATTACATGCATAATAATAATAATAATACTAATGCCGCCTCAAACCCGCCTTCACACTGCTTCAAACGAAATGCACATGTTTAGCTCATAATGTGACAACTACACTCACACTTCTTATATATCTCAAGGGTCCGTGTCTAGGCCAGTAGATGTGGTGAATGAATTTGGAATTTAGATGCATTATTTGAGTATATTATGTCAAAGTGATGCCGTTGACTTTTAGATGTATGCGAATTTAAATCATTTTTAGCTCTCTATAAATATTATGATATGTTTTATATGTGTATTAGAAAGTTTGCCTGATGATAAACATGATTAAAATACTTACTATTCCAAAGATTTAAGTAATGAAGAAGAAGAAGAAATAAGTAACCGTTTTTAAATTATAATAAGAAACAAATAAACAAACAAAAACTTTAAATGTTAGAAAGTTTGCCTGATGATAATCATGATTAAAATACTTACTATTCCAAAGATTTAAGTAATGAATAAGAAGAAGAAATGAGTAACAGTTTTTAAATTATAAATAAATAAACAAACAAAAACTTTAAATGTTAGAAAGTTTGCCTGATGATAGACATGATTAAAATAAATAATAAACATGATTAAAATATTTACAAAGATTTAAGTAATGAAGAAGAAGAAGAAATAAATAACCGTTTTTTAATTATTGTGACATTTTAAATTAGTTTGGGGATAGAGATGAAAATTAGATGGGCTCACCGTCTTAAGCTGAACAGCTTTAATTTAAAAGCGTTGTGAAATAAGGAACAATCAACACAATATGATTTTAACTATTTTTATTAAAAAAGGCCATAGATGGCGTTACTCGAATATTTTCCATATGATTTTTATTTAGTACTAACCTTCAAACGAAACGTGTATAAATTTGACAGCAATCTGACTATTGATTAGTGAGTTATAGCATTTTGTGTGAAGCGACGTTTCCCAGTAAACACACATACCTTTTTTAAACGTAAAATCAACGTGTCATTGGTTGATTAAACGTGTACGTTTAAAAAATACCCGTTTTATTTTGGTACAAAATAACACCGTTTTAATTCAACGTTTTTAATACAAACATTTCCGGCCAAAATTTAACTTAAGAAAACTTTTAGGTTAATATGACGTTATTTTGAATGTTAAATTAATTATATTACAATACGTTTTTTTAACATACTTTCTAACATACTGTCTAACCATATTGAGCTATCCACACGTTTTTTTAACGTTTTAATAGTATATTAATAGGTCGAATAAAATTAACGTTTTTTTAAAAATATGACAGGGAAATAAATAAAGTATATAGTTCCAATTATGTAATTGTTTGTGTTTGAACCTGACCCCAAGAAAATGTTCGTTAAAATTATAAAAAACAAGGTTCAAGAAATCAAAAAAAGAAAAAAGTATGAGTTATTGTTGGAAAATAATAACACCATTAGTCAATATGATTTAGTAGGAATCCTATGAAAATCGCGCTAATAAAAATCAATTTAGAAGTAGTGCCCCTCGTCATCGTAAATATAAGGAATAGTATAAGCACAGTTTAATATATTTTTAGCCTCTACTGACCCTTCTTATCTATAGTTATTATTCTATGGTATAAGCGCTCTATTCGACACCCTTTGTTTTGCATTTATAGAGAGATACCGCCTATCGAGACATGCAGCAATAAAAGATAACAGATAAAGCGTAATACGGGGGCATCTATGCACGCATGTTTAAGAATTATTCTTACAAGGGCGGTAAAAATTATATATTCGTTGTTATTTAAATTACGTAGATAATCTTTAAATTAAAACCATTGGTACATAAAACGTTTTTTTTATTTATTTTTCACAAACTTAGCATTAGCAACAAAAAAATGTAACAAAGATATACTTACAAAAGAAAAATAAATTGAAAAAGTACAAAATTACATATACTTAACTAAGTATTTAATAAATTAAAACATAAGTATGAAACACAATATTTTAGCACATAAAAAAATAGAAAAGATATATTTGTAATAATATATATTTTATATAAGTAGAACTTTAATCGATCAGCTATGTTGTATATAAAGTAAATAAATGTTGCTGGAATCTGTGTTGTTCCATTGACTACCACTAGATCTTTGTATATTTGCTGGTTCGATAATTTGCATTGATACGCTGTGTTTTTAATATTATCATTAACTTTATTTTAATGTAACATGTTATGAGTACGACAGACGACTGAATACTGATTTCCAATTGAGCGCGAAAACCAGCAACACCATACATAAGAATACAATGTTGCAACATAAAAGGCATTTCATTTTACATTGTTGTCGCATACGATATAAAATATTAATAAACTGAACAAATGTTATTATATATTAAATCACCTAGCTGCTTAGACCAAAATTAATATAGTTTGATTAGGGTTTCTGATACTAATTCTGTATAAAGACTGGGGTTGTTAGTTGTATCGCATTGTAAAATATATACCTACTCAGAACGTTTTGACATATGAGCGCTATTTGTGTTGTTTACAGTAACTTAAAAGATTCATCTCGGTCCAAAAATGGAATTAAATCGTGAACATTTTCGTGCGATTATTTTTTACAACTTTCGACGTGGATTAACTCAGCAACAGTACATGGATGAACTTAATTCAATTTTTGGCGATGAAGCTTCATCAAGGACCAGTGTTTATAGATGGTATGGTGAATTAAATTCAAAGGTCGTCCAAAATCAGTTGTTGTTCCGAAAACCATTTGACTGTCAAGAAAATTTGTTCGCGTTGGATCCATAGAAATCTTATATTATATATGTACTCTAGAATGCTAATTAAATCCAGCCGAATACCAAAAAGTGTAACGGGTATGCAGAGTTTTCTCGAACTACGCATGCTCCTCAGTCACTTATTTTCAGTACAGAGCTGCCATATTTAAAACTATTTTGTCGTTCGCCTTACAGAATTTATGCGACATATCTGTTTTATAAATAAATCCATATGTTGCGTCATACGAAACTGCTTGACAAAATCAAATAATTCAATGTTATCGGTAAAATTGTAATACTGTTTAGTTTTCAGCAATATGAACGAAACATTTTTTTCCAAATCTTATTAAATTTAGGAGATTTCGCAACAGCGTCTATTTTCGCAAATGACATTTCTCGTAGTGGGAATATCTGTCAGAGTCGGCTTCACAACAATTCAGATAGGTTTTATAATTGAATTATGGGTTTATGCGTGGTATATTTTAATTGTTGATAGATATACCTATTTGTGATTAAAATTGTTTTTAATATTTGTTATTTTGGTTTGGTAGTTTGTTTATTTAACAAACAATGAGGTGTATAGTGTTGTGGTGTAAAAATGAAAGTATCATTCCTGGTATTAAATATTTTCAGTAAGTTATTGTTTCGGGTTTCTAACAGTCTCAGTTTGAGTCAATATGATACCATTGACATGATACTCATTTTTAGCTTGACAAAAAAAAAGACATGATGTTTGGATGCGGGCATTGGGATCCTAGTACAGAAAATGTATGTGATGGGAATGTCATATGCAGTAAGCATTTCGCTGCAGAAGATATCATTTGTAGAGAAGACGGCAAGAGGATCACCCTCGTACCCGATGCAGTTCCCAAACTTTTGTTGAAAAGAAGAGATTATGTAAATGAGAGTGGAAGTTAAATTCTTAATCGTTTGATATCAAGACACTGTTTACTTAAAAGCAGTCAGTCAAAAATGCATGATATGTATGTCAAGAATATATTTCCTACGTTGTGTAGGTATACAAAGTTCGTTTGAATTCTGTTGTTAAACTGGAATATACTTAATTATAGAATCCTCCATGAAATTGCTGAGAATAAAAGTTCTACCAACCATGTTTTGTCACAAAATACTATTGCGAGTAGTACGGATGATATGGAAGTGGTTTACATGGACACGGAAAATATTCGTGAAATCACTGTTTCTTGCACCCCTTCTTTGAAGGCTGTAGAGAGGTAAGAGGCCTAAGGTGGTTGTATAAACAAACAAATATTATATAATAATAAAATAAATAATTAGAATGCTCAAGTCCTTACGATATTTTCCAATATTAGAATTTTTACTTATTTCTCGTTTCTGCTTAGATTTATTATTATTGGGTTGTACCTGTTAGACAATAAAGTATTTATATATTTAATGTAATTTTTTATTTCTTAAATTCCTTTATTCCATTTTTTTATTTGAATTACCAAATGGTAAAATTTAATTTTAAATATACCTATAACAGTAATATTACATTTAATCAAAGCCGGTCCTGTTGAAAAATAAGTGACTGGTGATCATGCGCATTATGGACAGCTCTACACTTTTGGTTACATTTTTGTACTACGGGATTATCATTCTAGAGTATATATATATATATATATAATATAAGATTTCTGTGGTTGGATCCCACACAATTTGTCAATCGCTTAAAAAAATGCTGGTGTCGATTGGTCGAAAGAAATGCTCAAAAAATACGATCGCGGTGCTTCGAAACACGTCTATGACATCGTGACAGGTGATGAATCGTGGATTTACGCGTATGAGCCCGAAAGAAAGATGAGCCAAATCCAACAAAAGTTGTTTGCGCACGAAGCAGTCAATTCTGAGTGGTACACACCCATTTGTTTGCCAATTGTCTTCCAAGAAATAAGGAAAAACCAACCGCCGAAGACGGATCACTCTTCACCACGACAATGCGAGCTCTCACACATCAGCTCAAACAACTGCATTTTTTTTTTTGCACCCAAAACATCGATTTGATGAGTCATCCGCCGTATAGTCCTGACTTGGCACCGAATGACTCCTTTTTATTCCCGTACGTAAAAAAACTGAGAGGTCAACGTTTTTCGACACCTGAGAAACGGTTGCTGCATTCAGAATGCATGTTTTGGAGATACCTCAATCAAAGTGGCAAAAGTGCTTCGACAGTTGGTTCAAACGCATGCAAAAGTGTATAGATCTTCATGGGGAATATTTTAAAGTGATTTTCGATGATTAATATTTGTTGTTTTTTCTCTAATCCCGAAATATAAAAGGCAACCCTCGTACAACTGGTATAAATCAGAATCAAGCGCGTCTACCAACTGCCTCCAGAAAGAGTGGCGACCGATAGACAATATTTCGGGTAGATTTCATAGAGGTTTTACTGTCTATATTTAAATATACTGTGCCCTCGTATAGAATCTAAATGCATACAATATAGCGGAGTACATTATCTGAATTACCTTATTTATCCAAGGGCTTAAATGATACAACAAGGTACCTATCTAAACTCTAAATAGCGTAGGTTTTGTAATTTAGCACACGATTATCTTGCAAGCTGTCTCCCGACTTACTTTTTTTTTCACTCCTCGCTCATGCTATATGTATGTATTATATGTTTCCAACTTTCGTACAAGATCCCCATTGCAATCTTAATATCCTTAGCTCACAATGAAATCTACGTACAACCGCCTCATATATACATTGTGGATTGGGGATGTGGTACAAGGAATATTTCGTGAATGGTTTCAGATCCCTGCAATATTTTTCCGACACCAATTTTATATGATCTCACCTAGGTATTCACAAAAAGGGGACACAAAAATGACAGGATTATAGGACTATTTGTCTTCGTAACAGTCGCCAAAGTATTCGAATCAATTTTGACAAAACTATGCGACATACCTTTTTAGAATACGAACTGGAATGTTAACAATCTGGACTAAAAGAAGCGCCATCTATTGATGTGTCGCATACTCATAAATTAGTTTTGGCGGGAAATTTAAAATAATATTAGTGAGGAATATTTCCAATAAATTTAAATAGTTACATATTATGATGCAACTATTAATTGTAGTTTTTCAAAAAATTATTAAAACGAGATAGTGTTCAAAATATTTTTGGAAAACTACAAAAAAAGTTGCACCATTATATGTTACACGACACAACAATTATTATTATAAAACATTTATTATTAAGAGGGGAATCTGAAACGGTTAGTTACAAAAATGGCCGCTAGTATGGTTGTATTCTTGGTTGCCTAAGGCTGTACTCATTTAAAAATATCCATTTCTTAAGTTACAACATATTTTAATATATTCTTCTCCTCACTAGGTGGCGCCAAAACTAATACATAGTGACCCTAAAATGTAATATTTCTATTTTGGGTAATCATTATTTTTATTCTTTTTTGTGCATATATTCGTTTGTAATACAGACTGTAAGTATAATATATTATTGGTACCTAGGTATTATATCTATATACAAGATATCAGCAAGTTATGTTCGATATACCTATAAGGTAGAGGTAGAGTGCACTTTTTGGAGTGATTGTATTGCAAAGATATTGCCCAATTTAGAACATAATTTAGCTCCACAATTCGGTTGCCTTTAATTATGTACTCATCTTGACTTTCCTTTTCTACAGTCAGTGGACAAGTGTTAATGCTAAAATGTAATTAAAAATACGTTGTTTTAATCACATGAAATTGTAGTATTAAGTACATGATATATAACCCTTCATATTCATCTGATGAAATACACCCCGCTTCCTTTTTGTCATGCTTTTCATCCGTAAAAGCATAAGATCTTAAATCATAACTTTCAGATCTAAAAAAAATAATATATATATTATTTTCAGACCTTTTTTTCTTTTATAGTAATCGCACCTACCCTTGACTGGTCACGGTTGTTATTACATCTTCATAGACTTGCGTTTCATTAATATTGTTATTTATATTATTTTCATTCCGCCCAGGTCTAGAATGAATTTTATTTATATAACATATACAGGGTCTCCTATGGTGATGACACATTAGAATATTTCAGAGACTACCTTGAATTGAATTTCAAAAATTTCGGCATCTAAATATGGTCTACTCAAATCACATAATAGCAACTGCATAACACCTTCGGTTCTGCCAGAAGTTGATGGCGACTTTGTTGTTTTAAATAGAACGTTCTATATTTTATTACATTTTTAGATTCTACGTGAGTTTGTAGACATGTTTCCTGTATCATGTTGTATGCCTAATTCCAATGAAAAGGATGTTAGAAAAACAGTTGAAAAGTTTATCTTACTTATCATTAAAAATGAGGGCAATTTTGTAACAGGTGTTCGATGATAAGTAAGATAAAATTAGAAAAATATATGTACCATTTGAAAAAATTGATTTTCAAATGTACTTTCTAACATCCATTTGTATGTATGTATCTATACTTTTTTGACCACCTCGTATGAATAAATCTGAAAATATCTTATGGAATCGGAGACCTTACTTTCTAAGAAAACACATATAAAATAATTAACAGAGACGTCCTTATGAGAAAAAATTAATATTATTTGGTCCTAAAATGTAAATTTTGACATAAATCTTGATAAAAGCACGTCAGAAACGACTGAAATTAGGCATACAACATGATACAGGAAACATGTCTACAATCTTACGTAGAATCCAAAAATGTAATAAAATATAGGATGTTCTATTTAAAATAACAAAGTCGCCATCAACTTCTGGTAGAACCGGAAGTGTATACAGTTGCTATTGTGTTATTTGAGTAGACCATATTTAGATGCCTAAATTTTTGAAATTCAATTCAAGGTATAGTCTCTGAAATATTCTAATGGGTCGGCACCATAGGACACTCTGTATATAACTTTAGAAAATGAGTTTGACAAAATACCCAGTGACATTAAAAAAAATTGTCTCTGATTGAACCTATATTTCGCATAGAAATAAACATTTTTATATACCTACTTACCTTTGAGAATTTAAATGTATAGGACTTCCCTCCGAAAAATCTTCAACTACATCATTTCCATTAGTTTCGCTCTAAATTTTTTAAATATGAAACTAAGGAAAAAAAATGGTGTCGTCATATTGCCCAAATATTCCTTTTCCAATATATTTTTTTTAAATGTTAGGCAACTTAACTAATTTGCGTAAAAATTAGTATCTCTTAATGGCATGTTATTGTATTTTCTTAAATCTGAGTTTAACTGTAATTAATTTGGTTATTAAAATAATTGACATCATCTGACTAACATTTTTGATTTGAGGAAATCAAGTTATACTCATTTATACGACGATAAATCTTGGATACTAATTCTGAACACGCTGTATAACTTAAAAGAAGAGTATCAATAAGTTAAATGAAAGCTGGTTATCACCAACGTAAACAGTTTTTCTTGAAATTTACTATATACTCGAAAATATTATGTAGATCGGTACTGGGTTATTCTACGTAAATAACAAACTGCCCAATTGGTTCGTAAATAATTTTACTTATAAAAAAAACTAATACTACAAATAACACGAAATAACACAAAACTAGGTCTTCGCTTATCATCTGGTTATAGTTACAATAATTAGGTATACGTACATAAAAGGGATGAATGAAAGATAGAAATAGATATTATATTTATGGTGTATGTGAAAAACTGGTTCTATTGTCCTCGGTGGTAAGTATATCGATTATTGCGGAATGTTTTAGATATTGTCAACAGATTATTTTTGTCTTGCTGTGTATAAATTGAAAAAAAAGTGAACTGTAAGCGGCGCCCATAGCGACATCTCTTCAATGCTGTCCCAACTACAAACATAATGTTCGGTCGGTAAATTTATAAAGAAATTATAAGAAAATGGCGGATATTTGAAGGGAAATATGAGATATTTTTTTATATATGGATATTGTCTAATACAGAAAGTTTTCACGTACAATTTTAATTACAAGTGATTGTTAAATATATAAATTAGGTAATAAAGCAATATTATCATTATTAAATATTAGAATCATAGCACAAAATGAGGAAAAAGTTGCTGACTTTGAACTCAATTTATTAAGTAATTATTTATTGTTGTAGCCTCAAAATACCTTATTACCTAATCCAAACCTTAGTCTTTAAAACCCTATTAAAATTTTTGCTACCAGATACGTATTAGTGGAGATTTCCATCCACAAAAGTATATCTGTAAATTTGAAAAAATTACCCATGTTTGAACTCAATTTATGAGTTAACTATTTAATCTTTCCGCTTGAAAATACTTCATTACCTAATCCCATCTTTTGTCTTTAAAACCCTATAAAAATTTTTGCTAGCAGATACGTCTTAGTGGCGACTACCATGCGCAAAATTATGCCTGCAAAGCGAAATATGATGATTTTCTAACTCTGTTTTTGAACTAACTATCCAATATTTCAAATTCAAAATACTTCAATACCTAATCCCATCTTTACTCTTTAACTCCCTATCAAAATTTTTGCTACCAGATACGTATTAGTGGAGTCTACCATGCGCAAAAATAGGTCTGCAAACGATTGTATTCAAACGCCCCTCTTAAAATAGAAACGCACAATTAACAATATTATTTAACAATTTAATTTAGTCAAAAAGTAGGTAGTAGGTACACAATAAAGTTTATAATTTAAAAAAATAAATAAAAAAACATACTAGTTACGTTCTTGGAATATTCTTTCGATGTGCTAGGGCTAGGCCTGTCATCGATGACCATGGGGTAACTTATACTAGGGTCACCGACGGATTCCTAGAGGGTTCCAACTTTCTTCGTTTTGTACCAGGTGCCTCCTCTATAAATTCAATTATTTCATAAAAACATGTACCACATTTAATGAGGTACGTGGTTTTCTTACCTGTATTAAGTTAGATATTGGTGTTGCATTCCATTTAAGGCCTCTTCGACACCCAAACTGAAAATCATCCGGAACAAAATGTTTCGCACACACTAGATAAATTTTATGTATTTTATCAAAAGGAATGTTAAATAAGCGGGGGTTATTTATATTTGCCAACCACTTTATTAGCAGTTCTGGTTCTTTATTAGCGTTCGGAAATCGGAAAAAACTACCATTCTTAATCTCACAGTTGGGAACACAACATTTTTTTTGCCGATCTAACTTCTCCAACAAAAAGAGCCATAATAATTCAAATAACACACACTGAACGCAATTTGTATGCACAATTTTGAATTAAACAAACTTTTAAACGCACTATTTTTTCAAACTCTTAACGCAAAAAATTAAAATAAGACTTCAAATTATACCACACCCTTTTGTAGGAAATACCAAAATATTTTAAACATAAAATAGGGGGATGTTTTGTGATTTTAAAATGCAAAATTTTTTTTAGCGACACCTTGCGATAGGAAGTCAAACTAAACGTAGTAGAACAGACAGTTTTCTTCACTTTTCGTTTGCAGCGCCTCTCCTGACTGTTCGCATAGTTAAAAACAGTGTCCCACTCTCTGCCATTTAAGTTAATCTTCTAAGGGGGTATGTTTTGTGACACTGACGACTGTCGAAGTGCAGCTGTGTTGAGCGCGGCAACAAGATGGAGAGGTGGTCTTTTGGGGGTTTATTAAAAACGGACCTGACGGTGGCCCATCTAGCTTGTAGAATGAATGTTGCGTGTAAGTAGAATGCAGTATAGTCCTGAAAGGCACAATAAGCTTTCTTCAAGGCTGAAGTACGTCATTCGTACACGCGGGGGGTTATAATAATTAGAAGAGTGTGCTAGTGGATGACGAAATTGAAGACAAAAAAACCGTTTGTATATTCTCTGAGGCAGATGGATGTAAGGTATATGTCGAAGTCAATTACAGTGGCATCGGGTGTTACACAAGGGGGTAATCTCGGTTCACTCATTTTCAACTCATTTAAATGCCACTCAAATTGTTTACTTTTTGCGTATGACTTTAAGTATTTAAGATAGGAACATTCAACAGTTTTATATTTATTGGGGCTTACAATGTGGTTGTAATATGCCGCCTGAATGTCTGAGCATATATACCTATATATTCATTCTTTGTAAAACTATTTGCATGACACTCATCCTCAGGTCTGTGCGAGTCAGTTTCACGAAAACTCTAAGGAAATGCTGCTGGTAAATCAAAAGATTTGTAATCGTCAATCTATCTATCATCTAGTGACATACAAGCTCTGATGTTAAATGGGTAACCAATTAATCCAAAAATTTGGTAGTCCTTTAGGTTCTCTCAATCACCAGATTTGAAGAGCAGATCGACAAACATATTCCTCATATAAATTAAGGTGGCACACCATCAGAACCAAAGGAGAGTTTAGACTTTAACTGCGAAATACCCTGGAAAAGATCACCAATGACAGTCTGGTATATTATATGAAGACCATTTCTGCCGTCATTAAGCTATAATGACGTTATCTACCAAAATCATGTTTCGAGTTACGCTTGAAAAACCGGGAAATAATCACAAAATGATGCTTCTTGATTATTATAAGTCATCTGAGAGACTTTGAGGTATCAATAGATCTAATAGAGCACTTTCAAATTGTCATAATTTCAATTCGTAACAATGAGTTAAACTTAACATAAACAGGGTTTGTGCTTTTTTACCTAGCATTCTTCTAATTATCGGCGTATAAAACTACGACTAAAATGCCGTTAAGTCTACCTTAACGACATTTTAGTGTTTGGTTTTCGATTAGTTTTATTGGCATTTACGAGACTTAAAAAAATATCATCAATTTTTAAACTTAAAAGCCGCTAAAGACCGTAACGTTGTTATAGCTTAGCATTATTAGGACTTTTGTAACTAACCATAGTTTGCTTGATACGTCTAAAGTCACATAGCCACATTTAAGACTAGTAAATGTAGATAATTTTTGATTCAAATTTATAAATTTTTAACGGCTTTTTAGGTTAGTTAAGATTCTTAACTGTGTTTTAGCTTGTAAACATCTAAATAAAAGTCATTTAACGGCGTTTTTCTTTTTTCTATATTGAAAACTATAGAGGCTAAAAGAAATTTGCGTAGACAGATTGATAGAGATTTTTTTTCTGATTAAGATGATATCAAAAACTCAAAATTGTTGAAATGTTGGATAACGGATTGTAGCTTAAGGACGGCAGATTTATGCGTCTGCTAACATCACTTAAAATATTTGGGTATCAGCAACGCTTCTGACGGTGGCCTCCAAGAGTTCGGTCGTCGATCTTAAATGAAAATGTTTATTATTGCTATGGCAGAATTAACGGAAAAGCAAATAATTGCAATTTTGATAATGGTGGGCTACGGTGATAGAAAACGCTGTTATAAAGAAGTGTGACTTTTTCATTAGTTGTATCCTAACCGGCTAAAATTCACAAACTAAAAACGGGAAGATGTCATTTTGTTTTGAAAACCCGCAAGGGAAATGAGTCAAGAACACGATATTTCTCAAAGATCTATAGTGAAGTTACTAAAAAAAGAACATTTTCCATCCATACAAAATACAGCTGGTTCAAGAGCTTGAAGATGCAGAATTTTAGCTGCGTCTTGAATTTTCCAATGTCATGTTAGACCAAATTAACTTGAATTCAAACTTTACAAAAAAACATTCTTTTCACTTTTTGCAAAAAGATGGATTGGTCGTCGAGGAGCTATCGGATGGCCCCCCGCTCGCAAGATTTGACACCCTGTGCATAGTCTAATAAATAATATACTAGTCCCCGCACTTGAACAAATGCAGCCGTTTTGCCGTTGGTATTTAGCCCCTTCGCAGAGCCTCTCTCGTCTAGACTTCTGGTGCACCGGTGCCCAGAATTTCTCTTCGTTGTCTACAATACGCAGTCTATAAAGTAAGCGTAGGTATTTAAACAACAGCAAAGCAAGTTTTCACTCGTTCGCTACTCTCCTTTTTACTTTTCTCTCACCCGTATTCGTACAGTTTATTTGTGTGGCCCTACAAGTCACAGTGCGGGGACTATTATATTATTTATTAGACTGTGCCCTTTGATTTCTGTCTTTGGGGTCACTTGAAGAATAGCATCTACAAAAACAGGCCAATTAATTTGGAAGGACTGAGAGCTAAAGTTATTGGAGAATCTAGAAGAATATTACCTGTCATGCTAGTAAAAAGTCAAAAATTCATTTGAAAGGAGACTCCAATTTTGCGCAAAAAACAACGGACAACATTTCTTGAACTTGCAGTTTTTAATATTAGGTAGTTGGATTCGATTTTCTTTTTACCAATTGTTTTTTGAATTAAATTGTTATTTGTTTGTATATTCACATTTTATTTGACAAGTTTTTCAATTAACAGCTACAATGTCAATTTTAATGATTGATGAAAAAAAAAACCCTTTGTATATTCTCTGAAGTAGATGGATGTAAGGCATATGTCGAAGTCAATTACAGTGGCATCGGGTGTTCCACAAGGGGGTAATGTCGGTTCACTCATTTTCAAGTCATTTAAATGCCACTCACTCAAATTGTTTACTTTTTACTTATGACTTAAAGTATTTAAGAGTATTTGATCACTACAATGAATTATTTTAAAAAAATGTTTACTAGGAACATTCAACCGTTTTATATTTATTGGGGCTTACAATGTGGCTGTAATTAGCCGCCGGAATGTCTGAGCATATATATATATAGATTCTTTGCATGACACTCAGCCTGAGGTATGTGCGAGACAGTCTCTCGAAAACTCTAAGGAAATGCTGCTGGTAAATCAAAAGATTTGTAATCGTCTATCTTTGGTAGTCCTTTAGGTTCTCTCAATCACCAGATTTGAAGAGCAGATCGACAAACATATTCCTCATATAAATTAAGGTGGCACACCATCAGAACCAAGGAAAGTTTAGACTTTAACTGCGAAATACCCTGGCAAAGTTCACCAATGACAGTCTGATATATTATATGAAGACCATTTATGCTTCTGCTAGCATCACTCAAAATATTTGGGTATCAGCAACGCTTCGGACGGTGGCCTCCAAGCGTTCGGTCGTCAATCTTAAATGTTCATTATTGCTATTGCAGAATTAACGGAAAAACAAAGAATTGAAATTTTGATAATGGTGGGCTACGGTGATAGAAAACGCTGTTATGAAGAAGTGTGACTTTTTCATTAGTTGTATCCTAACCGGCCACAAATTCACAAACAAACTAAAAACGGGAAGGCCAAAAACAGCTGCAGGCGGTCATTTTGTTTTGAAAACCCGCAATTATCGACAAGGGAAATGAGTCAAGAACACGATATTTCTCAAAGATCTGTAGTGAAGTTACTAAAAAAAGAACATTTTCCAATCATACAAAATACAGCTGGCTCTAGAGCTTGAAGATGCAGAATCTCAGATGCGTCTTGAATTCTCCAATGTCATATTAGACCAAATTAACTTGAATCCAAACTTCTTTTCACTTTTTGCAAAAAGTATTCGTACAGTTTATTTGTGCTGGCCCTACAAGTCGTAAAATCGGCGGCACGCTGTAGATCGCAATATAACAAAGGATTTACTTACAGTGCGGGGACTATTATATTATTTATTAGACTATGCCCTGTGATCTTTGTCTTTGGGTTCACTTGAAGAATAGCATCTACAAAAACAGGCCAATAAATTTGGAAGGACTGAGAGCTAAAGTTATTGGAGAATCTAGAAGAATATTACCTGTCATGCTAGTAAAAAGTAAAAAATTCATTTGAAAGGAAACTCCAATTTTGCGCAAATAACAACTGACAACATTTCTTGGACTTGCAGTTTTTAATATTAGGTAGTTGGATTCTATTTTCTTTTTACCAATTGTTTTTTTGAAATAAATTGTTATTTGTTTGTATATTGACATTTTATTTGACAAGTTTTTCAATTGACAGCTACAATGTTCTCCATGGCAATTTAATTTTAATGAACTGTAAACGAAGAACATGATTGTTTTGTAAAACAGTTTTTTCCCAATTATTTTCTAATGTAACCCTATAAAAATTTGTCGCCAGAAATAAATGAAAAGAGAAATATACCATGTCATTAAAAAAAAACAAAGTTGGTTGCCATATCACCAAAGCTGTTAACGCTATAAAAAATTGAAAACAAACTTTTCTTTACAATACCATATCTCTCGTGATAAAGTGAAGTGAGTGAAAACAACTGATAGAGCACCTCAATCCTACTCGACACGTTTTCTCTCCACATACCCCCAGTCTGCTCCACATTGTCAGTGTATAGTTAAATTGCATCCCGTTGTGAGAATGTGACTACTTTGGATAGAGATAATATGCCTTAACAAAAGTTGTATTAGTATTTTAGTACAACAGAGCTCACATTAAAATTTAACTCGGAAGAGCGTTAATAGGTTTTTCTATATCATCTTAGTTTAAGACGTTGCAAAAGATCTTTTCGGTTCGGGTAATTAGACGATAAGAACAAAATTAATATTTTTTCATCTATTTAATGTTATAATTTGCTTAGTGGAAAAGAGACCTAACTGTAGATCAGGTTGACCCTTCGAGCATATAAAAAGATAAACGAATAAATTTGTATTGAAAATATGGCTCAATAATTAACCGGTTCAGAGGAGAGACGTACTACGCTACTATTAATTATATCAAAAAAATTTGAATGTTAAATTTTCCCTTGTCCGCTTTTACCAAAAGGAAAAAAATCCTAAACGCGTAACATGATTAGTTTTCGAGATAGAGCCGCCGTCCTTTCTTATCTGTACACCCGGTACATTATTATTAGCACATATACCTACCTGAACATAATTCGATTTTGTCTTCCTGCAATTTCGTTTTCCACACAGGAAGCAGTTACTGCATTAGACTCTCAACTATGTGTTATATGTCGTTGAAACTATTTACAACTTTGGGTATTATCCTTGTGCTCGGCTGAAAATAAATTCCCCATTTGGAGAAACTTTTGTAATCTTTGTTATAAAATAAATTTGTAGCAGTTTGCGACTGAATATAAACGATTTTAGAACTATGATGACCCTAGTTTCATTGTGCTAAATTGTTGCACGAGTTACGCTCAATAAACGAATTCGATTGCATTGCAGCTTCTAACATCGGTATAGACATCATTATTGCAAAGAAAACTACCAAAACAATTAGTGGCGAAGTGTCCATGTAACCACTGTTACCATTGGTAACAGTTAAAAATCTTGAAAATAAATATTTTATGACTACTAACTGTAAAATAATTTTATTTATTTTTTTACTAATAGAAATATGTAATAATTCAGTAGTTGATCAATGATATTAACCAAATCCACGAAAATAATTGGCTCTATACTGTCTGGGTTATGCATTTCGTAGATAAGATATTTATAATAAACAAAATGCGTATATAACCAACAACTCTCGCGAGACGGTTAAATATGCCTCGCTTAGACTAGATTGAATGTTACCACTTTCGTTTTTGTATACGCGTGAGGGTCCGTCAGTCCCTTGTCGGGGCCGACTCGTGTCTGGTCGCCTACTTGAATTCTACATTCTATAGCGCGAGTGCGCGGCGCCGGCGTCGCGATATTATGTACGCTTGTTACCATATATTTGTTTTGGTTACTCGTTAGTTGTTATACACAGAATAGACTGCGGGATACAGTGTGCGTGCAATTAAAAAAATAAACATGGATGAGTGCCGCTGCGTAATCGATCAACTACTTGAAAAATCCTCCTCCTGTATAATGTTTATTTTATTTTATCCCACAGGCCTGAATTTGTCTTTGCAATTTTTACTTAAAAAAATAATTTACAAAAAAGTTTAAATAAAATACCTAAAATGAGCAAAAAATTATATTTGGGAGGTTCAAAATGAACTTTTTTTAAAGATAAGATTTTTCATATACTTAATTTTCAACCTGCTTTACCATAAAACTGTAATTTTGAATTTTGTCTTCATCTGAGGCATCAGGCTTTATCCTACACACCTATTTAACATACTTAATTTTGTTGGATTATTCTAAACCTTTTGACAAACTAAATCATGAGTTGCTTTTAGCTATTTTAAAATATCTTGGTTTTAGCAGTGATGCCTGTCTTTTGATAAAAAGTTATCTTACAGGACGACTGCAGTCTGTGAAACTAAATGGACAAGTATCCAGTCGAATGGGGATTTCCAGTGGTGTTCCACATCCTTTATACATCTCAGCTTTGTACCTACCTAAAACATACACATTTACACCTTTACGCTGATTATTCACAAATTTACCTATCTTTCAAGCCAGAACACATCTTAGAAGGTAACAATAAACTGAGGACCTTGGATTGTTGGTGGATGCTTCTACTAAACATTGTTTGGAGCTAAATCCGAGGAAGTGTCAGCTGCGGATCTTTGGACGTACATCCATAAGAAATCAATATTCAAACCGCCTAAAAATTATCGTTGGTACAGAGACACTGGAAAGCTCGGGCAATGCTAGGAATTTGGGTCTGATCATGGACACGGATTTGAGATTTGTGCCACATGTGAATAATTGCATTAGGAGAGCATTTGCTAATCTTAAACTCATATACAACCAACGTAATTTGCTAAACTTAAAACTAAAGAAATTATTGTGCGATAGTTTGGTTCTGTCACAATTTACATTTTGTGACGTAGTGTATGGTCCTTGTTTGTTAGAGCATGATTTTAAACCACTGTATCCGCCTAATTGATAGCATAAGAAAATACGATAGGGGTGTGACTGCGATGATGAGGGAAATTGGGTGGCTCACAATGAAGGAAAGAAGACTTTTGCATAGTCTAGTCTTATTTAATAAAATAATACTAAAAAAACGTCGGAACTATTTATACCAAAAAATTAAATTTAGGTATGATGCACATAATCTGGACTTAAGGCATAAGCAACAAGTATCACCACCTTTGCATAGAACGGCACAGTACGAAAGATCATTTAGTTACCAGGTCTATACATGTTACAATAAAGTTCCAGATAGTTTAAAAGGACTTAATAGCTTTAGGTTTCAGAATGAAGTTTGTAAGATTGTTTCATTATTTCTATAAGTAACTGTTTATTTTTTGCTATTTCTCTATTTTATGTATTTTTTGATTTTTTGGTATTTTGTAAAAATTTTTGTTTTTGTTTATACGCAGGTATATCTCAAATACAATAAATTCCAATGTATTGCCGTAGTTAAAATACTTAGGTTAAGATAGGAAGCTAAGCTTCAACTTCGCCTGTTGTAATATGATATATATTGCAATAAAGTCATTATTATTATTATTAATTTACATACCTATAGGTATTTCCCTCTTTTTTTATTCGTCTAATAATAGTAAAACATTATTTATTTCGGTCTCTCTCTGCATGTTTGCGGCAGTTGACACCCTTGCCAGTGCTTGTGTCCTGTGACACATCAATAGCCTATTTATTTATCATACACGTTGTTATTCAGATGAAGCGTGCCTCAAAGCATTTTCATCTATTATTCAGCAACAATGGGCAACACTGCCATCTGGCATATACCCACTATACAACCACCTATCTCTCTTCGTATAAACATAGTTGCTAGCGTTTAATTGTACTAAGCATAGCATACGAATCTTGCCATTAAAACAACACTATTAGAAGCACGCTTCATACAAATGAAAAAATATATATACGGTTATTAATTAGTAGGTACCTACCTATTTTTATCAAAAATAAATGGGTAGGTACCGTAAAATATTGTTTTTTTAATAATATAATATATCTCCACGGACTTGATTTGCGCTTCAACTCCTTTACAATTCCTCAACATTCTACTGCTAGATTTGAAGGATGTTTTTCATATAATGGTCCTAAACTTTTAAATAACTTAATAGATATTCTTAACTTATCGTTGTTTAGTTTCAAGAGAGTTGAGGCGCAGACTATTTCCTTAAATTATATTCATAAGTGCGTGTTTCTTTTGTACCGTGTTAAGTTTGGAATAAGTGGAAGAGTGGCTATAGCCAAATCTTATTCCTTTTGTGTAAACTAGCCTAAGTGACTGATTTGTTATTTGTAAGCAAACTTTGTATTCTTGATTTGTCATTTGGTTTTTTTTTTGCACAATAAAACATTTATTATTATTATTATCTAATATATTATAAAATCTCATACTTTAATATGGAAGAAGCAAGTGGAAGTAGTACACATCAGCACCGTAAATTATATTTACGCTCTCATCAAGTAAGCGCAGTTATTATGAAAAATGATGTTTATTTTTTAAGTTTAACTAAAGTTAAGTTTTTTTTAATCAACACACCTTTTAAGAACAGAAAAATCTTGTTAAAAATATACAGACACACTTGTTCCATATTTAAATAAATGTTTGATAAATATAAATAAAGACAAATGCATAAAAGCAGAGCTTTTAATAGTACCTTGTATGAGACGTATTATGATTTGCTAACAAGTAGCATAAAAGTAATTTGATTGACAGTTTCAGAAAATGTGTTTTATTTAGTATTAATATGAAGTAGGTAAATATATTCTAGATACTAATTACACTTTTTAAAGAAAACAATACTTAGGTGAGGTACCTACTTATAAACATAACCTATATTTTATGAAGTTGACGAAGTAGGGATATCCCTATTAATTTTAGCTACCTATTAAGTACGAGTATATGACTTTATGTTATGTTATGCTTCACCACATTAAAGTGCCATAAGCCACCACTGAAGACAATTCAAATTATGTAAAGCACCTCATAGAATTGAACCACATTTTCAATAAAAATGTTAAAATCCTCTATACAGATAACAAAAATAGAAAACTAGACCTAGAATGGTGAAAACTACCCCTATAATACTATCCTTTTGAATGAAAAATTGCATTCTTTGAATGGATTTACTCAAGCTTACCTTTATGAAGTAATATCGAAGGGTAAATCGCTGGTGACGTCTGCTGTACAAGTTTTAGGATGTCCAAGGAAGTTCAGAGATTACCGGGCATGTCTCAAGATTTTTTCATGTAAAATGTCCAATAAATAAATCCAATAAAACTATATACTAATATTTTTCAATTTATAATCTTTATTTTTAAATTTATGAACATGAACCGTTGAACCGACAGTTTTGTTACATTAACAAAGAATACTACATCAAAAATAAACCACTGGCGCGAGAGGCTCTCCAGCCTCCAAATTCCAGTGTATTGCAAACGAAGGACGGGCGAAATAATAGCCTGAATCGCGCACCGGCTTGAGCTTTTTAAGCATAAATTTAAACTCAAAATTTTTACATCAGTATTCTTACTCGAAAAACTGATATAGCAAAATCGGGAGACAGAAGGCAAAATTATATCGTTCAAAAGATAAATGTATCCGATAAAATAAAAGCTCTTTAGTTTTTACTAATGATAAAAGCTAAAAGGGCAATTTAGCCGTTTTTTGTTCCCTGCACCCTGCACTACACCTCTTTTTTAACCTGCGAACCGTTACTCTCGCAAACACAAATACCAAAAGAGCATACAGGTTCTGACGTCATGCCACGATCATAAGTGCGTCTTTCTTGATTCATCTCAATACTGTGCGCCGAGTGGCTCTGTCAGTACCAATGTTTTCCACGTTGGTCAAATTGAATTATCTGACATATTCTCAGCGTCCAAACGCCTTAAGAACAAATTTACCTCGGGTTCTGATAATGTTCCTTCATTCTTTATCAAAGATTGCATTTCCGTGTTGGCTACTCCTCTGAAGTCAATTTTCGACCTAATTCTAAAAACAAACACTTACCCGGATCTATGGAAGGAATCTAAAATTGTTCCAATCTTTAAGTCTGGCGACAGGTCTCATATAAATAACTATCGTCCTATTTCCTTATTATCTAACTTTTCTAAGCTGTTTGAATCTATCTTGTATGAACGGATTTACACGGAAGTTAGGCGTTTGATTTCGGTCAACCAACATGACTTTATGTGTGGGAGATCTACGGTCACTAATCTGTCAATCATTTCTCACTGTATCTCTGAAACTCTGGACCGTGGAGGTCAACTTGATGTTGTATACACCGACTTTGCAAAAGCTTTCGATACCCTGGACCACGGTGTCTTGCTGAGTAAGCTGCATGTGTTTGGATTTCATTCGAACTTGATAGCTTTGTGTGACTCTTATTTACAAAACCGTAAGCAATATGTATTTTACAACGGGTTTAAATCTAATATTTATTCTGCGACCTCAGGGGTTCCGCAGGGCTCTAATTTGGGTCCATTATTATTTAATCTATTTATCAATGACCTGGATCAATGTCTGTTGGAACGCAGGTTGTTTTTTGCGGACGACCTGAAAATCTTTGCTTCCGTGGACACAATAACGGATTGCATTGGATTGCAGAGTGATTTATATGCTCTTCAAACATTGTGTGACCATAATAGATTGACTCTCAATATTCAAAAATGCAAATGCCTTAGTTTCACGCGAAGGGCTCCGCTTATTGACTATCCGTACACCATTTCCGAAATTCAGCTTGAGCGATGTCATGCGTTCACGGATTTGGGTGTCACATTCGATCACAAATTTTTATTCCTAGACCACATCAATAGAGTGACATCTGAGGCGTCACGTATGTATGGCTTCATAATGCGTAACTGTAGAGGCTTTGATAGTGTTTCTGTGCTCATTACTCTGTTTAACACATATGTCAGATCGAAACTAGAATACTCGTCTATTGTCTGGTATCCTCAGTATAATGCTCACAAGTTGGAGATCGAAAAAATACAACGCCGGTTTCTAAAGTATTTAGTTTTTAAAACAGATGGGGTTTATCCTGTTAGAGGAATCGATCATTGTTTGTTGCTGTCTCGTTTTAATATGCAGAGCTTGGAATATAGAAGAATTCAGTGTTCATTAGTAATGTTATATAAATTATTGCGAGATAAGATAGACTGTTCTTCCTTGTTGTCAAGTATAAATTTTTTAGTTCCTATATTGAATACTAGATCAAATTCGACATTTTATTTAGACAGAGCTAGAACTAATGTGTTATTGAGATCGCCTGTACATATTATGTGTAATAATTCTGATTCGATTTCTGGTAGATGTGACATTTTTACAACGTCAGAATATAACCTTAAAATGTTAACTGCCGAAACATTTATAGTGTAAACATTTATAGTGTAAATGTGTGTATTGTAAGTTTTCTTTGTGTATTTAATTAATTTGATGGTTATTGATTTTGTATGTATTGTCCTATAATTGGGAAACTGTTGGGCAATAAATGCTTTATTATTATAAGTCATAGTGATATATACGAGAGACATTCAAAAAGTTAGGCTAGATACGAGGGGTGGCAAAGGTTCCAAAATTGAATCCTGAGGAACACCCATGCTGGTAGGCGAGTAGGTGGGATATTTATTTTTATACAGCACTCGTTGTTGGCGATCAGACAAGTAACTCTTTATCAATTATTTAACCGCAGACCTTGAAAAATTATAATAGGAAAGCTTATTGCACAAAAGACCATGACTTATTCAGTTGAAATATTTCAAGTACTCTTTTAGAATGTTGTCTACTACAAACAACGTCTACAACCAGACTGATTTGGTCTCAGATGCCCCTGACCTCCTTGCCGACGATTCAGAGGCGCTCAGGTAAAATTGCAGCAGCACCCAGCGTCGCCATCCTGTCTAACGATAGAACCACTCCCTCAACGGTTCGCCAAATGCTGCCTCCCGTCAACCACCCTTCCAAAGAACCTCGCCATTCAAGGCAGCCCTTAAGGATCCAACAGCACCTGCCAGTTGAAAGCCGATAAATCAGAAAACATTTCTCAAAACACCTGAGAGCAAATCACTGTTTCTAAATTAAAATGATCGATTTTGGTACACCCTGTACAATTCGCGTGACTTTCAAATCTGCATTCTTCTTGTATTAAATTTTCCAAGCCTTATACGATATACATTTTATCTTATTCAAAACAAAAAACTTCCACAACCTCTGTAAAATGGACAGACACTATTCCCCAGCAACTTGTTTCAATATATTTTCTTTGTTGCCGCTTCTTCCTTCTAAATTCAACTTAAAAAACTTTCAAATTGTCGACGGGGCGAGGCGAATAGAAAGAAACGGGACATAGAAGCGTGTTAAAGTTAAAGTAAAATTTGTGTGAAGTTATTTCTTAATTACAAACAATAAGGCTAAACTTTTCAAATTCCTTTACACAGTTTATACAAGACCGTCTCCGTCTGCGCTAGTCTGCGACGTCGTCGGTGAAATTACTGGACGTTGTGTTTTTTATGGCTTCTAAACGGGGTAATAAATTGTGTCCGGAGGAACAATTACGTGATGAAGGATGCAGGAGGAAAAAAGTGTATATTTTTAGGAAACTAATGTACTTTTAAAAAAAGTCATAAACAAGAATCAAATGGATTCTATTTTAATTTCAGTTAATAATTATACAAGGCGATTCATTCATATTCAACTGTCATCATTCATTCGGCTATCGGTAGTTGCGCACAAAGGAGAGCTGCTTCTGAAAGGCTAACTTGTGCTTCATCATTACAAAAGTTATGAATAAAAACGCCTATCCAAAAATTCAAAATTAATATTTCTCATATAACGCATTCACACCACTTCGGTATGGACTATTTCTTCCAAATATATAATAACATATAGGTTGTCCTTAAGTTTTTATCCATAAAAACATTCAACTCCATAAAATAGTTCTGGATTTTATAGACACAGAACACATACATTTATTTTTATAAAAAATAAATACATGTATGAAAAATATGTATATGTATAATGTAAATGAATTACGATATGATACGCCACTGGTGTTAATATTTCCTAAGCAACACCTTGTCAAATCAAGAACGAAGAAAGATTCAGAGTGACAAGAAAGTCCGATATAATTGTTTGTTACTACTACTACTAACTCTTAGAGTTAATACATCAATGATTAATACCTAGGGTGACATATTTTCGGGGACTGAATACTCTTTTTCGTGGAACCCCTCTGAACTTTTACTAATAAGAAACTTGCATTTCCCATTCAATTTAGAAAATGTTTTGTCTCTTGCTCTTTTTGTCGAAAAATGCACTTTTTGCGACAAGAATAGTTATCTAATCTTAATTTAAAATGATAAATTGGTAAAAAACCACAACTTGTGTCCCTTTGTAATGTCAATACCGACCTCAGCCGTCCATAGGCGCACCCTTTTAACTTTTCATAACAATACATGCCCTACAATATTTTAAAAATCCTTTATGTATTCACAATTAATGTTAAATGTATAACTGTTTTGCCATTTTAAATATATTTTTAAAAACAAATATTATATTATATACTTACACTTGTCACAAAATAATTCCCCTCAAAGCGAAAACAAACGTGTTCCGCTCGTGTCACTGGTATACGGCCTTATAAAAAAAACTGTCTATATATATATAACTACATTGCAACCTAATACCGGCGGTGTCTGATACAGTGACTGCAAAAAGTTTCATCCACTTGAGGTAGGTAAAAATTATTATCTAATCTACTTTCATTTTCTTAATCTAAGAAAAACTATTGAACAAATCATGCTTACAATATTCTGCCACCGTGTTTTACTGTCGGACACAAATTTTCTTGTTTAAATTCCACTTTAAGTCTTCGCTATACCATACGATGTCCACCCGATTATATTTAGATTAATCTGAGAAAATAAAGCCCGGTTTAGCCAACGTTTTTGTATAACGCAATGAATATGATTAGTCATAGTGTTTGTCACAGTTTTAGTGTATAATGCATAACAAAAGCGAGCGTTTATCCAACATATAGTCATAAAAACAAGCATAACCATTGCCATTTGTCGTAATCATAATCATAAAAGTTGAAATAATTGAACTTTCACAACGGTTTTTGTTATAAACGTAGTCGTCGGCGTTCGGAAACGTCATTGCGGGAAATTCAAACTACGGCACAATTTTGTTCATAGCAGAGACATAATAATAATATTTTCATAGTTTAGATCATAAAATTAATGAAATTTCAATTATTATATATATATAATATGCGATTATGTCAATAGTTTGAATTTTCTCGCAATAACATGTTTCCACCTTAGTAAATGCGTCCCCCATATTAAGAAACACCCTATATATTCTGTATCACTGGCATAATAAAACTAAAGAGAAAACGCTATTCTATAACAACCAAATGTTATTAAACAACTTTTATATGTATTTAGTGTGTTTTCACTATCTATTGATCAAATAAACTTAAATTTCTTTGGCGTATCAGGTGTGGACCAATAATAAAGGGAGGAAAAAACTTTTTCTGTTAGTATTTAGAGACCTTTTCCGAACACGTTCTTAACTTAATGGCCAAAGTGCTTAATTCAATACATATAGTATCTCGCTCAGTCGCTCACCAAGTTTATTTGTCGAGAGAATACTGAAACATACAGAGATGAACTGGGAAGTTGGATAATTGAGGATGCAAAAAGTCATTCTCGAATCTTCTTCTTTAGGAACTAAGCATGTTTCGGTACAATCTTATTGCATTGCCGATGCCAAATTTGCCGCTCTCTTCAAGAAGCCTGGATCATTTTGAGTGGTATAAGTATAAACAATTCGTAGAGTTGCCTCGCGACACAAGACGTCTTGTCTCGTCTCGTCTCGAAGCCCTTGTGTCTGGTGTCGAGAACATTTTGACGAGACGAGATAAAATCCTTCGAGACAAAACGAGACGAGACATCTCGAAAAATTGTAATGACTTAAAACAATTCAAACCATTTATAATGTAACGTTTTTCTCGGTTCCCGTAATAACACGAACGTTAATAAAAACGTTAATAAACAGTTTTTCAGTAATATTACTTCAAATACACAATGACAACTTCTAAATTTACTACAACTATATGGAATAACCATTTTATAACACTACAATATACAACATGTTGATATAAATTGATCTTAAACATGAAAATAATGCCGAAAACTTTTAGACTATTAATGTAAACAAAGAAAATAATAATAAACTATTTGACACAAGCAATTTGTCTGCCGTGTTAGTAAAAACATATTACCAAAACCAAATTATGAAGTGAACTAGAGGTGCAACTATATTGGAATTTGTCGATTGTTTATTGAAAGCCATTTTGATGATTATATTCTTAGCAAAACAGAGGGGACAAGCAATTTCGTATATTTTTATCAGAATCGTATGCAAGAATAACGTACCCATTCGTAAATTCTATTGAAAAAGTATTAATCTTTAAAAATATGACTCACTCCACACATATTACGTTCCTTTTATAAATATCACTATTCCAAATGTCATATAAACTGTGACAGCTACCGCACACACAAGGTAACTGTCAAGCAAATTATTAGTTAAATAAGTGACACCAACCTTAGAAAAATATATCTGCAAATTATGACAAACCAACGAATTTCAAAATAGAGAGATATGGTAGTTCTATAAAATAACGTCCACCACTATTAACGTTAACGTTATTTTAACATCTGGTTAAACCAACGCATTTCAAAATAGAAAGATACGGTAGTTAATTTTTAGCATAAACTTTAAATTTATATACGGGGTGAGTCAAAAATGTATTTCTTTTTTTTTTTGTTAAGGAGAAAAAAGTAATATTTTGAATAATTTTTTGATTTCTTTAGATTTCAATTCAAGATTTCTTTGAAAGTTAAACTATAAGCTCCTAGAGGTGATCTACGGGGTAACTCAAAAATGTTTCTATTTATCTTCAATATATTTAGGGACGGTAGACGTAATAGATAGAAAAATTTTCAGATGTTTTTAGTTTTTTAGATTGGTTTATGAAATTATTGGACAGGGTGGTTAAAAAATGTTTCAAAAAAATTTTCATTTGAAGTTTTTTGTATATTTTTTTTAAGTTTTACAGTATTTTTAGGTATATATTATTAAAATTAAAATACAATATTTATCAGGATTCTGTGGCGTCATTGGTAAAGCGTTCGCTTCGCATGCGAAAGGTTAGGGGAATCCCAGCTCTGACAATACTTTTTTTAATTTTTTTTTTGATTTTTTTTTTAATTTTTTTTTTTGAAATTTATTTTTTTTGAAATTTTTTTCTTTAATTTTTTTTTTCATTTTTTTTTTTATATTTTTTTAAAATTTTCTTTTATTTTAATTTTATTTTTTATTTTTTTTACAAGCCTCATACAACCCTGAATGACTTTTGTCATAGATAAGACTACCACAAGACGACTGGGAAATCCCAAAGGGATTTCTTGTTTTAATTTATAAAAAACTACATCTTAGGGTATAATACATGCCCTTAATAATTACAAATAAAAAATTATATTTAGAATAAAATATAAAACCTTTATTAAAGAACTGTATTGTGCTTTACAGTAAAAAAAACGAAAACAAAACCAACAAAAATTAAAGTATATTATCCTATATTAAAAATGAAAATATAATTACTAATAATAATAATTAATAATAAGATTTCTTCAGAAAATAAAATATAAACTCTAAACTGAAGATAAATAAACAAAAATCACAATTCTTTTGGTGTAGCATAAAAATTGGATATTATATAGGTATAAGTTCCACTAGTCAAAATTCAGACAAACGTTACTCTCGTCTCGATACTTGTCTTGTCTCGTCTCGAAAAACTTTATTTCGAGACGAGACAAAGCCTTATCGTGTCTCGTCTCGTGGCATCTCTAACAATTCGTGATCTTTGTTTTTATCGCAACATTTTAGATGCAAATTTCTTACACACTTTGTCAATGTTCAAATTGTTCTTCTCTCAATTAATATTTACAGACACGAGAAACCCTGAATTCGAAAGAGAATGCTACACAGTTGTCCATTTCATAAACATTTTTGTCTAAAGAATTTAGCGAATAATTTTCTAAATGCCACTCTGTTAGCGCAAGCAGCGTGATCAATAATTCAGGTCAGAAACAAGTTTTTTTTCTACTCCAGTTGAGAGAGTCTCAAGGTTCCATTTCAGTTTTAATAGCATACCTACTCAGACAAACTTGTTTTTATTTGCTTTTTTGTGCTCTTGCATGGAAACTTTATAGTTAAGACTTTTAAACGCACACAACCAACTATTTTATGTTTGTATTTATTGTCATTGAGTGAAAATAACGATTATTATTATACAGGGTGTTCCCTATGTATTATTAGATAGAAATTAATACAGGTGATAGAACAGTGAATTTGAAGAAAAAAAGTTTTTATAAACATTGGTCCGCAAACGCGTTCTAGATCATTTAAATTTAGAAAAAGGGTTACACATAAATAAGGGTCGAGTCGAATTTAAGTGTAAGTAACCATTTTTCTAAATTTAAATGATTTACAAGAAGAAAAAACATAATAAAACTCAATTTCTGAAGAATCTAGCTTGTTTTGACAATTTTTAAAACTCAACCCAACCCAACCCAAACCGACTTGGTCTCAAAGATATGTAAACTATAACTCTTGCCATTTGTTTAGCCATAAAAAAAGTGTAATTATTGGACTTGCTGACAGAACAATCATGTTAACAGATTGCGAATATCGAGAAGAGGCCATTACTATAATAATAATTATGTGTCGCTCCCTTACGTTAAAGGATTATCAGGAAGTTTAAAAAATAAATTAAAAAAAAATAACATCACTGTCTGCCACAAAAATGATAATACTCTAAAATCAAAAGTATACACTAAACTAAAATCTAAAACTCCAAAAATGAAGAATACCCATGTTGTGTATGAAATACCTTGTAAGGGTTGCGAAGCAGTATACATTGGCCAAACAAAACAATATCTCGAGAAGCGTCTTGCAAATCATAGGAATCCCAACACCGGTAAAACGGCTCTTAAAAAACACATTGAGTCTTATAACCATGAATTTGCTCTTGAGGCTACTTCAATTTTAGAAAAGGAAGCCAATAACAAAAAGAGGGAAATGCTGAAGATGATTCACACAAAAAAGAATGAACATAGTATCAATGACAGACCAGACATTCAATTCCGAATTCAGAGCTATAATAACATCATATAAAACTATTTTCACAATAAAAAAAAAATAACAAAAATTGCTGAACACCCCTCGTTTTCTATGTATCAACAACAAACTTTTAATCATTTTAGCACACAGTAGTTTTGCCGTTTTAAATTTTGTTTCATATCCTACCAAAAATTTCTAGTCAGATTGTAGAACAAGGTCGTTTATACGTACTTGTTTGAAACGAAAATGTAATAATAAAAAAAAAGAAAAAAAAAATGATTGTGAATTGAAAAAAAAGTTACAGAAATTTTTGTATTTGTTTGTGTTACCGTACTGGTTTATACATTAGTATCTATGTAATTACATTTATTGTTGTATTTTTAAGTGTTTTATGTTACTGACTGTAAACTTAATAATTTCAGAATTTCTTGAAAAAGACAAGCTGAATCTAGTCGAAACGTTGAAAAAAAAAAAGATGACATGAAACTATTAAAGAAATAGTTAAAAAAAAAATTTGTATAATTGAGAAGCTCATCCCAATAAAAGAAAAATAAAAGAAATTGAGATCAAGGTTCAAGAATAATAAATAAGAAAAAAAAACATTTTATTTTGATAAAATGCTTAGTTTTTGAGTAAATTGAGTTTAAAAATTAATCCTTATAATTTCTGATAGTGCTGTCTTTGTCGTCGAAAATCTGCATAAAAAGGACCGCTATCTATGTGACTTAACTTAAAGCTGCACCGAAGGTGCAGCCGCAGGTCTGTCTATATAGAAAATTTGTTTTTTGCTGCATCCCAACGGGTACTTTTCAAGGGGATTTAATGCGGCCACACTATTTTATTAATTAATTTAATTACATCTCCAAAAGTTCATTTTGTGTGCGACGCAGAGGTAGATATCAACTATTTCCAATCCATCAAACTTAGGTTATTGAAAAATATATGATCACATCCATCCATCTGACGGCTCTCATGACACTGTCCCTTTAGGTTATTATCACTTTTTCAGTAATATTACTTCAAATACACAATGACAACTTCTGAATTTACTACAACTATATGGAATACCCATTTTATAAGACTACAATATACAACATGTAGATAGAAATTGATCTTAAACATAAAAATAATGCCGAAAACTCTTAGGTTATTAATGTAAACAAAGAAAATAATAATAAACTATTTGACACAAGTAATTTGTCTGTCGTTAGAAAAAACATCTTACCAAAACCAAATTATGACGTGAACTAGAAGTGTCAACTAAACTAAAATAAGTGACACCATCGTTAGCAAAAAATACTACCAAATTATGACAAACCAACGAACCATAATAGAGAGATATGGTAGTCCTAAAAATAACGTCCGCCGCTATTAACGTTAACGTTAATTTAACACCAACGATTTTCAAATAGAGATATGTGGTAGGTAATTTTTTTTTATAACCCTCAATGACTTTAGTCTTAGATAAAACTACCACAAAACGACTGGGAAATCACGCAGTGATATCTTGTTTACTTAATAATCCACGGAAAAAAATACATGGCCTTTTGACTTTAAAAAGTACAGGACACATATCATCATTCGCTGATGATACTGTTATAGTATATTATGGATCAACATGGAGTGAAGTTAAATGTAAAGCAGAAGTTGACCTTCAAAACATAAAGAAATGGTTTGACGAGATGTCTTTAACTATTAATATACAAAAAACTAAATACTTACCAATTAGCTGCAATAGATCAAATACTCCGACATATAAAAAATTAAAGGTTACGGTAGAAGGCAATACTTTTGAAATTTTCGAAGTTGAACATATAAAATACCTTGGAATACAGGTGGATCGATTTTTGAAGTGGGATAAACATATTCAATATGTGGTGAATAAATTGCGTACAATTTTGTTTAAATTTCGCCAATTAAAAAAAAATTTTACAGGTTCCTCATTTAAGAATGATGTACTTCTCTCTAGTACAATCTCACTTGCAATACGGTATTGCAGGTTGGGGTGGTGCTTATAACAATCATCTTCGTCAATTAATTGTAATTCAAAAAAGATTTATCAAAGTGATATATAATAGGAAATTTGATTATCCAAGTGATCTACTTTATGCTGAAAGTAATTTTCTCGATCTAAGGCAATTATATGTTCTAAAGGTGGCGGTGTTTCAACATAGAAGGCGACATGAGTTGCAAAACATATCACATGATCACAATACCAGGCATAAACAGACAAAAGGGATAAGAACAGCAAAAGCAGCAAAATCTATGACTCAGCGATCTTATTTATTTTTAGCTGCCAAAATATATGCTACTATTCCATTTGAAACGAGACAAATTGTGAAAGATATTCTATTTAAAAAATATGTAAAAAAATGGCTCTACCATACTCCAAGAATGACTATACACAAACTAATAGAAATTTGATTGTCGATTTTGAGACCATTCCGACCTTCGTTGAGATGATTTGCAAAAGAAATTGTTATTTTGTTTTACCTTTTGAGTACTGATCATAATAATGATAAAAGAAAAATATGTTTTCTTTTTTGTTGGGAAAAAAAAAAAAAAGAAAATAAAAAAAAATTATTCAATTACATTTTTCCTAATAATATTAAAAATTTTTTAGTTTATAATTTCTAGTTTTATATTACTTTTGGATTTAGACTATGGATATTTGATTTATACATGTTTTATATATTTTTTCTCTGTATGGGTATATAAATTATCTATGTGCCTTATTGTTATTGTATGTATTTGAGAAGAACTCAGCATGGAACTTTTTTATATATTACACCCCACACACTAGTCCTAGGACTTCAGTGGAACTATTGTATAAATGAGTGAAAAGGTACATTGTGGTAATAAATATTATTATTATTATTATTATTATATATGAAAATTCGCGTTTTCCATCGTAGATTTCAACAATTGTACAAAAATTTCTCATCTATAACTTCAGATAGATAATTTAGAGGGATATCAATTGCTTCCCCTGTCCCAAACTCCACCGCACCCCCCGTTAAATGCACTAACTGATCCTTAAATCCAGTCATCAAGTTACAACTACCATTTTTCTCTCTACTATTTCTTCCACTAATAAATCAAACCTAAAATAAAAGTTTAACGATGCATGAAGTCGTGGAAAAATTATTATATTTGTTATTTTTACTGCGAAATTATTACCGGCGTTGGTTGTCATCGTCTACCGGCTAAAAGGGAAGTCACCATTATTTATTGAAACAACATACCGTCGGTGCACACAAGATGTAGAAAGACAAAAAATATACAAAACATACAGACAAATTTACCTTAAAAAGAAAAGCGGTGTCTAGAGTATCAGAGGAAAGTACAGCAAAAATTCAGAATTGGTAGATCGACTGAAACATGTTTACTCATGTAATGGTTTGTGGATAGTGTTCAAAGACATTCACTTTCAAAAAATACGCCATGAGGTTGGTGCTTTGGGAGGCGAGAGTCGAGAACTCAATATACAAGGTGTTTCTAAAAAAGGTGGTCAACCTAGTTAAATGTAAACTGACATGAAATTGAATAAAAAAGGATGATCATAAGCCGGTAAACGAGGGAGACCCTTGCCTTAATTATAACCTAACTTTTTCTTCTTGTGACTTTTATTCCATTTCTGTCAAAAATGGGATAAAATAAAGTTTTCTGCATAAAAAAGGCATACTTGTTTTTTCTCGAAAAACTTGAAGGTTTGCGAGAAATTCGAGTTTGAAAATTTTAGGACAAAACTGGTCCCTAGTACACAGCATTAAGGCTGTTTGATCAGACCCCAAATGCAGAGGTATAAGAAATCAGTAATTGTACATTTATTTTTCAATCAATTTGAAAATTTCTTTTTTGAGCATAGAAAGAACACTTTAACATATGTTTATACAGGGTGTCCTACGGTGGCAACCCATTAGATTATTTCAGAAACTACTTCGAATTGAATTTTGAAAATTTCATTGTCTATATTGTCAAATATGCTCTACTCAAATAATATAATAGCAACCGCATAGCCCTTCCGGTTATACCGGAAGTTGATGGCAACTTTGTTATTTTAAATGGAACACCCTATATATTATTAAATTTTTGTATTCTAAATAAGATTTCAGACATATTTCATGTATCATGTCCTATACCTAACGTCAGTCGTTTTTGACTTATATCAAGATTTATGTCAAAATTGACAGTTTAGGACTCCATAAGAATTCCGTTTTTTCCTTGTAAGTCAGTATTTAATAATTATTTTGCAGGTATTTTCTTGTCAGGTGGGATCTTCTTTTTCGAATTGATAAGACATTTTCTGATTAGTTTATACAGGGTGGTCAAAAAATTATATGGAAAACGGTTCAAGAAAAACAGTTGAAAGTCAATTTTTTCAAATGCAATGGGTATATTATTATTATTTTATCTTCCTTAGCATTAAAAAATAATGCAATTTTGTAATAGGTCATCATTTTCTAAAATGCATAGTTTTCAAAATATCGTCATTTTAAATTTTTCTGCAGCGCCTACCGTTGTCTCTCTGGAAGCTATCTAATTAATTTAGTTAGCCATGAAAATAATGACATTTCTCTGAATTAGCATAAACGTCACACTAACTGGTACCAACAACTTCTTAATTCATTTAATGGTAGATCATCCAAAAAATGCGCCACATTTTGCAAAATATAAAGATAACCTTCCGAATTTAAATTATGCTCGTAAATAAAATATTCATGTGTGTCTTTCACCATACAAAAAACGTTCACACTAAATTTATTTTGAAAATTTCGTTCTCGAATAGCGTGCGGATTCTCAGAAGCCCAAAAACCCAGGATCTTCTTGCGTTCGTGTTAAAATGGTTTCGCAGAACCGTACACGTCGTTCGGCATCACCTGCTTCCAGACCACAAAGATATTTGAATTTAAATGGATGTAAACCACTACTTTTTAATATTTTTTGGACAGAGGATTTTGAAATTCCTAGATCTTGTTCAGCAGCACGCACTGATGATTCAGGATATGTATTAAAATATGCCAAAACATTTACCACATTATCCTCATTTGTAGTTACAGGTTTTTGTAGTACTCGATTTGCATGACACTGCCCCCACCGTATTTGATTTCTCAAAATTCTTCTTAATTTTTCTCTAGTCATTGTTGGCAAATGCGGGTTTCTCTCGTTAAATACTCTACAGGTTCTATTAATCACTTTGTTACATTCTCCATGGATTACTAATACATTTACAATATCAGCATATGAATAAATATTTTCCATTTTGTTATAGTTGTTGTAAAATATAATGGTTACAAATATTGATAAATAACGACTGGTTGGATAGCAACAACTAATTTCATATTTAGTTTGACGTTTAAGCTAATTCAGAGAAATGTTATTATTTTCATGGCTAACTAAATTAATTAGCTAGCTTCCAGAGAGACAATGGTAGGCGCTGCAGAAAAATTTAAAATGACGATATTTCGAAAACTATGCATTTTAGAAAATGATAACCTATTACAAAATTGCATTACTTTTTAATGCTAAGGAAGATAAAATAATAATAATATACCCATTCCATTTGAAAAAATTGACTTTCAACTGTTTTTCTTGAACCGTTTTCAATATAATTTTTTGGCCACCCTGTATAAACTAGTCAGAAAATCTCTTGTCAATTCGAAAAAGAAGATCTCACCTGATAAGAAAATACCTGCAAAATATTTATTAAATACTGATTTACAAGGAAAAAACGGAATTCTTATGGAGCCCTAAATTGTCAATTTTGACATAAATCTTGATATAAGTCAAAAACGACTGACGTTAGGTATAGGACATGATACATGAAATATGTCTGAAATCTTATTTAGAATCCAAAAATCTAATAATATATAGGGTGTTCCATTTAAAATAACAAAGTTGCCATCAACTTCCGGTATAACCGGAAGTGCTATGCCGTTGCTATTATATTATTTGAGTAAAGCATATTTGACAATATAGACACTGAAATTTTCAAAATTCAATTCGAAGTAGTTTCTGAAATAATCTAATGGGTTGCCACCGTAGGACACCCTGTATAGGAATAAAAAAATTATTCTTAAGAATTTATTTGTTTAACAAACGGCACAAAATCCATCGCGTAGTGTAAGAGTGAGACACAAACAAACATTAATTGTAATAACTGTAGAGTGAGATAGGCATTAACATATGCGTTTGATTTTAATATTATTTTATTCTGTTTGCTTGCTAGGTGGACTATTCGTTCGAGCTATAGGACAATGTTGTCAAATTGGAATAAATTGTATGTGCCTAGCATGAACATGGTCAGCGTAAATATTATATTTACGCTGGTATGGTATTTTATTTTATGACAACATAGTTAATATAAAAATATATTTTAGTTTCAGTAATCCCGCAATATACTACCTACGTTCGTATAATAAAATGAGATTTGGTTAGTGGTGAGTTGGTTTCACTCTAATAATGGAGAAAATAAATAGTACCTGACTAACCGTGTTTCGTTAAAGATTATTCACCACTAAACTAGTCTTTAATTTAATATTTTTCATTGTTAGTTCTTTTAGGTGTGTTCCACAATTTTTTAGACTTAAATTAAAAAATGTTTATTCTTATTCCATAACTATATTCTCAACAGAAAATATTTACTCAAAATTTGCATACCTATAAACTGCATGGGTAAAAGATTCTCTAAAAATTGAACATACCATTGGCAATGCTGCAAATATCCGAAATAAAACGTTCTCTACAGTGTCTTTCAATCAAAAAATTGATACCTAGAAAATTGAATTGGTTGCAAAGGAGCCAAAAAAATTGTTAGTCATATATTTGTAATTATTTTAGTATTGTAAGTGAAATGTTGCGTGATTCTTCGCGATCAGATGTATGAAATCAAAGTTTAGAAAACTTTTCGTTAGCAAACTGTATTTCAATATCGAAATAAACTGCTGTGTACTAAGGACCAGTTTTGTCCTAAAATTTTCAAACTCGATTTTCTCGAAAACCTTTAAGTTTTTCGAGAAAAAACAAGTATGCCTTTTTTATTTAAAAAACTTTATTTTATCATATTTTTCACACAAATGGAATAAAAGTCACAAGAAAAAAAGTTAGGATATAATTAAGGCAAGGGTCCCCCTCGTTTACCGCCTATGGTAGTCCTTTTTTATTCAATTTCATGTCAGTTTACGACATTTAACTAGTTGAATAAATATGCTACATTTGATTAATTCATCTTTACTCGTTTCGAAAATATTTCAAAAAAATCGTCCTGAGGCAGTCATCTTCAACACCCTGTATCTTTGTAAATAAGGGATTTTCGAAAAATTACAATTTAACTTTTTTTCATGATTAGACGTCCCCAATTCGCTCACATATTTTGATCACCTTGTATATTAGCACATTTTAAATACTTAATAACGATGATGTGCTTAATGATCTCCAAGATGTTGTGAATGCTTTTACCAGTTTCTTTTTAAAAGTGCACACACATGTTCTTCGGAATCTAAATCTGAATCACCCAATCAGTATTGAGAACGAATTTTTTGTCGCGAGCAAAAAAATATATTAACTGCTAGTTCAGGATAGGGTTTCAGTGTCCGCTACTCCTTTGTGTTCGATCTTTAATCAGGCACTAAAAAGTAAAATATCCCTGTCTCAGTGGAAAAAGTCTAACGTGGTTCCGCCGCCGGCGTTTCAGGCGGACGAAGTACAGACCTCTATCGATATCTATTCTGTCTAATTTCTGTAAAATTTTTGAGCGCATTTTTCTATCTGTCTGAAACACGATCATGCCAATCCACCCTGGCCTTATTTCCATGAAATCTACGATTTGTAATTTGGCATTAATGACTTTGAGGTTGGATCATGGACTTTTATTGCAAAAAATTGACTTTAATACAGAGCAGAGTCATTGCTTATCGCTTGTTTTCCTCAGGGTTCAGGGGCCACTATAGTTGTTATTTATTAATGACATCATACTTAGTGCCAGGCAAATACAGGATAAGTCACGGGAACAAAATCGTTCTCTATACATTGGTAAAGGCACATTTAATTGGTGAAAAGTGAAATGTTGTTCATCAGAACAACACAGGAACTATTTCTTGCTTAGAGTTGATATGGAGTTTTTTGACAGCAATTATTGCTGACTTCTATTCTTCGGCCAACAAAGAGAACTAATTTTTAACACACAATTCTTCATGCAAATTTATCTATCTTTATAAATCCTTAATGATGCTTCGCGATAATATGCCTTTTATCGATCGTCCTTGATGACCTTGCTAGCGTTACAACAGTATTTCTATCTTAAGTCTGAGGGAAATGGATACAACTTAATATAAATTTCCAACTATAAGTTAGAATGATCCCACAATATATACACTTTAGTCGTATCAATAAAATCTGTATAGCTACAGATTCAGCCGTAATGTTAGACAGTCGCCAAAAGGAAAACGATTTTTTGTTGCAACGTTTGCTTCGAAAATATATTATTCATCTTTATGACAAAATAAAAATGTCGTTTCTTTTGTTGGAAAACGACCATGTTCGTTCATGTATACGATTTTTCTTACAGGATGTGATTAATAATGTTATTTTTTGTTGTTGTATAATGTTAGAAGGAATAAATGCATTAGTGTTTGCAATACTTGGTCCTTCTACTGATGTTAGCTTTACGTATTCCGGTAATGAACTAAAAAAAAAAATATATGAGAATCGTAATTTCTGGCACATCCGTTGAGCTTCAATATCGTCCACAGAGCCTCACGGTTAACGGAGTCGAACGCCTTGACAAGGTCTATAAAACCCATGTATAGAGGACGATTTTGTTCCCATCACTTTTCCTGTATTTGCCTGGTACTAAATATCATGTTGGTGTACCCCTGTTGGGTCTAAAACCACATTGTGTTTCCGGCAAGCGCACGCTTCCGAGAGTGGGAGAAGACGATTGTACAAAATTCTTGCAAGAACCTTTCAAGCGATCGAGAGGAGAGAGATATCACGATAGTTTCCGCATACGGACCTATCCCCTTTCCTAAATATAGTGTTCGGTGTTCCATATTTTGATTCCACCGGGAACCAATTAACGTGCAATCCCTTAGAAGACGAGAGCCATCCCTGGTTTACAGTGGGTTAAGTGCAGAGAGGCCTTAGTGGCGTGGAGGAAAGCGCTGATTTTCTTGCTGTGGACTAGTTGTTACATTTCGATCGATTTAGCTGTCCACCAGTGATTCTTCAGATATCGAGTACTTTGTTGTATTTCAAACTTCGCCATTTGAAAGAGAAGCCATAGTCTAATAAATAATATACTAGTCGCCGCACTTGAACATATGCAGCCGTTTTGCCGTTAGTATTTGGCCTTTCCCCGACCCTCTCTCGTCTAGAATTGTGGTGCACGGGTCGCCCAGAATTTCTCTTCGTTCTCTACAATACGCAGTCGACAAAGTAAGCGTAGGGATTTAACCAACAGCAAAGCAAGTGTTCACTCGTTCGCTACTCTCCTTTTCACTTTTCTCTCACCCGTATTCGTACAATTTATTTGTGCTGGCCCTACAAGTCGTAAAATCGGCGGTACGCTTTAGATCGCAATATAACAAAGGATTTACTTACAGTGCGGGGACTATTATATTATTTATTAGACTATGGAGAAGCTTTATTGATGTTGAGTTGGGGTCATTTTGCCAGGTGATGAATGCTTTACGCTTAGTGTCTATTAGTCTTTGTATCACTTTAATTAAACGATAATAAATATTTTTAATCAACAGGATATAGAATATTATGGGTGTAATTTAAACGTAAAAAAAAAAAAAAAGAAAAAACCCAAATTTATTATGCGATTTTCATTTGTTATATACAAGATGTCTGGTTTTTCATCCAGTATCAACTTCTAAATATTAAAAAGTCATTATATGACCGAATTGTATCTCATTTAAAAAATGGTAATGACTGATTAATCTGCCGAAAGAGCTCCAATATAAGGTAAATATAAGTAACAATAATTATCACAGACTAAGTAAAAGTTAATAATTAAATTACTCGCATATTTATAATTTAATTATATATATATAGCGGTCTCTTTTTGGGAATTAAATTTTATAATTTAATTCCCAAAAAGAGACCGCTATCGACACCTAGTCAAGTTCAATTGCAGTTTCTGAAATAGTAAATTTTTTCATTGTTTCTTAATAGTCAGTCAACGCAAAGTTTCGATTAGTAAGTTCTTTTGGTACTTGCAATGTCTCTTCTAAATTTAAAGAGCTTTTTGTTTCAGTAAAGTTAAGTTTTATTTTTTGTAAATTGTCTGATAGTTGAGGTCTCTTATAATTGTCAGATTGCAATTATTACAGTTAAGTTTTATGTAGCAATTAATATCATTATTATTCGTAGTTACATTAATTTTATCTTTTTTCAGTTGTACAGTTTGTTAGATTTAGATTTTCTATCCTAAGATTTTAATTTTCTACTATTGTTTTATAATTTTTATTTATACATATCTATTTTTCAAACGAAATAAATTATCCATCATCATTATATTTTAGATTCTATACAAGATTTACACTTTCTTTTACGGTTGTAAGTCGTCTTGTGCTAAAATGATAAGAAGTAGTATTCCGGATATTGTCGTTAGTTTTAGAACTGTTAACAACGTTAGCCTTTGTCTCGTGAATTCTAAAATTTTTTGAAATGTTCGGGAGTTTATGGACTTTCTTGTCAGGACTGTAATAGCATTTATATCGGCCAATCTGGCCGTAGGATCCTTACGAGAATCAAGGAACATTTGTATTATTACAACCGCTATAAGAATACCGATATTTTTAATACTCCATCTACTTTTGCAAACGATCTAATCGCGACAAATCACAACTTCGATGTTTTTAATAATTAAACGTTATTACATAGGTGTAATAAGGGCTCCCGTTTAAATTATTTGGAGATTTTGGAGATCATGAAGGCTAAGTCAAATAATAGTGTTACTTGCTTGAATGACCAAACATCTTTCATTGAGTCCCCTATTATTAATTCACTCTTTAATTTGTAACGTGTTCATTTTTATGTCCTCTTTAATGTTTTTTGCTTGCCCCATTTAAATTTACTATTTTTACGACTCTAGCATTTCAGTCCAGTTCAATTCAATTCTTTTTGAACATACTGTACTTATAGAAAAAGGTTAAACGTTTTTCGTTTTTTCCTTTTGATATATTTGAATCTGGTCTTGGATGCATTAAAATTCTTATTTTATTTATTTACTCAACACAGGTGTTCGTTTGTTTTCGTGTAATGTTATTCATATTCACGTTTGATAATTTTCTGTGCGTACACAGATGTTTTTGTAAGAATGGTAAGTTTTTTACCTTATGAACTTATGTATAGATTTGTTGCCCGTTGTACGTTTTGAAAAAATATATCGATATATTTCAATCGATATATTTCTTTCGATATATCGAAACATATCGATATATACAACACGATATATCGGTACATTTTCAAAATAAATGTATCTGCTACAGCTGTTTTCTTTCTCTAGTTTTCTTGATCCGGATTTATTAATCAGAATTTGTTGGATTTCTGAAGGCTCGATAAGTTTACCGAAAAGTGACAAGGGGATTACGTATCCGGATCGCGATGGGCGCTAAAGTGGGGATGAATTAGAAAATGCGATTTTAGCGAAAGAACATGTGAATCCAAACGCGTTTGGATCCTGAAATCAGTAGCGAAAGAAAACAGCTTACATACACAGGTTTAAAACTAAAAAAACTAAAAGGGCCTTGTTGTGTGCGTCGACTGCTACGGCAACACAACAAGGACCTTTTAGTTTTAAACCTGTGTCTGTAAGCTGAAGCGAAATCGTCTGACTGGAAATAGATTATCAAAATTATTATTTCTAAGTTCTGTTCCAGAAAATTTTGAATTAATTGACCTAACCTAATGTAAATATTTCTAACAAATATTCTTACGTTTGTTTAGAATGCATATGTATTTTCAGGCAAATAAATTTTAATGAATACTATTTTATTTCATTATTTGAATCTTTAAAATTTGAAGTTTATTTACAACTACAATCCACTCTAAAATAAAAATATAGCAAATATATCGATATATATAAATATCGATATTTTTAATTCGATATATCGAGTATTTCGATATATAGTTTCGATATATCTTTTGATTCAATATATCGATATATTTATTTATTTTGCCATCCCTACGACTGACTGTTTCTGCGTGGCGATCTGGTATTTATGCACCACGGCGCTGTCCCCACTGGCCGGCTTCTCTCTCTCCCTACCACGATGCCAGCGCGCATCATGTTCACGCTAAGCACAAGCCACGTCGTTGTCGATCGATGCACGGTTGAAGCGGTGGGGTATAATACAGGGTGGACGGAATTACATCAGGAAAATATAGGATACAGGGTGGACGGAATTACGTCAATATGTTTAAAAGGAAAATACAACCTGAACTATATACAAGGTGGGTCGGAATGAAAGGACAGAATAAAATAAAAATGAACTTCTCTAATAAAATACCAATGACGGTGTAAACGAAACTAAAAAAAAAAGTAACTTCGTTACACCACATTGAAACAATATGGATGGAGGCACATCCCAGTAAACACACATACGTTTATTTAACGTTTATCATTACAAAACACCTTTCCAGAAAAAGGTACATTAAATACGTACATTTGACTTTGATATGTCGCGCTTTTTCACGTTAGAGAACATGAATAACGAAACATTAGTTAAATGCTTTAAAAAAACGTGTTTTGAACGTATTTAAATATATATATTCAACGGTGAAATCAAACGTTATATAAACGTTTCTAAAATCCGTTAATAATACGATTACACAAATTATTACATTTAAATAAACGACAAATGCATGTATATCTAATACATGCATTTGTCGTTTTTTAAACGTGTGTGTAATCGTACCTAATAATCTCAATTTGCTTTAAAGAAAAAAATGGTACGCCACTGGAATTTTTAAAAATAAAAATCATTTTGGAATTCCTCGTTCAATTTGTGATAAAAATCTCTCTTGCTTTTTCATCGTATGTCCGCAATTACTTCGTTACTGAGATACGGGGTGTTAAAGTTTTTCTTAAAAACTGAAGATTTATTGATTGCTCTGAAACCGGTGGAGATATGCAAATTAAATTTCGTGAGTTTTAGGAGGTAGTTATTGCGCATTTTTTGGCAAGCAATTAAGAATTTTATGTTCATCAGTGGCGCGCAAAAAAATGGTACACCACTGGAATTTTTCAAATAAAAAATCATTTTGCAATTCTTCGTTCAATTTGTGATTAAAAATCTTTCTTGCTGTTTTATCGTAGAGGGCATCGTCTTTGTGCAAAAAAATAAAATATCTTACCCCGTATTTTTAATTTATTTAATACATTATCAAGAACTATCTAATACAATAAACATTAAACCAAAACAATAAGAGAAATTCTTAATTGCTTGCCAAAAAATGCGCAATAACTCCCTCTTAAAACTCACTAAATTTCATTAATAATAAATAAATAAATCATCAGTGTTTATGAATGACCTCCTGAAGTTTGTCGCACTTATTTACTAACACCCTGTATATCTGTAACGTGAAATATACGTTGATAAAATGTATGAGATAAATCAATAAAACTACCAGATTTCCATTGTTGGGTTGGTACAAAGGTTTGATGAAAAAATAATGCCCATTTTGTTAAATAGTTAAACCAAAAAAATATAAATATAATAATTTATTTTTTTTTTTTTTTTTTTGGTGTAAAAACACTTTTAAAGACAAAACAATAGCAAATTTATACAGTTGAATTAGAATTTGCCAAAAAATAACACAGAAATATGTTGGGATTGAACGGTTTAGAGCAAAACAAAATGATATCTTGAATTTTACTTCTCTCTCATCTTGATATACCCTCAATTAATTAATAAATAAAGTAATTTCTTTTTGACAATATTTTATATAAAAATATTGAATAACACAAAAAAAAACGAACGGATTTTTGATTTGTTTTTAATATGTTTAGAACCAACAATCAAACTTTTTGGTTTAACGATTTAGGATATTGGAGACATACTTTTAGCATCGAACCTTGTCCGTTATTTTATTAGGATAAAAACACTTTACATTTTTTGTTGTATATAATTATAACAAAATCTACTAGAATCATCACTAGTGTAAAATGTAAGATAACAAATTGTCTATAAATATGTAATTTATTCTAAACGTAGGAACATTTTAGTAATAACAAATAAAAAGTTAATTTAAGGAACAAATAATTCTTTCGTATATTAAGGAGAATATTACGATAGGGAATTTTAATTAAACGATAATAAATATTTTTAATCAACAGGATATAGAATATTATGGGTGTAATTTAAACGTAAAAAAAAAAAAAAAGAAAAAACCCAAATTTATTATGCGATTTTCATTTGTTATATACAAGATGTCTGGTTTTTCATCCAGTATCAACTTCTAAATATTAAAAAGTCATTATATGACCGAATTGTATCTCATTTAAAAAATGGTAATGACTGATTAATCTGCCGAAAGAGCTCCAATATAAGGTAAATATAAGTAACAATAATTATCACAGACTAAGTAAAAGTTAATAATTAAATTACTCGCATATTTATAATTTAATTATATATATATAGCGGTCTCTTTTTGGGAATTAAATTTTATAATTTAATTCCCAAAAAGAGACCGCTATCGACACCTAGTCAAGTTCAATTGCAGTTTCTGAAATAGTAAATTTTTTCATTGTTTCTTAATAGTCAGTCAACGCAAAGTTTCGATTAGTAAGTTCTTTTGGTACTTGCAATGTCTCTTCTAAATTTAAAGAGCTTTTTGTTTCAGTAAAGTTAAGTTTTATTTTTTGTAAATTGTCTGATAGTTGAGGTCTCTTATAATTGTCAGATTGCAATTATTACAGTTAAGTTTTATGTAGCAATTAATATCATTATTATTCGTAGTTACATTAATTTTATCTTTTTTCAGTTGTACAGTTTGTTAGATTTAGATTTTCTATCCTAAGATTTTAATTTTCTACTATTGTTTTATAATTTTTATTTATACATATCTATTTTTCAAACGAAATAAATTATCCATCATCATTATATTTTAGATTCTATACAAGATTTACACTTTCTTTTACGGTTGTAAGTCGTCTTGTGCTAAAATGATAAGAAGTAGTATTCCGGATATTGTCGTTAGTTTTAGAACTGTTAACAACGTTAGCCTTTGTCTCGTGAATTCTAAAATTTTTTGAAATGTTCGGGAGTTTATGGACTTTCTTGTCAGGACTGTAATAGCATTTATATCGGCCAATCTGGCCGTAGGATCCTTACGAGAATCAAGGAACATTTGTATTATTACAACCGCTATAAGAATACCGATATTTTTAATACTCCATCTACTTTTGCAAACGATCTAATCGCGACAAATCACAACTTCGATGTTTTTAATAATTAAACGTTATTACATAGGTGTAATAAGGGCTCCCGTTTAAATTATTTGGAGATTTTGGAGATCATGAAGGCTAAGTCAAATAATAGTGTCACTTGCTTGAATGACCAAACATCTTTCATTGAGTCCCCTATTATTAATTCACTCTTTAATTTGGAACGTGTTCATTTTTATGTCCTCTTTAATGTTTTGTGCTTGCCCCATTTAAATTTACTATTTTTACGACTCTAGCATTTCAGTCCAGTTCAATTCAATTCTTTTTGAACATACTGTACTTATAGAAAAAGGTTAAACGTTTTTCGTTTTTTCCTTTTGATATATTTGAATCTGGTCTTGGATGCATTAAAATTCTTATTTTATTTATTTACTCAACACAGGTGTTCGTTTGTTTTCGTGTAATATTATTCATATTCACGTTTGATAATTTTCTGTGCGTACAGAGATGTTTTTGTAAGAATGGTAAGTTTTTTACCTTATGAACTTATGTATAGATTTGTTGCCCGTTGTACGTTTTATTTATTTATTTATTTTTTCTCTTATGCGTTCGTTTTTATCTTTATTGTAGGACTGATGATCGCTGGTTGAGCCGAAACTGGTTCCCTTTACATAACTAAATTAATTTTTTTTTGTGGAGTTGACTTTGAAAGTTTTTGTTTGTTTTCTTTTATTTGATATCTATTTTTATTGTTATTCATCTTTAATTACGTAGTTATAATTAAATTGTTGTTTTTATAGTCCCTAATTTCGTGTTTTTATATTTTCATCAGTTAAAACTTAAAAGTAAAAGCCGCTCGCAAAGTTTGTCAGTTGGATTGAGGGTTTTAAGCAGATCTCTTTCTGACTGTATTAACACTCTCTAATTTAAATAATTGTCACAATACCGCATAATATTAATAATTGCTGTTATACCTACGTTTGATACTATTTAAAACAGAAAAAAACTTCTACACAATAATTATTTATATTTCTAATGCCGCAATATTTTACAGTGAAATCAAGATTGTATGCATATAGTAAATAAAGTAAACATGAATTATTTAAACACAAATATACTTACGGCAAATTGGTTCAAAACATGCAAACCTATATCATAACCAGATTAAAATTGACTGAAAACTCTTTTAAAAATTCAAACATCTACATCTGTACAGCTTATCGTGTAGAAGAGATAACACGCCATGCTAATGGGTTTCTTTTTAACTTTGAGTTTACTAAATTGCGATAGCAACTAAAGGTCTCCTTACACTACTGACATTAAAGGATGACCCTATAGCCCTATACTGAATTTGAATTCAGCCGTAAGTGTTCGTTATTTTTTGTAATTCAACGTTTTTAAATTACACCGAGCAATGATTAACATCATTAACATTTTTGAGGCTATTGAAGAAATATCATAAATCAGGTCTTAGTTTAGTGTTCTACTCCAAAGGTTCGATTATAAATTAAACCTAGATGAAGCAAAATAAGTACCTAAATTTTAAAATGTTTAGACACCAGCGGTTGTTAATTTTGAAAATTCATTAAAATTAATATTAATTAATTAATTATTAGCCATACTGTAACTAGCGCGCATGCGCGGAACGCCGACCGTAGCGCTGCGGCGGCGGAATCGCAAAACGGTACTTACTAAAAAAAACGTGCCTCGTACATTTTCGTATTTCGTTTAAATAGTAATGCTAATACAATATTCTCTGTTGTATGTTTTGCTTTATTTTTATGTTTCCATTCGTTAAACATTTTGTAATTTTTGTCATATCTTAATCGAGATTTTGTTGGCAACAAATTTTCACTTGCTAATTTAGCCATTTCTTTTAAATTAGGCGGAATTCTTCGTCTGAACCCATTATTTCCAACCAAACGATAGCAAACTCCCTCCCCGTAAGTACCAGTGATATGATGACAGAATTTCCAGCAACAACGAACAAATGCATAACAAGGTTCAAGGACAGCAAACTGGGGAAACATTGTATTTTATTTAACGATTTTTGTAAAGACTGTCAAATTATTATTTGAGCGTGTACGTTATACAAATTTAGATTTTAGAATCTTAGGTATATTTCATAGCATCACCGTAATACAAATATGATAGTGTGCGGCCAACTTTAGAATGCAAATTGATTAATTTTTCATCGTATATGAGCGGCATCTGCTTGCGTGCATAATTCTTCAGCTCTTTGGAATATTCTATCATTCTTTTTGTACCTACTATTAAAAAAACAATAATGGATTTGCTAAAACGGCATTGGCACTTTGATTTATTTTGACATTAGGTTTGTAAAAGATGAAATATTATAATTGCAATATGATTATTTTTCCATTTTCAGGAAAATAGTTTTAATGCCAAGTTATCTGTCTTAATAACATTTCACTTAAGGCTTAAGGCATAGATGGTATACGTGTGTGCCAGGTGCAGAGAGATAAATTTGTTGAATTCAACTTCTAAATTTATTTTAATTTCAATTGTCTAATTATTGATATTATAATGTAACTGTAATGTGTTGATATATATTTCTAAAATCACAACCAGAGATACAGAGGAGGAGGAATGAGCTTCGACGACTGCGCATACGATTTTCGAAGGATGAAACGGGCGCCGCCATATTCCTCTATTGTTGTGCCAACTGTGGGACAACAAATCTGATGTTACGATTCGTCTATTAAAGCGGGAATTTTATATCCAGGTCAATAAAAAGCCGCGTTTTATGTTGACAGCTGCAAAATGTTTTTAAATTCTTGGTAATTTTGCTATGAAGTATCCTAAAATTTCCGTTAACGCAAATCATCCTGTATATTGAAAAATTACTTTGGATTACCAAAACTTTTGGGTATGCGAAAGCTCTGTCCAAAGTAGGATTTTCTGCGATCTCAGTAAAGCCGTTGATTGTGTGAATCATGAAATTTTATTGGCTCGTTTATCTGGCTATGGAATTACGGGACCGGCATTGAATTGGATTAAGACATTCTTGAGTGATAGGCAGCAGACGGACTGTCAATTCTAGACCAACCTATACCCACATCGGTGTTCACAAGGGCTCGGTACTGGGGCCAGTTTTATTTGTGTTGTACGTTAATGAGATATTCTCAATGACTCCAGATGTTCCTTTAACAGCTTTTGCGGATGATATATCTTTCATTGTTTCGAATATTTCAACAGATGGACTTCAGGAGGATTCTGTTGTGCTTCTTCGGAAGTTTTGCGTATTCTGCGAGAAAAATTGCCGTTATTTTAACTCATCAAAGACGAAATTGATGAGGTTAAGTGCTAGACATGTCAGCCTCTTGCTGTAAGAGTTGGCGGCGATGAGATTGCTGCCTCATGTTATGTGGATTTCTTGGGTGTTCGGATGGATAGCGGTTTAACCTGGAAGCTTCATTGTGAGAGAGTGGTGGGTCAGTTAAATTCATCCTTTTATTTGATGAACTCACTGAAGTCAGTCTTAGATCAGGGTCAGTTGTTGATGCTTTACTATGCCCAAGTGGAGTCCCGCCTGAGGTACAGGGTATTTTTATGGGGTGACTCTACCATGACGCATGATATATTTGTGAAGGAAAAAAGAATTGTTAGATGCATATCTGGGCTTCCCGACAGACAGAGTTGTACAAGCATTCCCTCATTTCTGTATATTATGCTCTTATATATTCGTCTATCGCGTACAATATAGCAATTTAGGGTAGATCTACGGAGGTGGACAGAGTGTTTATATTACAAAAAAGAGCAATTCGATATATATTCAATATTCCATACAGAGGGACTTGTAAATGTACTTTTAGGAAATATAACATCCTCATTGTTCCATGTATTTACTTATATAAAACGCTTTGTCCCATATTGAAAAATAAGATTTAGGCTCGAAGACGAGGAGATGGTCATCGCTATCCTACTCGAGGGAGGGATCTCTTAAATCTACCTCGACCCAAACACGAGTTTTATAAAAAATGGCCTCTGTACTCAGGATACTTTTATTTCAATCTTCTTCCCTCAAAGATAAGAAACTGTGCAAATATGAGCATTTTCAAAAATGCGTTAGAACATACATGCCTTTCGATTAATATGTTTGTAAAAAAACTTTAATATTACACCATAAAATGTGATTGTGTTGTGTAATTACATTTTTGGTTTAAAACCACAGCACGATTATTGGAAAACGCCATTTACAGTTTTTGTGAATTGACTAGCCGATGTCATTTTACTGTTCGCAACGGTCATTGTAATATTCCTGCAACTTCTCGTGTACTTTTACACAAGCCACCGTTGGATTATTTAGTAGTACGCATGCTTATACAGGGTGATTCCTAAATTGATGAAGATATTAAAATAAATAACATTTTCAAATAACTTTTTTTAAAAATCTGAAAAATAAGTTACATTCATTTATTACATTTTCTGTTTTCTTTACAAATACAAACTTCTTTTGGTCGCATTTCCTTGACTAAACTTTGAATAGGGCCATTTTGATTTTGGTAATTTTCTGAAACAACAGAACAGCTAGTACAGAGATTCGGTACCATAGAAAGTTTAAATCAAAAATGTTACGTTTTCAGGATGTTAAATTTGAAAAAAGGAATGAATGAATCATTTAACCAGCACGTTAACGTTATACCTGTTGAATTAATTACTTATCTTTGTTTACTAGTGCTAGTAACACGATGAATCCTCAGTATATGGGATTTAAAAGCAAAGTAATTTTTAAACGGCATTGAATTCTAATGTAATTTGGTACTTACCGCACTTATTATAATTTTGTTTTTTTCTTACTTATCATACGGAATTATTGAATGAGCTGTGTTATTCCGTTCCTTTATCTAAACTTCACATAATATTTTCCAATACCCCTCACCTAATTTATCAAAAAAAAAAATTGTTTTAAACTCCATTTCACAGATGTTCCCCACCCTGGACATACAACACACATTTATGAAATTTCATCAGTCTCCTTGTGTGTCTCCTCTTTTTTTTTCCGCTTTTCTCTCTATTTCTATTTCATAATACACACGAACAAATCTACCCTTTCGACCGTGGCGTTCTTATTTCCGGCCGACGACTGTCCCCAATGGCGATAGTGGCGTCATCTGTCCCTCTCTCCAGTTTCATTCGGTGATGGCGGAACAAACGAACCAGCTTTTGTCGTTTGGTAATAATTTTTTTAATTAAAATTTTTTTGTTTTGGGTTGTTTTGAAAGAAAAATCATTAAGAAAGGGAAGAGACAGTTTCATAATACTAACAATAATAATTGCATTATGTTTTCCTGCTGTTCTTAAACATTTGGAAGATGGAAGAGGGCTTTCTGTTACATTAATTGAACACGATTGTTACGAGTGTATTTCGACACAGATGAAATCTGATGAATTAGTCAGGAAAATACAGGGTCATTGCTGGTAGATGGTACCTTAGAAGTTGATTGATTGTTGTTTGTGAAAATTAAATTGATTATTTGCTCTCTGTAGCACATCACAAAAACAAATTAGAACAGACTGGATATGTTCTGTATGCAACGTTCCGCTTTGCCTGGGAAAAATCGAAAGTTGTTTTCAAAGTTACCACCAGCAAAATGTGCAGTGGTACAAAAATTAAACCCCCTCTGTTGATTTTTCGAAAATGTAAGAAAAAACATTTTTTTTTTAAATAATCCATTCTGCAGAAGAGCGATGAATATATACAGGGTGGCCCATTAGTGTGTTGGAGGAAGATCTCTCAAGATCTATAAGCGATAGACAAAAAAATCCTTTACAAAACTTTTAGGCACTGAAGAGATGTACAACCCTAAAATGTTCTCAATTACAAACGCGCAGCAGACCACACTTGCTTTTTGTTAATGCGACACCCTGTATATTTTAACAAAAATTAATGGCTTGTGGTTACTACAGAAACAAAATACATACCAATTTTTAATGTCAGATCCATTTGAATTCCCTTCATTTCTTCGTTTTACTGGATTTTATTGACCTCTAAGTTGTAATTTTTCAGGGTGGTCACATTATCTAAATTGTATTTTTATGGGAAAATCTTAAATGGGACACCCTATATATCTGCTTAAATTCGAGAAGTTCCTTACTTTTTATTGATATCATATTTCATGAGCTTAAAGCTAACCGTTTATATAAAAAATTATTGAAAAAAAAAATAAAAGTTGCAATTTGCATATATATATATCATATAATCAAACAACGTCAGTTCCACAAAATAAATAAAAAATAATCGATATGGATCGATGCAATTTTATGCATTTAAACCCAACTTAACTTTTCTATTTATTGTTTTTTTTTGTTTCTGTAAACACATTCTTGAGAGACTTTTTTAAAAGGAATACAATGGTGTTTTGGATTTGTTTGTACAAACATATTTATGCTGTTGGTGAAAAATTAAAAATATACATCTCTATAGGAAAACCTTATAGTCATTAATAGATAATTAATTTCATCATCATCAAATACAGGGTGGTCTACATGAAATTAACAGGTTCAATTAAAAATTCGCCTAATATTATGAATATGTGCATTTTCCACGAAAACGTCAAGAGTTATTCATAGGAAAGTATTATAATATTTTACAGATAATTACTTTGTGCATCTAATTTTTACCTCATATACCGGGTGTTCCATTTGAAATAAACAAGTTATTTAAAATTAAACTTATATTAGGACACCCTGTATTTAGTATTGGTGGTTTTTTATATTTGGCGTAACAAGTGATGAGTGGGTATATTTATCAACCCAGACTGGCTTAAAAAGAACAAACAAATAGGTGTGAATTTGTTCATTCATATTATGTCTATATTTTTATAAAAATTTAAATATTTAAAAAACTGTCAGGTTTAGGTGAGATGTACTTTAATGAAAGTTAGGTTTATTTTGAACGGGGAATCTAAAAATATATTCATATACAAGGCATTCCATTTAAAAAAAAAACAAAATTATGGTTCATTTCTTATATTTGGAACACCCTGTATATATTCACAATATTTTTAAAATGTAGCCATAAAAAATTAGTGATCGAGCTTCATGTCTGATCGTTGAATATGTTCATCAGACATCTATTCCGAATCGACCAAGGTATGTGGGATGTCTCGATCGAGTCTACTAAGCCTAGGGTAGGTCATCAAGTAAGGGTGTGTATAAAGCCCTGTGGGAAGACTTGGTGTATGGAAAAAAATGAAATTTTCTTTGGAAAATAGATATTCATGGTACGATTATAGAGTTTGGTGCGCTGATTCCAAATATATATATAATGTGGGGTGTAGCATGAAAACCTTGAGCAATAGGGACCCTCAAACATAGGCAAAACCATACATTTTTATGAAAATATCACTTTAACAAAATATAAAAAATTGGTGATGGAGCTTCATATCTGAGCTTGGTATAAGTGCATTGAACATCTATTCCGAATAGAACATGATATGTGGGGTGTCCCGATCGAGTCTACTAAGCCTAGGGTAGGTCATCAACTGAAAGCCTACACCCCACCAAATATAGATCACCTTTGAAAAATTATAAAAAAATGAGTGAACGAGCTTCATGTCTGAGCGTTAAATATGTTTATCAGACATCTATTCCGAATCGACCAAGGTATGTGCGGTGTCTCGATCGAGTCTACTAAGCGTAGGGTAGGTCATCAAGTATGGGTCTGCATATAGCCCTGTGGGAAGACTTTTTGGAGCAAAGTCCTGCTCTCCTAACATTATTTTCTTCACAAGAAAACACTTTTTCTCCATCAGTATGGGCATAGGAACAAACGTGGTGAGTTTGGTAAAGATTATTATACGTGAGCATTATGAAAATATATTATTAAACAATTGTTCTCGATCGGTAAAATGTGCTTACCGTTCTTGATACTTAATACATTAATATTAACAAGTACCCGCAGTGCAGTCTAAATGGCAATTTTATTTTCGAAACTTTTAAATAGGCTACTTTTCAACTGTGATTTAATGCCGTCTCACTATTTTATTAATTAATTTAATTACATCTACACAATTAATTGAAGTGTGCGACGCAGAGGGAGATATTCTTCTGGGGCTATTCACAAATATATGATCACATCCATCCATCTGACGGCTTTCATGGCACTGTCACTTTAGGTTATTAAGGTTATTATCACTTTTTCAGTAAAATTACTTTAAATACATAATGACAACTTCTAAATTTACTACAACTATATCGAATAACCATTTTATAACACTACAATATACAACATGTTGATAGAAATTGATCTTAAACATAAAAATAATGCCGAAAACTCTTAGGCTATTAATGTAAACAAAGAAAATAATAATAAACTATTTGACACAGCAATTTGTCTGTCGATTAGAAAAAACATTCTGACCAAAACCAAATTATGACGTGAAACTAGAAGTGTCAACGAAACTAAAATAAGTGACACCAACGTTAGAAATATTAGCAAATTATGACGTGAAACTAGAGGCGCAACTATATTGGAATTTGTCGATTTTTCTTTGAAAACCATTTTCATGACTTTATTCTTAGAAAAACATATGGGAGAAGCAATTTCGTATATTTTTAGTCGCAATCGTGTCAAAGAATGACGTACACATTCGTAAATTCTATTGAAAAATTATTAATCTTTAAAAATATGACTCACTTCACACATACTACGTTCCTTTTATAAATATCACTATTCCAAATGTCATATAAATTGTGACAGCTACCCCACACAAAAATATTTCGATATCAATAAATTGTTTGTATTGGAAGCACCTAGCTAACAAACCTTATATGAAAATTTCCAGTCAAAACTGATACTTACTTATCTAAAAAATAACACTGAACTCCACCACCAAAGAAGTAGAGGTTTTCCATAGTGTCAAATTATAACATAAATCCATCTGTCATAATAATTAACATGTACTATTATACTGTCTATAGTAAAACAACGTAAATACAATAATTTCCAAAAATGTGCAAAAATATTACTGTAAAAGACAGAATGGAAATTGAAAAAGAATATATACCGGAAGATAAGTGTACAATCATATAAAATAGGGTTATCACCGTACACTTTGATGAAATTATTTGTTGACATGCCGCAACGACTTAACTAACCATTATTTGTAGGAAAAACTTACTTTTTTTTGCAACTCTCAATGACTTTTTTCATAGATAAAACTACCACAAAACGACTGGGAAATCCCAAAGGGATTTCTTGTCATTAATAATAATTATTTTTAAAATACACTTTTTATAAAGGCCATATTATTTGGTATGACCTGTATACACACTTTACAATTTACCACGGCCTTCCATTATATCTGAAACAACTTTTACGGTATGGTGGTTATTTTAAAAGATTCAGTGACTGTCATGGAACATAAAGTGGATGTTTTAAATTTTGCAGTAGCAAAAATGGACTGGATATAGGTATATGGAATATTATTCGAGGGCAGTGTATAGGAAATTGACTTGTAGAAGATATTGAACTGTACTTTTTGTTCCGGAGACCAAGCTATATTGAATTTGAAATAAAATAAAATAAAAGTTGGAAGTTTGCGATTATTTTATGTTGTCATTTTTGATTGTATGAAGAATGATTGATAGATTTTGTGAAAAAACAAGGAACAACAAATATTCTTACAGAAAAATTAGTTTTAAAAGTAATACACAAAAATGTATCTATACTTACAGGGTGTTACATTATACAGGGTCATTCACGATTTATGGCGCGGAATATTGTGGACAAACTACGTGACTTTCAAGAAGTTTCATTTATTGGATGTGTGGGCATCTACTATGGCTACTTTTTTAAATTGGTTTAGTATTATACAGGGTGTCCCAAATAGCCTAACACTATCAAAGTTATGTTTTTTTAAATGGAATGCCCTGTATATTATTGCACTTTTAGATCCTCTGATCAAATTAAGTGTCTGTTTCATTAAGGTTTATAATACCTAAACCTTAAGGTTTTTTAAATAAATTGAATTTTCTCAAAATCTAGCTTCATTTTCATCTTTCAAATACTTAGGAACTATTAAAGTCATGTTGACGAAATGAACACTAAAGTGTAAAAATAGATCATATTTGATATTCCATTTGCAATAAACTTGCAATCTTATACAGGGTGTCCAAAAATTAAAACTACTCAAATAAGAACTTTAAGTTGCTATAACTTCATTAATGTAAATGGAACGTCATATTTCTGAACTTACCTAGCAATGTACTTACTAATTACCTGTCGAATGGTATTAGGGTGTACTATAGCTAAGTCTGTGGGTTTTGGCAAAAAACGCCAAATAATTGATTTGTACACCATTTGGTGTTTTTAAATAAATGTTTTAATGTATCTAGTCGCCTATGGAATCAGAAATGTCAAATAAATTATTTTATCTGTCAATTTAATTTACTGTTCATGCTTTACTAGTGTTATTATTGATGTACAATTGTTAGTTTTGGTGTTGTTTTGTTAAAATGAAGATTATTTATTCAAAAGAAGAACCTATTGATATGATATTGATCCTTGGAGAATGTCATCAAAATTCTTTATTGGCTTCTCGAGTTTATGCTGAAAGGTTTCCCATACGAAATCATCCAAGACCAGCTGCTTTTGAGAGACTATTAAATCAGTTTAAGGAAACTGGAAGTGTTAGCTACAAGAAATACGTGAAAAGAAAACCTGTCACCGAAAATGAAGAAACTATTTTTGCTATAGTTGGTTCAGATATCGAAAATCCTAATATTAGTCAAAATCACATATCCGAAAACACCAATATTAGTCAGGCAAGTATTTCACGAGTGCTTAAAAAACATAGATTTCAAGCTTATAAAATTCAGCTTTGTCAAGAGCTTTATGGAAATGATTTTGACAATTGAATTGAATTTTGCATGTGGGTGTTAGATAAAGTGGCAGCAAATGAAACATTTTTTGATAATGTGTTATTTAGTGACGAATGTACATTTCACAACAATGGCCTCGTGAACAGACACAACTACCATTATTATTCTGACTCGAATCCCCATGAATACAGAATCATCAGCAATCAAAATAGGTGGTCCATTAATGTGTGGGGTGGAACATTCGGCCCATATTTAATAGGACCCTATTTTTTTGAGGGATCTTTAAATGGGATGATGTTTCTCGATTTTCTTCTCCATCAACTTCCTGTATTATTAGAAGAAATTCCTTTAAACAGGAGAAAAACTATGTGGTTTCAATTAGATGGAGCTCCGCCTTATTATAATCACGAGGTTCGGCAATTTTTGGATACCAATTTTCAAAACAGGTGGATTGGAAGAACTGGATTTAAAAATTGGCCTCCCAGATCTCCCGATTTAACTCCTCCGGATTTCTTTTTATGGGGATACGTGAAAGGAATTGTGTACAAGACGCCTCCAACAACACCACACGATATGAAAATACGCATAAGAGATGCATTTCAAACTGTTACCCCACAAATGTTGACCAGAGTTAGCCGTAGTTTTCAAAAAAGAATATCGAAGTGTCTGGAAATGGACGGTCAACATTTCGAACACATGTTATGAATATTTTGGTAGAGATTTATCAGTGCTATTTTATTTCCATTAATGCTGTTTATGCATAATTAAGAATAATTCATAATGACTTTTATAATAATTGTAGATCATTTGACATTTCTGATTCCATAGCCTACTAAGATATATTAAAACGTTTATTTAAAAAACACCAAATGGTGTACAAAACAATTATTTGGAGTTTTCTTCCAAAACGCGCAGACTTAGCTATAGTACACCCTAATACCATTCGACAGGTAATTAGTAAGTACATTGATAGGTAAGCTCAGAAATATGACGTTCCATTTACATTAATGAAGTTATAGCAACTTAAAGTTCTTATTTGAGTAGTTTTAATTTTTGGACACCCTGTATAAGATTGCAAGTTTATTGCAAATGGAATATCAAATATGATCTATTTTTACACTTTAGTGTTCATTTCGTCAACATGACTTTAATAGTTCCTAAGTATTTGAAAAATGAAAATGAGGCTAGATTTTGAGAAAATTCAATTTATTTAAAAAACCTTAAGGTTTAGGTATTATAAACCTTAATGAAACAGACACTTAATTTGATCAGCGGATCTAAAAGTGCAATAATATACAGGGCATTCTATTTAAAAAAACATAACTTTGATAGTGTTAGGCTATTTGGGACACCCTGTATAATACTAAACCAATTTAAAAAAGTAGCCATAGTAGATGCCCACACATCCAATAAATGAAACTTTTTGAAAGTCATGTAGTTTGTCCACAATATTCCGCGCCATAAATCGTGAATAACCCTGTAGATGCAGTTGATTACTCGTTGAGGCATACTCGGTATAGGTGTCATGTAAACTTTCCTTTTCAAATTACCCCACAAATAAAAATCAAGTGGTGTATGGTCAGGAGACCTCGCAGGCCAATGCCACGGCCTTAACCGTCTAAAGTAGCGATCGTTGAACATGTGGAACAACTCTATTGTGTGAAAACTGCACATCCATATGTGCAGTTTTCACAAAATTCGGAGCATATAGGTGACTTCTTTCACTCTAGCTCCTCTAGAAATGGGTGTTTCCTATCAAAACTTGAACCACCCTTTACAAACAACCCCATCCCTTACACGAGATTTCTTCTGAGCTGGTAATGGACGATTTATTTTGTTTTCGCGATGGGTAAGTGAAATTTATGTCTAAATTGCACACGTTACCTTAAACAGTTTGTTTTCCAGGAGAGATTAAAATAAATTAACTGGAGAGAATACGTTTTTTCCCTATTTCCTTACACTATAGGTACATATACAATACGAGTGAGTGTATAGGTGCCCATAACAACCAGATTCCCTAAGACTTTAGCGCGCATATAAGGCAGACTAGAGCAATTGGCAATTTTCTCCCTGTTTTTGCAAATTTACGTCTGAATTTATGAGGTTACTGCTGTGTTTATTTAAGATGCTTTTGTGTACCGGTTCATTTTTACAATGGATTTTGTAATATATTTTTGCAGTAACACGAATATAACTACTTTATTCTGAAAGGCGGACTTATTGAGAAATACAAGCGCTCTTAAATTAGGAGGAGGAGGATTTACATAACAGTTACTTGAGAGTTAATTTAGCAGTAGTTATTGCAAGTATTAACGACTTGATTAAGAATGTTAGGCAAAAAGACTGAAAAATTGTTTTGTTTCTCAACAATAAATTTTTATCTGACTTTGCATTTGTTGAGATCTTGGTCTTTTCAAGTTTCCCATTTACATTTTTATATCGCATTCTTTTGAAAATGTTCGTAACGCGTTCATAACGTCTAATGGTAGGGAATAAAGCAGGTTGATTTCTGTGAGCCACCTGGGGAATTCCTAACCCATTTTATAGTCGACGCCGCCCACTACTGGGGCCACAAACCCAAAAAGTTGGCAATAAATCAAAAAACTAAATATCAAATACACCTAATCCAATATTATTTATCAATGCACGATACCTTCTGACATAATAAATGCAATGAGTGGGGTCACTAACCTCTTTCTGTTCATCGTCACACGTCTCAGTCGATGTTCATTGGTTGCAAAGACTATACGTAAATTGTTACTGTGTAAATTTTAACCTATTTTTGTGTTGTGCTTAATTTAGATTATCTCAATTTTGTTAAACTTAGGAAATGGAACCTTCAAGTTCAGGTATGTGTTGTCATATAAATCAGTATAAAAGTATATATTAGTTAATATAAGTTTATAAATATGGGTTCAAGCAAAAGTAAGGTAATATTTTAAAATTTTTAAAAATTCTGAGAAATATAAAGGCTATTAGTTATGTTCCAAGGCAGTCCAAGGTTTAATTTTATTATTTTTGTAATCAATATTGTTGGCACTTTTCAACGCCACTTGATTTTGGTGCACTTATTTGCACTACGAACCTTCAAACGATAAGTGTGTGTTCGCAAGAAATACAAAGGAAAAAAGATATGAATTTTATGCCATACAGATGATGTCCCTATACCAACAAAAAACGTCATTATTTGTAAGTCTATTAAAAATTCACGAAATAAATTTTATCCGATTACGCGATGCCGTAGTCGTTACGCTTTGTTGTTAACGCTGCACGGCGCTAATTAGAGACTGTCGTCTCTCTTGTGCGTTATTAATGCTCATTTTAATCTTTTGCCAACTGATTTTCATTTAGCTCAAACAAATACACATATATTCACAAAAACAACGGCAGGAACGGGAAATATTATACGACTTGAAAGCTTTGGGAAGATAACTCTCGGGTTGCTATATTGATTTACAATATAAAGACATCTTAAATATAATGTATATAGCAGGATAAATTCAAAGCATGCAATTATAGCATATATTATAAATAAATATAATAAATTGTTGTGTTAGTGACCTCTGTCGACGTTTCGACTTTTATTAAGTCATCCTCAGGGCAGTGAACAATTTGTTTCTTTTGTCAATATTTTCAATTGTGAAGGACATTTATTTACATATGATGAAATCAAAAAGGGGGTTTCTTTTAAACATATATTTTGCTATTTTAATAGTGTATAAACTAAAACTGATCATATGTAAATGTCCTTCACAATTGAAAATATTGACAAAAGAAACAAATTGTTCACTGTCCTGAGGATGACTTAATAAAAGTCGAAACAGAGGAATTACTTTGTTTCTATAATTGACCTAAAACCAACCAACTTCATTTTGAATTTTGAATTTTGAATTTTGAATTTTGAATTTTGAATTTTGAATTTTGAATTTTGAATTTTGAATTTTGAATTTTGAATTTTGAATTTTGAATTTTGAATTTTGAATTTTGAATTTTGAATTTTGAATTTTGAATTTTGAATTTTGAATTTTGAATTTTGAATTTTGAATTTTGAATTTTGAATTTTGAATTTTGAATTTTGAATTTTGAATTTTGAATTTTGAATTTTGAATTTTGAATTTTGAATTTTGAATTTTGAATTTTGAATTTTGAATTTTGAATTTTGAATTTTGAATTTTGAATTTTGAATTTTGAATTTTGAATTTTGAATTTTGAATTTTGAATTTTGAATTTTGAATTTTGAATTTTGAATTTTGAATTTTGAATTTTGAATTTTGAATTTTGAATTTTGAATTTTGAATTTTGAATTTTGAATTTTGAATTTTGAATTTTGAATTTTGAATTTTGAATTTTGAATTTTGAATTTTGAATTTTGAATTTTGAATTTTGAATTTTGAATTTTGAATTTTGAATTTTGAATTTTGAATTTTGAATTTTGAATTTTGAATTTTGAATTTTGAATTTTGAATTTTGAATTTTGAATTTTGAATTTTGAATTTTGAATTTTGAATTTTGAATTTTGAATTTTGAATTTTGAATTTTGAATTTTGAATTTTGAATTTTGAATTTTGAATTTTGAATTTTGAATTTTGAATTTTGAATTTTGAATTTTGAATTTTGAATTTTGAATTTTGAATTTTGAATTTTGAATTTTGAATTTTGAATTTTGAATTTTGAATTTTGAATTTTGAATTTTGAATTTTGAATTTTGAATTTTGAATTTTGAATTTTGAATTTTGAATTTTGAATTTTGAATTTTGAATTTTGAATTTTGAATTTTGAATTTTGAATTTTGAATTTTGAATTTTGAATTTTGAATTTTGAATTTTGAATTTTGAATTTTGAATTTTGAATTTTGAATTTTGAATTTTGAATTTTGAATTTTGAATTTTGAATTTTGAATTTTGAATTTTGAATTTTGAATTTTGAATTTTGAATTTTGAATTTTGAATTTTGAATTTTGAATTTTGAATTTTGAATTTTGAATTTTGAATTTTGAATTTTGAATTTTGAATTTTGAATTTTGAATTTTGAATTTTGAATTTTGAATTTTGAATTTTGAATTTTGAATTTTGAATTTTGAATTTTGAATTTTGAATTTTGAATTTTGAATTTTGAATTTTGAATTTTGAATTTTGAATTTTGAATTTTGAATTTTGAATTTTGAATTTTGAATTTTGAATTTTGAATTTTGAATTTTGAATTTTGAATTTTGAATTTTGAATTTTGAATTTTGAATTTTGAATTTTGAATTTTGAATTTTGAATTTTGAATTTTGAATTTTGAATTTTGAATTTTGAATTTTGAATTTTGAATTTTGAATTTTGAATTTTGAATTTTGAATTTTGAATTTTGAATTTTGAATTTTGAATTTTGAATTTTGAATTTTGAATTTTGAATTTTGAATTTTGAATTTTGAATTTTGAATTTTGAATTTTGAATTTTGAATTTTTAAGTTCTTTAAAGTTTGTTTGAATCGAATTTTAACAACTGATGCCAATGAAAATCCACCTCTTTCTTGGTATGAAAAAAATACAAGAGATAAAAAAGTTGTAGTTTTAGTTGCTTTATCGCAAAACAGTATCGAAATGAAATTACAGTCAGTGGCGCACATTTTTTGTCAATCATTTTTATTAATAATTTGATCTAGTTAGGGCCATATAAGCTCTCTATTTCTAGCAACAACGCTGCCAAATTTGAAAGAAATCAGTAAGGAGATATTTGACTTAATTGAAAAAAACCGTTATTTACAAAAAAAAAAAAACTTTAACAACTTGTTTATGGGAACTTTTTTCCATAAAATGACCTGAGAAATCACCCCCTTAAATATTGCCGCGTCTTTTTGGAACACCCTGTATATTCAAGTACCTATATAGCTGTATTATACAAACATCATATTATGTCTAAAACATTCTCATTTGCTCTTTGATGAATGTTGTGTTCTAACAGAACAGATCTAATTCTATACAAGTCATTTTAGTAATGAGGTAGATATATGAAGAAGATTCCTTTGTGTATGGAATTATTTAACAACAAACCAGTATAATATGAAATTTACTTGTTGTTTCAAAATTGTTTCGCTAGCATAAGAAAGCTATTTCAAGTACATGTATTTGGCGGATTCGGCGGCCGCCTAGGGCCCTGGGCTTAGGGGGCCCGGAATTCGTACTCATAATTCGAAAAAAATATCTATAGTTCACAAAATATTTGATTTTTGGTAAACTTTCCTTTAGGGCCCACGCGAATTTTAAAAGTAAAATAATTTATTAAGTCAATTGGAATATCAAAGGCAATAAAGTCGCCGCGCAACTTGCAGCGTTTTACAAAAGACTGATGGCGGCGCAGTTAGCCGAAATACGACCATCATACCAAAAAGATGCCGAAAACACCACCGAAAGTTTTTTGCTATTTTATTTTAGAAATGAGCATCGAGCAATCTATTTGGTTCTTATTTTTTTTTATTTATTATAATAATTTTATTTGGAATGGGCTTGTTTAACAAAACAAGACTTAAAATCCGAGAGTTTGTCTGTCAACCACTATACTTTCACCAGACGGCCGTTTCGTCGATCCACGACTCATCAGTGATGAGACAAACTCTCGGATTTTAAGTCTTGTTTTGTTAAACAAGCCCATTCCAAATATATGCGATCCCGCTTAAGGGAGTATCGGCGCGTCTATGTGTTGGTAGTTGCTTTATGGGGTCAGAGACCTCCCAGGCAGTCGATATAGGAACTGTGTTCACTCGGCGTACTACCAACAATAAAACTAGATGTCGCCAAACACATCCTTTTACATCTCTGTACCGTTTGTGGTATATACCACATTATTTACGAGAGTTTGGCTGTCAACTACTGACCGATCACCACTGATGAGTCGTGGATCGACGAAACGGCCGTCTGGTGAAAGTATAGTGGTTGACAGACAAACTCTCGGATTTTAAGTCTTGTTTTGTTAAACAAGCCCATTCCAAATATATGCGATCCCGCTTAAGGGAGTATCGGCGCGTCTATGGGTTGGTAGTTGCTTTATGGGGTCAGAGACCTCCCAGGCAGTCGATATAGGAACTGTGTTCACTCGGCGTACTACCAACAATAAAACTAGATGTCGCCAAACACATCCTTTTACATCTCTGTATAATTTTATTTTGAATTTATACTTGTTGTTTGTTCTTTTTAGTTTAATTATTATTTTGCAATATTATGTTTTTGTTTTTAGTGTTTAACTGTTGTTTTACATTATATTAAAAATCAGTGGCGGCTTGTCCTATGAAGCAAGTGAAGCAACGCTTCACCTAAATAATCAGCGTGCCTCAAAGCATTTTCATCTATAATTCAGCAACAATGGGCAACACTGCCATCTGGCATATACCCACTATACAACCACCTATCGCTCTTCGTATAAACATAGTTGCCAGCGTTTAATTGTACTAAGCATAGCATCTTGCCATTAAAAAAACACTATAAGAAGCACGCTTCATATAGATGCAGTAGAGATTTAATGTAAAATAAGGTTATATGACAACGTTTGGCGAGTGTTTTGTACCTATATGTCGATTATTATTTTGATCTATCACAAAGTCGCAAATTTCTAGTGCTGTGCTATATGCTACTATTATTTTTATTTACTTTTCGTGAAGCTTAAAGTTTTGATTTTTGATATTTTAAATACAAATTAGTCTTTCTATTTAGTTACCTACATATTTAATTTAGTTTTTAAGAAAACAATACCTAGGTGAGGTACCTACTTATAAACATAACCTATATTTTATGCAGTTGACGAAGTAGAGATATCCCTATTAATTTTAGCTACCTATTAAGTATATGACTATATTTTATGTTATGCTTCACCACATTAAACTGCCACAAGCTGTCACTGTTAAAAATAAAGTTAAAAAAATTTAAATTTTGTTTCAACTTAACCAATTTTATTCTATAGTTATCCGAAATACGACTATCATACCAAAATAGGTATTATCGGGAAATTACAAGTAAATTATCCACAAAACATGTATTTCTCGATAATATAGGTATTAGTAATTCCAAAATATCGAAAAACCAAATTACTCAGGCAAGGGTTAAAGTAATTCGCCCAGCTCTGTGTTAGTCAGAGTTAGCAAACCACGTAGGGAGGCTACAAACTATTATTTATGCATCCATCTTGAATATAATATATACTGCAACCCGGGATAAATATTAATATTAATTTTGTCCCAATCTCCGTGCAGTTGGAGGAAGGAATAAGTAGTGTAGCACGGGCCGTGTGTGGCACAACAAGATCCACGCCAAAACAAAACAGTCGAATTAATAAATAATTCATTCGTGAATATTAAATTTAAACCCAGTGTCTATGCCACCACCTGGCACTCACATATCAGTGGCGGTTCATCTGCATTGGCCTCTAAAGCATCGATTCAGCCTCATAAAAAAAAGGAATTCGCACCTGCTTTTATTTCGGAAATTCTAAAAATTGTATTTTTCGCAAAATTGCAATGTTGTAAACAAATTTAATTAAATCCGGTAGCTTTGTTGTTAGCGATTACGGCAAATCGTATGACGGTGAATTTTTTCTAAGCGTTTTAGATTTTTTCAAACATATAGCCAACTGTGTTATTTCTAGTGGCCGCTGGCCGCTATATTGGATTTTCACGTCATAAAACACCAAAATCCAAAGAAAGGTACCACATGATGCGGTTTGTGGTTAGGCGGCATCATCGGCACGTATTTTTTGAAAATGAGCAAGGAAACGCCGTCATCGTGAATTCTCTGCGCTATACCAAACCATGATGTCCGATTTTTTGTGGTCACAATTCCCAACACTACCATGGAAGTGGTAACCATCTATCGAGATTTCTCTCCCTTGGCCAAAACAAAAAAAAAAAACCCTCCTAATACTCCCACTAATTACATTCACTACAACTCTGAAATGTAATATGAAATTTAGCTTCGTAACATATCATACATGTAGATATTATGTTATTGGCGTTTTATCCTAGCAAACTGTGCGTTTTAACGAACGATTGATTCTATACCTAAAACGAAATAATACAAAAAAAATGCCATAACTAAAGCCCCCTGTTAAAGCATTATGATTTTGATGGAATAATTTGCTTTTGTGTGCTTTCTGCTAATTCTGACGAATGGATAGCGGAACGACATTGAAGCCAGTTATTTCTGCAGCTGATGTTGAGCAAATAGCTTTTTTTCAGAATAGGTATACATATATGCATTTGTGTGGGAGTTGAGTATGGATATGTTTGGCAAATTCATAATCCTTTATCGTGGAAAATAACCCAGATTTCAAATCTATTTGCTTATACCTACAAAGGGAAAAAATATATTGCAGCATAAATCGTTGAATGACAAGGAAAGTGTTATGGGACATGTGCAGGGTTTGTGAGCATGCTTGTAACTATATTGTACAGATTTGATGGCGGCGGACTCTTCAACCTTCGTAGACTGCAAGCTGGGACGAAGATCTTATCCACATCAGTCATTGAGCTTCAATGACAATGTTGTCCTAGCTGATACAGACGAGGATCTTTAATATACAGGGTGGTCCAACGAAAAGTTTGCACCTAGCTTTTCTCTTTTTTTTGTAGTCGAATGCGAAAATGCTCGGACACGTCGATTTTGCTTTTGAGGGGGACACATTTTAAACATATTTTTCGATCTGCGCCTTTAACCCCCTAGCGGGGGTGAGTAACAACCCTAAAATTTTAAATGGAAAGAGGGGTCTAATGACATATCATTTGAAAGGACACAAAATTGTCTTTCTAATGATACCCTATTTGTCGAATTTTACTAAAACAGTTAATACGAAAACGACTTTAAAGACATTAAGCCGATAATTTTGGTATTAATGAGAAATACAAATAAGTTTTAATTATTGCGAGTGAAAACACCTGCAATCGTTAGTACATTCCAATGTTTGTTAGTTTTAACATTGCTTTGTAAAAAAAGTAAACAAGCTGTTAAATTGATTTATTAAAACGTTACATTAACAAATGTTGAAAATGTGACCCATTTGATTCCATACAATAATACAGATTTTGTTCAAATCTATTTCTAACATTTTGTAGCATATCAGGTGTTATGTTTCTGCACTCTTCTGTAATGCGTTGGCGAAGATCTTCTATGGACTCGGGCTTCGTGGCAAAACATTTATTTTTTAAGTGCCCCCAAAGAAAAAAGTCTAAAGGCGATAAATCCGGTGACCTGGCAGGCCATTCAATTGGGCCCCTCCTTCCAATCCACCGTCCAGGGAACCGGTCATCTAAGAACTGTCTTACAGGAGCCACATAGTGCGGAGGTGCTCCATCTTGCTGGAAATAAAGCCGATCAGCAGTATGATTTTGGTCATCTTCTATTATTTGTGTTATTAAAGGATCAATTGTGTCTTCAAGCATGTTTAGGTACACTTCACCAGTTAAATTTCCAGGAATAAAAAGTGGTCCTATAATATGATTTCCTAATATGCCACACCAGACGTTTATTTTTTGAGGATACTGGGTATGAACCTCACGGAATAAATGTGGGTTACTGTCATCCCAGTAACGGCAATTGTGCCTATTTACAGCTCCATTCAAATAAAATGTGCATTCGTCGGAAAAACAAATGTTAAATAATAATTGCGGATCTTCAATTAAACGCTGGCTCATTGCTTCACAAAATTGCAGCCTTCTATCAGGATCATCCTCATTTAGTTCCTGTACTAATTTGATTTTGTACGGATGAAATTTGTACGCTTTTAAAATTCGTATTATGGACGAACGGGAGACACCTGAGGCTTCAGCTAGTTGACGGGTACTTTGACTATGATCCATTTCAACATGCCCTAAAACAGCGACTTCCACAGCTTCATTTCTGATCGGTTTCTGCGGCTGGTGTTTTACATTACAGACAGATCCGGTATCTACAAACTTTTTAACTAACTTGCCAACGTACACATCATTCACATTTTTATCGGGATGTCTCTCATTAAATAAGCGAGCCGTAAGTCTAGCACTACTATTATTTTGAAAATAAAGTTTAACAATTTCAACTCGTTCTAGAATGGAATAAATCATTTTGTACGGTAAAAGTAAAATAACTTGAGAAGCAACCAAACTGAATCAATGAAAAGACTAAAATAAACGGTGTAAATTCTTTTCCTACACGTATCTGCAGTTTTTATTTCAACAAAAAACGCAAACGATTAGTGAGGAATTTAGTTCTGATAAATAAGATAGTGTTTTTGAAATCCCGTTTTTCTTCAAAGTAAATAATTTAGAAATGATTGTAGTTGTTTTCACTCGCAATAATTAAAACTTATTTGTATTTCTCATTAATACCAAAATTATCGGCTTAATGTCTTTAAAGTCGTTTTCGTATTAACTGTTTTAGTAAAATTCGACAAATAGGGTATCATTAGAAAGACAATTTTGTGTCCTTTCAAATGATATGTCATTAGACCCCTCTTTCCATTTAAAATTTTAGGGTTGTTACTCACCCCCGCTAGGGGGTTAAAGGCGCAGATCGAAAAATATGTTTAAAATGTGTCCCCCTCAAAAGCAAAATCGACGTGTCCGAGCATTTTCGCATTCGACTACAAAAAAAAGAGAAAAGCTAGGTGCAAACTTTTCGTTGGACCACCCTGTATACTAAATGCATTTAACAGCGCATACAGCAGAATTGAATATAAAGAAAACACAGATTCTCTACCAGTGGCGGCTGGTCGGGGTAGGCAAGGTAGGCACCGCACCGGGTAATAGTATGCACTACCAAATACGGCCTAAAATACATGTATTTTGCTCAAAATTGTTGTACTTTTTCTTGAATATATTTAAATAAACATACAGAAAAAACTGGTGGTGATTGAGAACTTTTATATAATACCTATTGAAATAATATGTGTGCTATTGCGTAGGAACGGGTTTACGTTGAGCTTAGGCACCTACCCCGGCCGCCTTCTATCTATTGTAGATAGGTAGGTATACTATTTGCACGAATTTCGATTTGTACGTTAGGTATTTTTGTTTACTGTTTTTGTTACATTACGTTGGAACTATTTGTTCGGTTGTTGTTTAAATACTAGTGCCATTGATTCAAAAGTGTATGTATTTAATTATTTAATAATAATAGTAATAATATTTTAACTAGTACAAGTAAAGTTTAGTGGTTGTGCTGCACAACTTGTTGCGGTAGCGGTAAGTAGTAATTAGGTAGTAATATTAATGTTTATTCAATACAAATAATTTTGTATTTTATTTAGCACTTCAATGATCTGGAAGTTTTATTAGAAAATATTAACCTAAAATTCGACATAATAATTTTAACAGAAACCTGGACAATAACAAATACCGACATTTTTTTGTTGCCGTCGTATAAACAAATGTACAATAAAGGTTCCATAAATAAAAATGATGGAGTCTTGATCTATATTAGAAACAGCATATCTGCAAAAACCGAATTAGTAAAAATTGACCAAATTGATTCTTGTCGAATCACACTAAATTTCCAAAATAAATTGTTGGCCATAACAGCAGCATATAGGCCTCATACAGTAGATGTATCGGATTTCTTAACGGGGCTAGAAGGATATTTAAACACTACTGCCATAAACGACACCGAAATCTTAATTGGCGACTTCAATGTGAATATCCTTTCAAACTCAGTCAATTCCCATGAATATTTAAATATTTTATCTGAGAATGGATATATCTCATTAATTAACAAGCCCACCAGAGTTGAAAAACAAAGTCAGACGTGTATTGATCATATATTTTTGAAAAGTTCCTCTATTAAAACTGATCAAATATCTTCCGCTATAGTAAACTCAAAAATAAGTGATCACTACCCTACTATCCTTCATTTGAAAAATAATAATAGCCACGTTAAACATAATTCACATTTTTATACGAAAAAGTTCATTAATTACGAAAAACTGAAAAACACTGTAAATCCAGAACTTTTCAGAGATGTCGAACATGTTGATGATGTTAATATATGTGCACGTATAATTGTTGAACGGTTGATAGAAAGGGTAAACCGCGTAACAAAAACAGTAATAGTCAAAGGAAAGCCAGCAAAGAAACCTTGGATAACAAAAAGCATATTAAAATCCATTAAAACTAGAGATTACCTCTACCAACAATTTAAAAAAACCAAAAGTAATATTGCCTTCGCCGCTTATAAAAGATATAGAAATTTTGTAAATAAAACTATAACTAACTCAAAAGAAATTTATTACAAAAACCTAATTATTAAAAATAAAAATAATTCAAAAAAAATTTGGCAAACGATTAATGAATTTTCTTTAAATAAGACAAATAATGACAAGAATGAAAAAATAGGAGTTGTATTTGATGAGAATGAATCGATTGCGAACAGTTGTGATAAAATAGCTGACGTGTTTAACAAACATTATTGCAGCGTCGGTCAGAAGTTAGCTAATGAGATTCGAACAAATAGCCTATCTAACACCAATGTGGTATTTCCATCTCGCACAGACAGGTCACTTTTTCTTTCACCAACAACAGAAAATGAAATTATCAATATTATCAACGAACTTAAAAACGACTCTTCTCCAGGAAATGATGGCATTCAAAGTAAAACTCTTAAGGTAGTAAAACATGTGATTAGTAAACCCCTTTCGGAATTGATCAATTTAATATACGCAAAAGGAATATTTCCTGACATTTTCAAAGATGCAATAATTATTCCGATATATAAATCAGGAGATAAAAGATGTGTAACAAATTACAGACCTATTAGCTTAATCTCTAATATTGCAAAAATCATCGAGAAAACTATAAAGAAACGTTTGTTTTCATTTTTTGATAGCAACATGCTAATTTCAAATAAACAATTTGGATTTCAGGCAAAGAAAAGCACCTCTCACGCAATAGCTTTATTGTCTAAAAAAATTTACAACAATTTGGACCATGGCAGGCCTTGCGCTGGCATCTTCATTGACTTAGCGAAAGCTTTTGATACGGTCTGTCATACTAAACTTTTGGAGAAACTTTATTCATTAGGTATAAGAGGGGCTTGTCATGACTTACTTAAGTCATATCTTCAAAATAGACATCAAATGGTGAAAATCAACAACACAATAGGCCTACAAAGTCCCATAAATTACGGAATTCCACAAGGGACTGTGTTGGGCCCTGTCCTATTTATAGCATATATAAATGACCTCCTTTCATTGCAATGCCATGGGGAGGTTATATCTTATGCTGATGATACAGTACTATTAGTTTCTGCAAGTACCAAGGAAGAAGTTGAAGTCAAAATTCAAAGTGATCTCAGGCTAATAACTGACTGGCTCGACTCGAATTTGTTAACAATTAATTTAACTAAAACATCATACATCCCATTTGCAATTAACAAAACGAAACTACCGGATACGACACTTTCTGTATATCTACCGCAACGGCAATACCTATGGACATTAAATCCCTCTGATAAAGTCAAATATCTTGGCGTAACTCTTGATGCCTGTTTCAAATGGGCTACACACATTCGCAATGTTGCAAATAAAGTACGGTCTTTGTTATTTATGTTCAGAAAACTGAAAACTATCGTAACCTCGGGCCAATTAATATTGTTATATTATGCATTGGTACAACCCCATCTTTTGTACGGAATTATAGGCTGGGGAGGTGCTTACCAAAATGTATTAACCCCTCTGGATATAGCACAGAAACGAATTTTAAAAATAATATTTGGTTTAAGCGCTTATTATTCAACCAATCTGCTTTTTAGGGAATGTAAAATGTTATCTATAAGAAAAATTTTTTATAAACAAACCCTTCTTTTTTCAATAAAAAGCGATTGTAACAGCTCAGCAGGGTCCTCTCATGATTATGGAACAAGATTTAAAGAAAATAAAAATTTGGACTTGCTACGAACAAAAAAAAGTATCGGACAAAGATCGTATAATTATGTAAATGTAAAACTTTATAATCTACTTCCCAGAGAGCTAAGAGAAAAAAGTAAATTAAAATCCTTCAAAAAGCTCTTAACAAATTGGTTAATTGCCGAAAATTTTTCCATCTTGTAAATGTATAATTATTAAGAAGATTATTATGTTATATTATTATAATTAGTTATCGGTGTAAATTCATTAGCCAATGAATTAGACATGTAATTTTATATTATTGTGTATCTATTATTTTTTTTGTAGGGTAAAATTTTCAATTTGTATTTTAAGCCTTGTTTTATGCAGACAAGCTTTGCTTAAGCAAAAACAAGGTATTATTTTGTACTAGAACATGATGTATCAGCTATTTAGATATTTATTACCCAATGTATTTATACTTTATTATTATTTTGTAAAAGATTATTGGTGGTGAATAAATATATTATTATTATTATTATTATTATTTGTATTGGATTTCGTAGAGTAATGAATGGGGCATAATTTTTAAAAATAAAAAAAAATAAGATTTACCTTACGAAATCCGTATATTAACGTGTTCTTTTTGACAATCTAAAAAAAATTCGCCATTTTCTTCATATCCCCTTTTTATTTAGTGCCTACCTAATAAAATTACCCACGAACCGCCACTGTTCTCTACCAGCCTACACCAAACACTATGGCTGTCCCACCACATAGTCGAGTTAACGGAGACAGACTTCAGAATATTGAGAGTTTCTCGTCTCTCGGCAGCATTCTCGACTCTATGATGAAATTCAGCATCGTATAAGATGGGCAAGCGCATCTTCGATAATCATAATCATAACCTCGACGTTAGAGTTGCGAGTATATAATGCTATTGAGGTTACTCAATTACTTTTGGAACCTTCTTGAGATGATGATGGTCAGTTACGGCGATCGAAAAAGATCTTATGATCAGGTTTGTGCTCTGTTCAATGACACGCATCCTGATCGACATATTTCAAAGTCTAGTGTAAGCAGATTGGTTCAAAAAGTTGCAAATTTTGGTCATGTAGCGACCATCTTTATCTGAAGATGAGCAGTTGATCGTTTTGATTGTTATTCAGGAAAGCTCTCACTTGGCATGTCGTCATCTGAGTAGGGGATATTCAAAAAGCTAAAGCTGCAATCTGCTGATTGTTTTGTATGTTTAAACAGAATTTGGAAAATTCGCATACTTAAGCTTTAATTTTCCTTCATTTCCCTGTGGGAGGCAAATTTGCCATGGAAACTAAATCCGGTACTGGATACAAAACAAATCGGGCGGGACAGAAATTTTTCAAATAATAAATATCTGCCCGGAACTATAGCAAAATCCTAAACGGCCACAAGAGATTAATGTTTAAACGGATTTAGAAAGCCTGTGGTCCAGTTATGGAGGATTTATTGAAAATTAACTTTATAGGTATGTGTGTTCGGGTTTAGATTGAGGGCGTTTTGCGGCTGGATTTTTTCTTTCGAAAAGATTTCGATTTTAAATATAAAAATGAAATAGTTGAAGTAATAAATAAATCAAGTCTACTTCACTAAATTTAATTTTATAATTTCACAGTTAACAGGATAATAATAGTAATAATCTGTTGCCCTCGAGGCACGAATAGCTCTCCATATTTAAGTGTAAAACTAATAATTTTATGACCTTTTTGTCATTGTTTTAGACATCAGCTATTTTTTTTTTAAGTATCGTGTTTTGCTCCTTTTTCTTCTCTTTGGAGGCACTCTTTATACGTACATATTTTATATTTCAGATCTTCTACGCCAAGTTCTTGTCCGCAAAATAGTTGATTTTTTTTATTATAAAATTTATTTTGCCACCTTTTCTACTATTTACGAACGCCTATGTAAATAAAATTGTTATGTTGCATGTTGTAGGTTATCTTATATAAAACCTATATGATATGTAATTAGCCAATTTTTCTGTTATATTTGGATTTTTTTTTTTCGTTTTTGACCCTTTTTCACACTATTTTCGAACCAGTTCATTTATGTAACATTTTTTACGTTATATTCTATTACAACGATGAAAAATCATTCCGTATTTCGAATAAGCTTAGGTAGTATATATTTTTTTATTTTGACCACTTTTACACTATTTACGGACGCCTATGAAAACAAGTTATTTATAACACATTTTATAACTGCAGTTTCTTCCTCAATCCTGCCACCGAGTCAGAAGTTTATTCAACAATCTGTGGTTTGAAAAATTCGTCATCTTGTGATATTTATGGGTTGAACAGCTATATTGTGTTAAAAGCTGGGTGGACATATTAGTTCTAATAAACTTATGTATTTCGAAAGGTGTTTTCCGAAGTGCTTTAAGATTGGAAAGGTAATCCCTTTGCTAAAGTCTGGTAATGCTGACGATTTGAATAATTATCGACCCATTGCAATTACTGTTATATTTTCTAAGATACTCGAGGTCTTGTTAAAGGCCCGACTCTCGGATTATTTCGAACAGTTCGATCTACTCTCTCGATGTCAGTTTGGTTTTAGGAGAGAGCGAACAACAACCGGAGCGATCCTGAGTGTTGTGGGCGATGTAATTGCATCTTTTGAGAATGGTAAACACTCTGTATTGACCACGACTGCATTTCCCATGATACCCTTCTGGAAAAGCTGTCTTTCTATGGAGTGAGGGGGATACCTTTGGGGCTGATTAAATCTTTCCTGTTTGAGAGACAGCAGCTGGTCGAGTTCAATGGTGAAACATCTTTTCTTAAAAGGGTGGGCTATGGGGTGCCTCAGGGCTCTGTGGTTGGCCCATTACTTTTCATTATATACATTAATGATATCTCCCATTATATGTCAGATATCTCATTTCCGTCCCTTTTTGCAGATGATGCCAGTTTTGTGTCGAGTAGTTCAAGTTTTGACGATCTGAACACTATATCCTTTTCGGTCTTGAATGCAGCCAAGAAATGGTTTGGTGCGAACGGGTTAAGGCTTCACGAGGACAAGTGCAATGTTCTGAAGCTGTCTTCTAATTTCTCCCATATCAGTGGTGACACTGTCAAAGTGCTTGGAGTCTATTTAGATGACAATCTTAACTGGTACTCTCACATCGAACACCTAAGTCGCAAGTTGTCCTTAGAACGGTTTACTTTGGGGTTTTCCATTCACACTTGATTTACGCCATCGTGCTTTGGGGTGGTTCTTCGCACGCCTTGAGAATTTTCAGATTGCAAAAGAGAGCGGTCAGAATACTGGTTGGTGTTGGGCCACTTGACCATTGCAAGCCGCATTTTGTAAACCATGGTATAATGTCATTGCCGTGTGTTTTTATCTATCATACCTTATTGGAGATCCATGCAATTCGGGATTCACTGCGGCCTCACTCTAGTAATCATACCTACAGTACTCGGTCGGCTGATTTGTTGATCATTCCAAAATATAGACTAACAAAATCTAAAAATAACTCTCTTAATTACAAATTTTATAATAAGGTACCGAAGCAGATTCGGTCGTTTAACTACAAATTATTTAAAACTAAAATAAAGACATATTTGTTAAAGCACTGTTTTTACTCTGTCGATGAATTTCTTGAGAGTGATTGGTTGTAGAGTTCTTGATTCTTGTTGGCAATATTGCGTTGTTTTGTTGTGCAGTATTGTCCTAATTTTTGTATATTGTCGTACTTATATATTTTTATGTGATTTGTAATTGTGTTGTATTTGCAAGTATTGTATTTATATTGACAAACTGTATTTTTCGAATATTGTAATAAACTATCTATCTATCTATTTATAGGTTATATTCTATCAAAGCTATAAATAACTAGTCAATATTTCTGATATTTTTAAGAAGTACGTTTTTTTCTAACCTTTTTACACCATTTTCCACTTTATTCGTATGTCAATGTGGTCTAATTGTTTAGGTTAAATATTTTAGGTTATATTTAATTAAACGCACAAAAAGTAATTAACATAAGCTTAAGAACTATGATTTTTATAATTTTTGAACCCTCTTTTAAACCCCTTGCCTACGTTCAATGTTAATAAATATCCTGTCTTATTTTCTGTATTATATATCTAATACTTATGTAGTTGTGGCAACAATGTAATCGAACTTCTAATCGAACTGTCAACGCTAGACGACAGAACGTCAATTGATAGAAGATCGCGCCTAACCGCCTAACTAGTAACATGTAATAATCTAAGAACGCTTGTATAATTTTAATTACTATTATTTTATTTGTTATTAAATACTTTAAATCGAACCCAACTAGTTTTCTTGAGTTAAGTATTTAATACATGGTGTCTGGTGTGTGTACTGCTTGTTTGTCCACCTAAAAAATTAAGAAGAAAAAGTTAGTTTTCAAGTTTCAACATCGTGTTAAGTCCGGCTTGAAATGGATTTTAAACCACCTAGTTCACTGTTTGAATGTGAAAAACCAGCTGAAAATTGGAACAGATGGAAGCAGCGATTTGAAATTTATTTGACTGCTTCTGGTAAAACTGAAAAATCTGAAGAAGTTAAAATTGCAAACTTGCTCAGTTGCATAGGAGACGAAGGCCTTGACATATATAATACCTTCAATGACGACGAAAAAGCAACTCTTGCGAAGTTAATGGAAGCATTTAGTAGCTATTTTTTACCAAAGAAAGTAATTGCTATGGAGACTTTTAGATTTAACACTCTTGTCCAAGATGAAGGTCAATCCATTGATCAATATGTAACCGAGTTAAAAAAGCAAGCTAATATTTGTGAATTCATCTGCGAGAATGATGATTGTAAAAGGTCATTTGAGGAAAGGATGATACGAGATCGACTTATTGTTGGAATTCAATGTAATGAAAGTAAGCTTCGTTTGTTAAGAGAGCCGAAACTAACAGTCCATAAGATTGTGCAATATTGTAAAACAGTGGAGTTAAGTAAACAGCACATAAAAGTGTTGAATCCTGAAGAAGTAGAAGAAGTGCATACTGTAAAAGAAGTGAAAGGAAAGAAAATAAAATGCAGTAAGTGTACATATGAACATTATCCACTTAGATGTCCAGCCTATAACAAAACATGTGCCGTATGTCAGAAAAAAGGCCATTTTGCCAAAGCTTGTACAAGTAAGAAAGAAGAAAGAGAGACGTTATCGAACGAGAGAGATGAACAGACAACGCGAAAAGAAGATAAGAAATTGCCTACAAGAAACGAAGAAGTTCAAGTCAGGTTAGTTGACCAACAGTGTGGTAAAAGTGAAGAAGAGTATCAGCTGTTTGTAAATTCTACAGGGACCGACAAAACAAAAGACTCTTGGTATGAAAAGATTGCGATTGAAGGACAATTGATTAATTTCAAGTTAGATACTGGTTCAGATATTAGTATTTTACCAAAATACCTTTTAGATTCACTTCCAAGTAAGTCTATTTTACGTAAATCGTTTGTAACATTAGTATCTTACGGTAATTTTAAGATTAAGCCAATAGGTGAAATAATTTTAAGATGTATGTACAGAAATGTTAACGCCCAAGTAAAATTTGTCATAGTTGATCTAAAAGTAGAGCCATTACTAGGTCTTTCTGATTGCATAACTTTTAAACTAATTTCAAGAATTAATAAGTTGGATTCTAGTTTGCCAAAGAACAAAGACGAAATATTCTCCTTGTATGAAGAAATCTTTGTAGGTTTAGGAAAAATCCCAGGTTTTACTAATATAAAACTTACACCTAATGCAATTCCTGTTGTGCAGTATAGTAGAAAAGTACCATTTTCGTTGCATGAAAAATTAAAAGAAACATTAGAGAGCCTTAGAGAAAAAAATATTATTGAAAAAGTAGACTATCCAACAGAATGGGTAAATAACTTAATGATTGTCGAGAAAAAGCCTTCAAATAAGTTACGTTTATGTATAGATCCGAAACCGTTGAATAAATATATCTGTAGAGAACATTTTGCAATCCCAACAGCAAATGATATTTTAAGTAAATTGTCAGGTAAATCAGTTTTTAGTGTAGTTGACATGAAGGATGGATTTTGGCAACATGTTCTAGATAAAGAGAGTTCTGAATTATGTACTTTTAACACCCCTATGGGAAGGTATAAATTTAATCGTTTACCTTTTGGAATTTGTTCAGCCCCAGAGATTTTTCAACGTAAAAACACGGAAATTTTTGGTGTCATTGATAATGTTGATGTTTATTTTGATGATCTGATTATATCCGGAAAAACCGAAATTGAGCATGATATCGCTTTAAAAAGAGTATTTGAGACTGCGTTAGAAAACAGTATTAAGTTTAACTTTGATAAATTTCAATATAAGTTAAAAGAAGTAAATTTTATGGGTCACATTGTTTCTATTGAGGGTATAAAACCAGATAAAAAGAATGTTCATGCTATTTCTTGTATAATATCACCTAAAAACAGGTCAGAAGTTTTAAGAATTCTTGGTATGGTAAAATTCTTTTCTAAATATATCCCAAACTTGTCTAGTATTACTGCTAAAATGAGAAACTTGACTAGAAAAGATGTATTATTTTCTTGGACTTCAGAGCATGAAGCTGAATTAAATCACTTAAAATTTTTGATTTCAAATTCCCCAACCTTGAAAATTTTTGATCCACAGAAAGAGATAACTGTTCAGTCAGATGCATCGTCCGAGGGCCTTGGCTGTTGTTTGTTACAAGATGGTCACCCAGTGTCTTTTGCATCTCGTACATTAACACAAGCGGAAAAGAGATATGCGCAAATTGAGAAAGAACTACTTGCAATCGTATTTGCATTCGAAAGATTTCATTATTTTGTATACGGTTATAAAGTAAAAGTACAAACTGATCATAAGCCTTTACTTCCAATATTTGCGAAAGATCTTGATAAGGTAAGTGCTAGGTTGCAGCGAATGCTGTTAAGATTACTTAAGTACGAAATAAAAATAACTTATCTACCTGGTAAAGAAATGGTTATAGCAGATACCCTTTCTAGGTCTTATGATAAAACTTTTGTCCTTGACGACCCGGAAATGCAATATATAGTTCATGCTATATCAAATAATATACCTATGTCTGAAGAAAAACAAAATGTTTTTAAAAAAGCAATAGAAAATGACGAAACCTTGTCCCAAATTAAAATTTATTGTAATACTTTTTGGCCGATAACTGATAAAAACTTGAATAAAGAGGTAAACTTTTACTATAAACTTAGAGAAAAAATATATTTGTCAAATGACTTGCTCTTTTTAGATTTTAAAGTTATAGTCCCGAAAACTTTGCGTTCAGAAATGCTAAAGCTTATTCACGAATCACATTTTGGTGTTAACAAATGTAAAATGAGAGCACGACAAATACTTTATTGGCCTTATCTAAGTAAGGACATTGAAGATATGGTATTAAATTGTGAAAAATGTCAAACTTTTCAAAGATCTAACCAAAAAGAACCTTTAGTTTGCCACGAATTACCTTCTAGACCATGGCAGTTTGTGTATTCCGATTTTTTTGAATTTGAACAGCAAAACTATTTGCTACTTGTAGATTCGTATTCAAAATGGGTCGAAGTAAAACAAACTAAAACTAAAACATCCGATGACGTAATAAACTTTTGCTTAGAAAAATTTACACAATTTGGAGTGCCAGAAAAGTTTCTTGCCGATAATGTCCCATATAATTCGAAAAATTTTAAAAAATTTGCTGATGAATGGAACTTTGATCTTGTGTTTAGTAGTCCCCATCATCATCAATCGAATTCTTTAGCCGAAAAATATGTAGGTATTGTTAAACAAATGTTGCGTAAAGCTAGTTCTACGAAACAACTTCAACTGCTTTTAATGGAATATCGCAATACCCCATTGACAAATATGAATTATTCCCCATCTCAATTATTTTTAAATAGAATATTAAAAAGTAAAATTCCCACTAGCGAAAGAAATCTTGAACAAAATATTATAGACCCGAACTTAATTCAAAATAAACTTGATTGTAATCAGAAGAAACAAAAGAATTACTATGACAAATGTGCTAGGGAATTAGGGAAACTTAAGGAAAACGAAAACATACTAATACAGAAAAATAAAAAATGGGTTAGAGGAAAGGTAATAAGTAATGTAACTAATAAATCGTATTTAGTTAAAGATGATAAAGGAACTGTTTACAGGAGAAACAGGAAATATTTAAATAAAACAAATTTGCCGTTTATTGAAAACCCTGTTACTGCTTTATTTGAGTACGATTTCGACATGTTCAATGAAAATAATGATAATGATTTGAATCACACTAATGAGTCTGAAGTTAATGATATTGTAAATTCTGATAATTATTTAGATGACATTGAGTTTGAATTTAATGATAATGATATTGTAAATTCTGATAATGATTTGAATTACACTGTTGTTTCTGAATTTAATCGTAATAATATTATAAATACTGATGAAAATGTAAACTCTGATAGTGATACTTTGAATGATAACAATGACTTGCAAAATTTGAATATAACTAATCAAAGTGTTAGTGTCAAACCTGATCGAGGTAAAAGAGTTCGTAAACTACCATCGTATTTAAAAGACTATGATCTTAATAATGATAATGAAGTTTCTGACTAGTATATAATACTTTATTTTGTTAATTGTATTTAGCTTAGTATTTGTCTAGTAGTTAAGTGCAGTTATTTTAGATTTTAAGTGTTCTTTAAAAAAAAAAAAAAAAGAAAAAAACGTGTATTATATATCTAATACTTATGTAGTTGTGGCAACAATGTAATCGAACTTCTAATCGAACTGTCAACGCTAGACGACAGAACGTCAATTGATAGAAGATCGCGCCTAACCGCCTAACTAGTAACATGTAATAATCTAAGAACGCTTGTATAATTTTAATTACTATTATTTTATTTGTTATTAAATACTTTAAATCGAACCCAACTAGTTTTCTTGAGTTAAGTATTTAATACATTTTCGTACCAAATATGGTTAAAATCCGTTAAGTGGTTTTTGAGTTATCACGGATACACATTTTTCTGGCCCTTCAATAGAATTTTCACGGACGCCTACTCTTTACGAACGCCTATGTAAATACAAATTTTATGCTGCATTTTGTAGGTTATCTTATATCAAAGATAAATATAATTAGCCAATTTTTGGTATATTTGGGAAACGCTTTTTTTTCGTTTTTGACCCTTATTTAGACTATTTTCGAACGCCTGTGTGAACCAATTCTTTTATGGAATATTTTTTATATTATATTGTATCACAACACAACACAAATTATTCCATATTTCGAATAAGTTTAGGAATTATATATTTTTATGTTTTGACCCCTTTTCCACTATTTACGAACCTCTATGAAAGTAAGTTATTTATGACACATTTTATAGGTTATATTCTATCAAAACTATAAATAACTAGTTAATATTTCTGCTATGTTTAAGAAATACGTTTTTTTTTAATCTTTACACTATTTTCGAACGCCAATGTGGTCTAATATTTTATGTTCAATATTTTAGGTTATATTCAATTAAATCCGTAAAAAATTATGCAGTATTTCGGATAAGTTTAAGAACTATGAGTTTTTTTACTTTTTGAACCCTCTTTTAAACCCCTTGCCTACGCTCAATGTTTCCCAAAATCTAATCAGCTCCTGCCATGTCCAATAGTATTTTTATACCAAATTTGGTTAAAATCTGTTAAGCGGCTTTTGCGTTTTCGTGGATACAGACAGACAGACAATTTTTTAAAACTACTTATTTATGGTTTGAATAAAAGACGTCTACTCCACAAAAAATCTTTACATACACGTTGAAACCGTTTATAATTTGCCAGACATGTTTCGGACTACAACGTCCATCATCAGTGGCTAAGGAACCTTATATAATGCGGTTAGATGAGGGGGTTAAACTTCATATGAACTTAAAGTAGGGTATTTTCACATTGATTTTCAATTTAAACGTTTATATAATGTCATTTTGTGGAAAGTTGTTTTTTAAAAATTAAGCATAATAAAAATAAAAATAAATTGGTTTTTAAACATTAAATTTGTGTATTATTTTAACTTGTGTTTGTTTGTATTTTTCTTTTCTCTTCATGTTTAATTGTAAGATTTTGAAAAGTTGGTAAGATTCCACCAGTGTGGTTTTAATTTACTTATTTATATATAAAACGACCAGGTATATTAGTTAGAACTTTCATCAAAAAGTTACATAAATCATCACAATCACACCACCTGCATAACCCACACTTGGCTCTCTCACTGTGTGGTTTTTTTATTAGCCAATAAACCAACTCTCAAAAAGTGTAGGTATACATTTGATGTACCTATTTATAGCTTACTTTTTTTTTTTCGTGCGAACCGTTATTCTTCTATTATAACCACTTGCGCACATTGTTTTTCTACCCTCCCGAAGTTTTTCATGTTCGCGAAAACGAAAAGAAAATAACATATAACAACGTATTCAACAACATGCGTATTTTAACGTAATTTATCATAACTGAAATGAAGTTACTGTCAAAACAACCATTGTTTTCTTTTACTTCAAGATGAAGAGGGAAAAAATCGTATACAATGTGTCCATGGATAGAGTTCGGAAGAGGAAAAACTTTTTTATTTGTAGATTTAGAAGAAAAAGTCATTCTTTATAAAAACGTCTGCTTGTGTCGAAACTACAATTTCAAATACCAAATTTACGATTGCTATACAGGGTATATCAAAAATAACATTTTTAATGATTTAGATTAGATTAGATCATTAAAAATATTATTTTTGATATACCTTGTATAGTAGTCGAAAATTTGGTACTCGAAATTGTAGTTTCGAGACAAGCAGACGTTTTTATAAAGAATGACTTTTTCTTCTAAATCTACAAATGAAAGAGTTTTTCCTCTGTCCACGGATGTGTTGTATTATTTTAAAATTTCGGGACAACCTGTATAGTGTGTTCAAGAAAGAAACTCAAATATGTCAACATCATGTTTATTATTTATGTCGCCATTTAGGCTACGTTCAGATGGTCGAGCGACGACGAGCGTTTTTAGGTTATCGACGCGCGATGATCTGTTCAGATGGTCGTACGTTAGTAGCGCAGCAGCGCGCGATTGTACTCGTATGTTCATGATTCCGTCTTTGCGAATGATGCAGCATTATAGCGTGGTTATTCGTGGAAAATGGCAGTTGATGAGGCAATCTGCTTGTGGATATTGCATCGAAAATTGAAACGCCATCCTAAATTCTTCTTTTTACCATCACTATCATCAATATTGCAAAAAATCAAAACTAGTTGGTCCCAAGACCGTTTCTTCAATATTTTATTCGAACTCATGATCCATATTGCTGGTCTTTTTTCGACTTCATCGATAAACAGGTCGGTGTTGAAATCTTCCTCCATCTTGCAGGTTCGTTCGTCTAAATGCGGTTCAAGTGAACACGAGTGTGTCTCCTGATCGTTATTTCAATAAACGCGAGTCAAGGTACTGGCGCACAACCATGTAAACATTTGTGTATGATTAGGCTGAATCGGTTTTGCGTTCACGCGCGTTCACGCGAGAGTATCTGAATTTAGCCTTAGTCTGTGATAAAATTTAAATTAGCGAGTGTTGTATATAGGTACACCTAGAAATAATACTAATTAAAAGTCTCAGTCGAAGTGAATCCCGATTGCTATTTAAATTGTACACAAGCTTTACAAGCGTCTTGTACCTCCAGGCTTTAATTGATGAAAGTACAAACGAAGAATATCAAACTTTACTATTCTGTATTAAAATAAAATAACTGATCTTTATGACTGTGGATCGCTGTAAACTTTATAGATATCACCGGTAACTTAACACTCTTTATTGATTGAAAGAAAACACTCTTTAGATGGCCCTTTTGTTTACTAAGATATCTAAAGTATTTCCCAACTAGAAGCTTTACTTCAAATAAAAACACAAGATTTGGGGCTTATCAAAACAATTAATTTAATTATAAATAATAAAATGAATAACAATAAAAGAAATAAATATGTATAAATAAAAAAATAATAAAACATTAAAAGAAAATGAAATTCAATGAAGAAAATTTTAATCTAACAAACTGTAGGTACAGCTAAATTAATATACCTACCTAATTTCGAATAATAATTATATTAATTTCTACATAAATTAATTATAATTGTAATCTGACAATTTATTTTTAAAATTATCAATAATTTCATAGATTGCTCAGAACTGCTCCACCAAATTAATTTTCATCTTCCTCGAATTTTTGCAAGTAGGCTTTTCTATGTTCCCGTTTTTCGTACGAACTGCGAGACCAAGGCACCTCTTTTGAGGTCATGCCAAACTTGTAACACATACAAAATAAACAGTGAAGTCAAGTATTTTAATCAACCCATACGATCGTCGCTTGCTTCGGTTCCTGCGAGATCTCAATATTTGATGTGTGTTTTGCATTGATTGTTATTGCTGTTGGACGTAGTGTTTAGCCTCATTTACTATTTAAGTCTATTATCTGAATTGTTGCTCTATTGTATTTTAGTTTCTATCTTGTAGCGATTTGATATATTATCTAAGTTGATGACCATATTAGTGTTTTAATAGAAGTCTAGTATAAGAATAATGTTTAATGTTTTACAGTCTTGTAATTGGGTGTGTTGCGCCTGTTAGACAATAAAGTTATTTATTTATTAAATAGTAGTTTTATCATAATATTCTTTATTGTCTAAGAGGTTACAGACCCAATTACAAAACAATTAATTAAATAAATAAGCTACTAATAATAAACTAATTAATAATCCTACAAAACAAAAAAAAAAAGATAAAACGAGCAAGAAAAATCATAATTTTAATTTTACAAATTCGTACGAATAAATTAATGAATATAAAAGAAATGAAAGATTGAACACAAAGAAAAAAGAAGGTGCACGACACTAAATGCTCATGGTGCGGAAATATCTGAGCACATTATAAATAAATAACTAAATTCTTTATTGTCTAATAGGCGTATCACCCAATTGTCACCCTAAAGATGATTTAGCTGCTTTGGCACTGCCAAGTCTGTTTCCTATATCTGAATATACCTGAATGTACGAATAGAAAACATCCTTTCGATAGGAACGACCCTGGTAGATTGGACTCTGTATATCCGAACTAGAAGTGCCCACTTTCAACAGTTTTTGTAATTTTTGACTTGAGAAATAATCACCCCCTATTGCTACGTCTTTTTGAAACACACTGTATACAACTCCACTCTAAGATGGACTACTTCTTTAGAATAATTATTTATTGTAAACAGTACATTATTTCTATATAATATATAATTATTCCTCCGATGTCGCGCCACAGATCGTACATGTCGCCCCATCCATCAGTCAAGATTAATCCATTTAGTTGGTGAACGCGCAACATTTCTCCCAAATTGTTCTAACTAGATGGAAATTACGGCTAATGCGATAACATCAAGACGCTTTTGTCTCTCAGCAATTCATTGCATCAAATTAGCTGGAAATTCAGAGAAATCGATAACTAGTTACATTGCGAACAATTATGGTAATTGTTATTCCCGTTGTGTTTAAGGTGAAGGGGGATTGAATACAATTTAAAATGTATAATATTGGGGCTGCTTAAGCATGATAGAGGCCGCCAATAAGCCGCAAGGCAGATGGATAAGCAAAAGTCATGATCTGAAGCTGTCAAAATTACTGAACTTCAAGAAATTTAGCGGAATTTTATTATATAACTAACTAGTACTACTAACTAACAAAACGTCACCTCCACAAATTTATTCATGCAAAAATCACTCTAAGTGAAATATGTTTCGAACGCGGTAGCTTTCATCATCAGTCACAAACTTTACGAAAAAACAGTGTGATAACCATGTCGGAACAAACATTAAATTTTTACTTGGTGCGAACGAACACCCAATTGCTATTATAGAGGTGAAATTGTAGTTAGTGTATTTTTTCATACTTGTCTATATTAAAAAAGGACAAAACAAAACAACAGAACCGGTAAAACTCCGTGCACTAGAAGACCGTCAATAAAATTAGACCAAAATTTGAAAAGTAAAACAATAAAATGTCTGTGGTTGCATTAATTAGTCAAATTATTAATTAATAACGTTTTGATTGCTTTGGTTTAATGTCAATATGTTACAGGATTCAAGAGAAAATCGATGATGTCAAACTTGTTCAGCTAGTTTTGCCGGTGTATTAATTCCCAAAGTGGTCCAGGTGGACCCCCAGGGGTCCATGGGGGACTCGATGGAGTCTACGTTGGTCGTGACAAAAAATAGGGTTTTTTTTTAAATAGGTAGTAATGTAGCTGCAGGGGGCCACCGGATCCAGCAAAATTTCGAAAGTGGTCTATGAAACAAAAGAGTTTGCGAACCTCTGTTCTAAAGCAAAATTATTGTTTGCACACACCTCGTACACAGTTAAAATAAGTTAATATTCGATGCCTCGTATGTATTACATTCCAACTTCCAACAAACGTTTCCTTCGATTGCGCTCAGAAAATAAACACATTGTGTCCTTAAATTATTATGTAGGTATTTTATATTTACCTTTTCTAAATCTGCATTTATACTCAGCCGTATACAATATGCTACAAACAGTTGTATCGTATATTGTACAGTGTACTGCCGGATTTGTGTAAATATTGGGTTTTTGTTTCAAATGCAATTTATGATTGTAAATCCTGTTAGTTTAAAGTTTAAAGTCTGCCAGATTTTTCGATAATATACTTGTTTGTGAAAATGTAGTTATAGAATATTTGTACGACAAATATAATACGTACCTAGAGCAGTGGCGGCTCGTGGGTAATTTTATTAGGTAAGCACCAAGTAAAAAATGGATATGAAGAAGATGGTGCCGCAGGCGAAATTTTTTTAGATTGTCAAGGTCAAGCGCCTTTGATGAAAAGTAGAAAATTATCAAGGTAAAAAAGAACACAGAAATCCAATACATAATCAAATACAAATAAAATACAAAATTATTTGTATTGAATAAACATTAATATTACCAACTAATTACTACTTACCGCTACCGCAACAAGTTGTGCAGCACAACCACTAAACTTTACTTGTAGTAGTCAAAATATTATTACTATTATTATTAAATAATTAAATACATACACTTTTTAATCAATGGCACTAGTATTTAAACAACAAACGAACAAATAGTTCAAACGTAATGTAACAAAACAAAAACAGTAAACAAAAATACCTAACGTACAAATCGAAATTCGTGCAAATAGTATACCTACCTATCTACAAGAGATAGAATGCGGCCGGGGTAGGTGCCTAAGCTCAACGTAAACACGTTCCTACGCAATAGCACACATATTATTTCAATAAGTATTATATAAAAGTTCTCAATCACCACCAGTTTTTTCTGTATATTTATTTAAATATATTCAAGAAAAAGTACAACAATTTTGAGCAAAATACATGTATTTTAGGCCGTATTTGGTATACTATTACCCGGTGACCGGTGGCGCAAAACTTTTGATATGTACATAGGTATAGAGAGCATACGGTGTAGGCGACGATAACAGTTGCCTGTAAAAATGCGAGGTCTCGGTAGTGGGTTATAGCACCAGTGGTAAACCTATTTTGAGGTAGTTATATTATACCTACAGATAATTATTGAATTAAAGGGGATGTTTTAAAGGTTTAAGGTAGAAAATGAAATAAATTAAATTAATATAAGAATCAATATTATTATTTTTTAAATTATGGAGTCAATAATAATAATAAATTGAGTATTTAATTTAGGGCGAAGTTTTAAAGGTAGGCGGTGCCTACCTTGCCTACCCCGACCAGCCGCCACTGACCTACAGAGTGTTACAGAATCTTAGGAAGAAATAGGTATAGGTACCTACATATTACATACTTGTACCAATTTGTGAAATATGAATTAGAGAAATAAATAAATAAAAAGGACCTTATTTTTAACTCGGCGAGAGTCAGCCTATTACAGCTAAATTACAAACATAACTATAATTGAATTATAATTGAATTTTGAGTGTATACAAAGCATAATATATATATACAAAAAAAAACCTATAAAGAAACAAATCGCACTAACATTAATTATTCATTTAACAAAAACAACTTGTAATTTCGCTTGAAGCCTGCCTGACTAAGACTGTACATTTCCATTTGTACTGCGTTATAAAGGCGCGGTGCGATGAAAGAAAACGATCTTTCGAATATGGCTGTTCGATGTGTATGCACATTGAGGAGGTATCGGTAACGAGTGTCGCTGTCATGATCAGCCCATCTATATGTCAGTTTTTCTCGCAAATAATTAGGACATCCAGTGAAAATAACCTTATAAACCAACCAACCAATATATTACTTGTAATTGCGGAAACTACTAGTATTAAGGTTATTTGCTTACTACTTACTAAACTCCTAGAACAAAGAAGTATGTGTGCAAACTTAAATTTTCAACGTTATGGCAAGAAAATGTCGGAAAAAATAGTTTTGAATGGAAATAAACAATGTTGAATGTTTGAATAGTTATTTATTATACAAGGGAAAAAAGTACTAGATTTTAGCTCGAGGTTGTGTTGTGACAAAAAACGGAGTTTGTTCTGCCTCTGCATGATATGCATTACTATGTACATGTAGATGATACGTGTTTACATGTGTCTACTGTTGTGTATCCTATTGTGCTTAAATGCAGGCTGATATTTGTAGATGGGCAACGACTATGGTACTCTGACGAGCTGATAACAAGAGCGAAACGAATTCGTCAGTATCTGTCGACTCATGCCTCGGTCTGGTTCTATTGATTTAGACTAGGGCCCTGCTAAATTAAACAAGATTCCTTGTGTAGGTAAAACCAGCATTTTAGTCCGCTTTGACATTAAATTACTTTTCATTTATTATATTTACGGACATGAAATCCTTTTAATTAGTTTTATACAGATATAACCACAATTTACCAGGCTTCCGAGGATTTTACTAACATAATCCAAACCAAATTAAAAAGTGCTGAGAATTGGTTTGCCTCTTAACTTCTCGAAAACGGAGAGGATTGATTTTACACTAAGGAAAAATTTTACTAGCGAACACAATAAGTTTCTTGGAGTAATTGTAGACCCGAAATTGACATGGAAAGATCAGATCGATTGCCTTGCCAAAAAATTGTCCAGTGTGGTTTATCTCTTGCGAAAACTATCGACTACATGTTCACAAGAAGTCTTGTGTTGCGCATATATGGGATACTTTCAGGGCCTAATTAGTTATAGCGTTTAGTTTTGGGGCAAGGCACCGCAATGGCAAATTATCTTTAAAATTCAAAAGGCGGCTGTACGCGTAATGGTTAAAGCTGGATATAAAGAGCCATGCAAACCCTTCTTTAACAGTTCCTTCTCTGTATATTTGGCAATGCATTTTTTATATTAGGGAAAATCTCAATACTTTAATAAGTCATGAGGATCTACACTGTTATGAAACGCGGCATAAGAAAAACCTGTGTCTGCCCCGGCACAGATTAGCTTTGACAGATCGACAGTTTCAAGTTATGGCCGTTGGGTCCTATAATCACCTCCCTCGTCAGATAAAAGATATTGTGAACAACAATAAATTTAAAGTTGAAGTGAAAAAATAACTTCTTGAGATTGTCCCATATGACTATGCTGACTATCTCACCTACAAATTTTGAGTGAATTTTTTACACTCTAGTGCTTTGTTAATCTATAGTCTGTTGATTGTTGTTGTAATATTTGAATTGTGCCCCTTTAGACTATTTATTGAAGTTTTAAGTGACTTTTATGTACTTTGTTTTACTGTTTTGTATTTGTACTATTTAAACACGCATTTGTTGTTTGAATATTGTGTTTGTTTATATTGCATTCTTATTTATGTACATACTGAATGTGACGATGCCAATAACTATTGTTATATAGGCAAATAAAGCATTAATATTATTATAAAAAAATGAAAAGCACTTCCAGATTGTTACTTTTTGAGAAGAAAAAGATAGCGTTTACAAATTGTCTCTACGACGTATCCAAGAAAAATCGCTATGGTTTCGCATTTAACTGACTGAATGCAGAGTAGTAGGTTTTGCAAAAACACTCTTTCGTCGTTACTCACAATTATTTATTATTATTTGCCAATTTATTTATATTCCATAGTGCAACATTTTAATCTGTACGCGCTTTTTTAAATTTAGTTGAAATTTATGTGCTTTTTGAAATTATTAAAAAAACGCCTTTCTCTGATGCATGTTTTACGCAAAAAATAACTTTGGTGATGTTTCTTAAATAATTTTAAATAACATTGATGACAGTTTTTCAAAAACGAAACGTCGTACTGACAATTTGTAAACGCTCTCTTTTTCTCCTCAAAAAGTAACAATCAGGAAGTGGTTTTCATTCACAAATAAATAAAAACTAAAATCGCAAAAAATAATTTTTTGCAAAAATTCTCGAAAACGACTAAAGTTACTTTACTTTTGAAAACACCATTTAAAAGGTGTTGAAATTGTACAACTTTTCTCTAATTTAACCGACACTGTAACTCTTACCGTTTCCAAGATTCCAATGCTATCCCATTCTTATCTTGGACACAGTGTATTTCTGAAAACGATGTACCTATAGGTATAAAAAAATTTCCGTAAAAAAATCTCGATAATAAATCATAAAATATTTACACTACAGGTACCATCTCGCTTTATCATTCCATTAAAATTAGCAAACTTTAATGTCATCACATCATGTTATAGTCTTATAACGTAAAATTAACTCATTATTCAAGTAATAAACTTTCGAAAACTAAAGCTAAACTTAAACGTGTTTATGTATAATATGGCATATACCCGCAGTATAAGTAATAAGAATAATAAGATAGGACACCTGCGACACCACCAAAGCACTTTATATTCGTCAGTTGTTATAGTTGCAAGATATTATTAACAAACCAATACAGACTAGTAAATCATTTTAACTTATCTGAAACGAATTCGGAATAATTAACAGTCGCAATGATTTTCCGCCAGTTAATAATGTTTTGTTATTACTACTACTAATAATTTTCTTTAGTTTCATCTTCTTCTTCTTTAATTTCATAATACCTAGGTACTTTCAACATGAACTGAATAGGTTCTAACATCTTATTTCTAATGTCAAAGATTAATGTACACATTAATCTTTGCTAATGTGTATAAATAAAATAATAATCTTCATTTAATTACACAATACTACCAATACTAATTAATAATACCTAATGCGAATTATTAATATTATGAATTATTACTAGGAAGAAATAACATTATTATACAACAATTATTATAAACTAGATATTTGAGCTAACCTTGTATGTTTTCATATTTCAATACAGTAGTGACACCTAGTGGATCTCTTTCAAATTTCGCATATATACTACAGTAAACTATACAGGTGAATTTTTGCAAGCAGATAGTTATAGTGAATCAACGGTTCAGTAGTGCCCTGATAGACAGTGGAGCCATAGGGTTAACGTTAACATTGTCTTTATAAAGACAATGACGTTAACGTTAACGATGTTAATGATTAAAGCAAAGTGTTAATGTGTTCATGTGTTCGATTTGCATCTATTTGCGTTTTATTTGGTGATGTGGAATTAGTTGAACTATAATTAAAAAGTTCTTATACATCTGTCCACACCGCAACCCGCAATATGGCAGCCATAATGAGGCGAAATATATCGTCCAACCATTGACTCATATACTATGGACCGGCGCCATATTGTTACATTAATCTATACCTGAGGGGTGCGACAAGGATAGAGCTAAAGTGGGTAAAAAAACATTTGTTTACCGTGTAGTTAAATGGGATTTCCATGTTGCTACAACAGTTTTTATAGTTTTTTATAAATGGTAAAGTCCTGCAGTACGGTAAATTGTACACAACAAAAATGGAAGAATGATATCCAAATAAAATTTAATAAACAATTTCTATATGGTTGAAATATCATTCAAATGCAGCATAACCTTCTAGCTTAAGTTTCCAAAGGATCCAAATTTAAGGAAATTATGGGTAGTATCAACTAGAAGAAATTTGGTAGAAGAGGACCATGAAAAAATGTGCTATCTCATTTTGATTTTCCTCCTCATCTAACCAACAAAACAACCAAAAAACGAAGACTTTTAAAGCTAGAACTGTAAATCTGGAAGGTAAGACAACATAAGGTTGGCAGTTTTCCAAAGTTTTATAGTTTTGTTAAAAATAGGTTGTAAAAAATTTGTATTTTCTAACTTTTCTTTAAGTTTCAGGACAAGCTTACCAGTCAGGTAATACTGAAAATGACCCCACAGTAGAGTCAATGGAAGTTGCAGAAGTTCCAGAACTAAAAACTCTTTATGCCGAATTCTTAATAAATCAAGAAAAACCAAGTACATCAGGGGTTAAGTAAAAATGTATTCAAAGGCAGTCACATAAGTATATTTAAGTATGTATATATTTTGATTATTTTTTCAGCAGAAAGGATCCAGTTATTTTTCGGTGATTTTCGAGAATTAAAAATGTGCAGCTTAAGACAACCTATATAACTTTTATTTTTAACGATAATATTGTAGGTTTACCCACTATAATGACACCCTCTGTATATTATTCAATTGCCAATAAAATCATTAATGTAGGCATTTTCATATTCATTCATATTCTCTCATGTTAATTTGATAAAAGTTAATAAAAATTCCAAAACTGAATAATAAAGGAATATTTTCATAAATTTTGTGTTTTTTTTTTCTAGAGCATATCCTTCCAATACTTTTTATTTTATAGAACTTTCCCACTATTGGTAAGTTATTTTCATGATAATTTGACGAACTAATGTCATATCTTTCGAAATTAGTAGCAATTTCCAAGTATTTTTAATAAAAACTATTTTTTAAGCACATTAATATGTACCTCCAATGAACTTGTTGCGTTTTCTACCCACTTTAGTTCTCTCTTTCTTTCAAACCTCTCTTTCTAATGTTTTCCGCATCGCTGATGCATAATATTTGTTATTGAATAAGTCATTGCGTCCAACCAATTAAAAATCAGATATCCAATCCACTGTCACTGTATTTCGGTGTTGCCAAATATATTAGAATTTATGTATTCATGAAATAAAAAAACCTAATTAACTATTAAACAATTCATCAAATTTTCCTATACGACAAAAGAAAATGAAGATAATAATAACTAATAAATTTTTGAATAGTAAACTGTGAGTGTGCTTTCCCTTTATTCAACTGATGTGAGTTGTAAAAGGAAATTTGTATTTCATTGTTTAAGCGGCAACATGCGCGAAAAGAATTTTCTTGCTGTTGTGTAACTCTTAATTATCCAGACAAATATTTACATTGAAGTTAGTTATGCAACAATATGAGACTTAACCTCAATTACTTAATTCCTCAATATTCAAATTTGATGTTGATGGTAACTTTTTGTTATAGAAATTCTATTTTTATTCACAAATGTATGGCATATAACAAACATCTATTTTTAAAATACTCTTGAAATGAGCCAAGTATTTGGAGCATGGAACAATAGTGGTATCATAGTGAACATTTGTGAACATCTATATAAACTAAATTATTGTTTAGTTGAATATCTAAAAAACACCGTGGAGCATCTAATATTGGGATTTATCTTATACATATTCATATGTGTATTACTTTATTATAGCATTGTGAAATGGAAACTGTTAGATTTCAATCGGGACCTGAAAAATGCCAAACGAATCCTTTTTATTATCGCCCACCCAGATGACGAAGTGATGTTTTTTGGACCAACTATATTGCATTATATGCAGACTAAGAAAAGTAGCATTTATGTGATGTGTCTCTCAACAGGTTAGGTTTGTCCCAGAATAAGTTGCCTCTAAAACAAAACTTTAAATTAGGTATGTATATGAAATTAAGAGTTTGTATTGCCTTTTAGGTAGAAACTATGGCATGGGCAATAAAAGAAAAGAAGAACTATATCGCTCATGTAAAAAGCTAGGTATTCAAGAGGACAACATTTTTGTACATAATCACTCGAATCTTCCAGATGCCATCGATGTAAGATGGCCGGTGGATTTAATATCGAATTTAGTTCTACAAATTGTAGAAGTCTATAGCATTACGAGTATAATTACATTTGATAGATACGGTGTATCAGGGCATCCGAACCATTGTAGCATATATTATGGTATCGCCAATCTGATTCTGGATAATAAATTGCCGAAAGGTCTGTATTAAAAGCAGTACTTGGATATTTGACTGAAAATGGATGTTTTGTTTCAGGCTGTGGTGTCTATGTGTTAGAAACTGTCAATTTAATTAGGAAGTATTGGTTAATATTGGATTTACCTTTAAGTTTGATAATGTCGAGATTTCGGTAAGTACTTATGTACGATTTTAATTTGAGCTTAAGGAGATTAAAGATTAGGGAGTCGTTTTTGACGTTGAATTTACAATCATTCCACAGTTGATAGACTTAGTATCGAAACCTAATCAAATTGAGAACGGAGACGAGCTATTTCTTGTATAGGCAGCAAAACAATAAACTAAAGACAATGATGTCGGTATGAAAGTGAAATGGCGGCGACTAGCAATAAGAAATTCTATGCTTATATTAAACGGTCACTAAATTCTAACGTTTCTAGTTTCTCTCTGAAAGCAAAAACTACGGGTGAACCAATAACTAGACCAATTGACATAGCCAATGCATTCGCTAACCGGTTCATTAGTGTTTTTACCGACGACTCGAGGGACAATTTACCTGTATTACCCCAGTCTACCAGAAACAGGCAGTCATTAACAACCGTTAATTTTATAACCGCCGATATAAAGAAGGCAGTGGCGGGTTTGAAGCAAGACTCGAGTCCTGGCCCGGACGAAATTCCTCCGATGTTTCTTCAGAGATGCATTGAATCATTATTACGACCATTGGCCACGTCAATGCAAAAATGCATCAACATGGGCACTCTACCGGAGGAATGGTTGTCTGCTGTCGTGATACCTATATTTAAAAAGGGTGACAAGTTCGCTGCAGAAAATTATCGACCTATTAGTTTGACCTGAGAAAGTCATTACCAGAAATATGACTTCATTTCTAGTTGAATCAAATATTATTCCCAATGAACAACATGGGTTTATGCCCAAGAGGTCGGTGGAGTGGAATCTTCTGGAATGCCTCAATGTGTGGACCAGCCATAATGATGTTGGTCAGCCCACGGATGTGTTGGATCTGGATTTTGAGAAAGCATTCGACAGAGTGCCATTTGCTCGTTTGTTGCTGAAAGTGGAGCATTACGGCGTGCGGGGGGCACTCCTGAGGTGGATTGAGATGTTTCTTACAAAAAGAATTTTCCAAGTTATTATCCGCTAAATTGCCGGTCTTGAATGGTGTCCCGCAGGGGTCTGTACTGGGGCCATTGCTTTTTCTGGCATATATATCAGACTTAGCAAGAACCATCACGTCAAACATGAGCTTCTTTGCTGATGACACCAAATTGTTTTGTAACCCACTGCGAGACGATTATGAATTCCAGATCGACATTGATGGGGTAGTGTCCTGGTCGGCGGTTTGGTTGATGAACTTGAATTTGCAGAAGTGTCAGGTACTACACATCGGAGCTAATAATCCCAGGACTCCATATTTCATCAAATGCCGTTAAATCTGTAAATCAGCAGAAGGATCTTGGTGTCATAGTAACAGCGGATTTGAAGTGGGAGGCCCATATTTCCGCCACAGTGAAGAAAGCTAATAGACTGTGGTATCTGATACAGAGAGCTTTCAAATCGAGATCAAACTCTCTAATATTGCAATTGTATAAATCGTATGTCAGACCACTATTGGAATATGCCAACAGCGTTTGGTCCCCCTACTTCATTAATGCCTCTATGTCCAGGCATTGGAAAGGGTTCAGAGGAGATGTCATGATGTCATGTCTTTATGATCGACGGCAACGAGGCGATCTAATTCAAACATACAAGATACTTAGTGGCTACTACTCGGTGAATCTCGATGTATTTCATCCTGCTAGAAATCCTAATCTGCGTGGCAATAGTAAGAAACTTGACAAGGAGAGATGTGCTAGACTTCCTCGGAAGAATTTTATAACAAACAGAGTTGTATATGCATGGAATTCATTACCCGAAGAGGTGATAATGGCGCAAACGGTTGACAGCTTTAAGACCAGGCTGGACAATTTCATGGAGGACCATGCCGATCAGTTGGTCCACTACTCGCTATAGAAGATTAGTGAGGATGACATCAATATTTCAAAAACCTCAAATTAGGAACTGAGCAACAGTTTCATCGGTTTTACCGTTTGCTGTTTTACGACTAATAATAATAAAATTCAGGGATTTGTCGTTAGAAACTGTCGTTAGTTTAATAATATCTTCACGTTGAAGCTGTTATTCTGTGCTTATGTAAGATCTAGGCTTGAGTTTGCTTCAGTTCAGGGACGATTTCTAAAGTACTTGGGTTTTAGAATTGACAATGTTGATCCTTCTCGGGGGATAGACAGGACTATATAATGATTTAATACATTTTTATGTTCGTAGAAGTATGCATACACTTGGCGAACGTCGAACAATACACAAAGCAATGAAAAAGCACAAATCTCAACTGCTATGGTATCGAAGATTGTATATGTTGTTCTCCAGGTATATGTTGATCAACACACTTCAGCAAATGAATATGGTGGATATTGAATTGGATTTAGAATTAGATGACTAAAAATGATAAACATTATTGACAAAATGTGGGAAAAATGCAATTAATTGTATGTGTTGTGTAATATTATGGTAAATGTAAGGTAAAACCCATCTAGAAACGGTGCTTGTTGACTTTTTATTATTGATTATTGGGTATTTTTATTGTGACTTTGAAATATGAAACGTTTAAAGTTATGCAGATTAGGAGAATGTCAAATACAAATAAATAAAAGGGGATCTTTTTCAGTAGTCTGAATCCGGGTACATAAATCTAGAATTAACTATCGAGGCAAATTGTTGTAACACAAAAACTGTTTATTCAATCAACCAAATTTCGGCTGCTCTTCAACTTAATTCCCCCCAAGACTCGCCCTGGCATAACATCTTTTGGCTGATGTACTTGAATTTTGACTGTTTCATTAAAGTTTCAGACCAAACAGATGGAAGTCTGTTTGGGCAAGCCTTGGGTTATAAGGAAAGTGTCTGGTACGAATGGCAGCTTCATTTTGTTTTCCAGCATGTCACTGTAATATTGATTCTTGATTGCTCGTTGGCCTTCCAGAAAATCACATAAAATAGGGGATGCTGATGGCTGTTTTGAATTTTTTCTGCACGTGTTTGACTCTACTGAAGTTTTTGTCGATTCAGGCTCGTCTTGGTGGATCTACGCCACAATTCTGTTAAAATAAAGCTTTTTTGCTTTGTGGAGGTCGGTAAGTTGTTTCTCTTGATATCTTCAGCTGACTGAATTGCAGGTTATGTTTGCAAACAGCTGATGAGATGTAATTTGCAAGCATGTTATCCTGAAAGTTTCGTATTTATCAATTTATTTATTGAATCATCCTCATCATTATCAGTTTCGATTTTCTCTGAATTGTACAGGGTGAGTCTAGCAAGACGCGGTTTACTCACAGAAATCTTATATTATATATATATATACTCTAGAATGATAATCCTGTAGTACAAAAATGTAACCAAAAGTGTAAAGCTGTCCATAATGCGCATGATCACCAATATCTTATTTTTTAACAGGACCGGCTTTGATTAAATGTAATATTACTGTTATGTTATAGGTATATTTAAAATTAAATTTCACCATTTGGTAACATTCAAATAAAAAAAATGGAATAAAGGAATTTAAGATATAAAAAATTACATTAAATATCTAAATACTTTATTGTCTAACAGGTAGAACCCAATAATAATAAATCTAAGCAGAAACGAGAAATAAGTAAAAATTCTAATACTGGAAAATATCTTAAAGACATGAGCATTCTAATTATTTATTTTATTATTATATGATATTTGTTTGTTTATACAACCACCTTAGGCGTCTTACCTCTCTACAGCCTTCAAAGAAGGGGTGCAAGAAACAGTGACTTCACAAATATTTTCCGTGTCCATGTAAACCACTTCCATATCATCCGTACTACTCGCAATAGTATTTTGTGACAAAACATGGTTGGTAGAACTATTATTCTCAGCAATTTCATGGAGGATTCTATAATTAAGTATATTCCAGTTTAACAACAGAATTCAAACGAACTTTGTATACCTACACAACGTAGGAAATATATTCTTGACATACATAAAATGCATTTTTGACAGACTGCTTTTAAGTAAACAGTGTCTTGATATCAAACGATTAAGAATTTAACTTCCACTCTCATTTACATAATCTCTTCTTTTCAACAAAAGTTTGGGAACTGCATCGGGTACGAGGGTGATCCTCTTGCCGTCTTCTCTACAAATGATATCTTCTGCAGCGAAATGCTTACTGCATATGACATTCCCATCACATAAATTTTCTGTACTAGGATCCCAATGCCCGCATCCAAACATCATGTCCTTTTTTTGTCAAGCTAAAAATGAGTATGTCAGTGGTATCTTATTGACTCAAAGTCAGACTGTTAGAACCCCGAAATAATAACTTACTGAAAATAATTAATACCAGGAATGAGACCTTCATTTTTACACCACAACACCAAAGATTAATCTACACAATAGATAGTCAGCGTATATGGGAAATAAAACAAAAATTGAAACTGTCTCGACACGAGCTACATCTATTAGAAAAACATGCAACCATGGAAATTTAGATGGCGTTATATGTATTGTGTTGAAATAAAATAATCATATGGGCAATGTTAGACAAGGACGAGTATACTTTCCCCTACGAGGTGGGAGTTTGTTTTTATATTATAGGTATCATATATGTACTACTGTGCAGCAGTGTTTTTTGTTTAAAATTATATGGTATACGTATACCTATCTACGCAAAGATTAATGTGTATGGACGAAAATAAAAGAAATTACTATAATAGTATAAATATACAGGGCTGGTTTATTAAATGTTTTAGACAATAATTTTAAATGACTAAAATAATATTATTTTAGTCATTTAATTTTAAATTTCGGATATAAGGATGTATCAAAAAGTTATATTTAAATTAACGAAATTTGGCGTTATAGATAGGACTTCCGGTTATTACCTGATTCAGTTTTAAGGATCAAACTCAAACAGCAGATTCAACTTGTCGTTAACATTATGAAAAAATAAATCTCAGAGGCGGGTAAATTAAAGGGGCATACAGGCGTGAAATGCTACCCTAACTTTTTTATGCACATTTTTTGCGTGTGTTTCAATTCGGAGATGTAAAATCTAACAAATTATATACGTAATAAATGTATCCTTCTGTGATATTGATAGAAAGTCATCGTTATCGCGTAATATCGATTTTAAGAAATGTTAATATTAAAAAGACTGTGCTTTTTACAAGTTGCTGAAGTAAATAAGGTTTGAAATTTCCAGCATGACAATAATTATTTAAAAAAATACGGTTTCGAAATGCAGGATGTAAAAAATTAGAATTTTTAATCTGTTTTTAATGAAAATTTAAATCTATTGAGAAATATGGTTCAGGGTTTTTGTGAAATGTATTTTACTCCAAAGATTCTACTCATCGATTATAACCGAATTAATTTACTCAAAAATATCTATACTAGTAAAATAACACAATTATCACAATTAGGTTCAAATTCTGCAACGCCGAATTGAAAAAAAACTTACAGTCTCCCTAATATTGGTTTTTGTGCAATGATCATAAAACTTTAAAAAACTAACGATTTATGTAGATTGTATTGTTAACACGTTTCGTAAAAAGCTTTAAAAACCCACCAACAGGGTGTTAAAAGTATCACGACAATAACTTTTTTCATGTTTTAACAAGTACAATCGTCTGCTTCAGATTGATCCTTAAAAACTGAATAACAGTTTCTCTATATAAAAAAATAAAACTCGTAAATATCATCCCCAAACATTTAATTTGAATACAATTACATAACACCATATTTGAAAGTAAATAAAAAAAACAGCATTACCTAGTTTGACAGATTTGCAAATTGCAAATCAAAGTATCTATGTATACAGGGTGTTGCATAAGTACTTGTACAAACTTTAAAGGGTGATTCTTTGACTAATTTTAAGATACAAATTTCATATGTACATGGGTCCGCTACGGCTTGGTTTTCGAGATACAGGTAGTTCAAAATTCTTTAGTTCTTTTGACAGCTCTGGTGTCATCAATACACCTGTATCCCGAATTGCACCAAATTGCGATGCTATTGAACAAGCATATAATCCTAAATATAATATTCTTATTATATTTAGGATTATATGCTTGTTCAATAGCATCGCAATTTGGTGCAATTCGGGATACAGGTGTATTGATGACACCAGAGCTGTCAAAAGAACTAATAAAAAATACGAAAAATAACAAAATACAAATATCATTCAAAAGACAACAATGCACATAATAGTCGGTACCAAGCCAAATAGGTAGTAGGTAAATATAGATTTATTTTGTTTCGGGCTTGGGCTTGGCACCGACTTATTGTAATCAAAACTACCCACCAAACGGATACATTTAATTTTACGCAGATGCTCAAAATGTTAACTTTCTTTCATTAATAGAGACCTGTGAAGTGAGCTTACCTCTTACGCCCACGTATTAAGTACTAAGTTTCAGTTATCAGTTATAATTTTTTATTTTCCAAGAAAGCGAAACGAGATATTTAAAACGGCATTGCGCCGCCCTCATGTATACCTCCGGGGGCGGCATCGAAAATCGCTACACGTCACAAACTTGTAAATGCTTAGAACTACCCCTATATCAAATTTCTATTTTCTATCTTTTTTGTTTCATACCCAAAGCCCTATTCCTACCGAACTTATTATTTACCCGAAGAAACATTAAAAAGAAGTAAAATTTAAGTACCTAAACCGATAAAGTGGAACTTATACCTGATGAAGAGACAGACTATTATAATAGGTATACCTAATATAATATAGGTAGCACTGATAATTTTTTTATTATAGGTATTATAAGATCTACAACAATCTTGTTACATCTTTGCCACATTGTCTACGTGAAATATTTAGTCAAAAGTATGTTTCTATCTAAAAGCTTTTCATTTAACGATTGTTCGCCACTGATCATGGGACTGGTCTAGTCTTGAAACATGTATGACATGGATTAAATATTATTATATTAAATTTAATTCATAGAGATTAGGTTTTTATTTCAATACTGTACTTGTAATAAATCACCCTGTGTGTTTCTTTTACCGACGAATTGGCAACAGCACGACACACACCACATTCGCTTGTTTTTTTTTCTACCCTCCCTGCGTATCCCCTCCAGATTAATACAGAATTTCATCAATTTCTCTCTCTGACAATACAGCATTGCCGGTGCATATCTGTTGCAAATGATCTAAATAATTGTTATACGTTGCGTTTTGTTTTTGATATTAATAAACTACAAAACGGTTTCTGGCTGTGACAATACTGCTCTATGCTTTACACGCTAGTCTACGCCACGTAGTGGCAGGCATACTTAGAGATGTTCTGATTTTAATGCATTGGGCTGACTATCTATTGTGTAGATTAATCTTTGACAACACTATACACCTCATTGTTTGTTAAATAAACGAACTAAAACCAAAATAACAAATATTAAAAACAATTTTAATCACAAATAGGTATATCTATCAACAATAATTAAAATATACCACGAATAAAACCCTAACTATTTGAATTGTTGTGAAGCCGACTCTGACAAATATTCCCACTACGAGAAACGTCATTTGCGAGAACAGACGCTGTTGCGAAATCTCCTAAATTTAATAAGGTTTGGAAAAAAATGTATCGTTCATATTGCTGACAACTAAACAGTATGCAATTTTACCGATAACATTTAATTATTTGATTTTGTCAAGCAGTTTCGTATGACGCAACATATGGATTTATTTATAAAACAGATATGTCGCATAAATTCTGTAAGGCGAACGACAAAATACTTTTAAATATGGCAGCTCTGTACTGAAAATAAGATACTGAGGAGCATGCGTAGTCCGTGAAAACTCTGCATACCCGTTACACTTTTTGGTATTAGGCTGGATTTAATTAGCATTCTAGAGTACATATATAATATAAGATTTCTATGGGTTTACTATAAAGTACAGCAAATTTGATTTTTCTTTAATGGGGTCGTATGTAGAACTAATACGGCCACATTTTGCTCACTGCAAGTATACAGGGTGGTCCAAAAAGAGATACATATCCTACTGTACTATCAAAGCATTTCATTTGAGCAAATCAAGTTACACTCATGTGAATGGCAATAAATTTTGGTAGCAAATTGTGAACAGCACCCTGTATAACTTAAAGGAAGATTGTGTGCATCAGTAAGTTGATATGAACCCGTTCTTCTTGAAATTTAGTGTACACCGAAATATTACTGTTGTAAAAATATCGGAACGCGAAAAATATACAGGGTGTCCAGAAACGAAAGAACCAAACGATGATAGGACACTTCATTTTAATATGCGTAATAAGTTATATAATGTAACAAGACTTTAAGTTTTGTGACCCAAATTTCCAACATTTACGAAGAGCTAAATTTTTCTCGAAAACGCAGCGTCCTATCATCTTGAGACAAGAGTACCTTGTCGATGTGGAAAACCTCATATTTTCTCAAAATTATTTTTTATTTATTATTTATTTATTTACGGGCAAACGCCCATTTTATACAAAATTACAATAAATGTAAATAGTTCCACAATAAAACACTTCAAAAGAATCAGACAATCGAAAAATGTCAAATAAAAATCAATCACAAATAAAATGGATAATAATAATCTACACGATCAATACTCAACTATTATAAAGCAATATGGTACTACACAACGTATCAATTATCAAAGAGGTGCCCTACTGAACCCAAAAAGGTATTTCTCGAGACAAAAAAATCCAGTGTCTCTTCACTGTCATTGGCGAGACGCATTGAGCGCGCCAAAAATGAATTGCAACCATAATTTGTTCTGGAATGTGTCTGGTGAAACATACTCCTCGTACGCGTTGCACGACATGGAACATGAATTCCAATCTTGCCCAAAAGATCTGGACAATTCAACCTTCCATTTATAAGGTCATACAATAAAATCAAATCATGTCTCTGTCGTCGATCACCCAGCGTGTCAATGCCAAGGTAGGACTCTAAGTCGGCATATAATTCAAAACGATTCTCAAAAATAAAGTCTATGTGCAGTTTGTAGGCTAGGTATCTAAGAAATTTGTGCTGTACCTGCTCAATTTTTGCTAGATGCACAGTATAATGTGGAGACCAGACAGCCGACGCATACTCAAGGCACGGTCTGACCAAACTTGTGTAAAGAAGCCTCAGAGAATCGACATGTGTGAACTCCCGTGAGCAACGTTTAATGAAGCCAAAGACCTTGAAACCATTGAAGTTATATGTGGAATAAAGGTCAAACCACTATCAAGCATGACTCCAAGATCCCTAACTGTGGTAACCAATTTAAGTGTAGTCTGGTTCAGTGAGTAATCGAAAAGAGTGGTCCGTCTTGATCTCGAAAAGGACATAAAACAACACTTATCAACATTCAGATGCATATCATTCCCAACACACCACTCGTGAAGAGCCCCGAGGTCAGACTGCAATCTTCAGGTTTGTTGACTATCGTAAATAGTTTGAGGTCATCAGCGAACAAGAGAAAATCGCTCGAAGTAAAACATCTGGCGATGTCATTAACGAAAATATTAAAAAACAGTGGTCCCAAGTGTGATCCCTGGGGGACGCCAGATGATACTTTTATCTCAGTAGAAACAAAGCCCTTGACCTTAACGTATTGAATTCTGTTATCAAGGTAGCTACTCATCCATTCGAGCATGCGTCCGCCGATGCCAACCTCAGCCAACTTTATCAATAAGATTTTATGATTTACACGATCGAAGGCTTTGGAGAAATCGGTATACACTGAATGTACCTCCGATCCACTCTCTAGAGCATCAATAATAAAGTTGGTGTATTTTAACAGATTTAGCTCAGCTGACTTATGTCAGAATTCTCAAAAAAATTAGTGAAAAAAATGTCCGGACGCCTATTGTTGCCATTTAATTCAGCAGTGTAGGCTAACCAATGCTTCTATTTAGAGAAATAACTATGTCACACTTCACTCCAATGGCTAAAGGCGGCTTCGCGATACCTTGACTAAGCCGCCATCTTTCAAGAGCTATAACTCCTTTCGGAAGCAATTTCGAATTAGAAGTTAGACGTTTGAATTGTCGTGAAATCCACTATAGAATTTGTGGCTTCCGTTTGGTTTAGTAGTTTCTGGACACCCGGTATATACTTGGATTTTAGTAGTATCTTTGATATTGATAACAAATCTTTGATCAAAACATGTGCCATATAATTTATTATAATTATTTATAATAGTATTAATCAATATTGTGAGAGCTATTTAAGATAGATATTATACAGGGTATTCGGAATTTAACAAGAACTTTCAAACTCCATTTTTGTATCGGACATAGAACTTGTTGGTTAACCCTAAAGTGCTGGGATTAAAAATAACTTAATTCCAAAAATTGATTTTGACAGTTCTAACGGTTAAGGTTCCAGTTAATTGTTCTTGTGTGCAAATTAAATTGCATTTAATTATAAACTTTATCGCAGTTAAGTTTTACATGTTATGGATGTTATTTGTTTTGGGGTAACAGCAATATTTAATTATAACAAGGAAAAGTGTGTAAATAATGTACATAAACTCGTCTTGAAAAAAAAATGTGTCTTTATGTTTAAAACATTGAAAAATCTACCTCCCTACAAATTATTTAAAATATTAAATTAATTGATTCACTTCATCGTGTTTTATGATTTTGTTTTGAGTATGTAAGAGAGATTTTCTCTAAAAAAATAACTTTTATTTAGAAAATAATAATAATTACTTACCTTCATCAGAAATAATAAATTATTGATTTATTTAACTCATTATAAACACCAATTGAATGGTTATTAAATGTAATGGGATATACAACAACAACATACAAATAACAAAAATACTTAATAGCTAAAATTAATCTTTACACTAAAAAAAACAATAAAAACCTCAAATAATAATAATAAACGTCTTTATTTGTCGAAGTCTAGCCCAGTTGCCATTCTCAATTAAACTTTTTTTAACAAAAATACAAATAAATTAAATTATAAGTCAAAATAAAAACAAAAAATAATAATAAATATCATAAAGAATAATTAAAAGGATTTCATGTCCGTAAATATAATAAATGAAAATAATTTCGTGGCAAAGCGGACTAAAATGTTGGTTTTACCTACATAAGGAATTTTGTTTAATTTAGCAGGGCCCCAGTCTAATTCAATAAATCCAGACCGAGGCATGTGTCGACAGATACTGACGAATTCGTCTCGCTCTTGTTATGAGCTTGTCAGAGTACCATAGTCGTTGCCCATCTACAAATATCGGCCTGCATTTAAGCACAATAGGATACACAACAGTAGACACATGTAAACACGTATCATCTACATGTACATAGTAATGCATATCCCATACCATGCAGAGGCCGAACAAACTCAATGTATAGGTAAAACCAGGAATAAATATAAATAAAAATAGTATGAACACGAAACGAATTCGTCAGTATCCCATGCCTCGGTCTGGTTCTATTGAATTAGACTGGGGCCCTGCTAAAGTAAACAAAATTCCTTGTGTAGGTAAAACCAACATTTTAGTCCGCTTTGCCACGAAATTATTTTCATTTATTATATTTACGGACATGAAATCCTTTTAATTTTTTATTATTTGGCATTAAACATCGACGGCAGAATGCTTGGAGACCACCGTCCGAGCATTGCTGAAACCCAAATATTTGGGAGATGCTGGCAGAAGGATAAAATGGTTTCCTGCTAGCGTTTGGTTAGACGTCATTTAGATGATCTCACACAGCAAAGGAGTAAAGGGTAAAGTATGTTGATAGATATTTTAAAAATAATTGTGGACGTAAAACAACAAACAATAAAGTCAATCAAAACGTTTATTTTATAAAATATTGTGTGGATGCAATATAGTAAGCAAAATAAGAATTTTTATTCAAAAAGTAACTAAAAAAATAAAGGTACATACTACAATAAATATTGTTTTTTTTTGTACTAAAGCTCGCTATACATATAGATTTAAAGTAAAAGACACAAACATTTCCAGTCAATATTATTATTTGAACAGCAGCAGAGAACTATAAAATCGAGAGCTTTCGACAGGTTGAACCATGGGGAGCTAATTCGGAAGCTGGACAGCTATGAGTTTGTTAATAACCTGAAATCGTGATGTATTTCATATCTTCGGAACAGACTACATTATGTAGTTTATAATGGCTACAATTAAAAAGAAATATAAGGTATCCTCTGGTGTGCCTCAGGGTTCCAACTTGGGTCCTTTGCTTGAACCTCATTAAGGATTTGAACGATTGTCTGCTCGTTAACAGGTTGTTTTTCGCCTTTACCGTGTCGTACGCTTGATACCGTGGACAGTTGGTGTAACAATAACAAGCTATTATCTAAATGCTAAGAAGTGTAAATACATGTCATATTCGAGAAAGAAAACTACTTTTAATTTTCAATATACAATTGGTCAGACTGTTCTCGCGAGATGTGCATCTTCCACCGATTTGGGTCTTACATTTGACTCGGGATTGTGTTTCGTTCCTCATGTTAACCTAAAGGCTTACGGTTTCATTATGACGTCCACAAGTGCTTCAAGACGCGACGACCCAACCACTTTTAACTTTTCGAACTATTTCAGCAAAATATTCATCATTTTTGTAGTGGATTTTAATAATTTCGATGCATTGTTGAAGCGTGTATCGTTCTATTTTTATTGGCGTAGTTTTTACTTGTCATATCAAATGACAGAGCGTGTATTGTTCCATCTTTATTAATGGCGTAGTTTTTACTTGGCATATGTCAAAAAATGACAGATCTTATTTTGATAACTAGCAAAATAGCGGGAAATTCAAAATGAAACCGCTAAGGGAGAAACTTGGGAAGGTTTACGTCTGTATATAACAGAATATATTGAAATTGGAGTAAAATTAGGTTAAGACCTCTCTGTGTCGATACTAAATCTAACATAATATGTCTGGATAATTTAGTTCTCTAGTAATAAACACTCATAAATGCATAATAAGTAAGTTCACATAAAATTGCTGTAAACTTTTACAAACACATTAAATATAATAAATTTTCCTACAATGTTCAAATTCTATTACATGTATATTAAGCTAATTATTATTATTTTAATTCATTTTAGATAATAATATTAAACTAGTTTATATCACACAATAAAATGTATACATTTTTGGTTTGGATTGCTCTTCAAATACTATTTAAGCATGAAAAACTGTGACGTGTGACGTAGACCATTTTATTCTTGGGATGTTGTATTTCTAAAAACCCAACCCAAACCCACTTTAACTGCCAACATATTTTTCTCACGTCTCAAAATCGTAAATGATTGCCACAAATAGCTGTATTTAATAGTTTCGGCAACAATCTGTGCCCAATATGCATTAGGCATGACAGGTAATGTTTGACGAAACTCGGATAACTTTTCCACCAAATCGTTTGTCATTGCCCCACAGATCGTTTAAAACTGTTAATGAGTTCTAACGCTAATCGGATATCACTGATATTTCATCAAAAATAGATAGATATCTGCCCGTGTTTCTCGGCTCTTAAGTGATTTTTTAAGAGCCCACATGCATATTGTGACGACTGACCAATAAAATATTTAACATTCATGATCCAGTCAAAAACCACGCTACTAGGTCCCACATCGCCGGAGGACAATGAACTATCAATACTTTCTTCCGGGGTAGAGTGACATATCTGAAGTATTTGACCCTAATGATTGAAAACAACATCTCAGGTAATTCAAGTCGGTCTTCCCGGAAACTAGACTGAATTGTTTTTTATTAACGCCATATTTGGACGGTTTCATCATGATATTAATATTATATCGATATTAAAATCAAAAATTATCAATCATACAACCCCATACCATAGAATAATAACTATAGATAAGAAGTGTCAGTAGACCCTAAAAACGGCATCGACTCGTCGCAATCCCAGCCACATTTCTGGCCCGCTACTATATATACTATAAGATACTATACTATAAGTATAGTAGCGGCGAATTGCTTTGAAGACAGAGAGATAAAACATTCCGACACGAAGTGAAGTAACTGTATATTAAACTGTGCCCATACTGCATGTCTATCACTTTTAACAGGCTTATTGCCTCAAATTACAATGTAGCGACATCTAGTGCTTAGTCATACTCCATGTGACACAAAACCTGATTCAGTACAATTACCAATATTTTGGAATATCAGAAAATAAACATTTACTACATATTTAAGAATAAAATGGTCCACTTTTTAAAACGCTTCAAGTGTAAATTTTTAATTGTGTCTATTTGTGCTTCATTCTAAAACCAATGAGTGATTTTATATTAACTATAATGTGACTCTGTTAAATTTACAGGCTGGATAACCGTTGGAATGTGTTATGACCTATTAGTCAAATGCAAGTTAGACTTTATAGATAATTTTTTACTAAATATAGTAACCAAATTACTTAATTTTAAGTCATGTGTCAAATTTCATCCAATCACCTCTGGATTACAGCGATAATATCCTACATGTGGTGTTTTCAGTTTGGTGTTTTTTTTTATTGAAAATTAATTAAACGTCAAACTGACAACTGGTTTCTAATCTAACGATGCAATTAATGAATCTAACAATATACCAAAAAATACAATAAAATCAAAAAAATATGTATGGAAAATATTTCTCTAGTTTTGTGCGACCAGAGAATACGAACTGAATGCTAAAACGAGTTTGCATAATTTGGCTAATATATTGAAAAATTATGCGGTAAATATGAGAAAAGCTGACGGAACTGAATATAAAGAAGCAACTGTAAAAACAATTTGGAATACTACGAGTAGGCTACTCCAGGAAAAATACTTCAATGACTTCAAAATTGTATTCGACCCGTTTACCAGTGTGATATTCAAAAATGCGCGAGATGCAAGAAATGCAAAACGTAAAAGATTACAGCAGGATCCAAACAAACGAAAATGCATTTCATCAAATTTGAGTTCAAGTGATTTGGCTAGAATCATTGGATTATGGGATGGGAATGTACACCAGGAGGTTTACAAAATTTTTTTTGCCATATTGTAGCTGTTGAGTTAGCTTGGCGAGGTGGTGAACCAGCTGATTGCCTTACAGATTATTTCACGATTGAGAAAAATAATGATAGAACGCCTACCAACAGAATTGAATACAATCCAATATTCAATAAAACATGCCAAGGAGGATCGAAAAGTTGTACAAATAGTAAGTGGCTTGTTCCAAATATTGCAAACGAAAGTGCATGCCCTGTTCGGTTATTCCATAAATTATTGTCCAAAAGGGGCAAAAATATTACTTCCAGTCGCCTATTCTTGAGACCAAATCGTTTCTGGAAATCCGAAAGTGACACATGGTTTGGACACTAAGTGTAAAAAGATATCATTCGAACAGATCAACTGCAGTTAGCCATTTGGCAAATAAAGGAATTCCTGAACAGCAATTAATAAAAATAACAGGACATAGCAGCTCTAATTCAATTAAACCGTACTTGAATATTAACCAAGAACGCCATGGTGAAATATTCAACACCATGCGAGGAATTTCTTCAACAGTGGAAATTAACAATCCGTCAACTTCAGCAAACTCTGCTCCCAATTTAACATTTACCAATTGTACTTTTCACAACAGTAGTTTTAAATAAAAATGAATAATATTTGTTTAATTAAAAGTAATACATTTTGTATTGAAAATTATTAAACGTCAGATTGACAATCAAATTTTTGATATCTACAAAGTAAAAAATTATCTTATCGAATACTCCTCGGGCCTTGATAAATACTCAAAATTTTGTCATAGAGAATCCTTCAAGCGAGTTGCTCAAGGATAATAGCCCTCGGCCTGCGGCCTTGGGCTATTATCAAGCAACACGCTTTCAGCATTCTGTATGACAAAATTATCTCGGTATTATCAAGACCCTAGGGGTATTACTACCGAAAGTTTAAAAAAAAAAAGTCATAACACAATCATATCAAAGCCAAAGCTCTTTGTATTGATTAATTTTTCTTACTGCCAAATATCACTATAGTGCTTACTTCATAATAAAATTCCTTTTACATAATAAATTGGCAACTAAGTAAGAAATTTAACCCCACCCTCGCCCTCAACGATATAGCAATGGCAGTTTAAAAAATACCTTATATGTGCAAATGTCATTCCAATCAAACCAGGTATGGCAAATGACAATTGTGACAGTTTGTCCTTTCTTCCTGTCAAGGTGATCATAAGTTCATCTCGACTGTGACGAAAAATAAAATTCCCTATCGCCTTTCTATAAATTATCTTACCCAATGGTTTTGCTATTACTTTCGATTAGATATTCTAAAATGAACATAACCTAAATTACGATAAAGTCTTTGGTTACAACTTATTTTTCCTGAAAATATATTCAGTCCACTTCATAAATGAGAATCGGTAATGCATAATCCGCAATCACAGCCGATTTATATTTTTAAAATGGACCCACAATATATTCAAAGTGAGTATTTCTAGACTAGAATGTTTAATAAACATAGTTTGAGGTGTGGCTATAAAATAACGAAACTTATGCTTCCGCGGAAGAACCACGCATGTCTGTAAACAAATCAGTATTGCCGTGGCCTTCGTTTGCATAAGAGTTGTTGCTTTGCAGACAAACTAGTAAATGTAAAGCAACGATTTTTCAAATTTCACAGGAAACCACCAAGTACTGAGTCTTATCTTTCATTAAAAGACGAGTTTCTTTATGTTTGCCTCTACGTCGAAGTAGGAAACACATTTTCTTCAATCTCAAACACAACCTTCATCTGCCAAATTACTGTAGTGTTACCCATTCTCTGTCAAGCAGGGCTATTAAGGCACCTTACAGACTGCAGTAGGTGCTTCTAAATCCTCATTCCGTGCAACTACTACCACCAAATGTAGGTGGCATGATTATGATTCTTTACGTGTACTGCTCCACTTCTAATTTTTCTTGATTCATATACCTTCCCTACTTGCTCATCTAATTAATTTTTCTTCTGTTCGCCCCTCTTTCTCATGGTTTCTTTTTCTTCGTACTGTCTGGTTGCTGTTCTTCAAGTTCCTTTACATAATATTTCATTTCTAACTGAAGATGTCTCACAGTTTCTTTCTTTTCTGCCATTTTCAACAAGGTTCCTATTTTGGTTTCAATCGGTGTCCCCCAGGGGTCTCACCTAGGGCCGTTATTGTTTAACTTGTTTGTAAATGATATCAGGCATTGTTTCATCTACAGTGAATTCAGGCTTTTTGCGGACGACCTGAAATGTTACAGGCGTATTGGCGGGCCCACAGATTGTTATCTGTGCTGTTAAACAATTTGATATCGTCTTCCTATTTGTATATTCTTCACTTAACAGAGGCTAAAAAGGTCATGGACTGAGTTCGATTGACGTACTTGGTTAACTCCTTGAAATAAGAAAGTCCACGAGAAAATGATTTGAATTGTTAAAGAACAAGTCATGGGTTATCGACTCTGACTAGCTAAATACCTCCAAGAAAAACGCTTCCTGAAAGAACCCATTCTAACAGAACAGCACAAAAAAGCTCGTTATTTTATAGCCACACATATTTGAAGTATAAAATAAAGCATTTACTAAATCACTAAGTTTTACAAAAACTAATTGACTTATCAATAATAAAACTAAGTGTTTGTTGTGTAAATAAATAAATCCCCAGTTCAATACCGGTATGCCAATAATAGTGATATCAAAATGTCATCCTTAAGGAATAATTACGTAGTGGATTTAAGTTTCATAATTATTAGTATAGTTAGTCACACTATTGGAGCCCTCCGTTGTATGCGTAGTCGGCTTTATTGTGCATTATTAAAGAATCATCGACGAAATAAAAACTGTCAGACCTGGTTTCGAATGGCGAAGCAATCATTTCATTTACTGAAATAAAAAAACATGTTAACGAGTTACACTCAAGTGCAAGGAAAATCAATACAGATTGATACATATCGTTCAGATTTCAGAGTAAAGCTGGATTGTCCAAGGAAGCAAAACCAAGCTTGCATTCAGGATTAAAACAAATGTCTGAAGCAAATGTTGAAAATACGAAACGTTCAAAACTTACCCAAATCAGCAGGTAATGTAGGAAATTCATAAATATGCTCGCAAGTATTTTTCGAATATGGTATACAAAAACCAAATTCAAAATCAAACGTTTTCAATAGCTTATCTCTAAAAAAATGTCGTTCGATCATTCTGAATCTATTTACTGGTCGAGAGCCCACAGTAAATTCAACCCTGCAACAAAACCCATACCATGAAATACCTACCTACTTGGGATAACAAAAAAAAAAACTTACGTAGCTCCTACAGTTTTCAGTTTAAGGAACTGTGGCGTAAATTGGTATCTAACAAATCTTCCAGAATTAGGGTCTATCGGTTCCTCGTTCTCGGTATTCTTATCTAAGGCATCTTCGACATTTTCGGGGACTGGTTTTGCTATTTCAAATAACACCGCACCACTTTCTAGATCTCTTATTTTAAATCTTGTAAAATCTATATCATATATGTTTGCATCTGGGTCACATAAATACGAGTCACTAACTTTTGTTAGCCTTAGCACATCTTCGGGTGTTATTTTCTTATTATTTTCTATTGCTGGTAATGGTTTAGATCGGATATTTTCACGTTTTTCACGTAAAACACTCATATTGGATAATGATTCTATTTTATTTAAGTTTGTATTCTTACTTTACTAAATTTGTTGACATCGAACGAAATTACTAATAACCAATCCACAATACATTACATTAGCAACATTTCACATTTCATTTACTATTTTTATTTATCCCTCACGATTGAACTGATGTGAGGACGAGGACTCACTTGAAATAGCATATGAAATGCATCGATGAATGATGAATTTAGTTTTGTGTGTTGATACAATACTTTATACCCTAATAGAAAATTGTCTATTATTTATTTAGGATGGTTTAAATGAAGCTTTCTAATTTATAATTAAATAATTTTAGATCAAAGGTCAACACAGACTCGATAATCGATCATTTTCGAGACGGTTTTATATATTTATTTCGGACTATTTCCTTGTCAAAAATTTCGGATCATCTGAATTCAGATTATTTCCTTATGTTGGCTAGATTGCACATATTTTCTTGAAGGTCAACTTCAGTCTGTATATATAGTTACTAGTTACATACTTGACTAAATTTTAAACCTCGATACAAAATGGAAAAGCAAGCAAACTTTTTCAAATACAATTTTAATAAATAAGGGAAATTATACTGATGAACGATCGAGTGAAGCGAGGCACGGTTAACTGAATTAGTATGACGTTGCCTCATTCGCACGTTCTCCTGTGTGCATGACAGATATGTGACTGAAAATTGCTGATACTTTGCGTCGAAGGAAAATCACTAGTGTCAATGTCTTGTCATCATCAGATGTTCATTATTTTTATTTAAAAAAAATTGAGATTTGATAATTAGTTGTCAATATAAAAAAAATATTACAAATTACAATGTTTCAAATTAAACAATAATAATTATATATGATTATTGTCTATATTGGTCATATATTATATTTAATGAACTACTCACTTTAACAAATATAATATCGCGTTTATGATTAGATTAGTTGTGTAATTCTAAAAGATATGCATCAAAACAAGATAGTGATTAGTATTAGTGGTTTAGTTATAAACAAACTATTAATAAATGTGTTTTAATTACCTTAAAAATCTACTATAAAACTATGGAAGAAAACGAAATCACAACAATTTTCAACTATTACAAGCCACAAGCGGCACAATGGAATTCAACTCATCCAATTCAGGATGTGCCATTCGACGAATTGGAGATATTAGACTCCAATTTTTTGATGTTGTTGTTTTCACTAATATTTGCTGTTTTGTGGGTGATTTATATTACATTTTACAATTCGAGATTGGTTGGATATGTGGTCACAAAGGTCATGAATAAATTTATGCGAAATGGATATTTCAGGATTGGTATGTTTCTGTGGGAATGGCCCCATTATACTTGATACAGGGGCATTTAGAAAATAATGTTCATATTATGTGTTATAGTTATCAGATAGACCTACGTTTTTGTTTTAGGGTCGTTGACAGTGAACGCCCTTTCTGGTAAAATAATGTTTAGGGATGTGATATACATAACCCATGATTATACAGTTAGAGTTCAAGATGGATATCTAATATTTAGATGGTGGAGGTCATATGTTCCACGAGATGTTAGTGAAGGTACATTTTTATCTTCTTGATTTCATCTAAATGCGTTCTAATTGATTACATTGTTTTATTCTAGATCTGTCTCACTCGGACACACGGTTATCAGTTATGTTAAATGGTTTTGAGCTGCACGTTTACAACAGATCAGATTTGTATTCGCAGCTGGAGAAAACGTTTGGTTTGCCTTCTGGTATTTTTCCAAATAACAGTGAGAAAATTGTGGAAGAACTTGAAAAGTAAGTATGTTCCATCAGTTTAAGTTTTATGTCAACAATTTAACAGACACAAACAAGGTCGTTAAGAAAAGAACGCAACATTAGAGGGCTAAGTTTAGGAACTTGAGGGATACCTACCTGTTGTTGCTTTTTATGTAATATCCTAGGTACTTGTGTGTTTATAATAGACGAGACATGGGTTTCGAATTGATAAAGAGAATAACGATAGATGCTTTCTAGTAAGGGCTTAGTTTGTAGGACACTTACGAGGTAGCATTTTTAATTCCGCGAAATTTTTATTATCCATCCTTCTCATATTCCCCGGAATTAAAAATTCCCCCTCGTACATATTACACAAAGCGACATTTCTCAATGTATATTTGGCTGTTTTTTTAATAACTTTAGCAAAATAAAAAATTATTTTGAATCTCTGATAATTAAATATGCATTTAGAAATAAAAAATAGAAAAATCAATTAACTAAATGCATTCTGATAAAAATAACATAATAAACGTGCTTAATGAACTATGTGTAATTATACAGGGTGAGTGAAGGTCGATGGTTCTTTAAAATGTTTACTAGTAAAATGACAAACCGTGATAATTAACTTTAGCTTTACTATATTTAACTTAAACCAATATAATTGGTGAGACTTAAAGCTATTTGGCATCACTGTATTCCTGTTGTTTCTTTAGGACATTATTTAAACAGCCATGCGGTAGAATTACACTGCCCCGCAAAATATTAACCGGACAAAGAAAATTTTGCTCAAAATCAATCCTAAATAACTATTTTAGTATTGCATCAATTTTGACAATTTTTTTTTTCGAGTTTTAGGCTATTTTATTGTCATCATTTTTCCATATCGATAGTTCAAAAATTTTGAACGGATATGTTGTTATACAGGGGTGAACAAAAAGTGACATTTTACTCTACTCAACACCCTGTAGAAAAAACTCACGACCGAATAATGATCTTTTTTGCAACATTTTGAAGCCCCATCTTTTCTGAACAATTTGTTTTTTGATTCATATCGATATCTGTATTCTTAAAGGAAAAACACTGCTTTCAAAGTCCAATACATGAATGTCAATGTCGATTTAATATTGCCTCGTTATTTGTGCTATGTGCGGTCGTGCATCAAGATAAAATTTTCTGCTATTAATGGATGATAAGGTACCACATGAATAAATGAGTAAAAATGATTCTTAATAAAGTAATTTGTTTGGACTCTTTGACCTTCTTTTTATAAAACTAATAGTGATAAGTGTGTATAAATAAATCGTCTAAATTTTGTGTAAGTCACAACACGGGATAAACTGTTTGTTAATAATATAACGTGCTTTATTTATTACTCTTGTACCGGCACGGCATAGTGTTTGTCGTATAACTAAGCGGTGGAAGTGTCTTTTTTATAATGGTGTATGTAAGAATTAAGAATTATTATTATTATTATTAATTTCAGTTGGATTGGACTTTATAATTTTGATCTAGTTAGGGCCATATAAGCTCCCTATTTCTAACAACAACTCTGCCAAATTTCAATGAAATCGGTAAGGAGATATGTGACTTAATTAAAAAAAAAACTTTGACACCTTCTATCTTGGAAACAATGCATTTCCGGACGCATGTTCATGGGAACTTTTTTCTATAAATGAGAAATCACCCTTTTAAATATTGCCGCGACTTTTTGAAACAACCTGTATATGTATAAGGTCGGGGCAATTCGCATATTGGGTATATTACCTGTGTAGCTCAGTGGTAGAGTGCCCGCTTTACATGCGGAAAGTCCTGGGTTCAAATTCATGCACTTACAATTTTTTTTTATTTCTAATATTTGAATAAAGTAGTTAGTTTGTAGGTTAGTTTATTAGAAATAACAGTGTATACCGATTTCTCCAAAGCCTTCGATCGTGTAAATCATAAAATCTTATTGATAAAGTTGGCTGAGGTTGGCATCGGCGGACGCATGCTCGAATGGGTGAGTAGCTACCTTGATAACAGAATTCAATACGTTAAGGTCAAGGGCTTTGTTTCTGCTGAGATAAAAGTATCATCTGGCGTCCCCCAGGGATCACACTTGGGACCACTGTTTTTTAATATTTTCGTTAATGACATCGCCAGATGTTTTACTTCGAGTGATTTTCTCTTGTTCGCTGATGACCTCAAACTATTTACGATAGTCAACAAAACTGAAGATTGCGAGAGATTGCAGTCTGACCTCGGGACTCTTCACGAGTGGTGTGTTGGGAATGATATGCATCTGAATGTTGATAAGTTGATGTCCTTTTCGAGATCAAGACAGACCAGTCTTTTCGATTACTCACTGAACCAGACTTCCCTTAAATTGGTTACTACAGTTAAGGATCTTGGAGTCATGCTTGATAGTGGTTTGACCTTTATTCCAATTATAACTTCAATGGTCTCCAATTATGGATTATTATAATTATGGATCTTCGTCTCTGTTCAAGTCAATTCTTTCTCACTTGAACAACATGGCAGACATATCTAAAGAAGAGCTTCGCAAAGAAATTGCCGCTATCCTTAAGGATGCGGATTTGGCATCGACAACAGCCAAAAAGGTCCGACAGGAATTAGAGGAGAAATTAGATGTGAAACTGCAGTCGAGAAAGAAGGAAATTGACGATCTAGTTATGGAGTTTATCAACTCCAAGAAGGGAGGTGCCGCTGGTGGCAAAAAGAAGGGCAAGAAGGGTGACTCTGAAGACGAAGAGGAGGAGGAGGAAGAGGAAGAAGACGAGGAAGAGGAGGAAGAAGAAGAGGACTCCGAAGAAGAAGGTAAGAAGCCACCAGCCAAAAAGGCAAAAAAAGTGTCAGAGGACGAATCTGCAATTGAACACAGTGAAGAAGGTGATTCCGAGGAAGAATACTCGCCGAAAAAAGCTGGCAAACCAGCTAAAACAAGGAAATTACCACCCAAAAAGAAGAAGGGTTCCGAATCAGACTCAGACGAAGATTGGGGCAAGAAGAAAGCTGGCGCAAAGAAAGGCGCTGGCGGTGCTAACAAAGGCAGTGGTTACACCAAAGCACTGCAACTATCACCGGAACTAGCCGCATTAGTTGGTGCTGAATCGATGGCTCGTCACGAAGTTGTCAAAAAAGTATGGTCAATTATCAAAGAAAAGAACTTGTACGACCCGAAAAACAAACAATACGCCATCCGCGATGATGCTCTGATGAAAGTCATCGGTACGAAACGTTTCCGAACATTTGGTATGATGAAATATTTGAAAACCCATTTCATCAGTTAAATATTTTTTCTACTTGTAATGATAATAACCAGTTGGTAATTATTTTTTTTATTTTGTATAATTTTTTATTTGTATTTCACATGCGTGACTGTCGATGTAATATCGTTATTATTGACATATATTTGTGTTTCAAATTGAGAGTTGCATAGAATGTGAGCTTAAGGTTTGGAGATTGGGAAGTTGCTTGATAATAAATAATGTTGAGTAAGTGCTCGAAGGGTCATTTTGAACTGTAACTTTCCTGTTTTCCGAATATTTGCTTACGTGTATGTATCGATGCAAAAAAAGTCTTTAATTTTATGTAGGTTAATGTTCGTATTATTATAATTCCGTGTTTGTACTTCTAAATATTAGTAATAATTGAAAATATATGATAATCCGTGCGACCATTATCTCATACATCACCCTGTACATATCTTAATAGTATTTTCGGCACTATAATAATTATACCATGAACTTTACCCAGTAGTTAATTTTCGATAAGTAGCATGTAATATTTTTAATTAAAGTTGCAGTAATTATAATATAATTATAAATGTTGCCCACTATATTACAATATTTTCATACCAATTTTAATGTTTATACATTTATAGCTTTGATATCGAATAATAATATTTTTATTATGCTGCATACTATTTATTGTTAAAATCATGTTCAGAAAGGTTGTTTTCTAACATGAACTTACTATCGCCTGTTCTCATAATGTTTTTCTATCTATTACCATTGTTAATGTTTTATGGAATGGTCATTTTAGTTTATATGGGTCTGGTTTATTTGATATTTTGATTACTAATCTTTGCTTTAAGGTATAACATTTTTACTCATTACTTTAAAACAACGTTGCACCTCCAAGAACATATTTATTTTACTCGTGGATGAGGCACTTCAAGTCGTTGTTTTATATGATTTTTTTTTCATTTGAATGAAAATGTTTCAGTACAAATTTTAATTTTGGAGGTGACGTGGTTGTTTTTTTATAATTACATTTACACTTGGTTGAAAAATGATTATATCTTCAATATTTTAATGTACCAATTTCATGTTTTTAGTGGATTTATGTTAGACCAAGACAATCACAGAAAATATATTCGGTGGAAGTTTATATAGTCAAGATTTGTGAACGGTAGTAAAATTAAAATTCTGCGTTAATAAAAGTAATATTAAGAGAATTATTGTATTTAATAATTATATGTGTTATTAATTTTGTAATGATTATTTATTTATATATTTTGCCTAAAAGGCTTCACACCCAATTACAAGGCAAATGCTTAACAAACCATGTACATTATTTTCTTACATATAGCTTAACAATTAAACTAATTAAAAAATAATTAAATTATATGAGAATCACACGGTGATAATTACAAGAACTATACAGAAACCGAGACAACTGGGCCCAAAACCTTTTCAAAAGTTTAGGGCCCAGTTTCATATTTGGTGCGGAATGTGTGAATAAGGAACAGTCTAGAGTTTCTCTTACAGTAGTTGGGGGCAGTCAACCAAACCATTTATTATTTTAAAGACGAATACCTGTCCCACATACTATGCAGGGTATATCAAAAATAACCTTTTTAATGATTTTGATTTCCGTGTTTTTTTTTTTAATTTTATTATTTTAATAGTAGCTATGAAATTAACCACTTTGAGAAAAAAGTTTATTCGTGTTTTTTGCACAATTGGTGTAATAAATCACGGTTTTGAAAATATTTTCATAAAATAAAAAAAAAATCAAAAAATCAAAATCATTAAAAATGTTATTTTTGATATACCCTGTATAGTAATCGTAAATTTGGCATTTGCAATTGTAGTTTCGACACAAGCAGACGTTTTTATAAAGAATGACTTTTTCTTCTAAATCGACAAATAAAAAAGTTTTTCCTCTTCCAAACTCTATCCGTCGACACCGTGTAGAAAACTATACATAGCAGAATTTTGAGACTTTGGAAGTATAATTATGTCGATCGGGTCAGATGAGGTAAAATAGTTATATCTTCCGGTTATACCTGGTAATTTTGCATTATGGGGTCAATCACCTTACACGCAGTCGATATAGTGAATTGTTGTTCCCTCGGCATATTACCAAGAGAAACTAGATGTCGCCAAATACATACTTTTATTATTTTTAGTTAATTACACTCACACAGTTGCACTTTATGTGCCAGAAGTTGCCAACCAGTAAAATGTTGCCACTATTAGAAAATTAAAGACATTTCCAGAGCCCGATGTCATCTTTGGCTTCAACCGTTTCAGCGATGGTGCACATCACCGACATCCAATAGACTCACTGATACATGAGATGCAGCGCCGAATTAGAGTTGGGAGGGGGAGTTTTTCCTCTACAAAATTGGTTCTTGCCATTTTCGTAGCACGAAACAGCGTTTCTGAGATATATGCCTTCCTCAATGTTCTCAAAAATCGATTCTCCTCTTTACTTTCCACAAAAACTTCTATGACTCAGTATGCAAAAGTAAAAAACAACCCTTTGTGGTTGTTGGAGGAGGGAGCCAAAAGATAGACCTTCCCGGTCCTATAGAAACAGGATTATAAGTTGTGTTTCAATATACAGGGTGTCTCAGGAGCTCATGTGTTAACATATGAATTAAAATAGGAAAAATATTGTTTCAGGAATGAAAATGAAAATCAAGATAATAAAAAATCGAAAACGAAAAAACAACGACCAGAGGCAGCTATGGCGAGAACGTGGCGGGATCTTATTCCAGTTATCAAATGTGATGTATCATCGGTAAGTGCACAATATTATTTGTAATTAACTTTCATAACTCCTTATAACTTTGACGGTCCTACAATCGTATAATTTGGTTATTTAGTATTGTGATCTAGAAATCTCAAAAATACGGAAGCATACATAATAGTAATGAGAGTCAGTATTATGACTGTGACAGATAGTTCAATTTCTCAAAGTAGTCGCATCATTAAACAATAAATCTCTATACACTCTAAGTTCAGCTACATTTAGCATTAATCTATGTGTGTCCTGTTTCGGTCTTAAATACCATCATCGGACACAAAATTCATCAAAACATTACAACACGTAGGCATCCCAGACACAGAATCAATCTGCCTCTTACAGAGCAGTCAATTTGATTCAAACATTCTTACTAGCTATAAAATATTGATGATCACAAAAACGAGGGACAGTTAAAATGATTGGAGTTCGCGAAATTGAAAGGATTCGATATCAAAAAGACGCTTGAGGCTGGGAACAAGCTGCATCCTGACAAGACAGCACAGCCGGAATTCTCGACGTACAGTTTCTAGAGTGAACATACGACCAAAATCACCCACAATATCCCGCTGCACACTTGTTACGTAATTACTGTATGCTACCTTAATATCATGCTTGATATCTCTCTCTCTCTCTAGGTGCCATCTCCGCGACGAAGATTGGCGATCATCATGGCAATTCTTATTTTGGATGCAGCTGCTCTAAAAAGCTCTATCGAGGAACATCCAAACCACTCTCTCAAGTTTCTCAACCAGGATATCCTTCTTCTACCCACGCTTCTTGTACCTTGGATCCTTACCTGCATTATCAATTGAAGTAAGGCGTATCTTGGTCCACGAGTCACATGGCCGAGATACTGCAGTTTTCTGCTTTTAATTGTTATTAACAACTCTCTTTCTATGTTTAGTCGCTCAAGTATTTCTAAGTTAGTTATCCGATCGACCCATGACACCTTCAGTACTCTTCTGTACACCCACATTTCAAAAGCTTCTAGTCTTTTGGTTATTTCTGCGTTTAGAGTCCTTGCCTCGACGCCATAAAGCAGAGTGGCAAAAACATAACATCTAACTAGTCTCAGTCTCAGTTTTAGGCTTAGACCTCTATTGCACAAAACTCTTTTCATGCTATTGAAATTGGACCTTCCTATTTCTATGCGTGCTTTTATTTCTTTCGTGTAGTCGTTATTACAAGTAACTGTTGTTCCAAGATAAGTATACTTCTCTACCTGTTCGATGGGTTCACCTTTGACGATTATCTGTTCGTTGTTAGTCTGGGCCTTCTTTGTTATTTTCATGAATTTTGTTTTGTTTACGTTGAGTGTAAGGCCGTATTCTTCGCTATATCGAACAAGTTTGTCCATGATTCTTTGTAGATCTTCCAGGTTTTCCGTTAAAATTACGGTATCATCAGCGTATCTTAGAACAACTATAGGCACTCCATTTACTTTTATTCCTGCACTGTCATTTTCCATTGCCCTTTTTAGAATCTCTTCAGAGTAGGCATTAAACAAAATAGGTGACAGAACACAACCTTGACGTACACCTCTCTTTATTGTGATGGTGCCAGAATTTTGTTGATCTACTTTGACGATGGCATTTTGGTTGTAATAGAGATTTGAGATGATTTGCAGGTCTTGGTGGTCTAGGTTTTTACATTGTAATATTTCCATCAACTGGTCGTGGCGCACCCTGTCAAACGCCTTATTATAGTCGATGAAGCAGGCATATACGTCCTGATTAACATCTAGGCATCGCTGCACTATTACGTTGAATGCGAATAGTGCTTCCCTTGTACCTAATCCTTTGCGAAAGCCAAACTGACTGTCACTTATATCCAGATCGAGTTTCTGGTGGATGCGGTTGAGTATAATTTTTAACAGTAGTTTCAAAGTGTAGGACATGAGGCTTATGGTACGGTGGTCACTGCACTCTTTTGCACCGGATTTTTTCGGTAAACATATGAAGACTGATGAGAGCCATTCCTTTGGTAGTTTTCCAGACCCATAGACGCTGTTCAAGAGTCTCACCAGGACATCCATATCTTGATCACTTATGATCTTAAGAATGTCGATAGGAATTCCGTCGGGGCGAGGAGATTTACCGTTGCTCATGTTGTTTAGTGTGTGGGTGACTTCGTCCTTCGTGATTTCGGGACCTGTGTCTTCCAGTCCTACCCTAGCTACGGATGTGATATTTCTCACATCGTCGAAAAGGTCTTTTGTATATTCCTGCCATCTCTTCAGTTTGTCTTCTGTGTTATTGATAGTGTTTTCCCATTTTTATCTAAGAGGATTGTAGTAATCTTTCCTTTTCTGAGACCTGCCAATTCTTTTATCTTCTTATGTAGGTTATACAAGTCAAATCATGCTTGATAGTAACTCACAATCTTCTGAATGTTCATGTCTAGTAGTCATAATCAAAATACCAGCAGTTTTACGTGCGAGTTAGGTAGTAAACACTGATCTACGATTCTTATCTGGCAAAATGGCCTCAACTCAACATCAAAAAAACGTCTCTTTGGTGGGAAACTATCGTGGTATCTCCTCTCCATCTCCGGAAAGGTTCTTGCAAGAATTTTGACCAATCGTTTTCTCCCACTGCCACAATGTGGTTTTAGACCCAAGAGGGGTACAGCTGACATGATATTTAATGCCAGGCAAATACAGGAAAAGTCACGGGAACAAATTCGTCCTGTTGTGGGTCTTGAGCATTTAAAAACCCTAGAACAGTACCCTCAACGATGCCTTAGAAGAATTCTTGGAATTAAATGGCAGGACCAACGAGAAGCATCAGCGTTCTGAAGGAAGCTGAGATAGCAAACACTGATCTACGATTCTTTATCACGAGTTTAGTTGATGTTGTAGGCTCAACCAGTTTCATCATCAGTGTTTGTGAGAATTTTCTTAAAAATTGAAACTGAGTGTTTGATCATTGAATCATTGAATTAAATACTGCAAGCTCCTCTCTTCGTACTTATTTTTTTCTTGATTATTTTGATTTAAAATTCTAGAGCCGATTGGTTTTTGGCAACCGTTTAATTCCAACAACTTTAAGTATAACATTTGAAGAATCGCATTTTGTTTATTCAACAAAACCAGCTGTATGCACCTTGGATAGATTTATGCATTTTGTGAAATGTAAAGCGGAAAACGTTAAAGTTATGCTGGCCCCGAGTCTTAAATATACAGGTGAGCAACTATTCAATACCCAGAATGCTTGATTATTTTTGGTGCTTGAATTGGTTTCTAATTCTAATTCTTTAATTTTGCAGGTATGCTAGATGACCCGCCACGCTATATGGGTGAAGGGTTTGTTTTGATGTCATCCAATGATATGGAACTTTATTTTTATATGGATGAACCAGGTATGTTGATATTTTACTTATTCTAAATATTAAAGTGTTTATTTGGTTCTTAATAATATTTTTAGGACCAGTACCAGAAGAACCCGTTATGATAACCTTACCAAATGGTGATGTAGTTGAGTGCAGTCCACCACAATGGGGTGTAGATATAAAATGTGGAAAAGGTATATTGTTTCTTATTGATGGAATGTTTCTGCATTAATTTTTGCGTCAAAGTTACACTCATCATCATTATCATCACCAGCATTCACTCGCTAACTAGTATGAATTAGTCCAAATCAGGGATTTCTGTAGTGAACCCTAAATAGACCGATCCTCGAGCCATTTTGTCACAAAATGGACAGACTCAATCAACACTATTTACCTGCTGTTGTAGGTGCGCTGCCCCATCGATGCGTTCTCTCTCCTTTCGATGCTCTCTCTTTGCATTCTCATGTCTTCGACGCCTCCATCTCGGTCTGTCGTTCGCGATACGACAGGTGAGCTTGCTGATCTCCACAATTTTTTTCAAAGCGAGGGTAAGACTTCAGACCGCCACTCTGATTTCGTGCTTCACGTTGATCGTTGAACGATATTTGCTCCTTTTTTTGCAGCTACGACTGAAAATCCGATGTGGCAAAAGGAATATAGTTGGTCATTTTTGACGTTTAGCCAAAACTCCACCAAATTGGAACAAGTAAATTTTGTTTTAAGGCTGTTCAATGAGACTCTCTTCTTCTCGTCATGGAATGGATTTTGGATCCACGAATATATCTGGATATTTTCTTTCGCAGTATTTTCCAAACCATTCAGTGCGCTTCGAAAGGTGTTATTCTGTGTAAAGAGACAACGGCGTGCTTATGCAAGCCGGGGAAACAATCTTGACCGCCATCCTCATTAATATTTCTTATCCAAAAATGCAGTGTTCTCCTAAATTCAGCAATATTCTCCCAATAGTTTCAAGATGTGCATTTAATTACTTTTCAGATAGGGATTCAAGGCATTCAGATTGTCAAATATATCACATAAATCTGCTAGTTTTAGAAAAAGTCTGGTTCGACAAAGTAACTGGAGCTTGCTTGACCTTCCTTATGCAGAAAAGTGTGAATTCCTTGATGGGAATCGGTCACTATCGTGGTATCTCTGTCCTCTCCATCGCCGGAAAGGTTCTTGCAAGAATTTTATCCAATCGGAAGGGTGCTTGCGGAGACACAATGTGATTTTAGACTCAACAGGGGTAGAGCTGACATGATATTTGCCAGGCAAATACAGGAAAAGTCACAGGAAGAAAATCGTCCTCTATACATGAATTTTATAGACCTTGTCAAGGAGTTCGACTCTTTTAACCGTGAGTCTTTGTGGAGGATCTTGAAGCTCAACGGATGTCCCCAGAAATTCAACCAGATACTTCGACTCCTTCACGATAATATGAAAGCAGCAGTTCTCGACAGCAGTGGATCGGGAGAGCCCTTACCAATCACAACTGGCGTAAAGCAGGTTTGTGTCATGGCACCGACCTTGTTTTCTATGTTTGTGGGAACGGTCATTCAAATTGTTAAGGATGAACTGCCGGGGGGAATAGAGATCGTCTACAGATTTGTTGGCGGCGGACTCTTCAACCTTCGTAGACTGGAAGCTGAGACGACAATGGTATGGCCCACTCTGTTAATGACGAAAAGGATGAACTGCCGGGGGGAATAGAGATCGTCAACAGATTTGTTGGCGGCGGACTCTTCAACCTTCGTAGACTGGAAGCTGAGACGACAATGGTATGGCCCACTCTGTTAATGACGAAAGGTCAACAGAAAATTCACATGAAATCGTTCAAGAAGGTCTTCGTGACAAAAAAATCGTTGAACCAATACCACAGTTGCAAAATGAGCACGAAGACATGATTTTTGTGCACATTTAATAATAATAATAATATTCTTTATTGTCTAACAGGTTACAGACCCAATTACAAGACAATATAACTAAATAAATAAGCTACTATAATAATAAACTAATTAATAATCCTACAAAACAAAATACGCACACACATCAGATGGCCACATTTTGCAGGAACCGAGACAATTGAGCGCAGAAAGATCTTACAGGCTCATTGAAATAGTTAATTTCTTGACTAAATCCTTCTATGTTACATGTTTGGCATGCTCGGAGTAGTGGTGCTTTGGATTCATAATTAGTACGAAAAACAGGAACGTGAAATAGTCTGCTACTCCTCGCAGAGGGGCGCGGTATGTTAAAATTCAACGATCGGAGTAGGTTTGAACAGTCCACCAAGCTATTTATAATCTTAAACAGAAAGAGTTGTCCGGCATACACTCTGCGAGCAGCCAGCGAAACCATTTGAAAGCGATCGAGCAGGGCTCTGTGATCGAATCCTCTACATGGGAATCTACCGTCAATTTTAAACGCTAAATATTTAAGGAATTTGTGCTGTATGTATTCAATGTGTCCTGCATGAGATTGGTAAATGGGAGACCATATTATAGAATGCGTACTCAAGCTTAGATCTTACCAGAGCACAATACAAATTAGTTATACATTCAATATCACGAAAATCTTTGGTAACATGAAACAAAAAGCCAAGCATGCGTAGTGCATCTCGGGTAATACTTTGAATATGATAATTAAATAACAATTCAGTGTCGACGTAAACTCCAAGATCCCTGACAACATCACAACACTCAAGCGCAGTGTCACGCAGCTGATAGCGATATTCAAAAACAGTTTGCTATTTCGAAAATATGACAAACTTACATTTATTAATATTTAAAGGCAATTTATTATAGTTACACCAATCTTCAAGCTTAGATAAGTCGCGCTGCAACAAGACGCAATCCGAGTGTCTCGAATAACACGATACAACTTCAGAAGATCCTCTGCAAACATCAAATGGTTGCTTGTAAGTTCCTGGGATATGTCATTAATGAAAATTGAAAATATTAAAGGTGCCAAGCAGCTGCCCTGAGACGCTGGTGGGTGTGAAAGTTTTCAATTTATGACCATTGTATTCGACATTGTGTTGTCGATCAGACAAGTTGGAGGCCAAAAACGTTAGAAGATCCTCATGAAAACCCAACCTCGACATTTTCCTTAGGACAAGCGAATGATCCAGCTTATCGAAAGCCTTCGAAAAATCCGTATAAATAGCATCGATCCGCAGACCCTCCCCGAGGGTACGAAATACATCCTCTAGAAAACAGGTTAGGTTGGTTACTGTAGAGCGGCCTGGGAAAAAACCGTGCTGTTTTGGATCAATCTGATGCTTAATTTGAGTAAATATTTTTCGGTGTAATGCCGCTTCAAAAACCTTCGAGAAGTTGGGCAGGAGCGAGACCGGTCTATAATTTTCAACATGATCATTCTCAGCAGATTTATGGATTGGGCAAATGCGGGAAATTTTCTAAGCTTTTGGGAATATATTGGATCTCAGAGACCTATTAAACAGAGTCTGCAGTGGCACGCCAAAACAGACGCACAATCTCCTAAAATGAAAGCCGGGATGTCATCTGGTCCCGAAGTCATTTTGTTTGAGTGACATGAGAACATCATCGATATCAAGCTGACCCACCGATATGCGGGAAGAAGAAGAATGCACCTCCTGAGGGTGGACACCATCAACATATACGCTATTGAAGTATTTCGCGAAAGCGTTTACTAAGCCTTGGGGTGTTGAGCATTCAGCACTATCCGTACCATACATGACACCCGGGATTCTGGATTTGCGCTTTCTATTCTGTACATAGCTCCAGAGCCTCTTTGGATCTGTCTTCAATGAATTTTGAACTTCCACCAAGTAATTGTTATATGCCGCAGTTATCTTATGTTTGATCCTGACTCTTCAATCCCTAAAGATGTTAAAACTGTTCAAACACTGCGTAGATTTCCATCTTTTCAAATGTTTTGACTTTTCCCGTATGTCGCAGATTAAGTCCCATGTGTACCAACATGGATATTTGTATTTTTTACAGTGAATTTTTTTACTTGGAACACACATACTAAATATGCCAGCAAGAATCCTGTAGAATGCCGACACCGCATCATTCACATCACTGATGTGAGGACCAATCCTGAAGCAACAGTTGCTGATATAACAGGGGGTAGTTTGCCTTTCTAAAGTTGTACATTTTATTGTTGGTGTTGACCGGAAAATTTCTATGTGACTCAACTTTGGCCCAAAAAGAAATATGCAGTGCAGGATGATGTGAATCCTCATCCACTAATGGCGGCGAACAGGGTGCGACGTTACATTTAAAATTGGACAGAACAAGGTCAAGTATATGATCGCTCTGATTACGGGTCGAATTATATTGATCCAATTCAAACACAGACATGAAATTCTGCACGGCCCTCCGCTGAGAAACACAAGGACCTAATAGATCTTCTTCGGAATGGACATTGAGGTTGTGCACCGTACAAGTCTTAAAGAATTCGAAAAATCCAATATAGTGATCAGTATTTAGGCCAGGTGGGATATAAACACAAAAACAGAAAACCGAAAAGTGATTCGCACTCAGCCTACATCCAATCATATCTATTGACGGGTGCGTAAAAGGGGAGTCGGCTATGAGAACCCTTCTAGAATTCAGGTCTGACCTGACGGCCAATAGCACGCCCCCGCCTCTAGTTACACCAAGCGCACCATTATCTCTGTCCCTGCGACGGGTCTCAGTGATTGCAATTACGTGATATTCGGCAGATGATGTAGATTTACCGACATGTTAAAGATCTGTTACCTGCAGTTTTTCAAAATCGCCTTATAAGCAAGCATCTTGCAATTTCAAGGTCAGCAAGAGCACCTGATTTGAACCTAGCCAGCAGAGCACATGGCCAACAATGCTTGAAGAGCTGTATTTAAGAGTAAGTTCGAGCAATGCAACTAGAAATGTTGAATACTGTTGTATAGAATTTGCTGGAGTTGTTGGTAATTAATAAATTTAAAGATTAATATAATAAAATTCCGGATAAATAGGTAATACAAAACCTGGAATTAAACAAAAATGTTTAGTGAAATAGCGCCAACTGGGAGTCGAACTTACACCTCTGTATCGAGAGCTCAATACTCTACACACTTAGCCGTTTTTAAACAACGAGAATGCAGTTTTTCTAGTTACTACTAGTTTTCTTTTCCAGGTACGGATTTCAGTTATGGACCATGGGCGGATAGACAGCGTGAACACTTGTTCAAATTTTTTTATCCACAAGACTACAAGCCCATGGAGGTTACACAGCCACCAAAACCAGGTGATAAAAGACAGATGCAATCGTTCGATATTCGTATGTTGATGCAGAATGAAGCTACTATCGATATACTGTTCACCAAAGATAAGGAAACGAATGCAGTACATATAAATATAGGTGAGCGATATCATTCATGTGAAATTTGAGTGAATTTAATCAAATTCTTCTTAGGAGCTGGAAGTTATCTAGAAGTAACTATACCATGGGCGACGAAAGAAGATGGTTACAAAACTAGAATCAACGGTCAACTATTACATTTAGAATCAACTACCAGTCTACAGTATAGAGATTTTGTGGAGAGCGAAACGTTAGAATTCTCAATATTATGTCACTATCCATTGGTTTGGAACGAACATCAGTTGTGGGAAGTAAACTTGACTGGTTGTAAAGCTAGTGTCAATTTGATATTTGCTCACAAGTGGTTTTTTACAGGTACGGCGTCATTTGGGTATACTTTCTAAACTTAAACACGTTTTACCACTTCACCAAAACACTCAACGCACGTTGACAATAAAAAAAACTGTTTTGGTGAAGTGGTAAAGCGTGTTTTAGTTTAGTGCCAAAGGTTCTACTCATCGATTATGCGTATACTTTGTACAATTGAAAGTTTTTTGTAATAATTTTTCCAGATCTCATTAACGATTGGGCCTCAAAAGCGCGTCCAGACCTGATCCATTTCGTGCCATACACATGGCGGTTTGGACTCACACTGAAACATTGTGAGTTGCTTACATTAATCAACCAATACAACTGGATAGATTGCAGCAGTGTTGGACAGCGTAGCAGATTAGAAAATACACAATTTGCGCTGTGTGCCCATTTTCTGCATTTGTCTTTTGATCTGCCATTCGATGAGTTTTTGCCGGAGACTTTGCCAATAAATCTTGCTATACAGGTCAGTACTGAGCTTTCTGATTTTGCAAAGTTTTTGAGCTTTTGAGGAATTAAAATAGGAAAAGTTTCTTTTTTTCGTTTGTAATGACTTTTTTGTGATTTTTTCAGCTGTAAAAGTTTCTCGGAAAAAAACTGGGAGACTGCTCTTTCTACTATTTATTTTTTTCATAGATTATGATCTTCGTAAATTGACAAAATCTGTGAGGTATCCATTGTGTCTGTTTATTTTTTCAGGGTGAAAGTGTGGATTTAAGCATGTTCATACCGGAGTTCCATACAAGTCGCAACGTAGTCTTATCATTAGAAAAACATGCGAAAATTCTCTCTAAAGATGGATCCACAACAAAGAAGACTGAATTAATACCAAAGTGGCGAAATATTTGTCAAAAAAGGTACGAAAATATTAAATAAATACACTTTATTGTCTAACAGGTGGGAAACTCAATTACAAGACAAAAGATCATCATCATCAGCATTCTTCACTCGCTAACGAGTATGAATTATTCCAAATCAGGGAGTTCTGTTGTGAACTCTAAGATGGCTCAGTCACCGTCGCTATGTGGTTGATGTTTCCAGGGAATTTCTTGGAGTATATCAATCCAGGAAGATTTTGCCTAGATCTTTCATGGTTGAAGTATCCAGGGAATTTCTTGGAGTATAACAATCCTGGAAGATTTTTTCATGATTGAAGTAAGCAGGGAATTTCTTGGAGTATATCAGGCCAGGAAGATTTTTTCATTATTGAAGTATGCAGGGAAATTCTTGCAATATATCAATCCTGGAAGCTTTTGCCCAGATCTTTCAGGATTGAAGTATCCAGGGAATTTCTTGGAGTATATCAATCCAGGAAGATTTTGCCTAGATCTTTCATGATTGAAGTATCTAGGGAATTTCTTGGAGTATATAAATCCAGGAAGATTTTACCTAGATCTTGCATGATTGACGTATCCAAGGAATTTCTTGGAGTATATCAATCCAGGAAGGTTTCGCCTAGATCTTTCATGATTGAAGTATCCAGGGAATTTCTTGGAGTATATCAATCCAGGAAGATTTTGCCTAGATCTTGAATGATTGAAGTTTTCAGGGTATTTCTTGGAGTATATCAATTCAGGAAGGTTTTTTCATGATTGAAGTATGCAGGGAATTTCTTGCAGTATATCAATCCTGGAAGCTTTTGCCCAGATCTTTCATGAATTATTCCAAATCAGGGATTTCTGTTGTGAACTCTAAGATGGCTCAGTCATCGCCGCTATGTGGTTGATGTTTCCAGGGAATTTCTTGGAGTATATCAATCCAGGAAGATTTTGCCTAGATCTTTCATGGTTGAAGTATTCAGGGAATTTCTTGGAGTATATGAATCCTGGAAGATTTTTTCATGATTGAAGTATGCAGGGAATTTCTTGGAGTATATCAGGCCAGGAAGATTTTTTCATTATTGAAGTATGCAGGGAAATTCTTGCAATATATCAATCCTGGAAGCTTTTGCCCAGATCTTTCATGATTGAAGTATCCAGGGAATTTCTTGGAGTATATAAATCCAGGAAGATTTTGCCTAGATCTTTCATGATTGAAGTATCTAGGGAATTTCTTGGAGTATATAAATCCAGGAAGATTTTACCCAGATCTTTCATGATTGACGTATCCAAGGAATTTCTTGGAGTATATCAATCCAGGAAGGTTTCGCCTAGATCTTTCATGATTGAAGTATCCAGGGAATTTCTTGGAGTATATCAATCCAGGAAGGTTTCGCCTAGATCTTTCATGATTGAAGTATCCAGGGAATTTCTTGGAGTATATCAATCCAGGAAGATTTTGCCTAGATCTTGAATGATTGAAGTTTTCAGGGTATTTCTTGGAGTATATCAATTCAGGAAGGTTTTTTCATGATTGAAGTATGCAGGGAATTTCTTGCAGTATATCAATCCTGGAAGCTTTTGCCCAGATCTTTCATGAATTATTCCAAATCAGGGATTTCTGTTGTGAACTCTAAGATGGCTCAGTCACCGCCGCTATGTGGTTGATGTTTCCAGGGAATTTCTTGGAGTATATCAATCCAGGAAGATTTTGCCTAGATCTTTCCTGGTTGAAGTATTCAGGGAATTTCTTGGAGTATATGAATCCTGGAAGATTTTTTCTTGATTGAAGTATGCAGGGAATTTCTTGGAGTATATCAGGCCAGGAAGATTTTTTCATTATTGAAGTATGCAGGGAAATTCTTGCAATATATCAATCCTGGAAGCTTTTGCCCAGATCTTTCATGATTGAAGTATCCAGGGAATTACTTGGAGTATATCAATCCAGGAAGATTTTGCCTAGATCTTTCATGATTGAAGTATCTAGGGAATTTCTTGGAGTATATAAATCCAGGAAGATTTTACCTAGATCTTTCATGATTGAAGTATCCAAGGAATTTCTTGGAGTATATCAATCCAGGAAGGTTTCGCCTAGACCTTTTATGATTGAAGTATCCAGGGAATTTCTTGGAGTATATCAATCCAGGAAGGTTTCGCCTAGATCTTTCATGATTGAAGTATCCAGGGAATTTCTTGGAGTATATCAATCCAGGAAGATTTTGCCTAGATCTTGAATGATTGAAGTTTCCAGGGTATTTCTTGGAGTATATCAATCCAGGAAGATTTTTTCATGATTGAAGTATACAGGGAATTTCTTGGAGTATATCAGTCCAGGAAGGTTTTTTCATGATTGAAGTATGCAGGGAATTTCTTGCAGTATATCAATCCTGGAAGCTTTTGCCCAGATCTTTCATGATTGAAGTATCCAGGAAATTTCTTGGAGTATATCAATTCAGGAAGTATTTGCCTAGATCTTGAATGATTGAAGTTTTCAGGGTATTTCTTGGAGTATATCAATCCAGGAAGATTTTTTCATGATTGATGTATGCAGGGAATTTCTTGGAGTATATCAATCCAGGAAGATTTTTCCTAGTTCTTTCTTGATTGAAGTATCCAGGGAATTTTTTGGAGTATATCAATCAAGGAAGATTTTTCCTAGATCTTTCTTGATTGAAGTATGCAGGGTATTTCTTGGAGTATATCAATCAAGGAATATTTTTTCATGATTGAAGTATGCAGGGAATTTCTTGGAGTATATCAATCCAGGAAGATTTTTTCATGATTGAAGTATGCAGGGAATTTCTTGGAGTATATCAATCCAGGAAGATTTTTCATGATGGAATTTCTTGCAGTATATCAATCCTGGAAGCTTTTGCCCTTTCATGATTGATGTATCCAGGGAATTTCTAGGAGTATATCAATCCAGGAAGATTTTTCCTAGATCTTTCTTGATTGAAGTATGCAGGGTATTTCTTGGAGTATATCAATCCAGGAAGATTTTTTCATGATTGAAGTATGCAGGGAATTGCTTGGAGTATATCAGTCCAGGAAGATTTTTTCATGATTGAAGTATGCAGGGAATTTCTTGCAGTATATCAATCCTGGAAGCTTTTGCCCAGATCTTTTATGATTGAAGTATTCACGGAATTTCTTGGAGTATATCAATCCAAGAAGATTTTGCCTAGATATTTTATGATTGAAGTATCCAGGAAATTTCTTGGAGTATATCAATCCAGGAAGATTTTGCCTAGATGTTGAATGATTGAAGTTTCCAGGGTATTTCTTGGAGTATATCAATCCAGGAAGATTTTGTCTAGATCTTTCATGATTGAAGTATCCAGGAAATTTCTTGGAGTATATCAATCCAGGAAGATTTTGTCTAGATCTTTCATGATTGAAGTATGCAGGGAATTTCTTGGAGTATATCAATCCAGGAAGGTTTTGCCTAGGTCTTTCATGATTGACGTATCCAGGGAATTTCTTGGAGTATATCAATCGAGGAAGATTTTTTCATGATTGAAATATGCAGGGAATTTCTTGGAGTATATCAATCCAGGAAGATTTTTTCATGATGGAATTTCTTACAGTATATCAATCGTGGAAGCTTTTGCCCAGATCTTTCATGATTGAAGTATCCAGGGAATTTCTTGGAGTATATCAATCCAGGAAGATTTTGCCTAGATATTTCATGATTGAAGTATCCAGGGGATTTCTTGGAGTATATCAATCGAGGCAGATTTGTTCATGATTGAAGTATGCAGGGTATTTCTTGGAGTATATCAATCCAGGAAGATTTTTTCATGATGGAATTTCTTGCAGTATATCAATCCAGGAAGATTTTTTCTTGATTGAAATATGCAGGGAATTTCTTGCAGTATATCAATCCTGGAAGCTTTTGCCAGGTCTCTCATGATTGAAGTATCCAGGGAATTTCTTGGAGTATATCAATCCAGGAAGATTTTGCCTAGATGTTGAATGATTGAAGTTTCCAGGGTATTTCTTGGAGTATATCAATCCAGGAAGATTTTGTCTAGACCTTTCTTGATTGAAGTATCCAGGAAATTTCTTGGAGTATATCAATCCAGGAAAATTTTGTCTAGATCTTTCATGATTGAAGTATGCAGGGAATTTCTTGGAGTATATCAATCCAGGAAGGTTTTGCCTAGGTCTTTCATGATTGACGTATCCAGGGAATTTCTTGGAGTATATCAATCGAGGAAGATTTTTTCATGATTGAAATATGCAGGGAATTTCTTGGAGTATATCAATCCAGGAAGATTTTTTCATGATGGAATTTCTTACAGTATATCAATCGTGGAAGCTTTTGCCCAGATCTTTCATGATTGAAGTATCCAGGGGATTTCTTGGAGTATATCAATCGAGGCAGATTTGTTCATGATTGAAGTATGCAGGGTATTTCTTGGAGTATATCAATCCAGGAAGATTTTTTCATGATGGAATTTCTTGCAGTATATCAATCCAGGAAGATTTTTTCTTGATTGAAATATGCAGGGAATTTCTTGCAGTATATCAATCCTGGAAGCTTTTGCCTAGAACTTTCATGATTGAAGTATCCAGGGAATTTCTTGGATTATATCAATCCAGGAAGATTTTGCCTAGATCTTTCATGATTGAAGTATCCAGGGAATTTCTTGGAGTATGTCAATCCAGGAAGATTTTTTCATGATTGAAGTATGCAGGGAATTTCTTGGTGTATATCAATCCAGGAAGATTTTTCTTGTTTGAAGTATGCAGGGAATTTCTTGGAGTATATCAATCCAGGAAGATTTTTCTTGATTGAAGTATGCAGGGAATTTCTTGGAGTATATCAATCCAGGAGGATTTTGCCTAGAGCTTTCATGATTGAAGTATCCAGGGAATTTCTTGGAGTATATCAATCCAGGAAGATTTTTTCATGATTGAAGTATGCAGGGAATTTCTTGGAGTATATCAATCCAGGAAGATTTTTCTTGATTGAAGTATGCAGGGAATTTCTTGGAGTATATCAATCCAGGAAGATTTTTCTTGATTGAAGTATGCAGGGAATTTCTTGGAGTATATCAATCCAGGAGGATTTTGCCTAGAGCTTTCATGATTGAAGTATCCAGGGAATTTCTTGGAGTATATCAATCCAGGAAGATTTTGCCTAGATGTTGAATGATTGAAGTTTCCAGGGTATTTCTTGGAGTATATCAATCCAGGAAGATTTTGTCTAGACCTTTCATGATTGAAGTATCCAGGAAATTTCTTGGAGTATATCAATCCAGGAAGATTTTGTCTAGATCTTTCATGATTGAAGTATCCAGGCAATTTCTTGGAGTATATCTGTCCAGGAAGATTTTGCCTAGAACTTTCATGATTGAAGTATCCAGGGAATTTCTTGGAGTATATCAATCGAGGAAGATTTTTTCATGATTGAAGTATGCAGGGAATTTCTTGGGAGTATATCAATTCAGGAAGATTTTGCCTAGATCTTTCATGATTGAGGTATCCAGGGAATTTCTTGGAGTATATCTATCCCGGAAGATTTTGCCCACACCTTTCATGATTGAAGATACCAGGGAATTTCTTGGAGTATATCAATCCAGGAAGATTTTGCCTAGATATTTCATGATTGAAGTATCCAGGGGATTTCTTGGAGTATATCAATCGAGGCAGATTTGTTCATGATTGAAGTATGCAGGGTATTTCTTGGAGTATATCAATCCAGGAAGATTTTTTCATGATGGAATTTCTTGCAGTATATCAATCCAGGAAGATTTTTTCTTGATTGAAATATGCAGGGAATTTCTTGCAGTATATCAATCCTGGAAGCTTTTGCCAGGTCTCTCATGATTGAAGTATCCAGGGAATTTCTTGGAGTATATCAATCCAGGAAGATTTTGCCTAGATGTTGAATGATTGAAGTTTCCAGGGTATTTCTTGGAGTATATCAATCCAGGAAGATTTTGTCTAGACCTTTCTTGATTGAAGTATCCAGGAAATTTCTTGGAGTATATCAATCCAGGAAAATTTTGTCTAGATCTTTCATGATTGAAGTATGCAGGGAATTTCTTGGAGTATATCAATCCAGGAAGGTTTTGCCTAGGTCTTTCATGATTGACGTATCCAGGGAATTTCTTGGAGTATATCAATCGAGGAAGATTTTTTCATGATTGAAATATGCAGGGAATTTCTTGGAGTATATCAATCCAGGAAGATTTTTTCATGATGGAATTTCTTACAGTATATCAATCGTGGAAGCTTTTGCCCAGATCTTTCATGATTGAAGTATCCAGGGGATTTCTTGGAGTATATCAATCGAGGCAGATTTGTTCATGATTGAAGTATGCAGGGTATTTCTTGGAGTATATCAATCCAGGAAGATTTTTTCATGATGGAATTTCTTGCAGTATATCAATCCAGGAAGATTTTTTCTTGATTGAAATATGCAGGGAATTTCTTGCAGTATATCAATCCTGGAAGCTTTTGCCTAGAACTTTCATGATTGAAGTATCCAGGGAATTTCTTGGATTATATCAATCCAGGAAGATTTTGCCTAGATCTTTCATGATTGAAGTATCCAGGGAATTTCTTGGAGTATGTCAATCCAGGAAGATTTTTTCATGATTGAAGTATGCAGGGAATTTCTTGGTGTATATCAATCCAGGAAGATTTTTCTTGTTTGAAGTATGCAGGGAATTTCTTGGAGTATATCAATCCAGGAAGATTTTTCTTGATTGAAGTATGCAGGGAATTTCTTGGAGTATATCAATCCAGGAGGATTTTGCCTAGAGCTTTCATGATTGAAGTATCCAGGGAATTTCTTGGAGTATATCAATCCAGGAAGATTTTTTCATGATTGAAGTATGCAGGGAATTTCTTGGAGTATATCAATCCAGGAAGATTTTTCTTGATTGAAGTATGCAGGGAATTTCTTGGAGTATATCAATCCAGGAAGATTTTTCTTGATTGAAGTATGCAGGGAATTTCTTGGAGTATATCAATCCAGGAGGATTTTGCCTAGAGCTTTCATGATTGAAGTATCCAGGGAATTTCTTGGAGTATATCAATCCAGGAAGATTTTGCCTAGATGTTGAATGATTGAAGTTTCCAGGGTATTTCTTGGAGTATATCAATCCAGGAAGATTTTGTCTAGACCTTTCATGATTGAAGTATCCAGGAAATTTCTTGGAGTATATCAATCCAGGAAGATTTTGTCTAGATCTTTCATGATTGAAGTATCCAGGCAATTTCTTGGAGTATATCTGTCCAGGAAGATTTTGCCTAGAACTTTCATGATTGAAGTATCCAGGGAATTTCTTGGAGTATATCAATCGAGGAAGATTTTTTCATGATTGAAGTATGCAGGGAATTTCTTGGGAGTATATCAATTCAGGAAGATTTTGCCTAGATCTTTCATGATTGAGGTATCCAGGGAATTTCTTGGAGTATATCTATCCCGGAAGATTTTGCCCACACCTTTCATGATTGAAGATACCAGGGAATTTCTTGGAGTATATCAATCCAGGAAGATTTTGCCTAGATATTTCATGATTGAAGTATCCAGGGGATTTCTTGGAGTATATCAATCGAGGCAGATTTGTTCATGATTGAAGTATGCAGGGTATTTCTTGGAGTATATCAATCCAGGAAGATTTTTTCATGATGGAATTTCTTGCAGTATATCAATCCAGGAAGATTTTTTCTTGATTGAAATATGCAGGGAATTTCTTGCAGTATATCAATCCTGGAAGCTTTTGCCAGGTCTCTCATGATTGAAGTATCCAGGGAATTTCTTGGAGTATATCAATTCAGGAAGATTTTGCCTAGATCTTTCATGATTGAGGTATCCAGGGAATTTCTTGGAGTATATCTATCCCGGAAGATTTTGCCCACACCTTTCATGATTGAAGATACCAGGGAATTTCTTGGAGTATATCAATCCAGGATCCAGATTTTGCCTAGATCTTTCATGATTGAAGTATCCAACTTCTCCTTGTAGGTGTGTTTCCCTATGCTGCAGAACGGTTCAGTTCCTACAAAAGGCGTTGACTCCCCCTTTTTGCTAATTTATTGGCTTCTTCGTCTCCCCTTAAACCAAAATATCCAGGTATCCAATCAAGGGAAACTCTGTTCTTCTTGCTGAGCTCGCTAAGACGTCTTAAGCATTCCCACAGAGCAGCACATCAACTCCGCTGAAAGAAGAAGCAAATTTCTAAGCTGATGTCACCAGTGGAATTTAGGCTACCGGGTGGAGTATTTGCTTCATAGTATTCACTTCAATTCCTTGAGTAGCAGGAACATCTATGTTCCGGATCTCCAGTCGTTCTGAATCAACCTAAATAATTGGTTTTACAGGCTGTTTAATTGAATGGTTCTATTCTCTTTAGTGCTGGATGGGTAGACTTTTGGTGGGTGCCGATAGGTGCCATCAATATCGTGTACACATTCCATCCATGTCCACCATTGGGTCCAGCACCTCAAGCTGATATTTCTACTCCGGTGAAAGAAGAAATTTTGCTGTCACCAATACGATTTCCACACCAGCGAAAGAAGAGAAAGCGATCACCGGATGGGACTCAAAAATTCGATCCGACCACACTGAAAGCCGACACTGTAAGTGTGGAATTGGAGATTGGACCGTCTGTGATTTTACTGTATGGTACTGCTTTGAGGAATTTCATGAATTTCAAGGTAAATTTTGTATAGCAACTCTGGGGAAGTGGATTTAATAAGTGAGTTCTTGTGGATTTCCAGGAAAACATTTTCGGTGAGGATCAAGCCTTTGTTGATATGCAACGGACGCAATCCAGTGAGAATAGTGGGAATGAAATGAAACACGATGAGAGTTCCGCTAATATACCATTGGAATTACGTGAGGATTTCGACCATAGAAACTATCGCCCACTAGAGGTGGATGTTTCGATTATAATGCACGATGTTCAGGGACATTTGTTAAGGGTAAGTGTTAATAAAACAGGATCAGTCCAAAAATCAGTACATAAAACTTAAAATGCTCTTTTTTTTGGTGTTTAGAATTGTACAGAAAAGGATCCACCTTGTCCAGTGATCCTAATTGAAAGATTGGGCTTTGAAATGAAGAAACGATACGATCAAACTGAACTACAATTATTGTTAAGTCCAGCCGTGTTACTTGTATCGGACAATTTGAATAGATCTTCAAAGGATAAGCACCTTAATCAGGGAAAATTAACTTTGTCATCGTTACAGGTAAGTCAAATTAGTAACTCATTTACAGAAAGAGACCCTGAGTTATTTATTCAAGATCCGAGGACATGCAATGTTTTCCGATGTTGGTCAATCTCTTGAGCAAGATACTGTCGAATATGCTTGGTTGGTTGAAATGCAACTAGGTAAACTCAGTGGTAAACTCACAACACCACAATTGTATTCTATTATGGCCAGTTTGGAGACTTTAATACTTTTGGTAAGGCTCCTTGTGATAAATAAGTGGTTGAATGAAAATGAGGTCATCAATTATTTACTTTCAAGGTAATCGATAGCGAAGATGAACTGAATTCACCGAAAGACGATGTATTACTTAGTCAACCAGTGGTGAAAAAGAAAAGTACGAACATAACGCAAAATGTCCATGTGCAACATGTTCAACAGGCATTGCAACACTTGTTGCAACCGAAAAACAGTGGATCCAGCCTGATCAGTAAATCCAGTTCTGGTACTGCAGGTAGGTACTATTGTAACCATTTTGAATTAGCGGGTATTATTTACATTCAGAAAGAATACTAATTTTGAGAGAGAGAGAGAGATGTTTTTGGCGACATCTAGCGTGAACAGGCAATATGCCGGGTGAAACACAGTTCACAAACGATGGCCGGACAAGAAGTAACAACTCCATTATATCCTATTGCGCCCGAATCCCCTAGCAGGGTGGCTTTATTTAAGAATTGCTTGTTACATAAAGCAACAAGACTTTAAGCCTCCCTGCTAGGGGATTCGGGCGCATCTAGTGTTGGCAATAGGATATAATGGAGTTGTTACTTCTTGTCCGGCATTTTTACAATATACCCCTATAAAAATACATCTACAGGGTGAGAGATTCAGAAATAAGATACATTTTTATGTCGACTTTCATAACGATGGTTGATACTTAGGTATCTTATGTTAGAGTTTGTTCAAAAGATTAACCAGTCACTACCATTTGTAAAGCAAGAAACAATACGATTTTATAATCACTTCTCAATCTCCCGAATCAGCGACTGGACAAAAACCCATTGTTATTTTATTCGCCCTTTATATATATTATTTGATATGGGAAACCGTGACACCCTCCAACTACTAGCTTCTGTATATAATAATAAAAGTCCGACATTTAATTTACATGAAGGCGTTCCGATGCTCAAAAGTGAGACCACACTGTATTTAAAACATGTCATTCTTCGAACAAGAAAACACGGTCCATCTGTTTCTGAAAGTTGAACAAAGAAAAGAGACAAAAATTATAAATTTTTGTTATTCATGTACCTACTTGTAGACGTATTTCTGGCTTTTGGTAAAACCCATATCAATAAACGATAAGATAGATAGAAAATAGACCCTTAAATTTTATGACTAAATGGAGAGTTAACAATCTACTTAAAATAATATTCAGAAAAATATTATATTTCCCAGACTAATAGAAAATATCTATAAAATCACCCAACTAGTATACATAATACCAGTGGCGTGGTATCTTAAAATTTACACACAAATTACACTATTAAAGACGGAGTTTCCTTTAATTTAAATTGTATTAGGAGCTTGAACGAAGGACCAAAAAGGTTCAAATCAACTGTAATAAAATCAATAAAAAGATATTATACAGAGTGTATCATAACTCTAGGATGTGAGAGCTCGTCCAAAAATATGAAAAAAGTTTCTATTAACTTACCTTCTAAAATGCACCATTTTCGAGATACACACAAAAAATTGAAAAAAAAAATCATTTTTTGCGAATATCTCCGGAACCTTTTATCGTACAATAACTTATGTTTTGTGCAAGAATTTTGTTTTAAATTGGCTGGCACTTGAGTCGTGGACGAAGGACTGGCTTGTGTGTTCGAATATCGAGAAGTGCACGGTCTTACATATTGGAATCAACAATCCCCATTTACAATTACTATTGGGCGGCTGCGTGCTCCGTGGGACCCGGGAGTCATGATATCGGAAGTCCTGAAGTGGGAAAAACATGTCTCTAAAGTTGTTAAAAAAGCAAACTCGATGATATATTTAATTCAGAAAGCTTTTACGACTGGCACGATAGTAAAGCTCTACAAGTCTCCTATACGACCAATCCTGGAGTACGCACAGTCGGTTTGGAGTCCTTACTATGTGAGGGAATTGTTTGACATGAACCTGAAACCCAAAGAAAAAAAAATAATAAGAAAATTAAAAGGAAAAATGGTTCAAGAACATAAAAAAAAAAGATTAAACTTTAACTTCATAATTGTAAAATTAAAAAAAAAATAAAAAAAGATAGAAAAGTTGTCATTTCAAAATTCTCCAAACCGTAAGAGAGATCGTATTTTCAATTTTCACAATAACCACATATGGGCTGAAGAAAATCTACATTAAATTGGAGAAGGCCATCATCAGCAACAATTTTCCGTTAATGTTTGGGCTGGCTTCGTCGGTGATCATTTAATAGGCTCACATTTTTTACCGAACAGATTAAACGGTGCAGATTTTCGACAATTTCTAAAAGAAGTATTGCCGGAACTGCTGAGAGATGTACCGCCTCATGTAAGACAAAACATGTACTTTATGAATGATGGAGCTCTGGCCCACTTTAGTTTGGTTGCTCGTAAACCCACCACCTCTTCAAAATCTTCACCAATTATGAATTAAAAAAAAAATTCTTGTACAAAATATAGTAGAAAATTGTAATAGGAAATAAAAGTCTGACTCCACAAAATCAATTTAATACGTTACACTCAATGTGTTACATCCAAACATGTTTCGAAGCTCACTAGCTTCATCATCAGTGGTAAAATTCGAGAGAAAATTGTATTTGCAAATATTACATATGACTAGGTTGAGAGTAATGTGTTGAAGTCTGAAAAAGGACCTTTTTGTTATAATGTAGTAACTACATTATTACAATACATTCACTCCACTTCAGAATGGACTACTTCTTTAAAATATAGTAGAAAATGCTTACAAAAGCTGTTTTCTGTATGAGAAACGAATATAATCGCAAAAAACGGATTTTTTTTCACAACAAAACACCTTTTATCTCGAAAATGGGGCATTTTAGAGGACTTACCCTCTAAAATAGAATAGAAACTTTTTTTCATATTTTTTGACGAGCATATATTATGAAACACCCTGTACGTTTTACAGGTAATCAAAAGAATCAAAATATGCATAAGAAGAAAGACGATGATAGTTTCAGTAAAAGGAAAGAAGAGGATATGAAGAAAGGATCAGTGAAGAGTGGCCCACAAACGATACAAGAAGAAAGCACCATCTACAATGAACATAAATTGAAATATAAATTGGTGCGAGTAGCAGTGGATGCTGTTGATTTTTGGTTGGTTGAAAGTGGAGCTGCCTTACAGCTATGGGTAAGTTTTTACTTTTTTCATATACGTACTATATTGAAATATTTACCTATGACCACTACTGTAAATACTTAAAAACACACCGTCGACGATCAATGTATTGTATGTATTGCTGACAATAAGACCGTCCGTCTGAATCATACCCATGCCCTACAGAGTCTGCATTTGTCGCTCTCTTCTAGGCCTAATCTTACCATATTTATGTTTGGGTTGTCCAGATTTTGGATCTTTCATGATTGAAGTATCCATGGACCAAACAAGGGAAACTCTGTTATTTTTGTTAAGCTCTTTAAGACGTCTTAAGCATCCTCACACCATTGTTGAGCTGATGACATATTATGAACTAATATGGCCGCCTGCCAATGTCGCACTTCCGATAGTTCCTGTCCAGGTTGCGTGAATTTCCGCTATTGATTTTGAGTATTTGGTGCCTGCTCCTGCTAACCATTTTTAGGTAAAGTGAGTAAGTATTCTATTTTGATTACAGATTTCACCTGTCCGATTGGCAAGTTGCAATTTGCATGGTAAACAAGTCAGTTCCGGTTTGAGTTGCATTATTTACAGCATGTCTTTGAGGCAGTTAGTTTGGCATCCTCACAAATATAATCATAGCAAGTAAGTAGAATTTATCAATCATTCCATGATGTTCCAGATTAATGTCTTCTTTGAAAGCGCTGGATCTGCTTTAGGAAACACCAATAAGTCACCTATGATTATTTTTAGAGTCAACACTGACAATGCTGATTTCTGGTTGGAAGTGGGTGCAGTTAATTTTGGTCCAGTGATTGTTGAATCAGCGATATCATCGGATGTGAAAGATCAAAATTTGCATGTCATACAGCAAAAGTTCTTAAAAGAACATGATGATCGATGGAAGAAATTATGGTTTCTTTGGCCGGATTTGAATAAAACCACTTGTAAATGTGGATGTACTGGTGGTTGTGTATTTTTCGGGAATAACCGCAATGGGCCCAGGTTTTTTAAACCGAGCAAAAAGGATTTAGATGATGGAATCAACGTAGCAGCTTTTCGGTAAGTGTTGGTTGACGAGTAATGTGGTCTTGTGTTTATGTGTTTATGTTTTTTTTAGTATTAATGAACCTGGTCAAGACCCTGGATATGGACAAAGTATTCTGCATGAAAACATGTTGGTATTCCGCACGCCACCTTACATTGTGACTGATATCACGTTGCAGGATACGTTATCACGTTCAAAACCGAAAAAGACGTGCGATAGTCCAAAAGTGTGTCTAGAGCGTGAACGATCTGTGGAAAAGGAGCATCACGTCCAATCGAGTCCACACAGCACTATTGAGCGAAGAGCAAATCGAAGATATTCATCAACTTCTATAAAGTATGTCTTCAACAATGTACGGATGAAATTCTAATAGAAAAAGTTTTCCTTTACTTTTGTAGGAGTGCCCTGTTAAAGGAAGTCCCATATTCAAGGCTGATCGAAACGAGTCCAGCTGTTCTACCTATTAAACTGGACAGTGATTCTAAATTGCATGCCGATAAGAGCAAATTAAATATCGTTGACAATGGTGATTTGCTGCCGAAGAACAGTGTTTCCGACAGTAAATTGGCTGTGGATTATTTTAATAGTACTTTGGCCTCAGATGCTTCGAAAAGTGTAAGTAATTAGAATTATTGACGGCATCTTGAATGAAATCATATAAGAGTAATTGAAGGATGATCAGATCATCTGTTTAATTTTTTAGCTCTCCATATCAGATATGTAATATATGTATATATGGAGACTATTAGTTTCATGAAAAAAAATTTTTTTTTAATTTCACCGGAAATACTTGTTTTTGGTCATTTTATACATAAATAAGTAGTTTTAAAAAAATGTCTGTCTGTCTGTCTGTCTGTCTGTCTGTCTGTATCCACGAAAACGCAAAAACTGCTTAACAGATTTTAACCCAATTTGGTACAAAAATACTATTGGACATGGCAAGGAGCTGATTAGATTTTGGGAAACAATGAGCGTAGGCAAAGGGTTTAAAAGAGGGTTCAAAAATTAAAAAAATTCATAGTTCTTAAACTTATCCGAAATACTGCATAATTTTTTACGCATTTAATTGAATATAACCTAAAATATTGAACATAAAATATTAGACCACATGGGCGTTCGAAAATAGTGTAAAATGGGGTAAAAAAGATTAAAAAAAAACGTATTTCTTAAAAATAGCAGAAATATTAACTAGTTATTTATAGTTTTGATAGACTATAACCTATAAAATGTGTCATGAATAACTTACTTTCATAGGCGTTCGTAAATAGTGGAAAAGGGGTCAAAACATAAAAAATATATATTTCCTAAACTTATTCGAAATATGGAATAATTTTTCATAGTTGTGATACAATATAAGCTAAAAAATATTCCATAAAAGAATTGGTTCACACATGCGTTCGAAAATAGTTTAAAAAAAGGGTCAAAAACGAAAAAAAAAATGTTTCTCAAATATACCAGAAAAATTGGCTAATTATATATAGCTTTGATATAAGATAACCTAAAAAATGCAGCATAAAATTTGTATTTACATAGGCGTTCGTAAATAGTAGAAAAAGGGGTAAAATAAAAAAAATTAAAATGTAAAAATTTTTATATTTAACTAGATGAATTGGTCTTAAAAATACACGACAAAAATTAATGTACCATAGGCGTCCGTGAAAATTCTATAAAAGGGTCAGAAAAAATTTGTATCTGTGATAACTCAAAAACCACTTAACGGATTTTAACCACATTTGGTACGAAAATACTACAGGATATATATATATATATAGGTGGTGAATAACATTGAGCGTAGGCAAGGGGTTTAAAAGAGGGTTCAAAAATTTAAAAAATCATAGTTCTTAAACTTATCCGAAATATTGAATAATTTTTTTATAGTTGTGATAGAATATAACCTAAAAAATGTTACATAAAAGAATTAGTTCACACAGGCGTTCGAAAATAGTCTTAAAAAAGGGTCAAAAACGAAAAAAAAATGCTTTCCAAATATACCAGAAAAATTGGCTTTCATATAAGATAACCTAAAAAATGCAGCATAAAATTTTTATTTACATAGGCGTTCGTAAATAGAAAAAAAAAGGGGTAAAATAAAAAAAAATTAAAATGTAAAAAAATTTATATTTAACTAGTTGAATTAGTGTTAAAAATACACGACAAAAATTAATGTTCCATAGGCGTCCGTGAAAATTCTATAAAAGGGTGAGAAAAAAAATGTATCCGTGATAACTCAAAAACCACTTAACGGATAACCTACAACATGCAGCATAACAATTTTGTTTACATAGGCGTTCCTAAATAGTAGAAAAGGGGGCAAAATAAATTTTATAATAAAACTAAAAAAAATCAATTAATTTGCGTTCAAGAACTTGGCCTAGATCTGAAATATAAAATATCTGCGTATAAATAGTGCCTCCAAAGAGAAGAGAAAGGCACAAAACCCGTTACTGATGTCTAAAACAAAACAAAAATTTATTAAATTTAGATAAATGACAAAAAGGTCATAAAATTATTACTTTTACACTTAAATATGGAGAGCTATTCGTGCCTCGAGGGCAACAGCTAGTTTTTTATCTTTTATCAATATCTGAAAAGAAATGTTATTTTGGGAAACGGTTCCTTGATCCTTTAACAATAATTAACAGATCTGTTATTTTTAAGAAATTGTTCCTTGGTTCTTTCTCAGTAACTCAGAAGAACTGTTATTGTGAGAACTTAATCCTTGATTCTCTATCAACAGCTAGAAAAAACTGTATTTTCGCAAACTGTTCCCAGGTTCTTTATCAATATCTGGAGAGAACTGTTATTTTGGGAAACGGTTCCTTGATCCTTTAACAATAATTAAAAGATCTGTTATTTTTAAGATATTGCTCCTTGGTTCTTTCTCAGTAACTCAGAAGAACCGATATTTTGAGAAACTAATCCTTGATTCTTTATGAATAGCTAGAAAAAATCTGTTATTTTCGCAACCTGTTCCCAGGTTCTTAATCAATATCTGACAAAAACTGTTATTTTGGGAACCGTTTCCTTGATCCTGAATTAAAAGATCTGTTATTTTTAAGATATTGTTCCTTGGTTCTTTCTCAGTAACTCAGAAGAACTGTTATTTTGAGAAACTAATCCTTGATTCTTTATCAATAGCTAAACAAAAATTGTATTTTGGCAAACTGTTCCCAGGTTCTTTATCAATATCTGGAAAGAACTGTTATTTTGGGAATTGGTTCCTTGATTCTTTAATAATAATTAAAAGATCTGTTATTTTTAAGATATTGTCAGTGAACGTAGAATTAAAATTACAGGGTCTTAGTAGCGACGTTTCTGTCTCACCTCAAGTTATGTCAAAATCTTTCAATCAATCGGACTCTCATCATTCACTGGGAGGTCGCATTGTATCCGTTGAAAAGTTAGCGAAAGAAGTAAGTAGTAGAGGTGTACAAAAGCACAAAACTCATTAATATTATCTAAAGGAGTTAAATGAAGTGTTAGCCACTGGATAATTAATTGTTCTTTTTTTACTACAGGTTCAACGAACAACTTCGATGTCAAGTGAGAACCATTCAGAAGCATTTTTCTCGGCTGACGAAGACATGAATTTGAATTCCCGCAGTTCTAGTTTGAGAAACTCAATATTGAGTTCTGGTGAGACACTTACGCGGCAGGATAGTAACAGTGCTCCCACTCAAAGGTAAGCTTTTGTTCTTCTAATATTGGTTCATTGTTTTTCTTTTACAAAACGTCTATTACAGGAAAAAATTCACAAGCGAACTGAGCATAGTGACTGATCGAAATGGCGTTAACAGTGCTTACAAAACGATTCCACCAATAACTGCACCAGGTTCTGCACCGGAAACTAGTCGAATGCGTTTGTCGACTCATAGAAGTGACCATGAGATTCATACGCCGGAACATAGGAGTTTTGGTGTTAGTAAAACGGTACGTTCAGAGTAAAGGCTGGTTTAGTTCTGTCGGTGGTGAGAACTGTTAACCAATTTTAGACAAAATTGAGAATAATTGCGACAAACTGTTATTTTTAAGAAGTATCTCAAAAGAACTGTTATTGTGGGGAACTAATCTTTGATTCTGCATCAATTACTAGAAAAACTGTTGCTTTTGGAAGCTGTTCCCAGGTTCTTAATCAATATCTGAAAAGAACTGTTATTTTGGGAAACGGTTCCTTGGTTCTTTCTCAGTAACTCAGAAGAACCATTATTTTGAGAAACTAATCCTTGATTCTTTATCAATAGCTAGAAAGAACTGTTATTTTCGCAAACTGGTCCCAGGTTCTTTATCAATATCTGGAAAGAACTGTTATTTTGGGAATTGCTTCCTTGATTCTTTAATAATAATTAAAAGATCTGTTATTTTTAGAAAATTGTTCCTAGATTCTTTGTCAGTAACTTCGAAGAACTGTTATTTTGGGAAACGGTTCCTGCTCCTTTCACAATACACAAAAGATCTGTTATTTTTAAGATATTGTTCTTTGGTTCTTTCTCAGTAACTCAGAAGACCTGTTATTTTGAGAAACGAATACTTGATTCCTTTTCAATAGCTAGAAAAAACTATTATTGTGGGAAAATGTTCCCAGGTTCTTTATCAATATCTGAAAAGAACTGATATTTTTGGAAACGGTTCCTGATCCTTTAATAATAATTAACAGATCTGTTATTTTTAAGATATTGTTCCTTGACACTTTCTCAGTAACTCAGAAGAACCGTTATTTTGAGAAACTAATCCTTGATTCTTTATGAATAGCTAGAGACAAATGTTATTTTCGCAAACTGTTCCCAGATTCTTTATCAAAATCTGGAAAGAACTGTTATTTTGGGAAACGGTTCCTTGATCCTTTAACAATAATTAAAAGATCTGTTATTTTTAAGGTATTGTTCCTTGGTTCTTTTTCATTAAGTCAGAAGAACTGTTATTTTGAGAAACTAATCCTTGATTCTGTATCAATAGCTAGCAAAAACACGGTTATCTTGGGAAATTGTTCTCAGGTTCTTTATCAATAGCTAAAAGGAACTGTTATTTTGGGAAATGGTTCCTTGATCCTTTAACAATAATTAAAATATCTGTTATTTTTAAGATATTGTTCCTTGGCTCTTTTTCAGTAACTCAGAAGAACTGTTATTTTAAGAAACTAATCCTTGATTCTTTATCAATAACTGGAAATAACTGTTATTTTCAGAAACTGTTCCCAGGTTCTTTATCAATATCTGAAAAGAACTGTTATTCTGGGAAACAGTTCCTTGATCCTTTAATAATAATCGAAAGATCTGTTATTTTTAAGAAATTGTTCCTTGGATCTTTCTCAGTAACTTGAAAGATCTGTTATTTTTAAGAAATTGTTCCTTGGTTCTTTCTCAGTAACTTGAAAGAACTGTTATTTTGAGAAACTAATCCTTAATTCTTTATCAATAGCTAGAAAAAACTGCTATTTTCGAACAATATTCCCAGGTTCTTTATCAATATCTGAAAAGAACTGTTATTTTGGGAAATGGTTCCTTGATCCTTTAACAATAATCGAAAGATCTGTTAGTTTTAAGGTATTGTTCCTTGGTTCTTTCTCAGTAACTCAGACGAACTGTTATTTTAAGAAACTAATCCTTGATTCTTTATCAATAACTGGAAATAACTGTTATTTTCAGATCTGTTATTTTTAAGAAATTGTTCCTTGGTTCTTTCTCAGTAACTTGAAAGATCTGTTATTTTTAAGAAATTGTTCCTTGGTTCTTTCTCAGTAACTTGAAAGAACTGTTATTTTGAGAAACTAATCCTTGATTCTTTATCAATAGCTAGAAAAAACTGCTATTTTCGAACAATGTTCCCAGGTTCTTTATCAATATCTAAAAGGAACTGTTATTTTGGGAAACGGTTCCTTGATTCTTTAACAATAATCAAAAGATCTGTTATTTTTAAGAAATTGTTCCTTTGTTCTTTCTCAGTAACTTGAAAGAACTGTTATTTTGAGAAACTAATCCTTGATTCTTTATCAATAGCTAGAAAAAAACTGCTATTTTCGAACAATATTCTCAGGTTCTTTATCAATATCTGAAAAGAACTGTTATTTTGGGAAATGGTTCCTTGATCCTTTAACAATAATCGAAAGATCTGTTAGTTTTAAGATATTGTTCCTTGGTTCTTTCTCAGTAACTCAGACGAACTGTTATTTTAAGAAACTAATCCTTGATTCTTTATCAATAACTGGAAATAACTGTTATTTTCAGAAACTGTTCCCAGGTTCTTTATCAATATCTGAAAAGAACTGTTATTCTGGGAAACAGTTCCTTGATCCTTTAACAATAATCGAAAGATCTGTTATTTTTAAGAAATTGTTCCTTGGTTCTTTATCAGTAACTTGAAAGATCTGTTATTTTTAAGAAATTGTTCCTTGGTTCTTTCTCAGTAACTTGAAAGAACTGTTATTTTGAGAAACTAATCCTTGATTCTTTATCAATAGCTAGAAAAAACTGCTATTTTCGAACAATGTTCCCAGGTTCTTTATCAATATCTAAAAGGAACTGTTATTTTGGGAAACGGTTCCTTGATTCTTTAACAATAATCAAAAGATCTGTTAGTTTTAAGATATTGTTCCTTCGTTCTTTGTCAGTAACTCAGACGAACTGTTATTTTAAGAAACTAATCCTTGGTTCTTTCTCAGTAACTTGAAACATCTGTTATTTTTAAGAAATTGTTCCTTTGTTCTTTCTCAGTAACTTGAAAGAACTGTTATTTTGAGAAACTAATCCTTGATTCTTTATCAATAGCTAGAAAAAAACTGCTATTTTCGAACAATATTCTCAGGTTCTTTATCAATATCTGAAAAGAACTGTTATTTTGGGAAATGGTTCCTTGATCCTTTAACAATAATCGAAAGATCTGTTAGTTTTAAGATATTGTTCCTTGGTTCTTTCTCAGTAACTCAGACGAACTGTTATTTTAAGAAACTAATCCTTGATTCTTTATCAATAACTGGAAATAACTGTTATTTTCAGAAACTGTTCCCAGGTTCTTTATCAATATCTGAAAAGAACTGTTATTCTGGGAAACAGTTCCTTGATCCTTTAACAATAATCGAAAGATCTGTTATTTTTAAGAAATTGTTCCTTGGTTCTTTCTCAGTAACTTGAAAGATCTGTTATTTTTAAGAAATTGTTCCTTGGTTCTTTCTCAGTAACTTGAAAGAACTGTTATTTTGAGAAACTAATCCTTGATTCTTTATCAATAGCTAGAAAAAACTGCTATTTTCGAACAATGTTCCCAGGTTCTTTATCAATATCTAAAAGGAACTGTTATTTTGGGAAACGGTTCCTTGATTCTTTAACAATAATCAAAAGATCTGTTATTTTGAAGATATTGTTCCATGATTCTTTCTCAGCAACTCAGAATAACTGTTATTTTAAGAAACTAATCTTTGATTATTTATCAATAACTGGAAATAACTGTTATTTTGGGAAACGGTCTTGATCCTTTATTTTGAGAAACTGCTCCTTGGTTCTTTAGGATTAACTGAAAATAACTGCAAATATGAGAAACTGTACCAGTTATTTTACGTTAAGAACTTGATTTCCAGTATGCTCGTGAGCAAGTTTTCAGAAGTCTTTCACATACGTTTTCATAAAAAATTTTGAAGGTTGACGATACTCAGCGTGCAGTGCAAGGTTTAGTAACACCTCACAGATATCCGATGTCGCGTTCTGTCAGTCCGCGCATGTCTTCCAAGCTAGCGATTTCCGCCGAAAATACACAAACTCAAAGCATTGAAATATTGGATGACAGTCCCAATGAGTCGTCCGACGAGTCATATAGTAATAACAGTTATCAATCAGCAGTTGGAAGTCAAGAAGATTTCACTTTGGTTGATTTACATATGCAGGTAATTTTTGACACGCCACGAAGTTGGTACCATACCAACTATTTCGATATGGTTTTAGGTTAATAGACTGATAGTCGATTCGCCAATGCTAATGTCAAGTTATGTACCACATCTCAGTCAAGTCAAATGCGCGAACTGGAGTAACAGAGGTAAAGAGGATCAGTTTTCAGCACCGTTGTTCCAAAGAAATCAGGAAGGTAAATTGGTGTATGTTGGTGGGCGTTTTGTACCGAATATGGAGACGCTTAGTGATGGAATTACTTCGCTGAAAGTAAGACACTTTTGCAGCAAGAGAATAATTTTTATTCCCATTTTTTAAAACAATTTTTAGATGGTGTCCCGTTCTGATTCTGGTGTCGGGACCAATAAGACACCAACATCTCCTTATGTTTACGTGTGGGATCAGGATGATGTGGAAAATGAGTCTGGTTCATTCCAAGAGGAGGAACTTTTAAGTAATCAGAGCGATGCTGGTTCTAGAACGACTGTAATTGTAAAATTGAAGGGCGATTTGGATATTATGATCAGTCCACTACTATTGGAGACCTTGCAGAGGTACGTAGACAATTTTTTTTGTGTAGTATTTGTTAACGAATCCTAATTTTAGATTTGTGGATTCTTTGACACCAACTGTGGCAAATTTACATCCTTTGACTGTGTTAAATCATTTGCATACATCATGTGTGGGACAAATTGAGGCTGCAAATATTCTTAAAACTACTGAAAATGTTTCGAAATTGTGTGCACCTTTAGGGAAGAGTAACACTAGCAACACTGTTGAAGTGTCTGGGATTTATGAAGAGACTGTCAAAACACAGTTACAAGCAGCGATATTTTTACCGAAGGTAAGTAAGTAGAAAATAGTGGCGCAGATTTGTTCGAACGGTCAAAATTTACTCAAGTTTAACTTTTTATAGGAAATGTTTTCTTGGACCTTTTCTATACTTTAATGGTATAGAGCTTCTTGGGTCTGTTGAAATTTAAGAATTGAAATAAAAATACTTTACACAACGTTTCGACAATAATCAACCGTTGTCTTCCTCAGGCTGAAAAAAATACCTGATTTTTTACAGAATTCTGCAAAAATGTAAGAATGATAAATTCAGAGTTTTTTACAGAATTGTGCAAAAAAAGTCAAAATGATAAAAAATTCCGATTTTTTCTGCAAAAAAAGTCAGAATGATAACGAAATTCAGAGTTTTTTACCGAATTCTGCAAAAAAAGTCAAAATGATAAAAAATTCCGATTTTTTTACCGAATTCTGCAATAAAATCAGAATAATAAAAAAAATCCGTTTTTTTTACCGAATTCTGCAATAAAATCAGAATAATAAAAAAATTCCGAGTTTTTTTACAGAGTTCTGCAAAAAAGGTCAGACTGAAAAGACACCTCGAGATTTTTACATAATTCTGCAAAAAAAGGCAGACTGATAAATAATTTCTATTTTTTTACAGAATTCTGGAAATGAGGTCAGACTGAAAAGAAATTTGAAGATTTTTACATAATTCTACAAAAAAGTCAGAAAGATAAAAAAATTTCGACTTTTTTACAGAATTCTGCAAAAAAAAGATCAGACTGATTGAAAATTCCAAGTTTTTACAGAATTCTGCAAAAAAGGTCTGACTGAAAAGAAATTTCAAGTTTCTTACAAAATTCTGCAAAAAAGTCAGACTGATAAAAAATTCCGAGAGAAAAAAAAATCAATGAAAAAATTTCAAGTTTTTAACAGAATTCTGCAAAAAAGGTCAGACTGAAAAGAAATTTCGATATTTTTAGATAACCCAGCAAAAAAGTCAGAATGAACAAAAATTTCAAGTTTCTTACAGAATTCTGCAAAAAAGTCAGACTGATAAAAAATTCCGAGATTTTTACAGAATTCTGCAAAAAAAATCAATGACAAAATTTCAAAAAAGACAGACTGATAAAAAAATTCCGAGATTTTTACAGAATTCTGCAAAAAAAATCAATGAAAAAATTTCAAAAAAGTCAGACTGATAAAAAAATTCCGAGTTTTTTACAGAATTCTGCAAAAAAGGTCAGTCTGAAAAGAGATTTGGATATTTTTCGATAACTCAGCAAAAATGTCAGAATGAACAAAAATTTCAAGTTTCTTACAGAATTCTGCAAAAAAGTCAGACTGATAAAAAATTCCGAGATTTTTACAGAATTCTGCAAAAAAAATCAATGACAAAATTTCAAAAAAGACAGACTGATAAAAAAATTCCGAGATTTTTACAGAATTCTGCAAAAAAAATCAATGAAAAAATTTCAAAAAAGTCAGACTGATAAAAAAATTCCGAGTTTTTTACAGAATTCTGCAAAAAAGGTCAGTCTGAAAAGAGATTTGGATATTTTTCGATAACTCAGCAAAAATGTCAGAATGAACAAAAATTTCAAGTTTCTTACAGAATTCTGCAAAAAAGTCAGACTGATAAAAAATTCCGAGATTTTTACAGAATTCTGCAAAAAAAAAATCAATGAAAAAATTTCGAGTTTTTAATAGAATTCTGCAAAAAAGGTGAGACTGATAAAAAATTCCGAGATTTTTACAGAATCCTGCAAAAAAAAATCAATGAAAAAATTTCGAGTTTTTAACAGAATTCTGCAAAAAAGGTCAGACTGATAAAAAATTCTGAGATTTTTACAGAATTCTGCAAAAAAATCAGACATAAAAAATTCCGAGTTTTTTACAGAATTCTGCAAAAAAGGTCAGTCTGAAAAGAAATTTCGATATTTTTAGATAACCCAGCAAAAAAGTCAGAATGAACTAAAATTTCAAGTTTCTTACAGAATTCTGCAAAAAAGTCAGACTGATAAAAAATTCAGAGATTTTTACAGAATTCTGCAAAAAAAAAAATCAATGAAAAAATTTCGAGTTTTTACAGAATTCTGCAAAAAAGGTCAGACTGATAAAAAATTCCGAGATTTTTACAGAATTCTGCAAAAAAAAAATCAATGAAAAAATTTCAAAAAAGTCAGACAAAACAATTCCGAGTTTTTTACAGAATTCTGCAAAAAAAGGTCAAAATGATACAAAATTCCGAGTTTTTTACAGAGTTCTGCCAAAAAGTCAGACTGATAAAAAATTTCTATTTTTTTACAGAATTCTGCAAAAGAGGTCAGACTGAAAAGAAATTTCAAGATTTTTACAGAATTCTGCAAAAAAAGTCAGACTGAAAAGAAATGTCGAGATTTTTACATAATTCTGCAAAAAAAGTCAGAAGTATAAAAAATTCCGAGTTTTTTACAGAATTCTGCAGAAAGGTCAGACTGAAAAGAAATTTCGTGATTTTCACATAATTCTGCAAAAAAAGTCAGAAGTATAAAAAATTCCGAGGTTTTTACATAATTCTGCAAAAAAGTCAGAATGATAAACAATTCCGAGTTTTTTTACAGAAATCTGCAAAAAAAAGTCAGATTGATAAACAATTCCGAGTTTTTTACAGAATTCAGCGAAAATAGTCAGAATGATACAAAAATTACAGAATTCTGAAAAAAAAAGGTCGGACTGAATGAGAATTCCGAGTTTTTGACGGAAATCTACAAAAAATGTCAGACTGAAAATTCCGAGTTTTTACAGAATTCTGCAAAAAAGTTAGATTGATAAAAAATTCGAGTTTTTTACAGAATTCTACCAAAAAGTTAGACTGATATAAAATTAGAGAATTCTGCAAAAAAGTCACACTGATAAGAAACGCCGAGTTTTTTACAGAATTCTGCAAAAAAAGTTAGACTGAAAAGAAATGTCGAGATTTTTACATAATTCTGCAAAAAAGTCAGAAGTATAAAAAATTCCGAGTTTTTTACAGAATTCTGCAGAAAGGTCAGACTGTAAAGAAATTTCGAGTTTATTACAGAATTCTGCAAAAAAGGTCAGACTGTAAAGAAATTTCGTGATTTTCACATAATTCTGCAAAAAAAGTCAGAAGTATAAAAAATTCCGAGTTTTTGACGGAAATCTACAAAAAATGTCAGACTGAAAATTCCGAGTTTTTACAGAATTCTGCAAAAAAGTTAGACTGATAAAAAATTCGAGTTTTTTACAGAATTCTACCAAAAAGTTAGACTGATATAAAATTAGAGAATTCTGCAAAAAAAGTCAGACTGATATAAGATTCCTAGTTTTTTACAGAATTCTGCAAAAAAGGTCAGAGTGAAAAGAAATTTCGAGATTTTTACATGATTCTGCAAAAAAAGTCAGAATGATAAACAATTCCGAGTTTTTACAGAATTTGCAAAAAAAGTCGGAATGATAAAAAAAATCCGTGTTTTTTACAGAACTGTGCAAAAAAAGTCAGAATGATAAAAGAGTCCAGTGTTTTTTACAGAATTCTGCAAAAAAAAGTCACTGAAAAAAAATGTCGAGATTTTCACATAATTCAGCAAAAAAAGTGAGAATAATAAAAAATCCAGAGTTTTTTACAGAATTCTTGAAACGTCAGAATTCTAAATAAAATATTTTCTATGGCCCTTCTAGGCTTTCGTGTTTGTCAAACCACCTTGTAAAAAAGGATTTATATCTGTTGTAGGTGAATGTAACGCTACTTCAAGTGTCAATTGTCGAAGAAATAATTTCGTTTTCCGCATTGGATAATATTAAAGATCTGACTTGTGTCTCACTATTTTCTGTATGTTTCGATAACATTACAGCGAAACTTCATTGCGACAAACAGGTAAACATAAAAGCTTGTCTTAACACGATATTGCGACGACGAGCCCACTTTTCTATTTTCTTTTTTTTTTTAGGCAAAAGAAGTATTACAAAAATTCTTACGGCCAGCTGTAGTGCGCACTAAAAACAAAGGTGCTAACAAGGCCAAGATCTTATTCGGCTTACATTCAAATACAAATCCTGATGTAATACAAGATGTTCCAGTTTTCATTGAGAATTGCGAGAAACAACAGCAACAGTTGGTGGTAAGAACAAGAAAAACCGTTAAAACAACATAAAAATTGTGTTTACAAAATATCGGAACAGCCAGACATTTCCAAGTCGTTATATCACTTCTTAGAAAGCTTAAGCAGCACTGTTAGCATCCTCAGCACCTATCCTGAGGATCTTGCCAGTGTTATTGAAACGCGCGTCTTGATTTAAAAAGAAAGCGTTGTGGTGAAGTGGTAAAACGTGTCGCCAAAGCTTCTACTCATCGATTATAAGCTTTGCTGGTTAATTTAAAGAAATCAATTGGTTGGACTTAACCAGTTTCACTCTATACTTATGGTGATTATTCCTAGAGTTCCTCAGGGGTCTCACTTCGATTCTTTACTTTACTTTTTTTGCATATTTTTCAATTTTTTTGCATATTTTGAATAAAGTACATGCATATTTAATAATAAACAAACGTCGATTTTAAAGATTTTTGAGGATTTTGATTTTTATCGTATTTTGGGTTTAAAAGAGGATCTTCAGACCTGCCCTCGCGTCTATCATGGGGTGAACGAACGAGCGACGCCGATCAGTGTGGGGCGGATTTGTTTGCTGCGTATTTTGAATCAGTGTATAACGACAGATGTCTTGACTCTCCGGTTGGCTGTGTCGGGGACACCCTAGTGAATGTTTCCGATCATCACATCTCTCTCTCTCAGATATTTTAGAGGCAGTTGGCTTGGAAGTGAGGAAGTCGGCCGGTCCCGACGGAATCCCAGCCTTGCTTCTCAGGAATTGTAGCTTTTCGTTTGCTAGACCGCTTCAAATTATTTTCAATCATTCGGTCTCCACTGGCACTTTCCCTGTATTATGGAAAACTAGTTTCATTACCCCTATTTTTAAATCCGGCAACAGAAATGAAGTAACAAATTACCGACCGGTCTGTATATTGAATTCAATTCCGAAACTATTCGAAAACCTGATCACTCGTTATCTGACGGCCATTCTAGGGCCATTAGTGATCTCCGATCAATTTGGATTTCAGGCAGGTAAATCTACCGAGCTCCTCCTCGAATTCACAAACTACTTGTCCCGGGCTTTGGAGCACGGATATCAAGTTCATGCCATTTACACCGACTTCTCTAAGGCTTTCGACAGTGTCAACCATCGGCTTCTCATTGAGAAGCTTGGGATTGTTGGAGTCTCTGCGCCTATGTTGGACTGGTTGGGGAGCTACTTATGTGGTAGAACCCAGGTTGTCCGGATCAATGAGTTTCATTCCAGGCCCATATTAGTTTCATCTGGTGTTCCTCAGGGGTCTCATTTGGGCCCCTTATTATTTAACTTATTTGTCAATGACATAGAGCAATGTTTCGTTCATAGTGAGATCAAGTTATTTGCTGATGATCTAAAGTGTTATAGGCGTATTGCAGGCCCATCCGATTGCTACCTTTTGCAGGAGGATGTTATTCGGCTTGTGCATTGGTGCGAGGCGAATGGGTTGGATTTGAATATATCGAAGTGCTTTTGCGTTAATTTTAACCGTACTAGGGATCCACTTTTTCACGAATACTTTATTGACCGGGACGCTTTGGATTATAAGGCTTTGGTCAAGGATCTGGGTGTCTACTTGGATTCTTCACTGAGCTACACCGACCACATCAGGCGCGCGACATCGCGGTCCATTAAGATGTTAGGCTTCATCAGACGTTGTTCGGGGGATTTCAGTCAGATTGGTACATTCAGAGCCCTGTACACATTCCTTGTGAGGCCGCATTTGGAGTACGCCTCTGCGGTGTGGTCTCCATCTTATGTTTGTCACACTGTCTGTATCGAGAGGGTTCAGCACCGTTTTCTGAGGTACGTTCATTTTAGACTCGGCCGTGAACGACCCGTTAATTTTAACTTGAACTACGGCGTATTGCTGAGTGAGCTGGAGTTGGCTACATTGGGCGCCCGCAGGGTTGTCAGGGATCTGACTATACTATATAAAATTTTAAACAATACTCTTTTATCTTCTGGTCTTTTATCCCAGATTGGTTTTCATGTTCCCCCTAGACAAAGCAGAAGTTCTGATCTCTTTCACGTCTCGTTCCACCGCGCGAACTACGCTATGAATACCTTTGTCACCAGAGTGGCGCGACTGGCGAATCGTTGTTCTAATCATAACATTTGCACCATTTGGTGAGTTCGCCGGTCGCTTGAGGAGGGGGTTTAGAGATGAATGGTTTCCCTAATTCCTTGTTTTTAAAATTTAAAATAAATTATCATTCATTAATTCCTTAACATCAGCGAGCGTTAGAGTCCTGCGAGCTGTTGTATGTCGCGCAATTGCTGGTTTTTTGTTTTTTTATTAAGTTCAATTGTAATGGATAGTCTAGAGTTATGTAAGTTTTATAATTTCTGTATTATGTTGTATGCTATTGTTTTGTACATGTTGTAATAATGGACTTTGTCCGTAGATTAATAAATAAATAAATATTTATTTGATATTTTTGTGCATATTTGCCTTTCTTTAGTTATGTGGTTTTATGATTTTTATAGGTATGTTTGAATGTCGGTAAAGTCCACACACAACTAAGGCGGCTTAGAAATGAAAGCTCTATCTTGGACGATGCTATAATTACTGCTATTCCAACCTACAAATCCAAAGTATTATTTATACCCACGAAACTCAAACCGCTCTACCGTGGTGTTGAATACTATTTGCAACCTGTGCAAAATGAACAGAATGTAAGCATCCATACAACTATTAAGTCTAAATTGTTATTGAATGATTTTTGATTGATATTTGTAGATACCGGAGGTGGATGAGTTTGGTGCAGAGGATAAGTTAGGTTTTATAATGTTTGAGTGTGGATTTGAAGGTATTTCTTTGAAAGTTGTGAAAAAGTCCCATCTAGAGAATGGTGAGAATGAAAACGATAGTCGAAAAAGTGGTAAAACTGGATGTGATGGTGATAGTAAACCAAGCGAGACTGGGGATCCCCCTCATCCAAGGTAAATATATATACTTAAGTGCAAATCTGTTTCGTTTATATCAAAAAACTTAGCGTAGCCTTTAGTTTGTAATCGTGTCGAAACTTCGAGATGGACACTAGCGATAAGTCAAAAATTCATTGTTTTTTTAAATTAAATACTCTGCTTTTGGCGACCAAAAGTAATTTTTGAAGGACTGAAAATTTTGTTGTTGTTGTTGTTTCTAAGAAACACGTTAAAATTCTGCATGACAAAGATTGGTGCTGAGAATGCTCACACTACCGCAAAAACAAGAGTGCGTTGAATGTTCTCGTGCGTCGATTCTGAGTCCAAAGCATGCTATGGTATAACAAACTCAACCGGAAGCCTCACCATCTTTTCCAATTCAGAACGAATTCTGGTGATTGATTATAAAGATTTTTTTTTATTATTATCATACATAATTGCTCTCAAATGGCGTTGCGAAGACTTCTCCAATGACAAATCTTCTCTAAGCTTCTTTTAAATCTGCGGGCCAATTTCTTTTAAGTCTTCTATTCAAGGTGGGCTGTAGTAGTGGCTGGATTATTTCGTTGACATGATGTTCCAGTTTTTGTGATGTTCGGCACTTTTGACTTTGATTACTTCTTTTACAAATGGTATCTTTAGGTCTTCGTGTATAGTGAGATTGCTTGCATACCATGGGGCGTTTGTTATCATTCGAAGAATTCTTGATTGGTTTCTTTGGATTATTGCCATGAGGGACTTTTATTACATGTTCCTTCCAAGTTAATCTTGCATCCAGATGCATTCCCAGATATTTTGTACTATCGGAAGTTGGAATTTGAATATCGTTTATATATAAAGGTAGACATTGTTCTTTCCGTAGAGTAAAGTTGACCTGGACAGATTTGTTTTCATTGATTTTGATTATCCACTTCCGAAGCCATATTTCTACTTGATTTAAATGGTTCTGTAAGATATGTGATGCCGTAGTTGGGTTTTCATGACTGGCAATTATTACAGTGTCGTCTTCAAATGTACCCATTATTGTATCAGCATTTCCAGGGAGATCTGCTGTGTACAACACGTATAATAATCGTCCGATAGTACTGCCCTGGGGTACTCCAGATTTGATATCGAAGGTCGGTGATGCACTGTTATTGATACGAGTACTAAAGAGCCTCTCGCTCAGGTACGATCTTAGTACATTACAGGAAGAAGCTTTTTGATTTTGTATAGTAAACCTGTATGCCATACTTTATGAAAGGCTTGGCTATCCTCCAAGAATACAGATGTGGTGTACAATTTTTGTTCCATCGATTGGTTAATTTCGTGAGTTATTCTGTGGATTTGTTGAGTGATTTGCTCGGAATCCGAATTGATGGTCCGGTATCCATTGTTCTGTATTTGGATCGCAAATTATTATTTTTATCAGGAGCGTTTCAAGAATTTTGGAGACCACAAGTGACAGACTGATTGGACGATACGAAGTAGCCTTGTTTGGTTCTTTGCCTGGTTTTGGGATTAATATGGTTTATGCGGTTGTGGCCAATAGTTTTGTTTAATGATTGCATTAAATATCTATTGTCAAATTCCTTTTTTTGACAGTTCTCTAATCATTTTAGGAGTTATTCTGTCTATCCCAGGAGATCTCCGACGATTCAAGAGATTTACCTCATTTTGACCTTCCTTAATTGTGAACTTCTTAATAGGTGGAGTAATTTGTGCTGTCAATAAGTCTCGTTCTAGCTCCGGTTCTGGGTCATCATTATTTGGTGTAAAGCCGCTGGCCAAGTGTTCCGCGAAAAGCAGCGCTTTTTCTTTGTCACTTCTTGTCCATTTAATTTCGGGATTATAAAGATGAAGGTGTTTCTATAACTGAAGAATACTACGCTTCAATCTTAGAACCGGTATAAGAAGCAATTAGTGAAGAAAGAAGAGTAAGGTGTCTTGCTTCTCACGACAATGTTCCAATAAACAAGAGTCGTGTTGCGCTACCTACCCTGCACTAAGTAGGCTTCCATATTATTCTCCTCTAGTCGAGACCTGGCCTCGTGTAATTATTTGTTCCCAAAAATAAACCACTCCCCAACTACTAGCTTCTGTATATAATAATGAAAGTCCGACATTTAATTTACATGAAGGTAAGTGAGACCACACTGTATTTAAAACATGTCATTCTTTGAACAAGAAAACACGGTCCATCTGTTTCTAAAAGTTGAACAAAGAAAACAGACAAAAATTATATATTTTTGTTATTCATGTACCTACTTGTAGACGTATTTAGTGCTTTTGGAAAAACCCATATCAATAAACGATAAGATAGATAGAAAACAGACCCTTAAATTTGATGACTAAAAGGACAGTTTAGGAACATTTGTTAACAATCTACTTAAAATATTATATTTCCCAAACTAATAGAAAATATCTATAAAACCACCCAACTAGTATACATAATACCAGTGGCGTGGTGTTTTATTACATCACGATTACACTTGTCCAGGCGTGACACTTTGGCCTCATTTTCACTGCATTTTCATGGTTAAAAAGTGTCAGGAAAATTGTTCTGATGTTCATTAGTTATTTTCATGATTCATGTGAGGTGATTTCTTGAAAAATGACCAATGAGAATTTCGTCAATTTCAAAGTGAGCATGACAACATCTGGGCCAACCAACTATGTTATTTTAACTATGATAATTTGTTGACAGGTTGAATGAAAATAATCCTCGTACGCCAAATTTGAGTGAGAAAAAAATCGGTGATCATGAATTTAAATATGATGCAACTAAAGATCATTGTGCCATTGTGAAAGATAGCAACGGGAATGTATCATCATGCGTCATTGAATTGAAAGTAGTATGGTTCAACTTTGCAGCGCCACCTAGGGCTCCGATCACCCGTAAAATTGATTATACCAGGTTAGTGACTTTGAGATAAATATTGGTGTTGCCAACTTTTGCTGCTACGTATCGTTTTCTAGACTTGATTGGAATTTACTGAGTACAGCATCGCCAGCTATAAATGCATGGATGAATCCTAGCAACCGGCTAGCTATAAGGGTTGTTCACATGGTGCGCACGATGTATCGCAGAGCCACAGCAACTGTAGCGTGTTTAATGGCTGAAGCACTGGAAGAGCCGCACATTAACACTTTACCAAAGGTATTGTTAGTAAAATTTACTATTCACAAGATGATTTAACGTGAGCTGTTGCTTTTAGAGTCGTTACGGGAAATTAACACCATTAGCTCAAACTCTACAGGAAGATCCAAGTTTGCAGCTTTGCTCTATTTTACGAAAATATTATCTTTCATGTGATCCAGTTTATGTTGAGGCCAATCTTAGGGAAACGGAAATCCCGCAATTGTTTACACTTAGACAGGTACAGATACTGTTCAGAAGTTATAAAATGGTGTATTATTAGATTTTATTTTCCCTAGGGTGTGATCGTGCTGAGCAGACAGTGGAAAAATGTGCTTTACACCCCTCTGATGCCTCAACATGCGTCTAAATCCAAGTTGAAACCGTTGAATGTCACGATCACTGTACCTGATATTCAAGAGGTAAGCAGTTTTTGTTTCTGAGGAGACATTTGGATTTAGAGGATTGTTCAATAGCAATACGTTTAGTTGTTGTAAGATATTATTACATAACCTATGAAACCGCTTAAAGTTTTGGTTGAAGTCAAGCTCGCGAAGAACTACTAACGTCCGCCTGTGCAAGCTGACTTGTAAATAATAATAATAAATCGACTTTATTTGAATTCTCAGTTTAACTTCCCAATATATTATAGAAATAAAGATCTGCATCAGGCGAAGTCTAGCCATTGGCTATTCTAACTTAACCCTACGCAAGATCTATCCCACCTCCAAAATACAATTTGCATTTGGATTATACAAGTTAATCTCTTACTCTTCCTGCATCTCACAGTAAACACTTAAAATAAATCCTAAAAGCGCACATATCTCAGCGAACCATCAACGTTCAAATTACACATCTAGATAATATGTTCACGTTATACTGCTATAACAATGTCTCAAATAAATATTTTTTATATTTAAACTTGAATTTGTTGATATGGAATATTTTAAATTGCTCAGGAATGGAGTTATATAGGTTGATCGCATTATAGATAAAACTACGACAGAACATCGCAGTGTGGTGCTTAGGTACTGTATATTTATTTGTGAATCTTAAAGGTTGGGTATGAATCATGGACCTCTTAATAAATTTGTTTTTTAAATATTTGAATGATTTCTTATGATTTAATATTTTGTGAACAAAACAGGCTAGCTGATGACGTCTCCTATCAACCATATTAAGCCAACCCGTCTCCTTAATTTTATGGGAAATATGGTCTCTTTTTCTTAAACCAAAGATGAGGCGACAACAACTATTTTGCACCTTTTGTATGCGATTCTTATCCACCTCATACAAACACGATCCATACAAAAAGTCACAGTATGTGAAATGTGACAAAACAAGTGTTTCACAAAGTTTCTTCTTTAAAGAGAAGTTTAGAGTATGACGATTTGAATATAGAAGTCTTAAGGACATGTAAGCTTTTTATGTTAAGTTTTTTACATGCTCACAGAAAGGCAAATCTGACGAAAGAAGAAGACTTAGGTCATTTGCACTTTCAGTAAAATGTATATTGATGTTATCCATATGGATTCTCATATTATTAGTTAAGAAGTTTTTATTTTTTACGTTTCCAAAGCATAGAACTTTAGTTTTTTCCGAATTTAATTTTAATGCGTGTTTTTTTGAAATTTCTTGAATAGAATTTAGCTCACTATTAACGTTAAAAACGAACGTTTTTAACTGATATTTATTTAAATTTGTATAATATGTTTGGAGGTGGGAAGAATTAATTAATTTAAGTGTGTTGGGTCTGGGAGTTTGTCGGTTCCTACAAAATAAATAATTTTGATATTTGCGTATAAAATGACTTGCAAAGTTTGTAAACAGAAATTGGGTAAAGCGGGTTACCGCATTCAGTGTGCTGGATATTGTCAATTATGGGCACATTTAACATGTGCTGGTTTTAAAAAAGACGATATGACAGGCTCAAATAGACGCAAAGTGGTGTGGATATGTAAACAATGTCAAGTCAGAGATGAATTGATCGACGAGTCTCAGTCTGAGGATGGCGATATGGGGCCGTCATCGAGAGAAACACACGGAAGTTTACATGCTCAATCTTCCTCTTGTGGAAGAAGATCAAACATCATACCTCCTAAAACCAATACGCCGGTACTCTCTCAGAAGGACCCTGATAATACTCCTTACTCAGGTGTAAGCCACAAATCGCATACTGCCTCATTAAGTAACGTTGAGGAGATGATTGAACAACTCTCTAGAAAGATTGACGACTTCCAGGAATCGTTAGTGTTCCAAAATCATGGAATTGATGACATACGCGGTACACTGCGGGATATTCTTGCCGAGAACAAGGTGCTGAGAAAAGAAAATGAACAGCTAAAACAAACGGTTAACAACCTGCAAAAGGAAGTGAACATGATTCAAAAAACGATTTCTGTTCAGAGAGAGACCGAAAAGAGATGCAACAATTTGATAATCCGAGGGTTGCATCAGGAGGGTGCTTCTGAGACGGATGAAGTGACGAAACTTTTTGCTGGTCTGGGAATGTCGTCTGCTGAATATGGTAGATTGGTGGTGAAAAAATTACCAAGTCGCGCTGGCAGCAAGCCTTTGCTTGTGACCTTCAGTGACGTGCGAATCAAAAACAGTGTTGTTGAGAAGCGTAAACGTGTAAGGGTGCTAAACTCCGTGACCTTGGGGTTGGCGGGACCGGACAGGAAGGTGTTTGTCAACGAAGATATGTCGAAGGAACTAAGAGAACTTTTTTACAAGGCGCGACAATTGAGACAATGTGGGTGTAAGTTCGTCTGGTATAAGGATGGACAAATTTTCTGTCGGAAGAACGAGGAAGCAGGGATGATTAAGGTAGAATCTGCGGAGCATATAGATTCGCTCAAACGTATTTTTAGCGAATAACTTATTCTTGTTAGGTAATAGTTTTAGATTTAAGATTTTTAATTAAAAATGGATCTATTTAATATTGTACATTTGAATATAAGATCATTGTTGCCAAAGTTTGCGCAGTTTCGAGCTTACGTTCTTAATAATGATTTTGATATTATTGGACTTTCTGAGACTTGGTTGGACGAACGCACATCTGACGATAACATACAAATTCGTGGTTATAACATTATTAGACATGACCGTGTGCGGTGCCGGGGCGGGGGGGTGCTATTGTATGTGAGAGATTCGGTTGAGTGTGCGGAGATTCTCGATCTCGACGCTGATCATGCTGAACAAATTTGGATTAGGTTTAAGATAGATAAAATTTTAACTATTTTGGGGCTGCTGTATCGACCTCCGGGATTAACAGGTATGGTAGAGTTTCTCTCATCGTTTGAGGAGAATATCTCGAGAAATTTGATAGATTCTAATCAGTTTATTTGTATGGGGGACTTTAATATCAATCTGATGGATCTGCAATGTATTTCTACACAACGGTTTCTCTCCTTACTTAATGATTACAGCTTGACACAGGTTGTTGATGAGCCTACCAGGCATGGAGTGAATACTGCATCGCTTCTAGATATAATTGTATGTTCTGACAATAGATATGTGTCGACAGTTCGAGTGGATCATGGCATAGATTTTTCTGATCATTTACCGGTTGAGTGCACTTTTAAGACTCTGCTGACAAAACCTAAACCGTTTTTTTATACTTTTAGGGATTTCGGTAGTTTTAACCAAGATCGTTTTTACAACGATCTTAATAATATGCCTTTTGCTGACCTATTTTATGTTAATGAAATCAATGCTAAGGTTGAGCTATTCAATCGATACCTTTTGGAAGTTTTCGATCAATATGCTCCAATAAAAACCATTAAAATATCTAAAAAGAAAGCCCCTTGGCTCTCTGAAAATATTAAAATTCTAAAAAAACAAAGGCAAAAAGCGTTGATGAAATATAAAGGAAATCGATCACCAGAAAACTGGGAGGCCTACAAGAGGCTAAGAAATCTAGTGTCGTCTGAAGTAAATAGAGTTAAAAAACAGTACTTAGAAACCAAAATTCGAGAAAATACCTCTAAACAAAATTGGAAGTTATTACGTGACCTAAATATTTATGCAAAAGATAATATAACAATACCGTCTTCCCTTCATAATGTTGAAAATATTAATAACTTTTTTATTTCCACCCCCTCCAGCAATCCAGACCCAGAGACCATGAATTTTTATTTGACTAACAAACTTAGGGCTGATATTAACTTTGAATTCACAATGGTGGATCATGGAGATATAATTGATGCGTTATTGGGGATTAAATCGGATGCTGTTATTATTATTATTATTATTATTATTAGTTCAGACAGTAAGCGGTGAAACCGATGAGACTGTCGCCCGATTTGTAAAAGATAAAAGATAAAACTCGGCTCAGTGCATAAAAACACGACGATTCACTATAACGAGTAGTGGATCATGCAGCTGCCCCGATCCTTAAGCGTAATGTCCAGTCTATTCTTAAAACTATTCACTGTTGGCGCCGATACAACCTCCTCCGACATATCATTCCACTCACATACCACTCTATTTGATAGAAAGTTTCTGCGAGCGAGCTTGGCGCATCTTTCTTTGCACAATTTCTTGCTGTTACCACGTAGGCTCGGATTTCTATTAAGATGAAAGAGATCCAAGTTTATTGTGTAATGTCCGCTAAGAACCTTATACGTCTGTATCAAGTCGCCACGACGACGCCTTTCTTGAAGCGTTGTTAAGTTCAAAGCTCTTAGCCGATCTTCATATGGCAGGTGGCACAGCGCTTGTGGAAGCTTGGTAAATCTTCTCTGAACTCTCTCCAAAGCCTCAATATCCTCACTGAACTGTTGGCAGTGATAAGATCAGTATCGATATGCTAGTACGTAGTTGCCCATTTATTACACCTTTTATACTACATTTGGTTAATTACTGTATAGAAACGAGGAAGTTTCCAACATGCTGGAAACAAGCTAACGTTATTCCGATCCCTAAAACTAAAAAACCTTCAACACTAAAAGATCTTCGACCGATTAGTATACTCCCAACACTCTCAAAGGTCATTGAAAGAGTAATGTGCAGTCAGATGAAGAAATATCTGGATGAGCATGGGTTGTTGCTGCTCCACGGCACTACTTAAAATACTGGATGATACATTGACGGCGGCGGATCAGCGTCGATTAACGGGCTTACTACTACTAGATTATACAAAGGCGTTTGACCGCATCGATCATGGTTTGTTGCTGGCCATTGTGGGTTACCTGGGGTTCGGGGATTCTGCTGTTTCTTTGCTCGGGACGTATTTAAAGGACAGAAGTCAGGTTGTCGTTTTGGGTAAGGCGGTTTCTGGGTCCGGAATATTGAGCAGTGGTGTGCCACAGGGCTCCATTCTTGGTCCGATTTTATTTTCAATTTATACGTCGCAGCTCCTGAAGTCCTTGAGGCACTGCTCGGCTCATCTTTATGCCGACGACACCCAGCTCTATATGTCATTTTTACCTGCTGATATAGATGAAACCAAGCAGCAGTTCGACGAGGATTTGGGACGTTTGATTGGTGCATCCAGGAATCATTGCCTTGAGATAAACCCCGGTAAATCGCAATTGTTGTTGCTCGGCCCCCCTAGAGCCCGAGCTGCATACTGCGAGGATTTCTCCCTAACGGTAGAGGGTTTTACATTGAATTGTACAAATACTGTGAAAGATCTGGGTCTGATGGTGGATGCTGAGTTGAGGTTCACCGAACACGTAAGTGTCTGCATAAAAAAAGCGTTTTACAATTTGAAAATGATATATAGCCAGAGGAAGTTGCTGACTGCTCCGCTCAAAAAGTTATTATGTGACAGCCTGGTCCTCTCGCATTTTAACTTCGGTGATGTTGTTTACGGCCCTTGTCTTAGTAGTATAGATAAGCGCAGGATTCAGCTTATGCAGAATTCCTGCGTTCGCTTAATAACTGGACTTAGAGGAAGGGATCGGGGTGTTAGTGCAAAGATTACTGAGCTGGGGTGGCTTACAATGAATCAAAGACGCCATCTGCATGCTCTTGCTTGTTTCAATAAAATTATTTTTTCGAAAACGCCGGAGTATTTGTTCGGTAAGCTTAGATTTGGGGGGGCCGTGCATTCGATTGATACTCGCAATGGTCGCATCATAACTCCGCCTATGCATAGCACAACTTTATTCGAAAGGTCATTTAGTTATACAATAGCTAAACTATACAATGCGTTGCCTGATCGGGTGGCATGCTTGTCTGGACCAAGTTTCAAAACTGCTGCTGGAATTTTTATCGTTAATAATAACTACTGTATATAGCAAGTATATAGGTATAAGATTTTGGGTTTCTGTTGAGTGAATTAGAATGCACTTTTTTTCTTTTTTTTTCTGTTTTATTAAAATTAGTATTTAAGTTAGTTTCAATACTATGGTCGAAAATTAAAGATTATTAATTGCTAAATACTGTGTATAGGGTTAGGATTTGCGATTATTTATTTTAGTTCTTTTTTGTGCGTGTATGTTTGTTGTTTTTGCTGTAATTATTATTGTTTTATATAAGAAATATTATAATAACTTATATGTTAATATGTAGGTTTAAAATTCGAAACAGGTTAAGCTAGGAGACCACGTCTCAACTTCGCCTTTTGTGTTACATTTACAATTCACAATAAAGTCATTTATTATTATTATTATTATTATTATTAATAATTTCAGCCCTCTCATGATATTCCTCCACTTTAAGGTTGTATAATATTTGCATATCATCTGCATAGGCTCCAATTTTACCTGCAGATATAGAATTTATAATTTTCGCTGTATAGATGATAAAAAGCACAGGCGCCAGTACAGAGCCCTGCGGAACACCAGAAAGCATATTTGTGGTAGACGAGAATTCATTATTTGATTGGATTTTTTGTTTTCTATTTTGTAAATATGATCTGAGCAATGATAAAGAGTTAGTGTCGAAATTATAAAATTGAAGCTTTGAGAGAAGCAGTTTATGATTGACTGTGTCAAACGCCTTTGAGTAGTCCAGGTCTTATGGCTACATTGTGAGAAATTCCAGATCTTTTGAGAATATGGGTACAATAAAAATCTTATACTATGCTTATGTCAGGTCAAAGCTGGAATACTGCTCTTTAATATGGTTTCCATATTATAACTGTTACAATGGTTCTGTTGAGAGAGTTCAGCGTAAGTTTTTAAATTACTTATGGTTCAAAACTGATGGATCATATCCAGAAAGAGGAATAGAGTATGACATCTTGTTAACAAGATGTCAAATACAAAGTTTAGAATTAAGACGAAAAATTCATGCAGTATCACTTAAGGTACTGTTTTGGGTGTTTTGAATAAACATTTAAATTGAATGTATGATGTTTCTTTCTCTCTGTTTCGGCTTTGGTTTAATTGTATTGTTATATATTAAGATTAAGTAGTTTTGTAAGATTGCTCTGTAAATGGATTTTCTGTTGAGCAATAAAGCAATTATTATTATTAATACCTTTAACTAAAGCATCAAATAACAGGAGCAATTCTAATGATATGATACAATATTCTAATGAAAAGCTCATAAGGATTTATTAATAGTGACCAAGTGAGTATCACTATAATTGTAGCAATAGGTGACTCATACGTACTAACAAAATTGTCCCGTAATAATGTAAATAATTGCTTATCACTTACAACAATATAAACGCTATTGAACAATTCTCTGTTATTCAATCGAAATGAGTTAATTTCCCTGATCATTCTCCTTTTATTTATTTTTAATTTTACTTGTTTTTATTAAATATTTATGTCATTTATCCTTAGGTGAAACCTAGACTTGACTTCGAAGTTACTGTCAAAAACAACAGTAAGATTATAATAATTTACTCTAGTCAATGTTTCTTTTGTGGTTAATCATAGACACACATACAATAAAAAATTAATTAGGTGTAGGCATCACTGGGCTTTCACAGGCACTAACTTGTTTATAAAATTTGTTTCATAGTTGGATCCACTGCAATTAGAAAGTTTGTTTGTGATCAACCATGTATATAACAATTTCTATATTATGTCCCTACGTAGTAGTTCATAAGATTAGTTTACGAGGGTTAACTTTTATGTTTTTATAAAATCTGGTACATTTTTCTCAATCTGAAAACATGGTTTTATAAGGCTCCGACCGATCGATGTCCACCCAATTTTTGTTGCACGTTTGGTAACGAAAAGGAGAAGATGAAGAATTAGGTGATAAATCAGGCGAATCTGGACATCTTTCAAATAGTCAACGATTTGATGTGCTGTCTGCGATTTGGAATTGTCTTGATGAAGAATAATCTAATTGCAAACAAATTATTGTATACCATTCAGCTGTTCGATCCTTCAAAGGAATTGTTGGGACGTGGCATATACACCTGAACTTAACGCTCCTTCGGGATTTCAAAATATACCTCATGGTAACTTTTCTCTGAGGTTTAATTTCATGTAGCAAAATCAAGTTGCTGTACTATAATACATATATACCCCTGCTTGAGACTCCAGAGTTTTAATTACGTTTATGAATTCATCAGTTCCTACGTTGTATTTGTTTAGGATTTCCTTACACCAATAGAGATGAGCTTTGGTCAAATTGTGTGGAATCCATATGAAACATATTTGTTTCACAAATAAATGTTCAAGCAAAATAGAATGTACTGCAGTCTGATATGCCAAGAAGCCACACTAGACCCTCGAGGGTCTATCCAAGAGTATTTCCATAGTTGCTGACTGTGTGGTGGATAATGCACCAGTAATAGCCAAACAAGCTTGTATCAGCAAAGCAGATAATTTTGCTTGGGTCCTTCACTGTAAAGCTTTCGTCTTCCAAGCAACAGCTCTATACGTTTATTATTGATCTTATGACCATAACGTATATCCAGTAAATTTGTTTGTGTTTCATGCCCCAGGACTTCAGCATCAGCATTCACTCGCTAACGAGTATGAATTAATCCAACTCAGAGATTTCTGTTCTGAACCCTAAGATGGCTAAACAGATATTTCGCGTTTTACTAGGATTTACACACATCTGCTCCCGCTGACACCATCCCTGAATCATATTCAGGGTAGCTTAAGTTCTAGAAGAAACGATTCTTTGAGAACTTGATCTGGATAGTCTCACATGTCGATCTTGTTTATCATTTTGCGCAGACAACAAATTATGGTCGATTTACATGACCATGACGAAATTCTGCAAACCAAATTGCCTTTACTGGTGGTGCTTGATTACCATTATGGAGTTAGGCCTTCCGGTTCTGGTTTTTGACAAACTTACTGTCGTGACACTCTTATCTGTCAACAACAAACTACTGAATCGAGTTGGATATAGTGATGACACATGTCAAAAGCGTCATCTAGTTGTCATTTGTAAAAATATGAAAGGTGACCCTCGATGTATATCTGATTATTGAAAAAATGAACAACCTAAATTGTGCTAACACTCCATAACATCATTTGCATCATCAACACATTTTGTTTTAACTATTTATGTTTTCCTGCTTGGCCATTATATAGGAGGTGTATTTAACAGAAGGTGAAGCAAGCGGGAATGAAGATGCCGATATCACTGATGAGCACGTGCGCTTATTACATGCTGGCATTATACTTAGACCGAATGCTCATAAAACTCTAGGTATGTAGGTTAGTTTTTCATATTTCAATCCACAGCATTTAGAGCCAATTTTATTTTAACACTTGACTTATTGTAAATAATAAATAGTAGTAGTTATTCATTAATCACTCTGTTTTCGTTTTATTATTGCAATTCTTGTAAATAGTACGCAGACAAAACTAATTAATAAGCTTGTTTACACTTTGATATATTAGTCAACAAACTAAGCAGTAGCGGGTCCAATTTTTTTGATCCAAGGACTATAAAAATATTGAGCACTTGTAATATATCAATATATAAGAATTGCTTGTTACATAAAGCAACAAGACTTTAAGTTATGTTGGAAATTTGTTTCACACTACCATGCTTTCACCAGACGGCCGTTTCGTCGATCCACGACTCATCAGTGGTGATCGGCAGTCAGTGTGACCCAAATTTCCAACATTTACAAAGAGCTTATACTAGCACGAGAATCGATTGATATATTTATGTATTTTATACTTGGTGAACGTAGAAAATAACTTACATCACTGTTTAGGACAACCAAAACAGCTAAACTCAATGCAGACATCTCCAAGAATTGGTTTTGCTGATTCGTCATTGCAGACACCACAAGTAGCTGTCGTTTCTGGTGGTGTTGAAAGTGTTCTAACGTCACCTAGTCCACCTGGTAAGTTCAACATTCCTATATTAATCTCTCTTTCTACTAAATAAAGAGTGCTTCAATTTTAAATGAAGGAACTTTAACTGTGTGTACACCCCTGTATAACAACAAATCCGTTCGAAATTTCTGAAGTTTCGATATGAAAAAATAAGGACAATAAAACAGCCTACAACTCGAAAAAAAGTTGCCAAAATTGATGCAAAACTAAAAAAGTTATTTAGGATTGATTTTGAAAAACATTTTCTTTGTCCGGTTAATATTGCGGGGCAGTGTATTTTGTAAAATAAATAATTTACAATTAATGAATGAGTACTTTTAACTGCGTGTTAGGTTAAAAATACTGAATCAAATGTTTCGACCCCCCTTTCCATTTAAAAACAATAATCGAAAGCGTCCCCAGCTGTCATTATGACAGTTAAAGTTAGCAGGGGGCGGGCTTTTGCTCCTCACTGTATATGATGGCAATGCCAGTGTTGTTTTAATTTACTATTCATTTGCCTCGTAACTAGTCTGCTTATATGCTTTTCCGCTGTATGTTTATTTTGTGTTTCAACATATACAGTGCCGCATTCAAAACATAAACGTAAAAAAAGTGTAGGCCCTACCCAACCTCCGAATAGCAGTCGTGCCAGTGTTGTCTTACCGATTCTGACTAACGCTAATCCATTTTCTGCTAAACGTATTGCTGAAGATAACATATGTGAGTATACTAATGATCTTCATGAGTGTTTTAATTATTTTTTCTATTACTTTAAGCTCTGCTGCTGAAACCTAACATTATTGTCATTTTTCATTGAAATAACCTCACTTTGTTATTGAAACGTACTTTTATTTAATTGTTCAGGTTATGGTACTTTGAAAGAAGACCGAACTGTTATTAATATGGGCTCAGATCCTAGTGAAGTTTGCAGTCATTCCAGCCCTGATTTACCATCAAGTCCTACACATAGAACCATCGGGCATACTCATTCGTCTGAGGATTTGTACAGTTGGATGGCAAGACAAGATGCTGGTAATACCAACGCAGAAGGTTAGTCAGCCTTTGTTCAATATTTTTAGATTGGTATCGTCAGCAAACAATCAAAATTCATTTCCTGATTGGTTACTAATTTCAGGTTTGGAATCAAAAGTGGATACGTTACATACTGAATCATCTGGAGACGCGGGTACTTTACCAAAAGAAAATATTGTTACAACGGAAGTTCCTTTGCAACCTGTGCAGGATTCTGGTAGATTGTTGGATGCCAATCAAATTTTTCAACCGCTCTTATCTGGTTTAGGTGTGATGCCACAACAGTTGCGGTTCACTACAATCACAGAATCAGGTAAACGCCATGCGTTGTTCTAATAGAGGGTCATTGGATTAGACCTTCGAAAATCGAGGGTGGTAATTTAATGGCAACACTGCTCCCGTCAACTGCCATCTATCGGTAGACTACTGTACAATTTTGTGAATAAGCTGCGTCATTTCATCATCAGCATTCATTCGCTAACGAGTATGACTTACTCCAACTCAGGGAATTCTAAGACATCGTTAATTGTACTTCTCTAGGGTTTTTAAATGCCTCAAATAAGTGGTCCAAGACTCACAGTAAGGGTAGAAGCAACAATAGCATTGTACACTCGCAACTTAGTTCGAACGTCGATCTTATGATTATCGAAGAATTTCGAATATGTGGTGGGAGAGCCACAGTATTTGGTCCAGGCCTTCTACCTCTACCGGGAACCAATTGACGTGCAATCCCTTAGAAGACGACAGCCATCCCTGGTTGCTTTGTCATTTAGTTTATATTTGACAGCCATTGAAAGCAGATGTGGCATTCTTCTAACTTTATTTTAAACCTAACAGAAATACAAAAGACCCTGTTTTCCGAAGCCACATCAATAAAACAGAAAGATTGATATTCCTCATGAAGCTTTGTCATTTAGTTTATGTTTGACAGCCATTGAAACCAGATGTGGCATTCTTCTAACTTTATTTTAAACCTAACAGAAATACAAAAGACCCTGTTTTCCGATGCCACATCAATAAAACCAGAAAGATTGATATTCTTAATGAAGCTTTGTCATTTAGTTTATGTTTAACAGCCATTGAAACCAGATGTGGCATTCTTCTAACTTTACTTTAAACCTAACAGAAATACAAAAGACCCTGTTTTCCGAAGCCACATCAATAAAACCAGAACGATTGATATTTTTAATGAAGCTTTGTCATTTAGTTTATGTTTGACAGCCATTGAAACCAGATGTGGCATTCTTCTAACTTTACTTTAAACCTAACAGAAATACAAAAGACCCTGTTTTCCGAAGCCACATCAATAAAACCAGAACGATTGATATTTTTAATGAAGCTTTGTCATTTAGTTTATGTTTGACAACCATTGAAACCAGATGTGGCATTCTTCTAACTTTATTTTAAACCTGACAGAAATACAAAAGATCCTGTTTTCCGGAGCCCCATCAATAAAACCAGAAAGATTGATATTCTTCATGAAGCTTTGTCATTTAGTTTATGTTTGACAGCCATTGAAAGCAGATGTGGCATTCTTCTAACTTTATTTTAAACCTAACAGAAATACAAAAGACCCTGTTTTCCGAAGCCACATCAATAAAACCAGAAAGATTGATATTCTTAATGAAGCTTTGTCATTTAGTTTATGTTTGACAGCCATTGAAAGCAGATGTGGCATTCTTCTAACTTTATTTTAAACCTAACAGAAATACAAAAGACCCTGTTTTCCGAAGCCACATCAATAAAACCAGAAAGATTGATATTCTTAATGAAGCTTTGTCATTTAGTTTATGTTTGACAGCCATTGAAAGCAGATGTGGCATTCTTCTAACTTTATTTTAAACCTAACAGAAATACAAAAGACCCTGTTTTCCGAAGCCACATCAATAAAACCAGAAAGATTGATATTCTTAATGAAGCTTTGTCATTTAGTTTATGTTTGACAGCCATTGAAAGCCGATGTGGCATTCTTCTAACTTTATTTTAAACCTAACAGAAATACAAAAGACCCTGTTTTCCGAAGCCACATCAATAAAACCAGAAAGATTGATATTCTTAATGAAGCTTTGTCATTTAGTTTATGTTTGACAGCCATTGAAAGCAGATGTGGCATTCTTCTAACTTTATTTTAAACCTAACAGAAATACAAAAGACCCTGTTTTCCGAAGCCACATCAATAAAACCAGAAAGATTGATATTCTTAATGAAGCTTTGTCATTTAGTTTATGTTTGACAGCCATTGAAAGCAGATGTGGCATTCTTCTAACTTTATTTTAAACCTAACAGAAATACAAAAGACCCTGTTTTCCGAAGCCACATCAATAAAACCAGAAAGATTGATATTCTTAATGAAGCTTTGTCATTTAGTTTATGTTTGACAGCCATTGAAAGCAGATGTGGCATTCTTCTAACTTTATTTTAAACCTAACAGAAATACAAAAGACCCTGTTTTCCGAAGCCACATCAATAAAACCGGAAAGATTGATATTCTTAATGAAGCTTTGTCATTTAGTTTATGTTTGACAGCCATTGAAAGCAGATGTGGCATTCTTCTAACTTTATTTTAAACCTAACAGAAATACAAAAGACCCTGTTTTCCGATGCCACATCAATAAAACCAGAAAGATTGATATTCTTAATGAAGCTTTGTCATTTAGTTTATGTTTGACAGCCATTGAAAGCCGATGTGGCATTCTTCTAACTTTATTTTAAACCTAACAGAAATACAAAAGACCCTGTTTTCCGAAGCCACATCAATAAAACCAGAAAGATTGATATTCTTAATGAAGCTTTGTCATTTAGTTTATGTTTGACAGCCATTGAAAGCAGATGTGGCATTCTTCTAACTTTATTTTAAACCTAACAGAAATACAAAAGACCCTGTTTTCCGAAGCCACATCAATAAAACCAGAAAGATTGATATTCTTAATGAAGCTTTGTCATTTAGTTTATGTTTGACAGCCATTGAAAGCAGATGTGGCATTCTTCTAACTTTATTTTAAACCTAACAGAAATACAAAAGACCCTGTTTTCCGAAGCCACATCAATAAAACCGGAAAGATTGATATTCTTAATGAAGCTTTGTCATTTAGTTTATGTTTGACAGCCATTGAAAGCAGATGTGGCATTCTTCTAAATTTATTTTAAACCTAACAGAAATACAAAAGACCCTGTTTTCCGAAACCACATCAATAAAACCAGAAAGATTGATATTCTTAATGAAGCTTTGTCATTTAGTTTATTTTTGACAGCCATTGAAACCAGATGTGGCATTCTTCTAACTTTATTTTAAACATAACAGAAACACAAAAGACCCTGTTTTCCGAAGCCACATCAATAAAAGCAGAAAGATTGATATTCTTAATGAAGCTTTGTCATTTAGTTTATGTTTGACAGCCATTGAAAGCAGATGTGGCATTCTTCTAACTTTATTTTAAACCTAACAGAAATACAAAAGACCCTGTTTTCCGAAGCCACATCAATAAAACCAGAAAGATTGATATTCTTAATGAAGCTTTGTCATTTAGTTTATGTTTGACAGCCATTGAAAGCAGATGTGGCATTATTCTAACTTTATTTTAAACCTAACAGAAATACAAAATACCCTGTTTTCCGAAACCACATCAATAAAACCAGAAAGATTGATATTCTTAATGAAGCTTTGTCATTTAGTTTATTTTTGACAGCCATTGAAACCAGATGTGGCATTCTTCTAACTTTATTTTAAACATAACAGAAACACAAAAGACCCTGTTTTCCGAAGCCACATCAATAAAACCAGAAAGATTGATATTCTTAATGAAGCTTTGTCATTTAGTTTATGTTTGACAGCCATTGAAAGCCGATGTGGCATTCTTCTAACTTTATTTTAAACCTAACAGAAATACAAAAGACCCTGTTTTCCGAAGCCACATCAATAAAACCAGAAAGATTGATATTCTTCATGAAGCTTTGTCATTTAGTTTATGTTAGACAGCCATTGAAAGCAGATGTGGCATTCTTCTAACTTTATTTTAAACCTAACAGAAATACAAAAGACCCTGTTTTCCGAAGCCACATCAATAAAACCAGAAAGATTGATATTCTTAATGAAGCTTTGTCATTTAGTTTATGTTTGACAGTCATTGAAAGCAGATGTGGCATTCTTCTAACTTTATTTTAAACCTAACAGAAATACAAAAGACCCTGTTTTCCGGAGCCACATCAATAAAACAAGAAAGATTGATATTCTTAATGAAGCTTTGTCATTTAGTTTATGTTTGACAGCCATTGAAAGCAGATGTGGCATTCTTCTAACTTTATTTTAAACCTAACAGAAATACAAAAGACCCTGTTTCCGAAGCCACATCAATAAAACCAGAAAGATTGATATTCTTAATGAAGCTTTGTCATTTAGTTTATGTTTGACAGCCATTGAAAGCCGATGTGGCATTCTTCTAACTTTATTTTAAACCTAACAGAAATACAAAAGACCCTGTTTTCCGAAGCCACATCAATAAAACCAGAAAGATTGATATTCTTAATGAAGCTTTGTCATTTAGTTTATGTTTGACAGCCATTGAAAGCAGATGTGGCATTCTTCTAACTTTATTTTAAACCTAACAGAAATACAAAAGACCCTGTTTTCCGAAGCCACATCAATAAAACCAGAAAGATTGATATTCTTCATGAAGCTTTGTCATTTAGTTTATGTTTGACAGCCATTGAAAGCAGATGTGGCATTCTTCTAACTTTATTTTAAACCTAACAGAAATACAAAATACCCTGTTTTCCGAAACCACATCAATAAAACCAGAAAGATTGATATTCTTAATGAAGCTTTGTCATTTAGTTTATTTTTGACAGCCATTGAAACCAGATGTGGCATTCTTCTAACTTTATTTTAAACCTAACAGAAATACAAAAGACCCTGTTTTCCGATGCCACATCAATAAAACCAGAAAGATTGATATTCTTAATGAAGCTTTGTCATTTAGTTTATGTTTGACAGCCATTGAAACCAGATGTGGCATTCTTCTAAATTTATTTTAAACCTAACAGAAATACAAAAGACCCTGTTTTCCGAAGCTACATCAATAAAACCAGAACGATTGATATTTTTAATGAAGCTTTGTCATTTAGTTTATGTTTGACAGCCATTGAAACCAGATGTGGCATTCTTCTAAATTTATTTTAAACCTAACAGAAATACAGAAGACCCTGTTTTCCGAAGCCACATCAATAAAACCAGAAAGATTGATATTCTTAATGAAGCTTGGTCATTTAGTTTATGTTTGACAGCCATTGAAACCAGATGTGGCATTCTTCTAACTTTATTTTAAATTTAACAGAAATACAAAAGACCCTCTTCTCCGGAGCCACATCAATAAAACCAGAAAGATTGATATTCTTAATGAAGCTTTGTCATTTAGTTTATGTTTGACAGTCATTGAAAGCAGATGTGGCATTCTTTTAACTTTATTTTAAACCTAACAGAAATACAAAAGACCCTGTTTCCGAAGCCACATCAATAAAACCAGAAAGATTGATATTCTTAATGAAGCTTTGTCATTTAGTTTATGTTTGACAGTCATTGAAAGCAGATGTGGCATTCTTCTAACTTTATTTTAAACCTAACAGAAATACAAAAGACCCTGTTTTCCGAAGCCACATCAATAAAACCAGAAAGATTGATATTCTCCATGAAGCTTTGTCATTTAGTTTATGTTTGACAGCCATTGACAGCAGATGTGGCATGCTTCTAACTTTATTTTAAACCTAATAGAAAGACAAAAGACCCTGTTTTCCGGAGCCACATCAATAAAACCAGAAAGATTGATATTCTTAATGAAGCTTTGTCATTTAGTTTATGTTTGACAGCCATTGAAAGCAGATGTGGCATTCTTCTAACTTTATTTTAAACCTAACAGAAATACAAAAGACCCTGTTTTCCGAAGCCACATCAATAAAACCAGAAAGATTGATATTCTTCATGAAGCTTTGTCATTTAGTTTATGTTTGACAGCCATTGAAACCAGATGTGGCATTCTTCTAACTTTATTTTAAACCTAACAGAAATACAAAAGACCCTGTTTTCCGGAGCCACATCAATAAAACAAGAAAGATTGATATTCTTAGTGAAGCTTTGTCATTTAGTTTATGTTTGACAGCCATTGAAACCAGATGTGGCATTCTTCTAACTTTATTTTAAACCTAACAGAAATACAAAAGACCCTGTTTTCCGAAGCCACATCAATAAAACCAGAAAGATTGATATTCTTAATGAAGCTTTGTCATTTAGTTTATGTTTGACAGCCATTGAAACCAGATGTGGCATTCTTCTAACTTTATTTTAAACCTAACAGAAATACAAAAGACCCTGTTTTCCGGAGCCACATCAATAAAACAAGAAAGATTGATATTCTTAGTGAAGCTTTGTCATTTAGTTTATGTTTGACAGCCATTGAAACCAGATGTGGCATTCTTCTAACTTTATTTTAAACCTAACAGAAATACAAAAGACCCTGTTTTCCGAAGCCACATCAATAAAACCAGAACGATTGATATTTTTAATGAAGCTTTGTCATTTAGTTTATGTTTGACAACCATTGAAACCAGATGTGGCATTCTTCTAACTTTATTTTAAACCTAACAGAAATACAAAAGACCCTGTTTTCCGAAGCCACATCAATAAAACCAGAAAGACTGATATTCTTCATGAAGCTTTGTCATTTAGTTTATGTTTGACAGCCATTGAAAGCAGATGTGGCATGCTTCTAACTTTATTTTAAACCTAATAGAAAGACAAAAGACCCTGTTTTCCGGAGCCACATCAATAAAACCAGAAAGATTGATATTCTTAATGAAGAACTTGTCGGGTAATGACTCGTTTCTAGTTGTAGCATGTTAAGTGTCATAAGAAAAATAGCAAAACGGCTCTACCTGATCCAGCTGATGACATTTGCAGTTTAATTTTTGTATTTTAGCTGCTGGCGACGATGTTACAACTCTTGACGCACTCGGTTCCAATTTCTGTCTAGTCGGCAACATGGACACGCTACGTATCGATATTGTAGTTTCGGAGCATGGGAAGATTGAGAAGAAAAAAGGCAAAAATAAATCAAAGAAAGGACTATTGATTGAGATCAACACAGACGAATCAGCATTCGTGTGTGAAAAGGTCTTTGTTGAATTAGGTATTGACCGGATGACTGATATGGCTGTCAATGAAATGATGAAAACGAAAAATGTACTGTACATCTCACGTGGACAGTTGAAAAGTCACACGAGTACAATTATTAATTTTACTGTTGGTGTGCGTTATATACATCAACGGGTGAATATGCCTTTGTTGAGATTGTTGCATCAGATCAGTAATATGTATCAGAATGTTAAGGACACTCAAAATGAGCTAAGGTAGGTGGTGTTACTGTGTTCCGCTTTGATCAATTTTCTATTCTATTGAATTGCGATTGCAGAGAACAACAGCCGGTGGAAATTCGACGACCCAAAACAAGTGCTAGCGACCACGAAAACAAGCATACGTCATCAGTATCTGATTTACTACAAGACCAACCAGGTGGCGTTTCCAAACAACTAACTCTTAAAATTTCCGATCCTGATTCGTACACATCACAAACTAAACCGGTTATATCACCATCACCAAGTTTGAGGTCCAGACCGCAAAGCTTCGCACAGAAATTGCGTGCCTCCAAAATTAAAGGTAACATAGTTGACTTTTTTATTTTTCGCGAAAAATACTTATTTATTCATCAATCAGTTGTTTTGTCTCCTTCAAAGTGATCCTCCTCAGATATAATACACTTGTGCCAGCAAAAAGTGGGCTTATGGTGAAAAGTCCCCGTATTTTATGCCACCCAATCCAACAACCCTGTACCCTCCACTAACTTGTGGAGTTCAGTTATGTGTGCCCAAAAATAACGTGTCGCCTTCTCTGTAAGGCTACACACTCACATATCACATGGTAAGCTATTTGCCCCATTACACAATCTACATTGCAGGTCCCCGTTATACAGCCGCATCTTATTTAAGTGGCTTCTCAGGGCGCAATGCTCAGTGAGGAGTCCGTTTTGTTGCGGCACCAAGTATGAATTTCGTACCATAATGTCAACAGATGTTGGAGACGTGTGGACCAACATTAGAAAACTAGCTGTTGCCCTCGAGGCACGAATAGCTCTCCATATTTAAGTGTAAAAGTAATAATTTTATGACCTTTTTGTCATTTATCTAAATTTTTGTTTTGTTTTAGACATCAGCTATTTTTTTTTTTTTTATCGGGTTTTGTGCCTTTTTCTTCTCTTTGGAGGCACTATTTATACGCAGATATTTTATATTTCAGATCTAGGCCAAATTCTTGTACGCAAAATAATTGATTTTTTTTTAGTTTTATTATAAAATTTATTTTGCCCCCTTTTCTACTATTTACGAACGCCTATGTAAACAAAATTGTTATGCTGCATGTTGTAGGTTATCCGTTAAGTGGTTTTTGAGTTATCACGGATACAATTTTTTCCTGACCCTTTTATAGAATTTTCACGGACGCCTATGGAACATTAATTTTTGTCGTGTATTTTTAACACCAATTCAACTAGTTAAATATAAAATTTTTTACATTTTAATTTTTTTTTTCATTTTACCCCTTTTTTTTACTATTTACGAACGCCTATGTAAATAAAAATTTTATGCTGCATTTTTTAGGTTATCTTATATGAAAGCTATATATAATTAGCCAATTTTTCTGGTATATTTGGGAAACATTTTTTTTTCGTTTTTGACTCTTTTTTTAAGACTATTTTCGAACGCCTGTGTGAACTAATTCTTTTATGTAACATTTTTTAGGTTATATTCTATCACACCTATAAAAAATTATTCAATATTTCAGATAAGTTTAAGAACTATAATTTTTTTAAATTTTTGAACCCTCTTTTAAACCCATTGCCTACGCTCAATGTTAATCACCACCTATAAATAGCCTGTAGTATTTTCGTACCAAATGTGGTTAAAATCCGTTAAGTGGTTTTTGAGTTATCACGGATACAAATTTTTTCTGACCCTTTTATAGAATTTTCACGGACGCCTATGGAACATTAATTTTTGTCGTGTATTTTTAACACCAACTCAACTAGTTAAATATAAAAATTTTTACATTTTAATTTTTTTTATTTTACCCCTTTTTCTACTATTTACGAACGCCTATGTAAATAAAAATTTTATGCTGCATTTTTTAGGTTATCTTATATCAAAGCTATATATAATTAGCCCATTTTTCTGGTATATTTGGGAAACATTTTTTTTTCGTTTTTGACCCTTTTTTAACACTATTTTCGAACGCCTGTGTGAACTAATTCTTTTATGTAACATTTTTTAGGTTATATTCTATCACAACTATAAAAAATTATTCAATATTTCGGATAAGTTTAAGAACTATGATTTTTTAAATTTTTGAAACCTCTTTTAAACCCGTTGCCTACGCTCAATGTTAATCGCCACCTATAATTATCCTGTAGTATTTTCGTACCAAATGTGGTTAAAATCCGTTAAGTGGTTTTTGAGTTATCACGGATACAAATTTTTTCTGACCCTTTTATAGAATTTTCACGGACGCCTATGGAACATTAATTTTTGTCGTGTATTTTTAACACCAACTCAACTAGTTAAATATAAAAATTTTTACATTTTAATTTTTTTTATTTTACCCCTTTTTCTACTATTTACGAACGCCTATGTAAATAAAAATTTTATGCTGCATTTTTTAGGTTATCTTATATCAAAGCTATATATAATTAGCCCATTTTTCTGGTATATTTGGGAAACATTTTTTTTTCGTTTTTGACCCTTTTTTAACACTATTTTCGAACGCCTGTGTGAACTAATTCTTTTATGTAACATTTTTTAGGTTATATTCTATCACAACTATAAAAAATTATTCAATATTTCGGATAAGTTTAAGAACTATGATTTTTTAAATTTTTGAAACCTCTTTTAAACCCGTTGCCTACGCTCAATGTTAATCGCCACCTATAATTATCCTGTAGTATTTTCGTACCAAATGTGGTTAAAATCCGTTAAGTGGTTTTTGAGTTATCACGGATACAAATTTTTTCTGACCCTTTTATAGAATTTTTACGGACGCCTATGGTACATTAATTTTTGTCGTGTATTTTTAACACCAATTCATCTAGTTAAATATAAAATTTTTTACATTTTAATTTTTTTTTATTTTACCCCTTTTTCTACTATTTACGAACGCCTATGTGAATAAAAATTTTATGCTGCATTTTTTAGGTTATCTTATATCAAAGCTATATATAATTAGCCAATTTTTCTGGTATATTTGGGAAACGTTTTTTTTTTTCGTTTTTGACCCTTTTTTTAAACTATTTTCGAACGCCTGTGTGAACCAATTCTTTTATGGAATATTTTTTAGCTTATATTGTATCACAACTATGAAAAATTATTCCATATTTCGAATAAGTTTAGGAAATATATATTTTTTATGTTTTGACCCCTTTTCCACTATTTACGAACGCCTATGAAAGTAAGTTATTCATGACACATTTTATAGGTTATATTCTATCAAAACTATCAATAACTAGTTAATATTTCTGCTATTTTTAAGAAATACGTTTTTTTTTAATCTTTTTTTCGAACGCCAATGTGGTCTAATATTTTATGTTCAATATTTTAGGTTATATTCAATTAAATGCGTAAAAAATTATGCAGTATTTCGGATAAGTTTAAGAACTATGAATTTTTTTAATTTTTGAACCCTCTTTTAAACCCTTTGCCTACGCTCAATGTTTCCCAAAATCTAATCAGCTCCTTGCCATGTCCAATAGTATTTTTGTACCAAATTTGGTTAAAATCTGTTAATCGGTTTTTGCGTTTTCGTGGATACAGACAGACAGACAGACAGACAGACATACAGACAGACAGACAGACAGACATTTTTTTAAAACTACTTATTTATGTATAAAATGACCAAAAAGAAGTATTTCCGGTGAAATTAAAAAAAATTTTTTTTTCATGAAACTAATAGTCTCCATATATACATATATTACATATATGATATGGAGAGCTAAAAAAATTGGGAGTGTCGCCCCAAAACTTTGCCGGCAAGGTAATATAATATAATCTAAAATATATGACCTGCGTAACGAAACTAATTTGCGGCGACACAACCGATTTTTATTATTTCAAACGAACTAACCTAACAAACGAACTACTTTATTCAAAAATGAGAAATAAAAAAAATTCAGGAGGTGGGATTTGAACACACGACCTTCCGCACGCAAAGCGCGTGCTCTATCAATGACGACACCGACGCATATACAAATTACTTCATTTTTAGAATGGTTTATGGAATTATTGCACAGGGTGGCTCAAAAAAATTTTAATTTGAAGATTTTTATATAGTTTTTCAAGTTTCACAGTATTTTCAGTTAGAATGGGATTTTTATACAGGGTGTATGTGGATTGTTCCCATTTAAAATTTCACCAGTTAGGTAGTTGGAACCTATATTATTACAATTAAAATACAATATTTGTTATTAGGTTTGTGTGGCGTTATTGGTATGGCGTTCGCTTCGCATGCGAAAGGTTAGGGGTTCGAATCCCAGCTGTGGCAATAATTTTTATTTTTTTTTGTTATTTTTTGAATTCAAATTCAAAAGTAAAAAAAAATTACAAAAAAAAATTAATAAATTTTTTTTTTTTTTTTAAATTACGATTTTTTTTATAACCCTCAATGACTTTTATCATAGATAAGACTACTACTACAAAACGACTGGGAAATCCCAAAGAGATTTCTTGTTATAATATAATAAGAGATATAGTTACCAACTACCTAACTGGTGAAATTTTAAACGCAATTTTCTCGAGAACTATGAAGGCAAATATCAAAAGCAGATAAAAACGCTTTCAAATTATGTATCACTCGAGCCCTACTGCTATTAAAGAATTTGACGATTGTGTGCCCTATCACACGGCTAAAGCGATTCCAACCAAAAACTAATGGGTTCATCCTAGGACTCCCCCATTCTCATGTAACAATCATGAATTAGCGGGTATTATTTACATTCAGGAAGAATACTTTTGTAGCTCAATCCAAATGAACTCCGATATGCTATTCAAATAATTGCTACTGGTTCGGTTCAAGCTTTACGAGCGGCTTGTACTTCGAGTTTTAATTAAGAAAGAACAAACAAAGAATATCAACTGCATTAATCTGTATTAAAATAATATAAAATTAAGTAAAAAAAATCAAATCAACTTTATTGTTCCCAAAACATACAGTTTTCCAACAATGAGCTCGGTTTGATACATGGTACATATTATGATAATACTCGAACAATACTACTATAACAAGTTAACGATCATCCTATCCAATTAACAAATATATAAACAAAAGAAAAATAACAAAAAGAAAAACAGAAAAAAAAACAATCCAATAATAGTATGAAAACGAAAACTAAAAAGAGAACAAAAACAAACTTCAACTACAAACAAACAAAATTCCTACTCGTTCATAATAAATGATCTTAATTTAAGGACATCCACAATAAACGAGCAGATCCGCTTGGCTAACCGCAGATTAATACGATTTAGGCCACTAACCAAGTCATCAAAGGATGATACCGCGGGTTGTGCCGACCTAATTGGGCTGTAAATTGGGCATTCAAACAGGATGTGATGTAAGGTTTCTCGGACATTTAGGTTACATATGGTGCACGTCTCCGTTGGTCTGATTAGATAAACTGAGCCTTTATTTGTGAACTTAACAAAATATTTGTTTTATGGTTCTGGATCTCTGCTGGTCACCCACAATTTTTTTAAAAGAAAAGCACTAATTAAACGACCCTTCTGTTCACCAAGTAATAGAAAGCTTTATTTGAAATAAAAAAACGATCTGGGCTTTCAAATCAACTAAATTTAATAATTACAATTAATAAAGAAAATGAATAACAAACAAAGAAATAAATATGTATAAATAAACGAATAAAACATTTAAAAGAAAATGAAGAATTTGCAGAAAATCTTAGTCATTACTGTACAACTTAAAATAGGTCAATTAATATAATTACGAATAATTATGTTAATTCCCACACGAAACTTTTAATTACAATTGAAAACTTATAATTTTACAGAGTTTAAATTCTAGTCTTCGAAATATAATTCAATTAGTACTAAAAGAAACAAACTTTAATCTTTATTAAAACTGATTTGGAAAACAATCAATTAAAAAGAATGAACAAAGACTTACTGAAGCTTTACGTCGATTAACTATTAAAAAACTTTATAAAACTCACTACTTCAGAATGAAAATGAAATGAACTTGATATTTATACTGATATAATTTAAAACAAAAAAAAACTATAAAAATAAATCTTAAACTGTGAAAAATCCAAAAACAAATTAAAATATTTAATTAACTTTATACAATTGGTAACTCTAGACCATACCAAAGCCAAAACTTGGAAAGTCTGATTGTATTTCCAAATCGCTTCACAAAAATCAGAAGTAGGTACTATTCCTTTGAGATTGCCAATAAGAAAAAAGGTATTTAAAATACACCCGTATAAAATGCAACTACAGGGTGACAGTAGTTTTAGAAATAAAATACATTTTTATGTCGACTGTGATGATTGTTGTTACTTAAGTATCTTATGTTGGAGTTCGTTCAAAATATTAACCAGTCACTACCATTTGTAAAGCAAGAAACAATACGATTTTATAATGACACCGCAATCTCCCGAACAGCGGACTGGACTAAAACCAATTGTTTATTCATTTATTCATTTCTTGCCCAACAGGTTTAACACCCAATTACAAGGCAAACTCTTAAAAATTATTGTACATATTCAGGTAATTACTTTACATTATCTAAGAAAACAATAACACTAAAAATTGTTACCAATACTAAGACAGCAAACATAAACATTATTGAGTTAAAACTAATGATATCGAAATTAATTTAGGAAAAGAATATGCATATATAATAAATAAGATCTCACAGTAAGCTAATCTTCGGAACGATATAGGAGGCGAGACAACTGGGCCCTAAACCTAAGTAGTGTTTGGTCAAAGTAATCGACCTCACTGCTGATCCCACGTGCATTGCACTCTTGTAATGCTCTAAACAGAGGTGTCCTATACTCATAGTTGGTACGAAGTGTATGGATATGGAATAACCTAGGGTTTCTGGAAAAAAAAACCGTGGAATGTTGAAACCAATCCGCTCCAGCAGCTTGTCAATCATACCATTAATTATTTTAAAGAGGAACACCTGTTCAGCATATAATCTACGTGCAGCCAAAGAGTTCATGCTAAATCTGTCAAGGAGCATGCGATGATCATATCCGCGGCACGGAAAATGCCCATCAATTTTGAACGCTAAGTACTTCAGAAATCTATGCTGAACACTCTCAACCTGTCTTATATGTACTTGATATATGGGAGACCATATATTGGAAGCATACTCAAGCTTAGATCTGATTAACGCATTGAACAAATTGGTCAGACACTCAAAGTTGTTAAATTCTTTAGTTATTCGAAACAAAAATCCAAGCATACGAAAAGAGTCACATAGTAGGTGCTGTGTATGTGTTGTAAATTCTAAGTTGGTGTCCACATAGACTCCCAAATCCCTGCCACCTCACACGAGTCAAGAATGGTATTACATAACCGGTAGGGAAACATATGTGTGCTCTGCGACCTGGAGAATACAGCAAGTTTGCATTTTCCCACATTCAAAGGCAGTTTGTTAGTATGGCACCACAGCTCGAGCCTCGACAGATCAGCCTGCAACAATTCGCAATCAGCAAGAGATCGAACAGCTCTGTAAATCTTGAAGTCATCTGCAAAAATCAAGTAACTGCTCAAAAAGCCTTCCTTGTCATTAATGAAAATGGAGAAAATAACGGGAGCAAGACAACTGCCCTGTGGGGCACCACTGGTGGGTATGCAATAATCAGACCTATGTCCATTGTATTCAACGAACTGTTGACGATTAGTTAGGTAAGTATAAAAAAACACCAGAAGATCCTTATCAAAGCCAATATTGCACATCTTCTGCAGTATCAAGGGCATCCAGTTGCATGCTTCCACAGACAGCAGAAAACACGTCCTGACAAAAAACACGTTAGATTAGTGATTGTGGATCGTCCCTGGAAGAAACCATGCTGCTTATAGTCGATGTCGTGCTTTACTTGGTTAAATATTTTTCGGTGAAGGGTAGTTTCAAATACTTTAGCGAAATTGGGTAAAATGGAAATAGGACGATAGTTTCTGATTTGATCGATGTCAGCCGACTTATGAATAGGACAGATGCGAGCAAATTTCCATGCTTTAGGAAATGTTTTACAATTAAGTGATTTGTTAAACAGAATATGCAAAGGATGAGCAAAAATATAAGCACAGTCTCGTATAATAAAGGCTGGGACATTGTCGGGGCCCGACGTCATTTTTGGCTTCAACCGCTTCAGCGAAGCGAACACGTCACTGTCAGCCAACTGACCCACCGATATCTGAGACGCACCGTCCCTCGAGTCACCACGCACATAGGGGCTGGAGGGCACATAAACACTGTTAAAGTATGACGCAAAAGCATTGACTATATCTCCAGGCTCGCAAACCTCATCATCATCAATGTCATGCATAACGCCCGGTATTCGTGACTTTCTTTTTTTATTATGAACAAACTCCCAGAGTTTTTTTGGGTCGGTCTTTATTGAATCCTGAATATGAACAAGATAGTTTCGATATGAGTTATTGTTAATATTTTCTTAGCCCTCTATATATATTCTTTGATATGGGAAACCGTGTACATGTACGTATATGAAGGTATTTCGATAATGTTGAAAAATGACCACTCTGTAACTAAAACATGTCATTCTTCGAACAAGAAAACACAGCCCATCTATTTCTAAAAGTTGAACAAAGAAAAGAAATAAAAATCGTATATTTTTGTTATTCATGTACTGGCAGATGTGTTTATTGCTTTTCGATAATCCCATGCCAATAAACTAAGGACAGTTTAGGAACATTTGGTAACAATCTATTTAAAATAATATTCACAAAAATATTATATTTCCCAGATAAGTTAGGTACTTATAATATCCCTATAAAAACTAAGAGAAAATATCATAAACTACCCAAATATATATACAGGGTAAGACAAAAGTATATTCTATTGAGTGTAACAAAACAAAGACACACTGGCCTTTGTTGTGTTAAACTCATATACCAAAATTTAGCTCAATTGATTGAAAAATTCGCAGTCACCTCGTATATGTCGCTATCAGCCGTTTTTTATCATTTTAGGTTATGTCAACCTCAATGAAGGTGGTGGAACTCCAATGACAATGTCTACGCCATCGGGTTCAGCATTGGATCACATAACAGTGGCCTCAGATAAAAGTACTGGGAGATGTTGGAAAACCATTTACTATTTGTTGCAATTATATGCGAACATGCCCGATAACAAGACAATCAAGCATAGATTTTCAGTGGAGCCCACAGATATATCGGAGCACTACAAGGGTAACAGAAAATATGACTTGTTGACAGAAATGAGGTCAACTGATACCATGGATAAAGCTGAAGGTACTCCACCGCCATCAGTACTTCAACATTCCCGTCATAATAAAGAATTGATGGCCATCACTGAGAACACTAAACTAGTTGTTTTTGGTGTTGCAAAAATCCATCGTACACGTCTATTAGCAACACTTTCTGGGCTGAAACTTGAAGCAGAAATCACCAGTCTACATTCGAGTTTGACTGTTCGGAAAAAGTCGTTTCCACAAATGTTGGAGTGCTCTTTGACAGGTCAAATTGGACGTACTATGATTGTGTTACTCGAAGGTGTCGCGCCTAATTTGCAGACCGTGGTTAAAGTCACCATTGGTATGTGTGATTTTATATCTTTTCTTTATCTTAATTTCTCTTAACGACTCTTGTTTTACAGGGAAGTCTCAGGCGCTGTATTCGTCAGTCACACGTAAACAGAAAGACAAAAACTCTGGGTTGCTCACAGTAGGTGCTGTCAACATAGATATCCCTCAACATCCTGTTGCATTGCACGGAATGGTTACCAGAGGTAGTAAGCAGTTGAGTTCCACATTACAGGAGCTGCGAGTAGCCAGAACTTCAAGCCGAATGTCTAGAGGAGTCAACGCTGAAGAGGAACAACAAAACTCACCGAATCAAGGTGTGCGAGATGTACCGCCTGCCAATATAGGATTAAGTAGAAGTGAGGGAATGGAGAAGGGGTTGTTGCAACCATTGGTCATGCAGTTCTCGATTATATTACAGGTAATGGGAAATTTTGTATTTTTATTTTGTTTTTTTATTGTATTTTTATTTTACTTTTATTTTATTTTTATTTTATTTTATTTTATTTTATTTTATTTTATTTTATTTTATTTTATTTTATTTTATTTTATTATTATCTATAAGACAGAACAGTCTTAAAATGAAATCAGAAATAATTAAAGTCATTTGTAGAGGGGGCAACAACAATACAAACGAATCACATTTTTAAATTTCTAAGCATTTTTAAAAGATCACATTTGCGTCAAAACACGTCAATAATAATAGTAATTCTTAGTTCCAAAATTAGTGAAAATCGATAAAGGGGTTTAGAAATTATTCCGGGAAAACGATATTAATTTGAGCGATCTGTAGAGGCAAAACCGAGCAATATTTATAAATTTATTTATTTATATGTATATTTGCCTAGATCATTTCATGGACACCCTGTATAAAAAGAAAAAAAAATTGAACTTTTAAAACAATAGTTTTATTTTATCCAAAATGAAAGTTTTTATTGAAAAGTTTTACTTCTTTTTGTAAATCATTTGAATTGGAAAGAAGAAGAATTTTAAAATTCACTGAATGATTATTCTACACGAAGTGACTTTGTCATATCCCTCCATGTTTTCTTGCAATAATTAATTAAATTTGCGCATTGCAATTTGGCTTTTCTCGAATATTATAAATATCCACTGATGATGAACCCTGAGGCATCGAAACATGTTTGTTTTTATTAGTGACGCATAGCGCGATTAAACCTTATTTCATGGGGATTTGACTTCCGTTTCAAATACAGATAATTTATGTTTTATATATCAAATTACAAGAATAATATTTGATTGCAAATTCAAGAATAATAACATTATGATAAGCATTTCTCCTTTTAGAGTTTAAGTATTACAGCAGCTCTATTACCAAGTCTACAAGCTCAGTATAAAATGGATCAAGTCAATAGTACAGGATTTACGGGTACCAAAGCTAAGTTTACTATAGATCTTCCACATCATTCGTTAAGTTTTACAACAAAACTACCCCAAGTAAGTGTACCCAATATACATATATATATACACTGTGTACAGTATAAGAATGGGGATAGCATTGGAATCTTGGGAACGGTAGGAATTACAATGTCGCTTAAATTAGAGAAAAGTTGTTCAATTTAAACACCTTTTCAATGGTGTTTTCAAAATTACACTAACTATAGCCGTTTTCGAGAATTTTTGGATAAACGATTTTTTGCGATTTTAGTTTTTATTTATTTCTGACATTAGTTTTACAGATATAAAGAAATGAAAAGCACTTCCACATTCTTACTTTTTGAGGAGAAAAAGATAGCGTTTACAAATTGTCTCTACGACGTTTCGTTTTTAAAAACCATCATCAACTTCATTCGTTTTTTTAAATACGGCCTTTGATTTTAATTTTGAAAATAGGTGATATATCACACATAATGGTTTAAACAAGTTTTCAGTGTATTTAGCTGTTATTTAAAAGTATTCAAAGAAAATCGCCATAGTTTGGCACTTACTTACACACAGCTTACTTTCTGTGGAACAATCTGGTTTTCGAAAAAAAGCATAGCGTTGCTTAAAGTCACAAACGATCTGGCACAATCCCTTGATAAGTCACAGGTAAGCGTACTACTTTTGCTTGATCAGAGCAAAGCATTTGACTCTGTGGATTTCCAATTACTTCTGGCAAAGCTGAAATACCTGGGCTTTGTCGATTCCTCCTTGAACTGGTTTAAATAAATAAATAGTTCTTTATTTCCAACAGGGTATAACCCCAATTACAGGAAACATAATCACATTATATCCGTGTCTATATAAAGAACAAAAAAAAATATCTTTTCATACGAAAAATGAATGAATGAAAATAAAAAAAAAGAAAAGAAAAAACAGAATAAACCATCAAAACATAATTCAATACAATAACAGAAACTACAAATAAGTAGGTATCTACTCTAATTCACCAAAACAAGCCCGACACTGTGGTAACAATATTCGCAACCGTGCTGTGGTTGATATAAAGCAAGTGCGATACTCTGTTAAAACCGTCACAAATATAGTGTACAGGAGACTGAAGCATTATGTTGGTACGACAAGGATCCTCGTAAAATGTGAACCTAAGCCTGCTTGCCTGTCGTGGTATTAGAAAATTCAGTTTAGACAATAAATAATCACAGTCTGTTGAGCCATGCAACAGACTGTGCAAAAACTTAACGGCTAGCAGTCTTCGACGGCTTTCCAATGAGGTCTCCCCGCACTCGTATAGTAAAATCTGATACTCGGCTCCCCTCTGCGGATAAACACCATAATCCCTAAATATCAAATATTTCAGAAATCTTCGATCCACCGCGTTTAGAGTCTCAGCATGTCTATCATAGATAGGGTGCTATACAATTTGGCAATATTCCAGTCTGGATCTTATAAAAGCAGTAAATAAAATTTTAAAAGTTTTGGTGTTATTAAAATATTTACAATTTCTTAGGATCAAACCAAGCAGCTTAGTGCAATGTCGCGAGACGTGCTCCACATGAGCCACAAAGGAGAAACGCTCATCAAAATAAACACCCAAGTCCCTGAGAACCGTCTCTCGATTCAAGACAGAACCGTCAATGTAATAATTAAAAGTAATTCTAGTGTCTTTTCTCGTATAGGTCATCACATTACACTTGTCTATATTCAGATGCAACTTGTTTCTATCACACCAGTCTGCAAGAAAATGCAAGCATCTTTGAAGATACAAACAGTCGTCATGGCTACGAATTTCATGAAAAAGTTTTAAGTCGTCGGCAAACAGTAGCCCATTGCATAACACACAATCGAAAATGTCGTTAATAAAAATAATAAACAGCAATGGACCTAAGTTGGATCCCTGGGGTACGCCTGATGTAGGTACAAACTTGAATGACTCATACCCTTCATATTTCACAAACTGGCGACGGTCCAATAGATAAGATTTAAGTAGGCCGACCAACCCCGACAAAAAACCAAAATTTTCAAGCTTTCTCAATAGAACATACTGGTCGATCTGATCAAAGGCTTTTCTGAAATCCGCATACACTACACCAATTTGACGACGCGAGTTCAAGACTTCACAAACATGCTGTGAAAAGCTAGCCAAGTTTGTCGCGCATGATCTGCCTGAGAAAAAGCCATGTTGTTTAGTTGTAATAGAATTTTTAACAGTGGAGAATATATATTGATACAACACTATTTCAAACCATTTAGAAAAATTACACAAAATTTAAATAGGTCTATAATTAGTAATGATACTAGAGTCTCCCTTCTTCAGAATTGGAATTACTCTTGCAGTTTTCCATAAGTCCGGAAATGTGCTATTTAAAAGTTATCTTTTTGATAGAAAACAAAGAGTTAAGTTGAGCGGCTCTATCCTTTCTGATTTTGGAGTTACTACTTGTGGAGTCTCTCAAGGTAGCATACTGGGCCCACTTCTCTTTTCTATATTTACATTAGATGTAAGTTTCAGTATTACTAACTTAAACTATCATATGTATGCCGACGACATTCAACTCTATAAGTCTTTTTCTATTAAGAACTCAGAGTGGGCTATGGAAGCCGTGAACACTGATTTGGAGGCTTTTTCAGGTTGGCTTAAAAATCAACCCCAAAAAGTCGGTTGCATTGTGCGTTGGTGGTGACAGACACAAAAAATTTTTATGCACAGTGATGCTTTATAAAGTTTACACCTCTCAAACACCAACGTATCTATATGATTACTATTAAATAGTGTAATAATTTAAAAATTCTAACAGTGTTTCTTTTTCTTTTTGCATAATAAATCATTTATTTATTTATTTTGCGTAAAATGCATCTGACAAAGGAGTTTTTTAATAACTTCAAAAAGCACAAAAATTTTAATTAAATTTGAGAAACCGCGTACAGAAAAAAAGTTGTACTGAGACAGAAATAAATTGGCAAATCATCATAAATAATTGTGAGTAACGACGAAAGAATGTTTTTGCAAAACCTACTACTCTGCATTCAGTCAATTGAGTGCCAAACCATAGCGATTTTTCTTGGATAATTTTAAATAGCAGCTAAAAACACTGAAAACTTATTTAAACCATTACATTTTGAATTGAAAATGGCTTTAAATTTAATAATAAACAATCCAGGGCAGTATTAAAAAAAACCAAGTTGCCCATGGTTTTTCAAAAATAAAACGTCGTGGTGAAAATTTGTAAATACTATCTTATTCTCCTCAAAAAGTAACAATGAAAAAATGCTTTTATTTTGTTTATATCTGTAAAAATAATGCCAGAAATAAATAAAAACTAAAAAAAGTTAGTTTACCTTTGAAAACAGCATTCAAAAGGTTTTTAAATTGTACAACTTTTCTCTAATTTAACCGACATTGTAACTCCTACCGTTTCCAAGATTCCAATACTATCCCATTCTTATCTTGGACACAGTGTATATATATATACATATATAAACAAAGATAACATTCAACTAAGTTGACAGAGTATAGTATATCACCGATATAAAAAGGAAATGAAATAAACTAACTTGTACGAATCAAAAAAATTCCGTGACACAAGTTGGAATTGAACCAACATCTCCCAATTGCCGGTCAGGTGTTTTAACCAATTAAACTATCGTGGCGCATGTATGAAACTTCTTTAATTCGTACATGCCTTGCTGCCTATGTGTTGTGCTACATCTCGACCTTTAATTCAAAGGCAACATAGACTACACACTGGCATAATGCAATGTTGTTTCTCTTTTGTTCATCGCAAATAAATATAAATACATACATGTGCCACGATAGTTTAATTGGTCAAAACACCTGACCGGCAATTGGGAGATGTTGGTTCAAATCCAACTTGTGTCACGGAATTTTATTGATTCGTACAAGTTAGTTTATTTCATTTTCTAATTGCACCTAATTTGACTTAGTACTCATGTATCATTTGTAGGGTTATAATCAAACATCAAAATCCGAAGCCAATCTCCCATCTGAGGCTAGTATTGAATTGCCTGCGGTGCACGTTGCCGCAGAACATATTCCTGAAAATGCTGCGGCCACATTGAAGAAAGATGATCAAAAGGTGCCGGAAGGAGTTGTTTTCCGCCAGGGTGGTTATTTAAACGCGAATGCTGATATTGGTGTATTTGAGCATAGTTTAACTACCGATCTGCTCAATCATTTGGTCTTTGTACAGAAAGTATTTATGAAGGTATGTGACGAATAATTAATTGCTGAATGCTCTTTTCAAAGTATTCAATTAAATTCTTTATTATTAGGAAGTTAATGAAGTAGTGCAAAAGGTATATGGTGGGGAAAGACCAGTTCCCATTTGGTTAGAAGACTCTGATGATCCTTCAACGTTAAATCGATTACTGTTTTCGTTGGTGATCAAAATACAGAGGATACAATTGACAGCTACAACTGCTGGCAGTTCGGCAGTACGATTAGAAACAGGTAATTTTTCTATCATTGAAATTAAGCACCAATTCATAGATATACAATTCTTTCGCGAGCGTCTACTGTCATAAAAACAGAGCACGTGTTCTGTTGTCTCTGTTGCGTCTTCGCAAAAACGACGAAGTGTCGTCCTCGGTTAGGTCCATCTTTTTGAGATGGTACTTCACTGGGTGGTGTCCCGTAAAAAGGCCTGTAATTCGCCTTAGGTCGCTTCTCTCCAGTTGGATAAGCTTCCCTGCGTTGGCCTCTGAAGGTTTGATAAACCTTTTGGATTGTCTTAGGCCTGGAGTATTTCACCAGTAAGACTTAAGTTGTTCCTTTTCCCATCTCCGAAGTTCTTCCTTCATATGGCTTTTTGGAATGCCAAAGATGGGTTCCGGGCCGCAGAACGGAGCGTTTGCACCCTCTTTTGCCAGTTGGTCCGCGGCTTCGTTCTTCTTTATGCCTTCATGTCCTTGCACCCATGTCAGAGTAATCTTTTTCCCCTGAGCTGCCAGTTGCTTTAGGGTCTGTTTGCATTCCCATGCAGCTTTGACGTGAAGGTGTAAGACCTCAGTGCTTTTAATGCAGCTTGACTGTCTGACATAATATTGATCTGCCCTTCCGGGATGCCTCTCTGCAGGCATTCTTGAGCACAACGGTTAATAGCGTTGATCTCTGCTTGGAATATAGTGGGACTTTTTCCGAGAGATTGAGAAAGGCTGCAATTAGGCCCGTATACTCCCATGCCTCCTTTTGATCCATCCGTATACCAGACGAGAATGTAATAATTGCTTTATATTTGTAGGTGCTGTTGTTTTGGAATTGTCGAACAGGGTTCAGAACGTATCAGGCTCGACCCAAAGTAGCACAACTGCAAGGTTGTTTGGGAAAGCCCAAGTGGATTTGAATCTGTCGCTTGGTCAAATTATACGAAATGCATTATTTGAAGAAGCTGATGTCGAATATCAACCTGTTGCTTTCTTCAACACGAGAATTGGTCTACGAAACGCGTTTCAGGTATGTGTACTGCACAATCTATCAACACAGACTTTTGGTAAGTTATTCAAATTTTCTTATTAGGACGAAATCATCGAAGGTGAAGATAAAGAAGTTGTTTTGATTACTCTAAAACGACCCTTAATCTACATACAACCCGTAGCTGTCGATAAAGCGATATTGGTTTGGTTGAACTACAAGAATGCTTACGATTACTGGAACGAAAAGCGGGCAAACTTGAGTAAGGATACTCTAGGACAGGTATGTTATCCCCAATGAGGTAACAAGTTCTGAAACCTGTTTCCTTAGCTCATGAAGCAAGATCTGAGTATTGGAGTTGCTTTGTTTTTATAGGAGAAATTCCAGTTAGGGCAATTGACAAGTCAATTGAGTACTCCGCACTTGGGAACGTTATTTCTACAGCTTACCGTTGAGGATATGGGCATATGTTTACCGTTAAATCAGTTGCCAATATCGTGGAACACGAGGAATATCTATGAGGAAGGTCGAGGAGCAGTAGTGGTTACTTTAGAAAATACTAGAATATCAGCTTGCAGTTCTGGTTCATTGGTTAGCAAAGGCAAGTTCTGTAACCTTTGCTTACGATTCGCAGAAGATTTTGAAAACTCTCTAGACGACTGGAAGCCAGATATGACAGATTCAACCATTATGAACCTTTGTGTGGTTAGCGAAGGTACTTATGAAGTGTGCAGTCGCACAATTGCTGCAAAACAACCCAACGGTAAGATTTATCTATATTTAGACTTTGATTCAGTGTAATTCGCTACTGTTTACAGAAAATGCTAAATGGTTTTTGAATGTACAATGGCAAATGGAAGGTGTTGACATTCATCTAGATACTAATGTTGGAAAACAGTTGTCAGCATTGGGCCACACACTAACAATGCTTACAGGTAACGACGGGTGTGAATTTGCTGCTAAAAACTAGATGTCACTGTGTTTGTTTGTTAGATAACATCTATGTTTCTGTATTCTTAGGTGCAGAGGACGCAGCCATTCCGCTTGATTATGATAGCGATGAAAATGATGCAACAGACGGTAACAAAGCATCCCAGGAAAGCATCCTGCCAGCATTTATGTTCGATCCATCTTTGGACAATAGGAGCCGATCAAAGTTGATTGAGAAAGAGATGAACGAACAGGCGAAGATTATCAATGACTTGAGATCGTTAGGTGCTTCGCACGGTACTATTGAGTTGGAAATGAAACGGTTACATGAGTTGGAGACTATGGTTTACAAAGATTTTCGACGGTGAGATTCTGGATATTGTTTTACTCTGATAATAAACATCCGTTTTTTTATTTTGTTCCAGGGATATGATCCAAAAACTACGCAGACAAAGCATGCGCGCTTCGTCAATTAAAGGCAAATTCGGACTTGGCGGCAAATCAAACACATTCCGATCAAAATCGTTTGTGGCGCCCAGTGCTAGTATAGAGGATCAAGGTAGTCCGGTTAGTGTCAAGAACGATACCGACAATGTTTGCGTTAGTAGTTTTGAAAGTTCACCACGATCAGGTCCGTCTCGATCGGCATCTTTGCGAGTAAAGAATGGCGATGCTGGCCCGAGAGTGACGTTTAGTGATACACAGACTATGTGTCGGTAAGTAGTCATGTTTAGATCATATGTTCTTGACAGTGGCGTCATGTTATTGCCTGTCCTGGCAGTTGTCTTGTGTCCCACCCAGTTGGAATAAACTTTTTACTTTCCCGCACAGTGAAAGTAGCAAATAGCATCATTTTAACGTATTTTTATCTGCTTGGGCCAATAATTCTCGACAAAATTGCGTTTAAAATTTCACCAGTTAGGTAGTTAGAACCTGAACTCTCATTAGAATATAATAAAGTAATTTTATAAAGGATTTTTGGCGTCAATGATAGTGTGCGCTTCGCATGTGGAAGGTTCTGAGTTCGAATCCCAGTTCTGACAATATTTTTTTTTTTTGAATAAAGTAGTTAGTTTGTTACGTTAGTTTATTGGAAATAATGAAAATAATACAATTAAAATAACAATGGTTATTTTCATAAAATAGTCCATATTACTGTAGGTGTCCAATTTATTGGATAGCAATGCATCCACCATATTATTTATTTTTTTGTTAATTTCCCAAAATACATGTTTCGACTCTAGCTAGAGTCATCATTATTTACATTATAATTTCAAAGTTTAGCCTACCTTGGAAAGAAAAACATAACTTAAAAAAAATACGCATACAGCACAGTACACGTGATAGAAGTGAATACTTCTTTCACGAAAGAGGAAGGAAGTACGAATGACGGTACAAAAGGGCCAACTGAAGGATAGGCAGCGTTAAGGCGCTATATACCTAATAGTGTATGGTATAGGACAGTGGTCGCCAACCCATCGATCGCGAGGCCCTGGTAGCTCGCGAAGAGATTTCTGGTATGTAGCTCCCAACATATCTATCTACATTCCAAACGACATTCTTCGGAACGGTCATTAAGGATAGTTTCTTAGGTCTTCATTAGGTCCTGTATGATAGCGTCCTATACCAGACCAAGGCACCAAAAAATTTAAATCTGTTTTCCTAATAATGGGGTCGTGAAATTTACGCAGGACAATGATATTATGAAGGGCTTTGCATGCCAAACGACATTCTTCGGAACGGTCATTAAGGATAGTTTCTTAGGTCTTGATTAGGTCCTGTATGATAGCGTCCTATACCAAACCAAGGCACCAAAAAATTGAAATCTGTTTTCCTAATAATGGGGTCGTGAAATTTACGCAGGACAATGATATTATGAAGGGCTATTTGCATGCCAAACGACATTTTTCGGAACGGTCATTAGGGATAGTTTCTTAGGTCTTGATTAGGTCCTGTATGATAGCGTCCTATACCAAACCAAGGCCGCAAAAAATTGAAATCTTTTTTCCTAATTATGGGGTCGTGATATTTACGCAGGACAATGATAAGGGATGAAGGGATATTTTCATGCCAAACGACATACGCCTAAACGGTCGTTAAGGATAATTTCTTAGGTCTTGATTAGGTCCTGTATGATAGCGTCCTATACCAAACCAAGGCCCCAAAAAATTGAAATCTGTTTTTCTAATAATGGGGTCGTGAAATTTACGCAGGACAATGATATTATGAAGGGCTATTTGCATGCCAAACGACATATTTCGGAACGGTCATTAAGGATAGTTTCTTAGGTCTTGATTAGGTCCTGTATGATAGCGTCCTATACCAAACCAAGGCCCCAAAAAATTAATGGAGGACCGTTACGATGCATCAGGCATAATAAGTTTGTATATTCTTGAAATAAAAGTCGACCTCCACACAATAAATTTAATAAAAATCCTCAACAAATGTCACCATACATGTTTCACAGCTCCGGGCTGCATCATCAGTGGTTATAAGAGAAAATTGACGAAAAGCTATGTTATTTAACTAAATTAGTACATATTATTTTGGGAATTCTATTTATTAACTCACTGCGTGAAAAAACAAAAAAAAAAAAAAATTTTTATTGTTAAATTACTTGTTGTTGTTACATATTTAAACTAAAACTAATAAACTCACATTATTACTAATGTAAGCTTTGTAACATTTTTTCTTTTTATATATCATCGAAATTCTTAAAAATCTTTCTCCACGAAAGCACTAGGTTGCAGTTTCACACAACAATAATAAGTTTGTATTTTTCTTTTTGTATATCATTGAGTGATTTGGTTTTTTGAAAAATTATAATTTTGAAAATGTGTCTAATTTAACCATTAATAATTATATTTAGACAAATGTGAGGGAGAAGTCAAGTACTTCACCTGTCATTCAATAACTTTGAAGTTCTACTATTATGTGTTGGTGAGCTGAGTAGTATTTTTACAAAGATCTGTGTGTATCTATTTTCATTTTATCAAACTTTTTACACAGAAAGGGTTCGATACCCGGCGCCTCCACCTTGTCACAAATAAAATATAAGAAGGTATATGAATATGAATTTAATAGAAATGGTGCCTTCACCATGTTGCAATAAGAATTAGAAAGTAAGGGTAGAGGCTCCCTTATGTCTTTTAGTATTTGAAGATTCAGTTAAGCGTGCTCTACTGAGTTAAATCTTTATATATAGTTTAAAGAAGGGTTTGAGTTTTATTAATTTACTCGCTTGGCTTGTTGAGCTACTCGAGAATCGCCCACTTACATCACGCTCACGAAAGAGGATCTTCTTGATTCTCCCTTGTAAACGAGTGACGGTCTGTATTTGAGCGGCGTCACTCAGCTAATAGTTATTTGATTAATTTAAAAAAACTATATTAAAATTAAAAGAAAAGGCAGATGAATATTACTAACTATTATTTATTTAAAAAATGTACACAAATAAATTTAATTAAAAAGATCAACAATTATAATAATCAAAAGTTCGTACTTACATTACAATTATCTTCAGTTGATATTTCTTTCGCGTTAATAAAATATTTAATATAATGATTACAATTAAAACTCTAATCGTGTTAAATAAACTATAAATCTTAAGACACTACCCAACGGAGGGGGTAGGTGCTTCTAGGACCCGAAGTTTACTTCACCGAAGTTTGGAGAGAAGACCACGTTTTTCCTGTTGCGTTAAAATTTTTAACCTTTGATTATCTCCACTCTTTCGAATATCGACCAATGCAATTGTCTATTCTTAGCGTCGGTCGGACCGTTTTTTGTTGAATTTGCAATTTGTCTATTAGGTACAATACCGATGCTAAAGTCATGAACTTGTTTAAACTTTGATGAACTTTTTAATAATTATTAATCAGCATAAAATAGCTAGTTCGACCGGATGCAATATTTTTATTACAATATACCGGGTGTGACAATATCCCATACTATGTCTTTCAATTTCAGGCAAAAATCTCTGCCCAGCGCAAGTTCCGAAATGAGTCTTCCTGATACTCAATTGGCTGATTGGGTTGAACATTTGGACATTGATGGTGAACAAGTAACCTTACGGAAAAGGTATCCTGCTTCTTGTGAATCAGTAGAGGGGTGAGATTTTTTTTTATTATTAAAATTAAGGTATTTTTGTGATTCAGTTGTACTCTTAGAGTCGATCATGTTTTTATTTATTTATTAATGTTAATAGCAAAATACTCGTTTACATAAGTCAGACAATATAAATAGCATAATAACAACAATATTACATAACCAATATCTATATTATATGAAGAATATGAAGGTCTTTAAGTTGGAAAAAACATTCGCTTCAGGTGGGAATCGAACCCACCTCTCACGCTTTCCGGGCATTTGCTTTTACTATTAAGCTACCGAAGCACTGGTGATAGGTAGATAGATTTCTACACCAATAATTAAAGGTATAACACAGTAAACACTACATCAAACACACAAACTGTTATTGAGGAACTCATCGATGGAGTAACACTCCCGGTTCATCAAAAATTTCCTTATTTCAGGCAGTTGATTGTTGGCCTATAATAGTTCATAGCATTTCTATTTCGCGGCATTTTGTATACAAGTTATGATTTTTCATTATTTATGTAATTGAATTGCATATGTTTGTAGAGACTAGGAAGCGTTAGTATTCTTTAAATTAAATTAACGTCCTCTCTATATCCTAAACCTGTCATTATTCGGAGCACTCGTCTCTGCATAGAGAAGACACGATCGACATGGCACGCGTGACTCCAGACCAACAAGGCTTAGAAGGCCGCACTGTGGAAAAGTCCAAAGTAAGCGGTCCTCAATACATCAAAGGAGACTTTGGATACTTTGTCCATTTAGCCACGACAAAAACCATCATATAAATGATGCTTATTATTCAAATTTCCAACCGGAAATCAACCCAGTCTCTCCAGATGCACTGAAGCCTTCTCACATGAATAGAAAGGGTTTTTCTCCAAGTTAATTTTGAAAAGATGTGACTTAAATATTCCATGATTGAAACAAAGCTTCGAAAACAACTGACTTCCTTCTAGTCATGAGGTAACGTGCATAAAGCAGCAACAGCTGCCTTTGCCAGCTTGTCAGCCTCTATGTTTCCGGGTATTCCCCAATGACCCTTGACTCTCACTAACAAAATGGATGTTAAACTTAGAGTAAATTTTAACCGTGTGTGTATATGATTGTGTAGTCCTAAGGATGTATAAATAATTGTTTAAAACGTTAACGATATTTATGTAAATTATCCTGAAACATACCGATATAATGATTGTAGCATTTGTCCAAATTTAATGTTATAGATCGGTTTTAATGGACAATAACTTTGAGCTGACCGATCAAGCTCTAACATCTAGTCCAGTACAGACGTTAAGCTCAAACATGTCACAAGCAACTACAGCTCAGAAACAGCAAGAGCCTAACATCGATTTAGAATTGGACGTTAAAGTGTTTATCAATAGTGGGAAATGTGTATTGCATACCAAAGATTCTGTTAGGGAGGATGATATAAAACTGTAAGTAAATCTGATCGGTTTTTGTTTATCAGGACTAGAGAGGAGACTGCCGTGTGCTTTTTTTTTTTTGATTATGCCAAGGTAGAGAAATCATCATGACACCTAGGGAGTTCCTTACCACTTCCTTAGGTAGTGTGGGACTAACCCAAACTAAAACTCTGCCTTATCTTTGTAGTATAGTAGTATAGTCCTCTGTTGCTGTTGTCTTCTGATGTTGATTGTCGTCTGTTGCTGTTGTCCTCTGTTGGTGGTGCCTAGAAAACACTCTGAAACATACGTTTAGATGAGTATACTTGACGTGAAAGAAACAATAATAATTGCTGTCGTAGTCCTGTGGATTCCTTCGTCAAAGTTGAATCCTCGGTCTCCGGTACCGCCTGGCACCGTCTTCTACGTTGTAGGTGACTGCTTCGCGAATCAGTGGGTTGGCATGGGTCTCTGCCATTGCAAAGACCTTCTGGGCTCTCAACCTCATGACGTCCCTTAGGGCGTCGAGTTTGAGGTCCCTTCGGATCTGTGCGTTTGACACAAACCAGGGTGCACCCACTGGCCTTGTTCTCCGTGGCCTCTAATCGTTTCAGGTACGATGGTGCCGCGTATCCCCATGCTGAACTGGCATAGGTCAAGGCAGGTCGCACGACTGCCTTAACCATTTGGAGCTTGACCTGCAAGGGCATCTTGCTCCTTCTGCAGATCATCGGGTAGAGCTTCGAAATGATGCCTTTGGCATTCGCGATGCTCTTCTCGATGTGCGGTCTCCATGACAGGGATCTGTCCAAAGTTACCCCCAGGTACTTTGCAGTGTCCTGCCATTGTATGTGAGTACCCTCGATGTTGACGAAGACGTCGGGGCGCACTTGTCTTCTTCTGATGAGGAGCGCGGTGCTCTTCTCGGCATTAATCTTGGTCTTCCACCTGGTGCACCATTCGGTGAAGTTGTCCGCTGTTCGCTGCAGGTGTCTTGTCACCAATTCCGCACTGCGACTGCGGGCAATCAGGGCGGTGTCGTCTGCGTAGAGTTTGCTCTTGATTTGCTGTATATATATGTATATATCCACACGGATACGTGTTGTACAGAAAACGTATGGTGCGACATCTAGTGTTTAATTGCTTATAACCACTAGACAATAGGTCAATTCAACGCATCGACTTTCCTGGATTCCTTAGCAGACCGTTTCAAGTGAATCGGGATTGTTTAACAAAAGAATTAGATTAATGGGGTCAATGGTCTCTTTTATAGTGAATCTTAATTCGTCAATTAAACACTAGATGTCGTACCACAGTTTTTTTTATTTGATTTGTAGCCACCGTATGCGCAAAGATCGTAGTTGTTCCGCGGCTGGTCTAGTGGATTTGCCATCAGCTTCTAGTCCTGACGCTGTCAGAAAGAACAAAGAAAAGTTACCAGGCCAATCAAGTGGATCAAAATTAAGAAGTACCCCGCATAGTGCTTTGGTTGACCTGACGATATTCCATATCCCTGGTATGGACGTAAAATTACAATATCAATCAAAGGTAAATAATGAAAAAGCTATAGAAGTGGGGGAGATATATTGTTTGTTTTTTAAGGTTATCACTGAAGACAATATGACATCGTACCCCGAATGTGCTGTCGATTTTGATAAAGCATTCCAGTCGTCAACGAATCCGTTTGCGTCCACATCAAATCGAATGACATACAACAACGATTCTGAACGTATTGATCGAGCATTCAAACGGCCAGATGTGGATTTTAAGGCGAACAATTTGAATACGGATATGAGGAATTCGTATTCGTTACATGGTATTACCAATCCGAATTACGGTCATAGTCCCACTTCGAGTCACACGAGTTTGGATAATTTGGAGGGATTGCAGTTTGTTAGTAGTACGCCACCTAATGAGAATCCAAGGAGTTATATTGGTATGTGGTTTGAGCTTTTTATTTTTAATAAAACAAAATTTAATTTTTTTTTTTTTTCTGAAGTAATCCATCTTCGAGAGGAGTTGAATGTGTAAGACACAAATAAAACAACGTCTACTCCACCAAACTATTCATATATTATTATGCAACCAGCATGCAGCGCCAGACATGTTTCGGAAAACTAAGTTTCCATCATCAGTGGCTCAAAATAAACAGTCACGCAGTCATTTTAGTTAAAGTCAAACAGTATGGCATGGTGAACTGAGTTCACTCACTTCCAAAACACATTCAGCAACATACCTGCATAATATCTTTTACAAATACAAGCAAGCCTGGTCCAATCTTTGCTATCCTGTCACGTACCTACTGTCCAGTTTGATTTACACAACTTTTTATATTAACCTGTTTGCCATTTCTCGAAAGTTCTATTTTTCATAAAGATTTTAAACTAAACCATGATATACAAAAAGAAACTATAAAAATGACTAAATTTTATATACTTTGACAACACAATTATTTTGAGTTTTTTTTTTTTCAATAAGAAAATGTTTTATATTTTAATTTTATAAGATTTTATTCCAATAATTTCCACTAATTGGTAAGTTTTTACATAGTAGTTTAAAATATTCTCATGTCTAAGAACTATAACACTTTCAGTTTGTATACGTTTATATAATCCATGCCATACTGTTTGACTTTAACTAAAATGACTGCGGGACTGTTTATTTTGAGCCACTGATGATGGAAACTTAGTTTTCCGAAACATGTCTGGCGCTGCATGCTGATTGCATAATAATATATGAATAGTTTGGTGGAGTAGACGTTGTTTTATTTGTGTCTTAAAATTTTAAAATTCGGATTTGAACAACTTAGAGGCTCCCGAGAGCAGAGCTGCCTGTTCGTAGCAGGTACCTTTATTTGACAAACAATTAGATATCTAACTAAACTAATTACAAGTACATTACAATATCACAAGCCCAAACCAATGCTCAATCCTAATCGCAAATCAGTTATGACAATATGTTAAGAAACGCCGCCCTCTCGAGAGGGCCGCTTTAATTGGCCCAGGAACTCATTAATCGGAGGAAAAAATAAATAAATAAATAAATGCTTTATTGCTCAACAGAAAATTTCCAGTTACAGGACAACCACACAAAAGTATCAATACAAAGAATATAAATATATATATATGACAATCAATAACTTGATAACTTTACATAACAGAAGTAAATTAAATTAATAGAGATACAAATAAAGAAATAAACACAAAAAATATATAAACAATCAAATTCAATCATCACAACCAAGTACAAGTTCTGCGGCCGCCAAAATATGTTTCAATGTATCATGAAACAAATCACAATTCCGGCACACCACATTAAACGTGCAGACATAGTGGACAATGGGGACCTCAACATAATATTTGTTCGAGCTCTATCACAATGAAATAATTGGTAATTTCTTGAGTTTATTCGCGGAACAGTCAGACGGAATCCTTCAAGCAGCTCAGGACAATCAATAACGCCATTAAACAGTGTACAAACATTGCTTATGCATGCAAGATCCCGCCTCAATTGCAATGATTGCACACCAAATCTGCCCGTTAGATAACCATATGGCTCAGGATAACTACCATCGCATTTAAAGCAAAGATACTTTAAAAATTTGCGCTGTACTCCTTCGATGTTTTGCTTGTAACAACCATAGCAGGGATACCAGATCAGAGAGCAATAATCAAGTTTGGACCTGACGTACGCGAAGTACAGTTTTTTGAGCGTATTAATATTGCGAAAAGATCTGCCATTTCTAACGATGTAACCATATGCCTTGGATACATTAGCTATCATCGTCATTATGTGTTCGCTGAAGGTAAAGCGCGAATCGAACACAACACCTAGATCCCTGGTAGTTTCCACACGTGACAATGCAGCGTCATGAATCGTGTATTCAAAATCAATAGGGAACGTTCTCCTAGTATATGACACAACTTTACACTTTACCGGGTTCAGCATAAGATTATTGGCATCACACCAATCCCCGACCAAGTTCAGACTGTTTTGCAAAACACGACAGTCGTCAACAGATTCCACAGTGGAGTAGATCTTCAGATCATCAGCAAAAATCAATCTTTCAGATTTTAAATTCTTTCCCAGGTCGTTAATAAAAAGATTGAACAGTAGTGGTCCCAGATTAGAACCTTGAGGTACTCCTGATGTTGCATGGTAGCTTCTTGATTTATAACCGTTATAAGAAACAAACTGATCTCTGCCGCTAATGTAAGATTTTATCAATAGAATAGCACAGTAGCTTAATCCGAATGCAGGAAGCTTCCTAACCAAAACCGAATGATCGATCCTATCGAACGCTTTACTGAAGTCGGTATATATGACGTCAACCGGACCTCGAGAGTTCAACGCTTCGGAGACATACTGCGTGAAAACGGCCAGGTTTGTAACGGTCGATCTTCCGGTTACGAATCCGTGCTGGTAAGAGACCATCTGTGCTCCCACACCTGTATAAATTCGATTATATAAAACCACCTGCAACACCTTTGAGAAGTTGGAAAGAATAGAGATCTGCCTGTAGTTCTCTATCTGCGATCTATTGCCACACTTGAATACAGGACAAACCCTAGCAGTCTTCCAAACCGAGGGGAAGTGATTGGTTTTAACTATTAAATTAAAAATTATAGACAGAGGACCACTAAGGACTCCAATTGTGTCCTTCACGAGAAACGAAGGAATGTTGTTCTTTAACTTACGCGAGGCTTTTATTATCTCTGCATCAGTAATGTCATCAAAGCAGACATCACTACCACAAAACCCCGCAAGCGAGCTGATGTCAGAATCGTCCCCACAGGATGCCACAAACACACTCTCAAAATACTCGGCAAATGCATCAATGATATGTTGTGGACTTTCAAATTCATTGTTATTAAATTCCATGACACCGGGTATTCTAGACTTACGATTGTTAGTATTGATAAATGACCAAAAAGCTCTAGGATCAGTGCCAATTCTATCCTCGAAGTCCAGTTCCAGGTCTGAACATTTATTGGCCAAACGACAAGCCCTAGAAATAAAACTGCCCCTGGCGGAATTGGTCAGGTAGATTTGTATGGCTTATGGGCATGCTTTTTTGCAAAGATGGGTGACTTCAATTCATATGAATTCCTTGTAGAAGAAAAACTCTAATTTTTAATAGATTGAAGAAGTTGTTAAATACTTAGCATCATTATCTTATGTTTCAGGAATAGGTGGCAAGAAACCGTGCATCAAAAAGGCCAGCCTCTTTGCATGGATGACACTTCAAAGTGTACCTGAAGAAACAATCATTAGTCCACATATTTTGGAATTCCTGGAGCAAACTTTGGAACCTATCCCACCAAAAGCCATGAGCACAACAGGTAAGAATCTTCAAATAGAATAGCACAGTAGCTTAATCCGTAACTAATAAAGTACAGACATGTAAAATATTTCTAATGATTATTATTCGCATCTATTGACAGATACATCCTTTCTCTCATCAGATCAAGATATTAACTACGGTAATTACGTGTACGCAAGTTTCCCCGTTGATGTAATTGTCTATTTCCATATGCAACCAAGCACGTTCCGATTTAGTTGTCTGCCAGTGTCGCGGGTTGAATGTCTTTTACAGCTACCGTCGTTGGATATTGTTTTCAGCTCGAAGCGAGCTGAAGATGAATTATTCTCCAGGTATGTTTGTTAGATTTTTATTAATTGTATTAGTAATAATATAATATTTTCAGCTCATATTTAATTTGTCTACCAACATAACTACCCCCCAAGTCAAGTCCAATTCTGTTGCTGGGATAAGCTTGAGAACTCATGACGTTTTACTTCAAGTACATTTTTTCCTGCATGAATCTATGCTCTCTTGGTTTAATATTGAGATTTAAATTAGGGATATCTGATACGGTGCGACCTGATTGATCTGTGTCTCAAGCGACAACTCTCCATCAATTTCTAGAGCTCCAGTAGCTTGTCTGGTTCCAGGGACAACACGTCTCCATCTTGCACAATCCCAAGTGTTCCTTGCGTTGACTTTTGATAGCTTCGCATTCTGTTACTAGATGATCAGGAGTATCTTCCTCCTCTCTACAGAATCTGCATTCGTTGTTCTCTTCTAGGCCTAATCTTGCCATATGTTTCCTAATGGTACAATGTCCTGTAAGAATACGTAGCCCGTTCTTACTGACATCCAGACAGATTTTGGATCTTTCATGGTTGGAGTTTCTAAGAAATTTCTAGGGGTGTATCAGTCCAGGAAGATTTTGCCAGAGTAGTGCTCTGTCTGTTTACTCCTTAATTCGGAACTTCTTCTTGTAGATGTGCTTCCCTAAGTCGCAGAACCGTTCAGGCCCTACAAAAGAGGTTAAGAGCCCCTCTTTTGCTAACTTATTGACTCTTTCATTTCCCCTGATACCAGAATGTCCGGGTATCCAAACTCTGTTTAATTCTGAGTATTTGGTGCCAGGCCCGATGATATTCCTGTTCCTGTCCCTTTAGTTCTTTAAACCATTTGATAGTGTTTTCTTTCAAATAGATTACAGACGGCTCCAAAACTAATAAATGTAGAGGAGCCTGGCATCAAATACTCAGAATCAATGGGAATATACCCAGCGTCTTCTAACCTGGACAGGAACTATCTCTTGAATTACTCATTACATGTTTTAACGCCTTTGAAGATGGCATTTGTAAATGCTGCTGATTGGAAAGCTTAAGACCATCTATTTTGGTATGAAGAGTTTCCTCATACGATTCTTATCAGTTACATTCGTTGTTTACTCTGGTGTTCCACAAGGTTCGCACTGTCGACTATTACTTTAACTCCTTAATTTCTTCTTATAGCGCCGTTTGTATCAATTTCAACGGATATTTGATCGACGGATAATGCGTGATTCACTCAGGTTCACATGAAATTCATGTCACAGCTGTAACATTTTGAGGTTTTGACAGATTTATAGCTGCTTTGTTTCACTCTGCCTAATTTTATTGTTGTTTGTATGTTTATTCATGTTTTTCGTCAAAACTAGGCATTACATATTTAGTGATAGGATTCTAAGAAGTAAGCGTTGTTCTAGATATAATGCAGTTGGATCTAACTGGAACATTATTTATTGAAGAAGATATAGGGGATTACAGACCTTCAATACATACCCTCCCTAATCAGCGCGCATTTGCAATCTGCACTAAATGATTCAATTCGAAGCAACATCACGTATTCATTGAGCATCCAAATGTATGGTTCTCTTCCTAGCCTCGGAAAACGAGCCTCCTCAGAATTATTCTTTCAAATTTGTTAAGAGAACGAGGTTAGGTGAGCTGAAGTCAAATATATAAGCGAATGATTAGCGGCGCGCATATAACCCTCGAAGCAAGACTTGTGTCCGTCGGAAATCGATTTGTGACGATTATGCCTCGTTTATTTTAGGCAAAGATCATCATGCTCTTCATTTTTGCCTGTTGGCTGGCGACGAACATTTTCATCATCAGCATTCACTCGCTAACAAGTATGAATAATTACTCCAAATCAGGGATTTCTGTTGTGAACTCTAAAATTGCTAAACAGACTGATCCTCGATAAAATTGACACACCCAATCCGGCTGTTGTAGATCCTCTGCCCCATCGATGCGTTCTCTCTCCTTTCGATGCTGTCTCTTAGCATCCTCATGTCGTCGACGCTGCTCTTCAAAAACTTGATGACCCTCGTAAATGGTACGCCTCCATCTCGGTCGGTCGTTCGTGATCTGCTCCCAGTCGTTCTTCACGCCTAACCCACACTTCTTCATGTTGGTCTTAAGAACATCCTTGTACCTCTTTTGATGTCCTCCCTGATGTCGTGCGCCATTAATTTCGTACCAACTCTCCCGTTATCCTTAATTAAACGGCAAATACCAGCAATTTTCACTCACCTGTTCCTTTTACAAAGTAAATTGACAGTTAGGTGAGAAATTTAACCTCAAAATGCTTAATAGCAATGACTTTTGGCGTTCCTTTTACAGCAAACATGGAAGTGAGGTGAGTGGCAGGTGATCATGAGGATACGTTCATGATTGTTTAGTTACATAGACTGAGGATAGGAGGCTAAATATTATTTCGAAGCCTTCAGAAGTGCTTTACTTCACTGGATTACATTTACAGTTATTATTATTTCAGTGAATTTGGTGATGGCTCTCCCAACACAGCCGCATCCGCTATTGGCGGTCTGAGTGTAACTGGCTGTCTCTCCGACTTCTCCGTCTACATTTTCCATCCATATGGTGGGAAAAAGTCCTCACTTAAAGAAACCCAATGGTCACCATTATCGGATAGTGAACGTAAAGATTCGTTGTCAATCAACGTAGAATTCGTCAAGGTACATTTGTCCAGATCCAGAATGTTGAATTTCAAACAGGAACCCGCGAAAGGTTTGAAGGGAACTGGTGATCAAAGCAGTCGGGCGGTTATACGATTTTCCAGTAAGTCAGTGTCTTTAATAATAGACAAATATGAAACTTTAAAATGTTTTCAGCGATAATTGATATTGGTTCGGCATCTTTTAAGTACGATATGCGACGCTTGACGGAGATTCTAGCCTTTCCTAAAGCTTGGTATAGACGATCAATTGTGCGAAGAATGTTTCTGGGCGACTTGAGTTCATCTTCCACACATACGGAAGAAGGAGACTTATCTTTTGCGCATAGTACTTCGCCTGGAATGTCTAGGAACAGTGACAAGTAAGTGATAAATCGCTTAATGCAGTACAAGTAAAATACGATACGAATACTTTTCAGATCATCGACAACTCCGCTACTAGGCGGTAGCCGTTCAAAAAGCCATGAGCCAGACTCACGTCATAATAAAATGAAGGATATTGGTCGAGGCTTTAGTTCAGACTCTAATAACTTGGAGTCTGCAAGTGTTTTTGAACACGGTAAAAGTTTAACGGCCTGGGAAACGTTAGTGTTATTTGCTGTTAATTTTAAGAAGTTGAATGTTCATATGAATATGGGAAATGTTATGGGCAACGTTTCGTAAGTTTTTTTTACCACTACTCAGGGATATTTGAAATTAGTCGTGCAGTAAAAGACTGTTTGTTTTTTTTTTAGGTGGATGACAAAAGATTTCCGAAGTGATGGTCGGCTTAGTATTGGTTCTACTGGTCACAAGAATCTCTACATTGCCCTTGGACTTGGTGGATCTAGTTTGGATGCTAAAGGTGGTATTGTGGGTGGGAACATTGAAATTGCAAACATTGATACATACAGTAAGTATAATTTTAACTTTTTTATTGATGTGTGTGCGCTAATAAATTATTTTGACATCTTAATGATAAGATCTGACATAAAATGTGAGGACAGGCATTGTGATTCCCATTTATAAAAAGGGTGACAAGCATGTTGCTGGAAATTACAGACCAATTAGCCTAACCTCGAACGTACTTACTTACTACTGGCTTTGCGCTCGAGAACAATATAATTCCGGCGGTGCAGCATGATTTTCTTCCGGGAAGGTCAACCGAAACAAACTTGTTGACTTGTGTCAACGACTGGACATCGATTAACGATAACAATGAACGAATAGATGTTGTTTACCTGGATTTTGAGAATGCATTTGATACGGTTCCGTTTCGTAGACTGCTGCGCAAGCTGAATTGCTGTGGTCTGGGTGGTGATCTGCTTGTGTGGGTAGAAAAATTTCTGACTGAGCGAAAGTCCAGGGTCCGGATCGGAGGATGTTATTCGCGGTCCTTTGATGTCCTTAGCGGAGTTTCTCAGGGTCGGTGTTGGGACCACTCTTGTTCGCCTTATATATCGGTGATCTGGCATCTTTTGTACGGTCCAAGATACAGTTTTATGCAGATGATGCCAAGATTTATTACAATCCTGTTACGCAATATGAGGATGCGCTGGACGATTTTCGGGCCGTGGAGGCATGGACGCGTGACTGGCTGATGACGTTGAATGTTGGAAAGTGTTCGGTTATGCACCTCGGAAGAACAACCCGCGTGTCGCGCCTGTTATAAATGGTCAGACCCTCACCGAGGTTACAGAACAAAAAGACTTGGGTGTTGTCATCTCTAAGGATCTCAAATGGGAAAAGCAAGTTATGAGAGTCGTCAAGAGTGCAAATTCAATGACTTACCTGATACAACGTGCATTTAATGACCACTCCACCGCTATGATTGTAAAATTGTACAAGTGTTACATACGACCAATTCTGGAGTACGCTCAGTCGGTGTGGAGCTCTTATTATGTGAAATACATAGAACTCTTAGAACGTGTGCAAAGAAGACTAACGAAAATCCCACCAGAATTGAGGAATTTACCATATGAGGATCGCCTTACTAAAATGAACACTGGCTGCTCATAGACTTCGTGGCGACTTGATACAGACTTATAAAATTGTAAATAACTACTATAACACACCACTTAATATTGTTCATGTTAACGACAGAAGAGAATTGAGAAGTCACTCTAAAAAACTTTCGAAAGAGAGATGTGCGCGAATGTGTAGGAAGAATTTCTTGACGAACAGAGTGGTCTATATGTGGAACGGTCTTAATGACGACACAGTGAGTGCGCCATCGGTCAATGCGTTTAAGAATCGTTTGAATTGTGAACTGGAAAATGGTGCTGCGACAATTACACACTACTTTTAAAATTCTTATCCGTAATAAATTGGTGGACCAGAACCCGCAACTGACATATCGTTTAGTACTGCCAAATAGATACACAATTATCCAGGTTTAGTACATTCAAAGGAGTTCATTAACCCATCGAAATCAAGGTCCAGGGAGTTGTTGGGTGTGTGTAGATCTCACCTACGCTGGCTGGTTCTAATGACGATTGTGACTGGAAAATGATGAAACGGTGGAACATGTACTATGTTCTTGCCCAGTGGTAGCTAACTATATACGCAATTTTTGGTGAAGTAACCAGCGAGTCTAAAATAAGCAAAATAATCGACTTCATTAAGAAGCTTGGAGCTGCTGGGTGAACCACAAGAGACCCTCGGGTGTCGCAGTGGAGGGTCTGGTGCAGACCCACTCATTTTGAACTTACCTACTTAGTTGTGCATATTGAAACATAGAGGGTATTGTAAATCAAATCCAAGGTGTCAGTGTAGTATAGCAATATCTAAGAGCTTCTAATGCTGATAATTGGTATACAACCATTTTGTTTTGCTGGGAGTCTCGAACAGCCAACTCCAAATGACAAATCAGCCTACTCCAAGGCGATGCACGTTCTTACCAAGCTCGCAAGTCCATTGAATTTTAAAGCACGAATCGTTGAAGTATTAGCTTCGTTCGCGGCCACGATTCTGAATTGATTCTGAACTGAATCGTGACGTCACAGAACTGGTTTTAAAGCGCAGGCGCGGTTCGAAATGCGTTCATAACTGTAATCACCGCGAACTCAAAATAGAACCAAAATAGAATCGCATAGCTGGATACCGAACTATTTTAATTTTACGTTGTATGTTCTGTTGTCATCGTGCAACAGTTGTTAATAAAAGTTAGACATTTGAAGAAATTTGAGTTATATTTTCGATTTTTATGTTGACGTGTTCAATCTTTAATCACTGTTCAGTCCAGTTCATTCAAATATTATCCCTAGTATGAAGATACTGTCCCGCAATTTAGTGAAGAAGAATATCGTGAACATTTAAATAATGACAGAAGACCTTTCGCAGCGATTTGCAGCACATTTTAATTTTTAATAACATTTTAATAAAGTAATGGAAACAAGAAACGTTGTTTAATTGAAAACTTATTTTATTTTTGTTGTTTTCAACTTTTGCAGGACGTCACTGTCACTAAATACTTCACAAGAAATAAAAAGTAAAACCTCAAAAATAACAGATACAAAACATTTCTGCTTTTATTTACATACTCAGATCTATCTACCTGAAAATATAAAATCCTTCATTCCCTATTTTACTCTTTCTTGGATGTCTTCTTCTTTGTAGTCGCTGACACTGTCTAAAACCCTTATAATATTGTCTTATATATCTACAAGGATAAAACATATAAACAATAAATAAATATAACCAGTGTATAATTGTTGGTTAGCTAGACTGCGCATGTCAGAACCAACAGTTCTTCCTCAGTCCGTAGAACCGAAAAATCGATTCAGAACCGGTAATGAACTGATTCTTTTTTCACCGCGAACGCCAAACTGTTTGATTCTATTACTAGTAGTTCGATAATTTTTTCACCGCGAACGCCGAAATCGAAACTGCGCAAGCGTAGAGAACTAGAACCAATTCAGAATCGTGGCCGCGAACGAAGCTATTACATTATCAATATAGTTCAGGTTCTTTGTCGTTACGAACACTACAACATATTTAATAATAGCCTTTATTGCTCAACAGATTTCTGCCTTAACAGAGCAAAATTATAATACAATAGGTAATAGCACAAAAAAAAAGTGAAGCCGAAATATTATACATATTGAACACAACAAATAAATATTCCATTAAAATTAAAACACAAGTGACGAAGCAAAAACAGTCAGAGCAGCCTTCATAAGTGCTTCCTTTGAACAATTAAAAATATCACAGTCAGCACAAATCAAATTAAAATTATTACACATGCAAGGCCGCTGAGAGTATAACGTTAAAGGATTGCGGGCGCCCAGTCTTGGCACGTTTAAATTTATTTGAGCCAGGAGTTCAGAACTATCGATTCTGTTATGTAAAAGACCATACACAAATATTATAGGAAAAAAAATCTTCTAAACTCCAAGCTGTTGAATTCGAACCTGTTCAGCAACAACGAATAATGAATCCCTTAAATAAGATATTTCAAAAACATTCTGCACATAATCCGATAGATCGGATACCAAATCAAGGAGAAATACTCGAGCTTCGAACGCACAAAAGAGTTATACAAGACTTTCAATGCCTCAATACTATGAAAAACTCTACAGCTTCTCACGATAAAATCGTAGGATTTCATAGCTTCACTAGCCCTGTCAGCCACATGAGGCACAAATGATAGACTAGAATCGAAAAGCACGCCCAGGTCAGCAGCCGTCAGACATTTAACCAGTGCGGTCCCACCAACCGTGTAGCGAAAACTTAAAATACTCTTCCTTCTAGTGAATGTCATACTTTTACGTTTATTTGCGTTGAGCGAGTTTATTAACGTTAAACCAATGTTCCACAGTCCGCAGATCGTTCTATAACCGAAGACAGGTCACGTGAGAAGTAATAGGGGCGAACAACTTAAGATCATCGGCAAAAAAGCCGCTTTACATCCAGAATAGAAAAAAAGCAGTGGACTCAAATTGGATCCCTGCGGAACGCCTGAGGAAGCCCAATACTTCTCTGACCTATAGCCGTTATATTATACATATTGGAGTCTGTTCTGAAGATATTGTCGACTTCACACCATCATCAAATCCGAATCGATCGAGCTTTTGAACAAGTATGCGGCGATCCAGACGATCGAAAGGAAAGTCTGTATACAACATATCCAATTGACCACCACGATCATCAAGATCATTCACTTGTTGAGTAAAAGTTGGTGAAAAACCCATGCTAATTCAGGGAAACTTGTCAAGTACGGAATCACATTTTCTGTAATACCCTTAGCTTCAAATAATTTAGAAAAATTGGACAATATAGAAATGGGTCGATAGTTAGCCTGCTTTATAAGCAGGGACAACTCTTGCCTTTTGCCCGATGGCAGATCGATATCTGGAAATTTGCCCTATTAAATATTGTTACTAGCGCTCTCGCCAAGATTCCCACGCAATCCTTTATTAAAAATGATGACAATCCATCAGGTCCGGCCGTAAACTTCTTTTTCAATTTTTTACAAGAATCAATTATTTCAGTTTCAGTAATATTCGATACAGAAATCGTGGAATACGAGAAATTATTCATGGTACTGATATCAGATTCACTAGGCTTCTGAAATACGCTATTGAAAAACTCAGCAAAGCACTGCACTATAGCCTGTGACTCGCTGTATTGCTCATTGACATTTGTATTCCATTATAAGAAACTTTTACCTTTATTTGAATGATTGTTCCAGCTCACATTCGTGAAGAACCTGACGTCGAACCGGATCATACAGTCGGTTTGAGATTACGTGCACTGGAACTAAGGTTAGACTACATGGCAACATCGGTGTTAATGTGTAGAGTAAGTGATTTAAATGTCAATCTGCGCGATGAATGGAAACTAAACCGACCCACAGCTAGAGATTCTTTTATACCGACTAGAAGGTACTTAATATTGGTTATCCTTTGTGTTTTTGTTAAACTCCCTGTCATTGTAGGCCTGCGAGTATTTTTGTTCATGGTGTTCTCACATGGGATCAACTGCAAATGATGATTTCGAAGTCAACCACTGCAGATTTACTAAAAATGTTTAGTAAATTGGAAGAATTCTTTTCGCAGCAGTTCAATAGTAGCAAGCGAGCTTTTAGTGGGTTTTCTGGTAGTACAAGACCGCCGAGGGTTACACCACAAAAAAGTAAGTGTTGAATTGAGTATTAACGTTCTGTAAGATTATTCATCTTGAGATCCTTTGGTGGACCAGTGTCTCTTGGGGGACTGTCGCGGCTTGACGTTTCTGTTCATATTTCGATCCTCCTACGTAAGAATACGTCAGGAGGAATGATTTTTTAAACCCACTTTTAGACGGGAGGCCCAGTACTACTGTGGCACTATTAATTAACCGGAGTTATATATAGATAGGATAATGAATGCAGAGAGTATTACCCCGTCTAAACCCTAATAAGAAAATTAATATAGCCACCAGGTTCGGATTTAATACATAATATTTAACGAGCGTTAAAGGTAATTCTTAAAGACTCAGAACCAAATTAAGATAGTCAAAAGAATAATAACAGAATCAAATTATTAAATGAAAGAAACAAACAACTAATAGCTAAACAAACCTTTTTTAGATGACACAGCAACTTTGGCGTCGTTCACAACACTTCAACCTTGTTTAACACTACTGTTTCAAGATTTATTCATTTTTATTTTTCCCTCGTAATTAAAACTCAAATTTTTGTAGGGGGTAACTTTATATTTATTTAAAATTAAGAATAAAAGAGAAGAAATAATTATTAAAAGAAAATCTAAATTAAAACTAAAAATCAAGAAAAAAAAACAAACTAAAACACAGAATATTCAACAATTGATTATTGAACAAAACTCTTATTTAACTTATAATTAATCTTAATAAGGACTTAGCATAATGGAAATCGATGTAATTACGAATAATTTACATAGATTTCCACTTAAATGCCTTCAGTTACTTTGTATTAGTAAAAAAAAGGAAAATACGAAACTAAAATAAAAATTAAAGCAATTATTTCAATAATTCAACTTTAATAAACTTCTGAATTAAAAACGCAAAGAGTAAAATAAAAATAACTTTTAACTTTTAGTAATAATCAAGAAAATGAACTTAAGAGGGGAATCTGAAATGGTTACTTACAAAAATGTCCGATGGTGGCGCTAGTGAATCTCATTGAATATCAAATTATTCATTTCTTAACTTAGAGTAATTTTCTAGAATATTTTAATACATTCTTCTCCTCAATAGGTGTCGCCAAAAATTAATACATAGTGGCACAAAATATCATATTTCTATTTTGCGTAAATTATTTTCACATTCTTTTTTGTGCTAGCATTCTTATACGTTCGATGCTTATCTTCGCTTAGACCAGTTATAGTTATATACTATTATACATAAAAAGGATGAATGTAAAAAAACTGGTTTTATTTACGATAAATAGTCAAGATTTTTAAATATTTTCAACATATTATTTTTTTGCCAAGCCTCTAAATTTTCACAAATTGATGATTTGTGTGAAAACCGTAAAACATAGGTATATGACACCTTAAACTGAATCCCAGTTATTTTTGAGGGACTATTAAATACTCCAATACAGGGTGTTCTATTTAAAAAACCAGAACTATGATAATACATGCTTATCTCTTCTTTGGACCGACCTGTATGCTTGCAGTGTTTTTCAAAATGTATTAGGTTAGCCCTGTTGTTTTAGTTTGTCAGTTTCAAAACCATGAGATGTTTTTTTCATGCATCAAAGAGTGTCTTTCCTAACTATGATAATACATACTTATCTATTCTTTGGACCGCCCTGTATGCTTGCAGTGTTTTTCAAAATGTATTAGGTTAGCCCTGTTGTTTTAGTTTGTCAGTTTCAAAACCATGAGGCGTTTATTTCATACATCAAAGAGTGTCTTTCCTAATAGTATACAATGTGTCCAGAAACTAATGGACCAAGCGAAAGCCACAAATTGTAGAGCAGATTTCATGGCAAACTTCTAATGCTTCCGAAAGCAGTTATAGTTTTTAAAAGAAAGCGAAAGCGCCTTTAGCCATTGGAGTGAAAGGTGACAAAGATATTTCCCTAAATAGAAGCATTCGTTAGCCATACACTGCTGAATTAAATATGCGAACATAGGCGTCCAAACGGGTATCAACGGACAATTCTAATAAAAACTTCTTTGTCACTAACTTTTCGAGAATTCTGAGATCATTCTTAGGAAATATGAGGTATTCTTATCTCAAGATGATAGAATGCTGCATTTTCGAGAAAAATTAAGTTTTAGTTTAATATGCGGTTTAACATAGTACCTATCTATTTGATTTACGATTGGTACATTACTTATTTTAACAGTAAAAATTTAAAAAATTAAGTAGGGTATTAGGTATTGTGAGTATTTACAGGGTGTCACAAATATAAGAAATGAATCATAGTTGTGTTTTTTTAAATGGAATGCCCTGTATATGAATATATTTTTAGATTCCCCGTTCAAAATAAACCTAACTTTCATTAAAGTACATCTCACCTAAACCTGACAATTTTTTAAATATTTAAATTTTTATAAAAATATAGACATAATATGAATGAAAAAATTCACACCTAATTGTTTGTTCTTTTTAAGCCAGTCTGGGCTGATAAATATACCCACTCATCACTTGTTACGCTAAATATAAAAAGCCCCCAATACTAAATACAGGGTGTCCAATAATATAACTTATATGAACGTAAAGTTAAATTCTAAATAACTTGTTTATTTCAAATGGAACACCCAGTATAAGAGGTCAAAATTAGATGCATAAAGTAATTATCTGTCAAATATTATAATACTTTCCTATGAATAACTTTTGACGTTTTTGTGGAAAATGCACATATTCATGATATTAGGCGATTTTGAAATTGAATCTCTTAGTTTCATGTAGACCACCCTGTATTTAATGATGCAAAAATTAAAGTTTTCTTATAGATATGTATACTTATCTTTAATTTTGCATGGAAGAGGCACACATATTGGCAATAAGAGGAAGAATTTTCAAAATTATAATATTTATCAAGTCAGCCATGAGAATTTGAGAAGAAGAGAATACATTTTTGTAATTTAATATTTACTGTCAAATAGTCGGTTGAAAATTCTTACCTAAGAGTTGAGAATTTTTCATAAAACAGTTTTTTATCTGTGACATTTGATTTAATTCACTTCAATTCAAAAATGCGAACCTATTCCAAAGGAGAAAGCATACACATGATTTTTATTCTGGGAGAATGGTCCAAAAACGCTTTACTGGAATCGCGAGTTTACGCTCAAAGGTTCCTGGCGCAAAATCACCCCAAAAAAGCGGTCTTCGAGAGGCTGTTAAGGCAGTTTAACGAAAGATACCACCCAAATACAGTGCAACTGCATCAAGAACTTTTCAATATTGATTTTAAATCGTGTTGAATTTTGTAAATGGGCCAGGAACAAAATCATCGCAAATGAAAACTTTTTTAATTTTGAAGGAGCAAATAAATGAAGCGTTTAGAAGCGTTACATCAGATTAAAGTTGTTGAAGGATTAAGAAAAGGATTGAAATGTGCCTAGAGTCCAATCATTTTGAACATTTATTATAAAATTTATCAGTTTTTATGTAGGTATAGCTTGTTATTTAATTTAAGTTAAAAATGTATTTATTTATTATATTATTGTTTAAATTATGGTTTGTCAAATTCTCATGGCTGACTTGACGAATATAATTTTGAAAAAGTCTTCCTATACCAATATGTGCTTTTTCCATACATTAAAAAAATATACATATCTATAAGAAAACCTCATAGTGATTAATAGATAATTAATTTCATCACCATCAAATACAGGGTGGTCTACATGAAATTAACAGGTTCAATTAAAAATTCGCATAATATTATGAATATGTGCATTTTCCACGAAAACGTCAAGAGTTATCCATAGGAAAGTATTATAATATTTGACAGAGAATTACTTTGTGCATCTAATTTTTACCTCATATACAGGGTGTTCCATTTGAAATAAACAAGTTATTTAGAATTAAACTTTACGTTCATATAAGTTATATTATTGGACACCCTGTATTTAGTATTGGGGATTTTTTATATTTGGCGTAACAAGTGATGAGATATTCATCAGCCTAGACTGGCTTAAAAAGAACAAACAAATAGGTGTGAATTTTTTCATTCAAATTATGTCTATATTTTTATTAAAACATAAATATTTAAAAAACTGTCAGGTTTAGGTGAGATGGGCTTTAATGAAATTTAGGTTTATTTTGAACGGGAAATTGATTCATATACAGGGCATTCCATTTAAAAAAACACAACTATGGTTAATTTCTCATATTTGGGACACCCTGTATAGACTCACAATATTTTTAAAATGTAGCCATAAATCATTTTTATCGAACCCATGAATAAAACTTCAAGGAAATTAAATAGTTTAACCACAGTATTCCGTGTCGTATGGCGTGAATAACCCTGTATATACGTTCCAACTACCTAACTGGTGAAATTTTAAACACTATTTAAACCCCTACCAAGGGTATCTTATAATTTTATAATAACTACCAGTCGGGAGTTCTTGTATTCTCTCTATAGATCATAAAAAATCGGTTGTGTCACCCTAAAACTTTCCCGACTAGTTATAATATAATTAAAAATATATGACCTGCGTAACGAAACAGAATTTTAATAATTATTATAATTGTATTATTTCCAATAAACTAACGTAACAAACTACTACTACTTTATCCCTTCTTGTATTTATCCTCTAACAGTAGGTATACATAATATTACCATAGATGTTTATGTATTCTCTGATATTACTGTACCTGGCTAACGTTAATAATCCCTACTCCTAGTACATACGCATATACATAATATACTATACCACATACAACTAAATATTAATAATATAAGTACGACAAAACCATTAGATTTTTGTGTCACTGTGTATAAACAGCGCCATCTCTTCAATGCTGTCCCAACTACTAATTACTTGTTTGTTGGCTACAGTTATAAAAAAAATATAAGAAAATGGCGGATATTTGAAGAGAAATATGAGGGTTTTTTTTATATATGGATATTGTCTAATACAGAAAGTTTTCACGAACAATTTTAATTACAAGTTATTGTTAAATATATAAATTAGGTAATAAAGTAATATTATCATTATTAAATATTAGAATCATAGCACAAAATGAGGAAAAAGTTGCTGACTTTGAACTCAATTTATTAAGTAATTATTTATTGTTGTAGCCTCAAAATACCTTATTACCTAATCCAAACCTTAATCTTTAAGACCCTATTAAAATTTTTGCTACCAGATACGTATTAGTGGAGATTTCCATCCACAAAAATATATCTGTAAATTTGAAAAAATTACCCATGTTTGAACTCAATTTATGAGTTAACTATTTAATCTTTCCGCTTGAAAATACTTCATTACCTAATCCCATCTTTGGTCTTTAAAACCCTATGAAAATTTTTGCTAGCAGATACGTCTTAGTGGCGTCTACCATGCGCAAAATTATGCCTGCAAAGCGAAATATGATGATTTTCTAACTCTGTTTTTGAACTAACTATCCAATATTTCAACTTCAAAATACTTCAATACCTAATCCCATCTTTACTCTTTAACTCCCTATCAAAATTTTTGCTATCAGATACGTATTAGTGGAGTCTACCATGCGCAAAAATAGGTCTGCAAACGATTTTATTCAAACGCCCCTCTTAAAACAGCTTGCAAGAATATATATTTAGAAGTGACTTACTTGAATCTCGAACAAGAACTGACTTTTTAATTTAAAAGAACTGACGAGGTACTTTCTTTCAGAACGTCAATCTGATTACCTCCCCTATTATGCCTCAAAAGAGGGATGATAGCCAATGGGGATTCAAAAACGCTAGGTTCAGAACGCACCCCTTGCGCAGCGTTAGAATGAAGCACTAATTATTGATTTTTTTTACTCTTTAGTCGTACTTCTATTTTCTGTTATACGATGTGGTTCAAGCGTATCTCCAGAGATGGCGATACGAGGTTTAATTCCGTGAAAATGTGAATAATATTTCTATTCAATTGGTATAATTGCTTAAAGATACTTAATTTATACTAACTATGATTCGACGTGATGTAGATATTTCCCTCGCTGTAGATCCGAGCAAATTCTGCCGTAATATAGCAACTATATTAGTGGCAAAATATAAACTCATAAATACAGTGAGAGCTTTTAACTCAGTTTGAAAAAAAGACTGCCCAAGACTCATACCCCCTTGGAAGAGTCAGACATTGGGAAGCAAAAAAAAACCTCGTAATTAATATCAACATTCCATCGATTACAACTTATTCCTTAATTTAAACAATTTATAAACGTATCCACAATGTTAGGGAAAGCAACACTTGAGCAAATCGGCAACACTGTTGTCTAATAACTTTTGTGTGGCACAAAGGAAAGAAAATAGCAAAAAAAATATTATCTTAAGAACATGAATGTATGAATTTTAAAAGCTTTTAATTTTTATGACGCAGATAACTTTTCTGCCCTTTTTTAGACCCCATATGTTTGTCGTAAACATATAATATTAGGGTACGTTCGTATTTATGTTTAGAAAAAATAAGAGCCATATGTAAACAAATCTATGGGAATATTTCGTGTTATCGTAAATATACATATATTAGAAAAAGAACTTGTTAGAAATTGGAAATTCTCAGAAAGAAGTGATCTGTCATCCATGTATTCTAGAATTAAATAATCTGTAAGCTTGCCAGTGGCGGGTTCTATTTTGTTACACTACCTCTGGACTTGGAGCTTAAAACATAATCTTAATTTCTGTCCAAATTATGAAACTTACCTTTAATTATTCCATGGAATCTAAACATGTAAAAATATATAGGGCGTCCCAATTTAAATTAGTTAATGTACTTTTCGGACTCTTATGCATTGTATAAAGTGTAATTTTCTACTTAAGCTAGGGAATCACAAGCATCTCAGTCCCAACATGTCGTAACAACTGACGCTCGTCATCACAGACACTGGCAAAAAGTGCTGGCCCACGTTACCGGTTTGCAGTTGAACACTATGCATGTCCCACTGCCACCATATGGTACTGTGTTGGGTGGCACTATGGAACTGCATGGTAATAACGTATCCCTGGCTTGTTTCCATGGTATCAATTTCAAGAGCAAATCGTGGGCGCTGTTTAGTTTACGTGAGCCCTGCATCAATTTTAATACGGAGAGTCAGGAGATACCGTCAACAGTGGGTAAGATTCATTTATTAATTGTAACTGGATGAACATAAAAATGTTTTTTTTGCGTAGATCCATCACCTGCTCAAGATGTCCATATTGTACAAACGTTAATTTGCAAATTAGGTATGCATTCGCTGCGACATCTATCAATGGCAACTGTATGCAAAGTGACTAGAAATGTCATTTTCCCACCCCAGTTTAAAACCCTACAAGAGTGGTTCCATTATGCATTTTCCAACAGCCAAATTGATGGTACATAAGGACAAATAATTATTATTTTTGCCAACCTTATAATTGAGTTTTTTTTTCTGTAGAGGTCGACAAGTTTCCTTCTTTAGAACGTGAAAAACTAGAAGCTACGAATTCTGCAGAAAGAGCAAGAGGTGGAGCAACAGCCCCTAAAATGGCAGATATA